>CM052974.1:839449-5639449 GCA_028554685.1 Agrotis ipsilon | reverse complement strand
AGATAGAATCGACGGTATCTTCAGTGGTGCAAGGGAAGCTCTTCTGCAGCAGGATTGGGCCGGTGTCCAAGCCATCGTCAGCCCAGAATATGGACAGGCCGCAAGTGCTGTCACCTTCTATTAGAGTCCTGTAAGAATGGTTACAGGTTTTATATTGTGAAGAGAGCAGTTTCTAAGTTTTTATGGTGGAACCAAGTCCAAAAAGCTACCAGTTTCTGGCATATATGTGCAAAATAAGGGCAAAAACCAACCTTAATGATAAGGGATAAGGGCGTTTTAAATTTGTAATTTTTGTGGCTGGGATTTAACATTGTATTATGCATATTTGTACGTGTAATGTTTATAATGTCGGGGCACATTTTTGAGAGGTATTTTTGCCCATGTGTTTTTAGGGTTTTTTTGTTGGAAAAAAACATTTTTTTATATTAATATTTTAACTGTAGGAATCTCAAATTCCTCATAAGATCAGTGCATGTAAAAACGTAAAAAAAAAATAGTAAAAACTTACTAATTTAGATTAAAAAAAAAAAAAAAAACAGTAGCGTGCATAACGAAACAGGTAAACAGAAATAATATGCCTAAATTACTTAATTATACGTCTGGATAGGAAACTCATTATGATTAGCTTACTACATACGTCCTATAATTTGAGTAATTTCGTAGTTAATAGGTACGTTCGTACACGCAATCGTCAGTGAATAAAATTCCTAAAGTCCTCTGTAAACTTACACAAAGAGTATGTTATTTTGTTTTAGCGCATGAGTGATTATACGCTTTTGCAGTCATAAGGCGCGGGCCACATAGAAAAGAAGTAAGACGCAGACGGGGCGAAGACATGTCACTTCGGCGTCTCTTTCATACAAAATGTAAAGAAGCGTCGCGCCGGACGCGACTCTCATACATTTTTGCACGCCCGCGACGCGTCCTCGATAGCCCCATGTGCCATCGAATTAATTGTTAAGTTCTAATTAACAAAATCTGGGTTTACGATGTCAACTTAGAATTTCACAAAAACAAAAAAAAAACTCAATTTGCCTGGCGCTTGTAACGAGGTCGAGAAAATAGATCAATCGAGTTCGTTTGGTAGAACGCGCTAATCTCAGGAATTAATGGTTCGAATAAAAAAAAAAATGTGTTGGATAGTCCATTTATCGAGGAAGGCTATAGGGTATCATGCTATCGCTAAGACAAAAAGAAGCCGAACATCCGGGGTGAAATCAGGGGGTATAACTGTTTCTAGATACTGTATAATGGCAAGTCATGCAGCGGTATGTAAATATTCTGCTGTATCATCTAATAGTCATTATATACGCGTTAATTTTTAGTAACAACTAGTCATTTATGAATTGCAGAGGAAAAATGCTGTGATCTGTATTGAAGGCATTTCTGTTGTTTTATATTTGGCGCAGTAACTGGCGCAAAGTTTTTTTTTTCATTTCTCTAGTGTAAGTAATTATTGTATGTACCATTTCTAATTTTAATACCTGTTTTCTATACTCCTAGCTAAATACTGGGCACTAATTTATACCGGAAAATGTATTTCCGTGTAAAATTAAATTGACGATTAGGGATTTTTTCCAGTTGATTCTAGATTAGTGGAGAAAACTGACTAATCAAATCGTAATTAACAAATGTGTTGTCATGATTTCCTTCGTCGATAGTTATTGATTTATTTTAGATTGTTTTTTTTTAAATTATCGGCTAAGTAACTTTAAACTGGATGGCGTTCACTATCTAAAAAGAACAAGTCTTACCTAAGAGCGTGTTAATAATAAATATTGTAGATTCGTATTACAAGTCTACAATACTTATTTTTCCTCCTTCACTCTTCTACTCCTTCACATTCCCTCCTGCACTGTTAAGACTTCAATAGTTAGGCTCTAAACAACACCATGCACGCAAACTTTTTGCTTGTTAACATACTCGCACACTCAATTTTCTATCACGAGATGGTACACAGCAAAAACTAGCCACAATGCTGTAATTTAACTTGATTATAACAAATTGATGTCATTAGGTCTTTACAGAAAATAAGCTTCTCGGGAAACCTCAAACACCGCAACTAATCGAAAATACTAGGTTGGGAATGTAAAATACTGAGTTTCTTGAAAGCTGTTGGTTACTTTTTCTTTAGATGGATACCGACGAGATATGAATTTAAAACTAAAACGAAATGCAGTCGGAAGGGATTGTCAGACTCGTACTGACTAAACTCCACCATATTCCTTGAATTGCCCTTTACGTTCCTGTATCACGGTAACCCACTTAGACAGTCTCGCGACTCTACAGGCGTTTGGCCCTATGCCTGCTCCGTTATGTTGCTTACAGTTTTTCTTTACTTTAAATATCAAACTCCATAAAGGTAAGCAAAACGAATCGATTTTCCAGATTTTTCCATACAAGGCATTAGTGAATGTGAGAATCGATGTTGAAGCCGGTAATTGATTTGAAATGCAGTCTGTTGCAATATGCGCTGCTTATGTAACGTTAAAGTTCCGACAGAACGTCTGTGATGACATAGTGAAGTCCATTTCATCACTGAAGGCGGTTTAATGTGACGATAACGGACCGAGGGACAGATTTTTCCATAAGAGTAATATTACATCATTGTTATGGGTTATCGTTTGTTATGGCTTATCGTTTGTTATGGCTTATTTATTTTACTTCTCTTATGTGAAGTAGGTAATATCGAAAATGGGAAGCTAATGGCATGTTGAACCAGTTTTTTTTCATGTTTATAACTCTTCAAATTGCAGTTTCCATGACCAGTCTTGCCACGGGGTATTGTATTACCCAGTTTCTGGATTCTGAAGGTTCGAAAGGCAGTCGCTCCATGTAAAATACTGACATTCAGCTGCATCTGGTTTGACTCGAAGCCCAATATAGTTTGGAAAAGGCAGGCAGATAATGATATTTGCAGAGATTCGCTAGGTAATATACTTGACTTTTTAATACAACCACGTGGGTTACTGGACATTATTGGCTGCAGCGAATATTATGAGTTGTGTGGCAGTTTTTTTAAAGAAGAGTTCATCAGAAGTTTAATTTTATTTTGTGGTAAAACGGCGTGTTTATAGAATCACTTACCAGTTGATGGAGGAAGCTCCTCTATGTCTTGGCAGGATACTAGGGTGGTAGCAGATGCTCTCGTACTTGGGATGAGTGATCACTTCCATAGGAATGAACTGGGTGCAGAACGGCAGGACGTTGATGTCTGCGTTCACCTGTTGATGAAGAATACAATTGAATGAGTTATTGCTTCGAACTACAGATTTGCTTCATCATCATCAGCCTATAGCAGTCCACTGCTGGACATAGGCCTCTCCAATCGCACGCCATTTTACTCGACTATTCTAATACAGCTATTCCCGGCCACAGATTTGCTCGACTCCTCTTAATTACAATTTCTGTTAGACAGTGACCAAACCAACCAGTGATCCATATAAATCCTGGGAGGGCTCAGCCGTAAGTTGAAACAGCAATAATTATAAATAAAAATCAGTAAATTATATTTCTTGGGATTGGGTGAATTAGTTTTGAGTCTTAACAAATGCGCTATTAGGTATTATATATTATGATAAAGGAACAAGAAAATTTGGGAGCATTTAGTATGATCTAATGGAGCGAGAAACTTCGGGGGTATGAGGAGAGCCAGACGGACATTGTCTGGTGGTCATTCTGCTCGATACTGAGAAGTCGGAATTTTCTATAATGTTCTAAACATGTAGGTAAACATCATAGTTCAATGTACTTATATTTAATCAAAACTACCAGCAAGTTAATTCCTAAACGGAAGGGGGCAAGCCACTCACTGTACCATACCTATCTACTCGAATATTTTCCACTCCCCAGTTCTATGAACCCAAATAACACGTTCTTACGGAACAGAACTATCGCAAGTTTAATGATCAGCTGTTCCAATTTATCTCACGGTTACTTATCTGAACTTTTAACAAGCACGTGCCCTCTTCGTGTATTTAGTAAACTTTAATTTGATAGATAGACAGGTTATCGAATGGTTTGACACTGTTAAAGTAAAAACATTGATATTACGTAGTATGTATGTTAAGCTAGACATGTTGAATAGGAGTTCCCTGTCTAGTTTTAGCGTTGGATATTAATTATCTATCTCGGTGAAAATTTGATCCTGATATTTGTGTGTAATCAATTATTGAACGAATTTGCCTATTGCCTGCCTGTATTATATCCAGCCGTGTAGGTGCTATTGATTGATATAAGTATGGAAAAAACCAAGAACACTGATGCCTGAACAGGAAATTAAACCCAGGATCTCAAGCGTAGTAGCCGCGTTTCTGACCGCTAGACATGGTAGATTCGCGGGCATGAGGGCGGCGGGCGAGTAGAGGGCAACTTGCTGTCCGACTATGGACCGTGCCCTGGTCGACGGCGCGTTGTTTTCCACGCGCGCCTTAAAAAGCGCATAATGACAAGGGCAAACCCCTATAGAGGGCCAAAGCCTGCCAGGGTCGCGACTCCGGTACACAAAGGGTTACCGTGGCTTTTAGTCAGTAAAAGTCTGACAGTCCCTCTCGCCCTGCCCGGGGTGAGAGGACTCATTTGATGATTTTACGCAAAAAAAAAACTAGTAAGATTTATTGAAGAATTAAAAAAAAAAATTGTGAATTTAAAAGGATTCGCGTTAACTCGTTAGTAGATAAAGTAACCTAGATATTTCAATAGTCTATAAATATAGGTCGCCCAAAATATCACAGTGGAAAAGTTTTATCAGAAATATGAACTTTTTTATTACCTACACAGATAATGTAATCTTCCTAATTAAAAAAGTTCGTTCCACTTTTCCGAATTGTGAAAGTCATGGAGGGCACAATGCTATGAGCCTGAAATGGCAAAATGTAGTGGCTATACTTCGACTTTGAGACAATATTCTATGTGCGAACTCGATGGTGGGGACCGTCAAATCGATCACAGCGCGCGATGTGACAGAAATGCGCATTAAGGAGCGCACCCGCGGAGTGAGGAACGTGTTAACTTTAATAAACACCTGAACCTTTTCAAGCACTATTTTGTAAGTAGGTATTATTTTTAATGAACAACAAGTCGAAGTTTTATTTTAGGTATTTCAATCAAGTAAGACCAACTTTTATACATGTTTCGTAATCATAAATTCGAATTCGTATTAAAGTTCAGAAAAAACATCGTATTCCATTTTCATTCAAATCTCTAGCCATAAAAGATCGAATAATGCAACGTTCGAGTCTTCCGTTTCCGAAGTGGGAACTTGAACCAATGGCAGAGCGTTATGACAACGTTCAAACGTCCCGTCCAATCACAGGCCTTTCGGCCGCGCTCTCCGCGCCCTCTAATGGCGCGTCGTGTGTGCAAGATTCACCGGCGCACGTAGAACGTGCGATCGATATAAAATTCTAATAAAAGGAACTATCTCAATATTTTGTGTGTGTGAAAGTGTTTTGTACAACCTGTGTGACCCTTGAAGCCCAGGACAAGAACTATTACAAAACCTAACGCGCGACTTAGCAAACGAGGCACAACGTGGGAGCTCCCAGCTAGGTACACCGCAGAGTACCCTCTGGACAAGACGTTCGTGGCTAAAGGTAAGAGTTTCTTTCTTTGGTGGCGGACTTCTTGAGCGTTGCAGCCCTTCGATAGATTACTAGGCTGCCCCCAAATGGGCAGGTAACGTCTTCCTGCCACATTTTATTGGTGCCGAAACCAGGGAACTTTAGACTACAACTCATTCAAATAAGTCTAATTTCCCCTCACATCGTTATTTTTACAGATTTTAGATAAATTTTACGATCTAGACTAATAAATTGTAACTTTCATCAACATTCTTTCAACTTTTCTCAGTAGGAGGTACCTTGGCAGTTTCTTAGAAACTTCAATCAACCGCCATTACGTAAAAGTTACTTATTTATTGTGTTAAAAGTAAAATCCGTCATCAGTTCTCGAATGCAAACGAATATTTCCATAATATTAAATTAATTCTTTGAATTTCGTTAGTGTTCCTCGTGTAGAAATTCATTCATCTCGCAAAATAACGAAAAACGCATTAAGTGTAACCCGACAAAAAAAGGTTGGTTATACACGTTACTTAAGATTCGCTCCGTATACCGTACTTCCACGTTTGCGCAGAAGCACTATATAATTTAGTCGCGTATCATTAGTCCGAACTCGGAATATTTCATTTTATTGTTGTCGATAATTTCACATTCCGTCCGGGCTAGTGTTTTTTGACGTCTTTTCGGATTCGTATTACGACTTCTCACACGCCAAAATTTAAAATATACCGAACAAAACGGTTATCGTGTCGTGCTTAGGTAACATTCACTCGATCACATCGACCATACGTCATTTACCTAAGACTCACATTCGCTTGCGCTTCGCATCGGCTACTCGTTTTTAGCAATTTTCCCCGAAGTGCAAACCTCTCTGTTTGTTTGTTCCTTTAATTTAGATTTTATTATTTCAACCTTAAAGGTTATTGATCTAACCCGTTCACGCAGAATAACTATATCCGTGTGGGTACCTACCATACGTAGGTTATTATACCAATTCCCGTAGGTACTTATAACGATCTTTTGTGTTATTCTCACTTTCTGCAAACCGTCCATAGTAAAGTGGTATTGCAGAAGGCTCATTCGAAGTAATTAACCTACTATAACTATTTACGTTTTATCTTGTGTTTATTACAACGCGATAGTGGGTGGGTACAGTGCCTATTCGTTCTACGTTATTTATTAGACTCGGACTTCTTGTACTATACAACAATTTGTTTTCTATCTCTTGTATGGTGCCTTTTCGTTCCCGATTTAATAATTTAAACGTAGGTTCTCGCGCTGCACTTACCTTCTGTGTCTTTAGTGTATTGTGGCATTTATTCGTTGCTCGATTAAGTTGCTGCCTACACTTTTCGTTTGTTGTTCGCTTTCGTTCTCATCCGTTGTTTACCTACTATTGTGATAGGTAAATTAAGTAAGCTTAACTTTATTTTCTTTTATCGTTAGTTGTTAAATCTTAACAAAATGTCTTACCCTACTCGACGCAAGTCAAAAATAGACCTTGCATCAAAGAAACGTAAATCTTTGACCGTGGTTGATGATGAACCTGCACTTACCGTTCGAGACCTACCTGTTTTGCGACGTAAGCGTACGCTCGCATTAAATCGTTTAAGGAAGACGCTGGAAGTAGCTGAGTTGGCTCAGGAGAAACCTTCTCAATTGAATGCGTTTCTTGCTCATTATTCCGTCATGCAGAAATTAAGTAAGAGCTTTGAAGAGGCACATTCAGATATTCTCTGCGTTGTGGATAGCGATTCCGAAGAACAGGAAGATAATATTCGAGTAGACTTCGATCAGATATATTTCGACATCATGACCATTCACAGGCAGTTAGTTCCCATCGATGCAGGAGAATCTAAATCAAATACAATCGCAATCGACCACTCTTGCATTTCTAACGTGAAGCTGCCTAAAATCAATATTCCCACATTTAGTGGAAAAATAAAAGATTGGCCGAGATTCTATAGTCTTTATAATTCGTTAATTCATAACAACAAATCGCTTTCAGACGCTGAACGCATGCACTACCTTTTTTCAAGTCTCTCTGGGGACGCTCTTTCTCTTATTCGCACATATCCTCCAGAAGGCACATTGTATCTTGAGGCATACCAAACATTGACTCAAAGATACCAAGATAAGCGTGAATTAGCTTTTACTTGCTGGAAAGAAATACTCGATATAAACTTAAAATCGACATCGCCTGACGAACTTCGTCGTGTTCTTGATTATACAACAGAGAACTTAAATATTTTAAGAGGCCTTGGATTACCCACGAACGAATGGAATTTCGTTCTTTCATATCATTTTTTATCCAAATTAGATTCGCAAACGCGGTGCGCATATGAACGAAAACATGTCAATACTGAGCTACCAGACTTCAAGGAGTTGTTGGCATTTTTGCACACTAAGTGTGAGGCGCTCGTTCGAGACACACACTTCTCCCTTCAGGATCGCTCAAAAACCCCTGGTAGTCGTGGTCAAGAGAAGCCTCATATTCAGACAAAATCAAACTCGTCAAAACCCAAAACCACCGTATTTCTTTCCAATACAGAAGATAAGTCAAAGTCTTCTCCTCAGACGCCTCAATCTGCCAGCTCGAAATCTTCATCACCTCCTTCGTCATCTGCGAGCTCAATCGTTAAGTGTTCGTTCTGTTCAGAAAATCACTCTGTTAGCCATTGTAAGCGGTTTGAACAGATTCCCGTCGCTAAGCGCATTGAGCACGCGAAAAGTAATCGTTTGTGTTTCAACTGTCTTAGGCCTTCTCATCGTATCACAGAATGCAAATCTATTTTCAGGTGTCAAAAATGTCGTCAGCGTCATCACACTCTTCTTCACCTAGAACAATCTGATAGCGCAACCTCGTCGTCAACTCAACCTATTGCTTCGTCAACTCAACCTACTTCTTCACCAACTCAGCATGTTTCTAGTACTTCAAGCGACAATCAAGTCCAAGTACTTACAAGTCTCCGAGATCAACCTATGGTGCTTCTTTCTACAGCCAAGGTTCAAGTTCGTGATTCTTCTGGCAACTTTCAATCGTTTCGCGCCCTCATAGATTCGGGAAGCCAGGCTCATTTCATCACGGAACGTGCAGTGGCCCGACTTGGTGCGATTCGTTGTGAAACTTCACGACGTGTCATTGGTATAGCCCAATCATCTGCTGCTGTTTCAGGAACAGTCCGGATTGAAATTGGTGTCAACGGCCAGTGTCTCTTTAAGGTCAACGCGCTTACATTACCAAATATCTGTGGCAAAATGCCATCTACTCGCATTGATAACTCCTCATGGCATCATTTGCAGGGTCTTACACTGGCTGATCCAGATTGTTGCAAGCCTGCGCCCATCGACCTTCTTCTTGGCGCTGAGATCTTCGCCTCATTATTGCGTCCTGGTAGTGTAGGTGGAGGATCAAAGCAACCAGCGGCGCTTAATTCTGTATTTGGTTGGATCTTGCTCGGCGGTGCCGGTAGCCAGGATCAGGTACAGTCGTTTTTCGTGAATGAAGACTCTCTTCATGAAGAAGTCAAACGGTTATGGGAGCTCGAATCATTCGAGACCACTCGACGCCTTACTTCCAATGAAGAACGCTGTGAAGAAATATTTGCAACTCAACACACTCGCGATTCCACGGGTAGGTACATCGTTACTTTACCGTTCAAGGAAGAAAACGAAGATCGATCGTTTCCAGGGTCTCGCGACATCGCTTTGCGTTGCTTTCATTCAATAGAACGAAAAATTCTTAAGGACCCGGATTTATATAAACAATATAACGAATTTATGAAGGATTATTTAGACCGTGGTCATATGAGTGTTGTTTCGATCGACGAGCTAACAACAGCAAAGTATTATATCCCTCACCATTGTGTCCTTCGTCCGGATTCCACTACTACTAAATTACGTGTGGTGTTTAATGCTTCGGCGAAGGATGCCACCGGCGTGTCTCTCAACGACACCCTTTTAATCGGTCCTAAACTACAAACAAATATCGTTGAGATTCTCCTCAAATTTCGAACACATTTCGTTGTGTTCACCGCAGACATGCGGCAGATGTATCGTATGATCATGATGGCCAGATCTGACCGCGATTACCAGCGCATTTTTTGGCGCTTTGATACTGATCAACCCGTTCAGGAATATCAGCTTAACACCGTAACCTACGGCGTGTCCTCCGCTCCTTTTCTCGCATGCCGTACCATTAAACAGTTGATTTCCGATGAAGGTCGTGATCTGCCAGTCGCTAGTAAGGTTTTGTCCTCAGACGTGTATATCGACGATATTGTGACCGGTTTTGACAGCTTTGATACCGCTCTGCAAGCTCGGGATGAGGTTATCAAGTTGCTCAGGAAAGGAAACTTTGAGTTGCGGAAATGGGCAACTAATACTCCTGAGCTCCTTGCTGATTTACCTCTCGATCACTGTTTATCCGCTTCAGTCACTCTAGACGATAAAGAAAATCCCACCCTCAAGGTTCTGGGTCTAAGGTGGGATCCACTCAGTGACTGCTTCTTCTTTTCCGTTGTTCCACAGGACAAGAAATGTACGAAGAGGAACATTCTCAGTGAACTTGCGCGCGTATTTGATCCCTTGGGTTTTCTTTCGCCCTTGACAATCGTCGCCAAAGTGTTAGTACAGCGTCTTTGGGTTCTCAATGTAGGATGGGACGAGGATGCTCCTGAGGATATCATTAATTTCTGGAACCGTTATCTAGAACAGCTTCCCCTCTTAAAGTCGCTGCGTATTCCTCGCTGTGTATCTGTAAAAAACATTGTATCATGTGAAATACATGGGTTTTCAGATAGTTCGGAGACTGGTTACGGGGCTGTAGTATACTTACGAACTATTGATGTAGACAATCACATTCAAGTCTTCTTCGTCTGCTCAAAGGGACGAGTAGCCCCCGTTAAATCTACGTCGTTGCCTCGTCTTGAACTTTGTGCTGCAGTCCTTCTCGCTGATCTGTTGAAATTCGTTAAGGAATTATACTTACCAGTTTTTCCTTGCACCGGTGTCTTCGCTTGGTCTGACTCCACCGTCGTGCTTGCATGGATTCGCTCTCACCCTTCCCGTTGGAAGGCTTTCGTCGCGAACCGTGTAGGTCATATTCTTGATGTCATTCCAGGTGCTCGATGGAATCATGTGGTTTCCGAAGACAATCCGGCGGACGTAGTTTCGCGTGGTCAACTTCCGTCAGCTCTAGTCAACAACCGTTTATGGTGGGCGGGTCCTTCGTGGCTTTCTCAACCTGTTTTCTCTTGGCCTAGATCTATCGAGAGGCTTGATCAAACCGCACTCGAAATGGAAGAAAAGGGTCCGCATTCTTTACTCACCCATGATGATTCTCCGGCTTCATTCATAGATATCTTACTGGAACGTTATTCGTCAATTCGCAAAATCCAACGCCTTTTGTGCGTATGGACAAAATTCATCGATTTCCTTCGTAGCAAACGTACACGCAGCTGTAATCCCGCATCAAATCGTACAGAACTTCATAACGCGCTTATGATTATTGTGAAACACATTCAGTCTCGTTACTTCCCTAACGAGATTCAACAGCTGCAGGCTGGAACTCTCGTGTCGAAGCAGATGCGTAAGCTAAACCCATTCCTGGATGTACAGGGAGTACTTAGGGTGGGCGGCAGGCTGGCGAGATCAGGGTTGGAGTTTGAACATAAACATCCCGCTCTTCTCCCTCGTAAGTCAAAATTCACCTACATGATAATCGAAGCGCTTCATCGTGAAAACTGCCACGCCGGCGTTAATACCATGCAGTATCTTTTAACTCAGCAATTCTGGATTCTCTCCCCAAAACGCGCTATTCGACATTGCTTGTCAAAATGTTTACAGTGTTACAAAACTCATCCCACACCTCTCGAACCGTTTATGAGCGATCTACCTGCCGTTCGTGTAAATCAAGTTAAGCCATTCTCTATTGTGGGTACGGACTACGGGGGTCCATTCCGTATTAAATTAGGTAAGCATCGTGGTGCCAAAATCGGCAAGGCCTATCTGTGTCTATTCGTTTGCCTTAGCACAAAAGCACTTCACCTCGAAACAGTTTCGGACCTCTCAACTAACGCTTTTCTCGCCGCACTTCGTCGGTTTGTCGGTCGCCGCGGTAGGGTTAGCATTATCCATTCCGATTGTGGCACCAATTTTGTAGGCGCGAGTAATCAAATTCATTCGCTCATGCAATCTGCTGCTCATATTGAGAATATTGAATTCCGTTTCAATCCACCTTCAAGTCCTCACTTCGGTGGAGTGTGGGAAATCCAGATCAAATCTGTTAAATCTCACTTGTATCGTATCATAGGCGAACAAGCACTTACCTTCGAGGAATTAGATACTGTTTTCGTTCAAATCGAGTCTATGCTTAATTCACGGCCGCTCTGTCCATTGAGTTCTGACCCCAATGATTTAAATGTACTTACTCCGGGTCATTTCTTAACACTAGAACCGATGACGTCCGTTCCTGATGAGGACTTAACTTCCATCAATATAAACCGTCTCGGTCGTTGGCAGCTAATACAGCGTTTCCAACAAGATTTTTGGAATCGTAGGAGACGCGAATACCTCCAAACTTTAACTCAGCGGGCAAAATGGACCAAACACTCCAAACCCTTAGACGTAGGATCGGTTGTCATTCTTAAAACTGATAACGCTACTCCATTACACTGGCCTCTTGCGCGTGTTGAGAAACTTCACCCTGGCCCGGATGGAGTGGTGCGCGTTGCAACCGTTCGCTCAGCTGATGGTGCTCAACTAACGAGACCGTTGGCAAAGCTGTGTCCTTTACCGAACCTCATTGATTAATGCGTTATTCGTTAACTTTAGTTTTAGCAAGTTAGTTTTATCATAAAATTAGTACATAGCTCTTCTATTCGTGTGCATTCAAGTTTCTAGATACTAATTTCCATTTTCATATTAAGTTAGAAAATACACAAGTGTATTTTGGTGGGCGGTATGTTTCGTAATCATAAATTCGAATTCGTATTAAAGTTCAGAAAAAACATCGTATTCCATTTTCATTCAAATCTCTAGCCATAAAAGATCGAATAATGCAACGTTCGAGTCTTCCGTTTCCGAAGTGGGAACTTGAACCAATGGCAGAGCGTTATGACAACGTTCAAACGTCCCGTCCAATCACAGGCCTTTCGGCCGCGCTCTCCGCGCCCTCTAATGGCGCGTCGTGTGTGCAAGATTCACCGGCGCACGTAGAACGTGCGATCGATATAAAATTCTAATAAAAGGAACTATCTCAATATTTTGTGTGTGTGAAAGTGTTTTGTACAACCTGTGTGACCCTTGAAGCCCAGGACAAGAACTATTACAAAACCTAACGCGCGACTTAGCAAACGAGGCACAACGTGGGAGCTCCCAGCTAGGTACACCGCAGAGTACCCTCTGGACAAGACGTTCGTGGCTAAAGGTAAGAGTTTCTTTCTTTGGTGGCGGACTTCTTGAGCGTTGCAGCCCTTCGATAGATTACTAGGCTGCCCCCAAATGGGCAGGTAACGTCTTCCTGCCACAATACATCAAAATCATACTTTAATTTCATTTTAATAAGTGATAAATTTGGGTGCAAGATTTCCACTATGAAATGCCTACACGCACATGGATTGTATAGATTCCAGGAAGCTATCTAACAGTAATAATGTTTTATTATAACCAATAGATGTGCTACTTATATGTACTGAATATAACACATATATGATGACCAAGTTATGTGAGTTAAATGAGATACAAGAGGTCAAAAGTGCAGTAGGAATAGCGGCTCAAATGTTGATACACTTTGCTGTGACATAAGATGTTACGACAGATATCGATATTATAATATGTCAGATAATTCAATGAATGCTGAATTGAAGGATGGCGAGAATTCACCAAATCACCTAGCATTTTCTCGCCATGATCCATGTTGTCTCTATGCTAAATAATGTTGGACAGTTGCAGAAGTCAATTTTTGATTTGAATTTAATATTGGTTTGCTCTTAGCCACAGTTTAGCCCAGAAGCAAAGATGAGGCCTACAAGCTCATCCAGAAGAATTGTAACTCCTGTGTACCAACAGACTACAGTAAAAAAAAACTATTTTGTGTCGGATTCCGACATGGTCGCTAGCCAAGCGGCTCGAGAGATATACCACCGCGATTAGAGGTAGCCTACGGGGCCGTTGGCCGGAGTGAAACGTTAGAAGGTGGATCACATCCACTTACAAAAATCCTAGGATTAGCTATCCCTACCATACCGAGATGCCTCTGTGCCTTGGAAACAGTGCTGTAACTAGCCATTTATGCGCCCCGTGCGAGCTTGTTTAACTACGCCCTGGTCTTGCTAAAGCATGTGAGTCTGATCTGGCCATTTTTGCGCCCCTCTAGGGTCTGCGCCCTGTGCCTGGGCGCTGTTAGCACACCCCTATTTTCGGCACTGCTTGTAAAGCCCAATAAGTCTAAAAACTGGAAAATACCCCTTGCCTAATTGTCAGATTTGCTTTGTGGTTAAGCCATTAGATTATATGCTGCGCTACGTGTAATTGGATCGATTCCCGCATGGATCAAATATTTACAAAGCCTACAGGATGCTTGTTAACGCACCAAGAAAAAAAATATAAGAAGAAAATTCTAAACTGGATCAAAAGCTTCCAAAAAATTAAGAAAAAAAAGTTATCTAGCTGCATTTTTTACTCTATAAAAGTAAACATTTTTTTACAAAGAAATGACCTTGGTCGTCAAACTCGACTAGAGAGATAAAAAAACGCAATCATAATAACCAAATATTTAAATTAAGCCGGTATTAGCCAGTTCGGACATATGTTTTTCACAGTATAACTGGTTAAAACTAGATTTAAGCAGCGCAGACATGTAAATGCAACGTCTGGTGAATATTTTTGAATGTAATTATCGTCTACGAATTTAAAAATAAAGTCACGTTGATCGGTTAAGTAATTTATGAGCTATATGCGCACTTATAGACAGATGATAGACACACAGACGTTGGTCTTCCAATTGAGGATGTAATCACTTATTCATAAGTTGTTAATGATTATTATTAAATCATGTCCTTTGTTATTTTACTTAGAACACTTTTAGATTATTGAGAATTTAATATTTAAGTGGTACTTTCGATTGCGAGTGCACATTATGTCATCAAACTGAAATTCAAAGCATTGATTTCAATCTGATCATATTAGCCACTTTTAAATTGGCAAAATATAAAAACATTGAAGCTACAGTCCCAGTCACATGACATAATAATTAGTAAAATTACTGTAGTCGTAATAATCAACATTATTTCATAGCAGTAAGGGTAGATCTGGGATCGCAATCCGATTTAACGGCCACAGTAGGCGCGGACGGCTGGTAACAGGAAACTCGCCGTCTGATCAAGGGCAAGGCCAGAGCTGATAGTTATGGGGTTAACTGCCTGCCAGAGTCGTGGGACTGTCTTAAAAGGGCATTGCAGCCCTGGAAAGCAAAGTGCACAGGGTGGTTTTTAGTAAGTCAAGTCTGAAAGTCTCTTCTGTTTCACACAGGGCTGATTTGATGACTTTGTAAGTTGAAAAACGGGAGATGTTGTAGTGCAATTGTTTTTACAAAATCAAGATGTGGTTGACTGTATGTTTGAATAAGTACTAAATGATAGTGCAGTGCTGAAATAATTTTCCGAACTTGTTCAAACAAGTGCATTTACGTCTATTAACACAAGTGATAATATGCCAGTCTCGGTTTGCACTAAAAAGTCGAAATGTCATAACAAAGTCATTGCCAAGGCCAAAAAATAAATTCTTAAGTAGGTGCTAAAATATTGACAAAGTATTAATTTGAATTGCATTACTGCTATTGTATGTTGAATTTGGACTTAGTGAAAAGATTTGAAAGAAACCTTGTTTTTTTTCTATATATATCGTCTCTCAGCACTGGGTTTTTTTCTTAAATTTTCGGTGCGTTTACAAACGTAAGTTCACATAACTAGACCTGAAACAACTATCTTACGTAGGCCATAAACATATTTGCTCCGTTAGGGAATTTAACCCGAGACATGCAGTGAAGCAGTAGGCCGCTCAACCATTGATCGTCGTGTCGTAGTTTAGAAGTGGCGGCAACGAGGGAGAAAAGAGTTCATGGAGGGAATTGGAGGAGGTCTTTTGTCCAGCATTGAGATAGAAAATACTAAGAAAAAAACAAGTTTGTGATGCATAAATTCCAATACTAATTACATTTTTTTCTTCTTAAATTTGTACGACCAAGGAATCATCATCTTCCTGCCCTTATCCCATTTTACTTGGGGTCGGCGCAACACGTTTTTTTCTTCCATTCTCCCCTATCAAACGTCACCGAATCATTTCATATCATCCCTTACACAATCCATCCATCTTTTCTTTGGCCTTCCCCTTCCTCTCCATCCATCAACATTCATACTCATCACTCTCTTAGCCACATGAGTCTCATCCCTCCTCATCACATGTCCATACCAAGACAGACGACTTCCTTTCATTTTTTCTGTAACAGGTGCTACTTTCAAACTTCCTCTTATATATGTATTCCTTACTTTATCCATTCTTGTCGTACGACCAAGGAATATGAGCTGTAAATATTTTATTTAGGAACCACTTCCCACACAATGCCATAAATATGCTAGTGAATTATATTTTCAGGGTTCATTTTAGTAGCCTAAATTTTACATTCTAGTCAGAATTAGTAATTTAGTAGAATCATGCTGACGTCTAAGACCCCAGACTGACTTAATAATTTTCATGTTGTCACAAATTACGTATTGTTATTTATTAAATACTAGCTTTGGCGTGCGAAACCTTCGCTAATGCGAAGGTTGCTTTGACGGCAAATTCTATCGAGGGCTTTCGTGTCGTTAGATAATCATTGTGATAATTTGGCTATTACCTATGCATGATATAAATATAATTTATAACTTAAAGCACTTAGGAATAATGTCTCTATTCCAGGTATGTGTTTAAGTGTTTATAAACACTTACAACATTGAAAAATAGGCTTGTGAACTAAAAAAATCTATTAAGTCTATTAGTTAATTTATCAAAAAATAATTGACCCATTTTTTGAGGTATTCCACTTAGAGCACCCACTGACAATGGCACCTGAGCTACTGACACTATCTCCTCTACATAAGGTTTCTGTAAAAAAAATTAGCAGGTGCCAGGTATGTGGTGGTGTATGGGTATGTGGAATATCTCGTTTTTTTTTGTCATATAAACTAAAATTGACGCTTTTTAAATTCACAATATGTCATGGAATGGTGTCAATTTTTAGAGCGTCTTGATTTAACCAGCCCCCATTCTTGTGTTTTTATTTCTGAATATTCACTGGTTTAAAAGAAAAATTGTATCCTAAATGATGCCCGAAATTATTGTTATAACATTTTTTATTCATTTTAGATTACTTAAAACACTATAGAAAAGTTGTAACCATTATTTTTCGAAAGTCTAACTGACAGGACAGGACAAATTGGATTTGTAATCAATTGATGCTGAAAAGTAGCCTATTCCAAGGGTACAAAAAAGTCGTAAATAAAATTAACATTGGTACAGTTACTGAACCTACAACTTAGTGCATTACAGACAAGGTCTTGGCCCATTATGACACGATAATTGACCATGCAACTCAATAATTTCAGACAACTATTTGTTCCAATTTAAAACCGGTAATGTCCAACAATAAAATGTGTCACTCACAGATTTGTACTGCTCCAATACTTCGGGTATCACTTGACCTTTCACCCGCCATGTCTTGTATTTGTATACTGGTTTGCCATTATTAGCTGCAATTGTTGCTGTAAAGCAAAGAAAAAAGAATTATAGTAGGTATAACTTAATGCTATATTAGGTAGGTAATTTTTCTTTTCCCTTTTTTTTTAAAATAGAAAAAAAGTTTTTTTAAATGGAGTGTTTATTATTTTAGAAATCATTTACTATTTTTAATTCCGATCACAGTGGCCAAACAATAACATTTTGTGCTTACACACCATTTAAAAAAACACATATAAAGTTTAGGCCAATTACAAATAAAAATTTAGATACGTTAAACAATAATTTATCAAGCACATTAAATGAATGTAGCTTTAACAAAATAACTGACCCAAATGAGTTTTACGCCAAGTTCTTTTCCATTATAAACAAGCAATTTAGTAGTATTTTTCCATTGAAAACTAAAACGGTCTGTCCAAAGTTCCTGTTTAGTGATTGGGCAACCCCTGGTATACGTAAAAGCAGAGCGAAACTTTATGAATTATACGGTCTTAAAAAACATATAAAAACAACTAGCTTTCATCAGTATGTAGCAAAATATTCAAGAACTTTTAAAACCGTGTGCAAAACAGCGAAAGCTCTTTATATTAGTAATAAAATAAAATTTGCTGATGACAAAATAAAAGCTGCTTGGAAAATTATAAATAATGAAACAGGTAGAAATAAAAATCGGAATACTGAATTTAATTTAGAAACTGCACATGGCCCTATAAGTAATGACAAAGAAATAGCTCAGGAATTTGAAAGCTTTTTTTCTAGCATCCCTATTAAAATTACTGAAACTTTGAATTCTTCAGCAACGCTCTCATCTGCCTTACTTAGACAGAATGTTAAGGCTTGCCCTGTGGTGTTTAGGTTTCAGCACACAAACCCCCAAGCTGTCATTAAAGCTTTTAAAGATCTTAGAATTAAATCGACAGAAGATCTTTGGGGAATGTCTGTTAAAGTTTGTAAATCTGTAATAGAAACCGTAGCTCCTTATTTAGCTTTTATATTTAACAACAGTGTAGACCAAGGGGTCTTTCCAGACCTTATGAAACACAGTAAAGTAGTCCCTCTCTTCAAATCAGGGGATAGCAAGGAACCGAACAATTATAGACCTGTATCAATTTTGCCAGTCTTCAGTAAGGTGTTTGAAAAGTTGATGCTTACTCAAATGTTACGTCACTTTAATAAAAATTCCATCTTTCATGAACAACAGTACGGTTTCACCAAAGGACGTTGTACAACTGACGCCGGTGTAACCCTACTTAAGAACATTTTTAACTCCTGGGAGGAAGCACAAGATGCCATTGGAATTTTTTGCGACCTCTCAAAGGCGTTCGATTGCGTTGACCATGAAACACTTCTGCTGAAGCTGGAGCATTACGGAATAAAAAATACTGCTCTTGATTTACTCAGATCATACTTGAAAGATAGAAAGGTAAAAGTTCAAGTAAACGGTATGAACTCGTTAGGGTCCAAAATGACAATGGGCGTTCCGCAAGGCTCGATTCTGGGTCCATTCCTCTTCTTAGTTTATATTAATGATTTACCTCACTTACTTAAAAATCAGCCAAAGATGGTTTTATTTGCAGATGATACCTCGTTAATTTTTAAAATAGACCGACGTTCAAGAAATCTAAATGAGATAAATGACTCTATTCATCAGGTTCAAAATTGGTTTACATTGAATAATCTTGTACTTAATGAAGAAAAAAAAACAAAATGTATGAGATTCACTTTACCAAATGTTAGAAGTAGCGAATGTGACATTAAACTGAACGGAGAAAAACTGGAATTTGTTAATCAGACTGTTTTCCTGGGAATCACGCTAGACGATAAATTGCAATGGGGCCCCCATATAGCATCTCTTGCGGGGCGATTAAGCTCAGCCGCTTGCGCTGTTAGAAAGATAAGACAGTTAACAAACGTTGAAACTGCGCGTATGGTGTACTTTAGCTACTTTCACAGCATAATGTCTTATGGCATTCTACTGTGGGGCCGGGCAGCTGACATTGAATCCATTTTCATTCTGCAAAAAAGAGCTGTCAGAGCAATTTACAATCTACGTCGTCGCGAATCTCTTAGGGAACTATTTAAAAAGATTAACATAATGACAGTGCCTTGTCAATTTATTTATGAAAATATAATGCATGTTAGGAAAAATCTTCATCTTTTTAAAAAAATAAGCGACAGACATAATTTTAATACTAGAAATAAAGACAAAATTGATCAACCTTATTGATTGACTAAAGTACAAAAATCTTTTATGGGGTACTGTGTTAAATGTTATAATAAAATACCTAGCGAAATTTTAACTCTAAATGAAAGGAAATTTAAAAGTTATGTAAAAAATACACTCAGTAAACAAGCATATTATAAATTAGAAGACTATATCCAAGATAAAAATGTTTGGAAACATGCTGGTCCTGCTCCATAGTACAATGTAGGGCTTAAACAGAATCAAGCTGGTTGAAATTTTAATGCTCACACACTTCATTATTGTATTTGTAAAATAGATTTAATTGCAATGTTTTGTTAAAATGTGAACTCCATGTGCCTTTTTGCATTTTTTTTTTATTTCTTATAATTTTATTTTTTAATCATATTTAGTCTAGTTTTTCAAGGTACATTGCTTTTACATTATTATTTCAAAGGATGTAAAAAAATATTGTAAAACATTTTTAAAAAGAGGAAGTATGGAGTTTCTTGCCCATTCTTCTTCATACAACCTACCTTTGCGAATGGGTGTAGAATCATTCCCATCCCATCCCATTTCCTTAATTTTAATTTATGCGACGTTTAAAAGTGCCTCTTTGATGGCCTAATTGAATAAATGATTTGACTTTGAAATGATTTGACTTTGACTTTGAATTATATTTGTAAACGATTGGCATAATTTTACAAACAATTATTTTTTTCAGTATTTCTTTTTTTTTTTAGTTTATGAATGGTAGCTATGCCATGACAGAACACCTTATTTAAAATAATTTTGATTTTTAGTTTAGTAAAAACAATTATCTTTTACATTCATTATTGTATAGGGAAATATTGATATAAATAAAATACATTTTTTTTTTGGTATAATACCTATTAATAAAGGAGGATAAATATTTTTTTTGCACAGCAGTGCAAAAAGTGAACATGGAATTTTATTCATATTATTACTCAATACACTATTTTCCTTCCTAAATTATGCAGGAAAATATAGTTATAACACTTTTTATCCAAAAAGTTTATACAACGCCGTTTACTTTATGGCACAGGACAACAAATAAAAAAAAATAGATAGGTACCTAGTGGATCCTCTCGGTTGCCTTTGTCAAGCACTGTGAAGACACCAACCACCTCATGTCCATCCCTTTGCAGGAGTTTGAACACTTCAGCAGCAAATAAGCTCTGTCCAATGATAGCAACCCGCAACTTCTTCTTTGGAGCCTACAAATAATTAAAAAAAAAACTTATTATTGTTCTAAATTGAATGGGCATAAAAAAATATTTTCTTGATTTTTTAATCTGTTGATTTTTGTACGTGTTGTTTGAAAGCAAAAAAAATTAAAAAGCTTGGTGTTAATGGAATTAAAATAAAATCCATTATTTTTAATTTATCCTGGATAAACAAGGATAGGTAAACACTGAACGAAAATTTTAATGAATGGACCCACTATTTACAATTATAAAAATTAATAAAAGAAAGGACTTACATCGTCATTTAATGAAACAGGTGGCATTATGGTAAAAGACAGTCAATCTTGATTAATTCAAAATTATCAAACAACTAGTTAATTTGTTTCCCCACTTGTCACGAACTAGCGCGCGGTAGTACTAACACGAACCCAGCAGCACGCTCGTATTTAGCTGTTCCTCCACCGGCTTAGCCTTGACATCGCTATCGTAAGTTTAGCGATAAAACTAAATAGAATCGTATTCATTTCGAAAAGAAAGATAGGCGGCTCAAGTGCTCGGACTGATGCAGCTTTGCCGCCAAAACAATAGATTTTTGACAATTGCCTGTCATTTTTTGTTTTGATGGAAAATTGACAGTGACATTAGTGGAGCACCTTCTCATTCACTTTCGCAATGTCTATGCTTTCGCACTCGGTATCGATTTAATTATCTGAAAAAAATTGAAAAAGAAACTGTTCTTAGATTTTGAAGTAAACTTACAAAATATTTTATATACATTTTTGCTGTGTTAGAAGTAACTCGTCTCAAAATTAATATGTTCACACAAAATCAGGAATAGTCCTGATTATTATATAAGTTAGCCTGTATTGCCCCACTGCTGGGCTAAGGTTTCCTCAATTTCTTCCAAGATCTCTCTTCTCCTGTGGTATTATAGTATTTTTTTAAATTCACTTTTCGATTTAAAAACGTTGTCGTAAACGAAAGCATCGATAGATTATTTTCCGAAAGAATTTTGATAATCTAACAAGATCGGGTAATGTGTTTGTAATCAGATTAATTTGAATGGTGAGTTTATGTGATTTTTTTTTTCTCTACCTACGCATTTTATGCTGGTTTATGCTTGGGTATAAGTTAATAAAGCAATAATAATGGTAAATTGGTTCATCTGATTAAAATTGATATTACCTTCTTTTTAGAATTTTTCCTAACTTTTGATTAATTTAATAATGGAACCAAAAATCAAAATATAAAATTAACACCTGTCTATGAATAATAGAAGATTACTCACCAAGGGAGTAAAGCATTGCCTTACGTCACGGGCGTATTGAATCCCGAAGCGACACTAAGGATTCAGGGGGTGAACCTCCGTAGCGCAGCGAGGAGGTTCAAGTGTTAATTCTCGAGAGAAACTAGGGAATTAAGTTAAGAATCCTTAGTGTAGCGAGGGATTCAAGTTAGCCCAAGACAAGGCAGCTTTACTCCCGAGGAGCGTACTCTGCTTTTCACACCCACTGCGAGGAAATGAATTCGATTTTTGAAATTTGATGTGGTACCACCACCTTCGAACGTGAAGTTGGCATCACTGCAAGCGATCAGCTATTGCGGCCAGCGGCCGCCATTACTGAAGCAACTTCTTGTTGAAAATTTTCATACGGTTTTATTTGAGGTTCCAGATTCAAATCACATTATTCCCACGGGAATAATGAAATTCAGTACAATATTATTGCCCGGCTCGAGCGAGAGGGAACAATGACTTGCTTTACAGTTCTGTTTGCCTGACATATAATTTGACATTTACGAGCAAGTGGTGTGAAAAAATAATTGTGTTTCATACAACTTTCAGCATACATAGGAAATCGTAGACCAATATTTTTTCAAACTTAATCCAGAGATTGTAGAGTCCTTTACCGTGACCCCGGATCATAAATGGCTATTGAAGTACTGGGACTGTCAGTACAAGTCTGACAGTCCCTCCTGCCCGGGGTGGGAGAATTCAATAATAAATATGATTTTACAACGAAATAAAAAAGAGTTTGTAGAGTCGCGAGACTTACGAATTACCGTCTCCCCGGAACGTAAAGGGCTGTCGAAGGACACCGTGGATTTTAGTTAGGTAGTACGCGTCTGACAGTTCCTCTTGCTCTGCCCTGGGTGAGGCGGACTCATTTGATGATTTTACCACGATAAAAAAAAGTGTTGACATATATAGGAAGTCCTATTTATGGATCTCATGGATTTTTCGCTGAAATGACGATGGAAAAAACCATGGTGGTTTTAGTAGCACGTTCTAAAGTAATGTTAAGAGTAGGCAAAGGCATGCTATTCGGTTCAATGAATAATATTGCAGAAGATAATAACTTGGTAAACACATGATTTACCTAAAACTGTTAAAGATAACTAGCGAATCCAGTTAAAAGCGGTTCTCAATTATAAAAGCGGTTCTGTAGCGGTTTTGTTATGAAAACAATTATCGGAAATAGGTTGAATACAATTATTTTAGCTAATTATTCGCAAAGTAGTTTTGTGATTGGAACGATATTAGTAATAATTGATTATTAGTTATATAAATCAGTATTTATGATGACTAAGATGTGGGTATGTTTTTATAATTAATAAATAATGTATAATTTTATTATGCTTCTTTTAAGTGACAATTATTTTAATTTTATTAGATGATTACACCTTATAACTACCAATATTTATGGCATACTTTATTACCTCATTCTTATCCATAGTAAGTACGTCTGCGTCATCTTTCTGCTCATGGATGCATCCATGCTTTGAAATTGGGGTGCGTTGAGCCGAAAAAAATCAGGTCTCTGTCGTCTCAGCCTATGCTACTCAGCAATCGCTATTTTTCTTTTAGTGCTGTCAAGATTTTGTGTCGGCTAAACGCACCCATGGTCTTCAGCAGAAATCAGATTGAAGTATTTACATACATACTTACCTACCTGTAATATATGCGTACATGCGTTATTTGTGTAAGAGTTACGTAATAAACGCATATTTTGAATTTTTATCACCCCACTTGACTGACGTCAATTTACTTAAATGTGCTTTGGTGATTATAATATACAAGTACAATAAAGAAGAACTATTTTTGTAGAGACGCATCAATGTTTGAGGGGTCGTAACCTTTGACTTACAGCCGCCATCTTGGAAAAAGGGATGCAAATGTAATTTATTTATCTGGCAAGGTTCATTGGTGACACGGGATTGTAGACATTTTTTGTTTGCAAATTAAAATCTCTACAATTTTGGTCTCTAACTTTTAGTCGTAGAACCAAAAAAAGTTAAATTCGGTTACTTATTTACCATATGCACTTCTTTTCCCAAGATGGCCGCCGTGGGACAAGGGTTGCGAATCTACGGTTGCGACCCAAGAAAATTGGATTTAACTTTAAATTGAACTCCCCAGATGGCAAAAAATAAAATGTGTCCTTGAAAAATTAATCCATAATTAAACTTTTCAATTTCAATCAATTTAATCAATCAATTAACCTTCGAATTTGCCTAAACTAATGCTAAATGCTTATTGGCTAGAAACAATCTATTCTCATACAAATCTAGTCTATTTTCCATAGCATTTGATTGAATTTTCTTAGAACCAAACAGATACGACCGCTCGACCGTTGCGAAACGAAGTAGGTAGATAGACCTATCACAAAATGTGAATGTATCCAGTTCAATCCGGTTCCATTGACAGTGACGATGCACGCCACATAAATTGACCCCAGATAGTGAATGAAATATAGCCAGAAATTGACCTAAAGTGACTCTGGAGCTGATATGCGCTGTTGTTTGGTGGCTCGCTATCAAGACTGACTTTTAGGCACAATAATAAGATACGGAGACTTGCTAAAACTGGTTTTGGCAAAAGAGTGTTATTTTGCACAGTTTTACGTAAAACATAGCAAGTTTTCATTAGGTGGTGCAAGGTATTGGATTACGGGTGTCCATTGTTTTTTTTTAGTTTTTGTTATTTCTAGTTGAAAGAAGACAAGGTGAGTTTAAGGAGAGAAGTGATCATTAGCTATGCATTCGTGATTGTGTCATATTGTGCATGTGCACCCTGATATACATACACAGGGTGTAATGGTTCGGTTATCTGTCACGAGTACAGCACATGAATCTATAGACACTCCTAAAAAAGTGTTTCCTCTGTCGCATTTTTTCATCATTGAAAGAAACACAAAAGCCTGGGCTAGGTTGTATGGGTACAGTACTCCAGTGCAAAATACAAGCTTATAATAAGAGTTTAAGTCTTAAGTTTAACACTTCTGTGAGTGAAAATGCGTTACAAAAAAAGTGTGTGAAAATAAACATCAGGTACAGTGAATTTTAACATACATGTTGACTATGTTAAGTGAAGAAAAGGCCTTGCGCATATCCCAAGAAAGCATAAACTGCGATGTCAGCTGAGCGATCCCACTCGCGGAGGTAGGCCTCATCAGGGTTGAACTCTGTGCGCCCACTAAGTGATTCAAGTGATCTCAGAGAAGACGACCTTGGGGTTTTGGAATTGGTCTTTTAAAAGGTCCCAGTTTGCTCATCCATGTGTTGATGGTGATCCATGTATAGGGGTGGAGTTAGTGATGCGGTACCACAGACTGTGAGATACGAATCTCACACTCCCCGGTCTTATCCCCAAAGATCACGCACTGTTTGCCGTTTGAAAGTTTCTCCCGAAAACAAAAATAAAAAAGCGTCACCACGGCTAGGCCTGGCTCTTGACCACCATCCTGTCGAAGTTGTTATTGTGTTCCGTCAGTGCGTGTAGTTTCAGTTCCTTCTCATTGAGCTCTATCCATCTTTCGTCTCATCTTTGCTTCTGGGTTAGATTGAGGCCATGAGGAAACTTATTTAAAAAGTGAAAAAATCGTGTGGTCTTGTTATTGGTCGCAATTGGTGGGATGTGGCTCCTCCTGGCTCTTTGAAAAAGTCAACTAATTTTCAATAAACTGATGTATTTTGCTTCTACACATAAGCAAAATACAAAGGGCATTTGGCTTAAATTTTCAGAGGCCTACTAAGAATCTGGAAATTGTAAATCTTAGTGCAGGAAGAATATGTTGCTTGGAGACTAAAGTTGGCCGCATACTCACGTTTTCCGTATTCGTTTTCCTAATGTGGTATTCCGATTACAACTTCCGTGAGACTAGCGCAGACGTTAGGTTTTTTGTATTAGCACGGCTGTTTCGAAAGGAACGTTAGATTTTTCCATTTGGAAAATGTGCGAACGTGTGCATCATCATCATCATCTCAGCCATAGGACGTCCACTGCTGAACATAGGCCTCCCCTTTTGATCGCCACAAGTACCGGTTGGAAGCGACCTGCATCCAGCGTCTTCCGGCGACCTTCATAAGGTCGTCTGTCCACCTTGTTGGTGGACGTCCTACGCTGCGCTTGCTAGTCCGTGGTCTCCACTCTAGCACTTTTCAACCCCATCTGCCATCCGCTCTGCGAGCAATATGGCCTGCCCATTGCCACTTCAGCTTGCTAATCCGGTGGGCTATATCGGTGACTTTAGTTCGTCTACGGATCTCCTCATTTCGGATTCGATCACGCAGAGAAACACCGAGCATAGCCCTCTCCATAGCTCGCTGAGCGACTTTGAGCTTTGAGATGAGGCCGATAGTGAAAGACCACGTTTCGGTGCCGTAACTCATCACTGGTAACACACATTGGTTGAAGACTTTCGTCTTGAGGCACTGATATCGGACGAAAAGACACTGCGTAGTTTCCCGAACGCTGCCCAACCGAGTTGGATTCGGCGGCTGGCCTCTTTCTCGAAGTTGGATCTACCTAATTGGACTACTTGTCCTAAGTAGATATATGATAATATGAGTCAACAACTTCGAGTAACAGTGTGCATCAAGTATAGTAGAATACTTTGTATGAAATATGGAGTCAGGTTTCCGAAAGTAAATTCCATATTAGAAAATTAAGGTGTCTATGCGGCCAGCCTTATGAGGAGCTAATCATGACAAGAGATGCAATGACAATAAAGTTATTTAATAAAGACAATGTAAAGTCATGTATTACGATGCGATAAAAGAATATTGCGTATGTTTTCCAGAGATAAAATTAGCCATATCTTGAAAAATCGAGTTCAAACCGCTTTTATTGAAGAGAATTCAATCAGTGTTTGAAGAGGTGTGATAAAATTAATTCTAATCAACGGGGTATTCCCTTCAGATAGAAAACTGATAATAGATTCCATTTGGAAGGTTGTTTGATATCTAGGTACCAGCTAGCAGGGCAGGGGTATAATATTCTCTATAAATAAACATCGTTGTACTACGGCTACCGAAACTATAGTTTGTTACTTTCGTCGATTTGCCTGGCGACTAGGCATGCGGCGTTAATGGTACGGGAGCTTTGACTAGCGACTAGGCATGCGGCCTTTGTGGATTTTTTTTTAGCGTGGCAAAATCGTCAAATGAGACCTCCAACCCCGGGCAGGGCGGGAGGTACTGTCAGACTTGTACTGACTAAAATCCACGGTGTCCTTCAGTAGCCCTTTATGTTCCGGGGTCACGGTAATAGAAATAAGTCCCGCGACCCCAGCAGGCTTTGGTCCTCTGAGAATGCGGCCTTTGTGGTCCGGGAGCTTCGATCATTGTGATCGAAAGACGGGAGGGACTGTCACACTCTTACCTACTGATTAAAATCCACGGAGTCCTTCAATAGCCGTTTACGTTGAAGGGTCACAGTGACCTGTTTAGACAGTTTCGCTACCCCGACAGCCGTTTAGCTCTCTGTGAGATCCCCGCCAAATTACTGACAGCTCTTTGCGGCGTGCGTGGAACAACACCCCTTGGACAACATCCCTAGAAACGCAAGTCTCCGATACCTTACGACTTCGGTATCCAGTCGACTATCGCAATACAAACCCATAGAGGTTTGTTAACAGGCACTCGTCAATGAATGCCAAAGTCGTAAGGTATCAGAGACTTGCGTCGCCTTGTGTACGAAAGACCTTTTGGGCCTTCATCATTAGCCTATAATGTTCCCACTGCTGGGACACAGGCCTCCTCTCTGTGAGAGGGAGTGGGCCATAATCCACCACGCGGACCCATTGCGGGTTGGTAGATGTCACATGTCTTCGAATTTTTGGTTCTAGGACATGTCGGTTTCCTCACGATTGCTTCTTTTCCTTTACCGTTTTGAGAGCAGTGGTGATGAAATAAATGACTTACACAAAGTAATACGTGGCGGGGTTCAAACCCACAACCTACAACTCGTAAGTCGGGACCGATACCAATGGTTCACCACTGCCAGTCTAGGCCTTAGTTTATAATAATCCAGTTCATTGAATGCTACAAGTACCGTCAGACATCCGGCGTCAACGATAGACAATGCCGGATCTTTAGAACCTACTCATTCATTTGTTTTAGTTTGCACAATGTATGTTTGCTACTTTTTTTTTAGGAGTGTCATAACTGCAGGATTACGTTTTCAAAACACAATTGTTTGTTCAACAATATCGAGTGAGATTCAGAGGAATTACTTTCGTGTCGTTCGGAATTACAAATGGTGATGTAGTGTGGTAGACAGTAGATCATTAGGTATTGTACAGTGTTTTAATCAAATGTGCTCGTTAATAGTGTTGACTGAAATGTGGACTGTTTTCGTCGTTCTGTTTTCACTAATAGAGGTATCTTTTCCGATTTATACGTATACTCATAATAGGCTATTTTACTAAAAAAATAATTAGTCCGAAAGATAGACAAAAATATTGACCCGTATATTTTGACAAAGATGCAACTCTTATAAGATCACAAAACTTCACTCAGTCATAAGCCCCTCAATTTCGAAGCGTTTTATCTTTGCCAAAAAAAAAGATAAAAATAAAACAAAAAGCATTTGTTCATTTTTTTCGGACTAATCAAATACCCTATTAAAATCTGGTATAAATTGTGTTAATTCAATTTGCCTGGGTTTGTCTGGCTGTTTCTGTATGTGAGTTACTTTGTTTGTAAACGCAATCACAACACAGCACAGGAGAAATACATACTATGGGACAAAGTTAAAAAAAAATAGCGACATCTATGTAGCAGCAGAAGAACTAAAGCTAAAATCTTTGTGACACCCAGACCAGAAGTCATAAAATAAATTACACAAAGCAAGATCCCGTGGTTGGATGGGATCAAACCCCACTGATATTTAGTCAATTGATTCATATTTATGCAGATATAGATAGTGTAAATATTTTAAATTAACTGCACGTAGGATTGATATACGCGATGATTTGCTAAAATGGAGTTTTTATAAGATAACATTTAAATGTTTACCGTTTTACATACTTAATTTGAATGACATGATGTTGTAATGCGCAATTTTATAATATTATTATGTAAGTGGTATGTTATGGGTAGCTATGGGATATATGTATTGCTATTCTGACAACTTATGTGGACTATGACCCATATTATGACGTCAAATTCGCACTTTTTTATATAAAATACTGTTAGATTCTTCAATGCAAGAGCACATTTTCTGCTGGGCTATTCTCTAAGAATAAATGCAGCCTTGTGCATAGCACTGATCTAGCGTTGATACTAGAGTTTAGTATTCACTAAGCTATTGACAGCGACGTCTCGCGAATCTATCTCAAGGCTCTAACTCGACAACGAGTTCGTAGCAGCATACGCCTAGAAACTGTTGTTGTTCCCTGATATTAAGCGAAGATTTGGTCGACGCTTGCCTAGAAGCAACCTGTTCACTGTTGACTTAAACACACCAAGAGTATAGACTTTATTATTTTATTTATTTGACTCTCTTAATTTTATCATTTCCAGTCTATAAGACCGGTGAAACTTTTACAAGACATGATGGCAGATCCTCCACTGACGAAATCCCTCGGATTTTCAATACAGAAAGGATTTGAGAAGACCTTGGAGGATGCTCGACTCAACCAGGAGTACATGTATCGGTACCAAGAGATGCTGAAAGCCAGTAAGGAGTCATTCGAAAGCTTCGGCAGTCGAGACGAACGGAGACTGAGGAGAGTCGTCGGAGATCACAATTATGAAGTCATGAGAGAAGGTTTGTGATGTTTTACAAAGCGTATTTCATCTATCTATCTCGTAATCTTATTACGCAGACACGAGATTTTATGAAACTTTTCAGAAAACAAAGAAGAAAGAGAAGAGAAAAAAACAACTTTTTTTTAAACACTGTTTTAGGCTATCACGGTTTATTTCACAATTTAAAATGTCACTTGCGGGATATCTTCCGAGATTATTAATCAGTCATCCCGCGATCATGGCGCTTGCAACAGCGTCGAAATATCGGGAACTCAAAACAATTAATAATCACGGAACGACGAAACTTTTTTTTCTTTTCAGAGAATACCAACATCAAGGTTTTAGAACAGTTTCTTGCAAATTAATGTTCTCTCATTATAAAAAATATCCAACGATCATTTGACTAATATGTAACAACAGTTAAGCAGTTATCAGTAATCTGTAAACAAGGATTCGTCAATATATATGGTTCCTTTGATTGATAGGTAATAAAGGTATTCAGCTGCATCTGACTGAATGGAATCTGTCTGACTGCAAAAGAGGTTATAGGAAAAAGCCTAGACTGATGATAATAATGAGTCCTATTAGCACCCTAATACGATAATAGACCGCCACCGTAGCGATGTTGCGCGCACATTGCAATAAGCTACTCAAAATCTAGCTCTATTTATTAAGCCAAAAAGATACGCATACGCGTCGCATCGCGTCGCGTTGCGTCTGTGTTGGTGTGAACTGACCTTTATGTCACAAACTTCCTTAATTGCCAATTATCATTTATTTTAGGACCTAATTATTTCTTCCCAGCAGGAGTACTGGACCGCCGCAGAAACGCTCTTCGCTTCCAGTCACCCGTCGGCATACGAAGAGCGAAGACCCAGGCCTTGAGACGACAGAAACTGAACAGTCAGAGCTTAAGGAGTCACCTGCAACATTCAAGACAGACCACCGTAGACTATAGCGAGCTAGAATAGGCATTTGTTTTTAATTGATGTTTGGCTATTTTAATGCGTAGCATGACTTCGTAGAAATGGGTTTCGTCGACGGAAGAATAGACAAAATGACAGAATGTAGAATGATTTATTGTCCTAAGCATGTAAATGTTTAAAATGACGTTTTTTTTTCTATAATTTAGTCGTCTACGGGTCATCAATTTTTTTTATAGCGTTGTGCTATGTGCGGTGTCCTCCCGCCCTGTGTGAAGCGGGAAGATCTCTCAGACTTGTACAGAATAAAATCCACAGTGTTGCTTCAGCCTTTTAAGGACTCTGGAATCACGGTTATTAGTTTAGTCAGACCGCAGACGTACAGTCAGCGCCAAAAGTCGATGAACAGAATCAACATTACAAAACACCTGTTCACAATAAAATGCCATAAGTTATAGTCGCAACTAGGAAACAAAATAGCCTGTACACCAGAAATTTACAAAAGTCGTTGAACACGAGTATTTCAAAAGTACATGTGCACTAGTATTCCTAAAGTCGCTGACCACCATCAATCCAAATGTCGCTGAACATCATTGTATCAAAAGTCACTAAACAGCAGTAAAAATACAAAATTAGGCTAAAAAAGTATATTTTTAATGTTGCCGTGTGTTAATATACTTTTGACCCTTATGTTGTTCAGCTACTTTTGGGACACTGCTTGTTGACTATTCGATAGTGTTGCTAATATGGATAAAATTCTGGGAAGTAATATATGATTACTTACGGCAAACTTAAGGAAATGGCTGACATCTAATGAGCCATATTTTTTTCGAAATTATAAAATTTAATTGTTTTCAATCAGACTTACTCACTCTCACTGGATTTGACGTTTCAACAATCCCACTGTACTTAGCAATACGACATTATTGAGTTGAACAAAAAATAGCATTAATTTAAAGAAGAAAAGGTGACTTATGATTCAAATACTGTCTTTGCTTTGAAGATTAATCAGTTTTTTTTTTGTAATTATACGTTTTCCTTATGTTTGCCGTATATGATTACTTCCCAGAATTTGATCCATATTAGCAACACTATCGAATGGTGTAATAATACAGGGTGTGATTTTTTTTGCAAAATCAGCGGGTTCGATTCCTGGCCAGGATTAATGATTTTTACAAAATCCAATGATGCAGTTTTAGTTTTCGTCAAAATCGGCCTCGAGACTCCTTTCAACGTTTTTCGATATTCCTCATAGTTTTGAAAGTAGCCATCCACGCCCAGTTGAAAATTTTTTTCACCCTTCAATTCACCCTGTATAGATAGCACAATCAAAAATTCAAATGAAAATATTTTAGATATTATAATATAAATCTTAACATATTTTTGATTAAAAATTGGATGCTGAAAGTTGACAAAAAATCTTGAGTAGGTATTATCTCAAATTTCGAATCACCCGGTCGACTCAGCTGATGTGTCATGTGTCAAAATTTTGTCGTGCAGAGTGGTTAAGGTCAACAAGCACTGTCCCAAAAGTAGCTGAACAACATAAGGGTCAAAAGTATTAACACACGGCAACATTAAAAATATACTTTTTTAACCTAATTTTGTATTTTTACTGCTGTTTAGTGACTTTTGATACAATGATGTTCAGCGACATTTGGATTGATGGTGTACAGCGACTTTAGGAATACTAGTGCACATGTACTTTTGAAATACTCGTGTTCAACGACTTTTGTAAATTTCTGGTGTACAGGCTATTTTGTTTCCTAGTTGCGACTATAACTTATGGCATTTTATTGTGAACAGGTGTTTTGTAATGTTGATTCTGTTCATCGACTTTTGGCGCTGACTGTACAACTGAAAAAACTCAGGAAAAAAGAAAATGTCAAATTGTGTAGAAATGAGTTCGTATATTCTTGGAGAATACTGATAGATTGGTACCTACTTCTACGGATGGTGTGAGCTTTAAAAGAATACATGGGGTCAACGGATCTTGAACAAATTCTCTCGTTTTCCGTTTAAAATTGTACTTATTAGCACTATTGCTCTTGTCACAAAAAATATAACCACAATGTTGTTTACCGAATATATTAATGAACCTACTCGTAAAATATCGTCTAGCGTTCTTGTAGAGCCTTTAGTGAACTAGACATGATAGTGTAGAGTAAAAATATTGCGAAGAGCAACGTATCTCACACAATCAAAAAGCCTGAGAGTGTCCGGCTTTATTCGAACACCTGGCAACACTAGCCCCGGCCTACGTGACCTCTTCCCGGCATTATTTGCAGTAGCCATGTAGGAGGTAGGTATGTATCAGGGGCCCGGTAAACTTAGTCCCAGCTCTAGCGACCAAAATTTAAACTGAATCAGATGTTTTTTTTCATTTAATTCATTTAATCTATAAATTGTTGGATCTGAGCAGGACACCGTTGTAACTTAAATTGAGTTTAAAAAATCAGGGGATTTAAAAACGCCACTTATCAATGTTACCTAATAAAAGAATTGCGATTAAATTGTCCTTTAACTACTACTCAGCGATAATCTTGGGCCCTTTTGACAGAATCCGATCCAGCTTTCTATAAGACTGTTTTCACTGTAATATTAACTTTTTCCAATGTAGGTACTTAAATAAAGTAAAACTTAGAATAAGTATGAAGTAGCCTGTATTTCTTCCTTTTTTCCCCAAGCTGTCAAAACTTCCCTATTGAACAAGAACATGAAAATTCCTCATTTGTGATAAAGAAAAGTTCTAAAAACATTCACAGATTGGGGTAGGTATGCTGATTTCTGCACACCCTTGCCTTATTGTTATAGTCTCCTTTAGCCGAGGTCTAGGCACTCCAATTTCATTATGCCTAACCAAAACGATCGGATAAGGATCGTAGCAGGTGGTGTGGCTGTGGTTTTCTGCCAACCCCCTTATCATCGGGCATGCGGACAGCGAGTAAAGGGCAACTCGCTGTCCGACCATGGACCATGCCCGGGTCGACGGCGCGTCGTGTTCCACGCGCGCCTCAAAGAGCTGTCAGCAAAAATGACGGGGCCCCCTCTCAGAGGGCCAAAGCCTGCCGGGGTCGCGGGATTTATTTCTATTACCGTGACCCCGGAACATAAAGGGCTACTGAAGGACACCGTGGATTTTAGTCAGTACAAGTCTGACAGTACCTCCCGCCCTGCCCGGGGTTGGAGGTCTCATTTGATGATTTTACCAAGATAAAAAAAAATAAAATAAAAAAAAAAAAACCCCTTATCATATCACTTTATGGATGTACCTGAATATTTTATTGTGGCAGGAGTAAATAATATTTGCATTCACATTTCGACAGGCGTTGTGAATTTGCCTTCACAAATGAATCAGTCGACGCGACGACGTTTAGCGTTTATCTTGATATAATGACAATTTTAATAGGCGTTCCTTGTTTCGATCACAATTCAATTATTTAAGTTTTTGTGTAGTATGCGACCAGTAGTGATATTTATTATACGGTAGATGATGAGTAGGTACGAGAAACCGTTACAATTTCGACAAAATGAAATATGAGATAGGTTTTTCAATAATTTTAAAACAAATGAGTTCGAGCACTACTACGAGTAATGCTGCGCGCGCTGGTGGAACAGTCGGGGGCAGAACTTAGAAGCTATAGTAACTATAATAGGGTGAACTTACATCATTTCAATTTTTAAATAGGTACCATTGTATCATCATCATCATGTTCCCACTGCTGGGACACATGCCTACTCTCTGAGAGAGGGAGTGGGCCATAATCCACCACACGGGCCCAGTGCGTATTGGTAGATGTCACATATCTTCGAATTTTTGGTTCTAGGACATGCCGGTTTTCTCACGATGTTGTCCTTCACCGTTTTAAAAGCTGTGGTGATGAAATAAATTGCGCAAGGCAATGCGCCTTTTTTTTTTTTTTTTTTTACCTGGTAAAATCATCAAATGAGACCTCCCACCCCGGGCAGGGCGGGAGGTACTGTCAGACTTGTACTGACTAATATCTACGGTGTCCTTCAGTAGCCCTTTATGTTCCGGGGTCACGGTAATAGAAATAAGTCCCGCGACCCCGACAGGCTTTGGCCCTCTGAGAGAGGGCCCCGTCATTTTGCTGACAGCTCTTTAAGGCGCGCGTGGAATACGACGCGCCGTCGACCCGGGCATGGTCCATGGTCGGACAGCGAGTTGCCCTTTACTCGCTGTCCGCATGCCCGCGCCTACGGTGGCCGGAGATCGTCTTGCGAAGGTATGCGCCTGGCGGGGTGGCGAACCAACGACCTACAAGTCGTAAGTCGGGACCGATCCGATACCACTGGACCACCACTGCTTTCACTGGCTGATTAAAGAGCCCGGAAAAAGAGCTCATATATTTATATGAGGGCTCAATTATTTAATTGAGGAGAGCTTTTGCACAGCAGTGGGAATGTAAGGCTAAGAAGAAGAGAAGCATGTTGGTGCAGAACTGCAGACCCTACCATTTTTAATGCGGCAATTCTGATCATAGGTATGTGAATGGAAATATTAAAAGGAAAGGATTTAACAGAAACTTGAGGCTTGAGGTATACCCTTTTAAACTTAAAATAAGATATTGAAAAACTCAAATTTTGTAATGGGTAACATATTTTCATCAGACATTTTCATCCATTCTAAACTAACACATTTCTTAACATGCCCCGCTAACCGTCATTTAAAAACAAAAAGCAAGAAGATAATTTGAAGAAATTAGAGAAACTTATCACATAAGCATGAAGAAATAATAATGAATAATGGCAGGCGTCGAAATTAAAAACAAGAAAAAATAATTGCAAAGAACGGTACATCTTACACAAAGACATACAGTAGGCATCAAAATTGCAGTGTCTCGTTATCAAAGAAATAGCTTAACGCTTAGTTTGACTTACGACCTTCTAAATTCGAGATACACAATAATCCATCAACATAATTTCAAGTAGAGTTCATAATTTCAACGATAAAATATGAGTCCAGCTAGCTCAGTGGTTAAGGCGTTTACATAATTGCGTTAATCGGAAGAGGTGCGAGTTCAAATAACGCGCAGCAGCTGTTTACTTTTTGTAGGTTAAATATTTTTACACACAGGCAGAAATGGCCTTGTTAGGAATTTCTGTGTGTTGTTGGTTAGTTGGCTAGTTAGAAAAAAAAAATGTTAATTTTTGTTTTAATAAACAAAAATAAATAATATATTACTTCTTTGAAAATAAACAATAAGCGTAAATATACAAAATAATAATAAATTAATAAGTTATTTATTAATAATATTGTCACGAATTCAACAATACTAAATGAAAATTAAAAAATGTCGTCTTTAAATTAAAGATTGATATCAATGAAAACAAAACAACGTAGCTAAGATTCGAACTCAAACCACATTGATCATGACCCCACGCTATCCGCGCAATCATGTTACATCATTAGTAATGAAAGCAATGCAATGGTGACCATCTGTTTTTGTTAGTTAAATATTTTCACTAGTTTCGTTAGTACTGCTTATTGTCATATTATTTCGTTCTAAATTTTTACCAATGATGATAATTTATTACCTACAGGGTTTAGAATAAAAATGCATGTTTTGTAATTTAAAAATAATAATATATTTTAGTTGTAATAATTGTAATTCTATGTTTTAGCTATAGTTATAAAACTGCTAAAATTATGAATATTCGAGCTGAATATAATGTGAAATAGTTGTCGTAGTAAATCGTCGATACAATTTTTATTATTTAAACATAATTATGAAATGATTTAAATGGATCTTTGACGTAATAAAATAGTAATTAGAGAATTTAAAAATTAAAAAAAAATATCCTCTTAAAATTAATATAAGTGGTTTAAAGGGTACCCCTAAAACTTCGTTTTATTATGCGTAGCTAATTAGCAATTACAGGGTATTTTAATTGCGAACATCTTAGTATGTTATTTTCTATAAGAAAATTAATAAAACCGTATTAACTTTACCAAAAGAAATAATAAAGTTATCATTATTAAAGCCATTTATTTTAAAACAGTATCAAGACACCGCGGCCCTGAAACGCAAAGGGCCAGTTGCCTTTTGCGTTCCAGTGCCGCAAAACCGAGCAAGGCGAGCTCGGTATTCGGGTCGCCCCGACTCGGAAATGTTAGATTAGGCCCTGGAACGCAAAGGGGAAATTGCTCTTTGCCTTCCTGGGCCGCAAGAGTGAGCGAAGTGAACTCGGGGTTTGGGTCACCCTGACTCAGACCGATTAGGTAAAGTTAGGCCCTGGAATGCAAAGGGCTAGTTGACCTTTACGCTCAAGAGCCGCTATGCCCCGTTACTGATCCAAAATAAACGCCTTTTAGCATGGCAGCTCTGGAACACAAAGGGCCAGTTGCCCTTTGCGTTCCAGTACCGCGGTGCCAAAAAATATTGAGCATATCAAGTTTCTTCCGTTCCGCCAAGTTCAATTTAGCGAAAAAAAGTTATATAATATCAAAAAAAAATATTACCAAACTGCATAAAAAATACCCTGATCCAAGAATATTGAGGTAAGTTTAAGGATCGTTTTCTTTACGAAAAGATGTTTGAAACCATACCTCAATTCTTAATCCTTAAATAATAAGTTATCAATAAAATGATGTTTACGTTTTCAGTCTATTTACAATAAATAAACAAAATTCATATCAAAAAAAGGTCCTCGAGAAAATCATAACTTTTTTTTATTCCCATAAACATAACGGTTTATAGCTGATATTCGGTGATGTAAACCTTCAATGTTGAGTGCACGATGAACGGTTATTTATTTCGTGTTTAATTAGTTACACGGAAACCATATTCCTGCATATTTATTCACCATTCCCGGACGTCGCTGTTTATTCTTAACAATTCATCTCGTCATCATGCCATTTATCTCATATCCCACAGACTCATAGTATTACGTCACTAGAACAAAACATAGAATACTATTATTATCTTTATGCAAAAAACAGCTGTTGATCAATTTTACTATTAAGAAAAAACTGTAATATAATAGCACATCCTACGTATCAATCACTTTTCTTTTACTTTTAAACAAACACTTTTGAATAGGGAACCTTATTTAAACAAGAATATTGCCATGTGAAATAGTTAAAATTTAAATATTAATACTCACAATTATTCCGGTTTCATTTCATATTTTGTTTTAAGTTTCATCCACATATTTTATGCAGGGGTATAATGTTCGCCCTTAAGATTTATATAAATCCCACTGTATATTTCACTGCAAAACCATAACAGTGTTGATGTAAACAATCGTCAAATAAAATAACCAGGAATCAACAACGTTATATTATGAGACTCGAAACGAACTAACATAGTTATGTCTACCTCACAAATAAAAATAATTTACGTTTGTCACTTTTGTTTCGTTTTCTGTGGTCTACCTACAAAGCTTTATTATACTAAAATTATGATCATAACCACAGATATAGATAGACCATTACATCTGTGATTATAACGAACGACACGCAACACTAATGACTAATATTGGTAATTATAACAAAAAAACAAATTATGTTATCAAATTCCTGCTTAAAAAAGTATTAGTAATAACAAAAAGAATAAAGTAATTATTGAAAATTAAATTAATTAATAAAGTAATAATTGGAAAAAAAAGTGAGAATCGATCCATCGCCGCAGCGTACGAATCCTGCGACGTTTACCACTGCGCCAGCATTACTTGTAGAAAGATGGTTGAAATTATGAAGTATATCATAAGTTAATTTGATTTGTATAGTATTAAAACAACTTATTACAAAAGGACGTAAGTCAAAGTGAAGCATCAGTCTATTGCCTTAAGAAGTTGATAGTGGATTTTTGCCCCTGACTGTACCTGCATGCATAGCATGGCACCGTAGAAATGGGGGTTTTTCGACTGTAGAAATGTAGAATAGACAAAATTTCTATGGTACCAAGCATAGCAATGTTTAAAATGAAATGCTATTCTTCAGTCCCCGAGATCGTGCCCTACTCGTTCGCAAATTGATTATAGAAACAGCGTTGGCTACTTCCGATACAATAGAGATTAGAGATAAATGTGCTTTCTCACTGCCACCGGCGTCATCGTCATCCCACGTTCCGTTGCCTTTATAGAGATCGCATGGGTTGTCGTATAGCCAGAACGGATTGCACTCTATCGGTAAAGTCCTTAAGTTCTGTATACTTGCAAAAGTGATATACCTATTAACAGTGGCGGATCCAGGGGGGGGGGTCATGGGGGTCATGACCCCCCCCTGGGCGGCCGACTGGGTCATAGGTAGACACAGCAATTGCGAGTGGTTCAAATGTAGAATCCAGAGTGTAGCGAAGTTTTCAAAGGTACGAGAAGCAGAATAACTTTGCCGCCGAGTGCAACACACGACTTTTCACCTCACTACAGAGCAAAGAAGAACCTACTCGAGCCAAAAAACAACTTTGAAGCCTTGCAGAACAAGTAACTGTTGTTAACAAATATTATTATTTACTACATTTTCCAGTGTTGGACCAATGCAATCGACCCCATAAAATTTTATTCGTTTAGCGGTTTCAATGTGAAAATTGACAAACACACTTTCGCGATCCTTTAAAATCACAGAAATATTAATTATATCTATGTTTAAAATGTTAAGTATATCTCGGGCACTTCGCGATCGCGGCGGTAAGACCCCGCTTTGAGGAGTGGCTAAACAGGCGTCACGAGCGACGTCCTGATCTAGCGCATGACGTAGGTCCTCACCGGACACGAAAGTTTCGGGAGGTAACTGTGTCGGATGGGGAAGGAAGAAACGTCTGGGTGTCACCACTGTGAGGATCGCCCGGAGGACATGGTGGAGGGAGAGGACAGCGTCCTCCCTCCACCCCAGCCACAGTGGGTAGGCGCGATCATGCGGGCGGCAAGGAGGTAATGGGTGACTCGCTGGCCGGCCATGGACCATAACCATGGTCGACGTGTCAGCATGATGAAGGGGCTCCCCTTTAGAGGGCCGAAGCCTGCCGGGGTCGCGGGACTTATATCATTACCGTGACCCCGGAACATATGACAGTTCCTCCCCCTCTGCCCTGGGTGGGAGGACTTATTTGATGATTTTACCACGATAAAAAAAAAGTATAGCTATCTACAGAGACAAGTTGTTTGCGTCATGGTGACCCCCCCCTGATGTGAAAGCTGGATCCGCCCTTGCCTATTAATTTATTAGGTGCTGGGGATATCAATCCAACCAGATTCAGCTGGATGTCAGTATTTTACATGGAGCGACTGCCTGTCAGACCTCCACAACCCAGTAACTGGGTAATACGATACCCTATGGTAAGACTGGTTGTCACACTTTAGAGCTTCTGACTAACAGTAACGACTGACAAAGATCTACAAATGACAGCCGGGACCAACGGCTTTACGTGCTTTCCGAGGCACGGAGGAAACTCGCTATGTCAGATGGTCACCCATCCACAGACCAACCTCGGTAAGCGCGGCTTAACACGGAAGATCGGCCGGTGCGTCTGTAATTATTTAGCCACGAGCTCCTCCTGTTATTGGCCTCGGTCAAACACCTGTAAACCGGAGGTCGTTTTGCGCGGCAAGCGAATATAATTGACGCATCCGACGAGCTCGTCACCATCTGCGTTCTACCAAAAAAAAAATGCCGGACGGCATGTTCCTGTTTCAATGGAAGATGGGGCAACATGCTTTTGTGTCATTCAATGTCCAAGCTCATTATGCTGACTTGTCATTGCCGTTCCGACTGGAGAGACCCTCAAGCGGCGTAACTTCATTGGTAACTACAAACTGCCTACTTTTTAAGGAAATTTCCAAAGCCCTGTTGTCGGTTCCAATGACCCGGTCTCTTGGGAAAATTGCAAGTTTAAAGCGCTGAAAGTGAGTTAAGATAACACGTTAATAAAACCACACGTGACGGTGGCAGCCCTGATAATTGGATAAGTAAATTGGTAATAATAAGATGAAGATATAAATATATAGACGATTAGTAAATGAGTTGGAACAATGAAAACGTTTTAATCGATAAGATTGTAGGTATAGACAGTAGCCGTTACGATCACACCACTCAATCAAAAGTCGCTTCATTCAAAAATAAAAAGACCTCATTCGAAAGACAATTTTGAGAAAACCTTATCAATGTTATAATCATCATCGTAAGTGCTACAGATTCAGAGAAAATCAGAAAAAACCTTAGGAACAAGGGGATTAAAATAATACAAGGATTGAAAGTGATTTGATAAGTCTCACTTTATTACTCTTTATCTGGTATTAAAAATACGAAAGTACGACCTGATTACGATCCATGCTTCGTCACAGAATTATCACCTCTATTACCTGCTGATAAGAGTCAACAAAGAACTTGAACCGGAAATAAAGTTCTGAGATATTAAAATTTTAACTGCACTAACGGATAGAACGTTTTTGGCGAAGCTTATCGCAGAAAAATGCATTAGAGTACATTTGATAGTTTCAGGGATATAGTAGGAAATGTATAGGAACAAAACTGAGGATTATTTGATTGCTGTAAGATAATAATGACGTTTATAACAAACACAAGTTGTAATCTTGATTCGTATCAGTATAGACAAGTTGTTGACTGTTGATAAGGCGTTTCATTTAGATGGTTCATTGTAACTGTTTCCAGGTGATGCTATTATTTTCATTCAGGGCACTAAAAAGTATTCTATCGTTGGACTTCGTACCTTTATCAATATTCAATTCTATTTTTGTCTAGTCATTTCGAGCTTGCAAGTTATAAGCCCAATCATGAAAGGTTCCATAGCTGCTGTTCTATCTTTCTAAACTTTTTTACACTTACAATCTCAGTTGTTTACGCCTAAAAGTAAGTAGGTATTCCATTCTATTCCTAGGGCTTATATTTTCAGAGCTTTCTGGCTAAGCCATCAACCTCCTCTTTACATCCTTAACATTAAAGATATTTCGTAAGTATTTAATTTGTAGTTGAAGTAGTGGTATGTACTTTGATCTTCGTATTTCTTAAGTTTTATTTTAACATCTTACTTGTGCTAAAGTTAGATTATTATGCTAAATAAAGGCTACATTAAAAGATACTTCAGTACCACCTTCTTCAGCACTTAATCCAAATTATTTAGGGTACCTAAAACATGTCCCCAACTTCTCTTTTCAATCTCCATTGCCAAAAAATATTGTCGTGACATCAACATAGGCAGTCGTGTTCCTCAAGGTACGTCCACGCCCTTCTACAATCCATAATTTTATTATTTAACTGCAAATCTAAATCCTTATTTAGACTTGCAGTTAATTATGAGCTTGTTTATAAAAATTAATTAACGTAAAACCTCCATAACACTTTGTTTCAATGTTTATCGATTCTATAATAACATCAGTTGGTTGTAAATGAAGCTATAAATAAAGTAATTCCCTCCGCTGATTTGTGTGCCTGACTGTTTGTTTGTATGTGTGTTAGGTACCTACTACGTTCGGGATCTCCCCGTATCCCGCTACGACTTTGTCATCAATTGCGTCTGTTTGTTTCCATTTAGTTGCATCTTAAAATAGCTTCATCTTCATCATTTTACAGCTGTTGTTATTTGGACATCTATATTAACTTTTCCGTCTTTGAAATATTTATTTTCTATATAGTTATCAAATCTAGAACCTCTTCTTGATTTGGCTTATTTGAATTTACTTTTGTTCTAGACGATTTCATACTGTAAGCTATTATAGATTAAAATCACCAGCAGTGTTCCTTTTTTCTAATTGAATGAGTTTCTGTATATCTTGTTTCATGACACTAGAACAGTCTTGTTATTTTTGTTTAAACATTGGTATTGCGTCTATCATCAATATCGTACTGCTTTAAACATTCTTATTTATCTTGTTTCAGCTCTGTCTTATGTAGCTGAATACTATATGTTCGGAACGACCATATTTTCAATTTTCTTTTTAATGGCACCTATTACTTCAATACCTTTGATATTCTTAATATTGAGTTTCCCCGGTAAATCATTAACTTCCCTAGAGAAATGAAAATGTTACAAATAAACGTGATTGGCTTGCTTATCGTATCGTATCGTCCGACAATGTACACGTACTCTAGTACACATAAATATGCTGAGATAAGTCAGCACAGCACGAGTCGCGCCGCAGTTCCATCGTATCACGAGCGGCCTCTAAACCACACACAATATGAGAAACTTTTGTGTCTTCTTACTGTTCTCCTGTATAGGACTCTCTGTACAGGTGAGTTCTTCTTTCATTTACTGGGGGTCTGATAGACCCCACCTCATAAAGTAGTACTTATTTTTCTTCAGTTTGAGAAAGTGATGAAGGTTTATAGGTTATGATGCAGGTTATATCTTTATTTGCTCTGTCTTTGTCTCGTCTATGTCTTGTTTCAAGACATCATAATTCAGACCATATCTTGCTAGTTGCTATGTGAAACTGTATGGCTTTTGTTTTTTTACTTTTCACCAAACACCACAATAGACATTGTACAGTTTTTGAGAGCTTTATTTCTTTGATTTAGATATAGATATTAGTATGAATCCAGATTTTCTGTAGACAAAAAAAAATCTAAACTATACCATCTATTATCCGCCAATCATTACCAGCACGCGTAGCATGGCATCGTAGATCGTAGAAAAGAGTTTTGTCGACAGGAGAATAGACTAAATGACAGAACGTAGATTTTTTTACTGTTTTTACCATGGCATGACAATGTTTTTCTTTCCCGCGACCCCGGCAGGCTTTGGCCCTCTTAGGGGGGGCCGTCAGATTGCTGACAGCTCCTTGAGGCGTGCGTCGACCCGGGCCTGGTCCATGATCGGTCGGCGAGTCACCCATAACTCGTCGCCCGCATGATCGCGCCTACGGTGGCCGGAGATCGTCTCGGGACATCCGTTACCGTGGGGGTTTCCCGCGGTGGCTGGGTCGTGAGGTGGACGCTGTCCTCTTCCTTCCCAACATTGATAATGATCATCAATATTTTGCGTGAAACTCTTATTAAGTAGTTAGACCTCAACAGACTATGTTACTAGGTAATATAGCTTGGCAACTCATGTATGAAGTAGGTAGGTTCCTACAATTATGAATTGATGCACGTTGATAAATTGTGCACAATATATTGCAGTTATCAAAAGAACAGTTTCATTTTAGAGATAAGTTTGTGATATCTTTCGTTGCATCATTAGATCACGTTTTTTTGTATCGATTCAAGATCACCTGTTCAATAAAAAATACCTAGTTTTGATATGAAGCCATTCATGACCATTTTCAATGACATTACAGTTTTTTTTAATGATATATATTACCTAAATAATATGTTGGTAATACCAAAAGGCAGTTGTGGGACTGTCTAAACAAGTAAGCGGCTCTGGCTTGTACAAGGCTATTGAAGGATCACCGTGGATTTTAGTCAGTACGAGCCTGACAGTCCCTTCCATCTAGGGTGGGGTGGAATCAAATAATTGAATTTGAAATCATTATTCTGTTGCAAGAAAAGTCCAAAAACGGAACGGAATATTTTGACATTAATTGATCTTTAACTTTTTGCAAACAATCAATGGGGAATTTTAGAACGTTATTTCTATCTGTCCCCAAATTCTCTACCAAAATTAAGATGTGTCGTGTCGGAGTTTTCGTTATTAGCAATCCCAAAAACGTACCTGTTAAACAGGGAGGCGCTTAAAAAATTAGTACGGTACGTTATTTCAATTTGTACCCGAAAATCTTCTACCAAAATTAAGTTGTGTCGGAGTTTTCGTTAACGGAAATCCCACCAAAAACATATCTTTTAAAAAGGGTTGAAATCCAATCAATGGAACTTGCCAAGTTCAATTGATTATATTTAAACTAAGAATACTTACCTTATTTTAAGTTTGGTGTATGCTAAAGTGAATTTCGGCCAGATGGAACTTGCCAAGTTCCATCCTTTTTAACAGGTATGGTTTTGGTGGGATTTCAATACCTTTTTTCAAGAAATCGTACCAATTTATTGCTAAGTTTAGATGCACTTTAAAATTTGATGCATTTCGGCTAGATGGACCGTTGACGTGAATAAGATGGTTTTATTAAGCTGTGTCGGAGTTTTCGTTAGTTAAAATGTCTCTTTTGACCGGTTATGTTGATTTAGGTAGTGTTATGTTTCATTCAGTAGATTACAGGCTGATAACGACCCGCAGCAAGTTATTATTAAAATGTATTCGGTCGAAAAATCATAATTATGCAAACAACCCATATAAAATATTGTTTTACCTATCTACTAATTGTGAGGTAATTCTGGGCTGTGGATAGTTAAAGAACGCATCATAAGGGTTCTCTCTTATGCGTTTTATGAGAGACTGGCATACCCGCCTTTGTTGGGCTTAGATTAAAGTGCTTAAAAATTTTCAAACGGAATAACAATTTTGGTGTTCAAAATAATCTGCCCGTGCTTGATATATTTCTAAAACATCTTAGATTTCGGTTTTCCAAGTTTTCTCTTGTAGCACGCTTAGCATGACACTGTAGAAACGGATTTTGTTGACGGAAGAATTGACAAAATGACAGAACATAGAATAGAATAGAATAGTAGATTACACACCAAGGGAGTAAAGCATTGCCTTACGTCACGGGCGTATTGAATCCCGAAACTACACTAAGGATTCTGGGGTGAACCTCCGTAGCGTAGCGAGGAGGTTCAAGTGCAAGTCAATTCCCGAGTGAAACGAGGGAATTAAGTTAAGAATCCTTAGTGTAGCGAGGGATTCAAGTCAGCCCAAGACAAGGCAGCTTTACTCCCGAGGAGCGTACTCTGCTTTTCACACCTACTGCGAGGAAATAAATTCCAATTTTGAAATTTGATGTGGTACGACAACCTTCGAACGTGAAGTTGGCACCACTGTAAGCGATCAGCTGTTGCTGCCAGCGGCCGCCATTACTGATACGACTCCTTGGTGAAAGTTTTCATACGGTTTTCTTTGGGTTTCCAAATTCAAATCACATTATTCCCACGGGAATAATGAAATTCAGTACATATATTATTCCCGGCTCGAGCGAGGGGGAATAATGTCATGCTTTACAGTAGGTTTGCCTGACGTATAATATGATATTTACGAGCAAGTAGTGTGAAAAATAAGTTTTCGTACCACTTGCTCAAAAAAGTGACATTCTATGCCACAAAAAGCGAACATAACAATAGTCATTTTTAATCTGTGAAAAACAGGGAAAGAATGTTGTACTGAATTTCATTCTCTCTCTAGGGAGAGAATGTGATTTAAATTTGGAATACTTAGATTACGGTAGACTCGATCGAAAGCTAACCAGAATAATAAAACATTAAAAAATAAAGATTTCGAGTCGACAACATATATCCGCAAAATTCGGATTGTCGAGTATTTTGTAAATTTCTAATGATTTTCTGACCAGACAGATCGCAGCCGCCATTATTGACATCGGTTATCATGTTGAGTTTTTTTTTTCTTTCTTTATTTTCGGCCTATGACTTACCGTGACACCTACATTTAGTACCTTGATGTGTAGTATTTGGGACACACGTTTCACCCGAGCGAAGCCGGATTTTCATCTAGTTAAATAAAATTACGAAAACCGACGAGGCCGTATGAGCTTGATGCCTTTGCTTTTTTAATTTGCCGCGTTTTTGTATTCTTCAAATACATAAACGTTGAGTTTATTTTTACTTATTTTTATAAATAAGTTAATGTTAAATATTAATGTTTAAAATGCGTATCTCATATTATTACTGTGTTATTTTTTTCGCAAATGGTACGAAAAGTAGAGTATTTTCCTCGGTGATAAAGCTGTCTTAGTCTTGGGTGAACTTAAATCCCTCGCTACACTCAGGACTCGTCTTAAATCCCTCGCTTCGCTCGTGATTTAAGTTTTTAACACCCTCGCTACGCTCGGGAGTAAACCTCGAGTCCTTCGTTACGCTCGCGATTTAATTCGCCACCCGCGACAGAAGACCCTGCTTTATCCCCTTGGTTAATAATCTACTATTCTATGCTTTAGTCGTTTGCGTTATTTTAAATGCATGACATTAAAAAACTATAGCATTTAGTTCCTTTGATAAAAATATAGTATAATCCAACTTATATGTCTTTTATTACCTCTTAAAAGAAATATTACTAAGGGATACTCAACCCTTTTGACAAAGCAATTTCACAAAGGTTTATTTTAACTTATGAATTAAAAACTTTCCACTTTTTATGTTATAGTCAAATAGACACTTTATTTTCTTTTCTATCAATATATATCTAGAAATCTGGCCCCCAGAAGTGTATCCATTAAATTGGTTTTTTGTGTTATCTTTGTTTTGTGTGGTTTCTATTAAACAACATGTAAGTATGTCCGTATTGATATAATCTTAGGAAGTAATACTTATGATTGATTTTACTTTCGAAAATTTCTTTTCCAGAAGATTTGGTTTCCAAGCCGGCCCTTTTTAATTTACCTGCTTTGAATAATTTACAGAACTTAAATATTACTTTATGAATTAATAACGTCATCAGTTAGAGTATTGGACCCTAAGTCTCAACGCCCCTCGGGGTCGCGGGACTAATAAATACCGAGACTCCGGAACGTAAAGGGCTTAGAAGGACACCGTGGATTTACCAGTACAAGTCTGACAGTCCATCCCGCGCTGCCCTGGGTGGGAGGACTCATTTTGATGATTTTACCACGTAAAAAAAGAGTCTTAACACCCATGGCTGTTCCATGCTTCACCAAGATAACGCTGAAGATACCTGGTGAACTCAGGTCCAGATCCCAATATTCATCATCATCATCATCCCTAGGAGCTCGTGGCTAAATAATTACAGCCGCACAGGCCGATCTTCCGGGTTAAGACGCGCTTGCCGGGGTTGGTCTGTGGAGCGATATTCCTCCGTGTCAAATCAAATCAAATCAAATCAAATCAAAGCATTTATTTCAAGTAGGCCAGTCATAGCACTTTTGAAATGTCAAAAGACAAAAATAGTTCAAAAATAGTTACGTTACATAAATAAAAACAGTTAAAAATAGTTATGTTGCTACAGTCCCAGTCACACGACATACGTGTTTCGGACACACCCAAGTCACACACCCAGTCACACGTGTTTCGGAAAGCTATTAAAAGCCGTTGGTCCCGACTGTCATTTGTAGACCTATGAGCGTCTTTACCAATTGTCAGAAGCGCCAAAGTCTGACAACCAGTCTTACCATGGGGTATGGTATTATCCAGTTACTGGGTTGGTCCGCTATGCTGTCGCTCCATGTAAAATACTGATGTCTAGCTGCATCTGGTTCTACTGGAAGCCGAACCCATTATAGTTGGGAAAAGGCTAGGCAGAGGCATCACAGTAGCCCTGTTTGCCTTCTGTATCATAGTTGAAGAAGAAAAAGTTGTTGTTTAGGAAAAAATGTTGATGTTGAACGCTCGAATGACGAGAATTCATAGTCTATGTTAGATCTTTCGCTAGATACCTATGATACAGTAAATAATTATAGTAGTGTAATTTCCCAGAATAATTACAGCACAAATTGTTTGCCAAACGTGTAGCATAATATTGACGTACTATTTAGTATTCGTAGTAAACACCATTCCATCTCTAACCAAAGGGTTAATGTCCCCTTCAATAAATTGAATTTCGAATCAACGCTCATCTAAATGCATCAGTAATATTCTGTCTCTTTCCCACTCGTTGGCAAAGTCTATCAGAAGTGCATTCTTTTCAATTTCTATCATCCTTGAATTCATGCTCTCCTAGTGCATCGTCTACATCTAAATGCACTCAATGAAAGCTAAAAAAAGTATTTGTGAAAAGAGAAAGTTTTTCACGTAATTGTCTCTTTCTGGTTCAGTGGAAAAAGAAAAGGATGACAACGTTTCTGACGCTTCGTAGCCGTGTCCACGAACTATCGATTGAAGTATTGCAGTAGTTATGGATATGAGCCAATTTCTAATGAAGACGCGGATTGTTTTTTTCTCGAGGTCTTTTTATTTTATTTTTGAATGTCTATGGTTATGTTATGTTATGTTATGTTTTCTCATGTACGTGGTTTACAGTTATGTATGTTTAACGCTTACTTAAACCAAGTAGAAGCAACGATTTTGTACCAAAAAATTGAAAAGCTTTAAAAAAAAACATAAAGTGCCCATGTAAAAGAGAAACAAACTATTTTAAGCTTAACAAGAAACAAAAAAAAAAAACTAAGAAATTAAAAAAAAAAACCAGTTCCATAAATGCATAATTTTCGCGGAAATTAAGAACACATCTTGGACCGGTAAAAATATAAACGATCTAAACTAAGTAACCGATATTATAAACAAAATTGACCTTTAGCATTATGTTCTAGGTCAGGCCGAAATGAGCATGCCTGTGCCTCAGACACTTGGACTTGAATCATAAACAGTAGCTAATACGTCAGTACCGAGCGAGACTCCGAAGTGAACGGATGTCCGTGTCGCAACCCATTTGTTTATTTATTTATTACGAAAATAAATTCATCAGTTATTTTCGACAGTAAATAATGTTGATTGCCAGTGTTTTAATATTCCTGTGTCTAGTGTTGAATTCTTACGAGGTAAAGTGATTCATTGTGAATTAATAAACTTGTTGTTTTCCTTTGTTGTGTTAGTATCTGTTGTATTTCTTGGTTATCCTGTGTTTGTGGTTTATTGATCTTTGTTTTTAATTGTGATAGAATACTTATTTATTTGTGCATAGAGATCTTGTCTTGATCTTCGGTCACTTCCCATTGGTCCCTATTCGCGGGATTGCCTCTTGAAGTAACCGAGACCTTGGAACGCAAAGGGCAATTGATGGAACAGGGTAGATTTATAGTCAGTATGAGTCAGTCCCTTCTACTCCTCTGATGAATTCATCAAAAAAAAAAAAGATAGACACACTTTACGTACCGGACCAGCTGCTGACCGACTTTCGGTACAATGAGCATGAGGATCAACAACAATATTATTTACCTACCTTAACTTACCTACTATTTGCATTTAGGGCAACACCTGACCCTTATTTTAATAGTCTCCACACAACCTTTTAAAGAGCTTAACGCGACCTAATTAAATCTTCTTGTAAAAATCTATTTCGATTGTTTTATTTTATTTAAAACAAATATTTTTCAACTGATAACAGAACTATCTTTATGTTATAATCTTTCTTCAAGTCTTGGAGTGTGGGAGTTGGTCCAGCAACACGATGAATTAAAACTTGCGAAAAAGTCTACGAATTTCTTAAAATCCACATTTTCCTTTTATTTGTATAGGGATTGCGAATATGCTAGTTTGACTACGTACGTAAAGTAAGTAGTAGTTGCCATGACTAAGTGGGTAGTCATGGCAATACAGGTTTTCCAAACTAGTTAGGTATATAACCACGAGAAAACAGGGAATTTTCCAACAAAAGGCCCACTTTTTGTCCATTCGGCCATGTACAGCCCACAGCTGAACCCACTAGCTACGAGTTTATAAGCTGTAAAGATTTAATAAATCATTATTAAATCTTTACACGCGTGTATAATTTATCAATTTCATAATAAATATTTACAATAGTTATTTCATATCGAACGTTGTTTGTCACAAACAAGATTACGTTAATTTACGTTAAGCAGTAATCTCTTAAGAACATAACAAAGTTGAATAATACATAAACAAGCTAAATTATTTTGTTACTGAATTCTTATTTTTTTTTTCCACTCCACAGAAAGCAACTCCTCAAGATGACCACTACATAGGGGCTGTTGTGGAATACACGGTAACTGGTAATGTGGCGACCAACCTTGCCAACTATGCAAATCTTATCAGGGAGGCAGCCGAACAGGTTTGTTATTGATATTTAGGATCTACCCGGTACATTTTCCGAAAACTTTCTTACTTAATAATTTTGTCCTGACAATAAACAACACCACAAATATACAATAATGCAACTTGGTACAGTTTTTCGGAAGTTATGCGCGAACAGACTTAGCTAAGAACTTTACCCATGACGCGATTCGTGCGTTTAAAACAAAAATCGATCTCGCTACTAAGAAATAATAATGCAACTGGATATACTTGACGTCGTCGTTGCGATCGTGTTTTATTTTTCATCTCCCTGTAGATAACACGAGTTTTATGTACTAAGTCGCAGTAGTAAGGTTGATTTTCACCTGTAGTTGAATTCGGTCGAGTTGCGTCGCATCGCATCATGGGTTGTTGTCTTAAGTTCTCTTAAGCCACTTTGTTACTTACCATGAAAAGAAGATAAACTGGAATAGAAAGGCCTCCAAAAAGTTCTAAAATTTAACAGGACCAGATTTTTAATGACTTAGCAGAATACCCACGCCTCGGAACACTTTAGCGTCACCCTTTAGGGTGACCGAAGGAACAGGGTGTAACAGTCCACCAGCCCGTCAAAAATAGAACTATTTACTTAGTCGTCTTTCTCTTCCCGTGACCAGAGGGCTGGCCTTCTTCTTGGTCAAAGAACCACCACCATTGACATGCAACGTAACAATGCTGCTAGTGTTCTGCGTACGCCTCGTTATCAGCGTCAAACTTCTTAAGTTTCCCATTTTATTTCACTTTAGTTGAATTATTTTAGTAGTTTTTAGTTGGACAATAAAATGAATCAAAACTCCGTAATATTTTCCAGGGTGCGGACATCGTGGTGTTCCCTGAGCTGACCCTCACGAACGGCTCGACTTACTTCACAGTACCAATCTACGGCGCATTGCGGCAGTATCCAGTTCCTGCTCTCTACCCTCTAGTTTATGATGAGGTTTGTATACCATTTGTTATACTATATGTTATACTATACCTGAATTACTTGCACCGTCTTCAAAGGAAAGATACGCTTAAAGCAGGCTACATGGCTAAGCGGCATCAATATTGTATTGATTTTAAGACTTTCATGAATGAAAATCTAAAATTGTCCCTTCTGATGTTCTTTTGCGCGGGCATGCGGGCGGCAAGTTAAAGGCAACTCGCTGTCCGACCATGGATCATGCCCGAGTCGAAAGAAAATTGTGTATATTGGCACAAACTTAAAACTAAACAATGCAAAAAAAAAGTTATAAAGAGAGAGTAGGTAGTAAAAATAGAGGAAATAAAAAACTTAACAATGTAATGCCAAAGGGCCTCAGCTCAGCATATGCCAGTTGGAAACACAAACCACCTGACGATGATTTTCTAGCACCATAAGCTCGAAATCAAGGGTAAGATGATGATTATAACTAAAGACATTATTTGTATAGGCAAAATCTGATTAAAGTACCACGATTGTTCCAGTTCATGGTAGGCATATCAACAGCTGCGCGGCAAAACGACATCTACGTGGTGATCAATGGTCGTGAACGTCTGGACTGCACAGCGCAGCCTGCTGATAGCGAAGAGTACTGCCCTGAGGCGAAGGAGTATACGTTTAACACTAACGTGGTGTTTGACAGGACTGGTGCAGTTATTGATAGGTGAGACTTTATGGACTAGAAAGTTTATTAGCCTCACTTTTGTTGCTGGAAATCGACGGAGAGTGAATGTTGTCGATATAGATCTAAGAATTTATAAGATGAAGTGGCAATGAGTCGGCCAAACTACTTGTACAAGCGATGATATTTTTGATGAACGTGTTCACTAATTGATACCCGTTTTCGTTTCAGATTCCGCAAGATCAATCTCTTCGGAGAAGCTGCACACACACCAGCCCTTCGTCCGGATCTGGGTCTCTTTACTACAGACTTCGGAGTGACGTTTGGCCACTTCATATGCTTCGACCTGATGTTCCAAGTGCCTGCTGTGCAGGTGGTGCAGAAGAGTCAAGTTAAAAATGTCATATTCCCCACCATGTGGTTCTCTGAACTGCCTTATTTGACTGGTGAGTGACAAGGATCATATAATTTTCTACAGTTGGATGAACCAGGTTTTCGATAAAGTGTTTAGATCTGCTTGATGATGTCGATTTTAGAGCTGGTCGTCAATAAACACCAAATACCTAGGACCTTTTTTCGTATCTATATTATTCTACACAAAGTTAGGACTACCTGACTCTTCGTAGGTCTTTGACAGTCGTACAGAAAATTTGGTACGGCTATCGTACTACTTTTATGTTGGTTTTCGAAATCAGATGGGGTAATTCCATGTAAAGTTGGTATTCTGTTGCATTCAATTCCAATAGAGATTCACTGTACCAATTATTAAGAAAAAGCTAATTGCCACTTAAAGTCTGAATAAAATTTTGACTGAAGTCAGGGTTGGCCAGAGTTTCTGGGCTAGATCTGGCTTGAATCATTAAATTTTACGACTTATTTACATTCAAATCAATTTATGTTATATTTCAGCTGTTCAGATCCAGGAGGCATACGCTTATACCTTGGATGTCAACTTCTTGGGAGCTGGAGCCAATAATGTCAGAGTTGGAAGTGCAGGTAATTTTTGTTTTGACTTTCATCAGGTTCAATATCTGGCAAATGTATACTAAATATACTTACTAAACTAATGTACTTCTTAGTTCAAAAAGTCTTTCAACGATCATCCTGTCCTTATCCCATTAGGCCCGGCGCCCACTATCGGCATCGGCACGTCTGAGGATTTTAGGTGATAAAAGCATTATAGACATGAACTTCATGGTAATAAAGTAGAAATTTCCATGATAAATGATAGTACTACTGCATCGGCAATTTCTATTTTATTGCCATGAAGTTAATGTATAATGCTTTTTATCACCTAAAATGCCGAGGCGTAGCGGTGCCGATAGTGGGCGCCGGCCCTTACTTTAGATCTCATGCAACACGTTTTCTTCTTCCATTCTCCCCTATCAGACGTCACGGCATCATTTACCTACTTCTTTTCCTTTCATACCATTCCTTACAATTGATCCATCTTTACTTTTATCTTCCTCTCCATCCATCCCATCGCCCATCACTTCTTAGCCACATGCGGATTATCTCATGAAAAAGTATTTCAAAGATGACAAGCTTTCTTTTTCTTTTCTGAGGATTTTAGTTTCAGCTCTTTCGAGATTGAGATTCCATCTGTCTCACTTTTTATACCTAATACCTATTTTTCAGGTTCCGGAATTTATTCAGGCAAAGCTGGTGCTCTGATCAGCATCATGCCAGGACTTCCCACAACTAAAGTGCTAGTAGCTAAAGTTCCTAAAGTACCTGGACAGGTAAGATATTTCTCTGATATAATAATCTATCAGAATTTTAGTTAGCGACCAGTTGATAACTTCCGACCGTTTCCAAAATAGTTTCTGTTTAAAAAAATATGTTAGTACCCCTGACGAGCAAAGTTGTTTCTGTACTGGTTATTAATGTTAACTTCTGGGTCTTTCAAGTTCTGCCTCTTTTTGATTTATAATAATGTTCCTATGTTGTGTTAATACTGGCAGTCCGTCCAGTTTGCGTTGCTTTTTAATTTGCACCTCGTTAGAAATATTTACTGTATCTTTAATGCGTCTCTTGGAGCGAATTTGTGGTCATAGATTATGTGCAGCATAATGTGCAGCCCTCAATCTTTCAGCAAGTGCTCCATGTGTACCTCTCTCCTTAATTTTTTGTTTCTCTGAGATCTCATCCCTATTGCCCCTTTCCACATCATTCGTTACCAGTTCACTAACAAATTCCACTTCACCAGGTTACAGAACCATACCCAGGACCGATTTATGACAACCCAGCAGACCACGACAACCTGCGCCTGATCACAGACCTGTCCCTCCCCTCGCACATCACCAGGCTGCTGCGGTCAGGCACCCAGGAGTTCGAGCTGAGGCAAAGCGATACCACCTGCCACTTCAAGGTCACCCTCGCCCAGAGAGAAGGCGACACTGTAAGTGGTCTTTGGATGAATTACTTTTTTCAAATTTTTTTTTCACTGCATGGCCTGCATGGCTTCTTCCTTTTATTTTACGTGTGATTGAAGTTACTATCGTATTGAAATGAAAATAAGGATCATTACGATTTGATAGAAGTGTTGCTACAGTCAGTGGTCTTGAACTTGTGTGATACTAGGGCTACAGAAATGGGAAATGTTGTTAGTTATTGCGATGATGAAGGTTTATATGAACATTCATAGACTAATAGCGCGATAATGCAGCATTTCCTTCTGTGTGGCCACCACATAACAGATCTGTGATGAATTCACTTGCCAGACACGTTATAATTGTGAAATCGGTATGAATCAGAAAATAAACCTAAAATAACACCTTTGGGCAGAACCGGTGTCTTATAGGTACACCGAAAAATATACAGATTTGAGACTACTGCCAACCATTTTGATTTCAGTGGCGTAAAATATGAGGGACAATCGCTGTAATAAGACTCAAAAGACTATGGCACACTCTGTTTTTGTTTTGCACTTTTTGCATGTTTGTTTTGCATCTGGTGGCTCTTAAGTCGATCCAGTTTAGGCTGTGGGAAAGAGACAGAGCTATGCAAGTCGTCTAGCGCTATCTCTTTCCCACAGCCTAAACTGGATCTCGTTAACCGTTGATGGTAAGGCCTCTGTTCTAATTGAAATTTGTTCCAAAATTACCCTTGAACCAGTGGACCTAATTTTTGTTGGTTTAGCAACGTATGAATATTTATTTATGCTCGTATGAAATGTTTTTAATGCTACTAACACTGCACGGCATGTAGTTTTAGTGCTTACGTACACGAAAATTAACAATTTTGCACGAACTATTGTTGCATTTGCATGCGTTTTTTTAGTTGCATAATAGTGCATTTTAGTGCTTGCTTGGCTATGTAGTATATGCAGGTAAGTTCTTTTTATACTAGTGTTTCTTAATCATACTTATATGTACCTAAATTGTATTATTAATTAGTCCAATGGTCTAATTTAGTAATTAGTTATATTTCACTTACAGCTTTTCAGCCGAAATAAGCTACCAGAAAGACAGCGTGTTCGTATGAACGTATGAAGAAAATGGTGATCTATGATTCTGGTTTCTAGAGGCATAGATATTGTAAAACATACCTGATTCTCTTTGGATTTAGTTTGTTATCTCTCATTTCCGGCAGGGGTCACCATCTCTGGTTCCGAAGGCTGGCCGTTTCTTCTTCAAACTAACGCTGTGTCTTTACTGTAAAACAGTCCTATTATCATTGAGCTATTATTACTACGTATAGAGACGACACCACGTATCACAACTATGTCCCATCCAGGATGAGTGCGCGCGCCTATGTTTACTCACTTGTTTGTTTGACAGCTCTGTGGCGTGCTCAAGGCGCGCGCACTCATCCTGGATGGGACATAGTGGTGATGCGTGGTGTCGTCTCTTTCTATAATTCTTCTTTCACCCAACATCTCTACCAATAGTACCCTGACTTTTATTTGCAAAAATTATTGCTATGGTCGAATTTCACTTATTGTCGCCTATACAGCAGGCCGTAAAATTTCAGGCTATAATATTTACATGAGCAGCTCTTGAATTTTGGTGAAATTCAACCAATGAGCGTATGAAAGCATGAGCAAAATTGAATTCTATTGTCATATGCATCCTTTTTACAGTAATATGTATATTGATATTTTGCCAGTCTGTGCGATATCGCGCCTTCATTCAAGATGGTACCAACACATACGCACGGCGTGAGGTGGGCGTGGCCGCCTGCGTGGTCGTCGCCTGTAAGACTGATGACGTCACCACCTGCCCTTATAGGTACCACACTCACACATACATAAGCTTACGCCCTTTCCATAAACTTGCATCAGTGCTATTCTCTAAGTTACGATTCAGACCAACCAGCAGGTAAAGAACATTGAAATGTATCAACAGAAATTACAGTTCATATTTGCATGCAACTTACGCATAGATATGTCGTGACGCGTCGCGAATGCCGACGGAGGTAACTATGCTTATAGAGCTGGTTGGTCTGAATCGTACATAAGGAAGCGGCGCGGACGCAGCGTCGAAATTGCAGTTCGTCTTTAGTCTTTAAGCTCCAAGTATAATGTTGAAAATCGATTGGGGAAAGGATGTGACTTCGACGCTGCGTCCTTGGAGAATAACATTGCAACGTCATCTGCTACGATCACATTTGCTTCGTTCATGTTTATATTTTTATGGCTCTCATTTAAAAGATACGATTTTCGTTCTAGAATTCCACATTTTTTTAATATGGATTATTGCCAAACTCAATTCTATCATCGATATTTTATCATACCCTAAACATTTGTTTCCATCATCAACCTTTACTGAAAAAGCTAAATTCTGTAACAAAACTTTCAGGTTCAACCAAACTGAAGGAATAATGATAGAAAAACTGGAAATTGAAATGAAAACATACAGCAATACTTACAACGACACACTGGACTGTGACAACATAGAGTACTTCCCAGTCACACTGCAGACCAACAAGTTCCCCCTTAGTCCTAAAAACTTCACCTTGGTCACAAAGTCGAAGGACCAATCGAAATGCGGACCGAAGGACCAAAACACCTTTTCTGTACTACAAAAGGAAATTTTGACCAGAAACAATCGGGAGCAACTGAACTTCAAAATCAATGTTCCTCAAGATGGACTGGTTTCCTTCGGCATTTGGGGAAGGATCTATACAAGAGATATCGATCACAATAAAGCCGTGTCCGAAGAAGACATACAGCAATTCAACACTTTACTGGATGAGATATTCAGTTCTGATTCTGATTAAGAAGACTGCATTTGTTTAAATTGTGCCATTTTTTGTTATCTTTAGTTTGTAAAAGCGATTCTCACACGATACCGCACGTTTGCGTGGTCGGGCGATCTCACGTTGCATTGCTTTGCCACGAGATCCGTTGATGCCTAACATCTTATATTAAATCTCACTTCAAATCCTAGTCCGTCTTGTCATTGGACATCTTTAAGATTCGGATAGGTAATTTCGGGCGTTGATTGGTTACCGGCGAAGTTCGGGATCGTGATTATGACCGAGATACCGGTTCAAGATTTATTTATAAAACCGATACATAGACGACACGCGGACGTGGTGGTGTCATGTGTGAATCGCCTTTTTCTGATGCTGAATGGATTTGAAAGACTGAGATTATTAGATAAACTGAAATAATGGAATGAATTGGACTGAAAACTTGAAATGTTGTAAAATATAAAGTATAGTTTTGTAATATTTAGATGAAATAAGTATAGGTAGGATTTTGTATTATTCAGAAAAACAAAATATTAATCTAGAAAACTCAAAAGTTTCGATCAAACCGACCCTATTTTATTTCGGATATCAGATTTTTATATAAAATATTGTGAAAGGTTTATTAACGTCTGTACAGAACATTAATTGATTTTGTAAAATACCGGGGAAACTAATTTGGTTTTGTTAATTTTTTATCACTATAATAAGACAGCGTTCGTACAATCAGCAAAATAGTAAGATATGCAGGCAGCAATTTTCAAACGGTTTTCCTACATATTAAATGCAGACTTTAAGCTACATGCTACATGCGGCCAAAGACACATTGAAACTAACCTATAGCACAACCGTTTAAAAATTGGCGTGAATACACGCCTTACTGGAAGCCGACCCCAAATTAAGGATTGAAGCCGTCTTTAAGAATGATAGTTCGGTTTGATCCATTGTTTATCAACTCTTCGTGTACCTAGTCGTTAAGATTACTCGTAAAACCTTACAGACGTACATTTGATTAATTATTAAATGTTTATTGTTGTCGTAACTTTATTTATTTACTCCGTTCCGGTTATCCTTCACCCTATGATCATCATCACCTACTGCGATGGACCATTTCATGTTTATTTCCTCATAAAGATTTAACAATACAAAGTTAACTGATCATCACACATGAAATTAAGGGCCCAAATACATATTTCTTTTTTACAATTGTTTCTCTCTTGGTCTCAATTTAGCTCAGAAGCAAAGATGAGACCTAAGATGGAGCTAACTCGCCCAGAAGATACTGAAACTTCTGCGCAACGACGCAACACAGTAAAAAGTCTTTGGCGCTATACTCCGAAAGGATGGTGGTTGCGAACCTCCCTGGTACACTTGAACTTCGCACAGTACATTTACGAAGAAAAGCTAGTGCATTCATTTACGGAGTGGCTGTCAACACTTGGTGGCTCTTTGCATCATACATGATCCTCATATAATCTCCGCCAAAAAAGTCTGGAATAAAATTCATTGACCCCCGTGTACCAATGTATTCCAACATTTCAAAACGATAAGAAAAAAAATAAAAGAAAGTGTCGTAACACGATCAAAACAAACGTTTCGCGGTAAGAGGCGACCTTGACCCTTTCTTGACCTTATATTTTATTTTGAAATTCGACCGATGGTATATGTAATTCGAATCATTCATTATTAGGATCAATGACCTTTATTCCAGACTTAGCTATAGTCCTAAAGTACTCGGAGTTCTGTCAATAGATAAAACTCTGTCCTGATTATAGAAACTGAAAGCTTTGAAAGTAGATCGGCTTAATAATACCCTCTTACTATGAGGTGCGAACATAGCAAAGTAAAATCATACTGTTGTATTCTTTTATTGTTTGGGGATTAAGGAGCAGTAGCAAATAAATAAATTACAGTAAGGGCCTGTCTGAGTTTGAGGCACTAGTGCTATGCTCTTCTCTATATGAGATCTCATAGCTTTGCTCTCCCATGTGGTCTTCGACAAGACGGCTTTCAGATCCACAGACTACTTAGAGATACTACGTATCAGACTGCCAACTTCGGAACAAAAATTTTCGCCGTAGGCTTTTGACAGCTTTGAGTTTTAATGTCGTATGACGTTTCTTTTTTTTTTAAATCACTGTTGCTCAATGGCAAAGGAATAATATTATACAGCCTAAACGCCGTATTCGATATTGCTATATTACTGAAACTTTTCTAAAAAATAATTTTGGGAAAAAAATTAAATAAAAAACAATTACATATTAAAACATTTATTTTTCAATTTCCTTTACAATTTTTCGATTGCTTGATTTTGCATCGTGGGCTACTAACGAAAATCATTACATAAATGTAAAATTATCATAGTAATAGTTCATTATTGTAAACCTTTTGACGCAACATTATTTTTAAGAGCTACTATCACTGTACCGAAACACCTCACTGCACCTTTGGATGGGTAATTTAGTATTTTGTTACTGCCGTATATTCTTGATGGTTTATCAATCGCCTCTTTCCAAAACGATGGTGAGCTGATTTTTCTACAACTGCTATTCTCTAGATTTTCACATGTCTTCCATCTGCATAATGAGCTGGAAAAGAAGAAACACTATGTTTATTATAAAGAAATATTATGAACCTCGGACCCACTCCAATGAATGAGGTGGGTGTTTTATGTAGTCACATAGTGTAAATCAGTTGAGTTTTATGAAAACATTATATTATTATGTATTCAGTAAAACCAGGGCTGGGCAAAATACATGCTCTGCTTTAATTGAAATACAAATTACAAAATACAGTATCGCAAGTAATTAAAATATAAAATACAAAATACCTTTAAGTAAAGTATTTAAAATATAAAATACAAAATACTGTATTTTAGCTTTTTTTAATTGAAATACAAAATACTAATTACAAATTACATTTTACTAAATATGTTATCTAGACCAGAATGGACTGAATGGCCTGGAATGTTCTCAATTCGACGTTCATTTTTTTTGCGTTTTTTCGCCATGTTCGACGTCCAGTCATAGCGTACAGTGTAAAGACGCCAGCAGGTCTTACCAATCAAAAAATAACCTGACTGTATGGTAATAAGGTTCAAAATCTATTAATGAAATTTGACAGATTGTGGTAGGTAGCTTGATGTGCTGACGTCGGTACATAACAGGTGCAGTATTGCGAACTCTAATTAGCTGCTTTACCATCATTGCAGAGAGTGCAATGACAGTAAATTAAGTTTAAATGTATTTTGTTAAAATGTATTTTGGAGCCTCATGTATTTGAAATACTAATTACAAAATACTTCGTCGTCAGGTATTTGAAATACGAATTACAAATTACATTTTAAGGAAGTAATTGAAATACAAATACAAAATACGTATTTGTATTTCAATTACGTATTTTAAATACAAGTAATTCAAATACTGCCCAACCCTGAGTAAAACATATTATTTTGTCATGTAACTGTATAATTAATTATCTTAAAAAGATCTATTAAACTAAAGGAACAATATATCTCGCTGTTAAAATTTAGCAACCAAAATTTAGGATGCAAAACATATGAGGTGATAACGATTGCAGTCTTGCAGATCATCACGGTTTAGTTTAGACACTTTAACCACACTGCGAGTCTTTTCTCATTACACGGGAAATGATGCCAAATAGCGTCCTGTCGCGGAAATTTACAAACAGAGCACTCGTAATACATTTTGCAAATAGTAAAAGTAATAGTAGACACACTGGGGATTTATTATTACAGAAAAAGCGGACAGGATAAACAATAAAGATCAATATTAGCACAGCAGTAATGTCAGACACACGTCATATGAAACAAAAACAAATGGCGGCCTACCAGCGCCTGCGACGGCCAATCAGAGACGACCACAAACGTCAGTCATCATTAAAACAATATGGCGCTACGTCGAGCGTTTCGTTGTATGAAGATTATCAGCCGTGTTCAGATCCTTCTATCGTGTGGTGCGAGCGGTGAGCGCTCGTATCGTAGTTTCGTTCCAGCACTTCGGCTGTGCTGTCCTTCCTGGCTACCAAAGAAAGAAAGAGAAAACGTTTTTTGGCACACGCTACAAATGTGATACAACATACCGCCGCACCGCTCTCAATGAATCATCATACTTTACGATATCTTCTTCTGATTTCAGCACTACACGTACAGAGCAGGCGTCTTCAGTGGCGTGAGATCGTTCTCTGGCGTAGCGACCGGTGGTACCAGGATTTGTGGCATCTTCGCTTGCACTGGAAACACTCGGGATACTTGTGGCAAGAGGTAACACAACAAAAAATGTCGTGGTAAAGAACTTGTCAATGTAAACCTTCTTTTGTGAGGAGATGAGTGGTCTGTGCCAAGGATTTCTAATCAATAGAGTGCATGTCACACACATGACGTTGGTTGATGTGTGTTGGCTTTAAAATATATAGCCGGAAAACAATAACCATAGTATTTTTAACAAAATAAATGGAAGCTTTGTCTGATTGTTTGGGTAATGTTTAAAATACATCCAAGTGTGAGGTGGCAATATTTTTTTATTGAACCAGACAAGAGGGCACGGCAATAGCAGATACTTGAATGAGGCGTAAGGGGTTTACTGAGAGTTGAGTACCACAGGTCTCGGATAGGTCTAGCCTATAAAATTTAAAATATTATTCCGTGTCTACCATCTTTGTCTGTCTTTATCGTTCCTGTTTATGGAGCTAATTCTGGAGTTCTGAAAAAAAATCTTAAGCACATGATCTACTAACCCTTATAACTATGCACCATGTGCACGGCAAAAATACTGAACTAACATACTCAATTTACTCATCCTTTATCTAAAATGAAGACGTATACCTAAATCTCCATATTTATTACAGATTCACAACCTACGTGGAGAACACAACGGCAATTTTCGAGGAGCTGGTCATAACAGCGACGATGCCGACTCCCGCCCTCGTTGCTGACTTGGACACCAACAACGCTATCGTCTACCCTGTGTCTTCCAAAGTCTCCATCATGCCTCTTGAATCCAAAGACTTTGATTTTAATTCCACTACGAGCGGCACTAACACGATCTATACGATGACGTTGAAGAGTAGCGATGCTGAGTTATATACGTTCGCAGTTTGGGGCAGGCGGTTCTCAACTGATGGTCAGGTTGAAAACCCACCTGTGAGTGATGCTGAAGCTGACTTGCCAGCGCTACTTACAAATTTGTCTGCTGCGCATCTTATAAGCCAAATGCTGTTGGCGACTGCCATAGCTGTGATACCTTACACTCAGTTGTAGATACGGTTTTATCAATCACAACGTAATCTGTTAGTTCTCTGGAACAGCGTAAAACAAACCGTAACTAGAAATAAAGCAATTCTTGTAAATAATGTTTAATATTGATCAAATGTACAACTGCATATACCAGCGTTACCAGCTTATGATTTATTAAGGCCTTCATATTCGCACAGACAGCAGGGCAGGAAATTTTGCGGGTTTTTAGATGGCGAGGCATGCCGTCACATGCCTTGGCATCCGTTAGCATGCCGCTGCATGCCTTACCGTACGACAACATGCGATCGCATCCTGTTGTCCGCATGCACTAACGCACTCTTCAAATGCTCCGCCCTGCCATTCTCTGTGTACATTGGCCTGTAGACTATTGATATATTAATGTATGTACCTAATATATTTATTTGTATAAAGCATACCTTAATCATAAAAAAATAAAACGGGGTATTTCCCTAATTTCCAAAGACTGGTGGACAAGTAGTAGTACAAATAAGACGAAAATTAATAAAGAAATAACGTACTTATACGTATTAACATATTTTTTGTTTATGGAACTTTGGTTGTGAATTTAATTTAGAAACTTGGCCAGGATCCTCATCATGATGAAGTGCCTTTTTATCAATTATGGGCAGCAATGGCATGTAATGCTAAAGAGCGCATTTAATAAGTATTATAATTCTTAAATTGTATATTATACATAAAAAAAAAAATTAAAATGTACTGTTGTTATCGAGTTGTTTAACTTTATTACCTTTAGGGAAGGTTCCTAATCTGACGGAATATGCGTCGCGTGTTATCGGTCGCGTAACGCCAGAACAGACAAATGTATAGGAAAACATTTGACCGTTCACACTCAACCGATGTTACGTTGTTGCGTCAAATTGCATTCGATGGTACGCTCGATGTATTTTACGTCAGATATGAACCTTCCAAATCAAATCAAATCAAATACTTTATTTCAAGTAGGCCTGTCACAAGCACTTTCCTTCCAAAGCGTAGATATCTATGGAGAAGAATGAGCATGAAACTCCATGGACACTCTTTTTCAATCGCCATAAATTATAACAGAATCATTGTTACATTATTCATCTTGAGATGATACATAATGTGAGAACGATGTAGCACGTAAAAGATGCCCATAGGAAAATATAAAATAGACAATTCAAGAAAATTATAAATCATTAAAATAGACCGTGGCAGCTAAGAGATGACCAGTCACGACTGACGGCGCCCGTTCACGAACATGACACATGCATCAGCACCATTCAGCTCAGCCATTTTGAAGGGAACGAAATGATCCGACACACGCGCCACCGTTAGCGAGACATTTATAGAGCTTATAGTAAATGTGTACTTTTCAATAAAAGGAAGGGCTTTTTCTTTCGGATCTCAATCGTTACACTTAGATTTTTTCAAGGATGATCATACCACCTGTCCTTACTATCACGTTCATTGGGTTCAACTGGTGACTGACGGACAGATGGACGGTCAGCGGAGTATTAGTAATAGCATCCTATTTTGCCCTTTGGTGACGCTTACGGATCCCTAAAAATTAGCGAATTAAACATCATCATCATTTCAGTGGTGATATTTAAAATGATAATACAATTCGAGGTGTTCGGAGGTAAAGTTAAGAGAAGTAAGGGACCGTTGAAGTTGCCTGTGTAATGGCTCATTCCATCAGCTTTTATTTTCAGAAATTATCAGCAGAACAGCTATGTAAGCTAGTTCGCCATTAGTTTAGAAACCGTGGTACACACGGCTACACATCAAGCTATACAAAACCAGTATTAGCTGACCGTTCATTGTGTGTAAAAATCGCACGAAGCGAGACCAAGACAAACTGGTTTTGTATAGCTTGATGTGTAGCCGTGTGTACTTCCCGAGCAGAGTATTTCATATTTTGCAATATTGTGTGAGCGATAGTGACATTAGGTAAGCGTCAAATATCGCTGACTCTGTGTACTGTCGGTGTAATATTGCAGAATGAAAACCAACGTGGGTAATTTCACAACTTCTTATTATACTATATATTATACTGACTCTCAGACTACACGACAGCCTTAATCCTGTGAGTCGAGCAGAAGGGGACTGCAGAGTTGTACTGACTAAAATCCACCGTGTTCCTTCAATAGCCCTTTTCGTTCCAGGGTCGGGAGTACCTGTGTAGACATGCCGCCACCCCGGCAGGCGTCTGTCCCTCAGTAGGAGCTCCGTTATATTGCTGACAGCTCTTTCAGGAGCTCTGTAAACACCTTAGATAGGTCATGTATCCTTTGGGGGGGTCGAAAATCTGCAAAAGACTTCCTTTCGCTTTGGGTGGAGCAGAAGGGAGTGTCAGACTCAAATGCCTGACTTGGCCATGTGTCTGTGTATCAAACTCTTTTGCTGTATAAACCATACATAGAACCAAAAGGCATACGTACAGCAAATAGCATACTGGCAAACCGTTTAAAATGTGCTGCCTGGGGGGGTATTACAACGTCTTAATACCAGTCTTATTCCGGCGAGTGAAAGTGACAAAGCTATACAAGTTGTCTAGCGCCATCTCGTTCACTGACTGGAACAAGCCTGGTTTTAAGACGTTGTAATTCCCCCCCTGGACACTTATCTTCTTTGTTGACTGTACAAGTGTAGGTACATACGGTCGTACTTATTCGTATATAAGTATTTTCTGAAATTACTCATAACGGCACAATTAAATCAAACGCGCAGTGACTGGGAGCTAAATAAACACATTATGAGGTATCTTTGTGTTGTATTACTGTTTTCCTGCCTAGGAGTCTCCTTTCAAGTAAGTTTTTATTTTTTTACGTTTAACTTCTTTTCGGTCTCTTGTTTGAGCACGTATTAATAACAGAGAAAGTACCGTAATGGTACTTTCACAGTTATCATGTCTTGTGACTGGGACTGTAGCACCATTTATTTATTTATTTTTCATTTCAATACTGGTTTTATTTAAGGTCTTTTGACAATTCCAAAGTGCCTGTAAGTGGCCTGTTGATTTGATTTGATTATTTAAATAATCAAATCAAATAAAGTTAAAAGTAAGTTAAGTTAAGTTGTTTTTTAAGTTTTTTTTTCAGTTTAAACTGCGTAGTGTAAAAAATTAACAACGGTCACCATTGTGGATTTATATTATTCTGTTAAGCGCCGTATTCACGTTCCATCTTGCTGTACGTCCCGCCAAGGTCATACACGATACACGAAGCAAAAACACCGTGATTATGACGTACTGGACGTACGTCAAGCCTATTCACGTTGTTTTTGCGTCGTGCATCGTGCATGACGTACAGCCGTGACAGATGGTGAATACGGCGCTTTAGCTTAAGACCGGCTGAATCCAGTGAAAACAACAACGACACAAGGAGTAGAGGTGGTAATTTTTCTAAAAAACTTTAAAAGTTACTGACCTTCAATAGCCCTTTACGTTCCGGGCCATGGGGACCTGATAAGACAGTGCCGTGAGGGCAGGTAAGGTACGTAATAGTAAAAGGTGAGGTTCGACCACTAAAACAAGTTACTTTGGATTTGGACCCCAAATTGTGGAGTTTAAAATTAGTGGAAATTAGGTCTAGCGTCACCCATTTACAAATGCCCTCAATCACATATCTAGCAATACCTATTTACATCATTTGCAAAATAAATGATTGCATTTACAATACCAATATGAGTATGTTCAAGCAAGCAATTTATAAATAGAAACTTAAAATACCTACATGATAAGCCTGGCCTGGCTTTGTTCCCAGTTGTCAATAGCAGGCGTAAGTGGCGGAAGTTTGGTCAGTTTTTAACCAATGCTATTATTTTATTAATTTCTTGAAATCTGGTCGAAAATATACATTTTCGATCCATTTGGGGTTGAGACTCCGCCAGTGGGGTCCGAGTGATCATAGCCCCTTCAAAGACATATAAAAGGACTTGTTGACGCTTCCCGTGTCCCAAGGGCTGACTTTTGACTTTGGGGCAGAGACCTCTCTGCTCAAGGTAAGAGTCAGCCCTAGGCATGTGCCTAGGGCTCAAAATTCAAAATTCATCCTCTTTGCTGTCAGTTGGTGATGTCACCAACTGACAGCAAAGAGGATGAATTTTTCGAATCTTAGTAATAGTTATTTTTTATTATTTTAGTTATTTATATGCTCATTGTTTTTTGAGCGTGGTTACCTAATTCTCGTTCTTAACAGAAATCCAGACCGGAAGATGACCACTATATGGCCGCCGTAGTGGAATACGGAACAAATGATTACACGGCTCAACAAAATATTGTCAACTATGTCCATCTCGTAAAAGAAGCTGCAGAAAAGGTATCTACTTAGTGTTTGAAACATTAAATAAATAAATCTATACCTAGGTACTATTATTATAAAGCTGAAGTTTGTTTATTTCTGGTCAGGTCTACTATTTGTTCTGTCAGATACGAATCTTTATTGAGTAAAGATTCGTAACTAACTAAGAACAAACTGTGCTTAATTTTTGTTTCTAAGCATTGCGGGATAGTTGGTCTAGGATAGTTAAAGTTCATAAATATACTTATTTTCGAGCCGTTTGGGGTTGAAACTCTAGCCATGGTGTTTAGTGTCTGAGTGCTCAAAGAGTTTTGTTTGCGATTTGTTGCCGCTTTCTATCACCCAAGGGCTGGTTTTTATCTTGGTCAGAGTCGTATTGCCATACAAAGAGGCAATCCTGCAACTCTTGGTCACATTACCAGTTGCAACGACGATATATTACTAGACTCCTAATAACAGGCGACCGATGTCTGTCAACACATTAGGCAAAAAAAGTCTTATATCCGTCTTATTTCGACCACTCCTGTAAGCCGTAAACATACCTCGAGACAGAGCAGACCTTGAGTTAGCCAATCACAACGCAGTGCCACATTCCCCTCACTTACGTAGTACCTCAGCGAGTTGACAGAATAGTTTTTTTTGAGTCTAGTAATTATCGTCGTTGACCAGTTGCAAGTTTTGAGAAGCAACTTTTCGATGTTTTGTAAAAGTTTAGTTTGCTTTCATTATATTTCAGTAATTTATATTCCTATTTTTAAAGTTGTTTTAACAATGTTTTCAGGGTGCCGACATAGTGGTGTTCCCAGAACAGACCTTGACGGATTCCATGTCATGGTTCGAAGTACCAATCAACGGCGCTTTGAAACAACATCCAATTCCAGCTGTTAGACCTGACTTGTACGATAGGGTAAGTATTTTTTAAGCTTTTTCTCTCACTTGTCAGGTCTTGGCATTGCTTGGTGAGGCCTTATTAGCTCTGTGCCAAGGCCTCCCCACATTCCTTCCATCTCCATAGTGTGTCTCTTCACGCCAATTCACAAAGAAGCCATTCAAAGCGTCCCGACATCTCGATCTTCCACACCCCGCCAAGGTGTCTCAGAGCTCAATTTTTGTGGCATTCGGTAGACATGGCCTGCCCCGTCACACTAAGGGCACCACGTGTTTTAAACGCACCGCGCGCGTTTTTGTCAAACAGAGCAGCTTGTTGTCGCGATACAAAGACTCAAACGCACGTTTGCATCGCGTCTGTATCGCTACCAACGCGCGTCAACGGCGCGTTTAATAAACGTGGTGGCATCGCTCTAAGTCTCGCCGCTTTATGAGCTACGTCAGTTTTCAATTCTGAACCCTTTCAAAACTAATTGAAAACACCATAGTACCCTTACTATGGTGTTTTCAATTCAGTCAGTTACTTTAAAATATTTTAGTATACTGCGCTACATCGCTTAGTTTTTAAAATTCAATTGTGTATCCTTGTTCCAGTTCTTGGCAGGCATATCAAAAGCTGCGCAGGAGAATGATATCTACGTGGTGGTAAACGGCCGTGAGCGTTTGGATTACACAACTCCAAACACCACAGCCATCGGAGAGTACTGCCCCGATTCGAAAGAGTATCTCTTCATCACCAACGTTGTCTTCAGTACGACTGGTGCGGTTATAGATAGGTGAGAGATATTTTTTTTTTATCGTGGTATAATCATCAAATGAGTCCTCCCACCTAGGCCAGAACGAGAGGGACTGTCCGACTCGTACTGACTAAAATCCACGGTCTCCTTCAATAGCCCTTTACGTTCCGGGGTCACGGTAATTCGTTAGTCCCGCGACCCCAGCAGACTTTGGCCTCTGTAGAGGGGCCTCGTCATGATGCTGACAACTTTGACCCGGGCATGGTCCATGGTCATCAGCGAGTAGCCTATTACTCGCCGCCCGCATACCCCGATAGGTGATAGATAGGGTAATGTTGATTCAACCTCAGTTTGGAATGTTGTGGGGACGAGACGAGACGGAGAGAAGATTACATCAATCACAGGATGTGTTGTGCCCTCTACACAAGCGTGTTCAATATGGTTGCCCAAGAGCCCGACGTCTTTCTGCTCCATAAGTGTCCGCTTAGTAAAAATCGAGTCTTCAGGGCACGGTCCTGATGGCCTGAATAAAGATCATCATAAAGGTGAGACATCAGAGTTGCGGTACTGTCTCGGGGTCTCGAAACTGTCTTATCAGCTAACCGTAAAGGGCTATGGATTTTAATCAGTACAAGTCTGATAGTCCCTTTTACCCTGGCCTGGGTGGCAGGACTAATTCGATGATTTTACCACGTAAAAAAAAAGGAACACACATCTATCCTAACGTTATCAACTGGGCACAAAATCAAGCCTCCTTGTCTACTACTGAAATATTACTGGTGGCTTTTTTATGTTCCAGATACCGTAAGATAAACTTGTTCTTGGATAATGCCTCTCCAGCTCTTCGTCCTGAGCTGGGCGAGTTCACCACAGACTTTGGAGTGACCTTCGGCCACTTTGTCTGCTTCGACATCTTGTTCCAAGTGCCTGCTGTGCAGTTGGTGCAGAAAAGACGTGTTAAAAACATTCTATTCCCCACAATGTGGATGTCGGAACTACCGTTTTTGACTGGTGAGTTAGTAGAATACAAAATAAGTTTTTGACCAAAGTTTTCTAGCAAAGTTTGGGTGAAAGACATCTTGCCTTCCCGGCGAGACTACCCGCTCCATCCTGTCTGCGCAATCCGGGCCTGTGCCAAAATGACTGAATAAAAAGACAGAACATTTCGACACTGAAACAACGGAACCGAGAAGAGGACGCTTATACTATGTATATGGACTTATGTATAGGAACCTTGCATTGGGTGATTTAATCTAGCTGTGCAACCGTGTTGATAGGACATTTCAGTTCGATAATCTTGTATGTTTCAGCTGTCCAGATGCAGGAATCGTACGCTTATACAAATGATGTGAACGTCTTGGCGGCTGGGGCAAATAACCCTATGGTGGGCAATGCAGGTCTGTTACCTCAAAATGAAATGATTATGAAATAATCGGATATGAATTTTGTGACAAAATGTGATGTATTTTCAGGTTCCGGAATATATTCCGGCAAAGCTGGTGCCTTGATCAGCATTATGCCAGGATCAAGCACCACTAAAGTATTAGTAGCCAAAGTTCCTAAAGTACCTGGACAGGTAAGATCATTTCCTACTCGTTTTTTGACTAATAGACGTATCTAACCCATGTTTGCTGGCTATTCAGAATCCTGTGACTCTGTATTTTTTTTTTAATAGTCTTTTATATCCCACTGCTGGGCAAAGGCCTCCCCCATATTTTTCCAAGTGCTCTTTTCCAGTGCCACTTCGAACCATCAATCAATGTACGCATCGAGATCGTCATGCCAGCGAAATTCTTTGGGCCGGCCTCGGTGGCGTCGTCCATTCTCAGGCACTCTTGAATTTTCTAAAGACAATGGCTTTTGACAATTATGGCGAATATAATTTTTCCTTCCACCATTCCAGTTAACAGAAACATACCCAGGCCCGACCCTCAAGAATCCAGCAGAGCTCAGCAACCTCCGCCTGGCACAAGACCTGTCACTCCGCTACCACAACAGTAGGCTACTGGAACCAGGCTCCCAAGAGTTCACGCTGGTGCACGGAGACACTGCTTGTAACTTCAAGGTCACTCTCACCCAAAGAGATGGCATCAAGGTGAGTAGAAACTGGAGTAGTTTGATTTTTGTGTGCATGCGGACGACTTGTACCTAATGGGTGACTCACCGTCCGATCATGAACCATGCCCCGGTCGATGGCGTGTTCCACGCGTGTTTCAAAGAGCTGTCAGCATTTTAACAGAGTCGAGTCGAGAGAGAGTCGGAGTCGTGGGACTGTATAAGCAGGTAATCGTGACCCTAAAACGTAAAGGGCTATTGAAAGATCACCGTGGATTTTAGTCAATACAAGTCTGATAGTCCCTCCCGTCCCACCCTGGGCGGGAGGACTCATTGGATGATTTTACCAAGATAAAAAATAATAATTCAAGAGTCCACCCTGGGATGAAGACCTCATTTGTAAGGTTGTTAAAGTTTTACAAATCCTAAATCTGTTTAAAAGTTTAGTTTCTAAACCTTGAATGTTCTTTCTTCCAGCATTATCAATACAGAGCAGCAGTGTTCAGCGGGCTCCGATCGTGCTACATCCGACTGAAGCGTGGTGTGAGGGTGTGCGGCATATATGCCTGCACTGGCGATGATGTAACAACTTGTGGCGTCAGGTAAACCGACAACTGGCAAGGAGTAGCTCCGAGAATCAAACTGAAAAAGAAAAACAATGTTAAAATAAACAATTTATATGGCCTGCAAACAGTACTGCTGGATTGTTCAAATTTGCAAATGTGTCTGCGTCAGTAGACGAGGTTCTCCCTTAACTGAATTTGATTGGATGATCAAAATGTTTGAACTTTTTGTTTCAATCAATAAGATAAGAGGTTCCAGAAAGTAAAGAAGTGTTAAATTCTTCATTGCATCAATCTATTTTAGAAAACGTAAAGCTCCATCGCATGCCTATGGTGATATATTTCCAATTAAATAAATTCAATTTTAGCCTTATTTCCTGCAGGTTTGACTTTTTGCTTGTAGTTTAAAAAGCAAAATAAAAGGTATCTGTTTTTATCAATTCTCTGTGTTTTTTACAGGTTCACGCCATATGAAGACAATGCCACTGCCATTTTCGAGGAGCTCAGCATAACAGCCAGGATGCCTACTCCCATACTCGACGAGAGGCTATCCACGAACAATTCCATCGTATACCCAGTTTCAAACACTGTCAACATCCTGCCTCTAGAACCAAAGGACTTCATTTATACAGCTGTAAAGAAAGATGAGGATACTGAATATAGTATCGAGTTGATAAAAAATAACGCTGAGTTGTACTCGTTTGGTCTCTTTGCTAGAAATTTCGATATCGATGAAAAGGAACCGAATCGATCTATGAGGATGGTATCATCACTTTTGGATTCAGTATGGTACGATTTGTAGTTCTTAAAAAAGTATTCTACAGAAAGCGAGCTTGCTCATGACGCGACGCGATATAGAATTGCATCGATTGACGATATCGGTTAGATATCGCACAAATAAATGTCCGGCAGAAGAAAGTGTTGCTAGTGTTTGCTAGGTCGCACGGATTGGCGATATTGCTCACTAACCTGTTCGAATTGCTTGTACTGTACGTCCTTATGACCAGGGACGCGATACTGTGTTCGAAATAGCGATTGCAACAACTTTCCACGACTATTTCACTGGTAATTTTTTGTTTAATTAATACCAGAAACCAGCAGAAAGTATTTTATATATTCGACGAGCCTCATGTCATACTTAGTGGTAAAGTTGATCTTTCCAGTTCACGGTTAAATTACATTGCATCGCTCTATTTACAATACGTGCGATTTGAATCGGCAATCGACACGATATCGCACGCGTAGCGTCGAGCAAGCTCACTAACGTTTGTGACGAATTTTTGAAATTTTCAAATAAAATATTTACAGGTAATAATTTTTTTGACCGACAGGCATTTGGCACTATGGGTTTGGGTGCTATGGGGCACCAGCAGTTTGCTGACAGCTCCTTGAGGCAAGGAATACGATACACTAACTTCGACCTGTCCTTGACCGGACGGCAAGTTGCAACGAAATAAAAGTTGACATAACTTATCCAGAAAAGTCTCAGTTTAATCCTGAGCATCGTTAAATTTTGGAAATAAGCAATATATTATGCCATGGGGTCGCAGTGGGAAATTTTTGTAAAAACTTAAAGTTGGTCTCCAAAACTACTCAGTTTGCACCCCCAATTTATCGTTGCCTAATAAAGTTAGTTTTAGGTCTTTTGAATACATTTCTATTGTTTGCCTTCATATACATGCTTTGATTATGTTAATGTATTATTATATTCTTTTTATGATATCTTTACATAGTACAGATTTGAAAAAATCGCTTTCGATCTATATCTACCTGTCCTCTATCTGTCACTTTAAAATTATGTTTAGTTAAAAATATTTTGTACAAATTAATTAATTTATTATATTATAGCTTGATCATAATTATGATCAGTGTTAGAAAAGAGTTCATGAGGTTACAAAATGGCGCTATGCACCTTGACGACACAATTAGCGCAGTGGCTTAGAGTTCAACTGATGCACAGCGCGTGTAGAGGGTCCAGTTCGCGCATGGACCAAAAATTTGTATGATCTACAAGTAGTTATTTCTGGGTCTGGGTGTTTATGTATGTGAATTTCTAAGTTTGTAAACGCACAAACGACACGCGACAATTTCCCAGTGTGGGGCAACGTTTTTACTAAAACTGCACCAATTGCATAATTATTTTTTGTTGTGTTCGCTTTTGTCTGGACAAGTTTTAAGAAAGTTTCGAGAAAACACTCAAGTAGGTTGAAATTTAAATACCCACAAGAAGTCGGGTTAGGTCGCTAGTTCAGTGAGATAACTAAAAAGGCTATGTTTCACTAAATGGTTAAATACAACGACGATATATTACTAGACTCCTAATAACAGGCGACCGATGTCTGTCAACACATTAGGCAAAAAAGTCTTATATCCGTCTTATTAGGACCACTCCTGTGAGCCGTAAACATACCTTGAGCCAGAACAGACCTTAAGTTAGCCAATCACAACGCAAACCGTCCTCCTTGCTTACATAGTACCTCAGCGAGTTGACAAAATAGTTTTGGCTCCTTAGATCGTGCATACGGATTCTAGTAATATATCGTCGTTGGTTAAATACAACGCAAATGCTGAATGAAGTGTATTTTGTTAATCTTAATGGGTGATGCAATGATAATTAAATTACTATATACTCAGTGATAAAATTATTTCATAATGTTTAAAAAGTAAGATGTATTTTTATCACTATCTGAATTTTGTTTGAATTGATATGATTATTATCTTTACCACAAGACATGCGCCGGCGCGTAGTATCATATTTTATTACTATAGCTTGACCTAGAGGCTTCGGCACCTACAACTTTATAATTATCCCACAGGAATATAAATCTGGGATAAATACTTATTTACTGTTAATCCCGGTTTACTACGGTCACGGAAGTTACCTTCTGAATTACCGTGACCCTGGAACGTAAAAGACTATTGAAGGACACCGTGGATTTTCAGTACAAGCAGTCCCTCCCGTCCTGTGGGAGGGACTGTCAGATTTGTCCCGGACTCATTTGATGATTTTACCAACATATAAAAACTAAATTGTGTTCCTTTCATTCGAATCTGTTCTGTAGTTTTGGCGTGAAAGAGTAACAAACATCCTTAAATCTTTTACATTGTTTTTTTTTTTATTTTTTACATACCTACTATGATTAAAATTGTGTTCAATAAATCAGTTGTAGTTATCCTACCTATCTAAATAGAAAAATAATAACAAAGACTCTAATATTTGCTTATAAAGTTAAAATATAACAAATAGTTTGATTAACCGTGAAGTTCTGATAAAGATGTTTTCGACTGATAAGGCTTGCTGATAAGGCACGTCATACTGACTTTTATTGTATGTTACATCAATCATGCGCAATATGTACAGGGTGATGCTTAAAAATATTTCGTTTCAGATTGAAACGTAACACAGGCTACATATATTTTACTATTGTCTCCTTTCTATTTCTAGCGTTTATATTTCATTCAGTATTTGGTCTAACAAAAAGTGACACATATCCGTTTTATAATCTTTTTTTAATAGGCGCTTTCTCATCCGCAAAGGGTGATCTGATGTTTTGATCCATTTCAAAAATCCATAGACGAGTGCCTGTAATAATAATAATAATAATATGCCACAACTATCACACAACGCCATCTAGTCCCAAGCTAAGCAGAGCTTGTGTTATGGGTACTAGACGACTGATAAACATACTATATATTTCTAAATACATACATACTATAGATAAATTACACCCAGACACAGAACAAATGATCATGCTCATCACACAAACATTTGTCCTGGGTGGGAATCGAACCCAACGACCCCCGGCATAGCAGTCAGGGTCACTAACCACTAGACCAACAGGCCAGTCAGTGTGTGTGTAGTGTGTACGAACCTCTATTGATTTGTATTGCGATAGTCGTCTGGATACCAAAGTCATAAGTTATCGGAGACTTGCCCCGCCTTGTGTACGAAGTGGCCCTAATAGTGCCTTTCCATTTAAAAATACCGTGTTAAAATCATCGAATGAGTCTTCTCAGCCAGGACAGAACGGAGGTACTACACACTTGTACTGACTAAAATCCACGGTGTCCTTCAATAGCCCTTTTAGGTTCAGGGGCTACGGTTACTCGTTAGTCCCGCGACCTAGAGCCTTTCTATTTAAGTACGCTAACACATTTATATGTAATAGTAGAACTCCTATACTCGTTGGCGTTTGACTTCCTCAGCTATCTCAGCGAGCGTCACCTAGCAAAGGCAAGACATCGCAAATATACTGTCTACACGTTGGATTGGCGTTCACTCGGTGACGCTCGGCCATCATGTATTGCAGGCTTAACGAATTAAAACGAGATTTCCACACCCTGTATACATTCTCCAGCTCTAAACTCGTCAAATAATTGAGACAACATCTTGTTAATGACAGTACTGCACACATCCCGCCACTGTTCACACGTTACGAACAAATGACACGTCACCATCACCTTGACACCGATATCGCGGGGAATCTTAAGTTCGTGTGAACAGACACTATAAGAGATAGACCCGCCGATATCGTGTGTTCATTATCTTCGGAAAATTGTCTGTGTAGTTAAGAATATTGGTTTTTGTATTTATTTAAATAAGTTTTTATATAGTTAAAATGGTGCAAAATAAGAGAGTGCTCGTTATTTACACGGGAGGTACCTTTGGTATGCTGAAAAATGAAAAAGGAGGTTGGTTTATTTTATTTTTATTTAATATTTTAAGAGGAAAATATGTTTGAAGAAATGTGTGTTTATGAATCTTTTTGAAGATGGAAAAATTATAGCATGATACTCTTAACATTTTTGTCTTAAACTGTTTTTTGTTTATTTAAATTGTGTTATGAGTGGTTTAAGAAAAAAACTGTAGAAAATTCAATTGATCCTTCTTCGTCTGACCTAGGAATCCAAGTCGATACCTCATGCTCAACACAACACTACATGATGTAGGCAGAAATAAATGGTTTTTCTTCTCAAAATTTAATACATACATACAACAGTGCCTAATTAAACCTCGATAGATACATAGGTGGTACATATGGACGTTCCATTATGTGTTTAATTTACATATCACGTATTAGTATCACTTATTAACATGTAATAAATTGTGTAAATTATACATGAGCTATAATTGTTCATGTTTTGCACACTGCCGTGTTGGTTGCATAATAATAAGTAAATAATAAACTACATAGGTAACAGTGAAACTTCCCTAGTTACAAAGTGCATTCAACAGAGATCCTAGCACGAATTTTCACGTTAAACGTCAAGGTATTTTTTCTTCTCCGTTAGGATGGAGAAAATTAATTCCTGAGAGGACGCGCTTTTTTATTTACCATACACAATAAACGGCGTAAATACTTCAAGTAAGCTTAAGTTTAAAGGCAAAGGTAAAGTCGCAGTTTTTTATAACTATGACTTAGAACGTTTAGAGTGGCAGTCTATAGGGGAGGCCAATGTTCAGCAGTGGACGTCTTCAGGCTGATGATGAATCTTGCGTACAGTCGATCCATCTTTCCTCTGTACTTAAAACTTTTCTCATTTTGTATCTTGGTATTCTTTTTAAGCTGTATAACTAACAAACTACTTTTGTATCATTCCAGTGCTGGTGCCACAAAAAGACATCGAAGCGGTGATCAGGAGATTGCCTCAGTTGCACGACAATGAATACTGGAAGACAAATCTAGCTGGAACAGACCTCAAGGAATATTTAGCGTTACCAGGTAAATTCATCTAATAGAATTTTGGTAATGGAGGCCAATTTCAGTGAATACTAAAGATGACAGAATCATTGTCATGTTCGTGAACGGACGCTGTCAATAAGGACTGGTAATCTTTCAGCTACCACGGTTTGGTTTAGATTATTTTTATTTATGAATTATTTTATGCTTTTTACTCTAAACACTTTTAACGTGCATGTTTCTACATCATTTTCACAAGTATTTTAAACTTACCAACATGAAACATTAAAAATCGTAATAATAATTTGTTTTAAAGGAGCGTCCATGGAGTTTCTTGCCCATTCTACATTAGAGATCTACGATTTGGAATAGCCAACTAAGCTATTTCATACGTTATAATGCCTTGTGACTAGGACTTGTAGATAGCATTATTATAAGATTAAGTTTTTTTTTTTTTTACACAATTCAAAACTGTAAGGCAGAAGGCTAGGGGTGCTAAGACAGAAAACCTCCACGTGCGCCCGTGGACTGGAGTTCCCTCTCGGATACGTCCGGGGGGAAGACCAGTTTTTCGGGCCGGTGCACCCTGGGATGCGGGCAAAAACTCTTCCTTAGGCACTGTGTGCCTAAGGGGTCTCTTTGCCCGTATGCGAATAGCCTGTCGTGTGGACGCTCCAACGCGTGTCCCTCTGATCAGCAGAGGGCACAGCGGCGGAGCGGGCTTGCGGACGGTGAGTAATGGGTAGCTCGCCGTCCGACCGAGGACCAAACCCGGGTCGGTGGCGCGCCGTGTTTCGCGCCAAATGCCTGCTGGGGTCGCGGGTTTTTTCTTCACCCAGGATACCGCGGCCCCGGAACTTAAAGGGCATCCGAAGGAACACGGGTGGATTTTAGTCAGTAAGAGTCTGACAGTCCCTTCCGCCCCACCCAGGGCAGGAGGACTCATTTGATGATCTTACCACCTAAAAAAAAAAAGGCAGAAGGCTACCGGTCAAGTTGAAATGTATGCTTTGAGTTGAAGTGGCGTATCAGAAAACCAGCTGAGGTGCCATTGCTCGGCCTCGTTGCGGTCTATTTGGAGGTAGATCCCATCCAGCTCAATTTATAATAGTAGTAAGAGTGGCTTAGTTGATAGCGGTGTTCGTTCTTAGTAGATTACATGATACCAATTGACAGCTATCTCGCATCTAGATATAGTAATTGCGATGTTGATAACGTTATGTATAGGTGTTTGTTAGATATCCTAAAAGATATTAAACAGGTACCTTGTGATCATCCATTTCCGCAAAGTAACACCTGATACTGTCATTTATGGCTAAGATAACATGACTTAAATAAAACTTAAAAAGTACTTGGGTTGTGTGTTTATTAAACTTGACACACGTATCTCCCGAGAGTCCTCAGTTAGTTCAAATCTCGGCCACGCCACGCGCCGCGATCGATCGAACCAGCGATTTCTCTTATAGCGCATAAAATTCATATAAAATCAGATAGTTTATTCCTATTTACTACTGAATAAAGGAAGCTCATTATTCCGAAGTTTCTTAGACTTGTTTTACTTTTCTTTCTTGTTTGTCTCACATATTCATCATTAAATAAATCATCCTACTTTTAAGGTTACGTCCATATCGAGTGGTATACCTCGATACCGCAATCACCACTCAATAAGGACTAATTGAAGACAAATGGGGAACTTTGAATGGGAAGCGTCCGTGATCAATATAATGTTATTCTATTGGGCATCAAGTACTTTAAGGCAATCAACTAGGAATGGTCGATAAATATAGTTATTAGTTATGATGCCAGACACGCAATTCTTTTTATTTGAAATGTTAAGGAAGTGGAAAAAGATCGGTGAGTTCCTTTGTACGTAAGGGGGACGCAAGTCTCCGATACCTTACGACTTTGGTATCCAAGCGACTATCGCAATACACATCCATAGAGGTTCGTACACAGGCACGTGTCAATGGATACCAAAGTCGTAAGGTATCGGAGACTTGCGTCGTCTTGTGTATGAAGGAGCTTAAATTCGGCGGGATCGCATGCAATTTCAGATGGTTCGAGGTTGAACTCGTACTCGAAATCGAAGGAAAACGCGTTTTTTTTTTTAATTTACGTTAATATCATTACGAACTCTTTTTATATTTCTTTTAGATGGCAAAGACACAGAACAGAAGATTTTATACAAAATTTATGAATATGATGAACTCAAGGACTCTTCAGATTTTACCATGGACGACTGGATAAGACAGGCTAGAGATATAAAGGTAAAGAAAATGAAAACTTACAAAATTAAAATGCCAAAGCCAAATCACAAAAAAAATGGCATCGATCTTGAACAACTCCTATCCGATTCTGTTAACTTGTAATGTGCCTAATTAAGAGACTGGAATACCTACCTTACTTTGGACTGGACTGGCCATACCTTAGCTTTTGGTCAAATTAAGCCTGGCCTGGCCTTGTTAGGCTTTGTTGTGGGGAGTTCTAACTAAATACGTATTTGAATTAATCGGAAAACATTACTCAACACATATTAAAATCTATTTGTCTATTCTGTAGCTTCACTATATTATATAATATTAATGTTATATTGATAACAAGAGTTTGTTATCATCATCATTCAATATTCAGGAAATAACCAACCTACAAGAAGGCCACAATTGTTTATCTATCAAGAGTTTCCAGGGTAATAAGATAAAATATTACTTACGAATTTAGTCTTGTGTGACTCTTTGAAACATCTGTCGTCATTATCTGAAGGGTCTACAACGGCCACTTAGCAATATCCCAAATGATTCACCTTCGCCAATAGCGTTGCGGGAAATATACGAACCCACAATGCCATTGGCTATGCATTCACGAAGGTGAAGCTCTGTCTATTCTTATTCATTTTGTTTCGTTTGACTCTATTATGAATGATAAAAATCTACCGCCTTAACATCGAATTCCGTCTGCTCCAGAAATTCTACCACGACTACGATGGCTTCGTAGTTCTCCACGGCACGGACACGACAGCCTACGGAGCTTCCATCTTGTCTTTCATGCTGGAATCCGTCGGGAAGACCGTCGTACTTACTGGAGCACAGGTAATTAAAATAAACCCCGTAAAAACCACGTTGAAATCTTGAACAAGACCGTTCTGCAGCAAATTTGACTATGCTGAAAATCAGCAGCGGTTATTTCAAGCAAAAAATAATCTAGCTTTTCAAACTCCTTATTGTAGCTGGGCAGAAAAATGTGGCGACCAATTTGCTTGGACAATCTAAAATAAGTATGACCATCTGCCCTGGGAACGCCCAGAATGCAGATCCATATCATACAATACCTTTTAAACTGTACTTTTAAAATATCAAGGGTGGTGAGGGATTACTGTCACCTCCTAAAGCAGTATAATTTTAATCTGACATCAGTGTAAAGAGATGGAGGTAGACATTTTATATGGCGCCATCTCTATCTCCATCCTTGCCAGTCAGCCTGTGGAAATCAACGAAAGGTCAATTTACTTCCAGGTCCCTATCTTCCAACCCCGCAGCGACGGTAACAACAACCTGCTCTGCGCTATCCTGGTGGCAGCCACACAGCACATTCCAGAAGTCACTGTGTTCTTCGGAGCCAGACTGTTCAGAGGGACAAGGTAGAAATATATTTCTTAAAGGTATTCCATGATGGTCCAAATAGTCCAAGTTTTATACAGGATTGAAAAATATGGATGAATGCGGACTGTTTCAAAAACGGTCCAATAGGTAGGTTTTCCAAGTAGAATGGAGTCGTCAAAGAATGAAACCACCTGATATTTCGTCAATTTTGTTGATGGCGTGCAGATGACATGCAGATTTCGATGCGTGGCCTTTATAATAATCCTAGAATTCTTAAATACTCGCTCGAATCCGAATTCATATTGTCATTTGCAACAAAACAAGCCTCTCCGAGTGCCGTATCTTCTGTAAAACTACAATAATCATATTCATATACAATTCCACACTCCCCAATAAAACAGTCAACCTTACTCTAAAATTATACCATACTAACGGCAAATGCCTTTAATTATCACTTTAATATACATTTAAACGAACATATGTAAAAGTTATCATTGCTAAAATTAACGGGATATGCCGACAGTGTGGCTCCAACGTAGCAGACTGGAATTGCTGATCATAAAAGATGTTCATAATTCTTATAATACTCCATTACCTACACAGAGTAAAGAAAGTCTCAAACACAAAGATCTACGCATTCGACTCCCCTAACTTCCCGGCTCTCTTGGAAGCCAAGACTACCTTGGAGGTGGACCCCAAGATGTTGATCCACCCAGCAGGCTCCGTGCCGAACGAGTGCCGGCTACATGACCAGCTCTGCAGGAAGGTCTACATACTGAAAGTGGCACCCACCATCACTCCTGAGTTGATCAGGGCTGTGTTCTCGGGGATGGAAGGTGAATATGATTTCTTTGTTGGTTGTTCTAGGGCTCAATTTCATTTGAATTTATACAGATTGCTTCATGAACTTTTGAACTGCAGGACTTCTTCATCTTCTTCATAAGTTATTTCGCCAACTCGTTGAGTAAGCGACATCATAACAGAAGAGTACCTACATTTCTATCGCTCATCGTGTCATTGTTATCACTTAGTTATCCCGTTATATGAAGCATCGTAATAAGAATAGCGCCGTAACTGTGTTCATCGGTGCGTAGGACTTCCAGTTCTGTCCAGAAGGAACCTTAGCCCTGATTTTTGCTTTTGGAAAGTAAAGAACCCAAAAAACCATTTGTAAATAAAATAAAAACTCCAAGAAATAACTCGCTGCTAAGTGCTGATTGATTGCCTCTCCCGTTTTTACTCATCTATCCCAGTCCAACATAGGAAGTTAATCACCAATATCTTCTCACCAGGAGTGGTCCTGGAGACGTACGGCAACGGCAACATCCCCATCAAACGGAAGGAGATCTACAAGGAGATCGAGGCCGCGGTGAAGAACAAGGTGCTCGTCGTGAATGTGACACAGTGCATCAACGGTACTGTCATCGCGAAGCCGCTGTACGAGACTGGATTGGTGAGGGATCTTTACTGATATTCTTCTAAATGAGGGTCGGGCACTAGTTGTCTGATAACATGCTGAAATAGGCCTATTTGTCGTAGCCGAAGGTTCCAAAGTATCTGCTGTGTTTTTAAGTTTTTTTTACTTGACTTGTGAACATGTAGCGTACGCAAACTAAGTTTTTCTTTGTTGATAGTAGGGAACCTAAATTATTGAACCCTCAACAGCTTGACTACGCTTCTGGTAGTGTTCATTCGTTCCTGCAATGAGCGGTTTTCAGTTTCAAGTTTAGAAGGGTCAAGGGTTCTTTAGGCTGATTTTATTGAGTATCTAAAAATAGAATTAAAACATAGTTTACAAGAGGTCCTACCTTGTTCAATCCGGTATGGATTGTTGAAAAAAATTACCAGTATCATTCCTTAATCTTATCTCATTTTTTTCACGCGCGTTAACTAACCAACCGGTAATTTCGCAGCTCCTGTTGGAATGTGGCGTAGTACCAGCATACGACATGACAGCTGAAGCGGCGTGGGCCAAGCTCTCCTATGTACTCACCAAGAAAGAACTCAGCTATGAGGAAAAAGTCCAAGTAAGTTTTAACTAGTACAGTCTATGCACAGCAAACGTTCGCTAAATAGTCTTTAATTGATATTCAACTTTATAGCCTTGAATAAAAGTTGAAAATCTATTAAAGGCTACTAACCGTTTATGGTTATTGCTTTTCCCTTGTCTAAGAGGGCTGATTTCAATTTGAGTAAATGCAGTCTATATAACTCTGCGTTACAGTTTGTAGTTTCACAGAAAAAAAACAATCTGTGCGTTGATTATCGCAGAATAAAAAAGGCATATATATACAGATAGCGCGCGAGTTGAATGCAGAGCTTAGGAATGCGGTAGTGCTGTTGACAAGGATGCCAAAGTACTACACTGCAGGCGCGTGCGGTGGGGCGTGCGGGTAGCAGGGGGAGGAGCTCCCGCTCTTTACCTAAGACCCCGACTGCATTCAACACGCGCGCTATTATATTATATAAAGCTCGTCTGTATATATATTCATAAATTATCCTAATATGCCTTTTTAAGCTTTTCAACTTGACCATCTTTGATAAAAATGATAAGCATTGCTGTTTTCTGAGGATACAGTACTTTGAGCAGCGCTGCTCCAGAGTCGATCAAACAATTTGGTATTCAAAAAGCTACTGCAACATGTCGCGACACTTTGTCTGTCGCAACGACGACAGTAGCGAACAGCCAGCCTACTGCCTACTTATAAAATATAACGTGATATCACATTATATTTTCTCATTAATAACACACATTTCTTTTTATTGCAGTTGATGAAGACGAACATCCGAGGAGAGATGTTGTAACGAACTCACTGCCTATAGTTAAGAAATAAGTAATATAATTTAGTTAATCTGCTAAAATATTCATATTATGTAATGTATTATAACGTCGAATAAAGTATTCATAAGATTCGTTATGATTGAAGTTTCATTCGCGTCCAATTTATATGAACTGTATGTATATGAGTGTATTGACAGATTTTTTTCGTTATCAAAGAGTATAGGTAAGCTAATCTAGCGAATAAACTAATAACGTGCTAGAAGTTGCCCAATCGAAAAAAAGACAAAACTTCAGATTGTTACACAGATTTTTTATTAAAAATAATCATTTTAGCTTATTCAATATCAGAAATAAATTTAGATACATTTATTGTGCAAATATATTAAAAACAACTTACTATTCCAAGACGTTGTACTTAAATAATAATAGCAACAACAGAAAATAACAAAAATTGGTACTTAATCAAGTACCAACAAAATTAAAATATTTCTTTAATTGTAGGTACATAATAAAAATTACAAAATGTCAAATGTTAAATGCATTACCATATAATATGAAGATACACACACACGTCACACAAAAAATCGAATACCCAAGTTGTAACCTAAGCTTAATAAAAAGCTTTGGTGGGATTCAAAAGCTAACATAATTATTAAAATATAAAATAATAATAATCACAAAAACCCTTAAAAAGCTGAAAGAACAAAGATTCTTTTTGGTCAAAATTGTCAAACAATTTGACTGCGATAACAGATTCACGTTGAGACCGATTTTAGTGTAACTTTTTTATCCAACTAAATAATATCTGAAATACATTTCAAGCATAGTTTGTACGTTTTACAAAATTTTATCGAATAACACACAAACAAGATTAACTACTGAAAAAGGCAGTGCCTTAAGAACACGTTGTCTTAAATTTAAGGCCAGAATTTGCGTACGCTAATGTCGCTCCCGTAAGATCGGTCACGTACGATCGATCGTGTAGTTTAAGAAACAGAGGTACTACTATCTAAGTATAGCTGAAGTTACGAACGTATCCTATTCTCTATCAGTTACGGTCACAAGTTCTTGGTACAAACTAAAAATAGGTGACAACATGATTCGAAAGTTGTACGAACTCCCGATGTGTTGCTAGAAATTATGAATTTCATAACTAGGAAGTACGGTTAACTTTAAAGTTTTGCGTTACTTATCAAGTATCTTTGTTGCATCTTTTAGGCAAGTATCTTTGTTGGCGGACTAAGAAAGTAGGTCTCCTGAATCGTAGTACGCGGCGCTGACGTAAGCGTCGCAGATGGTGTTTTACAGATCACAATGCACCGTACGCGCGACCGACATACGTATGCGACCGACTTTCGCGACCGACAAAAGCGTAACGGGAATTCAGACCTAACTTCTACACAGTTGTACAAAATCTAAACTCTATAAGACATTTACCTGTAGTCATTCTATTGAAAAATATACATCTTCGGTTATAAACATGTATTAACGCTATGAGTACGTTTAAACGTTATGTGCTACATGTACGTACTAAATAGGCAATCGATATTAATCTATTACTCGTATAGGTATATTAAGTATATAAGTACATACAGTCACGAACCAATGAAATATATGCCATCTTTTTTACTTGGTAAAATAATCTTTGATAGATTTTCAACCTTATAAATGCAGTGGAAGGTTGATCTGCTGGCGACTGTACTTCAAGGCAAATCGAACTAAATATCGACTCGTGTAAATGCCCCATAACAGGGACGTTATCGGTGCTGAAAATAGGGGTGTGGCTATGCACAGGGTGCAGGTCCTAGAGGGTTGCAAGAAACGGCTAGACCAGGACCAGAATTGGCCAAACCAGGAGGCGTACTATGATGTCATAAAGCGTGAGTAGTTCCGCTGACCGAAAGCGACAGAGCTATACAAGTCGTCTAGCGCCGTTTCGTTCCCACTACTTAACTACTCACGTTTTAAGATGTTATGGTGGGCCAGTGCGCAGTTAAAGAAGCTCGCATAGGACGCATAGAAGACTAGTTACTGCACTGCATAGTTAACAGAATTCTGAAGTGATTTTTTAACTACTGTTTTGATAAACGTTTTACGTTTTCAGGGACATAGTATATTGGACGCCATACTATGTATTACGGAATGGGTCTTATTTCAAAGGTGAAAGAGTATAATTTTGCTTAGTGCATACATTTTATTGGTCGTTTTTCGTAAAGGTTCTACGTTTTCTCGAACATAGTATACTGGATGCGATTCTATGTATTATGCAATGAGTCTTATCTCCAAGTTGAAAGAGTCCATTTTTGTTTAGTGCATACATTTAATTGGTCGTGACTGTATTGAAGTAGATATTCGAATACTTGCATCGATTTGATCGGAGACGCCCCCAAACATTATTGAGGAAGAGAGGGTACGGAACATTTTAGCTCAGACCAATAGAAAAGGAAAGAATGGCATCATGTTTCCACTCAAACGTCACCCAGATGTCACTGTCAGCTGTCAAATCTGACAAGACATCCAATAAATTATTTTGACGTTTTGGCTTGGCGGAAAAACTTCCCAGTGGCGTTTTAGAACTTTCGACAGTTACTACAGTTATTTGAATTTTGGAGGCAAAAGCTACTCTTAGTACTTAACTCCTACAACATTTTTATTTTGACGTAACGTCAATGCCAAAATCACAGTAAACTTTATTTTCAAAACAATAAGGTTGCTGTTTGGTTGTTGACAATGGTAGGTCTGTCAAAATTAAATATGTCTTTTTTTGCGCGGAAATGAAAGAAAGGACTTATATAGTATAGAATAAAAAATAGAATCAAACCTTGCGTTAATTGTTCTAATTGGTTGACTTAAGTTACAACCAATCAAATCAAATAACATGAGATGTGACATTAGATTTAGGAAAGCATTGAAATATGAGCTTTATACTACGACGTTAGGGTTTAATTAAACATAGCATGGCAGGTGTGAAGACAAGTGTGGATGATCGATGTGTCGATTCAAGTAAACATTGAAAATTCAACCGTAACTCCCCAGATATAAAGTTCAAATTCCAATGATGAATATAAGAAATAAAATTACGAATTCACCGATGCCATTGTTTTCCTTTTATATCGATCTGAGCTTACATTATTATTAATAATACAGTTGAAAAAATAAATATTATTATTGCTTACAAAGACGTAGGTTGTACCATGGAATACAGTGGTGATTGTGGTAACTCGTATGGCACTGAACTGCTGTGATGTGGTGGACAGCTTGCTTACTTACTGATGGGATCCTAGCTTGCCTCGTTCAGGTGTTATCTTCTTTCTTCTGAAAAAGAGATACATTTCTAAGTGAAAACGGTTTTGAGTGTTTCGATCGAGACTAAGTGAGACTAAGACGAACACTATAGTTAATTATTTTTTAAACGCATTAACGCATGCGATGCGCATTGTAAAGATGAAAATTGAGGAAAGAAAAATTTCCGATTGCAAGTAGGATTCCAGCGTCTTCCGGCGACCTTCATAAGGTCGGAAGACGGAAGACGCTGGATGTAGGTCGCTTCCAACCGGTATTTGTGGCGATCAAAAGGGGAGGCCTATGTTCAGCAGTGGACGTCCTATGGCTGAGATGATGATGATGATGATGATGAAGTAGGATTCGAACCCGCGTCTTCTGGATAGGTACTCCAGACGCCTTAATCAACTAGGCGATTGCAACCCACACTTGCAAGCTGATATTCTCTATTCCTCGTTTGAAACGCTTTGCGGTAGCGTGGCGCCATCTCTTGGATTAGTGTGAACACTATAGTGTCCAGAGTATAATGGTTATGACAACAGCAGCAAAGAACAAGGTTTTTTTTTTACGTTATTGTATTCTGAATACTTTTATTTGTGTAGTTTTTTTTTAATTTTTTCCACTGGGCGTTAGTCTATATCCAAAACTATGAGGAATATCAAAATACGTGGAAAGTAGTCTCGAGGCCTATTTTGACGAAAACTAAAACTGCATCAATGGAATTTAGATAAATCAATAACTCTGGCCAGGAAACGAAAAAACACAAACTGTGTTATAACATCATTCGATATGATTACCTACATCCCAGAATTTGATCCATATTAGGAACAATATCGCATAACATAAATCTATCACAAACATCCATCCATACATTCATCCTCAATTTTACTTTTATAATAATAAAATCGAGCTTTATATTATGTTAGGAAATTAATGTAATTCCCTAACATTAATTTTACTATAATGATCCTTTTACCCCCATCGTTTCTCACCTTAATGCTCATCCCTCTCTCCGCTACTGAGCCTTAGCGGGCTCCAGCCTCTTGAAGACCGCGTTGAGGTCGAGTCCCGTGAGGGTCTTCACAGCGGGAGGCAGGCCGCCCACCAGGCGCGCCACCTCGCCCGTCGCGCCGCCGTCACCCACCAGCACGATCTCATCCGTCTTGCTGAGTGGAGCTGATACTTCTGCTGCGATCTGAAGGGAGATGAGAAAGGTAGAGTAAGTTAGAGTAATATCAAAACGAAGGAATTTTCTCTTATCAAACTAAACATTTATGAGGAAAGAAAAATTCATCTGCGAAAGGGACTCGAACCCGTGTCTTCTGAATAAGTACTCCAGACGCTTTACCAAGTAGTCTATCGAACTCGTTGTAAAGTCCGGACGCGAAGCAGAAGGAAATTCGTACGTTAACCTGTCACTACCTGGTCTCTGTCACTCCTGCGTAAAAATATAATGAGTCTCGCTTGCACAGATAGCGGTCACTGCTCTGTGCAAGCGAGACTCATTGCATATTTACGCGGGAATGACAGAGACAGGTAATAATAGATCAATGTACGTATTTCCTTCTGTTTTGTGACCAGACTTTAGCTGAAACGTTTCTTACGGTACCTAACGGTGCGTCTTCTATTGAGAAAGTTTCAAACTAAACCTGTTCCGCTACCGTTACATTAAAAAAATATATCAGAAAAGATGTTACTCATCATAAAGTAAGTCATACCTTAGGCAGAGCCTCGAGCACCAGCGCCATGATGGCGGCCTCTCCGTACTGCTTGTAGACCTTAGCCTTGGCCAGCATGCGCTCGGCGTCCGCCTTGCCCACATCTCCCAGGGCCGCGGCTTCGGCCAGACCCAGCACCTTCATACGCTCGGCATCGGCCCTAGCTTCCTCCACGGTCTTAGTTCTGGAAAAAATATAAATAAGCATTAAAACCTTCTTCGTTGGGTGAGAACTGGTGATCTTTTCAATAGACCCACTTTTCGTAATAGAGGGCAGTGAAGAGGGAAGTGGACCGGTCGTGTCTGCAGACGGACAGACAGTCGATGGACCGGACATATGCTAGAAGTGGAGACCGCGAATGGGCAAACGTAGTGTAGGACGCCCTGTGGTAAGATGGGTCGATGATTTGAAGGATGTGGCTGGCAGCGAATGGATGCGGAATGCCCAGGACTTGGAGGGTTACTATACGCAGATATGATCTACACGCAGAAAATGGCGCTCTAAATCCGCCATTGTGGATTTAATAACATTTATCTTCAACATCAGAAGTTGAATTCCATCAAGCCGTCTAGGCTACACAGCCACAAGCGTCCCTAAGAAATATTCATACATTTCTTATTACATATTTATGATCGTGTAAAAAATCGAAGTATTTCCGGAACAGTCACTGGCAGTAGCTATTCAACGCTATCACATTGCTCACTGGTTTCCTTCCGCGATGGTCTGCAGACGGTAGGCCTCAGCCTCGGCAGGCAGTCTGACCTGCGCGTTCAGCTCCTCCTCACGACGCAGGATCTCTTGAAGTTCCACCTGCAAACAAAATTGAATAGGCACTGAGTATTTTTGATTGTATGACCAGACGTATGAACGTGGAAGAAAGGAGTATGTAAAGATCGCTGCAGGCGTTCGATATTTTCAGCTTTTTAAATCATCACAAAAAAGTGTAGAACTTTTCTTTTGAAAGTCGACGGCACATAAGTCGATGTTATAATCAACAAAAGCGCCGACTTCCGAAACAAAAACCACTACGCCAAACGTGCCTGATATGCTTTGATGCTTTTGTGAATCCAGGAGGTGGTGGGAGACACCTAGAAACGTAGGGCCCTGGGCAAATGTCCAGTATATCAATTGGGAAATACGGCCCTGGGAGCCCCTTTCAATAAGCATCGAGATCACAGGACAGCGGGTTCGCTTCCTGGCCAGGGTTATTAGATTTTCTAAAATCCAATGATGTAGTTTTAGTTTTCGTTGAAATTGGCCTGGAGACTCCTTTCAACGTTTTTCGATATTCCTAATAGTTTCGGATATAGCCATATACGACCAGTTGAAAAATTCAACTTGTTTGAAGGTGTAGAGTCTTACCTGAATCTGCTTGCGTCTCTCAACGACCTCAATCTCAATCTCTTCGCTTCTTATCTTCTGCTTTATCTTCGCAGCTTGCAGTTCGTATGCCAGCGCCGCCTCCGCTTTCTAAAACAAGCAAATTAGCCATTTACTTCCAAAATCCGGGCCGCTACTGAAAAATTCTGTTCGAAAATTTCGATATCACTTTTTGCCTATGCTTAGAAGTCGAGTTGATTTTCTGGTCTGACATAAGATTGCAATTTAGAGAAATCTATTTCGGAACATAGTGGGTAACAAAAAACAACATAAAATTGTTTTTTTTTTTGTTTATTTTAGCTGTGCGCACATTGAATTTAGTTTCAAAACTCTTTGTACGTAAAAGTATGATGTTCACCATATACTCATGGCGCATTGCACGTAAATTATAAATATTGGCGGTAAATAAAGGGCAATTCCATAAAATCGATACAGTAAAGGTCAGTGCACACTCACCGCAGTGTTGACCTCCTGGTCGAACTGTGCCTTCTGCAACATGTACATGCGTGTGTTGTCCTCGATCTTCGTGTCCATCGCGTACTTCACGTCCATCGCGCTCCTCTCGCATTCTGCTTCCTGTCACATACAATATTTATGGTTAAATTAATGCTATACTATACTTTCGATTCTAAAGCTTTTATAATACTGAAGAGATGATGAACAATTTGCAACAACCAAAGACGTGGATTTAAAATACCGCGGTTACCTATAAATGGATAGAATTCATTTCAGCGGTAATTTCTGTTTAATGGACAATGGTCGAACTTCTACTCAACGCCTTGGATGTTAAAATAAATACTTTATTTTCAACCGATCTTGATTTAACTTGAAAAAATCGTTTTTTTTGCTCCGCAGATTTACGAATTAGTGACGTCATGGGTTATTCCCGTACAAAAATGTAGGAATCATGTTTTGACAGCTCACAAAAGTATTTCAATTGATCGGTGTGTCCATAATCTATCCAATATTACTTAGTACGAGTAGTAATCTGTGGTACGAGTAAGGAGGTTAGAAAATTAATTGCTATGCCATTTCTAGCAACGGGTGACAAAGTTTCTATTTGCTGTATCTTAGGGCCTATGCACACCGCGTTTATTAAACGCGCCGTCGACGCGCGTTTGTAGCGATACAGACGCGATGCAAACGCGCGTTTGACAAATTGTACCGCGACAACAAACTGTTCTGTTCTACATAAACGCGCCGTCGACGCGCGTTTCCAAAACGCGCGTCGACGGCGCGTTTAATAAACGTGGTGTGCATAGGCCCTTTGGGACATTATAATAAAGAATTTTTCAACTGTATGTTCTTAAAAAGATTTTTGTGGAAAGAAAAAATGGAGTGCGGACAGGAGAAGACCCTGTAATCGCCCAAGAGAAGAAGCTATGTCCGATAAAAACTTGATAATGAAAAACTTAACCCAAGATGAAAACTTTATCGTGACCTTAAATGACCTTTAGTGAAATTCAGCCAAGAACAAAGGAACTATTTGTAGATCTGCTTTTGGAAACTTGTAAATTACCCAAAGTTATTGTTTATAAATGTCTTGAAAGTCTAGACATCGTAAGTTTTCCAAAGAATAAATAAACGAACAGAAGCTCTTATTGTGGTCACAATAAATTAATTAAACATTTCGTGGTAGCGACAGCCTGCGGGCCGCAAATAAATGGTCGCTTCAAGTGTGGGCATCGAAAACAGTCCATTTGTACAGCCTGTGTGGTCATTGCCAACCTAATGAGCTGAATTATTCACATTCAAGCGGTTTTCGCGAGATTTCGACTCTCATTTTGTTGGCATACGATTATATTGAGATGAAAAGACTTCAACACAGATTCATTGATAGGATTTGTATATTTTTTTTTTTTTGGTAAAATCATCAAATGAGTCCTCCCACCGCGGGCAGGGCGGGAGGGACAGTCAGACTTGTACTGATTAAATCCACGATGTCCTTCAATAGCCCTTTATGTTCCGAATTTGTTCACTTGCGTGTAAGTTAGAGTCTGTTCTTAATATTTAATTCGTTAAGTTAGAAACGACTTTCAGAATTTGGTTCAGGAGTTGGAAGCCTTACGTGAAATTATAGAACTTCTTTAATTATATTAACCTACGGATCAGTTCACACCGAGAAACAACGCTGCGCGCACATTTTAATAGAGCTATTCAAAATCTAACCTTATTTACTAAACCGAAAGATTCTTATTTCCAGCAACGTCGCATACCTGACCTTAAGCCTTGAAAGTCTTTCTATTTACTTAACTATCTCGTTAGTTTTGTGTTCACAAAAGTTTACTACTTGAATATTATGAGGTTTGGTCGCCTATTGAACATCTTTTCCTTAGAGAATTTGGTGCAATACACTCGCGAGCAAAATTACGGACTCACTTACTCCGATTCCGCGTAATCTTGAGTACTTGATAACTAGTTAAGAACAATGAAAATGGTACCATTTTAAAGGTTTAAAAATTAACTTTAAATTGATACCAAATTCATTCAAATCACACAATTATTTAAGGAGCTATCCCCGATCAATTCCAAGTAAGTAATTCCATACAATTGCTTGCTAGTGTAGTAGGTATTGACCTGGGTCGCGGGACTGTCTCATCAGATAACTGTTACCTTTGAATGTAAAGGGCTATTGAAGGATCACCGTGGATTATTAGTCAGTACAAGACTGACAGTCCCCCTGTCTCGCCCTGGGTGGGAGGAGTCATTTGATGATTTAAAAATGATAAAAAAAATGTGTAGTATATGTGTATCAGCGACGATATATTACTAGACTCAGGCGAACAGGCGATCGATGTCTGCCAACACATTAGGCAAAAAAGTCTTATATCCGTCGTGAATCACCAACTTCGTATTAGTTTCGACCACTCCTGTGAGCCGTACACATACCTTGAGATAACACAGACCTTGATTTAGCCAATCATAACGCAGTACCACGTCCCCCTCGCTTACGTAGTACCTCAGCGAGTTGACAGAATAGTTTGTGTTCCTTAGATCGTGCATGCGGAGTCTAGTAATATATATATCGTCGTTGATGTGTACGTCTCAAAACGGTGAAGGAAAACATCGTGAGGAAACCGGCATGTCCTAGAACCAAAAATTCGAAGATAGGTGACATCTACCAATCCGCACTGGGCCCGCGTGGTGGATTATGGCCCACTCCCTCTCTCAGAGAGGAGGCCTGTGTCCCAGCAGTGGGAACATTAAGGGCTGATGATGATGATGATGATGATGTGTATGTTATCCTCCTTACCCTGATCCCGGCATCTCGATTGGCCTGCGCAACTCCCACGTCGGCGTCTCTCTTGACGATCGCCGTCTGCGCCTTGCCCAAGCTGGAGAGGTACTCCACGTCATCGTACACGTCCTTGATCGTGAACGACAGGATCTCGATTCCCATGCGGCCCACGTCCGGTGCTGCCACCTCGCGAACAAGAGCTGCGAACTGATCTCTGTCCTTGTACACCTCTTCTACTGTAAGAGTTCCTGTAAGAGAAAGAAAGAGATGGTTAGTTGCTGAAATCTATACTGATAGCTAGAAATAGTGAATGAAACTGTTGGTGTTTCTAGTCGTTGATTGATACCCCGGTAGTTGTAGTATGAAAGTAGTAAGTTCACACCAAACCACTGCCACTGCTATGTTCAATAGTAAAATTACGTGAGCCGCACTAGATGCTACTTTATTATTGGCTAGGTTAGGTTAGTTAGTTAGTTACGGCCGTAATTAGCAGTAGCTACGATATGTCTCCGAAATTTTGTTTCTAGGACATGCCGTTTTCCTCACGATATTTCCTTCCCCGTTGTAAGAGTAGTGGTGATGAAATCAATTACAAAGTCAAAGTCAAAGTCAAATCATTTATTTCAATTAGGCCATCAAAGAGGCACTTTTAAACGTCGATTATTAAAATTATAGGAATTGGGATAGGATGGGATGGGAAATAAATGAGCCCGCCTGGGTTTAAACCCACGACCTACAGCTCGTAGGTCAAGGCCAATACCACTGGCCCACCTGGTCCTAGGTCAGATGATCTAATTCAATGATTGTAAAGACCGACAGACGCTGAGATTGAATTCTACCATTGTCAAGATCATAGTTCTATTTCTAGACTATTCCGCATAGCATTGCATCTTCCAATCTATTGCAATTTAGTCTACCTTAGGCAATGATGTTATTGCTACTTCAAAGAAATAGTATGGTGTTTGCCAAAATTGGCGAATAAATATTTGGCGGTATGATTATTATGTGCATTCAACTATGATGATACTGATTGAAGAAAGAGATTGAATGTATTCATCATCTGTCAGATCTGCTATGGATGATGATTATGTTGATGAGTAACCGCGACAGGCATTTAATCAGCTCAGCCACTGCGTCAGCCGAGGTTTTAGCAGAAGATTGCGGTATTTTATTGTACAGGAGAAAAATACAATACAATAATTGTATGGAAAATTAAAAAGTACGTCTAGTGTATGAACGGAAAACTATTTGTTCCATCGAATTAACGTCAAAGTCACAAAAACGTCAATACTCTTGATAGGTGACATGTCAAAATTCACAAGCGACTTTTAAGCCCAATTTTGCTGTGGATTGTGAATGGCACACTTGTTTTCACAGAGAGGAGGCCCGTGTCCCAGTAGTGGGAACTATGTTTGCTGATTATACTATGATAATTCACTTTTTAAAGTCTCCGATATAGCCCACCGGATAAGCAAGCTGAAGTGGCAATTGGCAGGTCATATTGCTTGCAGAGCAGATGGCCGATGGGGTCGAAAAGCACGAGAGCGGAGACCACGGATTAGCAAGCGTAGCGTAGGAAATCCACCAACAAGACGGACAGACGACGTTATAAAGGTCGCGAAAACGCTGGATGCAGGTAGCTTCCAACCGGTATATGTGGAGATCTAAAGGGGAGGCCCAACGACGATATATTACTAGACTCCGCATGCACGATCTACGGAACAAAAACTATTCTGTCAACTCGCTGAGGTACGACGTAAGCGAGGGAGACGGGGTACTGCGATGTGATTGGCAAACTCAAGGTCTGTTCTGTCTCAAGGTATTTTTACGGCTCACAGGAGTTGTCGAAATAAGACGGATTGTTGTAATATAGCAAAATATATAGACACTAGCGCCATCTTGTGAGAGATATGATAACTATTGTTTATTCTGTTTCCTGTTATTTTGAATATACCAGTCGTTCGTTGTCACAGCTTCAGCACGTTGTTTTATTTATAGGTTATGGGCCCAGACCCGTTTAATAGCTAGTTTGTGAGTTTATTGTTAGAATTATCAGTGCGATGAACAATAGATTTTTCATTTTACCAATCAGTTGTGTGTAAAGTGAATAGAAAGCAAAAATCGGCAACCAAAGAAAAAACGTGCGTGACAAAATGGCGTCCAGTTCAAACTATCTTGTGAGCGTTCCGAAGTTAAAAGGACGCGAGAACTATAGTGAATGGTGTTTCGCCGCAGAGAATTTTCTGGTATTGGAAGGAATGGTTGGGTGTATAAAACCTGAGCCTGCTCATCCACCAGCAGCTGCAGATGACGCGAAAACAAAAGCCAAACTGATTTTAACAATCGACCCGGCTCTTTATGTTCACATAAAGACAGTCAGAACATCGCAAGAGTTGTGGGATAAATTGAAAGCGTTATTTGATGATTCGGGATTCACCAGAAAAATTGGTCTGCTGAGGAATCTGATATCAATTCGATTTGAAAACTGCACTTCGATGACGGCCTACGTAACGCAAATCGTTGAAGCTGGACAGAAATTACAAGGCACGGGATTCGGAATATCCGACGAGTGGATAGGCTCTATTATGCTCGCTGGTCTAAGCGAAAAATTTATGCCTATGATAATGGCCATTGAACATTCGGGCATGATCATAACATCCGACGCCATTAAAGGGAAATTGATGGACATGGAACCGGAAGAGAATGATGCGAACAATGCATTCGCATGTTTCCGGAAGAATCATAGTCAACGTTCAAAGAATGGAAAGTCTACACAGTCTATGGCCAATAAAGATGTCGGTCACAATGTCGGTAAAACAGAAGTGCCAACATGTGTCAAAGGAAAACCAAATGTCAAATGTTACAATTGTAAACAACATGGTCACTATCGCAATCAGTGTCCAAATAAAGATAAATCAAAGAATTCGGAAAATAATTCGTTAAAAACAAGTAACGCCCTCAGTGCCGTGTTTTTTAATCAAACATTTGACAAGAAGGATTGGTATGTGGACTCTGGAGCGAGTTCACATTTGACTAGTAACAAAAACTGGATGAACGACGTGTGTTATTCTGGATTTACCAAAGAAATTGTGGTTGCTAATCAGAATACAATCCCAGTGTTGTGTTGTGGAAACGTAAACATAACAACGTGTACTGAAAAATGTGATTTTAACATAACTGTTGAAAAAGTGTTATGTGTTCCTGAATTATCTACTAACTTGTTATCAGTAAGCCAGTTGATCAGGCAAGGCAACAAGGTGCGTTTCACTGGCACAGGATGTGAAATATTCAACAAAAGTGACACTCTAGTAGCTACTGCATCGCTTGTGAATGGAGTTTACAAATTAAACATGTCTACTTATTTGGTGGCAGCAGTAGCGGAGTCTCCAGAAGTTTGGCATCGTAGATTGGGACATGTCAACAGTTATAACATGAATAAAATGCAGGATGCTGTGGAGGGAGTGAGACTTACTGAGACAGCCAATATTAATAAGTCTAGCTGCATAGTTTGCTGCGAAGGTAAGCAGAGTCGGTTACCTTTTGCTAATGAAGCGAATAGGAGCTCTAAGCTTTTAGAAGTGGTACACACTGACATCTGTGGGCCAATGGAGAATTTGTCTCTAGGAGGATCAAGATATTTCCTGATTTTTGTCGATGATCACAGCCGCATGACATATGTTTATTTTTTGAAAACTAAAAATATGGCTTTACAGTGTTTTAAAAAGTATAAAGCGAGAGTTGAGAATTCAACGTCAAATAAAATTAAAATTTTAAGAAGTGATAATGGCAGTGAATTCTGTAATAAAGATTTTGATAGTTTTTTGAAGAAGACAGGTATACTTCATCAAAAATCAAATTCTTACACCCCTGAACAAAACGGGCTTTGTGAACGGATGAATAGAACACTAATTGAAAAAGCCAGATGTCTTTTGTTTGATGCGAAACTTGGTAAGGAGTTTTGGGCAGAAGCCATTAACACTGCTGTTTATTTACAGAATAGAATTGTAAAAACAACATTGAACAACCATACACCATATGAGTTGTGGACAGGGGCCAAACCAAACCTAAGCCATTTGAGAATTTTTGGCAGCACTGTCATGAAACATGTACCCAAGGAGAAAAGACATAAGTGGGACAAGAAAGCTGAGCAATGCATACTAGTTGGTTACCCTGAGGATATCAAAGGATACAGGTTGTATAATCCAACAACAAAAGCTATTACAACTAGTAGAGATGTCATTGTTATAAAGGAAAAATTGTCTCATCATGAAAGTTTGATTGAAGTACAAGAGAAAGAAGACACTTCAACAGAGAACAGGGAACATCAGTCTTCAGTGGGAGAACTGTCAGATCAGAGTATAGAGGATTCTTTTGTTTCTTATGAAAGTGATAAGGATGAAACTTATATACCAGATGAGGTGTTGACATCAGAAGAAGAGAGAGACAACATAAAGACTTTACCACAAAGGCAGAGAAAACAACCAGACAGGTATGGATTTATGTGCACAGATTTTAATTTCAGTGATGAACTAACATTAGAAGAAGCATTGCAAGGGCCAGAGAGGGAGCATTGGGAACAAGCTGTCAAGGATGAGCTGAAAAGCTTTGAAGACAATGATGCATGGGAGCTTGTTGACATTCCTCTGAGTGGCAATATTGTAAAGTGCAAATGGGTTCTTAAGAAGAAGTGTGATGCTGAAAATAATGTGCGTTATCGAGCCAGACTTGTGGCTAAAGGGTGTTCTCAAAAATATGGAGTGGACTATCATGAAACTTTTTCTCCTGTAGTGCGACATACAACACTTAAGTTATTATTTGCTTTATCAGTGCAGTTTGATCTAAATGTGACGCATCTTGATGTTAAAACCGCTTTCTTGAATGGTGAACTGTCTGAGACTATCTATATGCAGAAACCTTTAGGTTTTGACTGTAGCAATGACAAAAAGATTCTAAAGTTAAAAAAGGCTGTATATGGTCTAAAACAGGCTTCACGAGCGTGGTATAAAAAAGTAGATAGTTGTATGTTAGCAGATAGTTATGTGAAATCTAAAATAGAACCATGTTTATATTTAAAATGTGTTGGTAGTAGCAAAACCATTGTAGCATTATATGTAGATGATTTTTTTGTTTTCTCCAATGATGAATGTGAAAGTAATCATCTTAAGAGCATGTTAGGTAAGAATTTTGTGTTAAAAGACTTAGGAATTGTAAAGGAATGTCTTGGCATGTCAGTTGTTTTTGACAAACTAAATGGTACTGTTAGTTTGAGTCAAGAGAGATATATTGATAAGTTGCTTTCTAAGTTTAACATGGTAGATTGTAAAACAGTGAATACTCCAATGGAAGTAAATTTAAAATGTAAAAAGGAGGATAATTGTAACAGTCAGGATGTGTATCAGCAGTTAATCGGGAGCTTAATGTATTTAGTTGTTCTCACACGACCCGATATAGCTTATGCCGTGTCATATCTAAGTCAATTTAATAATTGTAATTCTGAAGAACAATTGGCTTATGTTAAAAGAATATTAAGGTATTTGAAAAAGACTAAAAATTTAGGTTTGAAATATTGTAAGAACAAAAATGTTAATATTGAAGGATATGTTGATGCAGACTGGAGTAGTGATACAAATGATCGGAAATCGTATTCAGGATTTTGTTTTTTGTTATCAGGCTGTGTTATTTCCTGGTGTTGTTCTAAACAAAAGTGTGTGGCATTGTCTAGTACAGAGGCAGAATATGTGTCAATATCAGAAGCCTGCAAAGAAGCAGCATATTTAAGAAATTTACAATATGAAGTTACAAAGAAAATGTATTGTATTAATTTATTTAATGATAGTATGAGTGCGCAAAAATTGTTAATGAACCCTGTATTCCATAACAGGACAAAACATATTGATGTTAGGTTTCATTATTGTAGGGAAATGATAAGTGACAACATTGTTAGTGTAGATTACTTATGTACATCAGATATGCCTGCAGATTTGCTGACTAAAAGTTTATCTCCTATAAAACATTATAAGCACCTGGATGCTATGGGAATTGTGAAAGTTTAGTTTAATTTTATGTATCCATTGGAAGTTTTATTTTGTTTTGTTAAATATATTTTGAGTGGGAGTGTTGTAATATAGCAAAATATATAGACACTAGCGCCATCTTGTGAGAGATATGATAACTATTGTTTATTCTGTTTCCTGTTATTTTGAATATACCAGTCGTTCGTTGTCACAGCTTCAGCACGTTGTTTTATTTATACGGATCGGTCGCCTGTTATTAGGAGTCCAGTAATATATCGTCGCTGGGAAGGTCTATGTTCAGCAGTGGACGTCCTATGGCTGAGATGATGATGATGATGATGGTGATGAACTTACTTTTTCACATTAAGCCATGTCAGACCAATGGTCAGTGCGACACCAGTCACTGGTATCAGTCCCATCCGTAGCATTTCCATAGTCGATAATTATTAATAATTGTATTATTAACACTCACTATTCCACATTATTTTAATAATTATTAAAACTCACTCACACACTATTGCACTTTTTCTAATTATAATAATTGTATACGGAAGACTAATACTGATATAGTTTTAGTTACTTTTTATTATTGTCTTTTTATTTTATTCTGTAATAAATAAATAAATTATAATGAGGTGTTGCGAACAAGAGCTTTGTTATAGAAAAAATGAAATATTTCTCATGTACACCGGTCGTATAAAAATGTTGTATAATTATATAATTATTTATGTATTGATGAATATGTATTAGTATTTTATGGTTATGTTGCACTTCCTAGTTCCCTTGTCTATTCTTCTCACGTTTAAAATATGCTAGGCATGCATAAATGTTTAATTATATCATATCAGTAACACACATATTATTTTGTAAAAAAAAATTGAGCTTAATGAGCAGATACCCACAGTCTCAAATTAAATTAATTGAACAAGCAATCAATATTTTGCGGATAAGCGATTGAAACGATCACCGATTTTTTTTTCTGTTTGTCGATAAAGATTTGAATAATATTTATATTTTAAGTATAAATAATTTAATTTAAATCAAATATTTATACACAGATTCCGTACTAAATTTTCTTAGTTATTATTGATATTTTATTTATAATTTTCACACATAAATATCACTTAGACGTCGCGACCGACACAGATGCGAAAAAATACTGCCGTCTTACTTCCCTCTGCTAAGTAACATGCTCTATTTACAACAAAAATAATTATAAATCTTATGCCAATGAAATAAAACACATAATTGCACGTAAGAAGTGTTTTTATCGTTATTTACGTTGCGAATGATATAAATATGATAATGATAAGGATTGCTAGATATGTAAGATAGATGTTGCGCAGACGCACACGGCTTTTTGATTAAGATTCCTGATTTTAATTTAAAAAAAAAGATTTGATCTAATTTTTCTTACACTGGTTTTAGTACAGCAGATGAGAGAGACAAATGCCCAATTATTGAATGAGTTGTGACAAAATACATAAATATAATAAATCGCAATTCTGATTATGATTCGTCTTCTGAACCAAAAACTAATTTTTCCTTTTAATTTTTTTTTTTTTATATATATAAATATTTGCAGAAGAAAAGAAAGACCCATAAAGCCATCATAATAATTAGGTACTAATGCTGTAAGCGTGTCAAATTTTCTTATCATTAACTGCAGTGAGATACGACATTTTTATCGGTCCGCATAAACCGTATCTAATGCGTGGCGATAACATAGAGCAATCCCCGAAAACGTCTCGCGAAATGGTCAATAAAATATTAAAGGTGAAAAGCGGAGGAAGCATAATATGTATAATAAAATAAGTTATGTGCCCCATAGGGGTTTTTTTTTTGGCAAGAAATGGCTATCTTCCATTTTTCATAATTTGTCTAAGGAAGGATTTTTGAAAAGTTCTTCCGTAGTGTCCATTTCGTTGTCTTCTGTCTCCCTTTTAAACATGTTGCTTTGGTAGATCACCACGTTTCGGTGTTAAAATGGATACAGAAAATATAAGAAGTAAATAAGGTGGTAAAAATTTAAGATGATTAAACCAATTTTATATAAATTGCTGAAACTTATTCATCGCAATTTAGACCAGATTAAAGATGTTGCTACCAACAGATTAGGTACAAGAAAATGATCTGAAAGGCTCACACAGACCTCTATGGTCGGTGTGAGCAAATGCCAATCATACAAAGAGTTTCATTTCTTCTTTATTACGTTTGTTTATATAATTTTTGATAAACAGAGACAGAGCACAACAGCATGCTAAACCAATGCGCTATACATATATTTTGGTTAATTATACTAACTTCATTTGTACCGAGATGACTATGGTAAACGTTAATTATAGCAAGTGTGATAAGAAAAAATAAACAACGGAAAATAAAAATAACAGTTGCAACTGTCAACGTATTAACAATTTTAACATGTACCTACCAATTTATAGTAGATTTTCAACTTTCTAAAAATGCAAGAAGGTTCATTTTTCATTGACAACATTTTTTTGTTAGATTAAAGAAGATTGATCGCCTGTACATAAGAAGTCTAAATATCTAGAGCTAGCGGAAGTCAAACCTGTCTCAAATCATATGTACCTGCTCTATTAAATATAATTGATCTCAATTACGAAACGGAAAAAAAAAGATAAGTGATGGCAATTTGCAAATGACATTGAACTACTCGACAAAGCTATCCTTGAACTGATATTGAGGTAAAATTGGAAATCAGACAGATAACCAAATTGTCATACCGACGTCAGTAACGAACAAAATACTACTAGCCCAGTCAATGAAATTATGAAAGCAATACTTGGAATAAGACTTCTATTGGTTCCGTATCAAAATATGTAACTAAAATCATTAATTAGTTAGTCTTTTGACAATTCAAAAGTGCCGGTTATGGCCTAGTTGAAATAAACGTTTTGATTTGATTTGATTTTGATTTCAACTACTTCCGATAACTACGGTCGAAAGATCTACCGGTTGGTATAACTAGTGGTTGTTTCACATAAGTTTGTACGAAATATATTGTAGTTAATTCACCTACGTTTAATTCACCTACGGTTAACGAACGTACAGTCAATTCACATACGGTTAATTCAACTACGGTCTATTAAGCTACAATTAATATCCTTGTTTTTACTTTTTGGTGGTTTAAAAAAACAAAACCACGAAGGGGAATATTAATAATATGCCAAATGATTCATAGACATGCATGCCATTACAAATAAGTCGCATAGTAAAAGAAGAAAACTTCACAAAGGTAGAACTCATACATTATACATCTGCAAACCCTTTTAACCACTTGCAACCCTCGGGAGTCAAGCTAGATAATGTTGCCACTCGAGAAAAAAATAGAGGCATTGTTTTCATTCCGTTTTGTCCGTTTGAAGGAGAAAATGTTTTGCCATCTCGTTCAGGTCAGATTAAAAAAGTTTGTATTATCTGGTCACACAGTTTTTGCTGTTTCAGATAATCCTAGAATGACTATAACTAGATTATAAAGAATATACTTTATTAAACACCAAATTTTGTTTACAGTGTCGTCAACATCCCTAATCCTTATCGCTAATAGAGATATCTTCAAAACAATCTTTGGATGGACTGTACGAACTAGGTTGTTTATGAAATGGACAATTATGTTTTGATCTGTTTCTATAGACTTAACATAATCGTCATTCTGTCTATTTCTTAATTTTCAAATTAGGAACAGCGCAGAATAACTTATTTTTTCTTTTTACGGTCTTTTGTCAATTGACGTTCCATATTCAAAATGATCCTGTGTTTTTGGGGACCTCTATCAACAGTATAATTTCACCAAAAACGACCTTTGTGACAATTAACTTAAAGTTTATAACCCTTTGTACGCTCAAGCATAAAACACCTATCATTGTAATCACATAGAACGTGACAAGACATAACATTAACAAGTTCATTTTCACACATGAATCAAACTTCCCTTCATTTGATATGCAAACTTATAACAACGTATTTAAGCGGATTTTCATTCAACCGAGATTAAATAATCCTTCATATTAAATTCACAGCTTGAACTGTTATAGTAATTTAGTTTTCAATATCTATGTTAGAGATTTTCTGTGGATATGAGGCAGCGGATGGCGAGTAGATAATTTAAGGGCAGTCTGGTAAGTTTCAATTAGAAGGGAAATCATAATCTGCATAGTTTATGTTAAGCGTTTCACCATGCAGTTTAGTAGAAACAATTTAATAAATGCATGGGTTGAGTCATGAATGAGTCTTTTCCTCGAGTTTATTTTCTGTGTACTTAGATCATCATTATTCTGCCAATATCTGAACACATTTGGGGTTGATGGAGCATTTACTTATATCTTCTTTTCCATCCCTCTCTTTTTGTCATGTTATGAGACCTTTCTATCTACATCATCTTTTACATACTCCTTTCATCATTTCTTATTCTTCCTCTTTTCTTTCTCAATTTTCTTAGTAACCTCCTTAGATCCATACGATTTTAAGTTCGTTGTTAGATAGGGCAATGTGTTACTGGGTTTTTTCACCAGGAAGATCTAAATTTTTGATTAGTTAATGGCACTAGGCTCGCCCCATTCCCGTCGAAGTTTAACAGTTATACATGTTAAGTGCTTAAACGTTTATTAATACTGTTAAAGTATGTGTTGCAATGGTTCTGTCACAATAAACCAATATCTTGAAATAAATGGGGCAGTGAAGTCTTCCGTGCTCCAAATGCAAGTGATCTTGACATGAGGTTAATTTCTACAATTGGCCATAGAGCATAGAACTGTTACACTGTTCTACTTTTGAATACCTTGACATATTGGTCACAAAATGCCATGATTACTGCGTCTTTGTACCGTCAGCACGAGTTTTCAGTATTTGAGACGTAAAGTAAACTGGAACTTTGACTACTTCAAACTGACAATTTTCAAAGAAAAAATTGGTTCCTTCTTCGCACACCAGAGGCGCTGTTTCATATTTTCATACAAGAAACGCTGTAAATACTGGAGAGTTGATGTAAAGTAAAAGATTGAAAACTCGTGCTAAGGGTACTGGTTGATCATAGTTTCTGACATAGGTAAATTGTTTTAATTGAATTTTAAGTGTGGCATTAAAACCTACAAGTTAGTCGCAATATTCTTTATTTTACGTCTCCGTTCACGTTGGATGAAGTCATCTTTATTTTGCAAATGGCTTTACTAATCCTTTGTGTTTGATTAATAAAGTACTTGCAAAACTATTTTAAGGTTAGTTTACCACCAAAACCGGTTGCGGAATTGATTGGCCACCAATTATAGAAACAAAAGGAATATTCTACGTTTTACAGTCCTACCAAAATTATTCTACACACATCTACGAATGTAGGTATTATATTCGTAGTTTCCAAACAGTACCCTTAGCACGAGTTTTCAATCTTTTACTTTACAGAAACTTTCCAGTATTTACAGCGTTTTTTGTATGAGAATATGGAACAGCGCCTCTGGTGTGCGAAGAAGGAACCAATTTTTTCATTGAAAATTGTCAATTTGAAGTAGTCAAAGTTCCAGTTTACTTTACGTCTCAAATACTGAAAACTCGTGCTGACGGTACAGTATTTTAATGTTAACAAGAAATAGGGCACAGGTGTGTATTCATCCAATTCTCAAGGAATTTACGCAATGTTCATGTAGATTTATTCCAGACTAGCTGTTTCAGATGATACAGCTCGAAAATAATCCTGCGGGAACATAAAATCGAGATAAAATATATCCTATGTGGTTATCAAGGTTATAAACTATCTGTTTACCAAATTTTACCCAAATCCGTTCAGTGGTTTTTGCGTGAAAGAGTAACAAACATATACATCATCACAAACTTTCACATTCAGAATATTAGTAGGATTATAGTAGGATAGGAAAGGAAGTAGGATTCTCATAGCAGTACATTTTCAGTTAGCAGGAGGCCTATTAAATTCCTTCGACTATCCTACTTCCTACTAAAACCTGCAAAAACTACTGAACGGATTTGGCTGAAATTTGGTACACAGGTAGTTTATAACCTGGATTAACACATAGGATAGTTTTTATCCCGATTTTATGTTCCCGTGGGATAATTTTCGAGTTGTAGCGGGTGAAACCGCTGGCAGCAGATAGTGTTTTATAATTTCATATGAATATATATATGATATCTTGTGAATGAGATATTATATCTCTCCATCTTTTGTCAGGCATTCTAGTCACAACATACAATTCTCCTCGTACATAAAATTAATGACCATTAAGTAAATTAAAACGGTCATTAATTAAATGACACAGACACAGGATTTACGTACAGTGTTACAAAGATATTTTGGCGCTCAAAAGACTTTGGTAGGGGGCGCTGTTGGTGAACATTTTGTAAAAATTACTTTTTGGACGTCAGTAGCAAAACAGTCAATGAAATATAAACACACACACCGATTTCCGAATGAAAAGAGTTATTATTTTACTATATGCTTGTGTTTTTTTACAGACGAATAATAAATTAAGTCGGTTATTTTTTGAAAATTCAACATGGCGGGGCGTTAGTTCCGATTTTGCCCACGGGCCAAAAGATCATAGTACAATTGCAGACTCATTAATGATAACTTTTGATTTATTGATAATTTTAAAAATCTATTGTTTTCCTTGACATTGGAATTAATTTCGCAAATGTAATCTAAACAATAGCTTAAGTACGTGATAATCATTGATCGTCTACGCTTCTAAATGGTAACGTACTTTAATTGAATACAAATGAGTTTTTAATTCAAGTTTTATGTTCTTGCAAAAAGTGCGCCGCGGTTTTCTAAGTTACGAAGTTTGTATTGATTATTTTTTTATAACTTGTGACGGTAAGTAGGTCAAACTTTAGTACATCTAATTTATGTTAATCTAACTTCTTACTAATATTATAAACGTAAAAGTTTGCTTGGATGGATGTTTGTTACTCTTTCACGCAAAAACTACTAACCTTTTTTTTTTTGTGTGTTAAAATCATCAAATGAGGCCTCCCACCCCGGACAGGGCGGGAGGGAGTCAGACTTGTACCTACTGACTAAAATCCACGCTGTCCTTCAATAGCCCTTTATGTTCCGGGGTCACGGTGATGGAAATAAGTCCCGTGACCCCGGCAGGCTTTGGCCCTCTACTAAACGGATCTGGATAAAATTTGGTTCGCAGAATAGTTTGTATCCTGGATTACCTTATTTATAGCATAGTTTTAATCCCGATTTTATGTTCACGTGGATAAATTTCGGGTTATAGCAGGTGCAGCCGCTAGCAATAACTAGTATTACGAATTCGAAACTTTGAATGGATGTAGATTCAAGTAGATATTACCTCTACAGTCTGAAACTGAACACTGAATAGATTTGCAAATTAAACGTGGTTTGCATTTTCCTGCTAAACCTTTGAAAGCGCATGTAATTACATGAACTAATTAATTAAAGTTTTATCCTCGCCAGACATCTATTTAAGGAAAAACATTGTTACAAGATTTAAAAGAAAGTATTCTAAAACCAGCTTTATCACGGAGGGTTGAAATTATCCCTAGAAAAATACTACTAGGATAATAAAAATCCCAAATCCCTTCCAATCCCTTTCCTTCCTCCTTTCTCAGATATCTATCGACTCATCAATTTAGGCGTAAAAAGGTAATTAAAAAGACCGACATTTTTACTTTAAAAAAAAATGTAGGCCATTAATCTTTTCGTCTATGGATACTCGTACATTTGCAAATCTACAGTTAAATACGGAAATACTAATATGTAACGACCTTGACACGTGCCCAGCATTCGTAATGTCAAGTGTACCAACCTACACGCATTTACGACACACTCAACTTACGCCACGCCAAAACACAACGGTTGCTCATACTTTGCTTTAGTCTAGGCGAGATACTTTGCGAAAATGTTTAGTCAAGCGAGGAACATCGTGACTAGAGTAGCATTGTTAAAAGAATGTCCTGGTAACACTATAGAGCCATGATGAGAAATAGTAAAGTCGGTAGTCAGTATTACTTGACCCACCTTAATATTATTCTGCCTTATAAGATGGGTCATATCATGGGCACCAACTGTACGTGGCGTTTATCATAAAATAGGATAACTTATATTATTTCTGAACTTTTAATTATTGATCGTTTTAAGTACCTATAGGTTTTAGTGTTTTGTTACCCTGCAGTTAAAACATTTCATTAGTTCTACATATAAACAGCTAACGTGATCTAGTACGAAATCTATTATTACCAAAATCATACAAAAAGGGGAAACACTACAAAATACTGTAAAAATAAAATGCTTCATATAAAGTTATCCTTTGGTTTTATCACAAAGATGGAGACGAACATAAGACGCTGAAATAAGGACAAGAGTCCTTAGCTCGTCTGTCCTCGTTACACTTCCACACAATACGTATCTATCGTTTGAAGGGCCCGAAAATAAAGCCCTATTAATCAGACCCTTGACCCAGTCGCCTAGTGAAAGACTGTTCAGGTGTTTTTCAGGGCTCTCTTGAGTATTCAGGGGACGTTCGACATTATAATTCATTAACCTATTCAAATAAAGTTTAAAATAAAACAAATGATTTTACAAGGACTAAGTTACTAGGTAGCATTTTAGTAAGACTGATTAGACTCATATAATTGCTATAAAGTCATTCAATATTATTATCGTAATTTTGTACATTTTGTAGCAATTCATATAATGATTCTGCTTAAGTCTCTGTTCGACATGAATACATTCGTTTACATCTGTACGGACTTATAAAAGGATTGCTATGAAAGGACGGTTGAAACTTCCATGAATATTCATCAAACATGCGGCTCCCTGATAAAATTGACTTAATTCGCAACGTTTTACCTGGATATTATTATTCGTGGTTTCTTCTTGATTCCGCTTGCTTAACAATTGTAAGTAAATGTAAAAAAAAGTATCTGTCATTTTTAAATGTTTTACAGAATACAGAATGATTCGAAGGCACCATCGTCTACCGATTACCACACTTTGCTAAACATCTAAAAAATAAACTGCCTACTTCACTATACTGAAACTAACAATTATTTTTAACAATGTGATTCTGTACCTGAATGCAAATAAATCTTGCAAATAATAATTATGAAGTTGATAGCGTGACGTAAGCTAAATGTGTCGCTCCTAAAGAAACGAATCATTAGCCGCCTACGTTCTCGTCAAATGACATGAATCAGTTAATTTACATTGATTACGACGGAGTAAAATAACGGCGTGTGTAGTTTGTACTCCGAGTTTGTACTACCAACTAAAACCTTACCGGGAAGAAAGCAGACAAAAAATTAAGACCAATTTTCACCAACACTACACTTTTTTAACTTGGTAAAATCATCAAATAAGAGAGAATTTTTGAAGAGTTCCCTCGATTTCTCCAAGATCCCGTCATCAGATCCTGACCTGATTACCAAGTGACCGTCTGTACAGTACCTTTTAGACAAAAAAAGAATTTTCCAAATCGGTCCAGGCGTCATTGAAAAATTGAGGAACATGCGTAAAAAAAAGATTCCGACGAATTGATAACCTCCTTTACTTTAGAAGTCGGTTGAAAAACTAAGTCATTTTAACTCTAAAATTGTTCGTTATTATGAAAAGAGCCAATAAGCACCACATTTCCAAGAACCATGCCAAAGGCTATTAGTATTGCTAAAGCCTGAACCTTACGTATTCATTTCAGACGTTACAACAGCAATTTTCATAATAGACTTGAAAAAGGTCTACTTTTTACGTTGAGCTTGAAGGGTTTTGCGGGCTTACGGACATTTATTATCCCTACAAAAGCTACACTTGGGAAATTAATTAAGTTAGTACTCCATCTTAAAGTGACAGGTTCCTGAAATATTTGAGTAATTATGTAACACATTAGATAAGAAATTCCGGTCGTTAATTTATTTTTTAAATGCGCACCTGCTAATTACCTACCTATGTTGCTAATTTTTGTTGTTCATAGAGGTTTTTAGTTGAAAAAAAGACCTGGTATTGTTTTTAGAAAAAAAGTTTGACATAGGCATTGAGCTATTATTACTATGTATAGAGACGACACCACGTATCACCACTATGTCCCATCCAGGATGAGTGCGCGCGCCCAAGTTCATTCAGTTGTTTGACAGCTCTGTGGCGTGCTCTAGGCGCGCGCACCTATCCCGGATGGGACACAGTGGTGATGCGTGGTGTCGTCTCTATACGTAGAAATAATAGCTCAATGGACATAGGTAGGTAAACCTTTGCAAAACAGTTAAAGAATTTCATGTTCTTCCATCAGATGTCGAAGTATCAAAATGTTTAAGAGTTGTTCAATAAATCATTTTTTTATTACCTTTTGTAATTTTCCGATTTTCTATAGACAACATGTCCCAACTAGAAGCATGCCGCTGCTTTCGACACCCCAAACTGATTATTAAATGAAGATTAAGAAGCTTACCTGAAGGTTTTTATTATCAATATTTCAGCCCAACGATCCGGAAGAGACGAGATGTCTCTTGTAAATAAAAAGGTCAGAATAATTTATGGTTAAGGTCCCTCCTACTGAAAAGATATCATTTAAAATTTTACGAATCTGTGATCTGGAAAATAACCCTCAGTTTTGTTATAAATTATCACGGCTGTTTCTCTAAGATTTAGACAGAAATCTTCCTAACTAAAATATACCCCCATTTCACCATAAAAGTTACCGCGTAAAATGCCGTATCGGCAACGGCTTATTGTCATCAATAAGATATAGGTCAAGTCTCTAGATTGATTGTTAATCAGAAATTTTCTAAGAAATCGAATAACACATTTGTAATTCTAAAAGAAACACACAAAAATAATAACAATTAGTAAGTTTCTTCTTTGTCCATAACGATTTGAATAATAAAAATATTACAGCAACAACGTAAATAAAAGAAAAAAAAACACTAGTTATGGTGAGTATTTCAAAACGCAAGCACATACTATATTACCGGAACACTAAAAAAAAATGCTCTTACTTTCATACGCACATAATGTAAGTACATAAAAGAACACTATCCCGGCACACAATAATATATTAAATTACAGTAAGTAATGCCATGGCTGGAGAACATCTGGCGACGTTCCTAGGGAAATAAAATGTACTTACACTTTACCTAGTATGCCTGCTCATTGACACGTTTTTTAATTATGTTGACAGCTCTATAAGCTTAGCTAGACTATAATGGTGAAGAAATAATGACCTAGTTTCCAACAATGTAGAGTTGTATTTGGTTTGGTTAATTAATCCTATCCGTTTAGAGAAGAAAACTGCAAAAAAAAATGAATAATCCGGTTCGAAGGACCAACAATCCTAGAAGAGGACTACATGATCCTTATAATGTCAAATTAATATTATTCAGACCAAAAGAGCACGCGGTGTGACCGCTAATCTTTTTTAAGGCACTAGTACTTATTTGTGAAACGAGGTAAAAATGCACTAATGAGCATTAGTGCAAGTGTATGGTTTCACCGTATACACGGGGGAAACCTTTGCCCAACAATGGAAATAAAATGTAGAGGCCATAACCATTTTTTAAATAAGATATGGTAAGAGAAAAATCGTGCTAATATCTTTGATTCTCAATTCGAAATACGACTTTAGAAAAGTAACCTATAACAAAGCTTTGAAAACATCCATAAACATAGTACCAACATCAACAACGCCTTGTTCCCGATTACCTCTTTAACCTAATTTCTTTACAACGTATTTCATTCAAAAACGAGTCTTAGCACTAGTATAATTACGGTCCCAATTAGTGAAATATGTTTTGGTGTAAGGTTTTTTAATACACGAACGCCTTCGCGTTGTAAAGGCGGTAGAGTGCTGGGCAGCGTGACCCGCCGCTCGCGACGGCCGCGGCGGGACTGAAGTCTCGGAGATTCCGTACCTCGACTATCCTCCGGAGAGTTCGGATACAATCCTATAGTTAATATCAGTCGAATCCTTCCTTAAAGAATTTACAGCTGTGTTGTTACCAAGGGTTTATTGGTCGAAAATTGTATTGCAGTTTTCAATCAGTTTCTTCGCTGTTAAGCGTTTGTAAGGCAGGATATGGCTGTGATTTTCTTGGTGATAGGGAAATGAAATGCTGCGGAGGCGTTCCTTAAAGCATTTAGCATTAACTAAAAGCATTTATAACAAGTTAGAGTATTAAGCAAATCAAATGTAAAAGAGTATTAATTTAGATTTAGACTACTACTGACAAAGAACGAATGAATGATTTTTGAAGGCATTATACACAGAAGATTACTGACAAAGAACGAATGAATGATTTTTGAAGGCATTATACACAGAAGATTACTGACAAAGAACGAATGAATGATTTTTGAAGGCATTATACACAAAAGATTACTGACAAAGAACGAATGAATGATTTTTGAAGGCATTATATACAGAACATTTAACTACATAATTATTTTGATTTTCCAAAGCTTTGGCTTTGAATATTAGAAAAAAATCCAACCAATTTACTCTAGATTTTAAAAAAACCATTTTTAATCTATTTAAATAAATAAACATACATGCAAATAAATCACGTAGTAACGTTGAACAATTATCATTTCGGCAATAAAAACGAGCATAAGCAAACAGATTTAATTGATTTTCCACCTCGATATAGCATATTAATATTGATGGACGATACCACAAAGCAATATCGGGCTCTATAGGAGAATACCGTGGCCCACTTCGGGGCATAGACGCGAATTACATTAATACCAAATAGACACTTCGATTGACTGAAAACAGTGGGATTGTAATATTCAGAAGGGAACTGCTAACCGATTCCATTTAGATTTGTAATAGGTACAAAGTTGTCAAAGAATATATATTCTGTTAAATCTCTTTGGTCTTTGTCTATGGTATCGGCCGGTTTGGAGGGAAAGTCTAGCTAAGTGTAAAAAAAGTTAGACAAAGCGACGGAATTTTCAACATTTTTCGTCAAAGGAAAATCTTAATGTAATATAACCGTATTCGTACTGTTGTGTATTTTTCTAAGATAATGCACTTGCTCTATATATTCCTGACGACGATAACGCTTTAAAACAAAGTTTAAAACAGTCCATTTTTTATTTAAAAAAAAACTTTTAAATCTCCTTTCTAAAAATATGTTTAGACTAGATGAGTGTAGAAACTAAGAAAGTTCTTTACACATTCAGAGAACAAACTAATTATATTAGTTGCTCTGATATATAGAAAAATAATAACCTCAACTTTTAATAAATAAATATTTACATTCCATTACGTTGATTCAATACTACATGGTTTGAGCATTCCAAAAAATTGTAACCAAAGAGAATTTATTTCGGAGTTATAATTAATTGAAACTGGCCGTAACCACAGTAACGCTCGAAAAACTATTCACAATGCCAATTACACAAAAAAAGAAAAGTTTTTATTTTTCTTTTATTATGGTTTTTCGGGCGTTTTGTCAAAGTTTTCCACGAAAAGTAGCCAGTATTTTTTTTTTTTTTAGGTCTTCTATAAGGCTGCATAAATACTTTTTCTAAACCAGAAGAACGTTCGTAAATTATGCGAAAATCCTTGAATGAAATATTGTTCTAATATAAATGCATTGAATTAATAAAAACATACAATAACAAACAAGTTATAACAAAAGAGTCTTTCAGCTTAGAAGTGCAGTTACCCCAAACAGACTAATCTAGCTTTTATTCTAAAACAATGGGAACAATGTGTTTCATTCAGTCTGAAGTTTCAGCTTACTCAAGTGGTTTTTAAGACAACTGTGTGTCGTAAAAGTCATGAAACATTTTCGTATTTTAGTAAAAACCAAATTAATTGTCTGTGGAATTATTTGAGTGAATGATAACATGACCGTTGACAGTAGAATTTAATAAAAAAAAAACTTTTAGCGCCAAAATAGGATAATGGACAGGAAAATACTACTAAGAAAATAATGTTAGGTTCATTTCCTAAAAATCATGTCCTGAAAACCACATGAGTAAAATTTTACCGCTAAATTGGTCCATTCGTTCTGAAGTTATGCTTCATACTTGTGACAATTTTATTTTATAGGTTTTGAAGACCGTTACCAACACAACCTTCATTTTGAAAACTCCTTTACGATTTATCTATGACAGGAGTTGCCATAGACAAGCTGTTAATAGGCTAAGCAATCTTGGACATCGGGCCTGCCTTGAGGGAGCTAATTATTCGCAATCTCTTTGCCCCGGTTTCTACCCGTTTATTACTATAATCTAGATATTGTAGGTCATAACAGAGCCTATTTTACTTTAATATTTAATTAAACTACTGGCTCTTGAGACTCCATTAATCGTCTTTTGTTATGTAAGTAGTTCCTAGAAGTTTGCATGGTTGGTTTAGTTGTGTCAAGTTCTGATATTGAACAAGTAATCTTAGATACGATTTTCGTCGCAAAGGCGTACTTTCGGTAGTTGGGCTTGAAGACGGCAAGTAAGAGGTAGCTCGCCGTTCGATCAAGGACTACGTCCGACTCAAGAAGATCTGTTAGCACATGATCATCAGGGGTCATGCATTCTGTTTATGGGAACAAACGCCTGCCGGGACCGTGTATTAGTTGATGGTTTTTAGTCAGCAGGTATCTGATAGTCCCTTCCGCTCCACCTAGAGTGGGTGGACTCTTTTGATGATTTTCGCCTAAAAAAAGGTTACCTAACATTGTCGGGCCAAGAGTTTTTAGGTTTTACATAACTTTTTTTTCATAAGCCGTGCACGGAATAGTTTTGTGTTCAATTGATGGCAAAAGGCTTGTCCCATTTTAACTGTAACATAACTGTCAAATTGTGGATTACTCACAGGTTTATCTGCCGTACCCTTCGAAGATTACACGCGTGATGTTATGCAAGATTAAAAAGTCCACGTCCTTCTCTTCGTTTGCCAAAATTATCATATTTAATTCACACGTGTGGTTTTATTAAAAAATAGTGGTGAAAAGACGAGTTTCGTTTTAATTTCAGCTGCTGAAATTAAAAAAGCACACTTGAAGCGGTTCGCTGTGTCTGTGGTGGATAGATTGTTGACCATCTACTCGTAAAAGTAGACGGATTTAAATGAATGTTTGTTGAGTTCGTTTAGTTTATGAAAAGCAATCATATGAGAAAGAATACCTATTCAATTGCGTTTACTTTCTATAACTCTCGCGTTATGATTACAAAGGAACCATATTTTCACAATATAAGTATAGCTATCCTATGACTCTCGGTGAAAATAGAGTGGGTAAAAGAATGTTAATACAGATTACTGTACTTTGGGATAACCCAAAGATGAGATCTTACGCCTCAATTCGCGACTTAAAAAAAATAGATAAAAATACATGGACACTTGATCGTTTTTTTTTTTGTTAACATTTTAACTGGCAACACTGAGTATTAGTGGTAGTCAAAAAACAAAATTAAAGTTTTAACTGGCAACACTATCTTCCAAATGATAATCACTGGTAGAAAAAAACCAATTCTAATTTTTAAAATTATAAAACAGATTACGATCTCATCAATAGTGTCATTGGCCCAAGAAACTGCTAACAGTGATACCATACATCGCTAAACAGTCTCAATACTTCTAACATAAATTGTAATAGTGTTGAATTCGCACAATTTCTTATTAGAACCTCTTTTAACGTCCGCCGGACAGTTTCCATTGTGGAGCGGGAAATTGCGTATCTTTGTAGTAACAGCGACTATCATCGTGTCCCATTTCCAGCCAGCTCACATTTATAGTCCTTGTTATATGGTTATACGATATTATTGTGCTTAGAAACTCTAACATTAAACACGATTATAACGTCTAATCAACGTTTAAGACTGTCAGTGTCAAATTAGTGTGGAATATTGACACAACGATCGTTTTTGAACGAGTTTTAGACGTGTTGATTTCGTATAGCTAATTTCATTGTTGAAATTGGCCTTAACCAAATAGTGCAGATATTTTTATTTTTAAAATTAGAATAAATTATATATTTTTAAATTTAGAATATTTGTTGGCAGAATACGTAAGCCAAAAAAAACTTTATTAGGCAGAATATGACGGACATTGTGTTGGGTATTTCATAATACTGACTGGAATATTTATGATCTGTTATTCCCGACATGTCAAAACCAATGTTGAAAATCCAAATATTCTCTATGAAAATATTCCCATGTGTTTTTTTTTTGTAAAAGTACTTTGGATAAAATATTTATACCTCAATCAATGTCATTTTATAATCTTACTGTGTGCGCCCAATGATATGAATTCTAGCAGACATTTTTTCCATTATTCAGTAACGTTTTTGTAACCGTTTACCTAATCGCCTCTTAGGTCGGGCACGGAAAACCCTTTTCTTTATGCCTATTTTCCAAAATGAATATAGAAAAAACCAATATATTCCCGTTGACTCCCAGTTTTGGATCCCATTTTTTATGTATTCCTGATGAATCCAATTTTTTATTCCCGTAAATCCCGTTTTGTATATCAGAAGAAAAGTGTTGCATTTATTTTAAAGATTAATGTTACTAGTTTATGAATTTTACTAAAAAAGAACCTAAAATAAAAGCAATATGTTGAATTTCTAAATAGAAAAAGGAAATAACTATATTAATAAGTAAAAATGTTTTTCATATTTTGCCAAGAGAAATTGAATTGAATTTATTTTGTCAATAATATTAGTCAAAATCATAATCTTAGCTTCAAATCCCATAATTTTTAATGTCTTTTTATCGTATCATAAGTTGTTCCTTTATTTAATAAACCTATTTATTTAACATCCACGTTTTTTTTTTATATTACGAATCTTCGCCGTGTGTTGTACTGACACTTTTGATAAAAAAAGCATTTCAGACAAAATGTCCACGATTGTTTGTATCGGAAAAGCATTTTTTGCTCGATTTTTTACACGCTTCAGCGGATTGAAAAAGATGCCTGAATTTGATAGGACACATCACATTTGAGGCACAACTCATTTTTTTAAGAGTTGATAAGTAAGTACAACATTTGTTCTAGAATGTCTTGTTATCCGATTTATTAATAATGTTGACTTAATAACACAGATTAAAATAAAAGTTTTTCATTTGGTAGAGACATTTATTCACTAATAGGTACTAGCAGGTGGTCGCGGGACCTACATTATTACTTTGACCCTGGTACGTAAAGGGCTATTGAAGGACACCGTGGATTTTAGTCAGTACGAGTCTAACAGTCCCTCCCGCCCTGCCCTAGGTGGGAGGACTCATTTGATGATTTACCCACGTAAAAAAAGTAAGGTAGGTACAGGTTAAGTATATGGAAATACAAAACTCTTGAACTACAAAAGATCTGTGTTTTATGGACATCGTAAATAATATAAGACACTTTCATAATGAAAATATCAATACGCTGGGATAGTTTTCCACAATACAGGCTTAGTAGTATTTATGTTACTCCAGTACAGTCACTGACAGCTCCCCCTCTGCCAGTACATAAGGGCCTTTTATTTATGTCACTACACACCACTATTAAATAGGCCACCTATATCAGGTTCTAATAATAACGCAAAAGCTTTACAATTTATTGTACCTCATAGCCCTTTATAAAATATACTAAAGATAGGCCGAGGCATTGTGTGACATACTCAATGATATCTCATTTGACAATTTAAAAATATCAATTGAGTCTTCATTCTCCAGAAGACGAACTTGTCTAAAACAATTTCTTGCGAATTTCCCACAAATTCTTTAGGATTGCGATAAAAAATAAGCAATTGGAGTGAATTAACAAAGCAGTTTAAACTACTTATATGTAAAATAACAGAAAGTTAGTCAAAACTGAAGCATTACTTAAAAACTAAACAGTATCAACCAATCAAATGGCTTGTAGGTATCTCGTTTAAGTTATTTTTGAGTCGTGTTTAGGGCATAGAATAAATAATATTACTACGCACTACTGGTTTGAGTGACTTTCTGTGATACGGGTCTAAAAAAATAACCGCAATAATATTATTTGACACAAGTTTCGAAAATTTTATCAACACTCACTATTCAATAAACAGATTTTAAATAAAATAAACCACTCCAAAATACAGAAAAGAGATTTGATCTGAAAAGTGCTTCCAATTTTATTCCGCATTTTATTTTAGAACGTCGTCGTTTGAAAGATGGCGACGCGAATCTCAGTAACATGTTCCATTTGACGATAAAACTTTGCGATGCTCTTCATCTACTTGTGTTTGACATGATATTAATGGTTTCTGTAAGTAGGTCAAGTATTCATGTAAAAAAAGGGACCCTCTACGACCATAAACGAGCATCGAAAGGGCGCAAAACATAATGTATAGAGTTCCAGACCAGTTTTTGTACTTAGTTTTGAATAATGTTCTACATTTTGATGTGCACCCCGGGCATTACGAAGTGATTTTTGAAAATGGAATAGAGTATTTTGTCGTTGTCTTGTTTTGACAACCATAAACAATAGCTCTTCTTTTTTAGGTGCCGCTAAAAATGAACTTTTTTTAATACTTTTCGTAATTTGAACTTACCTCATTTTAGTGAAAAGAAGGTCTGATATCTCGAATACCATTGATTAGTTTGACTTTTTAATAACCAAGTGTCATCCTCTAGGATTAAGGTAGGGTATTAAAACGTGTCCATCCGACGACCTCATAAATGGGGTCACGTTTATGAGATGTCACTCCCTTCTTCATGACGAGAGCTTTTACTGAAGATTTGACGTTTAATTTCCTACGAATGCAACGTTTACATTTTAGACTAGTGAACGCTGTGAAGAGGTCAAAATACCTACCAAGACAAAAATCAAATGTAGGTACAGTTTTATTAAAGCATTTTTTTCCTACACAATTGCAGTATTGAAAGTTTTGGCGTGTGGTAACAGCAACCAAATAGCAACTTTAACGAGATATTAATAAAGATAACTACGATTTTAGCAGTAAGAGCTGAAAGGACTTGTAGATACTGGGTCAAAGTTCACGGCATATCCAATTCTTTTGTGTTGTTTCCAGCCAGGATTCGGACTAACGCACCAAATCTGACAGGTTTTCGAATTTCGAACACGCTCAAGCAGTTATGTTACGTCTATGGTTATGGCCGCCTAATATGTGACACAAAGACCCAATCGATCATGGATGAATAAAAAATTCGAGTAAAGGACCGAATTTAAGTCAATCTGAAAGGCAAAATGCAAAAAGCCGTGTAAAATGTACCACGTTTTCCAACTGGCAGCAGATGGCTTTACATTATGAACATTAAGTCCTTTTTTATTCAACTTTGTTCGAAATAAAATTTTGAATTGGGTTTTTAAATGTTTGACACTGGCTTTAACCCTTTTTTTTAAAGTACAGCAAAAAGGTTCAATTCACGAAAATTAAAAAGGAGACGGTGAAAAAAAAATTACTTCGGAATTTTTTTGTGTGAAAGTCAGTTTTGGGTGAATGATAGTTTTCATATGTTTGCTAAGCAATTATAGTAACGCTTCCTCAAGTTACGAAAAATTCCAGAATATAGATATGGATACGTATAAAAATGAAATACGGAATTTGGCCGAACATCTTTGAACTGATGACAGTTTAAAAGCATCGACAGCGACAAGAAAAGGGCCGGCATTTTTATTGGCGCCTTTTTTAGAAAATATAATACTTAAACGTTATTATTTTCTCTTTATTTAAATACGGGAAAAAACAATAAGTAATTACTCCTTCTCGGTATTTCGTACACTAATACATAATTAAATTTCCCGAATTCTCACTGGAAAACTATTTAAAACGAAGGGAAAAATGCTCACTTTCATTCATTTTTTAAAGATATCTTTAGGTGCCATAAATCAATGCCACATACAAAAATATGGAAACTTGGTAGAAAATTTAGGATACGGAAGAACGCTTTTTACAATCATCTTCAACCCTTAAAAGCTAACGTCTTTTTTAAGACAGAAGTGACATCTTTAACGACTGGCGAAAAAGATATGGGTTTGACATAATCGCTGTATAGGCAGTTTCAGAACGAGCGCCTTGACTTGATTGAATAAGTCGTATCTTTTTATAAGTGCGTATTCAGCAGTCTTGAGATTACATTTTTTTTTTATATGAAGGTTCATGTATAATTATTTGATCCGAAGATATTATACTTATATTTGCCCAACTTTTGTAATAACTTGTAGAAAATATTTAAAGTGACTGCTGAAGTCATTCGTATTACAATTGCGTACCTTTTCTATGACAATGAGTGGAATACTGTTACGAGTTTAACACTGAATAAAAAAACACCGTTTTCATTCAATTGCCCTTTACGTTCCAGTGTCACTGTCGTCCAAAAAAGAACAGTTCCGCGACTCCCGCACGCAACAATTGCGTACCTAAGTATTCCTTTTATGACTTGAACGCGTCCATAAGAGAGAGAAGGCCCTTAAGTTGGAGCAATTGGGCATTAATTTATAAGAAGTCCAAGGATTAACTTCTCCCAAGCTTCTCCCCCACTGGTATGAAGAAAAATATTCATATTTCTATATTTTTATGAATGTGCAAATATCATAACATTATTAGCAACGCAAATTACCTGGTATGATGGCAAAAAACGACTCAAGAGGTCTTCGACACCTACACATTACATACTTCATATGTATATTCGCAAATATAAACAAAGACATAGGTAGGTAAGTATGCAAAGTAAAGTTAAACGTATCCGCGACGAGAACAATCGCTTTACGCTCGGATCCACTCGATTTAACTTATTATAGTAACGACCTGAGAGTAATGAATCAATGACTGGGATCAGGATTAAGTCTACCACTCTCGTTCCTCAATCACACGGCTTGAAAGTTGCTGTCAAATCATTACAGTTCCATGGCAGTTTAGATCCGCCTTTGAGCAGCTGTCAAAAACACAGTAATATTTGTGCTCGAAGTAATGTATGTTATCCCTGACAATCTTTCAAAATAATAGGTCTTATTTTCGCTAGAATAAGGTTGTTTTTGGGTTACTAACATCGACAGCCTGACAAAACAACATTATCGTTACCATGCTGTTAAAGTTAAAGACATCCAGCAGTTTTAAAAGAGAACGAGCGAAAACGGTCTCCTTTCCAGAATACATTTAAAATTCCATTTCGTCAATTCCAGTTCTATCCAAACGTTATTCTTTTTTCAAATTCAAAATGTCTGATAAAAAGAGTAAGGTTTAAAAAAAAAAAGATCATTTCATCAGAAAGGCAGCTAATATGATATAATATGGGACCTCTTTTGTATGTGGACAGCATACAAATCTCGTTGATGTATGTGCTAACCCCTGGCCCTTGTTTCGTTCATCCATGATTTATTTTCGTGATTAATGTTTTTTAATCAACAGAGCTAGGAAAGGTACGGGAACGGTGTAGTGTAGTATATTATGTAGATGACCAGAAGCCCTTAGCGAATATCATTCTTTTTTTTTGCGTGGTATAATCATCAAATGAGTTCTCCCACCGGGGGCAGGGTGGGAGGGACTGTCAGACTTGTACTGACTAAAATACACGGTGTCCTTCAATAGCCCTTTATGTTTCGGGGTCACGGTGATGGGATAAGTCCCGCGACCCCGGTTGCGAATATCATACTGTCGGGGCCGTCCAACCTCCACAGTTATGACAAACAGACTGGCTGACTAGAAAAAGAACATGACTGAGGACAATAACGAAAAACAGAAGACAAGACTGGACAGAGAAAAAAAGAAATATTAAAAATAAGTATATTATATTTACGTAAAATAATTATTAGTTTCTTTGAAATTAACGACGACAAGACCGTTCAAGTGGTCCTTCATCGCCAAGTTCGACACTGGCACCTATGATTACACGTAGTAAGTCAAAGGCAGAAAATATGACAACGACCGGCGCCCCTGCGGACGGAGAGCACGACAGACCGCCCTCCCGATACAGCCGCGCGCCTTCGCCGGCTTCATCCATCGTTTCTAATCGAAGTACGACATCGACGGTAAGACGACAACAACTTTTAATGTTACAACTTGAAGCTGCTGAACAGGCTGCAAATGTAGAAAAAAAAGCTGCTGAAGCAGAGAAAAAGCAGCAGCGGGAAGCTACCGAGCGAAACGCTGCTATTGAAAAACGACTCATAATGGAAAAGTTGCGACTACAGACTGAGGCGTTGAATGACATGGATGACGATAATTTGTCAAACGCTGGAAGTGCATGTGCCGCGAATGTACAGTCAACCGAAAAAAAAGCGATCTCCATGACGAGTGCCTTCCATACACCCGACCATTCACGTGTTCCCGATGCCGGCCATGCTCCGCTTTACCAAGTCAAGACTGACACCGCGCGTGCTCCGGGAAGTGAAATAAATAAGTTCCTGGCCAGACAGACATGCATAAAGGAACTACCGGCGTTTTCTGGTGACCCTGAGGAGTGGCCTATGTTCTATAGCCAGTTTAAATCGACATCAAAGCTATGCCAATACAGCGACGACGAGAATATTGCTAGACTGACAAAGTGCCTGAGAGGAAAGGCTCGTGACGCCGTATCAGCCCTGCTGGTAAGTGCCACAAACTTGACTAAGATTATTTACACTCTAAAACTTAGATTCGGAAGACCAGAATATCTTATTGAGATTATCTATACATATAATAAAACTGTAGAAAAGTTATTTTTGTACATTAAAAAAAAACTCAAAAAATTTAGCCAGGGTATTAAAGGACAACCAATAGAACCCATTTCTAGCATTTTTAGAATTTTTGTCTGTTTGTCTGTTTGTCTGTTTGTATGTTTATTTGTCCAGGTATCACGTAAAATGTACGAAATTTATGTAGATAACTTTTATACACAACGATTAAGCGTAACTTGGAGAGGAATTTAGTTTTTGTTTCATTGGAATCGGTTCAGTCTATCAAAAGTTATTCGAATATAAAGTGTTTCAGAAGTAAAATTACGGTCAGTTCACACCAAGACGCGTAGTTCATAGCGCGATCTAGCTTCGATTCTGCTACATATTCAAATAAAAATTCATCTAATGATTATGATAGGATGGGATAGGATAGGATAGGATGGGATAGAATAGGATAGAATAGGATAGGATGGGATAGGATGGGATAGGATGGGATAGAATGGGATAGGATGGGATAGGACGCGACAGGACGGGACAGGACGGACAGGACGGGATAGGACGGGATAGGATGGGACAGGACGGGACAGGACGGGACAGAACGGGACAGGACAGGATAGGACGGGACAGGACGGGACAGAATGGGAGAGGACGGGACAGGGCGGGACAGGACGGGACAGGACGGACAGGACGGGACAGCTCGGGACAGGACGGGACTGGACGGGACAGGACGGGACAGTACGGGACAGGACGAGACAGGACGGAACAGGACGGGATAAGATGGGATAAGATGGGATAAGATGGGATAAGATGGGATAAGATGGGATAAGATGGGATAAGATGGGATAAGATGGGATAAGATGGGATAAGATGGGATAAGATGGGATAAGATGGGATAAGATGGGATAAGATGGGATAAGATGGGATAAGATGGGATAAGATGGGATAAGATGGGATAAGATGGGATAAGATGGGATAAGATGGGATAAGATGGGATAAGATGGGATAAGATGGGATACGATGGGATACGGTGGGATTTTGGAGGGAGACCTTTTTACCCGACGCTTCGCACAAAAAAATACATTGGTAATTTCCGACATCCACGCGAACGAAGTCGCGGGCACAGCTAGTGCTTCATAAAATAAGAGCCATGCGGGACATAAGGCATGACGACATCAACGGTCTCATAGAATTCTCGACCGCTGTACAGAATGTAGTGGCCGCCATGACTGCGACAGACGAAGCAGGACATATAACTAACACGACACTGATTAGAGAAATTATTGGAAAACTACCATCAATTCTGAAGTACCAGTGGAGTTTCTATGTCAGCGAGAAAGGCGCAAGACATGTCACACTGATTGACCTTTCCGAGTGGCTCATGAAAATTGCCGACGCCGCCACGTGCATTGCGCCTATGACGAAAACAAGCGATCGAACTGTATCTGAGACGCATCGACACGCTAAACACGCCGTTTTCACAACAAGCAAAACACGATCTTGTGGACTTTGTAAAGGTGATCATGGCCTTGATTCTTGTGCTGATTTCGAACGCATGACAGTTGACAAACGTTGGCAATATGCTACAGAAAATAAGCTTTGTTTTTCTTGCTTATCTACGACACACCAGTTGAAACAGTGTAAGCATAAGAAAAAGTGTACGTTATGCGAGCGGGTACATCATACGTTATTGCACGCCGAGCCTCTAAATAAGTCAGCGGCAGTCAACCACGTTTCAGATTTTGATTGCACCATTCTATTGAAAGTTGTACGCGTACTCATCAGCGGACCCAGCGGTGAAGTAGAAACATTCGCTCTTCTAGACGAAGGATCGTCGATCAGCCTGATAGACGGACACCTTGCAAGACGCATAAGCGTGACCGGACCGGCCAGTGCTCTACACATGCAAGGAGCTTCTGGCATGAAGTCTATTGAGAGTTCGTCGCAGCGTGTTTCGTTTTCTGTGCGTGGTGTAAATAGTGATGAAATATTTAAGTTGACTAATGTAAGATCTGTAAATAATTTAGCCTTGCCTTTGTATAAATGTAATTACAAACGACTTGTAAATGACTGGACTTACCTTTCCGATTTTGTAAATACTGACCGCATGACTGTACACGAACGACCCTTACTACTCATTGGACATGACAATATAGACCTGATTGTCAGCCGACAGGTACTCCAGGGGCCGAAGAATGCGCCGATTGTCTCCACCACAAAACTGGGGTACGTCATTCATGGTAAGTTGCCATCTACCACTCCTGACAACGTAGCGGTACTCCATTTGTGTGCCTGTGATGAACTTAACGCTGCGATTCGTAGATCTTTCTCCACCGAAGGCTTCGGAACTAAGCCGAACATTGACACTCCGCGCTCCCGGGAGGATACGAGAGCACTGGATATAATGGAGAAGACGACGCGCTTGGTAGGCAATCGCTGGGAGACTGGTCTGCTTTGGCGAGACGACAAGCCTGAATTACCTGATAGCTACGCTGTCGCACGTAAGCGTCTGGATGGTATCGAGCGGAAGATGAGCCGGTTTCCAGACTTTGCAGAGCAGTATGAGAAAAAGATAGCTGAAAACTTGCAGAAGGGGTACATCTCCAAACTCACTGACGAGGAGAAGCTGGTAAGAACTAATAAAACATGGTATCTTCCTCACTTTGCAGTTTTCAATCCCAACAAGCCGAAACTTCGCCTCGTACTCGACTGTGCAGCGCCATCGATGGGTAAATCACTGAATGACTTTTTGCTCAGTGGACCGGACTTGCTTACCTCTTTGCCTGGTGTACTTCTGGGATTTCGTTGTGGAAAGATAGCAATTATGGGCGATATTCAGGAGATGTTCCATCGCGTGCTCATATGTAATGAAGATAGACAGGCGCAACGACTTTTGTGGGGAAACGATGTGTACGTTATGAATGTAATGAGTTTCGGTGCGGTATGCTCTCCGTCTTCTGCGCAGTACGTAAAGAATCTAAATGCCCGTAGATTCGAATCTATACATCCTGAAGCTGTCATAGCGATCACTGATCATCATTACGTAGACGATTTTATCTATTCTGTAAATAGTGACAAAGAAGCCGTGAGAATAGTCAATGACGTAAATGAGGTGCACGCACGAGGTGGGTTTAATATGAGGAATTTTATGTCTAACTCCAAGCACCTCCTCAGACATCTACCCGAGGACAAATTAGCTTCGGCTGGCGTCAAAATGCTTTCAGATGCCAAAGAAGAGCATATCGAACGCGTACTTGGTGTGAATTGGGACCCGGACTCAGATGACTTCACGTTTCTACTGAAGCTGCACAAGATAAACGACGACATAAAGTCAGGCAACAAGAGACCTACAAAGCGTGAAGTACTCCGACTGATTATGTCTGTTTTTGACCCTTTAGGGTTCCTTTTATTTATAACAGTCAAAGCTCGAATCCTTTTTCAAAACATCTGGAAATCAAAGATAGGATGGGATGATGAAGTTGAGGCTCACCACCTAGACAAGTGGCAACTTTGGCTCAAAGAACTCTTACGCGTGTCGACCATTAAAGTACCGCGATGGCTGATGACTGACGCCTGTGAAAAAGACGGTCCGGTGGAACTTCATATATTTTGTGACGCCAGTTCACAGGCCTTCTGCGCTGTTGCATACCTACGACAAAAGATGACCAACGACGCTTGGCACATATCTTTGGTCATGGCACGAGCAAGGGTAGCTCCTCTCAAGATACTGAGCGTTCCCCGCCTTGAATTGCAGGCTGCCGTGATGGGTGCGCGCCTCGCTCAAGTGGTAAAAAGGTATGTTGACACGCCGTGGTTGAAGATATCGAAGACATGGTATTGGTCTGACTCAAAGACCGTTCTCAGTTGGCTTAGGTCTGACATCGGACGTTTCAAGCCCTTCGTAGCGCATCGTGTAAGCGAGGTAGCAGAACTCACGGAGATTCACGACTGGAGGTGGGTACCGTCAGCCATGAACGCTGCGGATGATGCTACGCGTGACGGCCTGATTGAAGACAGTTCTAGGTGGCTGCTTGGACCAGAATTTCTACGCCAACCAGATGATTGCTGGCCCAAAGAATATGAAGATGAGATCAGTCTTAATGAAGATGACATAGAAGTTAAGATGGTTTTAGTGATCTCACAGCCTGACTCCCTTGTGCCAGATGATGAACGTTTTTCAAAATACTGGCGACTAGTTAGGAGCACAGCATGGATTCAGCGAGCCTGCTACAACTGGTTACACAAAGACAGTCGGCGACAAAAGGAGCTGATTGTTGATGAAATTGAATCAGCACAGCGACAGATACTTAAAGAAAGTCAACGAAGAACATTTTCAGCGGATATAGAGAACATTAAAAGAACTGGATTGGTGACGTCAGACAGCGTTCTTCGACAATTGAGCCCGTTTTTAGACAAATACGACATTCTTCGTGTTGGTGGGAGGATTAGTGCAGCAGATGTCGACGACGATATGAAGCACCCCATAATTTTACATCCAAAAGACAGGATAACTAAACTTATTTTGATGCACTACCATGAACAATCTGCTCATACGGGCAGAGAACGGGTTTTAAACGAAGTTAGGAGACGCTTCTGGGTACTTGATGGGCGAACTGCTGTCAAGTCAACATGGAACATTTGTCAGGAATGCAAAAACAGGAGAGCCAAACCCTCACCGCCCTTGATGGCCGACTTACCTCTTGCAAGACTTACCGGAGGACACAGAGCCTTTACCTGCACCGGCCTTGATTATTTTGGACCGTTGACGGTCAAGGTCGGACGCCGACATGAAAAGAGGTGGGTGGCTTTGTTTACTTGCCTAACGGTACGGGCTATACATATCGAGGTGGTACATAGTCTGAACACAAGCAGCGCTATCATGGCTCTTCGCAGATTCATGGCCCGACGTGGATGTCCAAAAGAAATGTGGACGGACAACGCTGCTACCTTCCGTGGGGCAGACAATGAGCTGAAGCGATCTGTTCTTGCCATAGACAGAGACGTGCTGCTGAAGTTCGGCAGCACTAGATTTATGAAATGGAAGTTTATTCCGCCAAACGCTCCTCACATGGGTGGTTGCTGGGAGCGCCTTGTACGCTCGGTGAAGACGACACTCAGGGTGACGCTCAAGGACAGAGCACCCTCTGACGAAACACTGCTAACCCTGCTGAGTGAGGCGGAACAGATGATTAATTCCCGACCATTGACCTACGTACCTATTGACCACGCCGACGACCTTCCACTTACGCCTAATGACTTTCTGTTGGCTAAGGCTGAATTTGATTATTACCCTGCTGGAATTTTCGAGAATGGGGATCTTCTTCGAAGAAGCTGGCGTGACGCACAAAAACTGGCAGACCTCGTATGGAAACGTTGGGTCAAAGAGTATCTGCCGACTCTCACTAGACGAGAGAAATGGTTCCGACCTTCTTCAACAGCTCTTGCTGAAGGTGACGTCGTAGTTATTGCAGATGACCAGCTCCCTCGGAACCTGTGGCCCCTAGGGGTTGTGACAAAGCTGCACCGAGGGAAAGATGACCGTATCCGAGTGGTTGACATTAAGACTGGACAAGGACATTACACGCGACCTGTGACGAAACTGTGCAGGCTGGACGTCCGCCCCTCATCTTGAGTATCAGTTTTCTGATACTGGAGGTGGGGATGTCGGGGCCGTCCAACCTCCACAGTTATGACAAACAGACTGGCTGACTAGAAAAAGAACATGACTGAGGACAATAACGAAAAACAGAAGACAAGACTTGACAGAGAAAAAAAGAAATATTAAAAATAAGTATATTATATTTACGTAAAATAATTATTAGTTTCTTTGAAATTAACGACGACAAGACCGTTCACATACTAGTATTCAGTTTTTCACTTTATGGCAAAAAAAAGTCTAATGACAACTCTATGGTGCCAACTTTTTTTTTTGTCGCTATACCTAGATTATATTGTGGTCTACAAGTCTAGACTTTTCTTATGTGTCATAGACATGGTTGATTGATGATGATGACATCATAGCAAACAAAAAAGAATCGTACAGCATCCGAGAGCAATCTCCGTTCCATTAGTTCTGTCATTGGTCGAACATTGATCTTTGAGCAAAAACTATCATTAGTGTAATATGAGTAGAGTACCTATTCCAGTGTCTGTCAAGGCCAGACCAAATAAGTTAGAAAATAACTGGTTATACCTTGCAGCTAGCTAGATTGGTCACGTAAGTCATACTAATATTATAATATTGCAAGAGTTAGTTTGTTATGCTGTCACGCCTAAATTGCTGAAACGATTTTGATGAGTTTTGGTTTCAACTAAGATAGACAGGCAACTGTTTTGCACGGAAATGGAAAGGGTCTGGAAGCGCATTTCACTATGTGAAAAAGTAAGAAACTCTTTCTTTAAGAACTTGAGTTCGACGACATTCTTCAAAAGACAAACCACTTTGGACGCCCTAAATTTTTCTAAAGACTTCACAATACAAAATATTTTTTTTAATATAAAATGGACTAAATTCTGCGACCAATCTTCCTTTCGAAAGCAATTTTCAGGGAATTTTCCTTTTCCGTTCTTAAAACATTAGAAGTCAAATTATGTATTCAGGAGACACACATTAACTGAAATAAATAAGTGTCGACTTAAAAATAGGATTTCAAATCAAAATGTTTAATCGCTTAAGCTGGTATATAAATCAGGATACTTTTCAGCAAACCCTCGTCAAATTACTAGTTAGGGTTGTCGAAAGGACAAACTTTCCACTAATAAAGTTTTATTACAATATTCGTTTTATTGTATTTCAATACTTAATTATATATTTGTAGATCTTTGACAGTCGTTACTATAAGTCAGAAGCTCTAATGCTCTGACAACCAGTCTTACCACGGGGTTTCGTATTACCCAGTTGCCGGGTTGTGGAGGTGCGATAGGCAGTCGCTTCATTTAAAATACTGATATACAGCTGCATCTGGTTCGACTGGAAACCGACCGAAGATGAGTATACTTTTCTAATTTGAGTAAATCATTTCATTTCAATCGTTTTCTAAGTTATATCAAACGTTTCTTTTTAGCAAAAAACCAATCAAAATGCTGCGTTCAAAATTGAAGAAGCAAGTTCAGATTTTCTCTCCATTTTATTTTTACTGTGTCAACTAGGGAGTGAAACGAAACGGAACGGGAAACGAGCACGTAAAGTGCAACGTGTGTCCCAGCCCTTGCTCGTACATTACGACATCGAATACGAGCATCGAGTGTGACCCGTATTCGATTTGGTACCTCTGATGTCGCGGTCACCGTGTCCCAGTTGCTTTACGTAACGTTAAATTTTTCCAGTAATTGTCAACAAATTATTGGTAAAAGGTAAGGTTAATACTTAAAAGGTGGACTTAATTATTTTTTATTTATAATCTATACTAATATTGTAAAGAGGAAAGAATTGTTTTTGTGTGTGTATGTTTGTAATGAATAAACTCAAAAACTTCTGTGCCTTTTTAAAAAAATATTTCACCAATTGAAAGCTGCATTTGCTGGCATGAGCTAGTTATTAAAAAACCTTAACTTCTATTATGAAATTCATGAAATTGTCAATACAACTCGTTAAAGTTGAGTAAAATCGTAAAACTTGCATGAAGGTCGCTCCGGCCCTTGAGTCAAGTTCACGGTTGTGACGTCACAAGTACAGATAATACGTCAAATAAGGAGGTCAGTTTTCGTCAGCCGGTTTCCAGAGAGTTCGATTGCGTCAGATTAGTTTGCCGTGCCCTTTTCACATGACGAAGCGTACCTACGTGCTTGGGTTATTGCATTTTGAGACTTGAGGCAATGGAACTTTTTGTCATGATTAAACGTTGTTCTTTTTTTAAAAATCAGGTGACAACAGGAAATATTTCATTGCAGTATAAAAAGAGGAAAATAGGTTGGTATTTATCTGTTTTGTATTCTATCAAGAACTTCAATGGCGACCTGCTGTAATGCAGCATTTAATTTAATTACTTTATTAGGAACTGCAACTGTTTTTAAGTTTTACAACAAACAAAAATGATATTTCCAAAATGATTTGCAAGCCAATGAATATTTTAAATTGTTGCCTCAGGCTAAACTTTAGTTTTGATTACAGCACAATATCGAAACAAAGCAGCAACAATTAGTTCCAGGCCAATATTCCCGCCATTCATGAAACACACGGCCATTTTGTTTATTGTTCAAACTTCGAACAGAATTGTTCCAGTAAAACTATTTGAAATGCTCTCAAAGTTATTTATTGAATAACTGCCTACATGCGCTGTTACATTAGTCTTTCAGCGATCAAGTAACATTGTTAGGAAAGTACTTTTGATAAAGATATTTTGTCTCTGGAAACGGAATTGAAAATCAAAGATGGCGACATTTTTCCGATCAATGCAACGAGCTCGCGAAACTGTCATAAATTATTAGGTATCTTTTTTTAATCGACCTAGGTAGTAAAACTCGTGTTGTCTTTTTAAATTACGAACGGATTCAAAATAAGTATCTTATAATGGTTCAACGACCTTAGTTATTCCTTTAAGATATAGGTGAACTGAATCAACGATCTAGAAGTTAATAAAAACATTACCTATTAATTGAAACAAAACCAGTATTACTTCACACAAAAAAGTAAGTGATTTCTTAGTAGGTAATGTTGCAAGCTATTTTAAAACAGTAATGCAATCTGGACTTCCCAGAAATACGAAACATAAAACATTGATAAGGATGGGAAACCCACGTTAAATTAAGTTCGATGTACTTTGTAATGTACTAGTGCATATTATAAATAGCACAATCGATTGTTGGTCAATGCAATTGTATGATGAATGAATTGTATTTTACAAATAAGTTAGAGAGATAAAATTACTACATCCGGCACAGAAATAGCACAGTATAGTCAGTATATTTTTTTTTTTTTTTTCTTTTTTCTTTTGGCCCGCACGGTTTGTGCATTAGACCAATGTCATGTTTTTGTTTTTATAATATTCAGAAAAGGTAGGGAAACGGCTGATATCGGAATTTACGGAATTTGGGATATAGGATCAGTAGGGATACAATCAAAGATGACAATAATGAATTATGAACTAAAAGACTAAAACATATTTACAAAAATTACAATTTAATGTTATTGAGGATAATGAATGATACTATACATTTATATACAGGTAAACTATTTGTACAAAGTAGAGACAAAATTGAAGTAGGAAAAGGAATACGGAGAGATAAAAGGTCACTAAGAAAGGAAGAACGGTCATACAGAGGACAGGAGAAAAAAATGTGGTTTAAGTCACCTACATCCAAGCCACAAGAACAACTAGGATCGTCTTTAATTTTAAGTCTGGCAAGATGAGCTGGAGAGCAGACGTGACCCAGCCTCATACGTATGAGTGTAGAAGTCTCCATCTTGCCAAACTTAGCCCTGCCAAACCACGGTTTGTCCAAAACATCAGGCTGAATTATGTGAAAACAATGCCCTTTCAATGCACTGCTCGCATCCCATGCCACCTTCCAGGTGTCCCGAAGAAAAGTTTTTGGTAATTCTGAAATATCTTCACAAAAAATTTTGTTTGGTACTATGTCCCCACACTGCACCGCATCACCTGCGAGAACGTTCGCCATTTCATTGCCCTCAATGCCAGTGTGGGCTGGAACCCACGCAAAAAACAATTCATTTCCCTTGGAAAAGATTCTGTACGCAAATTCCTTTATCGAATAAATTATAGGAAAATGGGACTTATCTCCCAACAGGCATTTATCAATGGCTTGAAGAGCACTTTTGGAGTCTGTGAAAATGATAGCCTTTTTGAGATGAAAAACTTGAATGTATTCCATAGCCTTTAAAATACCAAAACATTCTCCCGTAAAAACAGTAGTCTCCGGAGGGAGTTTTATTTTTTGCACGATGTTGAATTGGGGATGAAAAGTACTTACCCCAACACAACTCGTTGGAGAAAGCTTTGAAGCGTCGGTAAAAATATTATGGTAGTCCGAATATTCAGTGAGAAAATGATTAAAATTTAAACTAACGTTGGGGTCGGATTTACTTACGCAGTTGAATTCAATATTAGGCCTGAACAGTAAACTATCATAATTACAACTAAATATAGGGAGTTTGTTAGACCGATGTATTGGAGAAGATAAAGAAAGGTATTTTTTGTAGCTTATTACCAAACAAGGAGCACGTTTATGTGACCAGTAATCTGAAGATTCCATCAGCGTTACTAAAATATGCAATTTAGGAATGAGAGGGTGAGCAGAGAACTGTATAATCCGGAACAAATATTTATCAGAAAGAAACTGTCTTCTAATATTTAAAGGAGCTTCTCCACATTCAACTTGCAAAGCATTTGTAGGACTAGATTTCATGGCACCTGAAATTATTCTTAATGCTTTATATTGGATGCGGTTCCACTTTTTAAAAGCCATCACGCTACCTGGTTCAAGAGCAAATGACGCATAATCTAATGAACTTCTAATTATTGCATTATAAATTAATTTGAGTGAAAAAGGATGTGCACCCCACCACACTCCAGATAGGCATCTAAGCATGTTTAGGTGCTTTTCGCATTTGTTAGTAATAAACTCACAATGGGGAACACTACTTAGTTTTGAATCTAAAATTACACCCAAATATCTGAAATTGTCTGTGAATGGAATGGGAGAATTGTTAAAGTGGATATTAATATGGGGAGTGTTTCGTTTTCGGGTGAATAACACAGCTGCGCTTTTAGATGTTGATAGGTCCAAACCATTAAGATGCAACCAAGAACCCAATGCAGATAGTGCGGAATTCATATCAATACTAGCTTGTTCGATAGAATGGTTTGTAGTATATAACAATAAATCATCGGCATATTGAAGTACCCTAACATAATGAGATAACGTTGAATCTAAATCGAATGTGTAAATGTTATATAAAAGCGGACTGAGTACAGAACCCTGTGGGAGACCTCTCCAAACAATTTGAGATACCTCGCGGTTCCCTACTGACATGTTGACAGACCGTTCAGCCAGAATATTAATGATAAAATTCACCAAGTTTACTGGAACCTGCAAGGTCTTTAATTTATGTTGTAAGACTGATAAAATCACATTATCGTAAGCTGCATTTATGTCGAGAAAAACCGCGACGGTATCTTGTTTATTAGAAAATGATATTCTAATATCAGATGTTAATATGCTTATACAGTCAGTGGTACTTTTTCCTTTCCTAAAGCCATACTGTGAATCTGCCAGAAGACCCTTACTTTCCACAAACCATTCCAGGCGATTTTTAATTAAATGTTCAGCTAATTTTATGAGAATTGAAGACAAAACTATGGGGCGATATGATGAAGCATCAGATCAATCAAGCATCAGATTAATGAGTTGTAAATAGTAACTAAGAACATTATCATTTAAATGAGAAAAAAAGGAATATGGTATTCCATCAATACCTGGGGCTGAATCCTTAGTTTTGTTAATAACAGCCTTTAATTCAGTCAGTGTAAACGAAGAATCTAGCGTTGAATTATTATTTTGGTTATTGGGTAGAGAAAATATATTCTCAGGAACCCAAGGAGGAGCTAACTTATCTAAAAAGTTACTGGCTAAAGAATCAGGGATAGGAGAATGGTTGTTGTAAATGGATCTGAATCTACGAATATGTTGCCAGACAATTGTAGGGTGAGTATTCGGTGAAATAGTTAAACAAAAGTTACGCCAAGATTCAAATTTTTTCTTCTTAATTAGTTTGCGAGTTTCTGAGATAATGTTCGTAAGAATTTCAAAGTTAATATCTGACATATCATGGTTATAATTATATTCAGCCCTTTTACGTTTTTTAATTACTTCACTGCATTCAGAGTCCCACCAAGGAGGTGATGGAATTGCATTAACATTATTATTTTTTCTAGGAAATACTTCATTCGCCGCTTCAATCAAAATGCATGCCAAGGCTTCAGCACAACTATTTTGGTTGTCATCAGAAATAACAGGCAATGAAGCAGCCTTTCTGTCAACAATATCCCTATATTTCTCCCAGTCATTACTATTACTATTGGGTACTTTATGTTTGAGACTTGATTTCCGTTTTGTTGCATTTATTTTAGAAAGAGGGTAAGAGATTACTATTGGGAAATGATCACTACCAAAAGTAGAGGCCAGGGTATGCCAAGTTAATGAAGAAGCTAGGTTTGGAGAGCAGATAGAAAGATCAATTGCACTTTGGTTCTGGTTAGGATCTGAACGACGAGTGGGTGCACCTGAATTCAAGATACATAAGTTATGACAGTCTATAATATCTAGTAATTCATCCCCATAGGAATTAGATATTGAACAACCCCATGATTGATGATGACAATTAAAGTCCCCCAGTATTAAGAATGGCTTTGGAAGAAAAGAAAAGAGATTGTTCATCTCTTGTAGTACAGAAGAAGAGGGGTGAGGAATGTATATAGATACAAGGCAAGTATTATATACTTGTATAGCTACAATAGATATTTCCTCACTATGAGGAGGCAATGTCACTAATGAAAAAGGGATAGAATTCTTGATGAGTATGGCTACACCACCATACCCATCAGATCTATCTTCTCTAATGGTTAAATAACCATTAATTTTAAAAATGTGATAGGATTTGAGCCAAGTCTCTGCTAGAGCAAAGACAAAAGGTTCATATTTGTTTAATAAATATATGACATCACTTTTTTTGTTTACTAGACTGCGACAGTTCCACTGGATTATTTTGGATGTGTTGTCCATTATAAATGAACTGGGGTATGTTAAGAGAAGAAGCAGCGTTGGACGGTGAAATGTTGAACTGAGAAAGAAGACTGTTTAAAGCTGAAAGAAAATCATTAAGAGAAAAAGTTGAATTTTTTTCAATATTTTGATTATTTAGTGCACATCCATTTGAAGGTTGGTGAGAATTAAAATCTTGAATTATAGAATTGTGTGCTTGTTTATTGTAACCTTGTTCAAATTTGGGAGGGGAGCGTGGTTTTAGGAATACAGTTTTTTTATAGCTTGTATTGGTAGGTAATTTGTTAGATGAAGTAATGTTAGAAATGTTTTTTGCAGGAGGAGATACAAGAGTGTCAGCATAGGATTTAGTAACAGCAGGATGTAGTTTTGCTGCTTCAGCATATGAAACTGAGTTATGAGCCATGTATGTTTTGATTAATTTTTGCCTTGAAAATTCAGGACAAGACTTATTGGTGGCAAAGTGATAACCATCACAAAGGCAACATGAAGCATTCTCTTCTTCTGTATCGCAACTATCCCCAGTGTGAGCCTGGCCACATCTGAAGCATCTGGGCTTGGACCTACATTGCAATTTCGTATGACCAAAGCGGCAGCAACTAAAACATTGTACTGTAGGGAATATATAAAGATCTACAGGCAGAGCATTGTAACATATAAAGATTCTCTTAGGCAAGATTTGTCCATCAAAAGTTACTACAATGGATTGTGATGGTTTCCAGGTTGTGGTGCCATCTACAATTGATTTAAAATTTAATCGCCTTATTTTTAAAATAGGACCACATCCAATTGGTACTGATATATTGTCTATGACTTCCTCCGGAGACCATTCTGCAGGAACCCCACGCACTAAGCCCATTCTAGTAACGTTAAATGTAGGAATAAATGCTTTAAAATCGTGTGTTTCAAGGCTATTATGGTTAATAAAAGAATTTGCGTTCTCAAAATCAGAAAAGGAAATGCTTATTTTATTTCTCCCAATTTTCTTGACACTGCCATTTATTATGTTTTGAAAATTATTCTGTTTTAAGAACTTTCCAAATGTGATGGGATGCAGTATAGAACCATCATTTGAACTAGTTATTTTTTTTTGTACATGTACAACAAAAGGCGCACAGTCCGTTTTGCTGTACAGGTTTCGGCCAATTTGTGTGGGAACTGGAATCTGAGATGTGGGAGTCTGAGAAATTGGCAATGAGATAGTAGAGGGGGCATTGGTATTTAGATCATTTTCAATAGTGACACTCGTCTCCACCGTGTCCGTACAACCACAACCCGATGTTACGGATCCGTGGCCTCTTCGGGTTCTGCGACGTTTATTGCAGTGTTTGCACACATGCACACGACTCCGTTTTAGAGCTTTGGATGTTGATGATCCATCTGTTTCCATCCCTGATTCATTTGATTGAATCGTAACATAACTGCCTACCGGGGGAACTAGGTCCCCCGGATCAGGCGGCTCATTCATCTTAAACTATATATACAATAAAAAACACTTACCACTACAGAAGAAAGATAGAAAACACTAAAACTAAATTAAAAGAGTTAAACTACGACACTAAAACTACTATTACTGATACTATATATAATTAATTTAAAGTTTAAAAATGAGAATCAAAAAGAACGCGTCCGTCAAGTTCGAGTTTCCCGCGCTTTTTAAAGTCAGTATATTCTCGGTCTAGTTATTTAACATTTACTTTACAAGTTTTCCATGAGTGAACCATTAGTCTATGGAATTATCTGTTGCCTGGTCATTATAATCTTCAAGATTATCATCACATCAGATCAGACTAAATCCGGCGAAACAAAAGCTCATCATCACGCTATATTTTTAAAAAAAAATTAAATAGATGGTAGGTCACTGGTACCTATAAATTATGACCAAGAATTAAATTGCTTCCAAACCAATGGTGCTAGTTTTCGAATTTCGATAACCCATAATTATTTGAATATCCGTAGTTAGCTGGCATTAAAGCATTATTTTTAAATTGTTTTGGTTATTATTATACATAATATCCAGTAACAGTTTTCAATTAGAGTTGCCCCATACCACGACAAAATTATCGATGTCGCATTTAACCCTATCGTTATGTTATTTTAAAATAATAATCAACGCTATTAGTCAATGTCAATTTCGATAAAATTGATATACCTAATTATTTGTTTAAACATTAATGAACTGACGTAAATATGCGGTTTACTCTGCGATAGACCATTGGGTATTTTATTATAAAAATCCAAGTAGTTTTCAATGAGTTGATGTAACTACAATTATTTATTGTAAATACAAATAATAATACCTAATTGGTAACATGACAGTATGACAAAGATTTCATGAATGAATGAGTTATAAAAACAAGGAAAATGACGTCACAACGTAGTTAGGAATAAAACCTACATGTTTGTTACGTAAACATGGCAACATAAACAAACACAACGATGATTCTAAGAAATATAATACTGCCGATTCATATTAAATTGAAATAATAATATGTTTAGTAAGCACAAATAATATGTAAAATAAAGAACACCTTGGAGTTTCAATAACTTTAGATTTTACACGAAGTTATTTGAAATATTGTATTCAATTCATCGAAGTTCTATTCGAAGAATTTAGTTTGGCCTGAATTATTCGATAAACTTATTGGATCGAAAAGTATCCAAGAAGCAAATCAACCAGAATAAGTGCGAAAGTTAAAAGATTTCATAATAAATTATTGGCAAGCCAGCCATTCGTTCTTAAAGACGAAAGAAAGCCGTAAGAGATCAACAACCTATAGTACCTGCACCTTTTATACATACCAAGAGTATGTATGCAAGTAAAAATCTCACTACATCATTTTAACGGACGACCATAGCTTACACCTCGAATTACAATGACTGATGGTGGGAGCCTTTCGACCAACAAATATACTAAGAGTAACTTTTTCATTTCAAATCTCTCAGAAACAGCCACGAAGTCTACGGTTGTGCCCGTTTTGATAGCAATAGGCTCGCATTTATTACAAGGAATCTCATCTCACTATAACTCTACCACACTGTCAATTTTGACGTTTCTGAGCTCTTTTATCAAATTCTAACAAAAATCCTGGCATTCTCAAACAACATCTCAAATCATTCCAAAATTTAAAATTCCATTGAATAATCGAATAAACAGCGGATCGATATTAAATTAAATTAAAATGTTATTAATTATTTCTCTTGAGAGAAAATGTAGATACACCTGTCCCAATCCCTCCAGGGATCCGAGGCATTTTGTATGTCTTAAAATTATTGAGAGTAGTTCGCATCGTTTAATAAGTAACATAACAAGGAGCAAGAGACCACTTAAACCTTATTACAAGTTGAATACCCAAATTGGATTACATTTAAAGTAAAAGCTCTAGCTCAGTTAGAACTCAGCTAGACTAGCTGGTATAGTAGAATCTATGTTCTCTCGATATAAACCGGACTTTAGATTGAGCCCACCCCTAGTGGGGGAGCGAGGGGTCAATAAACTATTCATGCTTGGTCTTTGACATTGCAAAGGCTCAAGATCGCTTTAAAAGCGTCTATAGTTCTGTCTTCCTTTACAAATATTTCAAATTAGAAATTAAATATTTATACGTCAGGAAACTGGGACATAATAATAATTTTCATCGGACAAAATGATGAATGTTTTTTGCAAACAAAAGGTCCAGATTTTCATCAGACAGAGGTATTTTTTATATGAAGTCTGACGTATAAGTTTTAGTACGAACCTTTTTCGTCTATTAAATTTTTTTGAACTACGCAATTATTCATTTTTTTATTTGAAAATATAATTTTAAGACAAAAACACACAGTACACAGTTTCAATAAAAAACGTTCTTAAAGACTCTATAAATCTTTAGTAACTTACCTCGTAACAACAGCTAAAGTAGCGCCAACAGTGAAACCAAGATTAAAGACGCTCATCCATAGCAAAGACATGGCTACGTCTTGTAGTCAAGAAAACCTCGATATCGATATCTAAAGGCACTTCACAACACTAGACAACTGTTTCGTTCATTCCTTCAACACTGCACTTCACCGTTCTATTCCAATTTCGAATTGAATTAAAAATAGATTAAGATTATTTGATTTGTCGATGGTCGTAATTGACAGTTGTTGTTCTTTTTTTTAAACAGTTTTTTTTAAATTATAATTTATCTGTTGCTGATCGTGTGGTTTACCGATGAAAGTAAAGTTTAGTTGATCGAGTAGCGAGTTCAAAAGCGAGTGAACGAATGGCTCGCTTGTGCTGTCCTTTACAATATAAACCGGAGTTTGCCCCCCGCACTCCCCTCTTGTAAACTTCGCGGTAATTTTACTCTATGGTGCATTTCGTTGCAAAATTAGAACTGAGATGTATTTTGGCGCACTTTGTTTCTCTTTACTATGTTTATTTTGTTGGGTTTGCTTTCTATCATTGCTTCACTATTTCTTACACTTTATGTTTGAACTTGAACAATGTTTGTATAATACTGTTTGTTGAACACTGTGTTGGATTTAGTTTGTTATGTGCAAATCAGACAACAATTTATTTATTTATTTTATAAGAGGTAGCTTCACAGCGCCAAATAAAATATAAAATAGTTTGTAATTGATTAACAAAACAAATAGGTACATGGTAAGCTTAATTGCTTGCATTGCAATTATTAATATTAATGCCAAATAACGGGATAAATTTCAAGATTTTTGGCGATAATAAAGACATACAGATACCTACTAAGGGTAAACAGAAAGTTAGCCTAATGAGTTTTAAAGTCCCATGTAATGGGAGGGGGCGAGCCTATAGTCATCAACCAGCAGCCCCATCGGGATCGATTCGAAGACCCAATAACACTGACTGACTTGAACATCGAACCTTGTACCTTTGTTGCAGTCGCCTCTACGTCCACTCAACCGAGTTAATGACCACTAAAATCAAATGTCTAATTATTTATTAGGCACTTATAAAAAAAACTGTAGATCTTTAACTAAGGGCGAGTTGTTTGATCAGTATTTAAACTAACTATTCGTTAAAAATTATAGATAAAATAAGTTTTAACTAAAACCTAATGAGTTAACCTAACCTAACCATTTAAAAAAAAGAACGTATGGGGCATTAACAACAGTCGATTTCTTGAGACGCTGCCGCTTATCTAGACTGATTAAAATCTAATATATAAAATTCTCGTGTCACAGTTTTCGTTGCCATAATCCTTTGAAACGGCTTGACCGATTGCCATGAAATTTTATATGCATGTTCAGTAGGTCTGAGAATCGGCTACTGTCTATTTTTTATACCCTTAAGTGATAAGGGTGGCATACACAACAGGGTCCGCGTACAAAGTCGCGGGCAGAAGCTAGTGTCCCATAATAAGGTACTAAGTAACTAACCATCTAAGCATCTTATAATCTTTGGATTATAATACATATTCCAAAGATTACAATATTATTATTACAGATCAATATTTTGTTTCCCTTATAGATTAAGAGGTGAATCTGTGAAATAATAGGCTAGTAGATAACGGTTTGTGTCGCAACCTTACTGATAAGAGATAAGTAAGTAAATACGTAGTATGTCATAAGCTACATCATCATCTCAGCCATAGGACGTCCACTGCTGAACATAGGCCTCCCCTTTAGATCTCCACATATATCGGTTGGAAGACCGAAGACCTGCATCCAACGTCTTCCGGCGACCTTTATAAGCTACATAAATTATCAAAAAATCATCTTGGCCTACCTACGTATAAAATTTCAGCCAGATCGGTTCAGTGGTTTAGCCGTAAAAAGTAACAAAAGAAAAAAAGTTAATTTAAGTTCAATTCATTATTGAGTAGTTTACTAGATTACTTTAGAATCAGGATTAGTTTACGTTAACGACATCCATTTATTAATGCTTCAATTAGTAATTTAATTGTAATAAAAGTGTGGGTTATGGTTAGGCCAAGTGTTATTGGTTTTTTTCAACCAACATGGGACTGTATGGTCGTTGGGTTTTTCATCACATAATCATTTTTCAGTGGCTGGCATGAAGCATGGATTTGCGCCAAGTTGATGGCAATAAGTCTGCCCTTACGATTGGCGAAATATGAATGCCCTTGTTTTTCATCAAATGAGTCCTCCTGTGCTAAGTGGAGCAGAAGGTACTGCCAGGTTCATAGTTACTAAAACCTACCATGTACTATCAGGTGTCGTTTAGATTTACGTTCAAGACAGTCTCGCAAAATGTGTGCACCTCTATGTAATCTTTTGGGGATGACATCACAGACGTAATGTGTAATAAATACCTTTTAATGAGATCATCATCATCAGCCTATTACGTTCCCACTGCTGGGACACAGGCCTCCTCTCTTGTCAGAGGGAGTGGGCCATAATCCACCACGCGGGCCCAGTGCGGATTGGCAGATGTCACATGTCTTCGAATTTGATGGTTCTAGGACATGCCGGTTTCCTCACGATGTTTTCCTTCACCGTTTTGAGAGCAGTGGTGATGAAATAAATTACACAAAGTAATACGCCAAGCTGGATTCGAACCCACGACCTACAACTCGTAAGTCGGGACCGATACCACTGGGCCACCACTGCTCTAATGAGATATTAAATGTAATTATGTGAGTAAGTGTAGGTACCTAAATTCGTAAAAATTACGCAGGTGTGTAAAGCTAACTATAACTAATACAATTTCAATTAGGGTATTCCCAATTTACCGGCACACCTTTAATGACGCACAGGCTTACTTTTTTGATGAAGCTATTAGTAGATACAAAGGGTTAAGCTAACATTTGTTGTTGACTGCCATAGGTTGACTATTATTTACGCACCGTCGACCCTGGCATGGTGCAGACTTTCAGGCTTAAGATGAATGCTCCAACCAGCCCGCGAAATTCAAAATTTCTTGCGTTTTTTGCAATTTGCAGACTATTGCTAGGTTTTATGTTGATTAAAATATCATCCACGGTTGTAAGACGTACGTAGTTACAGAATTATAATCATCAAAATAACCAATACAACCCTCCAAGTTCATAAAACCCTAGGAATGACGTTTTCTGTTTTTTTTGGGTTTTATGAACGAGAAATTTTGAATTTCGTGGGCTGGTTGGAGCATTCCCCTTAAACCTAACAATAAAGATTGTCAAAAATGATAGCAGGGACCAATGGAGTGATCATGGCGCTTGCAACAGTGCCGAAAAATCGAAAACTCAAAACAAATAATAAACATGGTAAATCTCCCGTTTTAAAACTAAATAGTAGTTACCATGTACCATGTCAGTCTAAAAACTTTTAAATATAGGGACCAATCGCTTTGATAGATGGTCACCCATTCACATACCAACCTCAGCAAGCGCAGCTTAACCTTAAATTGAGATATAAGGTTAAGCTTATATCTTAAATTTAAGGTATAAAAAAATAATGTCTTGCTGATATTATTTAGCCTAGGCTCTGACCTTGCCCACTGCTGAAGTAAAAAGTAATAGAGACTGGATGTCTAAATACAGACTGAAAGTCTAACCTAGCCTTAATGTGAAGGTCTTGGCAATAATTTCATTTAGAAATCCTTGTTTTATTTTTTTTAATTTCCGTCATGTATGGTACTGAGAATTATAAATTGAATGAATTGACTGACTGTCCAAAAATGGACTGTTACATTTTCAGGGTTGATGTTTGTATATTTGTGTAAGTTCTTTCGACGATTCTTCTCTTAACTTTGACTGGTATTCCTGTGCAGTTTAGTGGTTTATGTCATTAAATAATCTCAACAAATTGCTTCCTGTTTATTTTTCAAAACGAATCATCATCATTTCAGCCCAGGGTCATCCACTGCTGGTTATAAGCGTCTCCCTTTTTATGCCATATCTCTCGGTTCTATGCTTCTTATATCTAGATGGATATTTTTTTTCCCCACGATCTTGACGATATCGTCAACCCAACGGGCTTTTGGGCGGCCCTGATTTAATTATATAATTCGAAACGGATCCAAAGCGAACATAACTGAATCTTATCCTGATTGTTTAGTGTTTGACAAATTGAGATAATCGTTGTATTTAGAAAACACTTTTAGATTTATTTTTTCTGAGGCATTAGCCAATCGACATCGTTAGCGTAATCAAACAGTTAAATCCCGTTCACATTTGTCTTTCAAAATTACCCTCATCCTATCCTCCTTCAATATTTAATCTTCTATTCGATTTCATTTTCATTCCGATATTCACCCGTTTTTATTTTATTATTGGGTCACCAAAAGTTGTTAATTTGGGCTAGTTTGTACTAGAAAAAGTCAATACCAAGTAGAAGCAAGTATTACGTAAAAGCTAGTAGTAAGCTAAGTAGTAGTAAGTACTAAGTTCTAAGTAAAAGTAAGTAAGCTTGGGTCCAACAGCTACGTATACTAGCGTTTTCTAAAAATTTGGGGGAATACGTCCCTGTCAGGGTCGTGGGTCAGTATAAGCAGGATACCAAGCCCCTAGAATACTAAGAATACACGTGGATTTTAACCAATTAGAGCCCATTCGCACAAACAGCTTTTTTGGGCGTTAAAAAAGCGCTGAGTCTTAACAAAAAAGTGAATTGAACTTGAATGTCAGAGACAATAGATATTTTGTAAGAAAATATTCATAACCCGTTATTATGGTTGGTTTGTCTATTGTTGGTAATCAGTGCCGCCAACCTCCAAAAGACAAATATTTTCGTTCAAAAATCTCAAAATATCTATAGTGTCCGCTTCACAGATCGTCTTTCTGTTTCATCGTGTACCTATTCCTTCTACCAAATAACATAATTATTTCCGAATTTTTTTTACAAGTGAAATACTAATTAAAACCAATCGCAAATGGTAGGGGAAGGAAAAATGGCGGCGTTTTCCTTGATAGCTGTGGTTTGCCAGACGGATTGCACTTTCAAACGATAAAACGGCTTGGGGAATTACCAAGGTAATGATAATATCGCTTCATCGTCTTGCAGTCTGCTATTTCTGCACTGTGTTTATAAATGCTGTTATTTATACTCTATTTAAATTATAAAGACAATATTATTTGTGGTACTACTATGTAAAAACTCGAGGATTTCGTATTTTCGCAAACGATTTAAAATTAACCTGATGCACGTATTTATTTCAAAATTTATATTTTCGAGAATGTTTATATAATGCTTCTAGACCAAGTTATAACAACACAAGCGTATTATTTTGGAAGAAAAACATTGGATAATGGCAAAAAAACGGCTATATCCCGTTTCATCACTATCCCATTTCATTAACAAAACAAAATAGCATCACATAAGTGCCGTTACACCACTATTTTTTCATTTTCATACATTCAGTCTTGTGAAATGCTGTCATACTTTGCATAACTAGTCTAGAACATCATACTGCGATATACTGCGATTTATGCAGGTATTCATACTATGCATAGGTTTCCCAAATCTCTGAATACATCAATGGGTGAATTGGGAGACCGAAGACGTTCCATACGCAAGCTCTGTCGTATAATACCCTCGTCTCGTCTCGAGGTTCCCCAAAGACAGAAGAATTTCGAACTAATAGCGTCAAGGAAACAATAGTTAGTTAATGAGCTGAAGAATATGCCTTATCAATATGCAGGGTGAATTTTTCGTGGATGGCTATATCCGAAACTATGAGGAATATCGAAAAATGTTGAAAGGAGTCTCGATGCCGATTTTGAAGAAAACTAAAAATGCATCATTGGATTTTAGAAAATTCAATAATCTTGGCCATGAATCGAATCCGCAGATTTTTCCAAAAAAACCTGTATTACGAGTATCACACCATGTGATACAGTGTTACTAATAAGGATCAAATTTTAGGAAGGAATGATGTACGGAAAACTTCGCTACTATCTTCATCAATTACGTAACTAAAGAAAAAATAGTGGAAAAATATTTTTTGCTAATCTTACTTCTGGACCAATTAGATTTTTTTCAGTGATGTTGCGTTGTTATGTATTTTTGTTTATTTGTGGGGGCCAACGGGTGATATATGTACATAATAGACTTATTTGTCTTGTTTTTAACACTTGTGTGTTTGCTGATATATCTATACATATAATAAAATAGTAGGAAAGTCAAAACTGTACATTGAATATTTTTTTAAAAGAATACTTGGGGTGTGATCTACAATCGATACCGAAGCCAAAAATATAGTTTTTAGAATTTTTGTCTGTGAGTCTGTTTGTCTGTTTATCTGTTTGTCTGTATGTATGTCCGGGATAAACTCAAAAAGTACTGGACGGATTCGAATGATTCTTTTTTTGTTGTATTGGTATTAAGTCTGGTCAAAACATAGGCTATAATTAATTTTGAAAACTTGAACAACTGGCGCAGAACCGCAACAGACCAGCTAAACTATAAGAGATACAAAAATGGTGCGAAAGCAAAAATAGTTCCACGTGATGAGCATTTTCTGCTGAGAGAATTAGTTTGAAGATCTGGAACACCTGATGTGGAACTCCAAGAGCCCAGCTACACTATATCATATACAGGAATAACGTCTCAGCAAAGTTGTTCGGCCTGATGAGCATTCTCTGTGGACATATAAAAATTGAAGATCTGGAACACCTGATGTGGAACTCTAAGAGCCCAGCTACACTATAACATATACAGGAATGACGTCTTAGCAAGAGTTGTTCAGCGTGATGAGCACTCTCTGTTGACGTATAAAAATTGAAGATCTAGAACACCTAATGTGGAACTCCAAAAGCCCAGCTACCCCGCGGTGATGGACGCCCACGGCGTCCGACGTCACAAGACGATCTCCGGCCACCTTAGGCGCGGGCATGCGGGCGGCGAGTAAAGGGCAACTTGCCGTCCGACCATGGACGGCGCGTCGTGTTCCACGCGCGCCTTAAAGAGCGTCAGCATAATGACGGGGCCCCCTCTTAGAGGGCTAAAGCCTGCCGGGGTTGAGGGACTTATACCATCACCGTGACCCCGGAACATAAAGGGCTATTGAAGGACACCGTGGATTTTAGTCAGTACAAGTCTGACAGTCCCTCCCGCCCTGCCCAGGGTGGGAGGACTCATTTGATGATTTACCACGAAAAAAAAAGAGCCCAGCTACACTATAACATGATTTTTTTCAACTGGGCGTGGATGGCTATCTTCGAAACTATGTGGAATATCGAAAAATGTTGAAGACTCCTTTCAATAATTCTGGGAAGTAATCATATACGGCAAACTTAAGAAAAACGTGTATTTGAAAAAAAAACTGATCAATCTTCAAGGCGAGTACTGTATATGTAGTCGAAACTTAAGTTAACCTTTTCTTCTTTGAAATCATGCTTATTTTTGTTCAACTCAACGCCCAGTTGAAAAATTCAACCTGTATAGGAATGACGTCCTAGAAAGAGCTGTTCAGCCTAATGAGCATTATCTATTGATGTATTAAAATATAAGATTTGGAACACCTGATGTGGAAATCAAAGCTATCACTAATTTCACGGACTGATTTTCGATGAGGATTAATATACTAATACAATTTTTATTCTACTGGCCAAACTCCCATGAATTTTTTTAGATCTTCGATTTTGCCGACCCCATTGTCGCTGGCATAAGCAACAAGATCCGCGTACGAAGTCGCGGGCAGAAGCTAGTTAGAGAATAAGTGGCGTGAAGGTGATGGTCCCAAACTCATAATAGCCCAGTTTTGGGCCGACCTAATTTAGATTGCCAACAACACCGTAACGACAAGTGGCATTTATAAGAGATTCTGGCTATTTTGTACACCTTAGCATCTTTTTGACAGTTTGGTTTTCGTACTGAAAACTGTTCAGTTTGCTGTAGTAATCTTCTTACATCTGAATTTCAGTCATTTGGTCTAAACTCTCAACAGAGTATAAAGTATGCCAAAGTCATTGTGGACACAGGCATAATTTTATTATACGGCTTCCAGCTTTTTATTCACCTTAAAATCGACCGAGCCTATCGACAAACTACACCACTAGCAATCGTATAAGGGTTCCGTTTTTAAATTTTGAGTTAGGGAACCCTAAAAACATTCCACACAATCATCCACAATTCGGCTATAGCTAGAATGCCTACTTATTAACATCACAAAGGCCGAACAACAACCTCTTTAAAGGTACTCGATCATAGTACAGTTATAACGATGTTACTTTTCTTTTCATTGCAGTTTTAGTGGCGAAGCGTCTTGGGGTCTACGTGACCCCTTGCACGTCTGCAGTAAGTACAGATAGCAGGGAAAGTGGTGGCTACGTTTTTATGGTACAATTTTGTGGCGGAAAATTGGTTGTTATGAACTAGCATCAAATTATAGTGTAATGGTTGTAATAATGTAGAGATATGATTTCATTTTTGGTGTGGAATTTACTGGAATGACAGAAGTTTAAAAGGGCTCTATTGTGATATGGAAAGTACTGTGGTTTTGTCCCACAAACGTTTATTTTTGTCAGGAGAGCAGTTTAAAGTTTCAAATGGCAAACTTATGAATATTTTAACCGTGCAAGTAACGGAACCAACTCACGTGTTTTAAAATTTTTAAAAAAAAATTGGAAGTCGGTGATTTTCTTTCATATATTATATCCTTCATTTTCTGATCTTTTCATTCAAAAGTTATTTTGTTGCGCTATGCATAGAAATACGATAGCAGCAATTGCCGTTGATTAGCTGAAAATTTGAACAGTTCCTTCGATTTCTCTAAGGTCCCGTCATCAGATCCTGACCTGAATACCAATGGGACCATCCGTAAAGTATACCATTTCAAACAAAAAACAAATTTTCTAAATCAGTTTAAGCGTCATCGAGAAATCGTGGAATATTCATTAATATTTAAAAAAAATGATTCACAGTCAAATTGAGAATCTCCTCCTTTTTCAAAGTCATCATCATCAGCCTATAATGTTCCTACTGCTGGGACACAGGCCTCCTCTCTGTGAGAGGGAGTTGGCCATAATCCACCACGCGGCCACAGTGCGGCTTGTTTCCGAAGTCGGTTACTCGAAAATAAGGTAATTATTCTTTTTTTTAAGACAACCAAGTTTCGCAATACTGTCAACCGTACAATGGGTCATTGACTTCAAGATACAGAGAATTTTCGCAGGAAAGAAGACGTCTACTTTGAATGACTCACGCGCAGATACCAACGTTCTGGTTTTACCACTTTTTACTTAACCTCCTACCCAGGGCAGAGCGGGAGGGACTGTCAGACCCGTACTGACTAAAATTAAAGGTGTCCTTCAGTAGCCCTTTATGTACCGGAGTCGCGGTATACGTGTGTCCCGCGACCCAGACCGACTTTTGGCCCTCTAAAGGGGATGTTTACGATGTTAGTAGCCAACTGGGAATCCACAACATTATTATCATGTAATTCCCGATGAGAAAGGCAAAGGTTGTATCAATGACGGCATTGCTGCGCTGCGTGTCGCAAGTTAGATCTCCGCATGGATGAAATATTTTAATGACCTGCAAGCAGCGGTCCTGACTGTTTGTGTGTGCGATTGAATGTTCGTAAACGTACCCGTGGCAAAGGAGAACTTCCTAATGTGGAAAAAATAATAAAAAATAGTACACACGTCAAATAAGATCGGGCTGCTACTAGTGCTAGAGAAAGCTCCTGATTGTATATTCAAATAACACTGTCCCTGAATGGACGGAATGGACTTAAGTCTAACGTCGAGAGCAATCCTGTGTAAAAACACACCTAATGTGATTATTTTTAAGTCCCTTTTTACTCTGATAATATCCATAATTTCTTCTCCATAAAATCTAAGCTCTTCCTAAAATTATGTAGCCTGACTATATGATATAGTAAAGCAGTGCAATGCTCGCTTCGGATATAGAGACTCAAGATCAATCAATCATATGATCACTAATCCTATACAATAAAACCTATTCCATTTCTTCAATACTACTAGCCAAGTACTAAAGTACTACCTAGTTCATAAATGGTTAGTCATCGTGACGGAACCTTACCTCCACTCTCAAGGCAAGGTCTTGCTCGTATTGTTTGCCCTTTTCATTCTACCTAAAGTCTTTGCTTTTCCTGGTTTAAACTTACCTACCTGTTTAAGTAACATAATATCATTTAAAGTATATGGATGCAACAAGGTGCAGTATGATTAGCTGCAAGCGGAACACGACTGCCAATGATCATAACGTATTTTTAATTTTATTTTTTAAATGATTCGTGCAACGTTTCATTTCATCATCATTATCCACAGCCCGTCTTCATCCACTGCCGGGTATAGGCCTTGTTTGTGCCAAGCTTCACGGTCATTGTGGGTTATTTTACATACATTTTAACTACACACACAAACGCCCATGCAGACCCGCAATAACCACTTGTAGATCATACAATTATTTGTTCCGTGCAGAAACCGAAGCAGCGACCAGCAACGCAGCAGTCTAATCTTTCAGACACTGCGCGTGTCGTCATTTGTATTTTGTCGTCAATTATATTATTTTACTTACCTCTCTTAATGCATAGTATGCATACAGCAAGTTTTCTTCGTTATTCTAACCGAAAAGCCGTCAGTATTGCATAAAAAATATACAGGTAATGATTAGATCAAGTAAATTAACTGCCTAACGTTTTCTAAAATAGAATTTTTGGGATTCCAATCCAACCAGATGTAGCGGAATATCATCGACTGCCGATCTGACCTCTACAACCCATTTCATTCTGGGCAATTTGATAACCAATGGTAAGACAAGTTGTCAGCCAATAAATCAAATACAACAGAATATAAAATGACGACCTTAATCTATAAACGTTAACGTACTCATCGACAAGTTAAACCTGTAGTTAATTGATGGTTATCGGCACTGTTACACCAACGCCGAATCTTGGAGCCAAGGTCAACCACGTGCCACAAGGAAAGTAGCCTTTTACGTACAAGAAGAGATTGGCACCAATATTGGTTATACATCTGCCAAGCCTATTCTGAACTATGTTGAGATTAGCACCCAGTCTAACCCTATGAAGATGCATTTTAGTGCTGCGCAGCTGCGGTTTCGTTCCTCGACGAAACAATTTTTTGTATGATCTACAAGTAGATGTAGCAGGGACCAGCGGCTTCCAAGTCCTTCCGAGGCACGAAAGAAATTCAGTATGTTATGAATGGTCACTCATTGACAGACCGACATAGGTAAGCGTAGCTTGAACATTTTTACAAGCTTTTATTTAGTTTAACCTGTCCCGGTGTCTGTAGTCTTGCAAGTTAAAGATTAACTTCTCGGTTTCCGATTGAGCTGAAATTTTGCACGTATGTTTACCGCGTAAGTACCTACGTATACATGGACATGGAGCTGATCTGACGATGGAGCTGGATGGTGGCGATAGGAACTCTGGGATGAAACGCCGCAACCCCATCGAATTGTTTGATTCGCCTTGACAAGTAATTTGTCTATCGGAAGTATTTTTAATAATAAAAGCTTGTTTTTGAAAAGAACGTAGTTTTTTAAATTACTAACTTGTTTTTATTTCAGCCACGAGCTCGTTGAGTTACATTGACACCATATTCTAGGAAAGGCAGCATTGGCTGTTCGAAATCAATGATTGGAAAGGAATCTCGCTGAGTCATTGATAAGGCGATCAGATGAAATTGATTCAAAAGAATTACTGTCAGCGATAAGTGCGAACGTCGTAATGCTGATATCAGAAGCTTCAGTTGAATGAGCAGATCAAACGTTCATTTTCGTTTCGATCCTACTTTCATATGCCAGAGATAAAATTAGGACGATAATTGAAGATTATTTATCTTATTTGTTACTTATTTTTCTAAAATTATAAATGCGTGTACGTGTATGTTTATTAATTTACTCTTTCACGCAAAAACTGGATTAACACAGTAAAGTTTTATCCTAAGTTAATGTTCGTGGAATAACTTTCGAATTGTATCGGACGAGGCCGGCGGAAACAGCTAGTTTGACAATAATTCCGTAAGCAAACTTAAATTCAATCTTCATCATGTTGTACTTTCAGCAGTTGCGTGGTTTCAAAGGGTACGCAGTTTGGTCCCAAAAAGAAAACAGTAAGATATGGTAAGATGTTGAAATCCATATTTTTCTAATTTTGGTTCATTCATTTTGCGTTAGAAGTTTTAATTCGAGAAAAAGCTGAATGAGAGACAAAAAATACTGTAAGTGTAGCGTCTGATATCGGTTTTACATTAAAACGATCTTGGGGATTGGATACTTATTGGAAATTCTTTTGAAGAGTTAGAAGTTTTTGAGACGCAATAGATTTATCCGATAGAATTATTGAGAATTGAAATGTTTTTTTGCCTTTTGAATTCCGGAAAGTGTTCACAAATGCTTAACATGAAAAGATGAGGTTTTAGTCCAACATTTACGTATACCTGTAATTTTATGGTGTACATAATAAAGAGTAAACTATTTATCCATTTCAGTCTTTAATGGTTCTAAATACTGGCCTGGTTCTCAGTTCCCCCAGCAAATGGACAGGACCTAGCCAAAAGAGGCTGAATCTATATTGGTTCTTAAAGACGTCAGTTTGTACCATTGAGCTATTATTACTACGTATAGAGACGACACGGCTTATTCCACTTTTCCCCGTTGGATGATCCCCATTGATGGGGATTAGTGAACTTTTTGTTCACTATTCCCCGTTGACCCAAAATTTTTATTTAATGGGGATAATTGAACTAAAAAGTTCAATAATCCCCATTAGGTAGGTACGTTAAAAAAATAGAATATAACCACGTATCACTACTATGTCCCATTCAGGATGAGTGCGCGCGCACAAGTTCATTCAATTGTTTGACAGCTCTGTGGCGTGCTCTAGGCTTGTGTGGTTTGTACCCCATTTCTACGTCTTGCTAAAAGTCGAGAACGGCTGTACCGATTTGGCTGATTTTGATTTTGAATTATTTTGGGAAGTCCAGGGAAGATTTAAAACATGTTTAAAAAAATATTGTGAGGCAGTACGAAGTCTGCCGCGCCAGCTAGTAGAGTAAGCGCCCCTTCCTCGATAAATGGACTATCCAACATAAAAAGATTTTTTGAATTCTAACCAGTAGTTCCTGAGATTACCGCGTTCAACGAACGTAGGTAAAATTATAATATCGTGAACATTAAGGGTGTCTGGCAAGGGGTTTCCACCATGCTAAGTGTCTGGCTTATTGAGGAAACATCATCTACTTATTACCCAAGTATTATATATAAAAATCAGCTTATATACTATAACGTAACTAAACTTATATTTTACACACCTTTAGTACCGTCTACCTACCAAAGCCACCATCACCCAAACTCCATAATGGGCCATCGTTCTTACCAGTGTTGGGAGCAACCGCTGACAAAGTTTCAGCTTTTATAAAATAACGTAGGTCTCGCGTTCACGGGCTCTTGGTCCATAGTTATAAATATCAAAATGTAGATTCTGAATTAGGTAAACAAGCTATCAAAAGGTGTGTTATTAAACCCAAAGGAGTGAAAGCTAATGGCTGAATTGCGTTTTTTTTAAGTCCCAAGAGTTACAACCACACAAAACAGTAAGCATATAAATTGACACATCACCGTCGATCCAATTAATTAGCAAAAAAAGGGCTAGGCTTTATTATCAAGGTCTGTTGAATCAAACTGTGCTATAGCAATACCTACAGGAATTATGTATCGTGGTAATATATCAAGAGAGTCCTACCACATAGGGCGCAACAGGAGGGACTGTCAAACTCATGTTTAATAGATTTTAAACTTTATCACTAAATTAGAAGCCTAGAAGATTCATATTCTATTGGAAAAAATTGCCAAATTGGTATACCTTGATACCAGCAGATACGCAGCGTCTGGCGTCTGTACAATCAAGATAAAAAGTCTAAAGCTTATTAGGAGCGGGCATGCGGGCGGCGAGTAATGGGCAACTCGCCGCCCGACCATATATGATCCACGCGCGCCTCAAAGAGCGTCAGCAAGATGACGGGGCTCTAGAGCGGTCTAGATCGGGCACGCCGCAATCGCGGCGGTAAGACCCCTCTTTGAAGAGTGGCTGGAGAGACGTCACGGCGTCCTGACCTATCGCATGACGCAGGTCCTCACCGGACACGGAAGTTTCGGGAGGTACCTGTGGCTGATGGGAAAGGAGGAAACGCCGGGGTGTCACCACTGCGAAGATCGCCCGGAGGACACAGTAGAGCATACGGTGCAAGACTGCCCAGCTTGGGCAGAGCACCGACGTGTCCTCACGGCGGCGATAGGCGGAGACCTCTCGCGCCCGGCATTGGTTTCGGCCATGCTGCGGAGCGAGACGGAGTGGGAAGCGGTCGCCGCCTTCTGCGAGGCAGTAATGCTCGTGAAGGAGGCGGCGGGCCGCGAGAGAGAGAGGACAGCGTCCTCCCTCCGCCCCAACCGCAGTGGTGTACGCCCACGGCGCCGTACGTCGCAAGACGATCTCCGGCCACCGTAGGCGCGGGCATGCGGACAGCGAGTAAAGGGCAACTCGCTGTCCGACCATGGACCATGCCCGGGTCGACGGCGCGTCGTGTTCCACGCGCGCCTCAAAGAGCTGTCAGCAAAATGACGGGGCCCCCTCTCAGAGGGCCAAAGCCTGCCGGGGTCGCGGGACTTATTTCTATTACCGTGACCCCGGAACATAAAAGGCTACTGAAGGACACCGTGGATTTTAGTCAGTACAAGTCTGACAGTACCTCCCGCCCTGCCCGGGCTTGGAGGTCTCATTTGATGATTTTACCAAGCTAAAAAAAAAAAAAAAAAGAGCGGTCTAGATGGACACAGGCTGCCGGGGTTGCGGGACTTATTTCATTACCGTGACCCCGGAACGTCAAGGGCTATGAAGGACACCGTAGATTTTAGTCAGCACGAGTGTAACAGTCCCTGCCCTGGGTGGGAATCATTTGATAATTTTACCGCGATAAAAAAAAAAAAAAAAGCTTATTAGAATAGGAATCTAGCTTCTAAAAAAATCTATCTAGCCGTTAAAACATAATCATCATCTGCGTAGCCTCTTCCCAATCATACTGGGGTCGTCTTCGAGTCAAACCAGATGCAGCTGGATATCAGTATTTCAGCCGGTAAAACATAATAAGTTATACGATACACTCATAAGTATACATTTATAATTTGATTTTAGTATGTGTAGTGAGTTCTAGGAAGAGGAAGTATCAAGAAAGTATGGTTCGTCAAGTGGCACTACCGAAGTTCCGGTCACCTGTTGTATTTGTGACCGGTATTTGTATGCAGCTGGTCACGGAAATATGGGGCACGTCACGTTTGTTCTGTAGCGGTTTATCAGCTGTTATGTACATATGGCGATATCAAATCTCAATGAGTCTTCATTGAGATTTGATATCGCCATATGTATGTGTGTTCAAAAACTATGATTTTTGATGCTACTTTTACCAATTCAACGTTCACACCTAAAAGTTATATAGTTCAAAATTTTAAAAAAAGTATCCATCACGCGTGTATAATATTACTAGCGACATCTAGTTTCCCAACTATAAAAGAGTACTACCATATCACACCGATAGATGTCGCTCTTAACATTAGTACCTCCCACAATCGATAGATGGCGTTATTCTCAACAATTAAAACATCACTTACCAAGGATGGCTCTGAGATGTCCCTCGAGGGTTTGGAGTATCGTCATCTTGATGTCATCGACGGGCTTGCCCAGGAACTGCTCGCAGGCAGTTGTGAGAAGTTCGTCTTCATTCATGATCTTGCATTGTGCTGCACCCGTGATGGAGAGCGGTACGCCCTGTGCTGTTTCTACGTATTCGCAGACTGGGTTGAGGGTCATGACCTGAGGTAATGTTATGATAAAAACATCTTAGATTTTAAACAGTCAACTTCAAAAATCAAGTAATACTTGTGTAGGAAGTTCAATTAATCTACCAAAAAGAAACATAAAGGGGCTATTACACTATATTTATATTTAGGGGAAGTTTGCACATGCCATTGGTGTTCTGAGATAGTCTTAAAGCCCTAACCATACTGTATTTTAGCTCAATACAATCAGAAGACTTTTCCACATGATATTTTCTTAATTTAAAGCAAGTTACACAGGGACAGAGTTGGTTTTTGATGTGGGTAAATTAATCTAACCCCTGTTAAAGTTTCTATTAAACCTTCATAGGAGACTGGTCAAATAAGCACATTTTGGAAAATAAAAATAATAGAAATTTATTCGTTTAACAACTGTAACTTCTCTAGACCACCTGAGGCCAGAGTAATCAGTAAATAGTTTTATCAAATTTCACTTTATTCTTTGTTGCAGTCCCATCTCAACAATTCACCGTTTATCGAAAAGTATGCTATATTGATTAGTGCCTACCTCCAGAGATATTTTCTGCACATCGGTGACCCACCACCACGCCCACGCCCAGCCTCCCACGATTGTGCGCTTTTTCTGGGAGCCGAAGCATCCGCCTGTGAACAATAAAGAAAACATCATTAAATTAGAGCTCTAAACGCGTATTATAAGGCTGAAATTAAAATTTCAGGGTCACCCTGCCAGGGCTGCGGGAACCTTTGAATAAGTTACCGCGGCCTTGGAATGTAAATCGAAAGAACAGGGTGTTTTGGTCAGTAAGAATCTGACACTCCCTTCCGCTCCACCAAGAGTTGAGAAGTCATTTGATGATGAAATCCCAAAAAACAGTAACGAGTCGAACTCGCGCACCGAGTTTCGTACCAACTTGTAGTTTTTAAAGTTAACTATCTAAAATTGGGCGGGCATTTACATTAAGTATTTTTGTATGAAACGAAACTCAAAAACGCGTGCTCACAGCTTTTATACTTGTGTTTTACAATGACAATACTTATAGGTACAAATTGGTTTTAAAACGCAATCAAACATCTTTTAGTTTCTATGTTTATCTTAGACATAACTGACATAATTCTGTTATGCATATAAAACTGTAAATATCTTAACATCCCTTCCTCTAAAATCTCAGACAAAACCAGTTTTATGACTCAGAACTTATCCTACCTACCGCTATACTACATTATAAGGCTGAAAAGGAAAGTATTCCCATTCCACGTTACATACGACCTACTGCGATCGCGAGCGTAGCGAGGGACCCCCAGGGAGGCAGAGGGCGGTAACCTCAGGGAGAGTGACAAGCTCGCGCACTCGCTCTGGTGCTCACACGTGGTCGAGGTGGAAACTCGTTTCCCTTCCCGTTCTACAGCGATACCGTTATATGTTGGTCCTTTATGTGAAGTAAGCTTTCTAATTTTATAATTAGGTGTACACAACTTCTTAGAGCTTTTGGTGTATCTTTCTTACTAGTAATAAAAAGAGGTATTTTTTTTTGTAGGCGGTAATCTCTGAAACGAATGAACAATTTATATAAATAGTCTATGAATTATATTTGCATTATGCATATTTGCCTACCAATCATAGTTGTTTCTGAATTCTTGATTACAGTTTTCCATGAATGCGCAATATATTGTAGGTATCGGAAACGATGTGTTCCTCTAATATTCATCAGTGATTCCGGGAATTATCCCGGAACGTTGAGAGCTGCGGAATAATTAATTCTGACATTTCCTACCTATGTCAGAATTATTCCATAGCTCTTTTACGTACCCTATATATTTATCGGTTGGCTTCATTGAGCTATTATTCCTACGTATAGAGACGATACCACGCATCACCACTGGATAAGAGCGCGCGCATATGTTCATTCGATTATTTGACAGCTCTGCTCAATGGTTAGCTTTGATTTTGAGCACACGCCATATGGATTACCTATAATATAGAGCAAGATTTGCCCATTTACCAATGAGCAACTTTCAACTCATCATCTGCCTTTTCCCAACTATCTTTGAGGTCAGCTTCCAATTGAACCGGATGGAGATCACTATCAATACTTTACATGAGCGACTGCCAGTGACCTCTGCAATCCAGCAAATCGGTAATACGATCCCCATTGCTACTACTGGTTGTCAAACTTTCGAGTTTCGGACTGACAGTATCGACTGTCAGAAATCAACAAATGACAGACCGGACCAAAAGCTTCACGTGCTTTACGAGGCACGGAGACAATAAACTCGCTACGATAGATGGTCATTATGGTCACCCATCTACACACCGACCTCGGTAATCGCGAGTTAACTTTGGAGTAAGTTCAAGTACGTCACAATAACAGTCCAGCCTCCAAGGAACGTGAAAGCTGAATTCAATTAACAACTTTACGATCATCTCAACAACAATTAGGTATGTAAATTGAAAAGTAAGTTCTCGAATGGTAAGTAAATGTTGAGACCAAATTCACTTTCAACTTGGCGGGTAATTGACCGTCACTTTGCACTGTAACAACTCCTGCGCACCGTGTTAGATAATGACACTGTTGACATTAGAAATTATGTGACACATGGTATTGTGACATAACATTATTTTTTTTGGGGTGGCAACATCATCCATCGAGTCCTTCTGTCATGGGTGGAGCGGAAGGAATTGTCAGACTGACTAAAGATCCACCCTGTTCCTTCGGGTGCCCTTTGCGTTCTAGGGTCATAGTCCTCTTTTGGGACAGGTCCCGTGACCCGACATACCATCTTTGTAAAGACATGAGTAACCTTGTAGGAAAGGAAAATTGATACTTATGACGAGAGTACTTATTAGCTGAAAAAAGAAGACGGCAATGTTGAGTAGTCATAACTACATAAAAATGAGTTCATACTTTTATAAGAGGAACATTTTGGTCAGTAAAATAAAAAAAATAAGTCATCATCATCAACCTATAATGTTCCCACTGCTGGGACACAGGACTCCTCTCTGTGAGAGGGAGTAGGCCATAATCCACCACGCGGGCCCAGTGCGGGTTGGTAGATGTTACTTTTCTTAAATTTGGTGATTCTAGGACATGCCGATTTCCTCACGATGTTTTCCTTCACCGAAAAATAAGTATTTTTGCCTTAGTATTGGGCATGGCTATGTCATTAAAGATTATGGCGATAAATACTGAACATAATTTAAACCTAACTATAAAAAATAATACAGTTACCTAATGAAACTAAATCAAGGCTTATTTGAAAGCCATTACACTCCTACGATATGAATACCAATCGAATGCCCGTACGTCGGTCAACCTTCAGTATTAAAACTCTGAAACAAACCTTATACCAATCAAAATAAAGGCTATAATCCTGCAATAATGATGAAAGGACAGTACGTGGTCTGACGCTCGTCCTGTCTCTGACTATTGTCGATGTCCGACACGTCACGCGCGCACTGCCGAAGAAAGTGTTTCGACCTACAAACGTAACAAAGAACACAGCCTACTTACTGTCCGTGTTTTTTTTTCCTTCTAGAACAATTCTTTTAACTACTAAGTAGAAGGGTTTTCGGTTTCTGAGTTTGGAAATGCAAATTTAAAATTTGTTTACTTAGGCCCGGGTCGACGGCGCGTTGTGTTTCACGCGGGCCTCAAAAAGTGTCAGCATGATAACGGGCCCCCCTCTAGAGGGCCAAAGCTTACCGGAGTCGCGGGACTTAAGTCATTACCGTGACACCGGAACATAAAAGGGCTATTAAAAGACACCTGGATTTTAGTCAGTACAAGTAAGACAGTCCCTCCCGCCCGTTGAGAGGACTCATTTGATAACATTACCTCGTGAAAAAGGGCTAATTCATAGTTTACATATTGATCAAACAACAGGTTCGACCAGTAGTTCTAACATTTCAAAATACCTATATAATTGCTGTCCTTAAAAATCTCCCATACTTAAAACATTTTAATCGAGAGTCATCAGCCTCTCTATATTCTAAAACTTGATGACGTCAGCCTTCTATCCGACAAAAATGAATCATGCAAATATTATGAAAACGAAAGTAGGGGAAACATTCATAAATACATTGCAACATACATCCGTGTTAGTACGGAACTGGAATTCCCACCATGCAAGTAATATTTGAACGGTAGAATCATGAACGGACATCTTCGAAAATTTTAAAAAGTTTTCTCAAAAGAAATGCTGATGATTTCTAAACAGGTGAACAGACTTTGGTAAAACATCGCCAGAAAAAATGGTTTGAAAGCTATAATAAAGGTGCCACAGATAGACAGACACACAAGTATGAGCTTAACCCTCTTATTTTTTACGTGGTGAAATCAGCAAATGATGCCAGAGTCAGACTTGATTGACTAAAATCCACGGTGTCCTTCAATAGCTCTTTGTGTACCGGAGTCGCGGTGTAACCCCTAAGTTCATAATTATGGGTCGACGGCGCGTCGTGTTCCACGCGCGCCTCAAAGAGCGTCAGCATAATTACGAGGCCCCCTCTCAAAGGGCTAAAGCCTGCCTCGGAACATAAAGGGCTATTGAAGGACACCGTGGATTTTAGTCAGTACAAGTCTGACAGTCCCTCTCGCCCTGCCCGGTGTGGGAGGACTCATTTGATGATTTTACCACGATAAAAAAAAGCTCATAATTATAAAACCCTTCTCTTTGCGTCGGGAGATAAAAACTCATTATTTTAAAGACGGAAAAACTCTGGACCCTGATTGAATAACATGCTTAGTATCCAAAGGCTTTTAAATTTTCTAAATTCCTACTCCATGTATATAATACTTGAAAAATAAAATGAATGGTTTTTAATAATAGTGGTAAATCGCCACAATTATTTTTATCATTCATTTATAATAACATAGCTAGCTAGGTACCTAGTTTTTCTCATTATTTTTACATGACATGTAAAATATATATATTTTTCAACACACTTGCTCATAAAATGGCCCTAATTTCACCGCAATTAGGCACATAATGACACCTGTTATCAAACTGTGACTTTTTCTTTACTATTATTCACAAGTGAGTTATAGGTTTTTTTTTAAAGTGTCAACCAATTAAAAAAAAAACCTATAACTCACTTGTGAATAATGGTAAAGAAAAAGTCACAGTTTGATACTGTTATCAAACTGTGACTTTTTCTTTGTTGTTGTTGTTTTTTTTTTGTGTTGCTTTGTTTTTTTTTGTATTGCTTTGTTTTTAAAAAAGTTTCGAAACAAAAAAGATCGTGTTCAATAGTAGATACAAATAAATTTTACCAACTGCACGTTAACTAATTGTTTCTCTAAACAAACTTTTTAATCATTAAATAAAATGGCTTTAAAAAAAAATACTAATATTATTTTCTTCACAAGTGTGTTGAAAAACGTCGTATGATACACGTGTGTATTGATGATTACCGTCCTCGGCTCTCTTAAGACCCTCACCTAACGGCTCGGGTCTCAATGGCGCCTCAGCGGTAATCACCAACATTACACACTTGTACCATAATGTACTATTTTAATTGGTCATGTCAATAACCCATTTTCTCAGAATGGTTCAAGTAGAGGGAATTTATTGTGGGACTTAGGACGTTTTTGGTTATGATAAATTCAATTTCTAAAATGCTTTAATATAAAACGTTATTGAGATGTACCGTAATGCCATTTAACGCATCGATTGGACACCTAAGTAATTACAATTGAAACACAATTTTTATCGAAAACAATAATTTCTAATAATATTTTTTTTTTGGTATCCGAGGCGCTAGTACGAGTCAGTGACGTAAACATAAAAGTAATAAGTATGCTGATTTTTTTTTATCGAAAAACTATAAATTTTCTGTAATATGCATCCTGCGTATTACAAAATATCATACCTATTGGTAAGTATTTTGTTTTGGCAAAATGTAGGTATAATTTGTACCCCTCATAAATATAAAATATGTATAATAAATTATATACATTGAGTAATTATACGGAAACTTTGAAATAAACGTTTATATTTACTTGGCTTCTACGACGCACACTAATGGTAGCGCCTATAAAGTATAAAATAATGATACAACAAAAAAAAAACTCATTTGCAGACTTTCTTCCGAAGAACTCTAATAAAATTAATATTGTCGTCAAATCAACTTGCGACGTTGTTTTTTATAGGAAACGGGAATTTTTTTCTCTTTTTTAAAAGATCGCTTTATACTTAAACATTATAATTATATATTTTTTCTTGTGATTTTTATATTTATTGATTAACTTAGTGATGAGTACTTAGCATTATGAAAAACCTTTATAAATACATTACATGGAAAGATCCAGAAACTTCCCATGTAACATATTCATAATAGGCTTTTTACAAACACATGTAATAATATGCAGTTGCTTGGAAGGGTAAAGTTACAACTCAGCAGAACTCAGCAGAAGGGACTGTCAGACTCGTACCGACTAAAATCCACGGTGTCCTTCAATAACCCTTTATATTCCGGGGTCACGGTAATTCGTAAGACCCGCGACCAAACGTCACAACAACTACAATCAAATATTCCCCCCTTTCTCCCTCCATTTCACTACAATCCAATACGCGACCTGCGCGGGAGTTGATCCACAACACTCGAAGAAAGTGCCCGTCACTGTTACCTACTCGGTTACACGAAACATCGGAAGAACAAAAACATTACTTCACAATTTCGGAAAACCGAAACCAACCGAGTGTGTTAAACTGATTTCTATGAATTATAACGTGATGAATGAAGTGCGCAGACGCAGGGAAAGTGTTCAGGAATCTGTGTTATTGTACTACAGTGTTCGTAATGGATGTTAAAACGAAGTGTTCGATATAATTCGGTGCGACCGTGAAGCTTTCCTCTTTATTATGTTTTGTTGTGAAAGTGTAGACTGACCGTAAGTTGCTTTTAAGTTATTAAAACGTAAACATTGGTTTTGCATTGTTGGTGACTGTACTGTTAACTTGTCGTATGTAATGGTTTCTTTTCATTAATCGAACGTGCTTAGAGTTTTAAATTACACTAGTGGCCCGCCTCGATTTAGCACCGATTTTTCAAATAGCCCGCTGGATTTTCTGAAAAATTCCTTACATACAAAACTTTTCTTGAAAATAACGAACATTAACAAAAAAGAAATATCTTTTTTGGTGCAGTCGTTCCGATGTTATTTCCGAGCAGAGATATATTAGCGAGTTCGTTATATACTTATTATGTAGTATGTACATAGATAAAGAAGATACGCCTTTTCCCCATGGTAGTTATTATAGCGGGTCTAAAACGGCCACTTTAAGCAATATTCTAATAGATTCACTTATTCACAATCACTATCATTGGCTAGCCTATTCTTACTTTATTCATTCACGAATCATTAGGGATATTGCTAACTGGCCGTTTTATTCCCGCAGAACACTGAAATACCATAAACCTCAAAGAGATTGAAATAGACTAAAGATTTACTTACTACAGTTTGAAATTCAGTTTCAGCATTATTGATACAGAAGATGTTCAATGCCTTTTAACACGTTGAAACTTGGAATTTCAACTCAGCACGCATAAATATCGATGCGCACACTTCAATTTTTGCTCATAAATATTGATAACATGCGATACTTAAACGAATTATGTCACTAGGAAATAAGAAACTGTTCTTCGTACACTTTTGAGCCAGCATTTTAAAACAGGGTTCACGCTTGAAGATCACAGATATATTCGTTCCGGGCCAGTGTAAAAAATGCGACATGCAGATTAACAGTCTATCATACTAAGCCACTGGGCCAACCAAGGCCACCCAAGGCCGTCAAACTATACAGTATCATTGATAATAACAGCTGCACAGGTCGATCTTAAAAGGTAAAGCCGCGGTCACTGAGATTAGCTTGTGGATGGGTGTTCCTCTGTGCCTCCGAAAGCACGTAAAGCCGTTACTCCAGGCTGTCATTTGTTCTTTGACAGTCGTTACTATTAGTCAGAAGCTCGAAAGTTTGACAATCAGTATAACCCAGTTACTGGGTTGTGCACGTCAGATAGGTAATCGCTCCATGTAAAACACTGATATTCAGCTCAATTCGGTTCATCTGGAAGCCGACCCAAACATAGTTGGGGAAACGCTGGGCAGATGATGATTAGTTGCAAATAGTCTGAGAGAAATATACGAGGGTGGTCCGATAAGTACTTAGCCTACAAAAGAAAAACGTTTTTTTTTTTTAAATGGCTATTTATTTCTCAACGTAGTCTCCTTTTAACTCAATACACTTGACCCAGCGATGCTCCAACTTTTTTAACCCGTCTGAAAAATATTTTTTCTCGAGGTCTGTAAAATAGGCTTCCGTGGCGGCGATAACCTTCTCATTTGACTCAAATTTTTGCCCGGCGAGCGATTTTTTCAAGTTTGGAAATAAAAAGAAGTAGCACGGGGCCAAATCTGGAGAATACGGTGGATGGGGTAGCATTTCGTAGCCCAATTCCACCAATTTGGACATGGCGATAGCGGAAGTGTGCGCCGGTGCGTTATCCTGGTGAAAGAGCACTTTTTTCTTTGCCAAATGAGGCCGTTTTTTCTTCAACTTGGCATCGAATCTGCCCAATAATTCGGTATAATACAGCCCTGTGATCGTTCTGCCCTTCTCCAGGTAATCGATGTGGATCACACCCTGTGCATCCCAGAAAACGGTGGCCATCACCTTTCCGGCCGATTGAACAGTCTTTGCCTTCTTCGGAGCACGTTCACCGGGTAAACTCCACTGTTTCGACTGTTCCTTGGTCTCTGGTGTGTACCAATGGATCCATGTTTCGTCGACGGTCACAAAACGACGAAGAAACTCCTTTGGATTGCGCTTAAATAACGTCAAACACTGCTCTGAAGTGGTCTCACGGTTGCGTTTCTTGTCCGGCGTGAGCAAACGCGGCACCCATCGCGCGGATAGTTTCCTCATGCCCAAAATTTCGTGCAAGATGTAACCCACGCGGTCTTTTGAGATACCCACTGTCTCAGCTATCTCACGCACCTTCAATCGGCGGTCCGCTAATACGAAATCGTGGAATTTCGTCACATTGTCCTGCGTGGTAGCCGTTTTCGGGGCACCTGGGCGTGGCTCATCAAAAACCGATGTACGACCACGTTGAAATTCGTTAAACCAATTTTTAACTGTCGCCATCGAAGGAGAAGAGTCATCGTATACGGCATCCGAGCGTTCTTTGATTTCACTGCGCGATTTTCCTTCCAAAAACAAGAATCGAATCACCGACCGATGTTGTTCTTTTTCCATTGTTCTAAAATTTGCAAACACGTTCGCTGCCATAAGCTGTCAAAACTAAACGACAAGTCTGATTGACCTGAAATTTAGAGGGTAGCCATCGACAAGAATGTATTACACGACAGTAAAAAAAAAATGCGATAATGGCGCCATCAGACAAGGAGGCTAAGTACTTATCGGACCGCCCTCGTACAATCGAGAGATAGCTTCGTTTCCATACAAGTAGAACCCTGGCTTTGGTCTTGTTTGCTTGCTTTACGTACTCTTGGTCGACCTCGATGACATGCACTTAAGAAAAGTAGGTTAAAGCTTTTATGATCCTTGTTTGATTAAACTCTCTTTGGATTGTTTCCGTCTAGTGAAGACAACTCTTAGTTTTAGAAGACTCTAGAGTTTTTTGGCATAATACACCACTGTAGTTTGATAAAAATCTTCTTCAATGTACACACGGCTACACATCAAGCTATGCAAAAACAATATTAGCTGACCGTTCATTGTGTGTAAAAATCGTACAAAGCGAGACCAAGACAAACTGGTTTCGTATAGCTGTGTAGCCGTGTGTACGATTGTTTGTTTCTTATAAATGTCTAGAGCAGATATGGTGCAATGACTTTGCGACATGTGTCTTAAGATGTCAGTTCCAGCTTGATACATAATCAGGATGAAATTAGTAATTAGTAGTCTTGTTCGAAAATTGAAAAGCATGTGACATTTATACAAACTAGTACCAGGGACTTTTCAACAGAGGAGATAGGTTTCCTCACAGTTAAAACATTATCGGTCTTACCATAAAAACGCTAAACATCTGTTGAACACTTGTATATATAAACTGTCAATGTGTGTCGGCATTTCACTTTGATATAAGGTTTGTTTTGCAGTGACACTTTTTTTAGACAACTGTTTAAGTTTTTGTAGTACGACGGTTTAGGTTCATTATGCTTTGCTACATAATTAGTAACTTTGCAATAATATTAGATACCTCAAAAGCTGCGTCAGACAATTGACTCAATCATCAAATCTTGGTTCTTCTAACCGTACAGACAGATGTGTTGCTGGGGACTTTGTTCCGCCACTTCTTCTTCCCAGCCAAAATACTAGGAAGTGTCGAAGGGGGGGGCGCTTTGGGCACATATTACTTTGCGGGACTGTCTTATGTAAAAATTGACCTTCAAAAAGTGCTGATAAATCAGCCTAATTTGAATAAATGACTTGTTTTTTTATTTTTGATAACAACTATAATCGATAGTAAAACATTAACATTACATTAGCTTTTTCCAATACCTATTACCACACTATTACTTAAAACATTAACATTACATTAGCTTTTTCCAATACCTATTACTAAACACTTCTAGCATATTAAGACTTCAATCAATATTCCAGTAGCTTCTGAATATAATTACATTTAATTACGCAACAGTTTTAGCTGCCAAAAGGGAACAGTTACATAAGACCAATGGATGTATTTTCTCCGGAACTCTTTAATATTCTGGAGGCGAGCAACATTCGAAGTTTAAAACTCTCTTGCATGGCCGCGCTTCAATGACATTTTAGTGCACTTTCTCTAACAAAGTATGAACTTTTGATGACGTTTTGTAATGGTCGAGACAGTTGTGTGTATGTTCAGATGTATAGATACAATAGTAAATTAAGCACCAAGGGAGTAAAGCATTGCCTTACGTCCCGGGCGTATTGAATCCCGAAGCGACACTAAGGAATCTGGGGTGAATCTCCGTAGCGCAGCGAGGAGGTTCACCGTAAACGTGGTAAACGTGATTTAAGTATGTAATTACATAATTATCTACATTTTCTTAACTTAATTTGCACGCCAATTAAATCTAATAGTATCTAATAGCACGCTCTATTCCGTAATTAAATAATCCAATATAGGTACTTCCTGAAAATTCATGAAGAATGATTCCAATTACGTAAACGAGATCTAACATTCAATGATTCTATGACTAGGAAGCCATGTTTATTCACTCTTATAGTACAATCAGTAACAAAAGGTTTCTAACACGAAATGTCAATCTTAAACACAGAAGTGCAAAAGTGCGATGTCATAAAAATGTTGCTAACTTTGTACTCGATTGTAAAACCTACAATCATAACCAATGCTATCAACTATACATTAGCGTAAATGAACCACTTCATTCAATTTTAAACTTAAAGTAACTTGACATAAAGTTAAAAATCTCTTGTTTATCAAACCATGCTAATTGGAAGCGCCTGACAAAAATATGATAGTTAATCCAATTTTGGTGGGAATCAATGATTCAAATAGGCGGAACTTATTACATGTGAGATGAAAGTGAATCGGTGTAGAAAAACCTGATTCTGTGACGTCAGCAAGTGGTTGAACGAGTTATGTGCATGGGACACGGAAGCTGGAGCGGGTACGGTAGCTTCAAGTTACTCTGGTTATTGAGTTAATCAAATCAAACTGTAATGTTTAGGTTTACAGTTGATTATTGCTTGTAAGGGAAGTTAAGGCGCTAAAGATTGTGCATAAGTCTTTGTTTGGCATTTCAGTAAATGAGTTGATTAACCGCTTCAAATTATGATATTTGGCTAATAGTCGATTATTGGAGCTTCGAGGGAAGTTAAGGCGTCAAAATTAGTGTGATTTTGGTTTGACAGTACTATCGTTAAACAGAAATTCAAGACCATTGGAAATTAATGTAGTCTCTTTTTCTCTTCTTCTACTGCAAATAAATGCTATAGTTTGCGAGGATGGATAGATGTTTGTTACTCTTTTAAGCAAAAACTTCTAATTTTTGGATTAAATAAGACAATCACTGAACTCCGTATGCGAAGCCACAGTCATAAGCTAAAAAGAAAACAAATGGTATGTCATATTCACAGCATCCCAATTGACGTCGAGATACGTTCAAACGATGTAAACTAATGATGCAATTAATGATGCGTGAACGATCACAGTTTTTGTTGACTAAGGCAGATTTCTACATTATCATTATTAATTGCTCACTTACACGATTTTTATGATTTTTAAAAAGCATACAATATAAAGAAAATATGACAAAGATTTAAAGAGCTTAAAATAAAAGAGCAGGGTTTTAATTTGATAAATACTAGATGCCAATCTATAATTAGTTTTTCTCTTCACTGTCATCGCAAATCTGCAACATTTATCCGTATTCTTTCAGACAGCCTAGTCTGAAACCATAGATAATTTCCGAAAACTTCAGTAGATAGCATAACAATAAAATATTCTGTAAGTTTTTGTGAATGAAACACTACTGACCCGTGGTGCCGGAAGGCGCGTGCGCCGCTGTTCATAGACACAGGCGCACGCGCCGGCCTCGAGGTAACGGTACTCCAAGACTCATCAGCTGTTAGCCAAGTGACACTGTTTACAACAATTGAAGTTGGCTGGGCTACAACTGGAATGTTTTTGAACGATTCTAAGAGTAGGTACTATTTGCATGAAGATAAGGATTTTTCTGGAGTAACCTGTGTTGGTTTATTGTTTGGCGATAGACTTGCGTTTGACTAAAGCACGTTTGCCTAGAAGTAACCTATTAACTCTTGACTTAAAGATCTCAAGGTTGTAGATATCAGGAAATAGAGTTCAGCAGGGAATTCGACTCTTTAGCTGTGCGTAAAATAAAAGTGTTGGAACCTTTGTACGTATAAGAAAGATGTCAACCATGTAACGATGGCGCATTGCCAATATTGCCATACGTCTAAAGGGCCAGGCGGAACTGTGCAGTTCCACTGCACACTTTCCGAAATGTAACCGATAAAAAACCGACAGCTGGCAACACAGCGCGATGTTCAAGGCTCTGGAGCTTTGAATAGACCAGAGCATCGTTAATGATAAGCCTCTTTGGTCCTCAATTAAGGGAGTCTTTTTAAACTATATCCAGCATTAACATTATGCCCTTCTTTTGCAGGTGTGAAGATGAGTGCGATAGTGAACGCGGCAGCCGATGTGCTTACGGGCTCGGCCATCGCCGCCGCCGGCTCGCAGGTAAACTACTTTGCTATTCTATAAAAGACAATTTCTAGGCTGTTCGCTAGGACGAGCTCGCCGCTGAGACGGAGATAGTGTCGCGACACATCGCTGTAAGCACTATTGCTCGAGCAAAAGTATAGAATATTTCATTTTATGAATTTTATCCCAATGCATTTTCTGACCAATTTTTTTTTTGTCATGGTAAAATCATCTTCGTTCGTTCTCCCACCCAGGGTAGATCACGAGGGACTGTCAAACTTGTACTAACTAAAATCCACGGTGTCCTTTAATAGCCCTTTAAGTTCTGGGTTCACGGTAATTCGTTAAGCCCGCAACCAGGCATATTATGATCTTATTAAAATGGTGTTTTAGGTCACTTTAATAAGGTCACACATATTCAGTTTTTTTTTTTAAGTTTGGTGTCTTTCGTTGTTTTAGTATATGCCCTAGGTGTAGTTTATCTGGGTGTAGTACTATACTAGTGTGTAAGTCATACCATCAGCCTTATATGACGTCACGTTCCATCCGACTGGCATGCCTTACGGCGCCGACACGCGATTCTAGTCACTTCCGTCTTCCGGAAATAAACGCCAAACGTTATTATGCATCTGTTACACTCTTATCTTTTTCAAACGCAAGAATTTAAATAAGTTCAAATGATAATGCACATACAATACTAATTCCAAAACATATTTTTTTATCGTGGTAAAGTCACCAAATGAGTCCACCCTCCCAGAGCAGAGCGGGAGTGACTGTCAGACTCGTACTGACTAAAATCAACGGTGTCCTTTAATAGCCCTTTACTTTCCGGGTTCACGGTAATTCGTCAGTCCCGCGACCCCGGCTTCCAAGACATAGGAAAATTCATTGACAAAATGTAAAAAAAAAGTAATTATTTGGTACTCAAGTATCCATATTTTTTGGGTGTAATGTATGAAATCTACCTCCTAATCTGGGTGAGTGAGTCTAAGGAGAGTGAGAGGAGTAAAAGAGACTCAGACTTGACTGACTTAATTCCGCCCTTCATTTCAATGAAACTTTTATAAAACTACTGAAATTTATTAAAATTAGTGAAGTAAAAGTTAGTGAATATGTATAATATGTTAAGTGCTTACTCGGTTTTTTATTTCAAAAAAAGTATGGATTGTAAAAAAAACAATATTGCGAAAAATAAGAGTTAAATCTTAACAACAAGAAAAATAAGAGACCGCGTCTGCACCAAATGGGTCCAGTTATGCAATTTTCGAACAACTAGTGTTCAACAAAATACATATTTCATTAAATTTTAATATTTTTGTATGTATTATGAAAAAGGCAACAAATATAGTTATAGATACGCCAGTTACGTGACATTATTACACCCAAAGATCCGGTATACAGTGGTTGCAAAACCGGCCCGGGTTTAGGTCCATATCCGAGCCGGAAACTTGAGACCGGACTCAAACAGGCTACTGCTCGTATTGACCATAGTTGGTGCACTTTTACTAGAACTGCATAGCGGTTTATGATACCAGCTTCCTTAGACAAGTGGCAAGGTGATTTACGAAAATTCTCTGTAGTTTTTAAAGGATTTTGAACTTTATTTTATCAAGTATAAAGTGGGCGGAAATGTCGAAGAAGCAGTCGGAGTTCTACTTGTTTTAAGATCTTAGGCTGCCCTTACTGTTTAGGGATACACCCTACAGACGAAATTGACCAGCCGTTGTGTCACCCTTTTAAAAAGATATTGTGAATGGGATATACCACCATAATATATGTATATCATCGTATATCATGTAATTTGCATGGTGTGCATAATAAATGCAAGTGGATGCAAGTGGCGAATTGTCGTTCGGCGTGGCGATCTAAGGGGGAGGCCTATGTTCAGCAGTGGACGTCTTCCGGCTGATGATGATGATGATGCATAATAAAGGGTATTCTATCTAATACACACAACATAGAATCATAGACTAAATCACCTGTTCGTAACATTCCAGGTGGCCTGGTTCATCCCGATGTTGGTGGCAGCGATAGCCTACTACAACATTGACAACGAAGGTAGACCAGGGGACATCGGCGATAACAACATACTGCCCGAGTACGATTTCATAATCATTGGAGCCGGCTCTGCTGGTTAGTGGGTATAAGAACTTCTAGTTTTACCAAAAGCGATCCTAATTCATATAGTGGTAATGTCCATATTCGACAGAAATACTACGGACTCTGAGACTGAGTGCAGGCCCGCAGAAATCGAAGACAGCAACATACTGCCCAAATATGATTTCATCATCATTGGAGCCGGCTCTACCAATCAGATTCACTCCATTTCTACAAAACCGACCCTAATTTCAATAGCGTCAATGTTCATATTCTTATGAAACGCCAAGTACCTTAAGGGCAGGCCAAAATGGTGTCCGACTTTATTGGAGCCGACTCTGCTGGTTAATGGGTATACGCATCTCCATTCCTGGCATATCAACCTAAATTCTTATAGAAGTAATGTCCATATTCGTATAAAACGCTATTGAATCTGAGGGCTGGCCCGCAAACATAGGAGACACCAACATAATGCCCGACTTTGACTACTTCAGGTGCCATTTGTGAAATAGTTTATGATTTAGCATTTTATTCTGCTAAGGGCAACACCAGATTGAACTGGTGCTGTGACTTTTAATTGTTTAGATAAAATGCTAGATCATAAACTATTTCACGTATGGCACCTACGAACATTATTGACGGGTGCCGTAAGTGGAATATACTCAGGTGCTATAGCTCAATTTCCATTTCAACGGGTGTCCAAATTGGAATACTTCCATATATGCATAAACTGATACTTTCATCAACTGTTTTCAGGCGCAGTGGTAGCCAACCGGTTATCAGAAGTCAGCAATTGGAGGATCCTCCTGTTGGAAGCCGGTGGAGATGAGACCGAAATATCAGAAGTGCCTCTTCTGGCTGGATATCTTCAGCTCAGCAAGCTGGACTGGCAGTATAAGACTGAACCTTCGGGGACTTTCTGTTTAGGTAAAAAATCTACTCTAATCTTGAGGATGGATGTTTGTTACTCTTTCACACAAAAACTAGTGAAATGATAGGATTGAATTGAAACTAGGATATGTATTTTTGATAGCTCCAAATGATACGTGTAATATTACACACGGTGCGCACAGAACTTGGCATGGACACACTCCCGCGTGTCTACACAAAGATTGTTTATAAGGTACAGTTAACACAGGATAGGTTCTTTAAACCCCGGTATAATGTAACCATGGCATTACCAAACATTGCGTGGAAACTACCTCGAAACGCCTCGGTTATAACCTATTATCTTATTAAATTAGGTACTCAGTAGTGTTTGAATTAAAAGCCTTGACAGACTATACCTTTTTCGTTCGAATTTCTCCTGTATCGTGGGTGCGTTAACAAACAGACAACTTCACATACACAAATACATCATAACATCATCTCTGTAATACTAGCTGATTTATACTTTCAAAATCTGTTTCAGCAATGGAAGGCGGCAGATGCAACTGGCCGCGCGGCAAAGTCCTCGGAGGCAGCTCGGTGCTCAACTACATGCTGTATCTGCGAGGCAACAGGAGGGACTACGACTCCTGGGAGGCTCTGGGCAACAAGGGCTGGAGCTACAACGACGTGCTCTACTACTTCAAGAAGTCTGAAGACAACAAGAACCCTTCCCTAGCTCACACACCATACCACAGCACTGGAGGGTATCTTAGCGTCTCCGAAGCCCCATACAACACTCCACTCGTAAAAGCTTTCATCGATGGAGGCCTAGAATTAGGATACATGAACCGAGACATAAATGGAGAGAATCAAACAGGCTTCATGCAGGCACAAGGGACCACACGACGCGGCGCCCGCTGCTCAACCTCCAAAGCATTCTTAAGATCAGCTAAGGATCGCCCCAACTTACACATATCCACGTTCTCACACGTCACCAAGGTGATGATAGACCCCAGAACGAAGGTCGCGTTCGGAGTGGAATTTGTGAGAAACAAGAAAATTTACCGCATCAGAACACGAAAGGAAGTCATTCTATCAGCTGGAACTATCAATTCTGCTCAGTTGTTGATGCTTTCCGGAATAGGCCCTGCAGAAGAACTTCATAAACACCAAATACCTCTGATACAAAATCTAAAAGTCGGACGAAACTTACAGGACCATATCGGGTTGGGCGGCTTTGCTTTTATGGTTAACCAGCCAATATCTATCGTAGAACAGCGTCTCTATACTGCTGGACCACTTATGGAGTACGCAATGTTAGGAGAAGGTCCTTTGACAATCATGGGAGGCGTCGAAGGCTTAGGTTATGTTAACACAAAATATGTGAACAGATCAGACGATTACCCAGACATAGAGTTCCATTTCATTTCTGGGTCAACTAATTCTGATGGTGGAGAGCAGATCTACAAGATGCACGGACTGACAGACACATTTTACGATGCTGTGTTCAGACCTATCAACAATATGGATGTCTGGAGTATCATTCCTATGTTGCTGAGACCGCGGAGCAAAGGTTTCATACAACTACGAAGTGCAAATCCTTACGATTACCCGTACATTTATCCAAACTATCTAAAAGACGAGTTGGATGTCAAAACTTTAGTAGAAGGAGTGAAAATTGCCGTAGAACTCTCCAAGACAAGAGCATTCAAGAAATATGGCTCAACTTTGAACAAGCATGTGTTTCCTGCCTGCGTGAGTATCCCGAGGTACTCAGACGCATACTGGGAGTGTATGATCAGACAGTATACTTGCACAATTTATCACCCTGTTGGAACAGCTAAGATGGGTCCGTACTGGGACCCTGAAGCAGTAGTAGACAACCAGCTGAGGGTGTATGGAGTGAAAGGTCTACGTGTCATAGATGGCAGTATCATGCCAAACATAGTGAGTGGTAACACCAATGCTCCTATAATCATGATAGGAGAGAAAGGCAGCGACATGATAAAAGAATTTTGGTTGAAACGACGAAGTTCCAGATATTACATTTAATTGTTGTACAAAACGAAAGTATTAATCAGTATTAAGGGGGTGTGCATTCTGTGGGGTGTATTGTAAATATTTCCTAGTAATGTGAATTTATTTATTTCCTATTCATTGGCGGCACGTGATTGTAAATTAATTAGTTATTAAGGATAGTGTTCATAGATAATAAATTGATCTAATAATACACGTTGTTTGTTCTGTCATCATTTCTAGGTCGGCGACCCGCGGTGGTATAATACTACATTGTCGCATATTTGCTGACACCTAATAAATTATTGTGGTACAAGGCACTGCATGTAGAGTTAATCAAGTATAGTACAGGTCACTGAGCCATTTTATCACACTATGATAGTATTAGTTGTTTCAACTTCAATTATTATGATGTAGGAGAAGGCCTGGGGGTATTAAAACGTCTTAAAACCAGGCTTGTTCCAGTGAGTGAACGAGAGGTCGCAAGACGACCTGTATAGCTCTGTCAATTTCACTGCTCAAGTAATGTGGCACTAATAACGAGTTACTCAAAAGACATACCACAGTCATATCTGTAATGCGAATCAAACAACACAACACTTTTTTTTTCTACTGTTAAAGTCATCAAATGAGTCATCCCACCTAGGGCATGGCGAGGGACTGTCAGACTCGTACTGACTAAAATCCACGGTGTCCTTCAATAGCCCTTAACGCAGGGTCACGGTAATTCGATAAGTCCCGCAACCCCGGCAGGTCACAATAAACAACACAACACTCCACAATATAAAACGAACTGTGATCCCAGATGTGATAAGCCAGATGTTACGTTTAATTTTGGAAGCAAACCTATGACCATTAAATAGACTAAAATCCACTAGTCTGCTAGTGAGAAAATCCGGATAAAAACGCAATAACTGACTGAGACTCAATCGTTTTGCACAATATAATTATTTTAAAAACAAAAATTGCCTTAAAAGACAATTCATAACTCTATGCAATAAAATTACAAGTGTGACACAATACGGATTGACCTGTTGTAAACAATAACTTGCTTAATCTGCTGAATCAGGTGCCATTCAATTTGACTGCATATCAGTGTCGGATTAGCAGCGGTGCGCATAGTATGGAACCATGTCGACCCACAACCCAACGACACTCAGGGGACTCCTGTCTAATACGAGGATCACCTTCACCTTGCTGCCAGGACTTGGCATCATGATCATCCTACGAATGGCCATACATTTATACAGACCCGATATTGAAGACGCCGAGAACCGTGTCAGAGACCATCCTTTCGAACAACTCTACGATTGCTACGACTTCGTTATAATTGGTGGCGGATCTGCTGGTGCAGTGCTGGCTAATCGACTATCAGAGAATCCTAACTGGAAAATTCTACTGTTAGAAGCAGGACAGGATGAAAATGTTTTATCAGAAGTGCCAGTAGTATTCCCTGTACTGCAAACATCTTCTATCGACTGGCAATTCTTGACAGAACCCAGTGACGGCTACTGTTTGAGCATGGTGGAGAGGAAGTGCAAGTGGCCTCGCGGTAAAGTGCTCGGTGGTTCCAGTGTGTTGAACGCTATGCTGTATATACGAGGGAATAAGCGCGACTATGATAACTGGGAGAGTATGGGCAACGAAGGCTGGGGATACGAGAGTGTGCTACCATACTTTAAGAAATCTGAAGATATAAGGATACCTGAACAGATGGACGATCCCTACCATGGAACTGGAGGACCTTTAACTGTTGAACATTTCGCTTTCGAGCAGCCGATAACAAGGAAGATATTGGAAGCTGGAGAACAAATGGGATACAAAATACGAGATGTGAATGGAGAGTATCAGACTGGCTTCACTCGCTCTCACGCGACAGTACGTGACGGTCTCCGTTGCAGCACAGCTAAAGCATTTCTACGACCTGCATCCAAAAGAGAGAACCTTCATGTAAGTGTACATTCGTTAGTCGAAAAAATATTGATAGATGAACAAAAAACTGCATACGGTGTAAAGTTTAAAAAACACGGACAAGAAAGAATCGTGAAGGCAAGTAAGGAGGTCATCTTATCTGCTGGCACGTTACAATCTCCACAACTGCTGATGTTATCTGGGATAGGCGACGCTGAACACTTGAAAGAACTTGGAATTTACCCGATAGTCAATCTCCCTGGAGTTGGACAAAATTTGCAAGACCACGTCGCGATGGGCGGCCACTCGTTTCTCTTCGACAATCCCTACGACAACGGAACAGATTATTGTTTTAATATAAACTCAGTGATGTCAATCGGAAGTCTCATAGACTTTAGTGTCCACAAGAATGGACCACTGTACAGCATGATGGAAGCTGAGGCGATGGCGTTCGTCAACACTAAGTACCAGGACCCGAGCGAAGATTATCCGGATATACAACTGTTTATAGCTCCTACTGCCGACAATTTGGATGGAGGTTTGTTCGGCAAACGGGCGAATGGATTGGACGATGTCACTTATGCGGAGCTGTACGAGGAGATACTGTTTGACTCGTCCTTCTCAATTGTGCCTTTGTTACTGAGGCCGAGTAGCCGCGGCTATTTGAAACTACGAGACGCGAACCCCTACTCGCCACCACTGATTTATCCTAACTACTTCAGTGATCCACATGACGTCGAAATAATCGTAAGTATTATTATTAATGTCCGTTAGTAAATAAAAAACAAATCTTCAAATCGTTAATGTTGTGATAATATAGCTTAATTATGTTGTAATGAGCTGATAAACTATTAAATATCTACAAAATGAGAAGTAGTTTACATTGAGCAGCAGATATTTTTTTATTGTCTTGATAAAAGTTGCTAATGCCAAAAAAGTGACGTTATTGGTGTCATTGGGTCACAGAAAATAAAAACGGTTCAAGTTATTATCTACTTTAAAATGTATGTTATCAAATATTATTATGTAATTGATGTTGTACAAAGTACCTATTCCCAATATCAGAGCGTCTAGACTATTGGCGAACAATAAAGAAAACACTATGTAGTCTTTAAAAGATTTTCAGCTTTATACTCATGAGCATAAAGTTTGAAATGTATTATAGACTAGTGCGATTTTGCCGAGCTATGAGAAAAAGGCGAGCATTCATGGATGTGTAAATGATTTCCAGGTGGAAGGGGCCCGTATAGTTCAGGAGCTAGTGAACCAACCAGCGCTACGTGAATTAAACGCCCGACCGAACCCTCGACGGAACCCAGGCTGCACAGATTACGAGCTGATGTCGGCCGAGCATCTGGAGTGCCAGGCCAGGCACCACTCGCTGACCATATACCACCCTGTAGGCACGTGCGCCATGGGACCTCCAGAAGATCCGACTGCCGTGGTAGATTCCAGATTGAAGGTAAAAAATATATTCTTAGAGTGTAAATGTTAGCATTCAACGCGACAGATTTCATAGAAGATGGTGGGACGAGCTGGACAAGATTAACGAACAGTGGTCCACTAAAAAGCCCACCGTACGTTTGGTCAGGGATACGGTGAGTCTGTAATGACTATGGCCCTAGATGGAGAAAGCTGGAAAATACCTTTGCCAAGCAGTGGGACATACAGAAAATTAAAAAAAACTGAGGACGATTCTACCATAAAATTACACTAATCAACGAGGAAACACATTGAACTCATTAAGAGTTACATCTTGCGATCTCAACGGGTCAAATGATGTCTTTCAATTATATTGAACAAACACAAGCCCTTTTAGACCGACTAAAAGCTAATTTACTTCTTTACATATTATTAGTGTATTTTTAAATATTTTTAACCCTACTATAGTCTATATTCAGTTGTTAATATTTTGAATTCTTTCTTTTCCAGGTGTACGGAATCAAAAGCCTTCGAGTGATCGACGGTAGTGTCATACCAACAATACCCAGCGGTAATACTAATGCGCCCATCATCATGATCGCCGAGAAAGCTGCAGACATGATCAAAGAAGACTGGAATAACTTCCTAAATGCAGAAAATATATGCCCTCTAGAAGAAATTAAGCACTATCAGAAATCTAAGACTACGGAAGACGAAGAACCAACTAAAATACAACTGAATTCTACACCAGACTTGTTCAACGAAACTACTTGTCTATTCCCGCTTCTAGATAACAAAATTGCAGTAAATCCTTATAAAAACAATGAAGACAAAAATCCTGACTCTAAAAAAGATAATAAGCTTAACGAAGTACCAAAAACAGTGAATACTTTTAAACAAGTACCAAAAGTAGTTTCAAGAAAGAATCATTTGCAACCAGATTACAACCACCTCAAGAGTAAATTCAATAGTCCAGCCCAAAATCCTTTACGGAATTATCTGTATGGCACTCCGGAGATACGAGACCAAAATCAGTACTACAAGCCAAATTATGGACAAGCAAACAATCCACTTTATCCATATCCAAAATCAGGACGTCAGAGGCCTTTAATAAAGAACATATTTGCAAATCCAGAGCCAAGACCATTGATTTATAGAACAAAGGATCCGTTTTACTATGAGACGGGAGAGGTGATCACCCCTAGAGGGCAGAAGAAATGCAAAATTTGGTTATACAACGACGGTGTAAGGTATGAAGTTGTGCTGTAGTATTGTAGATCCGTTCATGTATTTATTTGGTTAGATTTAAGTAGTATATAGATTAACCCAAGTGACTTAAGATAAGGTTACATAGATGATAAGTTTTGATGTGCAATGCATAGAAGAATAAATGTTTTTGAAATTATTATTAGTTGTTTTTCTCCCAACTGCCTTACATTCCGTTCCTACTGCCGGGACTCAAGCTTCCCCGTGGTAATGCGAGCCATAATTTGAATTACGGCTCGCATTACCGCAAGGGCTGACTCAGTTCACTTTGGTATTTCTTATCGACATTAAACCTACAGATAGCGCGCGAGTTGAATGCAGTCGGGGTCTGAGGTGAAGAGCCCCCCGCTACCAGCTGCACACCCCACCTCACGCGCCTGCAGTGTAGTACTTTGCCATCCTTGTCAACAGCACTACCGCCACTACCGCATTCCTAAGCTCTGCATTCAACTCGCCGCTTAGTGTATATAGGTTTCAACCGCTGTGGCTATTTGATATAAGATCTATTCTATTAAAGATACTAGTATTTTATATGGAACCACTGCTAATCTGACTTCCACATTTTTCACAACTCTATAAAACGGAACGTTAATTTCATTCTCAGTGTCTATGATCTACTCAAATGTTTACAACCGATAAATTATAACCTAATGTCATAGGCATTTAGATAAATAAACATTATTTTTTGTAATAAAAACTAAGAAACAATAGATTTAGACGTAACGACTCTTTTTATTGGCCATTAGTTAATTGCTTGGCAGATAATTTGTTACTTTTATCGCGACACGAAATTATAACCTTATGATGGTTTAAATTAGGTTTAAAGTTTATCAATAGGGTATCTGCCCGCCCCATTAGGGCTCATTCCCAATGTAAGTTTTTTAACTTGTTTTATAAGGTGACAGGTTGATCCTAGACGCGCAACTAAACGTCTGGTCTGAAGTGGCACTAGAAAAGAACACTTGGAAGGATATATGGGAGGCTTTTGCCCACCACTGGGACAATATAGCCAAAAAAATGCTGGAGGCCACTATTGTTCAATAGTACTAAGGCCGAACACGCATCGAAAAGGCAATGTTCTTTAGAACATACACTGCGGTTGACGTTTCAATTCTTTTATTTTTTTTTCTGGCATGAATTTCTGATCGTGCGTTTAAAAACCTTGATCACATTTTTTTTTAGTTTTAATATTCTTAAATGTAATAAACTAAACACGAACTTTCTTGCTATTAAAAGTTTAAAATCTGCTGAACATTTGTCTAAAATATCAATATCAACGTCAAATGCCGGTTTGTAGTTGCTCCATCATATTACCAATGGTGGATGATAGGAGTGCTTGAAGCCAAGCTTGACTACCATTCACCCACAGCCAGCAGTCGAGCTCCGCAGTATTAGTTAACGTATTTAACAGGTTATTCCGTATAATACAACCCAAATGGAGAAACAATATTCTTCAAAAAAATATTAAATCTTCCAGAACTATTAATTCGCAACTGCGAAAATATACACATCAGGCTAGACTTTAATTTGTGGACCTATAAATCATTATTAGCACCTGAAAACACAAGCCATTTTATGCAAATTTCAAGACAATTTGGAACGTGTAAACCATAAATAACAATATTATGTACTTGAACATCGTCAGTCGTGAGTCATAATCAATTGCGTTCTAATCTTTTTATAATGGTTTATTGTAGCCACAGGTCCTTATATATTTTTACAAAGAAAAAGCGGAGGAAGTCGCGCTTTAGCGAAAACTAATGTTTGGCAGATTTTAATCATCGTCCACAATACTTCGAAAGAGTCTTAAAGTATACGTATGAACGTTGCCCAATCCCAAAACTATGGAGACCTGATAAAACTTACATAAAAATCAAAGGTTACAAATTATAAGCCATTATGATATTGATACCATAAAAAAATTAAACAAATTGCCATTATCTTTTGGTGACGTATGTTTTATGCCTAATACTCTTCGTATTTATATGTGGGACAGATTCCTGGATAGTCATACTGTCAGCTCTCCTGGAACTGTCAGCATCATATAACTGATACAGGTGCTAAAAAAGAGAGGTAAGCTAACTGTTTTATTAATACATCATTTTCTTAAAAGAATTCTCTAGTTCGATGTAAAATAGAGCTAAGGCGCTATCACTACGAGCATTCACCTGTAATGTAACATAAAAGTGCGCAATTTGATGCTCGATTGTCTTCGAACGTTCGAATCTGCAACGTTACATTACAGGTGAATGCTCGAGGTGAGGGTGCGCCCTTACAGCAAGGGATTTTGCTAGATGCTATCCATCTAAAAGGCAGATATAATCTAAGTTGAAACATAATTCGCTGATGGAAACCTAGCTATCCACAAGACAACCTATTTTAAGTTGGGATGATAGATTAAATCCATCTAGAACTTACTTAAGACTACGTTTCTTAAAGCATAATTAAGGCATTACTACTCGTGTTACTAATTGTTGTTTCTTGTTACTTTTGTTAACCAATTTCAACAGCTGGCCATCATTTTTATAGCCTGAACATGGCCAGTCCAGTACCTTCCTTTTTGAAAAATTTTTAAACTACACTTTGAAAATATTTCCGTAAATTCTAGCTTAACTGGTTACCTTTTTAAATTACAATATTTGCCCTAGAGCCCTAGTTTCTTTAAACTCATGAATTTATTGTTCAATCACTATCACTTCCCTAATTAATTGCTTCTTTTATCTGTAGTGTGTAGAGTGTTTTAATCAACTAATTTACTGTGTACCAATAAAACACAACCAGTCCCCGACTAACCGTCACATGTTGTTCACACCTCCTTTGTATCAATGAACCTATGGTTAGGCAATGGTTTAAGTATTGTGTCTGCTACATCATCATCATCGGTAGTTGTTGTTCCATCCTCTTTCCTATGTAAGTCTGAACTAGGTTTTACTCGCGAGCTTCTGAGTGTTTTTTTTTTTAATGAGTTTGCTCTTGGCCAGTCTAGCGCCAGAGACAAAGATGGAACAAGCTTAGCTAAACGAACTTGAACTCTTGCGCACTGATGGAGTATAGTAAAAACTGTTGGGCAACTTTGACGTTTTTTTTTGTAAATTGACGTTTAAAAAATTCTGATTTATATTAGCTATTTAGTATTTTATTTTGTTGTCTTAATTAACAACTAAATTAGTAAAAAAAACCTATTTACATTAAATCTAAAACACTAAAAAAATGACTGAATTAAAACTAAAATAAAAAAATTATAGGGCGTCAAAAAATTCATCCTCGTCTTTGTCAGTGGGGAAAGTGCCTAGAAATGCTGCTGGCAGCATTGCCACGTTGGATGGCAATTCTGATTACTTTTGATTTGTTTATAATATCTTCCACCGTTCGCACCTACTTCTTGAACATAGATCGTACAATAACTTAATCATTTCTTTCCACCAGATCAAGATGTCGTGGGCTTGCGATCCGGCGTTGACCGCCAACATCGTGAACAGCTACCAGACTGCTGGTCCCCTGTTCATGCAGTCACTGCAGACCTTCCTGGCTGCACAGTGCGCGCTGGTTGGAGACCACCTCTGGCCTGCTGATGCTACCCAGAAAGTGCTTGAAGGTAAACTACGAAGCTTTGTACGAGTACTGTACTTCTAAAAGGATTATGCATACAGTTGAATATCGTATACAGCAAGAGTTATGCTATTTTCTATAATGCTCTACGGAGATCTCGCCGGCGAGCATTTAATAGATTTTCGACTCTAGTTCCTGGAATTTTAAGTTGATTATCCACCAAAGACCGTAGGTTCAGCGTTGTTGCGGCACTGTGTCTTTACAGAATAGCTATAGTTGGGTGAGCGCTGTTAATCTAAACTGCGCAATAGATTTTGATGTTTTCACCATCGCTTATGGATAATCTTGCGGTAGATCTTCGAGTAGGTATGATTTGTATTTTTTATAAACAAGTATGTTTTTAAAAGATGTCAAATATCGAGCGAAACAAGGCTTGTTATAAAAATTTTTGTTTTCGATTTTAAAACGTAATTTGTGCCTTGTAATAATATGTCATTGCATTATCAACGACATTAAGTCTTTATTATGTTCCCAGTTAATTTTGTTATTACTTATTTTTGAACTTGTAACCTTAATTAACATACATTACATAGGTAATTATTATCTAATCTCACTGTAATGATGATGATACTAATTACCTACTTCTTCTTTGATTCTTTTTATTGTAATTACGTCCACTTTAGGTAATCTTTCACTGATACTATTTTATATTATTTGGTATATGAATCAAAATAAATAGGTATGCCTGCTTAGGGCAGCCGCTGACAATGGCAACTGAGCTACTGGTACCTTATCTATTCAACATAAGGCTCTTGTAAAAATTTATCACAGGTGCCAAGTGCCCTAAGTGGAATACCTCAGCATGGGCATCCAACATAGCCATATGTTTCTTCGGTTGCTCTTTCCGTTCAAGGGTCACGGTTTCCTGTTCACACAGTCCCGCGACCCACTGTATACTCTTCTACTACTAACAGATAGATCATCCAGCATAAAATGTTTGTTCCAGATCCCTACTACGACTTCATAGTGGTGGGAGCAGGCTCTGCTGGTTCGGCAGTAGCCAATCGTTTGAGTGAGGTGCCGGAATGGAAGGTCCTGCTCGTAGAAGCTGGCGGCAACCCTACCCTGAACACCGAGGTAAATATACAGCTGCACAGCGAGTTGTAGGGTAAAACTTGGTAATACGACCTAGTTGACATAATGCCCTGGCATTCTAGAACTCAAAGTGACGGTTCGGAACTAAACGCGAGAGAGGCCGCTGTTCGCGTACAATATGGCCGACACTGCCACTTAGTTCTTCGTTTACTCCACGGGTGTATTTTTTGATATACACTTTATACACTGTTAACTACAACATGTCAACGTCATTACAGATCCCCCATCTTTTCTACAACAACATGCGCAGTCCCCAAGATTGGGCCTACAAGACTCAACCCCAAGAAGGCGCTTGCCGCAGTTACACAGCAAAGGGTTGCGCCTGGCCGCGTGGTAAGGCTCTTGGAGGCAGCAGCAGTATCAACTTTATGTTCTACGTCAGAGGCAACAGGGCCGACTTCGACGAATGGGCAGCCGACGGTTGCACAGGATGGAGCTACGAAGATGTTCTCCCATACTTCAGGAAGAGCGAGAAATTCACTGGCATTTTCAACGAACAGAACCAAAAGTATCACAACTGGGAGGGCAACCTCAATGTAGCTGTCGACAAACAGTCCCACGATTTCGAGCACATGATCATCAACGCTGCCGTCGAACTTGGACTGAAGAACAACAGCGACATCAACGGAGAGAGCCAAATGGGAGTCATGACGTCACAGACTACCACCAAAAACGGACACCGATTCAGTACAGCTCGTGCCTTCTTGAACCCAATCAAGGACAGGAAGAACTTCCACGTCATCAAGCACGCCCAAGCTACCAAAGTTTTGTTCGTGCCTGGAACTAACATCGTGAGCGGTGTCATGCTCCACAAAGATGGAAAAGATATCGTCGTCAACGTAAGGAAAGAGCTGATCCTGTCAGCTGGTGCCCTTAACTCACCGCATATCTTGTTGCTGTCTGGTATTGGACCGAGGAAGCATTTGGAAGACATGAAAATCGAAGTTAAGGCTGATCTGCCCGTCGGAGAGAACTTGCAAGATCACTTGTACGTTCCTACTTTCTACACAAAGCCTGGACCCAGAGACTTCTACAATATCAACAAAATTGCAAGTGACTTTGCAGAATATATCATAAAAGGAACAGGCCCATTGATCAACACTAGCCCCCACAGAGTCATCAGTTTCGTTAATACAACTGACCCAGAGTCATACGCCTCAGACATGCAGTTCCACTACTTCGTACTGCCCCCTGGTTCCAAGAACTTGATCGACATTTTCCAGAAGCACGGAATAAACGATGAGGCTTACACGAAGTTCAACAAAATGAACGAAGACAACTACGTGCTGGTGATCTACAATACCCTGCTGAAGCCAAAGTCTGCTGGTAAGATCCTTCTGAACAGCAAAAACCCGCTGGAAGCTCCTTTGTTCTTCGCTGACTACTACAAGGACCCTGAAGATATGGCGACTGTTATCAGAGCGCTGAAGCAACACACTCTGAGACTTGGAGAGACTAAGGCCTTAAAGCAGGCTGGTTTCAAATTGGACTGGTTGGAAATCGACGCATGCAAGAAGTTCGACAAGAAATCCGACGAGTACTTGGACTGCATCTCTAGGGAGCTGACCTTCTCAAACTTTTATCACCCGACCAGTACTCTCTCTGTATCACCCGACCAGTACCGCCAAGATGGGTCCCGACGGTGACAAGACCGCGGTCGTTGACCTGGAGCTCAGAGTACGAGGAGTGAAGGGATTGAGAGTGATCGACGCCAGTATCATGCCCTCTGTAATTAGAGGCAACACCAACGCGCCCTCCATCATGATTGGTGAGAAGGGAGCTGACCTGATCAAGAAGTTCTGGTTGAACAAGCGCGACGAATTATAAGTTATGTTATTAATTAGAAATATAATTTATATCTTCTTCAATTCCTTGCAATAGCAGCTACACTTCAGTATAAATTAGCATATCTTATGTTAAAATTAAAATAATTAGCAATAGCAATTGTTATGGTATTTTCAGAAATATAAATATTACGGTATTCCTAATCACATTGGTTTTATTTACATGATTTTTAGAAATAATTCGTTCTTCATTTATGATTAAGGGCTGATTTTTCAATAGTCAGATAACTGTAATCTGAGGAATAAAAATAGCAATTTGAAATATTTTCTATAGATAAGCTGTCAACCGCAATTTTATTTCTCATATAAAAGTTAGTAGTAGATAGTTATTTGACCATTGAAAAATCAGCCCTAAAAGAAATCCGGACCTAACTAAATTTATGAACACGAAAGAAAGTTTGACACCTTTTTGTTAACCATAGAACTACTAGAAAATTTGTTTTAAGTTGTCAGCACATCTATCATGCACTACAGCACCATAGAAGTTTTTTAGAATGCAAAAAAAAACACAAATCGACAAAACAAAAAAAGAATTTCACCGTTTTAAGGATGGCAATGTTTGAAATATAGAAAAGGAAACGGTTCTATTCTTCAATGGAATACGGATCTTGCCATACTAGTTCAAAAAGCAGTCGAATTTTATAGAAATAATGATGGAAACTTTGTCTATTCTTGGTAGAATAGAGATAGAATTAGTCATGCTATGCATGCTGCACGTGTAGCATGACCAATTCTATAATGTATTAATTCAGTTGAATAGCTAGAATCGAATAGATAGATACTAGATCCGGGTAGGAGATTATGCTGTCAATTTATATAAAAAAAGTTTTTTCCTATTTTGTATTCCATGAACACAAGTTTAAAGATTTAATCTTGGTTCATGTGATAACGTTGACTTACGATCTTACTTGCCAAGAATATTTTCCTTGTAAAGGTTGTTGAATTCCACATATTATTATGCAAGGCCAACATACAGATGCAAAATATACTTTAAACTACATAGTAGAATTTTAAAGACCGGCCGTCTTACTACAAAAAAGTTAAAACATCGATAGAACACTTATCTAAAAAAAGTGTCAATGAGGGATTTTCTTTTGATTGTTTCCCTAGTCGATGGATAGATGGCGCTGAACTTATTATGTTACTGCAACAAACGGAACGTCGTCTTTTTTTATTTTTTTTTACTTGATTATAATTTTGAGATCTTAAAACGTAACGTACATGTCATGTCATTGTCAGTCACATCACATCAAACCATTGGCATTTGGAAATAAATAACAAAAAGGAAAAAGAAAAATATTACTTACCAGTCTTTTTAATTTATGAGTTTTCCACACCATAAAGAAAATGTTCCAAGAGAAAAAGAAAAGAAGTCTGTGCCTCGTGGATTTGTGCAAAAATGAAGGCATACATCTAGTAACGTAGTCAGTTCAACGCCATCTACAGAGTTCTTGGAAACTACCTTTTTTTTAATATTCAAAAAAGAAACTTCTCATTGCAAAACGAACAATTGAATTCGACGTTGATATAAGGGTCGTTTTGCGGTTACACTTTTTTAAGACACGTGTTCAACAGATGTTCAACTTTTTCTAGTAAGACAGCGTCTAACAACTAGATGGTAAAAGTCAGATAAGGAGTCGGTTCATGTAAAGCACTAGTATTTACCAGAGACTGGAACCAACAGGACTAGGCGAATGGTAATGATTACATCTGACTAGAATTATTATGCTACCTTGGATGGACACACTGCAAATGCACAATACAAACACACTTTGAGTACCTACAAGTACTTGAGTAAATATTAACTTGCGATAACAAAGCTATATTGCGTGTATACTTGTGTTATTATAAAGTGTGCAATTTCACTTTATGTTTCTGTCTCTTTTAGTTGGTAAAGGGTCTTGAACAAAATGGGTGTAAGTCAATTTAGGGGCGGCTGACATCGAGTCTATTCAACGTGTAACACAAAATGTGCAAAACTCAGCCCATGTTACTGAACAATTTTTGTTCTAATTTTGGAAATTCGCAAAAAAAAATGGTTTTTCATGCAAAATGAGAAATTGACCGCGACCATCTTTATGAAAAATCTTTTTTTTTGCAAAAGTCGTAGAACAAAAATTTTTCAGCAACATGGGCTGAGTTACCCCACGAGACGTTTTGCGCATTTGGTGTTACACGTTGTATATCTTCATTCTCCAAAAGAGAGCTATACGAGCCATGTACATTTTTCTGATAGCATAATTATGCAAACGACTAAATGTACTGAAAACTTTTTTGTTACAATGTTCCTCTATTACGTATCACTGTAGCAAGCTGACATGGCCTGCAGGGCTATTGGCTAACTTGATAGTCACTGACGAGCAGTTTTCAACCTGAACTTGCATGGTTTGATACCTGTTATGAGGCTAAGTTGAGGAGTGGAGTGCCGAAAGAGCGTTAGAATAGTTGACTTTAGGGATATTTACATTTATCAGTTTTCTTGCAAATGCCATAGTCAATACAAAATTTACCCTTTGACAGTTATTTGATGGTCACCAGAGCAAGTGATCATCATTTGAACTGGCAACAGAGATACACAATAGCCCCGCTGAATTCTAATTTTAGTTATTGTGTAATATTAAACTACAAATCTTCTTTCATACAGGAACACAAGAAGAATCTTACACAAGGACAACTTACTCCAACAAATCCATTTCCTCCTATAGCCTTTTAAACCACGATCAAAAAACGTACATATTTTATAAATATAAAATTCTTAATTTTCCTGAATCTGGTAACATCATTACTGCTGTCCCTTAATCTCCTTTTTTGATATTGCTAATACATTGCATATTCAAATTAAACAAAATATGTGTGTAAAGGTGCTCCCTCACCTGTAATGTAACGTTGCAGATTCGAACATTTCATCAGTGAGGGAAGACAATCGAATATCACAAAGCGAACCTTGTAACGATACAAAAAAGAATTTACATCAGTGAAGGAGGAGAACCGAGCATTACAATGCGTACCTTGTATCAAATCTATTCTAAATGTACGCGAATGCTCGTCAGTCTGGCATGTAGGATTGTAAAGTAATGCTCAAAGTAGAATCTATTATATTACATTACACGCGAATGCTCGTCAGTCTGGGAGTTAGTATTGTAATGTACCTAATGCTCAAAGCCGGATCTATAATGTTACATTACACGCGTATGCTCCCGGTGAGGGAGCACCTTAAAATATTTGTGCCTTCTATATTTCGCATAGCAGAACGCATACTAGATAAACCAAGTGAAAACCACAAGGCGATAACATAATAAAAAAATAACACAGCTCGCTTGTAATGCAATTGAGTTTATTTTTTTTAATTTCATAATTATTTTATTTACTTACTGAATTTTCAGTTATTTATTATACCTTTTTGAATTTAAAGATATACATACTTAAAATCGTAATCGTAAGTACTCGGTTTGTTTATATTTTTTTATTAATACAAAAAAAATCCCTTCAATTAATAAAGACTATAAATATAGTAGCTTAGTTTAAAATATTTGTGTAATACTGGTACCTAAATTAAATTGAGACCTAAACCCATATATCATGCATATTATTTTAGAAATAAAAAATAAAAATCTTATATCTATATCTTTGTTTGTCGAAATCTATCCAGCCGTTCGAAAGATGCGAGGTAATAAATTTGATAAACAAATAAAAGAAAAGCGCAAAATCATAACCTTTTTTTGGCAGTCGAATAAAATATATAGGTTTAAAATAAGATGAATCTTAACTTATTTATAATTATTGTTGCAGATAAAGAAAACAGCTTAGTAACGACGCGTAGAGATGTGTTTGTTTATGTATCAGTGAGTATATAAATACATAAATTATCTATGTATAGATAGATTCGAGTGAGTGAAGTGCGTGCCAGCAGTTCTCGGTCTGTGGTCGTCGAGACCGCTATGCACTTACGCTCGTAACAGTCACAGTAGAAATAGACCAATATACAACTGTTTTTATATATAAGTTTAAAAAAATACCGGTAAGATATTTTTTGATTATGTTTGTTATATAGTTCATTAAATAAGAAGTAATTTATATAAGCAGCGGTTTAGAAAACATGATTGTGTTAAAATGTAAGGTTGTTCTAAATTTTTGTTATTAATTTACGTTCATCAATCAACTGTGAACAAAACACTATCATTTTATAACATTTTGAGTGTTATCTTCTCAGTTATAAAACTGTGTTAGTTATATTTCTAAATTCATTAGATGTTTAGACCCAGTTAACTTTCTCTAACAATTTGTTTCAACATGCTATGATGAGAATCTCCGACTTTCTTTTATATAAATTCAGTGTTCAAAATGACTCAGAGAAACAAAACCTTTTTATATAAAAAGGTTTTTTTTTGTGTTTCATTAGGAGTATCTTTTATAATTATTTATTTATTTTAATATAATATTGTATAATAATTATTTTTTTATCATTAAAAAAAATTGTAACTTTTCATGCTTCTATTGCAGTATTATATGTATAAACTATTATCTGATCAGATAAATAGGCACAAGATTATAGTTCCCATCGATAAGATACGCATGTTTTACAATTTTCATACATAACAATAGTAGAATCAAGATTATACCTCTGTCTGTACAAACTCCCACAGTAACCCAGTGTTTACATAATTAGGTACTTAAATGGAATAACATTAAAGCACATAGTACATTGTTATCTAATTCAAACAATTATTTACTTAAAATGTTTATCTATTATCTCATAGTCAAGGTTACTATGTTCTTAATGAACACGTAATTACGTTTTTGACTATTTAAACAGACAATCTTTTAAGTTGGCCAACATGGAGAAATCCGAATCCAAAGAGAATACTTACTTTCATACGAAAAGGCCATTTTTACACATAAACAATTTTGGCATAAGTATTTTTTGGTCGAGTGTGAGTTATGTCCATACCTACGTGAAAAAAGAACCTCGTAAGACATTCTTTTTATGAAAATTTCGCGGGAAGAGGAGATGAAATGTAAAGTTAAAGTTTATGCAAGGCAGCATTGCAGAAATATAATACTTTCAAGGAAATTAAAAATAAAATCTGTCAAAAAATTTTTGTTAGGTAAAATCATCAAATGAGTCTTCTTGCCTTGAATAGTGCAAGCGAGTTAATCAAACACCACCTACGTGAAGGTTGCAAAACATAAAATTTAAATATTTTCTCTTCATAATATTATTATTTTTACTAAGGCTCTTCGTACACAATGCAACGCAAGTCTCGATAACTTACGACTTTGGTTCCATTGAATCGTGCCTGTGTACGAACATCTATGGATTTGTATTGCGATAGTCACCTGGATACCACAGTGAAAAGCTGGGTACTCACTTAAGGGGCTAAACTTAATCTATGCGTAGCATGACCAAAATTTAAACACTATAAAGCTGAATATGGCCATCTGTCATCTATTAAACTAACTCGTATTTTAATGGTCAATTCCAGGTGAAGATGTGGGCCTGTGATCCGGCGACGACGTCGATGATCCTGGACAGCTACCAGGTGGCCGGACCGCTGTTCGTGCAGACGCTGCAGAGCATCTTCGCGGCACACTGCGCACTCGTAGGAGACCATCTTTGGCCTGATGATGCTACAAACGCTGTTCTCCAAGGTAATGGTTTTAATTGGAGATTTATTTTAGGTCTGGGTGCTTGTAGGATAAAACAAGGTAATACGCCCTAGTTGACAAAATGCCCCGTCATTCTAGCAACTTAGGGTGAGGCCAAACGAGCCCAATTTTTGAGTTGTGGGTCGCAGAACTCGCTCGCTTTCATAGAAATGCGTCGCGAGAGAGTCGTCTTTTGTTTTGTATGAAAGCGACCAAAATCCTGCGACTCACGACTCAAAAATTACGTCCATCTCGTAACAGTCGTAACCACACCCGAGTGTGGTCACTGTTGGTGTACACGTAACAGTACGACATAGCTCTTGGCCTCGGCCATTATACACCAACACTGACCACACTCGCGTGTGGTTTCGAGCAGTAGGTTTGAATGCTAGAATGACGGGGCGTTTTGTCAACTGGGGCGTATTACCAATTTTAACCTAAATGAGTTTAAATGTTTGTAACCCACGACACAGGAGAAATTCCTAGTACGCGGCAACGTTTGAAAAAAAAAGTATCGCTAGCCTGCACGCGTACTACTACCTATTCTACCAAGAAAAAAAGACAGACTAATTTATTTCATGGCTGAATATTAAATTCGTCTTTTTTCGCACGTGTATGGCATTAAAATAAAATTTTCTACATTTGAAACATTGCCATACATAAAACGCAAGAGTCTGTCTAAATTTTGACATGATGTCTTTTTCCGTCGACATAACCTATTTCTGCAGTGCCAGGCTATGCGTTCATTCTTTCCTTTAATTCTGACAGAGAATGAAAAAAAAGGATGTTGCCCATATTAAATAAATAAATAAAAATAAATATTCCACAACTATCACACAACGCCATCTAGTCCCAAGCTAAGCAGAGCTTGTGTTATGGGTACTAGACAACTGATAAACATACTTGTATATTTCTAAATACATACATATTATACATATATTACACCCAGACACAGAACAAATGATCATGCTCATCACACAAACATTTGTCCGAATCGAACCCACGACCCCCGGCATAGTAGTCAGGGTCACTAACCACTAGACCAACAGGCCAGACAAAAATAGTTATTTATGATACTAGTGCGGTAAGTTGGTTTTTACAAACGAGTAGACGAACGTCACGAGTTTGTAAAAACCAATTTCTGCACGTGTGTCATACAATGTTTTTCAACACATTTTTCCATATTAATATCAGATTCCTCGCTCGAACTCCGATTAGTCGCGACAATTTTGAAGTTCCTAATATGAAAATGGCGCGACTTTGAAAATGGCGCCACAAGCACGTGGTGAAAATTAGAACTACATATTTCGTCTCATTTTCTCTTTTGTATTAAAGTGAGACAGCGTATTGAGCAAAAGCGCTTCCAAGGAGGTTCTATCAGTCAGGTTGTTTATTCTCTTATTGTGAAATTCATTGGTGGAATTCTTTTTTTTTTTTTTTTAATTAAAAAAAACCGTAAAGAAAACGCACGCTGCTGTACAAGGGGGCGTGCGGTAAAATAGGTACTTAGGTGAGAGTACCTATTTTACCGCACGCTCCGTTGTATAGTGCGTAATTTTTAACTTTCGAACAATGTATACAGGCTTTGTAAATGCGTTTTACGAGCAAATGTGTTGAAAATATTCTTACCAACATGGAGCTTAAGCTTTAGCACTAACATTAAAGATAATGACGACCATTTTTTGTCAAGAAAAACAATGTAATTTGTTTTTAATTATATGCATTATGAAGGCCGAAATGAAAATAAAACTATTTAGACATAATTAAGCAAAATTGCAATAAAACAAAAAACCCTAGTGGTACTTTTGAAAATACAAAGTACAATTTTGTGATTAAGTAAAATATTAAGGGAAGGATAAACGTTGCGTCGCAACGTTGAGTGTAAAAATAAACAAAAGAAATAAATATATTATGATACAAAGGTGCAAACACAATAAATAACAAAGAAAAACATCAACGTTTAACTGTAATTCTTGCACAGAAAGGATATAACCAAGGAAAACAGGTCTGTAATTATTCAAATTGGTTTTGCAAAGAACCTAGTACTATATATAAGGAAAAATGTAGACTTAAGAGAAATGATCAGTGATACCAAGGAGAGTAATCAAAAAGAAAAAAAAAAGAAAAACGTTAGAATTGACATTATCATTGTTTAGAGAAAAACTCGGAGCCTTTTTTTCATTTCAAAAGGTCCCATTTTACATTTTTAGAACAGTTTTAATACAAGCAATACCGGAGGCGCAGCTGCCACAAAAGTATGATTGGGTGTAAAACATAAAAAAAAAATTGTAGTAGCAACCTAATTCACAAATGAAGGACAAAAAAAAACAAAAACATTCCTAAAATTAAGAAATATCGCAGAACTAGAGACCACAGAACTTGCTCAACATTATAGGAAATTAAATTTTAAAAGAAACAAACCATAGTATAGTGCTCCATTTATAAAAGCAGAGCTTTCCCAAAACGATATGCAACATGAATACAAAACGGTTAATAAGTATCGACAAAGCAGATGTTAAGTCTGGCCATGTTTCTAATTTATTATCTTTGCACATTTCAGATCCAAACTACGACTTCATAGTTGTGGGCGCAGGGTCTGCCGGTGCAGTGGTCGCAAATAGATTGAGTGAAGTACCGGAGTGGAAGGTGCTACTAGTTGAAGCAGGAGGGAATCCCACATTAGATACCGAAGTGAGTACCAATCGTAAAGCTAAAACGAAAAAACAATTAGCTGATGATAACTTTAAGAAAGTGCCTTCGATGCCGGCGCCGGCTACCAAAAATATCACTATTGGGAACCGACGGTAAGTATACTGCCGGCAGGAACTCGTGACTTGCTGGCACCCCGACTAGGACAATTTCGGAAAAAAAAAACACCCAGAAGTAGTAGCTCCGGGAAGCGGGGCTCCGTCGTCCTGTCAAAGAAAAAGTTTAGCTCAAGCAAGACTAGTCAGCCTAGGCAAAACTAGTTTGTCCCTAAAACGGTATTTACAATTTCACGTGCGTCAGCAGCTATTCAGTAACCGGCGCCGGCAGCGGAGGCACTCCCTAACTTTAAACCTGACATATATTGTTCGAACCCTATAAGGGTTACTCTTGATTCATTTCATGATATAACATATTAAAAACCGAAACACCCCAGTTATCTTAATGCATATAAATATATTTTACGTTTACTGTTTCAGATTCCACAACTATTCTACAATAGTATGAACACTCCAGTCGACTGGGGATACAAAACACAGCCACAAGATGCTTGTAAAAGCTACAAGAGTAAGGGCTGTACCTGGCCTCGAGGTAAAGTGCTGGGTGGCTGCAGCAGTGTAAACGGCATGTTTTACGTGCGAGCCAACAAGGCTGACTACGATGAATGGGCAGCAAACGGAAACTACGGCTGGAGCTATGATGAAGTCTTACCCTACTTTCTAAAAAGTGAAAACTTCACCGGAGAATATACTGAAGAAAGGAGCAAATATCACGGTCGAGATGGTCCATTACATATTATCGAACCGTCAGAGCTCAATTTCTTTGAAGATACAGTTATTAAGGCAGCCGTTGAACTTGGACTAACCAAATCGTCAGATGTTAATGGTCGTAGTCAAATGGGAGTCATAGCGAGCCATTCCAATATTAAAGATAATTTTAGACATAGCACGGCAAGAGCATTTCTGACTCCAATTAAAGATAGAAAGAATTTTCACGTGATTAAGAATGGCCTCGTTACCAAAGTTTTATTCAAGCCTGGCACAAAAACAGTGACCGGTGTCCAGATTCATAAAGATGGAAAGGATATAATTGTAAATGCAAAGAAAGAAGTAATAGTCTCAGGAGGTTCCATTAACTCACCTCAAATTTTAATGTTATCAGGTATTGGACCTAAAAAGCATTTACAGGATCTGAATATTGAAGCTGTTACTGATCTGCCTGTAGGTGAAAACTTACAGGACCACTTATTTGTCCCGGTATACTATACAATGCCAGGTGATGCAGACGTGACTTCCATAAAGAACATAGCGGGCGCATTCGCGGAGTACTTTTTAAACCAATCTGGAATATTCAAGGATACTACTCCGCACAGAGTCATCAGTTTCATAAACACTACACATCCTGACTCATCTATCCCAGATGTGCAGCATCATTATCTTGTGTTACCTCCTGGTGTGACTGGAATGCTAGATGTATATGAGTTGCATGGTCTCAATGACCACGTTTATCAGCAATTTCGAAATATGAACAAGGACAATTTTGTGATAATAGTGTACACTGTACTATTGCATCCAAAGTCGAAAGGTAAAATTTTGCTGAATAGCAAGAACCCTTCCGAACATCCTCTGATATACGCAAATTATTTCGAGGAGCCAGAAGATATGGAAACTGTACTAAGGGCAATGAGGCAACATGGCTTGAGACTGGGCGAAACAGAAACATTTAAGAAAGCCGGATTAAAATTGAATTGGATAGATCTCGAAGCGTGCAAGAGTTTTGAAAAAGCAAGCGATGAACACTTGGAGTGTATAGCGAGAGAGCTTACATTTTCGCTGTACCATCCTACTAGCACCGTGAAGATGGGACCCAAGAGCGACCCAACATCGGTGGTGGACCCCGAGCTAAGGGTGCACGGTGTGAAAGGGTTACGAGTGATTGATGCAAGCATAATGCCCTTCGTGGTTAGAGGGAACACTAACGCCCCAGCTATAATGATCGGTGAGAAAGGAGCCGAGATGATCAAGCAAACGTGGTCGCACCAACACGGTGAACTATAAATGCGTGTTGAGTACAACAAAAGTCTTGCAAAAGTATCTGCAATAAATTGTGATAAATGAAATAATACTAGGTTATTAAAGAATAAAGATAAAATTGTACAGACATTTTGTGTATCTGTGTAGTTATTTATTGAACTCTCCCTAATCAATTATGTTGTTTCCATTAATTCTGAGACATAAGGAATTATTGAGTATTGTCAAGAAGGATTCTTTACTAAACAATGATTTTGTATTGGTTTAAGATCTAATTACTATAATAAACATTTGTATTGCATAGTAACAGTGCAACTGTTCCTTAATAAATTTTCATTTTTCAGATGAATCGAAGTTAAATAGTGACACAATATTATCAATACTAGTTAAAGCACTATGTAGTCGTTAAATTGTGCACTTGAATTATTAATTAAATAAAAATTGATACTGAGTTACGTTGTTAATAGTTGTGAATAATCTTTACATCAATTTAGTTTCTGGCCAACGTATTGTATTTTATTATTGGCTACTCGTATAAAACAAAACACATGGGCGTGTTTAGCCGATACAAAATCTTGACAGCAGTAAAAGAAAAATGGCGAATGTTGTTTATGCAGAGTAGCATAGCTCAGCATGGTTTTGGCCGATAATTTAGTCTGCATAACTGACTGTTCAGCATTTCTGTCCAGATTTTTTTATCGGCTAAACGCCTAATCTATTTCACCTGGATTTAACTAACAGCTACGTACCGACTACATCTAGTTTTAGCTCCGACTAAAACAAGGTGAGGCCGCATTTGTTTTGACGTAACAGATACATTATCAGGTCACGCCCACATTAATACACTATCATCAGAAATTGATTAATGACAAGAATTAACGTTTATCGCAAAAGACAACAGATTATAAAAAAATACTGAGCCTGAACGATCACCTTTTTTTTACGTGGTAAAATCATCAAGTGAGTCCTCCCACCCCAGGCAGGGCGGGAGGGACTGTCAGACTTGTACTGACTAAAATCCACGATGTCCTTCAGTAGCCCTTTATCTTCCGGGGTCAGGGTGATGGGATAAGTCTCGCGACCCCGGCAGGCTTTGGCCCTCTGTGAGGGGGACCCATCATTTTGGTGACGCTCTTTGAGGCGTACGTGGAACACGTGAACGATCCCCTTTGCAAAAACATATTCGTGCACTGTATTTCTTAAAGCAAAACGCATGTACTAGAAAAATCAAGTTAAAACCGATTCGCAAGGCGATAATTATTTATCTGAACCTGAATTTTGCGGTTTTATAACATCTTTTGCTTACTTTTATTTTATTGTTGAAGATAAGAAAGCTTAGTTATGACGAGCAGATATAAATTATGATGTTCATGTGTATCAGTGGGTATATAAAGATACACATTATATAACTTCAGATAGATGGGAGTGAGTGAAGTGCATGCTAGCAGATGTTTTTCGTGAGTGGTCGACACAAAACAGTTGTAGTGAAAATAGAAAATAATACAAATATTTAGATTTTGAAAGAGGATAATTACCGGTGAGATACTTTTTGATTCAATATTTTTTAATAATAAAGTGAATTTTAATAATTATTGAAACAAGCTTTGGTTTAGAATGGGCACTAATGTATGGAACTTTGCCCCAATGCTAAATAGCCATATTCTATACAGGGTCATCTGTAAAACATTATCAGCCTTTCATGACCTGAAAGTACTTCTTTTTTAAGCAACAAATTACTATGAAACCAACCCAGAAAAAATATGAAGTGTTTCATACAAGACGGATGTTTTTCCATTGACAATTATATTACTGAAACACCTGAACTGTTGTAAATTTATTCCAAACTAGCTGTGCCCGCGACTTCGTTCGCGTGGATGTCGGAACTTACCAATGTATTTTTTTGTGTGAACCGCTGTTGAATCCTCCAACCGACACAAAAATATTATATTATTAGGTACTTCATATAAGCTAGTTCTTCTTTATTAACAACATTTGCTGTGAACCATCATTCTGGACCGTACGTACATAAATAAACCCTGTATTTAGAATTTTAGTAGAATATTTGACGTAATTGGTATAAACGCCCTCTGTTGTTCCTATGCAGAACCATGTAATTGATTAAAAAATATCGATAATAGGATTTCAAGTTCAAGCTTCTATCATTTTTTTTCGCGTGAATAAATGATTCTATACTATTCACTACCACCGTATCCCATTACGTCCCATCCTGTCCCATCCTATCCCATCCTGTCCCATCCTGTCCCATACTGTCCCATCCTGTCGCATCCTGTCCCGTCCTGTCCCGTCCTGTCCCGTCCTGTCCCGACCTGTCCCGTCCTGTCCCGTCCTATCATCATCATTAGATGAATTATTTGAATATGTAGTTTTTCTACCGAAGCTAGATCGCGCTACTGAACTACGCGTCTTGGTGTGACTGTGAACTGATCGTAATTTTACTACTGAAACACTTTAAATTCGAATAACTTTTGATAGACTGAACCGATTGCAATGAAACAAAACTAAATGTTACCTCATGTTACGCTAAATCGTTGTGTATATAAGTTGTTCACATTGATTTCGTACTTTTTACGTGATGCCCGGACATATAAACATACAAACAGACAAACAGACAAAAATTCTAAAAATGCTAGAAATGGGTCCTATTGGTTGTCCTTTAACACCCTAGCTATTTTTTTTGGATTTTATTTTGATGTACAAAAACAATTTTTCTACAGTTTTATTATATGTATAGATAGATATAGATAACCCTGTATACCGATGAAACGTGCGTTCTACGGAGTAGCTTGTTTACTAATATTATGTTTTATTTTCTTTGGGAGCTCCAACAGTGGACCAGTTTCAACATTTCTTAAAACTGCATTTGTGTAAAATTTTATAAAAAACAACGTTCATAAGAAATATTTGTGTAAGTAATTAACGGTATTCATGAATGTTAATAAATCGACAAAAAAACAGTATATGTATTTAATTTTGCTGAATTACTTATACTTAAAGTTATATAGCTCCACTGACTGTGAATCCAAAAGTAGCCATAATAAAAAATAAATTGAAGAGATCTTCATCTAATTTTGCCCATTCTCCTTTAAACATTGGTTTCGTTCGTTTATTATTTTTTCTAACAGTTACTTACATTTTGTAGCTCAAAAGATTCTTTAGGCTAATCGCTCACTGGGTTTTTTTTTTGCGTAGACTTTATTACAAATTCGAATGCAATAATAAGTGCAAAATGAGTGCAAATGCCCGCAAATTTAATTTTGGCGATAAAGAACGAATTATTTACTTATATCTTATCTACAAGCTGTTATGAAAGCCACACTGCGTTAGTTCGACTCGCACGTAGCCATTTTTTTATATTTCACATATTTCTTCCCATAACATTTTCTAATTATGGCTTAACCTACTGGTGGATAGGGCTCCAGAGACAGGAACCTCCTAAAAATACAAGAAGTATCAAGGTGCACTGTCTTTTAAATTGAATTAAATTAACAATTGTTTGTTTAAAAATATTTAACTCATAAGTCAAGGTTATCAACGAACTAGTGCCTACGCTTATAAATCTTTAAGAGTATTAATAGTGGGAAGTAAAATCGAGATACGACTACCCCAAGTATGACATAAGGACTAATCATGATGTTTATAAAAATAGAACTTAATTTTAATTTGACCGTACAATTCCAGGTGAAGATGTGGGCCTGTGATCCGGCGACGACGTCGATGATCCTAGACAGCTACCAGGTGGCTGGGCCGCTGTTCGTGCAGACGCTGCAGAGCATCTTCGCGGCACACTGCGCGCTCGTAGGAGACCATCTTTGGCCTGATGATGCTACGAACCTTGTCCTTGAAGGTATTTTTTTGCCTGCTATCCCCGAAGGGAGAGGTGTATTTAATAGCACAGCTAGCCTAGTCAACGAATGCTCAAAACAATGTATAGAGAGTGCTTGGAACACAATTTTTGAAGTAAGGAGAGGTGAACTTAGCAAAAGTGCCGCCTTTTAACCTTTAAGCCACGGCTAGCTTTTATTTTGTTCGTAGTGGCTATGTCGTCGAGAACGCAAATTTTCCGAGATATAAGCTGAAAAGATTCCGAAAAACCTAAAAATGGATTTTTGTTGACTGAGCTAACCACAATTTTGTCAGTTATGCTTGAGTACAAGTTTCATGAGACATCCTGTACAGAAGATAAAATGATAATAATAGATACATTTATCAATTAAGTACAGCTCTGGTTTATATAATATAAGCGAAGTAAAAAACTCAAAATGACAGCCAAAATGAATAAGACGATAAGATGAGATACCAAGTCAAGACGAATTAGCGGTCAATAATATCTAAAAAGCCGTAGCTAAAGATGAAAATGAAGCAGATGTTTAGTCTGGTCAAATCTGTAATTCAAAAAACTTTGTACATTTCAGATCCGAACTACGATTTTATAGTGGTCGGAGCAGGGTCCGCAGGACCGGTAGTCGCAAATAGATTGAGTGAAGTGCCGGGATGGAAGGTGCTACTAGTAGAAGCAGGAGGGAATCCTACGTTAGATACCGAAGTGAGTAGCAGAACAAAGAAGCAAGTATACTATAATTTATATTTATATCAAGCATATATGCCAAGCTATCACAGTTTTGCCTAACAAATAGGAAATGGAAAAGCGTGGTCGGGCGACAAGATACGGGTAGGAGGGCAGAACATCAAAAGGAGTCAGATTAAGATGAAAAAACCCAACTTAATGTTAAATTGTTTGTTGATAATGCTTATAAAACTATTCCACAATAATATTTCAGATTCCACAACAATTCCACAACAGTATGAATACTCCAGTCGACTGGGGATACAAAACACAACCACAAGATTCTTGTAGAAGCTACAAGAGTAAGGGCTGTTCCTGGCCTCGAGGAAAAGTGCTGGGTGGCTGTAGCAGTATCAACGCCATGTTTTACGTGCGAGCCAACAAGGCTGACTACGATGAATGGGCAGCTAACGGAAACTACGGCTGGAGTTACGATGAAGTCTTACCCTACTTTATGAAAAGTGAAAATTTCACCGGAGACTATACTGAAGAAAGGAGCAAATATCATGGTCGAGATGGTCCATTACATATTATTGAACCGTCTGAGCTCAATTTCTTTGAAGATACAGTTATTAAGGCAGCCGTTGAACTTGGACTAACCAAATCGTCAGATGTTAATGGTCGCAGTCAAATGGGAGTCATAGCGAGCCATACTAATATCAAAGATAATTTTAGACATAGTACAGCAAGAGCATTTTTGACTCCAATTAAAGATAGAAAGAATTTTCACGTGATTAAGAATGGCCTAGTTACCAAAGTTTTATTCAAGCCTGGCACAAAAACAGTGACCGGCGTCCAGATTCATAAAGATGGAAAGGATATAATTGTAAATGCAAAGAAAGAAGTAATAGTATCAGGAGGTTCCATTAACTCACCACAAATTTTAATGTTATCAGGTATTGGACCAAAAAAGCATTTACAGGATATGGACATTGATGTGGTCGCTGACCTCCCTGTTGGTGAAAACTTACAGGACCACGTATTTGCTCCTGTATACTATTCCATGCCCGGCGATACTGAAGTGACTTCCATAAAGAACATTGCGGGCGCATTCGCGGAGTACTTTTTAAACCAATCTGGAATATTCAAGGATACTACTCCGCACAGAGTCATCAGTTTCATTAACACTACACATCCTGATTCATCCATTCCAGATTCGCAGCATCATTATCTTGTATTGCCTCCTGGTGTGTCTGGATTGCTCGATGTATATGACTTGCACGGACTGAGTGACGAGGTTAATCAACTATTTCGAAAAATGAACAAGGACAATTTTGTGATAGTAATCTTCAATTTAGTACTACATCCGAAGTCGAAAGGTAAAATTGTGCTGAACAGCAAAAATCCTTTCGAACATCCTCTGATATACCCAAATTACTTCAAGGAACCGGAAGATATGGCAACTATTTTAAGATCTATGAAGCAACATAGCTTGAGACTAGGCGAAACAGAATCATTTAAGAAAGCCGGATTAAAGTTGAATTGGATAGATCTCGAAGCATGCAAGAGTTTTGAAAAAGCCAGCGATGAACACCTGGAATGTATAGCGAGAGAGCTTACATTTTCGCTATACCATCCTACAAGCACCGTAAAGATGGGACCCAAGAATGACCCAACATCGGTGGTGGATCCCGAGCTAAGGGTACACGGTGTGAAAGGATTACGAGTGATTGATGCAAGTATAATGCCTTTCGTGGTAAGAGGGAACACTCATGCCCCAGTAATTATGATCGGTGAGAAAGGAGCGGAGATGATCAAGCAAACATGGTTAGAAGAAAGTGGTCACAGTGAGCTTTAATGCATAATATGGGTACAATAATAGTTTTGAATTTTAAATAAATTGTGATAAATATAACTAAGTTATTAAAATATAGTATTTGTACAGACATTATGTGTATCTATGTTGTTATTTGTCTTCCTAACCAATTGTGTCGTTCCTACTAGTCATTAATGGCCTAAGGTATCGTTATTGGGTATTTCCAAAGTGGCCCCTGAATCAATTTTGGAAATTAGGTTGTCCCATGACCATCAGGTCAGGATCTGATGACGGAATTTTGAAGATAACGAGGGATATCTTCAATTAAAGATAGAAAATCAACCGTGATTGTGGCTTACAAATTCACTGCAGCCTATACATTTAAGTTGGCCAGCCGAGGGAAATCCGAATCCATAAGAGATAAGGAAAATACTCTCTTAGATAAGAACAATATACATATAAAATAATACTCTGGCTGTAAGACGTCATAATACGGCCGCAGGTGTAATATATTGCTAAGTATCATTTTACCGTGACATTAACTTAATTACTTTTATATACCTGAGTGTTGTATATCATGCACCTCTTTTATGATATTAATTTACTTTCCTGATTAGATTGGTCGCTATCACAACTGGGTAGTGCCGGATCTAGGAGAGGGTAGGCGGGGTACACGCCCCGGGCGCCAGTCTTGGGGGCACCAAAACTGATTAATGTTAATGTTCCCTAAAATCAACTATACTAACGCTCTTGGCACTTATCAACTTAGCCTCATAACCGTCGATAAAATATAGAGGTAGTTATCATCCAAGTTCAGTTGAGAACAGTGACAATCAGTCAAGTTTGCTAATAGCCCTGCAGGGCTTCATTTCCAGAAGGCGGCAAGTCGCTCGATCATGAAGTAGGTATATTTGTCTCGTTCAGAAAAATAAAACAATAATCTATGGTCATGGCCTAGTAACAACTTCTTTCTTTTAATTTTTTGACAGTTGTTTTGAAAGACTTTATAGGGGACGTCACTGTCAATTTCCTTTCAGTGTACCCGGTTCGAAAAAAACGTTAATCCGGGGCTGCAACTGTCTGAGGCTAATTCCCTCAACATTATGACATAATAATATATATTAATAGGTACATTTATTATACATATATATCAAACTGGTTTATTTGATTCAATTGTTATTGATAGGAATAGGTATTTAATTAGGTAGTGTTAAACGAGAAACGGTAACTGGAATCCCAACCCTACGCATCGTGGTACATCCTTAGTGGAGCAAGCAGAGACAAGTCAGGGGGACGTATGTCAGCGCGGTGTGATTTGACATGACCGGCAAATTCAAGTTCCAAGATGATAATTATATTTTATTGAATAAATGGTGGATTCAGTAATGGTGTAGTTTTGCATTCATCAGTTCAGAAGTGGCAAAATTACTTACGTGCTTATTTGGACATAAAACATAAAATTATTGTGTGAAAACTTTGAATGTGAAAAAAAACAAAGGAACATCATTTTTTCCGGTTTTGGTTTTTCATGGTGCGATCTGATGGTATTTGCGTGATAATATTATGAGCTGGAGCCATCATCATCATGGAGAATTGTCAAGAACCTTGTGGAACCGTAAAGAAGCTTTTAGATTACTCCGAATTTCGAAGGATTTTACAATACTTATTTTGGAAGGACGATAAGAAGGACGTTACAATACTTATTTTGGGGGACACATGGAAACTTGGTGAGCTTGTTCTGATTTACCTATCTGAATCTGATTTGAAAAGTTGACCTACTGACCAAAGTGTTATAAATATATTGGGTTATGGGTTGTGCATCTGTAAATAACTGCATTTTATACATGGATATTAAATTTAATTCGACGGCACGGTTGGCGCAGTGGCTGATCGATCGACTGCTGCGCGGCGTGTCGCGGGTTCGATTCCCGCACGAAGCGAATATTGATTTGAAAGTAGTTGTTCCGGGTCTGGGTGTTTTTGTGAGTGAGTTCCTATGTTTCTAAGCGGACTCACGACACAAGAGGTATTCATAGAAGGGGAACAATTTCATCAAAAAAAAAGCAATTACTGAGTCAGTTATGAACTTGATTAATTTGGTGGTAGAAGACTGTGGTCTTATTGTTAATATTTTGGCTAAATAAGTTGTTTGACTGTTGTTTATAATATTCTTGGTGCAATTATTGTTGTTCAGAATACTTCATAATCTTTTCCTAATATAAAAGTGGCCTCATGATAAAAGGTGTTCTACTATTCAAGTAGTTCTTCTGCTTCTGAGGAATAGGAGAAAGAGCAAAGTAGTAAAAGGAAGAACAACAGGTAAGGGTTGGAGAGAAAGAATTGTAGAATAGAAGCATTAGAGAGGCTGTTTAGAGGGCTCAAACAAACACAAAATTATCATGCTTCTGAGTCTACACCATAGACAATTAGCAACCAGTTTCTATGTCAATATTTTTGGTCGAAGCGAGCACCAATGGAAAAATGGAACCACTATGGTTCGTTATTTGAGGCGAAATGACATATTGCCGAAGTTTGATCTTTAGACTATTTCTGTGTTTGTTGAACGTTGGATTAGAAATTCTAAAAGTATAGGTCTCATGTGTGGTTGAGACGAGAGAATATTAATTTGTAATTGTACGTCTAACCTATGCGGGTATGCTAAAGGTTGGTTCAAGAGACAGCTTCCATTTATGATGTGAGCTGGGCAGAATGGAAGTAACGTCTTTATAAAAGTACTTTCATGTACAAAGTAAAAAAAAAGTTAAATTTGAGTTTTCGTAAAAAGGGTAAGTAAAGACCATGAGGAAGATCCAATTATTTTATTATGAATTGGGTATAGGGATGTCTTGCGGAATGTCGGATAAAGTGATGGCTTCTGTGAGTCATCATAAGTATTTTTCGCAATAAACTTGTAGGAGCAATATCTGCAGGATGTCATGATCCTGTTTCTTTATTACCTAAAGTACCTGGTCAGTGTTAAGACATCAACAACTTTAGTGCAGCAGTTTGACAATAAAAAGGAAAAGCTAGATAAACCAACGTGTTTTGCATGTGGCATGTGGTTTAAAAGGTACATACTCGTACGAGTATTGTCTACTTTGATTTTACGTATGGAAGCAGTACAAAATATTAATTAATGGGATAAATGTTAAAGCTTTTTATTGATTTTGGAAGTTCATGCAATATTATAAGGGAAGCCTTTAGCAGACAATAGTAACTGATGACACGATGATCATTCAGGGCTATAGTGATTCATTGACTCTATCTTTGGGTATGGTTAATGCACGTTTGAAAATTGATGGCTTAGAAAGATACACTTATTTTTATGTGGTGTCTGATAATTTACACAAGTTTGATGTGTTAATAGAACATCAATTTACTGAAGTATCATTATATACTTGTTGTGGAAACTTTCATCCATCTTATTATTAATAACAATGAGTTGGGTTTTTAAGAATATCGGATCTGAGCGCTCAGTTAGGAAAATCCGATTACATCTCCAAACTAGTGTTACTCTACTGCCTAGAATTAACCATTCTGTCTATGACGGCTACTATTGTAACTGGACTTCTTTAAGTGAAGTCTGGTGTGAGATCAATATAATATAGAATAAGAAGTAGAAACTTAAGATGAGACCACTATAGTGAATGTTCTAGAGTCATGAGACTATCTTTATGATGAAACGCAAGTCCCTGAGTTGATTGCCAATTCTAGTTAAAGTTAAGAAGCAATAAATATACATTCCTCACTGGGTGTGTTGAATATATAGGCCATGAAATTTCCACGGCTGAATTACACCTGTCAGTTGATAAGTTCACTGCAGTGAAATAGTTGGAACACCATGCGGTGTATAGTCGACAAAAATGAATCGTGACTCAAAAACCATTTGAACCTGTCAAAATAACAAAGATCAAGATCGTTAGCATGGACATGTATGTTTACTCGAAACTATACCTAATTGTATTTGAATGTGTGTAAGAAAATAAGCTTACGGTGGGTCATAATTCAACTTGTCGATTGTACATCAATTTCACCACCCTGGTTTTGGCAAACTCTTTTACAAGGCAAAAGACACTATTTTTACACTAGATGAAGCCGGTGTTTCGTACCTGACTACTCTGAGAAGAAACATCCGGAACAAACTCAGAGGTTACAGTTTTCTTTAAAGTCCAGACAATTTTGTATTGATCAAGTTATTTGAGAACCATGCAGGAGTCTGAGTTGGTCTTTTAAAGAAAGAACGACACAGATTTGAGTGGGCCTGTTCACTCAGTGCAAGCACGTGTCAGTTACCGTGTATCTTAACTTATAACACAAGGAGCTCATCCTGGTTTGGCGAGCTACTTTAGAAATTTTATAAATGGCTTCGTTAAAATAGCTCTTCCTTTAATTAAATTGATAAAAGACTGTAGATCGGAAATGAGGTCAGAAACAGCACTATGCAGTACATATTTTAAAGGCTCTGTTAACGTCTAATGCGGTACTTAAGATGTATTTCCATTCCAAATCGGGAAACTTACGTTTACACAGATGCTTTCAAAGCGGAGTTTGATCGTCAATCAGATGGTCTACTAAAAGTTGTTTCATATTCAATAAGCATTGGCTGTGGTTTTCAGTATTCAAAAGATTAAAGTAAATATGACAGGAATGAAATACACTGTGGTAAGAGACTAGAACAGTCTCTTACGATAAGCTTGGTTTAAGAGGGATTTGTCATCTCGAATAACTAGGTGGTGGCTTGATTTCTAGAAGTATGTGTGTGAGTTTAGAAGTGGAACATGGACCAGGCATATCGGTGCTTCTAATATTGAGGTAATTGAAGAAAAATAAATTATTGGCATTTCACAAGAAGGTGTTAAAGGAATTCAAGCATTGATATTAAGTTAAATTTGAAGTTAGAAGTTGATGCCCGTAAGTATACGGAGGGTGAGCTAATGAATAATATATTATCACTATTGGCCCGTCCCGGCTTCGCACTGGTGGAAGTCTCTAAAACCCGGTACCGATTGTTACAAACACAACAAAAAAAGAATTGGTCCAGCCGTTTTCGAGTTATGATCTTAGCGACACATTTTGCGATCTATTTTTATATTAGAATAGATATAAGTTGTTGAATGTCCAGTTGACGAGCTCGTGGCTGAATATTATAGCCAACGGGCCGATCTTCTGGGTTAAGCCGTGCTTGTCAAGGTTGGTCAGTGGTTGGGTGACCATCTGTCATAGCGAGCATCTTTTGTGCCTCGGAAAGTACGTAAGGCCTTTGGTCCTCGCTATCATTTGTGGATCTTTGACAGTCGTTGCTATTGATCGGAGGCTCTGAAAATCTGACAATCAGTTTTGGCATGGGGTATTGTTTAACCTAGTTATTGGGTTGTGGAGGGCCGATGGACAGTCGCTCCATGTAGAATGCAGATATTGAGCTGCGTCTGGTTTGCTGGAAGTAAAGTAAAAAAGTAGTTTTTAAAAGGCTGGGCAGGTGACGATGTATAATGACCTTATGTGTAGAATTATCGAAGAGGGGATCAACCTTCTCTTGTCAAAAGTTGCCTTGTGGCATATTATGAGAGTTTATCATGACGGTAATTGTCATCTCGGCGTAGAAAAGTGTCTGGAACCTATTACGGCTAAATACATGTTTTCTAAAATTATGAAATTTATTGAGAAGTATGTTAGCAACTGTATTGGGTGTTAATTCACTAAGAAACTGTCAGGTAAACAACCTGGTTGGTTGCGTTGTTGGCAATTCATATGGCGGAGGAACGAAGAGAATGGGTTGCTTATCTTCCAAGTATTCAACTGAGCATTAATAGTATGGTCTGTCTATGGACAGGTGTTGCGTGTGGCTTTCGTCCACGATTGGCTAGTGATTCACAAGATCAACTGTGTGTTGAGCAGAATGTGGCAAAGTTGAGTCAAGGAGCTAGTAATAAAATTGAGAAGGGTGTTTCTCTTATGAAATTGCGATTTGACAAAAGATGCAGAGAGCTCTGGTTATGGTGGAGTGGCAAATTATGAGGCTAGGATTGACTAGTGGTAAACTAGTGCCGTGATATGCAGGACCGAAGAAGGTCACAGCAGATAGCGTTTAATGACAGATATGAGGTGACATCTATTATAAACGAAAGAATTAAAGAATATTTTCGAAACATTATCACTCATTTCTCTTCAGCACTGTATCCAGTGCTGAAGAAAAATGAGTTCCTCAGGTAAGAAATGAGTAAAGACTAAATTTTGCCTCCGCGGCTTATCGATAAAACTTCAATTATCTTTGGGATAGTAGTAGAAATTATTCTTACCTGAGAGCTTAATGTTTAGTGCCTGTGGGACTTGTCTGAATAATAGTTACCTTCCTGGTTGCATTGCCTACGGGGCTGGTTGCATTGCCTGTGTGGCTGGTTGCATTGCCTACGGGGCTGGTTGCATTGCCTGTGTGGCTGGTTGCATTGCCTACGGGGCTGGTTGCATTACACACTAACTGGTTGCATTGCCTACGGGGCTGGTTGCATTACATAATGGGCTGGTTGCATTGCCTACGTGGCTTTTACGCTGTTTACAGTCAGTGACCGGCATTGCTTGACCCATCTTTCCATTTATTCCGCATTAAGATGGGCCGTGTAATGAAGGATTCTATTACCTATTACGGCGCATTGCCTGCGGGCTTTGTGGGGTTTCTGTGTTCGTGTTTGTTCGCAGGTTTCACGGCTCTTCGTGTTCATTAAGAGTGCAATTCCGTCGAGGACGCCGGATAGTCAGGAAGGCCGAACTGTTAAACGAGAAACGGTAACTGGAATCCCAACCCTACGCATCGTGGTACATCCTTAGTGGAGCGTGGAGCAAGCAGAGACAAGTCAGGGGGACGTATGTCAGCGCGGTGTGATTTGACATGACCGGCAAATTCAAGTTCCAAGATGATAATTATATTTTATTGAATAAATGGTGGATTCAGTAATGGTGTAGTTTTGCATTCATCAGTAGGTAGAGTCCCGCGGATATGATAAAAAGATAACATTGAAATAACTGCTTTATCTAAATAATTTATAACTGACAAGATATCACCCATCCATCATAATTATACAAATATATTTTCATGTTTTCTCTATCGAAAAAAAACCCAAGAAGGTTTTTTTTACTATCATTGTTATTTTGACTTTACTTTTAAGCAAACAAAAAATAACAATTTATTTGACCTGTGCTGGCAAGACGATGCGATTTCGAATACATGTTATTGCTCAGAACTTTGTCACATAATATTTCAGAGAATTTCATTATTTGGTGTAGTACATTCTTTTGGCTGACCTGAGCGTGGATGGCTATCTCCGAAACTATGAATAATATCGAAAAACGTTGAAAGGAGTCTCTAGGCCGATTTTGACGAAAACTAAAACTGTATCATTAGATTCTAAAATCTGATAATTTACAAAAATATACAAAAAATAATATACAATTTTTTTTTTAGTTTTAGTTTTAGAGGTGCTAATAGCATGTTTAGACAATTATGACATCAGCAGAGACGTTTTTGATCACTTTTTGCTATGTGAAACTATGGAAATTGTAATGAAAAGAAGCAAGATGGCGGCGTTAGTACCTGTTGACAATTCAAAAGTGCCTTGAAATCCAAAACTGACCTACTTGAAATAATGAATTGATTTTGATTTTGTAGTTCCTACGGAGTCCAGTCAAGCACCGAAAGAACCTTGTAATAGTGTAATAGCAAAACTCAGCCGGAATCATTGCTCAGATATATTCGACAGCATTATTTTTCTGATGTGGCAGGATATTGTGTTGCAGTTTTAGAAGGTTCCTTTCTCTGGACCCCTAATTGCCGATGGCTTGGAGCCTGTTGCTGATACCTACTATTATTTATCTAAAATATTTACATAAATGAAGACAATACAGTAGGTAATCAAAAAGCGATGGCCACCTTTTGCACACAATTCCTCAACGACGATATATTACTAGACTCCGCATGCACGACCTAAGAAACAAAAACTATTCGGTCAACTCGCTGAGGTACTACGTAAGGTACTGCGTTGTGATTGGCTAACTCAAGGTCTGTTCTGTCTCAAGGTATGTTTACGGCTCACAGGAGTGGTCGAAATAAGACGGATATAGGTAAGACTTTTTTGCCTAATGTGTTGACAGACATCGGTCGCCTGTTATTAGGAGTCTAGTAAGTATATTTGTACCTATTGCTTTTTGCACACATTTCTTAATGTCCAAATAGGTAATTAGTGCTTTACGCAATAATTTTAGAGCGATGATTAAGCTCGATAATTATGCATATAAAAATCTAGCCATGTTTAAAATATTGAGACATAGGTTACTTTAAAGTTTCGATGTCAAAGGTGTCTGACGATACAATCTACAGATGTTAATATAAGTGCTATTACAAATATTTTTGAACAGTCATACTATAATTGCAAGCAAATGATTTTTTTTCAAACAAACTAATTCGATCTTTTGGAACACAAAACATTACAAAAATGCTAACTTAATTGTTATTGTTTTCGAAATTATTGCATTGATATATTCCTCCTAAAATCCCAAATATCATTAGAAATATGTTTTAAAAAATAGCAAAATGGCGGGTTACATAATAATATTACCGCAGCGTTTAGGTATCATGGTCCCAACGTTCTAACTTTGGACTGCTACAGAATAGAAAAAACCCAATAGCAATTTTAGCCCTACTGGGAATCCAATTCAGGACCCCGCGCCAGCCTTGCTTACTACCTCGTGACCAACGGCTCAATTACACATTAGAGCTGCAACTAAGAGGAAGAATGTTCAACAAATTGTACGGTAAAGACATACGGTCCTATGCGCAGACGCATTAACACACACAGCACATCGTTGCCAAAACAGACGAGTCAAGGTTACTAGCGAGTCTTCACTGTTGGGTGCGATTGTGAAAATACGATGATACTTATTACTTCAACTGTACTGTTACAAACGTTTCATGGGTTGTTTGTTTATGCATCGGTAACTGTGATTAAAATTTTCCTATATTATGTAAGTAACTTTTGAGGAGCTCGTGGCTAAATAATTACAGCCGCACAGGCCGATCTACAGGGTTAAGCCGCGCTTGCCGAGGTTGGTCTGTGGTTTCCGCCTCGGAAAGCACGTAAAGCCGTTGGTCCCGGCTGTCGTTTGTAAATCTTTGACAGTCGTTACTATTAGCGGAAGCTTTTAAAGTCTGACAACCAGTCTTACCATGGGATATGATATTGCCCAGTTACTGGGTTGTGGAGGTTCGACAGGCAGTCGCTCCATGTAAAATACTAATATCCAGCTGAATCTGGTTTGACTGGAAGCCAACCCCAATATAGTTGGGAAAAGGCTAGGCAGATGATGATGCAAGCATCGTAGAACGATAAAAAGTACCTATTATATGTTTGTGTTAGCCCACATTATAAACTGCCTGTAACCAACACCACCAAAAAATTCTGTCTGAAAAAGTAACACCTATCTATCCATCCATCCTATGGAGTGGAAACATATTTTTCGTACTCCTCCACTATTATTTTCTGATTAATTTAATTTCGTTGCAAGATCCAAGACAGGTAAATTCTTTCTCCGGGATACATCGAGCTTCATTGCCTCGGCGCTTTTCTGGTGGTTGCCACTGTTGATTCTGGCTTTCAGGAGTTACAGTGGTTTAGGAATAGCGTTGTAGGTTTGTCCCATAGTATCCATCCATCCAATGTTATTTGCCATGCATGACTTTGAAATGCTTTCTACATCGCTGGTTAATTTCTAAGAAGATATAGAGTGCAAAGCTTAACTTACTAAGCCATCAACTATGGCTTTTAACTTTAATTAAGTTAAAAGCCAGCTACCCATTTCCCGTAACATACAGGTTGCTTTATTTTACCAGCACCACTGATTGAATTGCAAGTACTAATGTATTACGGACTTTATTTGAGTATTATGTAAGTTGAAATAGGTGAAATGATTTTGAAAAGAAATCATCAACATCATCAGCCGGAAGATGTCCACTGCCGAACATAGGCCTCCCCCTTAGACCGCCACGCCGAACGACAATTCGCCACTTGCATCCATCGGTTGCCCGCGACTCTCACGATGTCGTCGGTCCACCGAGTGAGAGGCCTGCCTACGCTGCATCTTCCGGTCCGTGGTCGCCACCCGAGAACCTTTCTTCCCCATCGGTTGTCAGTTCTACGAGCGATGTGGCCTGCCCATGCCCTGCCACTTCAACTTGCTTTTAAGAGCTATGTCGGTGAATCTTGTTCTTCGCCGAATATCCGTGTTCCGATAAATAATGGTAAAGAATGAGATTCTAAAGAAACAAATTTTTTAAATTAAATTAGTATGTTGATTAGCAGCAAATTGCAAATCTAATCACAATAAGTCCCTCAATTACAGTTTTCTCTAACGTTAAAATGTTGTCTAAGAAAGTCGAAACAAGATAATAATTCAAACAGATTTCGCACCTATTGAACAGTACACTAGATCGAGAATAGATAGATCGGAGTCCATTAGTTCCATTTGAGCGAGTTCGCTCTTCAACAAAGTACCTATCTATTTCCTATCCTCAAATTGATTTGATCTGTCCATAACTGTATGTGCAACGATCATATCAAGAAATATATTTTCTTTTTATTTTATTGAACGCATCGAATCTCAATATGTCCATTACAAAATCTTGATAATAACACAATCTATTTGGCCAATTCAAGTGCTGGTTTTGTCGTCTAGAGCGCTACTGCACTCCTTGTTCTGTTTCTTCTGGTGCTTGATCCATCTTAGAACTGATCTTTTGGAGGAGGCAGGGGCCGTGAGGGAGAGGACAGCCTCCACCTCACAATCCATCCGCCGCGGGAGACGCCCACGGCATCCGACGCTCAGCATCATTTTTATCAAAAGACGCACCCACTGCGACTTTATCACAACTGTCACATTGTTGGTATGTCATGTAAATCACTGTAAGTATTTAAAACAATGAAGCATTTGCATAAGAAACGCACGGGTCGCGAACCCCCGACACTTAGGTGTAGGTCAACACAAGTAACTGATTCCACCCATAGGTCACAGAGTCCATAAAAATACCATACATTTGTGGATTACGTAAAACTTTATGAATATTTATTTTTATTACGTTACGTACGATTATGCGTGCTGATATACTCGTAGCACAGACAATCACAGGCCGATTGTGATACTTCTTCGACTTAGCACGGCAAACGTTTTGAAGTTTTTCAATATAATTAAAGGACATTGCTAATACTGAAATACTGAAAAATTACTGAACAATTAAAATTATACCGACCGGGCGACCAAGTGACGCTTTGTGATTTTTAGAAACCATTGTATCATCGAAAATTTTTGGTTCACGTCTACAAAAAAAAAAATATCTACGGATATTTCTTGATAATTAACCTTTCCGACTATTTTCTTTTTTAGTGAATATTATAGCCTATTGTATTTTTTCTGAATCGTATTTCAACACTCAACCAATTCGAACTGCGTGTTCCCAAAAGTCTCAGACTAAAATCGCTGTGAGATTCGGTCGATCAGACAGACAGGAATGAAAAGGACGAATCTGTATGGGTTCCGTTTTACCATTTAACTACGGTACCATTAAAACAATAACATAATGAAATCTCCCTGTCCCACATACAGTTACATCACAGACACGCCACAACTAGCAGTAAGGGTCTACCTTGAAGATGCGCCGTGGATCACAAACTTGCAACACCATCAACCTCACGCAACGTCTGTTAGTGTTGCCATGTATTATTGAATCATTTATTTTTTGATGGCACTGGTATTCATTCTTGTGGTCACTATGCGGATTAAGCTGGCATTGTATGAATAGATGAGTTTTTTACGAAATCTTAGCTTTTGATTGCATTTGATTTTTTTTTTGTATTGTAAAACACGATTAATGAATTATGTTTATGATATATCGATGACCTTTCTATTTCTCAGCAAGTGTAGAAATCGTTGCAAAAAGAAATATTGATGACAATTATTGGATTCTGCAGCGATTCACCGACAACCGGTTCATCATTGAAAGTTTCGTCGACAGGACGATTCACTTATGGCCGTTTCACCGATAGACTCTTTCACCTTTGGACTTGTCGCCAATACGACGATTCATTTATGCCTGGTTCATCGATAGAACTTTTTACCTAGGGGCTTTTCGTTGTCAGGACGATTCGTTTCATTACACTACGCTTCTATTCATGACAATTACGTCTTCTAGAGAAAGAGATAATAACTATGCATTTGATGCGGAGTTATGAAACATTAAAATATACATTTCGCAAACGTTATGAAGCTCGAGTATATTGTGACCATATTTTAAAGAGCTTTCATTTTACACAATTCCTTCTTTGCCACAAAGTGCCAACTGCAGCGAAACTTATAAGGTAACTTCAAAGGTTCATACTGTTAGCTGAAGTAGAATATAATGACTGCGTGACGCACAATATAGTTCAGTCATTTCGTAATGCCGAAATAAGGGGCAGTAATTAGAAAATTAATCAATTAAAACCTAATTAGTAATCGTCAAAATCGTACACTTTTTTTATAAACATTATTGCAAGTGTAGGAAAGGAGTTTCCTACAGTTGCTCCAGTATACAACAATGTATATAATTATTTATTGTAATCGTTCATTCAGGGGTGATTTAATGATTACCAAACTCAAAGAAAGGGCCACTTAGCAATATTTCCAATGATTCATTTCGTGAAGACGTGTGTGGCTATTCTTCTATTGATCACACACAAGGTGATTCTTTTGGTATATTGCTAAGTGGTTGTTATAGACCCGCAGAAGGAATGGCTTTGGGCCATTCCTTCTGCTCTTTCATATGAGATTAAAATAAGGACACTACAAAGCCTGAAGGAGATGAATGAAAAAATGAAATGAATGAGAAAGAAGATGTGTCATTTCCATCTTTTATGACTAAGAATTACATTTAGACATTAGTAATGCACATTGCCCTTGACTCTTACTTCACATATTTTCAATGTCTAAGAAAAACTTGCTTGTAGCGGGACTATCTAAACAGGCTAGAGCGTTAAGGACATTTGAAGGGACACGTTAGAATTACTACGTTTCGCGATTTTACTACAGAAAATAAATAATAAACTTTAATCCTCAATTAGCTAGCCCTGATCTACTGATCAACCAAAGAAATAAAACCTGAATTAAACATGAATTCCGGAAATGACTCAAATAAAGAAAAAAGATGTCAAGATAATTGTTGAAGTGATCAGAAATAACGAAACTACGTAAATCAAAAAGCAAAAAATATATTAATGTTATAGAAAACAGAACTATAGCCAATGGAGTTACCTCAGAATACCACTAATCGTTTTAAGCACAGTAATGTACAACATCGAAACTTTTCCTCATAAAAGCCATGTCGTAATATCAATATCGAAGGCGATACCTGCGCGGGCGCCGACAGCACCCGACGCATGCGCCTGCCATCACGTATACCAAGCACTTGTTAGATTTGCAAACTTCGCTCTTACGACACTTACCCTCCTCTCTATTTCTGTTTTTATTGTAACTTCTTGCGTGTTTGGTAAGTTACATCAAAACGCATGTTTTTAATTTATGATGCTGGTGGTTCAAGGAGAGCCCGACTGCACTATGATAAGAATGCCATCAGCATAGCTAATTTCATGCATCATCATTATTTAGTCGAACATCTAAAATATCATTTCATATTTTTACAATTTTTTGACCTCATAGGGCAGATTTTGAATAAGCTATGGTCACGCAACATGAGATTTGACAGATCTTCTCCTTCTGAAAGTTAAAGTTCAAGATATCTCAATGGTGCAACCTCACTCAGTTTAGTACAGAATAATACAACGGGTAACACCAAATGCGCAACGCATTTCGAAAAAAAATATGCTATTCATGCAAAATGTGAAATTGATCAGGCCGATCTGTATGAAAAATCTTTTTTTTTTGCGAATTTCCAAAATTCTCAGAACAAAAATTGTTAAGTAACATGGCCCGAGTGTTACACGTTGTATAATTTAACTAACATGAATTCATGGTGGACTGACTAAATTAGTGATAGATGATTTAACAGAAAAGGGGTGAAAACTGAAAACAACCAAGAAAGCAGCCCAAAGGCACCTATTTCAAATTTAGGTGAGGCAGAAGGGCAAGACAATAGTGACCATAAATTATGTCACAGTAGCTTTAAAATCACTGCTAACTACAAATTAATTTGAATTCTAACAACCTACGCGAACAGACTACTTTCAATTAGTCTACCTTGAAATACAAATCCTGTTATAGAATAATTACAAACTAGTACTATAAAATCGTTCACTATGATCGCGTGTTTCCGATCTATTTGAGACATGATAACACTTGGCCTTTACTTTTCACGCTGAAAGTGTAATAATCGAAGTTATTTTATTTGGCGGTACTGTTAAACAAGTTGTTGTTACAGCATACTTTAGTTCATTGAGATTGTAATTGTTTGTTCTCTACAATTCAGTTGTTTGTTATATAACTCTTTTTACACTCGTTTCGACTTCCTTTATATTTTTACAGAGATCTGTTTCAGTATCTTCATAGTCTTTGTCATTTATTTTGTTACTATTTTTTCTACCGTCTCTCTTGCCATTTCTTTCTACCGAATCCAGTAGTACCAATTTCAAGTAATGAGAGATCTAATCGTTGCAGTCCAACTATCTATTTATTGACATGGCAGAAAACGGAGTATGATATCAATGTGTGAGGTGTGAGACCGATCAATTAATAAAATTTAATTTTCAATTTAACTGTATAATTTATCTATCTGTTTTACTTTTCTCCAAGCGGTGCAAATACATTGGCTGAGCTAGTAGCTATGTATTTGAACTGTTCCCGTTACAGCGATGTGGACGTATTCTTTGACGCCCTATGAATGTTTTTTCTTTTTTTATTTATTTATTATTATTTTTCCTGTAAATATTGCAAATACAATTGATAAAATTGAGTAAATGACAGCGTGACGGCTGGTTTTTTTTCATCAAAAAAGTACCGACCCTGAAATTGATGGTTGGTCAGTGTTGATGACCTGTTCAGGTGATCATATCGCATAGCAAGTCAGACAGCATAAACAGCGAGAAATGCAAAACCAAAAATGTATCTAAGTAACACCAATGTTGCCGTGTCTAAGATCAGGTTTGTCATAACCATAGATATATTACTATCAAACGCATACTAAGCAATCTCTTCAAGGTTCCTATCGCCGGTCGAATCAATTTATGGTTCCAAATGAGAATTAGTGTCGTCATTTCTATTAGCTTGCTCAACTCTATTTGAAAATGTGACCAGAAATTAGCACGCAAGATGTGTCTGAGACAGCGTAGTCAGGTAGCTTACAAATTTTTGCGTATAGAAGCTAAATTTATTAAAATTTTGAATTCTGAAAAACTAAAACTCCTAAATGTGGTGAGGTAATTTCAAAACGTTTCCTTTACAAATATGTCTAAATGTTTTACTTTCTAGTAAGCTTTCAGTAATAATCTTAGATATTATTTTGCAAACACGTTTTCTGTTAAAATATCAGGTAGTGTAAACTAAGGTTACTTTTTCTACCTGGCAGAATCATCAAATGAGTCCTCCCAAGCAGGGCGGAGGCAGAAGACTATGAAATGGGTGCGACTGTCACAAACTGAGCTTCTGTGAGCGAGGGATCGATTCTAATTATAATTCACCTATCTTCTTCGTCTTCTAGTTTCATTTTATCTAATTACTTCTTAGACAATCAATCGGCTAGTGATTTTTTTTTTCTTGACCTAAACGTCACCACAAGATTTAGCACCAACGTCCTTTAAAAGGTATCATCATAATCACCACCCTAATCTATCGTCCTAAATCAGAATTAGCCTATTAACATTGACCGTTGGTTCGCAACCAGTTGGTTGTGCAACCAGCGCAGGCGCAGGCGTTGTGCAGGCGACGCGCGCGCAGTCCGTCAGTGAATGGGAAAGCACATGGTGTCGTGATCAGTGAACCTCTCGTAACAGTGTTGTGTCGTGTTTTTTCAGGTATTCTTGCATTACTATCTATTCTCGCGATTACTAGAGCAAAATCTTGCGGTTTTGTTTGTGTTCATAATAATTATTAGTAAAACTATCAAAGTGATTTGTGTGTCCATATAACTCGCCTGGACTCATCTAAGGGTTAGACAGAGGTGGACCTAGTATATGTCCCTGTGGGACACCGAAATTTACACGGCAATTTTGAAGAATTGAAGAATCCAGGTTTGCATGTAAAGCTATGCTGTTACTAGACATTAGACGATAATTTGGATGTTAATGAGAGTAATTACGTAAATCATACTGTCTTAAAATAATTACATGCTTGGTCATGGTCAAATATGGTGTTGGGTTGCGGAACATTATGAAATTCCTGCACTCTAATATAAATTGCGAAAATCCAATAGAATGTGTCATAAGAAGTAGGATTTGTTAGTTGACATACAACTACCGGTTAATTGATATGAATGTGTTACAATTGGTCGTTTGTGTATGTGAGTTTATATGTTTGTAAACGCACCTACGAGGCAGTAGAAATTCCTAGTGTGGGGCAAAGTTTTTTTATTAAAAAAAATCCATTATGAAACTGCATGTTAGTCAAAGTTATGATTTTTTAATCTTCTTCTATTTTTTACGACAACCTAAAGGCAATGCTTGGTATTTTTTGTAGCATCCGCAAAGACCTGTAATGTGCCCAAAACAGGACACGCAGGACACAGAAATCAGTATCCAGACCACTGTTTGTGGAATACCACCGCATTGGCATTACATCAAAATGTGTATAAAGCTCACTGTAATTCCCTCATAAGTTTCTATTGCAGAAAAAAAAGCTTTTATAATCCTATTACTTTTGACCTTTCTCTAGGTGGCCATCAATATGTAATTTACCGTCAATCTTTACATGTTGTGTATCTTAACTTTTACTAAATCAATTTGCTCAACCTTGTACTCTTGCTTAGAAGGCATGACGGCAATCTGCGACTATATTTTTATGACCTGTGAGATACAACATAATTGTCGTGTAGTATGTGTCATTGACCGTTGATAATTAACAGATTTATGATTAACTTCATCACGCATATCTTATACTAGCTATGTCCCACCGCTTCACTTGAAGTTTCTCTTATTATTTGAGTCCTTAGAGCAGTATTGTGCTAAAAGTGGCATTATTTCCCGGGAAAATTAAAAGCTAGTAATTCCGCTACCAATTTCCCTGAAGAATCGGGCTATCAAGTACGAAAGCATTTTTTCGAATTTGTCTTGTTGTACCAAAGATTAGCTCGTTCAAACAAACTCTTCATAGATATAATGAGCATGTTATTCAAGTCAGGGCTACTCTCATGAGTCTATACCTAATTAGACCTTTGCATTAATGATACCCTAATCATTCCTCTCCTCAAAAATTCGTGAGAATATTTTGTGAATCACCAAATTGCCTGTCCGTTGTTTCGTAAGATCCGTTCGTCTGTGCAGTTTACCATTTTGCCGGTGTGCATTACCATATTAGTGCTTTTGCAAAATCTTAGGATCTGTCTCCTAAACAAATCTAACAGAATTGGGGTCAAGATCTACTTGAATTCAAGGCTACTTGGTAAGTTATCCTGAGTCACATTCTTAAGGCAAATAGTTTACGTAAATTGTGCTATAACCAAACAATGACTTATCTCCTAATTTATTGTAAGCAATGACTGTAGGTACGTATATTGTTTCTTTTTCCGTGGAAATATCATCTAATGAGTTCTCCCATCCTGGGTTGCGCTGGAAGGGACTGTTAGACTCGCGATACATAGTCTCCGAACATATTATAGTATTCCTTTCATCCCCAGGGTGAACGTTACCTGTTAAGACAGTCTCGCTATCACGCTTATTATTATCTGGACCTAATCCATTAAAAGTAACAAGTTCATTGACTTCCGTTCCATTAATTTATTCATCCTAAAGCTCACCTATGGAACTATTAATGATTTTGACAGTTACTGATATCGGCTCTTGGTTACTAACATAAACAATCGTTTTAAAGTTATCTTCCGAAAAACCTTTAAGGTTTTTAACCAGCACACAGATTTACCCATCATATTATTTGGTAAAACTCAAATGACACTTTTTATATCACCGATGACAGTTTGGTTTTTATTTTTGTTCTAACTTACTCTTCATCTTTTGTTTGAGATGTAGATGGATGGACGTATGTTATGGATCTTTAAGCTACTGCATTTTAGCGGATGCCCTTCATGAAATACCTCAATAATACGGCTGAAAGATGACTTACATTCTTTTGTTGTTTTATTGTTATCTTTACGAGTTCAACTTTATTTCTATTACTATTTATAATATTGTTAAAATTGTTTTTGTTGATAAATATTGATAATATATAACTTGTGGCTTTTCCTGCCTTGAAATAAATACTTGCTTCTATCAAATAAAATATAAACTGACAAATTCCGTATTTTTCAGTAATTCAGAAAAATATACTGCAATTTGAAATATTTTGTACGCTTGCGTTTTTTGAGGAAAGACAAATATACAGTAAGTGAGCAAAGTGGTACATAGACCACCAACCAAAACCAGGGGTAGCCAACCTACCGGGGTAGATATTTGACCCCCTCTTTCTAGGATATCCCATGATATCCAAAGGTTGTCTTAAGGTGTGTTCCAGCTACTTGTAGCTAGATATGGTTGTGTTGTAATTCTTACTGCATGTTACTGGGTCAAACGCGTTTACCTAATACGTCCTTGATAACGAAACATTTTGACATGAGATTTGAATACGCTGGTCATTCATCGTTTTGTATTCATTTGCAAAATTGAATTAAAAAATAGTATATTATTTTTAGATTTAATATTTTTATTTGTGCTGCTCAGTGTTTTATTGAGAAATATATTTCTAAATAATGCAAGTAACCTAGATGTTTATTAAACTGTTTATTTCATTAGCATAAACAATATTTAAATCATTGTACGAGTATAATCTAGATCAGTGGTTCCCAACCTTTTGACTTATGCGCCTCACACAATTTTCCGCTGAAGTTTGTGGTCCAATAAAATAATCAACAAAGTGCTCAGAATTTCTCCTGTTTCTTGCTTGCAATTATACAAATTACACTTACAGGCAGACGAAGCTTATTTTGCACACTAATTATTATTATTTAACTTGTCACTTTAAATTTGAAGCTTTCAGAGTGCTCTCCCCTTAAATTAACCTACGCCCTCAAGGCGAGGCACCCCCAACACAGTTTAGTTACCCCTGATCTAGATGTATTTGCGATTCGTGATAGGTAGATATATTTTAAGACCTCATTTTTTAATCATAGAATCTCAGCATATAATCGTGACATTATGAACTAATTGAGTCAGTTACGTAGGTGTTTAACAGTTCGAAGTTAACGTGAAACCGGTTACCAAACTGTTTTCGAAAAAGTAAATAATAAAATGTAACTAAAGGCTAGTCCACACTGATGAAGTAGGGCAGTTCCGTATAAGTGTGAGAAAAATGACAATATAATGTATATTCCAATCGTTTATTTCTGCCCGTGGCAACCCCTACCAAGGAGTTTTCAATAAAATGTATAAAGCCATTTCAAATTAAAATTAAATGAATAGGGCAAATTATTACTTTCTGTTTAATTTCTTCCGCAACCTACAAAAGATATAAGTTTTCAATGAAATCTTTGAAGTAATTTATAATTAATTGGAATTTCTGGTCATCAAATCGCACCTTTATATGTAAGTGGCTGTACGAATTAGCATGCAAATGTTTTTTGGTTATTTTGGTTACATTTTTCTTAGATTTATTCCTACTGTTACCTATTTTACAATGTTTGCTCCCATGATGATTATTTTTTTATAGTTATACTCTGAATTATCCCACGTCCATGCTACTATGACTAAAAAACATATAAAATTCCAAGCAGTGTTTAGACTTGGACCTACTCCACTCTATGTGATCGTACCCTTACTAGCAAATAGCGAAATATTTCGGATATGACAGTCATAACATGTTCCACTTCCTTCGCATTACACAATACATTAATATATTATTATTATTTCTTTTTCTTAATAATGTCTTCCTATTAAATAACTGCGATTGCGAAAAAATAATGATGCTATTAGAATGCATTAAGGATCAATCTTTTGTTATTTTTGCTATTAGTGAGAACGACAAATTACTAGTAGCAAGAGACAAGTTTATAATGTGTAAGAAAAATATTGTATGTCTACATAACTTTGAAATACTTGAAAAATACGTTAATGATCTCTAAGGCAACCGAATCAGGTTTTCGATACTCAATAGAAGAAGCTATTCAGTCTAAAAATAATAGTCATTTTTATTTCCAGACTAAAGTAGACTCATAGAAACAAAAAAAATCAAAAAAAAATGCTATTCAAAGTCATTATCATAACAGTCGTACTGTTACAATAGTTTACATAACTCGACCTAAATACCAGACGTCTGTCAGCTGGCACGTCCACAGCGACACTGCGACGAATTAAGAAAGCCGATGCAACCACGCATGCTCAGTGCGCGGTGCACCGGACAGTGAAAGTGTTGCGCGGGAGTCGATTAGTTACTTTATCTCGGAAATACGAGATCAAGTCTTAAATATTAACATTGACTAGAATCGTAAAGATTTTTGAGGAAACAAACATTCAGGTTTTTTAATAAGGGAATGAAAAATTTAACCTCTCCGGCAAATCTACAATAGCTTTGTTGATTAAGCGTATCCCCTCGTTTACACCAAGAAACAAGTTAAATACTAGTTTCATACAAAACTTGTAGAATACTTGTCAAAACATAATTTGTTTGTTCTATACATGTATTGATAGTGTCTCAAACCATTATCTCAAAGATTCTTTCGTCCACATTGTGTAGCCAAAAAGTATTTATACAAGTATAAAACACATTTGCGTTTACACTGAAGTCTATGACATGTCAAAACTTGTCAAATACATGTATTATACCTTGGTGTAAACGAGGGGTAAGGAATACTTGTCTTGAAGAAGGCAGGTGCAGGCTGACACATTATTTTATCCCTTACTCATAAAGTGTGACATTACATCAGTGTTTCACCGTTTTCGCAAAATGTCTGCTTAACACTTGTGCGTACGACAAATTGGGAAATGAAACAAGCGTTCCGTAAAGCTAGATTACCACGGTACATGATATTGCGGATAGACGCGGACTAGCACGCACCGACGCACCATGGAAAAGAGAAGAGTATCGTCTGTGGCAGCGCAGACACATTCGTCAAATAAATGATTTGTGGCTGTCCATAGTCATCGGCCATGCGCGACCGTACGCAAAATAACGCACCGTGGGCATCCAACTTAATAAACACCGTTTATTTATTTAATCTTATCAGTTTACTTAAACCCACATTATCGTTAGACGTAATTTTGCCTGTCCTAAGCTACAATATTACACTAAGCTATACTATTTGCACCGGACTCACAAGCATAATTTTATCTAAAATCTGGACTACGCTACAACACACTCAAAGCAAGTCTCTCATACATCAAGTTATGCAGGTATCAAGATGTTAGCACAAGACGACGGACTAAGTAGAAACTACGAACTACCTACTGCAATTGACATAGTCTAAATTCTAGCTAAGGCATTCTATAGACCTCAAAGAGAGGACGCCATGTTTGCAGTTGGAAAATAGTGGTAAAGTTACATAGAAATTAAGTAGGAAACCTCCAGGAACATTTCTCATAATAAAAATGCATTAAGTGTGCCGTGGAACCTCGATGGTCTCAGTCAATATGATCGGTGTGGCAATCATTCACCAAGGTGGTATGCTTGGCCCGGTTCTCACCGTATACGCATCGACTATAAAAGTCACGACAATGCTTAATTAATTTTTCTAGCGTAAATTCTATTTCCTACATACGTTATAAGAAGTACTTAGGTAGTTGGTTCATACATTTTAAATTTGTAAATAAAATTCAGCAGTAAGTAAATACTACTGATCATTCTTGCGTAGAAAGGTGAATTGTAATGAACTATCGAATGTTTTTGATAATATCATACAAGCCTTAAGTTGATCCTTTTTTATAAATAAAACATATCATCTCTCTCATTGATTGCTTATTCATTCAGATGACAGAGGAGATACAAACAGTGACCGTGTCAATGTCAAACAGAAGAAAAACTACGAAAGCAAACAATTAACACAGATAATTGAAAAAGTAAACGCAAAAACATGTGTTAAGAAGACACGGCACGCTTATGGGAAGACATTGCGTTGTCTTGCATAATATTCTCACTTACGTAAACAACTTCGACCACTGCCATCCGTACACTATATCCGTACACACAATGGCCCAACTTGACACTCTTCAGACATCTTAGAGCTCTCCAGCAAGGGTTTTAGCGTTAAGACATCAAGTCTGTAATCCCCGAATAGGTGTACTAATTGCTATAGTCACATTCGGGCAGCTAAATTGAAGTCCCACGAATGGGTAGCCTCAGAACTCGAATATATTTTCGGTTGATGGCGAGTCTAATGCCCTCAATCTGCTGCTGGTAAATTTTGTAACGGAAAACAATATTTTACTGATTTTGGAATCAATAGGGATCTTTAGATCTAAATAGTCACTCGCGATCAATAATAGGTTTAATTTTTATTAATTGATGTCCCACGAAGCCCACTGCTGGGTAAAGGCTTCCTCAATATCCTTCCCAGTACTATTTTCGAGCACCACCTTGAACAGTCATCGCATTAAGCGTCCAGACCATCCCGACACCTCTTTTGGAAAGGTTAAATCGTCAAATGAGTCCTCCAACCCAGAACGGGGCGGGAGGAATTCGTCACACTTGTACTGACTAAAATCCATGGTGATCCTTCAATAGCCACTTTTGACTTTAAGTGACAGTCCCACGACTCCGGAGACAGTCCCGCGACCCCGGTACAAGTATTCATAGGTCGGATATTTTCAATAATAATAAATCAATGTATGTTTAAAGAAACATCTTCAAGGAAGGACCCCACGTCATGTATGGCCCTATGACCTCCATTGGAAAAACTTGTTGCATACTCAAGTTGTCGTTTTGCAATGGTGGGAATTCTGTGCGGTCATGTTGAATCATTCAACAGGATATGAGCAAAATGTCTAGAGGACTTGTTGTCTTTGTAGGAGGCCTTCACCTGTATAGATAACAGCAGATTACTAAATTATATTGTGTTCTAACGGAAACTAACTTTTGTAAAATTCTTTGAAAGTAAATGTATTTTTGTAAAATGATTTCAAAATTATTTTAGCATTGACGCGTTCACATGCTGATCAATCTCAAGATGTTGGCTGAAATAATTACTTAGGTGTCTAAATGGAAGATAAACTTAATTACTTCTTAATAACAACCAATTACATAAATCGTTACAAGACTACTTTTACATCTCTTGCTCCAAATTTTCCGCCAAAATTGATATTAACGAGCGCAAACTCTTTTACTTCCGAGAAACCAAAAAAGCGATCCAGTTTCGAAAGTCCCGTACAAAAATATGCCCTTCTTTCATATGACAGCATATAATTAAGTCTGATGTAATGAATTATGTAAAAAATCTGGCTTTTCTTGACTTTGAGATACATATTGCTAGTAATAAAGCTATTAACAACTTATTTATTAGGTTGATGGCTTTGCGAATATGAATGCTGTTGCTCGCGCCTTTTCTCAGCACAACGGAATCGGGAAAAAACGAGCACCGCGAGCATTCACCTGTAATGTAACGTTACAGATTCGAGCACTTCATCGGCGAGGGAGAACAATGGAGCATCATAATGAGCACCTTGTATCAAATCTATACTAAATGTACGCGAATGCTCGTCAGTCAGTACTGTTATGTAATGCACAAAATCGAATCTATAATGTTACATTACACGCGAATGCTCCCGGTGTGGGAGCGCCTTTACAGTAGTCGCATATGATATGTAACATCTGACATCTCACCTTTAGATTTGGCTTGAATTTCAACTTTGACTTTGATGCAAGAATTACTACCATCCGCCGGCTAATTTACGAGTGTGCTTCCGCGCATCCAATTTTAATTTGACTCGTCCTGTAACATCCCTTTTTTTTTTTTTTTTTTTTACGTGGTAAAATCATCAAATGAGACCTCCCACCCCGGGCAGGGCGAGAGGTACTGTCAGACTTGTACTGACTAAAATCCACGGTGTCCTTCAATAGCCCTTTATGTTCCGGGGTCACGGTGATGGTATAAGACCCGCGACCCCGGCAGGCTTTAGCCCTCTGAGAGGGGGCCTCGTCATTATGCTGACGCTCTTTGAGGCGCGCGTGGAACACGACGCGCCGTCGACCCGGGCATGGTCCATGGTCGGGCGGCGAGTTGCCCTTTACTCGCCGCCCGCATGCCCGCGCCTACGGTGGCCGGAGATCGTCTTGCGACGTCCGACGCCGTGGGCGTCCACCACCGCGGGTGGGGCGGAGGGAGGACCTTGTCCTCTCTCTCACGCGGCCCGCCTCCTCCTTCGCGAGCATGACTGCTTCGCAGAAGGAGGCGACCGCTTCCCACTCCGTCTCGCCCCGCAGCATGGCCGCGACCAGTGCTGGACGCGAGAGGTCTCCGCCTATCGCCGCCGTGAGGACACGTCGGTGCTCCGCCCAAGCGGGGCAATCCTGCACCGTATGTTCGACTGTGTCCTCCGGGCTGTAACATCCCTTAACACATTTCAGTTGCATTTCACCAAATCTCTCTCACGGAAGCGATACTAAAGATGTTACACATAAAAAATCGGTTGAAAAAAATGAAATGCAAGAAAGTGAGATATAGATTGAGGTAGAAACGATATTTAAGAAAATGAAGTAAATAATGACATGATGTATGTAATAAATAACATGATCACAGGGGAGAATGAAAGAAGATAAAAAACTTTTTTAAAAAAAGGGAACCGACTTCAAAACCAAACACAAAAGAACTGTTAAATAACTTTTTTTTCGGAAGTCGGTGGCTTTGTTTTTTATTTTATTGACTATGGCCACCGACTTCCGAAAGAAAAGTTATTTAACAGTTTTTTTGTGTTTGGTTTTGAAGTCGGTTCCCTTTTTTTAAAAAAGTTTTTTATTTTTCCCTTTTTAGTTTAAATATTCAACAAAAATCTTCATAAAATCCGCGCCTTTGAAAATCTACAATCCTAGTAATCAACAAAAACGAATCCATGTGGGCAACTTCACGAGTTATCTATTATTGTTATATACTCAAACCTTCTCCAGAATGTAACACACACTTTTCTAAAAACCGCATCAAAATCGGTTCAGCCAAACGCGAGATAATCACGGACAAACATGCAATCGTCTCTGAAAATGTACAATCCAAGTAAGCAAAAACGGATCCACGTGGGCAACGTCACGGGATATCTATTAGTGTTATATACTAAAACCTTCTCCGGAATATAATGAACACTTTCCTGAAAACCGCATCCCAATCCGTCCAGCCAAACGCGAGATAATCGCGGACAAACATACATACATACATACATACATGCATACATACAGGTCGAACTGAGAACCTACTTTTTTTTTTGAAGTCGGTTAAAAATGTGTTTCGCCGATACCAAGTGAAATGGGATAAGGGCAGGAAGACGATAAATACCTCTCTTCTGGTATTGACAGTCGAGTTGATAATTTTCACGTGAAAATACAAACATTCGCATTTATAATATCAGTAGGTCTGCTAACCTTAGCAATGTCCTGTAATAAATACCTCAAGACAATGACCGACACGATTTGAGTCATAAACCTGACAGCGTGTATCATTAAAGTAATATTACCGCTAGGATGTTAGACTGTTTCCGCTCTAAGCCATAATGTATGTGAAGCAATCATGTCTGGATTTATGAATATCATTCATCAGTTGCATTTCGAATTTAACCATCCGAGATTTTTGTTCCCGTTGGAGCACCACGTCAAACTATGGATCGGGGCTCAAATAACCATAGGTGCTCTTAACATAGATGCCCTTCGAAATGACCACGAGAATTTGCATGTACTGCACTAGTGTTAGTATGATTATAATTATTTCTCTATTCATTTTTGAACATTTGTGATCCATTGGCAACTGTCTCTATCTTTCGAGTTGTAGGTTAAGGTCATGGGTTAATACTGCTGCTTTTAAAAAAAAAGAGAACATCAGGCTGTCCTAGAAACAAAAATGTTAAGATATCTGGCAACCTGGATTAAAACTCATGGGGAGAGTCTAAAATAATTTCGCTGCTGGGACACAGACGCTAAAATTTAGACCGAAAACATTCCGTTATTGGTTGTCAACCGAAGCATGTTACCTATGATTTCATCATAGATACAAACACAAAACATCATCACGCATTTGTCCATAATGCACGTGATGTCTCCATTTTACGACTGAAGAATTTTTCTGCCTATTTCCAGATGCCGATGAAGCAACACTGAGTAACAATGGGAGTGGTATCCGTAGTCACAGCGGCCACCAAGGCGGCTCTCGCAATCGGTGGCATCAGCAAACTGACCTTCATCCCAGTCATGTTAGCAACAATGGCTTACTTCAACTACGAGATCCTAGATCCGGAACAGAGGCCTTTCAATCAGAAGAATCTCCGAGAGAAATATGACTTTGTCATAGTTGGGGGAGGTTCGGCAGGATCTGTCCTGGCTAATCGGCTATCGGAAGTTGAAGGCTGGAATGTCCTACTACTTGAAGCAGGTGGTCATGAAACAGATATCAGTGATGTTCCGTTGCTCTCTCTGTATTTACATAAGAGTAAATTGGACTGGAAGTATCGGTAAGTGAACGGTGGTTGTACGTAATTTCGGTTTTGGTAACGTAATATGTAATGGCAGTTGTTATCCGGAACTTTTGTTGATCTGAAATGAAGTTATTACGACTACCTCTGTCGTGTGTATGCGTTTAAAAGTTGTCCTAATGAAACAAATTACCACATTTAAACAGAAATTGATGCCTGCTCTATTTTATTCTACTATTATTCATGATTTCTAATTTCTATCTTCAATGTATTTTCAGAACCCAACCCCAAGACTCTGCTTGCCAAGCTATGATAGACAAACGTTGCGCTTGGACCAAAGGAAAAGTGCTGGGTGGCTCTTCAGTCCTAAACACCATGCTCTACATCAGAGGAAACAAACGAGATTTCGACCAATGGGAATCCTTTGGCAACACTGGCTGGGGCTACGAAGATGTCCTACCATACTTCAAGAAGTCACAAGACCAACGGAATCCTTACTTAGCTAAGGATACTCGACATCACGCGACAGGTAATATTATATTTGCATTATGTAATGTAATAATTCTAGGGTTTCAAAGAAGGAAAAATAATAGTATCCCAAAAGTCATAGCAATGGTGGTAGTAGGAACCCTGAGATTTAGTTGGTAGTAGAGTAATTAACCCTCAGTTCAACCTAGACTAAAGCCTCATTTAAAAGATGCAAGAACTCGCACGCGGGTTGCTGCACATTGCGGATTTTATTGGTACAACCCATACAACGAATTCAGTTGATCAAACAAATACCGCTATGTAGTGAAACTCGCATCGAGTTCTTGTTTGGTCTAAATAAGACTTTATGCTTGAAGGTTTTCAGAACCGAACTGAAAAATAGCCAAAGCTTGGATGGCCAAAGTTCCTGTTTAGTGATTGGGCAACCCCTGGTATACGTAAAAGCAAAGCGAAACTTTATGAATTATACGGTCTTAAAAAACATATAAAAACAACTAGCTTTCATCAGTATGTAGCAAAATATTCAAGAACTTTTAAAACCGTGTGCAAAACAGCGAAAGCTCTTTATATTAGTAATAAAATAAAATTTGCTGATGACAAAATAAAAGCTGCTTGGAAAATTATAAATAATGAAACAGGTAGAAATAAAAATCGGAATACTGAATTTAATTTAGAAACTGCACATGGCCCTATAAGTAATGACAAAGAAATAGCTCAGGAATTTGAAAGCTTTTTTTCTAGCATCCCTATTAAAACTACTGAAACTTTGAATTCTTCAGCAACGCTCTCATCTGCCTTACTTAGACAGAATGTTAAGGCTTGCCCTGTGGTGTTTAGGTTTCAGCACACAAACCCCCAAGCTGTCATTAAAGCTTTTAAAGATCTTAGAATTAAATCGACAGAAGATCTTTGGGGAATGTCTGTTAAAGTTTGTAAATCTGTAATAGAAACCGTAGCTCCTTATTTAGCTTTTATATTTAACAACAGTGTAGATCAAGGGGTCTTTCCAGACCTTATGAAACACAGTAAAGTAGTCCCTCTCTTCAAATCAGGTGATAGCAAGGAACCGAACAATTATAGACCTGTATCAATTTTGCCAGTCTTCAGTAAGGTGTTTGAAAAGTTGATGCTTACTCAAATGTTACGTCACTTTAATAAAAATTCCATCTTTCATGAACAACAGTACGGTTTCACCAAAGGACGTTGTACAACTGACGCCGGTGTAACCCTACTTAAGAACATTTTTAACTCCTGGGAGGAAGCACAAGATGCCATTGGAATCTTTTGCGACCTCTCAAAGGCGTTCGATTGCGTTGACCATGAAACACTTCTGCTGAAGCTGGAGCATTACGGAATAAAAAATACTGCTCTTGATTTACTCAGATCATACTTGAAAGATAGAAAGGTAAAAGTTCAAGTAAACGGTATAAACTCGTTAGGGTCCAAAATGACAATGGGCGTTCCGCAAGGCTCGATTCTGGGTCCATTCCTCTTCTTAGTTTATATTAATGATTTACCTCACTTACTTAAAAATCAGCCAAAGATGGTTTTATTTGCAGATGATACCTCGTTAATTTTTAAAATAGACCGACGTTCAAAAAATCTAAATGAGATAAATGACTCTATTCATCAGGTTCAAAATTGGTTTACATTGAATAATCTTGTACTTAATGAAAAAAAAAACAAAATGTATGAGATTCACTTTACCAAATGTTAGAAGTAGCGAATGTGACATTAAACTGAACGGAGAAAAACTGGAATTTGTTAATCAGACTGTTTTCCTGGGAATCACGCTAGACGATAAATTGCAATGGGGCCCCCATATAGCATCTCTTGCGGGGCGATTAAGCTCAGCCGCTTACGCTGTTAGAAAGATAAGACAGGTAACAAACGTTGAAACTGCGCGTATGGTATACTTTAGCTACTTTCACAGCATAATGTCTTATGGCATTCTACTGTGGGGCCGGGCAGCTGACATTGAATCCATTTTCATTCTGCAAAAAAGAGCTGTCAGAGCAATTTACAATCTACGTCGTCGCGAATCTCTTAGGGAACTATTTAAAAAGATTAACATAAGGACAGTGCCTTGTCAATTTATTTATGAAAATATAATGCATGTTAGGAAAAATCTTCATCTTTTTAAAAAAATAAGCGACAGACATAATTTTAATACTAGAAATAAAGACAAAATTGATCAACCTTATTTTAGATTGTCTAAAGTCCAAAAATCTTTTATGGGGTACTGTGTTAAATGTTATAATAAAATACCTAGCGAAATTTTAACTCTAAATGAAAGGAAATTTAAAAGTTATGTAAAAAATACACTCAGTAAACAAGCATATTATAAATTAGAAGACTATATCCAAGATAAAAATGTTTGGAAACATGCTGGTCCTGCTCCATAGTACAATGTAGGGCTTAAACAGAATCAAGCTGGTTGAAATTTTAATGCTCACACACTCCTTTATTGTATTTGTAAAATAGCTTTAATTGCAATGTTTTGTTAAAATGTGAACTCCATGTACCTTTTTGCATTTTTTTTATTTCTTATTATTTTATTTTTTAATCATATTTAGTCTAGTTTTTCAAGGTACATTGCTTTTACATTATTATTTCAAAGGATGTAAAAAAATATTGTAAAACATTTTTAAAAAGAGTAAGTATGGAGTTTCTTGCCCATTCTTCTTCATACAACCTACCTTTGCGAATGGGTGTAGAATCATTCCCATCCCATCCCATTTCCTTAATTTTAATTTATGCGACGTTTAAAAGTGCCTCTTTGATGGCCTAATTGAATAAATGATTTGACTTTGACTTTGATGTTTATGTGTAAATGCTAATGAGCTCATTTTCTACTTTCAGGAGGATACCTGACCGTCCAAGATTCTCCTTTCAACACACCCATAGGAGCAGCCTTAATACAAGCAGGCGAAGAGATGGGATACGACTTTATTGACGTCAACGGAGCTCAACAAACTGGCTACGCATGGTACCAATTTACCATCCGAAGGGGCACCAGATGTTCCACAGCGAAGGCTTTCTTGAGACCAGTCAGGTTACGCCAAAACCTTCACATCGCCCTATTCTCACACGTCACTAAAGTACTCATTGATAAGGAGACAAAGAGAGCTTACGGAATCGAATTTATCAGAGATGGACAAACGCAGGTTGTCTATGCTACACGTGAAGTAATACTGTCAGCTGGTTCCATTGCTTCACCACAACTACTCATGCTGTCTGGCATTGGTCCCGCGAACCATTTACAAGAAGTCGGAATAGATTTGATCCATGATTCTCCTGGAGTCGGGAAAAACTTGCAAGATCACATAGCAGTTGGTGGTATTATATTCCGCATAGATCATCCTATCAGTTTAGTAATGAATCGACTTGTTAATATTAATTCCGCTCTAAGATACGCTATTACTGAAGATGGACCGCTAACATCAAGTATTGGTTTAGAAGTTGTTGCTTTTATAAACACCAAATATGCAAATGCTACTGATGACTGGCCTGATATCGAGTTTATGATGACGTCAGCATCTACTCCATCAGACGGAGGCACGCAAGTCAAGAAGGCACACAGTCTTACTGATGACTTCTACAATGAAGTATTTGCCGAAGTGAACAATGAAGACGTATTTGGTATCTTCCCTATGATGCTGCGACCAAAGAGCCGAGGATTTGTCAAACTGAAATCAAGTAATCCTTTGGACTACCCGATAATGGTCCATAACTACTTGACGCATCCTGATGATGTTGGCGTTTTGAGAGAAGGTGTAAAGGCTGCTTTAGCTGTAGGGGAAACACAAGCCATGAAGAGATTAGGAGCCAGGTACCACAGCAAGCCGTTACCAAACTGCAAGCATCTACCTCCATACACGGACGAATACTGGGACTGTTACATTAGACAGTACACTATGACCATTTATCACGTGTCGTGTACAGCTAAAATGGGACCTTCTAGTGATCCTATGGCGGTCGTTGATCCACGGTTACGTGTATACGGTATAGAAGGCCTTCGTGTAATCGACGCGAGTATAATGCCCACTATTACAAACGGCAATATCAACGCTCCAGTAATAATGATTGCTGAGAAAGCCGCTGACATGATCAAGGAAGATTGGCAAATAGATACCAAGCCAATCACGAAGCGAAGAACTCGCCGCTCAGCTAAATGTACTATGTTAGAGCATTTAGGGCTCAAGAGTGAGAGAATGAAGAAATACTGCAGGACTGAGAGATGATAGCGATACAAAGAATAGACAAATTTTAAGCCATATTTTAGAATTAATATTGTACAACTGACTATACCAAAAGGTTATAGCGGTATAAGCTAGAAGAGGCAAAGCAATAGTAATTATATTTATATTTATAGAAGGGGAAATGAAGATAGTGTACTATTCCTAATACTTGTAAGTGAGGGAAAGAGTTATGAAGTAATCGTTATACTCTCAACTAGATTAATAAGTAATGTACAATGTGAACCTCATTGTTAAGTCGACGTTACCGTAGAAAGTTCTAGTCTTTATCGACAATAATATTAAATAGAAATAGTATTTTAGCTGAACCAGTCCAAGATGGCATCACAATTTCATAAAATACTCGAAAGAGGTATCATTACAAAAGTTGGCGCGCATGCTTAAAATTGTTCATTAAATTATAGGGGGTGAAATGTCTCATAAAATTTAGATTTAAGACACTGTTGTAAATACATACATTTCATTAAATTAAAATATTATCGTTATTATGTGGTTTTTTCCTATTTCCATGCTAACATTTTTTTTTGCAATTGTCTCGCGTTTGGCCACTACCTCGCCTGATATTAAGCGAAGATGTGGTCAACGGTTAGGCTGAAGCTACACTAGGCCCCGACGCGATCAGCGACACATGAGCGATTAATGCCCGGTTCCAATATTAAACGACAAGTTATCGGTAAAAAATACGATTCGTTTTTGAATTACGAATAACAAATGGTTCGAAGCGTTCCTAAAAACAATTGCGTCAGCTACCTGTGACGAGTGGTTGTCGGTCACCCATTCTACCGAAGCCCTCCGTCGACACATGGTCAACACGTGGTGGACAATCCTTGCGAGACGTTGTACAAAAAAAAAACCTGTGTATAGAGCACATGGCATAACAAATGCATTGTTTTATTCAGAAGACTCGACTTTGTTGTTAATTTTATAACAATTAGTGTTAAAGAAATTTAAAAAAATGGTTATCCGGGCTATTGAAGTTAACAAAACGAGATTGAGATGACATTGTGGCGGCGTTTGATTTCCGAACGACCGACTAGAGATGGCAACACTGCCGCCATGTTCTTGGAGAAGAGATAGACTGTCAAACTACAACTCTGTTAACCTGTTAACTATAATATTTCTGTGCTTTAAGAACTGTGACGCCTAGCTATTGTGAAACCGTGTTTGTGAATAATAAACTGTGCACTATTCTAACGGAGTGTTATTATTACATGGGAACCGATCTGCTTCCTGGAATCATTGCTCCCATATTGGTGACCCCGAGTCGAGCACGTTTCCCGAAGAATCTGCTGAAAAAGGATATTCTCGTGCAAGGTACCTCTGTTTTCACGGGCTGAGAGGGCCGGTGACAGAGTTTTATCACAATTGTTTCACAATCATCGAGCGTATGCCTACAAGAAAAATTCTTCCGAGGTCAAAGTTCGCAAGCGTCGAAGCTATTTTTAGCACATTTGAATCTGTCGATCTGATTGGTCGACTATTTTGACCCGCATCAACTTCGCCGTACATTGCTGCTGCGAGTTCGAAGTACATTGCCACTGCAAGTTGAAGTCCAGTCCATGGCTGGCTAGTACATTTCGACATTCATTGCTGACACGGTTTGATGTTCATTGCTGCTCCACTACTTAAAAATTCATCGCATGTTTTGCAAGACAACGTTTAATGTGTTTTTGTTTCCACGTGCTTAAAAATAGACTGATTTTTTAACAAAGTTAAGAGACATTACTACATTATTGGTTATGGTATCTTTTAGTTTTAAGGAAATATTTTTGCTGTATTAATTTTTTTTTCTTGGTATATTTATACTAAACTGCTTATTTTCTATCATTTTACTGATATAGCTCGTTTATGTGTGTTTGTGCTAACTGAATTATCGGGTATAAATGGTTATTTATTTTCTAATTGATACTTGATATTCCTTTTGCATTGTGTTGCACGGAATGCCAACTTATTAATCATATTTTTTTGAATTTAGCCATAAGTTTTAACCTAACATTTGCATTTTTAATCTTAAGGTCCTTGTTCATTTGCATGTGTATTGTTTTCTCCATCCACGAAAATGCCGTTTGCACTTAGGGTTTATTAACCAGTGATTGCTGATATTCTGCCTTAACAACTAGTATAAGGCTCACAGACTCACCGCATTTACACTACCTACTACCTTTTGTTTTTCACGCACACGCTTTAACTACTTACCCTCTCTCGCCATGTCTGATACAGACGAATCCGCAGCGAAGCTGGAAGGTCTCAGACGTGAGCTTGAATCATTGTCTTTGCAGTTGCAAGCAACTATAAAGGAGAATGCCCAACTTCGCACTGAAATGCAAGCCCAGAAATTTACCCAAGGTGAACCTAAACAGGAGCCTAAAATGGATGACTCAGGGAATCAAGTATGCAAAGTATCGCCAAAATTACCTCCCTTCTGGCAGCAACGACCTGAAATATGGTTCGCGCACGTCGAAACACAGTTTCGTATTGCTGGCATTACAAGTGACCAGACTAAGTTTGATCACGTGATTAGCCAACTAGATTTTAAAATTATGGCTGATATCGAGGATATAGTAACCAGTCCTCCAACCTCTGGTAAATACGAACACCTTAAAAAGGAACTGACACGCCGCTTATCACAGTCTGAAGAGGAACGGGTAAGACAACTGCTCACTGAGGAAGAGCTTGGGGATAGAAAACCTTCCCAATTTTTACGACATTTACGTTCCCTAGCCGGCGTCAAACTGATAGACAATGACGACAGTATCTTGCGACAACTTTTTATGCGTCGTTTGCCGCAACATCTTCAAGCGATATTGGCCGCCAGCGCGGATCCGCTTGATGACATCGCAGCCCGCGCCGACAAAATTCTGGAAGTCGCACCCGGCATCGCAACGTCTTCTTTTGTTCACGCTGCTGCAGCATCTGGAGGAGCGCCCGTTGTTCCTGACCCCTATGGCTTACATGCCATTGCTGCACAAATGCAGAATTTGACTGCGACTGTTGCAACACTCACTCGCGAGCGCAGTCGCACCCATAACCGCAATCGAAGTCAAAGCAGGTCTAGGAGCCATTCCCAGGGATCTGACGTGAAGCTTTGCTGGTACCACCAGAAATTTAAAGCTAAAGCTACCAAATGTATTACTCCTTGTTCGTGGAATTTGGAAAACAAGGAAGCCAGTCAGTAACGGCGGCAACTGACTGTGCCACTTCCCCAGGCCGTCGTCTTTTTGTCACAGACAAAACTTCAAAGGTCAGATTCCTTATTGATACAGGGTCTGACCTTTGCTGCTATCCTCGGAGGTTGATGATAGGCAAGACTCCTGTTTCCGATTATGAGCTCAGCGCAGCCAATGGCAGCTCGATAAAGACCTACGGTATGGTATCGCTTAACCTCAATTTTAAATTGCGACGTGAATTCCGCTGGCAATTCGTCGTAGCTGACGTCAGCACTCCCATAATAGGTTCTGATTTTTTAGCCCACTACCATTTGCTGCCTGACTGCCGAAACAAACGCCTTCTGGACGGCATCACTGGACTTTCCGTTTCCACCATTGTTGCGTCTACCGATCAGGCAAGTATCAAAACTATCTCGGTTGCCTCAGGATCTGAATTCAGTAATATTCTCGCCGAATTTCCTGCTATTACTAGGCCTCCAGGACTTCACAGGGACATTAAACACACGACCGTTCACTTCATAAAAACTACTGAAGGTCCACCTGTGTCATGTCGCCCTCGTCGTCTTGCGCCTCATAAATTAGCAGTTGCTAAGCGGGAATTCGACGAGATGCTTAAAAACGGTACCGCGCGACCTTCCAAGAGTCCGTGGGCCTCGCCTTTGCAGCTTGTACCAAAGAAAGATCTTTCCTGGCGCCCATGCGGCAACTACCGCACTTTAAATTCACGCACCATCCCCGACCGGTACCCGTTGCGTCATATCGGAGATTTCGGGCATAATATCGCAGGTTCCACTATATTTAGTACCATCGACTTGGTGAAAGCTTACCAGCAGATACCTGTGCACGATGAAGACATATGCAAGACCGCGATCATAACGCCTTTTGGCTTATATGAATTTCCGTATATGACTTTCGGATTGCGCAACGCGGGACAAACGTTCCAAAGATTTATGGACGAACTTTTAAGGGATTTCGACTTCTGCTTTCCATATCTCGACGATATTCTAATTTTCTCCCACAGCAAAGAAGAACACGCGCACCATTTACGCTCTCTCTTTCAAAAACTGGCTGACTACGGCGTTGTCGTAAATCCAGTAAAATGCGTTTTGGGAGCTAAAGAGGTTAACTTTCTAGGGTACCGTGTATCTAGGGAAGGCATAAGTCCACCAGCAGAGAGAATCGCTACCTTGCAGGAATTCCCCCTGCCTAAAACTGTTCAGGGCCTCCGTAGGTTTCTGGGCATGATAAATTACTACAGGCGTTTCTTGCCACGAGCGGCTCTGATGCAGACGCCGTTGGTAAATGTCTTGGCCGATTCAAAACTCAAGGGTGCAAAGCCAGTACCTTGGACTCCAGAACTTGAGAGTGCCTTTCATGCTTGCAAGGAAAGCCTTACACAAGCGACTCTTTTGGCACATCCGCTTTTCAATGCACAATTGGGTCTCTTCACGGACGCTTCTGGTACGCATGTCGGTGCGTGCTTGCAACAACGTTCGGGTACTGAATGGCAACCACTTGCATTCTTCAGCAAGAAACTGAATCCTCGCCAGTCCTCCTGGCCGGCCTATTATAGAGAACTCTTGGCTGTATATGAGGCTGTACAACATTTCCGACACATTCTAGAAGCGCAACACTGTACAATATTTACAGACCACAAGCCTCTGTTGCACGCTTTTACTCAGCGCCGAGAAAAGTTGCCCCCTGTGCAGCTAAATCAACTCTCTTTCATTTCGCAATACACGACCGACGTTGTCTACATCAAAGGTGTAGACAACGTTGTTGCCGATACGATGTCGAGGATTGAGGCGGTTTCTCTAGACACCGACTTCTCAGCATTGGCTGAATCGCAAAGAAATGACGAGGAACTACAGAGTTTCTTACGGAATGCTGACACTTCTCTAAAACTTGAAAAAGTAACCTTACCTGGTACGGACGTCACTATAATCTGTGACACATCCACCGGCAAACCGCGTCCGTTTCTCACCGTTCCCTTCCGACGAAAGTACTTTGAGAAACTGCATAGTTTGAGTCATCCCGGCATTCGCGCGACTACTAATCTAATGGCTAACAGATTCGTGTGGCCTTCCATCCGAAAAGACATCCGCGAATGGACAAAAACGTGTCTTTCTTGCCAACGAAATAAAGTCACAAGGCATACAGTTTCCCCGCTTGGTACTTTCGTTTCACCATCTGGCCGTTTCAGGCACAGCCATATCGATATCGTGGGTCCCTTGCCCGTCTGCGAAGGCTATCGCTATCTTTTGACGGCCGTAGACCGATTTTCACGCTGGCCTGAAGCATGGCCCATGCGAACCATTACCGCCGAGGAAACTGCCGACACGCTGCTCTCCGGTTGGATTTCAAGATTTGGAGTACCTTCCCGCGTCACGACTGACCAGGGAAGGCAGTTTGAATCTGACCTATTCCATCGCCTTATGGCACAACTAGGCACTAAGAAAGTTCGCACTACCAGTTACCATCCTTGTGCCAACGGAATGGTCGAAAGGCTCCACCGCCAATTAAAGGCATCGTTAATGTGTCGTGGCGAATCATGGATCAAAGCCTTGCCCATCGTCTTACTCGGCATGCGAGCCGCGCTGAAGGACGATCTCGGTACCTCGGTAGCCGAATTAGTTTACGGAGAACCACTACACCTACCTTGCGAGATGGTTGTTCTCCAGCCAGCGCAATCTACCGCTGACCCAGCCGATTTTGTCACGCAACTTAGGAGAACCATGTCCGAGTTGAGACCTGTTCCCGCGTCACGACATGACCAAAAGAACGTTTTTCTATTCAAAGACCTTGCCACGGCTACACATGTGTTCTTACGATACGATCACGTGAAGCCACCATTGCAACCACCTTATTCTGGCCCTCATCCTGTCGTTAGTCGTTCTGAAAAGACAATGACCATCATGGTCGGGAACAAGAAAGTAATCGTGAGTGTAGACCGCGTTAAACCTGCATTCGTGGACACTCTTGCGCAACCTTTCACTCCCACACAATCTCTCGCTCACACAGCTGACACACCCATTCTTCCTACTCGCAACAGTCAGACATCCTCTGAAACACCTCATTCAAGCACTCACAAATCCCAAACAGAAGATACAACACACAATACTCAACGTACTTTACCTTATACTACGCGTTCAGGTAGAAGTGTTCGCTTCGCAAAACCTTTTGACCTATGATCTTTCCCACTCCCTAGGGGGGTGGTGTGGCGGCGTTTGATTTCCGAACGACCGACTAGAGATGGCAACACTGCCGCCATGTTCTTGGAGAAGAGATAGACTGTCAAACTACAACTCTGTTAACCTGTTAACTATAATATTTCTGTGCTTTAAGAACTGTGACGCCTAGCTATTGTGAAACCGTGTTTGTGAATAATAAACTGTGCACTATTCTAACGGAGTGTTATTATTACATGGGAACCGATCTGCTTCCTGGAATCATTGCTCCCATAACATCAATCTCGTTTTGTTATCATCATCATCGAGATTGACCTGTTTTACAGTTCAAATATTCTATAATTTTTATAATACTAAAATTACATGCTCTGTAGGTAATACTCATTCTCGACGATTTTTTTTTTATTATTATTCGTTTTGTAATTCTGCTATAAATATTACTTTCTTCAGCTGATTCAGAGTAGATAATTCCAGTCCAATAACGTTTCTAAATCACTCAATTCACTATCTAAAGAGATATTTTACAATTATTTTCAGTAAATAATGCACAATTAGTTAAGTTTTTAGAGAAAACCGACCGAAATCGGCCGGTAAAACTATTCTTAACGACTCGTAACTTTGACAGCTCGTCCACATTTCTTTTTTTTTATTGGCACGCCGTTTTCTGACATCTGCATACATTTGGCCTACTATCCGTAGTTCGTATCCCTCCCATCCGTAGGTAGCAAGCTGTCAGTAAACTAAACTACGAAACGTTGATTATAGGAACGGTTTAGACTTACGTCTCGTAGACAATACTACTATTCGTAAGCAAAACGAATCGTTTTTCGTTTATAGGAACCGGGCATTAAACAAATAAATTAATGCTCACGTAAATGGCTACATTGTCCATCAGCGATACCACCTGTTTCGCTCTTCCAGTCGCATCGCAAATTGCTGTCTAGTGTAACCTCAGCCTTAAGCACGCCTGCCTAGAATGAACGTATTTACTAATATTTTAAATTCAATCATACATGCACGCCGATTGCGAGTCCTACACACCCGGCCTTTCTGAAGAACTTCACCAATAAAGTCAGTGTAGGTCTTCCTAGGGCGTCCCCTCCCAGCGTTTTCACTCACCTCATCCTTATAAATTCCTTTTGTGAGTCGCCTTTCACCTTCCCTTTCACTCATGCTCTCAACATGCTCGATCCATCACAGTCCTCACCACACCATTTTCAATTTACGTCACTACGTCCTCTTTTAAGCCGCAACATTCTCGTGTATCCTCATTCCTCAGTCACTCATTCCTCATTCAACGTCAATCAAAATATTGTCACGAAGAAATTGAGACTTTACAAATGCAAATAATACCACCCTTCTTAACCACAGTAGCATTGTAACCACAAAGATTAAACTCAGGTAAGAAGTAACTATGTCAACAGATTACGACATGGATAAATCTACAAATATTTGTAGAATGCTGTTAGATGTCCCGAGTCGTGCTTAGAGAGGTTGTATTTTACACTTATATAACAGAAAAGCTCAATTATTAAAAGCGCTTCCTTGACAGGAGGATTAAAATAAAGAAATCTGTTTTCTACAACACTATAAAAGGTTTTCCACCTTCAACCTCATTTTACATGAGATGAAACCACAGAAATTATAAAAAATCTATGGGTAATAACAGTGGCCAAACGCAAGCAATGTGGAGCTAATGAAACGGAATGAGAAAAAATGAAAATAAATGAGATTCTTTCAAAACTCTAGCATTAGGTTCTTCAAAATAGATTACGAAATAAAAATATAATATTACGTTTTTGATCAACATATCGAGAAACATTGGAATTTAAGAAATTATCAACTGTAATAAATCTGAAATTATTAAATAAGATATTGAATGTAATAATCGCCTAATAAATTTTACAAACAAATAAAAAAATATCTAAGCACAACATACGACAAGAGATGATTGATTGGAATCAACAACAAGCAACGCCCTCTACCGTTTTTTCGATGAACTAACTCTCTTGAAAGTTTCTATCAACATTTATTTAACAAGTTATTAGTTTCGCAAGTAGCCGGAGTTCAATGACTTAAGTTTAGATGGCGCTGCGTTTAGTTTAGGAGTAATAGAGTTAGAAAATTAATGAATAAGCAAGTTTGCACAATAACTAGTCTACTAGCAGGATCTAGAAATTAAAAGAATAGAAAAACATGATATGTTTACACTAACTGGAATCATTAACAGTTGAAAATATGTCATTGAACAATGAACTCGAAAGTAAATGCACTCCCATAAATTTTGATCACCACAAAATAAGATTCTTTAAGTAATTACTTAGTGAAACTTAAAAAAGAGATTATAACTGTGAACTTTCTTTTCGAAAAAGTTCTAACGGGTTATTTATTTTACAGTAATCTTAATAAAAGACTTATAGCAACGGAAGAATTTAAGATTTAAAATCGAAAAACTCGTAACCAAAATCGGTATGTAGATTATACTTTACAAGACTTTTTTTAAATCTCCCATGGTAACTTACATCTAGGATATTTTTTTTAAACGTAGTCCTTCTGTAGTCTTTTTAGTGACAGAGTAACCGGTAAATATGCAAAGTGAGCAAACTGAAGTGGCAGTGGGCTAGCCATGTCTGGTGGAGCAGACAAGTCTTAGAGATACCCCCAAGCTAGATGGACCGACGACCTTAAAGAAGGCTGCACCTGCAGACAAGGTGATGTGGCGCAGCCTGGGAGATGCCTATGTCCAGCAGTGGACTACTATAGGCTTATTTGACGAGACTCTTGAGATCTAGTGAAAATTCTGGAAAAACCCAGCTGTCTCAGCTGTGTTTGTCCGAGATTGAACGAATTTAACTGTATTATTTCAAACACTGTTAATAGCCTTAATAACAGTATGTACACATAAGTGTACTAGTCTATTTACCAGGGTAATAAAATTGACTAAATTAGCATATTAACCAGAGCAGATCTAGTCGTCTACTATGATTCCGTAACGAGAGATAACCAGAACAAATGTGTTTGTACGGTACAAAACTATTACAACTCCATACATACCGTATACGAAGGAGTTTGTTGCTAAATAATTACAGCCGCACAGGCGGATCTTCCGGGCTAAGACACGCTTGCCAAGGTTGGTCTGTGGACGGGTGACCATCTGTCATAGCAAGTTTCCTCCGTGTCTCGGAAAGCACGTAAAGCCGTTGGTCCCGGCTGTCATTTATAGATCTTTGACAGTCGTTACTGTTAATCTGACAACTAGTCTTATCATGGGGACGATACCTAGTAACTGGGTTGTGGAGGTCGACCATAATGCCTATGGCCGACCTCCACAACCCACGAACTAGGTAGGTAGGCAGACGTTTCATGTAAAATACTGATATTCAGCTGCACCTGGTCCGACTGGATACCGATCCCAACATAGTTGGGAAAAATGTAGGAAGATGATGATGATTTTTGATTTCGGTTAATTTGTAGAGTTGAGTTTCCCTCCACGAGCGAGTTGAGCATTGTTAGCATAACGCATACATGTAAGAAAATAACGTTGTCCACAAACATATAGACAGCATAGATTCCAAGTCGTAAAGAGAAATGAGAACGCTGTTGGATAAGCAACGCTCGGCTGACCACTGAAATTTTAAATTTGAACAGCACGATAAACTCTTACGACTTTTGAAAATTCAACCGTTCACTTTTTCCAGAAAAGACGAGAAGATTCGAACAGTTAATTCCGGGAAACGAAGTACATTGTAACTCTACTAACAGTAAAGTTTGCTGTTACTTCTAACATTTGACTGCAATGGCCGTAATTTAAAGCACCGAGAACTGGGAAGTAGAATTTTATGACTGACATCCTGACATCGGTGAAATATTAGAAAATGGTTGGGAAGGAGACGACTAATGAGATAATGGTTTATTCCGCGTTCAACCCCCAAGATTTTCTGCCCTCTTCCGCGTTCGACCCCTAAACGTTTCCACATTCGACCCCTAAGGGTTGAAAGTGGAATTTAGGGATGGCATTGCAGAAGAGAGAGAGAGATATTGCATCAATTTCATGTAGATGTTTTGTACCCAAATTGTTTATTACCTCACCCTAAAAATGTTTACTAAATAGCAAAGGATACTTTGATACAATAATCGAACTGAACGTTAGGATAGTATGATACAAAATTGACTCGAGGGTAGACTTTCGAGTGGATTGGCTCTATGATCAGCCACCTACTTGATTAAAGTACGATAAGTAACACCTTATTGCAATCAATATCAGCAGAAAGCATCGATAGGCCATTGACAACAATCCAATATTCGATGTAACAAGATTACGGCCGCATTGGCCTCATTCGATGACGCAATGCGCCTGCGCACAAAGCAAACACAACAACAATGAGGCGGCGTTGTGCGCTGTCATCGTGCGAGTCCGGTAATGTTACGGGGACAGTTGCGCAAGCGTTGATACCCATTATGCGCCGGATCACACTTACACATCAACTACTTACCGGTTTATGCGCCTACAATGTGGACTTGGGCGATAAAGAAATTGGCGCTACGCTACTAACGATGAGATGACAGGCTTCGTAGCAGGTAGTAACTACAAAAAACACAGTTGATGCAAAATTTTCTGACGCAAATGAAGAAATTACGATCTAAATCCTGCAACGCGCTATTAAAGTTGTGAGCTGAAAATAATCATGCAAAGACCCACCAGATTCAATATTCGTCGAAGGATAGGCCTCCCTTTTCAATGGGATATCGAGAAACTTGACTTGTTCCTCATTATCCTAACAACACAATGGACAAACCATACGACATTGGATATTTTGGTATTTCGATATATGATTCGTTGATATTTTGTCTGAATTCGGAATCATTTAGGCCAGAAACTTTAATAAGCTATCAGTAAAAGCAGCAGCATTAGAACTGGTATTATAACGGGCTTCAATCTCAAGGACGAAACCCACTGTTATAGTAACTGAATTTTCGTTTGGAGCCTCCACTGTCTCAACTCCAAACCCACAGTAGTCACCAAAAACTTGCAAGTCAAATCGGAAATAATCTTCAAGTAACAATGATGTTATATTGTCTGCGTACTGATGGCCTGACCTCAGGTCGTGTCGGAAGTTGCTCGCTAAATAGGTTACCTTAAGGCTCATTTTCCATTGCCACGATATGAAATTGCAGCGAATTTTCATTTAAAGCACAATGAAAATTGCGGTTAATTTGAAGTGTGTTCAATCTCGATAACTGCGGAAATTCGAGATTGGCACAAACAAAGACGGGTATTTCACCAAGCAGTGGGTGAATCTGGGCCATGAATGATGATCACTGCTAGAAATCTCGAGAATGCGAGAGAATATTCCAGAAAGCACACCGCTTTTTGTACAGTTTTTCATATCTGACGTAGACGACGCCAACGAAAGGCTGAGTAGGAACGTTCTCGAATGGAGATCGAGCGTAGGTACACGATGAAGGGTGGGACGGCAAGAAGAACCGATGACCTGAAGAAGGTAGCTAACAGAGGCTGGATGCAAAAAGTGGGAGACCATGCGCAATGGCACTCTTTGGGGAAACCTCTGTCCAACAGTGGACTACAATAGGCTGAAAAGATAATGATGATCTATTTGTTCCAGCCTTACCATGGGATGGGATATCGTATTAACTATACTAATAATAATATGGAGGTCAGACACGCAGTTGTTCCATATAACATACTTATATCCAACTGGTTAAACTGGGAGCCGACCACAAGATATTTTCTTTTCTTTGATGAGAAAAAGGCAGATGGTGACGATCTAGTTTCTATGTTACACAATTAACAGGTTACTTTGCTTTGTAAAATTTCGTAACAAAAAGTTCCTTCCTGCGCGCGTGTGCTCTAGATTAAATATTTGTTTACAACAAAAACGACGAACGAATTAAATTAAGATGTCGATCGTAAAATTGTCAAGGCTTAGTTCAGTTATGTCATCTTAAGTTAAATCTAATTAAGACATAAATATTAAATAAGGCTCTATTTATATTGACGCTATGTTTTGGTATTGAAAGCCTACAGAGTAAAACCAACTGTAGGTATATCAACTGCGTAATGTAAAAAATGATCCTAACTGCGAAAACTCTCAAGGATGCGCGAGATTTCTACGGAAAACGCGCGGCATAAGATTCGGCTTGTTTCTAGCAAATTTTTGGAAGCAATCCCTACAAAGCATACTTAACTTTATATTAATCATGCAGAGTACAAAATCGATAAGAATCAAAACGGGAGTTCTCTAGAATACGCCAGAATTCTCCGCGAGAAGAGTCACGATTACCTTTTCGGTCATAATCTATAGTCTGTCTACACTTAAATCCGTTATACTTTGTAAGTGACCGTTATAAAAAGCGTCACCATTGTAAATTGACCCTTACCAAACTAGTAACTATAACAAGAAGAATAATAAATGCGTATGCTCTAGATCTCTTACATAGTTACATATTTACATCAAAATGACGATACTTTGGCCGTAAAATTGTCAAGTTTTATTACTGTTATAACATCTGAAGTTAAATCAGATGAAGACAAATGAATAAATTATGAAACAGAAGCTATTTATAGTAAAAAAAAAACCGGACAGAGCATAGTGAACTTTAATTGGTTAGCGTACAAACTAGATTTGAATTTAAGCGAGAATTCCCTAAAATACGCGAGGCTTCCCTAGAATAATTATGACAAATTCCCATGATTACGCGAGAATAACCTCGAATACGAGAAAATACCCTGGAATACGCGAGGATTACCTGGAATACGCAAGAATCCGGAATCCGCGCATCAGTTTTTGGGCTCGTTTTCAGCCAATTATAAGCTTCTTTACTAAAATACCTTTAAATCCTTTCCTGCGTAGCATCTTAAAATGAGTTTTATTAAAATTTATTCCAAGAATGAATACGTGTGCTCTAGATTTTATACTTGTTTACATCAAAATGGCGACCGCCTCAATAAAGATGTTTTGATTGTCATGTTGTCAAAGATTACTACAGTTATGTCACCATAAGCTAAATCTAATGAAGACATAAACATACAAACAGATTATAAATAAGTTATGCTTCCTTTTATTTAGCAAGATGGTTGTAAAAAAGAATTTAATGACTACTAGGAACGATTTGGCAAATAAGCGGACATTATTGCTTCATTTTGAATGATAATTCTTCTTAATTAAGAACAGTGTCGACAGAACAGTTTTAATGACATTATTCGATTAAGGAAGAAGGAACAATAGCAATTTTGTTTTACGAAAAATTAATTTAACACGTATCTTTGGCGCGTGGCTAAAATGGGAACTATACACACCGCCATCTTTCCAGAAAACAATTTGACAAATGTTTCACACAATCATGTTGTGTAAACACTACATGCAAGAGACACATAGGTACTTTCTACCGGGTTTGAACTTTAGGTATGGTCCCTCTGAGCTCCAACGAATTACCAACAGTGTGTCTAAAGATGCAATTCCACCAATGTGCGGCACAAACATTCGCTTTGGTCCACTCACTCAAGAAATCACGAACAAATTGAGCGCCAACATTTCGAATTGCTAAACTCAGTTCAGTGAAAATGTTCGCGTACAAAAGTGCTGCACTATGCCCGAATACAGCCTTGCTGTAGACATAGATGCTAAACGTAATACAAGCTTAGTACGCGCACTGCTGAAGTTCTGCACAAAATGTGCGCGAACAAATGTGCCGTAGACTGCTTTATTGGAATCGTAACATTGCTCAATGTGATCTTTGTAGCACTGTAATTGGTACAAATATAGCGAAACTTTCGTTCGAGTTAGATAAGGTGTTATCAGCTCACGCTAGATCCTATCCAGACATATTTATGTTAATTGATAGTAAAACAGGCGAAATCGTTAAAGAAACTAAGTGTACACATAATACTGGATCAACTAAGTTGCTGTTTTAATAACATTGAGTAATGGGGAAGTAGTTGTTGCGTTATAAATCTCTCTAGACTTTGTGTTAACGCACTAAGGTGGGTACTAAATGTAGAGAAAATTCTAGAAGGCTTACATGATACAAACTACTGATTTCATAGGACGTTAAAAATTAATGGAACCTAAGAGCAAAAACCCGATCTTAAAAATGGAAGTCAATTGAATACAGACTAAGATATAATATTAAAAAAGAGAAACTTAAGATCCTTTGCTGCAGTTAACGAGTTATTTCAGAAGAAGAAACTGCAGTAAGAGACTGCAGTTCGAAATTCGGACCAACACTCGAAATGTTACACATCAAATCTGATCGAAATTTTCCAATCTGAGTCTTAAAGTACACAATCGACTCATATTGGCAAAAGTTTGGTATTCGTAGAAAAATATTCTTCTGAATTTTATAGTTTTCCCGTCCGTGGGGTCGCCAATCTAAGTGAATTTCTGTGATGGCAGTAAACGGCCGAGTTTTACTTTCACTCGGTCGCGGCTAGATCTGCGCCGGCGCATCAACGTGCTGCCTCGCTGCGACGAATATTGTACAGTACCTAGAAATAAAGAAAGAATTTGTTAGTTTTATTGAAATAACATATTACGTAAGAAAAGAGCAAAGAGAGAAAAGAGCACTTGGAAAGACATGGGGGAGGCCTTTGCCCAGAAGTGGGACATAAACGGCTATTAAAAAAAAAAAGACATATTACGTAAGCGACGGTCTTTAAAGTCTCCGGTTGAAGGTCTAAAAATGATTACTGCCTGGAAGTCGTTGAGTCGAAAATATGAACTAGAAAATAATTACCCAATTTTTATTTCTAGAAACTTTTGTGTTTTATATTGCTGAGCGTATCTCAATATGAAAGTGCCAGACTTCTTTTAAAAAGAAAAGAAAGAAGGTGCCAGTTTCGCTTCACAAACAATGGGTCTCTTGAAATCGCCTAATTATTATCATGGTTCTGTAGGGCTATTGCATTTCTCAGTGTCTGTGTGGTGATCATCAAGTAGCTGTCAAAATTAAATTTCGTATTGGCTTTTGCATTTTTTTTTACGTGGTAAAATCATCAAATGAGGCCTCCCACCCCGGGCAGGGCGGGAGGGACTGTCAGACTTGTATTGACTAAAATCCACGGTGTCCTTCAATAGCCCTTTATGTTCCGGGGTCACGGTGATGGTATAAGACCCGCAACCTGGCTTTTGCATTTGGAATGAAACTGACAAATGTAACTGTTCCCTAAAATCAACTATTCTAACGCTCTTGAGGCACTCCACTCCTCAACTTAACCTCTTAAGAGGAGATAATAATAATAAATTTATTCATAAAACGTTTTACAGAAATGGGTGTAAACGTAGGCACAGAAATGTAATATATATATATATATATTTATCATTTATTAAAGGCAACAGGGCCCATAGAATTACTTAACCTAGTTACATTTTATTCAGAGTGTTAGTAACAATATAAACTTATACCTATGTTAGTAACACAATTACAACATACAACATTTAAACACACAAATATTTACAAAACACACATCTATCATTGCTTCAGCATTCCAGCTGAAATACTGGAGCAACGGTTTAAAACTGTACAGTCTAGCCTGTCAGCAATCATGCTCAGGATGCTGTTGGAGCTGGCTCGCACCCTGCGCACCAGAGAAGTACATCTTTTACGCATCAATGCATAAAAACAATCTACGCGCATTTCCGCAAACATCCCTGATGCACTACAGAAGCGAGGCAGCCCCATCAGCACCCTAAAAGCATTATTATACTGTACACGAAGGGCGTTGTACGATTTTTGCGTAAAACTAACCCACAGGCTACTGGCGTAAAACGAGGTACAGAAGGCCCTGAACAGAGTCTTCTTAACCTCCGAAGAAGCAATCATATTCGCTCTGACCGACAACGCCGTTCGCTTTCTCTCAATGTCCTCATCATCTTTGAGGCTAGTAGTCAAAATGTGCCCAAGGTACTTAAACGAGTGCACCCGCAATAATGGCACACTATTAATCTTAATTGGTGGCACTGTTTCTGGGAGTTTTCCACCAGCCCCAAAGACCATGACAACACTTTTTCTTACGTTATACACTAGGCCATGGGCACTAGCGTATTTTTCACATACATATACTCACCAGTTTCCTCAGGCCACAAACTGAAGCACTGAGCAGCACCATGTCATCAGCATAACTAATATTATTAACACATACGTCATCAATATAGCATCCAACTCTGGTGCTACTCAGCTCCACAATTAAGTTGTCCATATAAAGGTTGAAGAGTGTGGGAGAGCTCAGACCACCCTGTATATAGTTAAGTCTTATATACTAGTTAAAAAGTTCATAAATAAAAATAGGTGTCTAAGGAAAAAACATAGGTACAAGATATTTAACTAGGGAATTAAATTAAATATAGCGACCTGACGATGATGTTAAGAGGCTAAGCCATCCAAGTTCAGTGGCCAGCCGCTGGTCAGTGACTATCAAGTTAGCCAATGGAGGTGATTCTACTCTGATGACTGATGACTTTCTTCCTTTATTGCTACACCCGTCAAAACCAACGTTAACAATAAAAATGGCTACAAATGAAACAACCGTCGTTCGTCAGTTACCTCGTCTGCAGACTGTTCCACTCGCTGCATACTATGTAACTCTTCGGTTTTTTGGTTTCTATCGTTATTTACACCGACATAAATAACTATCTTACTAGACAAGCTGTTTTTATCGTTTACATAGTGTACTATGAGAGGTACAGAACCTAATATTAAATAACTTATTAGGGCATGAGATTAAATTAGTTTCATAACTCATGATTCGTTGTTGTCTGATAAGATTTGTGATTTTTGAGCATTATCTATGGTAATCTTTTTTTTTTTAATTTTGAATTATTCAACAATTTAGTATCTACATCGTTCATTTGCCTAGCCATTTCTCAACTATATTGGGGTCGACTTCCAGTCAAACCAGATGCAGCTGGAAATCAGTATTTTACATGGCGCGACTGCCTGTCAGACCTCCATAACCCAGAAACTGGGTAATACGATACCCCATGGTAAGACGCGTTCAAATCAAATTGCAATAAAATGTTAATACAATAATTATATTTTCTGCCGGTCTTCCTTCGCGTTTAAAAACTGTTGTTAACAACAGTTAAAAATTCAAAATGTTTTAGAATTTTTAATTAGGTTCATTAATTTAATTTAACGCGTTTATTTTGATCGCGTTATATTATCTACGCATTTATTTAGTATCATGAATTATGAATCAAAAATATATGAATTAAACATTACATCAACTTTTGAACCAAATGCATTATTTACTCTATATATGTTACGCAAAATTTAACATTAGTTAGTAAATCAATCAGTTTTGAATTTATTAATTTCTATGAAACTATTAAACAGCAGATATATCTGGACCAGTAGTCAGTACCCATACCATGAGTTGTCATTACGATACTCGATCATACGCATCGACCGTCATCATTGGTTGAGAGTTCATACAACCTTGGAGCGGGCCAATGAGAGCGCCAAACGCGGTCGATATCGATGATCGAGTATCGTAATTAAAACTCATGGTATGGGTACTGGCTATAAGCAGACTGATAATTCCTACTACTTAATCCTACTAATATTATAAACGTGATAGCTTGTTCGGATGGATGGATGTTTGTTACTCTTTCACGCAAAAACTACTGCACAGATTTCAATGAACTTTGGTACACAAATAGTAAATGACCTGCGGGGCTACTGCGTATCTCGGTGTCTGTGTGGTGACCATCAAATACTTAGCTGTCAAGGTTTTCGTATTTGCTTTTGCATTTGCAATGAAACTGTTAAATGTAAATGTTCCCTAATATCAACTATTATAACGCTCTTGAGGCACTCCACTCTTCAACTTAGCCTCAAAACAGGTATCAAGCCATCCAAGTTCAAGTTGACAACTGCTGGTCAGTGACTATCAAGTTGGTTAATAGCCCTACTGGATTAACTATCCCGATTTATGTTCCCGTTGAGTAATTTTCCAGTTGCAGCGGACGAGGCGGCTGGCAAAAACTAGTTAACAATATTATCAGCTGATATGATCACAGCACGACACGACATAAATTAATAGAAATATCATAATAAACTATGTAGTTGTTAGACGCAGACACGCAACGGGAGGCAAGAGTTAATAATCTCGGGGAGCCTAAAAAGGCTAGTTTAGCAGAATCATACAAAATGAATTGCGTACATGTTACAATTCGTAACATGGTCGCGTACACACTTATATTAAAGAATGATCATATTCCTAAGAGGCCACTGAGATTTGAGCCTAAAAACGCGGTAGAAAAATTAGATTTCTTTCAATTTCTACGTACAACAAGTGAATAAGTATTTCCAAGGAAAATATTTAAATGTGTGCGTGGTCGCTCACTCACACATTTGTAAAAAAGTGGCTTCCATTGACATTTCATAATACTAAAATGTGCACACGGCTATGCATCAAGCTATTCAAAACCAACTTATCGTGGTCTCACTTTGTATGCTCTTCCCGTAGATTCAACGGTCAGAATATAACGGTTTTGTGTGTTTTGCTTGATGTGTAGCCGTGTGTACATTTTTAATACTGTATTATGAAATGTCTGTCAATCAATGTCATTTATATTGACAAATATTATGTGCATCCATCAGAATGATGACAGATGCACAATATTAACGATTATTTTATTGCGAATATCGTATCTCGTTGATTCAGCATCATTATTTTATATTTATTTCTTTGTGATTATTTTTGAAAGAAGTTATAATGAAAATAAATAATGTTCTACATTATTATCGTCAAGATTAACATTATTTATACAATATTGAAGTCATAATTATCTTAATAACTAAATAAGTACGTCAATATAGTTTCTTTTCTATCAATGTCTTTAAATATTTATTACGGATTTTTAATAACTTGCCAAATGTTGTCTCTGGTTGCATGAAAATGTATAATATAAAAATAAATTGCTGTTCGTTAGCCTCGCTGAAACTCGAGATTTGAGAACGGCTGGACCAATTTAGCTGATTTTGGTTTTGAATTATTTTTGGGAGTCAATCCGAAGGTTTAAAAGGTTATTCAGAGGCGGTACGAAGTTTACCCGGTCAGATTGTAAATAAATATATTCAGTAACACAAACGAATAGTGGGTATATAGCATAAGGTTGGTATTAAGGTAAACATACACAGTATTTCTCTGTAAACAAAACGAATTAATAAAATATTTCCCTTTTAATACTAGACAGAATTTTCATCTGACAATGTACGCTTTCTGCGAGCGAAAGTGAAAATGCTTTAAGCGACATGGCTCAAGCATTTGAGAAAAGCCGGTTGAACATTGAGCATTACATTTGCGGCTTATTTCCGCATCTTGCTTAATATAAAGTTCCGTTTCTTTTTTTATTTGATGTGGAACTACTACTGAGCAAATCTTTAGATAGTATAAAAGCAACATATTTGTAATATAGGGTGGACCCTACACGTTCAATTGTATTGATAAATATGTATTTTTATTGAACAACCATTCATTTATAGAATTATTACGAATAGCTTTTTACGAAGTATAGGTCAATTATTTAGAAAATAAGTACATCTTTTATTCCATCATTGAACAGTCTTCAATACTAACCCGGAGCGGTCAAAAAGTATGCTTGAATTAAAATAATTTTCAATAAAATTTAACGTGTAGGACCCGCTTAAAAGTATCTATTAAAACAGGTACAAATACTTTTTTTTAAACAAAGAGGTTTCATAACATATTTAAAACAAAACACTGGCTGATTTAGTCAAAAAATCGAATTAAAAGCCATTTCAAATTTAGAAAAAAGTAAATGAAAAAAAAACTGTAATGGCATCCCTAATTTATTTGACCGATAACAGCCAGTATAATGAATAAGATCAAAAAGGTTGCATTACTATTTTACCTCATTTTATTTTCCCGGTTATTTCGTCTGACTATGTAAATATCAACTGAATTTAACTGGAGTCCGCGTCTCGTCTGAAGGCCTGAAGAAAATTCGTGTCTCTACATAAAAAAAAATACAATTTGATGTAATGATGACATCACTAACGCCGCGTCAAAGGACTTTAGTCGTGGCGTGGACTCTATGGCTGATTTTTGGCTGACCACTATTAACATAGTTCAATCTTTGGAATCATCTATCTGACAGTTTTGAAGTGAATTAATAAGTTTTAACTTAAGAACATTGCAGTTCTTAGATTACTGAAACATTATGTACACACGGCTACACATCAAGCCTGATCAAGCTATACAAAACCAGTTTTTCTTGGTCTCGCTTTGCACGATTTTACAAAAAATAAACGGTCAGCTAATAGTGGTTTTGTATAGCTTGATGTGTAGCCGTGTGTACATGAGTACAAATATATATTGTACAAAATCAGTAACGGAACTCAATGAAGCATAGGTTAAAAGCCACAGACCGTTATAGCTTCCCCGTTTTCACAACCACATCGACCCAATACTCGGAACGTGACCCGACCGCAAAGGAAACCAAAATTTTCTATTGTGCAGACACTATTCATCACCATCATCAGCCAGAAGGCGATCTAAACAGAGTGTCCATGGAGTTTCTTGCCCGTTCTTCTCCATAGAGATCTACTTCTTGTAACGGGCATCTACGGCACTTTCACAGTTGTTATGTTCGTGACTGGGACTGTAGCACCATAACTTTGTAGTATTTAATTATATTTTTTATGTCTTTGACATTTCAAAACTGGCCTATTGATCTACTTGAAATAAATGCTTTTGATTTGAAGAAGTCCACAGTCGCACAAAGATCTGCCCCCTTTTTTTACCGTGGTAAAATTGTCAAATGAGTCTTCCCACCCAGGGCAGAGCAGGAGGAACTGTCAGACGTCTACTGACTAAAATCCACGGTTTCCCCCAATAGCCCTTAAACCTGCGACCCCAGCAGGACCTAGGTGGCCGCCTCTGGAGTATTTGACCTTCTCCATCGGTTATCAGTTCTACGAGTGTTGACGTAAGTTAATAGGTACAGTGACATTATCAATAGATTCTATTGCGGCAAGTGCTTCTAGAATCGTACTCTTAACCGCACAATCAATGTGCAGGTCGTGAATTACCACTTAAACAGTAGTTACATAATCGAATAATTCGTATAAAAATCGGTTACTTAATTTGTGGTCCATGCAATTACTTCCTGTGTCCTTCCTCGTCCGAAGTCCGGGACATAATTAATGCAGACATATACATCATAATCAGAATGCACTTACAACATCGGTCAAGCTTTTAATTTAGATGACTTGGCATTTTGACTATACTTTAATAACTATTTTTTCAAACATTTATTAATCTTAATATGTTTAATGGGACTTGGCATCGACAGTGCATTATAAAGAATCTATCAATTTTCATGACAACATTATTGTTGTGATGTGATGATTCCACTGAATCGTTTCAGGCGTGATAAGGTAACAAACAAACTTTAGCTTCACATTTATACTGTATGGGCAATATGAAAAGTGCTGAAAGAAGATATACACCGCATCCTGCATCCAGGACTAGATTTTTTCCCTAAGGAATTAAAACTAGATATTTTCCTGACATTTTAATGGGTAATAGGAGAGGTCCTCTTGGTTAAGACAGGTCGTCAAACTTTCGAGCTTCAGACTAACGTACCTAAATATCAACTAACCAAGATCCTTACGAAAATTGAAAAACTTAAATGCAAAACACAGAAACCAAATAACTATCAACTAATTAACAAGACGGTCAATTAGCAATGAAAGAAGACCTGTAGAGCTATTTTGTAAACTAAGCGCCACGGCAGCACTGAAACTACAATCTGTCTTCAATATATTTTCAACTTTATGCTTAACAATGAAAGTTGAAAATCAAGTCAGTGCAATAGCAAGGTCGTCGTCGAGCTCGCTGTAGAGTTTATTAGAGAATAGCGTAACGTTTCATGCTAAGTGCCCATAGCCGTCATTCTCACGCAACGCATCAAGTGTAGTATGTAATATACAAGACGTGATACACATCTTTATATGTATACTAGTACGCACATCAAGATCAATTTCAAGCAAAATTATATATATCGCACTTTCTATTGGACTCCTGTTTTATAGCAGGAAATATTGCGATAAACGCCATTATAGGAGATAGCGCACTAAGTATACTGAATGCTAACAATGTTGTGTTGCGTTGAGACTTGCGAATGGATCTAAGGCTTTTTTTTGCGTGGTAAAATCATCGAATGAGTCCTGGAACCCCGGACAGGGCGGGCGGGACTGTCAGACTTGTACTGACTAAAATCCACGGTGTCCTTCAATAGCCCTTTATGTTCCGGGGTCACGGTGATGGAAATAAGTCCCGCGACCCCGGCAGGCTTTGGCCCTCTGTGAGGGGGCCCCGTCATTTTGCTGACGCTCTTTGAGGCGCGCGTGGAATACGACGCGCCCTAATGGATCTAAGGCTTTTGAGCCTTAGTGCCTTTGAGATCGCGGGACTGTGTTATCGGGTAACCGTGAACCCAGAACGGAAAGGGCTACAGAAGACTAAGTTGGTATACGTTTACTTTATGTAAGTTAAAACGTATTTCTCAGTCGTATAAAAACATTAGCTTCCTGCACCATAACTGCGACAAACTGGGCACATTAACTGTGTCAAATTTCAAACTCCATTCACTATTTGGAAAAAAGACGAATTAAGTTTTTGCTTCACGTATACAAATGATGACTGGCAACATATACCTACCTACCGCTGATTACAGCTGTCTAGTCGCTTACAAGATATATTGTCTACCTAGCCAAGTACTAAAGCGGGGAATTCACTTCCCGGAGATGCCCGCGGGCACGACTGCAGACATGCCCGCTGGACCTCCCAACTGTAGGTCTGTGCAATGTTAGCTAGATGTAGGATCGAGCGATCTCATTTTAAATAATAATAATAATATTCCACAACTATCACAGAACGCCATCTAGTCCCAAGCTAAGCAGAGCTTGTGTTATCGGTACTAGACAACTGATAAACATACTTATATATTTCTAAATACAAACATCTTATAGATAAATTATACCGAGACACATAACAAATGATCGTGCTCATCACACAAACATTTGTCCTGGGTTGGAATCGAACCCATGACCCCCGGCATAGTAGTCAGGATCACTAACCACTATCCAACAAGCCAGTCTAAATGCGCGTGCACATGATTGTCTATAGGACAAACTGTTGAGTCTGTATAGCGACATGGCCGTACAAACTGCCCGCGGGCATGTCCATCTAGTGAGTTCCCCGCTTTAATCTAGCTCAGACTCAGTCGTTACTAATTAGCTAACAATCTACCCGAATGCCTCCATTTGTTGAGCAATGTATTATTTAATTAAAATTCTCTAATCTAATACTAGACAACCCTACTAATATAATAAACGTGAAAGTCCGTGCGGATGTATGTATGGATGTTTGTTACTCTTTCACGCAAAAACTACTGAACGGATTTGGATGAAATTTGGTACACAGATAGTTTATAACCTGGATTAACATATAGGATATTTTTTATCCCGAGTTAACGTTCCCGTGTGATAGTTATCGTTTTAGCGAGTGAAGCCGCTGGTAACAGCTAGTATATTTATAATTATAATCATAAATATTCAGAAGGCTTATAATTTATAATCTTATGTTACCAAATGTTTGTACAATCACTTCTTATATGTTAGCATTGTGTCAGATTAGTTGTAGATAACTTGTATGTACAAACAAGGTAGACATAAAAAAATCTACTTGAAATAATTACCGTACTCTCAGAAAGCCTGTGGTATGGGCATGTAATGCAGAAGAATAAAGGAAAACAGTTATAAGAGAAAAGAACGAAAAAGAAGAGTGACGAATGATATTAATGATTCTCGAAAAGCTTAATTGAGTCCAGAGATAGTAGGGGAAGCCGGGGCATTACGGGCACCCGGGGTAAGATGGGCACCCTCTCTTCCTCGAAGCATAATAAACCGAGACGCTCTAAATTAGTCGGGTCCCGTTCCAGTTGACCTAGCGCTAGCGAGAAAAGTGATTTTGTGCGTGTAGATGCGCATCGTACGACGTGAGCACGAAATTACGTAAGTTGATGCATTTGATATATTTTTTTGGTTTTAAGTCTGTGTTATAGCTAATTCATGTTTGTGTTAAATGCCCAGTTATTAAGTAAATTGCTATGTTCAATTATGTGTCTAATTAACTAGAAAGAGTTGTTAACGAACCACCACATATTCGTTTGATTTCGGTATAATTTGTTTTGTTTGACCTTTGGGGCATTATGGGCGGGGCAAAATGAGCAGGGGGCCCGTTTTGCCCCGGGTATTGTCATTAAGTTGATCTTTTTTCTGCAGATATAATTATGGTTCGCCACTACCAAACGAAGACAGAAGGTGCCAAATGGAGTTTGGAGGATATGGAAGCATCAGTAAAGGATGTGGCTAGTGGCAGATTAAGCTGTAAACGGTCCTATCAATTGGCAACAAAATAACATCCCCCATATTTTTGATCCGACTAAGAAGGATAAAGAAGAAGACCGCACAAGAAAACCAGTGGCTGTGAGAAAAACGGAATGAAGACGAAGAAAAATGAATAATATAGGGAAAACGAATCGGAGGAAGAAGATGTTTAATGTGTCAAAATCTACTGAGGATTGGGTCACTTGCCGTGCATGCCAGAGATGGGCACACTGTTCTTGCGCCGGTGTCTCCACCGGCGCAAGAACAGTGGGGGCAATGATGACGAATCCCATCGCATTTGTACTTTTTGTGCTCGGTTTTAGATGTACATGCCTGTTATGCCCCGCATATGCCCGTTTTACCCCAGACACGGGGCAAAACAGGCAGTTTCTCTATTTTTTTTAAGTTCTAATTGTACTAAAGACTGGTATCCTAAGATAATTATTAAAGATTAATGATAATAAGGAATAATGAAACTAATTAATGGCTGTTGATTTTTTTCATTATCTCGTTTATCTCAGATTTTATTCAAGTTTTCCCTTAAGGGGCCCGCATTGCCCCGGTTTCCCCTAAATAGAAAGAAAGAAAATTGTGTTTATAGGCACAAACTTAAAACTAAACAATACAAAAAAAAAGTTATAAAGAGAGAGTAGATGGTAAAAACAGAGGATATAATAAAAAACTTAACAATTTAATACCAAAGGGCGTCAGCTCAGCATATGTCAGGTGGCAACGCAAAGTTTGCCAACTGACGCTGATTTTCAGCTGCAGCCCAAATACAAGTCATTCGTTCAGCACGCGTAGCATGGCGATTCTATCTCTATTCGACCAAGAAAAGACAAAGTTATTTCATCGTTATTTCTATACAAATCGACTGTTTTTTTGCACAAATATGACACGATTCTTACACCATTAAAGAATAGAAACATATCTTTTCTATATTTTAAACATTGATATGCATAAATCGATAAAAATCTTTTAAGTTCTGTCATTTTGTCTATTCTCCCGTCGACAAAACCCGTTTCTACAGCGCCATGCTACGCGTGCTGCAGCCTTTATTTATTGGGTTATCGCCGACTAAAAAGATATCTACAACAGAATAATAAGTTTCGGAAAGTGGTAGTCGTACTTATCGTAAACTGGTCTATTTTCGAACCATAAAACTAAGTGATTTACACCATAAAGTTAAATCTTGTATCGCACCTTTTACAATATTATCGGCCTTAAAAACTGCCAGTTTCAATGCTAAATAATATTTAAAAGCTGACTTCCATTTTTATTTTTCCTACAAACGATCATCTTAATATATATAAATCTCGTGTCACAATGTTTGTCCTCAATGGACTCCTAAACCACTTAACCGATTCTATTAAAATTCGCACACCATGTGCAGTTCGATCCAACTTGAGAGATAGGATAGTTTAAATCTCACATTTTAGACCGGGTCCTCCACCCGTGCGAAGCCGGGACTGTCCGCTAGTTATATTATAGATCTCAATTAATTCTACAAAAAATAACAAGTCCATTAAATATTTGTTGAAGACGCTACTGCAGGTCTTCAACACAATACATTTAATTATCATATCGACAAATGAATAGCTAACGAGACAATTCAAAGAAAAAAAACAACTCGCATTCAAAATCTATTGTAATTATGACACGTAATACTGCTACATCATTCCATCGATCAATAAAAAAAAAAAAACTGTGTTCGTAATTTAAACTTCATATAAATCCTAATAATTAATTTGCATAATCCTCTTCTTACTGAATTCATATTCATTTATCAATCATTCGTTTAGTTTGATAACAATTTAAATTGGAGTCAAACTTATATAATTGACGATTAAATGCATTAAAATGAATTACTATCTAACATTGCAATAACTTCACGGATGCATCGTCAAATCAAACGCTTGTAACAAGTAAATGACGGATCTGTCATTACCATACGTCAAACTGACGTAAGTGACAATGTCACATATGTCATTAATATTGCATAATGGCCGCCGTTGCGTTATAATGACGTGCTGCATTGAGCGGTAAATGTAATGGATGTAAGGAAAGACGTGTGATTTCGTGTTTAATTAGATGAATTTTGTAATCGTATGCTTTTATAAAAAGACTTTTTTTATTGGGGCATGGTGCATGGCCGAAATGTTTTTGTTCAGAAAAAATCACATGCAAATTACAGCCTAACAAATACTTCTTGAGTTTAAAAAAAACGTAAATAACCAAGATCTCTTGTTCATTTCGGGAAATTTCCGTCAAGAAGACACCTTTCATCAATGTTAAGAACAGTTGTTTCCAAAAACTTGGACGAATATTACCATAAACCTTTGTAAAGCGCTCCTAGTCATCTGCCGTTTTTGGGGTGGAAAATCAAGAAATGAGTCTTCCCATTTTGGATGGAGCGGAAGGGACGGTCAGCTTCTTTCTTACTAAAAACCCACCCACTTCCTTCTCATTTCCACTACGTTCCAGGGCCATATTAATTAAGACAGTATTCACGACGACATCAGCCCCAAGAAATTACTATCACTAAAAGAGAAAACCCAATGTAATGCAACAGAAATACCATGCCATTTCCAAAAACGTACTTATGCACTCAATACGTGACAAAAATTCGACTTCCAAACTACAATTACAAGGCATTGTTACAAGATCGGGTGACCTACTATAACGTCTTAAACCGTGAGTACTTGAGTAGTTAGACTGTGGGAAAGAGACACAGCTACACAAGTCGTCTAGCGCTATCTCATTCCCTGAGCTGAACAACTCATGCTCGTAGACCAGGAAGCGTTACCTGGCGGTGCGGTACGGGGCAGCAGTTGAGTACAGGAGTAGGAGTGCGCGCGGGTGTGTGCGGTGCGTATGCGCATTGGCGGTGAAGCGCGCGCGCGGCCAATACGCGCCACTCTCGATCTCTAGCGATAGCGGTGAAAACAGTACACGTGTGAGTGCTCCCCTTTAAAAAGGATTTGTTTTGAACAAGGAGTTGCAACCCTATTGATAAAGGTAGGTGTAGACTGTTATTACTTTTTTTAAATAAGTGTGTGTAATTTCAGTTACAAACTATTATCACAGGACATATACAAAAACCTTTGCTTACAAAGCTGAACCAATAACCACAAATAGCTCTCATAATATCAGTTACTTAAAGTTCAAGTTACGCGAAATTATTTAACACTAACTAAGTACAACTAAACAAGTTCAATGTAATCGTAAACAGTAAATACATTAAAATATTGAAAGTAAAACCACATAATTACAAGGAAAACACAACATTTCATCATAACATTTTAATGACATATAAAATTCTACACGCATTTATAGGAAGTTTTATATCATATAATAACTACAGTAATTTAATGATCTCTCTCGTGTAATCCCCCCTTTACATTATACCTGACGTATAACTAAGTTTTCTCAATTCTGAGATAAGAGGAAATAATTACTGGCGTAAAATTAAGAATTTGATAGAAAGGTGAGATAACGAGATGAAACTAACACAGTGTAACATAATAGTATACTCATTATAGAGCCAACTTCAATTTCATGAAAGTGACTGAAAATAATTATCAAGCGTTTTGAATGTTAGAGCTAAAAATTAGTACTATTCAGACTAATTACTAATCTTCTACAATGTGAATAAACCTGCGGTAGCGCCATTTTGTGACGTCATGTCGACTTTTCTAACACGCACTTAAATAATTCTATGAAAATAACATGAAGAAGATAATAACTATTTTATTGTGCAACGTATTTATTTTCTGACCTTAATTTTCAAGTGACAGTTGACAGATAGAGGTTATTGACGTTTCCTTTCAATCCGTAGACGCATAATACTTTAAATTACTGCACTTTAACTGCATAGGTTTCACACCTCTTTTGCTGCGATTAGGGTAATTAATTATATTTACCGGTGATTGCCCTTCGACCATAATTTATCATTAAAATTTAAATTTGGGACGTTAAGGTTATGACGGCCCTATTGGCACTTTTTTTTTGTATCTTTTTGTCATCTTTGGGACAGGCAAAGGGAGCTGAGCCCATACAGCCAATTGGCATAAACTATAAAAACTCTACAATCTATGTGTCATTTCAGTCAAACATTTGATATTGTGTGGCTTTAAAGTTTTTTAACAATTATCAACTATATGCATTTCTAACGCATCATTATACAAAAATAATAGCTTTCTTCTTCTCCTACTCAATATGTGCGCAAATTCCATTTCTCTAGGCGTAATTTTCGTAAAAATGGGTAAAAAGTTTTATCGACCTCACCTTTTTAGTTTGAGTTCGTTCACTCCATCCACATCCGAAAGATATGGCGACCAGCGATACGATCGCTATCGAGTTAAGAGATAAGTAATACCACGTAATACAGTAAAATATACATTGTACGTATAGTTAGGAAAGTTCTAATCGAACTCACAGTTGTACAGTCCGGTCTTGAGATTTAATTCAATTTAATCATACTACTTCTTTTTGAAACGTTATCGTCGAAACGAGCTCACAGAAAGATAATTTACGTTGCTTGTATCTTAAGCTGGCCCACTTAAACTGTTTTGGAAAACGATTTGATTGATTGGCAAAAAAGTTCTTACGAAAAAGTGCTACTGTTATTACAAAAAGTTATACCATCATCATCATCTGCCTAACCTTTTCCCAGTTATATTGGGGTCGGCTACCAATAAAACCTCCACAACCTAGTAACTGGGTAATACGATACCCCAAGCTAAGACTGGTTGCCATACTTATGAGCTTCTGAATAACAGTAACGACTATCAAAGATCTTCAAATGACAGCCGGGTCCAACGGCATAACGTGCTTTCCGAGGCACAGAGGAAACTCGCTATAACTGATGGACATCCATCCACAGACCTCGGTAAGCGCAATCCCAGAAGATCGGCCTGTGGGACTGTATTACTTAGACACGAGCTCCTCGACTTTATACACCACGTCACAAAAACTTATACCATAAGACCTTATACGGGTGATGAGCCCTCATCGCTCCAAAATCTACAAATCATGCTAATCTTCACCATATCGAAATCAAGACAGTTACGACTGCCTTATAAGGCAGACTCGAGTCCACATTATGGGTTAATCTAACACAACAGTGACAAGCTATAATTTACCGCTTATACTTACTCAATAAAAAAACGTCAATGAATGATATATTAGACATTTGTAACAGATGATCTCTTAAGACGTCACTAAAATGCAATATTTGACATTTCATCGTATTTGAAAGACGATGGTTATAAAATTATTACATCGTTTGAATAATTTGCGCTCCAAGCAAGAAGTATAGTTGCCGGTGTCGCGCAGATTACCGTGGCCCTGGAAGATAAAGGGCAATAGAAAGGAATTGAAAAATTCTACATATTTTAATATTTTAATTCATATTTGTGGTTTTAGAGGCAGTTTATGTGAATGTTGAAAGCGAACTACTTCTACTATACCAGACCAAAATATAAGAGAAAAATATATTTTAAAGTTATAAATAATGAACAATGTACTTACTTCGGTTCTAATGGCCTTTTCCCATTGGTACGACTACGGTATTAAATTACAAATTTCAAAAGAAATTTTACTTAAGAAGTCAATATTCTCCACAGGATTACGAATTTTATGCTTATTGTGTAACGTACATACTAGAAAAAACACCGAAAAACAAGTTGCGCATCTTCCGGTAAATTTCTGCGAGAATTTTCGCAGTCAAGATCTGAGATCTTTTATCTAATTTATACATTACACAATTGATATAAAGTTCACAATGCTTTGTAATATTTCGTAACACTAATTCGCTTCCATTCCATACCGACATAATATAAATTGAGCCTTATTAGTTATTTACTACATGACATCGGTTATTAACATTTTATTATGTTATATGACAGCTATTATGTATTTATTACATAGCTTTTTTTATAAACTGGGTTGTGGATGGCAGATATGCAGTCGTTCCATGTAAAATTCTGATATTCATTCAGCAGGCGTAGCATGGTGCCGTAGAAAGGGATTTTGTCGACGGAAGAATCGACAAAATGACAGAACGTAGAAATATTTTTATTTTTAACCATGGTAATGTTAAAGATATGGAAAATAAACGTTCCTTTTTTTAATAGTGTACGAATGGTTTCATATATTATTATGTGCAAAAAAACAGTCGACTTGTGTAGAAATAACGATGAAATAACTTTGTCTTTTCTTGGTAGAATAGACATAGAATCGCCATGCTACGCGTGCAGGTGCATCCGGAAAGAGTGGAAAACGGCTCCAATATAATTGGGAAAAAGATTTTGTGATTTGCGTAACATTATATTATAACTATTAAATGTTGTAGTCAATAGTTATTTGTGCAACAAGAGAGCAAAGTCGTTTTTTGCTGCGAGTGCTTATTTTGAATTCTGAGCAAGCGAAAGATTCAACGATTGAATCACGAGCGTAGCGAGTGATTCTAAATTTGAATCCTGAGTGTGGCGAGGGATTCAAAGGCACGAGATGCAAAAAACTTTGCTCTCGAGTAACACACATAACTTTTCACTTCAGCAGCGAGAACACTTTAGGAGATAAAATAATAAACACTCTACGCAAGCCACGATATTTTATTCCCGCACTTTTATTTAAATTAAGGCGTATTCGGAAAAAGCACCCGTGATTTTTATTATTCAAAATATTTACATAACATTATTGAAACTAGAAATAAATATTTACAGGTTAAATATCAGTTTTATTTACAGTAAATACTTATTTTCGTTTAAATACAACAATAAGTTAAAAATTCAATAAATTGCATTAATAGTACATTGTTCACCGAGAGGAGAAAGTGACCGATTACCTTCGAGGGTATCGTTTAAAGGACGAGCCGTAGGCGAGGACTTTAAAATACCCGAGATCGGGAATCGCACTTTCTCTCGAGTGATACATAGTGCTTTATACTACACCTACGAGGAAAATAAATTGAATTACTTTCTACGAAAACTGAATCCTCAAACAACACACAAATTGAAAAAAGCGTCTGCAATTTTCACATGTTCTTTTTTCGAATTGTTTATCCTGCCGCCGCAGGGTCGCACTGCCAGCCCGACACCATCCAACACACAGCTAGTGGCCAGTGTCATTTTGCGAACTTGGAGATAAAAACTCACAGTAAAAACTTTTTCATTTCTCATACTCGGAAAGTAGTGTTTGTTTGATCAGAGAAGCGGGTCGAAAACGATGCTTCCCTCCCTTGGGCGGGAAAGACTCATAGTAATTGCTTCCCTCCCTAGGGCGGGAATGAGTTTTAAAAATAGAACTAAAATTGGTTATTTAGACTCGATCAAAAGCTAACCAGAATAATAAAACATTAAAAATAAAGATTTCGAGTCGACAACATATATCCGCAAAATTCAGATAGCCGAGTATTTTGTAAAGGAGTTGGCTAAATTGAAGTATGCACGAGAATTCGGCTATCTATAGACATGGGACCTAGCACTGTATAACGATGAATAGCTCAATATTAATATTTCACATGAGAAAAGTTTATAGAACTTGTCATTTCTTCGCAATATTGAAAAAAAAAGTGAACGCCTATCAAAAAAAGTACTGCAAATAATTACATTGCTATAACCTTCTCAACAGGCGTTTAGTTTTTACGTATCTGCGATGGTGTTGATTTTTGATAAGCGAACCACCCAAATGAAGTAAATATCTTTAAAATACCAAATAATCTAACGTATTTCAATAGAAGTAGTTGCAATGGTCTGAAAGAACTAATCTTACTTTGATAACCCCATCGAAATCTGTTTGTTATATCGATAAAGACAGGCTGACAAATAAAACGAGCCAGGGGGACTACATATTGCAAAGCATTTCGTGATTGATAAATCTTTTCTGAACTAGTTATTGAAGATTTTAATTAGCTCGAGATACATTTAATGATTTCGAAATGAAACAAGAAAAATAGTACTATATTTATTCGATAATCTGGGATTCTTACAAAACATAGTCTTAAAGCGTACGAAGCGACAGACCATGATTAAATGTCATTTTAGTCATGTGGAAATCTGGCTATGATGATGCAAAATTCTTCAATTGGTTCTGTCCACTGCATAGCGTTGTAAACTTCTCACAGAACGGCCAGAAGTTATGCACACCATTGCATGACCGAATCATACGAACTTCACAAGTTGCTCTTGAATTCAGCAGTTCCTGACAAGGATAACAAGACAAATGTTGGCATTCCTTGGAACCTAGAATAAACGTAATTACTTTAGTATCTACATGAATTAACTTTACTGTTTACCTACACTAAGGCAACCAATCTGTTAGGCACGCAATCGCGGCCACGGCGTCCTCATCTTCCGTCTGACGTAGGTTCGAGACACGGATGTTTTAGGCGGTTCTTGTGTCGGATTGGGCCAAAATAAAATCGTGTCGCCACTGGGAGGACACGGTGTGGAGATTAATTTTGGGCCGAGCATCGCCGTGACCATCTGTAAATGTCTTACCTCTATTGTTAACCAATGTGATACCTAGGACGGAGAGTAGAACAGTAAGCAATGACGTCTTCGTTGCTTGCTTGCTTAAAATGCAGCCGCAATCTTTGCGTGGCTATACCACAGTTTATTTATTTCTTGATGTATTGAATGCAAGTCAAGCTCGTGTCGAGCGAGAGGTCGGTAGGTAAGCAAGCAGAAAGTCCAATAAACAAGCGGGGGTGAAGAAAAAGCTAGAATAAAGAATTACAACGAACAATTATACGACAGAGTGTTCAAATGACATCTGACGTTTGTATTTTTTTCTTAAAGAAGGGACCGTACTCAAATTGAAGTTCACAGAATCGATAAAAGAATCGATTGGTTAGAAAGTAGTTTAGATGGATTCGATGCAAAATATGAACTAAAACTAAACGAAGAAGCACATTCAGAAGAACAAGCCATACTGGTCATACCGGACATACCGGTCCAAATCATTACCCTCCTTTTGGCTTTGCCGTAGTCGGGTAAAAACTAAAGTTGAGTTTAGTGGACGAATCACTTTTTTTTACGTTGTAAAATCGTCAAATGAGTCCTCCGCCCCAGGGTAGGGCAGGAGAAACTCAAGGTCTTTTACTGAATAAAATCTGGTGTCTTTCAATAGCCTTTTATGTTCCGGGGTCACGGTAATTCGTTTTCCGAATCAAAACGTGTAAAAACATAAGAACAAACAACTAAAAAGGACACTGAATTGAACTCAACGCCGTTTCTTAATTTCAGAAAAGAAATCGTATTGGATCCCGTTAGTAAAAATCGATTAAGTATAGTTTCATTTTGACAATCTGGAAAAGCTGACCCTTCCCTAGTTTACATTATTTCATCGTGACCTTGTCATGTCAAAAAAATGCACAAAAAGCAATTCAGATACTTTTTTATGTTTAATAGTTTATATATGTGTTAGGAAATTATTAAATACTAAACAATTCATTAATTAATTTTCAAATACTACTAGTTAATGTAAAATTCATATAGATGACTGGGGCAGTCATTTAGCCATCTCCTTTCTAATGATTTTCTGACCAGACAGATCGCAGCCGCCATTTTTGACATCGGTTATCATGTTGAGAAGTTTTTTTTTTCTTTATTTTCGGCCAGTGTCATGTGGTGTATTATGTAGTTACTAAACCTCCTTAGAAAAACCTATAAACTTATGAGTTACCGTGACACCTACATTTAGTACCTAGATGTGTATTATGTATGACACACGTTTCACCCGAGCGAAGTCGGCTTTTCATCTCTTTTTTACATAATTAAGAAAAATATCGATTTAAAAAAAATGCTGCGGTCTTGTGAGTGTATACGGCCAATGTGAATTAAAAAAATAGATACCTATTAAAGTGGGCTGGCCCGCGGCGGTGACGCGGGCGGTGTGTTCCATATTTGAAATTTAAATTAAAAAGACTATTTTTTACTTTCCTTATATTTGAAATGAAAAGTAGAGTGTTTAACACGGGTGAAAGTCATCAATTCCCACTCGGACTATAGCCGCCCTCGCTTCGCTCGTGCGTCTAAATACCTCGTATGGGAATTGATTTCTTTCCACCCTTGTATAACAATCTACTATTTACTTTTGATATTTGGGTTACCGGCGCATAGTCTTACCCAAAATTAAAAAAGAAAAACCACGTAAGAAATGGATTTTCATACACTTTTCTCTCCCGCTCTGATGCGTTTTCTCCCCGCATATTTGTTCGATTTGCAATGACGTACTTTCTACCGTAAATTTGATAAAGTATCAAGGTACTTTCCAAGCAGGTGTAGTATAAAAGACATAATTATCTTTTTGCAAAATTTCTTTACTTAGTACATATTTCCGAATGTGTCTGTCTTTGTTGTGGTCGAATTCAAAATTGGAACTTCGAAAGGGCTGGTCTTTGTGGCTGTATGGGCTTGACTCTTTGCCTGTCCTAAAGGAAGAGGGAAAAAAGGGCTGGTCTTTGTCTCTCTCTCTTTCTAATGGCGGGAAAGAGATGGAGTGTAAATGTTTCGAATTGTATGATCAACCCTAGGCTGAATAAGATAATCGCCGTGGCTTGCTAAACACAAAAATTAAAAAGTTACTTTGTCTCACTCAGTGAGCAAAATCGCATTTTGCTCACTGATTTCAGGCAGCAAAACCTACATTTTCGAGCTACTGAAGTGAAATAGTATATTTTGCAACGATTGAATAAAAAGCGGATTTAAAGCGAGGGCCATTATATGAATCAAGAGCAAGCGAAGGATTTTAATGACTGAATCACGACCGTAGGGAGTGATTCATGATGATTGAATCACGAGCGAAGCGAGTGATTCAAGTATTTAAATCCTGAGCGACGCGAGTGATTCAGGCCCTCGATTTAAATCCGTTTTATTCAAGAGTTGCAAACGATACTTTATACCATGACTACGAGAAAAAGAAAGATTTGAGCGATAAAAGATATTCAACGAAACAAAATAAAGTTTTTTTTAATACCTAAGTCTGCTCCACACACACGTGGGTGCGAAGTAGTCCAATCGCTCGGTCACTGCGCCAACAAGCTGACGTTAAAATCGGAGCGATGGTTTGAATTAAGGGTAATTTTCATATTAGCAAGGGGGTTGTCCAGCATCGCGGTCGATGTCGAATGTACTAAAGTGTTCTAAATTCAAAAACCAAAACAGTGCGTAAAAGACTACTTTTACGCACTGTTTTCCGTGAGTAAAAGTAGCTTTTTCGAGGGGGAATGGTATAAATAATTATTTTATATTTGTTTGGATTTATAACTCTGCCGTGCTATTATTTATGATCAACATTAATTTATGCTTAATATAAAGCTGAAAAGTTTGTTTGGTTTAACGCGTTAATCTCAGGAACAATTCAAAAAAACATGTTTCATTTCTAATAGTCCATTTATCAAGGAAGGCTATAGGCTATATACCTCATGCTAAGAACAATAGGAGCCGAGGCAGAGGTGTAGCTAGTTTGTCTATATTTCACGTCTTAAATATTATACTATGCTGTTTATTTTGAATATATTAATATTATGCATTATCACAAAATATTTAAGAATACATAAAAAAAACTTCAATGTAATACAAACATTTTATATATAACCTCAATCTATAATCTATAATATTTTAACATCTGCAATCATCGAACATAGAAAGTTAAAAACAGCTGATCTTTATGTACATCTGCTATGGACAATAAAGATTATACAAGCTTAAACAGTTTACAGTAACATATATTGCACATTTCACACTCAATTGCATGTGACCGCAGCAAATAACACATAAATTAAAATATAATGCAATCTTTACTAATTTACCAAAAGTTCATTTCACAATCAATGTCTGGTGAAATAAGATAGCCTTTACAAATATCTTATCTAGATTTAGAATTATATTTTATTATATCCATACTTATATATAAAAATCAATGCCACTTTTTGTTGTAACTTTATAACTCAAGAACGGGCTGACCTATCCAAAACAAATGTTTAAGCTTTGTTCGGACTATTTAGTAGATTATTTATGTGAAGTTTGCACTAAATCGGTCGAGCAGTTCTTCATTTATGTAATTTTTGTAACACGTAGCGAAGCACGGGGCAGACCGCTAGTTATTTATAAGTAGATATAATAGACACCACTGAAATGGATTATGAAAAACATCGTGAAGAAACCTGGACTATGTAATCAATAGATTCAAGTCTAAAGCTATTTTTTTAAACAAGTTACAGGAAAGAGGTCGATTTTCTTTTCTTTATAAGGCTCGGTCCATGCTCTTTCTATGGTAAAAGAAACCATATTTCAATATAGGTAAGGAAACTAATAAATTAGAAATAAATGTTCCTATAATCTAATTTATTACCTGAGAAGAAAATCTAAAGTGTTATGTATGGTAACGGTACTACTTTAGCAACATTGTAGGATGCAATAGTGCAGAATAATTGCTTGTAACAGTCTGCCAGCTGATCGTATGCAGTGCCACATTAAATTACTTCCCTAGTTACGACTTCAGAGGCTTGTCGCAAGTCTACTAGTAATTTCGAAGGGCTTACGTAATTGTCGCGGGACTAACGATTTACCGTGGATTTTAGTTAGTACAAGTCTGACAGTCCCTCCTGCCCTGTCCTGAGTGTGAGGACTCATTTTGTGATTTAACCACGCTAAAACAAATTTAATTAGTCCGTCAGTTATCAAAAAACGTAACGTTTTGTTACGTAAACCAAAATTAACGAAGATACGACACTTTTAAAATTGCGTATGGGACACAAGCAAGTACAGTGTTTACTTGCTTGGACATCGCGAACCCCTACTCTCGAATTTTGTCGCGTTATATCTTTGTGTATTTCCATTAATCCAACAAAAGAAAACATAGTTTTCCATTATATTTCAAAACTCTTGCTGATGTACTAATTAATTTTGCAATTTATCGATGCTGTAAACATTTCTACCTATTTTATAATAAAATTATGCTATTGGGTCGTTTACTACAGTGTCCAATGTTCTTTTTGGCTTGATAAATCATCCGGAGCGATTGTATATGTACCTGTTTTTTTTTCATTTACCTTTTGCAATCCAGAACGAGAAGAAACTATATAAACAGGGCTTTAAATATTCCGTGACCCCAACAGGCGGTTGACCCTATATAGGCCCTGTCAGTTGGCTGACTGCTTCTTGGAGCGTGCGTGGAAATGACGCGCATTCGACCGTGGCTAGACCAATTGATGAATTGGTAAAGAAGTCCAAGCTGGATTAACCATATTTGACAGTGATCCTCACCCCTAGTGGTTAGCAAAACAAATATAAAAATATGCGGATAGTTGCAAATCTCTGAAAAACTCAATAACACTACCGGATCTACAAATCAAACCCTAACCCCCTTATTAATAAACGTGGAATAAACTTACGCCAGGGTAAATCCTTAAAATATGTATGATTAATTCGAAGATTATTAACCTTGGCGTAACTTTAGTCCACGTTTATTAATAAGGGAAATGGAGATAAGGACCAACGCAACGCTCGCCAATATAACAGCAACGATACTAACAGGCAGATAAAGTAGCGGTTAGCAACAACATTCTCGCACCAGTTAAAATTATTCGTAACTTACCAGACGATGTACAAGTATGAAAGGAAAGCAGCGACGTCATCGCACGTTTAGACGATATTTCTACGATTTTGACAACACTAATTGGCGTGCCGTTATATATTGTGATATGCCGAGACGAATTTGAGAATAACTCTTACTAAATAATCTTTATTGTCCATAGCAGATGTACATAAAGATCAGCTGTTTTTAACTTTCTATGTTCGATGATTGCAGATGTTAAAATATTATAGATTATAGATTGAGGTTATATATAAAATGTTTGTATTACATTGAAGTTTTTTTTATGTATTCTTAAATATTTTGTGATAATGCATAATATTAATATATTCAAAATAAACAGCATAGTATAATATTTAAGACGTGAAATATAGACAAACTAGCTACACCTCTGCCTCGGCTCCTATTGTTCTTAGCATGAGGTATATAGCCTATAGCCTTCCTTGATAAATGGACTATTAGAAATGAAACATGTTTTTTTGAATTGTTCCTGAGATTAACGCGTTAAACCAAACAAACTTTTCAGCTTTATATTAAGCATAAATTAATGTTGATCATAAATAATAGCACGGCAGAGTTATAAATCCAAACAAATATAAAATAATTATTTATACCATTCCCCCTCGAAAAAGCTACTTTTACTCACGGAAAACAGTGCGTAAAAGACTACTTTTACGCACTGTTTTCCGTGAGTAAAAGTAGCTTTTTCGAGGGGGAATGGTATAAATAATTATTTTATATTTGTTTGGATTTATAACTCTGCCGTGCTATTATTTATGATCAACATTAATTTATGCTTAATATAAAGCTGAAAAGTTTGTTTGGTTTAACGCGTTAATCTCAGGAACAATTCAAAAAAACATGTTTCATTTCTAATAGTCCATTTATCAAGGAAGGCTATAGGCTATATACCTCATGCTAAGAACAATAGGAGCCGAGGCAGAGGTGTAGCTAGTTTGTCTATATTTCACGTCTTAAATATTATACTATGCTGTTTATTTTGAATATATTAATATTATGCATTATCACAAAATATTTAAGAATACATAAAAAAAACTTCAATGTAATACAAACATTTTATATATAACCTCAATCTATAATCTATAATATTTTAACATCTGCAATCATCGAACATAGAAAGTTAAAAACAGCTGATCTTTATGTACATCTGCTATGGACAATAAAGATTATTTAGTAAGAGTTATTCTCAAATTCGTCTCGGCATATCACAATATATAACGGCACGCCAATTAGTGTTGTCAAAATCGTAGAAATATCGTCTAAACGTGCGATGACGTCGCTGCTTTCCTTTCATACTTGTACATCGTCTGGTAAGTTACGAATAATTTTAACTGGTGCGAGAATGTTGTTGCTAACCGCTACTTTATCTGCCTGTTAGTATCGTTGCTGTTATATTGGCGAGCGTTGCGTTGGTCCTTATCTCCATTTCCCTTATTAATAAACGTGGACTAAAGTTACGCCAAGGTTAATAATCTTCGAATTAATCATACATATTTTAAGGATTTACCCTGGCGTAAGTTTATTCCACGTTTATTAATAAGGGGGTTAGGGTTTGATTTGTAGATCCGGTAGTGTTATTGAGTTTTTCAGAGATTTGCAACTATCCGCATATTTTTATATTTGTTTTGCTAACCACTAGGGGTGAGGATCACTGTCAAATATGGTTAATCCAGCTTGGACTTCTTTACCAATTCATCAATTGGTCTAGCCACGGTCGAATGCGCGTCATTTCCACGCACGCTCCAAGAAGCAGTCAGCCAACTGACAGGGCCTATATAGGGTCAACCGCCTGTTGGGGTCACGGAATATTTAAAGCCCTGTTTATATAGTTTCTTCTCGTTCTGGATTGCAAAAGGTAAATGAAAAAAAAACAGGTACATATACAATCGCTCCGGATGATTTATCAAGCCAAAAAGAACATTGGACACTGTAGTAAACGACCCAATAGCATAATTTTATTATAAAATAGGTAGAAATGTTTACAGCATCGATAAATTGCAAAATTAATTAGTACATCAGCAAGAGTTTTGAAATATAATGGAAAACTATGTTTTCTTTTGTTGGATTAATGGAAATACACAAAGATATAACGCGACAAAATTCGAGAGTAGGGGTTCGCGATGTCCAAGCAAGTAAACACTGTACTTGCTTGTGTCCCATACGCAATTTTAAAAGTGTCGTATCTTCGTTAATTTTGGTTTACGTAACAAAACGTTACGTTTTTTGATAACTGACGGACTAATTAAATTTGTTTTAGCGTGGTTAAATCACAAAATGAGTCCTCACACTCAGGACAGGGCAGGAGGGACTGTCAGACTTGTACTAACTAAAATCCACGGTAAATCGTTAGTCCCGCGACAATTACGTAAGCCCTTCGAAATTACTAGTAGACTTGCGACAAGCCTCTGAAGTCGTAACTAGGGAAGTAATTTAATGTGGCACTGCATACGATCAGCTGGCAGACTGTTACAAGCAATTATTCTGCACTATTGCATCCTACAATGTTGCTAAAGTAGTACCGTTACCATACATAACACTTTAGATTTTCTTCTCAGGTAATAAATTAGATTATAGGAACATTTATTTCTAATTTATTAGTTTCCTTACCTATATTGAAATATGGTTTCTTTTACCATAGAAAGAGCATGGACCGAGCCTTATAAAGAAAAGAAAATCGACCTCTTTCCTGTAACTTGTTTAAAAAAATAGCTTTAGACTTGAATCTATTGATTACATAGTCCAGGTTTCTTCACGATGTTTTTCATAATCCATTTCAGTGGTGTCTATTATATCTACTTATAAATAACTAGCGGTCTGCCCCGTGCTTCGCTACGTGTTACAAAAATTACATAAATGAAGAACTGCTCGACCGATTTAGTGCAAACTTCACATAAATAATCTACTAAATAGTCCGAACAAAGCTTAAACATTTGTTTTGGATAGGTCAGCCCGTTCTTGAGTTATAAAGTTACAACAAAAAGTGGCATTGATTTTTATATATAAGTATGGATATAATAAAATATAATTCTAAATCTAGATAAGATATTTGTAAAGGCTATCTTATTTCACCAGACATTGATTGTGAAATGAACTTTTGGTAAATTAGTAAAGATTGCATTATATTTTAATTTATGTGTTATTTGCTGCGGTCACATGCAATTGAGTGTGAAATGTGCAATATATGTTACTGTAAACTGTTTAAGCTTGTATATTTATTGATGTTCGCAATGTTTATCTGTTTGGTAATCCTCTTATAAATATTTTGCACACATTAATTATATTATTACTTCTAAGTAACGTAACCGATTTAAAAAAAAAGTATCCTTCTCTACGTCTTCTAGATCTTTTAATAGAGTATCTGAATCCGTAAATCAGATTTTGCTCCATGATTTTATAATATTATACTTTTTGTTTCGTTTTTTAAGTAAGAATAAAATTACATATTTTGTCTAATATAAATTGCATAAAATGTCATGAGAATAAAATAAACATTCAATACAATTCACAACATAGCCCTTAACAGCAACCAAAACGAGGATAAAATTATGGTCCTTCGAGCTGAATCTCGAAACATCTGCCAATTAAAGTTCGTCATGCTCCCAATACTAAAACAAAGGGCTATGAACATTTAACTAATGTGTAATTATTACATAAATAACAAAACATAAGGCCTCTTACGTTTGTTCATAATAAAAAGTAAATTTAGAGATTTTCACTTCTTTCCAAGCACTTTGTTATGTCAATATCGACTTAAAGGCATAATGTTACATCTGATCTTGTCGCAGCATTCAGAACAAAAAACCGGCCACCGTAGGCGCGGGCATGCGAACGGCGAGTAATGGAGGACTCGCTATCCGACCATGGACCATGCCCGGGTCGATGGCGCATTGTGTCCCACGCGAGCCTCAAAGAGTGTCAGCATATCGACGGGCCCCCTTTAGAGGGCCAAAGCCTGCCGGGGTCGCGGGACACACATACCTATGTCGCGAATCCGGTACACAAACCGGACACCGTGGATTTTAGTCAGTACAAGTCTGACAGTCCCTCCCGCTCTGCCCTGGGTAGGAGGTCACTAATTCGATGATTTTAGCTCTTAAAATTTTACCTTTAAAAAAAACAAAAATCAACACTACTTAATACCTATAACAATTATGACTTTAACTGGATTCTTCTTCGTGATGGTAATTGAAATTGAGTCTGCCTCAATTTAAATTACATCGGAAGTGTCCATCAGTTTTCGAAATGAAGAAGGTGCTATTTCCGGACGTTAAAATGACAGCAAACATTTTGAATAATTTGAAATGAACGGAAATTTTGGACGAGAGTTGTTAATTAATAAATAAATAGAGCTGTTAGTAAACGTTATGAAAAATATCTCACCCCTCTTTGAGGAGTGGCTGGAGAGACGTCACGGCGTCCTGACCTATCGCATGACGCAGGTCCTCACCGGACACGGAAGTTTCGGGAGGTACCTGTGGCTGATGGGGAAGGAGGAAACGCCGGGGTGTCACCACTGCGAAGATCGCCCGGAGGACACAGTAGAGCATACGGTGCAAGACTGCCCAGCTTGGGCAGAGCACCGACGTGTCCTCACGGCGGCGATAGGCGGAGACCTCTCGCGCCCGGCATTGGTTTCGGCCATGCTGCGGAGCGAGACGGAGTGGGAAGCGGTCGCCGCCTTCTGCGAGGCAGTAATGCTCGTGAAGGAGGCGGCGGGCCGCGAGAGAGAGAGGACAGCGTCCTCCCTCCGCCCCAACCGCAGTGGTGTACGCCCACGGCGTCGTACTTCGCAAGACGATCTCCGGCCACCGTAGGCGCGGGCATGCGGACAGCGAGTAAAGGGCAACTCGCTGTCCGACCATGGACCATGCCCGGGTCGACGGCGCGTCGTGTTCCACGCGCGCCTCAAAGAGCTGTCAGCAAAATGACGGGGCCCCCTCTCAGAGGGCCAAAGCCTGCCGGGGTCGCGGGATTTATTTCTATTACCGTGACCCCGGAACATAAAGGGCTACTGAAGGACACCGTGGATTTTAGTCAGTACAAGTCTGACAGTACCTCCCGCCCTGCCCGGGGTTGGAGGTCTCATTTGATGATTTTACCACGATAAAAAAAAAAAAAAAAAAAAATGAAAAATATCTTATTTTACATTCCGTGATTAAAATCCAAGCTTGGATGCAAGACATGCATATGCACATGCAGGAAATGCATGAAGAAGAGAGGCTGGTCCCGCATACAAGCCAGTATTTTTGTCGCTGAATTAAAACTAGATATTTTTCATCACATTTAATGTCATGGATTTTCTACAATATTCTGACATATAATGAATGCTATTCTATATTTTTTCTCAAGAACTAATAAAGTCGGTGCCTTGTTAGGGCGAGTTGTTTGTCAAACTTCACTTTACATGAATCATAAATAAACTATGAACGTCCAAAAACTGACAAAACTCATCACATCGTAAACTCCGATTAACACTTCACCACTCCGACATTATGCAAATATCTTAATACAGATACATAATTTATTTAAGGGAAGCTACTCAAACATACATACATATAAACAACGACGATATATTACTAGACTCCGCATGCACGATCTAAGGAACAAAAACTATTCTGTCAACTCGCTGAGGCACTACGTAAGCGAGGGGGACGAGGTACTGCGTTGTGATTGGCTAACTCAGGGTCTGCAATGCGATTCACTAACAGACACATCATAGATGTTAACATCGATGAGTTCACCGATGTTTCATCGTAAATATCGCTTCTAAAAACAACGTTGATAAAAACCGCATTCGCTAAGCTACATAAGCTCGTCGACGATCTGCCGAACAACGATGATGAGTAGGATGTTTGCAGTGTTGCTATGTTTAATCTAGAGTATAATCGAGAAAATCTCGACTAACCTATTTTTAAGTTATTTCGTAATTTTAAATGAATACGAATTAACAATACGTATGTATAAAACACGTTATATTTATTACGCAACGAATGTTTAATTTATTATATCAATTTGGACTTGGAAAATAATCAATTTTGTTTATAGCAATAAAACTAAACCAAATCTTTGACATTTTTATTTGTAGGTTATGTATTTCAAAACAAACAACTTGATCTTATCTTGAAAGTTTTTTATCAAAATACGAAATTCTAAAGTTTTAAGTGGTTTTAAGTGGCTATGTGGACTTTAAAAAATTGTGCACCCCAACCCAATGGCGTTCTACTTGTTGTTTGTTTTAGTTTGGTTCCAAACCTATCGAAAGTAAGTTTATAGTAACATTTCTATTTAAATGTAGCACAGTTTCTGGAACTACTATATAAGTAATCAACATATTTATCTTTTAGTGTCTCGCAACGCAGCTCCTTCGTTAGATCAGCTGGAAAAGCTAGTAAGCTTTTTGGAAAAGGAACCATGGTTGGCTATGGGGCATGCTCGTATGCTCGCATTCGCAGTCGTCAGGCATGGTCCAAAATAACAGCCCTGAACAGTGATGGTAGTGGGTGTACGAAAACATCGGAACAGTGGTGTAAGGTTGGTAATTATAAGTATTGTGTGTTTCAACTGTTGCATTGATTAGGTACCCTTCTATGGTATAGTATCTTTTTGCATTGACAGCCCTCTGTGTATGTTCTTTATTACTAGATTAGTATTATCTAACGGATGTCACACGGTTTCACTCACGTAGTTCCCGTTCCCGTGGGAGTTTGGGGATAAAATAAATGTTACTTTGCCTGTTACTCAGGGTGAATGTAGCTTTCTAATGGTAAAAGAATTTTTGAAATAGTCGCAATTGTTTTTGAGTTTATTAATTACAAACATACACACACTAAAATACAAATCTTTATTCTTTATAATATTAGTGTAGACTACATGGTAACTAGCAATTATAAAAGCATTTAAAATTGCAACGGAAAGTTAAACCAAATAGCAAATAAGTGTTCTATTTATTTAATACATCAAATCATAAAATTTATACTTGTGTTGCAGTACTGGAAGGACAAAAAGGAGCAGTTAAGAGGAAGTCCAGCTTAATTGCAGCCGCGAGGCGACGCACTGGTGGTGGCATAGATGAAGATTTGCCAGAACTGTTGATTGCCCAAGCAATAAGCCAACAAGTGGAGGTCAACCAGGCTATAGCTCAGGCTCTAGATAAAATAAGTGGTGCAATTAGAGATTTAATAAATAAATAAAAATAAAATGTATGCTAAAACATTGTTTTATTTATTAATTGATTGATTATATTAAAATGGTACATACTATTTAAACTATTTTGTTAGACTATATTAATTTTATCTTAAGGCTAAACAAGAATATATAAGAAGTTTAAAAAACATCCACTTTATTAAGACAAACAATATACATTACAATTTAAAGTATATCATATTTTTAACAAACAAACTGTCTTAAAACCTGAGTTACTAACTAATAATTGTCTTAAGTCTATTGTTAGTATTTACTTCTATTTATTAACTATCTCGTCCACGCCACAGTCTATCAATTAGACGACTTCTAGCAAGACGTCCACTATCCAAATCACTGATAGAGTTCTGGCTTCCTTGTTGTAGTAACCGGATATATGTTAGAGTTAGAGATATATGTTCTTGCATTCTCACATAATATTTTTTGGTAACTCCCACTAGCTAAAAATGCGAGAGTGCATAAAATCTGGAATGAGAGTAAGTTTTAGACATTTTTTCACTATATGTATAGTGATTTATTATTGATTTAGTAGTAGGTAATACCTTGTAATCTGTGGTAATACCTTGGTTCGGTTGCAAATTCCTCCTTGACGTTTCGTCTTTGCTAAGAATGGTGAAATATCTTCTTCCAATTGTTTAATTAGCTCTTCAGTCAACCTGAATACCTTAATATAGTATATATCAGTAGTAAGAAGATCCATATTACGTATCAGACGTGCCTGACGTCTTTTTTCTATATTATCTCGACGCTTAGCTTCTTCCAACAAAAAAAATCATACAGGAAAGATGAACTGCCATCTAAAACATTAAAAATAGGCATAAACGTTTCAGGAATTAAAGTACGGTAAACAAAACAATACTAAACATTTATAATTTAAAAAATAACTTGTTTTACTCACATTTTAATTGTCTACAACCAAGGAAACATCTACAATTTACAAGCTTTACGCTTTGACAGTTAAAATCGAAGGCGAAGGCGCCGATGTCGATGAAGGCGAGGATGTTTTGTGTTTCTGAATACCGTTTTTCATACATTCGGAACCATATTTTAGTTCTTTGTCGCGCCGTCGACATCGTTGTGGCGCTACGACCGCGCAGTTTTAACTAAAGAATACCGATTGGTTTTCATCAGATGTTTCAACGATGATTTCTTGGTTGTAAAGATGTTTTGCCTTAGTGAATCGCACTCCTGTTCTGTCTCAAGGTATATTTACGGCTCACAGGAGTGGTCGAAATAAGATGGATATAAGGATTTTTTTGTCTAATGTATTGACAGACATCGGTCGCCTGTTATTAGGAGTCTAGTAATATATCGTCCTTGCATATAAATGACAAGTGCATTTCAATCAGCCACGACCGTCGCGTGGGCACCTAAAATGGCGCTCCGCCGTTTCATTAATCACAAAGTTTACGACGACGACTGAAATTCAAAGACAAGGCATGAATTATTCGTATCGTTATGCATGCATCTGTCGCGTTTTCCTTAATAAAACGTATTTCGTGTTATTTTAAGTATTGATTAATGCACTTGGCACAAAAAAAAGTTAGGAAACACTTTCATCTAATGTTACAAAGAGGTAAAATATGTTCGTAACTTTGTATGTAAGGGGTAATCTCAGGAAGTAATGAACCAATTTTAGTTTTTTTTTCACCGGTAGAAAGCTACATGATTTGTAAATGCTTTAGGCTATATCTAATATATAAAATTCTCGTGTCACAGTTTTCGTTGCCATACTCCTCCGAAACGGCTTGACCGATTTTGATGAATTTTTTTGCGCTTATCCGGTATCTATGAGAATCGGCCAACATCTATTTTTCATCCCCCTAAATGTAATTATTTATATGGCAAAACAACGTTTGCCGGGTCAGCTAGTAAATTATAAAAATATCATGCATATAGTTTACCGCCCAACGAAGTAATCACTAGTAAAATGTGCATTTGTGTAAACATTATTGCTTAAACTTTAAAATCTTTATTATTACAGAAATTATAATTATACAACAGTGTGGCGACAGATCGGAAATTATGATTTTCAGATTGCTGTATCTATTACCCAAATATAAACTAAATTTACTTGTCAATGTAATCAATTGGTATAATTAATATCTATCGAAATATTTGCTATCGGTGAAAAATTCAAAAAACAACATTATTGAGACAAAAAAAAACAGTGAACCCATATTTTGGTGACCTAACCTTTTTATATTTGAATATATGAATATAAATTCAATATTAATAAATCATGATAACTACCAAACATTTACGAATTAAAGGAAAAGTATGCCAATAGGTATAAATAGAATTTATATGAAACTCTGTGATTATGTAGTGGTGTAACTTAACCTTAAGTATAACACTGGAAAGTGATACACAGGTGAGATGAAATTCACCCCATGGTTTATTAAACTCACTTGCAAAACGCATATTATATTACATTATATTACATCTATTAGCATTAACACTAAGTTAAATGAAGTGCCTAAAAAAAGAAAAATATATATATAATAATCTATCACTAATTATATTAATTAGTGGTTTTCAGCTCAGAAAAAAAAAACAATGTGGATGCGCATTGTTTGCAATATTGCAATTTATTGTTAGAAAAAACACTGTTTTCTCATAAATAACCGACTTATATAAAAAACATACACAAAAATGCAATTTTTTTTTCGGAAGTCTTTTTATACTGTTTTTATTTCATTGACTTTTTTGCCGCCGTTTTCAAGTAAGTAGGTATACTTATTTTAGAAACCTATGAATGTTATAGTATTATTTAAATAACTGGTATAATTAAACAAAAACAGTTAAAGAAGTGAGTGAAGGCATATAAAATATTAAAATTACGTACTTTTTATCACGTGAAAGTGAGTCCAACATATCATTTTTTGACGACATGTCATAAAAACTACAAAACTACTACTTTATGTACTCAACGAGAATCATACATATTCATGATTCCCACAAACTAATTATCAATTTAAGTCTTTATTACCGAAGTAAAGGGTTCAAAATGCCGTGACAAATATTTGTAAAAAGCATGATTTTTGTCAATAGTGTAGTTTCTGTTTAGATATAGAAGTTATGTTTTCGATATTTTATGGAACCACTTCCGTGAGTTATTGTACGACGTAGTGGGTCATTCGTTATTATAGACTCGCGAATATAATAATTATGGAAATCATCAAATAAGTCGGTTGTAAATCAATGCTAATTGAGCGCACGGGCCCTTGCGGAATAAGAAAATTAATTATACTTATGAATTATTTATTATTTAAAGTTAGTTTGACTCTGTGTTATTTATTTTCTTTTAAAAGAAAACATTAACGAAACGTTACTTGAATTTTAATTAATAATTGTACTTAAATCCTTGACCTATTGACGTGTAAAACAGGCATCCCAATCAGACATAAGTAATTCAAAAAGCCATAACTTGTTTTTTTTCTAAGGTCCCAAAATACAACTGAAAACCAATTATTGCATCTACAAGGGGATCTTGTACCGCGATCCCGAAAACCCCACGACCCAGTAGGTATATCAAGCTAACTTATCTGCATACACTTCTAGAAATAGGCATGTAAATCTTCGAACAAATGTATCATAAAGAAAAACGGAAGTAACGGAACCTATACATCAAAACAGGCTCTATGTGTAGTACACTTATCTCTATGTACCATCAATGTATAAATAGAAATAACAATCCAGGTATGTTAGCCGCGGAGAATTAAATAAATATGAATGTCCGAAAGTGTAGAGTCATTAAGTAAAGGGGCCAAAAGATGATGTTATTGGATAACACGCTCTGTGGACCGCACTGTTTGTACCTTCGCTGCTAATTTCTGTGTTACGTACAATTTTTTAACAGCAAAAACATGTGTGTGGAACTTGCTGTATATTTTCTTTAAAATATACGTATTTAAAAGCATAGAGTTTGTAAATAAGTATATTTTAAAGAAAATGTCCATAACACACGGCGTATTCCAAACGCGGCGACGACGCGCGTTTTTAAAACTCACGTTGCAATCGTCTGCGCGTTTCAGTCGTTCAAAATCGAATCGTTCAATTCGTTCGAATTGCGAAACTTGTTTGAAGTGCGTTTTGGAAGCTTGTAATTAACGTTGTTGTTTGTTCTCGTTGGTAGCTACGAGAAACTACTGCACATTTGTATCGCTATATTTGCAACCACCCCGTGTGAGTGCTTAGGTTACAACCAAGCTTGCGTTTTAATCTATTTGAAGCGCGTATGAGCGTTTCATCTGCGCGTCGTCAGCGCGTCGTCTGCACGTTTAAAATACGCCGTCTACATATTGACAGAAGTAGCAACATCTACAAGCTGTCAGATTAGCCGATTATAGTAGATTGGCAGTAACCAAGTAAATATTGCGTGTAATGATAGATAGAGGCAGTTAACGACATAAACCATGTCCCCAGACAGATAGCAGGTAACGAGATCCAATTACGAGCACGAAAGTTTCTAACTACCAGACATTGTGCTCTTACTGTGGAACATCTGTGAGTAATTAGACTTGGACCCGATATGTTTAGGTCGAAAACAAGGTCCACATTTTTTGTGAATCGTTAGGACCATCATGGCTGTTAATTTTTCTACTTTTAGGACATGGGACCTACGGTCCTACTGAGAGAGAGTGGGCCACTAACCACCACGCGGAGCCGCTGCGGCTTGGTAGAGGTCAAAATTTGACCAATGTCCTTTTGATTTTTGTAATGTTGGTCCTTGTGATCGATCAATCATATGGATTGATTATTATTGTTTTTTTTTTTAATTATTGGGCTCATTTGGAAAGACATAAAAAATATGTATGTTTTATTTTTTTATTTATTTATTAAACTTAATGCACAACAACGTACAACGGCGGACTTAATGCCGTAGGCATTTTCTACCAGTCTACCTTGGGGTGATGCAGAGACAAAACATAGAAGGTGCAATAAAAAAAGAGATCTTTTTATTAGAGACATAATATACATAAATACATACATATTAATATATATAAATACATACATAATACATACATACACTCACCTTGTGCAGAGAAAAGACAAATAAATTGAAATACTGTCAACCAGTTAATTATGAATGGAATCTGCCAGCTTTTTAAGTAAAAATTCTCGAGCTTTTACCTTAACCATCTCGTTTGGTTGCCGTCCTGATATTCAGAGGGAGTTCCTGATATTCAGTATGTGTGCTTCTTAGGTTATTTTCGTCATTAAAAATAATTTGAATGCGCCGATATATCATCTTTCAAAAATAGTTCCGCTTAAGATAGACATTAAATACCAGTTTAAGTAAAAATATTTAAATATTTTGATACCTTACTAAATTGATTGGTCAATAAATATTTATAAAAAATCAATTAATAAATCTTTAACGTAATCAAAACAAGAAAAAATATAATCATTCTTGCCAAATATTATATTTTCTATTAGATTTTATTGAATTCGGTTAGTTACTGAAAACAACGTATGGTAACGAGCATGTTTTTGAACCAAAAACTCCCCAGTCTTACAATCAAAGCATATATGCGATCAATTAACCCACACGGGGCCAACTTGGTAAGAATGGGTCAGGCTGTTTATGGCATGCTATTCAAATTCACATTACTCGTTATTAACAGCCTAGAAATTGACACAAGTGACATTATTCGGACAAATTAATCCTTATTTATGACTCTAAAAGAGGAAGGTGTTATACCTCAATTTAAAATTTAAAAAAAGAATTGCAGTATTATATTATCTTTGACTATGTTAACTTCTGGGCGCCACAGTCGTTGCTCAGCCGTTTGCGTAACACTATATCGACTTTACTTTGGCGAGAGTATCGATCTTTCGCTTACGATTTCTCGATTACGCACTATGTAATCGTTCAGTCATCGGCTAATGTAGTGCTGTGTTGTTACAGTTCACTCGTTCATTCATTAAATCTATACCGACCAATATCATAAAACTGAAGTCTATTTTTTTGTTTGAATGCGCTCATCTCAGAAACTACTGTTTCGAATTGAGAAAAGCTTGGTCCAGTACCCCTTTTTTTTATCGTGGTAAAATCATCAAATGAGTCCTCCCACCCGGGGCAGGGCAGGAGGGACTGTCAGACTTGTACTAACTAAAATCCACGGTGTCCTTCAATAGCCCTTTATGTTCCGGGGTCAGGGTGATGGTATAAGTCCCGCGACCTGGTCCAGTACCCCTAGCACGAGTTTTCACTATTTTACTTTACAGAACAAGAAAAATGGAGCAGCGCCTCTGGTGTTCGAAGAAGGATCTAATTTTTTTTGCTTGAAAATTGTCAATTTGAAATTGTCTAACTTCCAGTTTACTTTACGTCTCAAATACTGAAAACTCGTGCTAAGGGTACAGATATTTCATTTTTTTTTAATGTAATTAATTAACTACAGTAGAGATTTTATTTATTGATAAATACTTACAACACTTCCCCTTCACGACACAATATAGCAAAACTAAATAAAATACGAATTAAAAACCAGCCTAGGTAATAAATAACGAACATAATTATTACTTTCTTCGAATTGACACTCCGTGCAATATTTACATATAGAAGTCCAAATAAATGTTAATTTGTTACTCACCTTTCATACGATATTTGCGTAAATCGTACTATATAGTGTGATGCCGAACATGCAACGGTTAAAGGTTATTGACCTATAACGTTCCCACTGTTGGGACACAGGCCTCCCTCTACGAGAAGGCCTGGAAAGCTAGACAGGTCCCGGCTTAGGTTCGTCGTTATGTCATATGTCTTCATATTTTTGGTTCTAGGACATGCCGGCCTCCTCATTATGTGCCCTTCACCGATTTGAGAGCAGTGATGATGAAAAAAATTACACAAAATAATGCACCAGGCTGGGTTCGAACCAACGACGATATATTACTAGACTCCGCATGCACGATCTAAGAAACAAAAATTATTCTGTCAACTCGCTGAGGTACTACGTAAGCGAGAGGGACGGGGTACTGCGTTGTAATTGGCTAACTCAATGTCTGTTCTGTCTCAAGATATGTTTACGGCTCCGAGGAGTGGTCGTTGTTGACAAACATCGGTCGCCTGTTATTAGGAGTCTAGTAATATATCTTCGTTAGTTCGAACCCACGACCAAATAACTTGTAAGTCGCGATCATAACCACTTAAGTCGCAATTGTTACCAGCGTTCTACAACACACGGTCACCCGAACAAGGAAATGCACAATTCGGTCAAGTATTGCATAAAACCACTAAAATGCAGCTCAAGTCGCAAGCTAGTTGATTGTTATTTAAATTATTGACTTAAGTAGACATTGAGAATGAAATGTTTCGTGTTTGTTAAAGGATTACTTCAGTAACATTACACCTACTTATTTACATAGGAACGGAGAAAAGAATTTTTAGGTGTTCCAAAACTGATAACGAGGCAAACTTTTTAGTTTATCAAGAATTGTAAGTTATGCCATTAAAGTTTTCTAGATAAATTCTTTGACCCTTGTATCAGCCTCTTACTTTAAAAGTTGCTTGCTATTATAATTATATCAGTCGTATAGAGTGGCGAAGACAGTCAAATAAACGTTTTGCAAACGAAACTGGAGAAAAGCAAATTGTTTTGCATTGACCACAATTAATTGGCAGCAGCGCCATCTATGCTGACTCTATAGAACTTTTAAGAGCCACCTATCGGTGAGTGGCAACAACCTTCCGTGTTTATATATTAGTTCTGCTACTCCCCAACAGATGGCACTAGTAGTTCTATAAGACTATATTATAAAGAATTTGTTTTCATAAAAAACAACAAAATCATATTAGGTATTATTAACTATTGAAAATGCAAAATTCAAAAATAATTATGATGGTTTAAATGAGTGAAAGAAGCGAAGTGGAAATGTTTTTTTTTTTTTTTTTGTAAAAGCTTTATTTAATTAAAAATACCACCACTGACTTATCATTTTTTCGGAATTTGCTTTATTATGAGTGACGTTTAATCTTAAACTCGCCACAAATCTTCCGGTTTGGTGAGGTGCGGAGTAGGTATTGCAGAGGAATAGCTCGTTGTATAACGGGACTGTAATAGTCAAGTAACGGTACACGGCAAGGATACTCTTGCTTTCCAATTATAAGTCAGCCGTTATTCAATACAGTAAAATTCTTGAACTTGACCTACAACTAGAAAATGTATGAGAACCAGGCTAAATGCTAACAATTTCCGGCGAAAGGAAATGAAATTCATTAGCTTAATTGTATTAAAGAGAGGTAATATTGAAATGAAGGTTCACCATAATATGCGTAACTGGCATTACTACTAAATTAAGCTTAATACTTCCTTATTGTTTCGAATTGACTGGATAATTGATTAAATTATCATTACTTAATCTTTTGTAATTAATTACATTAATTGAATTTAGCCTCCAATAAAATGAAAGCATCGACTGAAACAAAACAACAGACTAATCATATTAATTCGTCAAAAGTCCAAAAGCTCAAACTTTCGGCTTTGAGGACATCTCAAAACAAGAAGAGAACAACACCAAAAAGTTCCCGATAAACTAGTCGAACGGAATCATTTCGCCAAAACGCACATTGCGGCAAAATTTCACCAACGACGCCTTTCTCCTCACCAACACAACAACGTGCAGAGGGATCGAGGCGGCCACTGACTCGGAGGCTGGCGAGAAAGGCTTTTGCCCATGATCGACAACTCACGCGCCATTGTTGATCACTTATTAGATAGTGTAAACAATGGAAGTGAAGATAATAAACAAACTCAGAGTGAAAGAGAAGTTGATGATGATAAGGTTTTGGTTGTCAATGTAAATGGCAAGAGTGAATATGATAATGGGTAGATTAAAACGTAATCAAAGTGTGCCTTTTTATGATGGTAAAATCATCAAATGAGTCTTGGGCCCAGGGTGGAACGGGAGGGTCAGTCTTGTTCTGACTAAAATGCACGGTGATCCTTCAAAAACCCTTTACGTACCAGGGGCACGGTTAACTGGTGAAACAGTCCCGCGGCCTTGGCAGATTGTGGTCTAGGACACGGAATTCCGAATTTCCTGGGAAATACAGATTGTATAGCAAATATACGGTCTTTTCACTGCATTTATTTTTAAATGACACCTATATGCTTCCTGTTTGGCAATATTAACTGCAGGAAGTATCATATTTCCTAATCACATCTTAGTTGATTTGTACATTAATTCCTCTTTAAAAATAATAACAGTGATTTTTTTTACGAAACGATCCATTTTGTCTTTATTTTGAATGCAATCTAAATATCTGAATTTAAACAGAGCAAATTGAAGTCCTGTTTGAAAAATGACCGCTGAGCCGCTTCCTCGTCGGCATGCATGACCGATCATTTTATTGTTATGCTCTGATTTATTGAAAATGTTACTAACTACACTGTAATGTACTGTTGCCAGGACCTGTTTATCCAGTTTGTAATAATAATCAATATTTCTGTACTACATAAAAATGTCTGTTAAATCGCCGCTTACCTGTCAATAGAGTTATTTATTTCTTCTGTTACATTCGACCGGTAGTTAAGATACTTGTTAGTAACTTTAGTTCAAATCTGGTTTTGTCATCCATTACTTCAGTCTGTTGCATGTCTTCATTTCTTTATATTTGCAGCTGAATTATGGTAATCACCTACTTCATTCATTATCAGAGTATCTAATATCATTTGAATTTCATAAATTCTTTTATCACCATACGAATCCATTGCTCTAACTAAATCTACTATTTTGACACCTGGCTACGTCTTGCTTGTTTTTAAAGTACCCTTGGGTTATATCCAGCTCTCAAGTCTAATCCCTGTCAAATATACTTCGACTCTCTTCAACATAATCTTATACAGGCGCATGCTTTATGACGAGAAACATGCAGCTGCACCGACCCGTCACCTATTTCATTACACTGAGAAAACCTGCTTAGGGTTGTGCAGGTCAGATTGTAATCGTGCTTCTCGAACAGACAGCTTGTCTGTAGGGACAATAAGAGAAATACACTAAGCTAACCAATAAGAAATTATAATCGTGTTCATTTCATTTGATTAATGGTGCTGTCTGACTTAAGGCGAGCTATCATTATTTAAAGCTTACTTTTTAAATAAAAGTCTTTTTGATTGAGCACATTAATGCTTCTGTCTTTCAAAGATGCGTATCCAAATCCATTCACAATATTCCTTTTTTAAATCATGCCCATTTAAAATAATTAGTCATTAACATTTTCAAGTAAAATCTTTAAGTTCATAATTAATAAGCGACCATTACTTGAATACCGACTTCATCATGTCCTTTTAAAGGGCCATGGAGATCACAATCACCTGCCACGAAGGTCAACAAATTAAGCCTTTTCGGATAAACATTTCCAAACATGATTCGGATCACTCAATACATATATTGAGCAACGTCCAATCGGTATCAACACTAGTGGCGGCGACTGCGCTTCACTCGCCGTGAGCCGAGGCACGTCAGCGCACGCGCGAAGAAAGTCCACACCGGAACACTCATGGCTTTCTATCAACCGAGACATTTCGAATGGAATTTATAAAGTTCATTTGAATTCGAGAACAAAACCATTGCAGTGCTCTTTTTAGTAAACGTTTAAAAAAATAACGGTATTAACTGACAAAATTTTTGAATTGAAGTGACAAGTTTTGTGACGAAAGTGAATTTTTAGTGAGGAATGCGAAATATCAGTTGAGTTAAATAGTGACACCGTTTTACGTCACAGTTGTTGGATTGTTTGTTTTTACTGTTTTGGATGCTGCAATTTTAAACATCACAATGGATCCAAGGTAACAATCAAATGTAACATTCATAACAGTCTTTTTATTTCGCGTATATCTGTGACTATAGATAAGTGTATGTTTTGTAGTTTTCTAGAGAGGACGATCATACCGGTTCTAATTTCTCCAAAGTCTAGCGTCATAAATTGAATCTATGACGCTTATAAGATACATCTAAATGGAATGAAATCTATGTGGTTGTTGATCAATTTACCATCATTTTGTACACTATCGGCCTAATGTTTAACGATTACTGCAAGATGATCTGACGGTTTAAAACATAGGTATCAACTATTAGTTGCAAATGCAACTGAAAACCGTAATTTTATGCAATAGTCACTTTTCCCACTCTCTAAGAGATCTATTTGTCCACCATGGTTCTCTTCGTCTTTGGTTACAATATTACAAACGATCAGGAAGGATAACAATATTCAAATACCAATACATGATGACCCAATGGAACGTGCCTCAGCAATTAAAGCCCATCTTTGGCAGCCATTCGGTAACGACAATAAATTCATCGTCAACACCACGTCATGATTTATTCCAGCAAGCAGGTGCGAGTCGCAGCTAGCATTAATTCGTGCTTGGAAAGCTGCAAATTTGTCTTGACTGACCTACTATCTGATGCTCGTAGATAAGCTTCATGTTCATTATATCACAGCGCGAGATCTCTACTGCCGAGTAAAGCATGTTAGGTCCTACTAGGTTACTGCAATGATAGTTTTGCTATTACCAGTAGTTTTGTATTGCAGTATCTAAAAATTTAACAAGTACTACTCAGAAATTGTGATAAGTATCTGTTTGGCAAAAATTGAAACCTTTTTCTCAATAGTGACACTGAGATTTCCATTGCTGATAGTGTAGATCTTGTATTCATGCTTCTGTAGTTGATAGCAGATAGTTATGTCATAACAGGCAAACATTAAACAATATATTTAGCACCTTAGTGACAAATCTGGATAAGATCTTTACAAAGTTAGTGATACTCATGACAACACGACTAATAGAGATTCTATTTTTACCGGCATCTATCTATCCGTCGTGTGTAACATACCAAACTTAAGTGCCCACAACGAAATATTCAAAACCACTTGACATTATGATGTACAATGCAACAAACATAATAGCAGTGTTGCCAACAGACAACTAGGATTGCACGCAGCTGGTACGACTACATAATTGAATGTCTTGAGTCTTGTTGCTTCTTCTTCCTTAATTTGTTTAGCAACTGGCGTAATCACCATACGAGATTTTCTCAACGATTCGAGAAAGAATGTTATCTTGGTTTTGGATTTTATTTCAAAAGTAATACAGTTGAAAATCTTTCGAATTTCACGAACGTCTTTATTGTCTGATTCAATTTTGCAAGTTCTGCCGTTGATATTTCACTTAGCCATGACCTTTTGCCATATAATACTGGTTAATCTTGCATACACTACAATTTACAAACATGGTGTGCAATCACAAGTAAGGTTGTTTTCGCCTCCCCTTCTCTTGGTCGGTCGACTGGTCACGTCGCTTCCTGATCTACTTGTCAAACAAGATTCCAACTGCTTTCGTCCTATTTCTATAAAGATTAACCCTTTTACCAGTACTGTTGGTTTTATTATCATTGATGTCCCTTTCTTTCTTGTAACTTCTGAAGAGTTAAAAGCTATGATGTGTTAACCTGTTGGATTTTGATGGATGGATTACATCGTTAATAGTTAACTTACTCGGGGTTTATCGTTTAAATGTTGAATTATCTATGGCTGTTTGTTGTCCTCGTTTAAGCGTTATGCTTTGAGTATTGTTTAGTTAACTTGAAACCGTTCAAATAGTATTTGACTACTAAAGTATGTTGTGTTAGTCCCATGTAAAGATTTTTTAAATAATTTATATTCAACAGCAAAACAAAACTTATTTGAGATTGAATATTATGTTAACAAATATCTATCAATAACAACACAAAATTTTGCAACTTACGAAGTTATGTAAAAAAGTATTACCTAACACATATCAATAAAACAAATGATTATATCATCCTCAATATGTCACATTCGATATGGGAGAATTTATGAATTAATGTCGTAATCGTTGGAATAATCAATGTTGCTAACAATTAAACCTCAATTAGAATTTCTTCCGATGATCACAAAGATAGACATAGATGCGCACGCGATCCACCTAGCACCTGTACTTAAAGAATTCTAATTAACAAACAATTGAACGCTACACGAAGACAAATATTGACGTGACGCCGCGAGGCAGTGGGCGGTGGAAGATGGCATGCTCGGACACGCACCCAGTGACACAGATGTTATGTTGACCCACCGAGATAATGGCTACCATTGCAGAAAAAAACTACAAGTTTCGTAATAATGATGATCGCTAAAGTCCTTCTACCTCGTGCCTTTTAAGAGATAATAATGAGGTAATGATAGTTTAAGAAAAAACAGATTTATGGAAGTAGCACGAAGGTCGGCGGCACCCAGATTGTAAATAATTACAGAAGATTGTTTGGAGAGTAAATTGACGGTTGATAGTACTGGAATAATGCTACTACCAATATAATAAAGAAACGTAAAAATAGTTAACTATAATTTAGTTGAACAGGCAGTGAAAACCAACAACACAATTAAAATCATGACAAGCGTAAAACGTAGGCCTACAAGAAAACTAAAGCATGCCAATGATCTTGATCTTTACAAGAATACCTGCCGTAAAAACAAGGAAAATGATTATACAGGACGATGAACTCGATATGATTATAAAGGCCGAGTGCTTTCTCAAACCGGTCGGTATACGTGAGTAATTTAATTTTTAGAAAAGACAAACTCACGGAGAAATTGAGTTTGCGAGCCTAAACAGTCATCATTAACACGTATGAGATGAAACTGGATGAGATAATATAGTAAATGATTGCTGTACGGCTATAATTGCTAACGTTATAGCAAAATATGACAAAGCTGTTGCATTTAAACTTGAAGAAATATCTATGGAGTATGTAAAGATTATCGAATTTGTTAACAGCAACAATAACGCGTTTGGCAATACGCCTACAAAAGGCGAAAAGAGGTGCTGCAGAGCATATTAAAAAAAAAACTGTTTGTAAGCGATGTCCATACTAAAAAAGATTGTATACAAGATAAACTTTTAATATCAAGAAGATACTCAATGACTAGAAGGTACTAGTATTGAGTGATTTACACGACACAGTGCATGGTATTTTAGTTACAAAGTTTACATGGCTGACCTTCTATTGTTCTAAATTTTATTACTCGTCTTTAGAAATACAGGTGTGTCGATTCATTCATGGATATCGTTTCATAGCGCCATCTTCGTATAATGACATAAATAAGTTTCATAATATCTCTTATAATAAATGAAGTTTGTTCAGGTCAAAGTTCAGTTAAATTTCAACAGTTCATTAAAACATTACTTAAAACTTTTTCACGATTGTTTCTTACGTGTCATTTTAAATTAAGCTTCTGGTAATTGAATAAGTAATCAAATATTGATTCTTAATACTGTGTGTACCATTGATTCTTTACATATCGCAATTTATTCAAATAGTGGTAATCTTATTAACATTGGCCATACCAGAAAGAGGTTCTCTATTAACAATTACTATGTTATTCTTCAAAACAAAATTATTCAGTTTCATAACTTTACAGTTGTCGTGTTTATTTAATTTTATTGTAGTCGTTGTGCCTAAGATAAAAAATTTCTCTTCCCAGCCTTACAGTACTGATATACATCTCCCCGCCACACATTGCCTAGAAAGCAGTGCCACACCTTATCATATCAAACTGCATCTATATCCTGAACTGGTAGTCTCGTTACATTGTAAGCATGTTTATTTTAACCACGTTCATCATCTTGGCTTCCTATAGTTTTATAATCCATGGATACGAGACTCGTATGAACGATTTGCATGACTGGGATCACGTAAAGAGTAATATTTCCGTTGAAGACTATTACGACATTAGCTATTTTCTACTTACTTAAATATTCATTTTAACTCATTAAGTAAACTCATCCGCTGCCACTGGCGTAATTTGTGAGCACAACATTTCAACATTTAGTCACTATTTCATTTAAGATTTGAAAGGGTTCTCCATTTGATCATGAACTTTGGAGTGATATTTCACCTAATCTACATAATATTGGAGTTGGGCATCGACCTTCAGGAGTTAAAATATGAATCAGTGATAGATTACTCAATTGTAAAACCAAAAATATACTTACTGACCGTATCACTGACCATACCACAAGATTCTTGTGCAACTGTGTCTACGACAAGTCTCACACTAGATCCCAAATTGTACGTGTCAATAGAAATTGAGAGTGTCGTCCATAATTCCGAGTTACGCCACTACTTACACGCACGGTGTTCAACTAACTATTGAACCAACAAAACGCATTGAACAATCTTCTAGCTTTCTCTAACGAGGATGGACAGAAACACATCAATCTCTTACGTCAAGGAATGCCTTCAGAATAGACTCACAAAGGGGTGGACCCATTAGTATTTCAACCTCACAGTATTATGAACTATACGTGATTGCAATAAAGATTAATTTCGTGGTAGGATTGGAGACGAACCAATCTGCACGTAGGCTGTTGGAAACGAAGCCAGTGTCCCACTTGGTGGAATGGACATTCCAAATAAGTTCGCAATGGAACCGTCGGTGAATTAATGAACGTGTTTATGAATCTGAATACGGCTGACGTGGCGTACGTTTTCTGAACCAAATAATGTAATGGTATTGTTGCGTGTCAGGTTTAAGCGACCGGGTTACGTATGAACTGTCATCCACATTAGAAAAAAAGTTATACAATAACAGTGATGGTCGTAAACGATACGAAGTTAAAAAATGGCAAAATAACACAATAAGGCACTTGTATATTTGGAAAAAAAAACTAAACAAGACAGAGACACTATCCCACGAGGTAGTTTCAGAAAGTTATTAGCGACGAACGGCTTTTAAAGCTCATTTAGTGTTCATAAAGCCCTCGAAGTACTTCAGACAAAACCTAGCCCATTGTCCTACTTCTGAGTCTCACTATTTATCTTACATAAGAGCAAAAAGGCGACCCGAGACCAAAACCGTTAAAGATCTGCATAATTCGAGGCCACCAATGCCCATGAATAAAGAAATATAATTCATTATTCAGGTTGGGCCATGGAAACGAAGAATAAATACAAAATACGGTATATCGACACAGTTACCCAGCTATCGTGTGTTTCAAAACAAAATAAAAACCAATCTAGTTGTTGATAAATTTTGCTACGAAAGAAACCAACAATCTAAATAAATCTGAAGATAGTAAGCCATAAATTTTAATTAAAATGCTTTAAAAGCACACAAGTTGAGTCAGATAAAAAAAAACAACTAAACTGCATTTAATTTTCAAACCAGACAAATGCAGTTGTGATGCTACAAAGGACAACAAACAAATACAAATGTTAATTTTATGTTTTCTATCAAATAATTCAGATCACATGCTTCACACAATGGGTTATATCCATTGGTTTATGTGGTGTTAGATTATCACCTCATTGTGTAAACTTTTCACGTTATGGACACCGCTGACACCGCTGGTGGTAAAAAACTTTGATTTCGTCGTGACGAGAATTTAAGCTCTGTATTTTAACCTGGATAACGTCCACTTTGGTCCTATAAAACAGGATGTTAATGAGACAACACAAGTAGGCAGCAGATAAATAAGTTAATGCGCTATGGCTCTACTCTTAAGTTTATTTTTGAAGTACTATTTCTATGCATAATCTATTGGTTCCAAACTGCCTATCTGAATACATTTAGAAATCAATACAACAGTAGTTCAGAACAACAAGGTCATTTAAAGGGCCAGCCGTGTGTAGTAGTGGCCAAAGCAAAAACCTGATATCGTTTTAAGGAGGTCAGATGGCAATTTAACGTTAAACTAGTATACAAGCCACGTAATTGAAGTAGTAAGGGCAAGTGCCACCTGTTTAACAAAAAAAACAGAGGTACTCATAGTATTAACTATAGTGCTGAATATTGTTTTTGAGTCTTTCTTATGAAGCCTGCACACCAAAGCTAGACTTACGTTATTAAATTACTTATCCCGCCCTGAGTTGAGCGTAAGAGAGAGTCTGACTTCTACTGATCAAAAATCTTTCTTGAATTGTCCTTCACATTTCAATGGCTACTGTTAGTCTTTTGCACATTCCTGCATCTTTACAAGCTTGTTCCTCCTAATGTTACCATCAACCTTTTCAAAATTTTCCCACGATCATAATATCTTTATGCTATCCATATTCAAACTACTATTGACTCAGAATTAATTTAATGTTCTTGTCTGACTTGAGTAATCCACGTCAGTGCTACGTCTTCCAAAACTTTTCCTTTCTCTGTTGCAAATGTTCAAGAATCAAGAGCAATAAGGTCATTGTCTAATTTATGTGTTTCGAAATTTCGACAATTAGTTTATGCTAATGGGTCTGATATTATTTTGTTTCATTTAAAATGATTTAACATTTGCATTACTCAAAACTATATTCTTTAGGAGTATTTTAATTTTGAAGAGTCCAAATATTGGACATGCTTGTTGAAGAATTATGTACTGTGCATTTTAGTCGATAATACCGAAATTTCTTATATTCGGATTAAGATGACGTAATCGGTGAGAAATCTGAACGAGTCTGTCAGAGAAACGTGGACATTGGTAAAAGAAAAGAGTCTATACCTATTAGTGGATGAAATTAATTGATGACGATGATAAAACAGTAAGAGAGAACACAAATAAAGAACTCAGTATGTCTAGAAATTAAAAAAAAATGCCAGTACTATATTAAAATAGCATTTTATTGAAGTAATAAGTGGGCCTGCACCTGTTGACTCTATACTTAGTGCAACACTCGATTACAAAATACTTGTTAGCCTAGTCGGTGTAATGTACTCGGGTCAGCCCAGTTAGCACTTTAAACCGTTTCTCAATTATGTTGCCAATGTACACACTGCTAAAAATTTTTAAGGACCCATTGGTTAACACATAATAAGTTGTTTTTTTTGTGTTGAATGAAAATATCATTTTAACTACATTATGAAAATTTCAAAGAATTGCGAAAGGGATGAGTGATAAGATACCAAGAGACGGTAGAAGGATACATGGCAGACCAAATAACACAGAGCGAGGTCGATGGACGATATTCAGAAGACCGCGGATGAAACTTGGTTTAGACTTGCACAGCTGATGGAAACATGGCACAGAAGAAAGGAGGCATAAACACAGTTATGGGTGGAACAGGGCTGCCACTGATAATGATGATGATGGTTGCGCAAGGAATTGCAACGAAGATTGTGGTTCCATTAAATGTGGCTAGTTGGCCATGACTGTAAAGCCAAAACGACGAGAATGGCAACAATTATGTGGTTCCATACAAAAATTGCATCCAAGTACTTTTTAATACCTAACTTTAAGAACATTCAGAAAAGTAAAAACAAAACATAAATATGTTTCACGTTTTTGACTAAAATATTTTCTATAGAAGTCCCAACACTCTAAAACAATGAAAATGCCTGTGCATGGTATAGTTAGTAAACGCTGTGACAGTTACTTAGACGTAATTAATATCAGGGAGGCGATGCGGAAACACACGCGTACGCGCAGGCCAGACTAACGGAGCACTTACTTACAGACGTGTTGTGGTTATGGTGGAAGACACAACAGCCGTAAATATGGATAAAGAACTAAACAATACTTTGAAGAGACATGAACACCGTACTCTAACATCATGACTTCTCTTCTCGTAATTTGATTGTTGATGGACTCATCACCTCATCACTAACTGTTTCTGACTATTGTGGAGCTACCAACGCTATCCAATGTCGCTATACTAGGACATGAACACAACAGTATATTGCTGATACAGATACAATTTAAGTGCGTGAGCGATAGCTATCAGTCTAAACATAGAGTTAGTTAGAGTAACCGTAAGGAAAATACGTCTTTTAAACACAGATTTTTGGACACGAAACAGATATATCGAGACTATATAGGTACTATAAATCCCGGAACTCCGTAACTATAATACGTTTAAAATGTTTGGAATGAACAGCATTTTGTGTCTTTGCATCAGAATTTTGGTAAAAGTCCGATCCTCGCAGAAATTCAACGTCATCATTATAACACTTTTGGTTCATCAAATAATACCGTTATTTACGAAACAAATTAACGGGCACTATGATATACTGTTATTAAAGAAATAAGTAGTTATATGCGAACACTTTTTAACAAAAAAAATAGCTTTAATTGTTATAAAATCCGTTTTCGTTGTGCTCTAAAAATTTAGAATGCCAGTATCCCAGATTGGAACAATGAAATTAGCTGGTAATGAAGTTAACGGATTCTACGACAACATTCATGACGATGAACTATACTACTCAAAAGAAAATAAGGGCCAACTGATTTTTGTCGATTTATTAAATAATATATAAATATTACTGGTTATAATGACTGAATCTGATTAATATTAACGATTTTACTTGGAAATACACAAAAATTAAGTTTGTACTCCAATCAATCGTTAAATTAAACGAAATTGAATGAAAAGTGGGGAATTGCAGGAATGTATCAACTTACAAAAAACCTCAACAAACTCGAAAAAATAACGTCTTTAATGTTCCAAAGTGTTCTTTAAAGCTTCTCTTTTAACTCTGTTCTCTCTGTGCTACTCATTTTAATGGAGGTGGAATGTTCAGGATTAAATACCAAACATTTTCTTTGGGATTCTCTACCAGCAAGTTTTCAGACAATTAATGAGATCCAGCTTGGTGTTGATGGGAATTTTACTATCTTTTGCACTCCTCTTTAACTCATCTTTTAACTGCTGAATAAAACTTAGGTAAAAATCCTGAGTAGCCACTGTAACATCGTAATTCGAACGTCAGCGAATGTATGCACTGTTAGTCGCAGCGTGTCCGCTCGAACATTATCCAGCTTGAAGATGAACTCAGATAAACGTTGCTGTGCGAATGGGATAATGTGGAGTTGCACCACATTCGCTACGCAATTTTGAGCAGTTACAGCAACGCTATTACGATGTGCTATCTCAGTTTTGCGTGATAGAGACAACCGCCCCAGAGCATAATTCAGATCTCATCGGAACAGTCTGTTTCAAGAGTGCAAGGATCTGAAACCTGTTGTTTAGATCTTCTGTACACTCTAATGAATCAGTCTTTATTAAAAAAAATAAGCCTGCAGTCATAAATAAAAAGCAATGAAGCCCATTCAAAACAGTTAAATAATTTTTCTCTTTGCAAATGTTTCACGATTTGCACCATACGCTCCAGTTAACTGGAGGAGAACCAAGCATCTTCTTGAGTATTGTTAGTCTTCATGGAGTCGATTCGGAATAGTCTAGTCAATTATAGGGGTGCCTGTAGCTCAACGCAATGGAGTTTGTACGGTCCGCGCGGTAGATTTTTGCTCCATTTGCGCGGTTAATCAAACTTATTGGTCTTCTTAGGCTTTACTTTCTTACTTTCTTCCTGGATCACGGAGTCTGGTGATATTACCCGTCTTTTGAGACCAGTTTCAAACTTTCTGAACCACTGGTTGGGAATATTCCACCATAAGACCTACCTGTTCTGGCTATGCCCCCTCTGGATTAAGGTAACACCCCAAGTGGCTGTTTTTGCATCCATATGTCTCGGAATAAATGGCATTATGAGATTAAATAATCGTTATAGCCTACTTGCTGTATAAGTCGAAGAAAACTCCGTTAGAAGTTTGAAAACTAAAAAACACCAAACCGTAAATTCGAAGAAATCTCAAATATCTAATTTAAATAAGTTATAAATTTCCAATTATGCAGTAGAAACAATATTAATACTTGAAAGAAACCATAACAAGGTATTTACCATCTATTATGTACACAGATTATAAGTGATACTTGATTAAAGTGCAATTTAATAAGTGGCCCCTATTTTGTTTTGACGAGTATATTTCGCCTAATTCACACAGAAGAATAAGCGGTTAATTGTCGGATGCTATTATGGATTGTTTAACCAAAACATTGAGAATATCTGGAAGTCTTTTTTTTAATTTATCATGTTTATAGACGGTTGTACCAATTTCCATAGTTCCTTTTTATTTTATTTAGCTTATTTTGTGTCACTCACTGTTGAGCAAAGGCCTCCCCCAAATCCAGCCAATCGTTTTTAACTCGTCGCGACTTTTTTAAGGCATACTTACCTGGGCATCTTCAGGCACCCATTTAATAACATTAAAATTACCTAAAGCCCTTGACTGATGACTTCAACAGCTTAAGAGAATAATCATTCGGTTGAGGTTTTGATTTATTACAAAAACTCATTTTCTTTTTACTTTCTTTTCTTCTTTTTTTTAAAGGCTTAATGCCTCAGGTACTTTGGTAAATAAAAAATATTGGTTTTGAGGCTTTAGCCTCCGACAGTACACAAGCAATTTGCATCTTTTTAAAAACAGGCTAAAACACTTAGCGTGGAAAAGAAAACACTTGAAGGATCTGGCAGTTGCAGACATCACTTTTACTGCATTGGGATAAGGGTTGAAATTGTTTGTCATTTTGTTAAGTAAACCTTTTGAAGAATCGTCAGTAGATCCTCCAGTTGAAGCTCTTATTTGGTTTGGATAAGGTTTCAAGTCGTGTACCGTCTACTATATTTTTATTTTCAAACAACACATGTGTGTTCGACAATGTGAACAAATGAGTTATTCTCGGTTGTTACCTCTGTTGTCCCGGAGCACTTTGGTGGGTAATGTCTCCATGACGGATTGTCCATGGGTGCTCGCATTTCATGCCCGCTTTGAATCTCATCGTGACTGGCGCGTTAAGTTTCTACTCTTCAAGGTTGGTTAAAGCCAGCTCGTTTTAGTGGTTTTATGTTCTGTTTACAGCTACTTTGTCTACATTTGCAGACGGTTCGAGTAATAGCGCTTTAACCTCGTTCCGAACAGGTTCCAAATAATGATGGAACGATTTTATCTTTTACTATGAAAATTAGTGACAAACATGTGTTAATTTAAAAGTATGATAAAAACCCTTATCTGACTTCTGAAGACATGAGTTAAACAAAAAAAAAAGATTATTATTCCATAAAATATACGCATTAACCTTCAAAATCTAAGTACAAAAGATGTAGTACTCAATAAGACATCAACTCCAGACAAACACTTAGCTGTAAGGTACTGATTCATACGAGAGAGTGAATCTGAACCATTATTTAGAAACCTCTAATGAGATTATTGACTGAGAATCAAATAATAAACAAGGAAACAATAAAAGCCACAGAAATACTCTTAGATACGAATTTAAAGCTGAAACTGCGAGTGAAAGTGATAATAACTTCACAGTTGACACCACAGAACAACCACTAAAGAGCAGTTGTTTTTTAACTAAAGAAAGTTAACAATTTAGCCGTAAACCAACGAGATATGGTTAATTATTCAAGACAGTTATATAAGTAAACATTACAATTATGAAATGTTTTAATTTAGAATTACAAAACCAGTTTCTCTACGGTCCTCTGAATGCCAAGTTACTTACAGTAATTCATTTAGACATACATGTAATAGCCAATTGAGAGTAAGAGTAGTAATATAGTCTTATAGTCTTATAGTTTCGACTTTTGTCAATTTTCTATTTGCATCTTTTTAATCAATCCTAATGCTAACAAATCTTTGAGTCGGAACAAAATGTTTTATTTGTAGAAACACAAAACCTCCAATGCAAGTGGTTTGAAAAACCTGTTAAAATTTCTCTCTCGTCTTAATTTCGGCTGTTCTACTCAAACCGTGTGCCCGTGCTACTGACACACTATCTACAATAATCAGCAATATTGTTAACTTATTATTCATCATTCGGTTCTATCATCGCCTTTATTGGTGATCTGTTGTTATTATTATCAGTAACGGTATTGACAAGGCCAGGTTCAACGACCGCCGTATATTTTACGCTTATGTTTTCCGCCTTGTTAAGATATTGCAGTGATTATTTCAAATTCGCACTATGTTTTCGTTTTCCAATTAGAGCTTTTACAGACTTACGATGACTTCATAGCCAGTGGCAACTTACTTTAATATTAGGGAGTCAGCAGAAACTTTAAATCGGCATTGTTACCTGCAACAAAGAAACAAACAAACATTAATAATAGTTTCATTTTTGGCAAATATTTTATTGTCTGTTATCCACCTTGATACATTTAATAGCAACTTTAATTAAATACTAAAATTATAATTATGATCGTTACAGAAATCACGCGAGAGCGCGAGCGCGCATTACATCATGGGCCAGGAACAGTCGTACGCGCACGCTAGCGGCACGCAAGTGAGACGGTATAAGGACAAGTACGACGAACCACTGCACTACCGCAGCTCGCCCGTCGACTTCCACGCCAACGACTACGAGAAGGACTACAAGCGACACAAAGCAAGGAGAAGCGCTGACAGCTTCAAGAGCGACAACTCCTCGACAGAGAGCAGTGGCTACAGGAGCGGCTCCAGCGCCTGCGAATACCGCTCGGACAGATCCTCCAAAAGCGACTACTACTGCACCTCTTTATATAAGAACGAACACTACAAAGACGTCAACAAAGAAATCTATAAGCCCGTCAAACTTCACAAAGAGAAGCGATACAACACGCTACAACTCTTTGACGCCGATAAAGACGAACTAAAGAGCGCGCGACTCAAAAGCTATCTTAGCGAAACGGAAAAGGCGAAAACGACGCCTATTAAAAAGCCTGGCATTAGGAATTATACACCTAAAATTCTTTCAGAAGACGAACAAAGAAAGAAAAGCCAGCATTGGATTTAAGAGAGCTAAGACTAGTAGGCTAAGTTGTAAATATTAGTTTAGCGGTAGATGAGTTGTAAGGGCAGCCATGGAGGCGGCAGGAGCGCTGGCCAGCTTGGCACCGTCGCCCATCACCGTTTTGGGTCTGATACCACTCCTAGCACTCGGGATCACGTACTTCAGATACCAACAATTCGACCCAGAGTCTTATATTACGGATGCCAATACTGTGAGTATTCTCTTTATCACGTTAGGTTATATATTTTTAACTGCCTTGTTACTCTAGGTTGCAACCGTGGCTGCTGAGCATGATGCCTGGATTCGATTATCGGGTTGTGTAAACTTTTATAAAGATTTTTCCATTAGGATTTTAAGAAAAAAAGAAGAGAAAGGAGTCAAAATCGTAATGTTTTTTTCATCATTAAACTATAAAGGGAATAAAGTAACGAGTAGGTTTTTTTATTACTATTGCAATATAATAATAATATCGTTTCATGTTTCAGCTGTTGCCGATCTACGACTTCGTGATAGTTGGCGGCGGTTCTGCCGGCGCAGTGGTCGCGTCGCGGCTCTCCGAGATCGGCAACTGGACTGTGCTGCTCTTGGAGGCCGGCCAAGACGAAACTGAGATCTCCGACATCCCCGCGCTGGCGGGCTACACACAGCTCTCCGAGATGGACTGGCAGTATCAGACTACACCCTCAAACAACCGCTCCTACTGCCTCGCCATGAACGGCGACCGCTGCAACTGGCCTAGAGGCAAGGTACTCGGCGGCTGCAGCGTGCTCAATGCAATGGTGTACGTCAGGGGCAACCGCAACGACTACGACCTCTGGGAAGCACTTGGTAACCCCGGCTGGTCGTACGATCAAGTGTTACCATATTTCCTCAAATCCGAAGACAATCGCAACCCGTATTTAGTGAACACGCCGTACCACGCCGCCGGCGGATACCTCACGGTCCAAGAGGCACCGTGGCGCACGCCGTTATCGGTTACGTTCTTGAAAGGCGGAATGGAACTTGGTTACGAAAACCGTGACATAAACGGAGCAAAACAGACAGGCTTCATGCTGACCCAGGCGACCATGCGGCGCGGCAGTCGCTGCAGCACGGCCAAGGCCTTCCTCAGACCCGTCAGACAGAGGAGTAACCTGCACGTTGCTCTCGGTGCCCAAGTTACGAGGATTCTTATTAATCCTGTCAAAAAGCAAGCATACGGCGTAGAATTCTATAGGAATGGACAAAGGCATAAAGTTAGAATAAAAAGAGAAGTGGTAATGTCCGCTGGAGCACTAGCGACTCCTAAACTAATGATGTTGAGTGGGATTGGACCCGCGGACCACCTCAGAGAACACGGTATTCCTTTGATAGCAAATCTAAAGGTTGGTCATAATTTGCAGGACCACGTTGGTCTCGGTGGTTTGACTTTCGTAGTCAACAAACCCGTAACGTTTAAGAAAGACCGTTTCCAGACGTTCAACGTTGCCATGAACTACATTCTATACGAGAAAGGACCGATGACGACTCAAGGAGTCGAGGGACTGGCGTTTGTGAACACTAAATACGCGCCACCGTCTGGCAACTGGCCAGACATACAGTTCCACTTCGCACCAAGTTCAGTGAATTCTGATGGTGGAGAGCAGATCAGGAAGATTTTGAATCTTCGCGATAGAGTGTACAATACCGTGTACAAACCAATAGAGGATGCTGAGACATGGACGATTCTTCCACTGCTGTTAAGACCGAAGAGCTCCGGTTGGGTTAAACTGAAGAGTCGGAACCCGTTCGCTGCACCGTCTATAGAGCCGAACTACTTCGCGTATAAAGAAGATATAAAGGTCCTTACGGAGGGTATAAAGATTGCGATGGCTTTGTCAAACACGACAGCTTTCCAGAGGTACGGGTCGAGGCCGCACAACATTGCGATGCCTGGTTGTCAGCACCACGTGCTGTTTAGTGACGAATACTGGGAGTGCAGTTTGAAGCACTTCACGTTTACGATATACCATCCTACCGGGACTTGTAAGATGGGTCCAAAGCAGGATATAGACGCTGTGGTAGACCCGCGGCTACGTGTCCACGGCGTGGCCAATCTAAGAGTTGTGGACGCGAGTATTATGCCCACCATCATAAGTGGGAATCCTAACGCTCCTGTCATCATGATTGCTGAAAAAGCGTCGGATATGATCAAAGAGGACTGGCTTGTATTATGACAGTGTTAAATTATAGTGAAAGAAAATACTCAGTCATGAACAAAATTATTATCATAAATTCTCGTTAAGTAAAATGCTGTTTTATTGAAAGTAATGTTATTCTTGTGTGTAGGTCTGTAAATATATTTGTAAGGTATGTAGTAGTGTACGTATGTAATTATTTTACTTTTCGAGTCTATTAGGCGTAATGTATTGTAATAAAAATAACCAATCGTTGGTATGCTATAAAATAAAAATATAAAATGTTGTTTGTTGTTTTATTTGTCTACAAAGCTTAATAAACTTAAATAAAATAAAAGCAAAGCCTTTCTTTATTTTTATTATTTTAAAACATAGAGATATGCTAGTACTTTTTATGTGGCTTAAATATCGAGAATGCGAGGTAAAGTCACACACAATCGACACCAGAATAAGAATTTATCACAAAAAACAACAAGAATTGTAACAGTGACATCTGTTGGTGAATAGCAAAGGTGTTGAATACAGCGCCATCTCTTATTGAATAGCCGTACCACTAACAGTCACACGAATCTTAATAGTTCCTTTTATAGCCACAAGATAGAGTACAATGTCTTCTCAAAATGGAGATGACCCGCAGATAGAAAAACTCAGCCATATAAAATAAAATAGGATTTCATAGGGCTGAAGAAGCTCTTGAGTAGCTTTTAATTTAGGATCAATAATGAATTAAATACCTACCTATTTCACTTTCACGAATTCAATAACATTACCTAACAAGATAAAGATTATGGCATGAGAATTTCAACTTAAGCTCTAAGCCTAGTACCTACCTATTTCAATCCACGTAATAAAACATCCACTTATTATTTATTTATAACAACATGAATTTATTAACATTTCCTGCAGGCGTAGCATGGCGCCGTAGAAAAGGGTTTTGTCGTCGGAAGAAAAGACAAAATGACAGAACGCAGAAACATTTTTAGCGTTTTAAGCAGAAAAGAAAGTTTATTTTCTATTTTTTTAGATTAACTTATCTAAAAAAACAGAAAATAAACGTTCTTTTCTTCAAGAGTGTACGAATGCTGTCATATTAGTGCAAAAAACAGTCTATTATTGGTAGAATAGAGATAGAATCGCCATGCTACGCGTGCAGGCCGTTACTAGAAGTGCTGTTTAATGCTGTTTTTTCTATTTCACAGAGAACTTAATTCAAAAATGATTTCGCGTACAAATCTTCCGACAGAAAATCACTACGCTCATTATTAACTAAAAGACACATAAACATGTATCTCGTTATTAAGAAATTCTTCTGTACATATACCAAAAATAATTATCAAACAGAATACTTTACTCAAACCGAAGTCCAAAATAAAATGTAACTTAGCTTTGGTAATACCTGGTCGCGGGACTTATTTCATTACCGTGACCCCGGAACATAAAGGGCTATTGAAGGACACCGAGGATTTTAGTCAGTACACGTCTGACAGTCCCTCCCGCCCTGCCCGGGGTGGGAGGACTCATTTGATGATTTTACCACGTAAAAAAAAGCTTTGGTAATACCTACTCACTTAATTGCTCAACGAAACCTCATTTTTTATTTTATTTTATTAAATAGGAACAACAAACAGCTACACGATGACTGTGATATTGCAACATAATAGCATTAACTTAAATAATAATGTAGCCAACAGAGCTGTTCACAGGTTACTGTGGTTGAACACATTTTAAAATGATATATTTGTGTATCAATGAACTGTTTAACAACTTCAACTGTTCAGTAAAAAACCGAAAAATCATAATTGATGTTCATTCAAATAACTTGAAAAGAAGATGAAGGTCCTTAACTAATAATGAATGAAATGCAGTCAAAGCTGTCAAAGCTATAATGTTTTACAAGGTGCACCTGTCGTAAAGATAAAAGATAAAGATAAAGATATATTTATTTTGTAAAACATGGGTGAGCGTATACAGTGATACAGGTCTTAAAATAAAATAATGTAACCTACATGTTTTGCCATTTAGGTATGGCATACAAAAATGTAAAGTCTATGCTAGAGTTTTTAACAATAAGCATGTAATCTTAAAAATAAAAAGTTACAAGGAATGTCAAAAAAATTAAATTCTTAGAAATGTTGTACAGTGTAAAAAAAAAAAAGAAAAAAAAAACAAATTGTTGTTTAATCATTTAAAAAATCTGTTAGGCTGTAATAACATTTACTTACGAGAAATTTTTTAAGCTGTATTTTGAACAATCTACTTGGTAATTCCTTAATATTTTTGGGGATCTTATTATAAATTATAGGCGCCAAGTAAAATATACTTTTATGCATCAATGCAGTACTTGGTCTAATTATTTCCAATCTGTTATTGTCTCGACGACTGCGAATTGTAACTTCTGACAATTTTTTAAACATTTTAGGATTCGTTTGGACAAAATTAGCAACTTCATAAATAAACAAAGATGGTAAATTTAAAATATTATGCTTAATAAAATATGGTTTGCAGCTATCTGTAACTTTTAGGCCAAACATAGCCCTAATGCACCTTTTTTGGGATTTAAATATCATTTCCTTATTGGTAGAGTTTCCCCAGAATATTATGCCATATCTTAATATGGATCCTACTATTCCGTGGTAGGCAGTTAAAAGTGCATTAGTGTTTACAATAGGTTCAAGTTTATAAAGTGCGTATGCGGACGAATTAATTCTTTTATTCAGATGCTCAGTGTGTTCTTTCCAATTTAAGTTTTTATCTATTATAATGCCCAGAAATTTAGTGGACTCTACTTCTTTTATAACTGTTCCATGAAAATTAATATTGAGATTGAGTGGCGGCAAGCGTTGACTGAAGAACATTATTTTTGTTTTATCTAAATTGATTTTTAAATTATTGTTGGCTAACCATTTGATTATTGAATTTATCGTTTCATTAATTTCACTTTCATAACTATGTTTATTGATAGAGTTTATGGTAACAGTACTGTCGTCGGCAAAAAGTGATATTGGATAATTTGTAATTCTAGGTAAATCATTTATATAAATTATAAATAGTAAGGGGCCCAATACACTCCCCTGTGGGACTCCATATTTCACTATTCGTTCTTGAGATGTGTATATTTCTTCTTTTTTAGTTGAAATATTTATTTTTGTTAATTCGGTATATTGTTTTCGGTTTTCTAAATATGATTTTATGAATTCTTGTATATTTCCTCTAATACCATACGCGTCTAGTTTACTAAGGAGAATATCATGATTAACGTAGTCGAAGGCCTGGGTCATGTCGCAGTAAACTGCACAGACCGGCCTCCTTTTGTCTACGTTAGCCATAACATTATTTATGAAATCAAAAATAGCCATATTAATCGTTTTATTTCTGCGAAAGCCTTTTTGATCATCCGTAAGAATCTTCAGTTTTTCTAAGTAATTATATATTTGTAGATAGACATATTTTTCAAATATTTTTGATAATACGGGAATAAGGGCTATGGGTCTATATGAGCTCATGCTTTCTTTGTTGTCCTTTTTAAATAGAGGTTTTATGATTGTAGTTTTTAGGTTATCTGGGTATATTCCTGAACTAATACAAATGTTTAAAATATGGCTTAGGTGATCACAAACATAATAAGCTACAAATTTTATAATTTTAGTTGATATTCCATCAAAGCCGACACTTGAAGTGTTTTTCAAAGATCTAATTATTTGAAGAATATCGTACGGTGTACTTGGTGCGATAAACATAGACTGTCCCGATTTATCAATATATGAAGTTACTTTCTGGCCTGAATCCGTTAAAGGTTTTATTTTATCTATGAAGAAGTTGTTAAAAGCGTTTGCTATCTCTTGGGGATGAGTTACTGATTTGTCACCTATTTTTATGGAAGAAATATTGTCCTTGGGTTTGTTCATTTTGGTTCTGTTTATTATTGCCCATGTGGCTTTTGATTTATTAGGTGCTGTTTTTATATTATGTATATTTTGAGCTCGCTGTGTTAATTTAATGATATGTTTATAGCGTTTGGCATAAGATTTAAATTGTATTTTATTTTGATTGTTTCTATTTAGTCTATAATTCCACATTAGCTGTCTCTTTTTTTTACTGCATATTTTAATTCCGTGCGATATCCACGTAGGTTTTATTTTGTTTCTAATGGTTATTTCTTTGTATGGAAAGCATAAATTATACAAAAGTAGGAATGTCTCAAGAAAGGCATTGTAGGCTATATTTGGATTTTCAGTACCGTAAATTTCAGAAAAGGAAACACTTTGTATATGATTTTTAAATTTCTCCATATTTTCTTTGCTAAAATCGCGTCTTTTTATTTTCCATTGTTTTAACATAGATGTTTTATTAATCGGTAATTTAAGTATTTGAGCAGTGTGGTCTGATAAGCTAAAGTCGATCACTTCAGATTTGCATTTCTGTTTTAGATTATGTGCAAAGTTATCTATACACGTTCCGCTTATGAGTCGTGTGGGCTGATTTAATTCTAATTTTAAATTAAAGTTTAATAGCATGCATTCCAATTCTCGTAAAGTGTTATTACGCTTAAGAGAATCAATATTGAAGTCACCAGCTATTACGACATTTCTTACATTTTTTTTATTTAAATAATGTAATAATTTTTCAAATTGTTCAAAAAAAAATATTTAAATTATCAGTCTTTGGTACTCTATAAATACAGACAACTATAGTTTTACAATTAAATAAATCAATGGCACAGCATTCAAATATTCCATTAATCGATAATTTTGCTATATCTAGAATTTCTTTATACTGGTGTCCTTTCTTCACTAGAATGCATGTCCCACCTCTCTTGCTATCTTTCCTGGCGTAACATGCCGCCAAGTTGAAGTTGGGAATAAACAACAGCTGCTCATGACCAGCCATCATAAAGTGTTCCGATAAACAGATGACATCGATTTCCGTATCTTTCTCCGACATTTCTTCGAGACAAACAGTAAGCTCACTACTTTTATTCAGCACACCAGCGATATTTTGATGCATTAATGTGAGATTATTATAATAGAAAAAACTGTTCCTCTGTCTGTTGGTTTGTTAAATTATTTGTTTTCTTAAACTCTTTATTTCTAGCTCTATTTTCAGTTATGTATGTTAGGAGTTCTGCAATATCCTCGAAAATTATTTGGAAACCATAGTTATTTACTGTCCCCTTGTTTGGCCTGTACATTGTGTAATCCCATGCAAGGTTCTTGTTAGAGTCAAGGAAATAAGCATGTTTGTGTGTTTCTATATCCTGATACAGATGACTAATAAAGTTTTCTATCCTCCAATTATATAGTGTTATATTACTTGTACATTTTTTGTAAGTCGGCATGCAAAGTATAACATTTGTGTGCTGAATTCTTTTAAGTACGCTTCTTATATTTGAAATCAAACCTGCGTATTCTTTGGTGACTTCAAAATCCGTTTCACCAATTAAGATGATACAGTAGTCATCCATTGTGAAGTTCTTGAGTTTAGGTTCCAAAGTAAGTACCATATTATAAATTCCAGAGTGTGGCATTAAGTAGTGACATAATTCTGAATTTTGAAGCTTATTTTGTGCAATTTCACGTATTTTATTATGTTTATTCTCACTAATAATGCAAATCTTACCGCACTTTCTCTGATGTTTTTCTTTAGTCTTTGACTTTGATATAGATTTCATCTCAGGATTTTCCTTTACTGCTGACTTCGTGGACTTGACCCGTTCAGCTGTTTGTGTGCCCTTATTGTTTACTTTTTTTCCATCGGTTTTTCTTGATTGTTCTGTCTGTGTTAGTTTACCTTTTAGTGATTCTTTAGTTTTAGGAGTTGATGTCTGTCCCATTTTATTCTTTGTCAGACTATCCTCAATATTTTTAAACTGTGTGTTTTTAAGAAGCAGCTCATCATTCGACTGTTTAAGGTTGACGATTTCAGTTGTAAGAGAATTAATTTTTTCATTTGCACAGCACAACTGAAGAGTCAGCTTCTCAACTTGTTCTTTCAGTTTAGCTATTTGTTCTCCGCCATAGGTATCGTCGTTGCTTATATCAAGGAGACTAGCTGAGGTATTGACTATTGTTACATCTGTACTGTTCTTCTTCATTGGTGTGGAGAATGAGTCATTCGATGTCTCGCAATCAGTGAATAATATTTGCGAATTAAGTATCTGAGAGGTATTTTGGGGTGTAGAGGGCGAGTCTTCCAACAGGGTTTTATTTGAAGTGGTAGCTTGTTTTTTTCTTAATGTTATGTTCGATATATCACTACCAAGTGCTGACATCTTTCGCCAACTGTTGCTTAGTTTCGATTTGGTTTTCGATGTCATTTTTTCCATAGTTGTTATGTGATAGTTACAGATTTTTACAACAGATGGCTCTGTTCGCAATACTAAGTACAAAATAACTCTTCTTCATACACATGAAGAAGAGTTTATACACATAAACTCAATATTTATGTTATACATCATATTCCTATTAAGATTAGGATATATTATCCACTAGTTTGTATTTTAACACGGCGACAGTTCGTAATAATGTTCAAAGTTTGTTATTTGTGTAGTTATTTTCACTTTTGGTTCTTATTTCAGTTATCGTCAATATTTCACTTGAAATCTACGAATATTTAGACGAAATTATCTGTAGACTTCACTTCCACTTATGCACTGCTTCTAGTTGTCTTATTTAGACGTATTAAATAATCGAAATAAAGCATTTAACTATTTTTTATACATTTTAAAATACGGAGCCGAACTGCACGTGACGGCAGCGCCATCTAGCTTTAGCGGTAGTAATGGTAAACTTTCATATAGTATATTACTGTAGATTTGTGTATTTTTATTACGGGAGGACACTGGCTCCTGGCTCGTAGCATAACATAATCGGATATTAACTTATTCAAACCATAGCTTTTTTTTTTACGTGGTAAAATCATCAAATGAGTCCCCGGGCAGGGCAGGAGGCTGTCAGACTTGACTGACTAAAATCCACGGTGTCCATCAGTAGCCTTTTTGTGTATCGGAGTCGCGGTATACGTATGTCCCGCGAAGTACGTATGTCCCGCGACATTCAAACCATAGCTTGGACTATCATGAATCTTAAACGTAATTAAAACCCATTAAGACTTATAATAAGGAAATATATTTATATATAGATTATAGGCATACATATTCCGCTTACGTCTAATATTTCGACTCGGGCAAAATGACTCATATTTTTCCTGGTAATCTTGCACTTGCCGTTGGTGAATCACCAATATATTGTTCTATATTTTGCCATTTATAATTATTTACCATACGTTAATCTCGGCAAAATTACATCAGCCGTTTCACACAAGTACATTCGAACACTTTATCTATATCTTCTATTCTATATCTATTCTATCTTCTATCTATCTATCTTCTATACATATAATAAAACTGTAGAAAAGTTATTTTTGTACATTAAAAAAAAACTCAAAAAATATAGCCAGGGTATTAAAGGACAACCAATAGAACCCATTTCTAGCATTTTTAGAATTTTTGTCTGTTTGTCTGTTTGTCTGTGTATTTGTCCAGGTATCACATAAAATGTGCAAAATTAATGTAGATAACTTTTATACACAACGATTAAGCGTAACTTGGAGAGGAATTTAGTTTTTGTTTCATTGGAATCGGTTCAGTCTATCAAAAGATATTTGAATTTAAAGTGTTTCAGAAGTAAAATTACGGGTGCACTTTGGTCTCACACATTGATTTCGTACGTCAGTCGCGCGATCTAACTTCGACTGGAATGGACTGGAATGGACTGGAATGGACTGGAATGGACTGGAATGGACTGGAATGGACTGGAATGGACTGGAATGGACTGGAATGGACTGGAATGGACTGGAATGGACTGGAATGGACTGGAATGGACTGGAATGGACTGGAATGGACTGGAATGGACTGGAATGGACTGGAATGGACTGGAATGGACTGGAATGGACTGGAATGGACTGGAATGGACTGGAATGGACTGGAATGGACTGGAATGGACTGGAATGGACTGGAATGGACTGGAATGGACTGGAATGGACTGGAATGGACTGGAATGGACTGGAATGGACTGGAATGGACTGGAATGGACTGGAATGGACTGGAATGGACTGGAATGGACTGGAATGGACTGGAATGGACTGGAATGGACTGGACTGGAATGGACTGGAATGGACTGGAATGGACTGGAATGGACTGGAATGGACTGGAATGGACTGGAATGGACTGGAATGGACTGGAATGGACTGGAATGGACTGGAATGGACTGGAATGGACTGGAATGGACTGGAATGGACTGGAATGGACTGGAATGGACTGGAATGGACTGGAATGGACTGGAATGGACTGGAATGGACTGGAATGGACTGGAATGGACTGGAATGGACTGGAATGGACTGGAATGGACTGGAATGGACTGGAATGGACTGGAATGGACTGGAATGGACTGGAATGGACTGGAATGGACTGGAATGGACTGGAATGGACTGGAATGGACTGGAATGGACTGGAATGGACTGGAATGGACTGGAATGGACTGGAATGGACTGGAATGGACTGGAATGGACTGGAATGGACTGGAATGGACTGGAATGGACTGGAATGGACTGGAATGGACTGGAATGGACTGGAATGGACTGGAATGGACTGGAATGGACTGGAATGGACTGGAATGTACTGGAATGGACTGGAATGGACTGGAATGGACTGGAATGGACTGGAATGGACTGGAATGGACTGGAATGGACTGGAATGGACTGGAATGGACTGGAATGGACTGGAATGGACTGGAATGGACTGGAATGGACTGGAATGGACTGGAATGGACTGGAATGGACTGGAATGGACTGGAATGGACTGGAATGGACTGGAATGGACTGGAATGGACTGGAATGGACTGGAATGGACTGGAATGGACTGGAATGGACTGGAATGGACTGGAATGGACTGGAATGGACTGGAATGGACTGGAATGGACTGGAATGGACTGGAATGGACTGGAATGGACTGGAATGGACTGGAATGGACTGGAATGGACTGGAATGGACTGGAATGGACTGGAATGGACTGGAATGGACTGGAATGGACTGGAATGGACTGGAATGGACTGGAATGGACTGGAATGGACTGGAATGGACTGGAATGGACTGGAATGGAATGGAGCGGAGCGGAGCGGAGCGGAGTGGAGTGGAGTGGAGTGGAGCGGAGCGGAGGGGAGTGGGGCGGAGGGGAGTGGAGTGGAGTGAAGTGGAGTGCATAGAGCGGGCATTAATAAAAATAGTTCTACATAAACCTGGAATAGAAGTGTCAAATATTCTTGATAAATCTTAGAAAATTCTAAATACAGGGTTTATATGAAAAACGTGGCCAGAATTAAGCGCTTCGAACTAAAAAAATACATTGTTCGATTCCGACATCCACGCGAACGAAGTCGCGGGCACAGCTAGTTCTACAATATTTTATCTCAACTACATTTTTAAAGAATTTTGGAGGTTAGTTTAATAATAATTCCAATCATTGCTTACCATAATGTTTCTCTAAAAATGAATACCTAAGTGAAATTCACTGCGAATTATCAGATAGTTACTATTTCTACAGCTTAGTAAACCAGTCACTCATAGCCCAAGAGCTGCTGAACCTTTGACTAACGGTCGTCCTGTAAGGCTAAAACTTTGTACACTTATAGTTTATAGCATATTATGGGTAATAGCGACGACCTGGCAGGCCTCAGCCGTGCACGTCATCAAACCATTTAGTTTTGAAAGTGTAAAAAAATTTGAAAAAAAAAACTTGTTCCTGTAAGCTTGAAAATTTAACAGCATGTAGTTTATTTATTGTAAATCTTCGAAACAAAATGACAGGCGATTACAAGGTGCACAAGTATGTGCCAGGCGCATTCAAAAGTGCACGTTTGATGAGGAAAAATAAACTTTCTCCTGTAAAGTTAAAATTTAGATATGTTTTTAAGTAAACGTTTTGGGATGAGTATGTACAATGACAGGCGGTTTTGAAGAGCACAAGACCTTGCCAGGCGAGGCCACAGCTGCTAAGGGCGTGCAAGTAACAGGTGTTACGTGAACGCATATAGTCAATGTAATACGTGTATTTTAATAGTTTTAATGTGTGCCGCGGGTCTAACGAACTACCGTGACCCCGGAACGTAAAGGGCTATTGAAGGACACCGTGAATTTCAGTTAGTACAAGTCTGACAGTCCCTGCTGCCCCACCGTGGTTGCGAGGACTCATTTGATTATTTTATTACATTAGTATATGTTATTCTCTTTATTTAGAATAGAGGGACTTGCATTTTGAGCCCGTTTTTCCTTTTATTTTTACTTCGACCGAAACCTTCGTCGCCTTTATTTGCATATAAAATTAAACCTTATATTATGTATTGTACATCATTTGATCCGTCCTTATGTCTATTTTAAGCTAAAATGATTAGTTCACACAACTATTAATGAACAAAAAAAATCCTAGAACAAAAACACTTAGAGTAACCTAGGAACAAAATTTTGTATGTGCAAAAACTGTAGTAACTTGAAAACTACCGAACCGATTTGTTTCAAACAACTTCTACAATAGGTTTATGGTGAAACACAACCCTTTTAACAACTTTAATTCGATAATATACATAAACAAAAAAGTGAGTTTTCAAGTTACGTAATTATAAGAAAATTTCTAAATCTTTCATAATTTTCAAACAAGAAACTTATCTAACTAGAATCCAATATGAACATCAAAGATAATCCAATAAGAAATGTGACTTTTCAATCAACATAATAAAAATACGTAACTACGTAACTTGAAAACTCACTTTTTTGTTTATGTATATTATCGAATTAAAGTTGTTAAAAGGGTTGTGTTTCACCATAAAAACTATTGTAGAAGTTGTTTGAAACAAATCGGTTCGGTAGTTTTCAAGTTACTACAGTTTTTGCACATACAAAATTTTGTTCCTAGGTTACTCTAAGTGTTTTTGTTCTAGGATTTTTTTTGTTCATTAATAGTTGTGTGAACTAATCATTTTAGCTTAAAATAGACATAAGGACGGATCAAATGATGTACAATACATAATATAAGGTTTAATTTTATATGCAAATAAAGGCGACGAAGGTTTCGGTCGAAGTAAAAATAAAAGGAAAAACGGGCTCTAAATGCAAGTCCCTCTATTCTAAATAAAGAGAATAACATATACTAATGTAATAAAATCATCAAATGAGTCCTCGCACTCACGGTGGGGCAGCAGGGACTGTCAGACTTGTACTAACTGAAATTCACGGTGTCCTTCAATAGCCCTTTACGTTCCGGGGTCACGGTAGTTCGTTAGACCCGCGGCACACATTAAAACTATTAAAATACACGTATTACATTGACTATATGCGTTCACGTAACACCTGTTACTCGCACGCCCTTAGCAGCTGTGGCCTCGCCTGGCAAGGTCTTGTACTCTTCAAAACCGCCTGTCATTGTACATACTCATCCCAAAACGTTTTCTTAAAAACATATCTAAATTTTAACTTTACAGGAGAAAGTTTATTTTTCCTCATCAAACGTGCACTTTTGAATGCGCCTGGCACATACTTGTGCACCTTGTAATCGCCTGTCATTTTGTTTCGAAGATTTACAATAAATAAACTACATGCTGTTAAATTTTCAAGCTTACAGGAACAAGTTTTTTTTTTCAAATTTTTTTACACTTTCAAAACTAAATGGTTTGATGACGTGCACGGCTGAGGCCTGCCAGGTCGTCGCTATTACCCATAATATGCTATAAACTATAAGTGTACAAAGTTTTAGCCTTACAGGACGACCGTTAGTCGAAGGTTCAGCAGCTCTCCAGCTATCAAACAGTGGATTATAACTTATATCAGTACCCTTTTTTTTTTTTTTTTTTTTTACGTGGTAAAATCATCAAATGAGACCTCCCACCCCGGGCAGGGCGAGAGGTACTGTCAGACTTGTACTGACTAAAATCCACGGTGTCCTTCAATAGCGCTTTATGTTCCGGGGTCACGGTGATGGTATAAGACCCGCGACCCCGGCAGGCTTTAGCCCTCTGAGAGGGGGCCTCGTCATTATGCTGACGCTCTTTGAGGCGCGCGTGGAACACGACGCGCCGTCGACCCGATATCAGTACCCTTAGCACGAGTTTTCACTCTTACTTTACAGCGTCTTTCCAGTATTTACAGCGTTTCTTGTATGAAAAAATGGAATAGCGCCTCTGGTGTGCGAAGAAAGAACTAATTTTTTCCTTGAAAATTGTCAAAGTTTCAGTTTAATTTACGTCTCAAATACTGAAAACTCGTGCTTATGGTGCTGGTTTCCTAGTTAATATTCATTAATTTGAAGTGAATTTCACCGATTCTTTTTCACAATGTGAATACAAATGTCTAAAATTTATAACAAATTATGATGATTCCGACTCTGCCAGTTTCTCATAAATCAAATAAAGTGGATGTTATTTGATTTATATTGAGCACTGTACTAGCAGAAATAAAATTTACTGATTGTAGCCATGACGTGGATACATACGATAAAACAGGACGGTATGTAAGCCGACGCGCAATTCAGCGTTGCCAGACAGTACCTACCAAAAAGTAACGTTTTCCGTACTATTCATCACACAATCGTACCACAACCGTACCTCAGTGAAGACCGTACCTTTTTCGTACCTTTTCTCTATAGGGTAAAAAAAGCAAAAAATTATAAAATCACCTTCTCCTGTTTTTCTCAACATTTAGAATTTGCGTTTAAAAAAACTTTTTTTTCCAAACTGATAAGATTCTCTTTCATTTGACTCTAAAATAGGCACACAAATTACTTAAATGGATTTTCCTTAGTTGCTTAAATATTATTTACATTTTTTTTGACAAAAACTTTTTTCGCTATACAATGTCAGTAGACTATTTGTCAAAATTCTAGCGAAACCGTACGGGTCGGAATACTTCTTCAGAATTACATTAGATTTTTTTTTCTTCGAGTTGCGTTTGATTCGAAATTCGACTAAAAAAATTAGATATCTCAATTAAACAAAATTCAATTAAACAAAATTATTGTAATTTCGTTTCAAGTTTCTCACAGGTATGTAACAGCTGAATTTTGCACACTTATTTGAAATCAATAAAATAAAACAATACTTTTTGTTCCTTTAAATATAGAGAATAATATCGCTTCGTATTCTGAACTTCCTCATCACATTATTCCTATGATAAAATTATCAAAAAAAAATCATTGCATCATTAACGAATTTAATAACTTTACTTCATTCCATAATTAATTTACAAATGAATGTGTTCGATACAATCGGTAATAATGTTCTACTTTACCACATCCCTCTGAATATTCGATTCCCTATTGCTTTTTTTCCAACCTATGGTCCTACATCGCAGATAGCCAACTCGAAGAACAAAAAAACTCGAGTATCCCGACCCAGCCGTACCAAGAACTTAAAAATTGTACCTTTTCAGAAAGCCAACCGTACTTTTTGGGGAATAATACTGGTAACCCTGGCGCCATTAGCCGACAATCAGTCAGACCTTTGGCGACTTCGTTGAATCACGTCTTTTGACCTAGAAATTGTAGACATTATTCTAATTAATTCGGGGATTTTTTTTAGTAAAAGTGATAAGCAATACTTCATCATTAAACATTCAGCTCAATATACCTAAAGGTAAAATTTTTCAACACCCAATATCCAGTTGCACGAGTCGCTTGTACATGGAGGATTTATTTTTGTTTGGAATGCTATAAGATGTAATCGTAGTTTTAAAAACTGTAACCATAGGAATTTTTACTACGGTCAAAACAGTTTCTGCATGTGTTCATTTCAATTTCCGACAGGTGATCTGGTACTAAACCATAACATTCCAAACAAGAATAATTTCTTCATGTATGCCTCTATTTGAATGACTTTTACTAACGAAACGTTCTTTTATTTTCAGATGGATAAAAAGATGGATTACCCATATTATGTTGTAGAATTTACGGAACCGCCATACCGTGACATCGATCAATACGTTTGCATTCCGGATTCTTGGATTCAGCTACGTGAAATAGTGGATCAAGTTGTTGTTGCTAAATTTCCCGTTGAAAATTTATCAATAACAAAACAACGTGTTAAAAATGGTGAGGCTGTCTCAGATGGTTGGTCAATTTATGTGGCCGAAGTTAAATATGGTGCTGGTGAGTAAATTGCTAAGACTCAATTGTGTTATGATTTAAAACAGACTTTTGTGGAAACATTAGTATCAGTCTTAAAGTAGGCAAAAAGTCAAGATTTTCAGTTTGATCTGTTTCCGTTATTACTCGTTATCTCTTCAATTGATGTCAATACATCGCCCACACATAGTGAGCGTTTTTCGGTAACAACAAAATTAATTTATGATTGTGAATACTCTTATCCTACGTACCTAGCAAACTATATGAAACATGTGTATCGACATGTACTGTAAATAATATGTATATAATTATGAAACCGAATAAATTTTAAACTTGCTGTGGTTTGATACTAAAAGTTATTTTGGAATCAAAACATATTTGCATTGACATCAGAGATCAAATTATTAACCTTAACAGTAGATAAATATGTTTTATTTTTGCTTTTACAGATTCTTACGAAGACGCAGAAAAATACATCAAAACACTCAAAGAAAAATTAATTAACAAACCAAGCTGTTCGAAGCCAGTCAATAATGGCAAGTTTTTTCGCTTTATTACAAGACTTGTATAACTTGTTTTTCCATGTATTCTTTAAAATTTATAGTAATGTTTTTTCCAGACGATGGATGGTCGAAAGTACTGAAAAGCATACGAAGATCCGAGCGTAAACAGTCACATCTAAGTGCAAATAAACCTCAAGTATCTGAAACTCCGTCAAACGGTAACATGGAACCCGCATCAAAACAACTAGCGGCGAGCAGTACAAAAATCGCAACTCAGAAAAAACAAACTATTGGAGTTGAGACTATTAATTCTGCCAAAGAAGTCATAAAACACACAGATGCCTCATCTGAATCATTAAACGACAAACAACTATTACCTAATCGGGAAAATTATTCGAATGAAAATATCGTTACACAAAAAAATAATAATGAAACATCAAACATCGTTGATTCTGTTGAAGATAATAATAACCTAGAAAGCATAGCAGGAAATGAACCAGCAGCGAATCATTCGGAACCGATTTCGGATACTGGCAACACAGATCAGGTAAAAAAGGCCAGTTACTCTGCAAAAGAGATCTTATTATTGCTTGACAAAATGAGCGATGGATTTTATCAAACCTCTAAGTCTTTAGAAAAACTGATAAATAATTTAAATAATCATTATTATTGTGTAAGTTATACTCCTATTGATACTATAATAAAAGGTAGGACAGGTCCGGTGGTAGAAAGGAAAGAATGTGAAGAAAAAGAAATTGAAAAAAAAAGACAAGGGCTAAAAAGAACTCAAGCTGAAATAGGAATTATCAAAAGAAGACAAACTGAAAGAAACGAACAAGAAATCGATAATATTCCTGATAATGATGATGGGGAGGATGATAATGATGATGATGACTATGTGAAAAGGAAACGATTTCAATCTCGCACTCTTACTTTACCACCTGAATATGATAAAAATGATTCAAAATGGACTTTAAAGTATCGTGAGTACGCACCAGGGCTTGTTGAACTTATAGAACATACAGGCGTGTATATCAATGCTGTGAAACTCATCAATTGTAAAAGATTAGCCAAAAATGCCAGAGCACTAGCACGATTATTACTAGTAGAAATTTTTACAGAGACTGCGTTGTGGACATGTTCCTTAACTGGCGTTAGAGCTAAGGCATTTGATATTGATGGAACACATGTAAGGCCTGGATTGGATGAAAATGCAAGAACTGTGTTATTGACTTACGTTGACCAGTATGCCCAAGCCAGTAACTGGCCTAAAACAGATAATCAGTCTATTCTAAACGGTATACGTAATAAAATGCAAGAAATTAGATTCAAACGTAATAAATAAATGTATTCTTAGATTCTACCAATGCGTTATTGTGAGAAAAGTTTACGGTATTAATGTTACTTTATTTAATTAATTTTCAAGGATTCGAGCGCTTTTTGATAAATTTATTCCGCCTACTAATTAGGTATATGTTTGTTATATTATAAATGAAATAAGAATTATAATAACGTGTATTTTATTCCGCTTCATTTTACACTAATTAATATTTAAAATAATTCGGATTATCCTCAAATGGAATTCATCAGCAGCTGCCGTTCCGCTCAACTCTCATCAATCCGGAATTGATTACTTCGACATAACATCTAGTGGTAGAAAATTAAATTATTATTTAGTAATGAGCACATCTATTACCTTTACATTCATATTTGTAACCAACTCTATCAGCGCATGTGTGTCCGGAGGTCAAAAGTATACCTGCTTTTTCAATTTATTGGTGCGCATTGTTTGATAATCACGATTCTCTATTCTATCTTCCTGCCCTTATTCCATTGTACTTGTGGTCGGCGCAACACGTTTTTTCTTCCATTCTCCCCTATCAGACGTCACCGAATCATTTACTCGTTTTTCATCCATAGCATCCCTTACACAATCCATTCATCTTTTCTTTGGCCTTCCTCTTCATCAAACTCAAATTCTTTATTATCCTCTCCATCCATCAACATTCATACTCATCACTGTCGTAGTCACATGAGTCTCATCCCTCCTCATCATATGTCCATACCAAGACATACGACACACAGACGACTTCCTTTCATTTTTTCTGTAATAAGTGCTACTTTCAAACTTCCTCAAAACTATGGAATTACGACGGAAAATTCTAAGCGCGCACAAACACCCCTAGTTAGATAAGTTCCTGGACACACCTCATTTAGAATCTAATAAATGTTCTAATAATCTAGATTTCTAGTTTTATGTGTCAGCGGATTTACATAAACTGCCTCGGAGATAGCGTAGAGTGCATAATATTATCCAATTTACATAAATGAAATAATTCTAAGACTATCTGTGTATTTAGTAGGTACTTTCAAGAGAGATTTAAGCAATACCATGATTGTGTTAAATGCATAAATAGTGTAACTTGTATTTTTTATTTTATCTAACGCTTTTTACCACTAGATGTGGTCGACTATGACGCGCGGTTGCCTAGAAGTAATCTATTCACTCTTGACTTGAAGACCCCAAGGTTATAGCTGTCAAGTAATACAGACCACAGTAGGGAATAATAAAGGAAAGTTTGAATTAAGTATCATCTTTCAAAATTGTGCAGGCTTGTATTCATTTACGGAGAACATTGTATCGAGTATTATTGGAAGGCAAGAGCAAATGTAACTTTTAGCAATCTTTGCTACTACAAATTGCTGTTAATTTTTTAACAGGCTTAGGAAAAAGTTAGCATTTTTTTAATCAAAGTTTTACAAGTACAATTCCTAATTACTGGGCTCTTCTGTGCACAAAAAAAATGCATAATGATAATTTGTGCCAGTACTTAAAACTACACGGAAAAGAATTAGTCCAGTCATTAAAGCCAAAACCCGAAAATAATTAGTAACTTGCTGAAATTTTAAGGGGTTCTTAAAGAAGGTAAAATAACTTACCGGGTGATTTTGCAGCGTTTTGGGGTGTACGGAAAGGGTTGAAAAGGGGTGAAAAGGGTTTTTTCGTTAATAACATTGGCAAAAAAATTAGTAACACGCTGCAAATTTGGAATTAGGTTGTTCTTACCGTTTGTAACATGTATCCAATTTTGCAGCGTTTTGCAACATACGGAACATTGTTTATTTTTAAAAAACAATGCAATTTGTTAATAACAAGGGTAAAGAAATTAGTAACATGCTGCAAATTTGGAATTAGGTTGTTCTTACCGGTTTGTAACGTGTATAAAATTTGCAGCGTTTTGCAACATACGGAACATTGATTATTAATAAAAAACAATGATTTTTTTTAATAAAAGAGGTGGAAAATATTAGTAACTCTCTGTAAATTTGTAATTATGTTGTTTTTACCGTTATGTAACGTATATCAAAGGACATTGGGAAACTGATGTATGAAATCTGGGCCCACCCTCAATAGTAACATGTGACACACCGTTGGATAGGGCTTTCAAAGCGGAACATTAGTTACTAACAAACATATGGTCTAACGTTAGTACTTTTTAAGATACGACGTGTTAAAGTCGTCTCGGTAAAACATTTTTTCATAATTTTAATAATAATTATTTTGATTATAATCAATGTTCCGTATGTTGCAAAACGCTGCAAATTTGATACACGTTACAAACTGGTAAGAACAACCTAATTCCAAATTTGCAGCGTGTTACTAATTTCTTTACCCTTGTTATTAACAAATTGCATTGTTTTTTAAAAATAAACAATGTTCCGTATGTTGCAAAACACTGCAAATTTGATACACGTTATAAAACGGTAAGAACAACCTAATTCCAAATTTGCAGCGTGTTACTAATTTTTTTGGCAATGTTATTAACGAAAAACACTTTTCACCCCTTTTCAACCCTTTCCGTACACCCCAGAACGCTGCAAAATCACCCGGTAAGTTATTTTACCTTCCTTAAAAACCCCTTAAAATTTCAGCAAGTTACTAATTATTTTCGGGTTTTGGCTTTAATGACTGGACTAAATTATGAAATCTCTGAATCGATTGCCGGTCTATTGCAATTTTTTCACACCATGAAAACTGATGCCGATAAATTACGGTAATTTGCGTACGTATATTCATAAAATCACGCCCTTTTTTCCTTCGAGTAGCAGAAACTTATGCTATAACGCCATCTATCACCAATCTCACGTACTTATTTGCCTTTGTCAGCATATTCCACTCTGCATAACGTTGGGCACGACACCAGTCTACCGATACAAGGTGCGGCTGGTAATCCCAACGTATGTGTACATTATTATTATGATAGTGAAGCCAAAACCAGTCGTCGTACGAGGCGTTACGCGTACGAGCTGGTTGAGGCTACGAGCTAAGAGGCCCTACACACCTAGTCACCAGGTAGACCGTATACGGCCGGACGCAAGTCAACGCGATTTTTTTTTTCTGTGGCATAACACAGGCCAATCAATGAAGTTGTCGTCCGGACTGTTAACTGTCATGCACCAGAAGCCTCTATCCAGGGTAATAAATACTAAGTGGTTATAAATAAGAGCATTTGGATCAATGACCCGAATGCTCTTAGTTATAACCTCTTAGTTTTAAAGTTTCTAAGAGCTGATTTTTCAATAACAACTTATTTAATAAAATCTCGCGATTCAATCCAAAATGTTATCGTCTTTATCAAAAATCGCCAGTAGCAAAAAGACTTAATAAAGCGACTACACTCTAAGCGACTAAGGACACCCTGTCTGTGATACGTCCGCTCCAGAAGTTTCTTGGAGCGGACATCATAGGACAAGGTGGATCGGAGCAAGAAAAGTCAACACGAGTCTTTTAATACGTATAAAACTACGTCAGTACTGCGTCAGTGTATGTGCCGGACGGCTTTGTTAGTGTGCAGAGCCCTTTAGGAGTTGTTGCACAACAACATTCAATCAACTCGATCAGGTGCGATTATTAGTTGTTCTGATTTATGGCTATAAGCGCCACCTGCTTCATGACTTGGGGAATTTTAATTATTATCCATTACATTGTTCTGATTTGCAATTGATTGTTACTTAAGTACAGGAATTGATTGACAACTTTCGATGATAGAAAAAAAACATAATTAGTAAAAACTGCTTAGTGCTCTGCTAACCGATTTTTTTAATAGCACGATAATAGATAACGGCACTTCTATGTCAAACTCGTTTCATTTTAAGGCAAATATGTTTATATTTCAGTAAAAACCAGATATGTTATATTTTACTTAGCTACAAAAGGGTACAAATTTATTTTTCAGGCACACGCATATGTTAGTATTCCAGACAAACGCATCCGTCGTAAAATATGAGAATACTACACCAATATTAATCATTCCTTTTGCAAAACACGTTGAATAAATAACTTAATGTTAGCAAATGATTTCATAGAAAAATAAATAGTAGGTCCAACATGAATGAAGCCACGGACGCCCTTCGTTGACTTAATATATGACAAATATAAAGAGCTCGTAATGGAAAAATATTTAAATTACCTAACAGAAATCAATTATTGATTCTCCTTGTTAATAAATAAGCAGATACCGTTGGCTTGAGTATCATATTGATAATTTCAATTAATGAAAGAAGACAAAACACTATTCGCGGCTGTTTGAAAACTTCCACAAAATGGCTGACACAATTGGCGCGAAAACCGATTCAGGTGGCCTACCATGACGTCTTTAAGCGAGAGTAGGTCCACTATGAAAAAGAGACAGAGCTATACAAGTCGTCATCTCATTCCCACAGTGGAATTACTTTCGCTTAAGAGCGCGTATTGTGAAAGCTGGCAACGTCGCAAATGGCTGTCAAATATTTACAAGTTTTAATTGATTTTGCAAAATTATTGTATGAAAATAAGAAAAACGGCTCTGTAGTACACTAAAAAATTGATTAGGGAATGCAATAAGTAATATCGTAACACCGAAAAAATACTTTTAGACGTAAAAAAAGCATTTGGAAACCTTCCAAATGCCTTTTATACACCTGGAATGGTTACAAAATCAAATTCAGTGTTTTAATTGCATTCCTATATCAATTTTCTAGTGCACTACAGAGCCATATTTCTTATTTCTATACTGTAACATTGCAAAATTAATTAAAACATGTAAATATTTGACAGGTATTAGCGACGTTGCCAACTTTCTGGTTATGCGCCCTTAAGGCCGCAGGACTCGCTTCAGTTTGATCATAAGTTTAAGTTCGTTAAGGAAATTGCTAAGTAGATATTTAATCTATGCAGACGTTAACAACGTTAACCACTTACAGAGTTGTAAGAGATGACTAAGCTGAACTAACACTTTGAGTTATATCACTTAGTACTTAACCAACTGCATCATGTAGGCGTTTCATTTACGTTTATTTACCGCAAAGTAAATAAAGACGATACTAAAGCTTTGAGAATGTTATTTGTAAAGCAAGCTAGAAGAATACTTATATTTTTTGTACTATGTAGTTTTAATTTCCTTTTTCCTTTGACTTTTTTGAGACAAGAATTTCTGTTTTTATGTTTATGTGTGTGTACATTAATAAATACGCTCGCAAATGCTCATTACAAGTTTACTAGTGAATCATCATCATCATCAGCCTATAACGTTCCCACTGCTGGCACACAGGCCTCCTCTCTTGTGAGAGGGAGTGGGCCATAATCCACCACGCGGGCCCAGTGCGGGTTGGCAGACGTCACATGTCATCGAATTTGATGGTTCTAGGACATGCCGGTTTCCTCACGATGTTTTCCTTCACCGTTTTGAGAGCAGTGGTTATGAAAGAAATTACACAAAGTAATGTGCCAGGCTGGATTCGAACCCACGACCTACAACTCGTAAGTCGGGGCCGATACCACTGGGCCACCACTGCTCTCTAAGTCTACTAGTGAATGCTCTTACGTTAATGAGCACCTTACATAAGGAGAACGCCTCGTTTTGAAAATCATTGTATCTTATTGGAGTTATTTTGCCTGTAGTTGTCTTTTTCAGAATAGCAGCAGCAGTTCTATCACTACGAAGACTAATTATATGCATAATCTACCTTCATTATGTTGTATAGTTGGTGCCAGTTTAGACGTCAATAGCGGTCATTGACCTTTATCTAATAAGTTCTTGTATAATGACATAAGATCAGAATTATCATTTTTCTGTGATATGATAGTGTTTACTTGTGAGTCTTAATTATAAAAATAATATAAAATCTTAGGTATAGGTGAAATATTTTCACCATTTTGATATCTTGTGAATACTTAAATACTTATATCCTTACAATATACTAACTAATTTATTCGGTATTATATAAAAATGCAAATTCTGAGCTTAAGTCATTATACGAGGACTTATTAGGTGGGGGTCGATGTCCGCTATTGACATCTTAACTGGCACCAACTATAGCAAACAGATTCCTCCGATTCCGCCTAAAGAGGGCGTTTATTTAGCTACATGGTTGCATCGAAACACGGAACTTCCCACCATGACCCCATAGGTCTTAGAGCATGGTGCTGAGTAGGTGGGGACTCAGAGGTCAAAAGCCATTTCATTTACAAGACGACAAAGGTGAGCTTTAATATTATATTCTATGATCATGTCGTCGCATATCTAAAGGTTAGAATCTCGGTTAGTTTCTTAGTTTCCTATAGAGATTAGATGTATCTGCATTTAAGTCAAGATTTGAAGCGTTATGTAAAGTATTGTTCAAGGCTGGAAGACTATGGTATCCAGGTCTACTTCTGGGACACAAACACGAGTCTATTTGATAAAATAAAACAAAACACTAAGGGCTGATTTTTCAATAGTGAGATAACTTTTAACTGAGAAATTAAAATGGTGGTTTGACAACTTATCTATAGAAAATATGTCAAATCGCTATTTTTATTCCTCAGATTACAGTTATCTGACTATTGAATAATCAGCCCTAAAACTGGTAAATATCGGATTGTCAGATTGTTCGTCAGTTCTACAAAATAGATCTCAAAATATCTGGAATGTGCGCCACTACCTGCGGAAAATGCGTGGTCTAATAATTTTTTATTCGAATCGAGATGACGACTGAAGGAAAATTCAAAAATAATCGAGCATAAACACAGAACGCAATTTTAAATCAAAACGTACAGGTACGTTTAGAAACCATCAAATCATAATAATAAGTTAATTCCTGGATACGGTTATTAAAGTCCATTATGCACCTCACTAAGTATTGAGTAAGCCTTGGTAATGCCTACAGCTCATTAACTCGTTTTTGTCTATTAGGTCAGTAATTAAATAAAGGCATTAGATCTAACTACATGAAATAGTCAATGAATAACCATAATAACCCTTAAATGCAACTGCAAGAAGAGTAGCTTATACAACTGATGTAGTTATAATTTTTTCGTATCACTTGCTCAAAAAAGTGACATTCTATGCCACAAAAAGCGAACATAACAATAGTCATTTTTAATCTGTTAAAACCAATTAAAACAGGGAAAGAAAGTTGTACTGAATTTCATTTGATTTAAATTTGGAATACTTAGATACCGTTTATATTGAACTACATCTGTGTTTACACCATTGAGTTTGTATCCTATAAAGTATAAAGCATTATACAACTTTTTGAAAAAAGAATACTCATTTATTGTGCAGTTATGATTATTAAATAAAATTACGAAAACCGACGAGGCCGTATGAGCTTGATGCCTTTGCTTTTTTAAGTTGTCGCGTTTTTGTTTTCATCAAATACATAAACGTTGAGTTTATTTTTACTTATTTTTATAAATAAGTTAATGTTAAATATGAATGTTTAAAATGCTTATCTCATATTATTACTGTGTTATTTTTTTCGCAAATGGTACGAAAAGTAGAGTTTTTTCCTCGGTGATAAAGCTGTCTTAGTCTTGGGTGAACTTAAATCCCTCGCTACACTCAGGACTCGTCTTAAATCCCTCGCTTCGCTCGTGATTTAAGTTTTTAACACCCTCGCTACGCTCGGGAGTAAACCTCGAGTCCTTTGTTACGCTCGCAATTGAATTCGCCACCCGCGACAGAAGACCCTGCTTTATCCCCTTGGTTAATAATCTACTATTTTTCATTTAGATTAATTAAGGCTGATTTTTCAATAGTCACATATCTTTTATCTGATCTAAGAAAAATAGCGTTTTGACATATTTTCTATAATTAAAATGTGATACCGACATTTTTATTCCTCAGATAAAAGTTATCTGACTATTGAAAAATCAGCCCTTAGATGCTTCTAAGGGCTGATTTTTCAATGGTCCCGTTTGACCAACGATTTGAGAGCACCGATGTCAAAAGGGGTCATTAGATATGTATATTTAAAATATTTATAAAGAAAACTGAAAATTAGTCATATTTTAAACGTTTTATCACCTAATAATCGCTGTAGCCACATTGTTTATGTAGAGTCGATCGATATTCATTTTAAAATCTCATCATCGTTTTACTACAGTCAACCCAAAATTCATGAAGGCTCAGCGCAGCATAGCTTCTGCTTCCAACTTCTATATTACTAATTGTGAAACCCATGTGTTACAAAAAAGTAATTTAAATGTTAAACAGTACGGGTACAATATTATGCGCACCGTCTGCGCAGACGCATCCCACCGCGTCGGTCGGCGTCGGCGTTGCGACCAACAATGTGGTTGAGCTCACGTACGCCACTTACGTAACACGCACACATATTCACAGGGTTCCGCATAACACCTGGTGCACACTCTCGGAGGACTGACACTACTCGCAATAATTTATGTTGACATGAATTAATTGAAGCAAAATTTACTAGGGACCTTCATCGTCTTATTGGTTTTGACCAGAACTCCACCACATTAAAGATATTAGAAAGAAAGAAAAAACGTTTATTGGCACATGCCACAAGAAGAAGAAGTGGACACATCCCTTACAACACAGGTGGAATTGCACAATGTGCTGGACTGGTAGTGGCAACGTTTGTGGTGCAAATCCGCAGTCGCACTCTCGGGATATGTAACTGTGAGACAGCTGTTCAAGCCATGTACACGAATGACAAGAAGGTACCCTATCCTACCATTGGGAACATAAGTGTTATAATTGGTTTTAAGCCTAATCTTCAGCCAATAAGGTTCTTAACCTAATATAATTCAAACTTTAAATTCACTACAGGGCTACCATTTTCTATGCATTTAATTCCTACAACCTACGTCAAAATTAGGGTATGTTAAAGATCAATAATATCAGGTACTAACACAGAACAGCCGGGACTATTTATGACTTTCAAAGCAGATTGTTTGTTTTTTTACAAGTCGGTACTTTTCGTTGCTAATTTCAAAGGATTATTTCCAAGCCAAACAATTTTTTTCCACAGAATATTTTTTTTTAACCGCAAATTAATAAAACCAGGAAGTAAATGATTTAATTTTGTTATCAGATGTTACTCCGCGGAACTTTGCACCACAAATCCGTTCGTGTGTAATCGGCACGCGCACACCGGTTTGAGTCGTGCATTTAAATTTTTTAATCATTTCAATTGCCCTATTACAAAATTTGCCGGCTAGAACTCACATTTGCTAGAAATTCTGAATTAAATCAGGGAAATGATGACGTAAGCTGATTGCAGTAATGTTATTCATTATGCATACTGCTATAATATCCGAATACGTTTGCGATTAGTAATAAGATTGTAGGAAGGACATTCTGTATTAGAGATTTGTTTGTAATTGCCAAGGATCCAATTTAAAAAAATATTTTGTGGTCCACTGCATACTATTTTTTGGGGAATTTGCGGGCATTTGACCAAGAACACGTACTACACTTATGTGGCAAAAACTATTGGTCGCACAGAAAAATAGTGACATTTATTTCGTTGCAAATAAAATTCTTTACAAAAGTCTTTTAGTCATTACTACGCGACTATTTTTTTTTTCGGTGACGAGTTATTTTTTCTTTAGCCTTTTAACTTTATTAGTTCTATAACAGATGATTGAAAATAGACTGAGTCCTCCCGCCCTAAGTGGAGCGGAGAGAACTGTCAGACTCTCAATGATGGATATGTCACAGAATGACGTCTCAAAATGACTCTACACAGGTAGCAAAACGTCCTATTCCCAAAATGTCTGTGACGAGGTATTTTTTTCTTTAGCCTTTTACCTTTATTAGTTCAAAAGACAATTGCTGGTGGACTGTGCCCAAATAAAATCAAGGTGAATTGCATACCTATAACCTAGTAGCCACTATACTGGTGACCTACTCAAGTAATGAAAGTTCAAGAAAAGCAAGTGCCAGTCGTATTAATTGCACTTCAATTACTTAAATTGGAAACTCATTGCTACATGCAATAATTACAGCATCGAATTCCAACTTCACACGTCGCGGGTTCGATTCTGGCACGGTAATAATATTTGTATGACCTGCAGCACGCGTAGCATGGCGATTCTATCTCTATTCTACCAAGAAAAGACAAAGTTATTTCACCGTTATTTCTATACAAATCAACTGTTTTTTTGCACAAATATGACACGATTCTTACACCATTAAAGAATATAAACATATTTTTTCTATATTTTAAACATAGCTATGCTTAAATCGATAAAAATCTTTTATGTTCTGTCATTTTATCTATTCTCCCGTCGACAAAACCCGTTTCTACAGCGCCATGCTACGCGTGCAGGTAGTTGTTCCTGGTCTGGGTGTTTGTGTATGTGAGTTTATATGTTTGTAAACGCACCCAAAATTTGGGAAACATTTCTAGTGTAGGAAAACATTATTATTTAAAAAAGGGGTTCTCAAGCTTTTGGTGTCGACATTATTTTGTTATTTTTAATTTATTAAATAATTACATTAAATTGCTTACCTAATTGTTTTCTAGAAAAATATTTTTACAAACACAAATAATATGTTATGCAATTATACATCGGAACAAAGTTGTAACGTCCCAAAAAGTAATTGACACACTTAATATTTATAAAGTCGAGTGAGTATTAAGAGTAAAAATAAAGAACAACGCTAAACAGATTAAATTAATGAAATTAAAATCTCATCTTTATTACATAAAGACTTTTAGAATGAGAGATACAACAGAGCGATTAATCAAATCGTAACTAGAGCCAGCCATTATACCAGTAACCTAAAAAACTCTATACTTACATACTCGTACAATAGTAGATAAACTATACTATCTAGTATTCTACCTAGTATAGTTTTTCTGGGTCTGGGTGTTATACCTAAGTGTTTATGAGTTTAAATGTTGATAAACGCATCCACGGCCCAGGAGCAAAACCTTTCATAAACAACCATTTCATTATGTGCGTGAACCTGGCAGATCATTTGTCAGCAGAGCATAAAAAAATGTGAGTTCTATTGGCATGCGGCTGAGTTTTTTCATTGACATTTTTGCCACCGATTTGCGAAAGATTGTTTTTGAAGTTAATTACTTTTTTTTTGTTTTTTTTTTTTTATTATTTTATCTTTATTATGTTCAGATACTCAACCGAAATTCTTCTCATACTAAGTATACATAAATTTTCTTAATGTGCGCTTGAATTTTGCAATCCATAGATCCGTTAAATAAATCATCCAAGTACCCATACAAGATAAATAATAAATATTCCACAACTATCACACAACGCCATCTAGTCCCAAGCTAAGCAGAGCTTGTGTTATGGGTACTAGACAACTGATAAATATACTTATATATTTTCTAAATACATACATATTATAGATAAATTACACCCAGACACAGAACAAATGATCGTGCTCATCACACAAACATTTGTCCTGGGTGGGAATCGAACCCAACTACTAGACCAACAGGCCAGTCAAAGATGACCAATAACTGCTCATAAAATAAAAACTACTCAGTCAAACTGAATCAAAGTTTTATAGGACCACACGACAAGTGTAGGTACTACATTGAACAAAGAAAGAATCACAGAAATATCAGAAACCTCGGAGTAATCGATGCAGATACATAAAAAACTTATCAACCGAATTAAGAATCTTCTTTATTTTGTAATCGGTTAAAAAATAATTGTTTTAGCAGTAACTAGGCTGTTAAACTTCCCCGGACATTATTTCCGATACACGAGCAATTCTTACAAAGGATCACATTACAGAAGTGTTATGTTATGTGATACTTGACGTAATTGAATGTAGTGTGAGTTTCGTGGCCCTATTTCCTATTTATCACATCCGATATGTACAATCTATGAGTATTTATAATGTTACCTTTATAAATGGTATTTTAAAAAGTAAACAGAGGTAAATTAACATTTCTGTGGCCTATTTAACAATATATATTTATTAATAGCCTATTGATTGGCTCTGAGAAATAATACTTACACAGCTTTAACCTCATATAACTTGCGACTCTGCATGATAGATATAATAATTGTTCTACGGGATCGTCTAATTTTTTTGAAGTGGCAACATCTTTCAATGAGTCCTCCTGCCCTAAGCGGAGCGGAAAGAACTGTCGGAGTCTCAATGATGGATCTGTCGCAGAATGACCACTTCGTAAAATGATCACTGGTAGCAAAATTTCCCATTTGCAAAATTTTACTTACGAAAAATTTCCTTTTCGCAAAATATCCCTTTCGCAGATTGCTCCTTTAGGCCACGGTATCCTCTGTTTTAGTTACTAAGAAAAAAACAACTTAAAGAAACGCAACAAACCTAAAAAAATATTACCGGTTCATTCACCTCAGGATAAGTATTGCGAATATTATGCAAGAGCTGAAAATATGCATAAAATACAAACAACAATTGGTCGTTCAAGCCGTAATATAAGTTGAACAATACGCGTCGGTTTGAGAGCATGCCTGTGAAAGCTTTTCACACTCGCTCCGAGTCCACGGCGTGGCTCGGTGACGTAAGCGGCCTCATTACCCACAACTTTCATTTTCTGGATGAAATAGTGTTTACTTCCTTTCCGGATATCTGTAATTTTCTGAAAAGTTTATACTGCTTCACGACTTTTGAACTCTAATGTACACTAATTATTATAAAGAGGTAATGTTTGTGCTTGTTTGTAAGAAGTAATTTAAGAAATTAGTTAATCGATTTTGAAAACTTCCCGATTTCATTTGAACAAAGCTACATTATTGTTTTGTATCATAGGGTATTGATTTTAATTTAAAATTGCACCTGCAGGCTGATTACTTGCGGTGATTAATCAATCATCTTATGATCTAGACAAAAATGTCATCCTTCGAATGAAAGCATAGCAAATGCACGAAGCATTGATAAATGATTGAGTTGTAAAACCTCAAATGAATAAAGATTCATTTCATAATCAATATTTCATAACCAAGTATCGATTAACGGTTATCGATACTTTGCTAATCGACTTCTGAGCTGAGTATGACGTGAGTTTATTTTGTACTACACGTTGGCGGGTCTATGTCGTAAGCGGTCCGATTACCCACGACTTTCGATTTCTGGATGAAACCGAGTCTGCTTCCTTACTCGGCGTACGGCGACCTTGTACAAAGGTGATATAACTTCGAGAAAGAATTCGTGACTAAGCTACAGGTATCATCTAATATTTGGTTTGGAGTGGTCTTTTGTGTTAGCAATTCACTAATAGGCCCTCTAATTAATCAATCTAACTGATTTATTTATTAAGTTTTAGCCTGATCTATATTCTACAATCATTAAATCAATAATTCAAAATTCTGCTTGAACTGTCAAGAGTAGACAGAATGCGAAAATGGGTTAGGCAATGTTTTTAACCATTCTTTAAAAATGTACTAAACTGATGTTCAATTAACTTGCCCTAAGAGACACTTATTATTAGTAAAAAAATACTTTCTAAAAAGGAAAAATCCAGAACCTTACAAAAAAAAACACGCGATTGAACATTTCCGAAAAAATCTGCCCATAACATAAACATGTCACGAAACAAAACATCTCGATTAAAATAAAGTATCGAATTATCGATACTAAGTATTTCACAATCGATACCTAGAATTAGGTTGACCACATCGTTTTGCAACGTGTTACGTGTGCGATTTTCGTCACATGCATACCTGACCGGTGTCGTCGCAGTGGACGATGTCATCGGCGCGGGCGCACTGACACACCTCGAGTCACGTCTGCTTTGTCTTATGAGCACAACATTACAACATCTGCCGTAACGATACTATAGAGTTTAAGTTCATGATCTACTTTTCTAGATGTTGGTGTGTCTTCGTCTTTATGATTTCCTGTCAAGTTTTTTTTTTGCAAAAAATGAGGGGAGACGACACGGGCTCATACCGTGAGGAGTGGTGCAGAACAAGAACTATTGGAATAACTTGTAGGACACCTATGGCCAGCAGTGGGACAGTGCGCGATAGACAAGAAATGCTTTCTGTTTTTAATTATGCCCTAGCTAGAGAATTGAGAGTCTCTTGTAAAATAATTATTATTGTTAACTAACCTAATCCATTTTTGATCGTCATATTCGAGGTCTGCTCAATATACCGCCAAAAATATTGCACATACCTGCTATAAATACTTTCTGTTTTTAATGGTGCTCTAGACAATTGAGATTGTCTTGCAAAATAATAATTGTTAACTAACCTAATCCAGCGTTGTTGATCGTCGTTTTCTGAGATCTGCCCGATATGAATATACTGCCAAAAAATATTAGACATACCTGCTGTTACTACTATAACCAAACACAACTAAGGGGATTTAAATCAATATGCAATTACATAATGTTTCATCTTGCAACATATCCAAACGAAAGTAAAAAAACTACACATAAATCAAACACATACAAACTATGATACGCAACAAGTTACAATCACAAAAAACCAATTAAATGTAACACTAATGAATGAATCCCACGTCATTCAAATACAAACAATGTCATTATTGAGGATGTACATAGTATACACGGCTACACATCAAGCTATGCCTAACCAGTATTACCTATCAGAAAACCAGCGCTTTGACATCTTAAACAATGTCGCAGCACATCCTGAGATAGGGATTCTGCAACGATTCGCCGACGACCGGTTCACCATTGGACGTTTTGCCGACAGGACGATTCCTTTCATCAATGACTCTTTAAACAACGGACATTTTGCCGACACGACGGTTAACCTATAACTCTTTAAACTCTTTAAAACTTATCATCTTCATCATCCAAAATCATCCGTTGTTGAAAGAGTCTATTGATGAAACGGATTTAAACGAATCGTCCTGTTGGCGTAAAGTCCCTAGGTGAATGGTTCTATCGATGAACCGGGCATAAATGAATCGTCGTATCGGCGAAAAGTCCAAAGGTGAAAGAGTCTATCGGTCAAACGGCCATATATAGTTTGTTTATTCTGTCCTGTGTTCGTCAATAAATCCTTTCTTTCTTTCTATGACCGTTCATTGTGTGTAAAAATCGAAACGAGACCAAGGCAAACTGGTTTTGTATAGCTTGATGTGTAGCCGTGTGTACAACACTAAGTACTGAATAGAAAATGTTTGTAGACAACGGAAAAACTCATTACGAGACAGGAAGACATGTTGATGAGTTCCTTGGTAGACTTACTGGCATAGTTTTACATATTTTATTATGTTTTATGACTTCTATTTATTTTATTCTAATCTATCAAATTCATAGATTAGAATACTCTACTGGCCAAAACTCCCATTTATTTTTATACCCGGGCTCTTAGAATTGGGCATCAGATGTTTCAGATCTTCGATTTTGACGACACCGTTGTCGCGGGCAGAAGATAGTTAACATATAAATCTTAATAGTAATCGTTGGCAACGGCTTTGCCCGCTAATACTGAAAATTATTCCACAGAGAGGGAGAACCACTCTTCTATACGTGTTAATCCAGGTTATAAACTATCTATGTGCAAAATTTCATGGAAAGCCGTCGTTCAGGGGCAGAATGTCCAATTTTAAAAATGTCTGGCGGTGTCAAATTATCCAAATTCCGAAATTTTCAGTACTTTTTGCATGAAAGAGTAACAAACATTCAATCTTCCATCCATCCTCAAAAATTTTCGTATTATCTAGTAAGAAGTAAGATAAGAAGTAATATGTAAGTAAAAAGGAAGGAAGATAATTTATGGCTATGATCATTTATTTAAAAGTGTAGCTGTTGATTGTCAGTAAGGATAGTGAGTAGTCATTAGAAAGGTGAAGGAAGTTCGGAAGCTTCCAGATTTTTTCAGCCAGCCATCTTGAATAGTATATTTGATAGAAAAAGTCTAATTAGGCCACCAATTAGATTATCAACAAATATTTTGAAACATATTTTTCCTTTTGTAAAGTAAGCAAAATTGACGAAGATATAGAGACACTTTTAAAATTGCCAACACGTCACATGCAAAGTATAGATTTAACTTGCGTCTGAAGTCACGAGCACTCTGGAATTGATCCGTTATATGTGTATTAAAATGCATTGATTTAACAAATAAATACGTACACATTATTTTTCAAAAACTCTTACTGACGGACTAATAAACTAATTAATAAAGATTTATAATTTATTGATGCTGTCAACCTATTCTCCGAGTATTCGTTTATGTTTGTCCTCTCGATCGTTGCTTAATAATCTATAACAGTCAGAGCGTGAACTTGAATAATAATTTTGTTATTCATTAACTAAATTGGTAAATCTCAAATAACAACACCAACAAAACAAAATTGCGCAAGATTGATGTTAATGAAAAGCAAGCCATGTTGTAACGAACGAAATAACCCACACTAACAATGTAATGTGTCAATAATGTAATGTAATTAAATCACACCAATGTCACAGTTCTCGTTATACAACGTAATGATTACAGCAGTTCGAGTATCAGTCAGTCGAATTTCATCAAACAAACGATAACATACCCCGCGACCCACAACTCCACATAAGGCACCTCGTAACACACATTACGAATGATCAGCGGGCTGGGGAGCGTGCGCGCGTGGGGCGGCGCGCAACCGGCGCACGCGCACCGCCAGTCCACCACGCGGAGTCGCGTCGCGCAGCTGTCGCGAACCAACCGGAACACTACCCACAAATTACGTCAGTTCCATTTTTTAAACTAAAAACCTCCTTCTCTATCTCACTTCAATCAATTAACTGTGAAAAAAAAATCATGAAATTCAATAGCAGTTTCGTGACTGAGTTCAGCAATTATATCGTTTCCACTCATTGTACCTGTAATGTGGTGTAATAGAGCCTTATCTAACGTAGCGTAATACGACTGGTTAATCTTGTCCAGTATTGCATAACGCCATATTCCTTTTTCACCCTTGGATTGACGTAAGAAGTTAGCGTGTGTTGTGATAGGTCATGTAATTTCAAACCTCAGTTTTACGTGGCCCACGATAACGACTCGTAAGACGTAATCGTGATAACATCTAACAATAAATCGTGATCGTGATAAGGTCTCAGAATTTCTCGTTAACTTGGTGTTAAACTTAGTAAAAGCTAGGAACGCTAAGTTATATAAGCGCCTGCTAAGTACTTATGAAGCTGTGAACTTATTTCCTAGCTTCATTGAAAATTTGTTACACGACAATACTTGTCGCTGAAAGTAATTTGAATAACTTGTTTCGTGAGAGTGTTCACAGGCATTATTTCCTTACTTCCTTTGCTCTCAAAATTCAGATGGAAATTATATTTAATCTTTTTTAGACCACTCTCATTATCGTTACGTTGAATTCTCATCATACTTTTGGCTCATTTTAAGTAATTTGATGTTGCTTTGGCGTGACCTGTCAAATGGTAATCGTTGCTAACCTATTACGTCAAAACAACGGTAATAACTTCTCCAGCATAATACTAATGATTGGGTGCAATTAACTGTATTTACTATTATATAACTGCTGTATTTAATTCTTCTGGCGCAAGCCTCTAACTGGCATGTATTTGTTGCAATTTTATGACATCTTTCGTTACGATTTTGACCCAAATTCTTTTGCATTTTGAGTCCTTAATTGCTTGAAGCTACAAATTAAGTCTATTGATTAATGATCGGTTAAAAATAGACTATTGTTTAGCAACTGTGTTAAAGTTGCATTTCGTTGCAATAATTTTTCAAGGAATCGCGATTTCCTATATTTTTATTTCATATCATTGGTGATTTGCTCTAAAATTAGCTAGAATATCACTCCACTGAAACTTACAATTAATTACTTTCAAACATCATTATCATCTTCCTGCCCTTATCCCATTTTACTTGGGGTCGACGCAACACGTTTCTTCTTCCATTCATCTACCAGACGTCACAGAATCAATACTCCTTTTTCATTCATATAATTCCTTAGACAATACATCCATCTTTTCTGTCGCCTTCTTCTCCCTGTTCATCCATCAACATTCATATTCATCACTCTCTTATAATATATGCTAAAAATATCAGTCAAAATGCTCATAAAATCACCACCAACGCAAGACGAGATAACAAAAGCCATCATCTAATGAAAATGTCACCACATAATACCAGTTCTTATATTGTCACTTTTTCTAATTATAGGTTCGTCATTCAAGTTCAAAGTGCATCGACAGTGCGTGAGAAATATTGTCACAATACTCCTAACAAGACGCATTACTTTCGACTCGTCAAGAGATCATTCGCCTGTACTGGGTACTGAGCCCACTGAGTGGAAGCCTGAAGCCATTGAGGCAGCTAAGACTTCTAAGAAATCATTCGCCTGCAGTGGAAGTCTGAGCACACTAAGTGGAAGTCTGAGCATATTGAGTGGAAGCTTGAGCATACTGAGTAGAAGTCTGAAGCTACTGAAGCTGCTAAAGCTGGTAGTAAGGCTACTAATCCTACTGAGCATTCGACAACCAGTGAGTGCTGATCAGTGAAATTTGGTGTGTCCCGTGATAGTGAAGTTACTGTAGAACTTTTAAAGCGTGTTTGGATGAAAATTGACAGAAATGAAGGTGAGTGGCTTGTGCTATTATTAGCTAGCATAGAAATAAAGATAGTATCATATATCTTAAGTTTGCCGTATATGATTACTTCCCAGAATTTGATCCTTATTAGCAACACCATCGAACGGTGTAATAATACAGGCTGTGATTTTTTTTCCAAAATCAGCGGGTTCGATTCCTGGCCAGGATTTTTGATTTTTCCAAAATCCAATGATGCAGTTTTAGTTTTCGTCAAAATCGGCCTCGAGACTCCTTTCAACGTTTTTCGATAATCCTCATAGTTTCGAAAATAGCCATCCACGCCCAGTTGAAAAATTCACCCTGTATACGCCGTGACCCATGGCATTGCTCAATACAAGGTGTTAATATGTTCTTCTAGAAGATATTCTGTCACAATATAAATATAAAAGAACAGTGTGCCAAGGCCAATGGATATCAAATTCAAATATTGCTGTGTTCTTGTGAAATGTTTTGTTGCTACCTCGGCAGCGCTAAGTGACCGATGGATTCTGAATTCTTTAAACGGGTTTTGTGTTACCAAATTAAAGTTATGGAAATCGATTAGGAAATAAGAGGGTCAAGGTGGGTGGTGTCGTAGGTTTCAATAGGATGAACTCATCAAAAAAGCATTAGGTCGTTTGGACCCGCGGGCCCCGCCTGAGCCTCAAACGACCAAAGAGCTGTCTATCTTAGTCGAGAAAACAAGAGCTTCTTTCAAGCTCTTCTGCAGCAAGTAGTCCTTTTCAGCATGCAGTCTGTTCTAAGCTCTTTCTTAAGATCTTGGTGGATAAAGTTGGCAGAAAGATCAATATTGCAAGAAACTTGAGCAAACTAGAGAACTCCCATCAATGGGAGGTTTTAATGTTTGGCATAGTTCTTCATCCTTCCAGTGTACATCGAGTATTTACTTTCAACTAAAATTGTCGGACCCGTCTTATACCAAAGAGTTAAACATTTGTTGAACACTTGTCTAAAAAAACTGTCTACTGCTAAACCATATTGCCATGAAGAATGACGATAACCTAGAAAGGTTATTAGTCACCGGCAAGGTGGAAAGCAAAAGGCCACGAGGTAGAAGCCCGACACGTTGGACTGACCAGATCCGCACCGCTCTCGACACAACGGTCCACGAAGCTCTGCACTCGGCGGCAGATCGGGACAGATGGCGTCGAGTGGTGCGCAACAAACTGCTGCAACAAGGAGGTGGTCACGACCCTCATCATTGAGGAAACCGACCCGAGGAGGAGGAGGCTAAGCCACATTTGACGTTGATTTAGGGCTCATTTTGCAGTTACATTTCTTTTAGGCAAGTGTTTAAAAGATGTTTAACTTTTTGTGGTACGACGGATAGAGTCTTAAATGTCTATTGCTCAACATAAACATCTTTCAATTTCAGCTCTTGAAAGTATAACTAATTTAGTTACACTGTGTGAAATCTGTGGTGCATAATGAGACTGTGTAGCTGAGCTGTTTCACACCTGAATGTAATTAGATGCCTAGTGTATACTTGTGTACATAATTTGTTGCCATTCTCCAACGAATTGAGTCGCACGTTTACTTCCGACTCAAGATTAATGTTTCGACTAGAATCTTCTCGTTAGCGAAGGTAAAAGTGCATGTAAATCTTCATAACAGCTTAAGTTATGAGATTTGAGAGATAGAACGTAAACCATCCTCAAATAAAAAAAATAGTGAAGTGTTTTGAAGATTACTTCATCATTATCTAACACAATCCAATTCAGGTGCAAAATATTATCAATAATTCGAACCAGGCCAATAAATGTAATGATGAGCAAAGTTATTTGCAATGAACATACAACCGTGTTGTCTTTATCTATAGAATTCAAATTAAGTTGCATTCATCTGTTCATCTTAAAACTAATAAATACGACAAAATGAATATTGAGATCTATATTTGCGGAGTGTAAGGAAAGGCTTCTGTCCCATCGCTGGCGATTAACGAAAAGCGAATTCGCTATAAATCATTCAGAAACGAATTTAATATTCTGCATATTAGCAGCTTTTGGCGGTATTATTGTAATCAGAAAGCGATCAACTTTCAAGCACTTATTAATATACTAGATACAAGCAATTTTGTATGGTAAAATGGACAAAGATGAGGTTGTAATTTCAGCCTAAGGCAAAACTACTGTTGACGGAATGGACTGACGGGACTGTAGTCTGTAGATCAGAGTTTAGATCTCTAAGATGAATAGAAATGAATAAAGAAACACTTATACTATAAAATGTAGCTCTTATACGAGGTCCAAATCTATAGAACTTTTCGAAAAAATAATTGCTAGCTGGTCGCTTCCTCGTTAGCGGTGAGACATCTACCTTACAGGCGTCAAACCGCATCGGCGCGCGCGCCGGTTGATCGTTTGATTATGCAAAACAGATACAAATCTCATTGCATCATAATACATAACGATTTATTGCATTTTTCTACATAATCGCTAGCAATACATTAGATTAAACGAAGCATGTGCTGAATTAAGGTGTCTGGGGTCAGAACCCGGTTTAAGATAACTAGTTTAAGGAAGTGAAGCGTAATAATAAAATCAACGAAGTGTTTTTAAGTAAAAAAATATTCTTCGGCCTAGTACCCTTTTTTTAAGCGTGGTAAAATCGTCAAATGAGCCCTCCCCTCCAGGACGGGGCAGGAGAGACTGTCGGACTTGTACTGACTAAAATCCATGGTGTCCTTCAATAGTCCTTTACGTTGCAGAGTCATGGTAGATCGTTAGTCTAGCGTCCCTGTGTGGCATAGTACCCTGAACTAAATAATTAACCGGTCTTGTTTCGAGGGCAGGGCAGAAGAGACTGTCAGAATTGTACTGACTAAAATCCACGTTGTCCTTAAATAGCCGTTTAACGTTTAGTCATGGTAGATCGTTAGTCTAGCGTCCCTGAGTGGCCTAGTACCCTGAACTATTTCCCGGTCTTGTTTCAATCATTCTCAATTAAAAGCTTCTTCATAGATTATCTCCATGAGGAAACTGGCAACGTAGCCTGGTTTAAGACCTGCTTGGGAGCGGCGATTGCGAGAGCGCACCCGTACCCCCGGCATGGGGGGTGGTTTTAGTCAATCGAGTCTGACTTGGCTCTCCGCTTTAAACGGGCGGAGGCCTGTGAGGAAAAAAGAACTTCCATGCTTTATTGAGATTTAAATAAGTAGTAGCCAAGGCAAATGATAGCATTAGGCAATGTTTGAGAATCTCACCTATCTTCACGAGTATCATCAAAAGATATGTTAAGCTATCAAAAGGAACCTGATTCCATTTGTGATCAACGCCAGAGTTCTCTCCAATTAAGGTATTTGTTCTAGTCATTGTTTTCTTAACTATAATCATTAATCAATTCCTATCAGCAACTAACAAACACATTCATGGTCTACTAACCACAGACGTAACTGAGGTATTTTATTTTATAAGGAAGTTCCTTCTACGCAATGTGTCTTATTATCTTACAGAAATCACTGCAGCTCATTATATCATCTAAACTCTAAAGGAATTAATATGCTTAGTGGGACTTTCTAAGCAGATTACCGTGACTTTGGAACGTAAAGGGCATTAGAGGGAACACCATGGATTTAAGTCATTGTGAGTCTGACAGACAGTTCTGCTCCACCCAAGACGGGGGACTCGTTTGTAGATTTTGTCACCCAAAGTAAAAGAGGTATTGCTTAATCATCAGCCGCAGCCGGAAGACGTCCACTGCTGAACACAGGCCTCCCCTTTAGACCTCCACGCCGAACGACATTCCCCAATTGCATCCATCGGTTGCCCGCGACTCTCACGATGTTGTCGGTCCACCTAGCACGAGGCCTGCCTACGCTGCGTATTCCGGTCCGTGGTCGCCACTCGAGAAATTTTCTTTCCCCCTCGGTAATCAGTTTTACGGGCGATGTGGCCTGCCCATTGCCACTTCAACTTACAAAATTTTACGTGTTCTGTCGGTGACTCTGGTGAATGCCTGGTTGGCGTTAATTCCATCTGTGTCACACATCTACAACAATAAATAAAATAAATAAAACTGCATGAACACACATGACATTACTATACGTCTGACTAATGACATTTCACGTAGTCACCTTAGTTGGACACACAAAAGTGCGTTCTCACAGCACCTGAGCGTAACCGGTGACAAATAACAAACACGACGTAACACATAATAGTGCACCCGGGAAGTGCTCAGTAATGCGTTTGCGCAACTATAAAGCGGCCACCACACGGTTTAAGTGTCATTTCCAATTTTAAAACTGAATTCATTTATTTAGTTCAATTCAATTGTGTCTGGTCTGAGCAGTTGTCAAATGTTTTAAAGAAATTGTTGTATGGTGGAATTTCTCCAATGGTTTTTTTTTTGTAGTGCTTTACTGCTAAAAGAACACTGAATGTACAGTTTTTAAACATATTTTATTGAAACTTATTTAGTGCTAGTGTTATGTCAAAAAATATACAATCTATATAGATAAAAAGTGGACGTAACTTATTGCGTTTTATAAAAGTCAGCCGTTCATAAGACCATAAATTTTTTTGTCCAATTCATTTTTTTTTTTTTTTCAAATTTTCAAATTATTATTATTTGGCGCCAATGTTCACGTAGCTTTTTAACTAAAAGTAGGTATCTAAACAACGCTATAACACGTCTATTTTAGGAAAGATGTAGATTAAAACCAGTTCTTCTGATCAATATTTCGCAGCAATAAAAAATCCAATAAGTAAAAGTATAATGATCTACGTATTTGTTAAGAAGCAAGTTGATTAGTTCCGTCTATTTTCCGCACTGTGCTCGCGTGATCATAGCGCGGAACTTCGCGACAAGAGAGACAACGTTAAAAAAAATTTTGGCAAATGATATTTTTTTTTATCAAGTCTTAGGACGTATTATACGAGAGAAAATTATACCATCGTACTATTCGATTCTACATAATTACATTACAAAAAATTTTTTGGTATTAACAGACATAATTGTTTTGAAACACGAAATTTTACAAGAAACTGGAAATAACAAACACTAAATTATTTACTAGCGCAATTGTTTGTTATAAATTATCTTTATTACAAACTATACTGGCCATGCAAAACACGACATCAAGAAATGTTTAAGAAAAAAATAAACGTCAAAAACATGCAAATTTTGCGACAATAACTGCATAAAACTTTTTAAACGCATATTTATCGTATGAAGGAAACAATTGAGTGACGCAACAATGAGGTTAAATCATTGTAAATTAAAAAGATATGCGTGCGGAAGTAATGTCGGTGGTAAATTAATGTTTAACTCAAGTCTACCTAATTTTAAGCATGTTCTAGAATCCAGCCATATGTAATACAGCGTCCCAACCATGGTTACGAACTTACGATACTTAATGCCATTTGCCATCCATCTTGGAGGCAGATGTAATCCAAATAGGGTAGTTTACTGCAAAAATAAATTGATAATCTTTAGTCCGTCATTTAGACATTGATATACTAATAAATAGGTGTTTATATATCAATGCATTTAGATTATTAAAAAATAATGAACACGTGTTTTTCTTTTTTTAAATCAATCAATATTGACAAAGATAAAACGCTTCGAAATTCGGGAGTGGAAGCTTGTGACGTCATAACGCCTGTAAAGCCGCGTACAGACATCGCGAGGCGTGCGACACGAATGGTTCGTCTCGCATGCCTCAACCTGAAGCATACGATGGTACATTTATACGTGCGTCCCGAACGAAACATGCTCAAGCTGAGCAAGCAAACCACCACGCACGGTGTTCTTCAGTCGTCGTTGACTTGCTGTGATATTTGACGCCACGCGTCTTCCCTTTTACATTTATTGTAATAATCAGAATGTTTAGAGTCCCAAAACACTCTATTAATTTCATAAAGTTGAACCAGCTCACGTAGTGACTCGGTTTTGGCCTCCATGATGCATGCGCACAACGCAAACAACACCTGTCCGTCCACACGGAGCGCACGGCTCGTACTGAGGCAGCGTTCGCAACGATCGTATGGCGCAAATGCTCACTGTGAGCACACACGTCCACACAGCCCGAGGCATGCGAGACGAACCATTCGTGTCGCACGCCTCGCGATGTCTGTACGCGGCTTAAAACAAACAGACCGAGTGACGTTTTGTGATTTTGAGAAGCGTTGTATCTTCGTGAATTTTGGATTACGTAACAAAAAAAAATACCTAAAGGTCAAATATTTTTGATAATCTTTTTTCGGACTAATATTTTGTTTTTGAGAAAAACAGCCCATTGAAAAAATATTCGCGAATGGAATCCAAGCTCTAAGGTCACCTCTGATTGCTTACGTCTAGTCTAAAACCTGCTTAAAAGTAGGCAGGCTTGACTTTACTACGTGACCAGCCGAAATTCAGTCATGCACGATCAGCAGATGATGATTGACCCAGTAGATCGAGATTAAGGCTTAATTAAAGCGCACAAAAAATCTTGATCTATTGTCGGGCACCAATTAAAAAAAAAATTTAATTGGCAAGATACTTTTTTGTTATTTTTTTTTTTCTTTTATATAAACATCTTACAGGTTCATGATAACAATCGAAGTTATTTCTAGTTGTTACCAAATAATAACGTAAATCGCTCGTAGAAGTAAAATTTTCTACTTAATTGCAAAAAAAAATGATCATATAAAAATTAACTCTATGAAACCGAAAAATGACTAAGGCCGTTATCATACTAGCGGTTTGGAAGCGGTTGCGGGGCGGAGCGGACGCGCAGCGCATCCGTCGCGAACACGCCGCGCATCCGTCGCGAACACGTCGCGGACGCGTGGCAAATGTGTTACGTTTTCGTCGCGTGTTTGTACACTCAGTAACAAAATTGATTCCGACGAGGAAACATTGCTGTTGACGTTATTACTTCGAAAACGCCGGAGACGAAAACGAAAGCATCGACGAATTTGGGAAGATCCATTATTAGATTAGGCTGAGGAAGTTTTCGCAGAGAGTTATAAGCAATATTCATGTTTTGGTAAAAAAAACTTTTCAGCTAAAAAAACAATTGGATAATTATGCATCTATAATCTGTATCACCTACTCTTATCATATTATGCCAAATTTCAGCGCTGGAGGAATTTTTCATACAAAGAATTCCTCGTTGATCTGAGGTGGGGCGGACGTTTTGGCGTTTTTTCGAGGCAGTACAAAATGGCGTCCACTTTGCTGTTCGCGGCGATTCCGTTGCGCGTCCGCAACGAATTCGCTGCGCAACCGCGGCGTGTTCGCAACGCATTCGCTGTGCGGCCGCTCCGCCCCGCAACCGCTTCCAAACCGCTAGTGTGATAAGGCCCGAAAATACAAATCGACACGTGAAAATTCACCGCTTAGAAAGAAAAAAGTATGGGTTAAATAAAAATACAACTAAATATTATATCAAACATAACACTCTATAATCGTAATAAAAATCAACAAAAAGCAGCCACGATTTCACGAACCATAGCGACCTGTCATAAATAATACCGTTGCCATGACGACCAACCATGCAAATAGCGTCCTCAAGCCGTTCGAACTGGCCAACGAAAGTGAATCCAATGGCCGATGATGTAACTGGCTCGTAATACCATCCCATGAGCATTGCCGAGGTAATGATCACCTTGCTAGCTGAACTATAATTTTATTTTATTTTATTTCTTCGTTAGTGACCACAAACGAAGAAATAAAATAAACTTCCCTTCTTACGTGTTATAGTTCTGATGTGGCCCCCCTTAGAGAGACAAAGCCTACCGGGGTTGCGGGACTGTCTTGTTAGGTGACCTTGGCCTCGGAACTTAAAGGGCTATTGAAGGACACCGTGGATTTTAGTCAGTACAAGTCTGACAGTGCCTCCCGTCCTGCCCTAGGTGGCCTTATTGGATGATTTTAACAGGTAAAAAATCGAATTGTTATTCTTGGGTTCGAACCCAACCATGGAAAAAGGGCTGGGCAAAGGCCTCCTCCAATTCCTTCCATGATTTCTTTTCCTTAGCCGCTGCGAACCACCATTCGTGGTATGCGTCTCCACAGAATGTCTAGGACGTGGTCTCGCCACCATTTTCCGGGCTGTCGTCGATGCCGGGTTAAAGAGGGTTACGTTTTTAATTTTTTTTGAGTCGCGAGTAAAAGCTTATGAATGACAAATTATAAAAGTCGTAAAAACTAATCTTTGAATTTAAAGTCCTAGCTTCATTATGTAACTAAAAAAAGTTACGTCATAACGACTCTTAAAGGATTAGTTATTAGCCAGTCTAACAATTGACATTTTAAATGGTGTCAGATAATATTTATGATCTCAGATATTGATGCTTAAAATGAAAGTATTGTCAGAGCGTAGAGTAGCAGCATGGAACTTAAAAAGTAACTTAGATGCACCAATGATTAAATTAAATGTTGGTGTCATCTTAACATTCGAATGAATGTAATAAATTTGATACTTTATACTATTTTTTATTTTGTTCGTTTTTGTTCAAACTAGATTTTTGTGCATGAAAGTTTTCGCATTATAAACTCGGTTTTTTACGTGGTAAAATTACCAAATGAGTCCTACCGCCCAGGTTTTGCCCAGGGCAGGACGGGAGGGACTGTCAGACTTCCTTGTACTGTCTAAAATCCACCATGTCCTACAACAGCCCTTTACGTTCCGGAGCCACGGTTACCCGATAGTGCCGCGACCAATATCCACTTGGTAGGACGAAAATTAAAATGCGTGCGAAGGCGACTCTTGCCGCTTATTATCTGTTTAAAAATCAAACAACTTTGTATTATTGCGTCTAGTGTTAACTAGCTACTATATTTCATTGTTCTGTTCCATAACTTTCAGTAACAAAATTTTGTCAATATTATGACAATTGGTTTGCCCTCGACATCCAAATATAATGTAGCCAAATAAAATAAACAAACAGAAAAAAACAACAGTGTTGACATTTATCACAAAATTGGTTTGTTTAGGTCTGCTGATTGTAACTTTTAGCAAAGAATAATATCGATAGTAGTGTTTGTAATTGGGTGATGACTATGACAGAGAATTATGTCTGGTTGAAAACAATACATTCATATATTTGTAAATAAACGAGTTTAACATCATCAACATCTTTTAAGCCTTTTAACAATTAAATTGAGGCTTGCAATCTGAGGCCTAAGCAGGCAACCTACATATTTGTCAGTATGGACGAATTTAACTTATCAATAACTTATCCTAGCCTATCTTTAAACCATAGGGAACGACGACGTGAACTTTAGTTTAGTCTCTTTTTTTTTAGTCACACGACTACTTAAATAGCTTTAACGGATCAATAATGGCGCCTAACAACGTCAAATCATAGTTTCTTGTTGGGCGCCAATAGTGAACACAATTTTTTTGTTAGACTGACATGCTGACTATTATTAATATTAGGGTTTAAAACGGGATATTATAATATTTTTTAATTCATTTTCTTTTTCATTAATTCTTTTTCAATATTTATTTTATTTTTCCTCCTCAAAACATCCCCTATTAACAACACCAGCGAAATATGACACTTATAACACAGAAATAAAGTGAAAACTCCTTTGTCACATAACCACAGCAATCATTGAGAATGTAAACAGACAAGAGCTCGAGTTTCAATGTAATATAATAATAATAATAATAATAACGTTTATTGTGTCCAAAAGATATACAAAAACAATATTAGGTTTGGAGTCTTCATTTAAGCAGATAATGCCTGTATTCAAAGACTCCGCTCCTTCACAACAGTAAGTACTTACTTTAAACACAATAAAAACAGTACATGAGTGACAAGTGTATATAAAAAACAAAATATAGTTGTGTGAACGGGTGCGTGAGTGTGCTTGGATGTACGTGTAGGTGTGGAAGAGTCTCTGAAGTGTGTGTGAGTGTTTCGTATACTTATGTTATGTTACGTTTTGTAGGAGAGCTTCAGTGTTTTCATACGTCAGTGGTTTTATCCAGTCAATCAACATTTCTTTACATATATGGTAAGATTTTTCATATACGAAAATTTCTTTATTTATTTTGTTGTATAATTGGGCTGATCGTTTATTAAATTGCAGAGATCCGAATTTGGTCTTAGTTTTCGGTATTGGAGCTATACCGTGTTTTCTTCGTCTAGAGTGTATATCCGCATTAAAAGGCAAGGTTTTGTGCTTTTTTAAAATTATTTGAGTAATGTACAATTTTCTAACTGACAATACATCGCTAAGCTTGTAGAGGTTCTCTGTAGAGTATCTCCTTTTTTTAAAATACATTATCTTTAGTAGGGCTCTTTGTGCTCGCTCCAATTGGATGAATTTAGATTTTGCTGCCCCGCCCCAAACAGGAATACAGTATATCAATATTGATTGCGCGAGAGATAAATATATTTGTCTGAGCATATTTCTGACAGGCTTACTGCTACTCTGGACAGACTTAGGCACCACATGACGCAGAGTCTTAAAAATCCAATTAAGCTTACGTACTCTATTGGCAACTTGCTCAAGATGAGAGTACCAGCACAAATTTTGATCCAGCATTACTCCTAAATATTTTGTGCTAGAAACTTTGCCAATACTAGGACAGTTACAATTATCAACATTAGTACGATCACAGGTGTGTATAATGATTCGGAAATCATCGGTTGGTTGAGTACGATTGCAGATGCTGAAACTTATAAAATTTGTTTTCGAGGTATTTAATGTGAGAACATTAGCATTGAGCCAATTCGCAACCTGGGACATTCCTGTTTCAGCACTTAGCAGCACATTATGCCAGGTCTTACCACAGAAGATGATAGCTGTATCATCGGCGTACGACAAGACTTTGGCATTAGGAATTTCCATGTTGCACAGGTCGTTAATATATACCAAGAAGAGCGTTGGGCCTAATACACTTCCTTGGGGGACGCCGTATGATACATCTGTGATATCACTTATATATTGTCCGACTTTCACACTCTGCTTCCTATTTGAAAGATAGTTTTTGAACAAATCAATGTAACGCCTAGACACTGCAAGTGAACGTAACCGTGTTACGGCACAGCACTGACTGGAGGACCGTCGCGTGCGCAAGGTAATCGGTAGTCATGGCTACGATAATAGGCAGTTATTAATAACGAACGTTTTTTTTTTGTTACGTGGTTACCCAGGACAGGTAGGGAGAGACTGTCAGACGTGTACTGAAAAAAATCCACGGTGTCCTTCAATGGTTCTTTAAATTCCGGCGTCACTGTAATTCGTTAGCCCCGCGACCCCGGCAGGCATTATAACGAGCTAGTTTTTTATGTTGACTAGTTTATGGAAAACTATTGAACTGTAATGGGTTTTTACTGTTATTTTTGTCCTGGATTAATAATGGCGCCCAACATCAAATAGTAATGTCCCTTGTTGGGCGCCAATAAGTTAATTTGAAAATCATTTTCTTAATTCATTTTTCACTTTTTTGTCACATAACCACAGTTTCGATGTAATGCCACTGCAAGTGCAGCGAAACCGTGTTATGGCACAGCACTGACTGGAGGACCGTCGCGTGCGCAAGGTAATCGGTAGTCATGGCTACGATGATAGGCAGTTATTAGCGCAATTTCCGAAGATCGTCGGCGCGGGCTAGCGAGCGATGGGCTACTCGTAGTCTGATCATGGACCATACCCGGGTTGACGGCGCGTCGTATTCCACGCGCGCCTCAAAGAGCTGTCAGCAACTAAACAAGACGTTTCGTTTCGAAAAAAATGGCGGTTTATAAAAATAGACGGACGGATCATCAAGAAAGTCATCAAGTAAAAAACTCCTTCATCATATAATCGCGAGGACTTTCAATGAAAATGTAAACAGACAAGTGCTAGGGTATCAATGTAATTCATAAAATCTATATCGTAACCGTGTTACAGCACGGCACTCGCTGAAGGACCGGGCGGCGCGCGCGCAGCTATAGTGCAAGCGGTAGCCATTTCTACGTTGTTGACGAGTGGCTGTTAGTGACAAGAGAAGAGAAGGATGAAGAAGGAAGAAGAATTTGATTAAGAAGTGGGGTTGGAAAATCGTTTCTGACGAATTTGATTTACAGACAAAATTATTTAAGCAATGAAGGCTAGTAATTTGAACTTTTAATAGTCCCATAGTCCCCGCTACTTTTGCTAATTATACTGGCCGCACATTGTAAAATCATTTTCCATCATGAAAATCTAGATTTCTTATTACACTACTGATGCCACATCAGTACCTACCACGTACCTACGCAGTAGAGTGACAAAAAAATTGATAATGATGATCAACGTGGAAGTAATTCCCTAAGATTTGTATAATATCTGGTACCTACGTGTCTTTAAAAAAGGCATGAAATAAAACCAGAAATCGATATATATGGATGGATAGAATCCTTGCAAAATCATATGAAACATTTATGAAAGTATCGTTATATCTTGTGAAGTCAAACATATCGTCCTTTATCTTATTCCAATACGAAATTACATTAATAAATAAGTAAACTAATCAAAAATTAACCAATAACAAGGTTAATGGCGTTCGTGACCGTGCCACTGTGACAATTTTGAATATAGAACGTCGAGGCTGTGACCGCGAATCCTTACAAGGCAGGCAACATTGCGGCAACGAACTCGCCGGTCGTTACATAAGGCTTGCAACACCGAGTGCAGCGCTGCATCGACACTGACTTATGAATGTAACTTGATGATACGTTAGTCGATTATATAATTTTTAACGATATTATTCGACTTAATTTGTTTATGGTTTGAAATAGTTGGAACTTCTTTGTATCTGCTATAATGACATACTTATTTAGTCCATGTAAATAACATTATTTGCATCTGATAATATGAACTTTTATCTCAAAAACACTATCGTATTCGATTCGATAAATTATTTAATCTCTTGAGAAGGTTAATATAAAACAAAGATTTGGCAGAAAGGCTCTGTAGCCATGCCAGAAACATTTAAAAAAAAGGTTGGTGAATTTGTGCGTACCGTTCAGTTTATGTAACATAAAATAAAACAAACGACATGCGTGTTCGATACAATGGACGTAATTTCAATAAAACAAAAAAGAAAAGATTCAATTTCGTCAAAGTAAAACACCGTTGACTATAATAGAAATTATTTTATTTTATGTTGTAACAATGTTCAAAGTGCCTATTACACAGCCGCAAATTGACAGTAAAATAGTTGAAATACGCACTAAAGTAATATAAAAATATTTACGTTTTATTTAGCATTGTTAACGTCTTTATATCGAAACGATTTTTACGAAGCAAATTGTGGTCAATTTAGCAATTTACAATTTTTTTTTAGGTTATTCAGTTTAGAAACAATTTAAGTCATAGTAAAATGTTAGATGTTTCTTTTGAAATACTAAGAAATTGTCGAAATATTTTATTGTTTTATGTTTTTTTAAAGTGATTTTGTGTATGAGAAATTGAAAACTGAGGTTGCTCATCTAACGAAAAGAAAAACTTTCTATTTAAAACTGCCATTTTTTTTCTAAAATCAAAATATTTTTCCTCCGGTGTTTTTTTTTTTTGATCATTCTAAATTCTCTTTTCACTTTTTTTTTTACACCCGATCACAATTTCTGTCATCTGCTTATGCTTTAGTGCTCAAACACACTGCGAGCCTAGCGCGGTGGCGGCTGCTGGCGCGATAATAATGAATGTATGAAATCGCCGCTTGTGGCCACATTGAAGTGACTAGGCGGAGAGCCTAGCGCGGTGGTTACGAGTGACTTTGCGAGCCTAGGCGTTGCTAGGCAACAACCGATACAACGCGCTGGCGGCAGGTGTATCAAACCTTTTTGGTCTTTTAGTAGCGCCATATAGTTACCAGAACATGCACTAAAATACTACCGTTGGATGTTTTTATACATATTTAAATTATTTTTACCGTAATTGAGTAGAAAAATGTAGAATGATTTATAATTTAGTTGTATTCAATCCTAAATAACCTGTAAAAAATAATAATATTAATTTCTTTAAACCAGTTTTGTAGAGTTTACTAGGTACCACCGGTTTGCAACACCTGAAGTCGCAGCAACAAAAACAAACGCATGATCGGCAGTGTGGACACGTATCGCGCCCGCCACCGCGCCTGCCACCGCCGACGCGCTAGGCTTCCAGTGTGGACAAACCCTTAGGCTCCAAAAAGGTTGAGACCAATAATTATTTCGCGGTTTATCTAATTCCGTGTTTGCAATATGGCTGTTTTGTCAATGTTTGCAATATCACTGTTTTGTCAATATAGAACAAAAACCCGCCTACATAAATTATGTAAGGAGCTTAAAATCCGGAACAAAGTAAGAGCATAATAAATAATTTATTCAATGCGACATTATTACCTTGTAGTTGGCACGTAACCATAATTGAAATGTCAAACCACAGAGTATGACATTAGCATGAGATTGATCTTTTCTTCACAATAACTTAAGGCTGTGAATGTAGATTATATATTAAAGCGAGTATAACACGTTGGAAAAATAGGACAAGTGTATCGTGTGTAGTGATTAGCTTAATAATACGCAATGGCACAAGAATTCCGACATGTCCCAAGGAAGAAAGTCAGAATTTTTTAATAAAGGTTATATCAATCAATTAAATTTTTTTAGTCATATCAATTTTATTAAAAACGTTATCTAGAACTGAAATATTTGCCGAAATATTATCTATTTCACTTATTTTTTATGTGAGATGGGTTTGCTCTTGGCCTTAGTCTAGGTCAGGAACAACACTACCTTCATACCAAAAAGAATGTCTCTTCCAAAAACGATAGGCTACCATAATATTTTTAAAACTATTTAAATAAATCTAGAGTCTCCACGACATGCAAAAAAAAAACCCTACCTCTATGGTACCAGCTTGGTTTAAAAACATATCATGTCAATCAGTGTGAAGATCTCTTAACTCATATGATTAGTAGGCTGTATTCTTGACCGCTCACAAGCCTTGCATGCGCGCGCGCACCGGCGCGGTCCGAGCAAGTCTTGCGCAATGCGCAACAGTGAAAGTAATTTCGGCGCGGCCTTCACCCATTGTGCTACTAAACTTAATCGGGTTACGATATCTTACCATCTGCATTATTGAGCATTTCAATTATTTAGATATAAATAATAGTGTTGGCGCATATGACGCTAACACGTTATTTTATATAATGGTAAATAAATCATTTTAACAGTTCTGAATATGTATATTAGCGTATTTTATTTTTATATCTTAATTACTAAATACATATTTTTAAAACGGAAACCTTTTATTATTTTAAATAAATATTTACAAAATTATAAAAATGTGTATTAAATTCTTCCAACAAGTATATAATTTAGGTAAAGCAAAGGCGAATACCAAATGTTATCCATAATTCGTCAGTTTAATTTTCACCTATTGCAACCAAACATGTAGGTACTTAATTGTACCTGTTTATTGTGTTGTAGGTACTTTAGCGATTTTATCATCTTATATTCAAGTAATAATTAATTAAAAAATCACTCAAGCTGGGTCAAGGCACCTGAATCTTGTCATTTTGACATTATCATTACAGTCTTTAAGTCCACATCATTACTACCATTACCATTAACCTTGCATTTTGTAAAAATATAAAAAAAAACAAGACTCAAAATGAATGAACTAAAAATCCTTGACCAAGTTGCATGAAAGAAAAATAATAGTTCTGCTTAGAATGAGTCTGTCTAACTGTCTAATTTGATGAGATAGTGATATGAAAACAATGCTTTCAATGATTGCCGCTAACTATTCAACACCTTGATAAATCTGCTCTTATGTTCAACGTAAAAAGTTAAATGTTTTTGTATTTGAATGATAACTTGAAAATCAAGTTGACTTACGGTTAGAAAAAGTTTGATTCAAAATATAGCGGAAGGACGGAAAGCAAAAAAAAACAATCGCTTTAATTCAAGACATTTCGTATTTCATTCACATTGCAACAAACAACACAAGTTCCTAAAAGAGTCAAGAAAAATATACCTAACCATAAATAAGTAGGTAAGTAAAACCATAAATGTAGATTAGAATAATATTGAAACTGCAATACTTGCACTGCCATAGACACAAACAAAATCGGAAGACTTAAGCCAACTTTCCCGCCATTTGTCATACGACGCCATCTTATGACATCATATGTCAGCGGACGAAAGTTCGAGAAACGGCCTTAACCCATTGCCACAGATAGTCACATGCGAACAGGTTGGCTTGCATAACGTTTGTTTATTTGTGACTAAAGATTGGACTGATTTTCATTTGTAAACTATGGAAAATACTTAATACTTACTTACTGTTTTTTTTTTTTACGTGGTAAAATCATCCAGTGAGTCCTTCTACCCTGTGTGGGAGGGACGACTGTCAGACCCGTACATACTAACTCTAATCCATGGTGTTCTCTTAATAGCCCTTAACATTACAGGGTCACGGAAACATGATAAGACTAAGACAGTCCCGCGAACCCTTTGGCCCTCTTTGACGTTGCTGACATGTAATAATTACAGGCTCAACCTTAATTAGATCATTATTAACCTGAGGATAGTAGAGTCTTAACTTTACAAAGCAAGTTTGAGAATGTTTCTTAATGCTTAGTTTCTTGCTATAATAGCACAAAAGCCAGTTTGATGGTCAAAATTATTGGGAATCATGTATGAGAGCCGCAAGAAACCAAGAAATATGCTAGGAAGAGCCTTTATGTATGCTAGCGATAGGAGGGGTATGATAGCGCCTCCACCACTCCACGATAGACCACAATTGAAAGCCATAAGATCCACCAATTCTAGTCAACTACATTAAAAAAATAAGATAGTCATTTTCAGGTTGTTTTTCATTCAAAATTAAATAAAACTACTTAAAAAGGTTGCAGTGCGTAACTTGAAACACAGTACTCCGCGGGTGCCCCCCAGTAATTCACATCTTTGCCACATCGCATACTTCAACTTCCGAAGTTGCGCCATCACACCCGTAATTTAATCTTCCGCATAGTCTTATCTACTATTCATACATTTAATAAAACCGCATCATAATAAACATAATCTCAAAGTATTACAGCATTTTATTGCGAAAACTCATAAAACTTCTCGTATGTCGTCATCTTGGATTTGCAACGAATTAGCATCATTTAAATGTCAGCATTATTGTTGGAACTCACAACTAATGAATAAATGAAGTTTATTGAACTCGGTCAAGTTCAGTAACATTTTTTTTTTATTTATAAAGTAGTATTAGTGTAATTTACGTTTTAATTTTACAATGTTTAGGAAGAGGAAGATTTATTTTCTAATTCGGTTTAGAAAAACATTACAGGTCGTTTTCTAGTTAGGTTAGGTTAGGTTATTTTGCATTGAGACTCACAGCGAAAACATTTCTATAAGCCTTTTTTGTGGTCTAAACGAATTACCATCTCCTAAATAAAATATGACACACAGAAAAACCACGACCTAAATTAGGGTAATTTCTAGTATTCCGTAGACCAGCCCTAACCTAAATTTAGCCTGTGAGTAAGTCAATGGCGGTAGATGATGAGTCATAGACAACAGAAACATAGACACGACTTGAATTAAAAAGGTTTGGTGCCATTACGGCATAGATAGGTGCGGCTACATACCACATGCCACCAATTACACAACAAATAGACAAATATAATGTGTGAGCCAATAATTGTGCCTAGAGGGCACTTCCGTGTAGTTTAAAACAATGATATAATTAACAGTGAGTGATAAATAGTAGTCGATTAGAAAAGGCCTGTTACGGTCAATTATTATTAGATTGATGATCTACTTTGCTCTTCGATTCGCTTTCAAAATATTTGCTATAATTATTTGTTTCACAGAATAAATTAACGTGAATGCAGACCGATGACTGAAATTACATAAACTGCTAAAAATATTTCTTTTCATTCAAAAATAAAATAGTAGTAAGTTAGTAACACAGTTTTTAACTCACTCTTTAGAACTGAGGTATTTTTTGCGGTAGGTTTTCAGGCTACGAAAAACTATTAAAAATACCACAAAAGCGCACTGCATTTCTATAATATTTGATGGACATATCTGGGTTACATTTTAATGGATATTCTACTAATTTTCCGGCTAGTTGACCATAGATTCATTAAACTCTTTCATAGACAAGATTACGACGCATATCGGCCATTTTGTATTTTTCTAAACTAACTTCAAAATTGACCAACTAGACATGATTTAGCTGTCAAAATTGTCATATCAGAAATGATCTTATTTAGTTTTCTATTTGCAGAGAACATTCACTTTGCTATTGTGCTTACTACCCGATACAAACCAACTAGGTAGTAAAAATACATAAAGAACTATTGATTAATATTATTAGATAAGTGATTTGCCCTAAATAGATTACAATAGAGTTTAGTCTTTCTGACATGAGCACACAAATGTACATAAAGCGATGAGAAAAACATGTTTTAAGAACGTCAACTATTAAAAATATCCACCATCTTGTAAATTTTTGGTTAATTTTCGGGGTGGATTTTTGAGTTAATCAGAGTCTGACTATTCCTTACGTTCCACTTAGAAATGAGGACTCATTTGATGATTTTACCACCCCATTTGATCATTCTAAACCCCGAAAACAGCGGGTCTAATACTGTTTCTGACAATTGAAATAACAATGCTCAGTGAGGTATTCCACTAAGGGCAAACCCGCTGACAATGTCACCTGAGCTACTTGCACCTTATCTATAGGACATAAGACTCCTGTGAAATTTTTTCGCGGGTGACATGTGACCCTCGCTCAGTGCCTCAAAAACGCTCCAGAAATGGCCTTCTTTAAAAGTTCAATGAGATGCTTTTATTATTTAAAAGAAAATAACCCAACAAGCGAAGAAATTCAAGATGTAAACACAACACTATTACATGAAAATGTTATGCACGAATATTACGAGTAAGCAAAACAGCGTACGCTCTAATAACTTCGTCAGAGCGTGCCTAATGCCGGCATTGTTCTGAACTACGGCACTGGACACTTGACTCCGGAGGCTCTATTGTGCCTCAAATAAAATACCAAAACGTGACATATTTCTTATAGTGGTGCAATTTATCAATGAAACGTTTGTGTACAAAAGGAAATCACATAACATAGAGTTCTAAGGCATTATTTTGAAAGTTCTAGCGGTAGACCAATGAAAGGAAATGTAGACGATAATGAGTGAGAACAGGACGATTTCTCAGTTGCAATAGATTTTCGTTAAAATCTTTACTAATAAATAATATTACTCGTATAAATGCTATAGTTTGCACAGAGGTAGATTATAGACCCAGTTAACACATAGGATTATCCTAATAGTATAATCCCCGAGATAGATTTAACGAACTCACGCGGGCGAAGCCAGTTTTAGGCAAACTGCTGCCAGGCGGTAGCAGTTAGCTTAAAACTTAGCCCCTTCGTACACTAGGCGCAAGTCTCCGATACCTTACGACTTTGGTATCCATTGATACGTGCCTGTGAACGAACCTCTATGGATTCGTATTGCGATGGTCGCTTGGATACTAAAGACGTAAGGTATCAGAGACTTGCGTCGCCTTGTGTCGCAAGTCGCAATAAGTAAAAAAATCACCTCCAGTACTCAGATACTCAGTGTTTAAACTCTTAGATCTCCCTAAACACAGTTTATGGCATGAAATACTTAGTAAAAACCTTCAAATATAATTTAATAATAAAAGTTTCCACACCCTTGTATCTAGGTTAAAAATAGTACAGTACGAGGTCACTCAATATCTATCTTCAAATATCACGTCACGTATGTTTGTAAAGACAATACAAATATAATATTCAACGTGGTCTATAGTAAGTCAACATCGAGAATACCGAGTTAACAACAATTTGAAAAAGAATCGATAAGTAATTAGTGAAGTGCGTTGTGCTCGCGTGACAAGCCGCCATCATTAGTTTTAGTTTTAATTGACTTTTTACTGCTTTTACCATCACATTATCTAACAAATACTTGAGCTTGTTATAAGAATTTATAGGATAGGATAGAAAAGGAAGTATTTATGTCTGATACGTAATTGTAAATCAGCGGTAAAACTAAGTTGAAATCATCACCACATGAATAAAGCCCGATATCCACAAAAACGTAGACGAGAGGAGATGTTTTTGAATAACCAATCAGAAACCTACATCTCCTCTCCGCTTAGCTTCGGTGGAAATCTGATTGATTGTTCAAACACATCTCCTCTCGTCTGGAGACGGATTCCGGGTGGTTTTATTCATTGGTGGATTCCGGGCCTCAGTCATCAAATGATTCTTCCTACTCTGGGTGAAGCGAAACTGGCTGACAGACTCGTAGTGAATAAAATCCAACGTGTTGTTTTAATTGCGCTTTACGATCTAAGGTCATTTTAACCTGCTTAGCCAGTCCCGTGACCCAGATATTCTCGCGATTACCATTTTGCGAATTAGGCGTTTATAGAATTTGGCATCTTGCGCCTAAACCCCGTGACCCTCTCAAAAAATAAGAACATTTTAGGTTGAGAGCCTATAGATTAGAATCTATCTTTAAATTACCCTTGCAGATACAAAATTGTCGGTACAAATGTGAGGTTATTGCGTAAACAAAACACAATGAAATGAAATGATGATCATGATTTGAAATGATATTTATGTTTCCAAGTAGGTTATTATTAACACTTTTACACGCCGTCTTTTAACAAACTAGATGAGACCAGCATTTCGTACCTGACTACTCTGAGAAGAAAGAGCCGCAACAAACTCAGAGGTCACTGTCTCTTTTAAAGTCCTGACATTATTTTGGTCATGTCATACGAGGAACATGTAGGTTAGTGTCTGAGATGGTCTTTTGAAGAAAGAACTACGTATAACGGAAACATCTACAATCTACATACATACATTAATTCAACAAGTATTAGATAATTTACTCACCTTTTACAACCAAGTCATGATTAAATCATAGCTCACATTTCACCTAGCAACACCTTATTCAGAATGCCGACCGACTTCTATCCAAAGGTCAAATGTTCGACAGCATTTCCGAATAATAATTGACCCATATAATACAATCGGAAGTCCATAAAGTAAGTTATAGCAGTGTTATAAAATGCCAATGAATTGGTCGAGGAAGTGACTTGCGTTTAGCATAATGATGTATAAGAGCGGTTCACACTCTCCCACAAAGCAAAATTGATGTAACAGTAGTTAAGCATTAATTATGTTAAGCTGAGTACTCACTTAGCAGTGTTGCATGTAACGTATCAGATACTGTATCAACCTGCAAGTTGTTACGGTTCGTCCGAGCACACTGCGGGCCGCCTTTGTGTTTGTTTAGACCCGCTGAGTGGCAGTGTAGTGTCACTGCGAACTTACAGCGAGCGAGTCGCAGCGGGCTCGTTCCTACGTTCTCACTTGATACCGTATCTGATACGTTACATGCAACACTGCTAAGCGAGTACCCAGCTTTATATGGCCGATGTAATATAAGCTGGACCTGTGATTATTGCTCAATCATCTGAAATTCTACAGTAACAAGATGTAAAAGAATTACTTAATAACAAAGCTTCAAGTTTAAGTGTAGGTGTGGTGAGAACTGAAGGGTTAATGACTGATTCAATTGATAACTCAATGAGAATAAGTAAGGAGGGTCTGCTAGAAATGTGGAACGAACTTGTAGGTCAAATTAAAATTAAACCATCTGATTTAACGGAACAGTTTTAAAAAGAGACTAAATGACTACAAAAATCAGAACCATTCATAGAGGGAATGAATAATATAATTATTATACGAAATAACGACAACGGTAAAAATAAAGAGGTAAAATTACTAATATGTAAAACGCTTAAGTATTTAAGTATTACTGAACTATAATCAACAAACGGCATGATGATTTAGACAGGGTTCAAGATGACCAAAGTTTTAGCTGGAAAAAACATTAAGTAAATTGTGTCATCAGCTCATCACATAATAATTTAATTAACAAATGACCATTACGTAACAAAAAACCTTATTACTTTTGATAATGTAGTAATTATTATATTAGCAACGACCATGGCTGCAATTCTCATAGATAATATACAAGTAATGGATGACTAAATCGATAAAACAGCTCCCAAGAAAAGCAATATCAATCAAATCGCTAAACCACCATTAGACCATTTCATTGATTTCCTTATTTTCAACGGACAGAAGCAATTTACTGTAAGCCATATCATTATTTATGTTCCACGACAAAATTTTCTAGAATCAGTACATTGGGATAAATTAAATATAAGATGAGAATTCCAAGAGTGGAATATAACATGAATGAAATAAATAAGTAGGCACACACACAGAAAATTTATGAAACAACAACAAAGCCGTTACAGGTCTTTGGCAGTCGTTACTGTTAGTCAGAAGCTCGAAAGTCTGACAACCAGTCTTATCAAGAGGTATCGTATTGCTCAATTACTGGGTTGTGGATGTCAGATAGGCTCGATGTAAAATACTGATATCTAGCTGGAATCGGTTAAACTGTTAGATGATGATGATGATAAGAACATATACGGTGATCTGTGGAGTTTTATAGTATGAAGTTGGATCGTTATAAGAGTAGAGGATGATAAAAGAAACGATGGATGGATCCTCGACTCAGCATTATATGGCTAGAAGGGAAGTGACGGAAAATCGGGACCCGTAACAGTAACAAAAATCCAAACTTTCAATGAAAAGTATCGATGAAGGCAACGGCAATGTTAAATATCTGAATAGCTTTATTAAGTAACATCTTTATCTCGATCTAATAGTGAAGGAATTGTAAAAATATTGTGTCACAGATTTCTATCAACGATGCCTTTCACGAGATCGCCCGAGGAACGGGTAATGTCTGGAAATTAGATCACAATCTTCCGCACAAGTAGGAAATGGACACCTGTAGTGCGTCTCTTTCCTTCCACAATCACTTTGTATAGTGTTTTCTCTTTCGTTATACCTATTATTTTAACAGCGTAAAATTTCATGGGTGTGTGTAACGTTATTATCAGATTAAATTGTTTGTACTTTCCTTTGGTATTCGAATTAAAACTTACGTCACTATTACAGATATTAATTTTATGATAGCTTACTGATATAAAATGTTACTTTACTACCAATTACCAACAATTTATTTAATCTTCTTTAATGAGACATACTTACTGATGAAGACGTAACGTTGGTCGTTAAATAACGAGTCGATGTCACATACCTGAAACAAGAAACAAATATAATAAGTAAACGTTTTTAAAAGAGTACCACTTAAGCTTCGCTCATTTTAGGAAGACAGACACGGAGATGATACAATTTCAGTTTTAAGCATTTTTATTCAAAGTTCTTTTTCTCTAATTCCAGATTCGAGACCGCACTTGCAAGAGACGCTGTAATGCGTCATAACATGCGGCCGCCGCGCCCGCACCCGCACCCCGCCAACCTCCCTCTGCGCAGGAGCAAGCCACCAGACAGACACAAACATACACTCTAATCATAAAAAAACTAGTCTTTCAAAAAAACCAAAGTTTAGTTCAAATGCTGTGATAATTGGCAAGAGATTTGAACTGTGATAGAAAAAAGAAATAAAATGGCCGTGCACGTACTTTTAGCGTCGACAGCCTTAAAAACTGTGAGTGTGACAGGACTGTGGTTGATACCGCTGTTGCTGGGAGCTCTAACCTACCACAACTATAATTCTTACGATCCGGAAGCAAAGATATTAGATAAGGAGCAGCCATTGAAGGAGTATGACTTTGTTGTGGTCGGAGGAGGTTCTGCCGGGGCCGTGGTCGCTAGTCGCCTCACTGAGGTTAATACTTGGAACGTACTATTATTGGAAAGCGGTAAGTTGTGTTGTAAGACTTTTGCGGAAGTATTAATACTGTCAGACTACGTTGTTGCAAGTGATTTAGTGTCATCTTGACACCAATGCTATGAAAATAAACATTATAAATAGTGATATGAGAACTACCTACCAATATCTTTGCTATTTCAACAACCCCTCAGTAGCTAACGTGGTGATCAACATTCGTAACTACTCTGTATGAGAAGAAGAGCCTTTCTCCAGTTATGGGAAAGTTATAAGCTGGTTTTACCAGGAGCCAAACATTAATTAAGATTTCAAATAAACAGTAATATTTCATTTTTAGCGTGGTAGAATCATCAAATGAGTCTTTCCCAGCCAGGGCAGTGCGAGGGACTATCTGACTTGTACTGACCAAAATCCATGGTATCCTTCAATAGCCCTTTATGTTCCGGAGTCACGGGATTCGCAAATCCCGCGACCAATAAACACTAATCTCAATGAAAATTTTTCAAAGCCTTTGGTCCCATGCCTATGATTGTCACAGATATAAAACTCAAATCCGCCACATCAAATTCCAGGTCCAGACGAGAACGAGATAACGGACGTGCCCTCGTTAGCGGGCTACCTGCAGCTAACGAAGTTGGACTGGCAGTACAAGACGGAGCCCACGTCCTACGCCTGCCTGGGATTCAAGAAGAAGCGGTGCAGCTGGCCGAGAGGAAAGGTAAACGGTTGTTGATAAAATGGATTCATCATCATCATATCAGCCACAAGACGTCCACTGCTGATCATACCTATCCCTTAGCGTTGCCAGATTTTTTGCCAAATCGTGAAACGTTTGAAACTTTTTGAGGGAAAAAAGCGGAATTCTTAAAGTAAAATTTAATATGGACCACCGCTTTTTAAAAGCGGAGGAGGAAGTTAATAGTTTAATGAGCGGAAGCTCATACTATTGTTCCTTCAGTATTCGGATGCCGACAGCGTTTTCCGATTTCATATGATTTCATACAACGATTTCACGTGTACTTCTAACAAATATGCTATCAGCTTAAGTCAAGCATGTTGCTAAATAAATAATCGCGACTAATCTACGGACATCTCAATCTAATCATCATCATAATCCACTACCGGAGCTGTCTCACAACTGGACTTTGATCTCTCTTTGTGAAAAGCTTTCCTGTGCCACATTCATCCAAAATGACAACAAAATCATCTGTCTATCTCATCGCGACACACTCTAATTTTTAAAAACATTACACCAGAACGCCTGATGAAGATTTCATTCAAGTTTATTAGAAAGAATAGTACCGTCATCAATATCAGCCCTTATAGAATTGATTTGATGCCAGAGTTGTATGTCTTTGTACATAAATAGTTTATTTAGTCTCTCTTTACCCATATAGCTATCAACAATTTGCAATAAACCATTTCTCACGACGCTTACGACAGCGGGTTCTCCCACGATTTTTCAGTCTCCGGCCGGGGCGCCACTTTCAGTTTTTTCTCTCATGCAATGTGAATTTAAAAGTTACCACAAACAAATATCAGATTATTTTGTATTATTAAGCCGCACTTAAACAGAGACTACAGTAATACTTTCGTTCATACAAAAACGTAGCTTTAAGCACCTACAATAAATGCAAAAGCAAAATGTTGCTGCAACTATGATTACTATTCATGTTTTGAACATCGCGTGGAGCAAGCAATCATTAAATGTACTAACAACCTGAATTCATTTATTATAACAAAACAACCACATCTATTCCTTTATTTGTTTCATTAATATTTTCACTATTAAATTCCAGGTACTCGGTGGCTCAAGCGTGCTCAACTACATGATCTACGTGCGAGGCAACAAATTCGACTTCGACCAATGGGAGTCAAACGGCAACCCCGGCTGGGGTTACGAAGAGGTGCTCAAGTACTTCATCAAGTCTGAGGACAACAGGAACCCTTACTTAGCTAAAAGCAAGTATCATGGCAGAGGAGGATATTTAACTGTTCAAGAAGCCCCTTGGAGGACACCTCTCGTTGCTGCCTTCGTAGAATCAGGTGTCGAAATAGGATACGAGAACAGAGACATAAATGGTGCAATACAAACCGGGTTTATGATCGCCCAAGGCACAATACGGCGAGGCTCCAGATGCAGTACAGCAAAAGCTTTCCTGAGGCCAGTACGAACGAGGAAGAATCTTGACATATCTTTGAATTCACAAGCGACCCGAATCCTCATTAATCCTGTGACGATGAAGGCCTATGGTGTAGAGTATGTGAAGCATGGTGTAAAACGCACAGTTTATGCCAGAAAAGAAGTGATTTTATCAGCCGGAGCAATCAACAGTCCACAATTATTGATGTTGTCTGGTATCGGGCCTCAAGATCACTTAAGAGAGGTTGGAATTAAAGTCTTGAAAGATTTGCCAGTTGGGGAGAACCTACAGGACCATGTCGGTGTTGGAGGATTAACATTCTTGGTTGACAAGCCCGTTGCGATTGTCCAAAATAGATTCCAAGCTTTCCCTGTTACTATGAACTACGTTGTGAATGAACGAGGTCCTATGACCACACTCGGAGGTCTCGAAGGGATTGCCTTTGTGAACACTAAGTATGCCAACTCATCTGGGTTGTGGCCTGATATCCAGTTCCACATGGCACCGGCATCGTTTTCTTCTGACAATGGACAAATTGTGCGTAAAATTCTTGGACTTACTGACGAATTGTATGACACTGTATACAGACCCATAGCAAACAAAGATGCTTGGACAATCATGCCTCTACTCCTACGTCCAAACACTCGAGGATACGTCAGATTAAGAAGCTCCAACCCATTCCATTATCCTCTAATGAATCCTCGATACCACGAAGATCCTTTAGACGTAGCTCGTCTAGTAGAAGGAATCAAGATAGCTCTGAAAGTTGCTAACGCCACTCCCTTCAAGCAATTTGGATCCCGGCTGTACATGAAGCCTTTGCCAAACTGCAAGCAGCATAAATTCATGTCGGATGAATACATTGAGTGTCAAGTGCGGACTATATCGATGACGATATACCATCAGAGCGGGACTGCGAAGATGGGTCCATCGTGGGATCCAGAAGCTGTGGTGGACCCTCGACTGAGGGTGCACGGCGTTGAAGGTCTAAGGGTGATCGATGCTAGTATAATGCCTACAATAGTGAGCGGTAACACGAACGCCGCAGTCATCATGATCGGTGAGAAAGGCGCTGATCTAATAAAACAGGACTGGTTGAACAAAAGACGATGACAGTGAGTGAACTGTGTGTACCTTTTAAGTTACCAGTAAAGTTAGGTAAATTCTAGTATAAAGTTAAGTTCCAAAGATTCCCTGTAATTGCATAACGAACCGAAATAAATTTTGTACTAATTATAAGTTCGATAAGTCGATGATAAATTGATAACATAACGAATGATGTGGTACAATCGTATCTCTGTGTATGATGTAGACTGCAATACAGTTATAAAACAAGTTTCACAGGACACTAATACACTGAGATATATTTGAAAAAGATTGCATAATGATCGATTGTCATCAATTAGCATACAATGAACCATACTTAAAACTGGTTGATATGTACCTGGTAAATAAGAAATGTGCTGAATGTGTACATTATGTAAATATGTAAAATAGGTAGGTAGTAGTTAAAACTGTATCATAATACTCCTATTTATTTAGTTAGTATTGCCATAACACATAATTTGTTCATCACATTACCGTAGCAAAGTCATGTTCGTTGTTTTTGTTACAAATATAAATGTTTCATTATTGTTTGGTTTTTTTCTCTCTCGAGGACTTCCCCATACTTGCTGCAATTACACAGATGACGGGTGAAGGCACGAAGCATAACATCATTTGATCAATGACCGTGTGCAATTCATCTCGACATGGTAATGGTGATTGGGCCAACTAGTTTTTTATTCGAATAGGAATTTTCCTATTGTGGTCATCGCTTTTTTGCCAACGAAGGTACTTCTGCTATTTTTCTACATAAATGACGCATGGTGGTACAGTGAACCGCTAAATCGGTTTGCTGAATTCATACATAAATAAATATTGATCCACATATTCCGTGTAGATTCCTGTGTAGAACACAGGCTCCTAAAAAATGACGAAAAAAACTGATGCATTTTTCAAATTGAGTTTACCTACTATGGAGAAGAACCGGCAAGATAGTCTATGGTTATACTCCTTAAAAATATTTACAACTTGGTAATTAGGTGTTGTTCAAATAAAATCTGTTTTACCTTCGTGAAATGGGGTTTCCCAAATGTCAATTTTTCCAACAATTTATTGAGCTTAATCGATTGTTTACATCATTATGTTGCACTGTTGCAGTGATTGGCTTTAAATGCCCTTTTAATGTTAGTTAATCGACGGTCAAATTAGTTTTTTGAACCCGCCGTGTGAGGGCAATTTGTTAAACATGATGCAATTAATATTACGTCAGTTTTTGTAATAGTGTCTGTACGTTTATAGCAAAACAAAATCCCAAAGCTCAAGAAACAAAAAATGGGTAGCTTTTGTATCAAATAAAAACGTACAGTATTCTGAATAAAAACTGTAATCATAGAGATGTAATCTCTTCCAGATCGCAAAAAAATATCTAAATGATATACTTAGTGGTCGTACGGTGGTCCAAATTCCACCATAGTTCATTAAAATTTTGGATTAAAGTTTTTTTGTATTACAAAAGCTTTTACTTTTTAATGAAAATATCTAAGTACAAAGACGAAACGAGTCACAACTCTATGGGGTTGCGTCGTTTCTTTACAGAGTTCTTATGGCAACCTTCTAATAGTTCTATAACCAAATCAGCTTCATATTCTGATAATTTTGCATTGTCGCGCGATATACCGTACCTTTACGGTGAAGACCACGGGTTCAAACCCCGGGCTTAACGTAGGCTAAACGTAAGCTTTTTAGGGTTCCGTAGCCAATTGATGATGGATTTTTATAAATTCACCCCCTAAGGGGTTTAAAAATGTAAAGTTTGTAGAATTAATTTCATTGTTATTCGATTGATTTACTTGAATATTTCTAGAGATTTATCAACTAAGTTAATAAACCTATGTTTAAAGATTTTTGGAAATTCCAACCCTAAAGGGGTTATTTTAAAAATTATAAGGGAAATTCGAAATACCCGCAGACGAAGTCGCAGGCAGAGTGCTAGCTAGATATTATAAATATAAACCAGTTATTCGCATAAAAAATATTTTACGATAAAACGTATCGATCAATTTAGTTTCTTTTGTGTGGTCACTGATAATCATGATTTATGGCAACTAATAATATTTCATCTCCTCAGAAAACTTGCAACTTTAGCATGACATGTAATGTTGTGAGAATTTATTATTAGTACAGTCGCACTTCAATCATTTTATTATAGTTATAAAGTGGATTTTCCTACTTGAAGAATGAAGTTGATTAAATGGAAAATATTAATAACATGCTAATCTATAGGTACTTTAAATTATAATAATAAAGTTTGTTTGTTTGGTTGAACGCGCCAATTTCAGGAACTAACGTCGTGGGCGACCCTCCTCGGTCGTGCGGTGGACGCCTCTTCGCTAGTATCCTCGTATCCTCTCCCTCCTCCTTCGCTAGCATGACTACCTCGCCGAAGGAGGCGACCGCTTCCCATTCCGTCTTACCCCGCAGCATGATCTTGACTCGACCAATTCCGGGCGCGAGAGGTCGACGCCTATCGCCTCCGTGAGGGTCAGCGTTGCTCTGCCTAAGCGAGACAGTCCTGTATGCCTCCGGGCGATCCTCGCGGAGATGAGACCCAGGCGTTTCTTCCTACCCAATGAGACACAGGAACCTCCCGAAACTTCCGGTGAGGATCTGTGTCAAGCAGCAGATGAGGGCTACTACGGTTACTCCCGGCGCGATCATATTTCTTCAAAGTTAGAGTAAATAGGGTATGTGGCTTATTGCGCCACATAAGCACATCATATGAGAATGAGAAAAGAAAGGGAGCACAATAATATCTCCCTCGCACAATCAATGGCTTCCCGCTGAGACAGACCATTCATGACATTCGCACTGCAAGACACTGTCAATTATTTCTAGTTCGGTTATCATAATTCAATGTAGATTACATCCCACCAAAAACATACGTGTTAAGAGGGGGGCAAGTTCGCCTAAATATGAACAAAGTTATGAAAAACAATCACGTTCGGTAACGTTTTGCTTCTTTTTTTTATTAAATTACATAATTTAAATTAAGTAGTTACATAATAAAGCAAAAACTTTAATGGAAAATTATGGTCTATGTATTGTGTATAATATTCAAATCTATTGTGAACTTTGTATGTACAAAAAGTTGTATAGTACCCAAATAAAAACAACTTATGATTGACACTTAAATTGTGCCTGAATGGTATTACTAACGTCATACAATTCATACATAAGTTATACTTTTTTGTAAATAAAACAAAAATAACTGAGGAAAGAGGATGAGGAAAAATAGGCTTTAATATACGCTATTTCCTTGATATAATGTTTACTTTTCCTTGCACTTTTCCTGCATTTGCGCCCTTCTGCTAACAGCGGCAATATAAGCATGCGTAGTATGGAACACGTCCTTAATGATCGAATTTTTCCAAGACAGAAGTATTTTTTTTTAGGGTCGCGCATCTAATGGGTGATCGATATAACTGAATATTTTAGGAAAGTTTTGGAGAAGCTCAAACGGACAAAAATATGTTTTGTTTTATTGTTTTATGTCTCACACAGGTTTTCTTCCATACATTATATCGAAGGGACGAAACACATTTATAAACAGCTATATGGGAATCGCAGCCGCGACACGCAGAGCATTACCTTTACCCGATTGCTTAGCAATTGCCCTAATCGTGCTAGTAACTAAAAGAACATTAAACTTTGAAGAAAATTTTGATTTTCGGAACCAATGGCGGATATGAGCAAAATAGAGACAATTTTTTTGTTTTTTTTTTAGGCAATGTTACATAACCTGTGGAAAACACAATTCATTAAAATAAAATCCAAATTATTTCGATACTGGTACCTACAACGCTGTTAGGTGAGCCGTGAATGAGATCACTTGAGGAAAAATAAAAAAAAACAACTTTTGAAAAATGTACAGACAGAGAAAATGTGCAGGTCAACTTACCCGAAAATGTCAAACTTTACCAATCGAACATTGACCTTCCGTTATTCTGATAAGGTTGAAAATCTATTAAAGAAATTTGACAGATTGAGTTAGGTTGATGTGCTGGCGTCTGTACCTTATTTAGAATGGAATGTTGCACTAATAAAAAAATAGATATAGATTTTATGTATTGCTGTGGAAGCCGATGCATAAATTATGATTAAAGTATCAATGGAATAGTTTGTATACATTATTCTTTTTATCTATTTTTTAAACGTTGTGACCCACTAGGAATTTCGCTTGTGTCGTGGGTGCGTTTACAAACTATTTATTGAATTTATTATAATTTATTTTATTACTTTGTTTGCGTTTTAAATTATCCGTTCTAGTTTGCAACAAAGTAGCGCTACACGTTGATATTTTCACAGCTTCTTCATTGAGGAAATGTGATAGTAGATCATTATTATTTTTCGCATATTTTTTTTAAAGTTCCATTCCTCAAAAGACAAAGCCGAACCCGTCCGTCAAAACCTTTTTTTCTCAGGAACGTGTGGAGGTGTAAAGATGAAAGTAATACCTACCAATAGAAAGGCCTATAATCTTTAATAATTTATTTTTGGAATCTTGATCCTTTTTCGGTTTCAACTCTCATTTGCCTATTTTTCAAAAGGTTACTAAATTAAAAAAGAACATAAACAAATTAAGGATCCTGTATATTTTTTGCTTCGATACTGGCTTTACAAAATAATATGAGACATTAATTCAAGATGAAAACTTTAATTTTTTAAAGGAAGTTTACTGGTCAAAATTCAGCCATCATTAATTTTGGATAAAAAGAAACCAAAGTTGAAATATTAATTGTTGGAAGATCCTATTGTTTAATACTTAGATGAAATCGATGGTTTGATAATTTGGTGTGTTGCCTTATGCCAATGTGCGCATTAATACACATTATGAAATTTATTAATTTAATGTATTTCTAATACATATTATATGTAAACTGAATACCTATACTAAAATATATATACATATTACATGAAAATCGGTCTGTTTCGAAGAAGTGCGCCTACAATTTTTTAGTTATATGCACTAGATAATATAATAATAATAATATATAATAATAATATTCTACAACTATCACACAACGCCATCTAGTCCCAAGCTAAGCAGAGCTTGTGTTATGGGTACTAGACAACTGATAAACATACTCATGTATTTCTAAATACATACATATTATAGATAAACTACACCCAGACACAGAACAAATGATCGCGCTCATCACTCAAACATTTGTCCTGGGTGGGAATCGAACCCACGACCCCCGGCATAGCAGTCAGTGTCACTAACAACTAGACCAACAGGCCAGTCGAATAGTATATTCAGATAGTTTAAGATCTGAGCGATTCGTGTCAAAAGTCACGTATTTCTAAACTGTATTTCACTTTAAATTATTAATGATCAATTTAAGAAAATTAAGAGGCTATTAATTTCCAGTTACATCTAATTAATTTATTAACAATGCAATTAATGAAAAGACTTGTAGTTATCGATCAATTGCTGCTCTTTCAAGGTCAAAGGTACGTTCACCACTTGACATTGAACAATTGCAAAGTATGTGAATACTAGCTGCTGTTCGCCCGCTAGAACTGGAAAATTATCCAATGGGAACATAAAAGCGGGATAAAAACTATCCTATATGTTAATCCAGGTTATAAACTATCTATGTATTAAATTTTATCCAAATCCGTTGGGTAGTTTATGCGTGAAAGAGTAACAAACATCCATCCGTCCAAGCAAACCTTCAGGGTGCTTCAGGTTCATAATTTTAGTAAGAAGTAAGATAGTACATTTGGATGCAATATTGGGGAAATCATGATATTTCAATCGAGGAGGAATTATCAGCTTAGCGCTCGACAAGCCTGATGTTATCGGGCCGTCCCGAATTCGCAAGTTTTTCGATTTTGCACCTTCAGGGGGGGTTTTACGAAAACTTTCTTATTTGCATAGGAACCTTGTTCTGGAAATAACGAACACCACAAAAAATAATTATTCAACGGTAGACTAATACGTATAGATTGTGGAGTAATACATTTTTTTTTTGTAAAAATATTTTAAAATTATTTTTTTAATTTAGTTTAAAAAGACAAAAATCAAATCTACAAAGGTGAATCTTCAACAATTTCTAATCACAATTATGAAATGCTTATCAAACTATTACGGAATACACTTGATACTTGCTACGTGATCGTAAAAGAAATCGCCAGTGAACGTGCCGCATGTCGCATACTCGCCGGCGTCCCACCGGGCTGGACTGACAATGTGCTTCCACGGTGGACCGCGAACCTTGACTCCAGGCTCATCGGACATGCAGACCACGACGCCATTTTTATTGCGAGTATAGTACCCGGTATGTTAATGTTATTACATTTTTTTAATTTCAATCTATGTGACAGGTATTGAGTAGTATGGTTTTAATTTTTTTTAAATGGTGTGACATTGTACAGACGCCAGCATATCAAGTTTCCACAATCTGTCAGATTTTTTTTTATATTTTTCTACCTTATCACAATAACGGAAGGTTAATTTTCAATTGGTAAAATTTGGCAGATTCGGGTAGGTTGACCTGCTGGCGTCTGTACCTGTGCGGCCCAACTTTAAGCTAACCCTGCAAAGACCGCTGTTTGAGTACTGTAATTTGAAAACAACGCCTACCAATAAAATAATTCGTGCTAATGAACTTTTAATAGTTTAGGACGAAAATGTGATTTGAATTTGTAGTGGGGTTCTTATTTTTCAAATTTACCGACATGGTTCACTCCATAGGTTTTTATTGTCGTTGACGCTCAATATACTTAATTGAAATTATTAACTTTATAGTCACAATAAGTGGAATAAAAGAAACATTAATGTAAATTAATTAAATAGCAACTGTATATCGTAATAGCACGAAAAATAAAAATTTTGTTCAGATTTTTACATACATTAAGCAAATAAGGAGGTAGGCGTTTAGTTTAGCAGCGGTTGCTTCACTCCTTCACTACATACAACTAAAAAACTGTGTCATATTGATGCGTTCACTCAATTTTCATGTAAAAAGCGTACCAAATTTTCGTTTGACGTATTAATTTATCGATAAGTAAGTCTAAGTACGTATGTTTTTACTATCACCTACCGGCTCCAATGCGGAATCTTCCATGACACTGTACTCCACGAACATAAACGTGACACCTGGTGACCTACTCGTATAATGACGTCATTAAAGCCAGACTAGTTCCAGTGAGGGAACGAGATGGCGCTAGACGACTTGTATAGTTCTGTCTCTTTCCCTCACTGTCACTATTCAAGCTTTAAGACGTCATGGTATGTCACCTGACCACCACTTACTATAGTTTTTACAAGTTTTTCATACCGGATTAGTAAACTCAGGAAGTTTACAAATCTAGATCCCTAAAGGTAGAAAAAGCAAAAAATGACCATAGTTTTACCAGCTTACAGCCATAAAAGGATACTGGTGTTCTTACTGAACTCATTTAATGAACTTTAAGATTCTTCCTGATCTAAACTAAAAATAGCCTAGTTAACCTTTTAACTTTTTGTTTTTAATTTACCGTAAAATAATAAATAAATAAGTTTAATGTATTTTGGAGGGGCTACTGGATGACGGTAATATGGGCCTGGTGATTCAGACCACCCTCGTATAGCTTGAATTGACCACAACCCATGTGGGCTGGGGCGGGAAATATTTTTTTTAAGTTGATTCGGTCGATTCGAGAGAGATCTGTCTCATGAACCATCAAGCATCAAGTCAAACTTACATATAACTAGCATAATATATTGTAATTCTTTGCAGCGTGTATAAGGGCCTTTAAGTTGTATGTTCAGTTTCCATAAATATTATGTATTACCATGTAGACATGACATGTGCATTTTTAATTTTATATCTGCAATACATGCAGGTTTTTGCAGATAAAAAATTTAAAATGCACATGTCATGGCAAAACATGTTGTACCTTCGTGTTGTACAAAAAAATAAATTTATTTTATTAATTTTAAGAAACATACAGCTAATACATTTGTCTAAAAATACAAAATATACAGACGAAAGCCACAAGACAAGTATCCACTATTGAAAAATGTACAAAATCGACAAAAAAGCGAAAATTTGTAATAGCATCATTTATAATCATCACCCATATACGCGAAGAAATAATTTGACATCTAGATACAAAAGAAGGAAGGAAAAATGAAATACTTTTTGATGTAAATAAATACGGAAACAAATCTTGACCGTAATCAAACCTTTTATCTTTGGTGCTTTTAGCAGGTTTCCTAAATATCGGATGCACGTGTTGACCATATAAGTTCACCTCAGGTCAACATAAAAAATAAAAAAACATCAGTTTTTTTGTTTGATATATGAAACAATGATATGTCCAAACGTCAAAACCTATAAAATGCATTCATTTGACATTGAATTGCCCCTTTTGAGTCCTTTTTCCTCAATTTTCGATTTTTAAATTTTCTACCGAATTTTGTTGAGCTGTAAGGATTCCCCACTCATCAACTATTCGCAGTTAGGTACAGTTGAGCAGTGGGGAAAAGGGATTACGCCATACTAACTTCGTCCTTTAAAAACCTTGAAAGGGCTATATCAAGTGCTCATGTAATAACTCTAACATTGATCGGATCTCAAGGATAGGGAATATATACTTATTAATATTCTATTTGCATTTCCATGTCTAATAGGAAGTGTAGCGTGACGAATTGGACAGCTAGCAAGGATAAACTAATCAAAAGATAGAACGTTTTATGGTATTACGGCTCATTCACACGAGGGCGTTTGACGAAACGACTATTTGCGCGATTCTTTTTTTTATGGCAGCCATGGTTTTAATCATCATTTCCACACACATTGGTAATAGTGAAAAATTAGGGTCACTTTTAAATCACGATGGCTTTTAAAAATCACATGCGTCAAAAAACATGAGACGGGACGGCACTCTCGTTAGTCCAAAACTTAAAATCACGAAACTACCCGTGATACCTATTAATTATTCGGATATTTTGATGATCTTGAATAATCAAAATTTCCATAGGTACGCAATGTGAACACCCATCTGTCATGACGGATCATATTTTTAGACGCGTCTCGTTAATAACGGATCCCACGTGAACGAGCCCTTACATCTCTAAATGAAGTTGCATTTACCTGTAGACTTGGTTTGGAAATCAAGTCACATGAATATTGTAAGGAGATTGTGAGGAAAACAAACAGTCTCATCGTTGGGTACCTACCTATACACATAACCAGCTTTTCGTGGTCTCGTTTTATATGACCTTTCAGCACATTTAACGGCCAGCTTATACTGGATTTGTATAGCTTGGTGTTTAGCCGTAAGTACGGTGATAGATTGATAGTGACAAGTGACATTACTTCATCTGGTGCTGTCTTCAGTCTCAATGCCAGGAAGTCACGGTTCGATTTTCGTCTATGACTCATTCTAATGTCGGGTTACAAGATTTAATCTAAGATCCTTTTGTGACAATGTCAAAGATGTTAGTCTATGCCTCTTTGTTTCCGGGGAGTCTAAAAAACCAGTTTGGCAGAATCATACTTGAGGACAGTGGTGGCCTAGTAGTATCAGCCCCGACTTTTCGACGAGTTATAGGTCATAGTTTCCAACAAAGGCATGAGCATAACTTTGTGTATTTCATCACCACTGTTCTCAACAAGGTGAAGGAAGACATCGTGACGAAACTAGAACTAGTCCTAGAACTTAAAATTTTAAAACATGTAACATCTACCAACCGGCACTGGGCCCGCATGGTGGATTACGGTCCCATACAGAGGAGACCTGTGTCCTAAGTCCAAGCAGTTTTACAGCAGCAGCAGATGTATTTGTAAGCTGATTCTGCTAAAATGCTTTCTACACCAGGGTGTCTAAAAACGCCACTCAATCGACTTTAAATAAACATGTTAACCTATTAAATATCAAAAGAGGAAGGAAGATTATATCTAAAATCTTTACATAAAGCAATAAACAGTCTTCCAAACAATTTCCAATGAAATATTTTTGATTCAGGGGAATTAGGTATTATTTACTATCTATATATGAGTCAATTGACGCAGTCCCATTACGTGGCCTACTCAAAGACGCATAGTCTAGACCAGGGATGACGAACGACGTTAGCAGTGACGTACATTTTCGAGAAAAGAAATAAGAGAAGTAACAAAACTTCTCAAGACCTGCGATATAATGGGTAGGTACGGGTATTTTGTATGGCATTTCCGCAATAGTCAGGGAACCAGAGACGCACAGCTCGGCGGTAAGCGACACGTACCGCATGTTCGGCGAATCGTATCGCGTGTTCGGCGAACTGTACCGTGATATCAGGGTACCGTACCGGGCGTTCGGCGAAACTTGGTACTGAATTAATCTTCTGTACTAGCCACTCTTCTGTACCCTTAGCACGAGTTTTCAGTAAATGAGACTTAAAGTAAACTGGAACTATGACACTATTTTTCAAAATTAGGTCCTTCTTCGCACACATGTGTGGCGCTGTTCCATTCTTTCCTAAAAAATTGTCAATTTGAAAGTGTCAAAGTTCCAGTTTACTTAACGTCTCATTTACTGAAAACTCGTGCTAAGGGTACTGTTTCAATTTATATTTTTTTTTGAATCACTTAAAATCTACATGCTATGAATGGAACTGCGGTTTGAGCATCGTGTCATGCGTATACCGCTATTACCCGCGGCGGTAGCGGTTACCGCTTCCGTTCAAATAAGCCTTAAATCAAATTCAAAACAATTTGCATCTTCTGTTGTGGTCCGTGCAGTCCGTGGTCTGTCCAGCGTCAGCTGTTAAAATAAGTTCCTCATACCTACGTAGAAGTGAACGAATTGACGGCACGGTTAGCGTGGTGGCCAACGACGACATTATTACTAGACTCCGCATGCACGATCTAGGGACCAAAAATTATTCTGTCAACTCGCTGAGGTACTACGTAAGCGAGCGGGACGGGTACTGCGTTGTGATTGGCTAACTCAAGGTCTGTTCTATCTCTAAGTATGTTTACAGCTCACAGGAGTGGTCGAAATAAGACGGATATAAGGTTTTTTTGCCTAATGTGTTGACAGACATCGGTCGCATGTTATTAGGAGTCTAGTAATATATTGGGTGGCTAAGCGATTGGACAGCTGCGCTGCGTGTTGTGGGTTCGATTCCCGCACGGAACAAATATTAGTATGATCCACAAGTAGTTGCTTCGGGTCTGGGCGTTGTGTATGTGAATATGTTTGTAAACGCACCCACGACACAAAAGAAATTCCTAGTGTGGGGCAACGATTTTTTTAAAAAGAACAAAAGAAGTGCTTCTGAAGTTAGATATAAAAGTTACGTTCTTAGCTATAAGGTAAAATTCTCGCTAAGGCCATTGGTCACAGTCTACTAGACTGTCTAGGACATAGCTAGTAGCAGTGATCTACGGCATACTTAAAATATTCACTTACACTAGGGCCACGCTAACGGGAAATGCCGTTGATTATCGCGTTAATGGACGTTTATAGGAACACTTAAAGACTATAATCGCGAAAATCTATGAGAAATGCTGTTAGTATGGCACGGCTATTATTGAACCAAGACACAACAACAGCACTTAATTACTATACTTTGTAAGCACCTCATTTAATACTATTACGTCGTTTGTCATTGTACAATTGTGTACATGCCATGAATGGCAATTAATACATAATATTCATCATCATCATCAGCCTATAACGTTCCCACTGCTGGGACACAGGCCTCCTATCTTGTGAGAGGGAGTGGGCCATAATCCACCACGCGGGCCCAGTGCGGATTGGCAGATGTCACATGTCTTCGAATTTGATGGTTCTAGGACATGCCGGTTTCCTCACGATGTTTTCCTTCACCGTTTTGAGAGCAGTGGTGATGAAATAAATTACACAAAGTAATGCGCCAAGCTGGATTCGAACCCACGACCTACAACTCGTAAGTCGGGACCGATACCACTGGGCCACCACTGCTCATAATAATCATACATAATATTATTATACCTAATAGTAATTCTAGCGGTCTGACTCTAGATTACGTTACAGAAAGCCCATAACCGAAATTGGAATGTAGGATATTTTTAATCCCAGTATTCCATTTCTGTGGGATGATTTCCTAGCTGAATGCAGATGGAACTGCGACCAAAACCATAGAGCACAGACATAGTATGTTCCCGTGGGATAATTTTCGACCTACACGCGGTTGCTGTGAAAGCAAAAACTAGTTACTAATAATTATCTTAATTTTTAATTAATGCGGTCAAACTAATTATAGAGCACTTTTAAATAGTATGATCCCATGGGATAATTTTCGCCCTAGGTACCGCGTGCGAAGTGAAAGCTATAACTAGTCATCATTAATATCTTAATTGTACAGTACCTTGATGTGAATGATGGCTTTTTTTTACAACTGTCACAACGCCATCTAGACCCAAGCTAAGCAGAGCTTGTGTTATGGGTACTAGACACTGATAAACCTACTTATATTTCTAAATAGATAAATATTATAGATAAATTACAACGAGACACAGAACAAATGATCGTGCTCATCATACAAACATTTGTCTTGGGTGGGAATCGAACCCACGACCTCCGGCTTAGCAGTCAAGGTCACTAACCACTAGACTAACAGGCATTGTATTACCTTCTTAAATTATGTCCATCACCTTGGGATTGAGTTTCCTATTTCCATCTACAAACAATATTATGTCAAAGGTTTTCCTACAGATAAAATATGGGAGAGAATCGTGACAGATGCGCTCTCAGGGTGATCACCCTGACCCAATGGAAACGTGATCTAATAGCCAATGAACAAATGATACATCATCTTAGCCTTTCAACTAGGCCAGCTGAATAACAAAATGTATTTACAAGAATTAAACCCCCAATAGGGTATTTTACTCAAAAAAAATATAAGTTCAAAATACAGATTATTAAAAAATATTAGACCCGTATTTTTTCATTTGTCTCGTAAGCCAAAATTGACGAAGATACAACGCTTTTAAAAATCAGGAAACGTCATTCGGTCTTACAATTTTACAAGCTTAATGACGTCACAAGCCACCACTCCCGAATTTAGAAGCGTTAAATCTTTGTCAATAATTATTGATTAAAAAAAAATACGTGTTCATTATTTTTTAATATTATTACGGACTGAATAGATTTTCAATTTATTTATTCAGTAAAATACCCTATTGGAGAAAATTTTCATTCTTGATCATTTTCCATTTTGAGAAATAGGCTTTTAGTGAATTTTCCATTTGGAGAACTTGTTATTTTGCGATTCGAATGCTATTTTGTGAATTAAGCTTTCTGCGCCTAAAAATTTTCGAGTTACACGTGAGCAAAGAGGCCGAAGCTGATAGTTCATATTTTCTAAAATGGCAAAAATTATAAAAAAAAGCCATTTATTTCGCAAAAAAACATAAAAGAAGATAAAAATGTCGTTTGACTTTGAAAAGAATCTCAAAAGCTCATTTTGGCAATAACTAGACTGGTTCCAAACCAGTCTAGACCTACTGAGTTGACCAGGTGAGACCATTAAATACTAACATCCAACTGTATATTATGTAAAAGCTGACCCCAACTAAAAACCTAACCACTAAGCAGATAATTAAATAATGAATAATATTTATTCAGCATTCTAAGTGGTACAATAAAAATGTCTATAAAACAATTTTAGTACTACAAAGTTGACGGTGATCTGAACTCTACTCAACTATTATGTTTTAAGTGTTGATAAACTTGAGCATTCCCTGGTACTGAGCATTTATTTTTTTTATTTTGCCCTACATTAGAAATTTCTCCCGTGTCGTTTACAAACATAGAAACTCAAATACACAATGTCTACCATACTAATATTTGTTCCGTGCGGGGTTCGAACCCGCGACACGCAGAAAAACAAACTAGAGCGTTTTAACGAGTAATCTAACGAGCGTTCTAGCAAGCTTTTGGCTGAGCCGACTGTCATGAATCTTCATAAAGAAATATTTTGTGACAACTATCGACTAGAGCTTTCGATAGAAAGATCGTAAAAATGTTCGTAGCAATGATCTATGCTCACTGCTCCGCTCTGTTCGTTGCTCAGTTCGACAAAATTAATAGGCAATTCTCGATGTCCTACAAATGACTGCTCGAATCTATTAGCATCTTTTGGTGCTAGAAATTCTGGTTTGCACTTCATTAATGACACAGGACAAAGAGATATGGCATAAATTAATTTGCTTATTAGTGTTTCGAACCGTTATTGCAAGTGCGGTTCAAAATTCGCTTATCTTATATTCATGGGAAAATCCAAAAAGAACATTAAAACGATAAAAGGCTTAGTTTTAAATAATTTATGTTAAGTAAGTTTTTGTTAAAATAGAAAAAGATTTTGAGAATATTTAAGAAGTCGTCGTTAAAATTTTTATGCGGTTTTGGATATTTTGATACCGTCTGGTAGAGAATCGGAAGACGCATTGTTTCAGCCAATCAGAAACACGCAACGTCGAATAGAAATGATTTAATTTTGAGCTGTCCATATTATTGTAATAGGCTTTAGTAACATTATACAGTTGTTTGACCTTACCGGAAAGTTTTTTTAAATTTTATTAGGAATTATTTTTTTCCGAATTAAGACCAAGAGCTTTTAACGGTCGCAGTTTTAATTTTAATCAAGCCATGTATATTCTACAAACACAATATATTCTTGCTAATACGATGCATGAATGACAAACAGTTTTATTGCCAAGTATATAATTACGTTGCTTAGAAAGAACATATTAATTCTACCGGCAAATTGTTATGCTGTATATCAAGATTGTTATGCTGTATACTTAGATTCAACTAAATCAGAAGCTCTAAAAGTCTGACAACCAGTCTCACCAGGGGATATCGTATTAGCCAAATACTGGGTTGTGGAGCTCCAATAGGCAGTCGGTCCATGTAAAAGACTGATATTAACCTGCATCTGATTCGACTGGAAGCCGACCCCAATATATGACGATGAGATGATGATATATAGCTTACATAAGTTACGATTATATACGACTAAAAGGTCGTATCTTACATACAACTGCGAAGTCGAAACATTTTACAAAGCTCACACACTGTTGACATTTTAAAGCAGTTTTGTCCGCGTCTTTCAAAGGATATTAATTCGATGTCAGTAACTTAATCCCTAGCTTTGTCTGTAACACATCGACGACCGAATTTTTCTATCCAATCAAATTCAGTCGTCGAAACTGAAAAACGTTCACTTAGAAGCAATCGGATTTTGTAGCCTAGCACAAATATTGCCTATCAGTTTGTAATGTGTTATCACATTTCTCTCCCAGTTGTAATCTCCTTTGAGCCTATTGGCCTTGTTCTGTTCTGTCTACTGCTTGCATGAGGGGAAGTTGAAAAATATTTTTCCTACTCCTCCACTATTATTTTCTGACCAATTTTGTTGCAGGATTCAAGACAGATAAATTCATTCTCGGGGACACGTCGAGCTTCTTCGTCTCGGGGCTTTTCTGGTGATGGCCACTGTTGATTCTGGGAATAGTGTGGTGGGTTTGTCCCGTAAAAACAAAAAATATAACAAACAAAATTAATGAAAACAGTATAGTATCGGGCGCAGACGCACTACAGTCGCACAAATCCTGAGGCACAAAAGACTTCTTGATTTATCATGAAATTAATGACGACAAACAATTATGTCGTTAAAGTCATACATAAAAGAAGATGTAAACATGTTGATAATTAATTAACCCCGTCTTGTAAATCAAGAGGTATTAAAACCATCAGATACAATTACGCGATGGCGTGATATCACTGTTATAATGCAATTGTCGTCTTGTAAAAATGTCTGTTTAAAAAACGTTTTATCATAAAATTGTATTGTGCACTCTTGAATGTTGCTAAACCAACTTCAAAAAACAAAGTAGGTTTTCAGTTCGACCTGTATGTTTGTATGCATGTATGTGTATGTTTGTCCGCGATTATCTCGCGTTTGGCTGAACTGAGTTTGATGCGGTTTTCACAAAAGTGTTACTGGTATATAACACTAATGGATATCCCGTTGCTTGCATGGGATCTGTGTTTATTTACTTGGATTGTAGATTCTCCAGGACGCCAATTATACGAAGAATTTATTTTTAAAATTCTGAACTAGAAAGGGTAAAGTAAAACCTTTTTTTGCAAAAAAGGAACAGACTTCAAAAACAAAAGAAACGAGTACCTAACTTTTCTTTCGGAAGTCGGTGGCAGAAGTCTATAAATAAGAAACAAAGCCATTTTTATGTTATAAAAACAACCAACAGTTAACGTTATTATTTAATTATAGATCGTCTGCATAATTACGGTCAAGACCAAAGAGTCTTGACCATAATGAAGATCAAAAGAGCACAATGCACAATAAAACATTTTTAATTTAATCTTACATTTTACATATAAAACATTTATCGTAACTATGAAACGGAAAAACCCAAACTCAGACAGTCCCGCAACTCAGATAGGTTACCGACATTTTACAAAATATTAAACAACTTCATTTAAAACCGGCCAAGTACGTGTCGGGCCACGCACATTGTAGGGTTCCGTAGTTGCCCATCAAAACACTTATGCGGACTAACTAAACTGATTCGCTGAATTTAATTTTAACTAATTAAAGTTGACAAACTTACAATCGCAGTTGAAAAACATGTTCTCCGATACATTTTGTTTAGGAAAATATGTTATCCAAGTACGTTTTATAAGTTGGTCGACTATTACTCGTAAACTTGTAAAGCCTACTTAGTCATGATAATTTTCCTTTCAACTACGTTATATATACTACTATTGTGAATTTTTTCACACCCTTATTTTAGCTGGTAGAGGATGGGAGACGCGTGTCAAGCAATAGTTTAGCACTTTAAAGCTTAATATTTCACAAACGAATCTTTTTATCAAAAACTGGTTTATGGAAACTATCAATATTATTGAAAGACCCTTTTAAAGATACCCCATACTAAGGGGTACGTGAGAAAAAAAAAACATCCCCACTTTACGTGTACAGGAGGTATCCTAAAAAAAAATATTTTACGAGATTTCATTTTACCACTTTTTCGGCACAACAAATCCGTATATTTACACCTAATTACAGCTTTCTAGTACTGGGCGTCTCTGAGCTAAGCTGCGGACAGACGGACGGACGGACAGACGGACGGACATGGCGAAACTATAAGGATTCCTTGTTGACTACGGAACCCTAAAAAAATGAACAAAATGTATTTTTTAGGAAAAATCCTTCGTTTACTTCTTTATAAGCCTCTAGGACAGACGTCCGTATAAATCAATCTGGCTTCAATCCACGGATGGCCTGCCAACTAACTACATCATTATGCTGTAAACAGCTAGCTGACGTCAAACAGGTCAATTATAATCCATAAACCGTAGGTGACAGTACTTTGGAACTTACATTGACAAGTTGGATTATTAGTTTGGTTATCGCAAGTTATTATCTTTTATCTAAGAAGAAATTAATCAGTATTCATCAGCTAACGCGCCATTGGCGGTATTTTTAATTTATACTCTCAACGAAAAATATTTTAGCGTATTTATTTTTAAAATACATTTATGATAGTTTATTTAAAATACTAGATATGCCTACATTTTAGCATCCAAAACAGTTAAATTCATTTGGATGCTTTTCTGGTGGTAGCCACTGCCAGTATTATATTTTAGGAGTTGTTCGGGAATAGTATGGTGGGATTGCCCCAATTAAATAAAATTGTCCACCCATTTCTTTTCCACCATCTTACTTATTTAATTTACTAATCCTAAGACTTTCGCAAATACAGAGTTGGTAACCCTTTCGGTATGGACTGTGTTCTTTTTACTTTTATTCTTATTTTTACGTTTTTGTATTTTTTTTTCTTTCTTTTTACCACACTGATTAAGATTATTGATGTCAGTCTGCAATCATGTAAACCTTAATAAATAAAATTGCCGAATGTAAGGGCATATCTCTAACAACGACCAGGCAATTATTTTTTGTTGTTTTTGTAACTGGCAATACAAGCTTTGTGTGTAAGAAAGTTTTCTTAAAAAGCTCCAGGTTAGTTGAAAATTTTACACCTTCCATTGCAAGGCCGCTAGTACCTAAGTACCAATTTTTCTTATTACTGGATATTAGAGCTGTTAATTAGTATATTTATATTATAGGTAAGGTCTAGGGCCTGCAACCGGGAAATCCCGGGAATTTTTTAAACAATCCGGTACCGGCTCTTCATCCCGTAGTCCCGGTACTTTCGATACTTTCGGTACTTTTTTATTTTCCTTATTTCTTCAATATAAAGCAACAAATCATATCCAATTAACTATTTTTTAACAGTATTATTAACATAAAACATTTTAATTGATAATAATGAGAATTTTATTAATAAAAATTTTGATGAAACTTATCAAAAATCTACTTGAAAGACAATAACTTTTATTATGCTTAAATTTTGTGTGTTTTATAATTATTTGGCAAATTGATCTGTAATAAGTCCTTTTTTAAAAAAATCAAACCGACGAAACATCGAACTGAAAAGCAAAAAATAACTTTTGAGGCGGCGCCAAACAAACAAACGTATTTATAAATTAACCATTAGAGCAGAATAGCTCGTTGTATAGCTTGTCGTGGTTGTATAGCTCGTCGTAGCTATTCGTTGATTGTTTCTTTGGTGCCGCCTCAAAAGTTATTTTTTGCTTTTCAGTTCGATGTTTCGTCGGTTTGATTTTTTTTAAAGGACTTATTTTTTACTTTTGAGTTTCCTATCTCGTGTCATATATATATTATACAACAGAGATGTGGAGAACATAACATGATGGCGTCACCATCATCAGATCAACTCCAGCTGTTAAGGATCTCTTGCTACTGCCCTCTGTTACCATCCTCAGACCCTCGATGACAATTATACCCCAGCTAGATATAAAGTATTCATCAAGACTAGTAAAATGAGCCCAAACACGATAAAGGTGTTGTTAACTGTTGAGGACCTCTTGCCCCTGCTATCCGTCCTCATCCTCAGACCCTCGATGGCAATAATACCCCAGCTAGGTCTAAAGTTCTCATAAAGCTAAGTGAAATGAGCCCAAACACGGTATAGCTGTTGTTAACTATTTAGGAACTCTTGGTACTGACTTTACAAAATAATAGGGATCTGGAGTTGATCTGATGATGGTGACGCCATCATGTTATGTTCTCCACATCTCTCCTATATAATAATGTCCTCAGAATTACGATTGCCAACTTTATTTCAACAGAATCGGTTCATAATTGAAAATTCTGTAGGAAGATTGACAATGAATTCCTTTTTTTCTACCCTCAGAGGCCGATTTTAGTTTTGAAATTTAAATGGAACCGTTAGGAAAAGTTATGCGTGGTCACACATAAAAAAAAATTAATACATGTCGAATTGAGAACCTCCTCCTTTTTTTTCGTCGGTTAAAAAGCTTTTACTTTTTCTAATGATATTTCTTTTATTTTAAAGAAAATCGCGTTTTCTACATTAAAATTTTATTGAATTTAATATTTATTTCACTTCGATAAAGCATTACACCTAGTTTTGTTTTGCTGTTTGCTTAATGATATTTATTTATAGTGGAAGGAACAAAGTGATTAAGTGACGTAAAAGTTGTATAGAGGAAAAAACAAAGCAATCACGTGACAAAGATAGGCTTCTTTCTAATTCAAAATAGACTAGGAATTTAAGTTCTATTTGATGATATATTTTCATTATAAGACATAAAAAGGATTTAAAAGTTCCTTGAGATTGTGTACTGATGATTATTGTCAATTATAGATTTACGAATAAAACGAAGATTTTTGAACTGCACCATCCCACTTTTGTAATGAGGACATTATTCAACCGATTTAGATAATTATATGTAGTGTGCACACACTCGTGCCTTTCATACAATATGTCAATAGCGATTTGTACGCGAGTACCGAAAGTACCGAAATTCCCGGGAAATCCCGGGTCCAACTTCAGTACCGAACATCCGGTACCGGGTCTTTAAAAAGTACCGGTTCTGCAGGCCCTAGTAAGGTCCCTTTGCTTGTTAATTCCTCCCCACCCAGTTTCAGTTCTATAAAGATGAATATGCTCTATGCCCTAAAAAAACTTCGACGGTCTGAGCAACCCGATATATCTGAAGAAAAGAATCCGGTTCATATGGTAATAATAAATTTTGATGGGCATATAGTCATATTATTTAGAATTTTGGTTAAAACACTCAACTAAACGCGGATGACATGTCTTTGTGGTCTAACCACATCTTTAACATCTTTAATGGATACTTTTATTTGTTCTTGGAAAAACAGAATTTAAACAATATTAATTAGCGGTACCGCGAGAATTATGTCAAACTCAGTTAAATTCCCAATTAGTCATTCATAGCTTTTTGCTATTAACGGATTTCTAAGTTCTCTGTGGCGTTGATGGCTGGAAACATAATGCCTTGGTTTTTTCTTAACGATAAGATAAAAATAATAAGTGGGCGGGGTCAAAAGCACTGTTTGGGAAAACCAAGACCTCTGGGTAGTCCGATGTAACGTTATTTTTTTTATTTGGGTTGTTCAATACGTGGGTGGAATACGGCGAGTATATTCATCATACTGACATCACAAATATAGAACTTCATCACCTGTCAACTGTCATTTGAAAATTTTATAAAAAAATATTTTTGTAAATTAATTTTCTATAATATTTATGATTGTATATTATTAATGTTATTTGTTATTTCAATGCGTGCAGTTGTTGGAAAAATGTGCATGTAGTCACAATACGGAAGATTCGAAGATTGAAATGTCAATGTTCAAAACCTCAAAAATTTAAATATCGATCGAATTCAAATATCGAAAAATATTTTTTTACAAAAGCTTAAATGTCGAAAATTAAAATGTCGAATGATTCACGAATGATTTAAAATGCTGGTAATCATTGGACCTAAATTCATCGATAGTCATTATACCTAAGATTTTGCACTCTGACGTTAGGTTAGATTAAGTTCCTTTAAGCCCCGCAGACAAAAGTAGATACCCTATTTCTGTCTGCCATTTTAATTTTCACATAGTTTCAGCCTTATCATGTTCTCAAAGTGCTTCTTTCTCGAAGTAAAACGAGCTGGTAATCTCGGAACAACCCACATCATACCTACATAACACTTATCTGGGAAAACCTGAATAAAGACGCGTCGAAACAAACTGTGAGATATCATTAGATCCGCTACTTCCTTCATCATTCCGTGACGGTAAGTACTGCATACATCTCAAATGATATAGTATTGATACAATACTATGCGTGAGACACGTAACACTCGTACATCAAGCTGGGTACTCACTTAGCAGTGTTGAATGTGAGGTATCAGATACAGTATCAAGTCCGCTCGGGATACAGTATCGAGAGTACGTACACGTAGGCACGAGCCTCCTGCCTCCGTACTCACTTGATACTGTATCTGATACCGCTCAGACTCACAATTTCCACTTCCCAAAATGACCACCGGTTGCGAAACGTCCATTTCCCAAAATGTCCACTTCCCTAAATGTCCACTTCCCTTATTGTCCACTTCCCAGAATGTCCACTTCCCAGAATGTCCACTTCCCAAAATATCCATTTCCCAAAACGTCCACGTCCCAAAACGTCCACGTCCCTACGACAGCGCCTTCTAACTGCTACTATTTAAAACTAGGAATATAAGTACTAAATATTAACTTCTTTTTTTTACCTTTTACGATACATGCAACGCTGCTAAGTGAGTACCCAGCTTTACAAGCCGTGCATTATCACAAAGGACTATTCTGAGTAGTGGGCACTCGTTCAATGTCTACTATCTGGGTCAATTAAAGGCTACACTAAGTTAATTATGTCATGTCTGTAGATGTAGATAACAATCCAATTGAACTAATGTTACTAGCGAAGGATGAAATTGATACTCATTTGAGTCGTAGATGCACTGTCAGCCTGTAAAGTTCAATATTGAGGTAAGATAACCTCGCAGTATGGATACTCCACCACAAAATTTGGTGAATTCCTTATGTTTTGAAGACATAATTATTAATGTGGTGATACAAATTCAAACGGTTAATTCCAAAATTCCTAAATGGCGGGCCTAACTCTTATTTATTTTATTAACCGTTTAAGCTCTAGATAAGGTTTACAGTTCTAAAAGATCAATTTTAATACTTAAAAAATTAACATATTTTAAAATTCTATACTTAAAAGCTATACGCAATATACGCATACAGACCAAAACTCAAAAAAGTGCGGCAGGATTTTTCCGTTTGGTGTAAACGGACCCATAAACGAACTTTGATCGGCAAAGAAGGTTTAACCATTTTTTAATACCAACTTAATAAAAAAAAGAACTTTCAAGGAATTCCTGTTCGTAAATATAGGCCGACAAGAAGTGAACCATATAACAAGACCAATAACAAAACAAAAATAAAACATTTTGTATAATTGTGACTTGACTCGTTTCCTTACAATGTGCACGTACGCTATTTTCAAAATCATCTCTCAACGCTGTCATGGCGGGCGGCAGGCTTGAGCTCTTAAAATAAAATAAAAACATGTTAATATTCTTTTGATTTAAAAATAAAAAAAAAATAGGGAATATGTAAGGTTATCCGGCAATAACATATGTATGTTCAGCGCTCTTTATTTCTGTTTTCGTCAGTCCAAAATGTCTGAGAATCAAATTACCCCGGATTCGTAGAACGATCCGTTTTGAAATCCGGCTCCGATCACAAGACGTTGAACAGTAAGATATTTAAACTAATGTAAAGTAACTGTTTGTGCGATTAATAACCAAAACTCTGTCTATACCTGTAATTTAGAGGTCTAACCGCATTAGACCTCTTAATTACAGATGTAACCGCAGCTTTGTTATTTAGGGCTGATCTTTCAATAGCCGGATAACTTTTATCTGAGGAATAAAAATAGCAGTTTAACAGCTTATCTATAGAAAATATATCAAATCGCTATTTTTATTCCTCAGTTAAAGGTTATCTGATTATTGGAAAAAACAACCCTCATTGTATTTAATAAACAGTGTGAAGTTAACATGATATCCCAGTTTTTTACTCGACTACGCCTGTGGGGAGGTAATGTTTTTCGCATGTATTCTACCTAAGTTTCTTTAAAATGCTCTGTATCCTGCATAAACGGCTTGGTGAAATTTAAGTCGAGAAGTGTCGTGGGATCAACGACCTTAATTGTGAGAGCGACACAGGTTTTATAAAAAAATAAAGAAAAAGGGCCGTTTTAAGGGACAAAAATATGTCTTCTTTTTTTAAAAGTTGGTTTCAAATATATATGCAATTTAAACTCTTTTTCAAAATAATTTAAAAAGAAAGGCACCTGCCTGTCTATTTATATTAATTCAAATTCGGATGAGACAGATGCGTGAAATATGGTACCGTAAATGCGTTGTGTAAATTAGGGCCTGCAACCGGGAAATCCCGGTACCGAAAATACCGGGAAATCCCGGGAATTTTTTAAACGATCCGGTACCGGTTCTTCATCCCGTAGTCCCGGTACTTTCGATACTTTCGGTACTTTTTTATTTTCCTTATTTTTTCAATATAAAGCAACAAATCATATCAAATTAACTATTTTTTAACAGTATTATTAACATAAAACATTTTTAATTGATAATAATGAGAATTTTATTAATAAAAATTTCGATAAAACTAATCAAAAATCTACTTGAAAGACAATAACTTTTATTATGCTTAAATTTTGTGTGTTTTATGATTATTTGGCAAATTGATCTGTTATAAGTCCTTTTTAAAAAAAATCAAACCGACGAAACATCGAAATGAAAAGCAAAAAATAACTTTTGAGGCGGCGCCAAACAAACAAACATATTTATAAATTAACCATTAGAGCAGAATAGCTCGTTGTATAGCTTGTCGTGGTTGAATAGCTCGTTTTAGCTATTCGTTGATTGTTTCTTTGGCGCCGCCTCAAAAGTTATTTTTTGCTTTTCAGTTCGATGTTTCGTCGGTATGATTTTTTTTTAAAAAGGATATTTTTTTTACTTTTGAGTTTCCTATATCGTGTCATATATATTATACAACAGAGATGTGGAGAACATAACATGATGGCGTCACCATCATCAGATCAACTCCAGCTGTTATGGATCTCTTGCTACTGCCCTCTCTTACCATCCTCAGACCCTCGATGACAATTATACCCCAGCTAGATATAAAGTTTTCAACAAGACTAGTAAAATGGGCCTAAACACGATAAAGGTGCTGTTAACTGTTGAGGACCTCTTGCCCCTGCTATCCGTCCCCATCCTCAGACCCTCGATGGCAATAATACCTCAGCTAGGTCTAAAGTTCTCATAAAGCTAAGTGAAATGAGCCCAAACACGGTATAGCTGTTGTAAACTGTTAAGGAACTCTTGGTACTGACTTCAGAAAATAACAGGGATCTGGAGTTATCTGATGATGGTGACGCCATCATGTTATGTTCTCCACATCTCTGATATATAATAATGTCCTCAGAACTACGATTGTCAACTTTATTTCAACAGAATCGGTTCATAATTGAAAATTCTGTAGGAAGATTGACAATTAATTCCTTTTTTTCTACCCTCAGAGGCCGATTTTAGTTTTGAAATTTAAATGGGACCAACTTTGAGATATACTCTTTCCAACAAAAAAATATTTTTTGAAATCGGACCACGTTAGGAAAAGTTATGCGTGGTCATACACAAAAAAAAGGAAATAAAGTTCTATTTGATATATTTTCATTATAAGATATTATAAAAAGGATTTAAAGGTTCCTTGAGATTGTGTACTGATGATTATTGTCAGTTATAGATTTACGAATAAAACGAAGTTTTTTGCACTGCACCATCCCACTTTTGTAATGAGGACATTATTTAACCGATTTAGATAATTATATGTAGTGTGCACACACTCGTGCCTTTCAAACAATATGTTAATAGCGATTTGTACGCGAGTACCGAAAGTACCGAAATTCCCGGGAAATCCCGGTTCCAACTCCAGTACCGAACATCCGGTACCGGGTCTTTAAAAAGTACCGGTTCTGCAGGCCCTAGTGTAAATCACATCCAGTAGCGACAAACCCGTTAAAAACGAATCTGGAAATACGGATGATCTGTATGAACGAGCCTTAAGATTTGATATACTGCCTGTCGGACAATTTGTCAGTTCCGTGCTGGTTAGGAGGACTCATTTCTTGATTTTACCACAAGATAAAAAAAAACCAAGCTCTAAATAAAAAATGGGTTTTTCCTTCACCATATTGTCACAAAGCTATTAAAAGATCTGGTTTCTAAAAATAACTTTTTGCCAACTTACCGGACGTTAACTTTCGTGGGATCAAGTTCATGGAAAGTTATATAAAAAACAAAAAATATTTTATAAAGGAACCTGAACTTATTCTTAGGCCTCAGAGCAAGAAACTTTTGGGTTTTGCCCACACAACAACATAAAATAATAACAGGCAGGGGAGTACCGATTACAGTAAAATTCCATTGCACGCCTCTAAGGCCGCTTTCACATTGGGGCGTTAGCAGCGCGACAGTAGCGCGGCAGAAGCACATTTTTAACCGACGAAAAAAAAGGAGGAGGTTCTCAATTCGACATGTATTTATTTTTTTATATGAACTGCCGCGGATAAGCACCGTCTGTTGCGCGACTGTGACTAATGTGTAGGCAGCGTAAATTATATATTTCTATGCGATGACAGAACATGTTTTGTAATATGAAGCAAGTGCAAGTTACCTAGTACCTACGTATTAATTAACAAGACCTTTTAATTAAACCTGTTTACCTAACCATTATCCGCCTTCTAACAGATCAGTTATTTAGCCTTGAAGGGCATGGTCACTACTACAATTTTCCAGAATTTTCTTATTTCTTACAAAAACGCGATGGATGAAATAACAATGCGGTGATTCATTGGGTTTTGACAATAATGGGTGTGCGTAGGGCAATAAACTACGACGGTCTACTAATTTTCCAATGTTTACCGCTTTAATGACGATTAATATCGTCAGTGTCCTAGAAATCTATTTTTAGTATAGTAAGTGACGGTTTACGACGATCTTTAACTAAAAATAAGATATTGTTTATTTTTTTCTGCAGACAAAACGGTTTTCCCGAACAAAATTCTCTTCCTTATTTTGTTTTTAGATAGATGTTATTATTGTATACAAATTTTAATTTTAGAACTTTTCATAATAGTCTTACCGCTATTAATAGCGATCTTTTGAAAAAAACAACCATTGGATGGACAAGACAAAGAGCAAAAACAAAAATGCAATAAGTAATAGAATCAGTGATGAACATGCTTATTTATAATGTAATTTGATTCAAAAGATGGAGCATTTACACTGTTCGTTTTATCGGCTGAATTGATAAAGCTAGTTACCAGTCGCATCCCTTGTAAAGTAATTAAGTCGGCAAAGCATGCGGGCCGCATGCGGTCCGTAATCCATCTGTTAGCTGAAGATTTTCTTTTCACATAAAGAGATAACCTACTAAAATAAAATAAACCTAAAATTAATTCAGTTTTTATCAAAAAAAAAATATATATTCCGCCGTAACTTGAATTTGCCATTTTGTGGCCCGACCAAACCACAAAGGACCAGTTAAGGAAAGTTACCGATTGCTGATTTAGACGATCGATTTTCGACGGAATGCAGAATGCGGGCAAATTTCGACCTAAAAATAACCTATGTAAATGCCCCGTTACACTACCTGTCTGGTTCAAATGATTAATTAATGAAACGGATGTGTTTTTGTCAAGATTACTTATATCTTGTGGGAGAGACAAGCAGGAGGTGCACTACGTAATTATACTTGGTTTTTCTATAGACATGAACTCTAGTTAGGTACTAAAAAACCCAAACTGACTTGATTCATGGTGATTTTGACTTTAAGTTGGTGAAATTAAGAAGACATACGAACGTCAACTCTCTGTCCGACCATGGACCATGCCCAGGTGGTCTGCGCGTTGTGTTCCACGCGCGCTTCAAAAAGTGTCAGCATGATGACGGAGGGCTTTGCCAAAGCCTGTCGGGGACGCGGGACTTATGAATTACCTTGATCCCGGAACGTACAGTTATTGAAGGACACCGTGGATTTTAGTCAGTACAAGTCTGACAGTCCCTCTCGCCCTGCCAGGGATAGGAGGCCTCATTTGATGATTTTACAACGCAAAAAAAACCTACGCGTTATAATTACTTTGAAAGTTTTATGCTACAAAATTAGATTCGTTGGGAACTCTTAGCACACGAGAACATCTCGCACTTTGCCGATGTTTAAATAAAAAGCTAAAAATAAAATTACGTAAATTATTTCAACGAATTTATTAGCTACCGTATCATTTTATTATTCTTTCATAAATAAATAATTCTACACATTATAAACACGCAAAAAATACTACAAACAATCATTTAAAATGCGAGTCATCGACACGAGACCATTATAACAACCTACTACCTAGTAACCTAAAAAAAAACATTCATTTCTGGTATAAAATAATGCAGAATATTATTATTATTCTCAACGACATGTAAACCAGACTAGATCTGGTTGCTACTCGGTTGTTGCCATTGACCCTGCGCTTACAGAAGGACACCTGCATTGATATGCGCATGCGACGATCAAGGAAGTTATTGTGAACTTTTAGACGAACGCACACGTAGGTACGGTCTGCGATATAAATCAAATGTAAGAGAAATAAAATATACAACAGTACCTGAACGACCGAGCTTCAATTTTTAAAGGGAAAATTTAATTTTTACAAGGAGTTTCCTTTCTTTATAACTTATTGTATTTTTTAAACATAATCCTTTTTTGGCAGTTGGGTAAAAAGAAATTTAACTATTAGGGTAAATACACTAAGTACATTTTCTTCAAATTGTTAAAAGTATTTTGAGATAAGATAAATATATTAAAAAAAAAAAACACAAAAAGCGTTAAAGGTATTCAAAAGACGCGAAATTTTCTCTTTCACCAACAGCATAATCACGTTCAAAAAGTTGTATTTTTTGTAGCACGCGCTAAAATTAGATCGAATACGCGCTAACAGGTATTTTAACAAGGTTGATATGCAAAATAAAACAAATTATTTGGAGGGCGTTAACCTGATTTTATATCAAGTGCAACCTCATAGTATTAACAGTAAAAATCCTTTATACTACAGTTATAAAAAATAGATTTTAACTAATTGTTAGTTTAACTACTGATCAAACTACTGGCCCTGCGTCAGTGTTTTTTAGGCCATTAATAAGTCATAATAGACAGTAATTAAAAATTTACGCATATTTCATTAATGAGTCGGTTATGAGTAAGTAAACTTTACTGCAATACTAGTGCTTTTAGCGTTTTCACGCTATAAAATGAAAAAGGCATTACAACAATTTATACAGGTTTCAAACTTTTTTAAATATCGTCCATTTCAGGTGGCATCTCAAAAAAATATTTTATTTTGTCTTCTTTGGGTTCATCGAAAAAAGTTTATTATCTCGTAAAACAGGTTTGACACCCGAATACGGACTATTGACTCATTATGTAATAGAAAAAAAACTCGAAGTCACTTATTTGAAGATGTTTTATTTTATTTAGAGGTTTGTTTTATTTTTAGGCTTTGATTTTTCGCAATATTATGTAAATTTTATCAGCGACCTCGATCTGTTTCGTTCGAGTTCATATTTACATAAAATGTGTAAACATATTTGTTTAAAGGGGCTCGTCAGATCGTCCTTGGGGGGTGTACATCTATCATAGCGTGTATAATCTGCTTGGTAAAGCACGTAGTAAGTATATGTCCTGGCTGTAATTTATAGATCTTTGACAGTCGTGACCGAAAGCTCCTTTGTAGCTTTGTACACAAGGCGATGCAAGTCTCCGATACGCCCGACTATAAAGGCGACAATCGCAATACAAATCAATAGAGGTTCGTATACATAGGCACGCGTCAATGGGTGCCAAAGTCGTAAAATATCGGGAACTTTCGTCGCCTATTGTAAATACATTTACGAAGCCCCTTCGTAAATACATTTACGAATGGGCTGAGACAGAGGCTCGCCCCCTCATCTGCATCTGGTTTGATTGGCAGCCGACTCCCACTAGGCTACGAAAGTCTACTAGGACTGAAAGAAATTTTTGTCATTTTGCTTAATTAAAATTACTAGAGTTTAAAAAAGTACCACTGCACGCGAATAATTCAAGTTTTAATACCTATCGGTGGCGCTGTCGTCGACATCCAGTATGGTTATTATAATATACAGTTTTACATTTAAATGTCACAGTTTTGCGGATGATGTGTCATTCAAACCCTGATCCTCCGAGGACATTGGACATTTTCCACGAACCCTTTCACCAGGTAAATAAACAACAAGTGTTACTTGTCACACCACATTTTTGTAGCTTTTCGAACTATAGAACTTGTAGTTTTCTTTGTTCAACTCGATAAGCTCAAATGCCACGGCATAAAGCTCGAGATAGACGAGAGCAATTTTTTTGAGTTGTGAACTGCGTAATTTTGTGTTCTACATCGCAGACTCATTTTGCGTCGCGAAAGCCCCTTCGTACACTAGGCAACTCAAGTCTCCGATACCTTACGACTTTGGTATCCAGGTGACTATCGCAATACAAATGCATAGAGGTTCGTAAACAGGCACGCGTCAATGGATGTCTAAGTCGTAAGGTATCGGAGACTTGCGTCGCCTTGTGTACGAAGGGGCAAGACTTTCCTGTGAAACCTACCGAAATTAGGCGACTCACAAATCAGACTTTACGCTCGTTTGTCTTCAGCCTTAAGATCACAGGCAGATACGGAATAAAAATCGACCAGGATGTGGTTAGGTTATACATACATTATGATTATAAATCATTAAAGTTACTTTTCATTGTTACTTGTTTATTAGATATGTCAGATTCGTAAAGATCAACAAAAAAGAAATATAATAAGAAAATGTTTGAAGGTCGATTGTTTTCCTATCATAACATCATTAAGGTTATGAGCGCACTACAGAATTTAATCGTTGCGATTTTAACATTAAAATAAATATATTTAAAAAATCTAAAAACCTACGTTTTTAAATGTCCTAAAAATAAGAAAATAACCCTACGGGGCTGAGAGAGGGGCCACTCAAAACGTGGGGGCGTATATTATTTAAGGGATTATTTATGGGATATGTTTACATGAGTGTATAGATCGTGGGTGTTACTTACAAAGGTACGCTCCCACGTTTTGAGTGGCCCCTCTCTCAGCCCCGTAGGGTTATTTTATTATTTTTCACGTGGGAAAATTTCAATCATTTGTAATGACTAGATGGAGCGGAAGAGCAAAGCTGCAGAAAAGTAAATGATGAGAAAGAAAAAGGAGTGAACGATGCCGTCAAGTCTGATAAGGGAGATTGGAAAAAACATTTTGCACCGATCCCAAATAGATCGAATTAAGGGCAGAAACGTTGAATCGTTACGATTTCTTTCGGACTCCTGATTAAACGTTAAATGGTTCTTTAGCGATGTGCACTCTAGGCATTACTCATGTGCTGTAGGTGCCTTTACAAACATACGACCCGGAAAAACTACTTTTATGTCACATTTATCTTGTTCTGTGCGTAGTTCGAAACCGCTACACACAGCACAGAGGCCAAACGCGCGACCGTCCACTGCGGTATTTTATTCCGCCGTTTGAATTTCGTAGTGCGCGCTTAACCTAAACATGGCCGCATAGGAATGACTACAAAGCAAATTACAAGATACAGAGTCCATTGGTGGCCCAGTGGAAACAACCTCGACTAATGAGTTTTTATTCCTCATCACCGACATATTATTGCGAGTATGAGTTCGAACCAAAACAGCGTTTTTATTCTGTGTTATTGATTTCATTAGATAGGTACCAGTGCACTCAAAATGGTAAAGGAGACCTCATGTGGATAACGATGTTCTAGAAGCATACCTTCAAATAGTCCAATAGACACTGGGCCTACGTGGTTTATGGAATACTCTCTCTCATAGAGATTCTTATTTTTGTGGTAAAATCATCAAATGAGTCCTCCCGCCCTGGGTGGGGCGGAAGGGACTGTCAGACTCTTACTGACTCAAATCCACCCGTGTTCCTTCGGATGCCCTTGACGTTCCGGGACCGCGGTATCCTGGGTTAAGAAAAAAACCCGCGACCCCAGCAGGCATTTGGCGCGAAACACGGCGCGCCACCGACCCGGGCTTGGTCCTCGGTCGGATGGCGAGCTACCCATTACTTACCGTCCGCAAGCCCGCTCCGCCGCTGTGCCTTCTGCTGATCAGAGGGACACGCGTTGGAGCGTCCACACAACAGGCTATTCGCATACGGGCAAAGAGACCCCTTAGGCACACAGTGCCTAAGGAAGAGTTTTTGCCCGCATCCCAGGGTGGATGTTTCCTGTCTTAGCACCCGTGTCTTACGTGTGTAGGGTTTAGATTAAAATACGAGTTGCATGTGCATTTAGCTGTATTTCCGCTAAAACACGATTTTTCCAATGAATGCACTGTGCTCATGTTATTTTCTGCAGGCCATGGCATGGCGTGACACACACTAATGTGGCCCCGCCCTAATGCAGCAAACTATGTGATCGTTTTATAGTACATGCTCATAATTTACTCTTTTATACAACATAACAAGGCATTAGTGGCAAGTAGCCGGCCTCGGATTATTTATTCGCATTATTCTACCTACTAACGCTACTATACGCCGATCAAGTGATCACTTTATAACTTCTTTATTATGACGTGGTTGATTATCACGGAAGAATAACATAATTTTCCAACGATGTATTATTTATTGCACTTATTAATTTATAGTTTATTATAGTGGTGTAGATTTTATTACGATAGGTGACAATGAAGTTTTGACCTAACAGCTGCTTCGAAGCAATGTTAACTTCGAAATAAAAACTATTTTGAAAAAAAAAAATAACTGACTTTTAAAAAACATAAAGGAGCGAATTATTTTTTGAAGTCATTTTTTTTCTTTATACCCTTGTTTATTATGTTGTATGATTCCGTTAACAATGCATAGATAAAATAATCGCTAACGATATTAAGTGGCAAAAATATAAATAAATTATTTATTGTAGAGTTCCCTGATTTCTCCAAAATCCCTTCATCACATCCTGAACTGATTGCCATGGAGCCATTTGTGAAATATGCCCCTTCAAAAAAAAGAAGAATGTTCCAAATCGTTCCAGTTCTCATCGGGATATCGACGAAAATTAAAGATTCCGATTAATTAAAAACCTCCTCCATTATTTCGAAGTCTGTTAAAAAAGGATAATTTTAGGCCAACTCATAAAATGAGCTTCATTTATTCAATTGCATGCTTTAGGGATGGATCAGGACTTTCAAGGGGCCCACCAGTTTCCTGACAGCTCTGGGTGTTGTACTTTATCGAATGGCGAGCTACCCATTTGGTTGGCCGCTCACCCCAGGTTTACTAATCCATAATAAAATGAGATCATCGCGACAAAGCTCTTTCCGCGATTTGTCACGACATCGACAGCGGGGTTTTGCCCCGAAAAGCGGCGGTGTACCTCCACACGCCATTCTGAGAGCTTTCGCCTCGAGATCCCACTGTAGAATAGTAACCTTCAGAGAAAACTCACCCCTATTGTTAGTGACATCATTACCAAAGAGGGTGAGATTTCTCTGAAGCTGATATACGCACGTTCCGAAGATTTATTTGTACATTATTTTAAAATTCTTTTCGTAAAGGATTCCATGACATAATCTGTGATGTAGTGAACGTTTCTGAGACGTATAAGTGTAATGTATTAATTATTTTTTTCTCACCATCAGGATATACCAATGATCAATCAATTTCACATCAATAAAAAATGATTCACAAGTTTAAAAAAAGCCGGGATTTTTGTTTTCGCACGGAAGTAAAAAACCACCGTCAAAGCTCAAAGTTGACTAGCAATAAAAAAGTTTTACAAAAGAACGTGAATGGGTTGGACTAAGAATGACTCATAAATTATAAACACACCACGCTGGGTCAGTGGGTAAGCCATAAAGCAGCTACTTAACAAAATGAAAATAATAAAATAAACAGTATTTTAGGTCGAAAAAAATAAAATATTGACGTTATTAAAAGCCTAACTTTGTGTCAAGTAGTTATTAAATCCACTTAACACTAAGTTAAGTGGGCAGCTGATTAACAAAGAAGAAGTATGTAAGAGTCTACCTACTTAATAAACATTATTGGTGCCTAAACAAATTGAACGTTCTGTTAGCAGTATACTTCACCATTAGCACTTGTACCAAAAGAGAAAAGTAAAGATATACTGGTTTACTGTCATACCTGGTGAAATTCACCAATCAACAAAACGCGATCAGCACATTTAAATCGCGTTCAAAAACTATCAGTGTCGCAGCATGAGAAGCAATTATCAATAGGTTCGAGGCATTTGCCTCGCGAGGCATTTGTCGCGCGAAGCTGCTCGGTTGGTGTGGACGTAATTGACATATAATGAACTATCAAAATGCGATTCCCTTATAGATTTTGTATGGCAATAATAAGAACTTTCTTTTTCAAATATGTTACCCATATTAGGGACTTCTGTACCGTGGATGCGTTTACAGACAGAATCTCACATAGACAAACACCCAGCCCGAAAAAAACACTTGTAGATCATACAAATATTTGTTCCCTGCGAATATCGAGATCGAGAGACCGCCACAGACTGCGCAGGAGTTGACCGCTCAACCACTGCGCCAACCACGCCGTTAATTTGTCAACTCATTGATTGATTGAAGCCCCTAAAGAACTTAATTTACAGTTGACTATAAATATCTGGTTTTAAAAATAAACCATGTGTTTATATTTAGAAAAAATGTTTTTATAGGGTTCCGTAGGGTCCCATTTTACCGTTTAGGTAACAGTAAAATAGGACTATAATTTCTAAGCCTTCGCTTTTTATAGTCTGTCCGTCAGTTACCATGCTGTAACCGCGAAAAAATCTGTGAAAATTCCAACTGAAAGTTTCAAAGAAAATGTATGTCAGTTGCCGCTATAAAAAAATACAACGAAAAACAATACAACAAACGTGTTTTTTTTGCTTGTTTTTGCTCGATGTTGATAACGGCAACTGGTAGACATTTGTCACAGAATATTTAGTTATTTTACTTTTAAAATAAATAATTAAAAATAAAATAAATCATTGTTTGCCGTTTTTAAAGATAATGGCTCGAAACCCTTCGAGCATCAATCCAGGGGCCTAGATTTGCCATACAAAAACTGTCAAAAACACACCATTGAGAGACCATTGTAACGTTTATAAATTAGTAGACTTAGGCCCCAGCTCGCACTTGACCGGTTTTTTGAGTTAACGGTGTCTTCCAGTTTTAGCTAATTATAATTTAAAAAAAAGAATTGACAGTGACAGCTCTTGATCGCGTTCTATTCCACTGGGGAAATCCGCTAGAAAGGTAAAACCCTGTCATTATATCCGGGATTTGATTGAAAACAATAACATAAACCTTAAATTTTCCATCCAGTAATCTGGGGTTTTGACGTAGTGGAAATGTTTTGCGTAACGTAAAACGGAGTGACATTGATTAGTTTTTAATTATAAAGAGACGCTACGCTTGCAATTTCAACGATAAGAATGCAAAAAAAAAACTGTACCTAATGATTGTATACTCATTATGTAAATTAATTATTGCAATAGAAAAATATAAAAAAATGTTTTTATTTAAAAAATAAACCTGCTTATCAAAGTTGTAACGAGCTACTTTGTTACCGACTATTTTCCCACGTTTTTATACACTCACTTTTATTGTTTGTATGTTTGTTTGTTTGTCGTTCCGATTGGACTTTTGCGACGCAATTTTGAGGCACTTCCCGATAAGCTAGAAAACTGAATTTTTGAACACGCTCTGAGTTCTGATGTCAATACATGACTAGCTAAGAAACGTCATAACAATCCAATATGGCGGCCACCCCAAGGTGATGAACTGGCTGTTTGAAATCCACCCCCATGATATGGGTATCAATTGAAAGGGTTTGCTGTCAGAAATACGAAAAAAATAGTCACATGACTTAAATCCATTATGGCGGACGTCCATGAGGGCAGACAGGCTATTTGAAATGCACCCCTACGATATGGATATCAAATGAAAGGGTTTGCTGTCAGGAGTACGAAAAAATATAGTCATGTGACTTTAGTGTAATGTGGCGGACGTCCAAGATGGCAGACTGGCTGTTTGAAATCCACAGGCTTTGATGCACTTCCCGATAAGCTAGCAGGCTGCAATTTTCAGGGTAGCTAAAAACCCGATAAACAAAGATAGTAATAATAAAATAATTATATTAATATACGCCCCCACGTTTTGAGTCGCCCCTCTCTCAGCCCCACAGGGTTATTTTCTTATTTTTAGAAATTTAAAAAACGTGGGTTTTTAGGTTTTTTAAATCTATTAATGATTTAAGTTATCGTTAACGTAATAATACAATTTGAATATTTTTGGGGTCACTTTGAGTTACGGGACTTTTTTTTAAGACTTAAAACTATTACAACAGTCTAATAATTGTATAAAACTACAAAACAAAAAATAATAATTACGTCTGTGCCACTGAAGTTTTTCAAACAATATTTTGCAACATTTCTGACTTAGTGTCAGAAAGGTAAACCGTAACAAACAATTAATTTCTACAGTTTCAGTAACGAATATTCTCTGACGCTTTGACAAAACATGGCCTATCTATCAGTCTGGCCACCAGAACGTACAAAATTTCTATCATCAAAGTTACCCCAGCTCTCAAAGTAACCTCATTTTTCCAGTACTTCCCAAATATTTAAGATTATAGATAAGATTTTCTTTTACTTTTTTATATGATGGTGTATTCAGCAGCTTCTTCTTCGCTTCTGCATGAAATCTTGAGTTCAAATACAATGTACTTCGTAAAGACTCACCGGGAGCATTCGCGTGTAACGTAACATTATAGATTCGCCTTTGAGAATTACATTATCTACCTCCCTAACTGATAGACTGACTAATTTAACAATGTATATGGGTATTTTTGGAAGGGTCTTGATCGTCCGCTAGTACTAGGCTACGTCCTCTAGAGAACATAAAGTCATGAACAAAAAAAAAAAGTAAATAATGACGTGCCCTGAAGCACCTTTAAAAATGTTTTATTATTTGTTTAAAATAATAAATTAATTCAGAAACTACAAAAAAAAATTGCTATTTAATGTACGAAACAAGAAAGTATTCTTGTATGAGTCCACCCAGGAAAAGACGGGAGTGAAATGCACGGTGTCCTGCAATAGCTCTTTACGTTCCGGGGCCCTCTTTCAGGAGTTATGACCCCTTACTACTGTGACGCTGTATTGTTTTTCAGTAAGTATTCCGTTCTCAACGTTATGAGGTTTCTTGCCTATTCTTATCCATACAAACCTACCCTTGCGAATGGATGTAGAAACAATCCCATGAAAACGCATTTCCTGGGAGTATGTATGTACATGTATCATAAGCCTTCTCTCGCGCCCGACATTGGTCGCGGCCATGCTGCGGGGCGAGACGGAGTGGGAAGCAGTCACCTCCTTCTGTGAAGCAGTCATGCTCGCGAAGGAGGAGAGGCCGCGTGAGAGAGAGGACAGCGTTCTCCCTCCGCCCCAACCGTAGTGGTAGACAGTACCGGCGTTAGGGTAAGGCGCGGTTAGGCGACCGCCTAGGGCGCCGAATACGAAGGGGCGCCGCAGGCCTACTTTCTGATAAACCTATAATTTCTCCGAAAAAAAAAACTGTGTTTGAATTTTTTAACTGTCTTTTGGAGACTATAATTTCAGTCCATGAAAGATGCACAGCTCAACGAGTATTCAGAATATTGGTCTTTTTTGTACAATATGAAAAAGATTCCGGAAAAACCTGACCTTCTAAAACTCTGTGGAGTCTCAAATTAAAATTAACTATAGACTGATGAGCTTATAAGCCTGAAATCTTTTTTGCCGGATCAGAATGTGGCTACCTCTGGTTTTTTTCAATTGTATTAGTTTTTATTTTTTTAAGAAATGGTTATTTCTTTTAATAAATGGTAATTTCATTTAATCCTGTTCCTTTTTTCATATGAGTTTGTATCCGGGCACGCCGCAATCGCGGCGATAAGACCCCTTTTTGAGGAGTGGCTGGATAGGCGTCACGACTTCCTGACCTACCGCGTGACTCAGGTCCTCACCGGACACGGATCTGATGAGGAAGGAGGAAACGCAGGACTGCCCCGCTCGGGCAAAGCACCGACGTGTCCTCACGGCGGCGATAGGCGGAGACCTCTCGCGCCCGGCATTGGTCGCTGCCATGCTGCGGGGCGAGACGGACTGGGAAGCGGTCGCCTCCTTCTGTGACGCAGTCATGATCGCGAAGGAGGAGGCGGGCCGCGTGAGGAAGACGATAGCGTCCTCCCTCCACCCCAGCCGCAGTGTTAGACGCCCACGGTGTCGGACGACGGCAGACGATGACGGGCCACCGTAGGCGCAGTCTTGTGGGCAGCGAGTAAAGGGCAACTCGCTGTCCGATCACGGACCATGCCCGGGTCAACGGCGCGTTGCGTTCTACGGACGCCTCAAAGAGCGTGAGCACTATGACAGGGCCCCCCTCTAGAGGGCCAGAGCCTTCCGGGGTCGCGGGACTTATCTCATTACCGTGACCCAGGAACATAAAAGGCTATTGAAAGACACCCTGGATTTTATTCAGTACAAGTCTGACAGTCCCTCCCGCCCTGCCCGAGGTGGGAGGACTCATTTGATGATGTTACCACGCTAAAAAATGTATTTGTATTGCAGTTAGGGGGCGCCGTAGAAAATCTCGCCCAAGGGCGCTGGTAGTGCTAAAACCGGCACTGGTGGTAGACTCCCATGGCTACGGATGTCGGGGGACGATCTCCGGCCACCGTAGGCGCGGGCTTGCTGGCGGCGAGTAAAGGGTAACTCGCTGTCTGACCGTGGACCATGCCCGGGTCGACAGCGCGTTATGTTCCAAGCGTGCATCAAAGAGCGTGAGCATATGGACGGGCCCCCCCTATAGAGAGCATAGCCTTGCCGGGGTTGCGGGACATACGTATACCGCGACTCCGGTACACAAAGGGCTACCGAAGGACACCGTGGATTTTAGTCGGTACAAGTCTGACAGTCCCTCCCGCTCTACCCGGAGTGGCAGGACTCATTTGTTGATTTTACCAAAAAAAAAACTCATAAGCCGTGATAAATAAACAGTGGAAATTTTCTAAAATGATTGTATTTCTATGGCCGCTATAACAACAAATACTAAAAAACCGAATAAAATAAACAAACATGACTTTTTACGTACGGAACCCTTCGTGCGCAAGGCCGACTCGCACATGGCCAGTTTTTCAGGGTTGGTTGCATACGATATACCTATATTATTTTTAGGGTAGGTTGCACACGATATATAGTTTTTTTAGGCTAGGTTGCACACGATCGATATATAGTTTTTAAGGTATTCGGTCCAAGTCAAATATTCTAAAAACGTAAAAACGAATACTATATTTTTAATATGCAAATATTTAAGATGTGAATGCAATGTTTTACATAATAAACAATATAACTCATATTTTAATAATTTAAAAGCAGCTTCGTGCTTTAAAAACCACTAAGTAAATAAAATAATTTACTTGCTATCAAACCATCACAATAGATTTTCAACTATTCTCTTTTAATTTAGGCACATCTATTTTTTTAAATTCAGAGGAAGTTATTGTTTTTCTCACAATTTTTGAGTTACAGTGGCCATGTTATTCTAAAATGGTTGAAGCTCATCATTTGACAATCATAACAAAAAAACTTTTTATACTATAAGCATACATCTAGGAATGCTTTAATGAAGCTTCTTTACGGCAAAATAGCTGTTTCGGAATCGACTAAATCTGACCGTGAATAAATTTCGAGAATATCAAATTTTCACACGCATATAACTGTACTTATCTGAAACTTTTGTGAGACTTACAAGCTCGTTTCAGGGTGCCAAAGAAAAGGGCATTGTGACATTAGCTCTAATAAAAAAAAAACAATTGTTACAACATTATGTTATAAGATACACTATCTGTTATGTAAAAAGCATAAATGTAGGTATAACGTAAACAGCTACGATGAAAACTCTGAAAAATGCTGAGACGCTTGCAAAAAAAATCATATCGGAGCAACAAAAATCTTCTCTTTCTTACCCACAAACAATTGACTTAAAATGTCAAAGAAAGAAAAGAGAACAACAACAACATACTCAACGAGACGCATCTTCAAAATCCAGGTGCGGTATGCGCATGCACAGGTGTACTTGAACGCGAAAGAAAAGGTCACGGGCATGTCGACGTCATTTTTCCATCGGCTGAATAAAACATCGGCGGCGCTTCCCTCGCGCAGCAGTGGTGCCCATGAGTGTTGATCCTGCGCCGCCTACATGCGCGTACGCACTTTATAACAATCGAGTCGCGCGATAAATAGAACGCGTGTGTGTGACTGTTTCTGAACTGTGTCGTGTTGTGTTTTCTTCCTGATTTATGAAATATATTTTTTGAAAGTAAGTAGATAAGGGAGATATTATTTGATGTACCTACCATTTTAGAAGTAATAGAAAATTTGCGAAATCAAGCCTATGACATTCCTATAAAAAAGAAAGAAACAATAAAGAAATAAATTACACAAGCGAGCAAAAGTGTGGAATTACTTGGAATTGATCCGAGATAGCTCATAAAAATAAGGGCATGATTTTAATGAATTTCATATCAACTTAAAGATAACAATAACCTTTAAAACTGCATTTTTATTACACTTATCTAGTTATTAAGTACTCAAGATCGAATGGAATTGCAGTAACTTATTTCATTTAGCTCGCGAGTGTAGTTTGTCATTCAAAACTCCTTTACTACATAATATAATTAATTCTCTGTGAAAAATACGCAGTTTAATAACCTTAGTTTTTATCAAATAAACTTAGAGTACCGACTAGTTGCCGGATCGGCTTTGCGACTTTTCCGAAAATTTTCTCATATGAAACACTGTTTTACCCGACCAGAATAATCGCCCACAATTGCACGTAAAAGTGTAAATAAATAGATAAAAATAATGAACATATTTTTTTTTCGAAAAGAGTTTTTTATTTTACTCTTTTTAGTTTAAATATTCAACCCAAATTCTTGTCAAATACATCATTTTCTTACAATGTGCACTAGAATTTTGTAATCCGTAACACCGGTATTAACATCGCTCATATACACAATAAGCTAATAAAATTCCCTATCTCAAATTGGATGAAATTTTCATGGGACCACACTGCAAGTATCCTGCATCGAACAAAAAAAGAATCATACTAATCGGACTAGAAACCTCGGAGTAATCGATGTACATACATAAAATAAACCGATCGAATTGAGAACCATTTCCTTTTTTTGAAGTTCCAATTAAATGACAGATCAAGCTACATCAAAAAGTTCCAGAATTGTCACATACTTAAACAATGTAGTTTATTATAATAATAAACGGAATATTTATGTAAATGAAGTTCCTATAATGGCTTCATAAAAACTAATAACAGTCGCGCCTAATAAAACCACCAAATCGACTTAAAATTCTGAATCTAGTGTTACCTATCTGAATTAGTTTAATAGAAAAGAAATATACTAGCGAGCAAAGTTATGGAATCACTTACTCCTATCCGCGCGTTATGGATAACTTATAAATTATTAAACGATTGATATTTAAACTTTGGATTTAAACGAGGCAAATGACAGAGCTGTACGTATTGGTCGGATGTAATTTGAATACATCGACAAGCAAAGAAGAATTAATTAGTTACGAACAATAAAATGGTACCATATTTAAGGTTTAACTGTTAACTTCAAATTGAAACCAAATTCATCAAAATCACGCCATTATTTACGGAGATAGAGATCAATTCCAAGTAAGGGCTAATTTCAAACCATTTAAGGAGCTATGCCAAGGGCAAATTTTTCAACAGTCAGATAACTTTTATTTGAGGATTAAAAATGGCGGTTTGACAGCTTATCTATACAAAATATTTATGTGAAATCACTATTTTTATTCTTTAGATAAAAGTTATCTGATTATTAAAAATCAGCTCAAGTGATTCCATAATTTTGCTCGCGAGTGTAAATGTTGTGAAATAATCTTTATTAACGTGAAATATGAAAGCTTAAAATATCTACATATTCCGTTTACTAATAATACCCAGCATCAAAATATTATTATATACAATAATCATACACGTGGGAATGATTTAATTAGGCATCTGCTATTTAATTATGTAAATTTTATTTCACTAAATTATCACAATAATTACAATTTAGCCTATCCAGTGATATTAATTCAAGGTGTATTATACAATTAAATATAAAGCATTTATTAAAATAATTTAAGTAATAAGAACAATCAAAAGACCTTTTATTGCGTGGTAAAATCATCAAATGAGACCACCCAGGGCAGGGCGGGAGGAATGAGGGACTTTCTTTTGATTGTTTCCCTAGTCGATGGATAGATGGCGCTGAACTTGGTATGTTACTGCATTGAACGGATCGTCGTCATTTTTTTGTTTTTTTTTCACTTGATTGTAATTTTGAGATCTTAAATCGTAACATACATGTCATGTCATTGTCAGTCGCATCACATCACACCATTGGTATTTGGAAATAAATAACAATAAAGAAAAAGAAAAAAATATTCATTGACCAGTTTTTAATTTAATTTATGAGTTCCTTTTTAATTTATGAGTTTTCCACGCCATAAAGTAAATGTGCCAAGAGAAAAAGAAGAGAAATCCGTGCCTCGTGGATTTGTGTAAAAATGAAGGCCTAAATCTAGTGACGTAGTCAGTTCAACGCCATCTACAGAGTTCTTGGAAACTACTTTTTTTTTAATACTCGAAAAAGAAAACTTCTCATTGACAGACTCATACTGACTAAAATCCACGGTATCCTTCAATAGCCCTTTATGTTCCGGGTTCACGGTAATGAGATAAGTCCCGCGATCCCTGCAGTCTTTGGCCCTCTAGAGGGGCCCCGTCATCATGCTGACGCTAATCAAACGAGCTTACTACAAATGTAAAACTATACTTGTAGTTGCAGCCATTGAACTATTACTACTACGTATAGAGACGACACCACGCATCACCACTATGTCCCATCCAGGACGAGTGCGCGCGCATAGAGCACGCCACAGAGCTGTCAAACAACTGAATGAACTTGTGCGCGTTGTCTCATCCTGGATGGGACATAGTGGTGATACGTGGTGTCGTCTCTATACGTACTAATAATAGCTCAATGGTTGCAGCCTTAACCGGGCCTACAACGAAACAACGGCCTCGTTAAGAAAAATCCAAAAGAAAGTGTGAATATGAATGAAAGAAACTAGTTTATCGTATGACAGTTCCAGACAAACAGTTATCCGTATAACTGTCTTTTTATAATTCAATTAGTTGCTGTTCCTAATGACTTGTGCCTATTTGACAATACTAAACAAAACAGACACATCTTTAAGCTAATTTTATTTTATTTTATGGAGGTTTTTGTTTCTAATTCTATGGGTTTGCCCAACGTTTTTTAAAACTTAAAAAAAACACAAGTTATGTTTTGTAACCTAATGTCTAACTCATTCTTTATTAAATTGATTGATTGTCAACTGTAACCTTGAGCGAGCTTACAAAATACTGACTAATTTACGTAGATCTATAACAGTGAATGAAAAATTCAATGTTATAGATCTATGTATAGCAGTTCATTCGGACTGAACGATGAATGACTGAAAGCACCGGTTGAAAAGATTTCAACCCCTTTATGCCAAATAATCTGTAAAAAGTAATCGAGCCCTTAAAGGTTTATGTAACTTACGATTTTTAGACCAGTCTAAATTCCATCCATCAAGTATCAGGAAGTTTTAGAGCAGGCAGTCAGTGTCAAATCCTAAACCAGTTCTCAGAAACCTAACTTATAAACTAAACCGTTAGTCTGTCGAATATGTAGATTAGTTTTCGAAATGCCAAGAAAAAAGGTTTACCGTCTTAGCATAAAAAAGTTAAACATCTTTTTAACAGTTTGTCCTTGTCTAAGAAAACTGTCAACGTCAAAACGACATTTCATATTGTTATAAGTCTTTAATTTTTTTTTTTACTTTGATCCACACATGTAATTTCTCCTGTGTGCGTTTACAAATATAGAAACACACGTACTCGAACACCCAGAATGGAACAACACCCAGACCCGGGTAATTGCCTGCAGGCCATACAAATATTTGTTCCGTGTGGGAATCGAACACTGTGCGCTACGTAGCAGCGGAACAATGAACCACTGCGCCGACCGTGCCGTTTTGCAGTTACACTTTTTTTTTGACAAGCGTTCAACAGATGTTTAACTTTTTGTGTTGAAGGGGCTTATATAGGATCCCATACGCCATATTTAAAAGAATGCGTTTTAAAATAAAATGTTATATTGTATATCTAATTTAAAAATTTAACCTAAATAATATAATAATAATATTTTGCCTTCATACTCAAAAAAATCATCAATGACTTTAACTTTCGAACATTATGAATGTGAGTAATAAACAAGTTCCGTAATTTTACGGATACAAAAAAAAACCTCGTTGGTTATTTTAAATAAAATATTCAAGTTGAACTATTAGTAGGTTCCTGTTTTATGAAGGTCAATACCGGTGGCAATTGTCCAGCAGTTTGATAACCCCGTGTTTTTAATTTAAAATAGGTTATGGCTGATATAGACCTACCAGTACTCGATCGATAAATCATCATCTGCCTAGCCTTTTCCCAACTATATTGGGGTCGGCTACCATTCGAACCTGTAGCTGAATGTATTTTACAATGAGCAAAACGAAATAAAAAAAAGTTATTGTCCAGTAACTCAGTTTTGAGGATCAGATAGACAGTCGCCACGTAAATCTTGCAACTGCTTCCATCTAGATTGCAAGACAACCTGAACATAGTTGGGAAAATGCTAGGCTGATTGTAGTGTCGTGGGTTTAGAATCGAAATGCAACGATAATAATTATTATTAAAATTAAAATAAAAAAATTGAAATAAATAATATGACTCCATCTAGATCAGGGTTTCTTAAAGTGGGGTCCACGGACCCCCTGGGGGTCCGTAGCATGTGCACAAGGGGTACGCAGTAGGTCAGCTAACCCTTAACCTATTTACTGGGAAATACTATTGTCGCGTCATCGCATGAATTAATTGAAAAAAGACTAAACTTCTAGGGCAGGTTTTGTTTCATGTTTGACTCTGACAGTCTGATCTATTGAAAATATTCTTTGACAGGGGTCCGTGGAATTATTTATATTGTGAAGGTGGTCGGTGACTGCAAAAAGTTTAAGAAACCCTGATCTAGATGATATATTTCTATATTGAAACTATACATATATTTGCATTACCCATACATGAGACAAACAATAATGATCGTTCAAAGGACAAAATAATTAATGTACAAAAAACCAGACAAGTGTAATTGCAATACATTAGATGTCACACAGAAGACCACGAAACTCCGCAATTCCGCATCGAGACCGCAAAAAACGGTATTCCGTGACGTCATTATAATCGCATTAAATGTGACAATTATGTATTTATACTATTTACTAGTTAATCATGACCGTGACCAATCACAAGGTTTGTCACTGATCTATTACGACCCGCAAGCAATATGGTTTACATTTAATTTTCTTAAACCGGTTTTGCAAACTAGTCTTGAGCTTCAAGAGATTCTGTTGATACTTGTATGCGTTTTCCGCAACAATATGCATTACTCGTTCCCATTCTGTTTATTGTTGCAATTATCATTTTTATTTCCAAACACAAAGACCTTTTTTAATTCAAATAATCGTGGTTTTCGGAGGCACTTATTTAGATAATTAGAAGTAACTTAATTAGAATAAACCTAACTATTTATAACTACTTTTGAATAGTTAAATAGTTGTCATTTAATGTTAATATTTTCATTAAAATTGCCATTAAATTCTAAAATAAACACCGTACCAGCGCCAAGTTTTAATCTACTTAATTACTCCACTTTTGGCGCGTTCCTAATTTATTTGATCAAACTGAATAGACGGATTTACACAAAAATAACGTTAATAAAATTTTGTAAGGACCCGCCAAATATTTTTTCTAAATTTATCAATAAAACGTAACGTCAACAAACACAAAATAAAAAACGAATCTGTAGTGTCATTTTCAAGTTTTGCCGGACTAACTAACGGCACGGATATTGAATTCAACATTTATAAATTAAATAGTAATAATATACATTACAAATTAACATTAAATAAACACTTGATGAATACCTCCTGAACTATGTAAACCCCAAAATAACATAAAAAAAGAAAGACTGCTAACTTGATTATGTGAAATATTGTAAAACCCTTATAAAATCATTGGTAAAACCAGTCAAATATTTAAAAAAAAAGTTAATAACCACATTTTTTTGGTTGAAGAGAAAAGGTCAAGGTTATGTTTCTCTTTTTTCTTTCCCTTGTTCATTTATGTTGATCATTAGTTAAAAATTTACATTTTTATATTTAGATTATTGCGTAACTTTATTTATAGACGTTATATCTATAAATATAAGTTACGCTTTGATCGAAATAAGTTCTCTTTCCAGAAAAATCTTCTCAAACGATTCTTTCTTTAGAGTTTATTTCAAAATATCACAATTATTAAATGTTGATAATGTTGTTGAAATATAACCATCAGTTTCCGGGTAAACAACAACAAAAATAAAGAATCTATACATAGATGAAGACTAAATTTAGAACTTGGTGTTTTCCTTTTCTGTTTTTTTGGTAAAATCATCAAATTAGTCCGCTTTGGTTGCGGAAGGGACTGTCGGACTTGACTGACTTAAAACGACCCAGTCAGGCGTTTAGTGTTATAGGGACCCTGATACTATGCTGATAGGTCCTTAAAACAGGCGTGAAACAAAACGCGCCATCGAATTGGGTCAGGCCATGTTCTTGATCGAGCTAAACATTACTCGCCTGTGGCCGGAAATCGCGTCGTGGTCTCCGCCATTAGTAATACATTACAAACGGGGAAGCAACCTTGCAACCTTGACTTCTAGTTTAGTAATAATTATCCATGCCACGCAATCATAGATTATTATTAGTAAGTTATTGGATAATATTTCCATGTAAAATTGGATTGATAAGGGGTTGCATAGAAAAATTTACGTAATATTAACAATATAACAAGGTCTTCGCGGTACAAACAGAAATTTCACCATATCTGATTCCAGTCCACACATGTAAGTTTCACTATTTATCCAAATTTTAAACGATCAATCCTCACCAAACATAGTTTTTTTTAAAACGCGGTTTACTTGTCCGAGATGTGCTTTTTTCTTTGCCCGATTATCGAGTTCAGATTATTTATACCACCATCCGATAGCAAAATTAGGATATTTCTAAAAACATAAGTTTTCGGGAAAGTGCACCCAGTTGTGAGCCTCCCTTTGGGTCTTCTTGCCTTGTTTTGTTCTGAAAAATAAAAGTCAGTTAAATTCACTCACCCGATTCTGACTTTCAGAAGTTGCAATTACGTGGCGGAATTGGCCTAAAAAGCGCACTGATAACTAAGCATTGTTTTGTAGTAGAATCGACCCAGGTCTTTAAAATTTTATTTATTGACAATAAGGGACATTTTTGAAAAGAGTAGCAATGGAAGATCGGGTGCGTAGCATTCGGAACCGGCATTCTTGTATGACCAGTTCACCGGTCACCTCGGGATAAAAGCAATGGGTTTTCTTACTACGTCACTCACCATAGGAAACGTCCAACCTGGACTGTGTCTAATACTTGACGTTACATAAGTTATCGTAAATTATTACGTATTTTTTTTTTGTAAAGCAATCAATCATGTCAAACATACTCGAAGTAATTTCAAAGCAAAATAGTTTTTCATGAATTAATAACGCACAGTTTACATGGAGAACAATATAAAAACTGACGTTGACTGTGGACTTTACATCCTAGTTTGACATTTTTATAGTTGTCATCTGTCACATTACCAAAAATAAATCAGTGACCTGTGACTGTTGACTAGCTTTAAATGTTAAGCAAAAACATTTTTTATGTTTTTTTTATAATTGCCCCACACTAGGAATCTCTTCCTGTATCATGGGTGCGTTTACATACATATAAACTCACATACACAAACACCCAGACCCCGAACAACTACACGGTAAAAAAGGATTTCTTTGAATAAGAAAGACCAATTTCTTGAAATATTTGTTTATTCTAAAAATATATTTACTTAAGCCAATGCAATATTTTTAAAACAAAAATACCACTCGTATTTCATTCAGACAATTTTTTTCTTAGTTATTATGAGAAATATTTTTATTTCAAGACTTATTTAAATTTCTATCAAGCAAAATGACTTAATTGAAATCAAGAAATCTCCAGCTTCTTGCATCAAATTTAAATTATCTTAAATCAATTAAAAGTTACTTTGATTGAGATTCTTTAGTTTTAAACAGAGAAAATCTATTTTTTTTGGAACAACGTAGTCATGGTTTTCGATAAACACAATAGTATTTTACTTTGAGAAATGTATCCCTAACACAAAGGCTTTTAGCCTGATGTCAAGAGTACTTTTTCTTTACACACAACGCAACAAAACGCAAGTTGCAAGAAGCAAGCACACACAGGCGTCATTCTCGATCTCTCGATCGATCGGGCTCTGTGTTGATTTTGCGTTTTTGTGTTGCGCTGCGAGGGCAATTTTTTTTATACGAGTTTAACAAACAACAGGCTATTAAAACGATTTTGTGTGTGAATTACGCGCTATAAACCGTGCAGGGTCAGTGGGTGATCTTAGGACTCAGGGCTGGATGCCACAAAATGGATGCCATCACTTCCTTACTACAAGCCTGGAATATTCCAGAGGAAATCATTAACAACTTTGTGCGTAAGTGATTGTTACTTATTTAAAAAATAAACTTTAATTTGGGAATGAACGAGCAACAAACATTCAAATTCATAGTTATAAGTTATAACCTTAGTATAAGCATGATATTTTTAACCTTAGTTTTCTTGTCTATCTTTTGCAGAAAACGGAATAACAATAGAACATCTACCGAAATTGAGTCCAGAAAATTTAAAAGAATTGTGTCCACATATGGGCTCAAGACTTGTTTTACAAGAAAAAATTGTTGAGCTGGTCACTGCCCACGTATGTTTCTATTTTACTTTTAATAAGTTAGTAACTATGCTCAAGGTGCTTTCATATAGCCAGTCTTTATAGGTCACGTTAAATAATTATTTTCCGTCTTGCTAAAATACTATAATTTTACAGGCACCAACAGAAACTAACAGCAGTGTATGTAATAATACTCAAGTCCAAGTCCTTGGAGATCCCACTGCCACAACCAGTAATTTTGAGACTTACACCAACAACAGCAGTAGTGTAATAATTTCTCTAGATTCAATACAAGTACTGGATCCTGACACCCAAAGTATCCCTAGAAAAACCTTTCCAAATTTTGACTTAGAAACATTACTGCAAACTTCAGCAGGTGGCAATAGTATTCTAAAATACTATCAAACATATGACTTTTTGGATAATACCAAGAGGAACCAATTAGTAGATATTATCATTAAACATATATATACCTACATTGTCAACTGGTAAGCATAAAAACTTATCTTTGTTAATACCGGCCAATTGAAATAACAGACCTATAGATTATCATTTTTCTGTTTCAGCCGAATAACCTATGAAGAATATAATGTAATAGCAGCGAAAATCATCTCTTTGTTTCCAAAAGAGAACATTGGAACTTATTACACCAAGCCAATTACAAAAAGAATTTCCATAAATGGGCGCTCCACAATTGCCCGTGGTAAACTAGTCGATAAAGTGAGAAACCTTCTTTATAAATATGGAGATAGAAAAAGACCATCAACATCTGAGTTAGAGAATACTCCACCTATAAAAAAACATGTAGAGGACTTGCAGAGTAAGTTATTAATATTTAATAATCATGTTCTTGCCTATGGAATGAATGTATGGTTACTATGCAAATTCTGCTGTGTGTGTGTGTGTGCACTATAGACCATGAATGGGGAATTAATTTGGATGATGTTCCAGGATGATTTAATTTAATAATTTACATTCTTACATACACACTAAACTACTAAAATTATTTTGTTTTAGACTTGTATTCAAGAGATATATTGTTTCTAAACAACAATACTGAGCCATGGGTTGAAGTGATACAAAAATGGAAGAACACATTCAATGTAAGAAAAGAAACTGAATACCAAAATGTTCACAAATTTTTAAAAGAATGGAAAATATTATATGATCAAAGAAGTGACACATTGGTGAGTAATTTAATTACTGATTGATCACCTACTTGACTCTTACTATCCTTATATTTTCGACAACCACAACCCTCTGCCCTCTGCGTAGTGGGTCCCGGCTTTGATTCCCGGTCAGGATAATGTAGCGTGTGTTCACTGGCACAAATATTCCTAATAAAGTTTAACACTTCTATTTCTTTCCAGATAAATATTGACTTTGACTTATTGTATCCAGAAAAAGGATTAAATTTTTATTTAAACTGGAATAGTTTTTTTGAAAAATTAATCACTCTAAGACCGCCACGAGATGAAAGAACTAAAAACCTTATAGAGTCACTGAAAAATCTTGAAGATGATGATAGTAAGTACCTACTTAAAGTGCTGTGTTTATTTCATTTAAGATCTTTATACGATTATGATAATAATTAAATCTTTTTTTTTTCAGCAAAACTTCCTACTCAGCTTAAAATACTTGCACATCTAGTGCCTCCGAAGGGAAGATTATCAAAAAAAATTAAATTCACAACACAGGAAGCTATCGACTCTTTATATATTTGTGTGCAAGTACGTATTTTTAACCTCCAAGGCAAAGAGGCGATTATTATAAGTTTGACCGCTATGTGTGTGTCTGTCTGTGTAGCTTTTAAACGGGTGAACCAATTTGGATGGGGGTTTTATTATTTGAAAGCAGGTGTTCTAGCGTTGGTTCATAGACATGTTTTATCAAAATCGGTTGAGCCATTTCAAGATCATCAGCTCTTTTCTAGTTTTTGAAGAGATAATGAGCAATTTGTACTGGTTGGATGGACTTCCATAATTCAATATCATGGTAACCTTTACCAGGAAAGATTGTTGAGGATAAATTGGAAATATATTTAATGTTTTTTTTTTACATATACTTAGTAGGTTCAAGTGGGAATTGCAAATTGTTCTAAATGTAGAAATAATTAAATAAAATTTAAAAAACCCCCAACTCGACTAGCTTGGATATGTTACGAGTACTTATTACTTTATAATTTACAACTCATAAACTTAAAGGGCCAATAGATACGTGTTAATTTTAGCTTTTATGACTTAGGCTCTGCCTAGTTTGGAATCAGTCAAGTTTATTAATGTATTTTTTTTTTCTTAACAGAATATTGGCGATATAGACCAGGTCATAGACGAACAAAAACAAAAGGCAGGAAGCAAGAAGCTGCCTGTTCAACCCTATATTATACTACAAGGAACCTTACAAGCATGCAGTTCACCATTACTTATAGTTGATGATGTAAGGTACCAGTTTTCAACCACAACAAAAGCTTTTGATACTCTCTTTAAGCTTTACCATACTTTTAACGTTAAATATCCGAAACCAGGTGACCATTTATACCTGATCATACAAAGATGCGTATATAAAATTGAAACTAATTATGACAATGTTGTCTCGTACATTATTGATGTTTTGAATTTATAATTTTGCCAAAAAAAACTAAAAGTACTAATTTTTTTCTATGCGTACTAGGGTGGATAGGTTTATGCATCTTTGAATTGCGATTAAGTCTCAGTATATTCAACATAATAATTCAATTCAAAATTTTTGTAATTGAGAAGCTTTTGTGTATTATTTAATTTCCAACAAACGATTTTTTACCAATTTATACTTACCGTGTTTTGTTGTCATCGAACATGAATCTGAATTGTAATTATTGTCACCTAAAAGTTTGTGATTTTAAGCAGTACATTTTTCACTTGGAAACAGTCCATAAAATAAATAACTATTTTGTGTGTCCTTTTCAGAGTTGCAAAAGGACATATGATAAAAAAAACCGATTTAAAAATCATTTAACAGTGTGTTATAATCTAAATCACAGTAGGGATAGCATTTCTCATGACAATAGTAATAATACGAGTCAGTTTATTTCACCGGAATGCAGTACTTTCCTGAGTACCAATGATCACCAATCTCGTGATACATCGCCTTCAAATGATATAGACTCTGAAAGTGAATCTTTTATAAAATCTATAAAATCATTCTTAAATATATTTGTATGCAATTTATATGGCTTTATTGGTTTACCAAGATCTTTAATACAAACTTTTATAGAATTGGTTTATAACTTAATCAACAACATTACTTTAAAAATATATGATACAATTAAAAACGAACATGTAGATGCCACAAAAAAAATAGATGTTGTGCAAGAAATGATATTAGCATTACCGGACATCTTTAAAGATTATGATACAGAATATAAGCGTTTGAAACAGTTAGCTGACAATAAATATTATGTAGCTCCTGTAGAAGTCACCATTGGATCTACCAAAGATCGACAAAGCAAAAATAATGATTTAACCATGATACTAAAAGAAAGAAAACTCTACATGACACCACTTAGACAAACATTTAAACAATTTTTACACTTACCTGAAGTACTTTCTGACATCTTAAATTATCAGCAAATACTTTTTGATGAAAACAATGCTACTGACTGCGATGTGATTCGAAATATGACTCAAGGATCTTTGTGGAAAGAAATAATGGCTAATAAGGAGAAAGATAATATTTATATTCCTTTAATTTTGTATTTTGATGATTTCGAAAGTGGCAATGCTCTAGGAAGCCATGCAGGCGATTATAAGTTAGGTGCAGTTTATATTTCTATTGGAACTATTCCACCAGAAAAATCAAGTAGGTTTGGAAAATGTTTTTGTGGCTCAAGTATTTCATTCTAACGATAGAGTGTATTTTGGCAATGAAGCAGTTTTTAACAAGATAATTGAAGAACTTATGTTTTTAGAAGAAGTTGGCATAGATGTTGCTTTGCCAACCAAAAACGTGACAGTAAAATTTATATTAGTTACTTTATCAGGAGATAATTTAGGTCTCCACGGCATATTGGGTCTTGTCGAAAGCTTTATGGCCACAAATTTTTGTAGGTTTTGTTTAACTACTAAAACAGAATCTGAAACTCAATCATGTGAACTGAATAATCTGCGAATACCTTCAGAATATGATCAACATATTGAAAATCGTATAGGAATTAAAGAAAAATGTGCTTGGAATTGTTTGAAAAATTTTCATATTTACAAAAATTTAACATGTGATTTGATGCACGATCTTACGGAAGGAGTGCATAGATATGGAATGGCCCTTGTCATTCAATGTTTAATTGATAAAAAATATTTCTCATTAGATCGTCTGAATTCTAGAATAAAGTATTTTAAATACAATACAAGTGAAAAAAACATACCGCCACCGATAAATAATCAACACTTGGTAAAAAAAAGTTTAACTATGTCTGCTTCTGAAATGCTATGTCTTGTAAGAAATTTTGTTTTTATAGTTGGAGATTTAGTTGAAGAGAAAGACCCCGTTTGGAATTACTATTTAATATTGTTGGAAATGACAAATATTCTTACTTCACATTCGTTTTCCTCAGAATTAATCGATTATTTAAAAGGTATTATTGAAGTACATCACCAGCAGTACCTTAATTTATTTCAATGTACATTAAAACCTAAACACCATTTTCTTATTCATTATCCAACAATTATTAAAAAAATAGGGCCACCTATACTAATAAGTGCTTTTAAGTACGAGGCAAAACACAAAGAATTAAAAAAGGTATGTCAATCAATAACATCGCGCAAAGATCTTCCTTTGTCTGTTATGAGGCGTTGTCAATTAAAGCAAAGTTTTCGATACGCAACAGACAAGGGTTTGAATGATAATCTTTTATATGGTAAATTTGAATTTGACAATGACAATCGTGAGAACAAAAATTGCATTTATGTTGATTGGTGTGAACTAAATGGCATTAAATACACGGTGAATAATGTTCTGCTGCAAGATGTAAATGATGATATCCCGAAATACTATATTATTAATAAAATAATCATTAATAGTAATACCAATGACATATTATTTAAATGTTTTTTTTTAGATATCGTTAATTATAATGCTCATTTCAGAGCATATAAGGTAATACAAACATTACATAGTTGTACTATCGCATATAGAGATTTGTACACAAATTTAACTTCTGTAGTCTATAAAGTAAACTCAGATTCCTATGTTAAAGTTGATTTTTGATAATTATGTTTTATTATTATTATTATTATATTCTGACCGTAGACTAGAAACTAAATATGTATAATACGCTATGGCCGCTTTATATGGTCCAGTGTCGCCACTTCAGTCTTCTTCGGTTCAAATTTTATTGTCTCATCTCATGTTTTTTTCTTAGAATGTCCTTTCTCACAATGTCCTTTACTCAAAATGAAAAATATAAAGCAATGAAAATGCATTGAAAGACATTAATTTGTCAAATTTGTTTACAATAATATACATAAAGTTTAATTCTTTTTTATACATGTCGTTGAATATTTTGAAAAAATGAGTGATCAATAATAATATTTAAAGCTAATTTGAAGCTTACTATAATATATTTTTTCTGATTTCACATTTGACCAGTCAACTAAGTATTTATTATAGGTCCTTGCCAAAAATATAACAATACTAAAGATTAGGCAATTACATTTTTTTTAGTGGTGTAACTATTACTGTTCTTTTAATTGACTTTTTTTGTATACAAACATAATAATTTAATGTCATCCAATGCATTTTCATTTATTAATTTTTCATTTTGAGAAAGGGACATTTTGAGATAATGACTTTTTGATAAAGGACATTTGGAGTAGGTGAAGGATATTTTGAGAAAAGGACATTATGAGATGAGACGAATTTTATCCGCCCAGAATTCGTACATGTCTGCACTTCTGTAAAAAATCTAACATACCAGTCTCTAGATTGGGTCCTGTTGTTTAAATAGAAATAGTCTAGCCTGCTATGTATTGTACCTAAAAGCAGCTGCTTTTCGCTAAATTGCTTTCTGTAACTACAGCGAATCATACTTGGCTGATTTAATTGTTTCTAAATAAACAGCAGGACAGCTACAGAGAGAAAGTGTTGCTTTTTTAAATTTGGCCTTTTTACTGAGATATGTATTTTTTATTGAGGTGGCGCCGCTGGACCGTATAAAGGCGCCTATGTTAAGATTTATTTTTATCTCTTGAAGATTTTTTTTTAACAAATCTGTTTGTTTTTTTGTTTTTAAAGATTTGTCATCCGTTTTAATTAAGACTGAACTATAAGTTTAGTATTTACTCTGAATAGCTATCATTGTACATAATTTATAAGTACATGTCTGCTAATACATATTGTTAAAGTTGATTTTTTATGATTATAATTTAAAATAAACGTTTTTATAATTCTTCCTAATGCTGTCTTTTTATTATTTAAGTCATTTTGCGTTAAGCAGGAGGACGACATTAATTACTGGTCATGTTAAACAATGTACGAGTACTTTTGTACGGGTCCATTCATCGCCACGAAGAGAAGGAGTAGTGAAGCGAAACATTTTTGAAACGAAACAGATAGCATTTTTTGCTCAAATCCTATGCACAGTTTCGTTCCAAAATATGTTTGTTTCTCCTGTGTTTTCTTGCGTGGGAATATAAATCGATCCCAAACTGGTATCACTGACTCTGGCTTGGCCAGCATCAGGGATTTCAATTTTGATTACACAAAAAAATTGTCGCTAATTAGTCACTTTTACAATTAGTCACTTTTGAAACAGTGACCGACTAATTCTGCTATTTGGTGACTAATTAAGTAATTAGCGACAATTTTTTTGTGTTATCAAAATTGAAATCCCTGATGCTGGCCAAGCCAGTGTCAGTGACGCCCCAAACTGTGCTCTTGTTTTAAACAAGCAAAATGGCTTAAATCAAAAATATCCCGTTTTTTATCGCAAGATAGTAAAATCTTAAATTAATTATATAAATAGATTAATATTAAGTACAAAGTTCTATAACAAAGACATCGACTGCTTTGATACAACAAAACCAACAGTCACAATGTAAGGAATTGTATTTGAACGTGAGATCTTCAATAGCTCACAACAAAAAAATATGAATCTTCATTCAATACACACAATCTCAATTTTCCATTTAATGTTTTTCATCAAAAATCAGTTATTACTTAGGCCAACTAAACGGTTACTTTAAATGAGTAAAATAATAATTTACTCTAAGTAAGGTTAGTCTACAAGAGATAAAGAAAAATGTTGGTATGAAGAATACATTTTACTTGACTGTAAATATAGCGGTGTCTTGAATGAAACAACACGTGTCTTGGATTAAATTTATTATTCTTGTAACAACTTAATATTTTTAAGAATATTTTTTACTATTACGAAGAAATTTTTGTCTAGCGTCTATAGGGAGAGAATCATTTTCTTAGATTCAATAAATATGTCTTAATCTAAAGTAATTTGTCTCTTTATAAGAAATCTGTTTTTACCGTGTACTTGTAAATTATACATATATTTGTTACGTGCGGGAATCGAACCCGCTGCACAGCCGTCGATCGGGGTTCTCGCTAGCCTTTCAAGGATTACACGCGGAATTGTAAAGTTAAAAAGACAGTTTTAAAAACATTAAAATAACCTTTTTGGAATTCTTTTATTAATATTATAATTAATTATACTCGCAAATTTTAAGCTCAATAAAATTATACACTAGGGTAAAAAAAAGTAAAAAAAAAAAATCAACTAGCTGTGACCATTTTAAACAAAATAAAGCCATTTGTTTCTTTTATTTCTTAAATTTTCCACTAGTGTCCTAGCGTAAAAAAAACATTTGTCAATTACCTCATGATGAAGACAACTTGAATCATTATAAACTGCAATCGTTGGACCTGTTCAGGAAAACCAGCTTCTCACTAAGTCGATTTAATCAGCGAGACATGCGAAGGTCCAATACTGACCACTTTAAAATCCAAGTCACGCAAACATTTATGTAGATGTTCTTTTGTTGTGGACAGGTACCTACCGCCAACCTCGGCGACGACATCGACTTTGAATCCATAACAACAACAATGAAAACACTACCATGATACCTACTCGATTAGGAAAGTCCGATCTCTTTCCGTTTCAGAATTATCCTTAGCATTAAAATTCAACATTGTACTCGCGTGAGACTTTATTTAGAACTCTGCTTCCGTTTTGCCCTCAATACTTCTGAATTCCGAATCAATGTTGTGATGCTGTTCTACAAAATAAACTAATTTTCTTATTTGAATTTTCCAGATGAGGCATCAGTACCGCGCGCCCAACTTGGCGACGGCAACATGGGTGCTCTTCACCCTCCTGCTACCAACAGAAACTCAGTTCGTCAACCCTGTCTCGTCATTCATGAACTTTCTAAACGAGGGCACCAATCAGCTGGATAATGAACCGCCAGATCAAAACAACATGCTGACTGAATACGACTTCATCATCGTCGGAGCCGGCACCGCAGGATGCGTGCTTGCAAATCGACTAACTGAAATCGCAGACTGGAAAGTTTTACTTATTGAAGCTGGAGCCAACGAGAATTTTGTTATGGATATACCTATTGTTGCCAACTATCTGCAGTTCACATCAGCTAACTGGGGTTACAAAACAATGCCATCCAATAAATACTGTGCAGGATTCAATAACCAGCAATGTAATTGGCCTCGTGGGAAAGTTATTGGAGGCTCCAGTGTCTTAAATTATATGATTTACACACGAGGATCTAAGCCAGACTATGATAGCTGGGCGGCAATGGGTAATGATGGTTGGGCATGGGACGATGTTCTCCCATATTTCAAGAAAGTTGAAAACTTCAACATCCCATCATTCAACGATCAAAACTATCATGGATACGATGGCCATCTTAATATTGAACATGCCCCATTCCGCACTAATAAGGGTAAAGCTTGGGTTAAAGCAGCACAAGAATTGGGTTTTAAATATGGAGACCACAATGGACCAGACCCGTCAGGAGTTTCATTTCTTCAGCTTTCAATGAAAAACGGCACGCGTCATAGTTCTAGTAGAGCTTATTTACACTCAATAAATGGAAGAAGTAATCTTCATGTGACCAAAGGCAGCATGGTCACTAAACTTATTTTTGACAATACTAAAAGTAGAGTGATCGGAGTGGAATTCGAAAAACAAAACAAAAAACATAAGATTTTGGCTAGGAAAGAAGTGATCTTATCTGCTGGTGCAATCAATTCTCCGCAGTTGTTAATGTTGTCAGGTATTGGACCTAGGAATCATTTAGAATCAATGAAAATCAAAATTGTGAAAGATTTGCCAGTCGGGTACAACCTAATGGACCATATAGCGGCTGGTGGAGTTCAATTTATGGTTCGCCAACAAAATCTTACAGTAACGACTGAATACATATTAAACCATTTAGAGATCGTTTTTAAGTGGATGAGGACACACAAAGGCCCACTTTCACTCCCTGGAGGATGTGAAGCCCTGGTATTTATGGATCTAAAGGATAAATTCAATTCTACAGGATGGCCAGATATGGAACTGCTGTTTATTTCTGGAGGATTAAATTCAGATCCATTGTTACGCCGGAATTTTGGCTTTGACGAACAAATCTTTACTGATACATACGGGCCTTTAGGAAGATCTGATACTTTTATGGTATTTCCAATGTTGATGCGTCCCAAATCAAAAGGAAGGATCATGCTTCGAAGTAGAAACCCAAAAGCGCATCCAGCATTGATTCCAAATTATTTCGAGTATCCCGAAGACCTACAGAAGATAGTAGAAGGAATAAAGGTGGCTGTGCAAATAGCAAGACAGCCGGCAATGAAGAAGATAGGTGCCAAACTATATGATGTACCGATTGAAGATTGTTTGAAATATGGTCCTTTCGGTAGTGATGCTTACTTTGCTTGTCAAGCACAGATGTTCACCTTTACTATTTATCATCAAAGCGGAACGTGCAAAATGGGAGTGGAGAGTGATCCCTCAGCAGTGGTCAGTCCGAGACTGAAAATCCATGGCATAGAGGGTATAAGAGTGATCGACGCCAGTGTGATGCCGGAAATAGTATCAAGCCATACAAACGCTCCCGTTTACATGATAGCTGAAAAAGGAGCAGACATGATCAAACAGGACTATGGCATATTATGATAGCACACATTCAATGCAAACAGTATTTATTTAATAAAGCACATCTGTGATGTATTTAAGACACTATTTTAATAATATTAAGAAACCGTTGATGTGCAATTTTCACAAACTGTCAAATTTATTTATGAAAATGGTACAAGTAGACAAGCACAAACACGGTATAATAGATTTTAAAGAAGAAGTAGTCAATATATTGTGGCAAGATAATTTTACCTCAGTGTAGTTTAAGTTTAGGAACAAACGGTGTCACCCAGTTTATGAGAAATTGAAATGTGTAACTAGAATATAAGTAGGGAGAAATGTGTATTTAAAGACGGTCCCTTCGGAAGCAGAAGCTTATAATGTAACAATCTAGATTCAAGCATAACATCAGTTAGTGAGGTGAACCACGCATACGTAACCCACCGCAACGACACAATGTTTAAAATTCATTTATTTCTGTATAAAATCGAATTTGGGACTGTTACATTTCTGGGGAATATTCCAGAAGAAAATACCGAGCTGATGGGAGTAGTTGTTAAAATAACTACAACGACAACTAGGGCATTAAGCTTGATAAATTATCTTTAGTTAAGTTATTTAATAACAAAACAAGTGACAAAATAGACACTAAAATAAATACCAAAATTCAACAGACTCCGCTGTTTTCTTTATTGATATCTTGTATGGGTCCTCAAGATCCTTTTATTTTTATTTTACTATGGACCTTTTTAACTCCTACATACGCACATTCATTCTCACATCTACCATCTCAAAATGAATGATGTAGTAAAGTTATTGTAATAAAAGATTCCATGGAGTTTCTTGCCCGTTCTTCTCCATAGAGATCTACTCTTTGGAAAGATGGTACTTTCACAATTATTATGTCTTGTGACTTTCACAGTATTTACTGCATCACCTCAATCAAAGTCAACGTCCAATTAAGACGTTCTTGATATAATAAACTTAAATTCATTCATCAGACAAGACTTTAGCCTACAGTTCGCGCCACAATTGAAGTCCTTTTGACGTGGCGCTAGTGTCTATGTCATTACATCACATTGCACTAAAAAACGTAGTAGAGTCCGTATCACTAGTGAATTTCTTTTGAGGCAGCTCTGTTGTCTATCACTACACCAAAATGGCATTGAATAATATTGATTGAGGGAAGATTGAATAATATTATACCACGAATTCGAATTCTGCTGGACTTCAGACATGACACGGTCTCTACCACAATTATCCATAGGGAATATGTGAAATTTTCAATTTCTGCCAAGTGTGAATTCCATTGAAAAGAGGAATTGCGGCTAGTATAAAAAATATCATCATCAAAATGATTACAAAAATGACATCTGACAATGGAACTATCCAATCAGAAAATTCCGGTATCATATTCTACTTCTGTAATTAATGAGTTTTAAATGATTTTATTAATATCACATTCTTTTCGCATTACCTACGTCAATGACTTCTTAATTATTATAAACAACTAGACAGTGGTTATTCACTCATATTCTTCCCAGTATCAGTTTGGTTTTGTGTAAGTGATGCTGTTGTGGTGATTATTGGTTCCAAAGGATCTAAGTGCTCGTGTACAGTATTATCGGATACAAGTGATTAAACTCTTGTATAAATATAAACCCTCGGATTTTAAAAGTCATAAAGGATTTGACACCCGCAAGTGTATAATCCAAAAGGTACGTACTATTAGGATTTCATTAGACAATCATAGTACTATGATTCTTTAATTTTTAGTACGAACCATTAAATAGCGTTAGTCAATTACACAATGTTATGGTGATGCAGGTTGCTAAAAATCAGTTTTTGATTTGCTTCAAAACGTCCAAAAAGTACTTACAAAAATTAAACTTTATATTATGTTACAAAAAATAAAATTAGTAATTGATTTGTCGCGCAAAAATAAAACTAAATGTTTCCATAACATTTGATGTCATGGATTTCCTTTTGAAATAATATAATTACTGTCGTTATCATAACTCACGAAGTTTTTATGCTTTGAGCTAAACCGCCGGAAATATTTTTAATTCATAATTTATTCTTGATCCTTCCAGATGAGCAATAAGCTCGGCGCGCCAATTTCTGCAGCAACAACATGGCTATTATTTATCCTCTTGTCTCCCATGAAAACACACTCTGCTAGCCCTTTCTCATCGTTTATGAACTTCTGGCGAGACGAAACAAACCAGTTCGATAGCGAACCACCTGATGAAAACAACTTATTGTCTAAATACGACTTCATCATCGTGGGAGCCGGCACAGCAGGATGTGTGCTTGCAAACAGGCTTACTGAAATACCAGACTGGAAAGTTTTACTTATAGAAGCTGGGAGTAACGAAAACTACGTAATGGACATTCCCATCTTGGCCGGCTATCTTCAATTCACATCAGTTAACTGGGCTTATAAAACAATGCCATCTAATAAGTACTGTTCAGGATTTGAGAACAAGCAATGCAACTGGCCACGTGGAAAAGTAGTCGGAGGTTCCAGCGTATTAAACTACATGATATACACGAGAGGAACCAAGCCAGACTACGAAAATTGGAAATCAATGGGCAACGACGGCTGGGGGTGGAACGATGTACTTCCATATTTCAAGAAAGTTGAAAATTACAACATACCAACCTTCGATGAATCGGAGCATCATGCACACGGTGGACACGTCAATATTGAACATGCACCATTTCGCACTAGCAAAGGCAAAGCATGGGTCAAAGCAGCACAAGAAATGGGATTTAAGTATGGAGATCATAACGGAGCGGAACCATCAGGAGTTTCTTTTCTTCAGCTGTCAATGAAAAATGGAACTCGTCACAGTTCCAGTAGAGCATATTTGCATCCAATAAATGGAAGAAATAACCTACATGTGTCCAAAGGCAGCATGGTCACTAAACTTATTTTCGACGACACTAACACCAAAGTGATCGGCGTAGAGTTTGTAAAACACAACAGGAGATATAAAATATTAGCAGATAAAGAAGTGATTTTATCCGCCGGTGCCATTAATTCTCCGCAGCTGTTAATGCTGTCTGGTATCGGACCGAAGAGCCATTTGGAATCGATGAGGATCAATGTTGTTAAAGATTTACCAGTCGGTTATAATCTGATGGATCATGTTGCTGCGGGTGGTGTACAATTTGTAGTTGAAAAGCAAGATTCAAGTTTTTCATCTGAATCCATACTAAATAATTTAGGTTTAGTATTCAAATGGATGAAGACTCACAAAGGTCCTCTGTCCGTTCCTGGAGGATGTGAGAGTCTAGTTTTTATGAATTTAGATGATAAGTTTAACTCTACAGGCTGGCCCGACATGGAACTGCTCTTCATTGCTGGTGGCTTGAATGCAGATCCACTATTACGTCTGAATTTCGGTTTTGAAGAACAAATATATTCCGACACTTACGGTCCTTTAGGAAGATCTGACACTTTCATGATCTTCCCTATGTTATTACGTCCTAAATCTAAGGGCCGAGTCATGTTACAAAATAGAAACCCGAATGAATACCCGGCGCTGATTCCAAATTATTTCGATTATCCCGAAGACTTGCAGAAAATTGTAGAAGGAATAAAAGTAGCCGTGGAAATATCTAAGCAACCGGCAATGAAAAAAATAGGAGCTAAGATATACGATGTACCGATCAAGGAATGCTTGAAATATGGACCATTCGGCAGTGACGCATACTTCGCCTGCCAAGCAAAGATGTTTACATTTACGATATACCATCTGAGTGGGACTTGCAAAATGGGCCCTGAAAGTGACGAGACGGCTGTGGTCAGTCCTACATTGAAGGTTCACGGTATTGAGGGGGTGAGAGTGATCGATGCTAGTATAATGCCAGATATAGTTTCAGGACACACAAACGCTCCAGTCTATATGATAGCTGAAAAAGGGGCAGACATGATCAAAAGTGATTGGGGTCGTTTATAATTTACTCAATTTCCATGTCTTCGTGGTAGCAGTGTTCATTTTGAAAGGGTCACCTGTGATATTTTAGAAATTAAGTACTGGATATGTTTTCATTGATTGAAATATCCATAATATTTAAATGTCATCAATGTATAATATCAGCAATGACATAAACTATATTATAACGAAAAAGGATTGTTTTATTTCTAGTACAAACACTAGTATAACTTAATTAAAGCAAGACAAAGTCGATGACGTCATCAAAGACGTCTAATTAGAGGGAAAGCCCCATGACCAGCAATGGTCTGCCATATCCGTCCCATCTCGACGTTATTATCAATGATTGTGCTGAAAAATAATTAAACATAATCGGCTCGAGAAAAATCAAATACTCTTTAAATGTCACAAGTTATGTTACAACAAATCTTTAAAATAATTTCGTAAATCTGAAATTTACACCTAATTAAGCACCTAATAATATTTTTTGCTTCATTCAAGATGCAAAAAAATGGTTTGGGCGCCTTACCAAGTATGTTAGCAACACATTACGGAATACGTAATACATAGCCATGTAATGTTAATGTGTTTTTTTTTCATTTAACTACGTTTGCTGGGGATTCCTGTCGTTAATCGGTAATATAATATTAAATCTATTTTTTATCTAAAGGAGAACGGAGAACCACGTCTTAAAAAAAGACCAAAGATGTTAATCAATTTAATGGAGTGCGAAGATAAATCATCTTTCAAGCAGAAACTCTTCAAAATGGGGAAGGATTGGAAGGAAGAATTGACGTAGACTAGGAGAGAATTTACAGCATTATAGTCTGAAGACGTTTTAGCTGCTGGGTAATACCATGGGGTATGGTATTACCCAGTTACTGGGTTGTGGAGGTCCGATAGGCAGTCGCTACATGTAAAATACGGTTATCCAGCTGCATCTGATTTGACTGGAAGCCGACCCCAATATAGTTGGGAATAGGCTAGGCTAGGCAGATGATGAATGTGAAGAGGTTTTGCTAATCTAGAATGAGATCTGCGCATACGCTAACTAACGCCTAGTAACTGTGATTCGGCAAAATAACGAACAGAAACTTGTTGCAATTACCATAAACCTATTTGGTGATGGATAGATAGACTCTTATAATGCCAATTGTACATTACTAGTCTCTACAAATATATCTTATAAATAGGGTAACGTAATGGGCGGACTTATCGCTAAGAGCGATCATTTCAAGACCTTTGGATGGATTATACAGCAAGGAGAAACTTTATAGGTACTGTATAGAACATACGTTGGTTACGACGCCTAATCACTATGATGTAGCAAAATTATGAAGAGAGACTTAGTCGAGTCGAGGGCTAAAAAGCTACTTATGCTTAGTTTGATTTTGACCCCTAGCCGTTCTTTTATTATAATATAATGTATTTTCCCCGATTTCTCGATGACTTGGTGTATCTTGGAGAAATCGAGGAAACTCTTCAATAAGTGACGGCAAATCATCGGCGATTGCTGCTGTCTCGTATCAATGCATTATTTATGCAATCACACATCATAATAGCCATTACCTACAGCTGTAACTCCTATAAAGGTTAAAATAAAGACTATTGAAAAAATATAAACCGACTTTTGAAAGTGACTTTGTCTCTTATTTCCTTGACTTTTTTCCGACCGACTTCCGAAAGAAAAGTTATTATAACCTTTTTCGTCTTTTTTTTTTAAGAAGTCAGTTTCGTTTTGTTTTTTTCATCACAATTGTAAACCCAATCTAACCGAAAGTGCGTAGCAAGTGGAAGTACTGACGCCTAGCAGTTATGGACTAGCAAAATGTCGAATTGAAACCAGTGTCAGTGAAAATTTTGCTTGAACGGACGCCACCTGCGCATACGCCTGTTTCGACGCCTAGTTGCTACATTTTAGCAGAACTACGAACTGAAACTTATTTGATTGAGCAAAGGTGTAAGACTGTATGTATACGACTCCTACTAGTTATGTTGCAGCAAAATTATGAATGATGGTCATCTTATGCCGCTTTTTATTTTCGGTAAAATCATCTAATGATGACGGTCGGGATTTAACAGATTCGATTGATTTGACTTCCGTCAATACCCCTTTACGTTCCAGGGTGACAGTTATAAGACAGTCCGTGACCCCAATTAAGCGTGTACCTATAATAAGCATGCCTTGTTTGCCACATGTAAGTAATCACCAAAATGACCAGAAACCAACATGATTACTTATAGATTTAAATGTAATACGACAATTTATCTACCATAGTCAAATTACTGTACCCTTTCTGCTCTTTTATCTGTATATAATTTAGGAATACTATTATGTTTTATATATTTGAAACAAGGAGTTTTTGAAAGTATTAATATAAGATTCCTTGCACAAAATTCATAGCAAGATGTGATACGAAAAGTTGTTGTTGCTATAAAAAAAACATAGCGCCGAATTGCGCCGCAGTGGTTAACAGAATGGACTGCTGCGCTGCGTGTAGCGGGTTCGATTCCCGCACGGAGCAAGTATTTGTGTGACCTACAAGTAATTGCTTCGGGTCTGGACGTTTGTGTATGTGAGTTTCTATGTTTGTAAACGTACCCACGTCACACCAGAAATTCCTAGTGTGGGGCAACAAGAACCTCCTTTTACCTCCTTCCCAGGGAGGAATAAATGTAAGATAATATTACCTACCACACAAAAGAAAAATATTATAGTCGACCACTAGGCTATTAGTTATTCTAAAACCTAATCTTTTTAACGGTACTTATTTATTTTTAATAGCTTAACCGTCTATACCTGTTCCTTCGTTCAGTAACACACACCTCATTTGAATACGCCCTCGCTCGCTAACCTCCTTACAGGACATAGGCACATCAGAATGAGCATTAACCTAAAATGCTTAGTTTAGAAATGAGCAATAATATTATATTTATTTGAATATAATTTTATTGCTCATATATTATAGTATAGGGCGACTCGCTGTCCGACCATGGACCATGCCCGGGTCGACGGCGCGTTGTGTTCCACGCGCGCCTCAAAGAGAGTCAGTACAATGACGGGGCCCCCCTGAATCCCTTCGTACACAAGGCAACGCAAGTCTCCGATACCTTAAGATTTCGGTTTCTAGGCGACTATCGCAATACAAATCTGTAGAGGTTCGTACACAGGCACGCGTCAATGGATGTCAAAATCGTAAGGCATCGGAGACTTGCGTCGCCTAGTGTACGAAAGGGCTTAAAGGGTTAAAGGCTGCTAGGGTAGCGGGACCCCAGAACGTAAAGGGCTATTAGGATTATGGAATATGGAAGGACACCGTGGATTTTATTCAATAGCATACAATATACGTAATTGGAAAGATCTAAACAGACAGACAGAAAGAAGCAACTGTTTTATAATATTTAGTGAAGGTAAAGAAGCATGGCAGAAATGCAAGTAGGTATGTTTACGGTTACGCAAACACTGGTGATTGATTGCATATAATGTTACCAATATTATAAATGGGAAAGGTTCCATAGATGGATGAAGCTTTGTTACTTCATCACGTCAACATTTTTGAACGGATCTCAATATTTCATACAGATTATAGACTAATGAGGCTATTTTATTCTATTAGTACCTACTAGACGTGGGCGCCGCTTTAAAAATTCTCGGCGGCGGTGCGCTGACCAATTTCAATCGGCGGCGGCGTGGCGCCGGCGGCGTGGTTTTCTATAACCTTCAACTAAAACTCGAAATCTACATACTCCCTATCTTCTTTATACCGGCCGGCTCCGTAATGTCGTTTCGGGCGGAAGACAGGAAAATGACATTTTTTTTTTTTTGCATCTTGTATGTCAAACTCTAGTAGGTTGTGTACTGCGCAACCGGACTTTTCTGTGGATGCCTTAAAATTTAAGGCCCCAAAAAAGCTTAAGTCAGAGAAGCGGCGTCTATGAGTGGCGCATGGAGGCGCAGCGCCGGGGAGAATTCCCGCTGCCCCGACAAGAAGAGGCGCGGCGGGAAGAGGTCCGGCGCGATCTAAGGGTGGTATGGAGACAACGACTGTCGCAACCGAGGTACGGGCACGCCGCAATCGCGGCGGTAAGACCCCTCTTTAAGGAGTGGCTGGAGAGACGTCACGGCGTCCTGACCTATCGGATGACGCAGGTCCTCACCGGACACGGAAGTTTCGGGAGGTATCTGTGTCGGAGAGGGAGGGATGATACGCCTGAGTGTCACCACTGTGAAGATCGCCCGGAGGACACAGTAGAGCATACGGTGCAAGACTGCCCAGCTTGGGCAGAGCACCGACGTGTCCTCAGGGAGGCGATAGGCGGAGACTTCTCGCGCCCGGCATTGGTCGAGGCCATGCTGCGGGGCGAGACGGAGTGGGAAGCGGTCGCCTCCTTCTGCGAAGCAGTAATGCTCGTGAAGGAGGAGCCGGGCCGCGAGAGGGAGAGGACAGCGTCCACCCTCCGCCCCAACCGCAGTGGTAGACGCCCACGGCGTCGGACGTCGGCAGACGACCTCCAGCCACCGTAGGCGCGGGCATGCGGACAGCGAGTAAAGGGCAACTCGCTGTCCGACCATGGACCATGCCCGGGTCGACAGCGCGTCGTGTTCCACGCGCGCCTCAAAGAGCGTCAGCAAAATGACGGGGCCCCTCACAGAGGGCCAAAGCCTGCTGGGGTCGCGGGACTTCTTTCCATCACCGTGACCCCGGAACATAAAGGGCTATCGAAGAACACCGTGGATTTTAGTCAGTACAAGTTTGACAGTCCCCCTCCCGCCCTGCCCGGGGCGGGAGGACTCATTTGATGATTTTACCACGATAAAAAAAAAGTACAGGGGCTGGTTATGCTCTTTGGACTAGGTATACATAACTCCGAAGAGCAAAGAGGCAAGTTTGGCTCACTGTGTGGATGTGGACTATGGTGCTAAATCCTCCGCGAAAACCAGACTGCTGCGGAGGCTGGAACTCGTTAAGTCTTCTTGCGAGACGGTTTGTGATGACCGACGTTCGATGCCGTAGGCATCCACCACTGAGCCCCTGTGCTTAGCGTTTGTTGATTAAGAAAAGACCTTTGACCGTTGAAACTTGGGCTGTTCTACAATCACTGCAGCGATGTCAAGTGGACTGGCGGTACATCGACTGCTGAAATTTCTGTATGACGCCACGACTATGAGACAGAACCAACAGTCTAAACATAACCTGCTGCGCAAGAGGGTGACACAGGGGGATGTTGTATCTTCGAAACTGTTTACCAATGATTATTGGGATATTAATTCAGTCATTTTGGATGAGTCAATCACGAAAACAAATACACGTCTATACGCCACTCACGCCGCGCGGTGAATGTCGGCGGCGGCGGCGGCGTGCGGATGGCACACGGCGGCGCCGCGCCGGCGCGGCGCCCATGTCTAGTACCTACTATCCCGTAGGACAAAATTATCACCAGAAGTTTTTTAAATGTTGCTGTTCACTAGCTTTTCTGGGTCGTAGATACAAATATAGAACCACTCATACACAAACACCCGGACAAACTTGTAACTATTGAATTAACAATGATAATGTTCTGCTGTATCGTTGGCTCCATAGATATAATAAAGAATGTTTTTAATATTTCTGTGGTTGGTTTGTTTTCAAAACACAAAAAGCTAAGATCCGGAACAAATACTTGTAGGTCCCAAAATTTGTCGGGAATCGACACCGCGACACAAAGCGAATTAGTCAATTGTTTAACCACTGCGTCAAGCCGTCTGGGGCCTAAGTCTACTAATTTATATACGTCACAATGGTCTCTCAATGGTAAGTTTTTGACAGATTTGCCATACAAAAACTGTCAAAAACACACCATTGAGAGACCATTGTAACGTTTATAAATTAGTAGACTTAGGCCCCTGGTCCGTGATTAAGTGCCTTGTGTTGCTAAACATATACTTTACACCGTATTCAGCGCATTTATTTTCGAAATAAAGCCTGATTTACTACAAAATGTGTACAAACTGGACCTCTTGATTACGCCATGTACAATGGCTAATTGAAGCATTGAAGGCATTGTATGCATTGGAATAGTGGTTGGGCGACAGACTGCTTCGCTACATGTTGCGTGCTCTATTCCCGCGTGGAACAAATGTTTTGTATGATCTACAAAAAGTCGGTTGTTTGTGTTTGTATGCGAGTTTAAATGTTTATAACAGACCCACGATTAGGGGAAATTCTTAAGGTGGGACAAAAAACCCAAGCGGGGAATAGGGATTTTCAATTAACTTTGAACCCATTAGTTCTGCTTTGTTTTTCTCATGATACCCGGATGGATCTTCATTTAATAATTTATCTTGCTGCTAAACCGGTCCATCCGACATTTATTATTTTACCAAAAAACTAAGTAAAAAGTTTAAAGTAATATTATTTTTATCTAAGTCATTAATCAAATACACAGGGTGTCCCGATAGTGTGGATCAAATTGAACAGGGGCATGGGAGAGGTCATCTCCATATAGTTTTACCTCTGAGACATACGTTGCTGTTTTTTGCAGTTCTAAAGTTATGACCAGTCTTCGTGGTCATATATGGAAATAAATACCAACAGAATGACCGCCATCAAACAGCACGATCATCATCTGCCTAATCTCATCCTATTGAACTTAGGTGTTTAAGGTCAGAAGTCACGGTGTCATTTAAGTACTCCTTTTTCTTTCACATCCTCATATAAACCATCATCTTTACTAAGGCGTTCCTCTTTAGCTCCTTTGATCAACAATTTCAAAAACCACCAGCTTAAAACCAGATAAGTATTCAAAATAAAATGAAGACACTAAACTAACTTTAAACAGGAAAATCAAAAAATATTTTTTGACTTTCCTGTATAAAGAACTTACCTGTCTAAGTATCCAAAGGACCTACGCTTAAGTTATATTTTTATACTGCGTATACGTACGCATGCGACGCCTCGTCTTCGCAAAGATAAGAAAACAAGGGAACGACAAATTCAGCTTCGAGAAATCGAGAGTAGATGTTTGCGGTGGCCAAATTGGTTAAGGCGTCTGGAGTACCTATCCAGAAAACGCAGGTTCGAACTCTGCTCGCAGCAGAATATTTCGTTTCCTTAAAAATAACTATCCAACGCTTATTTTTAAAAGATATATTATTTCTAATTATGTAGTACAGTTGTAGTTTACGGATACTTACACTGATAAAAATCTAAACAATTGCCCAAGTACAGTTGGTGCACTACCTTACAACATGTTTCACTGTTAAGGCTACATTAGAGTGCATGACACGTGAAGTCTGCCAGACGCCGCCTTACTTCAAGCGTGCTTCCAAACTGGATTGCCGGCATAAAATATGCTGGTAAAACAGATGAAAGCTGGTATTTACTATAGATTAAACGCACTTCTACGATTAATTATCTAAATTAGAGATCCCTTAATAGCATTGACTTGCAATTTTGAATGCTTATTTTAAATCCAATGTCAGTTCAACCGCTTCGTAAAGTTGCTTTACCTGTAACAATAAAAAACAATGCGTTAGTCGATTTGTTTTGAGATGTTGGTTTTGCTCCAATAATTTAACATATTGAAACAAAATACAATGGCAAAAACATGGTGTCGTAACGACCCGCATGCTGAATAATTATTTTCACAGAATCTACTACTTTAACCACTTATGAAGGCTACACTTTCGATTTGTTATGAACAAAGCCAAAGTTACGAATGAGACACATTGCCGTGTTAAGGTTAAGTTAATCTGAAGCCTAGTCTTGCGTCCGTGGTGGTATTTGCGGTTGCCAAACATGCCATTTGATACCAATCACCCCCACGTGAAAATGTTGTATTTGCAAAATCCAACATTTTCACGTCGGCGCGTTGCGAAATCCCAGTCAGATTTAAGAAAAGGCAAGATCAAATTAATACTCAAAACTTTTTAAAGCAGACCTCAGACCAACCGGCCCACACTAAGTTTAAGTAACAATAAAAAAAAAAATACAAATAAAGTGTCTTCGCTTTCAGCGATAAGACCGTCATCGTGCCCGTATTGATAGTGTAAAAGCTCTGTAATAATTTAGCAATAGATAATAATCTATCTTCGCTCCCTGTGCGCGGTAAGTTTGCAACCAAGCTGCATTTTGTCTATTATTCCTTGAGATTACTCATTCATTGCAAATGCTATCGACTAAAAATAGATTTAGACATTTACTTATAGTATAAGATATTCTTATAGAGCAGTCATGGGTTTAAGATGGACAAAAACAGTAAATTTCGAAAGAACACATGTTAGAAATTAAAATGTAGTTATAAAAAGAATAATAGCAGAAACGGGATGGAGAAATATACAAATAAAAACCGGCCAAGTGCGAGTCTGACTCGCCCATAAAGTGTTCAGTAGCAGCAAGTAACATAATATAAAAGTTCTTGAAGTTGGTTGTAACTTTGAAACCTAAATTGAGGTTAACGATTTATGGCGTATTAAAAAAAACTAATTACTTGATCTAGTTCAAACCAATTTTCGCTGAAAGTTTTTTTTTATGGTAATGTGCATCATATATTGTTTTAGTTTTATCATTCTCTTATTTTAGATTAGAAGTTACAGGGGAAACACACATTTTACCACTTTGGAAGTCTCTCGCGCAAATTGTTCAGTTTAGTAAATATCATTTTTAAAGACCTAGCCATAGATACCCCACAGGCCCACACGTATGGGTTCGGGGAAGAAAAGTTTTTTGAGTTTCAATTCTAAGTATGGGGAACACCCAAATTTGTTTGTGTTTTTTTTAATGCGGTTCACATAATACTACTAAGTTTACCAAGTTTCAACAGGATAGCTCGAAGACAAGTGGCTGTGATATTCGGACGGACAAACAGATAGACAGACAATGACAAATCTATAAGGGTTTCCTTTTTGTCATTTGGCTACGGAACTCTAAAAAGATATAAAGAACAGCTTAAAAAAGATTATTAGCGGAAACGGGATATTGAACTATGTCTGCTGTGTCAAAACCAGATAAACAAGAAAAAAGTTAGTTAAAGGACGATGGTGTTCATCAATCTATTTCTAGCATCCACGTCGTATTTATCTCAATAAATAAAATATTTAAATTATTCCATTTATCTATTCAACAACATTATAAAACTGATGTAAACAATGCGTTCAAAATTAGAATACCTGAGACAAGGGATACACCTTTGGGATGGTGATATAAAAAATATTTTATTGATAGACAGATTGTGCCGGTGGCCAGTGGCCGGTGGTCAGTGGTGGCGTAACTTGCCAGTGAGCAACCGGGCGTTGGTAGACTACAGTCGAACTTGATACGTACCGTAAACCGAGTGTATCGTAAGAGCAGAAAATAGACACCAGTGATCTGGGGATTGACCAGTGTTCTTTGGAATTTATTGACTACGTAAGTTTTATTTTATTTTTTATAAATAATAAAATTTTTTTTTTTTTTATGATAGCATAATTTTTTTATACCTAATTAAAGCTCGTTTTGAAGTCTCCAGTTTTATAAACAAAACAGTTTTTTTTTTGTTAGCTTGTTTACAAAATGTAAGGAGTTTATGGTATGCGTGCAGTTAAAGAAACGGAATGTCAACTGCACGCAATCAGGCTATATCTAGTATTTTCTCGCGGCATAAATTAATAACCAATGTTCAATTCCAATCTATAACCTATAAAATCAGACAAACTTGTAGAATTTCAGAGTAGGCTAACCGCAGAAAAAACTCAAATAACCGTAGAATTTATGTATTGTTATGTACTTATTAACAGGCCTAGCTTATTTTGAATGCGAAAGGCACGTGGCGCCGTCTATTATTATTATAAGAACTTTATTGTTGTTTTTTTTTCGGTATGTAAGGACCTTATTTCAGCTTCATATTCATTTATGCATCCTACAAGGTAACAAGATGTTCACAAAAGCTTAAAGCTAAGAGCCATTGTAGATCCTGACAGGTCACAACAAACATCTTCTGTAGGTACAGTTGTCAACGCCTAACACTTGCATATTTGTAAGAGCTAAGGTGCATTCATACACATCAGTCACGTCACATCACGTCACGTCACCGTCACGTCACGTCACCGAATGAAACTTGTATGGAATTATGCCTGGCCGGTGTCTGATGTGTAGGAACAAATATCATAAAGTTGTGTAGAAACATTTTGTTTTTTAAACCGGACCGGCGACGTGACGGTGACTGATGAGTATGAATGCACCTTGGCATGAAAAAAGGCGATAAGCAATCTTGTTTTTGCATTAATAATAATTGTACTAATAATATTTATATGCGTGAAAGTTTGTTTGAATGGGTGTTTATTACTCATTATTATTTACATAAAAAGTAATGAACGGATTCGGATGAAAAGTACACAGAGTTTATAATCTGGATCAACACATACTATTGTTTTTATCCTCATTTTCATCAATGTATCATATTAAAAAGTAAGGATGCTGTTAAGCCACAAAGAGCACCAGGAGTCAGGGGTCAGGAGGTCAAACATAATTATTGTTTATGGTCACACTTCCAACGTCGGTACAGCCGCTAGCACATCAATCTAACCCCACCTGTCAAATTTCTTTAATAGAACATAACATCATGACTTGGGCAAGGCTTTTGCTAAGCAGTAGCTGTTCCTCTGCGTATGAGCTAAACAAACAAAAACTTTATCGTAAAAGCAGAAAATTCAGTATCGACTGTGACAATGTTGTGATAAGTTCACGAGCTAGCTGACGTCTTTACAAGTCAGTTTTTTTTAAATAAATAACTTGTACTTTATTGTTTACTCTATTTTCAGCTTCCAAAGTATAATTAAGTACATAAAGTTATTATTATTTTTACTGGAAGCTTCCGTCACGTAATTGAATCTTAAGCATATGTATGGGTCAGATCACGGTCTCGGAACGTTAACCTTAGGCTAGTTTCCCATGATAAACAAAAACATCATTTGGAAGAGTTGATATACTTCTTTTTTTGCACACATGGTTTTTCTAAGTTATTATTATTGGAATAAAACCGAGCCTTCTAAAAATACAAATTAATTATGCCAACCCAGATACGCAAATTGTTTTCTATTTAATTTTTGTCCAAGGCTGCAAATAACTAAGTGTCCTAAATTAATTCTAAAATTGATTAATTATTGTATTCACGTAGGTTGACAACAAGTGCAATACATGCAACCACGTGGTCGTTGATTTGATACTCATTAAAAGTAACCTAAATAAACGAGAGTACTCTCGCTTGACCGTCGTATATTAGGCTGCGCGTACGCCGTTCACTAGTTCAATGCGAATCATGTTGTAATACTATGGTTATTAATAACTGCACCTTTAAACAATGGCCTTCAGGGTACACTATATTTTCAATAGAGAGTTGCTCGAGGCCGAAGAGAACTATTTTTTATTTGGACAAGTCGCAGCTCTAATTACATGTACGCAGTACATTATCTCAACACGCGCTTGGTCTAATAAAGTGGAGGCTTGTTTTGGATCTTCTTATCTTTTTCTGTATGTTAATCGAGACATAGTTAAACCAGTAGAACTTCGCCTAAGGAACGTAAAACAGGATAGTGCGCAAGCTTGCTGATGATGCAATGTTGTCCGTTAGGACACCTCATATCGAACGAATGTTAGTTCGGATCGGAAATCCGCGATTTGTTTTCATTGGAATAGACATAAAAGCATCATCATCAAAAACTAATCCAACAGCTAGAGTTTTGTGTAATATATAGGATACATATTTTTTAATTTGTTAAATCAATGCTTATATACAAAGATATAACAATTAAAATGCGAGAGTTTTGGGGCTCGTGACGTCAGAAGTCAGAACTAAGTAAAAACTGTACTTGCTTGTGACGTATTGGCATTTTCTAAATGGTCTTGTCTTCGTCAATTTTGGTTTACGTAACAAACGAAAAAAATATAGGTCTTTATTTTTTTTCTAACATGCGGAACAATTAGATTTTTTGAGTCAAACTTAAACCCTTTTCGCAAAGCATAACTTAGAGCTTAATCAGACTGTAACGTTCCCATTGCCGGGACTCGGACCTCCTTTCTGTGGGAGGAACTGAGCTGTTTTCCACATTTCACCATGCAGCGCAGGCGCAGTGCGGGTTGCCAACTTAGAGAATAGAGAGCGCGTATAATAAATAAAAGGTGGTACATTTTAAAGTGATTCAGTAAAAAAAGGTTTATAAAATAGTTTTAACACTACGATTACCTTATTCGATTTCTGGAAAATATAAAACACGGAATTTAGAATCCGGTAGATGTATGAATAATTTGTTTTTTTTTAAAGATTTCTTAATTGGTCATTTTGGTATTTCTGATATTTTTACAAAATTATTAATAATAACCACATGTTTTGCTAAATGTGAATAAACGATCGAAATTTATTACTTTTAGTAGTAATTATTAATAATTCACGACACATATTGGTAAAAGTGATAAAATTAATAAACTAAACGGCTAAACCTAGTGCTAACTGAAGATAAGTACCTATGATACACGTAGGTTTAACCGCATGTGGTCGGTTACACCTAGGTTTAGCCGGTTAGAATTAGGCCTAACCTCGAGACTTGCTGGCACCCCGACTCGGACAATATAGGTTAGAAGAGGATGGCGGGGTCTGAAAGACCCCGCCATCCTCTTCGTGGTTATTTTTTTTTAACCACGCAGAAGTAGGAGCCCGCGGAGCGGGGCTACGTCGACTTGCTCCTGTGAAGGAAGTTTACTTATTACATTTATCACTACTAGGGTCAAATTATTAATAATAACCGACAAATGTGATTAATTAATCACTTTAACCTCGACTTTCGGTAATTATTAATAATAATAGATAATTATTAATAATCTTCAATTATTCACTCTTACCGTAACATTTCCATTCTCAATTTCTTACGTACGGAAAACAAGGCAAGGGAGTAAAGCAGAAGTAGGTAACCGATAAAAATACGGAAAATAAATTATGTGGTCAAGTCAAAGTCGGCGGGTCCAGTAGACCATAGCGTCGACAACCTTAAAAACTTGCAAGCGCTCCACGTGGATCAAAGTAATTGCAATATCACATACATTGTAACATCTCCATCATTATGAAATGATTCATGATTGCTATAATCGCATGCGCACCAGAAGATCGTTAGTTACTGTCTTCTGATTAGTCAAAGATGCAACACATTGTATTTATGACTTTAAACGTTGTACTAAGGCGCTCCCTCACCGCGAGCATTCACCTGTAATGTAACGTTACAGATTGTGATGATGTTACATTACACGCGAATGTTCCTGGTGAGGGATCGCCGTCACGTCATGTCACCGACCCGGTTTAAAAAAACAAATGTTTCTACTTCTACACACCTATAGTATGATTTTGTTCCGTCACTTCAGTCACCGGCCAGTCACCTACAAGTGCTCTATCAGTCACGTCACCGGTCAGGCACGTCATATAATATTTCCATACGAGTCTCATTCGGTAACGTGACGGTAAAATTATCAAATGAGTCCTCCCACCCAAGAAAGGACAGGAGGTGTTGTTAAAACTGAACGCAACCCGCTGTGGAGCGTCTGAATTAACATTCAGAATAAAAATAGTTCCTTTTTTGGCCATTTGCATTGAGTGTCGCTTGACCCAAAGCATTTTTTTTTTCTTTAATTATGCGTTTTATGTTCGTTCTCTGAATCATTGATAAGAATTTTAAAACATGCGCGGGCCATATGAACTCGCAACAAAAAAATTAAGATTTTTCTTACGCAGCAAACTTGTTTAGATTTTAAAGGTCAATAAACTCCTTTTAGCAATTAATAACTACTTCAAAATTTAAAGTAACCATAAAAACGAAACTTTAAGCACTGATTATTTTTTTTCCAAACATTCTAAAGTATGTTTTCTTTCTCACAATTAAGTAAATGAGTGCATTGAACTTATACTAAGCCTGGACTAAAAAACCGCGAAGTACAGCTGACAAAAAATGGAAGCTTCTTGCTGTGTTATTTTTATTAAAGAATGACATGTTATTTTTTATTACATGTTAGAAAAAAAATGAGACGCCCCTTCGTACATAAGGCGACGCAAGTCTCCGATACCTTAAGGGCTCAAACACACTGCGAGCCTAGCGCGGTTTGTCCAAGCGACTATCGCAATACAATTAGATACATAGAGATTCGTTCACAGGCACGCGTCAATGGATGCTAAAGTCGTCAGGTATCGGAAACTTGAGTCGCCTTGTGTACGAAGGGCGTATTCGTTCGGAACACTTCCTATGGAAGTCCCTTTTTAAACTTGGCCGGATTTTAAACTCAAAATGTCAAATTGCTTTACTTTGAAAACGGTTTTGTTATATAAAGTTTAGTAGGAAACTATGATTGTTGGTTTCACAAAATTATAAACACTAGGTAGATCAACAATATAATGTGAGATAAGTGTGGGGAATGGATATTTTTTATGCACCTTCACAATACAACGTATGATTTGATGCGACGTCAAATGTTACAGTTGGAAAAACTTTTTGTTAATTTCGCCCCCAAAATGTGACTCGAAGCTTTCGTTATGTGTTTGAGTTACTGAAAATTATATTTTTGGACTTGTGTGACTTATTTTTACCAAAATAGAAGAATCGGTCGAGTAGAATCGAAAAAATCGACTGAGACAAATCCGAGTGAGAGTGAGATGTTTCCGTTTTTTCGGAGGTTCGGTTCGGCACCCTACAAATTCATTATAAACGTACTACCTTAGTAATTGAACAGTTACAATGAATTCTATTACCTTGAGTAAGACGTCCAAAATAATTTTCCTTTTAATGGCCTAATTTAAATGAATGGTTTGACATTGACATTTGTACGAGTTTGTCTACGTTTTATAACCAACTTCGACGCCTATTAAATTATTGGACTGGCCATTTTCTGCCATTTAAATTTAAATTTAGAATATAACCGTTAAATAATTCATGCAGCGCCAACCACTGAGCTGGTCTGAAGTGGTAAATTGGAACTAAAAAAAATTGGCAGTTGCCAATTAGAAAACGGACTTAATTTCAAAACCAAGTTGTTAACTAATCCCCGAAGCTGAATCGGGCAGCGGGCGCCCTCAGGCGACTCCTGCCCAACCTCAGTGGGCCAAACGCCTCCTGCCGTAGGCTGTACGCCGGTGTCGTGCGGTCCATGGCCCTCTACGGGGCCCCAGTATGGGCCCTGAGCATCCGGACGCGACCACTAAAGTTGGTCGCATGCCAGAGGGTCATGGCTATTCGGATGATCCGGGGATACCGCACGATTGCCAGCGAATCGGCCAACCTGCTCGCCGGATTGCTGCCCTGGGATCTGGAGGCGACTGCCCTCCAGCGCGTCTATGAATGGCGCGTGGAGGCGCAGCGCCGGGGCGTAACCCCGCTGCCTCGAGAAGTCGAGGCGCGGCGGGCAGAGCTCCGGCGCGATCTCAGGGCAGTATGGAGGGCACGACTGTCGCGACCGACGGCCGGGCACGCCGCAATAGCGGCGATAAGACCCCTCTTTGAGGAGTGGCTGGAGAGACGTCACGGCGTCCTAACCTTCCGCGTGACGCAGGTCCTCACCGAACACGGATGTTTCGGGAGGTACCTGTGTCTTATGAGAAAGGAAGAAACGCCTGGGTGTCACCACTGCGTAGATCGCCCGGAGGACACAGTCGAGCATACGGTGCAGGATTGCCCCACTTGGGCGGAGCACCGACGTGTCCTCACGGCGGCGATAGGCGAAGACCTCTCGCGCCCAGCACTGGTCGCGGCCATGCTGCGGGGCGAGACGGAGTGGGAAGCGGTCGCCTCCTTCTGCGAAGCAGTCATGCTCGCGAAGGAGGAGGCGCGCCGCGTGAGAGAGAGGACAAGGTCCCCCCTCCGCCCCACCCGCGGTGGTGGACGCCCACGGCGTCGGACGTCGCACGACGATCTCCGGCCACCGTAGGCGCCGGGCATGCGGGCGGCGAGTAAAGGGCAACTCGCCGCCCGACCATAGACCATGCCCGTGTCGAAAGCGCGTCGTGTTCCACGCGCGCCTCAAAGAGCTGTCAGCAAAATGACGGGGCCCCCTCTCAGAGGGCCAAAGCCTGCCGGGGTTGCGGGACTCATACCATCACCGTGACCCCGGAACATAAAGGGCTACTGAAGAACACCGTGGATTTTAGTCAGTACAAGTCTGACAGTACCTCTCGCCCTGCCCGGGATGGGAGGTCTCATTTGATGACTTTACCACGTAAAAAAAAAAAAAAAAAAAGTTGTTAACTAATTAATGATGCTATCATTGGAAAAGTTAAGTTACAGCAATTTTTGGTTTGTTTCATTTTGTAAAACGCACTGCAAAGTATCTGATGAGGCATTCCACCCAGCACCCAGGGCGGGAGGAGTTATTTGATGATTTTAACATCTAAGAAAAAAAAAGGAATTAAATTATGGATGCTCATTGTAGTTACAATATGCGTAAGCGCAGTCTGGTGCAGGCGCCGCTGGACAATTGCGCAGTTGGCCTGTTATAACGATTGTATTCGAATGCTTCTAATGTCATTTGAATTATCATTCGAAACACACTCAAATTCCTGTCCAAAACTTCTGATACCTACCATCAAAGTTTGATTTGCGTCCTAGAATCATCACATGAGCCTGAGCCTTGGATGATGCGGAAGGGACCGTCGAACTGACTAAAAATCCACCGTGTTCCTTAAATTGCCCTTTACATTACAGGATTACAGTCACCTGCTTTAAAAGTCCAACGACCCCAAGATTTTAGTGGCTCTTAAAAAATACAAACTCGTCGAAATTTTTGTGAATCAGATTCATAATTTAAAACAATTATGTTGTCTTGCCAAGTACCATATCTTTACAGCTACTTAGATTCATGAGTACCCTAGGACGAAAAGATGATATCTTTACTTCATAATAGTATAGCAGTCGTCCCATAGTGTAGAATCTATTTATTTATTTATTTGGTTGATGGTCCTGATCTCAGGAAGGTCTGGTTCGAATTGAAAAAATCTTTGTGTGTTGGATAGTCTATTTATCAAGGAAGACTAATATATAGGCTATGAGAACATCACACATCAGCAGCGGGTTTAAAACCGCGAGGAACAGCTGGTCAGCGTTAATAATTTGTTTTTTTTTTCAGGAATGATTACAGAATGTTGACAAAGGTGATATGGCCAATCCTGATATTTGCATCAATCATCGACAAAAATCGAATAATTTGTCAGAATGACGTATCGTTCATACAGAACCCTATGATCAATCTACTGATGCAGTCAGCGGCTCCTAATTACACGCCACGGAACCCTCGAGACCTGTTCGACATATTACGGGACAGTTATCCACTGCCAAATGGTAACTGTTTTTAAATTCTTTGGTAACTGTGAAACGCATTTGGTTAATTTGAAACACTAATTTTGAAAGACTAGCTCTTGCCACATTTTTTTTTAATTTTATATTTCAATGGCGTCTTCAATTAAAATAAAAATCATTAGTATATTTTTATGTGTTTTATGTTTTGATATTTTTTAATGAGGTTAGGTACATTTAACGATTTAAAAAAAAAATTCACGCAAAAAGAATATAATTATTCTCTTTTATGAATAAAAATAAAGCAATTAAGATAAGATAAGCGAAACAGTTAAAAAACGGCAAAAAATTACAATTTAGGTATTGTTTAGGTCGTGCTATTGACATTTTAATTAGGCTTAGACATTCATATTCTTACATTCTGCTTCTCACACTCTACATATATGTCTACATATCTTTTTAAATCTTCCTTTGTAAGGTCTTCTGGTAATTTTTCTTTTAAAATAAACAGCTTTTGTATTTTACATTTTGTCGTGTCCTTATTCCTAAACAAACTAAACACAATTCGCATAATCGGTGCGCAGGAATTCCAGTTGCTTTTGGGTGAGCTCACTCCATTTTAGGCCTCATCTAGGTATGTCTCTGGTCTAGATTGAGCCCAAGAGCAAGCTTATCAAAAAAACACTCCACTGGCAGCCTGGGAATCCAACAATCCCTTACCCATAAACCAAGGAGGCAGTCCATATTAACAAAAATATACCAAACAATTCCAGGTTTAAAAGCTCCACTATCAGAGTACGACTATATCATCGTGGGTGCTGGGTCGGCAGGCTGCGTGCTAGCCGCCCGGCTGACTGAAGACCCCAACGTCAACGTCCTCCTACTGGAAGCTGGTAGACCAGAGCACTACTTCACCGACGTCCCCAGCATATCGCCGTTTTTTCAACGCACGGAGTATGCCTGGCCTTACTATATGGAGAAGGAGCCAGGGGTATGTTTAGGTAAATATAAAATGATAATTCGTTTATGGAAGTTTATGTTGTTTCATATACGAGAACTAACTACTAACTTTTGATTGGTTTGGGTGCACAAAGGCATTAACGAAAACTTCTGTCCGAAATGGTCTGAAACGCAAAACGACAGATTAGCAAAATGACACGTTCGCAAAAAGACAGATTAGCAATATGACAGATTCGCAGAGAGATAGATTATCAAAATGACAGGTTCGCAAAAAGACAGATTAGCAAAATATCAGGTTCAATTATGAAAGATGTGGAAAACTTCAAAAGGAGGACCGAACGCAACTTTTCCAATATAACCCAGAAAGTTGCGCAGATTTACCTAAAAGTGAAAATACTAAATTCAACAAACTTTTTTTAATGTTAATGTATTAAGCAGCAAAATTTTTTGAATGTGTAACCTATAATAATCGCAACCGCAAACCGCAATGCTTTAAACCAAAAAAAACACTTGTAAACAATCAACACCGCGCAATGTTAGTTTTGTGTTCTTGCATAATTATAATTCTTACTTACTTCTAGGTACATTTAAATGCGAAAGTACGCCAAGATTTTTTTATCATATAAATAAGATTAATGCGAAAGACTATCACAACTTCGAAATCATCTGCAATCAGATAATCGATAGATAATAATTGGAGTGACCTATCTTGCATGAGTCATCAAGAATTGGCTTTCATCTTATAACCATTTACAGTGATGTGGAAATGTTCAGATCTTCCAACTCTAAAGGTGCTGATCAACTTGAGCATTCTTGCGAATAATGTATCATTCGCAAGAATGAAAAACAGAAAAAGAAACGAGAGCGTTTAGCAAGGAGTCATACGAACGTTCTGAGGAGCTTTTGCCGTTCCGACTGTCGTCTTCACGTAGAAAAATGTTTGAGGACCATCGACTAGCGCGTTCGCTAGAAAGATCGTGAAAATGTTCATAGCAATGTTTGGCTCTATGCTCGGCTCTGTTCGTTGTTCAGTTCGGCAAAATTAAAAATGGTGTAGTCTCTATTATTTATCCGACGGGAACGTAGTATCGGGATAACAAGTATCCTATGCTATTCCAGAAGTTCCGTTTTGACGTGATTCAGTAACAAATATCCATCCATCCAAACATCAATAAGTAAGCTTTTATTTTTTCTGTGACAGGCATGATAAACCAAAGATGCTACTGGCCAAGAGGCCGGGCCGTAGGAGGCACCAGCGTTATAAACTACATGATCTACACCAGGGGACGAGCTGAAGAGTGGGACAGAATCGCAGCCGCAGGAAACTATGGCTGGTAATGAATAGTTTCTGTACTTGCAAGATTGCAAATATATCATCAGCCTATTGCCGTACTGCTGACGTCCCTCAAAGAGCGCCAACCCTTCCGGTCCTGGGCAGTCAGCACACATCCGCTGGCAGCAACATTCCTCAAATCATCGACCCATCTTGCCGCAGGGCGTCCTACACTACGTTTGCCCATTCGCGGTCTCCACTCTAGCACTTGGCTGCTCCAAGTACCATCTGTCCATCTACAGACTTGCAACTACTAACCCGATAGTCAGTGCCGAAAAGGCCCAGGCACAGATCGCTACCCTGGACGGGCGCAGAAATGGTCAGATTAGCCAGACCTGGGCGCAATTAAGGAAGCTCGCACCGAGCGCATAAAAGGCTAGTTTCAGTACTGATGGTCGGAATGCAAGAGTTGTTTCTGGTACTAAATTTATAACCCACCTCTTATCCTGACATTAAGAATCTAACCAGTTCAACAACCTACTAGCCCTACCTACCTTTACTACTACTAACTTGACTAGAATTACATTAACTAACTTGACTCGAATTACATTAAAATTTTTGATTACCAGAGGCATGTCTAAATTAACATTACAATTCAAACGATACTTTTTAGCATTGATATTTCAATTGTAATTAAAATAAAGAAGAAAAGACATACTAAAAATTAAACACAGCATTTCAAAATTTTAATGTGCTCCACTTATTTTGTCGTTGCAAAATGAGGAATGGCGTGACAGACGTTTTCACACATATTTCTTCAGAAATCACAATGCTGTTTATTGTGTACTTGCAGGACCTATGAGGAAGTTCTTCATTACTACAAGAAATCGGAGCGTGCCTATTTAAACGGTTATGAAAATTCCCGTTATAGAGGAAGGGACGGCGAAATGAACATAGAATTCGTGAATTACAAGTAAGTTATATCATCATTATCTACTAAAACAAACTGCTAGTAAATGATACATAATGTAAATCATGTTTTAATGACATCATTGTAAACAATTATATTGATAATAATGTGCATATAAAATCGCTTCAATCCGGGTGTATGCCGAATACCAATTGCCAGATCCGTTATACTGTCGGTGTTATACGGATCCTAAATATAATGCACATTTTTTGCAAAATTTTGTGGGTACTGTTGCGAAGCTCGCTGTGAATAACATCAACACAATAAGAGTCGTCAAAAGTTTACGTAGAGATTCATAAGGAAGCATAGTTAAACTCACGATAGATTTCCAAACGAAAGATAGAGCCCATTCGAACTGTGTCTAATTTCATATTTTACTGATTTCAGGACACCATTAGTAGATGCCTTCTTAGAAGCAGGAAGAATACTTGGAAGTCCTACAGTGGATTACAATTCTCCAGAGCAACTTGGATTTGGATATGTACAAACAAATACAAGAAACGGCAGAAGACTGAGCTCCGCGAAAGCATTTCTACGCCCCTACAAGAGACGGCCCAACTTACACATCCTACCAGAAACACTTGCGACTAAAGTACTTATAGACAAATCTACACGAACTGCTTATGGAGTGGAGTACGTCAGGAATCGTTTGAGGAACAAAGTGAGAGCGCGAAGGGAAGTAATATTATCAGCTGGACCGATAGTGTCGCCTCAGTTACTCATATTATCAGGAGTAGGTCCCAAAAAACATCTCAGAAATCTCGGTATTCCTGTCATACAAAACCTTCCCGTCGGTCAAACGCTATATGATCACATAACGTTTCCTGGATTAATGTTCACTATCAACACTACAAATGTTGGTATTAACGAAAATAGAGACGCAAATTTTCCAAATTTCCTGGAATGGACACAGAACGGTGACAATTTAGTCTCAAGTCCTGGCGGAGTTGAAGGAATCGGTTATATAAAAACTCCTTTATCTAATAGACAAGACCGCATACCAGACATCGAACTTATAAGTCTCGCTGGTGCGCTTACGGCAGACGGCGGTCCAACAGGAAGCAAAGCAGTTCGAAGAGGAATGATGATTTCTGAACAGTTGTTCGATGCAGCTTTCGGAGCAATAGACAATCAGGAGGCATGGAGTGTGTTTCCTATGTTACTACATCCTAAATCAGTAGGACATCTAGAGTTGAAAGATAAAAGTATTTACAGCTATCCTCTTCTATATGGTAATTATTTTACGCATCAAATTGACGTAGCGACGATGATTGCTGCCATTCGGTACGTGCAAGCTCTGACAGCAACGCCACCGTTTCAGCGTTTCGGGGCAAGGCTGCATAAAGCAAAATATTTGACATGTCCTGGCGCGGTTTATGACTCTGATGAGTACTGGGAGTGTGCGCTGCGTACACTTACAGTCACTCTTCATCACCAGATAGCGACGTGTCGCATGGGCCCAGCATCCGACCCGCTGGCAGTGGTCGATCCAGAGTTACGTGTTCACGGTATAAATAATCTTCGCGTCGTAGACTCGAGTATCATTCCTCGGACAGTGTCAGTGCACACGCATGCTCCAGCAGTAATGATTGGAGAAAAAGCTGCAGATATGATTAAGAACACTTGGAACTAGAGAAGACTGTTACAAGTAGATAGTATAAGGAACGCAGTTAGTTATTTATTAATACTTAGTATTTTAACGGAGGGTATTGTATTCAGCTACACCGAGTTAGAATGGACGCAGACTTCAATAGAGTTGGGAAACGGATGGACAGACTTAGTAATTTTAACACCCGCAACCAAATATAAGTTACCTTTAAAATAAACAACCGTCTCACCGCAAGAAAGATAAACATCTGTTGAACACTAATTGTCAAAAAAAACTGTCATCAACGTCAAAACGACATTTCACTTTGATTTAAGGGTCGTTTTGCCGTTACACTTTTTTTGGACAAGCGTTCAACAGACGTTTATCTTTTTGTGGTAAAGCGGCAAATGTTTGCTCAACTAGTGATTAGTAGTATAATTATCTGTTTTTAAGAAACTGTTGTTATCTCCTGTATTATTTTTTTACTAAATGGACATAAATAAAAAACTTTTGTTTTGCAATTTATGCTTGACCCAAATAATATTCTAGATGCGAAAGTACGCTTTCAGGCCTAAACCGGTCTGGCAGACCAGCTCAGAAATTTATTTTTTGCATTTTTGGTACAGATATATGTAGATGAGACCCTGGAGACGCTCAAGGGCAAAAGCTGGTTCTTCTATATATCTATGGGAGGGATCTACCTGCTGGGTGGTAACACTCTAACCTGCGGTATAATCGATCCTATTGTCTGAGGTAGGCCTTACCAGGGCCGCCTGGCTACCGGCCATCCTGTAACAGTCGACGCCATATAGTTTTTATTATATTACTCGCTCACTCCGTAGGCCTCATCTTTGCTTCTGGGCAAGATTGAGGCCAAGTGCGAAACCATTTTAAACACGTTAAAAAACCAGTGGAAATCGACAACTAAATCTAAAGTAGAGCGTGTCTTAACCCCAGAAAGTGCCTTGTCTAGGCTTTTAGGATGAAACCGGTAGATACCGTTTGTGGCGATTAAATCTTAGCTTTAATGTGTGGTAAGATAGGCTGACTAAACAAGATCACTGTTTATGAATACGTTTGTGTGACCAGAATAAAATGTACGACGATCAAATGATATACGTTTATTTTTTTTGTTGATTTAACAACTTAAAAACTTGATATCATTGACTTAGTAAAAAGAGGTAGGTAACCAAGAAAATAACAATAACAATACGCGAATTGCTATCTTTGTTTTGGACAGCTAAACCTTGCTTAGATAATTTACATACTTAATAATATATTTTTACCCCGCCTGCTCGTAAATGTTAAATTATATGCCATGCAAACCTAGGTAAAGCAAGTCATTGCTGCTGCAGTTGCGATTTGATTGGAACCTGAATTAAAAATGGAAAGAAAACTTTTTTCCAAAAATCACCTTTTTTACTTATCATTGACGCAGGGTCTAAAATTTTACGAGACTAATTTTATTTGGCACCTATTTTTTTTCGGTTAAGGAATTTTATTTAAAGTAAGTTGCAAATACTTCTTTACCCCGTAAAACGACATGCTTTCTTATGCTTTTCAACATGTTTTAACGTTAATGTACCAAGGTGGAACAGTTGCTACTTAAGTACATCTTGGTTCATAAAATCTGGTTCTTATGATGAAATAATGGAGGTGAAATAATTTGGCTGAGCAACTCTACGCAAGCAGAATTCCAGAGTGCGTGACCGAAGCAAACAAAAAACGGATTTTTGGTATCCAGCGGCTTCTCGGCGGTTCAATGAACTCCAGCTGTTCCTATTTTAAAAAGTAGAAGTGAGCAAAATTAATGAGCCTACTCATTTTTAGATTGACAGCAAGTGGTCGTCAAAGGCATTCACTTCACTTCAAGTAATAAAGTAACGGTGGTTGATAGAAAAATAGACCCCAAAAGTATTATAAATGATACAATAGGGTGTTATCGTATAACGGGGCCCCAGGCTAAAGCCTACCTGGGTCGCGGGACTTATACCATCACCATGACCCCGGAACATAAAGGGCTATTGAAGGACACCGTGGATTTTAGTCAGTAAAAGTCTGACAGTCCCTCCCGCCCTGCCCGGGGTGGGAGGACTCATTTGATGATTTTACCACGATAAAAAAGGGTGTAATCGTAGGAATTCTTTTATTAAATTGCTCCTCAGACCACCGTGGGTTGGTCTTGTTTTAAAAAATCTGTAACTGATTCGTACCTCAGGCGGACAAACTGAGGCTGGACATCGACAATAGTCATGATGTTCGCCTTACAACATATAGACCGCCTAGAGACGCCGTAGGGCGTAGCAGGACATCCACTTACTTTGTTGGTGAGATTTTGTAATAACAGACTTCAAAAACCACCACAAAAAGTGAGAATAACTTTTCTTTCGGAATTTGTGATTAATTCTTTTTTTCCACTGACTTCCAAAAGAAAAGTTATTATACACTTTTTGTGGGGCCAAATTACAGGTATACTGCATCGAACAAAAAAATAACCATCAAAATCGGTTTACCCAGTCAAAAGTTGTGAAGTAACCAAATAAACATTTAAAAAATACAGTCGACTTAACAAAACTCTCCTTTTTTAAGGTTAAAAATTATTCCGATTCGGCGCCCGGAAACGTTACAGAATAGCACTACAAGTTCGTATTAGTAGTATTCATTCGGTGGAGAAGCATACAATATAGAAAGAGCGTAAAAGAAAGAAAAGAGCGAATAATTTTATTAAAGCGAGTTATTTTATGGCAAGTCGTGATCAGTACTTTGCATTCCGAACTTGCGTCGAATGAGACTGTTCCAGGAACCGGCTTGTTCCGAGTTCAAAGACCTTTGAAACATTAAAACTTAAGGATCTGTACATATTTGTAAGCCATCTAAAATAAAAGATTCCTGGATGTTGATAATTTTATGTTGTCTTTCAATAGCCTCGCCTCCCAATACTTGAAACTCAAAAACATAATTGGTGGAATGTGGGTGTTAGGTACGCCATGCCTACTCCTTCCGGGCACGCTGCAATTGCGGTGGTGAGACCCTTTAAGGAGTGGCTGGACAGGAGTCACGGCGTCCTGACCTTTTGCCTGACGCCGATCCTTACCGGACATCGATGCATATGCAAATAAACATTATTCTATTCTATCGATGTTTCGGGAGTCTGTGTCGGATGAGGAAGGAAAAAACATCTGGGTGTCACCACTGCACTTAGGGCGGATTCGGTTGAGCAAATGGTGCAGAACTGCCCCGCTTGGGCAGGGCACCGCCGTGTCCTGCCAACGGCGATAGACGATCTCTATCGGCTCTGGCGCCCGGCATTGATTGAGGCCATGCTGCGAGGCGAGAAGGAGTGGGAAGCGGTCGCCTCCTTCTACTAAGCTGTCATGCTAGCAAAGGAGGAGGCGCGCCGCGTAATGGAGAGGACAGCGTCTTCCCTCCACCACAGCCGCAGTGGTAGATTCCCACGGTGACCAACGTCAACAGAGGATCTCCGGCCACCGTAGGCGAACCATGCGGGCGGCGAGTCGCTGTCCGACCATGACCATAAGCATAATGACAGGATCCCTCTTTAGAGCGCCAAAGCCTACCGGGGTCGCGGGACTCACGAATTACCGTCCCCCGAAACGTAATGAGCTATTGAAGGACACCATGGATTTTAGTCAATACAAGTCTGACAGTCCCTCCCGCTCTGCCTTGGATGGGAGGACTCATTTGATGATTTTACCAGGCTAAAAAAAATGCTTGATCCTTCGGGATCGGGGATCACAGGCGGGATGCAACATTTTATAAATCGCCTGTGTTAATCCACGATTTTCGGACAAATAAATGTGACTATAATACTTTCTAATATTGGCCCATGTTTTTCTGTGCCAAGTAGAACTATCAGGTTTCCATATTCATTAATTTAAGTTACAAATGTAAGCGTTAAAAGTGTAGGTCTGTCTCTACATTCACTGAACAATTGAACTGTTACACAAATGTTAATCCAGACAAACTAACGGTAAAGAAGTTTTCAATTATTTTCTTTAGACGATAAAAACTAATGAAGTAGAAATAATTCGGCAAAGGAGTATCAGTACCGGTGCGCTGTAAAGGTGCGGTTCCTTTAACGGTCTGTTATACCTACGTATAATACGAGTATCTCCACAACACGCCTATATTCAGAGTTCGCACTGACAACACTACCATAGTCTCACAAGACTTGGCCGTGTTCGCTTGATTCGATTTTTGAATTTGAAAGTGAAATGTGTTAAAAAAAAATGTTATACAAACTATTGTTTATACTGACAATTTTGTCGCTTGGCAGCACAACAAACAGTGACGATGAAGCTGTAGTAGAATCAGTGGGTGATGATGAAGAATCGAGGAATTATGTCTATAGTGATGAACAAGCGGAGCAGGATAGCAGACAAGGGAGGCTGCTGTACTCATATAGGCAGAATCCTATAATCAACATAATGTTGCAAACAGCAGCTCCCACGTATGTGGCCAAAAACCCTGATGATATATTTGATTTTCTAAGGGATTCGTTCCCTTTGCCTGGAGGTGAGTTTAATAAAGAAAATATAATATAACATATAATATATTATCTTAAAAAAGACCTTTAACACTTTAAGTACGACAGTGCAATTTATTACAAAAGTCCTTGCCAGCTCGAGTTTCAATATAATTATCACGAACGCACTACTATTACTACGTTATAATAAGCAATAATGACAGACAAGTGATTAAATTCGACCTAACTTCTGACTAAAAAATGCAAGATATGAACATTAACAATGAGCAAGAAATAAAAGCAATAGAAGCATTTACATCGTTTGATAAAGATCAAACAATAACTTAAAATTATGGCCGTAATTTAAGAAAAAGTATTTAATTGCGAGTCTAGCCAAAAAATTAAGACGCAGCAATTCTAAGCATGTACCTATTCTACTGAACGGGTCGATGGCAATCTAAATTAATTCAGGTCTTAATCTGGCGAGAATTTCACACTTCAGAAGCGTCTATCCTCTATAATCTCCTGAATCTATACTAATATTATAAAGCAGAATAGTTTGTTCGGTTGAACGCGCTAATTTCAGGAACTAATGGATGGAATTCAAAATATATTTTTGTGTCGGATAGTCTATTTATCGAGGAAGGCTATAGCAACATGCGCCGAGAAGTGGGCGTTGGTTATGAAGTGTCCCATCGCTTTTGGAACAACACCACATTTACACACAGAGGCAGTCATCAGGCAGCGTCGCAGGTGCCATTGAAGGCAAAAGAACGGGTTCGTTTTTAGTCAGTTTGAGTCTGACAGTCTCTTCAACTCCACCCAGGGCGACAAACTCATTTGATGATTTTAACACCCCAAAAAAAACAAGAAAATTGCAGTCATCCACGAACCTTTTCATCTTAAACTTTGTCTCCATCACCTTTGACCTAGCCTAACGGAACAACTTTTTCTTGCTTCGGCCAACCTGTGCCCGAAGTCTTTACAAAGATATCCAGTTCAATCATAGCAACTCCTGTCCAGAAGATTTATTTTCTGCAATTAGCAACAATGCATCGATCATTGATGATCTATCAGTATCTACAACTTCCATGTTCTTCTAATCGATAAAAAAATACTTCGCAATCGACGTAAAAGCAAAATACTTGTAATAACATATTCCAAGATAACATTTAAATCAGCGATTATGAGTAACGGTAGGTACGTTACATTCTTGAGAAGGTCATGGTTACGATTATGATAAAACGATAAAAAAGAAACAGTTATCCAAGACACGTTTAAAAAAATATTCTGGAACCTAATATACAACTTTCTCTGATTAAATAAACACGAAATTAAGTATTTTAAGGTCAATCATGTTATGGTCGCCGATAAAACAGGAATTCGCAAACATTCATAACCGGATCTCTCAATTTTATACCTTACTCGGAAATCCTAATTATCAAGGACGATAACCGTTTTCAAAAAATAAATATTCATCTGAATTTTCTGACCTATGGTAATATGTTTATCTCTGCGAACCACAGCAGTTCTTACTAAAATGTTATCTTTTGAAAGGTTAACGACATCTTAATCGTCATTTAATTAATCAGAATACCGCTAGAATAAATACCACATATTGTGAATTCAATTATTTTGTTTGTATTTATTCTAACAGCCATTCAATTGATCTACATTTATTGACATAGAGCGTAATTCGGTTAATGAATCAAACATGTTACTTACTTATAATAAAACTTCGGAAATTGGAAATAATAACGACGTGTTTGTTACACCAATATGTCACTCAAGTCTGCTGGTGCAACAGTAATATAATCCTAGAACAAGACATATGCTATTTCAAAACAGTTTCTTAACTAAAGAATTTAACAGACCAACTTATAAATTATCATTATAGCTTTCCTTCTTGGTCTTGTATTTCTCGAACTTGAAAATATTCTTATTTGCATTAAAATACTATTATCTTTCATCAACCTTACGAATTATAGTTAAAACACAAACTAAAATAACGCGTAGTGTATTGTGGTAGGTCATTCAGCAATCTAATTTGTAATTCAAAAACTTAATTGTTTAGAATACGCATTCGCATATTATAATAATTATTCGCACATACGCTTAATGAGCGTATCCATAATAATTAACATAGAATAATAATAAATATTATAGTCTTGGAAGGACACGCTCCCAAAAGTTTAATTCTTTAATTTGCTGGTTTTCAGGACTCCAGAGGCCTTACGATGAATATGACTACATCATAGTAGGTGCTGGATCAGCAGGATCAGTCCTCGCGTCCAGACTGTCTGAAGACAAGAATGTGACGGTGTTACTGCTTGAAGCTGGTAAACCAGAGATGCTGCTCACCGACATACCAGCTTTGGCACCCTACTTCCAGTCTACTGACTACTCCTGGCAGTATTATATGGAATATCAACCTGGAGTTTGCACTGGTACGATTTTTTTTTCATACTTTCTATAGTTCTGGTTATTTATTTTTTAGAAGTCTCGAATCGTTTTTCTGTACTTACGATCGTTAAAGACTTATAATACCACATAAAAACTATCCTATATTCGTTCATAATTAAGGTAAATCCAATTTTGCACAAAACAAATAGATGTCGCAATAATACCCAACATAAATTCCTATTAGACATTAACAACAACAGACAGTATCTGTATGATTTTATGAGCAATAAAGTCTAGGATAATCTAAATGTAAAACAAAGTGACACCATCGAACAAAGATTCCATTAAAGCAGAGGTCGCACAATGCCAAATATTATTTATCAATCTGATATTCCAGGCATGCTCAACGGACGCTGTTTTTGGCCACGCGGCAAGGCTGTCGGCGGGACGAGCGTTATCAACTACATGATATACACCCGAGGAAGGCCCCAGGAGTGGGACCGAATCGCCGCAGCAGGCAACTACGGATGGTAATGACCATGCATTGATCTAATCCCATTACAGAAAGGCACATGTCTCTGCATGAGACATAACAAGAACGGGAAGTCCGTTATTTAATTGTTATTCAAGTCACTGAGAATATTTTATCTGTCTAGGAACATGTTGGTATATCAGTCTTTAAAGTAGTAAAGAACAATTTCTTTAAGTATCTGCATCACCCCATATAAGTTCAATCTAATGCTCACAACATGTTCTCTGGCTCACTTGCGAAGGTCATGGTCATAAATATTAATTAGTATGATAATACACGATTCATTTGTTCCTTGGCTAAGAGGAGGCTATTGGAATATAAAATCTATTGGCGACGTTGTTATTTCGGGCACTAAAATCAGGAGATGGTTGTGGGTGAATATCTATCTGAATTAATCCAAAACACAATAAAGACACACAAACGCTTTTTCAACATGAGTAATCTTCTAAATACAATCGAAGAGTAACTTATGTATGTCGCTTACAGTTAAAATCATTTGCGGTGCTTTGGTGAGTTCTACTAATACTTCAACTATGCTACGGGACCGTCGAATCCTTCGCGACCAGTTTTGATAGTTGTAGCTAGCATTCATGAAGGTCGCGGGACTTATACCATCACCGTGACCCCGGAACATAAAGGCCTATTGAAGGACACCGTTGATTTTAGTCAGTACAAGTCTGACAGTTCCTCCCGCCCTGCCCGGGGTGGGAGGCCTCATTTGATGATTTTACCACGATAAACTAAAAGCATTCATGAAAGTTAAAGTGCAAGCATAAAATAGTTTAAGATAAACTATTTTATGCTTGCACTTTAACTTTTTTCTACACAATTACTGTATTAAGACTGATTGCTTTAATTACGCAGATAATATGGTTTTCCACTTAAAATGATACACTTTGTAAAGCATTCATGGAAATTCTCTACTAATTACCTTGCGATTGCTTTAATACATTGCATTTAATAACTTATTTGTCATTTACAGGTCATACCAAGATGTTCTATATTACTACATGAAATCTGAAAGGGCATCATTAGATGGTTTGGAGAAAAGCCCCTTCAGAAGTCGAGATGGCGTCGTTCCTGTAGAACACGTGGCGAGAAAGTAATTACACTCAGCTTTTACTCTTTTATGGAACCTAATGTAAGAAGAATTTTAACAAAACTATTATCTTTACATTTCAGAACCAAATTAATAAAAGCTTTTCTGGAAGCTGGAAGAATCCTGGGACATCCTACAATAGATTACAACTCGCCCGACGAATTAGGATTTGGTTATGTCCAGGCAACAACAGCTTACGGCCACAGATACAGCGCTGCTAAATCGTTCCTACACAAACACAAGAAGAGACGAAATTTACATATCTTGCCCGAGAGCACAGTGACTAAAGTATTAATAGACCCGCAGACGAAAACCGCGTATGGAGTAGACTATGTCAGAAATCGAGTCAAGTCTACAGTCAGAGCACGTAAAGAAGTAATACTATCTGCAGGACCTATTGCTTCTCCTCAACTACTTATGTTATCTGGCATCGGACCGAAGAATCATTTAAAATCAGTGGGCATTCCTGTTATACAAGACTTACCAGTCGGACAAACGCTATACGATCATATTTGCTTTCCTGGGTTAATATTTGAACTGAATACGACAGGAGTGAGTCTCAGTGAAACTAGGGCTCTAAATATTCGCGAAGCAGTGGCATGGCTTCGTAATGGTGAATCAGACCTAGCTTCGCCTGGCGCAGTAGAAGGTATTGGATATATAAAAACACCAGTATCAGATGACCCGGAACCTATCCCTGACATAGAACTTATAAGTATCGGTGCATCAATTATTGCCGACGGTGGACCGGGGGGAAGTAAAGCTGTTAGACGAGGTATAAGAATAAGGGATGACGTTTTTGACGAAGCCTTTGGAGAAATAGATCGAATAACTAAAGACAGTTGGAGTGCTTTCCCTATGTTGCTTCATCCGAAATCTGTGGGTAGAATAGAATTGAAGGATAGTAACCCATTCAGTCATCCCTTAATGTACGGAAACTACTTGACGGATCCTAAAGATGTGGCAACGTTCATCGCTGCCTTCCGTCACGTACAGGCGCTTGTGGCTACACCACCATTCCAACGTTTCGGAGCTAAATTGCACAGAGCGGAGTATCCATTGTGTCGTTCAACAGTTTTTGACTCGGATGAGTACTGGGAGTGTGCGCTGCGTACCCTGACAGCGACTCTGCATCATCAGATAGCGACGTGTCGCATGGGACCCGCGGGCGACCCGCTCGCGGTTGTAGACCCTGAGCTACGCGTGCACGGCGTGAACAGGCTGCGAGTGGTGGACTCCAGTGTGTTACCGCGAACTGTGTCCGCACATACACACGCTCCAGCCATGATGATAGGAGAAAAAGCGGCTGATATAATCAAGTGGACATGGAACGTACTCAATAAAGCTTAGTCTTAGTAAATTATTATAGCAATAAGTTGTAGTCAAGAGAGTAAACCAAGGGATATAAATATCTATTTTAGTTTTAAGAGTAATAAATGACTGAGAAATAATTTGTTTTCATTTATTAAAAGCCTGAGTTTTCAGAATTTTGTTGTAATTTTTGAGGTATCATTTAGCTAAGAACTAACTAGAGACATAAATAAAGTTTGTATCAATTAATCAAACCATTGTTCAGTTTATGGTGTCATGCAATGTACTGCTTGACTTATCGTAACTAAAAACATCTATACGATATATCATTCACATCCATAGTAATTTATAGATACCGGTGAACGCGAAAGTTCACAGTCACACTCTGTTGCTGCATCTAGTACTTCCCTCTGGTCATATCTTCATACGTTAACTAGTGAACAGATGGTATTGACAAAAATATAGATATAAACAAGTAATTACAACGATTTAGTACAGAAGGTTACACTATAGGATAGGATTTATCTCGATAGTACGATATAGGACAATTCATTTCCCGATATTATGTCTGACTGGAATCATTTTCTTGCGAAGCAGGGGCAAAAACCTGTTTGCGATATTTTGTTAAAGCATAGCCACATTTCATCAAACCTCGAGTCGGAATCCTTGCTAGTTATATTACACTAGGCGTTTCGGAAAGACTCTTGTTGTAGAATCTAGCTAAACTAGAATAAACTGTACATTTGGCTGAATGATACCTAATTTTGAATGACCTACAAGAGGTCTCTAAGCGTTACTCTCGGACCTAAGTCATAATTTCAGCAAATTTTCGATATGATCCAATTTACGCCTACCGGTTTCGGCCAAACGTATTCGCCGCTTTATTAACGTTTAGTATGTAAGTTTGCAAGGAGTTTCTCTGAAATTAAGATTTAAAAAGGTACCTCAGAAAGTCGTACCTCATTAAGGCGGATGGCGAAGACAGAATGAAGGAGGCATTTAACAGGTTGTTATAGGTCAGCTTGAAAGAGGCCTATGTCCAGCAATGGACTTTTTTTTTTTTTTTTTGGGACAAACCCACCACACTGTTCCCAAACCACTGCAACTCCTGAGAGCCAGAATCAACAGTGGCAACCACCAGAAAAGCGCCGAGACAATGAAGCTCGACGTGTCCCGGAGAATGAATTTACCTGTCTTGGGTCCTGCAACGAAATTAATCAGAAAAGAATAGTGGAGGAGTAGGAAAAATATGTTTCCACTTCCCTCCATGCAAGCAGGAGACAGAACAAAACAAGGCCAATAGGCACAAAGGGATATTACAACTGGGAGAAGCCCAGTTGCCTAGCACCACGGGTAAAATGACTAATAATATTAATGGGACCTAAATTGTGAGCTGCTATATTTGATTCCAAATATTCCAATAATAGGTATGGCAGAAACGCTTGAACGCACGGTAGTTTGTTCGAGTTTCCACAAGGTCCGAATAATAAATGACTCCTGATGTAGTCTGAACAGTATCCAACATAATATTGCGTTCGTTCTGCCAAAGAATACACTCCCAAAGAATATGATGTGCTGATTGTTCATATTCACAGTCAGAGGTCGAACATTGACAAAAAGGCGAGGGAACTAGCTTAAAGGATGCCAGCAATGGACTGCGACGTACCATTTTTTTTAAATACCGCAACATTATGCTATCTGTATTTGTCTCTTCACATAGGTTTCTATTTATAGTTTTCGGGCCGAAAGATTTATTTTTAAAGAAAATGTGGATCTGACACACATATTATAAGATAAACCGGTAGAAGTAATAAAAAAACAGTTATCTTTTTTGCAAGACTTTAAAAGTGAATAATTGGTGAAGATATAACAGACGTGATAAAAAGTTCGCGTCTTTGTGTCCGTACCAATCATAGCTATGATAAATGATACCGTTTATGAAGATGGATGGTTGCTTGTTAGGTTGTTAGTCTTTCACGCAAAAACGGATAAACGGATTTGGATTCAACTTGGTACCCAGGTAGTTTATGGCCTGGATTAACAAATAGAATTTTTTTAACGTTAAGTTCCACTGGAATACTTCTTCAAATACCACGCGTGTGGAGCAAAGGTCAAATACTAGGGTAAAGGGCTATTCTATGTATATGGAAGGATCACCGTGAATTTTAGTCATTACTATACTGAGAGTCCCATCCTGTCCCGTCCTGGGCTCATTTGATGATTTTACCAAAAAAAGGGTAGTTACCCACATTCTCGTCGTTTTAGAAGTTTTTGTATTGGAGTAAAAACACAAAAAAGAACAGATGGAAATAACAAAAAGAAGGAATGGTGTTACCAGAATTCTGAAAACTGATTTACTTATCCCACAGAATTTTTAGGGTACGGAACCCTAAAAAGTACCCATGGGAGAAAACGGGACCCCTTAACTATGATTCCGCTGTCCGACTATTCCTGCTAGAGACGCACAGACATGACCTTTATTCATACCTCATGCTTGAACCATGATAGTTAGACAGTTAAAATTTTCACAATGTATGATGTATTGCTGTTGCCACTAAAATAACAAATCCTAAAAATAGAATAAAGTTAATATTTAATCTTTTTAGTTAAATTTTTCCGCTTTTGTAGAAACGTTCACGAATTTCGACTCGCACTTGCCCGGATTTTTAATAATAGTTCTGCCAGACGCCTTGATAAAATGATTGCCTGCAAGTTAACACCATTAATAACAAAACAGTCATTATGGTATTTTAGTTTTTATCAAGAGCCCCGCCTCATAAGGCATGTGCCAAAAACATGCGAGGGTCGATGGACTCTCAGGAACTGGTCATCCAAAGCATAAGAACATGCACAGACAGCAAAAAAAGTATCCAAGGAGATGTACTGTAATTTTATTTTGTGGAAATCTGAAGAATCTAAGTTTTAAGTATTTCTATAAATGTCTAGCCTATCACTACCGGTATTATAATGAGACAAAAATCTACTTAATTGTTGACATCGATTCCGGAAATGTTACGTAACCTTGAAAAAACATTTAAATGGCGGTCGTTGTGCACCAAAATTTCCGAATAAAACCTCTATAGAAACATTTTATTGTACCGGTAAGATTGTTAGATTCCCTTGTATTAAAGTCTCGTGTAGATTTAAGTTCGTCCACCTTCTTACACCTTCAAAATAATAAGTCGTCATCATTGTAAAAATTGTCAGTACCAGCTTTATAAAATCGGGCCCTGTCTGATATTCAAATGGTGCAATATAAGTCGTCAAAATGAAAAGGTGACCCCTTTCATTTCATCTTCCATTTTTGACAACATTTTTATCGTAGTTGAGGACAGCTCTGTGGAGCATAATTTCTTAATGAGTTCCTCGGTTTTCCTTTTTAACCCATTTTTCAGTTCACTGTTTTATAAGACAAGCGTTAGGGGGTCAGGAAGATCAGTAACTTTGTCCTTTTTGAAGCCTGGTTTTAGTCTTGAGAGACATTTCTAAACAAAAAAACAACACCTAAATATTAAATCAATTTATCTTTTGCAAGCAAAATTTCGCCTTTAGCGCCTGTGCGCACCCTTGACTAAAATTCTACAAAACCCGGGTCTATTCTTGAATTTCGAAATATCGGTTGATTAATATTTTAAATGATTTTTTTATTTTCTAAATATTTAAAATATATTAAATGTTATTTTTTATTCATTTTTTTATCACACATACATGTCACGTTATGTTGGAACAATGAATGTAATAATAAATCCTTTATCCATGAATAAGTACGAGTAATATTTTTGATTATTATATATGAAATATTTTTTGTTATTTCCTTTTTTGTTGACTGTACATACATAGTTTTGGATCTCTGAAACTGCAACAACAAGAATTCTCAAAACCAGTTGAAAACCGTTGCAAATTTTAAAAAAATGAGAGTAAATAAATGTGGCAAAGGGGAAGGGGACATTGGACCTAACTCAAGGAGATCAAATAAAAGTAAAAATAAAGGACTTTTTGATATATAAATAAAAATAACTAGCTGTTACCAGCGGTTTCACCCGCTACAAATCGAACTTTTTTTTTTTACGTGGTAAAATCATCAGATGAGTCCTCCCACCCCGGGCAGGAAGGACTGTCAGACTTGTACTGACTAAAATCCACGGTGTCCTTCAATAGCCCTTTATGTTCCGGGGTCAGGGTGATGGTATAAGTCCCGCGACCAAATGGAACATAAAATCGGAAAATAAACTATCCAATGTGTTAATCTATGTTATTAACGGACGTTTGACATAACGAACGAATGCGTATAAATTTTATCCATGATGTTTACTTTTGTACTTTATAGAATATCTATGACTAGCTGTGCCCGCAACTTCGTTCGCGTGGATGTCGGAATTGAACAATGTATTTTTTAGTTCTAAGCGCTTAATTCAGGCCAGTCCATTCCAGTCCATTCCAGTCCATTCCAGTCCAATCCAGTCCATTCCAGTCCATACCAGTCCATTCCAGTCCATTCCAGTCCATTCCAGTCCATTCCAGTCCATTCCAGTCCATTCCAGTCCATTCCAGTCCATTCCAGTCCATTCCAGTCCATTCCAGTCCATTCCAGTCCATTCCAGTCCATTCCAGTCCATTCCAGTCCATTCCAGTCCATTCCAGTCCATTCCAGTCCATTCCAGTCCATTCCAGTCCATTCCAGTCCATTCCAGTCCATTCCAGTCCATTCCAGTCCATTCCAGTCCATTCCAGTCCATTCCAGTCCATTCCAGTCCATTCCAGTCCATTCCAGTCCATTCCAGTCCATTCCAGTCCATTCCAGTCCATTCCAGTCCATTCCAGTCCATTCCAGTCCATTCCAGTCCATTCCAGTCCATTCCAGTCCTCCATTCCAGTCCATTCCAGTCCATTCCAGTCCATTCCAGTCCATTCCAGTCCATTCCAGTCCATTCCAGTCCATTCCAGTCCATTCCAGTTATTTGAATAATCTAGTTTTTCTATTCGAAGTTAGATCGCGCGACTGACGTACGAAATCAATGTGTGAGACCAAAGAAACTTCTGAAACACTTTAAATTCAAATATCTTTTGATAGACTGAACCGATTCCAATGAAACAAAAACTAAGTTCCTCTCCAAGTTACGCTTAATCGTTGTGTATAAAAGTTATCTACATTAATTTCGTATATTTTACGTGATACCTGGACAAATACACAGACAAACAGACAAACAGATAAACAGACAAACAGACAAAAATTCTAAAAATGCTAGAAATGGGTTCTATTGGTTGTCCTTTAATACCCCGGCTATATTTTTTGAGTTTTTATTTAATGTACAAAAATAATTTTTCTACAGTTTTATTATATGTATAGATTACGTAGGACGTAGGAGTTCTCATTATGAAGATGCAAATAATTATCAATTGTTGAAAGACTCCATCATATCATAGCGGTAAACTCTTACAATGGTATGACAGATTATCATAGTGCCACGATCCTGACCATGAAAACGACGCAAGCGCACGCGCAGAATTGCATTAATTTATATAACACTTAAACACCGGAACACAACAGTCTTTTTTTAACACGCTCGATAGCCTTGCATTATTAAAATGAATTTCTGGATTGAAAAATTAAAAACTCCGGCTGACAGCAAACCGAACAGTCTAAATTAAAGTACCGGTAAAGATAGTCCGTTATGAAAAGTGTTTCATTCTTAGCTTGATGACAAAGCACACTTATTTTAAGTTCGTAGTCCTCAATTCCTGTATATAAAAAAATAAATAACAATAATAATCTCATTAACAGTAAAACCGGTTAATGCAAACATCTAAATCGCAAGCAGAGCTCAGAATTGACTTGATCACGGTCAAGAACAGTGTTACAAAATAAAGACACAATGAAAAATAAAATTTTATTTTTTATTTTTTTATGTCTGTTACAAATAAATTCAAGTTTGAATTATGATGAAGATGCATATGTGTCTATTGATGAAGAAGAATATGCTAGACCAAGTGCGTGTAGAGGTTTTTGTGAAGAAAGTGGAAATAGGGAGAAAAGATCTAATTCTCCTTTGAAGAGTCGGATTGTCGATGCAATGATGGGCACGGAGATTTTACCTCTGAGACCTGATGAACCAGACCTGTTCGCGTTTCTAAGGGATAAATATGAATTACCTAAGGGTAAGTACGCATTTCCTTTACCACATTACAATTGAATTTTATTCTGCTTAGGCTTGAAAATATATTTATTTTCTTTTCTTTGATCAAAATTTGTTTAGGTTTACCTGTTCTGTAAATTATTTTGAACAATATAGTGAGTACGATTGTTAATGTTTTAAGTGTAATTGATGAACCCTATTCTTCGCAAATCAGTATGACAATCATTTAACATTCAATGCTATAGTTCTTAGGCCTCAATAACCACCTCGCCAGGTTTACTTTGGAATTTTAATAACCATCACTAATAGATGGTGATGTCGGTATAATGTTTGCAGTTCCTTGATCATCTAAGATCATGAAAATCGAAATTTTCATCTTTTTTAACTTTCTTTTAATATTGTTTTTCTTTATGCTTACTAAGTAATGTAGTACCTGCTTTATGCAACTGTTTAATGCTTTGCCCTTAACATGTAAGACCTTAATGTAATTTTATTCATTTTTTTTACTTTTTTCATGCATTTTTAAATATTTTTATATACTTAAATAAAAAACGTTTAAAAATATTAATCTTATATTAGTCATAGTCGTAGCAGACGCAGTTCAGGATTATTACTTTAAAGTTTACAGAAGATTTAGAAATAAATGCAGATCATTATTAAATTTTAAAAATAATACCGATACTGCTAGCCTCCTTCATCCCGCTGCTGGGCAAAGGCCTCTCCCAGTCTTCCAGTTTTCACCACCTAGGGCCAAAGTGGAACACTGATCGTTGGTTTTGTCCTGCTTATCCTGCCATCTTCTACGATGTCTGCCGAGACCCATAAAAATAATAATAATAGAAAAAACATTTTAAGGTGGTCTGGGATCTTGGGACCTAACTTCTTAAAAAACGCAGAATATTTCACAAATTACTAGACATTATGTACCTGCTCAATGCTTGTGACATAATCTTGCCTTGTCACATACATGCCTCAAACTGTATTTTCCTTATATGAACTCAATTATGTACTTTATACAGGGTTATTGGTTAAGTCGACCTATTCCCTTTGAGGGGTTAAAGTAGACATCATTATTGACTGATTTTACTATGGGAACCCCTATCCTAATCCTTACCGTTTTTGAGTTATTAGTCTTTTAATATTTTTCAAAAATATTCCACCTCTGCGTCATAAACTGGTTATTGTAAGAATTTTACGACGTTTAGGACGCTAAAGTGATACTTTTTCGATAGCTTACGAACGACTCATTCTATTTAAGCCAGTACATTTGATAAATTACTCAAGCCTTGGGAAATAAATGGCTGTAAAGTTCAAATATTGAATTTTTATGGGAGCTACCCTTGTCTTTCAGGTCAAATTTCTCAAAATAAGTGTACGGTACTAGATGTGCAGATTGCAGCAAAAACACTGCTGTCTCATTAGCTTTCTAAAATGATACCACAATATCCACTTTTATTAAGAATATGGCCGAAAAATAAGGGTTGATACTGACAAGGTGGTAGGTATTTTAACAAAACTTGTTCTGTACGAACAAGTTTTTCGTTACATTAGTTTTCGACGAATTTAAAAAAAAAGAGCATATTCTAAATTCGACTGTGTTTTTTTTTTAATGTGGATGATCTTCTCCCACCGAAATGTCTTCTCCGCTAATTGTAAACTGTTTTTTTTTTCATGTATCTTCTTTGTTACGATTTTTTCTTGATATAATTACGTGGCCTTCGCTTTTTGACTCAATACCTCTCGCATGGTCAATTCGTTGTGTTTTGTCAAAACCATGGGTCGGAATTAGGTAGAGTTATGTACTTATACAGAGAAAGAATAAACAAGAATAACATAGCGATAAGTAACAAAAAAAAAACCGCTACAGAGTAAGTAAGAAAAATAAAACTGCAAGTGGAGGAAATCGATTGACAAATAGAAATTTAAATTCGAATTTAGAACCTCCTTCTTCTAATGAAATCGGTAAAAAGTGTATTGATGAGTTTGGTTAAAAAACCACCTTGTCAGTATCAACCCTTATTTTTCGGCCATATTCTTAATAAAAGTGGATATTGTGGTATCATTTTAGAAAGCTAATGAGACAGCAGTGTTTTTGCTGCAATCTGCACATCTAGTGCCGTACACTTATTTTGAGAAATTTGACCTGAAAGACAAGGGTAGCTCCCAAAAAAATTCAATATTTGAACTTTACAGCCATTTATTTCCCAAGGGTTGAGTAATTTATCAAATGTACTGGCTTTAATAGAATGAGTCGTTTGTAAGCTATCGAAAAAGTATCACTTTAGCGTCCTAAACGTCGTAAAATTCTTACAATAACCAGTTTAAGACACAGAGGTGGAATATTTTTGAAAAATATTAAAAGTCTAATAACTCAAAAACGGTAAGGATTAGGATAGGGGTTCTCATAGTAAAATCAGTCAAGAATGATGTCTACTTTAACCCCACAAAGGGAATAGGTCGACTTAACCAATAACCCTGTATAATAAGTACCTTCACTTAACGGTAAATAAGTGGTTACAAAGTAAAACGACTGCGATGTCAATGAACTTGAACGAATGTTAAGGCTAGTACATTCGTAATGCATAACAATGGAGGTGTAAATTTTATTTTATTTACAGTTTTACGTCATAAAAAGTGATAAATCCCGATAAAATTGGTGTTTGATGAGGTTACCTGTATATGCTAAATACAAAAATGTTATTGTTATACTAGCTAACGCGCGCGGTTTCGCCTAAGTGAAGTCATATATTCTTGCAAAGAATAATATAACATATCTAATAATAAGAATTCTCTAATGGAAAACGCGGATAGGCTAATGTAGAGTGAGACCCGTGTGGTTTAGACAGTCCCGTGCGTGTCCAAGAAGGAGTAGTCGCCCTCAGACTAGGTGTAGCGACGATCTTGAAGATGGTTGGTTACGATGAGAGTAGCCGGTGATCGAGTGAAATGGCGTGCGATTGGAAAGCCCCCATGTCCAGCAGTGGACAGCACACACACACAAAAAAAACAATAATTACCTACATCAATAATAAATACTAAGTTGCTAATTACAGACCCACAAATATAAAGAATACTTTCACAGTTTTTATGCTTTGTGACTGGGACTGTTAGCACCATTACTATATTTTTGTACTAGTTTTATTTTGTCTTTTGACAATTCAAAAGTGCTTTTAATTGGCCTAGTTGAAAAGCGATTTGATTTGAAAGAATTCGATTCTAATCGATCCAATCCACAAGTGAACCATCAAGGAAGTAAATACCGTCACAATATTAAAAAACAATTAAAACACATTATGGACTATTCATTCAATTAATTCACTCGATCAACCATAGACAACCGGTAAGTCTCTATTTATACGATTAGAATACCTAAGATAAAATTTCATAGAGCTGATATTAATCGTTCTGTTTTTTAATTCATCTTGTTTTCTTAGCACAACAACAAATGACACCATTTTTAACCCCCGACACACAGAAAGTAAAAATGTCTCAACACAAAGTTTGCCACCGACGCGGACGGACGCTGATTTCAGCTGCAGCCCAGTATACAGCCTTAATACTTTTAGAAGTGATATTATGGAGACCGGTTCTTAAATTTATACGGAACAGGAAGTGTTCTTGAAAAGCAGCAAAAAAATATACTGTCGGTATGCGTTCCGATCGATTTTTTTACATTAAATTATCGCATATCAAATGCATAAAACTTATGAAAATTCATATTCCAAGAAAATTTTAATTATGATTATTGAAAATACTGCATTATATTGAGTAAAATATGCAAATTCTAACAAATTAGGCATTCATAAATATTTTTAAAAATAATACAAGAGTGAGTTTATTTTTGACGCAGATTGTGTCTTTATGTAGCTAGATATTTCTATGGTAGCTAAATTATAAATATATTTAGCTTATTGTACCTATTATAGAATAGGTACAATCAGCAGCTTATAAGCACCTTCGTACACAACGCGACGCTAGTCTTCAATACCTTACGACTTTAGTATCCATTGACGAGTGTCTGTGTACGAACTTCTATGGATTTGTATTGCGATATTCACCTGGATACCAAAGTCGTAAGGTATCGGAGACTTGCGTCGCCTAGTGTACGAAGGGGCTAAAGGTCCAGATCAACTGGAGCATTCTTGCGAATAATGTATCATTCACAATAATGAAAAACAGAAAAAGAAACGAGAGCGTTTAGCAAGGAGTCTTACGAACGTTCTGAGGAGCTTTTGCTGTTCCGACAGTCGTCTTCACACAAAAAACATTTAAAAACTTACTACCTGCATACCTAACTCTTTTACTACCTATACCATGATATTAATCTGGACAAAGACGATCAAAGCGTGAACAGTGGCGCCTGTGATCATGTATATGCAGACAATGCTTAAGAGCTAGTATGATGTCATAGACCGACGAGACATGAAGTGTTAATTGGTCATACGCAATTAACGATGACTACGCCTCGTATAGCAGACACGTTATCAGATATTCTGTCTTATCTAAATCGTCAGCCTGTTTCAAAAGCTTTTATTTATTTATTTCATTTGTCCCGATATTTGTCTGTGATCAAATCTCGCAATTTAGATACACTTCTCTTTTTTTATAAATTACAACGTTTAAAAAAATCCTTTTGGGGGCACCCCGAGGTTCGGTTGGTTAGGTTAGAAATAGGAGACAGAAATAGGAGCCCCGTTTGGCAGGGCTCCGTCGTCTATACTAATTGATCAATCAATTTATTTGATTCGTGCCTGACTAAGTAATTTTTGGGCCAACGTAGTTTTTAGTGGACAATTATGATATTAAACAGAAGCCACTTTAACCAATTATAATAAAGCTTGTTAAAAAAATAGAATAACTGATTAACTTGTTATCTAGTTACAAATATTGGTTTCAACTTATTCATCCCACAACTCTATAAATTCCAGGGTTCAAGGGACCTCTATCAGAATACGACTTCATCATCGTGGGTGCTGGGTCAGCAGGCAGCGTGCTGGCTTCTCGACTCAGCGAGGGTAAGAAGGCTTCGGTGCTGCTCATCGAAGCTGGTCGAGGGGAATCACTACTGACTGATGTACCGATCCTGGCACCACTTCTCCAACAGACTGACTATGTGTGGCCTTACGTCATGGATTATCAACCAGGAGTTTGTACAGGTAATATTGAGGTATTAATTAATCTAATTTCCTGCTTTAACAAGATTAAACAGAAAGAGACAGAAAAAAGCCTATTTATGTTCAAGGATCTAGGAAATAGACCTGACATCAGTCAGGTCTATTTTGAGATTCCTAGTATGTTATTACTAAATGTTAAAGTATGCAAAACATCTTGACAAGTTTGGTTTTTATGACAGGCTTCTATTTTATATGTTATCGGATTTGGAACTTGCGCGCTAAGTAGGAATTTTTACATTCCTAGAAAAGGCAAGATGACTGGAAAAAATCTAATTAGACCGTAAGTTATATGATTGAACCCGTGTTTTTTTTTTGTTACATAAGCCAAAATTGACAAAGATATACTTACCTGTATAGTCCAGACATAAGGGAGTTTTGACCTTCAAAAGGTGGTGTACTTTTTTTTTTATTTGTATCGATTCGAATAAAAATAAACTAGGTACACCACCTAAAGCAAAGCAAAGGCTCTTTTTGTTCCTATTGACTGGACTAGTATATCACTCCTAAGTTTTAATAGTTGAATTTTGATGCGTTTCATATGTTTGTCATATTTCGATGATTAAAAAAAATACAAAGCTCTAACTGAAATACTAATTATTGATGCTATATCATCATGCCTTAATATAAAATACCTCATCTTAAATTGCGGTAATCTCATCTCAAAAAACTCGTTATCAAACTGGCAACGTTCAAAAAAAGAACTCAAAGGAAAAATAAAAGAAGGCCATACCAAAATCTTCTGACTTGAACGCTTGGCTTTGATGTTTTCAGGGATGGTGGATGGAAAGTGCTTCTGGCCGAGGGGAAAAGCGGTGGGAGGTACAAGCGTGGTCAACTACATGATTTACACCAGGGGGATGCAGCAGGATTGGGACAGGATCGCCGCCGCCGGCAACTATGGATGGTGAGGCCGTACAAAATATTTCAGTTAATATTGCATTGTATTTTACTCACATTTAAACATGGATGTGAAGTGTTTAACATGATCACGTACCTGTAAAAATCAAATTATGTTATCAACCATTTATAATTATGTAGTTTTTAATAACAACAGAGACAGCAAGATGTTTTTTTTTAAATATTTTTCTGTGTGTGTTTTGGCCCCATCAGGTCGCATACTCGCATCCCCATTTCTGAATTGGTAGGCAAAAATTGTGATAGATAGGCTAATAAAAAAATAAACATGACAAATATATAATTCATAGCGTATAACATAAACGAATAATGTTGCTTCCTAACCGAAAAATGTTTTTGAAATTCGACCAATAATTCCGGAGTAACGCCTACAATCTACTTACTTATAGAAGTTTGATGATGATGAAGTTTGATTTTAGATAAAAATTGATATTAATTTTTAACCGATTTCAAAAAAAGGAGGAGGTTCTCAATTCGATCGGTATGTTTTTTTTTTTTTTTATTTATTTTTTTATGTATGTACATCGATTACTCCGAGGTTTCTAGTCCGATTAGTGTGATTCTTTTTTTGTTCGATGCAGGATACTTGCAGTGTACTCCCATAAAAATTTCATCAAATTTCGTTCAGTACTTTTTATTTTGTGAGCATTTTTATTAATTTCTCCTACTTGGATGACATGATGATCTTTACTTTTTGCGTGTTTGTTACGCGATTACTTCGCCAATTGTGGACCGATTTTCAAAATTGTTTTTTTGTTGTACTAGGGATCGTTCACCTTAGGGAATACTGCAAGTTTCATCGAACTCTGTTCAGCATTTTTTGAGATAGGGAATTTTATTGGAACTTTCTTTTATGTACACAACATGGGCGATGTTAATACCGGTGCTACGGATTACAAAATTCTAGTGCACATGTAAGAAAATGATGTATTTGCCAAGAATTTGGATTGAATATTAAAACTAAAAAGAGTAAAATAAAAAACTTTTTTCAAAAAAAATTTAACCGCCTTCAAAAACAACCACAAAAAAGGGTAAAATAACCTACAAAATAACTTTTCTTTCGGAAGTCGGTGGCAAAAAGACATCGAAATAATAAAATAAAGCCACAAAAATTGATATTAATTTTGTACGAGTACTAGACATGTGTTCTAGATAAGAATAAACACATCATTATCTAATTAGCACATTTTATTAACCGCAGGTCCTACAACGAAGTGATGCCGTATTACCTGAAGTCTGAACGAGCAAATCTGAAAGGTCTGAACAATTCGCCGTGGCATGGACGTGACGGTGAACTGTCCGTGGAAGACGTGCCTTTCAGGTCATTACCAGTAATTTGTCATATTATTATTACACGCAATAGATCGCAATCGCTATCAGAACACCAACAAGTATTGGTCATAGATATGAGTATGATAAGTTCTGAAACATATGGCTCATTTCAGCTATTCATAACTAAAATGTATAATGACAGATACAGCAAATATTTCAAGTATGTTTTAAATTTTAATCCACAATCAGGATAAGATATTATAAGCATCTTTTTGTGAATAAAAGAATTAAATTGTGGTCCGTCGAGTTCATCAAATTTTATTGCGGTTTTTATCTGCGTTTTGTTATGATAGCCCAGGTCTTAAAATAGATATTATATGATACCTATCTTAAGAACATGAATTTATTAGCAAGATATTTTAATGTGTAGCGCTTCTAATAATGTTTCAATGTTTTTTTTATTTGTTACAGATCTAAGCTCTCCAAGGCATTTTTAGATGCAGCGAAATTGTACGGCCATCGCCGGGTAGATTACAACAGTCCTGATGCATTTGGATTCAGTTACATTCAAGCTACCATCACTAAGGGACAACGTGCCAGCAGCGCCAAAGCGTTCCTTCATAAAAACAAGAAGAGGAAGAATCTTCATATTCTGACTACAAGCAGAGCAACTAAAGTCATAATCGATCCTGTCAATAAGATCGCAGTCGGAGTTGAATTCCATAAAAATGGACGAGTGTACCAAATAAGAGCCAACAAAGAAGTTATTCTCTCCGCAGGTCCTATTGAATCACCACATTTGCTTATGCTTTCTGGAATTGGACCTAAAAAACAACTAAAATCATTTGGAATACCAGTTATACAGGATCTGAGAGTAGGCGAATCTTTATATGACCATATTTCGTTTCCTGGTCTGGCCTTTACGTTAAACCAGACGAGACTAACATTAGTCGAAAAGAAAATAGCTACAGTACAGAATACAGTCCAGTTCGATCACTACGGTGACGGTCCCATGTCTTCGTTGGCTGGAGTTGAAACTATTGGATACATTAAAACAAATGTATCCAATGAAATCGGCGACTACCCTGATATTGAACTTCTAGGATCATGCGCTTCTTTAGCTTCTGACGAAGGAAATGTCGTAGCCAAAGGAATACGGATGGCGGACTGGCTTTACAAGGATGTTTATAAACCAATAGAAGACGTCGAAAGTTTTGCTGTTCTATTCATGCTGTTGCATCCCAAATCTAAGGGTTATTTAAAATTGCGATCTGCAGATCCGTACGAACAACCTAGTCTTAACGGTAACTATTTAACTCATAGGCAAGACGTCGACACAATGATAGCCGCCATAAGGTACATCATTAAGCTCGTGGATACGCCACCATTCAGAAAATATGGAGCGACATTACACACGAAGAAATTCCCTAACTGTAAGCAGTTCGAATTTGGCAGCGATGACTATTGGGAGTGTGCTGTGCGAGCAGTGACTGCGACGCTCCATCATCAGATAGCGACGTGCAAGATGGGTCCACCGACGGATCCGGACGCGGTGGTAGATCCAGAACTGAGAGTATACGGTGTGAAAAATCTGCGAGTGGTCGACAGTAGTATTATACCGAGAACGATTGTGGCTCATACTAACGCGCCAGCTATCATGATTGGGGAAAAGGCAGCCGACATGATCAAATGGACTTGGAACTTGTACTGAAATCAAGAGCCTGTTATAAAGATAATCGGGTATCACACAGTTGAGAGTTTTATCTCAATTAAGTCATCGATATGATATGACAATGGAGTCATCTACAGAGCCAAAAACAAGTTTATATTTTCGTGTAGATATAGTAGCAACGAGGTAATTAGTGTTTAATATTAATTTAATAGATTGTCGGTTGTAATAATAGTAATTAAAGAGAATAAATATTTTAATGATAGTTCCATGATATCTTTATTTTTCTTTATCTTTCTTTTTATTATGACAAAAATTCAAGTGAATGAATACTTAAAATTGCATTGTAGCTTGTACACATTATAGGAAAACACATTACAGTAGCAAAATATGAGGAAAAAAAACACAAGGTGAATATTATTATGACGAGTATAACGACTGAGTAAACTATATAAAAATTTCAGAACATGCGTTTATTGCAATCTCTGTTCAGTTTCAGAATATTTTCTGTAAACATACAAACACGCTTCTTAGTTTATTCAGGACGTTTACCCACTTGAAAATTAGATTAGATAAGATATATTTATTTTGTAAAAGCATGAGTTTACAGTACAATAATGTTTTAAGTTAATAAGAAATAGATGTATGCTTTGATATAATATAATAATATAAATATGCCTATGATTGGTTGACAGATAAAATGTATTTTAATGTTTACATCCTGTGTTTAAATGTTGTGAAAAATATCTAGTTTCAATTCCGCGACAAAAAATTAAGTTTTTTTATTCAAATGTATTTTTCAATTTCAGTTCATCTCATCCTTGAACTGCCCATAACCTAATTAATTTCTCGCCGATGGAGCATGTCTTCTAGTGGATACTTCTAAGGGTCAGTTAACAGAAACGCGACGCGACGTTACTGAAAATGACGTATATTTTCGTGTAGTGATTTTGAGTCGCTCTATTGAAATGTGCGCGCAGCGTCGCGTCTTAGTATGAATATATCCTTAATTAGGAGCCATTTAAATGTTATTTTTCTCTGAAGTAGAATATCATAAAAAGTATTATTATCCTCGTGCCAGTTTTAATTATTTAGGTTTAGGTAACCAACTAACCATGATATAACATGCTGTTGCAATAATTTTCCTCAATCTTTTGCAAGCAAGCCTATACAAGTAGGCATTTCAACATCAAACCAGCAATATTAAGCATTATTAGTTTTTTACCATCTGCAGGGTTTTCCCCATAATGATATAAAAATTTAAAACTTGCATCTAATAAAACTAGATTTCGATCGAATTGCAGACTAAAAAAAAACATCGCACTTCATATGATGAATGCTCCTTTTGTGACTTAATTGATTTAACCCTGGGCGATCCCGGTTAGTGATGAGTTGATGACCGCTGTATTTGCAAAGACGAATTCGATACTTTACGAATAAAATTGAACCTTCACATTTGTTCAAAATCCGGGTGAGTCGTAATCGTCTTTAGAGTATTTGTTTATTAATAAATACGTGTAGTAAATAAAGACTTTGTACCCATTATAACTACGAAAATTGCGGAGACGAATGAGTGACACCATTCAGTTTGTAATTCAAACAATTTAAATGCACACACATCACATGTTGAATTTCAAACCCTGAGAGACTAAAAAGCCTCTTTTGCAGCAACAAACCGAGATTCAGTCAGCTTCTACTCCAAACGTTTTAACCAGGTATTATTGTTTTATGATTCACCTGGTATCAACTAGCCAGGGTGCCGAGGAAAAAATCGAAGCCTGTATGAACGCCGTGAGCTGAAAAAGTTTGGGAACCCCTGATCTATCGCAACGTAGGTATGACGGATAATAATTAAACGTCAAATTATGGTCAGGGATGATGACCCTGTCATGCTGCAACATATATTTAGGTTATGGATTTAAAAATAGGACTATAGAGATACCTATGGAAAGTAATTCTACTTACTACTTAAATTTAACAGTTGTAATTTCATAATTTTATTGTTCTCTACCTTTAGATAAATATTCGATATTCGATTAAATGCATGGCGCCTAAAATGTGGACTTTTTATCTTGCGTCCTTGAATTTGAATTCAGCACCTAGCATGCTAAAGATCTACATACTACTCAATAAAAAATATGCGCGAGCGCCATCCGAGATAATTATAGACAGATAGATGTAGGTACTTTATGCAATCTGTAATTTTGGGCGTGGGCTTGATTTTTTCACGTATTTCGTTTCACACACCATTAGGTAACATTTATTACGTTAAAAAGGGTCTGAAGCTACTCTTATCTATATATATGCTTGCATAATAATATGGTGATTGCAAAAAAAAAGATTTATGCAAATACAGCGCCTAAACAGATCAGAGATAAGAGGTTATCTTGTTATCAGTAACACAAAACAAGACAAATTTAACACCCAAACAATTAAAAACTCTGTTCTTTTGTTACATAGTAAGTTTTAGCGCGTTAGATTTAAAGAACAACTGAAAATTCTGCAAATTAAAACATCTTCCGTCATTAAATTATGTAGGATAGACTATTTTGTATTTACCTGAAACTATTAGAGCCGCATTCGGTCCCACGGTGTGTATATTTCCCATATTGCTCTTAAAGTCCACAAAATACGCACAAAACAGCACTATGTTTTTACTTTTACGAAAAAAAACAACTTTCGCTAAATCAATAAATACAACAAACAACAATGAACGAAAAGAATGAACGATGATTATAGGATTCCATAGACAAAATGTACGAACTAAGTAAAGTAGATTTCACACCATCCGCGCTTATCACGTGCGGTGACCGATGACTTTGAATGATTTTGTTTGGAAATGTTCACTTGTTGTATGCAGGAATTTAACAACGGGAGCGGGTGTAATTTTTATACCGTGTTTTTGGCTTCAATTCTCAATAGCAACTAGGAATGTGGACATTCTATAATCTAATTTTGAAGTATTGAAAAACTGACTAAAACTCACAATCACAACACTAACAAGTCTACGACGTGCAGCATAATCATAGACTATTATCTATGTTTGTCTATGGTAGAAATAACGTTGTAAATGGCGGAGACATTGTGATTGTTTGTTGAAATAATTTGTGCTGCTGATGTGAAGCAAACGTAACTATAAATAATAATTAATAGTAAGTCTTCAAACAAATGTGCCTACTCTTTTTCTGTTAGAAAGCTTTGAAGTTTATTAGGTCAGATGTTATCTATTGTCATGTAATCTTTGTATTACTCACAATTTTTTTTTGTTATACAGATAAAGCGTGGTAATTTATTAAGAAACATGTCTGATACAAGTGATCTAGATCGTCAAATCGAGCAGCTAAAGAGATGTGAGATAATAATGGAGGCCGAGGTTAAGGCGCTCTGTGCCAAGGCCCGCGAAATTCTCGTCGAAGAGAGCAATGTTCAGCGGGTAGACTCTCCTGTCACGGTAAATAACCTTTCACGTATCTAGAGGATTGTAAATGATCAACGTTGATAATCACGTTTTAAATAGATATTCACTGTATGATTTTCAATATCAATAGTAATCAGTGGTTTTCCTGGTGTAGAATATTTTCAGCAGACACAAATTTCCTAACTCCTACAAATTCTGTCTTGTTGTATTATAGTCAGTGTGTAACAAAGTTTTTATCATGTCAAGCTATTTGTTTGAAGCTAATAATTTATGTGCACTGTTTTTATATAAGGTTGCAAGTGCTAAGGTGACCTAAAACGGTCCTAGCAAGTTCGATGCATCTATTTTCCTTAAGATACATTAATTCTCTTGTTTCAGGTTTGCGGTGACATTCATGGGCAATTCTATGATCTGAAAGAACTGTTTAAAGTGGGTGGTGATGTTCCTGAGACCAATTATTTATTTATGGGTGATTTTGTAGACAGAGGATTCTATTCAGTCGAGACTTTCCTATTACTACTTGCTTTAAAGGTAAGCTCATTTAATTATAATGTCAGATAAATTATTCTATGTTAGTTCCAGTTATAGGTGCCCTTCTATAGTAAAAATTGAAGTATACTTAACTGAGAGGTCAATCTTTTTTTTAAATGAATCAGCCACTTTGTTGACATAGTTATTTGTAGCGATCATTGTGTGATATCCTATGATATGAGTTCTTAGTTTTATATTTGATTGCCTACATATAAAAATCATGTATCAGACTAGAAAAAAAGAAAGACAACACACATTCTACAAAATGTTGGACATTCTGTTTATCTTTGATTAATTTTGTATCCACATTTGCCAATATTGGGCTGGAATCTGCAACTCCACATAGTATGCGCGTATTTTGCGAGAATGTGAACTGAAGAGAAAAAAGATCTCACTATTCTACTACACTATAAAGAATCAACATATTAATTTGTCTTCCACAGGTTCGTTACCCCGACCGCATCACATTAATCAGAGGCAACCATGAATCCAGACAAATCACACAAGTGTACGGTTTTTATGATGAATGTCTGAGGAAATATGGATCTATTACTGTATGGAGGTAAATCTTAATTTCTTTTTTCCATTTTGCTGTCTGATTTTGGCATCATGTTACATGGATACAGGGGCCTTGGGTTTCATTCCCACATAGGGCAGTGTTATTGGTTTCTGTAAAGAATTTCTCAGTAGAAGCCTTGAGCAGGTAGTTGGCAGTATAATAAGCCCTGGGACTCAAATCCATGTTAATTGGTTGGTCCTGCAACTGATCTTGGTTGTGTTGAATTGCCATCCTATCAAATTATGTGTGCGACAGAAGGGAGTGCACCTCTTTGGACATTTCCTATGGTCTTCCTGTATGGATAGCTAATCTCAAACCAGATTAGCACTGGTAACAGTAAGGGTGACACAGGATTTCAGTCTTTGTGGCCACCAATACAGCTGAAAACCATCAGGAGAACAATTCATAAATGTAAGTTGTTCCCTTTCATTATATTTATCATTTAACTCGTTATAACTTGAGTAACATAACAAATGTGAATGTACACAGGTATTGCACAGAAATATTTGACTACTTATCATTGTCAGCCATCATAGATGGTCGGATATTTTGTGTGCACGGTGGACTGAGTCCGTCTATACAAACACTCGACCAAATTCGCACAATCGACCGCAAGCAGGAAGTACCTCATGATGGACCCATGTGTGACCTGCTCTGGAGTGACCCTGAAGGTTAGTCATCACTATAATATCTCCTAGAATTTGTTAATATGAGTATAAAATATGTATTCATTGCAGCAGACTTTTGTATGTAATTTACATTATACTGCTATGCTTGTAGTATAAGCTCTAAAAAAATCAACTATCAAAGTCCACTTCTGGATATCATTGATTCAGTCTTATGGTGTTTGCTATAGAATACACAGAACTTGCGACAGTAGGTATCTCTCCTAACCTGTATTGTTACACCCCATCCTCTGCCTACCTACCTTTTTACCACATCTATTACTGCAATGCAATTTCAACAATAAACTATTGAATCATATCACATATTGTATACTCCAGATACACAAGGCTGGGGCGTGTCCCCCCGGGGTGCCGGCTACCTGTTCGGCTCGGATGTGGTGGCGCAGTTCAACGTGTCCAACGATATCGACATGATTTGTCGTGCACATCAGCTTGTCATGGAGGGCTATAAGTGGCACTTCAACGAGACTGTACTCACGGTGTGGTCGGCACCTAACTACTGCTACAGGTATGACCCAACGCTAGCATAATTATTGGCAGTTTTTAGTCTGACAATAGTTAAAATTAAAACAACTGCGTAGATGTGGGTGTACTCTTAAGTAATCCACCGCCTCACTCCTAAGAATTACAGGTGTGATGTTATGTTACAATTATGTTGAAGTCAAAAGTAGTTTTAATGGATGTTTTAGACACAGAACACATAATAGATCTCAGTCTGATATAAAAATAATGTAATTCTTTTAAACCAATTTCATTTGCTTCGACAGTTCTCGGAAAACTGTTTAGTAATGAAATCAGATTTTTTTTTTTATAAAAATTTGAATTATCGGTTTTCCTTGCACAGATGCGGCAACGTGGCTGCAATATTAGAACTGAACGAAAATCTTCAACGAGAGTTCACGATATTCGAAGCAGCGCCGCAGGAGTCTCGAGGAGTGCCCTCCAAGAAGCCGCAGGCAGACTATTTCTTATAATGTTGCTTACAATAGACAATTGACACATGAGCGAGCGACCCATCTAGTATTACGTACGGTTTTATTGTAGTGACAAAACATTTCATGTGGAGATAATTTAATTGTGATCTTAAGACTGGTGTTGAATTGTAAGTTGAATGTGTTTATTTTAAGTCATTGAATACGTGTTTAATTCATTTGCTGAATCTGTTCGCCTCGCGATTTGGTAGCGACATCGGATCTCAGATCGGCCGAAAGTATTGGTATACGAAAGAGACGGTGAGTTTCACTACAACATACCAAAAATCTCCGCGTGTGTACGTCGCACGGCGTTTTGAAGACATTTGGACTTAAAATCAATGGTTTAGTACAAACTTTCGAGTCCCACAACTGAATTTTATTTAGATAAATCCTCAGAAGCAAATAATTTATAATGTAACCCTGACCTTAGTGTAATTTATCCATTTTGTTATTCAACGATGAAAACGAATATTTTTAATAACAGGCATTTCTTTTTTTGATTTATATTAGTACCTTGCAAAGCTAGACGGTAATTTTTCCGTTTTTAAACTATGCCATTGATTAAGTTAATATTTTTTATTCATCATTTATTATATAGGTGACCAGTTGATAAATCATTATATAAAGTATATGTTTAGTACCCGATAATAAGTATATAACGAACAATGAGTAGAATAAGCCAAGTGTTAATTTATGACAGCGTACACGCAGATATATTCTGCGCCGAGGCGCGCTAGAGTTGTTAGAAAATAGAATGATAGGTCCATTGACCTCTCACCATTTTTTCAAAATATAATACCTATTCTAAATGCGTTTATGTTTAAAAGTATTAAGAGTAACTTGTCGGCCTCTAGCGCTTATTGCCGCACGACTTTATAATTATTAGATCAGATTCATAATAATGTGATTTGTGATGTCATAAACACTGCCGTTAATTATTATTATGTAATACTAAGAGAATTATAAATTATACCTAAGCATGCAAGAGATAACACATTTTCGTATTGTAGACATATTGTTAATGATGATCTTTACAAATTGGTATAGAAACTAGTGCAAGCAATGTTTTATAATAAATAGCCTCATAACACATTACTATAAATTGATTTTACATTTTGAGTACTAGTAGATTTTTAAATTCTAGAATACTATTTATAGCTGTTACTGAAGTTTCATTATTTTTAGATACCATAAAATTCCTGTATTTAAATATCCCACTACTAGGCAATACATTGTTAGGATTCCACTTTATAATATTCTTAGAAGACAAAACAAATTACATATTTTATGCTTCTTTCGGGTATATAATTATTATGTCTATTTATATCTACTGAATGAGGAGGGATTATTTGAATATACAAAATCATTTCATGTCAACTTAGCACCCCGCCTTATGAACCAAGCCTTGCAACTTAATGTTTGGTATATTCACAAAAAATTTCATAAAGTTTAAAAGTAACTAAAATGTGATCTCATTGTTCTTGTTATGTTTTCAAGTCGACAATTGTATTTTATGACTGGTTGACGACCACAAGGTATGGCATGTTTACTACAGAACATTGAAATTATTGTTTCTTGAAAATTTAAATTAAATAGGTCCTCTGGATTTTTCAGGAAATTGGTGACATCATAAGTTCTAGATGTGTTTGATTATTATTGGGTGTAGATATATTTTTATGAATACAATACCTGTGTTGAAGTCCAGATCAACAATTTTTATAACCATGCCAGACCTTGCTGTAATTCAATTCAATCAGTCCTAAGCAAATGACCAAAACAAACAATATTTTTAGTGCTCCTGTCAAACTGATTTTTCAAGGGCAATTTATCAATCTATACTTCCCCTTAGTATTTTTTTTACCAAAATAATCTGTTCAAAATAATGAATTAGCTGAAAATGCTGTCCATACTTACTATATCCAGTTTTGTATCCCTACTTCTTTTTATACTATTAATTATTAAAATGAAATGCCATCATTTTTTTGTATTTTATTTAACCAAAATAATTCATTCAACTATGTACATAAAAAGTAACACTTATTTTGAGGTAGGATCATCATCACAAAAACTAATTAAAAAAATAATCAGGTACTAACTGAGGATCTTGGAAATAGAATTACATAATTCAGGTAATATATCACCACATTTAGTAGATACTTTGATGTCTACAATTTCGTCGGCTCTGGTAGGGCCTATATTCAACAAAGCAATCTTCTTATGTTCATCTCTAGCTTGTAAAATTATTCTATAGCTTGAATACACTGTCAAACTAGAACCTAAGACGAATAAAGCATCACTGGACGATACTTGAGTCCTGACTGCCTCCACTCTGCTCTTTGGAACATTATCACCAAAGAACACAATGTCTGGTTTTAAGGGGCCTTCACATTTTGGACAGAGTGGTGCTTTGAACTTTTCCTCTTGGTCCTGTAATAATAAAGTTTAAAATCGTGTAGTAATCACAAATATTACAGAGATCATAAGGCCGTTCACCCACTGAAGACGCGACCCGCCGTGGTGCGCGGAGCGACTGATACGCGCGCGGCGACGGAGGCGCAGATCTAAGCTAACTAAGCGGTGTAATCTGCTCCCTCGCGCGGTGATGCAGATTACGTCGACCTCGCGCTAAATAAACTCATTTGTCATCAAGTCACAACAGACTGCCCCGCGCCACTGAATGGTGTCCTATGCGTAATTTCTATACAAATTGAGATATTTGCATTCAATGAAAAATCTACCATCCCGCGCTACGCGACGGGTCGCGGTGCAGTGGGTGGAGCGCCTAATAACAATAAATACATACTTTAGGTAAGTCCACATCCCCATCAGGCCTTATCATGGTGAAAGTGCTCTCCATGTAAGGGTTATTCCTCATTAGTTCCACCTGCAGCTCCTCCCTGCTTATCTCATAGGGACACTTCATACATTTCACAATGTAACCAGTACCATGGAGTTCTATGACATTTACAGAACCAGCCTTGTGATGAAGACGGTCTACATTTTGTGTCACTATTGATGTGACCTTTCCCATCTGTGAATTGAATACCACCATAATAATTTAATGGTAGTGTGGCATGCAGTAAATGAAAAGAAAATAAACAAGAAATTAAATAAAAGTATTTTTAAAAACTGTTTCATTTCCAAAACATGGACAATATTAATCATTAGTATTGTGAAAAATATCTATATAATTTAATTGATAATCATACTTATGTTTCCAGTTATTTCAGTATGCTAATAGCATACAACTGTTAATTTAAGTGCATGTACCCATGAAAATATTAAGTGGATGGTGAAATTAAATTACATTAATTTGAATTATCATATAAAATACCTTTTCTAGCTCTCTCACAGCAAGATGTGTGTTATTAGGCTGCACAGCACTGAACCTTGGCCAACCAATAAAATTTCTTGCCCAGTACCGTTGTCTGACTTTAGGATACTTCACAAACTCTTGATATTGTACAGGCTTGTGATTAGTGCGAGCATATAAACCAACTTCTTCTGATCTGTAGTCTGGAATTCCTATGATAGAATACAAAAATTAAATAGTTAACACAGATCTCAGTAGATAATACATACATGTTCATAATAATTACCTGATTCCGTGGAAATACCAGCACCAGTCAGGATAAGAATGTTTTTATATTTTGATAAAAATTCTTTTAAAACCTCAACATCTGCATCGTTTGGAGGTTTATGTTTTGGGACATATACTATCTGACGAGTAAACTGTTTGATACTTGTGGATACCTTAAATCTGTACATTTCGTTATTCCTAAGAAAGAGCTAAACAATAGGTAGTAAAAATAAATAACAAAAATAACCACAATAAAATCTAAAATCGTTGTGACATTTCTATGTCATTGTCAATGTCAAAATCAACTGTTAACTAGTGATGTGAAAAGCTAATTTGTAATAAATAAGAAAAAAGCGCGGGAAACCTCTGAACTAACCAGGCGGGATTTTTGAAAACTTTAATAATTTAAGTGATTAATCCTTTACTAATTGAGTTTTTGGCAGTGAAAACAAGGGATAATTGATCAATTCCTTTATTACGTAAATAAATAACAATGGGGAAGGTGCGAACAAGAAAAAAAAGAAAGAAGGATGAAGAGGGTGAAAAATTAGAATCAGAGTCGACATCATCAGAGTCCGAGATTGAAGATGCAGATACGTATAAACCTTATCTAGTTACAGACTACAAGAGAAGATATCCCGAGGATTCCGGTGCTGCAGAATTTGTGGTATTTGTCGAGTCTTCTAATGCGGATATACCATTAGGAACACGAGATCTCATGTCCATATCCAGTTGCATCAAAAGGTTCAATAAAGGGGTCAAATACCTTAGATGTATGAATAAGTTTAAAATAGCTATATATTTTGAAAAAGCCAGCCTTGCTAATGCCTTTTTAAACAACGTTACATTTTTAAAGGATTATCAGTTTAAAGCTAACATACCAGCACAAAGCACGGAAATCACTGGTATAATTAAAAATGTGCCTATCAATCTGACAAATAAAAAAATATTCACAATGCTGTCAAGTTATAAGAAAATAATATCTGTTCGAAGATTCACAAAACGGACTAAAATTGATGATAATTTCATTCAACAGCCGCTGCAAATAGTAGCCATCACCTTCGCGACATCTGTTCTTCCAGACTACGTGGACTTGGATGGTTGGCGGCATAACATCTCAGCGTATGTTCCACCTGTCAAACAATGTTTCCGGTGTCTCAGGTATGGCCATCTAGCAAAGTTTTGCAAGAACTCTGAACGCTGCTCCATTTGTAAAGAAGAACACTCATTTAAAGTATGTACAACGCTCATTGAACATGCCAAATGCTTCCATTGTGATGGCAATCATATCAGCATTTCAGCTCAGTGTCCAGTAAAACAGAAAAAAATTCAAGAAAATAGACAAAAAATTAAGCCACCATCTTTTGCTGACATATTCAATCATGGAAATTTCCCATCTCTTGGCCCTAAAAAGCCTCTAGATCTCCTTACTTTATTAAAAACTAACGACAAGGCACTTAACCTTTTAGTGCAAAGTATTATCAAAATGATAACTTTAAATAAGACGCAAGATACTCCAATATCTTCCAAAAACGTTATAGATGTTTTGAGTGAATTTTTTAACCCCAGTGACACAAAGAACATTAGTTCAAATTCACAGACAAATTAAAATTAGTACAGTGGAATGCTCAAAGCTTGTTATGTAATAGACATATTTTTACTCAATTTTTGTACGAAAATAAGATTGATATAGCTTTAATTTGCGAAACATGGCTTAAGCCTATACAACACTTAAATATTAAAGGATACTCCATGGAACGCAATGATTGTGGCAATAATTATAATGGTGTTGCCATTGTCATTCGTAATGGCATACAATTTAATAGATTAACGACATATTATGATGACTCACTACAGAATATTGCAATCAAAATAACATATAATAATAGTTCACTATCAATAGCCAGTCTTTATATTCCGCCAAATTGTAGCCCTACCTTTAGCAAAACTAAGTTTTTAAACCTCATTAATTCATTACCTAAGCCATGTTTAATAGCAGGTGACTTTAATGCCCATCACACCATGTGGGGTTGCCAATCTGTCAGTCCACGCGGAAGAGATGTCCTTGATGCTGTAAATGAATGTAATTTGGTGTTATTAAATGACACGCAACCAACAACAGTTGGTTCAAATATCTGGAGACCAAATGGTTTAGATTTAACTGTAGTTAGTCCATCAATCGCCCTTAACTGTAACTGGAGAGTTCATGATGATCCTCTGGGAAGTTATCATCTACCCACAATAACAGACATATTATTCAAAACTGATACATATTCAATTACACACGACTTTCCTTATAACTTTTCTCAAGAAAACTTATCTGAACTCAAAAGACCAAATTTACGACTCGTAAATTGGGAAAATTATACAAAAATAGTTAACAATTCCATTAAAGCATTTACCATTAATTATGATGATCCTTTACAGTCATATCATGAATATTGCCAGATTATGCAAAAAGCTATAGATCAATCAATGTTTAGAAATCAGGCTCAAAATTTAAATACCAATACTTCGAAGCAGACAGGGACTAAATCTAAATACCGCTATCCTCCTCTTCCATGGTGGAATGAAAAGTGTGCTAATGCAGTGAAAAAAAGTAAACAAGCATTTATTGCATTTAAACAAGATCCAAGTGAGTCAAATTACATACATTTTAAAAAGAATCAGGCTGAAAAGAAACTTATAATTAAATTAGAGAGATTGGATAGTTGGAAGAAGTATTGCTCAGAAATAAATAGATCCACTCCTATTTCAAAAATCTGGCAAACTATGCGTAAATTTAATAAATCCTACAATAGAAATAACAATCTCAATAATAATAGGGAAACATTTTGGATAAATAACTTTTTAAGAAAATATACACCTGACTCTGTCTCACACCCCTTAAAATTAACTAATACCTCTGTAAATCCCACCAATAGTTACATTATTAATCCTTTCACCATAGATGAATTAAAAGCAGCCATCAAATCACGTAAAGACACCACCTTTGGTTTAGATTGCATTTCATACAAAATGTTTAAAAAAATGAACACATTTTGCCTTATAAAATTTTTAAACATTTTAAATTTACTTTGGGAACAAACAATAATTCCAAAAGAATGGAAGCAAGATTGCTTAGTTCCAATTCTTAAAGCAGGAAAAGATCCAAATGATGCAGATTCTTATCGTCCAATAGCTCTAACATCCTGTGCAGGTAAACTTTTTGAGCAATTAATAAAACAACGTCTTGAGTTTTATATTGAATGTAATCATATTCTTCCAAGAAATCAATTTGGGTTTCGTCGTGGTTATTCAGCAAGAGAAAGCATAGGACATCTCTTCCATGATATTGATACTGCCATTAACAATAATAAACATCTTGTATGTGTTTTCTTCGATATTGTAGGTGCATTTAACAACATTAATCATTCAGTTTTATGTACAACTCTTTCTTCTTTGGGAATACCTGAAAAATGTGTAAAATGGATTTATGAGTTCATTAGTGATAGAGAAGTATATATAAAAATGAGATCCAATAACATTTTTGGACCCAGATTGTCAAGCAAAGGTGTTTGTCAAGGGGGCATTTTAAGTCCTTTACTCTATATACTTTATATCCATAGACTAAATGAAATATTAGGATCAGAAGTCAGCAATTTACAGTTTGCTGATGATTTGGCTATTTATTGCAGTGGTGATAACATCTCACACACAAATCAAAAATTAAATTTCGCACTGAAACAACTACACAGTTACTTTCAATATTTAAATTTAGAAGTTAGCACTGCTAAAAGTAAGATAGTTGTATTCTCAAAGAAAAAAGTGTCTGCAGTTAAGCTATATTATGACAATAATTTGATATCAATTCAGTCACAAGCAAAATTTTTAGGAGTGATATTTACACATAATTTGTCATGGTATAAGTATGTCGATTGCATAGCAGAACGAGCTCTACGAGCTACAAATACTTTGAGATCTTTGGTTGGCAGCCAGTGGGGTGCCGATCCCAAGATTCTTTTAACTTTATACAAAGCCCTAGTAAGGAGTCATTTTGAATATAGTTTTTTCTGTTACTGCATAAATTCTAAATTAGTAGATAAACTTGAAAAGATTCAAAACATAAATTTAAGATTAATTCTGGGAGCCTTTAAATCATCTCCTATTAATTCAATGCAAATTGAGTGTAACTTGTGTCCCCTTAATATCAGATTTACCCATTTAAAATACAATTTTATCTTAAGATTGTTGTCTGAAACTGGCAATCCACTTCTTTCAAAACTGTTAAAGATTCATTCCAATAACTTTTTAACACACAACCTCCAAGAAATTTTGTCATTTAAGAGTGAACATAATATTTTCAATAGTTGTTCTTTGCCCTGCTATGAGGGAACATATGAGAGCAAGTTTTGTGACTTGAACATTGACGTAGACAGGACACTGACTGATAAATATGCCGTTTACAATAAATTGGATGAGCATACAGATTATAGACAAATTTATACAGATGGTTCAAAATATAATGATAATGTCTCCATGGCATACTATGATCCTGTCACTAAATTGGGACATGGCTTCAGACTACCATCGAATGCAAGTATTTATACAGCAGAAGCTCAGGCCATTTATGCAGCTTTAGAATATATAGAAACAACTAACCTCAGTTTCAAGAAATGGATGATTATTTCGGATAGCATGAGTGTTTTAATGGCTTTATCAAATCCTTCATACAGCGCTAGCACAAATTATATCATTCATAATATTAGGCAGAAATATTGCAGGCTTTGGCATAATCAAGACAGAGAGAAATAAGATTTATTTGGACACCATCTCATATTGACGTTTCGGGTAACGAACTTGCCGATAAACTTGCCAGCTCCATAGTTAAAAATCCCAATATTAGTCAAATACCCATAAAAAATATTAAGTTACCACCTTCTGACTGCAAGACCCTCATCATGAAAAAAATCAAACAGCAATGGATAAACCATTGGGAAGAAACAGTAAAAATAAAAGGAAAATGGTATCGTTACATTAACTCGGACATCAAAAAACCATGGTTTACCAAAGGAAAATGTATACAAAGAAATTTCTATACAACAATTTGTCGCCTGAGATTGGGCCATGGTAGATTTAATGAACATTTATATAGACTAAATATTATACCTTCCCCAATATGTACACATTGCAATTCTGAAATTCAAACTCTGAATCATATATTTTTTGATTGCCCTCAATTTAATATACAAAGACTGGTTCTCATTGACAACTTATTGGAAATTTACAAAGAAGCCCTGGATGTCCCGCGCTCTATTCAGGATTTGCTCAAGAACAATAAAACATTTTATCCCATTTATGATTTCATCAAGAATACTATTGACGATATTTGAAAAAGCATTACCCCGGAATAGACCTCTACCTGATTTGTAACTACAACACGGATAAGACATAAAATATACCAGATATGAAGAAATGGAAAATCATACGCAAGACAAGGCCATTATTGGCCTCGAAAAATACTAAAACTGAAGACTGAATTGAAATAAGACCAGGCTGTATGGGCTTACGCCCTTCGCCTTTTCCGTTAGAAGGAGAGAAAAATACCAAAAAAAAAAAAAAAAAAAAAATGTAATAAATAAATTGTACGGTTCACTCGTTTAAAACCCATCGAACCATGAACCATCTATTGCTGTACAAATACCGCTATGTATGACGTCAACAAATCAAAAATCAAATGAAGTGATATTTTCTAAATGTGCCACAAGCTGGACCAGCTGGACTCAGTTAGTAAGCTGATTTTACACGAATACATATTCACACAAAAATGTTTGGCACCAAAAGTCGATAGCCATACCAAAGATGTAAAAAGAAAAGAATGATAAATTGTCAGTTATCATCTGTGATGTCACTGGCAAATGATGACATTGACATTTATCTGAATTTCCGCGTTTGCCTTTTGGTGATTTTTCTTGTTTTATAAACTACTAATAAGGTACTAATTGGAGTGTAGTTTTATGTAATAGTCGATAATGACTTTATTCAGACTGAAATCTGCTCCATTTGTGCTAATAGAAGACGATGGCGACAAAAATATTTTACCACTGCTATTAGAGCTTGTGCAAGAAGAAAAATCCATTAAATTATTTAGTTATGAACAGCCTAGCAGCCTGTGGAGAAATGTATTCAAAAACCATTCCAACGTTAATTTCTACGATGAGTTTGATACGGAAATGTACAATGAATATGTTAGTGGCAAAAGTTCACTGATAATAGATTCAATCAACCAAATGGCTCTCTGTATGGGTTGGAACGAATGTTTGAAGAACTTGCAAAGGTTACAAAATAATCCTAATGTAAATAGACTGGTACTTATACTGCACAGAGACTGTTTACCACACGGTTCCAAACTACAAACACATTTGAATCATTTGGTAAATGTAGTAATATCATATGATAAATCAAATCCGCACAAAGTATGGATTAAGTTAAAGAAAGGTAGCAAAGTTATTAGAAGTGAAGAAATTATTTCATATGATAGTAAAGCGTCAAGTTTAAAGTTAAGTCCTGTTATAAGGCAGGAGAAAAAAGATGAGGAGCCTGAAAAGCCGCTGCCTGCAAATCTATCAACATTCAAAATAGAAGTAGATCAAAATGAGAAGATACAGAAATATAACTTGAAACTGCCATACATGAGTAAGATCCATGAAGGTGAGAGTAAGATATATTATGAGCCAGATGCAGTGGACGACTGGGATGAAGAAGACCCAGATGAAGACCTTGACATTTGATAAATAAAATCTATATCAACACAACACCTTGATTCATTTTATTTTTCATGTCACATCTGTTTCCCTTTCCAAGCTCTAAGCAATCGAGTGATTATTTAAATAAAGTTTGAAACTGATGGCATATTCATTTTTGTGCTACAAAAGCACATCAAGCACTAACCGTATCCCCCCCCCCCACTCCGCCTTTCAAGCTTATGTAAACATTGGTGGTCGCATTTTTCTTCTAGTGAAAGTATTCAAGTTTTATAAACTTGATAGAGGTCTTCAACGTAGGATCTCCATCCGTCCGGGTTTCCCCGGATTCGTCCTAGTTTAGAGGGCATCCGGGAAGCGTCAAGCAACACGCACACTTCACCGTCACCCCACCCCTCGCGACGCAATAGCCACGGTGCGCACTTCGACTCACGTCCGGGTTCTACATAGACTCAAAAATCCGGGGTTTTAATGAGTCTTGTCCTGGTTTCAAAATTGTAGAGATGGCAACCCTACTTCAACACACATAGTATTAATTTATATAAAAATTTAGGGGAATCCCAGAAAAAGCGTTCCCTTATCATCAAGCAGACAATGACCTCCCGTGTCATCAAAGATAAGTAACGCATAGACCATAGACCCCAACAACTTCGCTGACCTGATTTTTCTTCTCATACAAACATTTATTTATAAACCTAACATTACACCAAAAAAATGTTGTCCCTTATTCAAGCGTCAGTGGGCAACTGACGCTTGACCAAAAAACTCTATATACCAAATGGTTAACGTCAAATAAATCTCAACAATTTTTTTTCATATCTCTAATGGATTCGGATTTCCCCCTTTGTTGATTTTATTTAACCACTTTGCAACGACGATATCGTTGCCACTTTGTATAAAATAGTTTCGGTTTCGGCCGAAACGGATGTTACACTAGCGCCACACACTAACGGAAAATGCCGTTGATAATCGCGTTAATGGACATTTATACGAACATTTAAAAACTATTACTAAAACCAACTGCAAAAAAAAAAAACAATAAACACTTCGCATGTTCTGGAAATAGAACTCGGGAACTCATGCTCAGCAGCAAGCTATGAGCAACGTGAATTCGGAGAGAGAGAGTTACGGATTGTGGACATGTGCGTGGATTTAGGTGTTTTAGACAAACCCTCGGTTACAAAGAATTCACTTTTTATTCGTTTTTCTATGTTCTGTTACAATTTTGCGATTTTTTTTTTCATTTCTTGGCCACGTTACTTGCCATTACACAATTATGTAATAAAGTAGAAATTCAAGTACGTGCAAGTTAATTTTATTAATGACACCGTAATTACATCACCATATTATCTCAACTCTTAAATTATGTATCATAATTACTCGTTCAATGATTAATTTTCATGACCTAACAAATTAAACAAATAATGAAAAAAAAAAAACAATTACAACAGAGAATCGGTCACGATCCTCTATCGACACAATACTATAGTAAAAATAAAATAATTATTACAATATTTCAATACACATATAACCCAAAAATGAGGAACAAAAATATTTTTCTTCCAAGACTAATTTCGAAAAATTAATTAATATTATGCGAGCCGATATCGTATGTACACACAAGCCCGGATAAATCTTATAATGAGACAAACAATACATACTAGCAATTTAAATACTGCGGATTAATCAAGCATCGCCGACGCGCAGTCCCCGGGCTCGAAAACGAGGCGGAGACGGCGCAAAAACAATAAGAAGCATCTTTCGATATACATAATAAAGCTAACAAAATATACGATAAAAATGATTTACAACCTCATATAACCTAACAAAATGTCTGCAGTTTCATGTACAATTTTATCGCACTGCATCAATGGAGACAGAGACTGCTTGTAAATATCGGGGCACACATAGGGATCGGGCTTTGGGACGATACATATACACACGGGACCGGGAGATGAGAGTACGCGGTATTATAGAGTAGCTTGGGGCGCTTATTCGCCCGCCAGTTCCTTGAGTCGTTCTTCCCTCGGCCTGGCGCCGCCGAATATGGATTGCGTCTGACTGGTGCTCGCCAGCGAGTTCACCGGCTCTGTGACAGTCCGAGGCTGTAGCTTCAGCTTCTGCCTGCCTGACGTGTCTGCAAAACAAATAGTTAGGGAGCTGAGGACGAAACCACCTAGGGATCTGATTTGCTATTGAAACTAAACTACTCACAGCTCTACTACATACAATACAAACGAATGATTAGGTGCATATTATCCTGCAGAACTAAAAGTAGTCGTCAGTTATCTCGCATACAATGTTAAATGTTCAGGCATCTGTATTTTATACGAAATGCGAGCATAACCTTGAATATTTTATTTTAGTCTGACAAAAAAATATCTATTAGAAATACTACTCTACATTGGTGAAAAAATGTCGTGTTACTGTGTGGTCTAAAAATACAACAACAAAAACTGTATCAGACATGCAATTCTCTACTTCACAAAAACTTGGCTTAACAATTAAAATCATGAAATAAAGTTCCTCAAGAGTGTATTTACTAAGACTGACGTCTGTACGGCGTACAGATCGCTTTAATATCATACCCGAGCTCCCTAACCAAAATACACTGATTAGAAACACAATAACAAGCATCCAAAATAGGTAATGAATAAAATTATTAATTGAACATTTCATGCAAAATACATGCTGTAGTCCTTACAATTCACGAGGGCGTGCCGTAACACTTATAACGTTGATATAATGTATAAATTGCAATGACTGATAAGCAAACGTGAATTATAACAACCATGCAAGGAAACTAAGAAAGTGTTGGTGTTGGACTAATTTAACAAAACTATTATAGTCAATCTGTACTACTAGTATTTAAATGGAGTCTTTAGATATTAGGTGTGCCAAAATTGTTTGATATACATTCAGCCGTGGGGCGCCGGCTAGCCGTGGGGCGCCGGCTAGCCGTGGGGCGCCGGCTAGCCGTGGGGCGCCGGCTTAGAATTGCGCTCCCCCAAATCATCCCGTGGGTGTCGTAAGAGGCGACTAAGGGACAAACCGGAGGTCGGGCAGCAGCGTCCTCCGGGTACTGCACATCCTCACTGCGATCGCCAACCCGCCTGCCAAGCGTGGCGATTAAGGCAAATTACCCCCTATAATGAGAACCACAGAAACCAGGCCCCCAGTCCCCGGCAGCTCCGCTATCCCTGGCGCGGGTAGCGGTCAAGGTAACGGCGGAGCAGGGGGTGCTAAGAATCTCCGGAAGAGATCCGGCTACCCACCCCCACGACGACTGGCCCTGGTAACACACAACGTACGCACATTGAGGACTGACGAAAAGATCTGCGAGCTGGAAGAGGAGCTGAGCAAGTTACACTGGGACATTATGGGGTTATGCGAAGTCCGTAGAGAGGGGGAGGACACCGTAACCCTGAAGTCTGGTAACTTGCTCTACTACCGGGAGGGCGACCAACAGTCCCAAGGTGGTGTCGGGTTTCTCGTTCACAAGTCCCTCGTTAACAACATAATAACCATCGACAGTGTGTCGAGCAGGGTGGTATACCTAATACTCAGAATATCCAAAAGATATTCGCTGAAGGTCATTCAGGTATACGCACCGACCTCGTCACACTCCGATGAGGAAGTAGAGACTATGTATGAGGACGTAAGTAGGGCCATACATAGCTCAAAAACTCACTTCACTGTTGTTATGGGGGACTTTAACGCAAAGTTGGGCAAGAAAAGCGGTGATGAGTTGAGAGTGGGGCAATTTGGGTATGGGCAACGGAACCCTAGGGGACAGAGGCTGGCCGACTTTCTGGAGAAAGAAGAACTCTTCATGATGAACTCTTTCTTCCAGAAGCCGCCTCACAGGAAATGGACCTGGCTGAGTCCCGATGGTTCCACGAGAAACGAGATAGACTTCTTCATGACCGACAAGAAACGGATATTCAGGGATGTCTCTGTGATCAACAGGGTGAAAACCGGTAGCGATCACCGAATCGTAAGAGGCTCGCTGAATATCAATGTTAAACTTGAAAGGTCCAACCTGATGAAGTCTACGCTCCGACCTACTCGGTCCCATATTCAAAACCCCGAAAGCTTTCAACTCGAGCTCTCTAATCGCTTTGCTTGCCTTGAGAACTTAGTTTCAGTGGACGAGATCAACGACGGGCTAGTGGAAACTGTCCGCACGGTAGGGTCTAAGTTTTTTAGACCCGGCCGTAAAGATAGACCTCAGAAATTGACCGATCAAACCTTAAACCTCATGGCTGAACGACGTTTGCTACAGTTGCAGTCTTCCGATGACGCGAAGTCATATAGGCAGCTCAATAGACGTATATCTAAGTCCTTGCGGCACGACCTGCGTCTCTTTAATACGAATCGTGTTAAAGAGACCATACAGCGAAACCAAGGCTCCAAAGTGTTTGCGAAGGGCAAGTCTATTGGGCAAAGCCAGATGACAAAGCTGAAACGGGAGGATGGCAGCATAGCGTCGACCAAAGCAGAGGTTTTAGGCGAGATCGAGAGGTTCTATGGACAGTTATACACTTCGGTCGCAAAGCCCGTTGACAGCTTGGTAGGAGATCCAAGAGCCAAGCTGTCCCGACATTATACCGAAGATATCCCGGACATCAGTCTGTACGAGATTAGGATGGCCCTGAAACAGCTTAAGAACAACAAGGCGCCGGGCGAGGACGGAATCACCTCAGAGCTTCTGAGAGCGGGTGGAACACCGGTACTTAAAGTCCTCCAGAAGCTCTTTAATACCGTCCTGTTCGAGGGCAAAACGCCCGAAGCATGGAGCAGAGGTGAGGTGGTGCTGTTCTTCAAAAAAGGTGATAACAGCCTATTGAAGAACTACAGACCCATCACGCTTCTGAGTCATGTTTATAAGCTGTTTTCAAGGGTTATCACGAACCGTCTCGAACACAGACTTGATGACTTCCAGCCTCCCGAACAAGCCGGTTTCCGAAGAGGCTATAGTACCATAGACCACATCCATACGCTGCGGCAAGTTATACAGAAGACCGAGGAGTATAACTTGCCATTATGCTTAGCGTTTGTGGACTATGAGAAAGCCTTCGATTCGGTGGAAACATGGGCGGTGCTTGAGTCACTCCAGCGATGCCGTATTGACTGTCGGTACATCGAGGTGTTGAAGTGTTTGTATAATAACGCCACCATGTCGGTCCGAGTACAGGAGCAGAGTACGAAGGCAATTCCATTGAGAAGAGGCGTCAGACAGGGGGATGTTATCTCCCCTAAACTGTTTACTGCCGCAATGGAAGACGCCTTCAAGCTCCTGGAATGGCAAGGACTTGGCATCAACATCAATGGCGAGTACATCACTCACCTTCGGTTTGCCGACGACATCGTAGTCATGGCAAAGTCGATGGAGGAACTCAGCATGATGCTCGATGGCCTCGACCGAGTTTCGCAACGGGTGGGCTTGAAAATGAACATGGACAAGACGAAAATTATGTCAAATGCCAATGTTGTGCCCACCCCAGTCTCTGTTGGAAACTCGGTACTCGAAGTTGTTGACTCATATATCTACTTAGGACAAGTAGTCCAATTAGGTAGATCCAACTTCGAGAAAGAGGTCAGCCGCCGAATCCAACTCGGTTGGGCAGCGTTCGGGAAACTACGCAGTGTCTTTTCGTCCGATATACCTCAGTGCCTCAAGACGAAAGTCTTCAACCAATGTGTGTTACCAGTGATGAGTTACGGCACCGAAACGTGGTCTTTCACTATCGGCCTCATCTCAAAGCTCAAAGTCGCTCAGCGAGCTATGGAGAGGGCTATGCTCGGTGTTTCTCTGCGTGATCGAATCCGAAATGAGGAGATCCGTAGACGAACTAAAGTCACCGATATAGCCCACCGGATTAGCAAGCTGAAGTGGCAATGGGCAGGCCATATTGCTCGCAGAGCGGATGGCAGATGGGGTCGAAAAGTGCTAGAGTGGAGACCACGGACTAGCAAGCGCAGCGTAGGACGTCCACCAACAAGGTGGACAGACGACCTTATGAAGGTCGCCGGAAGACGCTGGATGCAGGTCGCTTCCAACCGGTACTTGTGGCGATCAAAAGGGGAGGCCTATGTTCAGCAGTGGACGTCCTATGGCTGAGATGATGATGATGATGACATTCAATCATTCCATCCGTGCAGGCTATGGAGATAGTTGCAGTTATATTTAAAAAAAACGACATGGAATAGAAAATGAAGTTTCGTTTTGTTTTAATGTTCAAACAGTGTTGACACACCTAATTCGTGCATGTACACGCATGCAGTCCGTTTTCAAAATGCAGCACTATTTAATAAAATAGAGGAGGATTTAAAAGGAGGTAATACCTGGACGCGAAGGCGGCATGTCTTCGAAGTTCTTCCTGGCGGACGGCTGCCGGGCGGCGGGCGCGGCGGCGCGGCCCATGCGGCCCCAGTCCCCCGCGCGCGGCTCCTCGCTGGCGCCGCGCGACCCGCGCCCCCCCTCCCGCTCCCCGCGCTCCGCCCACCGCTCCCCGCCGCCTCCTCCTCGCTCACGCTCTGCAACCACCGTATCTATTATTTTGGAACAATATTTTATGAAGACTTACTGACTGACCATCATCACGCTAACTGATGTCAGTAGGGCTTATATTTTCTTTTATAACACGCGGAATGCAATAGTTATGAATTCAAACTACCTTTGGACATAAGCTTCGCGATCGCTTCCGCTTGTGATTTAGACACGACCGTTATTATCGCCCGACTAACGACAGTTTGGTCAAGCAAGCTACCTCCTTAATTACTTACCCAAAGAACTAACTGGGTTTAGTGAATATTCATGTTGCCACAATAAATTCCATTCCAAAATCTTTTTTTTTGTATAGGTAACTTATAAATAATCACCACGTAAAATACTTAGTACCTACATTATGTGAAATACTTAGTAGATATTATATCAAACAATTCACGTGATTCGCCACTTATGACAAGGACACAGACAATTTGGGGATTTCCCTGCTTGATAGATTAATACGCTATTTTCTGTGATAAGGTGAAAATTAAATGTTGGAAGCTACTGTGGCAGCAGAAATATTCATCATAACCAGGCAAGTGACGCTCAAAAAGGATTTTTAAGAACAAATATATGAGTCACACCACTTTTACATGACGCAAACAAAATGAATGTTATTGCAACTTATTATGTTATTGTCCAGAAAACCAAGACAGGAATTTTATAAAATACACACAATGAGAAATGGTTTGTTTTGTTATAAAATAAGGGAAATCACTCACAGAACTTCCCATAAGCATAATAAACAAGTTGGTTGATGAGTCAAAAGCAAAACGTACATTAACCAACCCAAGATGATTTTAAACCATAAAATCATTGTCACTAACCAGTTACATGATTGTCCTGGCATAACTTACGAACAATAAGCAGTCTATTAATTATTCCATGTGTTTGTAACCACGTGTTTAGCATAATGACAATGAATAGTGATGTGCAGCACCAAATGTACTGAAATTTCGTATTCATTTTGTGTTTAGGTCTGACTACCAAATATGAATTGCTTTGGAGTTGCTTTTGAACATTTCCAGCAGATTATGATGTAGATGATTTGCTGGTAAAATCTGTATGAAAATGAAAAAAGAAAATAGACAAACAAATACTGTCCCCGAGTTATGAAATTTATGCTTTTTAATGTTATGAGAATTCAAACCATGTTATTGTGCAAAACAAAATCACACATTATCATAGATTAGTTTATAAGAAAAAAAAATTGAAACAAGACCAACCCCTTATGTAGGAATTTGTTACGAGTTTGTGATGTGTCCGCAAATGTTAGTAATGAGGCGATGTTACCATGAGTGGACCCTCCACCCTGATGGCGCGGCGCGCGGCGGTCCAGCCCATCGAAGTGGTCGTACGTACCGCGGCCGCCGCCGCCGCCCCCGCCGCCGTCGCGCCGGAAGCCGCCGCCGCCGCCGGGCCGACTGCCGTCGCGGCCGCCGTCCCTTCCGCCGCCACCGCCGTCTCGTCGGCCGCGGTCAAAGCCTCCCCTGTCACACCAGCCAGGTACAATTATTATACTATGTTACTACCACATCACGAAGTACTAAACAATTCAATGCAATGACCAATCATAAACATTCACAGCGTCTTCATTTGCTTTTCGCTTTCTTCTTTGCTTATTTTCGGTCCCATTAATTGGGTAGGAAAAATATTGCACTTCATTTGTTTGGTAATTCGTGCGCCACTTTCAACGAGGTTCAGCGATGATTCTTGCCGCTGACATAATCTTACCCAGCTGGATGACTTTATAATATTATGCTGTTGCCATGTATTGGTACAGCAAGAATATCCACGGAAACCCGGTCAGTATAGCCATGAAGTAATACACGTTCCGCATTTGACCTTTTTACAGGATACGTAACCATTTTGTAGGCCTGTGATGCAGAGGCGGAGGTCTGCCGGCTGTGATCGAAGTTGTGTCGGTCGCGAGTTCGTCATCAGAAGATTATTTGTATTAAATCTGGATCGGTCGTTATTGTGTTATGACACCCACGGTATTCTACTGTGGGCCTATGAATTTCAAACATTTATTTGGTAATTAATGTGACAGGTTAAAAACAATTCTGCTTAAAACTACTTGTAAGTAATTTATATCACACTTATTTAAATATTATTTAAAGAATCTCTGCAAGTGGTTTCAAGCAGCCTGTTTTCTTAGATCATTAAGGCTTTGCAATGGATATTAATCCAGTTTTCATCAATATACAGAGTGATTCAATGGGAAAGTTGTATATGTAGGAAATAAATACATGTACCTATATTAGCAACCGTGCTAAGCGGGGCGTATCATTTTTATACTTATAAGTATTTATTTTACCAGGTGCAGGGCAGATGATACAAGAGAATTTTAAAACTCTAAATCATCAAAAAACATGGTAAAAATTATTACTTATTTTTTTAAATAATAAGCTAATTATAGTATAATAAATAGCCATTGTTTAATTACTGTAACAGATAATATTATATAAACTTAATTTATGTTTTTAAAAAAGCACTCACCGATCATTTCTCTTTTCCTCAGCCACATCAATTTTAATAAATTGCCCATCTACATTTAGAGCGCCATTCATTTCAATTGCTTTTATCAAATCCTCGAGATATTCAAACTCCACATAGCAGAATCCTTTGAATTTATCTGTTTCTCTATCCATCACCAGCCTCACATTTTTAATTGCTAGGTCCTGAAACAATCATAAACACACGTTGAGATATAACAGACAGTTGGTGCTTCCTTTTCCTACTTATTTATGTTATTCTAATTTTATTTAAAAAAGTAGGATTTTTTATGTTATTCTGGTGAGTATGAGAAAGACATTTATAGAGAGACAAGAAAGACCAAAGAAAAGATAATTATAATAACATTCCACAACTATCACACAACGCCATCTAGTCCCAAGCTAAGCAGAGCTTGTGTTCTGGGTACCTACTAGAAAAATGATAAACATACTTATATATTTCTAAATACATAAATATTATAGATAAAAATTACATCCAGACACATTTGGGTTGCATAAGGAATTATATTCAAGAACTCAGTGCTGTTGTATTAAAATATATTGCATGTAGTGCAGTGTGTTATCAATTAATTTTTGCCTTATTTATCATTTTAGTTGAGCACGTCGGTATGAATCAATTACAGTTTGTGATGCAAGATATAAACTACTAACTAGTTTGGCCTCACATTATGTGCGAAATTTTAGAGGTAAAGACTAAACAACATATCAAGAGAAGGTTTTATAAGATAACTTGAATTTTGATAATAATATAAATGCATGACATTAAATATTATAGAAATTACTCATTTTTCAGTATTTTATTATTAATTTATTTCTAAATAAAATAGTATCGCTTCATGGCTAGATTTAAAACCAGTAAATGATTAAATAAATAACCCAACAGTATTCTTTTAGGCTCAAACTGATCCTGAAGGACAATAGTTTTGTGAATTGTTTTAAATGATAATAATATGGAACCATTTTTTTTAAACTAACTATTACCTATTCTAAAATTTTATACTCTACCAAATGTACAAGTATTTTCTAATTAGTGTAGATAAAAATCTTCAGAAGTTTGATATCACAAGTGACCTTAAAACTATCTTCCATAAGAAATGTTTACAATAGCTTTGTAAACATATTATGTCAGACGTTGACTAACCAAGACACAGGTTCATCTCAATTTTAATAGCTTTTTTAGGCATATTTATAGACATTTATTTAGTTCCTTGCCTACTTTAGCCCCTGAAACATAGGTAAAGAAGATAATAATTATATAAGATAAGCATACATTCTATATTACTCACCAATATACATATGTATGTATGTATAATCAACATTAATATTTCAAATTCAACTCAATAAAATATTTTAATATTGACCTCATTGGTTAGTATCTATTGCATTTTTAATAAACCAAGAAAATACAAAATAAATTAAATCATTTGTTTAGCACATATTTTTATTAAATTGAAACTATTTTATGGCAAAGTGATATATATCTTTTTTCAGTAATACTTATTTCAGTAATAATTTAACAAAAAAACTATCAACAACTTCTTTTACTTATTATGAATTTGGAGATTGGAACCTGGAGGCTTGAATTTATGATTGAGAGAAATGACGATAGAATAAACATGTTTACATTGTTATTCCCAACCATGCAAATTTTTACAAACACAGGTATTATTTTTAACATTACATTGATTTTTCTTAGCAACTTAATTGTATTTTCAATTTGTCTTCAGTTGAAGAGCAGACCACTTGTAGTGTAACAACATTGACTGATAGCCTTGACAGTGTGACATCTCATGCGCCGCAAACAGTGAAGCCAAGACAATACGAGAGTAGGTGATACTTACTGGGAAAATCCTATTAATGTCGCCTTGAATAATTCCAGAGGGCAAATTCCCGACATACGCCTTATATGGAGGCTCGGTAGGAAGAGGGCGGCCGCCGAGCGTTCTTCTGCCGCCACCGCCACCATAATCCCTGAAACGAGCACCACAATCGTAGGTAATTCATAACCTATAAAATATCAAACACAGACTCTTGACTCAAAACAAATGGTCACAGACACTTTGTAGCACCTAATAACGTTGAAGAAATAGATATAAAATTACAGGTCTCAGTAAAAATACTATTTTCATTCAATGTTATCGGAAAGCAAAAACATGAACATTTTATCGATAAAAAACGTTCGATCCCGCAGCATTTATGAAAATAACTTATAAAAACATTTAGCACGCACTGTAATACAAAAATGAACATAGTTTTTGTAGTAATTTATTATAAATACCTGGGATTAACATCATCGTATCCACTTCGACCTGCCATGTTTAGAAACATGGAATACTAAAGGCGCGCGCATCAAATTCTGGAAGCGACGAAGTGATGATTTTTTACACAACAACATTATTTTACTAAAATGATAAAATCATGAAATAAATTTTCATATTATTCGTTCTGTAGCAATTCCAAAATATATATATTTCTGTAATTTCAGATCATTAACACTAGGAACACGAGAGAAATATATTTTTTATCAATCGATAGCATTCATAAACTTTAATTAATGAAATCACTTCTAGATTTGTTAACAAATCACTGATCAATGAAACTTCGAAATATTTAGTCTGTAGATACTCATAAATGTTTTTTTTTTTAATTTTATAAAGCAATCCTGTTCAAATTCTAATTAATAATGTAATTTTCCAACATTTATATTCCTACGACAGAAAACAACTCTGCTCCAAAAATGCCTACGTATATCAGTTATCACGCTTACGGCTAGCTGTAGCCTAAATTCGAGGTGACGCCGCGCGCCGTGCTGCAGCCGCGCCGTTGCCGGGCCTGTATAGTGTCCTATGACCTTTATGAGGTTACCGCGGCCTCGAAACGCAAAGAGTAATTGAAGTTGAACTGAAGAAACAGGTCGATTGACAGTCAGCCAAGAATTTTGTTGAATATCTAAAAATATTGAGTAATAGTGTATTATTATTAACGACTATAAAAAATGATCGTTGTCGCATTTTTTCAGTTGAATTAATAGCTGTCAATTAAAAAAATACAAAAATTATTAAATCTCTGATAAAAAAAAAACCAGAAGCCATGACAAAAATATTTAAAAAAAATAATTTTGACAATTGCGTTTGACATCAACATTGACAATGCAAATTTGACATTGACAAGGCCTGTATCGCATGGTATCGCACGAGTGGCGTAAAATGTGCGGTCCATGTGGATGTAAATTGTTGTGATAGTAATACTAAATAATTATACCAAAATGAAAGAAGAAACCGATACTAATAAGGCTCCGACGGAGAGCAAAGTGACTGCTTCTGTTTTAGATGCATTTGATCTTCTTAAAGCTCCGAAAGATGATGCTAAACTTCTTGGAGGGAGTAAAATCATATCACAGTTGCACGGCAGTGAGGTTAGTTTTATACGATGTTAATTTTGTAAAATACCATGAATTGATGGGGATATTATACTAGCGGTAATAGCCTCAACAGGTATATATACCTATCGTATTCTAGATTTCTAGCCCAACTTTGTTACCTATAAATAAGTTGATAATTCTTAAATTGTTACTAATACATGATACTTTACTGTTTAGAACGACAAAGACCTACAGTATGTCCTCAAAAGGCTGGTTAGGAGTTTGGGTGCCAATTTACCTGATATGAGGACTGGATACTTTGCTACATTGGTAGCGTTGCTGTCCAACTTTGATAAAGTCACTATTCCACAAGTGTTGGAACTCATCAAGAAAGAACTTCATACCAACGGCTCTTCTAAAAGTGTAAGTATTGTTAGGAATTCCTATTTAGAACTGACTTATCAATGTCTGTAGTCAAACATTCCATAAAATGCATTAATTTTTTAGGAAGTCGGTGATGTGGCCTTGGGTCAAATTTTAGTCTGTGGTGCAGTGTTCCGTTCAAGACTTTTCCTCAAATGTTCTACTGAAGAGCAAGCGCAAGTAATTCAGCTGCTGATGACAGCTGGCAAAAAGAAGTCATACCTGAGCACTGTAGCATACCTCATATTACTGGATTTTATCAATAGTGTAAGTGAAATTGATCATGTAACTGTCACTGGCTTGCCATTTGGAACGTGATAGTTTAAATTATTTGATTTTAAAATAGTTAAAAATATTTTGTGGCTATATAAAGATACATATTTATGCAAACCATTTTCATTTCAGTTGGATGCAGAGCAATTTGCTACACTAATATGGCCACTAATAAAACAAGACTTCAAGAAAGATATAAAAGAGCACACACTGGATTCTCTATATTTCCTGATGATGGTCAATTCTAAATTTCCAGCAAAAGTGAAGCTGAGGAAATTAATAGGTGTTACTGAAATACTTTGTGAAGACAACATTCATACAATTTGTGAGAAGATAATGGTAAGAAATTAAAGAAACTAAAAAAAGTAACATCATAAATTATTTGTGATCTATTGATCACTTGAAATAATGAAAATTATTTATAGTTTAGTTTATTTTAAATTACAGACTGGAATTGATTTCAACTCAGTTGGTCATCCCATCTACAAGGAAATTGCCACTAGCATTGCCAACTCGCCTCATTTGAAATTGTTTTGGACATCAGGCATTGATAGCCAGCTTGTGAAGCATAATAGAAACAGAGAATTAGTAGCAATCAATATTCTCACTACTGTACTTAACAACATTAAGGAAAATGTTGACATTATACCAGAGCTGATCAGCAGGAATTTCTTCAAACTGTTCATGGACTGGTTCAAAGGACTCCAGACAGCCAGCAAGATCAGAAGCAAGAGAGATGATGAAGATGATAACAAAATTATGATTAAAAAACAGAGAGACCTTCTCAATGCTTTAGCTAAAGCACTAAAATCAGACAAAGTTGATGACACTGTAAGAGTTGAGATATTAAGTAAACTTTTGTTAAATCCAGGTGAAATTAACTTCACTGAAATTACAGGCAATACCATTGTGAGATCAGTAGTTTCAGATTTGACTAAAGATGGAGTGAAAAAAATGGCAAAATTATTCAAAGGAGTGCTTTTGAATACTTCTAAGAAATTCATCAAAGAGGGTGTTGAGAGGAACTGGTACAATAACGAGAGAGTGAAGGCTGCTGAACTCATTTCATATTTGGTGAGCCATGAAGCTGTGAAAGATGACACAGAGTTCAAGCTGACCTACATGAAACTACTCATGTGTTTTGGCTTCTTTAAAGTTGGAGGTGATGAGAATGTGGCAGTCAGCAGTGAGTTATCAGGTAAATTCATCACATACGGCACTTTTCAAAGCAACAATATAATATGCTCATAGCTACATTACTCATTTAATTTGCTTGATTTCCAGGAGCTATCAAGTCATGTTTCTACCGTTGCTTCACATCGCGCTTCTCGAATGTCGACAATCTCGTCACAGTTCTGTCTTCTCTGAGCAGTTTTATCTGCAGTATATTACAAAAGGAACAAGTAAAGACAAAAATAGAGAAACAATTCCCAAAAGAAAATATGGATTGCTGGGAAATGCTCATGGAAGTTTGTCAGAACATAGAGAAGAGAGACACTAAATCAAAAGTTGATAAAGTGTTCCTTGTTTTACTCTACCAACTGGGACTGTTCCTATTCTCTGAACCTGTTCACGTCAAAATCGCGAGAAGTTCGATCAAAGAACTTAAAAGTTGTTACGAACATTATGGTAAAGGGAAGAAAAAGAAATCCAAAGCAGTAAGAGAAGGAGATATTTCAACTGAACCAGAATGGATTGAGGTGCTAGTTGAAGTTCTGTTGTCTATATTATCAGCAGAGTCCAGTGTTCTAAGATCAGTAGTACAATGTGTATTTAGATTACTGTGGGAATACTTGACTCCATCAGCAATAGGACAGATAGTATCGGTGTTAGATCCTGAAAACGAATCGAATCCACTAACAAATGAGGACTCTGATTCTGAAAACGAGGAGGATGACAATGAAGGAAAAGAAAATGGAAAGGAAAGTGATGAAGAAAGCGAAGAAGAAGAAGAAAGCGACAGTGAAGGTGAAGAAGACGATGAAGATGGTGACGATGAAGAAATGAGAACACCCGAACAGTTGAGATTAGCAGTGCAGAAAGCACTGGGCGCCGCAGCACCGGAGTCGGACACGGAGAGTGTTGATGCCGACATGATTGATGAAGAAGAGGGCAAAAAACTAGATGAAGCCTTAGCAGAGGCCTTTAAACAGTTCCATCAAGGAAAAGGAAAAAAGAATAAAAAAGATCGCAAAGACAAAAAGGCATTGTCAGATTTTAGAATCAAGGTTCTCGACCTGATTGATATTTACTTAGAGAAAGATCCGTCAATGGATATCTGTCTCGGTATGATCGCGCCTCTGACAAGATGTCTGGAATTCTGTATCCAAGATGGTCAATTTAATGAACTGGAGATCAGAGTCAGGAAAACAATAAAAACACTTGCTAAAGTAAGAAAGTTTTCATCTGTAGATGATATTGATATGAATATCCTATGTGACCACTTAAAAGCAACAATAGACAAAGGAGCCAGGAGCCACTTTTTATTCCAAGCTCTTGGTGACGTCATTACATTTTTTGCAACATTCATAGTTTATTGTTCACTGAAGATAGAGACAAAAACTCCTAAATCCCCGAAAAAGAGCAAAGCTGTCTCACCTCTCATTGAAATTTTCAAGGAATCTTTGCAAAGTTACTTTCAGAACCGTAGCTGTATGCTCCCAATTATTTTCTTCCACAATGTCTTGCAAACAGAATGGCTCGGCAGTTACAAACTTGTGCCCATCGTAATAGAAAATGTTTTTAATAATAATGTAAGACAGTTTCGCCGTAACGAGGGATTGGAGTTGATTGCAGGATTTTATCGTTCTTTAAAAAGAAACAAACCTACTTCAGACGCAGCTCTAAAAGCTTTAGCCAGTTTAGAGGCCAACTTCGAAAGTACTCTAAAAGAATCACTTACGAGTGATACTGAATCCACAGTCAAAAATTCATTCTTTACCACACTTAAAAAGCTGATAAATACAATGCAACAGTTCCATGAAAGCTGCCATATTGAATCTAAGCTAGATTTTAAGAGTTTACTAGACATTGTAAGCTCATGTAAACCTGCAGCTAAAACAAATACGAATAAGCAAGTTCAAGAAAATCAAAATCAGCAGAGCAGTAAAAAGAAAAAATCAAAGAAAAATAAAAAGAAAAGAAAAATTGAACAAATGAATGGGCATGCAGAACCACAACAAAAAAAAAAGAAAAAGACGAGTGAAAGTGAATAATTTTACATGAACTAGTTAATTTAAGTTTGAATTTTATTTTAATAAACTACAAACAACATTAATTTTGTTTATTTGTCCAGTGAAGTGTTATTCGGGTTGTATTTTCCATCAGTTTGAATAATCTAAGAGTTTGAGGTTAAGACATTTTCCGTCACAAAACCTTATCGCAAAAAGATAAAACGCTCGAAGAACGCTCGTCTAAAAAGTGTAGGTAGGTAACTGCATAACGACCCTTAAATCAACGTGATATGTCGTTTAGACGTTGACATTTCTTTTTACACAAGTTTTCAACAGATTTTTATCTTTCTTGTGGTAAGATGGACGACACGATACTAGCATTGATCGCTCTCTCACTAATTTTCCTAGAAATGTATGAAACTACATATGCCACCGATATCGTATCGATGGACGATAACGTCTAAAGCGCAGGCCACATGGAAGAGACGAGACGAGGGCGGGTCGCGGTGAGATGCAGATGTAGCTTACCAGCTTTGCACCGCTCTTCTATGTTTTGCGTCGTGACGCTTCTATACATTTTGTATGCAAGGGAAGCTGTAGAGACAAATGTTTAGGTCTTTTCTGTGTGGCCAGCGCATAAGGGTCAGTTCACAACGAGACGCGACGCAAGCCGGCGCTGCGTGCACTTTATAATACAGCGACTGAAAATCTATCTTTATTCACGACACTCATTTCATTGAAAGAAGCCGCGAGGCGCAACCTGAAGCTACCGTGTGTCGTTCTCACGCTCTTACAAATGGTTGAGTCCTGGTAGACAAGCGCGACGAATGACTTCGCGATGGGTCACGAGGTGGAGCGCGGCCTGTTCCAGTGTCGTCACGTCTCGGTATGAACTCAGAACTGGCGCCAATGTGATACAGAGTACTTTTTACCATCCTAGCAAAATTAAAATCTTGATCGACCCAAAATCATCTAGTGTAAGTTAAAACTGAATGTCTATTGGTCCAGCCATAGGGCGACAGGCATTAGGCAACTACTAATACCTAGCACATTGTTTATTAATTTGAGAATCTAAAACGTGTCCGTGAATGGAAAATACACAAGTCGTTGCTGGAAATCACTGTAAACGCACGCAATTCGTGTATTTCCAGTGCAACGCCATTGGCTATTCACTCACAAAGTGAATAATTTTGGATATTGGTAAGTATCTGTATTAGATCCATTGTTAAAATAATGTTCTACTATGCTATAGAGTGTACAGTGAATACCTACTCTCTACTAAGTCTGTGGCTATACCTATACCGAATATGTTTTCTCCCAAGTTTTTCCAAGCAAACATTCCTATCCATCTAGCCATCCTCCCTGAAGAAGTCGATTAGGTTTAACTTGAAAGCACGGCTGACGCACCAACCAGTTTGGACCAAAATATCTGAATCCATCTAATGGAAGTCATCGAGCAAAGGTTTTGTTCAGTCTTGGGACATCTTTACATGGCTGGCATTCGCACTTGAATAATGAAGAACAAAATTATAATGGTACCAAATAAAGTGATTCAAATTGAAACCCATATTACGATTAGGAGGATATTCAATCATTACTTATATTCACGAAAGTAAAGACCGAATATACTGCGAGAAGTATAAAAATAACTCTGAATGACTAGATCGAAGGCGGTAGATATTTTTAAATAAAGCGGAATCCGTGAGCAGAATGAATAGCTATTGTTAATGTTTTATTGAAATAACAGATGGCGCTTAGCGTTTCCCGTTGATGTTACCATTTATATAATAATTCTTTTTTGTTCCTTAGAATATTGTTAAATATTATAAAATCATTCTTTCATTGAACAGGCCAGGTGAATATTAAGTCAATAAAGTAGTTGACGTAAGATAAATGATTAAACTTAGATGCTGAGACGGCATTCGCGGGGTCAATATATACGGACAAAGTGGTTCAAAATACATTTCATTGTAAACAGGTCACTAATTTTTAATCACAGTTTCAAAAAGCTATAAGTTATTATGAATTAGTTGTTTTGCATTTACGATTAGGGACAATCGAACAAATACGTGTTACAAAGTTGTATTCTTCATTTGTGCATGTTGGCAACACTCACCGGAAACAAGCAGTAACTCATATGTTTCACAACCTGCTCAAAACTCAGACAGCCATCTTTTGTGGAAAAATCATTTGTTTCGTGTCGTCAGGGTAAATTTCACAATTGTAATTAATGTCAGAGCCACAGTCTTCGCTTTTATTAAAAAAGCAGCTAGCTGGTAAGTGTATTAACCATATTTAATATTAATTTGTGCTGATGTCTTACGCTTGGGCCGTCAGACTAGTTATCCGAGCAATCATTGACCTCAGCGGGTCGAATTTTGAGTATCTTTGTGATTCGGATGATTCTGTAAGTTTGGAACATCCTTTGTACTGCAAATGTGGTAATTTTTATGGTTCTGACGAAAAATGGACTCGGTGTATTAAAATCAATATTCACAGCGATGACAGGTGTTCGTGCCAAAGTCAGAGGAGTAAAATAACTATTTACAACAAGTATATTTACGGTTCACAGTTGGCAGAGTTTCTCGTTTCTTACAGTTTAATGTGCAAAGAATAATAGTGTCTGTTAAAAAAATATTGTAATGTCTACTTATTGTTTTCAGAACTGAACAAAAATCCAGTGGAAGGTTTTTCTGCTGGATTGATAGATGACAATGACATATACAGATGGGAAGTCCTCATCATTGGTCCTCCAGACACGTTATAGTAAGTAGAAAATAATGTAATGTTACTGGATAACGGGCAATCAATCGTTGCCTCATAAGCATGGTATTTTATCAACCAACTAAAACATTCCTGTCATAGGTGATGTTCACTACATGACTAGGCATTCTTTATTTAGATATTCTTTTAAAAGCAGTGAGATCAAAACTACAAGCACATTTAATATTCATGTATGTTTGCAAAGACATATTTGCCATTTGATAATGCAAAAGCATGGTATGTGTGACTCAATTATATTATTTACAATGAGTGTTGTAACCTCAATTTTCAGTGAGGGTGGGTTCTTCAAGGCACATTTACATTTTCCTAAGGAATATCCTCTGAGGCCACCACGGATGAAATTTGTTACTGAAATATGGCATCCAAATAGTAAGTACCTAATGTTTGAATAAGTATTTAGAGATACATATTGATCGGAAGTAAAATGATTACTGAAAAACTTGACACTTGCTGAGTATAGTAATTATTCCAAAAACTAGCACCATATAATTTACTTAGACTATCTTTGAAGTCAGTATATTTTTATAGAATAGTGTTTCTAAAACACCATTTGAATTTATTCTTTTTCAAGTTATTTTATTATGAATAGACAAATTTCGACTAAAAATATCATCAGAACTTTGGAAAAAAATGTAACAGTTTATTGGATTCACCAGCATCAGCACTCTACAATGTGATGACTCGAATTATTTAGCAAGTAGAAACTTGCTAACATGTCCAATTGAGAAGTGTATCAATGCATACAATATTCCTTTAAAGCTGTTCCATAAAAGTATCATTTAATTTTTGTTAGCTGTATAATTTGATGACAATTTCAAAATTCTTTTCAGTTGAAAAAAATGGTGATGTTTGCATATCAATACTGCATGAACCTGGCGATGACAAGTGGGGTTATGAGAAGGCGTCTGAACGGTGGTTGCCAGTGCACACAGTGGAGACCATCCTCATAAGTGTTATTTCCATGCTGGCAGACCCAAACGATGAGAGCCCTGCTAATGTTGACGCTGCGGTGAGTGAAGTGATGTCACTTAATTAATTTTTTGTAGAGTAATAATTATGTAAATGTGCATGCATGTATGTGTTATTTTTTATTGTACTTATCATGGCTGCATAATTTCAAATGGACCCTGCACAATAGGTGCAATGTTAGTAGAAAAAGATGAGAATACACTTTAGCTCCTCACAATCTAAGGGAAACACTGCACTAATGCATAATAATTGTTTATTTGTAAATCGGACAAAATAACACCAACAATTAATATCTTAAAAATTAGAACACATTTTCATATTTACCTGAACTAGGTAAAACCTAGTTAGACACGTAATAAATAACTAAATAAAGTTAAAATAAATTATAAAAAAATGTTTCACACTTTTGGCTCTTATGTCATGTATTGTTCATAGTAGCACCCTTGAACACAAGTTCATGTCCATAAACATTGATGAGACATTATTTTTATTTTTTGGTAAAATCTAAGGAATATGCTGTTAATATTGACTTCACACTCTCGAGAGATTTTACTGTTGACTTATTACCAATTTATTGATTATTCATAGTTAGTTGGTATTGGTAGTTGTCTAATTGAAAAAAAATATGAAAGGCAAAATAATTTTTTCAATGTATTAGAAATAATTCATTCAAGTTGCTTTTGTGATAGTGTATCTGTAGCACAGCTATACCTTAGCAGAATGAAATTTTTGCAGCAGTAGGATGATTTTGTACAGAGTAGTTCAATGGTAGACATGTTCAAAAAACCAAGTTGCTTACTATATGCTTCAAATATACAGGGTGAATTTTTCAACTGGGCGTGGATGGCTATCTTCGAAACTATGAGGAATATCGAAAAATGCTAAAAGGAGTCTCGAGGCCGATTTTGACGAAAGCTAAAACTGCATCATTAGATTTTAAAAAAATTTATAATCCTGGCCAGGAATCGAACCGGGTGATTTTGGAAAAAAAAAATCACATCCTGTATTATTACACCATTCGATAGTGTTGCTAATAAGGATCAAATTCTGGGAAGTAATCATATACGGCAAACTTAAGAAAAACGTACAATTAAAAAAAAACTGATCAATTTTCAAGGCGATGATTGTATTCGAGACATAATTTATCCTTTTTTTCTTTGAAATAATGCTTAATTTTGTTCAACTCAATAATTTCCTATTGCTGAATAAAGTGGGATTGTTGAATCGTCAAATCCAGTGAATTATTGAAAACAATGAAATTTAATAATTTTGAATAAATTATGGCGCAGTAGAACATAGTAACAAGCAATTTCATGAAAATCAGCTATTTCCTTAAGTTTGCCGTATATTATTACTTCCCAGAATTTGATCTTTATCAGCGACACTATCGAATGGTGTAATAATACAGGGTGTGATTTTTTTTCCAAAATCAGCCGGTTCGATTCCTGGCCAGGATTTTTAATTTTTCTAAAATCCATTGATGCAGTTTTAGTTTTCGTCAAAATCGGCCTCGAGACTCCTTTCAACATTTTTCGATTTTCTTCATAGTTTCGAAGATAGCCATCCACGCCCACTTGAAAAATTCACCCTGTATATCCACATATTTTTTAGGAAATCTGCTGTATTTTGTGCATAACTCCACTAATTCAGACATATTGCTAATAATTTGTTGTAGTTGAACTACCTTTGGATTACTGTGTAAATTAAGTACTATGGCAGCCATATAACTTAATTGGACATTGAATGACTTGCCTGATTTGTTACAGACAAGTTATTAGCTAAAGTATTATGTGAGCCTACCACTACAGAGAATAAAATGGCTGAATTAAGTTAAATGACTGCAAGTAAATATTTACAAGATTTTGTAGATGTCTCAACATGGTACCACCTCTTCTTGTATGTGTTCAATAATAATAGTAATTTTAGTTTGTCCACAGGAGATTCACAATGTGCTTGTGTTTGATCTGCATCTGTAATTATTGTCATTCTCATGTAACTATTGTTTGCATTCACAGAAAGAATGGAGAGAGCGATATTCGGATTTCAAAAAGAAAGTTGCGAGATGTGTTAGGAAAAGTCAAGAAGATTGTTTTTAGGAGAGTGAGGGGATTTAGATCACAAAATATTATCATTGGAAAAGGGCCATGTGACACAACTGTACCACACTATATTGAATAGTTTATCACGCTAGGTCGCTGCACGCACCAACCTGTATTTTCACAAACAAGACCCGCGTACGCCCATAGTAGACGAGTGCTCATTCTGTTTCTTTTTACAGAAAGAATGGAGAGAATCATATTCGGAGTTTAAAAGGAAAGTAGCACAGTGTGTGAGAAAGAGCCAAGAGGATTGTTCCTAAGTAACAGTGCCCTTTTTCATTAATTTAGTTGTGAGTGTTTGGTGATGCAGTTAGGACGTTGTTGAGAGCAGGCCCCGGCGTGACTCATAGTGCGGGCCCCCCCACCCGGGCCAGAGACAATATTGAAATTGATTTAAAATAAATACTTATTGTAATTAATGCCGTATTTTATAAATAATTAATAAAAATAGAATCCAAGGTCTTTTTCATCTTTTTTAAGACATGTTATAATAATGAAATATGTATGGTAATTTTTTTATAGAAAACTGCATTTTGTTGTTTTTACTTCCTATATGATTACAAGTTTGATCTCTGTATAGTAGAAACCAAATCTGAAGTAATTTAAACAATATTTATTTAATACGTATAAAATATAAACATGCAATACTAAGAACTTGGCAAAATTATAAAAAAAAATGTAAAATGAGCTACCAAACTTGTACTTTGCATGATAATAATTGTTAGTTACCGACTCGATGCGATGCATATACATTGGTAGCTTTTATAACGTTGCTTCTCTGAATTACAATTTATTCTAGTGCTAATTTTTAGTAAATTTAATACTTAATTATAATTTTTACTGAATAAATATAACTTTTGTAAACTTATCATTGTATGGATTCTACCTTGCCCTGCACATATGAATAAAGCACAGGTTGATAAAATTTCCGATATTAAATTTTTCGCAAAGCGATCCAACTAGTTGTGGTGTGTCGCATCCAACACACTTCAGAATATTTTTGCTCAATGTTTATACATAGCGGGCAGACGACAGGCATTATTTATGAATTAATTTTGTACATTACTTCTCAATATTGTCAATTAATTATGTTTTTGTACAATTAGAAGAAAAGCTTTGTTACCATTTTGGATGTGAAAATTATAATAGTTATAAAAGATGATAAATGAAAAACCCCTCATATTTGCTCGTATATCATCGAACATTGATTTGTGATGTGTGTATAATACTTTTCCCTGTGTATGTATATTTTTTGCTATAAAATCATAATGCAGTGATAATGTCTTTTTATTGTTGTCATTGAATACTAGCCCAATCGTTGTTCATTAGGACTTACACAGGACAAAAAAAAATAAAAGTAACATTGGTAACTATTTAATTAACAATAGCTATACTTATCAAAATACACATAACATATACCACACAGAGCTGCAATTTGTGACTGTTTTGCACTACTGCCAACCCATCTGGGAATATCAGGTGTGATGTTATTTATAAAATATTTTCACTGATGTAAAATATTTTGTACTGGATTACATATCACTCACTATCAGAATTTTCTGCTAGAACTGCACCATGAATGCTTCTTGGGTCAAAAGTACTTTCAAAGCATCTTTTAAACACAGACTTGATCATTGTTCTGGCAGCAGGTGATGCTGGTATATTATCACAGTCCATTAAGTCTATCCTTATGTCTTTGCTGCTGGCATCTTTATTTACACTACCATTTAATTTATTACTTACATTAACTTCACTCTCTCCAGGTATATCTACAAAATTAAACAGATGAGAATCTTCATCTAAGCACTTAGAAATGTCCATATCTAAATGTGGCTTCTTCTTGACAGATCCTTGAGTACTGTTGTCTTTTCGCTTATTTCTTTCAACATTTGTATTTTGTGTTGATGTTGTTTGTGATGCATTATCAGGTTTTGTTGTTGCCAATACAAAATGTGCTTCAAAGGTTGTGCCATTATGTACAATAAAAACGGCAGGTCTTCCAGTAGTCTCAAAATGTAGTTGCAGAGGCAAATTTAGAGCTTCAGAAAATGTTAGCAGTGCTCTGAATTCTTTAAGTGAGAATGTTATGGTAGTTTCTGCTCCTATTATGTAGCTATCAAACTCTGCTGGCTTGAGACTTATTTGTGTCCTGATAATTTTGGTGAGGTCAATGCTACAGTCAATATAGTTTCGCAGAATGAGAGAAAGTGCAGTAGCTTCTAGGGTAACTTGATCATCTGAACTTTGGAAGTTGTTGAGGGCATCTGATAGTATTCTCTGTGGAGATGTTATCCTGAAAGGTTTTATAAATTGATGTCACAACAATGTTGTATCAGATAATTTGCACAATATATTGTAAAGAAAATAATGCATTTTGTTGACTGTCTTACCTGTTTGGTACAGAATCTTTTGTGTATACTGCTTGCATTGCTTTACAATCTAAAATTGATACAAAATGTGTTTTGACAATGCCATGTCTACATTTCAGCTGGAATATCAACTTGCAGGATTCTGGATCTAGTTTTATTTCTAGGTTTTCAACTTGTTTATCTATGTGCGCAGGCGATTTGAATGTATTAAGAGCCGATTTCATAGATATTTTGCACTTCAATCCCTCATTATCTTCCGTTGAATAAAAGTTATAGTTGAAGTATGAGAAGAAATTTTTATTAAACTTGACCATTGCATACGCCGACTCAGCTGCATTTAATGTTCTTAGTAATATACAATCTGGAAGGGATTCCAGGTAAAGTTCATCTCCAAATCTTGCAAGGGCATGAACAGTTCTAGCTAAAACTAAAAACATTTAAATTATTGTTTGGTTCGAATGATTTTACACGATAAAATGCTGAACACAAATAAAATGATGATAATCAACTATAATACTTGCCTTTAACGTTGGCTCCTGGTACATGGCATTTCATTATGTATTGATAAATAAGCAATTAAATGAATAAATCTATGAAATAACAAGAAATGCGATAGTTGTTGAGCTGATTTGACAGATTTCACCTGCGGTGCCTGTCACTTGCTTGCTGTCAAAGTGTCAATTTCAGCGTTGCCAGAATGATTTCCCAAAAAGGTATGGTTGGCTTTCTGAAAAGGTACGGTTTTTAACTTCAAGTTACGGTTGCGTTGGGTTGGTTTTATTGACCATAGGTTAGAAAAAAGGCAATACGAAATCGAATATTCAAAGGGTGAAGTAGAGCATTATTATCGATTGCCAATGTGGAACAAATTCATTTGTAAATCTATTATAAAAAGAACTCGAAGAAAAAAAAACTGATCTAGCTCTTGCAAAAGAATTTTGACCCGTACACAAACGTAAACAACTTATTTTTCAATATTCTAGCGAAACCTAGAATATTGAAAAAATAAGTTGTTTGACAAAAAAAATGAAATACTGTGTTTTAGGTACTAAGAAAATTCCATTTAAGTAATTTGTGCCCATATTTTAGTGTCAAATGTGTTAGAAAGTTGAAGAAAGTATGAGTCTCATTATTTTCTATTAGTTGTTTTTTACCTTTGTAGTGAACAATAAATCACAAGTATAGAAAAGGTACGGTTTAGCCAAGGTACGGTTGTGGTATGATTGTCTGGCAACGCTGGTCACTTTGTCAATCCATGCCAGTCACATTATTAAGGAGTTTGTTCCAGGAAAAAGCGCGGGAAAGTCAAAGAAACAAGGCGCGATTTTTTAAAAGAAAATCTAATTTATTTTATTTTAATTCTACTTAGTGCATAACTACGTAATTGTGAATTGTTGTGATGGGGAGGGTTAAGAAGAGGAAGAAAGGTGAGGCGGATCCCCCTGGGGTTCCCCTTGAAGATGATGCCGACACTGGGTCGTTGCTCTCCATGCAGTCGGCCTCATCAGTTGCTGAAAAGGAAAAGGATACGGATAAGTACCTAGAATATAGAGTGTCTGATTACACCCGGACTTATCCAGAGTCTGGTGGAAACTACGAATATATTGTTTTCATTGAAAGTCAGAATCAAGTCCCGATTGATGATCGTGACATGATGTCATTAGCCACTAATTTTAAAAGATACAACAAAGGGGTGAAGCAGTTAATAAGAATGAATCGGCACAAAGTTGGCGTTATTTTCGAGCGTCCGGCATTTGCCAATGCTGCGCTCATAAACAAAAAGTTTTTGGATAATTTCAAACTCAAAGCCAGCATTCCAGCCTCAGCTACTGAAATTACTGGAATCATACAACATGTCCCGATTGATCTGTCGAATGAGCAAATATATTCTGCTATATCCAGCTCCAAAAATATAATATCGGTCAAAAGATTTATGCGTCGGACTATTACAGGAAATAAAGTCACCTTTGAACCAATGAAGACAGTGAGCATCACCTTTTCGTGCGTCTCCTTGCCTGACAGCGTGGACCTGAACAGCTGGCGGTTTGAGGTACGGCCGTACATCCCACCGGTTAAGCAGTGTCTACAGTGTTTGAGGTATGGACATATAGCCAAATTCTGCAAAAACAGCATCAGGTGTTCTATATGCGGAAAAGACCACAGTTATAAAGAATGTACGATTGCCCCAACAGAAGCTACATGCTGCCAATGCAAAGGAAACCATATAGCTATTTCTGCAGAATGTCCAGTTAAAAAAGCAAAGATAGTAGAAAATAAAAATAAAATTCAGAAAAGATCATATGCTGATGTATTAAATGAAAAGTCATTCCCTCCTTTAAATAACAAAAACCCTGCTGAACAACTTAAATTTCTAATAGAAACAGATCAAATACAAAACATTTTAATTCAGACCCTTCTAACTTTAATCTCACAAAATCGGAACAAAGAAAGTTCCATTACAAATGAAAATATTAAAAAAGTTCTACTAGCAACAATACACTGTGATAATAACATTAAACAATCTTAATTATGGATCAGCTAAATATTGTACAGTGGAATGCTCAGAGTATTCGTAGTAATCAACTTATTTTTTCTCATTTTTTAATTCAGAACAATATTCATGTAGCTTTACTTTGTGAAACTTGGCTTAAGCCTGAAATGCGTTTTAATATAAAATATTATAATACTGTTAGATTAGATTCTGGTAATAGTCATAATGGCGTAGCTATATTAATACATAATTCATTACAGTTCAAAAAAATTGATACTTCATATGATGATTCTTTACAAAACATTGCAATACGTTTAAAATATGGTGCTAAGGAGCTTTCTTTAGTGTCATTTTATAGTCCTGGTAATTGTAGTCCATCCTTTTCTAAAACAAAGCTGGATAATTTATTCAAAAGTATTCCTGGTCCTGTTTTGATTGGTGGGGATTTCAATGCCCATCATTCAGCCTGGGGCTGTAGTGCACAGTGTGGTCGTGGTGTTGATGTTCTTGAAAGCATCAATGATAACAATCTTGTGTTACTGAATAATGGAGATATGACTACAGTGGGCTCAGATAGGTGGCAGAGAAATGCTCTTGATTTAACCTTAGTATCACCCTCGTTGTCTTTGTCTTGTAGCTGGTCAGTGCATGATGTTCCTCTAGGTGGATATCATTTGCCTGTAATTACAAAAATAGTATTTAATAATTTTATTTCTTCATCCAATGATTTTTCAAATCTGCCTGTTCATGTAAATTTTAAACTAGTTAATTGGGAATTTTACACAGCTCAAGTAGATAATCTATTACAAAATTTTGTAGTTAATCATCAAAACCCTTTACAAACTTATAAAGAACTTATCCTTATCTTAAATAGGGCTATACAGAATTCTGTTCCATGTTCTGATATTTCTCGTATGCAAACTACTTCTAGTGCCTCAGTGTCCCATACATCAGAAACTTCTAAAAAGAAAAAACGCAGTCCACTTCCATGGTGGAATATCAACTGTACTAGGGCTGTAGATGACGCTAAGAATGCCTATATACAGTTTAAACATGACCCCTCACAAGCAAACTATATTGAATTTAAAAGGCGACAAGCTGCCAAAAAGTTGATTTTAAAAAGAGAGAGGTATTTGAGTTGGGTAACTTTGTGTGAGTCTTTCAACAGAACAACTCCTTTAAGTAAAATTTGGGGTATTTCTAGAAAATTTAATAGAACATATGTACCATCTTGCAATAATGTCTATCCATGGATTTCTGATTTTCGATATTTCTGATTTTAGGCAGCTATTGCTCAGTCCATACTTTAGATCTATGAACAGAGGCCTTAGTTAAACAGCATTCGACAGTTAAGGTGGAGGCTCAGTCGTAGCCCGCGAAATTTAAATTTTCATGTATTTTTTGCAATTTGCTTAACAGTGTCAAGTTATAACTTGATCAAAATATGATTCACGACAATAAAAAGCATAACTTTACATATCAGAATGATCAAAACATTCGCTCCAGTCCCGCTCACAAAGATTAGCTCAAATTTGGTAAAAAATCCGAAATCTAACTAATTTTGATCAAATATTTGTGAGAGTGAATGGAGCGACTGTTTTGATTATTCTTGTATATAAAACTAAACTTGTTATTGTCGCGAATCATATTTTGATCAAGTTATAACTTGACACTGTTAAGCAAATTGCAAAAAATACATGAAAATTTAAATTTCGCGGGCTACTACTGTCGTTCCACCTTAACGAAAATCGTTATCGTTCATCAGTCATCAATACATTTTCAACTTTATACCCCAGCGCGTAAAGTTGAAAACCTATTGACGTTCTCAGATCGTTTGCGTTTGTTTCGTTCGTTATCGATAAGCAGTTTTTAATAGATTTTCAACTTTACGCGCTGGGGTATAAAGTTGAAAATGTATTGGTGACTGATGAACGATAACGATTGTCGTTTACTGTCGAATGCTGTTTGACTAAAGCGCCGTATTCACGTTCCATCTTGCTGTACGTCCCGCCAAGGTCATACACGATGCACGAAGCAAAAACACCGTGATTATGACGTACGTCAAGCCTATTCACGTTGTTTTTGCGTCGTGCATCGTGCATGACGTACAGCCGTGACAGATGGTGAATACGGCGCTTAAGGCCCCTGGGTCGACTGTTCAAAAAAAAAACCATTGACCATTGTTGAACGATGTTTTGTCTTGTCTGTGGATCAGTCTGTCAGTGAAATCCGCTATGTGTGTACGTGTCGCACAATAGAAACAAAAAATACGAGAGGAAGTTCGACTACATGTAACTAAAAATCGTTACAAGGAAATACATTCAAGCGAAAATTTAAACAAAAAATGGCTTCGAGTGGTAAGCAGCTTTTATTCATATATTAAATAAGGCCGCACAAAGAGCGTGTGAAGACCGTTAGGTACTTATTTATTATTTACAGGTAGGTATGCGTATTTAAGTAGCGTCTCTGCTATTCAATTGTAGTAAATAAATGTGTAGGTATGTACACATTTCTTCATCCAGACTACCTTATTTGGCAATTTTTGAGAGTTAGTTTTACGAGCTTATGAATATTTTCTCTAAAACGCCTTATTATCGTCACAGTCAGATTCTTATTATAAAATCCAGGTCAACCCACTTAAGAGTTTGCCATCTGTTCGACCGAGCTCTGAGCGGGTGGTTGTAGAAAAAAATACAAAAAAACCGGCCAAGTGCGAACAACAAAAGCCAAGAAACATATTTTGTTTGTACTTTATTCTTATTTTTTTTTTTTTAAGTATTTGTTGTTCTAGAAATCTAGAGGCAACAGAAATACATAATCTGTGAAAAAATCAACTTCGTAACTATCTCTGTTTATGAGATACAGCCTGGAGTCAGACGGACGGACAGACTGACGGATATCGTAGTCTTAGTATTAGGGTCCCGTGTTACCCTTTAGGTACGAAACACTAAAGAGACTTCTTAATTCCATTACTTCCATTCAGACTGCGACGAAATTATGAATTAAATTACTCTATGCGTGTACAGCGTGTAAATCTCTTTGCGTGAATATGTGGAGCAAAATTAATATGATCAACATATTCACCAGATCGCTTGCTTCACCTTACGCTTGAGGGATTACAGGTCCGATGTTTGATGATTTTCCACGTTATCCTAAAATATAGTGTATAATATACTATACAAAGTGACTTTAAGGGTTAAACCCTCCGGCCCTCATGTGGCATTTGCATGAGGACGGAATAGCGGCACGTGCAAGAAAAGCGAAAAAATGCGATGCAATCAACGAACAAAAAAAAAACGAACGAAAAATTCGACAAGTGATTCGCCTTTCCACGGGGCATTTTCGCGAGATAACTCGTCAACCGCTCGGGCGCTGCATCCTGCATCCAAGCCTGGGTTTTTGTCGCGGAAATGCGGAATCAAAGCTAGATATTTTAAATAACATTCAAACTTTTCCTATTCATTTCGTCTCGTTCTGCGACCTAATTTCCTTACGAACCAGGAAGACTTACACCCGTATTCTAAGTTAAATACCCCTACAATCCGCAGACAGCAATTCAACCCTATAGGACCCCCTACCCTATGTATACCCGAAACCCAAAGATGGAATGTTACACTAAATATGTCACTTCTGGCATGCCTGTTTATACACGTATAAACCGTTTATAATGCGTTTTTATTTCTAGGATTATGATTGGATGTGGGTAGTCAAATATTCAAGAATGCAGTTAACAATGTAATTTGGAATTTTACGCAGGCAAACTGTGATAAATTATCATCGTAGACAAAAGTTATTTGCTGGTTAATTTCAAACAGTTTTGCCTTTTTTGTGCCTGTAATGATTTTTTTACGGTCCTCGTCGCTGGTGCCCTCTTAGACGTGATGCATAAGACTAAGCAATTATTTAATTTCGTAAAATCTGGGAGAGCCGTATATCCAGCAGTGGACTGGAATAGCCTGAAATGATGATGATTTCTAACGTTTATTAGAAACAACAGACAGGTCAGCAGAAATGCGTAACGGTCGTAATCGCGGCGATTCCTCCGTACCTATTTAATTGAAAAACAGGCATAATATACCTACCGAAATGCTGAACGCCTAATGAAGCACCTACCGAATGGCCAAAAGTTCAACCCCCTCATCCATCCCTTAAATAATGTTAATTAAAACGTTTTAAGTAAGAATTTAATATTTATTATCCAGATGTAGTTAATATATTCATAACATTTTGAAGATACAAAACAGTTAAATTACGTGTTCGAGGTACGGCCCACTTTTTATAAAATACTTTTTGAAGTTGTGTTCGTTCTTTAAAAACTCGAAGTTCTCTATGGTCGCGTTCGATACGTGCCAGGCCACTATCAGTTTACATGAGCCATCGTTTTCAATACAGTATTCAAGAGGCAAAGTCGAAGCTGCAGAACTTTTATAGGGGTAGAAACTGTATTCAGACAATATTCTTACACCACACTCTAGAGTATTATCTGCGAGGCTTTTGACGGCACCTGAAAAATAGTTTAGATTAATAAAAAAAAAAAAAACTGATGTAGTATTCTCCGCTCGCTTGTCGCGGTTTAAGGTGCAGTCACACACATCAGTCACGTCACGTCACCTAATGAAACTTGTATGGATATGCCTGACCGGTGACGTGGCTGATGACGTACCGGTGACTGGCCGGTGACTGACGGGTGGGAACAAAATATTTTTAAAGCGCTGGCCACACACCTTTAGACTCATAAACCGGCACAAAAAAAATATCAGCTGTAATAGGTGTTAAACTATCTGATAGTTCGTTTTTTATAGACGAATTAGTTTAATAAAGTAATGAAAACCATTTTTTAAGTGGCCTTGATCATAGTCCAAAAGAATAAGTTATACGTAAGCAGGCTTTAGAATAACTTATACTTTAATAAAGTTATTTAATTTTATCAAAGTAGGTACGCTTTAACATGTTATTTTTATAACTCAAAGATCAATCTGTTTATGACGTTGTTATGCACCCACGTGGTATGAATATGATGCAATTTTACTACAATAAGTTGGTAACATAATGATACAGTTTTCAATGCTTATGTTTACATAAATGTCCTTCACAGGGCATTGTACTCCGCAGTCCACGCCAGGATGCTTGTAAATTTTAATAATAATATTATTCTTAAAAAAATGTTGTGAGGATGCAGATGTGGTACAAATTAGTGTTCTCTTAAATCCTAAAGTTGAATCTTGAATATGACCTGGTGACCTATCATGATGTCATAAAGCAAGAGTAGTTACACTGTGGGAAAAGACGAAAGCTATACAAGTCATCTAGCGCCATCTCGTTCCCACACTGAAATTACTTACGCTTTAAGGGCGCGTAACCAGAAAGTTGGCAACGTCGCTAATAGCTGTCAAATATTTACAAGTTTTATTGAATTTGGCAATGTTACTGATGGAAATGAGAAATAAGGCTCTGTGGCGCACTAGAAAATTGAAATAGGAATGCAATAAAACACTGAATTTGATGTTGTAACCGATTCAGGTGTATATAAAATACATTTGAAAAGTTTCTAAATGCTTTTTCTACGTCTAAAACTATGTATTCGGCGTTACAATATTAATTATTGCATTCCGCAATCAATGTTTTGGTGCACTACAGAGTGATATTTCTTATTTTCATACAGTCACTGACTAGGATCTTGATTTAAACCACATCGCACTGTTATAATGTTTATTAGACACTGTTGATACACCTTGATAACTTAGCAATCACTTTCCATGCTAGGAACTTATATATTAAATTAAAGTTAGATAGAGTTACAAGAGACGTGTCCGCTCCGTTCCTCGTGGAGACACAAGAGAGAGGGCGACATCTGTCAGTTCCGTTTGACAACTAACATGACGTTAACATTACTAAACAGTCACTTTGCAAAATTAATTAAAACTGTTAAAACTTGTAAATATTTGACAGCCATTTGCGACGTTGCCAACTTTCTGAATAAGCGCTCTTAAGTCGTCATGTACTCACCATTCTCGCACGTCTCGTTTATGGTCTGCCTGGTGACGCTCATATAGCGTTCCAGCGTGATGTTGAAGTTCGGCTTGAGGCAGAGGTACTCCTCTTCAGTGTACTCTGGCGCCCTAGTCGTGGGGATCACGTCGTACTTGATCACAGAGTTGAACACGCAAGGGTCATGGGTCTTCAGCACTATCTGTCAACATTAAATAACGTGTATTAAAAATACCGGTTCAAAGGTTTCCGCCATTATCTATAAAAACGGCATATTGTGTGTATTTTTTTAATATTTGTTGTTAAACCGGTAACACACAATACGTCATTGCGAAAATCAACTGTCTAACAATCACTGTTTATAAGATACAGTCTGGTGACAGACTGCCAGTGCCCCTGAAACGGGGCTCTATTAGCTCTGTTTCACCTTCGGCTACAGAACCCTTAAGCATTTTAATTTTAAAAAGTAATTAACCCCGGGAAACTTTTTAAAATTAAAATGCTCTAAAAGTCTTTTTATGCGAGTAGTACGAGTCATACAGAGGTTGTTATGTGTGTTGGTGGATGACACATGTCTTCTAATTTTTGTATTTTTTCTTCGCCTTTCTATTTAGCATTTTCAGACTTGGGGCCTATTATGAGTTTTTAAAGCAAGAGTTGTTTCACTGCAGGAAAGAGACGGAGCTATACAAATTATCTAGCGCTATCTCGTTCGCACAGTGGAACTATTCTGTAGGGGTTTGTTTAATCTGAGCATCTGATCTATAAATTCGAATTCAGGGCCTTTACCGTGGGATACACCAACCAAACAAAACGAGAAAGTAAAATTAGCACAGCATAAAATTCGAGTGTTATATCGGTGAAAGATACCATCTGTAATCGCATCATATCTTTCCACATAAAATGCTTAATGAGTTCGTAAATATACTTTTGTCAATTATTGCAGTTATTACTGTTGTTGCAAACTTAATTCAACGGAAAATTTAAGCTCAGATCATAATTAATTTCTCTACCACGTAATTCCTCATTATAATATGACAAGGTTTTTTTTTTTTTTTTTATTTATTTCCTTAGGTATGACTAAAATGACGATTTACCAGAGGGCTTAGATTGTAACCGTGAGGCACTCCAATGACAAAACGAGTTCAAAATATCAAAGTGATACGAATACGACGTCACATGACACGCATTAAGCTCTGCATTTATTGTTATAATATGTATATAAGAAAGTGCTAGCTAGTGGATATTATGATTAAAAGATGTCGACTTTTCAGACAATTGTTTCTTGTATCATGTGCATTTGTATTTTCTACAAAGTATATTAATGTCTATAGTGTTTTTTTTTAAGTGTTACCACAGCCTAGAATTCTCTCCTCTTTCGTGGATGCGTTTACAGATATTAAAATCCACATAAATAAATCGCCTGACTCCGAACAACTAGGTACCTATGTAAGACATTATAAATGTTTGTTCCGTGCGGGAATCGGACCCACGAGACGAACCACATCAGGCAATCCCCTAGCCACGTCCTTTGTATTTTACACTAGATGCACAATGCACATTCGAAATTATTTGTAAGTGTTAAAAACTCGCTTTTAGCTATTAAAAGCGCTTCGCTGCTTCGCGGCTATTAATCAACAATTTTATTTGTTGTTCATGGGTACCACTACCTATACCAACTAAGTTCGCATTTCCTTAAATGAGTTTTTCAACTTCGAATTGTTGCATGGACCTTTGGACATTATTATTCCCAAACGCATTTATCACAAATCCGGTATAAGTTTTCGGGCTCAGATGCTAATTTTATCTTTACATAAATCATACTGTAAGCAAAAAAAACCCACGCACCGATTTTTTTGTGACAGGTAACATTAAAATACCTCGGTTTTCGGTTAATGTATGCAGATTTGCATCAGGAGTTCAAGTTCAAGATTACATGTTTCTATAGTGCTCTATGTACTCATATGTTTGCTGAACTGATTATGGTCTGTGTCGAGTTTCAAGGTTGTGGAAACCGGCTTTTTGCTGCCAGTCTCGACACAAACCACGCACAGAGTAATTTAAATACGTTCGTCAAACACTTAAAAATGGTTGTTGGAATAGCATACTGTGCCCGCCAATTATATTCTAGTAAATATCAGTGGTGGTCACGGTGACTGACAGGTATTTAGGTAATAATTAACGTTCTTAATAATATTGCAATTTTAGATGATATGATGATGTTTTAGTTCGTTAACCGCAAAACGCCCGTTTGAGTATTGATACGCAGAGTACAAATCATTCCAGTTAGATGTAAAGTATTTTTAGGTGAAAGGAAATTGACAAACCAGCCTTTGCACAATGAAGCATGCTTGGTACTCGTATATGCATGAGCGATAGAATTCATGGCATCACAGAAATACTAAAATCATGTAGGTAGTTCTTATGTCTATTGTTGGCATGATAACCAGCAGTTGCACCACTGGTAATGGCGAACCAATGATGAAAACGTATTTATGAGAAGGTATAAAAAAATCTTCTTTTGAGGTCGTTTTAACCGTTTGCCTTTTATCTTGGTCCTGAGTAGAAGTACTCGTTCAATACTGGATGGATTACCATCCATCCATTCTCACAAACTTACGTAGTTGACGTACCTATATAAAATAGGAGTAAGATTTATATTTACCTCTTTCCCGATACATCTTGGTACCGAGAACAATCCGTTGAAGAGGCTAGTTCCTGATGTCTGGCTAGTGACAGGGTACTGTAACTGTCCATTGCAAGTAGTCCAGCGACCGTCGCGGATTATGTACGATCGAGACGGCTGGTTCATCGTAGATACTGACAATATCGAGACTCCCAACCTTTGGAAAGATAAAAATATAATGTATCTCATCATCAACATCATTTTCCTACTCTTCCACGTTAATCATCAAACATGAGTCCTCAGTAGGAACTGTCAGACTCTGACTAAAATCCACGGTGTTCCTTCAATAGCCCTTTACGACCCAGGGTCACGGTTATCTGATGAGACAGCCCCGCGACTCGAAGACAGTCCTGTGACCCCAAACAGTCCCGTGACCCCAAATCTAGAAGTGCTAAAATGTGAAATGGTGTAGATTAATATAAATAGTAGCGAGTGCCTCATGACAGTTCCGCGATCCCGTAATGTAACTTCAGCTACCATTGTACCTAGTTCGGTTTTCGGATAGAAAGGTACTACATTTTATAGCTGTCATTATGGCTGTGGAGTTAGCATCGATCAGCTGTGCAACGATTAATTTATCGGCAATTTGTCTACGAGTGAAGTTTAACTGTTAGCATTGGACTCACTGTCCTTTTATTACTTAGACGCGAAAATCGTTTTCAATGGCCTATAATGTTGCCACTGGTGAGATACAGGCCTCCTCTTCTCTCCGTAAGGAATGGGCCATTATCAACCACATAAGTTGGTTGGTAGATGTCAGTATCACATGTCTTCGATTTTTTTTGTTCTAGGACATGCCGGTTTCTTCACGATGTGTACCTTCGCCGTTTTAAGAAAGTTGAAAATAATATTGTTTTATTGCAAATCGACGACGATTTTAAAATGCTTGTTATACGGTAAAACTGGTTTTAAAATAAACAGGTATGAACGTCATAATAGACAATAATGGTATTTTAATTTGCGAGTTTATTAAAGTTACCTAATTAAGTAGGTACATACATACATATATATATTTTGTACGTACATACGTTCAGAAAGTAATTATAGGCTATGTTGAGGTTTTCCTTGTTCAAACGATATGTAGCTATTAATACATAAAATATTAGTTAATTCTAAATATCTTCTGTAAACAGTCTATTCATCCATAATAAACGAACCATCATCATTAGATTGACGATTACTTATTATTTTAAACATACCTACTTTGCAAATAAACACTAATGGTATTTTTTTACTTCCCCCGCCTGTTTTATTAAATTCAGGGTCAGTCTTCGTGCTGTTAACCTAGCTATTTAAGCTGGTTATCTATATTCTATCTATCTTCTCTTTTATTTTTTAATATAAAAATGGATCGCAAAATGTGTTGCTAAGCTCATAGCTCGAAAACGGCTGGACCGATTCGGATAATTATTTTTTTGTTGTGTTCGTAGCCATCGGGACCGGGTTTTACAAGACTTGACAAGACCGCGAAGCCGGGACGGGCCGCAGTTACTAATGTAAATTACAAACCAAACCAAGAAGTGCTTTATATCGCGGCAACATCATCAAATGAGTCCTCTCTCCCAGGGCGGGATGGGAGGGACTGTCAGACTTGTACTGACTAAAATCTACGGTGATTCTTCAATAACCCTTTACGATCTAGGATCACGGTTATCTGATGAGACAGCCACGCCACTCAAAGACAGTCCCGTGACCCCAGACATTCCTGCGACCCCAAATCTAGAAATGCTAAAATGTGAAATGGTGATGATTAATACCAGTATAAGAGTAGAGCCTCATTACCTGCCGTTCGCGATGGTTTCCTTCAACATAGTCTCACGCACTATCAAGTCGCGAATTTGAGCTTTCAGTGTTTGGGCTAACACTTTAGCAGTTCGCATCGTCTGGTCTAACTTGATCTTCAGATTAATAGCTGACATCTGATTGGATATTTGAGGCTCCGCCGTCGTCTTCCTGTTGGTCTCTTCGTCTTTACTCATATGAACCATCATCGAATCACCATTGAATCTATCTGCCACTCTGATAAAAAGGTGAATAGGGACATTGATTAATTATGCTATTTATTACAAATGTTATCGATATTTGTTTCTCTGCCGAATCAAATAAATGGTTAAAAAATTGCAAGTTATGCCCATCATCAGTTTGTCAGAATTTCGCAAATTATGAGTGTGGGTATATCTACTGCTGCCGATGCAGCAGATGATTCCTAACCAATTGTGATGCTTTTGGCTCTTCGTCATTAATTTTGGCTACATATTTAAAATGAAACACTTCTGAATACTATCATCATATCATTACACATTTAATCATTAACAGCTACTTACAATTGATCTTCAATTGGACTCATCCACTCTGAAACCTGTTAAAATAGAGAATATTTGTTATTCTTAAAAGTCTTGAATGGTAAAACATTACGACTGGCTAACTGGCATCCGATCATTTAAGTACCGGTAATGATTAAGTAGATCGAAACATTAATGAAATGTGGCAACCATTAAGGTTCGGTAAAAAGATATACTAAATCAACACTAATAAATTAATTATTAAATAACTAAATGAATAATATTTATGTCTTACCCAATCGGATTTACTAGAACGCGACGTTAGTAAAAATATAAATAACTGAACGAAAATAACTTTCATGTTGAAATCGTTGCCTTGTGTGGCTTTCCTCTGTCTACTTCATCAAAATGCATATTGTTCCTCGCAATGTTTACAAATTCACTGATAAGTGCCCACCAATCGTAATTGTTCAAACCATTGTTGCCATTCTGAATTGCGTTTTTTTTTTTGAAAAAATTGCACTATTGAGATAAGTAGGTACTAGACATGGGCGCCGCGCCGGCGCGGCGCCGCCGTGTGCCCTCCGCACGCCGCCGCCGCCGCCGACATTCACCGCGCGGCGTGAGTGGCGTAAAGACGTGTATTTGTTTTCGTGATTGACTCATCCAAAATTACTGAATTAATATCCCAGTAATCATTGGTGAACAGTTTCGGGGATATAACATCCCCCTGCGCAGCAGGATATGTTTAGACTGTTGGTTCTGTACTTAGAAACTCATAGTCGTGGCGTCATACAGACATTTCAGCAGTCGATGTACCGCCAGTCCACTTGATTGTAGAACCAGGTTTCAACAGAGTCGAAGGTCTTTTCTTAATTAACAAATGTTAAGCAAAGGGGCTCCGTGGTAGACGCCCACGGCGTCGGACGACGGCAGACGACCTCCAGCCACCGTAGGCGGGGAAGGCGGACAGCGAGTAAAGGGCAACTCGCTGTCCGACCATGGACCGGGTCCGAACCATGTCCGGGTCGACGGCGCGTCGTGTTCCACGCGCGCCTCAAGGAGCATCAGCATAATAGTGGGGCCTTCTCAGAGGGCCAAAGCCTGCCGTGGTCGCGTTACTTATTTCATAACCGTGACCCCGGAACATAAAGGGTTATTGAAGGACACCGTGGATTTTAGTCAGTACAAGTCTGAAAACCATCAAATAAGTCCTCCCACCCCGAGCTGGGTGGGACGACTCATTTGATGATTTTACCACGATAAAAAAAAAGTACAGGGTCTGCTTATGCTTAAAGAGCAAAGAGGCAAGATTGCCTCACTGTGTGGATGTGGACTATGATGCTTAATCCTCAGCGAAACCCAGACTGCTCCGGAGGCTGAAACTCGTCAAGTCTTCTTGCGAGGCGGTTTGTGATGACCCTCGAAAACAGTTTATTCACGTGGATCAGGACTTCAGGACTGATATGAGACGATAGATTTTCAATAGGGTTTTGTCGCCCTTCTTGAAAAAGAGGACCACAACACTCCTGTTCCACGCCTTTGGAGTTGTCCCAGTGTCTAAAATAGAGTTGAATAGTTTTTAGAGCTCTCGAAGTACGGGCTTTCTACCTGCTTTCTTCTGAAAGCATTCGGTGCTTCTGCACCAAAGTGATTCCATCGTCACCTCATCTAGGCAGATTTCAGGCAGTTCATCGGTGTAGTGGCGTGTTAGAGTGTCTCGGTTATCCTCTGAAGAAGGGGCTTGTAGACCACGACTGTCGTACAACTGACCATAAAAGCCTTTTATCTCAACTAGGATCTCCGGCTTTGAGGTTATGGTTTGGCCATTAGGTGATCTAAGCTTCGTCAGATGCGAGCGTTTCAGCTGTTGGGACAACACTTTAGCAACCCGATTTTCTTCTATTGCCTTTTCAATTCCGCGTTAATTGGTGTTTCGGAGGTCACGTCGCACCAACTTGCTTATTTTCTTATTGAGTACTCGCTTCTCTGATATAAGCTTTTTTTATACCTGATGACCTGATTAGGACAAGGTATTTACTGTACTGTATAGGACTGACATTTCTCCCCTCCCCAGAGAGGCCCTAAGCTGAGTTCCTTACCCCAAAGGCCCTTAGCGTGTGATCGCTTAGTTCTTTTTTAACTAAGTTTGTTACCCTGGCTGGAGGCCTTAAATTTTAAGGCATCCACAGAAAGTCCGGTTGCGCCGTACACAACCTACCAGAGGTTGACTTGCGAGATGCCAAAAAAAAAACGTCATTTTCCTGTCGTCCGCCTGAAACGACATTAAGGAGCCGGCCGGTTTAAAGAAGATAGGGAGTAGATTTCGAGTTTTAGTTGAAGTTAGTAGAAAACCACGCCGCCGGCGCCACGCCGCCGCCGTTTGAATTTGGTCAGCGCGCCGCCGCCGAGAATATTTAAGGCGGCGCCCACGTCTAGTAGGTACCTAAACATATTTCATAGGAAGATTTACTATTTTTTTTATTGGTTATCTTCACAAATCTATGTAACTAGTAGGTATTTAGATAATACTGATTAAGAATCATTGTGAAGTATGTAAAAATGTAAATTATATACTCGACGATGAATAGTAGGTAGGCAAATGCTTTTCCGTTATGGTAAGCGGTTCTCCAAATACCTTCTTCAAATCGATATATAAGATGTTAAATGTGAAATTTTGTTTCAGCGGAAGCGTTCGTGGACGCGCTCCTGACGAAGGAGGCGGCAGAACAGCCTTCCGATACCGTCAAGCCAGATGAACTCGTAATGGAACTGCCTGAATGGTTCGACGAGAAGAAATTCAACAGGTAAGGATAGGCTGCGCAGTGCAAGCTAGGTCAGCAATAAATACCGATACCTATTTTAACCGGATGGATTAGGTAGAAGCATAAAGGAGGACGATAAACGAAGACGGGCCGCGCGCTTGTCGTAGCGGGAAAACACAAATAAATCACGTCCCTACTACAAATGCTCGGGAAAATAAGAAAACTAGCTATCCTTACCGTTTCAATTGTACTCAGAGGAGCTAAGCGGAGGTATGTAGAAAATACGATATACTTCGTCATCACTCCTCAGCTTTTGTGGAATTTGTGCCTCCTAATAGCGACGCTCCCCTGCTAAGCAATGGCAAAATTGACGATTGTTGTCATGACGGTTTTTATAATATATAATTAAATAATAATGCAATCGTGACATAAGCTTCTAAGCTTACCTGTGGAATAAATTCTCTAATGGTGCTTTTTCCTACAAAATTCATCTGGTTTACATATCGGCAGATACGAAAAAGAGCTTGTTTTATACTTACAATAATTATATATATAGTTTAAATAGAACATCTAGGGTAAAACACCCAATTATTGACCCTTTAAGCGGTTTTCCTTGCTTCTTTCGAAAAATAAACTAATGCATGAGTTGCAAGTGGAAATGAATGTTTTTGGAAGATAAAATAAACATTGGAGAATGTAACTAAAACATTATAAACAGTCATACAAAGGTAAAAAGTGTTTTTTTTCTCGAGTTTACCAAAAACAGGCTATTTGACCAGTTATCAACATGCCTGTACCAAATTTTCATCATGCAAATGACCAATTTTTGACCTCCTGTAGTATCAGAATAAACTCAAATATTATTAATTAGGACTGTGATACGAGGTTTTATTTGATAAAAAACAAACAAAAGTAGTCTTATTGCCCTTCTCATTTTCTTTTTTCACACAATTTTGGTCTACAGTCTTCAAACGCGGCCTATAATATTCTTGCACTTATTTTTGAATTTTTGTTGCAGTTTTATCACTTTTTGTCAATTTTTTCCTCTTTATTAGTAGTTATTTCATTTATCTGTATTATGCAGCAGATTAAAAATGCTCGCCGGCAAAACAAATTGAAAGAATACGGCTTTAATTCTTCAAAGTGAGTTTAAAAAAGTTTGAATTAATATTTTCCCAATTAAGTACATAAGACTCTTTTAACTTTTTCAACATATGTAGAAGATCCTCACAAATGAAGAGAACATAGACACATATCAAAAACTACCTAACACTTTGCCTTGGATATGATTTAAGACAGTTTGTTCAAACATGCAGGTTAGAGTAACTTTTGTCATAATTTTATGCACTAAACCAACTTATGACTGAGGCATTGCCCGTGTTACGTTCGGCAATTGTCCCACGGGATCATATACCGACATAAAAGTATCCTGCGACCAGGTACACCAACCTAACCAGGTTTTTATATTATCCTCTTGCTAAATTGTATCAAAATCCATTCAGCCGTTCACTTTTCCTATAATTGTAGTAAGTTTAAAATAATCAGGAGGATCCAGAATTTGACAGTAGACCGAAAATTTACGCTCCTCGTACCTCGCTCAAATTAAAGCTAGGTTCTTAGGTTACAACGTAAGGTATTTTTTTATGTTTGTGAGTATGCAGATACACACCTTTAGGCGTGCCAATACCCATGGGCATAATACAGATGCATTAAAGTTAAGCTACCTCACCATTAAAATGAACTATACGTATAAACCGTGGTGTTAGTAACTGGTATATTCATACATATGGTTCATTACCAGCTATTGACATGTCGTGTCAAATAAATGGTCATTCATACATTTGAGTGTACCACATATTGACCCCATCATTTTAACTAGTTAAGGCTCATTAAAACTTGAAAATCATGTGAAAAAGCATTATGTCTCTCTGAAATAACGAAAAAATACAAAACTCTAAGGAATCTATCGTGTAAAACTGAAATAAAATGACATTGAAAACAACCTTCAGTTTAGCAAATTGTTAAATTTCTTGATGATTTTAGCAGGGTATTTTATTATCATAGGTTTACGGACGCAATATCGCTTTATTTAAATTTTCTGTGACGCCGCTATATTACAAGATAAATTATTTATCATTTTCTGTATTCTTTATGCAGCACTGCAAGAAGATTTATTATTATTTTTGATAAAAACTGTTAAGCGGTCAATAGTTGGTGGGAGGTCAGCAGTTGGGTACTTTACCCTATATGAAGCTGGTATCTAAATGAGGTTTTTAGGTACGATTACTCTTTCATATCGTATAACCTACCGATAAAGAACTTGTTATTTTATGAGTGCTATATAGGGATTACGGTAGTTAAAGTCAACAAAAGTCATCGTTAGTTTTCGTCTTCTATATTCAAATTGTTGAATAAAACTCAAATGCCTGTTGGAATAAAACTCCAGAATAATCTGTCTCAACAGTCTACATACTCATACGTGCTCATACATACCATTTTTTTCTCAGCAGGTTTTTCAGTCATTGCAAATAACTTCTTATTAGCATGTTTGTTTTTGTAACAATCTTAATCGCGTCAAAGGTCGTCATTTCAAGGCCGCCAACTAGACAATTCTAGCTCCTAGCTAGCCTACTATTTCAAAACAGAATTCTAACCGAACTGCTATGAAATGGTAGGTAGTTATGCATTTCAGTTAAGATTACCTCTATGAATAACTATTGTTTACATGCGGTAGGTATTTGGTACTATGTTCGTGATCCCTTCAATACTTGTGGAAAGATGCCAAGATTTCATCAATAGTCCAATAAAAATATGAAGTCACCTTTGACGTAATCTATTGGTGGGTCCCTAAAACGATTTAGGTTAGTGTCAGCACAATGATGAGGCCCCCCTTAGAGGGCCAAGAAGAACACCGTGGGTTTTTGTCTACAAGTCTGACCATAGATTTTAATATTTCTGTGAGTCTGACATTCCCTCCTGCCCTGCCCTGGTTAGGACCTTTTTTTTTAGCGTGGTAAAATCATAAATTTTCAAAATTATTGGCAGTGGTGAAGCCCAACTTAAGTAACCGTTACCAAGCCGCGGCTGCTATACTTCCCATTTATGTTTTTATATAGCTTGGTGACCACTGTTCTTATTTTCCAGAGGTCGTCAGTTCTACTCGGACAACTGCTTCGCGTTTTCATCATCGATGCTGATGGGGCTGGTAGCCGTGTTCGCGATCCCGTCCATTCTACGCGTGCTGGTCGGCTCGCATCGCTCCAGCTCCGTCTACACCGCCTACAGGCGATACCTTTCCACCTTGCTGCACACTATCGCCTGGTTTGACAACGAACTCAAGCCTGGGAGCATGTAAGTATGATTTTGAAAGAGCTGAAACCAACCACCTGCATTGACCACCCTCTAGTCATCATAATCAGCCTGATGCTGTCCACTGCTGGACATAGGCCTCTGAAATCGCCTGCTATTTTTTTCAATCACCTACTCTCATCTAACTTTTACCGACCACCTGGTAAGGTCCTCGCTCCAGCTTCCCTGAGAGTGTAAGTGTAAGAAACACGATCGCCTCTAATCGAACAGGAATACCCCGAGTCTACGATCAATATGGCTGGCCCATTGCCACTTTAGCTTGCTTATTCTGTGGCCTGCAAAGGTCACTTTCGTTCTCTGTCGGATCACCCTTTATTGTCTAAAAGTAATAAACCCGCTTTTATGAGCCCCACCGTTCTCTGATATGGCTCTGGATTTATAAGTCCAGACTTCCTGAGATGTTTTTCTTCACCGATGTCAGCGATGTAAAGCATTTTATCGAATTGATACAGTATCGTGAGACCACTGACCACGACACTTGCCTAAAGTAGTTACTTAATATTTGCCTTTGACATTATTAATAGCGAGTTTAGTGAGGCTTAAATTAACCTATCTCAAATATTAAGCAATGGCAGATGTTGTGTTGAAGCAGGAATGCCTGCTAGCTTATCTTAATCTAGAATAAAATAATAAGATTGTGTAATAGTTGCACAATATTATTATTTTACGTAAACAATAAGCGGTCGTGGATTATTTGATTATGACATCTTATCTGTTCTATGATTATAACCATAGCCTTCTGGACTGTGAGTATGACGTCAGTTTAGGTAGGTGTAGGTCCAGAAGCTCTAGTACGAGTTTATGTGACGTAAAGTGAACTTTGACGATACTTGCTTTGATGCATAAAATTAGGTCCTCGTTCGTATGTACACTAAAGGCGCCTTTAAGAACGCAGTACAGCCAAATACTTAGATTTCATGCTAGGGCCTCTGGTGATTATTTAATCACGCAATACACTACATTCATTCCGCAGATGTAATTCAGTAACTACTAATTACCATCTGCTACCCTCATCAAAGGTTTTCTGACCGAGTATGTCTGTGAAGTGGCCTTACCCACATATTCTGCCAGATATCTATACATATAATAAAATAGTAGGAAAGTCAAAACTGTACATTGAATATTTTTTTTAAAGAATACTTGGGGTGTGATCTACAATCGATACCGAAGCCAAAAATATAGTTTTTAGAATTTTTGTCTGTTTGTCTGTTTGTCTGTTTATCTGTTTGTCTGTTTGTCTGTATGTATGTCCGGGATAAACTCAAAAAGTACTGGACGGATTTGAATGATTCTTTTTTTGTTGTATAGGTATTAAGTCTGGTCAAAACATAGGCTATAATTTATTTTGAAAACTTGAACAACTGGCGCAGAACCGCGACAGACCAGCTAAACTATAAGAGATACAATAATGGTGCGATAGCAAAAAATGTTCCACGTGATGAGCATTTTCTGCTGAGAGAATTAGTTTGAAGATCTGGAACACCTGATGTGGAACTCCAAGAGCCTAGCTACACTATAACATATACAGGAATAACGTCTCAGCAAAGTTGTTCGGCCTGATGAGCACTCTCTGTGGACATATAAAAATTGAAGATCTGGAGCACCTGATGTGGAACTCCAAGAGCCCAACTACACTATAACATGGAGGAATGACGTCTTAGCAAGAGTTGTTCAGCGTGATGAGCACTCTCTGTTGACGTATAAAAATTGAAGATCTAGAACATCAAATGTGGAACTCCAAGAGCCCAGCTACCCCGACCATGGACGGTGCGTCGTGTTCCACGCGCGCCTCAAAGAGCGTCAGCATAATGACGAGGCCTCTAAGAGGGCTAAAGCCTGCCGGGGTCGCGGGACTTATACCATCACCGTTAGCCCGGAACATAAAGGGCTATTGAAGGACACCGTGGATTTTAGTCAGTACAAGTCTGAGAGTCCCTCCCGCCCTGCCCGGGGTGGGAGGACTCATTTGATGATTTACCACGAAAAACAAAGAGCCCAGCTACACTATAACATGATTTTTTTCAACTGGGCGTGGATGGCTATCTTCGAAACTATGAGGAATATCGAAAAATGTTGAAGACTCCTTTCAACAATTCTGAGAAGTAATCATATACGGCAAACTTAAGAAAAACGTATAATTGAAAAAAAACTGATCAATCTTCAAGGCGATGACTGAATTCGAAACTTAAGTTAACCTTTTCTTCTTTGAAATCATGCTTATTGTTGTTCAACTCAACGCCCAGTTGAAAAATTCAACCTGTATAGGAATGACATCTTAGAAAGAGCTGTTCAGCCTAATGAGCATTATCTATTGATGTATTAAAATATAAGATTTGGAACACCTGATGTGGAAATCAAAGCTATCACTATTAATTTCACGGACTGATTTTCGATGACGATTAATATATTAATACAATTTTTATTCTACTGGCCAAACTCCCATGAATTTTTTACCCGGGCTCTTGGAGTTGGGTATCAGACTTTTCAGATCTTCGATTTTGCCGAGCCCATTGTCGCTGGCATAAGCAACAAGATCCGCGTACGAAGTCGCGGGCAGAAGCTAGTTTTTTATAAAAACCTAACTATGCTTAATTAATTGCGCCGTGTATCGTTTAACGTACTGATCGCGTTCAGTTGTTTCATTAAGGAAATCGGCTTCTAGTATAGAAATTAAAAACCACAACTTCTAAATAACAGATCATGGAGGTCGCTATACGCGGTGCGCAGTCGTCACGTGCGTGCAGGACTAGCGGCCAAGATGAAAGGCATCGGGACCGTGTCACAGCGGGACATGGCCCTCACGCTGTACGGCTTCGTTGGCTTCTCGATGCTCAAGCCTGACAAGTTCGGCATCAGGCAGCTACAGCCCGGCGACTGGGACGCCTACAACTATGTCTGGAGAGTCATCGGGCATATGATCGGGATCGAAGACAGGTTTGTTAATTGTCATGTGATTTTGTGAAAGTAACAGTCTGTTTGAGAGAGTTTCTATAATTAATATAGACAGGCTTCGGCAAGAGTTGCTTAACTGTAGGGGCGCTTCCAAATTCACACTTAGCCAAAAGTTGCTTAATAATAGGGACCCTTCGTAAGTCAAACTTCGACAAAAGTTGTTTAACTATGGGGACCTTCCAAAGCCAGACTTCGCCAAAAACTGCTTCTCTATAGAGATCCTTCCAAAGTCTGACATTGCCAAAAGACGCTTAACAACGGAGACCCTTGCAAAGTCAGACTTCGCCAAAAGTTGTTTAGCTATGGGGACCTTCCAAAGTCAGACCTCGCCAAAAGTTGCTTAACTCCGGGGACCCTTCCAAAGATTTAAGAATAACCATATCCTATTGTTCTTCTTTCATAGTCCAATAGTGCACCAGATCTTGGCGCAGATCAATAAACCTACAACCCAATAATTGCAGGTACAATATTTGCCGCGAGACATTCGAAGAAACTCGCGAAGTGTGCCAATTACTGCAAGACAGAGTATACACCCCCTGTCTGGAGAACGTTCCGGAGAACTTCGAGCACATGGCGCGCGTCATGTTGGACGGCATGTGGTGCGTCAACCCGACCGTGGAGACTGACGGCTTCCTGTACTGGTGCCGCGCGCTGGCAGACGTGCCCGGCTATATCTACTACGAGAGCGACAGGATACAACTGCAGATGAAGTTGAAGATGCAGCTCAAAGGAAAACCTATTGACACAGGTTAGATTAAAAGAAAGGTTTAAGGGTTATTTAAGTATCATCACCATCTGCTTAACCTTTCCCAACTATGGTGGGGTTGGGTTTCCACTAGAACCGTCTTTTACTTGGAGCGACTGCCTATCTGACATCCACAACCCAATAGTTGGGTAATAACACGATATCCCTTGGCAGGTTGCCAGTTTCTCGATCTTGTGACTAATAGTAACGACTGTCAAAGATCTATAAATGACAGCCGGGACCAACGGCTTTACGTGTTTTCCGAGGGAAACTCGCTATGATTGATGGTCACCCATCCAAAAACCAGTCTCTGCAAGCGAAGATCGACATTGACATGTCGATCTTCCAGGTTAAGCTGCGCTTATGTGTGGAAAAAACTAAGAATCAGCTATAAAATAAACAGGTAGTAATAAATTCTTTTTTTTATCGACAGGCGTGGATTCGACAGAGCTGATGTGCAAGCCAGCCGTGGACGGTCTTCCAAAGACCGCCCCACGAATCCTTTACTACAAAGACTACGACACCTTGGAGACCGCGCCGTTATACAAAAACCTCAGCTTCAAAGCCAAGTACAAGATGTTCCTGTACAACCTGTACATGACGCTGTACTCCTCCTACCTGGGACGACTGTACTTCAACCTCAACTTCAGGTTCAGTGTGTACCTCATGAAGTACTTCCCATACTTGGCTTTCTTCAGATTCGGGATCAAAGAGTCTCTCGTTAACATCTTTGAGGAGGATCCCAAAGATGATACTGAGCCGAAGCCGAATTCGGAGTACAACAAGCCTCAACCCCCCGAGCCCTGGTACAAGGCTCTCCTCAGTATAATTTGGTAGTACGTTATCAACTTTCTGACTAAGTAAACAGTGATTATATCGATATGATAATTATGCTCTGCGCATACAATCAGCGGTTTTGTTCGTTTACCACACGATAAGTGGATAACGACCGCATTGTTTCAATGTTGACTTTTATCTTGGAACATGTGGAAAAGAGTTGTGAAATTTTATAGTTGTAGGTATATTATTTTTAAGTATTTTCTCGACTGTTAATAAGCGAACAATACGATAAGATATGACGGTGTTGGGTCATAGCTGATTTTTTTTTTGGACAATTATTTTGTAATAAATAATTAGTATCTATTGAATAACTACCTCCACACTGTTTGAGTTTTGTTTTTGAAGAACTTTGACAATATGACTTGCTAGTGATAGCATCGTATCTAAACATTTTTTATGTATGACAACATATCAGTTGAAAAGATAACTTTACATATCTTGTATATTTTATAATTGATTCATAATTTATTCATAGACTGCGAATGAGTGAATATTTAAAATGTGCTTATAATTATCGCAGTTCAACATTTAATTGGTTGTATTTATTGTGCAGGGTTATATAATATTATGAGATTATTAAATAGACATTAGACATAGATCATTATGTAAATAATATGTTATGGTAATAAGAATTCACATAGCTAATCACGCTGTTATGTAGTATACGACGTGTTCCTTATTTGGAACTAATCTTACAATTATCTAAATACTTATCTAGTATAATAGTATTCCATTATGTATTGTTTGGAGTTTAGCATAGATAATGAACAATAGACGAGCAACTATGTTTTTTGTAAAAAATATTTTTAATTTAAAATTAATAAGGTACTGTTGTATGTGCTCGTGGCTAAATAATAACAGCCGCACAGGCCGAACTTCCGGGTTAAGCCGCGCTTGCCGAGGTTGGTCTGTGGATGGGTGACCAGCTGTCATAGCGAGTTTCCTCCGTGCCTCGGAAAGCACGTTAAGCCGTTGGTCCCGGCTGTCATTTGTGAATCTTTGTCAGTCGTTACTATTAGTCAGAAGCTCTAAAGTCTGACAACCAGTCTTACCATGGGGTATAGTATTGCCCAGTTACTGGGTTGTGGAGGTCCGACAGGCAGTCGCTCCATGTAAAATATTATATTGGTAGTTTTTGATATCCAGCTGAATCTGGTTTGACTGGAAGCCGACCCCAATATACTTGGGAAAAGGCTAGGCAGATGCAGATGATGAAGGTACTGTTGTATGTACACTTATTAAGTTTTAATTAGTATGTAATCACAAACAAAACTTTAATTGAACGAATGATAAATTTATCAGATTTTAAAAAAAAAATATTTATGTTATATTTTTCATTAAGTTCATTTTTTCTTGTGTAAACAACGTTATTTATGTGACAGGCGCACGCAACGTTGCGCTTTATGAAAACAATGCATTATTGTATGTAAATAATTATATCATTTAATTATTATGATGCAACAATCAACGCACGACCATTTATCTTAGGTGTAAAGATAAACTCTGACAATATTTCAACGTTAAATAAAGTATTTCGATTATTTATAAAATTCTACAATCTTACAAAACTTGTTTTATTTGTGAAATTGTCCAGTTGTAAATGAAATAGTATTCCAGTCTATTACGTTGAGAATATTTTTTACCGTCATCTAGTTGCCACTTCTTCTATTTAAAATGCAGAAGCGCAAAAAAATACTACATAAATAACAGGCATTGGAGCGCACAGTATTGAGTTCAAATATTATGGAGCAATGACACGATCACACGAGGCTAATCGATGAGCTATTCCGTTATACGAGCGGGCGACGTGTCGCCCGAGTTACCTTCTTGCTGTCCGTGATTTTTTGTAAACAAAATCTTTTTCTTATTTATTTCCTAATACATATTAAATTATTTTTCTAGCGTGGCAAAATCGATGTCGTCGAATGACTCCTCCCACCCAGGGCAGGGCAAGAGGGACAGCCAGACTTGTACTGATTAAACCACGGTGTACTTCAATAGCCCCTTACGTTTCGGGGTCACGGTATTCGTTAGTCCCGCGACATTATGTAAATAATACATAAAATCATCAAAATAGAATCTACATTTTACATATTATAAAAATTGCGGCCTGCCGCTACTTGATTTTACCATTTTGTGACCCTTGCCTACCAGAATGTTGCTGACCGCTGCAATAAGCCAATCCAATGTAGCCATTGTGTGAATAGACAGCTGTTGACTGGTATATTCACGGGCTTTGATACCAATGTAGCAAGAAGTATTGTGCAAGATGGTCAAAACGAAATGCTATTTCTCCTCAAAATATCAGTTTCACTCAAACATTTATTCCGGGTTTGTTACTTCGAAGAAAAACACAATATTGAACCTCGCACTAAATTTTATTTGAAGAAATCCTGTGCTTTTAACCTCGTGCGTTTGGCAACATTGATCTGCAGTAGATTGTCCGTGAGGTTGTCTTCTGTGACGCTGACGTTGTTGTTGACGCTCCCCGCGCGGGAGGGGCGCGCCGACACCAGCGGGCGGCGGGGGGAGCGCGGGGAGGGGGCCGGGCGGGGGGACGCGTGCGACAGTATGCCCATGTCGTTGGGAGTCAACTTCAGTCGCGGAGATAGTAAGTGTTTGGCTGCCAACTTACGTGCGGCCGGAGACATGCTGGCTAGGCGCTCCGTGTTAGATCTGAAACTAAAAACAAAACTGCATCAAAATCGGTTCTGCCAAACGTGAGAAAAAAGTGGACAAACATACAGGTTGAAATGAGAACCTTTTTTTTTAAATCGGTTAAAGACATTCAAGCTAAGTCCTATAGAAAATGATGCAGTCTTTGCAAAAGAAAAATGTGCATTAAATGACTTTGTGGACATAACTCATTTACGTCGCGTGCCATAGCTGGGCGATTTCTTTATAATAACTTTTATGCAAAAAGCAACATAATAGGTTTTAGTACTAAATGCAATTTCTCAGTAGCAGCCTTGGCAATATATTTGCAGCTTGTAAAATGAAACTAGCAACAGCCAAAAAAGGTGATCGGAATAGGTTGTATGACCTAGTCTACTAATTACCTGGGTGTGGGTGGTGCGACCCTGGGCGTGGTGGGTCGTCGTCTCCTAGCGACCTGCTCGGCCAGCTGTAACGCGATGCGCTCGCGCACACCTCCCTCCAACATGCGATATGCCGCGCCTGCGCCCACGCTGGATGGAAATAGAAGTTAATTTGTTAAATACTGGTAATCATCTCATCAAAAAGCTGTTCAAATTCTGTGTGTGACATTGTAGCCTCATAAACGATGGCTAATGCATGATGTATACACGGTATGGCATCTTGTAACATGCAACATCGAGGCGAAAGGAAGCACTTGTGTTATCTGCTGTGATTGCTCTTCCAACGGGCCAGATTCAACCATATTTTAATTACTTAGCACTCACATTCCTATAATAACATGAAGATATTTATGCGTCTCACGTCACGTGATGCAGTAGCGTGCTACTGCCGTGACACGTTCATATGATACGTTTCGAACAATTCGTGTTAACATCAAAGTATTTCAGCTCTTAACTATATTGGAATAAGGTCAAAAATTTTTTAACTACAAAAAATCATTTGCTACTATAATATAATAATATAAAATAAATATAATGCTTAACATAATAATTATCGTATATCTGTATGTGTGTACTCACGCAGGCAGTGGTGTGTCCCCTCCATCAAGACGGAATGGCGTGCCCTCGATCTCTCCCCAGGTCATGAGTGGCGACTGGTCGGGTCCCTCACCGGGGCGCGGCGAGGGTGTGGCCACCAGCGGGTAGGCCTCTCCCGGCTTCTCCACCGATATGCTCACGCCGTCCACTCCTATCTTGCCGGTCACGCTTGCATCCTGGAATAAATGAAATGAAAGCTTTTGTTATTATGTGAATGGCTGTTTTACTTTTGAACGAGAATGAAGGTGAACGAGTGTTACACAAAAAAAATCGTACACGATTTACTGCACCAACAACATAATAATATTTCATAATTATTTTCATTAAAAATGAAATAAATCCTAAAAAAGTAATTTAAAAGGTTGTGGTGCATTCCGTGCATTCATAACTTCAAATCTGGAATTGTGAATTTGCACATAGCATAAAGAGATTTGGTAATGTGCATAACTTTAGGTTCACATTTTCCCGGTAAAAGAAAGCCCCTACAACCCTTTCAACAGCAAAAATAGGGCATCACAGGATATGCAAAGAAAAAACAGGTTGGTCTTAAACAATGGAGTCCTAAATCGCGCTATTAAAGTTTTCTTTACTCATAACACAAGTATGATATTTTGCACGTCTTGTTTGGGGAGTCCGTGCCTACTCAGTGAGACAGTGGTCAAGGGTGGAGCTGTTCTAAATCCACTTCTACATGAAGCAATATGCAAGAGAAAGTCAATCATGACTAGTGTTACAGCTCAAGCTGTATTCATTTCAGAATAAAATGCACCTAGGGGCAATGTGAAGCCTATCCAGCCAAGTTAACAGTACATCAGTACAATTGAAGGAGGATCATGCCCTCCATTCCACTGTGGTAGACCAATTGACTTTCTTTTTAGGGTTTCGTACATCAAAGGAAAAACAGTACCCTATAGCATCACTATGTTCATGTTGACCTTTCGGCCTTTTCAATATTTATAGAATTAAACAATATTTGACGCGTATTTTTCTTTTGTTACGTAAACCAAAATTAACGAAGAAACAACACTTCTAAAAATCATAAAACGTCACTAGGTTCATATAATTTTACAGGTGCTATGACGTCACAAGCCCCACTCCCGAATTGAGAACCGTTTTATCTTTGTCATTGATGTAAAAAAAATAGTAAAATACATTCATTATTTTTCAATACTATTACTGACAGATTAAACATATTTTCAATTTAATTATGTAGTAATCCTATCATTATGATGTAAAATTATATGTGGTAGGACCACCACGTAGAATAGGCCAAATTATTATATAGATGATGACGAAAAATTGCAGCAAGATTACCTGACTCCTCGCGATAGCACTGATGGCCTCCTTGTTCTTGGCGTGGTCGAAAGGTTCCGCCTTGAGCCGCGTGTTGTGATGCACGAGCTCGGGCTTCGGCGGCGCCTGCTGGGACGCGGCCCCGTCCGGCACGTACATTATGTAGTTTTTGGCCGTGTAGCGCCATGTGTCCAACTATAAATTCAATTGTAATACATCATTTTAATAAACTTTAAAATAATATTTTGAAAAAAAAAATGAATATCGATTGAGTTCTCTAATCTGATTTAGTTCTGCATTGTTTTATAGAATTTTGTTATACTCATAGATAGATTTTACTCATATTTTTATTGCATAGTATAATCTATACAGATAATCATTTCACAGCAACTTAAGTTTTCTTATCTTAATTTTAAGATATCATAATTATTTTTATTTAAGAACAGTCAAAAAAAACGCGAATATGCAGTGTATTTTTACACAAAATGAATTCTTACTTCATGAGGCCTCTCAGTTTGATCCGCTTGCTGTTCTATAGAGGGCAGCGCGAGCGCCGCGTCCGCAATGGCTTTTGACGTCACTTCCGACTGCAGCTGTGTTGCCAGTTTCGCGGCTCGCTTCTTGTTTTCTAGCGCGATGACGCGGTCGTAACTCGCATTGTCTTCACTTGTGTGAGTAGATAAGTATGCATCTGTAAAGAATAAGTATTTCTTAATACAAAAATATTAAGTACAGTTCCTAAGAAAAAACAACAATAATGTTCTTATATAATATTATGGTTATAGATGGGGCATAATGTATAATGCAAATTATCAAGAAGAATGATAAAATCTGATTTCATGATCTGAACCGTCCACAACATGCACACCAATGAATTGACGAGTGGCGAGTACATTTTATCAACTATAATTTTCAAAAAGTTCTTTTTACTTGTAAGAATTAGTGTGCACCTGTGTACTTGTGCACACACAAGGTGGTATATATATTTTATGTATATGTATAATTAATTGCACAGAGATCATCAGTACTACAGTCCTTGAGAAGCCACAGAAAATCCTAAAATGTTATTATAATTTCTATGATTAAATCAATACCCATACCTAAAGAGAGGTTATCGGTGATATCTTTGTTTCTGTCTGATGCAATTGATTCTGTGTCTGCATCAGGACAGTTGCTTCTTATTGTTGGTGCAGCCGGGGAGAACGGTCTGTCCATGTGAGGAGTGTCAAATGTTGCGGGAGAGTTATCTGAAATAGGATAAATATAAACATGATTTTATTACAAGTCCAATATACAGAAGGGTTTCTCTGAATAAATAAATCATCTTTGCAGCCAATTTGGCGACCACTACTGGATGTAAGCATTCAAAGAAAATTGCTAACTCAATACACTGCAAGTGACGACAATTGTTTTTTAGGTTATTTCCATCCTCTTGCTGGGTCAGCATTTGTGGTGTATTACATAAATACAGTTAGGAACTAGCAAAGACAATCACAGTGTGACATTTGAATTTACCGCCAAAATCAAGCATCTCAAACACAGTGCAACGGCCGGCGGCCATCTTGCATTGCACCAAGTGAGTATAATACAGTGGCGACGAAAAAAAATCGTGAAATATTGATAAAAGCAGTGTAATAGTAGTGATAAATAGTGTAAACAAATGGCTGATATTAGGTTTGAACAGTTTGATATAAAAACTGGGGATTGGGAGTCGTATAAAGAGAGGTTTGGATATTTCTTGTTAGCACATGGGGTAGCGGAAGCAAACAAGCAAAAAGCCGTATTTTTCGCATCGTGTGGCAGCGATCTTTATAATTTAGTAAAATCGTTAACATTTCCCAAGACTGTGGGCGAGGTTACGTTAGTTGATATTGAAAAAAAACTAAATGACCATTTTACGCCTCAGCCAAATGAGATTGTAGAATCGTATAAATTCCACACTAGGAAGCAAGGAAAAAACGAATCGATCCAAGATTACATCGCAACGCTTAGGAAAATGTGCAGATATTGCAATTTTGTTGATTTGGAAAGGACCCTAAGAGATAGGTTAGTCTGTGGGGTAAGTAATGTTAAACTACAAGAGAGCTTGTTAAAAAAGTCGAATCTGACGTATGCAACTGCTGTGGAGTTGGCATTGCAAGCAGAAAGGTGTGTTGAAGACCTAAAAATACTTAAAATACCGGTCAGTGAGGAACCATCAACTGCATGCACTGCGGTTACCAGCAGTAGTGAGGCAGAACCAATGGAGGTAAACGTTGTAGGAGAAGACAAGAAGAAGTTATACTGCTACAGATGTGGAGGAAGCCATTTGTATCACAAATGTAAGTTTATCAATGCAAAATGTAATGCGTGCAATAAGGTAGGCCACATAGCTAAAATGTGTAAAAAAAATAATAGCCGCACTGGTGAGGTTAAAGAGATTCAAACAAAGGAAGAGGAATTTTTGAATGGAATATACAAGGTGTTGATTTGCATCCTCGTCAAATTTCAGGTGGTTGTCGTAAAAGACATAAATAATCAATTGAAAGTACAGTACCGGGTAATAACTAATAAACGCTGCTTTTTTTTGTTGTTGAAATTTAACCGTATTTCAGAATTACACTCTTAATTCAATACAAACGAAAGAGAATCACCCTACTACGCAGGAACGCAGTCTACGCACACAACGACAAGCAGCTGTTTGCGTGAATGTCGACGTCTTACTAAATTCAAGCGTGCGCGTGCGCGACCGAGCAATGACCTTGCTTTGCGACCGGGAGCAATAATTTTACCTAATTTGATTTCGAAAATAACTTACATTATTGTCATAAATGTCGTTCGATAATTGTCACATTTTAAGCATCAGTAGAATACGGAATCTTACGAATGATAGTAATACCACGTAATACTAGACGCCCCGCGCCGTAAAAAGTTCACTGACCTGCTATCTATACTAATATTATAAAGCTGAAGAGTTTGTTTGTTTGTTTGTTTGTCGCGCTAATCTCAGGATCTACTGGTTGGAATCGAAAAATTCTTTTTGTGTTGGATAGTCCATTTATCGAGGAAGGCTATAGGCTATATAACATCACGCTATCACCTATAGGAGCGGAGCAGTAATGAGAAATGTTTCAAAATCGGGAAAATGTATTCCTTTTTTAGAGCTTCCGTTGCGTGCGCTGCGTAAACGGTTAGAGTTTCGCAAAAAATATGTACTACGGAATTATTCCTCATAAAATTTTCTAAAATAAAGTCCGCGAGAGCATATATCTATCTTTAAAGGTTAAGTCACTATAACCTTTTTTATGGGTACCAAATTTGTTTTAAAGTAATGCATTATTTGCGAAGGTGTTTTCATTAACATGATATTAATCCTTATCCAAATAAATACGTTAATCATCACAAGCATTTAATTTTGAACGAAATTGCCCTTTACATCATTTGATTTCAATGAATATCTTAGGAGATATCACAGTTTCAAAATAATACCGCGTAAAATAATGACGAGCTGGCACAATTGCGTCGATAAAATCCCTCTTTAGGCCGGTCAATATCGACATCAAACATTGCAAACGCGCATGTAACTACCATTTTGTTATAATTTGCAACCCTGAATACCCTGTGCTGTCAATTCAGTAGTTTTTGCGTGTGTATCTCATGAACCGTGATAGCTAGAGATTTGAAATTTTCACAGGTGACGTACATCTGTTGCTGCTATAACAAAACATACTAAAAACCAGAATACAATAAATATTAAGGGGGACTCTCATTGGTCGCGGGACTTATTTCATTACCGTGACCCCGGAACATAAAGAGCTATCGAAGGACACCATGGATTTTAGTCAGTACAAGTCTGTCAGTCCCTCCCAGCCCGGGGTGGGAGGGCTCATTTGATGATTTTACCACGTAAAAAAGGGGGGCTCCCATACAAAAAACGTGGTTTTGTTGCTGGTTTTTGTAGATGTTATAAAGTAATGTAATGTTTCGGAGGCTGTTTCTCACGAACCGTGATAGTTAGCTAGGTTACATTTTCACAGATGATGTGTGTCTATTGCCGCTGTAACAACAAATACTAAAAACTGGTTAAGTGCGATTTTGATTCGACATTGACATTGACAGAACAGGGTTATCAGGGTTGCAAACTTGGGTATTAAATACTCTAAACTCTAAAGGGACCTAACAACATATAAAAGAATCGTAGTTACATGCGCGTTTGCAATGTTTGTTTTTTTTTATGTCGATATTGACGGATCGTTTGGAAAGGCTACGGGCTGCGTCCTCACCTTCAGTCTGACGCAGTCCTACCGGTTTTCGTTTTTTTCGTTTCGGGAGGTACCTACCTCAAGATTCGGTGGCAATTAAGGGGAATGGTTAGCAGTCGGAATGCGTGAGGGAAAAGACATCCTCTACTTCTCGCCCCAGCCACCACTGAAGATACCCAAGACGTCGGAAATAGCGCTCTTCAAGGGAACTGATGGAGACGGGACTATAGGACCAAACTCCTAACATCACGCGGGTGAAACCGCGGACAGAAGCTAGTCAGATGATAAATAAGATTTTAGTTTTGCTTTATTACTCGTTCAGCCTAGACTTTTCGTAGTGATTTTGTTTTTATTTGGAGATTACATTAGTTGGTTTTAAATTTTCTTTCCTACTTACCGGGCTTAGGACCGGTACATATCCCGATCTAAGTACTAAGTAAAAAATGTTTTTTAAAGATTTGCTAGATGTAAGTAATTGGTGATACTTTCGACTCTTAGGTATTATTGGCGTAGTTAAAAACTTGAATAACAACAACGTATTTACAAAATGTACAAATAAATACATTAGGTAGGTACCTACTGTTACCTTCAGCTTACGTAACACTAACACATTCGTTTTTACAGTGTCGAAAGCACTAATTAGGTATCCTTGCACGTAGCTCTGTAACACTTGTCACTTCCTCTGCGTAAACTAGTCTTTTAATGTCTCCCCACAAATTAAAAGTCTAGAGGCGTCAGGTCCGGAGAACGCGGAGGCCAGGCCTCTTCTCGCGGGAAACATATCCGTGAACATCCGGATGGCTCCACTGATGGCATACAGGCAGACCATCTCCACCAACTCGACATTGCAATAATTTTCCGTCATCTTACACTTCGAGAAGCGGTACTTTCAAAGCGCATGCACACTGCGGCGACATCAAACTCACTGTTGGTTAGGGACTAGGGGCGCGGGGGCCGCCCTCGGGGGCGTGGCTAGGCGCGTGCGCGGGAGTCGGGAGCGGGAGAGTACCCGCGCTGTGGTTGGGGTGGGATTGATTACTACGAATTTTTTGAATGATCGTTGTCGTATGTGTTTGCGTTTGTTTGTGTGTGTGTGAAAGCGCGGTTATAAGGCTTGTAACAGACGCGCCGCCTTTAGATACAGTTGGTTCACACTTACGGATTTCAGTATACAGGAATAAAAAAATAAAAAAATACCTACCCATTTTATTGTTGATTTGGGTCGAGAATCATTAGCATAATTACGTCCTTGAATTTGACCAGGATGCAAATCAACACCTTGTATAGTGTGGGAGGTGCACATCGTGAACCAGCAATATGTACAGAGTTGTATATGAATAAGAAGTTAGTCAAGTTTGAGATTGATTCAGGGTGTTCTTATACCATTATGTCACAAGAGCAAGCAAAGTTAGTTTGGCCCAATGGAGTGCAGTTAGAGGGGTGTAATTTAAACTTACATACCTGGACTGATGCTAAGGTAAAAGTGTATGGCAAGACCAATGTTTTTATTGAACATAAAAACTTCAAAGGTTACTTGCAGATTATTATTGGACAGGGACGAGGTAACCTCCTGGGCAGAAACTGGTTTAAGCCTCTGGGAATATCAGTTGAAGGTTTAAATTATATAAATTCCTTACAAAGTACGGATGAATCTCTGAATGGATTGCTAGAAAAATATAAAGAAATTTTTGAAGGACTTGGTGAATATAAAGGACCTGAAGTGGTAATTAAGTGCAAGAAAGATTTACAGCCAATATTCATGAGAAGCAGACCAGTACCATTTGCAATAAGAGATAGAGTTTGTGAAGAAATAGATAGGCTAGTCAGTGTTGGAGTACTGGAACCAATATCATATTCAAGCTGGGCAACACCGGTAGTGCCAGTGGTGAAACGTGACGGGAGTATTCGGCTGTGTGGAGACTACCGATTGACGGTGAATTCGGCTTCTGAGGCAGATACCTACCCTCAACCAACAATTAATGAGTGTTTATCAGAGGTGGCAGGTGGAGTCATTTTTACAAAATTAGATCTGAAAGAGGCGTACACACAACTGAAAGTATCAGAGGAAACAGGTATGCTTTTGACTATTAATACAATAAAGGGCTTATATAAAATGAAGAGATTACCTTATGGTTTAAAGGCATGCCCAGGTATATTTCAAAGGGTTATGTCAACAACATTGGCAGGCATTAAAGGAGTAACGGTGCTGCTAGACGATATCTTAATAAGTGGAAATGAGACACAGCATAACGAAAGGCTGGAAAAGGTATTAATGTGTCTCCGAGATGTGGGACTAAGGCTGAATCGTAAGAAATGTGAGTTTGCAGCAAATAAAGTTGAATTCCTAGGATATGTGGTGGATAAAGAGGGTATTCACCCAAGCGATAAAAAAATCAAATTAATTGCAAATGCTAGTTGTCCTAAAAATGTTAAAGAGTTGCAAGCTTTTTTAGGATTGCTGAATTTTTATGACAGGTTTATGAAGGATAAAGCTACAGCATTAGAGCCCTTGCATAGACTTTTAGATAAAGGTGCTTTATGGAAGTGGGGAGAAGTAGAAGCAAAAGCATTTAAAAAGGCCAAAGCCATACTATCAAGTAAAGACACATTAGTACACTTTGATAATAACAGGAAGGTCACTTTAACATGTGATGCTTCAGAATACGGGGTAGGAGCCGTTTTATCCCATATTATGGATGATGGATCAGAAAAGCCTATTGCAATGGGATCAAGGACTTTATCAAAGTCAGAACGGAACTATGCTCAAATTGATAAAGAAGCAGCAGCTATCATATTCGGTTTAGATAAATTTAATCAGTATGTGTATGGAAGACATATAGTAATATATACAGATCATAAGCCACTACTTGGGATTTTTAGCCCTAATAAGGCTATTCCTAAAGTTTTGTCCCCGAGAATGATGAGATGGGCATTGAAGCTAAACTCACATGATTATGAGTTGAAATATAAATGTGGTACTAGTATTGGGAATGCGGATGCTCTCAGCAGATGGCCAATAGAGAATGAAGAGGTGGAAAAAAATAGTGAGGATGTGGAAGATATTTTATTACTGTCAGAAACACCAAGTGCAGTGCAGTATTCAGCAAAAGATATTGCAGAACAGACTGGGCGGGATGAAATTCTATCGAAAGTTAGATTCTGGATATTACATGGATGGCCGGATACGGTAACCGAAAGTAATTTAAAATTATACTGGTTGAAGAGAAAAGAGCTATCGGTTACAAATGACTGCATAATATGGGGCACTCGAGTAGTTATACCGCCACCAATGCGAGAGTTTATGTTACAGGCTTTACATGAAACTCATGACGGTATAGTAATATCGAAATCAATCGCAAGAAGTTATTTCTGGTGGCCAGGGTTGGATCATGAGATTGAAGCGTTGGTAGCAAATTGTGACAGCTGTCAAGTAAATAGGAACATGCCAAGCAGCACAGCACATTCTTGGATCACTCCTTCAAACCCATGGCAACGTTTGCATATTGATTTTGCTGGACCAGTAGATCGAAGGATATATTTAATTGTTGTAGATCCATATTCCAAATGGCCAGAAGTAAAAATTGTAAGATCAACGTCAAGTGAATGTGCAATTAAAGCATTGAGAGAAATTTTTGCTGAACAAGGATTGCCAGAAGTACTAGTATCAGATAATGGAACAGCTTTTACTTCAGAAGAATTCAAGAATTTCATGAAATGTAATGGCATTAAACATGTACTGACACCACCGTATTCTCCATCCTCAAATGGTCAAGCTGAAAGATTTGTGCAAACTGTCAAAAGGAAATTGCAAAGTTTGACCGGAACAGCTGATATTGATATAATTTTACCACGTCTTTTATTTGGCTTGAGGATAGCTCCAAGCTCTGTTACGGGCAAATCACCGGCAGAATTGTTAAATAAACGTCGATTCAGAACACGTTTTGATATGATACATCCTTTCTCTTGTAAACCAATTGCTGAAAGACAAATTGAAAGCAACATTGAAGTACCAGTAAGAGCATTTAGACTCCAAGTCTGAATGCTCTTACTGGTACTTCAATGTTGCTTTCAATCTGACAAAGTATGGCTACGCAACTATTCAAGAGGGGAGAAGTGGGTTAAAGGAAAGATCTTTAGGATCAAAGGTCCTGTTCGGTTCCTAGTAAAGATGTTAGATGGACCAATAGTTACAAGACATGTGAACCAACTGAGACGACGTGAGTCTAATGAAGCTCCAGGGCCTAGCAACGAAATGCGTGATCTACTAGGGATACCAGCAAATGCAGTGGTAACATGCGAGGGGGATAGGTTACAAAACAACTAAATAAAACAAATATAAATATAATGTAAATAGTAGAAGTTAGTGTAAATAATAGGGAACTTTAATAAAGACAATGGGGGAAGGCATGTGGTGTATTACATAAATACAGTTAGGAACTAGCAAAGACAATCACAGTGTGACATTTGAATTTACCGCCAAAATCAAGCATCTCAAACACAGTGCAACGGCCGGCGGCCATCTTGCATTGCACCAAGTGAGTATATTACAGCATTGATGACACTGTCCCCTGTGTGGACCACTGTGTCCAATATATGTGGAGGCAACAACAACATTTAAAAATTGGGTTGTGTTCAATAAAATGCTATTTTCTTTTTGTGTAAGATCTACAGGTACATCTGCTGGGGTTGACCCTGGTACGTATAGCGCTATTGAAAGATGACTGGATTTTAGTCAGTACAAGTCTGACAGTCCCTCCCATCCTGCTCTGGGTAGTGGGTGGGAGGACTTACAGATATGATGATTTTAACTCAATTAAAAACAGACCAACAGGTCTATTTAGAACTGGTCCCCAAAGACATTGTATACTTGTTGTTTATTATACTTACAAGGTTCAGTTGGAGGTCTCTGTCCACTGTACTTCCTCGTCAGTTCCCTAAGTCTAGCATAATCTTTGTTCTCTGTTGCCTCCAAAAATTCATTCTGTGCTTTCAGTTTTTCCAAATCAGGAAAAAAATCTCTTTGTATAATTTTTGCAATGCCCTGAAATACAATTAATGATAATTAAATATTTTCCTTTGTACTTCTATAACAAATAAATGTTATCTTATTCTAGCTAATTTTATTTAGAAGTTAATTGTATATTTATGCTTGTAATAGATTATTACCTATAGTTTTGTATTTTTTATCAGAAACCTACACTATTTAAGTTTATATTGCAACTTAAATAATATAGGTTACAATATTTAAAATATATAAAATTTTATTTTATTTAGGAATAGCATCATGTATTTAACCTGATGTATTATAAAAAGTGAAGGCAACCAGCGATTATATATGTGAGGGATAATTTCCCATCTAGATATCAATTAACCACAAATGAATAATTTAAGTATTGAAGTTCTAAGTTCTAAAGTGCATTACAGATTGTTTTAAAAATTCATTATACAAGGCAGGGTGTTAATTAGTTTGTTTCACAAATTCCTCATCTCATATTCTATTTGTTGAACAGTTCCAAGTATTTTCACTTATGTACGCATTGTTTACATAAGACCAAGTTATTTTTTTTTAATTATTGTTGTTGCATAAACTTTGTTCACCATACCTCGACATACACATCTTCGTCCAAGACTTGTGCTTTCTTTTTCTCTCTCCGTTTAGGTACATTTGGAACCTTAAATATTGCACTTTCGTGTTTCAACAACTTCATGTTTTCCAAGGCTGCAGCCCCTGGTTTGGGTTTGATATTTTCGCCAGACATGATGTTAATGAATAAATCAAGTCAGTTTTTAATAAATTAACGTAACATTCACTACAAAGGCTAATTAGGGCCCCTTTTTACACTAAAACCTTAAATTAAAAATTAATCACATTGTGAAATGAAAGAAAATGACAACAAAACATTTCAGAAATGCAGCAGCTGTCACTGTCAGTGTCAATTCCTTTTTTTTAAATTTTTGGGATGGCTTCTGGGCTTTTGTGCAATGCATATTACTGGTAACTTTATTTTATTTACAATGACATACAAAGTGCAGCCGTGCGTAAGTCCATACGTACGCACGGCTACACATCAAGCTATACAAAACCAGTTTGTCGTGGTCTCTCTTCATGCGATTTTGACACACAATGAACGTTCAGTGAATACTGGTTTTGTATAGCTTGATGACTACAAAATAGCCTAAAAAATTGTAATTATACATTTTTATGGGCTGTAATCCACCGCGCGGGCCCATTGCCGGTTGATAGATGGCACATCCCGGTTGTAAATCTTAATAATCAATGCAGTGGTCTATTACTATTTTTGTCCCCACTGTCGGCGGCACAAACTAGATGTTTAAAGGGCTGTCGGAGGTCACTGCGAGCCCAGACTATTCAAAACCATAAAGTATCCTCGTTTTATTATTCATAGGTGCAATCTGCCTGTTTTGTAACCGGGTATACCTAAGTTACAAAATATGCAGCTTGCAGCTTAGGTTCTCCACTAACCAAAGGCTCGGTCACAATATAATGTAGGTACCTACTTCTTTTTCTCATGGCGGTTCTTCACTAGAGCCAGATGACCTTTCTTGTATTATTTGACGAGGGTCTTTGAACGCGGGGTTAAAATAACATTCTTTAAAATAAAATAAAACTCCATTGTTCTTACCGCTACGTTTTAATTAACATACTAAATTAATAAAGTATTAACTACCTATAATGCCTAACTATCTACTTAGTTTTATTTTTGTTTTTCTTTAGGACATATTCTTTGATGTAAAAGTCAGAGAACAAAAATAAAATAAATATGTTGTGTGGCAGGAACAGGAAGGAGACCCACTTGGGGTATTCACACGAGGGCTCGAACAGGACGTGGCCGAAGTGTAGGATCAGGATGACAAACTGCAGCTGAAAATAATAAACAAATAATTAGAAAAAGGTCTATTCCAGTCTCAGTACTTACAACTATTAGCTACAACATTGTAAAAAAAAATGTGATCTACGACTGCTGCGCAGCGTGTCGCAGGTTCGATGCCCGCACGGAACCGAATATGTATTTGTATAATCTGAAAGCAGTTGTTCCCGGTCTGAGTGTTTGTTTATGTGACTTTCTATGTAAGTATATAAACGCCCATGATACGGAAAAAATCCTAGAATAGATAGCCCTACTCCAGGATTTATTCAACCGTTTATAAATTAAAATCAAAATCTATTTTGATACACACTAGGAAAAACTATAATGATTTGATTTCTTCGGAAAACAATAGGTTTTTGTCTGCAATTTACCTATTGTGTACCTACAGTTATGACGTGAGTTCAAACCCGTGCTGACCGTTATGCTATGTTCACAAAATGGAAATAATAATTAGGGCATGTTTTAGAACCAATTTAAGATGCCTCTATCTAACGAATCAGCGCGGCAGAAACACATTCCTTTACATTTTATATGAACAGCCGGATGCACCCGCATACTATCAGAAATTTTGATCCGTCAACTTTTACAATAGCACAGAACCATGAACACATAGGTAATAGATATAAAATGCATGCAGCGAGTGTCTTTTAACGTGTATCAGAAGCAGACGGCCTTCAGAATTTTTCTTAGTATGCGGTCGTATTAAAGGTTGATTTTGAAGACAAAATACTTACAATCTGCAGCTGTGTGATGTACTTCTTCCACCACTGGCGCACCCACTGCGGCCTCGTGATGGACACCAGGTAGTACGAGTACATGACGGAGTGCACCAAGGAGTTGATGAATCCCAGCATTACGCCATGGCCTCCTGTGGAATAAGGGAAAACAGGATTGTGTAGATTGTCTCTTCCGTTTTTTACTTGAAACGGCTGAACCGATTTTAGGAATTTTTGGTAAAGAGATAGATGGGACCCGGAAGATAGTTATAGTAGGCTATACGGGCGTGGGGACGAGCAGCTGTGGGTGGCAAAATGTGTAGTATCAAATCTATCTGGCAAGTAACTTATCATTTATTTTATTTCTATCTTACAACATCCACATGGATCTTTAATTTTTAATCACGTCAGAACGGCTGAACGGATCTAGATGTTTGGCTCAGAGATTAGTCTTAGTCTGGGATAGGACCAGGGGTATTTTTTATCTGAGTTGTACCTACGATCCCGTGAGTCGATTAACTATAAAATTGCAAGCAAGTGAAAAAGCTGGACACAAGTTAGTTGTTGCATGAAAACCCAATTTCGGTTCTCCGAAAAACTTGAAAAAAACTTTAAAGACCTCACAACCACTAACTGATAAGCAGTAACTTTCAGTCAAATAATATTTTGTAAGGATGTTTGTAAGTATCCTTCAGCGATTTCCTTCGTCGTGAGCGCATTAGGCCATTTGACCCGTTTCGTGCACGCGATGCTACCATTACTGCAACTCTTGCACAATCAACATTAAATATTACGATTATTAACAATGTTTTGTTTTATTCGCTGTTAAATAAAACTTTTTCATAATCTCTAATTCTTGTAACTCTTTATTAGGTAGGTATCTACTTAGTGGCAAATAAAAGTTAATGATACCTATACCTAAAAAACAAAGCAACGACTATCGAAAGAAAAGCTATATATTTTCTGTTTGTTTCTGTGTTTACATTTTTTTTTACCAAATGGTTAAATGGCAATAGTTTTTAATTTAGTGCTCCCGGTTCCGGGCGAGACAAACAAACAGCAATAGATTTTTATATTATAAGAAAAAGATTTGTGTATTTGTTTCGTTTTATCTTTTTTTAACCGACTTCAAAAAGAAGGAGGTTATCAATTCGACTGTATGTTTTTTTTTTTTTTTTTTTTTTTTTTGTGTGTTTGTTACGCGATTACTCCGGCGATTGTGGACCGATTTTCAAAATTCTTTTTTTATTCGAAAGGAGATGCTTTCGGAGTGGTCCCATATTCACCAAGTCAAGATCTGATGATTAGATCCTGGAGAAATCGAGGGCAACCCTCAAATTTTATAGGCCCACATAGTTTTTCGCAAATATTATGAAGTAATTTAAGTATTTGCGTATGGTAATCATAATCTCATGTAGCTGAGCTGATGATGGAAGGTACAACTCCTTAACTGTAAGGAGTAGGCATCGACTGATTTTGTTTGTGTTCGCTTATCTCCGGAACTACAAGTCCGATTTAAGTCATCCTTTTTTTGTTATACTAGGTATCGTTCAACTGAGGGAACACTGCAAGTTTCATCAAAATCGGTTCAGTAGTTTTTGAGATAGGGAATTTTATTAGCTAATTTTGTACATGAGCGATGTTATTACCGGTGCTACGGATTACAAAATTGTAGTGCACATGTAAGAAAATTATGTACCTATTTGACAAGAATTTGGGTTGAATATTTAAACTAAAAAGAGTAAAATAAAAGCTTTTTAAAAAAAAAAATGTAACCGCCTTCAAAACCAACCACCAAAAAAGAGTAAAATAACCTACAAAATAACTTTTCTTTCGGAAGTCGGTGACAAAAAAGACAATGAAAAAAAAAACCACCGACTTCCGAAAGAAAAGTTATTTTGTAGGTTATTTTACTCTTTTTTGGTGGTTGGTTTTGAAGGCGGTTACATTTTTTTTTTTAAAAAGCTTTTATTTTTCCACCAAGTCGAGCAAAAAAGCGGCACGGCCGTACCCTCCTTTTCTCGAAGCAATTCAGGCCATTTTCGACCCCCTGTAACTTCGTTGTGGATAAAACTAGAAGACTGAATTTTCAGTAACCATGCAGGCATTGTAAAGACACGGTATATTTCAAATTTCATTCAATTTGAACCAGTAGTTTAAGAATTATAACGGGTCAAAGTTTCTTAATTTTGTCACTCACTCACTGACTGACTAAATAATTTAATTAACACGTGTTTTCATGCGATGGCCGAGTCAATATATTTATATAAGACATTAAAGATTTTTAAGATTGAGATGCGTCACTATAAGATGCTGTCAATTATTACGTAACAACTTAATGCTTCGAGTACTGAGATTCCAGACACAATTGATTTTCAATTGTTATGGACCACGATCGTGGTCTTAGGGAGTGGACGTATTAAGACAGGAAGTCGCTTAAGTATTACATGGATAAGACTTGGTATTACATGGATCTCACAACTTTTTACCGTAGAACAACTGAGTTGCGAGATTTGTTTTTTTTGACAAGTATTGTTTTTGATGGGATTGCGTTTTATACATACCTGGTACATATTTGGTGCCAATGAATCCAAGTAGACACATTCCTAAGTGGTGGTAAACGTGTAGGAACGATACTTGGTTGAACTTTTTCCGTAACACGAAGAATACCTGTTGATTTAAATTAAAGCACGTTATTCATCGGTCAATGTATGGCCAACCTGTGGGTACCTCATTCGAATAGCTATCCTCTGTATGACTCTATGGCGAGCTCGTCAACGAGCTCGAGCTTGTAATAGAACTTTGAAACTAGATTTAGAGTACGGGTAAATATATAATATATTTAAATACGCGGCCCTGCTGCCCATGCTACCTTGCGACCACTTCACTTTATAAAACAGTCACACATGTTTATAAAGTGAAAATTTTGATTTATAAATAAGGAGATAACCTTTTTTTTACAATTATATAAAATTGATCTCTTTTTAATACAAAAATTATGGCCCAACCGTAACTAGGTTTTGACGGCAAGGATAATTAATACGCACCGTGTCCAAGAGGTCGATGACCTTGATCATGTAGTACAGCCACACGCGGCTGATGACCATGCGCTCCAGGGGCGTGTCATCCGTGTTGATCTTCTGGCACCACAGGCTGTATTGACCCGATAGGTACAGCCTCGTGAGACACTGCAACAATGTGAACATGGTTGGATTACTTGGTTGCCTACAAACGATCGAGGTGGCGCTAGACGACTTGTATAACTCTGTCTCTTTCCTACAGCCTAGAAGACTCACGCTTTATGACGTCATGGTAGGTCTGAAGAATACTATATTCTTTAAAGAAATCTCATCGCTGGACTCAACGATGTGCAAGTGTCAGTAGCTTAAATAGCAAACTTTTAGTCACAACGTGGCATGAGAGCTGCCGCCGCGCACAAAAGGACATTACAACTGGGCCCATGCAGCTGCCTAGGATGCCTGCACGGCTGCACCTCCAGCCACTTCCTGGCCAGCCACTCACAAACAGATTGAAAGAATTGATGGAGGTGCCGCCCCTTGATGGAATGTTCCCACTTACATTGCCATTGGGATAAAAGTTCTTCACAGACGTCACTCTGTGGTTTGATTGTTCTAGATATTTTATCATGGTCACGAAACGGTAAAAATCAACGTCAGTGGTCTCCATTGCAACACGTCGCTGTACATCTAGTCTAGATCGAACAGAAGAACACCCGAAAGTGCCGGTAATAAGACCTTCGGGGCTGACCGTCCTAAACGCCTAGAGCCAAACGCTGACTTTGAAGCTCTAGCACCTGCTTGGCCCTCTTAGAGAGGCATAAACAACTCACGTAAGTTGCCCCGTAAATTTTTAGTACAGGAATTTAGTTAATAAAGATGATTTTTGAGGAAAGAAAAATTTTAGATTGCAAGTGGGATCCCATTTGCAATCTAAAATTTTTCTTTCCTCAAAAATCATCTTTACGATGCGCATCGCATGCGATAATGTGTATAAGAATAATTAATATAGTTAATAGTCTACTAGTGAAAAAGACAGTCCCTTGGTAGATTCCGATATTCTCGTTTAAGTTAAGCATAAAAGTTATTTTTAGTTTTTTTTGCCAACAGTTTTTCTATGATCTATGAAATATCTCTAAAAACAAACGAAAGTAGCACACGAATTCATTCTTTTAACGGGAACGTCATTGAATTTTATTAAATGCGGGATCACCTTTTAAAATCAGTTTTAGGTATTTTGCGAAGGTCAGGCAGTTTCAATCGCCCCATTAAGATAACAACATTGTGTCTCTATAATAATGTATTATTTTAGATATATGAGCTAAACTCAAATATAAGCTACAAAAGCTTTAATATGGGGGCACAGTAGTGCCACCGCCAAGTCGAGTAATGAACTTTTATTTCTTCAAACTCAGCGCCTAATAATAGGTACGTCGCGTATCGCGTAAGAACAACATTATTTGAGCCTCTTTCTTGTGTAAATGAACATCTAAATATTTCTCAAGTCTACTTAAACCTTGATATTTAATAATTGTATTTTCTCCGGTCGTTAAACGGAAATTTAATAACTGTCGATTGTCATGTTTGAATTCATGATGTTTCTTAAAATTGATTATTGCTTTCGGTCAAGGCAATAAAGACTTTAAAAGATATAAATACTTAAAATATCTTTGGGTCAAGGCCTAATGTCAATAGACAGCATTAATCTTTGTTTTCTTAGTATTTTGTCTAATTAAACTTACTTTTATGACTATAAGATAGACCTAAAAATATTACTAAGTACATAAGTACCTAATTATAATACAGTGGTCAGTAGTCAGTGATAATTTATTGCGAATTATCGATGGTTTTTCTTTTTGCAATATTTTAATTAAGTATCATCAGCGTATTAATTGAATTGGACTCGGGGATAACGTTGCTGTAGCATAGTATAGAACTATAGAAGATAAGTATAGAATATAAATAAAAGTTGTTATTGGCTTGATCGTAGGGAGATGTTAAAAAGCACAAAGGTAATCTTTTTCGATAAATGGAATTTTCAAAAAAAAAAAGTTTTTCAATTCGTACCAGAAGATCCCAAGATTAGCGCGTTCACCCAAACAAATTATTCAGGTATATAATATTTTAAGAAAATCTGTGGAAGAATGGTTCAGAATTTCAGATTTTATTTTATTTTGCATCCGCTGCAGTACCTGGTACCAGTATCTTTTCTTTGACACTTGTAAACATCGTTTTAACAAAATAAACGATTACACTTCGCATTTTCATTAACATTTGCGGTTTGTAAGTAAGTACCAATCGAGCCGACAGTAACAACGGAATATTATTCCCCGGCCTTGGGTGCAAGTAAATTATAATAAAATGGTTTTGTAGGGTTATCACAACTACAAAATGAGTGAGTAAACGGAGTTATTTCATTCCTGCACCTTTTTTTGTAAACTCGTTTATGTCTTTTACATGAAAAACTCTCCGTCAACATTTTGATTGAATCTTTTCAACATTTTTTAGGTGTATAAAAACGGGATCTTATTACTAAGACTCCGGTGTGCGTTTAGTCTGTCTGTCCGTCTGTCGCGGTGTCGCCAAGCTGCATCTCTTGAACCGTGATAATGAGGCAGTTACAATTTTTACCAATGAGGAATTTGTGTTGCGGCTATAACAATAAATAGGTACCTATACAGAATAAAACAACAGACATGACTTTTCTGCCGGTTTTATAGATAATGGTTCGGAAGCCTCCGTACGCAAATTTTACTCGCATTTGACCGGTTTTACAAATCTTAGCTACGATGAAGCATCATATAGGTTATGCAAATAAAATTAATGAGTGATTGAGCATTCATACATAAAAAAATACCAAATTAATATGTACCTAATATGGCCAGGGTCGATTTCTCTGATTACTGGCATGCACGACGAGGCAGCCCTGTGTATCCTTTGCCTTGGCTCAATAACTTAATTGTCATTTCCTACGCTTTTCACGATTGCAATTATGCTTTCGTAACGTAGTGGAATTTTAACGCAACTGCTCCGGTGCGCTATTGACTACGAGTTTAACTAACGATTTAAATGTTTTACTTCCTACATAACTCTCTGATTAATGGATATTTGATTTCATTTTGGTGTTTGGTTTGACTCTTTTTTATCACTTTAGGAATAATAGCTCTTGTGTCGTGAGTGCGTTTACAAACATAGAAACACTCATGTATACCTACACAAGCACCCAGACCCGGAACAACTATATGTATGTCATGAAAATATTTATTCCGTGCGGAGATCAAACCCGCGGCATATTGTTACCAATCAATCATCCTGTAAATATCGTTATAAGATACTCAAAAATACGTGAGCGGGCTTTGAACTGCCCATAGTAGGTTATAGTGGATCAATCCTTTTGCTGCGTTTATAGAGACTGGTGCCGAACCCTTCGTGTCCGAGTCCAACTTGAACTTTTTTTATCGTGGTAAAATCAATAAATAAGTCTTGCACCCAGGGCCGGGCGGGATAGACTATCAGACTTGTACTGACTATAATCGACGGTGTCTTTCAATAGCCCTTTACGGTAATTTGATAAGTCCCGCGACCCGAGCAGGCTTTGGCCCTCCTAAGGGCTTGCCCTCGTCATCTTGCTGACACTCTTTGAGGCGCGCATGGAACACAACGCGCCATTCAACTTGCACTTGGCAGGTTTTTAATGTTAACAATTTTTCCATATTTCTTTTTGGTATTACTTCGGCATAGCTCAACAACTTTCACAAGATTAAATAATTATAGTTTTAAATTTGCGTTTTTACATGTTTTGTTCTGTGTGTACATAAATTGTTAAATAAATAAATAAGATTCAAATCTACACTTACTTGTCCTGTGAGGTACGCCGACAATCCAATCTGTATTATATTGTATATGATGATGACGGTCTTCAGGTTGTAGGGCTCCCGCTTGGCCATGAAGGCGGGGCCCCAGGATCTGACGAAGCGGTGGTACAGATACGTTATCAAGAGGATGGGCACTGGGTTTGATACCAGCGGGAAGCTGTTTGTTCTCGGATCTGGAAGCGGGAAAAATAAGCTGTCATTATTGTCGGAATATTGTGGTACAAGTAGGTAGGTCGAGCGTAAAAACTTTTATGAATAAAACGGGCATAAAGTTGGTATATTGGCCGTGGTTTCACTCCCGCTGCTTGACTCCTTTTGGTCATAACGTGATGTTATTTTATAAAGTCGATAAATGAACTATCCGACACAAAACGTTTTTTTTTCAATTCGAATCTGTAATTCCTGAGATTAGCGTGTTCAAACAAAAAAAATGCTGCTTGCTTCATAATTTAGTATAGATTTATGCCCAAATACATGACCGGTCAACAAGTAGTGCACAAATAGTTTGTAACGGCCCATACATTTGATCGGGAAACAAAAAGTCTCCGCGACATAAATTCTACAGTGAGCGACAGCTCTAACACAGTTTAGCCTTTAGGTACCTATATGTTCAGAGAGAAATAAAAAAATAAAGTAAATATAAAGACTAGGTAATTTAAATATTCACAAAGTAAGATCCCCGGGCTGACCTATCGCAGATATGTGCAAGTACTTTAATTGAATTACATTACACTACACGTGTAATTAAATGAAAGTATTAAATTATTGATGCTACATTGACACGCATGTGCCAGACATGCGTGTCAATGTAGCATCAATAATTTATGTATCGGGCATAGTCTGAGGGTGGCATGGTCTGAAGGTGCCTGCGCATCAAGAGGGTTGAAGAAGCAGTGCTAGTGCTGTTTTCTGAGCCCTGGTCTGGCCTATTGTGGTCCTAGCCTGGCCGTTTCTGCGCCCTGTGCCTGGATACCGTTTGCAAAGCTCTATTTGCGGCACTGAATATAAGCTAAGAATTCTAGCAATTAATATTATGATACTGTGGCATTTTTAGACCCCGGTCTGTGCCGATTAAATTCAGATTGCCGTCAAAAAGCAAGGTTAGAAGAACTTTGAGGTACATTTAAATAAATTCACACACTTCTTATGTTAGACTAGAAAGCTAGATATTTGTTACAGTTTTTTCAGTCACGTAGAATCCATTTACTATTATTTTAAAATAAAGAAATGTAAAAATGCCGCTTACCCGCCAGGTCCTCATTTACGTAGCGGTAATACGTTGTTATATTCCGTATCAGGGTGCCCATGATGCTGATGCGAGTGCTGGAAAAGAAGAAATAAATTGTGTTAAGTTTGATCTCACAAGTATCAAATAAAATGATTTTAATTTTATTTATACTTCTTTTATTTAACTTTCAGTAAGCACACACTTTTTACACTTTTGATTACGGAAAAATACATAGGGAAGTACTTAAAAAATCATTTGAAAACATAAGAAATAGTAAACCACCGGTATTCGGGTTTTAAGAACTAGGGTTCAAGCCCAGTCACTGCGTGTGGGTTCGATCCCCGCACAGAGCAAATATTTGTATGATCTACAAGTAGTTGTTGCCGGCCTGGGAGTTTGTGTATGTGAATTTCTATGTTTGTAAACGCACGCACGACATAGGAGAAATTCAAAATGTGGAGCAACGTTTTTTAAAAAAAAGCTGCCTAAAAGGGCCTTTTCAATTATTTTGGGAAGTCCAGGGAAGTTTTAAAAGGTTTTTAATATTTGTTTCTGACGCGTTACGAAGTTTTTAGAATTTAGTTATTAGAATAAGATATACACATATACTTAATAAGTCAGAGGACATTATGTTATGGAAATAGTCGAAAGTTTGAAAAACTGTTCATCTATTTTATAGAACTAAATAGGTGATTATGTACCTGATGACCCTCTGTTGAACACGACTGAAACTGTGTGAATAGTTTACAGTACCAGTGACCGATCAAGGATGACGCAGCGACTTTAAATAACAAAGTAATTTAATGTATGGAAATGCCACGATTTCAATATTCATTTAAACAATAAATTAAATGCGGGGTTAATAAACTACGAACTCATTATACATAGACAAGTCAACGTGTCGCTGCACTCGATCTTAAATTCGGATCTAAGGTCCGAGCATGAACTCTACGTTTCACTGAAAGTGCCCGAGGAAAGATCCCGTTAAGCTCGTGATAAAGTCTCATAAGATTTTTCAAAAATCTAAATAAAATATTGCTGTAAGCATACAGCGTACGTATTTGAAATCATATTTATTTATTGTATGGAAAGTTGAAAAAACGTCTCTAGTGTACTGACTGCCTTAAAAGATTTCAGTATTATATTTTTGTGTTTACCAAAAATCTTAAGGTACATCTATGTATGCATTTCTAAAATATTGATTTTAATCCCGATTAATTGTTTTACTGTAATTAAACTACTCGGCCAACAAAATATGTTACATCAAACAAATTCCAAATTAACACCAAGATATAACACTTTTTTATTGTAGTGCGCTGCAAATATTCTATTGTAACAATAACAATTTTATTCTTCCCCAAAAAATACTGATCGTGCACCAAATATTCCTGAATGTTACACAGAATATTTAGTATGCATAGGATGCATACTAAATATTTTTAAAACATGGGTACCGTATACCCATGTTTTAAATGCGAGCTCGGAACTTGGGGCACCCCGACTCGGACTGGTTAGGTTCTGTTTGGTTACTTTAGACCTTGCATACAGAAATAGGAGCCCCGCGAAGCGCGGCTCCGTCGACATTCGATAATCTGTACTTAGATTTTATAATGTGTTAATTTTTTATGAATAAAGCTACATTGGACGTTTATTGGTGTTTGATTCAAATGAGTGAATTTCAACAGGGGCCTTACCACAAGCTCTTAACGCGATCTATTTTATGACCTAAACTAAACTTTTCTTCTAATTCGTACCATGACAACAGCTTAACGTTCAATCTAGTAGGCCATGCCATCTGACAGCGAGTGTGCCAAACTGAGTTGCAAGTTTTGGTTTCATTCATTCAATTTTGTACTGGTTTGGTACCATGACGTCTTCTATCAGCTCAACTGAAACGCTCATACTGTCAAAATAAGCAATCCAATAAAAGTTACTATTTCTTTAACATAAACTGAAACGTTCGATGAATTATTTATGAATATCAAGTTTTTTAGAGGATTTTTTACAAAAACCAACGTAATTTTACTTTAATCTTTCTTTTAAAGTTATAATACCTATCCTACATACATTTTTTCAACCGCATTTGGTTTTTCTAATAGTCTAATGATTTATTTTCATTGAGTTTCTGGCTCCAGTTTCGCGGTCAGTTGTACCCCTTTAATAACGATGATGCCGAATTCATTAGACGTTACCAGTATATCCAAAGAAACCAAGTCTGTCAAAGTAATTTGAAAAGTTTTTTGTGAAAAAGAGACAACGCTATTTAATAATACAGTTGTCTCTTTCTCACTAAAAACGTTTCAGCTACAAATTGCGATCTTTCATTCACTTATAACAATCCAAATATCGCTGATCGTATTGGACGTCAGGGTACGACTTTTAGCGTTGCAGTTTATGAACTCAAACTGAAATGTCTTGCTATTTAATCGTTTTGAATTAGTTGGTGGTAGGCTTGCAGGTCCTATAAAATCTTCATTTCCGTGGTTTTTTTAATCTTAAGCTTTTTTTAAAAAAAAGAAACGCTCTTATTAAATTTTTTGATAATGTATATATTCTTGCTTAATGTCTAGCAGATAACTTAAAAAACTAACGAGATATAAGGATTTAAAAATTTCGTGCCACGGCGATGAAACATGCGTGCACGGCAATGAAACAAGCGCCCACGGCAATGAAAGAACTGTGGCATGGCAATGAAAGAATCAATCAACGATGAGTACAATATATGTTAAAATTAGAACTACAATTATATTCAAACTGATTGGCAGACTTTGACAAAATAATATTATGCATCATAACGACATTTGAAATTAAAAAAAAAGAATCGTCTTGTACATGTTTATTTTCAAGCCCATAGCCCACCCATTGTGAAACTCAGTCGAGGCCATCAAGCATCATGCTGAGTTCCACCATCGACTTGCCATGACTATGATGTCGTCGGCAAATCGAAGGTGAGTGATGTATTCGCCGTTGATGTTGATGCTAAGTCCTTGTCATTCCAGGAGCTTGAAGGCGTCTTCCATTGTGGCAGTAAACAGTTTCAGGGAGATAACATCCTTCTTACGACTCTTCTCAATGGAATCGCCTTCGTGCTCTGCTCCTGTACTCGAACCGACATGGTAGCGTTATCATACAAACACTTCAACACTTTGATGTACCGATAGTCAATACGGCACCGCTAGAGTGACTCAAGTACCATCCATGTTTCCACCGATACGATGGCTTTCTCATAGTCCACAAACGCTAAGCATAATGGCAAGTTATACTCTTCGGTCTTCTGTATAACTTGCCGCAGCGTATGGATGTGGTGTATGGTACTATAGCCTCTTCGGAAACCGGCTTGTTCGGGAGGCTAGAAGTCATCAAGTCTGACAGTCATGACTCAGAAGCATGATGGGTCTGTAGTTCTTCAATAGGCTGTTATCAACTTTTTTTTAAGAAAAGCACCACTTCACCTTTGCTCCATGCTTCAGGCGTTTTGCCCTAGAACAGGACGGTATTAGTGAGCTTCTGGAGGACTTTAAGTACCGGTATTCCACCCGCTTTCAGAAGCTCTGAAGTGACTTAGATATACGTCTATTTAGCTGCTTATATGACTTCGCGTCATTGGAAGACTGTAACTGTAGCAAACCTCGTTCAGACATGAGGTTTAAGGTTTGCTCGGTCAATAAGTTCTCAGGGAAAGCAAAGCGATTAGAAAGCTCGAGTTGATTTCGGGGTTCTGAATATGGGACCGAGTAGGTGGGAGCGTAGACTTCATCAGGCTGGACCTTTCATTGATATTCAGTGAGCCTCTTACGATTCGGTGATCGCTACCGGTTTTTACCCTGTTAATCTCAGAGACATCACTGAATTGAAACTGCTTGCGTGTGTGAGTGTATTTACGTGTGATAAAGTACCAAATGTTACGTCGTTTTGTAAGGTTAACATGAAAACAACTTTTTGTAGTTGACTGTACAGTAAAAAACTCATCAAATCTAAAGAGAGACCAGAGAGAAACAATCTAGAGTTAACTTGACGAGTTTTGTACTGTCAGTAATCGGTATTACCTGAACCGCAGGTGACAAAAGATGTTTTCTTTGCATAATCATACCATGGCGATGAAAACACAAGTCACGGAAATGAAATACCTGGCCACGGCAATGAAACTAAATTGTTTTACAAGGCATGGCAATGAAATTTTTTTAATTGCCATGTCTTTTTTTTCATTTCCATAGCAAATTTCGGCCACGGAAACCACGGCAATGAAAACACGTCGATGAAAATCAAGGCAAAAAATATAAATAACAAAAAATCTATTAATTATTCGAAGAAATAAGCACCTCACAAATGAACATATGAGGAATGGTGTTCTACCGAATGCTTACTCATGAAGACAAACTTATTCAAATATCAGTTATGTCTATCCACGGCGATGAAAGAAAATTTTTCCAGTAACATAAAAATTGATTATTTAAATTTATGGTGCGAAAACGCAGGCACGTGTGTACTTCCTTCCACGTTGAGCACTTAGGCAGCACTAATATGCAACGTTTAGCATACCGATAGGGGGGAAGAAAGTAGTAGGTAAAACAATATCCTTGAACATGATTAGGACACGGCGATGAAGGGTAGTTCTGGGACAAGTGATTTTTTACTAACCATTCGTTGTTTTGTTTAAATATTAGAATAAATGTATTCTGTAGCAATACTTTAACTATTCATGTATCAAATAAAACGAGGTTTTAGTATAAATAACCAATCGATTTTTATCAATGTGGAATAATACACAACAAGGTGAAGTGTGGACAAACACGGCAATGAAAGATTTCGAGGTTTAATTTTTTTTTTTGGAATATCCATTAATCCAAGGAAATAAACATTTAGTGCTACACATAGATTACTATTTCACCTACCCGGAAAAAAAATTGAGAACGTTATAACTATGTTTTTTAGTACCGATTTCATTGATGCCACGCAATTTTCGGTCCCGGGAAATTCACTCAAATACATTTTGCAGTGCATTATCTGAAGTAAAACTAAAAACATAAATGCTTGTTTTTCAAATTAGGTTTATTACTATTTTTTAAAAATTGCAACAGTTGTTAAATAGATGCTCGTTATAACATATTTTAATGAACATATTTTGGTGCACATTCAGTACCTATATTTGGTGGAACACAAGCAAAATTAGGTAAATGAAATGGGAATAAATTGAAGTACTTTTTAATACCATCCATTATATTTGCAGCGTACTTGAAGTAGATATTTACTGCGTATATTGTATGGAAAAATGGAACAGGGTCTCTAGTGTGCGAAGAAGGAACAATTTTTTTCTTTGAAATTAATGTCAAAGTTCCAGTTAACTTTACGTTACAAAAACTGTAAATTCATGATTAGGCGTCTGTGTACGTACAAGGAATTTTACTATACTTACAAAAACGTGAAAGTCATGCTTGTATTATCAAGAAATACTCAAAATGGTTCTCTTGACCATTTTCGATGACGGGGCAGGCAATCTTAGGAGATATAAAGATAAAATATTCGATATGTACCTACAGACGCCAACACATCAACCTATCCCAGTCTGTCAAATCCCAATCGAACATTTTAACTTTTTCTCACTAAACAACGCGACCAATATTGATAAATGTTCCCGTTAAGTAAATCAAAATAACAACATAGATACCAATGTTGTTATTTCAATTTACTTACAATAGGTTTTTGTTTCTCTAACAGAGTATGTAAATTCATTTTCAATGTATTGAATTGTATTGAAATCTTATGAATTTAACACACTTCATTTGGAGTATGCATTGATGTTTGTCAATAGGTGCGTCCACACAGAGCACGCAACCTCGCGAGGCCGCGCAAAGCAGCTCGATTAGTGTGGACGTGTCTCGGCCGAGGCAAGCGCAAGCGCAAGCGCTGTCGCGGGTGAACGACTGAGCGCCCGAGCCATCCTGTGTGACACTGGATGACTGGAAGCAAAACAAAAACCGATACTGGCAGTGTCGGTTTTTGTTTTGCTCGCGTATTTTGTTTCATACCTCGGTCGAGAAACAATAGAAGCGTCCACACAGAGCAAGCTGCCTCGCGAGTTTCCTCGCTGCTGAAAATGGCTGCTCGTTCTGTGTGGATGCACCTATTATTTTTAAGGTCAATTTCGAGATAGTTTGCCTTCTGTTTGACCAAACTGTGATCGGTTGCTAGTAGAAAAATAAAAAATAAAACTCCAAAAAAACCTGATAAAATTAAATTAAAAAAACTGGAAAAGTGTGACTCGGACTCGAGCACGAAGAGTTCCGTACCATTGTCCATAAAAACGACAAAAAAGTCATGTCTGTTGATGGTATTGGAGCCCTTTAAATAATAATTGTATTAAACAGCGAGCTACCCATTTCACGGGGGCGACTTTCGACATATATCATCAGCAATAAGCTTTGTGCCCAACTGTGCCAAGACCGGTAATGTTTTTATTTGCATAAGGGCTGGGGACTACTGCACATTATATCACTGCATAGGTTTGAAATAATAACAGAATGTAATCCAGTGAGTATTATATTTCGTCGCTATTCGATATTTCCTTGTATTTCATGTAATAACTGGGAAGGCGTGCACTGTACGTCGTTAGACTAGGTATCTATTATGCCGGTTAAATTTAATTAGGCAAATAAGTAGTTATTGCCTAAAAAAACCGCGCTATTGTTGTTCATTTCGAAAGAATGGTAATTCCAACCCCGACAGTACAGACATTTGAGTGTTTCGAATTGTAATTCATAAGAGTCAAATCACACCGAGACCCGACGTACGCTCCCAATACATTTCAACAGAGCTACTCAAAAACTGACTTAATTTACTAAACGAAAATATATACATTTAACCGTTACTACGTACACGAAAAGATACACATTTTTCCGTTACTTCACGAAAATATACACATTTCCAGTATGATCGCGTCACGTCGCGTTTCTGTGTTCTGACCCTAAAGTGCGCGTACAACCCAATTAGGGCTGCCATCTCTAAAATTTGGAAACCAGGACAAGATTCGTGAAAACCCGGGTTTTAGAGTCCAGAACTCGGGACACGAGTCGAATTGCGCACCGTGCCAACTGGGTCGGGACTCGGGAGGGGTGGGAGGACGGTGAAGTGTGCGTGTGTCGCGGGCGGCACTAGACTTTTTAAATCCGGACTACAAATGAAGCCCCCCCTTCCGGACACACCCCGGATGCCCTCTAAATTAGGACAAATCCGGGGAAACCTGGACGGTTGGCAACCCTAACCCCAGTGTGTGTTGGTAGGCGTCACCATGTCTTCGAATTATTGGCTCTATCTTTTTGAGAGCAGTGGTGATGTAAATTACAGAAACTATGCGCCTGGGTAGGGTTCGTACCCACATTTTCTTTTTTTAGCTTTTTAGTTTCATCAAATGAGTCTTCCCATCCAGGGCGGATCGGGAGGGACTGTCAGACTCGTAGTCACGTACGTCTCGTAGTCGTACTGACTAAAATCCACGGTGTCATTCAGTAGCCCTTTATAGTAACGCCGTCGCGGTATACGTGTCCCGCGACTGACCCACTATTACTTAACTACATTTTAACCTGTAGGTCGGAGCCGATATACCACTGAGCAACCTCTGCTCGTCCCTAGAGCTCTTGTTTAGGTATTTAGAGTCATAAACTATTCGAAATAATTACCACTATAATATTGAATACAAAAAGGAGAGAGGAGAGGCAGAGGCCTGCTGCACATTTTAAATGTAAAGAGGCCCAACCGGTCATTTTCCCTGTATGCACTATGCCACTCGTATACCGAAGGACAACCCCCGGTTGGAGTTGGACTATTACGGTCTGTGGAAAGCACAGGGTTAATTATGGCGTTTGGTGGGTTTGGTGATGGTTATTTACAACTATTATGGAAAAACTATAGCCCCTTCCTAATCAATGTTTTAGATACATAGAAAGGATGGCAGAGGATGACTTGCACACTCAACAAATGGGCCCCCAAACATATCGCTAGCACTAGGTGACGTAGCGACAAGGGAGTAACATATCCTGAGGTGCTTGCTTGAGGAGTGGATTCCACGGTTCTCAGAACCGACCAGGAACCCGGAAGTATGGTCGATTCCTACAAATACTGAAATACTTCCTTCCTCAGAGCACGTTTGCTCTTGCGAATCTCCATTCTAGCCAGCCAGTAAAGGCAAGAAAGAGGTCGGAGATCTGATTATTTTTATAGGGGAGGCCTATGGTCAGCAGCGGACGTCTTACGGCTGATATGATGAGGATGGATTATTTTAATATTTACCGAATATGCCAATTTTTTCACTAAAATCCGAAATAATTGTCAGATTGTAACAATTGGTACCAACTAACTATAAAAATGGGCTGAAATATTAATTTTCTATGCATGTATGCCGATCGCACAGATTAAAAATCACAAATGCACGATAACCCACGAAAAGAAGACGATTGGAAAAATCTGATACCTACCTGAAAAAATTACTGGTGTTTCAATGAAGTTAAAATGTTGATTTCGTAAAGACACGGATTTTTTTTAAACACTTACTAGAAAATGATCAAATACCTGGCTAGGAACGTATCTTCCAAAGAGTTTGGTGAGAATGTCTGCGGCGGCGTGCGACTCGCGTTAATGAATTAAATAAACTGAATTAATTGAAGTACGCCGACTTTCGTTCCCTCCACCGGTTACTGCTGTACCTCCAAGCGCGCCACGTGCGGATCCACGCGCCCCTTGTAAAGGCCTTTACTCAAAGAAACCGATCCGTCCCGTTGGCGGCGGCGGCCAGTGACGGATTAAGACTTCTTGATGCTCTAAGCAATTGAAGCCTTTCGTGCATCCCTATCCACGGGTTTTTTCACTGTCAGACTTGTACTGACTAAAATCCACGGTGAACCTTCAATAGCCCAAAGGGGTCAAGGGCCATCCCCCCCCGGGCACAGTCAGTTTGCTGACAACTCTTTGAGGAGCGCGTGGATCACGACGCGCCATCGATCCGGAAACGATCCAGGATCGGACGGCGAGTCATCTATTATTCGCCACCCGTGATAAGGAAAACTTTATGTAGGGAAGTACTTCGTTCAGGTGCAGCGTGAATAGTTACACTCAGGGAACGAGATGGTGCTAGACGACTTGTATAGCTCTTTCTCTTTCTCACAGCCTAAAGACTTAAGCTTTAGAAGTTCATGGTTCATGGTAACCCACCGGTAGTTAAAATAGAGTCTAGCCTCTAGGGATATACAGGAGCGAGCGAAGCGAGCTCGATTTTTTTTGCATTTTTCTTGTGTTTTCAATAAATAAGGCACCCAGTTCTATGCACGACGGAATAGCGAGCGAAGCGAGCTAGAAAATTTACGCAATTTCAGTAAGTTTTTGGTGACATGACAGTGAGACGTGATGCCCGTGGGGGGCACCAGAAGAAGCCATGAACAATAAAATCCGTCCTTAGGATTTTTTTGTGCTTCTTCTGGTGGATTAAGGGTTAATCCGTCACTGGCGGCGGGCGGCGGCGACACAATCTAGCGATGATCGTATACAATCTCTGTAAAAACAGCGCATATAAACATTCATATATATTACAGAGATCGCATGGGTTCAGATCGTATCACCGGATCGGATCGCCGGAACGGATCAAGCTCTGTCGATGAAGGCTACAAATCCAACGCTATTTACGAAATGTTTATTTGTTTACAACATTGTTACACCTCGTAACATTAAAACCTGGAATTTGCGTCAATAGAACGAATTTTGCACTTTGAACGAAACGATATATTGTATATTTAAGATGGTACTGCTAAATATATTGACAAATTGTTATTTAACGTGATTTTATTGATAGTTTTGCTCTATATAAATGATAAGGGCAACGGCAGGTTGACGCTTGAAATAATTACAAAATATTTAGATAGGTATGCAGTTATGCACTTTAAAAATATATAATTAGGACACCGTGGATTTTAGTCTGTACTCCGCCCTAGCCCTGTGGCTCCTTTGATATTTATTACCACGTAAAAAAGGGGGCATACGACCGATACAGACATGATTAATTTTTTTTTGCAGTTTTTATGGTATGGAACCCTCCATGCAGAAGCCCGATTTGCACTTGGTAGGTTCTTAAATAGAATTACATTTTATAAAATAATGTGTCTAGTATTTCGGGCCCCAACTAATATATTATGTATACAATACCAAAAACAGTAGGGAAGTGTATAAATAATTGGGAAATAATTAATTAATGCCTACCCAGTACCTAGCGGTAGGTCATTATTTAATTAGCGAAGAATAAAGTTAAAACTGTACAGCATTTTGGCCTACCACAACAATATTAATTATTTATTACTGTCTGGGATTTTTCATTATGTTTTCAATATACAAACTTATACCGCCTTATTACAAAATGGGGTTTAACTTAACTAAAAACCAAGGTTTATATCACCAAAAACTACGGTTTACACAAACGTTATTACAAATCTTGGTTTTGTGGTAAACCATGGTTTAACAGTCGTAGCTGTCAAAGGTGTGTCAAAGTTTCTCAAAGCTACTTTTTCATTGTGTTGTTGTTTTTGTGTTATTTTCACCCAAAATGGATTAAAACGTGCTAGATTTATTTGTTAGTACACATGGCGTATTTAAATGTTAAGACAATGGTTCAAATGACGGTACTAAAGTCAACGTTTTATCTAAGTTTTGTAATACGGAGAAATTTAAACCATGGTTCTGTAGATAAGCCTGGACTTGTTAGTACAGGTTTATACCAAGGTTTATTTAGTTTTTGTACTAAGGCCGATTTAGACCAGGCCGCCAGAAGACATCCATATGCAAAATATGAGGACCGAGTTTTGAGTTTTTTAATATATTTTTACGATTTTCAAGATACATATTTTAGATATTTTTTTTTTTTATACGCATTAACGCATGCGATGCGCATCGTAAAGATGATTTTTTGAGGAAAGAAAAATTTTAGATTGCAAGTGGGATTCGAACCCGCGTCTTCTAAAATAAATAATTAATTAGTTTGGTAGACGCTATCTCATTATCAATATTGATTTGGCTGTAATGTCAACGTGTTGGGTGGAGTTAGTTAAACACTAATCCAAGAGATGGCGCCACGCTACCATGAAGCGTTAACAAGGAATAGAGAATTTCGGCTTGCAAGTGTGGATTGCAATGGCCTAGTTGGTTAAGGCGTCTGGAGTACCTATCCAGAAGACGCGGGTTCGAATCCCACTTGCAATCTAAAATTTTTCTTTCCTCAAAAAATCATATTTTAGATGTTGCCAGCAAATATCGTGGTCCAACAAAAAAAACCGGCCTTTGGTCTCAGATCCATAAAACGTTGATATTTGTGGGTTTCGGTCTGAATTTTCATATGATATGAATTTTCATTACATACTGAATATACTTTATTATAACGAGACCTTGATTAAAATGATTGGAAAATATAGTAGAATCTAAATATTTGAAAGGACAGGGTATGGTCGTAAGACTCGCCTACAGCCGAAATCGCTAAACGTAGAAACTTGGATTTTGGACAATAGTTGCAGTCTACCATTTAGGGGGGATAAAGACGGGATTTTGTGAAAATCGTCCTCTAAAGGTGTGAAAAGGGGTGAAAACTACTGTATGAAAAATCCTATTCCTTGGGTTTATACATTTGAAACATATCAGTCATGAATAAGAACCAAAGTATTTGTATGGAAAAATCATAACGCGTGATCCGATTACTTTGAAAATCAGTATTTATATACGAAAACAGAAATAATCAAACACGTGTTTTTGGATTTTTCGAAAATCACCCCCAAAGTTAGTGAAAAGGGGTATTCAAGTTTTTTTTTTTTTTTTTTGTTTAGTTTTGGTAAGAAGGTCCCTCTTCTTATCGTGCTTACGATGTTTACGATGTTCTCTCATGTCTAAATACAACTGTAAGAAAAACATTGTAAAAGAAATTATTATTTTAAAAGAGTAACCATGGAGTTTCTTGCCGGTTCTTCTCCATGGAAACGACCAACCCGAACCGTGCCAATTATTTTTTTTTTCTTCTCGACGTTTTTTATGTGCCCATTGAGGCCCATGTAAAATAAAATATTTTGATTTTGAAAAGGGAAGGATTTTAAAGCGCTAAACGTGTAACCTGAATTTTGGATGGTAGTTGCAATTTATCATGAGGAGCCCACCAAGAAAGGATTTCACCTTTAAGGGGGTGACAATGGGCATTATTCGTTTTTTAAAACTGAGACGATGTTAAAGTTTGTATAGGAAAATCATAAACCGATGCTAACCGATGAATTTGAAACCCGGTTTAAGGAAATCAGATCAAAAGTAATCAAACACGTGTTTTTGGGTTTTTCAAAAATCGCTCCCTAAATTGGTGAAAAGGGGTGATTAAGTTTTAAGGAAAGGATTTTACTACGTGTAGTGCGGTAGTATTTAAAAATTCTGGACCACTCCGACTGGCAACATGCATTTTTAAATAGTCCTAGAGCCCATTTGCATACTTCATAAATATAAAATAGATTGCGGTCCTCATATTTTGCAAACGAAATTCCTTCTGCGACCTGCACTAATTTGTCAAACTTAACAACTTTTCATGGGTTGAAAGTACTAAACAACTTACAATTGAACCAACTATGAAAGATCAGGTGTTTCAAACTTTGTCAAAAATATTCAAAAATATTGCTGTAAATAAATCTATTCTATATTCTATCTATCTATCTATCTTCTATATTTTTGTACATTAAAAAAAAACTCATAAAATATAGCCAGGGTATTAAAGGACAACCAATAGAACCCATTTCTAGCATTTTTAGAATTTTTGTCTGTTTATCTGTTTGTCTGTTTGTATGTTTATTTGTCCAGGTATCACGTAAAATGTACGAAATTAATGTAGATAACTTTTATACACATTGATTAAGCGTAACTTGGAGAGGAATTTAGTTTTTGTTTCATTGGAATAGGTTCAGTCTATCAAAAGATATTTGAATTTAAAGTGTTTCTTAAGTAAAATTACGGGTGCACTTTGGTCTCACACATTGATTTCGTACGACAGTCGCGCGATCTAACTTCGAATAGAAAAACTACATTATTCAAATAACTGGAATGGACTGAAATGGACTAGAATGGACTGGAGTAGAGCGGAGCGGAGTGGAGCGCAGCGGAGCGGAGTGGAGTGGAGCCGAGCGGAGGGGACTGGAATGGACCGGAATGGATCGGAATGGATCGGAATGGATCGGAATGGATCGGAATGGATCGGAATGGATCGGAATGGATCGGAATGGATCGGAATGGATCGGAATGGATCGGAATGGATCGGAATGGATCGGAATGGATCGGAATGGATCGGAATGGATCGGAATGGATCGGAATGGATCGGAATGGATCGGAATGGATCGGAATGAATCGGAATGGATCAGAATGGATGTGGAGTGGAGCGGAATGGATCGGAATGGATCGGAATGGATCGGAATGGATCGGAATGGATCGGAATGGATCGGAATGGATCGGAATGGATCGGAATGGATCGGAATGGATCGGAATGGATCGGAATGGATCGGAATGGATCGGAATGGATCGGAATGGATCGGAATGGATCGGTATGGATCGGAATGGATCGGAATGGATCGGAATGGATCGGAATGGATCGGAATGGATCGGAATGGATCGGAATGGATCGGAATGGATCGGAATGGATCGGAATGGATCGGAATGGATCGGAATGGATCGGAATGGATCGGAATGGATCGGAATGGATCGGAATGGATCGGAATGGATCGGAATGGATCGGAATGGATCGGAATGGATGTGGAGTGGAGCGGAAGGGAGTGGAGTGCATAGAGCGGGCATTAGGAAAAATAGTCCTACATAAACCTGGAATAGGAGTGTCAAATATTCTTGATTCTATATACAGTGTTTATATGAAAAACGTGGCCTGAAAACAAATACATTGTTCAATTCCGACATCCACGCGATCGAAGTCGCGGGCACAGCTAGTAATCAAATATATTGCATTTTGTACGGTGACAAACACAAATGACCCGACTAGGTAGTTAGACCACAACATAGTCGGGTCTGCCCAAGTTTCATTTGTGTTTAGAAAATTGTAATGCATACTGCATACTATATAATGTTTTGACATTGAATTTAGTTTCATCAAAAACACGTTAAATAAAATAATGAATTGTAAATTAAAAGAATCATAAAAAGTACACTACATTGTTTCTTTGGTTCAATGCAATGAATATTTCAATAGGTAAATAAAAAATTGAATAGCAAATACTACCGGGTTTTGGTGAAAAAAAATCCAAAGTCACTTAAATGCTCACTTATGATTGCTTTTTCAATCATTATTGTACCTCCCCACCTACCCCATTTATGTACTCAAGTTATTTCTATATCGATCTTTAATCTATTTTCCTAGGAAAGTTCAAAAAGGATTACTTAGAAAAACTTGCCCAAGACGTGAGGTAGGTATTACAATACCAACTCTATGCCCTGGGTTTATTCATAATTTTCAAACAAGAAACTTATCTAACTAGAATCCAATATGAACGTCAAAGATAATCCAATAAGAAATGTGACTTTTCAATCAACATAACAAAAATAAATTCTAATTAGAAAATTAACTAAAAGATTCCTTACAAACTATACTGTACTGTTTAATAAGAATTTTGAAAGAAAATTATGAAAGATTTAGAAATTTTCTTATAATTACGTAACTTGAAAACTCACTTTTTTGTTTATGTATATTATCAAATTAAAGTTGTTAAAAGGGTTGTGTTTCACCATAAAAACTATTGTAGAAGTTGTTTGAAACAAATCGGTTAGGTAGTTTTCAAGTTACTACAGTTTTTGTACATACAAAATTTTGTTCCCAGGTTACTCTAAGTGTTTTTGTTCTAGGATTTTTTTTTGTTCACTAATAGTTGTGTGAACTAATCATTTTAGCTTAAAATAGACATAAGGACGGATCAAATGATGTACAATATAGGCGACGAAGGTTTCGGTCGAAGTAAAAATAAAAGGAAAAACGGGCTCAAAATGCAAGTCCCTCTATTCTAAATAAAGAGAATAACATATACTAATGTAATAAAATAATCAAATGAGTCCTCGCACCCACGGTGGGGCAGCAGGGACTGTCAGACTTATACTAACTGAAATTCACGGTGTCCTTCAATAGCCCTTTACGATCCGGGGTCACGGTAGTTCGTTAGACCCGCGGCACACATTAAAACTATTAAAATACACGTATTACATTGACTATATGCGTTCACGTAACACCTGTTACTCGCACGCCCTTAGCAGCTGTCGCCTCGCCTGGCAAGGTCTTGTGCTCTTCAAAACCGCCTGTCATTGTACATACTCATTCCAAAACGTTTACTTAAAAACATATCTAAATTTTAACTTTACAGGAGAAAGTTTATTTTTCCTCATCAAACGTGCACTTTTGAATGCGCCTGGCACATACTTGTGCACCTTGTAATCGCCTGTCATTTTTTTTCCAAGATTTACTATAAATAAACTACATGCTGTTACATTTTCAAGCTTACAGGAACAAGTTTTTTTTTTCAATTTTTTTTACACTTTCAATACTAAATGGTTTGATGATGTGCACGGCTGAGGCCTGCCAGGTCGTCGCTATTACCCATAATATGCTATAAACTATAAGTGTACAAAGTTTTAGCCTTACAGGACGACCGTTAGTCGAAGGTTCAGCAGCTCTCCAGCTAATACGTAGGTAAATAAGTAGGTATCTATGTCATAGAGGTAAAAAGATATGAAAGGGGATTTGACATCCCTCAGGCCTTTGGATGTTTAGATCCACATTTCCCATGACACTCTGTGTGTGTAGGTTTTGTATCGTTTTAACCTAATCAGTGTGTAAACGCACGTAATAAAACCTATAATTAGGTCTATGGAAATTAGATGGTGACTTTAAGTCAAGTTGAAATTGAAACAGAGATGTCAAATTCGGATGCAAGACGTTTTATTTTTGGTCGTTTTAATACACTCAATTTTGTTAGTATTTCGTATGAAAACAAACAATGTTAAAATAAGTCAGATCAAAAGAGTAGATCAAGGCCAGGACAAAAGGGTGCAGAATGAGTGAATGACCGTACTGAAGAGCACAGGCCATGGAAAGAAGATTCCATTCAATAATCCCTCAATCTATTGCCCTGTTTAAACAACTAACACCTGGGCACCGGATCTGCAATAGATCTATAGTTTTATCATATAAAATACTCGGGGAAGGTGGCAAAGAGTCAAATGAACCTCCCATCTTTATGTTTCACAGCCTCCTCAGTGGCAAAAGACAATGGGAAAGTATAGGGAAGATAATATTTAATGTGACAAAAAGATCTGTGGTAGCCGTAGATTTGCGAAATCATGGCGATAGTCCACACACAAGTACTCATAGATACCTGGACCACGCAGAAGATATTCTAATTTTATTTAAAAGACTAGGCGTTGAACAAGCGAGCCTCATTGGACACAGCATGGGAGGCAAAGCAGCCATGTGTTTAGCTTTATTGGAGGTAAAGTCTAACTCTCTATTCCTATGAAATTGACTCGAGACTCATTCATAATAAATACAATAACACTTATACTTTGAATCTTATCATTTCTAAAATTTCTTTATTTTAGCCAATTAAAATAGCAGGCGTATTAGTGCTGGATATTTCGCCTGTGACACCAACTAAGCATTACAGAGACGTATACCCGAAAATATTAACTGCCATGAAGTCCGTGGACTTTAAGACCCCGAAACTAGTCTCTGCTGCTGAAACTGTAGCCGAGAGGCAGCTGAAAGATTTGGTTTCAGATGATTACCTCCTAAGATGTATTATTTCCAATATAGGCATAAATAAAAATAGCAATATTATCGGTTGGAACTTAAATATCGATGTGTTATTGAAAGATATCGAATATATTGCTGATTTTCCTAAATCATCAGTGAAAGGGAAGATGTATTATGGGCCGACACTTTTAATCGGTGGTCAGCTCTCCGATTTACTACCGTAAGTTGAAATGTATTATTTGTATTTTAACATATTTCTATTGATAATTACCTACTTTATTCTTGAGTTGTAGGACACCGCACCGCAAAAGTTGTAAACATTCAAAACCTACCAGGTTTTTACCAACGACCCGGCGGCGCGTCTACTGGGAGGTAGCCGCTAGTGTGCGGCACATTGTTCTTGAATGAACAGAGCTAATTTGTGCCGCACAGTGCTAATTGCACGGAGGAGTTTGTGCGAGTCACTGGAAAGCACATGAAAAGCACTGGCAGTGGCAGCTTACCAACTCTCAACCACTGTAATAAATAAGCCAGTGTATCGTGTATCGCTATGGCCGAAATCAGCTGGATTTTTGACTGTCATACGTAGGTTTCTTTTTTAGGCTCGGAGGAGCTCGTGGCTAAATAATTACAGCCGCACAGGCCGATCTCCCAGGTTAAGCAGCGCTTGCCTAAGTTGGTCTGTGGATGGGTGGACATCTGTCATAGCGAGTTTCCTCCGTGCCTCGGAAAGCATGTAAAGCCGTTGGTCCCGGCTGTCATTTATAGATCTTTGACCGTCGTTACTGGTTAGGGCCTTATCACACTAGCGGTTTGGAAGCGGTTGCGGGGCGGAGCGGCCGCACAGCGAATGCGTTGCGAACACGCCGCGGTTGCGCAGCGAATTCGTTGCGGACGCGCAACGGGATCGCCGCGAACAGCAAAGTGGACGCCATTTTGTACTGCCTCGAACAAACGCCAAAACGTCCGCCCCACTTCAGATCAACGAGGAATTTTTTGCATGAAGACTTTCGAAAAATTCCTCCAGCGCTGAAATTTGGCATAATATGATAAGAGTAGGTGATACAGATTAGATGCATAATCATCCAAATTTTTTTTAGCCGAGAAGTTTTTTTTTACCATAACATGAATATTGTTTATGCGTATCTCTGCGTAAAATTCCTCAGCCTAATCTAATAATGGATCTTCCCAAATTCGTCGATGCTTTCGTTTTCGTTTTCGAAGTAATAACGTCAACAGCAATGTTTCCTCGTCGGAATCCATTTTGTTACTGAGTGTTCAAACACGCGACGAAAACGTAACGCATTTGCCACGCGTCCGCGACGTGTTCGCGACGGATGCGCGGCGTGTTCGCGACGGATGCGCTGCGCGTCCGCTCCGCTCCGCAGCCGCTTCCAAACCGCTAGTATGATAACGGCCTTAGTCAGAAGCTCTAAAGTCTGACAACCAGTCTTACCATGGGGTATGGTATTACCCAGTTACTGGGTTGTGGAGGTCCGACAAGCAGTCGCTCCATGTGAAATACTGATATCTAGCTACATCTGGTTTGACTGGAAGCCGACCCCAATATAGTTGGCAAGCTTCTCTTTTTTAATTATTAATGCGAAACCAGCGCAGATCGCTTGTCGCTATAACATGTTGGTGAAATGCATTTCGGTTGTCTTAGGTCTACCATATATGTTGTGGTTTCAAGTGAACATAATTCCTATACATTTCATTACAGACCGGACGATTTGACAGAGATACGAGCGATGTTCCCGAAAGCTGTTATAACGTACATCTCGGAGGCACGCCACAACGTACATATAGACAACCCCAGAGCATTCCTGGAGATTGCGATCAGTTTCATCAGGACACATCACTACAAGCGGAAATCTAAACCAACGACAATGACTTGATAAATAAATCTTCCATGAGAACGAAAACTTGACTTCCGTCTGTGAATAGTCGCCAGAAAAAAAGAAACTTTTCGCAGAAAAATATTTTGAGTTAACTAATTATCAAGTATTTTTGTTATTGTTTTAATTACGATCTTTATTTGAGTGTGTATGACGTCACAAAATGGCGGCATCACAGGTTCTCTCTTATCGTGGTAGTACCTACCACTTAAAACTTTGATATTATTATAATGTTTTACTTTAAATCTGCAGTTTGTTTGATTGAACGCGCCAATCTGAGAAGCTACTGATTGAAATTATTTTATACTGAAAGGTTTACTCAGTATTTAATTATGACCTGACTAATTTTTTTATTAACAAATAAGAGTCCATTGCAGAGTTTATAGCTATATGTATATTAATTCACACACTTCACATAGAGAAACGGTCAGCCTAACAGCCAATTCAATACATTCGTCATTATCATCATCAGCCGGAAGTCGCCGACTGCTGAACTTTTCTTTATGCAAATAAATAATACTTACTTTACTTATTTCCCCCTCGTAAAACCTCATCCAACCAGAATCCGCCACTTGCATCCATTGGCTGTGATCGACTTTCACGAAATCGGTGAAAAAGCAGTACCTAACTGAAAGTCCGTCTCAATGGCACTCCATCAAAACAGGTCCCTTAACGCGAATGATCAAATTCACATAATTTTCTAATTGATCAAATTAACAAGCAGTCACGATCGCAATCGGTCCAATATTCCACTTCAATTTTCTCTTGCCTAGCCAAGTATACGCCGGTGTGCAGGGAGATTTATGGGATCTCGACATGGTAAGGTTACAATCAGGTTCGTGCTATTCATGTTAGGTAGAGAGGAACTAAAATCCTATAAATTCTTGCCTCATCTCGGTGCAGTGTTTCATTGTTCTAAGAGAGGTCACATTACCACCCTGAATTACAATACTCACCCTTCTTCGTGATTGTAAATACTTGGTACATCCAACCTCCTCGTAGTACGTAGTTTTACTGTGTTCTGTGCATGCATCTATCATTCCTCTGTGTCACAGAGTACAGTAATAATCTCTGTGTTATAGTGTCATCCGAAATCCTAAATTAACAAGCTTTGTGAAATATTTTGTTCGTATTTCAGAAACTTATATTTTGAGCGAACAAAAATTATTGGACCCCATTGTAAAATCGCACCACTTCAAAAACATCTATGCAGTACATTGGTTTATTTCAATCATGCAGGGTTAAGGCTGATGAAGTCATTCGAACTCTGCGATCAAGGTTGTCGATCCAGGTTCGACCTAAATCAGCACTTAATTTAGCTCACAGGATCTACGGTCGCTCCCCGACTCCTGAGAGTGTGCCAATATTTGTGCTCCCTGACTGTCTCGGAACTAAATTCAACTGGGATAGTATGTGTCGGAAGCTCACTAGTTCAACTAAGAAACCCGTGGTTGCAGTGGACGCTCGTAACCATGGAGACAGTCCTTTTAGTGACACACATGACTACGAATCATTAGCTGGTGATGTCTCGCAATTGATAACGGAGTTTGCAATCGACAATAGTATTATCATTGGCCACGGCATCGGAGGCAGGACAGGAATGGTTTTGGCTCTTAATGAGGTTTGAGAATTAATGTATTTATATTTTTAAGGTATTAAACCTTAGGAGAAAACAGTACCCCTAGAGCAGTCATACTCAAACTGTGCTCCCCGGAGCTCCTTTGTGGGGGCTCCGCGAGAATAATAGTAGTTTCTAACTCTCTTCGAGATCAAGCTTAAAACTAACCGATGAATGAAGAAGGCGTTTAAAGTTAATTAAATTAAGAAACGCTTTAAAAAAACTCATTAGATTTTTACTTCTTCACCTATTTTATTAGAGAATACACCTAAAAGATTCTTTAATTTTGAGGTTCCGTCAAAAATTTAGCTTTTCAAAAGGATTCCGCCACCATAAAAGTTTGAGGACCGCTTCCCTAGGGATGCGCTTTATGGTCCGTCATCAAGGTGTAATTGTATAAACCAAAAACTCAGGTCTGGATCGTTGACTCCTCGAATGAATCGTTTATTGCTCCGTATTATTTGCTGCATATTTTGACAAAAGGCAAGGTAATCAAAACCTACAGGGTACTTTTCGCTGACCAGCAAGAAGTGAGAACCAACACTACCCACAAATGAAGGGCAGTCCGATAATTGGTATGTTATATATACGTATGTAACAGAAAAATAACTTAACAAAGTTATAGGCATAACGTTCTTATCCACCTTACTTTATGCCGCGTGATATAAATTTTCTTGTCTTTTTCTGCAGCCTTCTAAAGTAGCAAGTCTGATCGTCATTGATATATCACCTGTATCTACATCAAGTAAGCTATCAGACTGTTTTCCGGAAATATTAAATGTACTGATGTCTGTTGACTTCAAAGGACTGGATTTGTACCAATCAAAGACCGAGGCTAGAAAGAAAATTATGGAAAGCAATTTATTCGATAATGATGCTGAAATACAGCAATTATTATCAAACATTGGAAAATTGCCGGATCAGACATTTGGATGGAAATACAATCTGAAAGCATTGAAGAATGAATTTTCGAATTTAGTCTCATTCCCGGATATAGGAGGATCAAAGTTTACAGCTCCCACACTATTCCTCGCTGGCAAGCTGTCGTACTATGTTCCGTAAGACTTTTTATTTTTTTAGCGTGGTAAAATCATCAAATGAGTCCTCCCACCCCGGGCAGGGCGGGAGGGCTGTCAGACTTGAACTGACTGAAATCCACGGTGTCCTTCAATAGCCCTTTATGTTCCGGGGTCACGGTGATGGTATAGGTCCCGCGACCCCGGCAGGCTTTGGCCCTCTGTGAGGGGGCCCCGTCATTTTGCTAACGCTCTTTAAGGCGCGCGTGGAACACGACGCGCCGTCGACCCGGGATGTTCCGTAAGACTTTTGTTTTCTTACTGTAGTGAATGGTGAGAGGCAGATGCATCGAACCCAAGCCAGTAGTTACTTTGTGTAATTTACTAGCCGTAATCGTATACAAAAACTACAAATTATATAGGATGTCCCGGGAAGTGTGGATACTTGCCTCTTCATAGCCCTTGCCTGCATAATTCACTAATGACCAAGGCATGGTTTGGTGGCCTGCCATGACATCTTATAGCGCGTCTAATTCCAGCGTGGAAAAAAGACAGAGCTATACAAGTTGTTTAGCGCCACCTCGTTCCCACACTGGAATTACTCATGGTTATGGTAGACCTGGAGGGGTATTACAACGTCTTAAAACCAGGCTTATTCCGGCTAGTGAACGTGACAGAGCTAGACAAGTCGTCTTGCGCCATCTTGTTTACTCACTGGAACAAGCCTGGGTTTAAGACGTTGTAATATCATCCCCCCTGAAGGTGAGTTACAAAATCTTAAAACCAGGCTTGCAGCGTTTAAACGTTATAATAAACCCCTGGACCAATGAATTTGATTTGATGAAAAGAATCTATTTTTTATCGTCCCAAAAACGGTTTAAATTCAAAATTTATTTTGGTGTTTTTATCGACGAAGGCTATTTAACATCACGCCACTACAAATAGGAGTAGAGCAGCGGGGTAAATCCACGGGGTCCAGCTAGTTTATAAAATGTCTCATTTGTTTCAGAACGGAAGACATATCGGGAATTCGAGATCTGTTCCCTAAAGCAACATTTCTTTATTTCGATGGTGTTGGACATAATGTACACTTGGATGAGCCCAGCGGCCTTTTGAGTGCCGTCGTAAGATTTCTAGAGTATAATGCATTGATTCCATCGTAATTATTGGTTTAGCCTGCCTGTTTGTGACCCCTGTTGCAAATGTTCATTAAAATATTTGTTTTAATTATGTATTTTCCATTTCTTACGTTTTGAAATTTACTTAGTTACCTAACGACGAAATCAGGAGACAAACTTATGTGCGAAAGGTTCAATATTGGAACTCTTGTTTCACTCACTTATATTTTTTTTATGTTTGCACACCGATTACTCCGTGGTTTCCTGTTTGATTCACCCCCTTAAATATTATTTTTTGTTTGCACACCGATCACTTCGTGGTTCCTGGGTCGATTATTTTAACAGCCCGTTCACCACTTCGGACGCAGTGAGCGGAGCGACGTGCGGTGCTAACAAGACATTAGTTACTTTGTATGCAAGCGTATTCGCTACTGGCAGCGCCTCGTGGCGGGTACATTTGATCTTATCGCTTGCCTTCTCGCGCTATTTCGCTGCTCACAGCGGCAAGGTCAGAAATCAGCCGAAATAGATTTGGACTGGTTTAGGAAGGCACAGTAGTGGCCGCGTGTACAGTTAAGCTGTGATCGAATGTCATCAAAAGATGGAGGAGTGTTGGGTGTCCAGCGGCGAGATGGAGAGGTCATCGCGCATATAGGATGAGGCTGGCACAGGCTCCATACTGGAGGCACAATAAAAATAAAAATTAAACCAAGTCAAAACAATAAATTCACAAATCATGACGTATCCCTGTTTTTTTTTTTGGTAGGTATGTTGTATGAATCCATTAACCCCTATGTAAGTATTTAGATACCCTATGTTGGAGAGGCTATATGATTGAGAGTTGCAAATTTAGCGTACCTACATCGTTTTAATAGCGACTCAAAATCGTAACTTTACCACACGAACGGAAACACATTTCCAGTAACTTCGCTTCAAGTCGCCATCTCGATCACATAACTGACCCTAATGGCAGAAACAACATTACAAAAAAGATAAGAGATACATCATGCTTTGCAATTTAGCGACTTTTAGTTGGGAGCATCCGCTGACAAAGTTTCAGCTTTTATAAAATAACGTAGATCTGGGGTTCACAGGCTCTTGGATTATGTCTTTTGTGTCGACGCAAAACGCGGGCTAGCGATCGGAGGTATCAAATAGAACAGTGTTACAAACTACTTGCTATGTTTGTACAAATTGAGAGGACAGGACTCTCTAGTATTATTACTGTACTCTGTGGACAGGACTATTATGAGCACGATGACATACTTCATGATTTTATCTTTATAAACATAGTTGTTATATTTTTATTAACTTAATAGTTCATTATTACAACAAAAAATAAATATGAAATGGTTATTCTGTGCACAATCCGTAAAATCAGACGTCAGTCGTGTATTGAGTTGAAAAATGTGATAAAAGTATTTCGTTATCAATCAACGGTTGATTTGTCGCATGTAATCCACGGACCCAGTCCCCCACCAGGCGGGGAAGCAATATATGTGCTCCATGGCTTACTTGGATCTCAAAGAAACTGGAGAAGCATGTGTATGAAGATTGCAGATCGTACGAAAAAGCCTGTGATAGCAGTGGATGCACGGAATCATGGCGACAGCCCACACAGTGATCAGCACGACTACATTTCGTTAGCTGCTGATGTGTCTCGACTAATATCTAAACTCTCGACCAAAAAAAATGTTGTTATAGGCCACAGTATGGGAGGCAGAACGGGAATGGTACTAGCATTGACAGAGGTTCGATCATGACTCGACAATTTATAGTAATTTAGTTTTCTTCAGACATGGATACATAATAAGTCAGTAAAGTAAAATTCATGTGACTGCGGGTCAGCAATATTCCCAATGATTCACTTCGCGAAATAATAATAGAAGAATAGCCAATGACGATGCGATGTGAATCCTGGGGGATATTGCATAAAATATATACCTCGGTTAGTTTTCTCTGACTGTTCGTACCATATTAGTGAGAGCCATAGTGAGAGGATAGGTTGATCCTCAAAGTCACAACGTAATGACCCACGCGATCTACGTCACATTCCTTAGTTTTTTTTCTTTATTTGCAGCCAGCCAAAGTAGCGAGATTAATTGTGGTAGATATATCGCCAGTCATCAATAAAGGCGGTCGACTGCTTGACTTCTTCCCTACGGTCATCAGTGCAATGGAAAGTGTTGACTTTACTGGGGCGGATTCAATACAAAAAGCACGAAACATAGCCAAAAGCAAATTATCAGGATTATTCGATAGTGAAGAGAGCATGTTTTTCATTCTGATGAATATTGGAAAGCTTTCTGATAAATCTTTTGGGTGGAAGTGCAATGTTAAAGCCTTGGCGAAACATTTTCCTAATATCGCCGAATTTCCCGATATGTCTGGAAAAACTTATGATGGGCCCACGTTATTCATCGGCGGCAAGCTGTCTGACTATATACCGTAAGCTTAAATTATTATTTCCTTTATTCATTTTTTTACGTTACTTTCTACATTTTTAAATATTTTTACAAAAACTCTATCGGGAACAGGGTCCAAGCAACCGGCAGTCAGGGCTCCAAAGTAAGGAATCTCCTAACAATGCGCGCCGTGTCCAGAAGAACTGCTCACTGAATCTGGCCGTTAATCCAGCTGCCCAACGAGAGCCTCCTGAGATGTTGGTCGAGGCTCTTGGCGATTAAGCCATGAACCGACACGACTATCAGCACAATGACTGCTGAATCCACATCCCACAATCCCACATATCGACAACCTCGCGAGCCAAATCAATTTATTTGATTTGCTTATCTTTTCTTAAATTAAATTGATTATTATAGTAACTAAATGCACTCTTGTGCACACCCAAATGTCCTTTCTTTGGTATTGTTCATCGTATTGTTATCGTTGATCTCCTTGAGCTATATGAGTCGATCTACTTACACGATAACCGACAATTGCTTACAATAACTGAACAGATCCACGTAATCTGCGTCGTTCTTCCCTCAAAAGACCATCTCAGACCCGCATGGTCCTCGTATGACTTGAGAATATGTTTGGATGTTAAAAGAGAATGGTGACCTCTGAGTTTGTTTCGGCTGTCTCTTTTCAGAGGAGTCAGGTGCGAAACATCGGCCTCATTTAGCTTCTATTTGTAGCGTGTAAAAGAGTTTTTGCCCCTTTTTAATTTTTTTTGGCGCCCGGGCTCGCGTTTCGTGGAAGGAGTGGAGGGAGACCTTTGTCCAGGAGTGGGACAGAGCAGGCTGATAAAAAAAATGTGTTTTTTAATAATCAACTAACAAAATAAATTTGATTTATGAACACATATACGATGTCTTACCTATACTGCTGGGTGCCTGAGTATCTAATTACTATTTCTGTGAGCTCAACAATCAGTTTTATTTCAGTCCTGGCGACATAACAGGAATCAAGAAGTTATTTCCTAAAGCTGATTTGGTGTATATTGAAGATGCCGGACATAATGTACATGCTGAGACACCAAATGCCTTCTTCAACGAGGTCGTGCGGTTTCTTTCCTGAAATACGAAGAATCAAGCTTAAATTTTAAGATGAAAATACGCGAGCTGTAGGAATTACTGCATTCTTATTATTTGTTTTTACCATGTTACGAAAACTTTAGCTGCAAGACCTGCAATAAAAATTAATATAAAAATAAGTGCGTTTAAAAATTATAACATTTTTGTAACGTTCCACATGAAGATAGTGCTTATCAATAACTTATCATCACTAGCCAACTGCTGCACTATCCATGCTGTGAATGTAAACAGAAAATATTCAATATCTGTTCGAGACAGCTCTTGCTTGACCGGACGGTGAAAAGTGAATTTCGTGCAGTAACAAGAATCAGGACAGGAACTCTTTAATTTAATTTTCTTAATTTTACTTACTACTACTTCTCCCTTTTTTTTTTTTTTTTTTACGTGTAAAATCATCAAATGAGACCTCCCACCCCGGGCAGGGCGAGATGTACTGTCAGACTTGTACTGACTAAAATCCACGGTGTCCTTCAATAGCCCTTTATGTTCCGGGGTCACGGTGATGCTATAAGACCCGCGACCCCGGCAGGTTTTAGCCCTCTGAGAGGGGGCCTCGTCATTATGCTGACGCTCTTTGAGGCGCGCGTGGAACACGACGCGCCGTCGACCCGGGCATGGTCCATGGTCGGGCGGCGAGTTGCCCTTTACTCGCCGCCCGCATGCCCGCGCCTACGGTGGCCGGAGATCGTCTTGCGACGTCCGACGCCGTGGGCGTCCACCACCGCGGGTGGGGCGAAGGGAGGACCTTGTCCTCTCTCTCACGCGGCCCGCCTCCTCCTTCGCGAGCATGACTGCTTCGCAGAAGGAGGCGACCGCTTCCCACTCCGTCTCGCCCCGCAGCATGGCCGCGACCAGTGCTGGGCGCGAGAGGTCTCCGCCTATCGCCGCCGTGAGGACACGTCGGTGCTCCGCCCAAGCGGGGCAATCCTGCACCGTATGCTCGACTGTGTCCTCCGGGCGATCTTCGCAGTGGTGGTGGTGAAACCCAGGCGTTTCTTCCTTTCCCATAAGACACAGGTACCTCCCGAAACATCCGTGTCCGGTGAGGACCTGCGTCAAGCGGGAGGTTAGGACGCCGTGACGTCTCTCCAGCCACTCCTCAAAGAGGGGTCTTATCGCCGCTATTGCGGCGTGCCCGATGACTACTTCTCCCTACGGTGCGTTTACAAACTTTTATACTAACATACAAATCATTCAGACTGATTCAGACCCAGAACAATTACCTTCTTGTCATCATGCAAATATTCGTCCGGTACGGGAATTGAACCCGCCGCGACATGTAGCCGCCTTAATAGTTTTAATAATTCAACTACGCCTTGTGACCTCATTATCTTTTTTTTACCATTGTAGTGTGCAGCTCGCCTAGCCAAAGCGCCTAGCCTTATATTTGTAACTGGATAACTGGACACCATATTACTATAAAACATAGCGACTCTGCTAGGATTCGAACCTGGAATCTGTCCTACTATTTTATTGTTTTTCTTTATTGAGTGTGACAATCATGGTCCATGTTCTATGTCTATGGTTTACTGCATCAGTTTTTTCATTCGGTCATTCACAAAATGCAGTCGCAGCCTGTGGTCGCAGCGGAGACATAAGGGTGCTTGTACACGATGTATGTAACTGGAACAAGTAAAGGTGCGGGTTATCCGCGCGAGTAACATGCGCAAGGTACTTGATCAAGTTACTCGCTTGTACATGTTTCAAATGACTGGAGCAAGTAAAGACGCTTAGCTTTGGTACATGCTCAAGTCGCTGGACCCGCAAGTTTTTCAATGGGTTCTTGTACACGATGCGTCCGTGCATGTAGCTTGAGCATTTTGAGGTACTTGCGCGGGTTACATGCACCGTGTACAAGCACCCTAAAGTCAAATAAACAATCGAGCTGTCATGATTGGTCATGATGTCAATGAAGTTGTCATCAAAAAAATGTAACCCAAGAGTACGCAATGTCAAGCAAATAACCTTCAAAATTATTATTATCATTTAGCAAAATACACCAAAATAAAAATGTTACTCAGCGGAGTAACTTTCAGAAATGTATTCAATAGCTTGAACTCGTGCCCCAAATTTCTCCCCGGTGTTACACAAATTGCCCAAAGACTGCTGGCATCTACGTCAGAAAATGCAGAAACTGTGGACTTGGCCTACGCTTCTTACGAAAGTACAACTGATTCGAATACTACAGAACGGCCACCTCTAGTCATATTACACGGTTTATTAGGATCTAAAAACAATTGGAACAGTATGAGCAAAGCTATCCATAGGACCACTGGTAGGAAAGTTATAAGTGTAGATGCACGGAACCATGGGGACAGCAGACATGCCTCGCAGCACACATACGTGCATATGGCACACGACGTCATGAAGCTACTTAAGAAGCTAGAGTTGTCTAAGGTTTCTATCATGGGCCACAGTATGGGCGGACGCACGGCTATGGTGCTGTCACTGCTCTGTGTAAGTTGTACGTAGTTAGTTCATCCTTGAAGTAACCATGACCTGTTAAAATTACATTAAATCACATAGTTTAATAATAATGGCATGTTTTTATAAAATAAATAATAGTGTTTGAGTTATTAATCACTTCTTTACAAATTGTTTCAGTCTGACATGGTCTCCAGTCTCATTGTGGTTGATATTTCTCCTGTGAAGACAAGTCCACAAATCTTCTCTATGGCTAGTTTATTTGATGCTATGACTGCAGTAGCAATCAGACCAGGAATTGCTATGTCCAAAGCTCGGAAATTGGCTGATGAGCAACTGAAAGGAATAACTCCTGATATCAACCTGAGGAATTTCTTAATAACTAATTTAGTACAAACAAATACTGGCTCATATACTTGGAGGGTAAACATAGCAGCATTAAGGGATAACTTCCACTCACATATATCAAATTTTCCCACAAATCTAAAAGGACTTCAGTATTGCGGACCTACACTGTTTATAGGAGGATCTCTATCTGATTACATAGGGTATGTATGAGATTCTTGTGCTCATATTTAATTACCTCTGCCTGTAACTACAGGCAGAGGCAGTCCATTTCTTATTTAATTTCAGGTGCCATAGATTGTTTCGTATCTTCTCATGGATGCATGATCGTATGTTCTCATGGATGATGTACTGTTCAAAATAAACTTAAGAAGTACATAAGCATTCAAAATGGGGCATTGGTACTAGTCTAGGTTTGAACTCACAACTCGCATATTCTATTCATGAGGCAAACTTAGCCCGAACAATATCAATAAAAATGAGAATCTATAGTTCGAGCCAAATAAGTGTGGAATAAAATTCGTTGACCCCCATGTAACAATGTATTCCAATATTTCAACCCCATTCGAAAAAATGTAAAGAAAGTGTTGTAACACGATCAAAACAAACAAATCAAACAAATCGTGGTAAGAGGCAACTGTAACCTTACATTTTATTTTGAAATTCGAACGAAATTCTCTGTTAATTATAAAATTTTAACATTATTTCTTATCCTTTTTACAGCAAAAATGACCTGAAAGAAATCCAGGAATACTTCCCTCTCGCAGAGCTGACTTTTATAGATGGAGCTGGTCACTGGGTACATAGCCAAAAGCCAGAAAAATTCCTAGAAACAGTTTGTAATTTTCTAAAAGATAAATAGGAATATCAGTCTAATATAAATTATTGCGATTCTCATTACCTGAGTTAGTCATCAACTTTTGAATAGTAATATAATTGTTATTAGTTTATTTATTGTTACATCCATAGCGGATGAATAAAATGTGATATGCCACGAGAATTTTATTTTTGCATTTAATTTTGACCAACTTCTAACCACATTCTCACGCCAACATGGTAACATATCTAACAGTGGCCACAATTTAGAGATAAGTTAGTTGTGATAAGCAAAGGCCTATCAATAATAACTATGAATATGACATCATGCCTATATTCCCGGAAAGTGTAGACAACGAATCTATACTTACGTCGTCGATCGATCGTGGAATTAGCCAAATTGTAATTTGTCTACGCATATCGTGGTACGGTCATAGCACACGTTTCAGACTTTCAACTCGAAAAGGGATAGTCACCGTATTGCTTTTCGGCGCGCCGTCAGGCGTCAACCCGTAAACGCGAGCGGATCACCAACTCCGATACGCCGACTCAAGTACTTAGGCGATGCCGTGCTCACGGCTCACCGAATGCTGAGTCGACCTCGCTGGCACCCAGCACATGGGCGGTGACGACCTGCAGTGCTATTCTCTGTGCCGCAGGCGCTTTACGGTTTGCCTTTATTGAATTTTCAACTTTATATTCTAGGTAAATAAAGTTGAAAATGTATTATCGGTTTAAAAATATAAATGGAAAACCCAACCGAGACAATACCTATTTGATCCCAAGACTTATGAGCTAGGCAAGCTCTCAATGCTGAGCAGTTGAGCAAACCAACCGAAAAGAAACCATTTTTTTTCTAAACCGACAGAATAGTTTTAATAGTACATACCACATAAGGAACTAGGAATTTCTCCTGTGTCACGTGTCACGTTTACAAAAATCACATACACAAACATCCAGATCCGGAAAAAGTAGGTAGTTAGGTCATACAAATAATGTTCCGTGCGGGAATTGAACCCGCAAACAAACTGCACAGCAGTCAAAGTCGAACATTCAGCCACTGCGCCGTTTCGATAATGTAATCAATATGTGACAATTTTTTTTTTTACCGGCCTAGTAGGTACCTACGTGGTACCAAAAAATTAAGTAAGTATGTCGGAAATACTCCAAAACGATACAAACGCCAGCACATATCCCAATCTGTCAAATCCCAATCGAACACAAAGTTCTTCGTTTGGATAAACTTGAAAATATAAGAAAATTGACAGATTCTGATTGGTTGATGTGCTGGAGTCTGTAGATTCAAATAAAAATAGGTAAATAGAGTACCTACCTACCTAGTCAATTCACAATGAACATTAGTAGGTACTAGGTAGCATCTGTCTACCCCTATGGGATGGTATGGGAAAATCGCTTGAGTTTACGCATGTATGAGCATTCTAGGCTGATTTCCATTTGTTTTTTTTTTAAACATAGGAACCCCACACTAGGAAATTCTCCTGTGTCATGGCCGTCATGGGTACGTTTACAAACATAGAAACTCACGCTTACACAAACACTCAGACCCGGAAGAACTATTAGTTAGCCATACAAATATTTGTTCAGTGCGGAAATCGAACCCGCGACACACAGCGCAGCAGTCCAATTGCTCAACCACTGCGCCAAACGTGCTCTCAATTGATCCAGTAGCTGGACCCAGTGGCACTGGAATAGTGTAAACATTTCAATCATCATGAATACATCGGAACAAAATACGTACGTTCATATTTTCTAGTCAATTTTCGATTGATTCTAGCCAGTGACGGATTAACCCTTAATCAAATTAAGCAATTGCCTAGGGCATCACGTCTGGGGGGGGCCAGAGGGGGACCAGAAGAAGCACAAAAAATCCTAAGGACAGATTTTATTGTGCTACTTCTGGCAAATTTATTAATCTGTGCTTCTGGTGCCCCCCATGGGCATCACGTCTCACCAAAAACTAACTGACTGCTTAAATTTTCTAGCTCGCTTCGCTCGCTATTCCATAGGCTTGGTTACCTTATTAAATGCATATAAAAGAAAGGGGCAAAAAAAATCGAGCTCGCTTCGCTCGCTCTTGCTTATCCCTAGGTTCTGTTTTACCTACTGAGCGAAGTACTTCTCTACATAATACCTTCCAAATGAATACGTTAAAATTAAAGGCAGACACTACTGTGGATAGGTGGGAGACCCTCACGGCAACGGACGTCGCGAGTCGATTTCAGGCCACCGTACGCGCAGTCATACGGATGGCGAAGAATGGGTGACTCGCCGATCGACGATCATGGACTGTTCCAGGGTCGACGATGTTGTGTTCCACGCGCACCTCAAAGAGCTGTCAGCAAACTGACTGTGATTTAGAGGGAAATGACTGCTGGGGTCGCGGGACTATCTCATCAAGTAACCGTGATCCTGGAACGTAAAGGGCTATTGAAGAATCATTGTGGACTTTAGTCAGTACAAGTCTGACAGTCCCTCCCGTCCCGGCCTGGGCGGGACGACATATTTGAAGTAATTAATGACGAAAAAATAAACCTGTGAATATGTGGGCACCAAAGGCTTCAATTGCTTAGGGCATCAAGTAGTCTTAATCCGTCACGGATTCTAGCGATTGATTGGAACTAGATTAACATAACCATGTTTTAATTCAGTATGGCGTACAATTATCGCTTTCTATATTTTTAATCCGCTGCCGCTGGATCGAGCTACAGGAACCGCAAAAATTACCATAAACGAAAGCTTTGTGGAATAATAAATAAACTAAGTTGAAAACACTGATGGTTTGGTCGTATGTTACAAAACTAATAAAAGGCAGATATGAGTAAATCGATCAGTAACGAGGAACCCGCAACCGCCGTGCTTGTAGGCAGTTCCGAATTAACCCATAAGCAGGGGCTCCATCATGTATACTCTCTACTAAGTCTGTGGGCTCCATAATAAGGACCGAAACCATTATTTGCTAGAGGCCGTGGGTTTTGGAGAATACAAATCCGCCGTCTCTGACACCTTTAAGAAACCAAATCTATCTGAGGAAGACAGCTTAAATTTTCTAGCTCACTTCACTCGCTATTCCATCATAGGGTGAGTTAGCTCTGCATAAGTTTACAAAGTTTCACTTTATTCGTTTTTGGTACGAATAAACGAAACATGTCTTATTCACTGTTTAAGGAAAGGTGCAATAAAAATCGAGCTAACTTCGCTCTCTCTTTCATTCCCTTTTAAAAAAAGGTTTCTATTTTATGCAGTAACGAAACTAAGTTTACCGATGATAGGGCCGAATCTAAGCTAATGGTGCCCCGCCATAGCTTAGATTCACATATTACTTAGATTGCTAAGGGCTTTATTTTACCGGATTAAGACTTTAAACTTGATGCCTGCTTGTATTTAATAAAGTGGAGGACGCGATGGAATCATAGGTCGTAACTCGTAGCCCCCGGAACGCAAAGAGCAACTGAAGGAACGGTATGGTTTCTATGGAATAAAGATCACTAAGGACAGTATAGGTAATTAGGTACCTTTAGTTGCCATTAATTTTCTGGTTACTTACTATCATTGGCATTATGTTTCCTGCTTTACGTTTACTGCTCACCACAAAAAAATGATAGTATGTATTTCTCACCGTATTTTATCAGTTCCCGTGTGGTTTTGCACTCCGAATATTGCACCCCATACTATTTCAGGGCATGGTATAAATTGACGTGATTTCTTAAAACAATCATTCCACTTCACAGTTTCTGTGAAGTGAGTATTATTTTAGTATAACTTTGTTTAATTGTTAATTTATCCCAAAATGGCTACTCCTGACGAAATCATAGAGCACTTCAAGTTGCTGTTCGATAGGCCAAACGAACCGTTGATCACTCCGAAGGGCGACCAACGGGCGGTCTTCCAGCTCTCAGAAAAACTTGTGGTAAGTTATTTATTTATTGTTATTTATTTAATCCTTATACCTAAGGATATTATATATTATATCCGTGTTCTGAAGTTGATAAACTTAACAGGTAGTTAACTGTTTGTTACGTAGTCCTAGTCATTTTTTAGGAGCAAACGGAGGGTATGACGCATTCAAACCGTCTGAAAACCCACTGTTCCTTTAACTGCGATTAGCGGGTTGAGGCCCGGGAGATACTAATAAGTTCGCGCGCTTTTAGGGTCCCAAAATGATCATAGACTGGCCTGCGGGCCCATATAAATCATTAATCAGTTACGTCGAAATAATAAGCTAGTATAAACTATATTTATTTTCGTATAGCCCCCGGAATACGCAAGCAATGGCGTCGAATTAAACGACCGTTTCGGTGACGATGCCACTGAGAAAATTCCGCTGAAGACCTTAGCCTCGTACCCAGCCTTCACCAAAGCGTCGCAGCTGCCTACCGATGCGGACTTCTCACTGTTCCTGCCGAAGCACCAGGAAATGGCTACCGAAGTCATTGACGCACTTTTAGGTGAGTCACTCCATGAACAACAAAACTATGAAATGATTTAATCTTGTTGAAAGTGAAATACACTCTCCTATGTTGTTACCAAGCTTTAGTTTCATAAAATGAAACATAAAATTACAATGAAAACATTTATTAACATTTAGTAGCTTACATTACAATATATTTGTCTCTTTTTGTAGATGTACCTGAGAATCAGCTGCAAGACTTTCTGTCAACATGTGTGTTTGCAAGAGCAAATCTCAACCCTCAGCTCTTTAACTACTGTTACTCAGTAGCTCTGATGCATCGGTAAGTTGACACTTTTATAACTTAATTATAAATTATAATAAATATGCAGAATACATAAAAGCATTTGCCTAATAGCCTTTCTTTTCTAAAAATATTATTATTTTAGTTGTTTTCATTTGCAAGTATAGCTGGTTAGTAACTATTTATTTTGATTATTATATTAAAAACTTCTTAGTTGATCTACTTTTGAAACTAAAACCAAACCCTTCTTTTCAGTGAGGACACCAAGAAAGTACCCATTCAGAACTTCGCAGAGACTTTCCCTTCAAAGTTCATGGACTCTCAGGTGTTCCAGAGAGCCCGTGAGGTGACGGCTGTGATCCCTCAGACTGTGCCAGTAAGTTACATTACTTATCTTTGCCTCCGCAGCAATTATCACATTTTTTGTCTGTGTCAGAGCACAGTACAGGTTTATAGTTGGGTGTCCAAGGTCCAAGACTATCATTAGAATAGAAATCCATTGGATATGTCCCATCATCTTTCAACCACTTGCTATTACCTAATGATACAGAAAACTCATATGGGGTCAACAATGGCTTTGGAAAAGCTGTTCCCCAGTCAATGGACAGTCTTGGGCAAGCCACCTGAACAAAGGCATCAAGTCCAAATAACGCTAACTTACTAGGGAAAATCTCTGACAGAAGGATCTTTACAAATGTTTTGTCAGAGTTGCTGACTTGCTTTTCTAAATTACTTAAAACTTTAGTACTGCCTTGTCTCCCTAATGTTCCAAGAATAAGACCAAAACTGTCTGCTCTTTCAGCAGTTTTAATCTGATTTTGTCTATTTGACTGCATTACTGAGTGCTCATACAACTCTGAAGTAAATTTCTTCTCATAAGGGTCATATTTATAAGCTGCAATAGTTGGATTAGCTATCATGACAGATTCCAGGTGAAATCTGCCATCTCCTAGATATATGACTACATCAGAGTTTAACTTAGGAGATGTACAGCCGAGGATCTCTCCAGGTGATAAGGGTTTACATTGTGGCACAGTCACTGTATATTCTTCATTTCTTAAAATCTTGGCAACAGAATGCAAGGTTGTAACAAATTGAATTGTACTAACTAAAGCTAAGTGAGTTTGTTTAGGAAAGTTTAGTTTAACAGTTTCCACAAAATGTGATGGATCAATCTTTATATCAACAAATATGTAAAGTACCTTAATGTCACATGTTTGGTCAATGGGTATGAGGCAAGAGTGCCCATAATGTACCAGCAGATCGACCCCAAGTGCGATCGCGGTGAAATCGTCGATACAGCACGCACCATATGTCACATCACCCATAATAACAGTATCAGCTTCAGTAAATGTCTCTATTATATCACACAGCGTCGTTGCAAACATTGTAAGACCTGTAACGAAATATTCACAGATATAATTATTTGTACTTCTTATTACAAACAGCAAAAAATATATAAATCACACATGAATACCTTCAGGTAATTGAAGAGCCACTCGTTTTGAACCCAAAGACCTTATTCTCCATATTGTCTTGTGTATTTCAAAATTGTAATTTTGTGGTAAAGCTTCACACGCTCTATTAACAAGGGGATCGTTTAATAACTCAGTTGGAATTTTGTTCACAGCGCGTATGTTTGGTTTGAAAGTCTTCCTTTGACCTTCTGGTTTTGCACGTACTACGACTACGCCGGGGTTTAAACCAAAATCTTCCATTTTAGGAACACTATAACATTTTATTTTCACTTATTGAAAACCTAATAATGCAAAAATAAATATTAATCAGGTTATTATTTTCATCAAAATATAAACACGCGCGGTGGCGTACGTGACTTTTTACATGAATTGAATTTACGTTCCGTTTTAAAATTTGTCAGACAAGATGACAGATATATCTATACCTAAATCAGTCTAAAACCACAGAACATAGTTATGAATTTTAAATACAAAAAATTACTTGCGTTGACTTTTTGATAATAATTTTATTATTATTATTTTATAATGTTCTATACCCAATATGTTTTCAACAAGTTTTCAATATCAATGTAGTACCTATCTACAGTTAGCGTATGCGTTTAACGAAGCAGCCAAATGACAATGACAAAACAAACTGTCAAATACGAACTGACAAATACGTTTCGTTACACGTTAATAATAAGAGGCCGTATTTTACAATAGATCCATTAGAATTGATCTGACACAATCTAAATTAGTCCATTAATTCATGCAAAAATTACGAGTAAACCTCCGAATGATAGATTATAAGCCGGAAACTCGTACACCTTATTTCTATTGTTCTAAAGGTAGAATAAAATAAATGCTATAATCTAAACGAGTTTCCTATATCAAATACCCTATCTACATCTCATTCCGAGGTATCCAATCCGATATCCTAATCTGACTGGAATAAATGAACTTGAGCAGTCAAGGTTACTAATATACGTTTGTTTACGTTCTTAACATTATCTATTATTCATTTTGCCGAGAAAGTCGTAACGGCCATGAATGGCCCGGAGACTCAGCGCCTTCGCGCATTATGGGGCCAGGCGTTAATGAAATCTTAGACTGCATTAGGGTTCTCCCACATCTAACGACGCAGAATCGGTCAAGAAAGCCTTTATGTCTACGTAATAAGGGTTAGGTTAGGTTACATAAACCGTTCGCATCGGCTCGGCTCGGACGACGCGGCCCGACGCCGGCCGACGGCGAAACGAGCCGTTCGCCTTCAGACAACCCTTCAGATGATTGCGATAAGTATAGTAATGTTTTTAATGATAAATGTGGCAGCACCTTTAGTCGTAGGCTGTTGGAACGAATAATATTTGCCAAAAATCCACTTATTCCTTATTTACACAGATTTTTCATAAATTATTTAACTTATACAGCGCACACCGATCATCATCCCTCGGGACTACACTGCGACTGATTTAGAAGAAGAACATCGTTTAGCCTACTGGCGAGAAGATATTGGTGTTAACCTACATCACTGGCATTGGCATCTCGTTTATCCGTTCACAGCATCACGGATTTCCATCGTAAACAAGGATCGTCGCGGCGAGCTCTTTTTCTACATGCATCAGCAACTTATCGCTCGGTAATTATTCCCTATTTATAAAAAAATTAAAAAGTTTATTTTTTATTATTAGTTAACTCTCTTAACGAAAGTTTTTTTTTATATATAAAACTTTGCCCAACACTATGACGAGTAATGAATTTCTTCTGTGTCGTGGATGCGTTTACAAACAGGAAGTCACATGCACAAACACCAAGACCCGGAACAACTACTTGCAGATCATACAAATATTTGTTCCCTGCGGGGATCAAACCTGCGAAACGCGGCACAGCAGTCGAACGCACAACCACTGCTCCAACCCTGCCGTCGAAAAGACTTGGTCCTTTTATCTGATCGTTTTCGGTCGTTTCTATTATTTTTCAGTTACAATTGTGAGCGCCTTAACAACTCACTGAAGCGAGTGAAGAAGTTCAGTAACTGGAGGGAGCCTATCCCTGAGGCTTACTTCCCCAAACTGGACTCTCTGACGTCATCCCGCGGCTGGCCACCACGGCAAGCCAATATGAGGTGGCAAAACTTGAACCGTCCCGCTGACGGACTTGATATAACCATCGACGACATGGAAAGATGGAGGAGGAATATTGAGGAAGCTATCTCTACCGGCATGGTGACTAACGTAAGTTAACTTTACATGCATTATAAAATTTATTAAGGAAGTGTATTACTTAATGATAGTCCTCTTGACGGATTTCGGCTACGGCGACCAATCTCAGCGTAGATCCGCCATCTACGAGGGACATTTTATAGTGCACAAATGTGTGCGCAGGCACAGGTTCACTCTCAGGCGGCCAAAATGAACAGAGGTCCTACCATGGCGTCTCAAAGCGAGAGTAGTTCCATTGTGGGTAAGAGACAGAGCTATACAAGTCGTCTAGCGCCATCTCGTTCCCACAGTGGAACTACTCTCGCTATAAGAGACATCATGGTAGGTCCCCTGTTCCTTTACACTCATAGTTCGATGAGACGGCAATCCGACACGACACAATAGAGAGATCAGGCGCCAGATCAGGAAATTGCACTTAGGACACCACGCTCACAGCTGTTGCGCTTGCGTCCCAGTTACAAATACTTACGTAGATAACCTACTAAACTTTAATTATTTTCATAATTTTAAACACCAATCATGATTGCAGGCTGACGGTACTACAGCCCCGCTGGATATCGACAAGCTCGGTAACATGTTGGAGGCGAGCATCTTGAGTCCTAACATGAACCTCTACGGGAGCATCCACAACAACGGACACAGCTTTTCAGCTTACATACACGACCCTAACCACCGCTATTTGGTAAGTAACTGGAGAAGGGGTGACATATCCGTCTTAAATCAATGATAGCTGGCTAGGCCTCTGCTCAAGTAACATCTGTAAACCGATATTCTATCATTATTTTTGTTTTGGCCGAAATATATTATGTCCACCAGCTTTTGCTAGAGTCTGTCGCTTCACCGACAGTCTTGCATCAGCGTTCGCGCCTTAGCTAGTGGCTCTCCGCCTGCCGCAATCGTACTACAAAATTATAGGTTCCTCTACTTATTGCTCTTTTTGTCTGACAAAATATTATAAGTAAACCTACTTTTACAGGAAAGCTTTGGAGTAATTGCTGACGAAGCTACCACAATGCGTGATCCGTTCTTCTTCCGTTGGCATGCGTGGATCGACGACATCTGCCAGTCGCACAAAGAGTCATCTTATGTACGCCGCTACACTCGTTCAGAGGTATGTTGTTCAAATAAAATAAAAACAGACAGGTACACAACATTTGCTTACGTCTACTTGTTATGAATTCAAATAAATGAGCAGTAAATGCTCTTTTTATTTATTTTTTTACGTGGCAAAATCATCAAATGAGACCTCCCAACCCGGGCAGGGCGAGAGGTACTGTCAGACTTGTACTGACTAAAATCCACGGTGTCCTTCAATAGCCCTTTATGTTCCGGGGTCACGGTGATGGTATAAGACCCGCGACCAGCAGTAAATGCTCTTGGAATGAAAATGGACCTTTTTTGACGAAAACAGTCATACTTACTACAACTAATTAAGTTTTAATAGCTCAGTGCTCTATTGCTTATAGCTTGAAAACCCCGGTGTTCAAGTCACATCCGTGGCGGTCGAAACTGACGGAGGTCAAGCTAACACATTGAACACCTTCTGGATGTCAAGTGATGTCGACCTCTCCAAAGGCATGGACTTCTCCGACCGTGGACCCGTTTATGCGCGCTTCACTCATCTTAATCACAGACCCTTCCGTTACGTGTAAGTACTTACAGCTTCTAAAAAACAAACCTGAAATAGGTCTTTCGTTTGTTTCATATGACCTACCTACTTACATGCAAAGTTTTGTAACTACCTATAAAATATTTTCAGTATAAACTGTAACAACACCGGAAGCGCCCGTCGTACAACCGTTCGCATCTTCCTCGCGCCCAAGTTTGACGAACGCAACTTGGTCTGGTCTCTCGCCGACCAGCGCAAGATGTTCATAGAAATGGACAGATTCGTAACTCCATGTGAGTATTTTTGTTATCGCGTTATTTCGTTAATCACTATGCTGGAGACTGGGAACAAAATATTCAAGACGTCACCTCACCAATTGCTTTTAATTATTTAAGTATTCTTTGCATTGTTCCAGTAAACGCCGGTCAAAACACCATCACCCGTTTATCGACGCAGTCTTCCGTGACGATTCCGTTCGAGCAAACATTCCGCGACCTGTCTCCGCAGGGCAGCGACCCTCGGCAGCCCAGTCTCGCTGAGTTCAACTTCTGCGGCTGCGGCTGGCCCCAACACATGCTGGTCCCCAAGGGCACAGAGGCAGGCGCCGCCTACCAGCTCTTCGTTATGCTCTCCAACTACGATCTTGACAGCGTAAGTACCTACTCCTCATACCCCTCAATTAACTTTGCTACCTATTAGGTATGCAATTATCTTGTTTACCTACATGTTTTTATTCAACCAGGTGGACCAACCCGATGGCTCCCAGCTGAGCTGCGTTGAAGCATCCAGTTTCTGTGGTCTGAAGGATAAGAAGTACCCTGACCGCCGCGCTATGGGCTTCCCCTTCGACAGACCATCAAGCACGGCCAGTAACATTGAAGACTTCATCCTTCCCAATATGGGTCTCCAGGATGTCACAATTCGCCTGACAAACCAAGTTGAGCAAAACCCAAGGAACCCAACTAGCTGAATCATATCGTTCTAAATAATATTAGTTCGTGGTACATATTTGTCTGAGATTACCTCTGTATTTAATTAGGTAGCAAATAAAAAAAAGGCTGATTACCTATTAAGTTAAAAGAAGCAAGTGTAAATATTGTAAATAAAATTAGGAATTATGTTGATTCTAGGTATAGACCCGTTTACTAGTTTAAATATAATTATAATCAAATAAATGTTATAAAAATATTTCGCTATTTTTTATTAAAAATCACGCTGCCAAGTTCGTACAGGCTGAATTTTCCAACTGGGCGTGCGTGAGGATTATTAAAAATATTGAAAAGAGTCCCGAAGCCGATTTTGAAAGCTAATAAATAACCTAGCCAGGAATCGGACGTCTGATTTTGAAAAAAAAAACACCCTGTATTTAATACTTGTTGTTCCATAATACAGTGTTTTATTAAACCATTCGATAGTGTTGCTGATCATTATTAGGATCAAATTCTGGGAAGTAATGATATACGCCAAACTTAAGGAAAATTCTAATTAAAAAGTAGGTAGTAGGTAGGTATTCGAAACATGAGTTTACCGTATATTCATTGAAATAACGCTTTTTTTTTCAATTTTTACTCAATAATTTCGTATAGATGAATGCATTGCGATTAGACGGCAAATCCAGTGAAACATTGAAAACAAAATGGAAAAATCGCAATTTATAAAATCAGCGAGTTCCTGCCATACCTATATCATTATTTTCCAGATTTTGATCCTTTAGCAACACTATCGAATCGCATAATAATACAGGTGTGATTTTTTTTTCAAAATCAGCGAGTTCGATTCCTAGTCAAGATTATTGAATTTTCTAAAATACAATGATGCCGTTTTAGTCTCCGTCAAAATTGGCTTCGAGACTCCTTTTTTTGTGTTTCGATATTCTTCATAGTTAGTGGTCACCGGAACAACTTGCAACACCAAGTAAAAGGGGTAAATTAACAAATCCGTGATTAGACCTTCCGTATTGTATGGATCGGAATGCTCGGCTGTGAAAAAGATGGATGAGAAACGTAGCAGAGATGAGGATGTTGAGCTGGATGTGTGGAGTGACAAGAATGGATAAAGTAAGGAATGAGTTTATATGAGGAAGTTTGAAAGTAGCGCCTGGGCAGTGACGGATTAACCCTTAATCAAATTAAGCAATTGCCTAGGGCATCACGTCTGGGGGGGCACCAGAAGAAGCACAAAAAAATCCTAAGGTCGGACTTAATTGTGCTTCTCCTGGTGCCCCCATGGGCATCACGTCTCACTTTCATGTCACCAAAAACTTACTGAAATTGCTTAAATTTTCTAGCTCGCTTCGCTCGCTATTCCATCGTGCAACCTGTGGTTGCCGTATTTGTTGAATATACAAGGAAAGTCGAGCTCGCTTCGCTCGCCCTTGCATATCCTTAGACCCTGTTTTACCTACTGGTGAATTACCATGAACTCCTAAAGCGTAAGTCTTTGGGCTGTGAGAAAGAGACAGAGCTATACAAGTCGTCTAGAGCGATTTCGTTCCCTGAGCGTAACTATTCACGCTTTAAGAAGTCATGGTAGGCCACCTGAACGAAGTAGACACTACCGTCGATAGGTGGGAGACGCTCACGGCAACAGCAGTTAGTTGTCTCCGTTGTCTCGGTACAATGTGTCAAACGCGCGTTTGCATCGCGTCTGTATCGCTACAAACGCGCGTCAACGGCGCGTTTAGTAAACGCGGTGTGCATAGGCCCTTAGCGTCAACAAAATCGCACCTCCGCGAAAACAAATTTCAATTGTTACCTACTTCTAACACAAGGATTTACTCGAACCAATAGTGGCGTCATTTGAAAGCCCATTACTTAAAAAGGTACTTAAAAAAAAACAATTAATTTTTTTTTTACTTTTTATTAAAACAGTGCAAGAAAACAAAGTTTACAAAACAATAAAATCCATATTTAGGCATCAATAAAAAATAAATTAAAATTAAAACCCGATGTCTGAATTATGTAGGAGTTATTTTAGTACTTGCAGCAAAATGTTGATACCAGGATATCTAATAGACAATCTTGTGTCAAAAACAGTATAAAAAATAAATAATAATAATAATGAAAAGATCAGAGATAGATTAGACAAATAAATTGTGAGAAAGTAAAAACTTTTTGATAAAAAAATCACAGGATTTTTCTGTTTTTTAAAAGAAATTCCAGGATTTGGGGCATATTCCACTTAATTACCTATTTCGCAGTATAAAATCAGTGTAAGTACATGAATAACTCCACCTAATTTTGATCTATGATTACTTATAACCAACCTTAAACCTAATGCCGCCCCAAAACATACAGCATACCTGTAAAAAAAATACATAATCTGAGAAGTTGCATCAATGAAATATTTTTTATACATTAAAGAAATCTTTATCAGCCCTATCATTTACTATCATGTTGTTATCAAAACAACATTTTTTGGCTCATGTTGATTCTCATCATTTTAATGTTATTTGTTTAACAATCAATCATCTTTATTAAATGAATAAGCTATCAAGATCTGTGAGTAAATCATTATCTTCTTGAGAATTCCAAATAAATAATTAATAGTGAGATGTATTTAAAACATCTTCAAAAAGGAAGAGGTTCATTATTCAACACAACTTCTACAAAGGAATGCAAATTTAGGTCAGTCTATGATAGGCCTTTATCAATAGCAGTCATGATTCAATTGGCTCCATTTAACACAGCCCTAAGTTGACTGACACCATACCTTACTTCATTCACATTCAATCGGTACTAAATCATAATTTGCCTATTTGCATGTTTACTATCCCTAGTTTTAGACAACCCATTAAGTATACCAATACTTGTTGAATACACTATCGATGGGAAGATGATTGATTGAAAAATCCAGGGTGTAAATAAAATTATTATGAACTCAACGCTCCTTACCTGTTACGAACAATGCAGTAACTTGGGTTTGACCTGGAATACGAAAGAGAGGAATTAGCAAAAGAATCTTATTTCTAAGAAATATCATTGGTATGATTATGGAAATCAGGCCTATCATTTGATATCACGTGTTAATATCATATAAACACTTTTCGGCTCGTGTAATTTGTCATCATTTTATCTAGATAAATAAGAATAAGTAGCAGATAAGCAGCACCTCATCGATCTATTTGCTTTTCTACAAAAGACATGCCGCCCTCGTGGCCTAACCAAATAATCTTATCGGCCAGTATTGGTAATACACAAACACATGTAAAAACACCTTATCTCAAATACAAACCGAAATATGTGATTGGGATTTAATCTTATTAACTAGCTTTATGATAATCCAGTGCTTTAAAAGAAAGTAAGGGAAAGAATTGCATAGCACGCACGCCACGTGGTTATAATATAAACTATCACAAGAATTGCTGCAGACTGCGCTTTTACATTGAACAAAATAAATAATTTAAGTTAAAAATAAAATAATACATTAATAATGCCAATTAAATAAATTAATATTACTAATTTAAAATTACCGAACACGAACTTACTCAATTAAACCCCGACGCCACTTTACGAAATGAATGAATGACAATTGACAAGTTCAGTTTAGAAATGAAAGAATGACATTTGCAGTGTAGCCACCCTATAAAGTCGAATTTCCCCAATCTCATTCCGAACGAACCCTGTGAAACAATTTTTATGGTTTAGTTTTGTAACATTATTACTCATAGTTTGTTAAATATTTCCTCGATAATCATGCGTATATACTAATGAAACCTTCCGTAAATATTACACTTACTTAAATCCCAATAAATCCCGAAAAAAAGCATCCCCTGAGTTTTGGGGAAAGCACCCTTTTTAATCAATGAAAATCAAAATGAAAACAGACTCACGGCGAAGAACCCCAAACCGAACCCCGAGAACACCCGAAAACTGTGAAAGGTTTCTCTCTATGTACGTCTTTTCATTTATTTGACGTCTCAGGGAGAATTCTCGTCATGACTTCTCGTCGTGAGTCTGTACGGGCATTAAAATTGTTAGTTTATCCGCACACGAAACTTACAACTTTAGACTTTAAGGCCGGCCGCATACACCAGTTTTCCTGATCAGGAATCCTGATCCGTTTTCTATCCGTACACAGTGAATTCATACAAATGTGCTGCTCGCTACATCGTGCCCATAATCGAATCGATAACCCAGTGGTAACCGGTGGCGCAGTGACGAGTGAGCGATCAACTAATGCGTTGCGAGTTATTGCGGGTTCGATTCCCGCACGGAACAAATATTTAAAGTACAAGTATGTACTGGGCCTGGCTGTTTGTGTGTATGAATTTAAAATAATGTTTTAAAACGCACCCAAGAAATATACAACGTGTACCTAACGTTAATAGCGCAAAACCTCTCGTGACTACTACTCAACTCAGCTCATGTTACTGAACAATGTTTGTTCCAATACTTTAGGAAATTCGCAAAAAATTTTTGCTTTTTCATACAAAATGAGAAATTGATCGGGCTCAGTATGAAAAATCACGTTGCCACAAACACCATCAAACCACTTTATACTAAACTTAAGCGCCGTATTCACGTTCCATCTGCTGTACGTCCCGCCAAGGCCATGCACGATGCACGACGCAAAAACACCATGAATAGGCTTGACGTACGTCAATATTTTTTTTAATTGTTTGCTGGACGTGCACGACGCATTTTTCATCCAGCGAGTACCCCCACCACCGCGGACGTCGTGCAGATGGACAGTGAATAGCGCGGACGTACGTCAGAGCAGTCCAGCATCGTGCATGCTGGACCGTGTATAGGCTTGCTGTACAGCAGATTTAACATTTAGAGCTTGTCTCGAGAGAAGACTGCACGTGAAAATGGATAGTGAAACACTTTCAAGATTTATTGAAAAATATAAGTTCCGCATTTGAGTGTATTCTGTACGTTTATAATAAAAAAAAAAACCAAAATCTTTTCCTTTTTGTTTTCCTCTTTTCTGTTGCTGCTGACAACATAAGAATAAGTCATAAGTCCCATTTATTGGCGTTTTGTTAAAACTGCTGACATTTTCTAAAACACGTCTTTATTCGTTCGATTGATTCTGCTCGCTGGATGCGCGCACGATAGTGTGTTTGCTACATCCATCACAGCGACCTTGAGCTGACGTACAGCCGTGACAGATGGTGAATACGGCGCTTTAGTGAATAAAGCGCCGTATTCTGTGTGTAAATAAGTCAATCTATAATGTTGCCGTTATCGCCACGAAGGTTTAGCAGACGCCAGCATATGATATGAACCTACCTCAATCTGTCAAACTTTATTAGATTTTCAAAGTAAGGTGGAAGCATGCCTCCGGTCACGGATGCTTTGGAAAGCTTACTTGTGCCACATGGTATTCTTTTTTATCGCTGTTTAATCATTAAATGATTCCCCCACCCAGCAGGCTGCTATGGCTAACTTGATAGCCACTGAACAGCAGTTGTCACCTGAAGTCAGCCAGGCAGTCAAGGCTACGTTGAGGAGTGCGCCCTCAAGAGCGTTAGAATAGTTGATTTTAGGGAACATGTACATTTATCAGTTTCATTGCAAATGCAAAAGCCAATACGAAATTTACCATTTCACAGCTATTTGATGGTCACCAGAGCAAGTGATCATCATTTGAACTGTCAACAGAGATATCCAATAGCCTCGCAGGCGGGACGGAACCTGATATAAGACAATGCCGCGAAAATAGACAATTTGGCGCAGTAGGTATATTCTAGAGGACTGCCCAGCTTGACCTGCAATGCAGAGCAGTGATCTTGACGCGGCTTGGGTATGCCAATAACCCGTCGCTTTCGGTCGTAGTTCGGTCTATGATCAGAAGAAGAATGGGAAGCGATAAAGGGGTTGAATATAACCATAGCAGGCCACAGCAGGGTAACGACCTTCACCAGATTTAGGGAGTCTAGCTGTCAATAAACAAACAAGCCTCTGGACTACTTCGCAAGGAGGCAACCGCTTCCCACTCCGTATCGCCCCTCAGCATGGCCTCGGCGGCCAACGCCAGGCGCGAAAGGTCTCCGCCTATCGCCGCCCCGAGGACACGGCAGTGCTCTTCCCAAGCGGGGCAGTCCTGCACCGTATGCTCCACCGTGTCCTCCGGGCGCGCGGGTGATCCTCGCAATGGTGACACCCTGCTAGGCGTATCAGACTTGTACTGACTAAAATCCACGGTGTCCTTCAATAGCCCTTTACATTCTGGGGTCACGTTAGCTGTTTAACCCCGCGACCTGGAACAACTGCCTCTATTTACACCATACAAATATTTGTATTTTGAGCGGAAATCGAACCCACGACGTCTAGATCGCACAGCCACTGCACCTAATATATCATACCACCCACCCACCCACTTTAATATATCATACCTTTGAAGAACCAAAAACTACTTATTAAGATTTTCAATGAAAAGAAAAGTTCGTACCGAGAGCAAGATATTAACCTGCGATCTTGGTTTCAGTACATCCGACGCTCTTTCCAACCGAGCCATCGAGGTTCCTGCCGTCAAAATCTTCTACCCATTTCTAAGATGTGATGTGAAAATCTTTGAAATTCGCGTAGCATGCGTTAATGCGTATAATATTTACAACTTATGCTTCAGCGCCTATTAAAAATATGTGCGAATCAAGTACGTTAGAAGAGAGAAGGGGATGATTCAAAATACATTTGATTTAACAAGTAATGGTTACTTCATAAAGCTGAAAACTTTGTTTGTTTGGATGAATGCAAAGCTGAGCTTAAACTCCGTTTAGCTTGGAAACTGCAGGAAACCAGCCAATAATACATACATCATAGTGAATATGCATCTTCTACGACCTTATTTATTGTCACGATATTAATATTAGGTCACATTGTACCTATTATTTATCAGTGGCGCCAGATATTTCATGACAAGAGGTACTATTTCACATCAGCTTGCTTGGCACTTGCAAGTCTTCAGACTTGTTCGGCCGTCAGATGGCAGGCTAGGCAGTAGAAGCAGGTCATGACGTCATGTAGTCATGGCATGGCTTGGTGGCGCATGGCGATTGCGTGAGGCGCGTGGTTAGCGAAGCCAGCGCTCTCTAGTGGCCGTGCGCAGCTTTATTCCTTTTTTTTTTGCAATCGGTCCCAGCCATGACCCAGCATTACACATTACCATGACGCATCAAGTGCCCATCCGTCGTCCATACTCCATATTAGACGATATTTTTTATTTAGATGAATCTCTAAATATACATGGTTTTTTTTTAATACCAGCAAGGCTATGCATAGAGCTGTGCCTTGAGAAAAAATGAAATGATATCAAATGGCATGCTAAATCTAGCGAGCTAACAGTTCTATAGTCTTTTTAAAAAACTTGTAGGTGTTGTACATGTGCCTCTTAATTTGTGGAGAGTTGTAGATAATTCTGATCTGTTGATCTATGTAGTACGTAATCGCATTACACAATTACCCTAACCCCAACTATATAAAAATCGCATGATCCTAAAACTGAAGCTCCAATCTTTAGAGTTCAGACTGAATGAAAAATAATTATGTGAAGGTGAAATATTAGCCTCTGTCTGTGACGAATACCTATTGCTACCTAAGTAATTAAATTAAAGATTATTTCAATTACAGTGGTCTTTTTTATTAAATAAAAAAAATACATCATTTTCAGTTCTATAAGTACATTAACAATTCAGTAAACTTTTACCAAATCAACACTTCCATCTGATTGACCTGAGATCAGAAATAAATAAGACCGACGAAGGTGGCCATGGTTCTGCTAGTACCCATTAGCCCTGTTGATAGATTTTCAATGAAACTCTTAATTTCGGCTCTGTAGTACTCACTTACAATTAGTGTCTACGGTTTGTAATCTAAACTTACCTACACTGTCATAATTAATTATTGATTTAATAATATACACTCATAATGGAAAGTATCTACCTAAGACATTTTTTACAAATATTCTGTTAAATCATACAAGAATTAAACTAGAGCAGGCAGATAACACATACCTACTACTAACAGAATTACACATGAGAGTGAAATAAATAAATACTCATAGAGTGCAATGGAATTAGACAAATGTTTAATTTTTGCAATTGTTTCACATTCCGTCTTACAGCAATGAAGAGGATACAGATCCATAATATTATCATAAAAACAGATTTTGCTTAATTTGTGACAATCCATCAATCACATACTCATAGCATTCAAACCACAATGTTAATGATACATAATTATAAATGGGTGGGGAACAAAGCTATGTTTTTATGTCAATTGTGTTGTGGTGTTGACAGTTATACATATTTACGTAACAGTTTTATACAGTGAATTTACAATTTTGCTGAATTTACATTTAATTTGTGATAAAATACCATCCATAGAGAACTCATTATCTAATTTTCACCATACTTCTGGTATTCCATTAATATTGTTAAATAAGTTTGATATAGCTTAAGTTATTTACACAATACTGCTTGATACAATGGATGTGCATCCTGATGAAGCAGCTTGTCGATCTACTGGTGCTAGTACAGTCTGCACACTCCCACAAACTTCAATGCTATTTACCTTTAGCTGTGATAGTAACAGTTGATTTTGCAGGTTGCGGTATAATTGTAATCTCATCACTTATTTTTAGTGGTTTCAACAGAGGATCAGCATCAGGCTTAGATGAAGATGCTGGTGTCTTGCTCTTATCCATCACACGCTTTGCCACAACACTGTGGGCTGAGTAGACATGGTTCTCAAACTGTTTGTACATCCCAAAGGTTGCAGTGCAGACTGTGCACTTGTATGAGAGGTGTGCTGGCTTTAATGTCATATTATGGTCCCTTGAAACATGATTTAGCAGCTTCCATTGGTATACTCTACCACACACCGGACACCTGCCAGCGTCTTTGCCTTTATTTGCAGCCTCTTGCATGGAACTAGTTACCAGGCCATGTGAACCAAGAAGATGCCTTTCCAATCCCTGATCTGTGAAAAACCTAAATTGACATTTTTGGCAATTCAATGGTGGTCTGTTATAAATCATCTTAGGATGAATTTTAACTTTGTGTATCCACTGCATGTGATTCCTCAATTGTTCTAGGTCCTTGATGTAGCCATCACAGATCTCACATATCACAAAGGTAGCCTTAGAGTTTTGTGATGATTGGGAAGAAGATGGTTGTGGGGCGCGTGGAAGTGGGGTGATTGATATCTTAGGTGTAGCATTGTTGGTCTGGTTCTGTATCATAGGATAGTTGGCAATTGTGGTACCTACAGCAGGCGTGTTGTGCATGATCATGACACCGCTGCGAATGATTGGCACGCCCGACACGGGTTGCGGGCGAGGTGGCCCGCTGATCGGCGGCCGACCGCGCGGCCTGCCAAGTATAGGCATGTTTGGCATTACATTTGCCATATTCATGTGAGGCCGACTCAAGTTGTTCATATTCATTTGTGACCTGTTGAAATTGCCCTGGTAGGAGCCCACCATGTTATTACGAGCCCGTGTCAATTTTGGTATCTTTGCTGGTGGCTCCCACTCTATTGGAGGTCCCAAATTGAGATCTGGTTTAAATTTCTTAGCACAAGCAATAAGATGGCGAGCTAATTTAGTCTTGCTGTTATCTTCAAAGTGACAGTTAGCACATTGCTGGTAAGCAGGAGCTCTTTCCAATCGGCCCCTGATGTTGTGCTCAGCCTCCATGTGAAACAGTATGTCATGTGGGCTACGAATTTCAAACTCACATGAATTACATTTATAGATATTATTTCGCATGTGCGGTGCTTCTAGATGGTGAGCCATAACTAACATGGACTCTGTCTTAAAACTACAAAACTCACAGCGTCTCTGTACAAGAGCATAAGGCGCATTTGTTTTCTTGCTGAATTCTAAGTTCTGAGTAAGTGATGCAATAGCTGCCTCAGTAGCTTTAGTGCTTCTACCAGATTTCTTTTCCTTATATAATTTTCGATTTTGATGTTTCAGTAAATCAGTCTGCACATATTCTTGTACCAAGTTAAGACCAACATTAATAAAAAATTGTCCAAGGGTACAATCAAAGTAACTATCAGGTTTACCACCACTAAGTCCTTTAGCTATCAAGCTGATTGGATCTTTGAGCTGGTCAATAGTATCATCTCTGTCTTTGATAACTATGGCATCATCATCAGTAGCTTGGTCATCTTCAGAGTCTTCGGAGGACTCTCCATCCCAAGAATCATCATCTTCCTCATGGCCACGCCTTTTTTTCTTTTTCTCAGACTTTTTGTCCTTCACTGGTTCCTCTGCACTTTCACTAGGTTCTTCTATCTCCTCCAATTCACCTCTTTCAATCCTCTCTTGTCTTTCTTTTTCTTTTTTCTCTTTTTCAATTTTTTCTCTCTCAAGCTTTTCATTTTCTTCCTTAATTTTCAGTTCTTCCAATTCTTTTCCTAATTTATCCACAAATTCCCTAAAAGGTTTGACAGAGGGTTTTTCATATACATAGGGCACTATAAAAGAGGGTGCTTCAACAACAAACATGTCATCAGTGAGGGATGGCAAAATGTTTGGTTGGGGAGCTGGGGGAGCACTGCTGTTCACAGAGGTATTTTTAACACTCACAGGGGTAATAGTTGTGCCTCGGGCTGCAATACTCTGGCATAAGTTATGTGCATCAATAGCACTTGTGGTAGACGGCTTGCTGGGTGCTGAAGGTGGCTTAGTTGTCAATATAGAGTTAGTATCAATGATCACAACAGTTGGCTCACTATTCTGATCTCCATTAGGCTTGGATTGTGTCGTAGCCAAGTCAGCCAAACTCTTGGTGTCATTAACCACTATGGGTTTGTTCTTATTAGCTGGGGCTTCATTGAGAGGATCCTCCATAGACACTTCTTCAATATCAGATTCATCTCCACCATTCTCTAAAACATGTTGTTCCTCACTTTTTTTCTCATCATTCATTTTATTTTCACTTTGTGATTCATCTGAACTATCATTACTGTCTGTACTAGAATTTGAACTGTCGTCGTCATCTTCATCGTCATCATTAGTCACTATACAGTCATCATCATCATCACTTGTGATCTCATGAACTTCAGGGACTGGAGATACCCCATTTTGGGTTTGAGGCTCATTGTCATTTTCATTTTCTGAGTCACTGCTGTCATCTTTTGGTTGGCTTCCTTGTGATGTATCATCATCACCTTCTGTGCGCTCATCTGTAAGAAAGCGATATTCAGAATTACGAAAACATTTTGTCTTAACAACACAATCAAAACAAATCGTTCTAACTTGTATGATAACTATTACTTTATGTTTAGTTGCTATACAAATCAAATTATTTGACGTAGTAAATATCAACAGCTATGTGACATAACTAAAAGTTAACTCATATTGGCAGTCGTGAGCGTCCGGCAATTACGAAGACGCTAGAGAGACCAGTAAAATCTAGATACAGTAGTAACCTTAACGTTCACAATTACATGTTAAACCGGCTGTTTGACGTTTAAAATTGAGCAAATACGAGTTGATTCTTGAAAAAACATTATTTCATTTATCAGATAGCGTCATTAAATCATGTGGAGTATGGACCGCCATATGGGAATCCATGGCATTTCTCCGAAAAAACAACTCCTATCAGGTTTGATGGTATACATGTAAAGATTATGGATAATTTATGCAAATAAGTGCACTGTAAGTTGAGATATATACCTGTAGCAGTAGAAATTGACATTTTCTGATGATTTTCGTATTGAAAACCGAAAAATAGCACAATAGCACAGTAGCGGAAACCAAACCAAATCAAGCTGTCATTTCAAAAGGTTTTTAAAATGTCACGTTCCGGAGCAAGTTAACAACGGTACAGAATAATTTTGATTTTATTCGATAATTCAAACTTGACTAAATGTTTACTCATAAAAATAAAATGAAATCGATATCAATCAATAACAAAACTTTAGATATTTGACCGTTTCTAGTTTATAAAAGCCTAAATAGAAAATGGCGGCATCGTGACTTAATAAATAACCTTAACTTAAAAATGGTGGGAAAGGGAGGGATTTTAGTGGGGGAAGGACGCGGTAATTTAACAGAGAAATATTAACTAAAAATGCGGGAGATTTAAAAAATATCCTTGTCTCTTGTTTTCTATTTCGATTTTCGTCAGAGTTAATATAATTGATTTTTAAAAATTAATTATTATGGAATTATTTTTAAGCAGCAGCTTGCGTAGAGTTCACAACTTGACATGTCCATGTCGATGTCAATTCACTATTACACTATCAGAAATGAAAATTTGTGTACCGAGCATTGAATTTTACTACACCACCGAGGCCCCGAGTGAGTGCTACCCGGCGAGTATAAGAACTGGACGATCCGTAAGAATTTTCTTAACACTGTACGAATCTTCTCCTTTCGGCAAGCATCAAATTTTTTTTTAAGCGGTAATGCGGTCGTGCTTTGCTTAAGACCCCAGTCGCACGAGCGATTTTAAAAGCTGCGAAATAGAAGAAAATGCAGTCCAATGTTTCTGTTCACACGCCAGTGCTTTTATTATGTGGCGCTTTTTTTCGAACTGTAATTGAGTTTTAAGTGTCGGGCTCTCAATTTACCTTTGAGTTCCAATTCAGCGCTTTTTTAACGCCTGATAAAAAAAGCGCTCTTGCAAATGGGGGCTGAGGCACGTTGAGGGTGTTTCAATTTAATATGTTACTAGCTAACTGTTAAAATCACATATAACATATAATAATTATTTGTTTTTTCGGAAACATAGCTCACTTGATCGAATTCTTGAGTCTTGGCGGGACACCTACCTACTCATCTCTATTTGTATATAAAAATCAAATGCTGTTCGTTAGTCTCGCTAAAACTCGAGAACGGCTGGACCGATTTGGCTGATTTTGGTTTTGTATTATTCATGGCAGTCCAGGGAAGGTTTTTCTGAGGCGGTACGAAGTTTGCCGGGTCAGCTAGATATATATTAAAATCAATTGCTGTTCGTTAGTGTTGCCAAAACTCGAGAACGGCTGGACCGATTTGGCTGATAGGTTTTGAATTATTTTGGGAAGTTCAGGGTAGGCTTAAAAGGTTTTTTAAATTGTTTCTGAGGCGGTACGAAACTTGCCGGGTCAGCTAGAATAATATAGTCGTGGTAGTAGCTGCGGCAAGTTATACCGAAGACCGAAAGGTATAACTGCCCTTATATTAAACTTTTCTAACGCTCTTGAGGCACTCCTCAACTTAGCCTCATAGAGGTGTCAAGCCATTCAAGTTCAGTTAGCAATAGCCAATAGCCCTGCAGCAGATCTATTGGTTTACTTGATAGTCACAGACCAGCAGTTGTCAACCTGAACTTGGATGGCTTTAAACCCACAGAACACTAATAACCTAGGGAACATTTACATTTTTTACCAGTTTCATTGCAAATGCAAAAGCCAATACGAAATTTACGTTTTGACAGCTATTTGATGTTTACCTGCTGGAGTAGTATATTGATTTCCGGTTAACATGCAACTTACGAGATAGATAATAATAAAAAATTTACTTGTATCAAATTCTTTATTTTATTAATAAATTGTATAAATAGAAATTTATGTGTTAACCTACATTAGTACTTAGAATTTATTAAACAGCACAATTCAAACAGTTTATGATGAAACTCGCATACACTTGGATAAACATAACATAAACTTCTGTGAAGAAGGCAATTTCAATACACACCAGCAAAGTACTTTCTAGTTCCGAGAGAATAATACAATTATAAAAGCAATTTCATATTAATACAAGGTATCTTGTCTAATACCTTTATTATTCTTCTTCTATATCTTCAGCTTCTGCTTCTTTAAATGGATCAAGCATAGGTGCTTCATCAGGTTTTCTAATGACACCCATTTTCTCAGCTGCATCAAGACATTTTTGGGCGTTTTCAATAGTCCTCTTTAATTCCGGATCCTCCAATTTAGTCAAAGCCATTAATATTTCCATAATATCAGTTTCAAATACTTTGGCAGCAATATCTTTATCACCGGAGATTATGTTATATAGTATGTATGTGCCTCTGAACTGAATTTCTTTGTTCGGATTAGCTAACAAGCACCTCATTGTTTCGGGCCATACCTGAACATCTAATAATTTTCTGCAGCAAACCTTACTTGCAGATGTTAGTATGCATAAAGCTCCCGCAGCTGCCATAACTGTGTCCATGTCTTCTTCTTGACATAGAAGATATAAAAACTTTGTTTTGTCATTTTTGCCTTCATAGGTTTTGATAACATCCTCAGATTGTAGTAAATTACAAATACACTGTGTTGCTGCTCTTAACAACATTTCATGATCTTCATATAAGTAATGTTCAATTTTGGCTAAGCCTCCTTCTTTTAGTATTCTGTTTCTGGTAGATTCACTCATTCCCGCCAAATTGCACAGGGCCATTAGAGCCTCAAAATTTTCCAAAGCAGTGCAGTCAGGGTGTAACAAAGCCACAAGGGGTCTAACAACCTCCAAGTTGCGTTGGCCAGGAAAAGCAACTTCTGGATTTATTGTTATCCCAATACGTGCTAAAGCTTGAGCTGCTTGTTTTTTGCCTTTATCAGTGCCTTCTAAAGACATTGGTAGTAACACTTTTGCTCCACCTTGTTGTACAACTATTCCTCTTAGTTCTGGCAAGCCACAAATGGCATTAAAAACTCTAGCAATCAATTCTCTAGAATTGTGACTTTCAGTCTTGGCCAGGGCAACTAAACCTGAAGTTACTCCAGCTTTAGCTAACACTGTAATTCTTTTGTTTATGAAGTCTGGATCATCCAGTTCATGTGTTTCTGGTATGTGGTGCTTGGCAAACTTGGCTAGTTCCATCATTTCTGGCATGAGCTCTTGTTTTTCATATGCATTACATAAGTTTACTAAAGTGGTAACTACACCATAGAGACAAGACTGATCACCACTTTTTGCTAACTCTATAAGAGCATGAAGCGCAGCTTTATCTTCTACTAGTTTCTCTTTCACATCAGCATCTAAAGTCAAGTATGAAAGCCCTTCAGCAGCCCATTTCCTGACATCATTCTCTTTGGCAGGGTTTACAAGGAATTTCCTGCAAGCTTCTGCTAACTTTTTAGTAGAACCATCAGCAAAAGGGCGCACAGATGCATCATCACCTCCAAAACTACCAACCTTACACAAACCTACTAATGCTCTCACTCTAACAGCATCATCTTTACTTTGGTATAGCTTCTTCAAGATATCTACTCCTTTATTGATTATGGTTCTAGCTTTATCTTTCTTAGATGCAGCAGCCACTAAGCATTCACAAGCAACCTTTTGTTGAAGAGGATCTTCAGTTTGAGCCATGACCAAAATCATTTCAATAATACCTTCTTTAGAAATAACATAATTACCGACATCCAGTGGACCTCTCAGCAAAGAGGTTATAGCTACAGTTACCCTAACTTTCGATTCCAAATCAGGTGACATTAGCTTGTCTTTTACAAAGTCATCAACTTGATTGTTGAATCTTTCCCTGGCTTCATCATAATACATATTTTCGTAAATTTTTGCAAGGCAAGCAGCAGATATAGTTCTAGATGAAGGGGTGATGTTCAAAGCTGATTCATATTTGTATTCTTCTAATTCACTGCAAACTTCAAGCAACCGCTGCAATCCTTTTATTTCTACAAATCTTTCAGCCCAGTTAATAGCAGTGAAATGGCAGTTTCTCATGATTAGTTCAATAATTGCATCTCTTGCAAGTCCACTGATGACTCTGTTTGTAATAGAGTAAGTTAAACAGGTCAGTAAAGTATCTATTTCACTTTTGTATTCTTCACAGAGCTTTGGGTCTGGTTTAGAGTCCTTCTTATTATCCATTCCAGAAAAAGTGTTCAATAAAACCTGAAGACAGTATTGTGCTGCATTGACCCTCTCTTCATTTTCACTGTCAATTACTTCAAGCAGCCACGGTATGCCAACAATTTTAATCACTTGTCTTGTCCTCTCAACACTTCTTTTGCAAAGTTGGCTAATAACTCTCACTGCATTAATATATATTTCAGGATGTTTCTCAACTTTAAGTAACTGTTGTATCTTGTGAACTACACCATTTTTTAGCATTATTTCAGCACCTGCATTTTCCTTAGCAAGTACTATTAGGTTACCAATAGCTTTTTCACGTTTTTCTATATCTTCCTGTAGGTTAAAAGCAAGTTTAAACATTTGCTCCACCTTATTGCTGGTTTGTGCATTTTGCCTCGCCCTTTCTTGTACGATTGTATGTAAACGCGCCAGAACCGGTTGGACAGCCTTATTGGTAGGATCTACGGTAAATATTGCTTTAGCATCACGGTAGGCTTCTTCAAATCTTTCTAACGATTCCAACGCTTGCGACCGACGAAATAAGGCTTTTGGATCTTCCGGTACAATTCGTAAGGCTTCATCGCAGTCTTTTATAACTTGATCATAATTTTTCATCTTTAGATAAGCGGCAGCACGATTTTTCAGGTAAGTAGATAAGTCCCGACTGTCTTTTTCAGCAAGGTCGACCGCCTTGCTGTAAAAAGATATCGCTTCTTGATAGTTTTCAACTTTAAAGGCTTCATTGCCTTTATTCTTGTAAATTTCTGCTTCGTCGCTATGAACACCCATTGTTTTTCAGTAATGTTGCACTTTGATGGTCGATATTACTGCGGCAACACTTATATACTGGGTTTTGAAGATTGTTCTAGTAAATGCTGGTATGTTCATCTCAAATACCCATAGGAACTAAAATAGAAATTTATTTTTGTCCCCGTATGTGGAACGAAGACAGATAAACATGACATACCACACACATCACACAGGTATGTGATCCTTGACAGTGACAGCTGCGTTTAGAAATTACAAATAGAAGTAGTGTTAGTAATTAGTTCTAAAAAAATCATTCTACAGTGATTCTACAGTTAATAACCTACCCCACAAGTATAGGTTTTGTGAAAAAAAATGAATTTTTTGCTCCGCCATGGCCACAACTGTGGAAAATTCGAGGCACATTTCTCGTGCTCTTTGCTCTTTTCAAAGACACAAAGGCCAGAAAGCCATGCCAGAATAAACACAAAAAAAATAGGAGTGTAGTCTTTGACTGGGCTAGGTTTTTTTTATTTGGAATTGGGATTTTTTCGCCGTCCATTATTTAGTCCGCGTGTTGAAGTTTCTTAAAATTGACGAAGAATTCAGATAAAAACATGTCCGCAATCAGTCTACTTAATCCTAAAGCTGAATTAGCTAGGGCTTCGCAAGCTCTGGCGGTGAATATTTCAGCAGCAAAAGGAATTCAGGATGTGATGAGAACTAACCTCGGTCCCAAAGGAACAATGAAAATGTAACAATTTCTCTGTTATTACTCTGTTTCTCACTAAGTTTTTACTTGATAATACAAATTTTCGTAAACTTACACTTTATTTCATCCAAAATCTTCTAGAAATATATGTTTTCCAGTGAAATAATCAAATTGAAAAAGTCATATGATCACGATTTATCTTTTTGACAATTCGGTCATGCTTGAATTTTTGATGATTTCTGTAGACAATGTTATAAATATGTTGCTTTCCGTTGCTGGGCCGCTATTTTATTCTTTATCATCTGTTATTTCAGGTTGGTATCTGGTGCTGGTGATATCAAAATCACTAAAGATGGAAACGTTCTCCTACATGAGATGCAGATCCAGCACCCAACCGCGTCGCTGATTGCCCGTGCTTCGACTGCACAAGACGACGCCACTGGCGATGGAACTACTTCCACTGTGCTTCTCATTGGAGAGCTGCTCAAACAGGCTGATATTTACATCAGTGAAGGTATGCTAGTTTGATGTCCATGCTAGAGGAAGGGAAAATAGTATAAATTATCTTATTAAGTTTTTTGTTACTTCAGGAAAGATTTTCTATTGCCTCTGCTGAGGATCAATATTTTTTTTAAGTTGGATAGTTAGTTTACGGCGGAAGGCTATACTACTAGTTCCTCTTTCATTCAGGAACCGCTGTACAGATTTGATTTAAATTTGTTACACAGATAGTTTATAACCTGGACTAACACATAGTAAATTTTATCCTGATTTTATGTTCCTGTGGGATACATTTCAAGTTGTAGCAGGTGAAACTGCTAGCAACAGCTAAAGGCTATATAACATCACTGTACAACCAATAAAATGAAATTGCAGTAAACTGCTACTTATGTATATTTTGTAAATATTTATATCTTCATTAATTTCTATGCACAGGTTTGCACCCAAGGATTCTCACGGAAGGGTTTGATATTGCCCGTGCTAAAGCACTTGAGGTTCTCGAGTCTATCAAGATCCCTATTGAAATAAAACGGGAGGATCTACTTGATGTTGCTCGTACATCTCTTAAAACTAAGGTATGTAATATTTTTCTTAATTTTGAATTTAATTGAGATTGTTCTTGTGAATATTCTATTCTAGGTAGTGGTTCCCAAGTAGACTGAACCACAACCCTCTTAATAAATTTCCAGATTTAGGTCTCTCCTCTTTGTTCTCATGAAAAAATTTTCCAGGTTCATCCCAGCTTATCCGAGGTACTAACAGATGCCTGTGTAGATGCTGTGTTGACGATTCGCTCACAAGACAAACCCGCTGACTTGCACATGGTGGAGATCATGGAGATGCAGCACAAGACTGCCACGGAGACTGCCCTTGTCAAAGGTAATTATTTTTTGTAATTCTTATGTAGGTACATAATTCTACTTTTTACTAATATTATAAATGTGAAAGTTTGTTTGGATAGATGGATCTCTGTTTGCTCTTTCCCACAAAAACCACTGAATGAAAGGCTTTGGATGAAATTTGGTGCACAGATAGTTTATAACCTAGATTAAGACATTTTATGTCCACGGGATAATTTTCAAGTTGTAGCGGATGAAAGCGCTGGCAACAGTTAGTTTAATATACATCCATATCAATATTTTATATATGAGGAGGAAGCATAATTATAAAGCTTCATGTTCATTTGTAGTAAAAAAAAATATTGACTATCTATTAAGTTCAGAACATGTCAGTCTAGGCTTTCAATAGGGTATTTTACTCACAAAAAAATTATAAGTCTTAAATATAGATTATTCAAAAATATTAGAAACATATTTTTTCAATTCTTGGGTAAACCAAAATTGACGAAGATACAACGCTTCTAAAAATCACTCACAAATCACATGTGATTTTTAGAAGCGTTGTATCTTTGTCAATTTTTTTTTATTTTTCAATATTTTTATTGATAGACTAAATAGATTTTCAATTTATGAATGCAGTAAAATACCCTATTAGTAGGCAGGTATGAGTGATCAACTGATTAGAAAGTTCAGTAAAGAAATTAGTAAAAAAAAGACCTCTCTTTTCTTCCCTAAACTGATAAACATCCTCGTCTGTATCAAAATTTGTTTCAAGGTCAATGCAAAATCACTGGTTGAGTGGCTGAGCAATTGAATGCTGTGCTAGATATTGCAGGTTCAGTTCCTGCTTGGAACAAATGTTTGCATAGTCCATGTATACAATTGTTGTTCTGGGTCTAGCTGTCTCCGTAATATATGAATTAAAATCATAGTGAGAGACAATAAAAAAAATTAAGTGTCCTCCTTTTAAAAACGATTTTATTTGATGTGCAGGTATTGTTATGGATCACGGCACCCGTCACCCAGACATGCCAAAGCGTGTGGAGAATGCGTATATCCTCACATGCAACATTTCCCTGGAGTATGAGAAGACTGAGGTCAACTCCGGATTCTTCTACAAATCTGCAGAAGATAGGGAGAAGTTGATTACTGCTGAGCGTGACTTTATCGACCAACGCGTGAGGGCGGTATGTACAAGATAGATATCTATAAAAAATATTTTACAAGTAAACTGAGTAATGAAATCAGTTGTTATATTTCATTAGTACTGAATGCATTCTTCATAATTTGTGCTAATTTATGGTATTTACTATGTACTTATATCTTTTTTATTTTACAGATAATTGACCTGAAGAAAAAGGTGTGTGATGGCACTGACAAGCACTTTGTTGTCATCAACCAGAAAGGTATTGACCCCCTTTCTCTGGACGCTTTCGCCAAAGAAGGCATCATGGGATTGCGCAGAGCTAAGAGGCGAAACATGGAGCGCCTGGCTTTGGCATGCGGCGGCGTCGCCATGAACTCTGTTGACGGCCTCTCTGAAGAATGCCTTGGTTATGCTGGTCTTGTTTATGAACACATTCTTGGTGAAGAAAAATACACTTTTGTGGAAGAGTGCAAGAATCCCCAGTCTGTTACAATCCTTATCAAAGGACCCAACAAGCACACCCTTGCGCAGATCAAGGACGCCGTCCGTGACGGTCTCAGAGCTATCAACAACGCTATCGAAGACAAGTGTGTTATTCCCGGCGCTGGCGCTTTCGAGATCAAAGCTAACTTGGAACTGCAGAAATTTAAGGATACCGTCAAAGGAAAGGCACGCCTTGGTATCCAGGCATATGCTGAAGCTTTATTAGTTATCCCCAAGACCTTGGCTATTAACTCTGGTTATGATGCTCAGGACACTATTGTGAAGCTTCAGGAAGAGTCACGCTTGAGCCCTGATCCAATTGGTCTAGACCTGAGTACTGGTGAAGCTATGAAACCAACTGACTTTGGTATTATTGATAACTATGTTGTCAAAAAGCAAATCATCAACTCCTGTTCTGTGATTGCAAGCAACCTCCTCCTTGTTGATGAAATCATGAGAGCTGGTATGAGCAGTTTGAAAGGATAATTGAATGTTATTATATAATAATACATAAGATTATGCTCTGAGGACAACTATCCTCTCATTTCACAATTAATATTTCTAATAGTATTATTTCTCACTATGCAAGTGTTTCTATCATTTTAAATATCGCTTGGAAAAGTAACAAGAAAAACTAATTTCATAATATTATTTTCTTAATGTACTGCTAGAAGCTAAATAAATAAAAACCTACTAAATTTTTTTTTTTTTTCAATTCCCTATATAATAATGATGATAGTTTTATTCACCAACAAAGGTTACAAATAAATATAATGATGCTGCCTATACACAATTGCAAATAAAAATGTATGTCTACATATAGGTACAGGTGATTGGTAATTGGGTCCATTCCTTAATAAATGTGATACTAGACCTAATTTGCAACAATTTTAACCCCAGTAATATTTATAGGGTTCAAAGCGGCTTGTTTTGAAAAGATCGAAATGTTTTTTTTTTAAATATGAGGTAGAGATTGTAAGTAAGTACCCATGTACCTACATGGGAAGTACCCATGTACAATCTCTACCTCTTAAACTGCTTATTGTAAGAAATTAACGATACGGAAAAAAAACGAGTTTGGACCACTGCTGGTTGTCGGGGTTACCATTGTTGCAAATTGGGTCTAGTATCATCCATTTCAAGGAATGCACCCAATTACAATCACCCTTTATTTTTAGGGTCCCATACCCAAAAGGTAAAATTGGACTTACTAAAGACTCCGCTGTTTGTCCCTTATCAAGCTTTATCTCGCCACTATAACAGCAAATACTAATAAACAGAATTAAATAAATATTTACATACAACAGACATGATTTTCTATTGCTCTTTATAAAGATAAAGCCACAGCCGGAAGACGCAGCGTAGGTAGACCTCCCACTAGGTGGATCGACGACATCGTGAGAGTCGCGGGCAATCGATGGATGCAAGTGGCGAATTGTCGTTCTGCGTGGCGGTCTAAGGCCTATATTCAGCAGTGGACGTCTTCCGGCTGAAGATGATGATTTATAAAGATAACTAGTAGCTTTTCCCCACGGTTTCACCCGCTGCTCAATTCCTGTTGGTCGTGGCGTGTTATATTGCCTTCCTCGATGATTGGAATATACAACAGAATTTTTCAATTCGAACCTGAGTTCCTGAGATAAACATGTTCAACAAAACACTCACACTATTAGTACGGAATCATTGTGCTCCAGCCCAATTCACACTTATCGGTTATTATTTTTGCTATTTGGCTTCGGAACACTAAAAGTTCTATAAGAATCAGCCAATCAGGACGTCTGAAAGGATCCGGACTTTTGTGGCAACTAGCCTAGAAAAATACAGGCATCTTGATCCCGGTTTTACGATTCCGAGAAGGAGGATAATCATTTTCTACAACCATGCGGGCGAAGCTGATGAGTGATGACCACAGGTGATAACTAACGATATGTTATGTTGTTGAGTAATAGGAACAACGATCGCTTTCATTACATTTATTGGGGTCAACATAAATATATATTTTTGGGTACTTCAGCCTGAAGTACAAGTAGTATACATATTATTTATTTAATCGTGGTCGAGATCGATTGAAATTGTAAATATTTTTGTAAACATACCTAGATAAAATCTTATACAAATCATGTCCTTATTGATTTAACACGAAGATCGGAGGAATAGCTTATTCTAACATGAAAAAAGAAACAAAATTGTGATGTTAAGCCTTAATTAATAATAGTAAACAATGACAAACAACAACCGTTATAACCGTTAGATGAATGATTAATGACATAGTTCATTACCCCTCAAAATAAATTTCACAAACAATAAAACAGAGTTCAGCATAATTTGGGTTTTGAAAACAAAGGCACACTCCATTGTTTTAATTCTTAGTGGATGGAATGTAAATAAAAAAAAATATAGAAAAGCCTAAAAATAAAAAAAAACCATAATAAAAATAGAAGATAAATGCGAAAGGAGTAATTTTACACAGAATAATTAAAATCACTTCCTTTTCAAACCACATCTCAACATGCTGGTGGCAATCTTGAATAACAGTCCATTCAAGACTGGTCTAAGCAGTGAGCGGATCGACGGGCGCTGCCTCGTAACGTGTTTCAAACATTTCTATAGATTTGATCTTACTGCTCGCTACCCCACGCTAAGTCACCGCTCACAGTGGTAAGGTAACGAGCCGTATAGCTATGCTATTCTAAAGACTGCAACTACTTTTAAAATATTAAAACAACGATGAAAATTCAGACAAAACATAACTACAAACTTCGGCCACAATTTTAGCGCCTTCGGAACTGTTATAAAATAGAACATGTTGTTAATTACCATAAATGACATAATTATCACATACACATTACCCACATTACAATATGTTTAGGTTTTATAGGATTCTACAAACATTATTGCACGAACACTTCACACTTACATACCATCTACATACTAACATGTCCATACAATTGATAGAATTTGTTCGAGTTTCTCATGAAGAAATTTTTTTGTAGTAACTATTCAATAAGGGCCGAGTCACACCGAAATGGCAGCGGCCGCCGGAGTCGCCGCTGGCAGCTGTTGGGGGACCTCCAGACCCCGCGCGCGACCCCGCACCCCTTGTAGTTTGAAAAGATCGCGGTGCCGTGAGCAGTCGCGCGTCACCGTTGGCAGCCGCGGGCAGAAACACCTACAAGACGCGCGAGGCAGGCGCGCCTGCTCGCGCCATCGCGGATGGCTTCGCGACCTTTTCAAGCGATACTGGTCTTTTTAGTAATTTTTTAGTTAAAGTTTAAAATTATTTCACACTGGAAGTGCTCGCCGCTTCGCTGCCATTCCGTTGTGACTCGGCCCTAATAACTCCTAGTTAAATTAACGAATTAATATGATCACGGGTCACAAGTCACACAATACATTTAGCCTAATTATTAAACGCAAAATAACGATACGAGATTCGCAATAAATATAAATGCGACTCAATAACAATATTAGTTATTCAACAATTAAATGTGTTACATAAGCGCGTAATTAGCACATTGACGTTTATATAGTAGGTGATATTCATTTACAAACCAAATTGGTTCACTTTACTTCTGAATAGGTGACGCCTAAATCTATAAACAATTTGATCATATCCGAATAAGTCTGATAGACACTGATACAACTTGGGTCACTAAATAAGTAATAAATTAAATATTTGTAATTTTTTTACCTACAAAACTTTGGTCAAGAAAATATAAATGAATAATGTCAAAGTTATTAATTTTTGTTACATTGTTTAGTATTTAATTGTAAAATAAGGGTGGTTTTAATTATTTTCAATTAGTATTATTATGCACTAATTTTGATTAGGACTAGCTTATTAAATTTATCTGCTTCAGTATACCAAATGCCTTGCATATTTTTTTTTTTAATAAATTAAGATTCTGTTGGTGATCTTTGTTTCATTTATTTGTTCTGTTTAGCAGCCAGAGCAGCTCGTTCATTGATATCAATGGTAGAGAGGTTGATGGCTCCAACAACACCTTGCAGGACTGATATACCTGCTTTCACTATAGCTACCGGTGCAGAGATGATTGCAATCAACTTGTAAAGGCCAACACCCAGGACTGAAATCAGAAACATTACATATTTAGTTATAGTCACAGTGGGAAACGTGGACTCAAGTTATGCCAAGGTTAATCCTTAAAAAATATATTTTTAATCTGAAGATTAACCTTGGCGTAACTTTAGTCCACGTTTATTAATAAGGGGGATTATGTTTTGAAGGTAATTAAAAATCTATTTTAAAAAAATATATCACCTGTGGGTCCAGTATAGAAGTACGCTACATACAGAGCTGCATAGAAAGCCTCGTTGCCCGCACACATGAAGAACAACACCATTTTATTTGTGTAATAAATACGCATGATAGGATTCTCAGACATGTCAATGAACTTGTGGGAAGCCTTGCCCTGCAGGGTTACCGTGTGTAAGTACAACCAGTGGCAGGTTATGTCAATTGCCATAGAGATTTGGAACCAGAATGTGTACTGCGGGTAGAATGTTGCCAAGGTCATCATTAGGCAGGCCGTGCCAGCTCGGTCTGTCAGCTGATCCAGAATAGCACCAAACTTTGTGCCTGCAAATAAAGATTGTGTAAGAAACTGGATATTAGTTTGATATCTTATTCCTTCACCTAGTTTACCACCATCATCATAAGATAGTTTAATGAAAATGCAAATTAGCAGTGATTTAATAGATTTAACATTGTGTTTTCAAATTTCAAAATTATTTTGACGAAATAAAGGAAGAGTCCATTAATTTTGAACTTCTTAGAATTTGTTGAATGTTAATTAATTATTGTTGTTTTTGAGAACTGTTCAAAAATAGTATTAATATACATATAATACAAAAACACATTTTATTGTAATTGCATTACATTAATAATATGTTACATATTTCAAGAATTAATTAAGGGCATTTGTCATGTTTAAACAGGCCGCTTTTTATTCATCAGCCTATAGCAGTCCACTGTGGCTGTAGTATACTAGCATTTCCGAACGCATTTTTTAAAGATATTTTGTGAACGTATCCGATTGACGGAACGCAAACAAGGCATTGCAAGATGGAGCCTTTTTTCTGTAAGCTGCTTGTAACATGATTTTTCAATTACATCATTAATAATCATCAAACTGTCTTTTATATTAGTCCTGGAAGGCCCAGGACACAACATTAAATTTGGCGACGAGAAGTGAAAAGGATTCACGCAGACAAAAATGGCAAGTCTTTTACCATTTAAACCACTTCAAAGAAGATGCATTAATTATTTGATCCAAGTGTCTCTTCCAGATCAAATTCTCATCAACAACTTTACACAAATACAATCTTTGACCTAGTACTTCGTCAATTATACATTTTACAAATTTCTTCTTATTTGGATTTCTGTAATCTCTACAATATGCAATAGTGGCCATAGTCCTTTGTGATTGCAGGCAAAGTCTAAATATTACTATGAATAAAAAGTGTAGGTATCAAAATTTCAGCATAGTTTGTTTACTTTAAAATATCTAATCTGATAATGAAAACCTATTTTTGGTTCACAGAAGTACTTTGAACATCATAAAAAATATTCAGGATGTATTTATTTACAAAGTGTAGAATATGGGCCTGGTGCTATTTGAAGCAACATTATCTAATAATAATCTATATAGACATATAGCTATTATATCCATACAAAAGCTATGCTATATAATATAATATCAAACAAAAGTTACAGCCTACAGATTAAGTAAGTATACCTGTGTTATCTCTTGCGGACTCACAAAGTGGAAGATAATAGTAATTCAATTATATGATGCCATATAAAACACTTACTTTGATTAAAGTATCTTGCGGCATGACCGTCGATAGCGTCCAGCAGAGCAGAGGTTACGTAGCATACACAGGCCAGCACACAGTGTGTCGGCATAAAATAAAAAGATATAATTGCTAGGATTACCCGCCCAAAACCTGAAACATGTTTGTAATAAATTATTAAAAACAATAGGAATGAGATGCGTAAATACATGTAATTAGAAAATTACTCCAAATACATACCAATTATGTTAGGTACAAAAAGGAAAATATTTTCCTTAGTCTCAGTCATCTTGGCTATATGACTTAGCACACACAATATTAAAAATAAATGTGAATCCTGCTACCAAAATGAACGGCAACAGCAGTAGAAATTCAATAAAATGACACAAGAATGTCAAAATTGTCAAAGTATTTAGTACTTTAGTGTTGGGACCAAGTGGTTGACTTGTGGTTTATCGATTACAATACTTTGTGCAATTCAATTTCGTAAAATATTTGTTATATTTATTTTCTTGTTTATGTCATTTTCAATTTTGATCGTTGTTTTTAGGAACTTTTATGTGCTATAAAATAGTGCATAATGTCACAATATTTTTATGTTGTCATCACAGTTTCACCTTTTCGTGTTCGCATATCGCAGTTTGTTAAAATATCGATATTTTGGGTATTTTTGTATGTTAGTTTCTATGTTTTATTTTAGAAAAAGACCCACCCACGACACAGGAGAAATTCATGGGGTTTCTTAAAAAAGATAAAGTTATGAAGTAATTTGATGCATGTAACATAAAGAAAATTCACTGTTATACACATGCTGCGGGGCGAAACGGAGTGGGAAGCGGTCGCCTCCTTCTGCGAAGCAGTTCTGCTTGCGAAGTTGGAGGTGGAACGCGTGAGAGAAAGAGCACCGTCCTCTCTCTGTCCCAGACGCAGTGGTAGACGCCCACCGCGACGGATGTCGTGGGACCATCTCCGGCTAGCGTAGGCGCGACCTAGCGGGCGGTGAGTAAAACAACTCGCTGGCAACTCGCTGCTCAACCATGGACCATGACCGGGTCGATGTCGCGTTGTGTTCCACGCGCGCCTCAAAGAGCGTCAGCACACTGACGGGGCCCTCCCGTATAGGGGGCCATAGCCTTGCCGGGGTTGTGGGACATACGTATACCGCGACTCCGGTACACAAAAGGCTACCGAAGGACACCGTGGATTTTAGTCAGTCAAGTCTGACAGTCCCTCCCACCCGGGACGGGAGGACCATTTGATGATACTAACAGGTAAAAAAAAAAGTGGACATCTTTATGTACTTAATAGGTAATAATTTTCAATAATGTTTTTAGAAAGATTGTGTGGAGTCAACTTTTACTTCATGGATTCATAATATGAAAATGAAATTATCTTTTTCGTTTCTAAATTAAAGTTGCACAAATTATTTCATAAATTCAATTAACAAAATTAAATCGATACATCTAAACAATACTACATCTTTTGACATCCCTATTTTGTTTTTTTTTTTTAGATTTTTGATGTACTGGACTAGAGCTTTTAGGTCTCAAATAATAAAGCGTGGTTTAAATATGATATAATTTATAAGCTTGCTTTCTCCGCTGCAGACGCACCGAGAGTGTAATTATTAGATTTTACCATTAGACGGTACTATAGGTCAACCTTACGGGTAGTTAGCAGACTTGGGGTCACTCGTTTGAAATCACACGCCCACACACGCTCGACAAAGCCTGATTGCGCTCGTTCCTTATTCAGCTTGTCAAAGAGATAACAAAATTACTTGTTGTGGACATGTTGTGGATAACATTTCTTGTGATCCGCGGGTCTAGCTTTGGCCCAGCTTGGCCAAAGGCTAAAAGCTAAGCATAATTACCTTCTGTCTTCTGACCACGTTTACCATGCTTTGTAATAGTTTAGTTATAATGTGGTTATAATATAATTTAATTGTAATGTTATTGTTTATTACTGCTGGAATGCTGGCATTTTGTGAAGTCTATGTCAACTTGAAATGAAGGTTTATTTATCTGTAACTTCTGTAAGACATCTTGAAATTCACGTCGGTAGAGGGCGTTCTTGTAGTCGTTAAAAATGTTGGTCGGAATCTGTCGAAAATGATGAATCCGTTTTTGCAAATGGTTAGAACTTTCATTATGTTGTAGATAAATTACTCATCATGATTCGGTTTAGTAGTTAGTAATTGGAAAAGACATTTTGTCGAGGAAAAGAGTGATTTCGGTGTGCGAAAGTCATACGACTTGTGTCATCTGACTGCTCTTCCTTCAAGATGGCTCCTCCGCCGGAGTATGATAAGGAACCCAAAGCCCCGGACAAAAGTGCCACAAATATTTCCACTGAAGATTCAAAACTTCTACATAATCTAATAAATGACCAGCACTCAAATTCGGACCACAAACCTACAAATACGGCACCAGCCGTTGAAGTCGAGGTAAGTCGATCTCTGCTGCCATTTTTTGATTTTAGTTTGTGTAAAATAAAAACCTATTTTTCGTCGGTAGTGTATTTCTTGTGTATGTAATTTCATGCACCAAATGTAGCTTCTCGAGAACACTTTATTTTTACGCTAGTGAAACTGTTGTAACAGTATGTGTAATAATAAAGTAGGTAGGTGAAAATGGCGAAGGATAACAGTTCTGTCAAAAATTATAATTAAAGTACTTTATCTAATACACGGTGAGCATGAGTATGCAATTTAGATTGGTTTAAGCACGCTAATTTACCACGTTTATTGGAGCAGTTATAGTTTTCAAACAAACTGTAAAGCTCCATTAATTGAACAGTAATCTATCAAAAACTGTACACAATGCACTCAAGGATATTTTGTGAACTTTATATTCATACTCGCGAGTTAAATTGTCAGAAAGACAAATATTTTATCGGAATTCAAAAGCTATGGATATTCCTAATAACACCTAGTATTTCAACACAACACAATCATTGACATTGTGTCTGTTAGGCCTTTTATGAAATAGAACTGTTTAGCCATGACCTGACAAAAAATAAGAACAATAAAAAAAAACAATTTATAAATAATAATTGTTAGGATGTTTTTAAATTACCTTTGCTAAGTAACCATTCTATTCTATAAATAAGTAATACAGGCAGCATCCTTTGAAAAATTAAAATGCACTACAGACTACTTCTTTTTATGAATATATGATCTCTTTGTTGTTTATTTGAAGTTTTATACCCAGCAGGATGAGAGACATCACAAATATTCAGGTTACCCGACCATCTACTTGTTGTATTCAAATATTATCCAAATATAGAGCTTTGCTTGTACTTATATCCAGCTGCATCTGGTATGAATGGAAGCCAACCCCAATATAATAGGGAAAAGGCTAGGCAGATGATGATGATGATAGAGCTTAGCTAGTCTATGCTTGATTGATGTTATGTGTATCAGTCTTATCTGGCTTTTGTACTGTGAATCAATTTGTGTGACACCCTTGAAAAGCTTAATGGATTTTTTTTAAACAGGATTTCTCGCTACTACTGAGCAAAAATGTAAACTGAACTTGGATAAACAAGAAAGGTCATTCAATTTTAGTTTGACATTTAAATTTTTTACTTTAATTATATTATGTGTAATGTATGACTAAAAAATCTGCTAAAGGTGTACTACTGATTGCAATAAAATAATTATAGATATAAAAATAAATTGCTGTTCATTAGTCTTGCTAAAACTCTTGAACCAATTTGGGTGATTTTGGTTTTGAATTAGAATTTTTGGAAGTCCAGGGAAGGTTTAAAAGAAGGTGGTACAAAGTTTGTTGGGTCAGCTAGTGTGTAATGAAATTTTGTAATTATATCCATTTTTAGAGCTTATGCAATAGCTAGCCAACATAATATTTCAAACAATAAATGATATGGCTGAATAAACTGGTGGCATTCTGTGGCCTGTAAATAAATAACAGGGGTGTTTGCATGTATATTAAATAAATTTGACTGGAATCAATAAAAAAAGGAATCATTTTAGCCTATCAAGGTGGATGGCACCAACTGGCTTTGCCCCAGCGTTAAACTGTAACCATACATTGGATTTGTGGCGAGACATCTTTAACTGACTAGTAGATTGTATGTTATCTAGAAAAAAAATAAAGAAAGGGCTCTTATCCAAAACAACCATCTCATCTTCTTGTATTCAGAATAACTAAGCAATATTTAAATTACAAAAACAATTAATTTAGCAACCAAGTTACAGTGTCACACAATTTAGCTTCTACAATGAAATTATGAGTTCATAGAGCTATCCAAAAAAGATAATTAAACCAGGCTACTAAAAAAGTGTACAAAAACAAAGTAGATTTCATTTTCTAAAAAATGCAGATATTTAATAAAAACAAATTCCTTCACAATTCTGGTTTTTGTGTCAGACATTATTACCAATTCTCTTAAGTATTAAATTATCATGATAAAAAAAAAAATTACTAACTTTTTATTATAGTTGATAAATTCTTGTCATATATTTTATAACTTGCTTTTCAAATGCACTAGAATCTGATCAAGATTTTGAGATGTATTCCTTAAGACCCCTAGCTCATTGGTACCTGTGGCTAGTACCAATAAGTCTGGCCCCTTTACTGGGTACAGGTGTGATATTATTTTGTGAAAGGATAAACAATGCATTAATATGCAATAACAGGAATCACGGTTGATTTGCTGTTATTTAGTACAGTTCCCTCGATTCTTACCTTCCATCATCAGATCAGTAACATGAGATGATGATTACCACAAAAGTATCTGATTTGCTTTACAAAGTATAATTATGATAAACATTGTGCCTATATTTGAGGGTTGCTCTCGATTTCTCTCAGATTGTAAGCACAAGTCCGATCCTGCTTGGGGTACTGTAGCCACCATTGGGATGGCCATCCTATCCATACCTCACCTTATTGCTATACCACCAATTCGCACTAAGCGTTTCCAAATATCTCTTATAATGCGGACAGCGAAGGAGTGGTACTCTCTGCTTGTGTCTGTGTTTCCGAAAGCATACAACCCTAATATCTTCAAAGTTATAGTAAAAAGGGTTCTTCTGGGTAAGCTCACTCCATCGTCGACCTTGTTTTAGTCATTCCTGACCTAGACTAAGGTCAAGAGCAAACCCATCTTGCATAAAAAAAGATTTCATTATCAGATTCTGGCTTGGTGACAATGGGACCAACGCAAGAGTATAAGGCTTTCGCGGGAATAAAGGATAACGTGGCTCTAGAACGCGAAGGGCAATCGAAAGAACAGTGGAATGGGGTTTAGTAGACAAGTCTGACAGATGAATCATTATCATCAGCCAGAAGATGTCCACTGTTGAATAGAAAGGCCTCATTCTCAAGCCACTATGCTGAACGACAATGTGCTGCATACATCCATCGCTTGCCCGTTGGTCCACCTCGTGGGAGGCCAGCCTACGTTACGTCTTTCGGTTCGTGGTCACCACTCAAGATTTTTTCTCCCTTTGTTACCAGTTCAACGAGCAATGCCGTTGGGGTCTGCCAATTGCCACTTCAATTTGTAAAATTTGAGAGCTATTTCGGTGACTCTGTTTCATCGGCGAATATCCGGCTTTTATCATAGCTATTATATTGCTAACTGCAGGCCTTTTAGAGACACCAAGAGTCATTCTCTTAGAGATACTAAGATCTAAAACCCCAGCAGTAGCAGTTGAAGACCATGTCTCAAAGCCATATAATCTTCACTGGAAACACACATTTGATGATTTTACATAGAAAAAAAAAGGATTATAAATAGGCTTTTCATTAATGCATGAATTTTAAAAATCGGTCGAAAAGGCGAAGTTAATAAAAAAATCCGGCTTACCTGAACTTAAGAAAAAAAAAAATTAGTAAAACTTTGCGGGCCTAAGTCTTCATTTTATACGAAGTCTACTTCATAGACAATAACTACTCTAGGTACAAACAGTAACGGTACATTTGACTGAGCAATTTAATTCAAACTTATACCTAGTGAGTCATTTTTTGGTCGAGCTTACTTATTTTTATGACAGCAGATGGTTCACTGAAAATGGTATCCAACCGTTAAATCAGCTCGTCATATTTGGCGTGTTCAATAATAACAATACATATAATAATCCATTGCACTGTAACGATACTCCAACACGAGATGAAAAAGAAAGTTTCATAGATTGTACCCCGATTGTAGTGTAGATCATTATTTAGCCGAGAAAAACTGAGCTCATTTTGTGAGCACTGTAGCGGTAGGTATAGCGCACTAGGCAACGGTTCTGCGACATTTCTTTAATCGCGTGCTTTTGAGCTAGGTCACAATTTCACAGCATGATCTAAGAAAAATACATTAGCATGCAAACTGCGAGTTTTGATTCGCTTTAGAAAGGAAATAAATAATTATACCAAGATTTGCATGTAAGATTAGAATTTTGGATCGATAGCAGTTTCTACAATTACCGAGAGAGGTTTTTAAAATCTCATCAAACCTTTAACAGTGCTGTGATCATGGAACAGTGCAGGATACTTGTGCTACCGCATGCGCGACTGATGAAACCAAGAGATATTTTCTGAGACAGCACGACGAGGTCGTAAAACACCATGAAGACGATTAAGGGAGGTACAGTAAAAATCTGGCCAAAACTGAAAAAGGCTGTAAGAGAAGAAAGCGCTCATAGAAAAGAGGAAAGAGGCTCCCATGAGTCTCACAGTTGTTAATGCTTATGACTGAAACTAGAGTCATATTATAGCAAATTATTTCGAGCAGAACTGTAAAGACAGACAGTGTGGTACGGATCGGTAACAATAGTGGCGACAGTAGGAGTCGGTGTAGGTTTACGCGTTGCGGGCTGGTCGTGTAACGGAAGCTGGGGCACCGCATTGTTGCCCCGTCACGGCGGGCCGCCGCCGCAGACGCCACTTGCGCACTCTCACCACAAGTCTAGTGTCTGTTTATATTTTTATTCCAGTAGCCATAACTATGTCTAAGAATTCAGATACTCCAACCGTTATCAAAGTCTGTAATAATAACTACTTTATTCTCTTGCATATACTGCATACCAATCAGCTTTCAGGTCTGCAACTGACTATGAGTTGTACTAATTGCACCAAGTCTGCGTTTAAGCTCGTTGTCATATATTTAACGCAAGAGTTATCAAGAAATAGCAGACAGGCTAAGATCAATATTTGTTGTGGTATTGATGTCCATTGACCTAGTTTTGTTCGTATGATGTTAAAGTCTAATAAAATGCTTCTCAAATCAGTGATGGTACTTCAGCCATATCCAGCATAAGTTACGGTCTGTAAGTTATAGACGTAATGAATTCATGCAAGGGATCAAAAAACTTCAAGGCCTACTTATTGTTTCTGCGGCTCACGCTACCGACTTTTATCTTGATTCCGTTTGACGCCAAATGTTACGCGATATGAATCATCATCATAATATAAATCCCAAAATTCAGCTAATTGGACTCGGATTATTATACGGAAACATTTTTGCTGATATTTTGAAACATGCGTGCTATATGAAGCGATTACATGGCTATCTTCTCTGCTCAATTTCACCCAAAAGCAGCTTTCTGTCCTTTTCTTACATAGATACTAGGCTACTCCAATCATCATGACTTGGTTTTTCAGCAACGTGTTTTATGTTTTCATGCTAAGTTAGCAATTGCAAAAGAAACGGTCAAATGTCACAACAGTGTGTTAGAAAACAAGTTCCAAAATTCCTAAAGGCATTCGGTGTTTTTTACATATCTGCAAAGGTTCGGCTTCTCACAGTGCTTCAAAAGTTCAAATTAAGTTCTGGAAAATGCTAACTGTCGTCCCGGGCCTGTATTTGATTACGATCAGGTAACAGCTTTCCTGGAGTGTCATACATAGGTTACTTCATACTCATACATGGTGGTCGGAAATAAGGAGGACCTTCGATTGATCCCCCTATCTCTGGAAGCTTTCAGAAACCAACTAGGCTGGTCTTTCATGATGTTATATATCTGTCGTCTCCGCATTACCAACTCCAGATTTTAAATACATTTGAATTCCTATTTAAAACGTAAGTACCTTTACGAATCGAATCGATACGAATCCTAAGGCTTTGTATAAAGTTACAAGATTCATGAGCAAGTGTATCGGCATCTTGGCTCGGTCGACCACACGCTCTAGATTAACATTTGTGTCATATTCCGGCTTGGCCGCGGTTTTCTTTGCGGGTTTCGGTAACTTTTCTGTATCCACTTTCTTGTGGACCGATACTTGATAAGTTTCGAATTGATCCATCAACTGATTTCTGAATGATAGAAATGCTCTCCTCCAACCCCCAAGCTATTATTATTCTACCTATTTGTCAACTTTACTTAAAAAAATAACAATAATATTTGAGGTAAAAATAATCGAGTTGAGCTTTTGTCTGGAGTACTGACAGACCAACTCACCTGCAACTTATAAGTTTTCCTGAAAATACATTTTTATATTTGCTGTACTTATAGAATTCTGAAAACTACATATTTGGCAATCGTCCAATACTGCAGGTTAGCTCTTGCATGTTCCATTTTTTTAGTCTCGCTAACTTAACGCCATGCCATTTTGTTAATGAGTCACGAATACCTATTTTAATTACATCGTAACCTATTTATAATCAGCATTTTTGAAGAAATGTGTGTTTGATAATAGCTGAGCGCCTGATATTGCGAACATTCAGAAATTCTGGAAGACAATAATGTACTAATATTTTGGGAGATGCGACAGCATTTTAATGTACCTTTTGTCATTTTTTGTTCATTGTTCATATTAAATAAAATCTAAAGAGATTGCATGAAGCACAAAAGGTAATCTTATAAAATCTTATTTACAGCTGAGCCTGCTAAAAATGCATGGCATCATATCTGTCAATCCATCTCCCGGCAAACAAATCACAATCCAGTGATGTCAGGAAAAAATTGAGGACATCCAACTCTCTAAACTATTCAAAGCTGCGTGCGTGGTGATGACTGCCGTGGTGTAAGCGGTCCCGGACCGTCCGGGTACAACACTACGACAAGAAAAATCTACAACAACCCTTTGGCGTCTCTGTCGTATGAGTGTACTACGGATGTTTCTGATTCATGAGTCGATGAAGCACAAGTTCTTAAATAATATGACACAATATCCTAATTTCCACTCGCCGTCAAGTTTGTTACGCATACGAAGATGAGTTGCGTTATAAAAGCCCATCTAAGCGAATTTTCCAAGCGCAACAAGTGACTTGTTACAAGCTGAAACGTAGGTCTATCTAGCGAGGTACGGAAAACCGTTAATATGAGGGACAAGGGCGCGCCATCGATCCCGTCTCTCGTTACTGCTCCTGGCCCGACCCTGACCTCTCCCGCGAGCCCGTGCGGCCTGTAGGACTGTGACGCACAGATTTCATGACGTCAATCCTTTCACCCAACGCAATATGTATGCAATTATTTGTTTGTTTACAAATTGGGTTTCGCGAGAGGAGTTAAGAACTTCTAATTGAGTTGATTATTTATGTACCTATCAATCAGAGTTGTTTAAGTATTCCATTCAACGTAAACTTTATCTTTTACGAAATGTATAAAATCCATGTATGAGTTACAGGGTGCGTCCTTTTTGGAAAAGATCACTATGCTAATTTTACTTTTAATTATACAAATTAATGTATATCGGATTCCAGATAATAATGGATCAAGTCGAGCCCAGACAGTGTGTCTCGTCATGTCGTCACAATTTTGGCATTTTTCCATAATGTTAGCTTGTTGTCTTCTGAGCCCATATTACCGCCAGGGCAGGGCTGTGAGTTACGCACCTTTTATCAAGTTTCACACTTTTCTTATCAGTAAACAAATTACCTATCTAGTCGGGGAAAAGTAATTTATTGTTTGCTTGTAGATGTACATAACGTGTTGTACGCAAGACGCTGTTACTTCTGTTTACCACTGTTGCATCTGTCAATATTTCACTACATAGCATCTTTGTAATCAGATTTTGTACAGCTTAGACATTTATATGGAATTGTTTAATCATAACAAGCAAATTATACGTGTACAAATTAGATTTTAATCAATCTGTGATGTGTACAAGTGGCAAGTCATTCATAACTGTAAATATGTAGGCTTATTAATTCTTAGAGACTTACTATATCAATTAAAGTTAATATTGTTCCAATGATGGAACCGTATTAAATATCAAAATAATCGTACTACATCCACATTCCCGTTAGGATTGTTCTGGATTCGTCATAAACATCAGACCAATTAGTTCTGTCCTTCCGATCATGACTCAAAAGCATTTTAGAAATAATTAAAATAAATACTCTTTCCCTAATTGTGTTTTTTTGGATATTTGCGAATAATGATGTTTTGATGTTGAATAAAGCACTAAACTGGCTCGCCATTAAGTTAATTAGTGTTTGGAATTCCACCTGCCCCGTGACTTGTAAGTGGCGTGACTATCGTGTCTGCAGCCTGCTCTGATGTACTGAGCTGAATAATGAATACGTGCCACAGACGCTCGAGCCTTCATGCTACTCCATTCAGCATCTAACGCACCAATACAGGTCACCAATTACCTACCTATTGTTCAAACTTACACATCAATAATTTGTTTAATAATTACGGAATTAAACATTTTATTTGATAGTTCATGGTAACACTGATAATAAATCGGTTTTAAATTATTCAGTGGGCGTGCAAATTGATGTGCTTATCAGTTATTTGTATCATAATCTTAATGGGCAAAATAAAATATATTATCCATTTCTTGTTCCGTTCTCGATTTAAAATCAATCATCAACACAATATTAATAGCTTTTCTATGAAATGTGCTTCGTAAACTGGATGTGTGAACGTGACCTGTGCCTTGAAATACTGTTCCTCATTGACATGGCAATAAGCCAATACACTCTCGACAGGATCTGTCGACATAATATTGGATTATAAGTTGCAACATTCATTTGCTATTTGATAGGGTTTACTAGAGTTGTCAATATTATGTAATGGAAAATGTAATCGATTATTTAACGGATGACGGTTCCTTCATCAGAGACATCGCCATAACCCAAATAATTTAAGAAAGAGACATTGCACATTTGCGCCGTCTTGTAACTTTCTCATCGCACTTCAGAAGTGATCAGCAGGTCTAAAACAGCCACCCTGAACAATATTCCTAATGATTCACTTCTTCTTTTATTCAGTCACCAGTAAATCATTAGGAACTTTGCTTAGTGATTTTAGACCCGCAGACTCTCCTGCCAGCTGCTTATTTTTTGCAGTACAATAACTCGCTTGTTTCATAGATAGTAATTTTTATTAGTTCCAATCTCGTCATTAGTATGATATTATTGAACTTCAGCTGATTTATGTACTTCTCATTGACAACAAAGAATTGTCGAACTCGCGTGTTTACCTTACAGTGATAACAAAACTGGTTATGTATGTTATCATCAGCAAATTATTAAATAATTTTGGTTTATCTTTTTCTTACGCCTATCAAAAGTATTTTGTAATGGGTGCTATTTAAAGCGGCTTCTATTTAATAGCATTATTGTTCACTAAAAACTACATTGCTGCCACAAAGTCAGCCACGAATCAAATAAATTGATCGATCGGTGTAGTGGACGGAGCCCCGCTCACCGGGACTCCTAATTCTGCGGGGTTCCGAGTTGTAACATTCGTGGCTGAGTTAGTAATTCCCGTTTGTAATTAGATGTAGCGACACTATTATAAAAGAACATTCTCTTTTGTCAACAGAACAACAAACATGTAGAGACTTTGGACGACGGACAATTACGAGCACTGTTGGACGAGGCTATCACATACAAGTGTCCCAAAGACCGAGAGGGTAAAAGCAGTCTATTTAAGGTGAGTGCTAAAAATAAATCATATTTATAACTCGCAGACTCATGCTTAACTAGAAGTTGTGTTCATTAAATTTCCATCTGCGATTCTGATTTCTTAATCAAACAATAAGATTTTACTTCAAGAACTTAAAACGGGATATAAGTCATGTTTGTTATTTGTATCGAGTTTCAAATTTTTCAGCACTGCTGCAAGTGTTAGGTGGCTCATGGTCGCCCAATATTCAATGCATCTCTGATTTTGTCCTACAGATAGAAAAACTATTTCTTTCTCTGGTAAGGTAACCACCTGTGTGTGGCCACCTGTGTGCGTCATGTTGTGGATGCGGTGCGGTAAGTATTGGTGTGCGACGGTTTGCAGGAGCTGCTGGAGGAGGTGGAACAGGACGAGCAGGCGTGCGAGGCGGCGGCGCGCTCGCTGCCGGGCACGCGCGGCGCTCGTCGCTCGCGCGGCCGGCGCGCTCTGCCGCACTCCAACTCGCTGCAGGACCTGGTGGCGGCGCTGGCGGCCGAGCCCGCGCCGCGCCGCCCGCACGTGCGGCACGCGCCTGCGCCCGCGCCCTCCACCGTTTCCGCGCGCGCCATACACGGCGGCAGTCTGCCCTCTGGCGTCGACACCTGTAAGTACTTTCAAGCCTAACCGGCCGTTTTCACTTTGCTAGTTCGAATTTAAAAAAAGGATGATTTTTTGTTAGAAACAGATACCTCGCCCCTGAACGGAACAAGGTGGGTTTATTTAGTCAGTATGAAGACATTCAGAGTCATTTAAATCCAGATGTTTTGTTTTTATGTCTTACCAACTTTACAAGCAGTAACAATTGATTGTTTCACATAATAGAATGAGTGACATGCAAATTTTACACCACAGACTACCTACAGTATTATTTCTTCCTTCTCTTCAAATCCAAAGGTTGTCTTGAAAACATTGCTTTTAGCGATAGGATTGCTCATTGTGTCACACTATGTAAAAGATAAACTCTGTACCCATAATTTGTATGGTGTGCATAATAATAAAGTGTATTTTACTCTATTGTAATTAATAATATAAAGTTAAAATGTAGTTAATATTGTGTCGCCAGCCTCGTTGCTGAGCGAGGAGCCAGCTCGCGGCGCGGGCTACCTGGCCACGGTGCGCTGCGTCAACCCGCCGCCGCTGGCCGAGCGACGCGTGTCCGCCAGCGACGCCAACACGCCCGCCGAAATGGAACTACTCAACAGGTACGAGACCTTGCATACAATCATTTGTACATAATCAGTAAAATTTTGAAGTCTTTCCTGAGCTCAAGAGTATGATGTGAAATAGATTACAAGAGAAAGTGTTAAAAGATACGTCTTTAATTGCAGAATCATTAAAAGCAGCCGTTCATATGGAATGTGATCTCCCACACGATATTTGTCCACAGAAGAAGTAAGCCGATGTTCCCGATGACGTACACGGCGCGCGCCACCCTGGAGATCGGCAGCGGCGCGGTGTGCTCGGGCCGCGCGGTCACCAGCACCACGCCGTCCCACCAGGTGCGTACTGCGAGCGCGCGCGCCCGCCTGCTGCGCGCGCTGGCCCCGCCTACAGGTACCCAAACGGAACCGCGCGGCCCGCACACTTCTGATGTGGAACACGCCCGGACCCCCCCACGATCCGATAACACGATAAAAGGCGATACTGGAAAACAAACGAGAAACGAAAACCGCACTGACGATTCCCAACTGTGGGCTGAAAGTGTAGATAATTGGTATAAAAGCCTATCGAATTATACCCACCCTCTACAGTATACGAACTTAATTCAATCACGGGAACGCAATGTCCATGTTAAATTAACGGATATTCCAACAGACCCCAAAATCAGTGCAATGTCAAACACTGATAATAATTTTATTTCACCCCTTGCATTAACTAGTGGAAACAGTAATTCTCCTGGTATATGTGTTGTTCCAGAACATGATGTAGTTAACGAATTTAAAGCAAACGATTCTCTGTATTTCACTCATGTACGCCATCGTGGTGAAGGAGCGCACAGGGTTATTGATGAAAACGAATGTGATATTAAATTAAGAAAAAGTTATAGGAGACAAGTAGGTGAAGATCTAGTAGTGCCGACACTGTCGGATATAAACCCAAGGAACGTTAGACGTATGACGATAGGTCATCCCATCCCACAACAACAAGTTAGCCATTCCATAGATACACATCATGGCAAAAAGCGTCCTAAGAAAACTATTAAAAAAGACGCGAACATAGTTGCTTCAAACAAAATAGATGGTACATCAAACTCCATTTTAAATGATGTTAACTGTAAACTAAGCAGCAATAATGAAGATATAAACACGAGCAAAATATTTGATTCATCTACAAAATGCAATAATTCATCTGATGAAGGGGAAGATATTACTTGTCTCAAAAATCCTTTTGGTGACTTTGAAAATGAAGAGTCTATAGGTGAGGACGTAGAATTGTCAGATGTTAATCCTAGTCATTCACAAAACAGAAATACAGATAATAATTCATTCACTGATTATTTATCAAAACAAATAAGACTGTTAGATTCCTTGGAGAATAGCAAAGAAGGCAATCTTGTGACTACATCTCGTGAATGTGAGAAAGAGGAAATATGTCAAGCTATAAATTTCCCAGAACAGGTGACGGTTCACGCTGATAATGATACACAATATACCAAAGACCAAGATTGTTCTCAGTCGGCTTGTGTGGACAAAGGCGACATAAGCTGCACAACCAAGTCGGAGGACGAACATGACACGCTACATGAAGATCAATCTACCACGAAGAACGATCGTATTGTTTTAACCCAGCTTCCTAACAATGCTTATATTTTTTTAACATTACCTAAGCCTTTAGTTTCGTCATCTAATAGTAATGTTAACACTCCTATAAAATTATTCGAAATTGAAAATAAACCTCTTGTGTTGGATAGTTGTAATAAACCGAACGTAAAGAAGAAAAGACAAAAGATGCCCCCAGAACACCCCGGCAGTAGCGACGTGAAGAAAAGTGCGCTAGATAAAAATGTTCTTAAAGTTCTGCTGTTTGAAAATATTTTTAAAAACAATACTAGTGAAAACTTATCGCACGACTCCGGGGTGTCAGCTATCACCAATGATGAGGTAGGATGCCCACTTTAGTTGAATATTATGTTTTGTACAAGAGCGGTGTTAGCTAGAAGTGACGCTAATACACTTTTGTTTCTGCAGGTCGATTCCGCTATATCGTTTAGTTGCATCACAACACCGGAGGTTGTGTCCAGTTGCAACACGACATCGTCCGCGGCGCAGGCGGCGGTCGCCGTCGATCCTAAGGTGACTATCGAGTGCCCTTCTTGATAATGTGGCGTCACGCGACAGTGACCTCTCACATGTTCCGTTTCCTCCGCCAGCCGCGCAGTGTGATCTCCAGCAGCTTCAACGGTCTGCCGCTGTCGCGTCCCAACTACGGCTCTACTGGCACCTCCGCAAACGACGACTACAAGGTATTGTACACACATTTGTGTTGTATAAAAGCTACTAAAAGAAATAAGCATGGTGAATAAATAAATTGCAAATCTATTTAGTCTTGTTGTATATTTATATAATTGAAAAATGATGACCACGTCTATATATTTGCATTTTTTAAGTGAAAACTTTAGCGGCGTTGTACACTTTTTTATAATCGGCAAAAAAATTTAAACTCGCGTCAAGACACGTGACCTGATCATCGGGAGAGGAAGTATCTCCCTCTCTTTCAACGGCGCGGCGAAAATGAAAATTAGGCTTAGGTATAAGCCTGCTGTTTTGATGCACAACGTTAATATTCGAGTTTTCACTTCTGGCGACACTCCCAGAGTGCAACCCGTCTTTTTTATTATTTCCCTTTACACGTATCGAAGCAATTACTGGGCTCCAAATAAATAATAGAATTTGTATAAGAAATGAATTGTTCTGTTACAGAAGTCTCTAGACGAAAACGGCAACTCAGTACAAGGATTCAGTTCACCTCTTTCGGGATCTAGTCAACACAAAAAACCTCGGAGGAAAAAGTCTTCAAAGAACGAAACCGTGATCGACTGCCAACAGATTGACGGCTACCAGGGAGACAAGGACGTCAACGAACTGCTGCGGTTCATCGAATCCAACGCAGACAACGGACGCGGAGCCAAACTGGGCCGCGTCAAGCACAAGGACGACTCCGACGACAAGAGCGGCAAGAAGCGATCCACCGAGCGGCGCAAGGACAAGGAGAACAAGATCAAACGAGCCTCCTCGCTCGAGGAACTGTCGCGCACCAAGATCGAGGACCTCACCGACGTGGCCGAGTCGCCTCTGCGCGGGGACAAGAAGGAGCGACGCGACGCTCCCGCCAAGGCCGAGCGACGCTCTTGGGGCGACGACGCGCTCTACAGCGACCCGCCAGACCCCGCCGCAGAGCTCACCGACTTCCAGACCGTCACCAAGAAGCGCAAGCCGCGTCGCCGCCCCGACGACCCCGCCCCGCGACGAGCGCGCGCGCCCTCGCCCCGCGCGCGCCGGGAGTCCGCGCCGCCCTCCGACCGCTCCAACGACTCCAACGACGACATGGACTCCGTGCACTCGCTGCCGGCCGCGCCGCCGCCGCCGCCTGCGCCGCCCGCGCCGGTCGCCTCCTACGCCGACATCGCGCGCACGCGACACAACATCCCCGACCTCATCGAGTCCTGCAACTTCTACGCCGAGGGCGAGGGCGCGCCGGCCGCGCCGCCCGACGCCGACGGCTACCCCGCGCTGGAGGCACGCGCCGCCCGGCGCCGGGACAAGGTGCCGCGCCGCAAGGCTGCGCCCGCGCCCGCACCTGTCGCGCCCGACTGTCCCGCGCCCGACGTCGTGGCCGACCGCCGCCCTCCCGTCATCCTGCTGGACTCGGCGGCGCGGCCTCGCGACATGGACGGCGTCACGTTCGGCTTCGACGTCAACGAGCAGCTGCTGAGCGGCGGCGCGCGCCGGCCGCGCTGCGACCTGCTGCGGGACGCGCCCGAGCGGCCCGAGCAGGGCGCGGCCGTGCGCGCGGGCTGCGGCGCGCTGCGCTACGTGCCGCCCGCGGCGCCCGCCGACACGCAGCAGCTGCTGCAGCTGGTGGACTACGTGGGCACAGGTGAGTGCGGGCCGCGGGCCGCTGTGCGCGCGCCGGCCGGTCCCTGACCGTGTTGTCTGTTGCAGCCTGGGAGGACGTGGTGCGGTGCGGCAGCGGCAAGGTGCGCTACTTCAGCGAGTAGCGCGCGGCACCCGCGAGCTGCGCCGTGCCGAGCGGGTGCGCGTGCGCCATGCCGGGCGGGTGCACGGACGGCACAGGTGTCGCCGTGCCGGGCGGGTGCGCGGGTGTCGCCGGCGCGGCGTGCTGAGCAGGTCGGCATGCAAAGTGCGAGCACGAGCCGCTTGCAGTTCGCCGGGTATTCGGAGACAATCGTCACCGAGCCGAATCTCGCGGGTGTTCAGCCTACATTATACTATAGTATACTTTAGAAAAAAAAAACAGAAAACTGTGTTGAATCGTTCCGCGGTGCCCTCGAGACAAAATGTCGTATGAGTTGCGAGTGAAGTGACGAAGCTAGTGTATTATGTGCATCCTCGGAGGGCGAGTGGTGCCAGTGACGTGACGGGACTCGTGTGAGTGATGCGTGAGGTCGTATGTCGGAGTGACGGCACTCGGCGCGTGTAGCAACAGCCGCGGCCGGCACGTCTCGTGTCGTACTGTGATGTCGATGCGACTGATCGATATCACGTTCATACTATCAAATATGTGAAGTGATTACACTATTTAACCAGTGTTCTCGCTGTGATTGAAATAAATTTAATTTCGCTTAAAAGTATGAAATGTGGCAATAAGCATTTAACAGTTCAATTTGCACTTTAAAAAATCTTTATTTGTAAAAATTAATTTAGAGGGATGTAATTTTAGTTTGCGGTCTGGCGCGTGGTCGGTCTCGAGTGAATGTAGTTGTGAATGTAAAAACACCAAGTGTGAGCGAATGTTACTATTGCTTTAACATTTACAGTTGTTGCTAAACAATATGTGTGATTAAGTTACTTGCATTTGCTGTGTTTTAACACGATGTCATGTCCTGCTTGAACCATCTAAAACTGTTTATTTGTAATGTATTTACCAGTTAGAAGCAACACAGTTGAATCGTTGTAGACTTGTTGCTCAAGTCGCGGCGCGCCAGACGCTCATTACTCATGTTTTGGTTCCAGTTGAAGAGGCATGTATTATTTTGTTTCTGTTGATTTTTATTATGCTTTTGTTATGCTGTAATCACAAATATTTGGTAGATTTTTCTAACTAGCCACTCAAGTCTATTTTGTTATATATTTTTAAGTTTTACCATTAGATACTACCTACTGTAAATAAAATGAAGATCTTATAAGGAGTAACTGGCCATACTAGGGGCGGCGCTACCGTGCTTGGACATGATCTTACTATGACGTCATGTTGTATTGAACTCCTCAACTGTTAATTTAGAGATCATATTTATAATGTAAGTAATGTTATGTCACCACTGGCTGTGTGATTCATATTATTTTCTTTTGTTAAGAATTGGAATGTACATTATTTTGTACATAAAATTTTAATTTGTATTCAAATGGTTTGTAGTCATTAGTATGGTCATGACCAGGTGGATTAGTGTCAATTTGTGAAATTAACATCTAAATAATTTATACATGAGGATTGTGTTTGTTCACGCTCGACGCCGGGCGTTGTCTTTGTTATTTTTTGTCATACAAACTCTTGTATGACAAATTAAAAAGTTTGACCAAACATTTGTATAGTCATTAAGGAGTCATTTAAAATTCATCGTAGTCTTAATGATTATTTTCAGACACATACTATCATGTCTTAAGTTAATTATTCTTAAAAAATGAATGAATGTCGTTTTGGATATGTGAAATTAAAAACGAAAAAAAAAACAAAAACTATAGCTTCTGTATGAACTGTGTGCTGAGTGACATCATGAATAATGAAAATCATGGTTTGTTTGAAATCGCTCCAAACATATAAAGTGAGAATTATAATTATGATTGTAAAATAGGCAATTGTACAAAAACCCGCATTTACGAAAACAGAGGATTTGTTGATTGTCTATTTTTACAAAAACTTTGTCCATACAATGTTGCTAGGGCCTGCTCGCATGACAACTCGCCTACATAGTGTAATTCTATTTATCTCAATTGTTTGAAGTTCACAGAGACATCAATATTGTTAGCAAATTGTTTTAGTTAGTTGGCATGCGAGAGTGCCTAAATGCTATTGCTTCGGATCTTGGATCCAAAATTTATTTGAGATAATACTAGTCGACTTGAAAAACTAAAACTTACTATTATTACTACGAAATTTATGCGACTTAGAATAATATTTAAATTCATTTCACAATAAGTAAATGTTACAATAAGCATTTCTAATTTTACTGGGATATAAAATTAGTCTTGTATTGGCTTTTTACTTTACCATTATGTTGGGTCCTTACATTGTATTATTAATCAAGAACTCAAAATAATTGTTATAACGGTTTGAAAGCGTTTTTTAAATTGCAGATATTTTGTAAATGCTAACAATCTCAGATTTTAAATAAGCAAATACCCTTTAGTATGTTTCGAGCTAAAAAAACAAGCTGTTATTCAGGCAAAAGTCTTGCTCCATTCTTGGTTCAAGACTTTTGACTGTGCAAGTAATGATCATTTGTAGAATTAACTGCGCAACCGAATAAGACATAATATGCTACAATTACATCAGGTTTTTCTAGAATATACACAATAATTTATTTGTGCACAAAAAATAATGTTTTGGCCAACCTATAGTTTTTAGTTGCACTATAGTGTTTATACATTTAATATGAGTTAATCATATTAGTATAATTATGGAGTGTTTCAGCATGTTCTTGCAACGTTGAAATCTCGAAACGTATAAGTGAGCTTGCATCTTAAAAATATGTAATGAAGATTACCAAGTTTTTAATGAATAACAAAAGAAACAGCACTTCTCAGCAATACCGTTATAGTTCGGTATAGTCGACCTCGTAATAGACAGCTATTCAGTTTACAGTATAATATTTAATTACGAACCTCGTTGTTTTATAAGCGCAAGTTTCATTCAACACTTACGTCGGTAAAGCAAGTGCGAGGGTGACTATACAGTTACTCCCTTATTCGAAAATTTCAATGTTAACCTCCTCAATTGTGAAATGTACCAAAGGCAACTAATATCTACACCTTCACAATGAAATCACGTGTCATGATGTCTTCCACAATCATACTTGCTCCTGAATTCTACACCCAGGTAGCACTAAGTTATTTACACCTAATAAGACTAGATCAAGCAACTATTTTTTTTTTGTACAAATAAACTAAACGGAGGGTCTGATGTAATTAAATGATAGCTATTTGAGTTTAGGGCCCACTCAAATAAAAAGCTGAGATTCAAGCTGAAATACTTAAAGTATTGAGATAATAAAAAACCTGTTTTGATTTCTTTCATAAAATATTAATCTAAAAATAAAATAAAAAAGTCTGTATGAATAGCCACAACATTGTAAATATCGTGTACATTCATTTCATTTTATTTTCAGAGAGATAAATGTTTTTTTATATTGTTGAGATTGATATCAATGTACTGAGAGGAAGCTCATATCAAAGGTATAGAAATTATTTATTATTTCTTTCCCTTGTAAAATATGTATATAGATATTCAGAAAATTATCGGATTCTTATCGTTTTAGTGCATCCTAGACGTTGTAGATAAAAGATCTCTAGGTTGGACGTTGTGACTACACACGGAACAGACTCATGTCAGTGCGCGACACGGCCGCACGCTCGCGCGCCATGTCATACCAAGCCTCACTAATGTGCTGCTACATTCATTTATGATAATGATATACGTGTCGTGATCATTTCTGTATTTCCATTGTGTCGGGGGTTACATGTCTACCCTTCTCTAAGCGCACGCACGATACCTTGGCACAAGCTATTTGTATTGACATCGTAATAATGTAAATAAAATCTCTGATGCCATTCTATCCGTGGCTGTTGGAATCGGCACAGCGGGGCTTGCGTAGCGTGCTAAACTCTAGGGGCTTGTGCCTCTCTAAATAATAAAATATGTGTTGCAATTACTACGCAGAAACATAACCATTTAAATATATTAATTTTTATCGTATTTTAAAAGCTACTTGAATATTTTTTTACGCAAAGCATCTGGAGATCTAAAAATAAACATAAGAGAATATAATGAAAGTATGGATGAGCTAAAATTAATTATCTTGAGCTGAAATAAATGTAATTATTTTGTTTAGGTAATGGAGTGATATTGCTTAGGAAAGCTATTTGGCGAAGTGTAAATGTATAAATAAATTAATGCTGAGACATAAGTTTTGTCCGTTTGTGTCATTTACTGAATGAGTATATACTACAGCCTTTTCAGTGTCTAATTAAATTTCTGATTTGTTCTCTGCAATTTTACTCGAATTATTCAGAAAATGAGACAAACGTTCTGTATCATAATATGTACCAATATGAGAAATTTTATTTATCTGCTTTGCATCTAACTGTTTAATAATAATTATTCTAGGTTTTTACTCTGTTCGTTACTTGAAATTATGACGCCTAATTGAAACTGACTAAAAGACCACGTCCTCACATTGATAATGCTAGAACAAAACTGGTTTTTAACCAAACAGAAATTTAACAAATAGTAACCAAACATTATTATGTCACAACTTCTATGACAAGAGCTGCATTCTTTGTTACAAACGTACTCATGCTTTTTACTCATACATATTCTTCAACTGTCTGCTTAGGGCAAATACAGGCCGGTCAAGCTTTCAAAAACTTGTAATCTGACCTTACAGGCAATTCAGAATTCTAAAAGAGTAGTGCAGAAGGCATTTTTTTCATTATTAACCCGTGTTATTCCAGGACGTCGTCTTTATATTTTAATTATTCGTTTTGGACGTCACCTACCAATGAACTTAATTGATTTGCGCCCGGATATAATTATTAGTTAAGAACCTTGTTTTCGACTAGCCTCTCTTTTAAATAGATTCAAAAGAAAATATTATTAATTTGGATATTAAGAAACAGTCGTGGACCATTCTTTGATTTGGGTCGTTAGACTACAAATGTATGGTACTGGAATTTGAGTTAATTGTTCCTATGTGATGTAGTACTATGTAGAAATTTTATTATTTTAATAGTGTCTTTAAAAAAGAGGTTTCGTCCACGACTGTGTACTCTTTAGTTATTTTAGGGTCATGCAGGCGCGACTATATTAATTATTGTATTCGCATTTTTCTCCTGTACATTATTACTGATGTTCCTTTTGTAAATGTGAATAGAGTAAAAATTTAGTACCGATTTTAACTGTAAAAGATTTGTTTAAATAAACAATATTGTAACCAACTGCAATTTACAGTTATGTACTTTTTCACTGTTTCCGTTTTCTTAATAAAATGTTGAAAATACAATATCTTTTGTCTTCAAAGTTCGTGCTTCTAGTTTAGCTATAAAATTATTGTTCTACTCTTTCTCTATACTCCTGAGACAAAGTAGTTTCATTGGGTCCTCTTGTGTTGTAACATGCAATCCACTTGTTTGAAATTTTTTGCGTAATTGGCGTTGGAGCACACAAAAAAACTGCTCTAGTGTATGAATGAAATTATTCTAAACTTTATCTGTAGCCTAAGCCCCTTATTTTTATTGTTTTTTAGTATTAGTTGTATGGCGGCAACAGAAATACATAATTTGTAATAATCTGCCTAACTATCAGGGGCCTAAGTCTACTAATTTATAAACGTTACAATGGTCTCTCAATGGTGTGTTTTTGACAGTTTTTGTATGGCAAATCTGTCAAAAACTTACCATTGAGAGACCATTGTGACGTATATAAATTAGTAGACTTAGGCCCCAGGGGTCATGAAATACAGTCTAGAGAAACTTGCACGCCGCTGCAGTTTCAGTGTGAATCAGCCCTTAGACCCCTACTTTATTACTCCTTTATACGGCCCTTTACCTTCATTGCCATTGTGAGGGTATTTTAGCAAAAACGTCTGCACACAGCGGTGCGCGGTTATAGGAGCGGTGGGAACAAACGTGTAAGCAAATGAGTGCGATGCCACAAATGGAATAGAGCGGTTCGGCAAAGTGGAGTTTGGCGGCTTCCGCTAACCACTACTGTGGGAACGTACACAGCGTTCCACCGTCCCACGCACCGCTTGGTATTTCCATAAGGTTTTTCTCAGTGGCAGCCTGGAATTGTGGCTCGCTCCTTATTACATGGGACTAACAGGGTTTGACGCAGAATTTGCACTTCTCAAAACGAGCACTCTTCTCTAAAGTGGCACTTTTACGGTACTCCTCTTTTAAATCGTAGAAAATCGTCAAATATGTCCCATCCGCGGGACGGGAAGGCCTGTCAGACTTTACTAACTGAAAGTCCTCGGGATATTTCAATTGCCATTTACGTTTCCAGTATCACGACTATCTATATAAGACAGTCCTGCGACCCCTGGGTACTTCTATACCTAATCCTTCAGGGATTACAGGCGGGATTTACGTTATGCTTAATTTTTAGAGCGAATTGTTTCATTTCCTTGCAATTATTGGTAGAATAAAGGGTGGAAACGCGGGAGGGGACGCTCTAGAAAGACGTGATGAAATAATTCTTAGCGATCGGCTAATTCTTCTTTCAGTTTGCAACTCGCTTTTGTAATTAATTCTCAGTCCAGTTTAATAGGTAAAAGGCTGCCCCTCACATGCCATACCCATCGCTTTCCTTTCTTTTCAAGTGATAATAATTGATCAGTTATCGAAAGGAATGATTAAAAAAGATTACATTACCAACAAAAAACAACTACCTAATTAAAAATAGGAGTTGGTGATAGAAGGGTGAAAATTTAGGGTTGTATACAGGTGGATAACCCTTATCACTTAGGGGTGTGAAAATAGATAGTAGCCGATTCTCAGACCTACTGAAAAGACATAATAAAATTTCATAAAAATCGGTCAAGCCGTTTCAGAGGAGTATGATAACTAACACTGTGACACGAGAATTTTATAATTACATTAGATCGTTTTGTCTTTTAAGATAGGTACATAAGTACTAGATAAATACAGTATCATTGCCAAATAATAAAATTTAAGTTTCTATGAAAGAACAACCAGTTTAAATTCCATCATGTACCGCCATAAACTGACGATATCTCTTCCACCATTTATATCACCGAGAAATAATAGAAAGAAACATCGGAATATTCAGTGACATAATATTTTATTTTCATAATCAACATGATACAGATGTTTATGGCTTCGTATTCAAATATTATTCTATTATAATAAAAATATTAACAAATTATCTTACATCCACTTGAAAATGTACATTTTTAATAGACCTTACAAAATATTCTAGAGCACTACAAGTTGATATCAAGACGAGGTTCGCTCTCTCGCTGGAACAGTGCACAGACACAACGCGACACTCGGCTCGCGGCAACACCCTGATATCAACTTGTGTTCATTTTTAACACTTACAAAGATAATGCTCTATTGCTCCTACATTAAGGCATTAAAAGACAGTTTTACGACGCGACATTTTCTATGGATAGGACGTAAAGAGCTTCGTTTAATGCCCGCTACGCATTTGTCATTTTCTAAATTAGTAGCAATGACGATAATATTGATTAAAATTCAAACCTGTTCATTAGAAGCACCTGATTTTATATAATTTTATATTCACGTCTACTTATTAATTTTCGGCATCTACAGAAGATAATATACAACTAAATTAATACATAATTACCAGACCCCCGAGAGTGGGATTAAAATAAACTTCATAATAACATCAGACAGTTTGTAACTGACAACCATACCTTCATCTCCAGTCCAAGAACATTTCATATGGGAACTCCGGTTTCTTCAGACTTTCAATCCAAAGCATTGAGTCGTTCGAATAAAGAATCGTGTTAGTTGGAACACCGTGATAAGCCCGTTAGTTTCGATAATGTAAGTGAAATACTTTCGTTGTTAGTTGAAGTGTGTGAAGCCTCGAAACGTTTGAAACGTACGATCAAAGCGGTGCCCAGAAATGTCTAACTTAACTATTAGGCCATGGGTCGCGTGGAAATCGAGATAGCGTCATAAATAAGAATTATGTACACGTTAACCGTACGATAAACTAATTTTGAAAACAACAATAAATAATAAAAACAACCACAGTTAATATGGAATGAGTAAAACTTCCAACGCAAAATGTGACGGCGTAAACGAAAACGACGTTAGCCTATAGCGACACTGACGACTGAGACTCGACCCGGTGATGCACTCCCGCCGCTGCGACGGGCGGCCGCTAGAAAATGTCCGGACAGTCGGTCCAGTCCTGCTTGCGCTTGCACTCCCAGTAGCGGTGCGTGTACAGGTGACGCAGGTGCGGCGTGGGCTGCTGCGAGTGCGCCGACAGCGCCTGGCGCGTGAACCACAGCGGCCGCGGGCCCGCCGGCGCCGGGTCGGAGCGCGCCGCCGCCTCCTCGGCCGCCGCCTCCAGCTCGCGGCGCTTGGCGCGCTGCTTCTCCTCCAGACGCAGCTTCTCTGCGTTGGCCTCGTCCCACAGGCCCTCCTCCATGAGGCGCTGGTCGGGGCGGCGGCGCGAGTCAGTGGGCGCGACGCCCTCCTCGAACTCGTTGAGCTGCGCGGCCAGCAGCGTGAAGTTGTACCACTTGTCAGAGTCGGGCGGCGCGGCCACGCGCTCCCACGCGACCGTGAACTTGCCGGTCTTGCACACAGTGTTGTCGGGCGATGCCGACGTTACGGGCGCCACTTCCACGCGGTCGTCCCAGTGACCCTGCAGCACGTACCGCGGCTGCAACACAGACATCAATCTAATGTTACTAAAGTGTTAAACATTGTTATTTACTTAGATAAAGTTGCACGCCACACCGTATCAGTGCGCACCTATAGTGTACACACGGTTATTCCATGAAGGGCACCTTATGTATTCGACATGATGCTCCTGTCAAAATTTTTCGCAGGTACCAGGTGCCCTTCGTGGAATACCTCGGCTGCATGCTTCTACTTATTAATAATCCAAAATAATGAACAAGTTGACTGACCACTCCCTGCGGGTCCTTGATGACGCCGGTGACCTTGCGCTGCGTGTCCTTGCTGAAGTACCCGTAGGGCAGGTACTTGAGGTGCGCGACGTAGCCGGCCGCCTGCCCCGCTTCGCCCACGATGTCCATGTCGCCGTGGTTGTCCACCCACAGCTTGCCCACTATAATATTGTGAACCGTCGTAGTCACCTGGAAAACATTGTCGTGCATACAAATATCTGTTTTGTTATATACGACTCTAATATATAACCTCTTAACCTATTAACCGCCGCAGTTGTATATAAGCAACTTATTATGTTTGAGCCCCTGACACCACAGTTGTAAATTCGCAACAAAAGTCTACGAAGTGATTTTCAAGCATATTTTTATTTACGTAGCAGCAATTTCATAATAATTATAAAGACCACCTTTGCCTTTCAAGGAATTTCTTTCATTTTCCCTAAAATCACTGATGCTGAGCGCCAAATTAACGGTGAAAAAAACGAATAAAACTCATCGCAAAATGCAAGTGTGACCTTAATCTGTACCGCCAGAGTTGTATAAATACAACAGTAGTGATGTAACACATAAGTTTATTTTTTGTTCATTAATCCCAACTTTAGTTTATTCAAATAACATATAAAGAAGTTAGCCATTCAGAATTAGAAAGTAATTCAATGCTTGTTGCTGTTTGATTCTATTTCTAACTATAACATCTAAAACTTCACATGATTTCTGGTAGATTCATATTACAATTGTAGCAACGGTTTTTACCAAATCGTATTTTAGTAACAACCCTAGCACTTTAATATTATCAAAAGAGTCCAGCGCCGGAGTTGTATATCTGCAACCGCTTGTGACGTCATAAGCGAACTCATAATGATAATAGTGAGGGTACATCTGTTTTATTTGTTAAAAAATTTAATGTATTAGTGGGTACCTAATTTATTTCAATGGGTATTGTGGCTGTGTTTTAATCGCAAAATGTCGAGTGCAGAGGAATTAATAAGAATTTGGATGCCTTGAGGCTGATTCTGCCTGGACATGTTTTTCAAATAAATCCTGGGTATTTTCATCGTCATTCAGTTCCATTTTCGAACGCTTGCAAGCTGTAAAAATATTGCGAATTATTATTCTTTTTTTTTGTAGAAAGTAAAAATTTACTACACAATACAATATTTTAAGTATTTAGGTTTAGATGGCATAAAGTGAATATAATTGATATTTAATTAAAATTTAAATAAGAAAATTAACACATACCTGTATTTGCCATTTCAGAGACTCGCAAAACAATGTCCGTTAAAGCAGTGACAATTAAATGCCCTATCATTGACCATAAATTAAGATTTATTTTTAAACAGGAAATCTCAAAACTTTCTACTAACATACTCATAGTTTGAGTAATAAAATCGATAACCGGAAATAATTTCACTTGTCCCCGCACTATCCACGCTCTTGTTTATCTCTAACGTTAGCGCCGGAGTTGTATAAATGCAACAATAGGGATTCCAAAAACCGAATTTTGTAGAATTATGAACTAAACTCTATCTTGGCTTTGTTAGTGTCTATGTACATGTTTATAGGTTTTTGATGTGGGTAATTTTAATCTTATTATTGTTATGAGGGTAATGAATTGAAAAAACATAAGATTTTCGTAAAAACGTGTAATTTTACCTTACAAATCTTGTTTGCTGTAGGGATTGGTCCACATCACTATAGTTGACCTTGAAAATATGAGATTGGCGCTAGGGGCACATTTCTTTTTAAGATTGTCTGGCGGTTAAAAGGTTAATTGCCAAATTCAATCGCCCTATAAATCAGTTTTCAACTGTAGACATCTGCACAATGAATGCATATTTATCATCATCAAGTTACTGAACTACAGGCATTCATTCCATTTTTTCATTCAAAAGGTAAACCACTCAAAGAAATTAAAATTTTACAAATATGCTTAGATTAGTTTCTGTTGATTTCGAGGCTGAAGTGTAGTGAAAATGCTCCTCAAAATAGACGATAACAGTATGTGTTTTTTTTTGGGACAACCAGAATCAACAGTGGCAACCACCAGAAAAGCGCCGAAACAATGAAGCTCAACGTGTCCCGGAGAATGAATTTACCTGTCATGGATCCTGCAACGAAATTAATCAGAAAAGAATAGTGGAGGAGTAGGAATAGTACATTGTTTACCGAGAGGAGAAAGTGACCGATTACCGACGAGGGTATCGTTTAAAGTCCAAGGCGTAGCCGAGGACTTTAGAATACCCGAGATCGGGAATCGCACTTTCTCTCGAGTGATACATAGTGTTTATACTACACCTACGAGGAAAATAAATTACTTTCTACGAAAACTGAATCCTCAAACAACACACTAATTGAAAATGGCGCCAATGGCGTCTGCAATTGTCACATGTTCTTTTTTCAAATTGTTTATCCTGCCGCCGCAGGGTCGCACTGCCAGCCAGATACCATCCAGCACACAGATAGTGGCCAGTGTCATTTTGCGAACTTTTTGGCTTTTGATATTTAGGCTACCGGCGGCGGCGCAGTCTTATCCAAAATTAAAAAAGAAAAACCACGTAACAAATGGATTTTCATACACTTTTCTCTCCCGCTCAGACGCGTTTTCTCCCCGCAGATTTGGTCGATATGCAATGACGTACTTTCTACCGTACATTTAATAAAGTATCAAGGTACTTTCCAAGCAGGTGTAGTATAAAAATATTTTGTCCACTAGTATAATGTTAGCAAAATGTCTACCTTTTTCCAACAGAAAACATTTAGGAAGAAGGTGCGAGATTTGTCTTTGGGCTCGACCGTGACGAACTGTCCCCGCTATTGGCAGTCTAGCGGTATCCTGACAAAGCGCCAGGTCGTCGTTTGTGGCAGCCGGGTTCACCTACCGGCGACCTCTCTCCGCACACGCTATACTGCTTATTTACACCGGCACGAACACCGATACGTAATACAAACAATCGCAATCTTCTCTAATTTGAAAAGCAAAATGGCCAACACAATTCAAATCCAAGTGAAGCTAGCGATCAGTATTGCGTTACCCATCGGTTGCGTACTGTAAACTCCCCCTGCCGCTGCGTACCTTCCTCCAAGTATATTTGTTGCCGGAGCTAGGGAACATGGCGGATGCGCCGCCGAGCGGGATGACCTGGAGGTACTTCCCCCTAAACTTGGTGGTCATGGTGAACTCCTGCCAGCACTGCCAGCCCGCCTGACCCTCGCAGAACTGCGCGACCATCGGCGGGTGGTGGGACACCTGACCAACAATTTTGAATTTAGTTTATTTAAACAAGATCGAATTAGATTAGCTAACGAGCAACGCTGACGTTATGGGTGTCGATATCTAAACATAGTTATACCAAAAAAAAGTTTTGATGTTTATTGGGTCAATGAGCCAGATATACGAGATCATCACGTCTATAGTTTCACGAGCTAATTTAATTTGATCCTGTGTTTAGTGGCCGAAAAGTCGTGGAATATAAAGTAGTGTGGATAAAGGCTAGTGCTGGAAGGAAATAGAAGGAAGGCAGGAAAAGAGACAGGGAGACTTTAGGAAAAGGATTTCACGTGTCCTTGAAACCTCTTGTCCTCATACTCAATGTATGGGGCGCGGAAAAGGGGACACGTGGGGCACATTTACTAGCAAAAGTTCGAAGCACAGGCAATAGACTGTTACAATTATTAATTATTGCAAAGTATCTTTACAATAAAAAATTTGCAACAGATTGGTTTCAATTTTCGGATGCAATATTTGATTGCTGTAGAGTATAGACGATTTGACAACCATTGCATGTACAAAGATCTCGGAACTTGCAAAAAGTGGCATTGAGCTGCATTTTGTAAGAAAAGAACAATTAGAAATTTCATAGGTTACATAGGCATGTTGACAGCATTAATAAATTCCAAAGAAGAAGTAGCAAAAATGCCCCACTTCCGACTGCAAACATAAGTATCTCAAAAAATAGCAAAAAATTAGTAAAAAAAAATGATATACTTCCGGTGATCATCCTTACTGGCTAACACTTAAAAAAATGCTCTTAATATTTAGTATTAATTCAGAGGCAGAATACGATTAATTTTGATTTTAGGTTTACAATGGGATTAAAAAGCAATTAAACACTGTAATAGCTCATTTTGATAATAGATATTATACCAGGAGGACTCATATTTTGTTGATATTTCAGTTTCCACCCAAAAAAAAATTTTAGTAACCAAATATTACTTAACCCATTATACAAACTCTTTACACAACGGAAAAAAACCTCAAACTCATTTTAGTTTTTCTTTAATTTGCTGTATTGTTGACATATAATCCAGCCATACGGAAAAGTAGTTCAGTTGTCTGTTGCATAGTGGAGTTTGTCATCATTTTGTTTTGGTTGATTTATATTGTGAATGAATGACTTCGTATGTCATTCAAATATTGTTTGATCTAGCAATGGGTCTGTTAAATTGTCACAATGGGACGCATAATATTATAGCTAACTGCGCTGTTAATTTTAACACCTCATTGGCTAATGTCTGCTTTTCTTTTTTTTTTAGACTGTCAGACTTGTACTGACTAAAATCCACGGTGTACGACGAGGGCTATTGAAAGCCCTTTATGTTCCGGGGTCACGGTAATGGATCCCGGCAGGCTTTGGCCCTCAGAGAGTCCCCCGTCATTTTTGCCGACGCTCTTTGAGGCACACGTAGAACACGACGCGCCGTCGAACCGGGCATGGTCCATGGTCGGACAGCGAGTTACAATTTACTCGCTGTTCGCATGCCAGCGCCTACGGTGGCCGGAGGTCGTCTGCCGACGACCGACGCCGTGGGCGCCGTGGCGCCGGTAGACGCCGTGGGCGTCTACCACTGCGGTTGGAGCGGAGGGAGGACACTGTCCTCTCCCTCTCGCGGACCGCTTCCCACTCGGTCTGGCCCCGCAGCATGGCCTCGACCAATGCCGGGTGCGAGAGGTCTCCACCTATCGCCTCCGTGAGGACACGTCGGTGCTCTGCCCAAGCCGGGCAGTCTTGCACCGTATGTTCTACTGTGTCCTCCGGGCGATCTTCACAGTGATAACACCGAAGCGTATCCTCCCTCCCTATCCGACACAGGTGCCTCCCGAAACTTCCATGTCCGGTAAGGACCTGCGTCATCCGACAGGTCAGGACGCCACGACGTCTCTCTCCAGCCACTCCTCAAAGAGGGGTCTTACCGCCGCGACTGCGGCATGCCCGAACCTCGGTTGCGAGGCTAATGTCTGGTTAGAAAGAGATTGGTGAAATTGGGTCTAAGCTCTTGTGATTACCGGACCAGCATAAGCATTGTGATTTGGAAGTTGTCATGGAAAATAACCGTTGTGTTGTGCAAACGCTCCGAGAACGTCGTAGACACGTCCTTAATGAACATTTTATACAAACTCGACCGAATTTTCGAGAACATATACCTCAAGCGGCGAGTGTTGCTTGTATTGTGTTTGTTATTCCGTATGTATTGTTATGATAAAATCAATATAATAAATGTAAGTGTTAATTCGTACGAGTTTTGTAAATAAATGCGCTGCAGCACAGACAGCTAGCACAGAAATCAGAGAATGCTCGAACTTGTGTACAATCAATTTTAAGCCACTAAATAATTTTTGTATTTTTTTTTTTTATATTGTCGGCAATGATAAACAAATGAAGAAAATAAAATATTTTTAAGATTTAAGTAATACTGTGCCTGAAATAATTTTTGGAGCAATTTCTAAGTAGCCAGTAAGGATGACAATCGGAGGTATGCAATTTATTAATACTCATTTTTATCTGTTTTTTGAGATATTTTTTACAGCTGTCGGACGTGGGGTAATTTTCTATGGAAGTTGCAACTTCTTCCTTAGTTAGTCCGTCACTCAGAATTTTGAATATTAATGGAGACAATTTTTTCTTTTGATAATGCATATTTACTAAGATACAACGCATCTTCAAGAGCGAGGGCTCGTGAGTTACAAATTATGTACAAACTGGACTTGCTTTTGTTGATTTGCATTATAAAAGCATCGTAATAAAATGTCACATTTCAGGGAAAATGTATGGCTTGGCTGTTTTTTTACTCTTCAGAAACTTAATTTATTATTCGCATCACCTCCACGTCGGTATTAGTAGTAGCGACACAGCGAAGCCGTCCATTTTTACTGACATGTTAAATTTTAGAAATTAGGATCGGTAGAGTTAGGCCGTGTAGATTCCGAAACTTGGCTTTACATGGGATCTGATATCTTTTTCACAGAGCAAACCTTATGTGGTTTTCTTGGCAACATTTGACATGAAATGTTTTTTGTGGGACATCTTTTTGATAATTTAACTGAAGGACTAGTTAGATTTTTTTTCAGTCAATAACAAGGGTTGCATTGAGCATTCACATGAACAAGGAATAATAGCTTTAGATAGAGAAAAGGATAGTACACTAACAATTAGGTAGATCATCCACTTGCCTGCTCGGATATGGCCCGCCAGCCCAGGTCGGCCATGCGGTCGCACTCGAACGTCTCGCCGAGTAGCGGGTTGAACGGCTTGTTCGTTCTGAAACAGGTTGCCAACTTAAGTACGTAACAGGGAGAAAATCGAAACTATAATAAATACTGGACAATTTTAATACGAAACTTTAGTTATTTTTTAACAATTTTAATTATGTTTCTCGTTAGGCATTCCACGAAGGGCACCCGCTGACAATGGCACCTGAGCTACTTGCACCTTATCTATTCGATATAAGGATCCTGTCAAAATTTTTCGCTGGTGCCAGGTGCCCTTTGTGGAATACCTCTTTTGCATTAATTTATAATATTAGTTACCTGCACGCAGTAGTGGCGTACGAGGAGACTGTAAAGGCGGCGACGTAGGCCAGCTGTTGCGCGGGGTCGCTGAACTTGGCAGCCTGGTCGAGCACAGACGAGTACTCGTAGTCCTCCGTCAGCCGCTGCAGCATCGACAGCGGCTCGCTGAAGTTCACCGGGATCGGAATCTTCGATAATTCCTTACCTGTGGTTTTATTAAACAAAAATTAGAAACACCCACTACTGTCTTCAAACAGGACACCGATTACCCCGAGTTTATGGTCGGATTTGTGGGTTTTTTTTTGTTCTTACGAACAACGAAAATGCACCAGTGTTTTGGCCCCAGTTACAGTATGTCTATGAGATTATGACAATCGATGAGGGGCGCTGCGGAATATTTTTCGTATCATGACTTCATAGACGACTGTATCGCCCGCCGGCCAACACGGAGCCCTGTTCTTTTCCAGGGCTGAAACAACTCAGTAGTAAACGACGTAACTTGGCCACGAACGTCCGTTTTTAAGTTTGTAAAAAAGAGTATGTATTTTACAGACTTACTGAAAGTCATTTTGAATAATAATTCCTTTTAAGAATGGTTAGGGGAAGTGAAAGTTTTTGATTATTTTTTTACATTCAAACTTTTATTTTGATTTAGAACCTTCTTAATTCTGATTAAAAGCGTAGCGCTCTGACAAGACACGTCGGTTATTTTTGTTGAACGCTACTAACGTGTTTCGTATGGTTTTATCTAGATGGCGCTACTTTTTGCTTGTATGAAAGAGGTATGTTCGACAAATGTTCTGAAGGGCGCCTTAATGCCATCTGGTAGCATAAAAATTTAATTTGGTTTGGTTCAAACATTTTTAGTTTATTTTAATTCAATTTTTTGTTAATTTAGGCGAAGATTTTACACCGGTAATGTCCGGTAGTAACATCGCTTAAACCTAGTACCAGAGATGAAAATGGTTGAAAATTTGAACTAAGTTAAAATATAATAAATTACTTTTCATGAAAAACTTTTAGCCATTGATATTCCACTGCTGGGCAAAAGCCTACCCCAAATCTTTTCAAGTACTCCAGCAGGCAAGCATCCAGGTCATCTAGCCACCTTTTTTTTACCCGGCCTCGGCGTAAAATGTCGTGACGTATTGACTGCAGCTTACTAACTAATGTAAAAGATATGTAATACAAACCTATACAATTTTTCATAATAGACCATAGACTGAGCGGGTAGTTGGGCTTGTCGGGCACGCGCGTCCGCCGCGGGTGACCGTCGATCATCACCACTTGCGTGTTGGCGACGTGCGGCTGCGAATACAACAACTTGTCACTGCATTGTTCCCTCACTCAAGGCCATTATAAAACCTATTTTAGGCCCTGAGTACTATACGAAAAAGGGGGGGCATTTATCTGGGATTATTTGGTTTTCTTTTGGCATTTAATATAAAAACATAACTAACTACTATATAATATGTCAGGGTTATTCAACCTTTTTCATGGCACGACCCCTTAAGTATGAAAAAATATTTCGCGACCCCCCCCTACCCGTTGGATTTTTTTACATGTATTTTATTTATTGACAAATAAATATGCAATCCAACACAGTTATTCATTTTCATAATTAGAGTTCGGATAAATACATTTTTAAGGTGAATGCTCGCGGTGAGGGAGCGCCTTCTTAATTGATTTTATGCAGTAGCTTTTCCAACCTTTTACAATTCCCCTATTCGCTTCGCGACCCCCCTGAAGAGGCTGGGTCGCGACCAGCCAGAGGGTCGCGACCCACAGGTTGAAAAACCTTGTAATATGTTATAACTCCCTGAAAACCGAACTCATCTTTTCATCATTAAGTTTTCTAATTAGTCGACTGCCTGCCATGATTCCGAGGAGAAACGAGACGATTTAAAACGGAGCTCTACAGGCTATTTCCAAACAATGCTCAGGTGATCACAGCTTACGACGTGTTTTCATAAATATGTAAAATTACCTAACTATGTAAAACAACTAACGACGCTTCCTCAACGAGCTGTCGAGAGACACGTGACAATTTGACGACGAGGTTATTTTACAGCAATGGATTATGAAAGCTAAGCAAACTGTACACAAATTAATGTAATTATTTTATTTCCTATCTTGCATATAAGCAAATCTTGTACATAAAAATGAATGTTAAGAGAATTCGCAGTAGTAATAAACATGGTTCTAGATTAAAACTAAGTACCTATAAAGTTTGTAATAACACCTAATAGAATACACGATCGTTGTACCCAAGCATCACGTAATATTCGTTGAGTAGATATTAGTGTTTTGACTCACTCACATTCTATCATAGGCAAATTGGCACTTTCCACGGCATTGGTATTAATATGCCAATTCTCTCTATAAATAGCTTTTCATATTCACACTTTTACAGGAGCACATTTAATGACATTTAAAAGTTAGTTAAGCATGTCAAATTTGTTTGTCGTTATTTGAACTATGTTCTGTATTTTCAAGGTATTTGCGTGGTCAGCAATGCGACATAAGTTTGTAGCACGTACACACGGCTACACATCAAACTATAAAAACCAGTTTGTCTTGGTCTCGCTTTGTACGATTTTTCCACACAATAAACTATCAGCAAAAATTGGTTTTGCATAGCTTGATGGGTAGCCGTGTGTACATAGCATAGGTAGGTATTTGGCCCAGAGTGGGTCCACTAATTTTTGTCAAACGTCTTATTGGATGAGCGCCAACATCCTTGGGTATTGGGATGCAGTAGAATATTTTAGCAACTTTTTGGGGTCGTGTCATTGAATTTTATTTTTTGGGGATGCAGTAAAATACTCCATGTGAAACTTGTTGGCCAGTCAGCTAATTTGTGTTTGTTGTGCATCATTTGTTGACTGGTTTGCGGGAGTATTAAGTATCCTTTATTAAAGGTGTGGACGATTTTAGAAAAAAGAAACCCTAGATGTAAAACTAAAGTTATTCTACAGTAAAATATTGTACAACTCACCCATACTATGATATCCTGTGTTTTCGGCACGACAGCTTCGCCTTCGGCGGTAGTTTCCCCTTCCGTACACATACACATCACACTTTCCGGTCGCTCTTTGTCTTCGACGAAAATTACCTTCGTTCAACAATACAGTTTAGATTAGTCTTAAACACAAGGCCTCCACATACTGCGCGTTTTAAACACCAAGAACGTTAAAAAGATATGAAGGCTTGTTTAATATTATTCATGTTTCCTTTTTAAAATTAAAGTAACTAAAGCAACACTCCGTTTAACGTTTATTATTTTCCACTGTAATAGCAGCATAAGGCTTTACACAATAGAGGATACTACAACACGTGTAATAGTGTCCATGTTTGAGAGTGTGAATATATTTATTTGCGTAAATTATTTACATCCGTGAGATGCGATTTAGTTATGTTGAACGACTAACTTGTGCCATTACAGTGTTTTTCATGATGTAACCAATATTAATCTTAGCTTAACCAAACACAACCTGTATTCATTAATACTGAATACAATTAAAACTGGCGCTATTCCAATTTGAAGCTACATAATCATGCAAATTAATGCAATGTTCACTTTTTGCGAAAAAAAACCTTGTTTGGAACAAACTGCTAAGTGGTTTTGAATTGTGCTATTATTGGTGTTTTCAAATATTTATAACCAAGTAAACGCATTTGTTATTTCACGTGGATTCAGGCAAAACGCGGTGAAATCACGATATTGTTCGACATGCGACTTTAGGTAATAGATAAAGCAGAGATAAGAAATGTATAAATAATTGTAACTGACCTGTTGAGTCTCAGTGACAGTTTCACCCTCAGACTCATCTGAACTTTCGCCGCTTTTTACTTTGTTTTTCCTATTCACCTGTAAATTCACACACAACACAATGAACAACACGCATGATTCACTCTGTTACAACCACCCTCATGGGCTAACTAGATGACTAACATTGACAACACAGCTATCTTAGAATATTTACCATTAACCAAAAGTAAATGCATTAAATGGTGTTAGTTCTAGATATCAGTTACTATAAACAATTTAGTGAAGGTTACAACCAATAAGTTGTTTCAGATCCATGTGTAAGATAAGATAAGAGAATTTTCAACTTCTGTGAGTAAACAAAGTAGATAACATATAAACTTTGTAGACTCAAATTGTGTTTGTTTTGTGAACTGAACATTGTCATGTCATCACTAAATATTTTTTATGTTTTACTTGGACTTTGCTTTAATATGACGTGTTAAAGTAAATAACATGCAATCATTGTTAATGAGTCACAAGACATACTCTAAATGAGAGGTTTAAGAGATAATTAGAGGACTTACAGGCACTTTAATTACAAATGATGTTTTGTCATCCATATTTGTGGTGACTCCTTCTTCCACAGCATCAAAGAACTCATGGTCCTCATCCTCAGTCTCGTTGCCTGTTCCCGTGCCGTTCCCCCCTGAGCAAAAAATATATGATTTAATAATAATATAGGACAATTTTGGAATGTAGGAATAATATGGAATAGGAGCTGTGAATAATTTATTGAAGTCGACATCAGTATTATCATTTTACTGCCTTTATCCAAATAATTGGGGTTTATGCAAATCATTTTCTTTTCCATTCTGCCTTGATGGACATCACAGCATCATCATGATTATTTCACATGGAAATATAAAGTATATTTTTGCATTTAAATTGTGTTTCATAGCCATACCCAGCCTAGAAAAAATATAAATTCATTAAAATCACAATTTGATGTAAATATTTCAACTTTTCATTCATAGACAGGAAATAAAAGCAACCATCACTCATATTCTTTTCAAAGTTTATTATATTCCACAAGTCTCTATATTATTATAGTGACTGTGACAATTCTAAAATATTGCAATTTAATGCTAATAAATAATATGTTACTTAAATGACTTTTCAACATCTTATTATATTGTACAGAAACGTAATGACAACAAATTCTATGCAACTGAAATAAGAAGATACAATAGTTGTGACACTTAAGCAAATAAGTGAGTTTAATAAGTACCTACTGCAAATTTACTTGTCTAAGCACATGTTGGAACATACAAAGTTAAGAGTTCCATAGTAGAGGTTGAAAAATAAAAAGCGAACTGACATTTGCAGTTGAACAACATGTTCTTCCATGCATTATGTAATTCAAGTCGGTACATTTTATAAATTGGCCAACTACTCGTGAAGCGTTTTTAGGTCTAACAGTTTTCATTATAACTTTGATTTAGTTATACCCTATTTTTTTCACATTTGTCAGCGTAACTAATTTGTTTATTCATGCCTAATTACAACTTTCTACAGCTTAGTGTGTCGGAGCTAATATGCGCACAGAATGATTGACATAGTGAAACTATACGATTCATTTTTCACTTCAGAACCTCAAAATGTATTAAACATATATTACTAGATAATATAACTACACACAACATTAACAAAAGCCAAATTGTAAATAGAAACATGATGTGCTCACTCTGTGGTGTAAAATATGAACTGAAATAACTATAGACCCATTGTATTACATGAGTCATTTCATTCTTGCATGAACCATAGTCTTAACCTACAATGAGAAAACACTATTTCAGTAAGCATGCAGAAGCTGATCAAAGCAAGCTGAACTGATCTATTCACGCTTTGAATTACTGATTCCTGCCACACTTGTAACAAATGTAAAAACCCTAAAATGCACTTGCAGGCAAAGGTTATCAAAAACATGCCTGAACAATTATTATGATTTTGTACATTGTTATGATTTTGAACATTTTGTACATTACCCAATTAATAAATAATGTCAGGAAATTGGCGAGGTCTACCAGCGAATTATTACATTCAAGATTCAGTGTAAGATGATCGTTTCCTCACTAAAATAACCCCAAGAAATCAACTGGAAAGCTAGCCTTTGTATAGCATTCAGTGATGATGTGTTTTCTTTATTATTTTATTCCACTTACCGCCCATAGTGTTGAATTGTTATGGAGAATTCAATATATCATTCCATAAACCGAATAATAATAATAAATAGCGCAAAGCTAGCTAAACAAGGCCAAGATCACAATAGACGCGTACATGAATACGATTTTGTTATTACTAGGCAGAACTAACACAATACTGCACTGCCAAATGACAACACTTCAGTCGCAATACACGATAATTAAATAAACGAATAGAGAACAACCAATTACAAACTGTATTGTTGAACTGAAAAACAATAGCCTTGAAAATCACCAAAAAATCTGTCTACATTACAGTCATGACAATTGTTATGTCTTTTCGCTTTACACTTTACGTACCGAAACAAGTTGATTTATTTTTGAATTTTATCACAAACACTTCATAAGAGTAAAATTGATTCAAATAAATTATAATTGATTTTTTTAGCCCAAAACGCAAATTACTTTTCGATTTTTCATCCGTCACGACGACTATGGTCACGACAGGACACGAACGAGAACGACACGTTCCGATTTACGTTGAGAGTGAGTGAGGTGAATGTTTCATTTTCATCTGTTGACAACGTTGTTGCTGTCATCATAGACATAGAGGATGGACGGCGCCTTCCGAGCCAACTGGCACCTAAAATACGCCCTATTCTTTAGAGAAGATCTAAATTGTATGATCATCCATCTTTCTCCAGTTTTTCCCATATTATATCGGTTATTTTAACAACTCGTCTCATTTGCTATTTTGTCTCTTTCCCTATTTCGTCACATTCACTAATACGTCATCTTGTGTATCTCGTCATTTTCATTAACTCGTCTCATGCTTTATTTCGTCTCTTTCCCAACTCGTCCGACGCATATAACAACGTACAGTCAACGGTAAAAATATCGAGATGATCAGACTATAAAATACCGATACCCCCTTGCGATGCGTCGCGGACGCGGTGGATAGGTTATGATTTTTTTTTTTATCGTGGTAAAATCATCAAATGACTCCTCCTCCCTCCCCGGGCAGGGCGGGAGGGACTTTCAGACTTGTACTGACTAAAATCCATGGTGTCCTTTAATAGCTCTTTATGTTCCGGGGTCACGGTGATGGAATAAGTCCCGAGACCCCGGCAGGCTTTGGCCCTCTCCCCGTCATTGTGCTGCCGCTCTTTGAGACGCGTGTGGAACACGACGCACCATCGACCCGGGCATGGTTCATGGTCGGACAGCGAGTTGCCCTTTACTCGCCGCCCGCATGCCCGCGCTTACAGTGGTCGGAGATGTCCGTCACCGTGGGCGTCCACCACCGCGTGTGGGGCGGAGGGAGGACATTGTTCTCTCTCTCACGCGGCCCGCCTCCTCCTTCGCGAGCATGACTCCTTTGCAGAAGGAGGCGACCCCTTCCCATTCCGTCTCCCCCCGCGGCGTGCCCAAAATTTTAACAGCTTGGGGTAGATTGGTAGGCTGGAGGAGTCTATACATTTGCGTGGGACAAGTTGGGAAAGAGACGAAATAAAGCATGATGAAAATGACGAGATACACGAGATGACGTATCAGTGAATGTGACGAAATAGGGAAAGAGACGAAATAGCAAATGAGACGAGTTGTCAAAGTAACCATTTTATCATGTCTAAGGTAATTTCCAAAGCGCGGTTTTGAATTATTATTTTCTCCTTTATTTTTATATTTTCACTTTTTCGTTATTTTTTAAGATTAAAAAAAAAAACATTTACAACGTAAACAATATTGGCCCTCCGTAATCTGTGCCTCCGGTATCGAGAAAGTGTCCAGGCTACCGGCGGCGGCGGTCTGGGCTCCAGAGAAGACCTGAATGTAAATCTACTCAACAAACTTGACCGACTTCTAAATAACTGCATTCGATTCGTATTAAATCTCCCCAAATATGACTATTTTTCCGCACAATGGCCATTTTTATAGTGGTTGCCCATTCGGCATCGTAAGGTGTTGAGGATTGTGACAAACCTATTTTCTCTTCTTCATAAAACTACTTCTCCTTGTCATCTGACTTCTCATTTCCAATTTTTATGCTCTGCACCCAGCAAGAATCCCTGAATCCCCGTTTCTCTTATAATCCCCTTCTGCGATGATCCTCTCGTGAATATTTACCTACTTAAGAAGCTGGCAGATTCGATTCATAATTAATTAACTGGTTGGCCGTATTTCCATAATTATATTTTACTTTTCTCTGCATAATGTGAGTGTATGTATTTATATGTATTTATTTTTATATATGTATTATATAATTATTATATCTCTAGTAAATGGATCTCTTTTTTTTATTGCACCTACTATGTTTTGTCTCTGCATCAACCCAAGGTAGACTGAAAGAAAATGAAAAAGCCTACGAAAATGCCTACGGCATTAAGTCCGCCGTTGTGCGTTGTTGTACATAAAGTTTAATAAATAAATATAGGGTTTAATATATAATAAAATCACCCATTTTCATAAAACCCAAAAACACTTGTCCAATATTTTTTTATCTAATTCCTATAAACTATGTTTCAAATTCCCACGTTTACATTTACCAGTTAGCGCTTTATGATTTTCGTATACAAACTTTAACGTCGTCTAGATTAACAATTGAGGGTATAATAAAATTAATAATGCCTATCTTACGCATTTACATTTATTTATTTTTTATCGTGGTAAAATCATCAAATGAGTCGTTCCACCCCGGGCAGGGCTGGAGGGACTGTCAGACTTGTACTGACTAAAATCCACAGTGTCCTTCAATAGCCCTTTATGTTCCGGGGTCATGATGGTATAAGTCCCGCGACCCCGGCAGGCTTTAGCCCTCACAGAGGGGGCCCCGTAATTTTGCTGACAGCTCTTTGAGGCGCGCGTAGAACACGACGCGCCGTCGACCCGGGCATGGTCCATGGTCGGACGGCGAGTTGCCCTTTACTCGCCGCCCGCATGCCCGCGATCTTACGCATTTACATAAACATTGTTTCAAGTTTAATGGTACCTTTTTGCTATGTTCGCTTTTCAACTAGCACTCTGCACTCTGATAAACCCTCCAACTTTAATACTAATCAGTGGGCTGACAATCTGATCTATTTCTGATCTTCATCCTTAAATCTGATTTGAATTGGAATTGGGTTTTCAATAGTGGCTTCCACTCAGTTGCCCACTCCGCGCTTGCTTAGCGTCTAGAGCCGAGTGACCTAGCAAGTAGGCACAATGTCTATTTGCTAGGATACACGGTGCGGTGGCGGTACCTTTTATTTTTCGTGGTAAAATCAAATGAGTCATCCCACCCACGGCAGGACAGGAGGGACTGACAGACTTGTACTAAATTCACGGTATCCTTCAATAGCCCTTTACGTTCCGGGGCCACGGTTACCTGATAAGACAGTTATATTACTCTTTGAGGGGCTCCGTCGGATCGGGCATGGTCCATGATAGGACGGCAAGTCGATCCATACGCTTGCCTGCGTCGACGGTGGCCGACAATCACCTCGCGCCGTCCAATGCCTTGGGCATCTCCCGCGGCGGCTGGGTTCTGAGGCCTCATGGCACCCGCCGCTTTCTTCGCTAGCACGACTACTTCGCAGAAGGAGGCGACTGTTTCAAATTCCGGGTGGCGGTATCTTACCATTAACTGTTGAAGTCCTCTTGCAACTGAAATCCCCATCTTCAGACTCTCGACAGCTTTGTCTAAAGTTGCTATTTACTGTAGAGGACCTCTTGGAACTGACTTCACAACATAACAGGGACCTGGAGTTGATCTGATGATGGGGACGCCATCTTCATATTATCTCCAGATATTTCCTATACAGGTTCGTTCTGTTAAGTTGGCCAACAGGGGGAAATCCGAATCCATGAGAGATACGAAAAAGGCGTGTGAATGAGTGAAACTGGGCATTTTTAAAATATCTTTCGACTCTGTTTCATTCAGTTAAGAATCATTTCATTGTATTAGAATACGATAGTTACTCAGTTACTGGGTTGTGAAGGTCAGATAGGCAGTTGCTCTATGTAAAATACTGATATTCAGCTGCATTCGGTTCGACTGGAAGCCGAAAGTAGTGAGCTTTGCCGTCACGTTTCATAAAGTATATTCAAATTTTTACGAAAGATCAGAAAAAATGTTTTAGAAATTGTCTAAGGAATAAAATAAATCACAACACAATCACATACGAACATAGTATGTAATTCAATAACAGAAAAGGTCAAACAAGGTCATTTCACTCATGGATTGGTTAATATTTCAATCGCATGTCAAGCAGGGGTCAGGGCCTTGTGGAGTGAAGATTGCTTTACGAAGTAGGAATCAAGTAAAATACGAGTCAAGAATGAAAAAAGATGACTACAAATGTAAGTAAGAAACGAAAAACAGAACACAAAACGAGAGTAACATAAATGAAACAACCTCTGGATAGAACAAATGTAGTGTCGAAGACATCAACTTCAGCCAGTAACTATGAGTCTGACAATCCATTATGCTATCCCCTGCACGGGGTTTGACCTTTCCAGTTTTTATTTATCATTGGGAAGAGTTCGAAGTCCCAGGGTGCAAGATCAGGGGTCTAAGAACAGGGTGCTCAAGCAAAATGTTAGACGAGTGTGAGGCTTAAAAAATGTTGTGTTCATTGAGTTGCGAGTGTTATTATGATGAAGCCGCTAAGTTTCAAGTGAGAACGTGATTCTACTATTTCTAAATTATTTTAAAATTTACTTCGTGTCGCGTCGCATCGCATCGTATTCGTCGCTCACGCAGGATACCACGTTAGACTATAAAGGGTCAGTGGAACCGCAAAAACGCCAAAACGTTCACCAACTGCCTTCTAGGATGCCAAAAACAAGCAAAAAAAAAGGTATAACTAACCTGGCTGTGAGGTACTGCGCGCGGTGACAGTCTTCTCCAAATTGTCGTGTTGCCGCGCGAGTTGCTCCACGACTTCTTGCAGTCTCATTTTCTGTTCCCGTTCATGTTGAAGTGCGCGACTCATGCGCGCGCTTGACGCTGCCGCCGCAATCATGAACTCTGAACAAGCCTGATGACCAGAGATCGGAATTAGGTAGAGTTATTCATGTACAGACGCCAGCACATAAACCTACCACAATCTGTAAAACTTCAATACATTTCAACCTTATCACAATACGGGAAGGTTAATGTTCGATTGATAAAATTTGTCAGTTTCGGATAGGTTGACCAGCTGGCGTCTGTACTTACACTGATGGCTAACATAATTATGACGAAAAAAATAAAATTTCTAAGTCCGAATTTGCTATGTCAAAGTCCTCTGGCTGGTGTTCCTAGAGACGCCTTAATTAGCTCTGACACCAGATGGTGGGATTTTGGGACGAAAAAGAAAGAAGAACTAAATTAGGGACTATCTTCATCATTATGTACAGTCATTTTTACAAGGATTAATTTATTAATTACTAGTTCCTGTATTAATTTGATGATAGAATCCGGTTCAGTAATTTAATTTAGTTTTTAGTTGTTTGATAGAGACAGAACAAGGTTGCATAATAGTCGTACAATGTCTGCTTCAAGGAGAAATTAGTTGCTTTTTTCTTAGGCAGTAATCTATACAGCAATCTTATTCCTAGTTATCCGAAAATGAATTATATGTTGAGTTGCATATTCCTGCAGGGGATTGTGATCTAGCTTATCGTACGAAAAAGAACATTGATTGTATACGTCTTATTAGGTATAATATTAATGTTCTTTCGGATAAAGCGTAACTGGACTAAAGTTAAGCTAACCTAAGTCTATGTTCGCTATACCGATTTGATCCATAAAGCTATAGTCACCATTCACTATATTAAATAATAAGAAGGAGAACCGTAATTATACCTACATTCATCATAGCATTGCATGATATCCTAAAAAGCGTAGCCCTCTCTGAGACTTGCTTCGTAGTATCCGTCGGCGGAGTCTCCAGCTCAACGAGAGACCTCTGTAGAGATTGTCCATGCCTCGATACGAGTTCGGAACACGTTCGTAGGTCATGGAACCTAGCTGCCAGTTCTCTGGCGATACCCCCCGCGTCTTCGTACTCCCCTTCCCCGCTGCCTGATACTACAACGCCCGTCGATATCTGGTCCTCATCGTCATCCGATTCTTGTGCTCGACTGTTGACAAATAAGCAGATTATTTTCTTAATCATCATCAGCCGGAAGACGTCCGCTGGTGAACATAAGCCTCCCCCTTAGACCGTAGAACAGCCACATCCCTTTTAGAACTGATAACCGACGAGGAAGAAAAGTTCTCGAGTACCATGGAACGGAAGGCGCAGAAGTAGGTAGGCATCACACTAGGTGGACCGACGACATCGTGAGAGTCGCGGGCAACCGATGGATGCAATTGGCGAATTGTCGTTCGATTTCTCAATAATTTGGTGGTAATGCTGATTAGGTGATACTTGACATAATCTTTATAGATAACAGGGTACACAAGTTGTTGCAGCATTAGATATTGAGCAATGCTGAATGTTGTCTCTCAGGCGCGCAAAGAATTCTAATAAAAAGTATGTTATCAATTTTGATGCCTATTCTGTTCTCGTATCAAACAGGTGGTGCAGGTGGCCAATGACGACATACTGCCTAATGATAATGTAACTAGTGTTGTATAATTAGGCCAAATTCTAGCCTATACAACTGGAGTTGATAGCTGTGTGTGTGTGTTAGGCAATACCTTTTCTTTTTGTAAAATTTTCATACGGATACCCTCCACCTGGAGCAAGCGGAGGGTTATGTCGGACTCAAACCGACTAAAAAACCCACTATTCCCCCTTCTACCATTGGTTGGGAGCCCGGATATACTATATATGAACATTCGCGCGCACTCCCAATTGATATTCACGGCGGGCCCTATCTCCTAGAGCGATGTGTCCATCGAACGTTCTCTTTGAAGCGCACCGCCTGTTAGAGCCTGGCTGGTCGGGCGACGATTAAGCCCGATGTTCGTTACCCGCAGGCCTCTCTTTACGGCGGCCGGAGATCATTTTTTAGCGCCCTGCGACGTCCGGCTGCTCTTCTGGTACGGGAAGAGGGAGAAGCATAATCTCTTTCCCGCTCAGCCTCCTCCTTGGCGTAGGTACATCAATTCCTCGCAAAATGAAGCGACGGCATTCCACGCATTCTCACTTCCGACCATGGATCTAACCATAGTCGAAAGTGAAAGATCGTTCGTACCAATCGCTGAGACTATGTCACGGCGCTGATAATCCCAAGCCGAGTACTCTTCTACAGTATGTTGCGCCGTGTACTCAAGGCAGTTCACACAGTGATGGCAAGTGGAAGTCCGCTCTCGACCTATGTTAGGCAATACCTAAGAAACCTTCATTACCAAAAAGTTAGCATCAAAAAAACTCAGATGTATTAATTGCGTCGGTTAGAGCATTGAAAAAGAATAGACTAGTATTTTTTGTTTAATTAAATCAATGAATATTGACAAAGCTGAAACGTATTAAAACTTGGGAGGGCTGTGACAAAATGCAGTAAAAATTATAACACGTTGTCGTATTGTATTGCAAATTTGAGTAGGTACCTACCGTCGTATCTTCATCAATTTTGGTTTAGTTAACAAACGTAAAAATATGGATTAAATATTTTTGATCATTCAACTGACGTTTTTTGAAAAGGACCACGGGCAGAAATATATGGAGACTGGCCCATCGTTCAACAGTGATGGAACCTATGCCAAATGAAAGCTTTGAGGATGTGATGCATTTCTTATTATGGCAGCTAAGTCGAATTCGAGCGCCAACAAGGTGATTTCGAGCATTGAAAACATATGCCCTTACCTAACCTAACATGTGGCAACATTCTCCTACTGATTTGAAACAGGTGTCATTCGAAGCGTGTAGTAGATACGATATACTTTTACTATGGCGACATTCTTCAAATGTGTAAGGTTCACCTGGAATATCTGAAAATGTCAACCTAACCTAACCTGTGGCAACAATCTCCTACTGATTTGAAACAGATGTCAATCGAAGCGTGTGGTAGATACGAGATACTTTTAGTATGGCGACATTCTTCAAATGTGTAAGGTTCACCTGGAATATCTGAAAATGTCAACCTAACCTAACTGTGGCAACATTCTCCTACTGATTTGAAACAGGTGTCATTCGATGCGTGTGGTAGATACGATATACTTTTACTATGGCGACATTTTTCAAATGTGTAAGGTTCACCTGTAATATCTGAAAATGTCAACCTAACCTAACTGTGGCAACATTCTCCTACTGATTTGAAACAGATGTCATTCGATGCGTGTGGTAGATACGATATACTTTTACTATGGCGACATTCTTCAAATGTGTAAGGTTCACCTGTAATATCTGAAAATGTCAACCTAACCTAATTGTGACAACACTCTCCTACTGATTTGAAACAGATGTCATTCGATGCGTGTGGTAGATACGATATACTTTTAGTATGGCGACTTTCTTCAAATATGTAAGGTACACCTGGAATATCTGAAAACCTAACCTAACCTGTGGAAACATTCTCCTACTGATTTGCAGTATGGAACACCGAATGGTTTTAGTCAGTCGAGTCTGTCATGCCTCTTCCGTGTTCTCCACGCTGACAACACAACAAGCCCATGAGGGTTTCCACACTTAAAAATAGGTGGGTTAGTTAGGTTCGTTTAAGAAAAGCCTAGGAATCCCAGGTAAAACCCACACGTCTGAAGATGTAGCGATCATGTCTTATCTACTACACGCTTCGAATAACACGTGTTTCAAATCAGTTTTTTTTTATTGTGGTAAAATCATCAAATGAGGCCTCCCACCCCGGGCAGGGCAGAAGAGTCTGTCAAACTTGTTCTGACTAAAATCCACGGTGTCCTTCAATAGTCCTTTATGTTCCGGGGTCACGGTGATTAAAATAAGTCCCTGGCAGGCTTCGGCCCTCCGTGAGGGGGCCTCGTCATTGTGCTGACTATCTTTGAGTCGTCGACCCGGGCATGGTCCACGGTCGGACAGCGAGTTGCCCTTTACTCGCTGTCCGCATGCCCACGCCTACTGTGTCCTCCGGGCGATCTTCACAGGTGGCACCCAGGCGTATCTTTTTTCCCTATCCGACACAGGTACCTCCTGAACGAAGCCACGTCTTTCCAGCCACTCCTCAAAGAGGGGTCTTACCGTCGCGATTGCGGTGTGCCCGAACCTCGGTTGTTTCAAATCAGTTGGAGAATATTGCTACAGCCTTCTTAGGTTAGGTTGACATTTTTAGACATTCCAGGTGAACCTTACACATTTGAAGAATGTCGCCATACTAAAAGTATATCGTATCTACCTCACGCTTCGAATGACACCTGTTTCAAATCAGTAGGAGAATGTTGCCACAGTTAGGTTAGGTTGACATTTTCAGATATTCCAGGTGTACCTTACACATTTGAAGAATGTCGCCATACTAAAAGTATATCGTATCTACCACACGCTTCGAATGACACCTGTTTCAAATCAGTAGGAGATTGTTGCCACAGGTTAGGTTAGGTTGACATTTTCAGATATTCCAGGTGTACCTTACACATTTGAAGAATGTCGCCATACTAAAAGTATATCGTATCTACCACACGCTTCGAATGACACCTGTTTCAAATCAGTAGGAGATTGTTGCCCCAGGTTAGGTTAGGTTGACATTTTCAGATATTCCAGGTGAACCTTACACATTTGAAGAATGTTGCCATAGTAAAAGTATATCGTATCTACCACACGCTTCGAATGACACCTGTTTCAAATCAGTAGGAGAATGTTGTCACAGTTAGGTTAGGTTGACATTTTCAGATATTCCAGGTGAACCTTACACATTTGAAGAATGTCGCCATAGTAAAAGTATATCGTATCCACTACACGCTTCGAATGACACCTGTTTCAAATCAGTAGGAGAATGTTGCCACATGTTAGGTTAGGTAAGTGCATATGTTTTCAATGCTCGAAATCACCTTGTTGGCGCTCGAATTCGACTTAGCTGCCATAATAAGAAATGCATAACATCCTCAAAGCTTTCATTTGGCATAGTTTTCATCGCTGTTGAGCGATGGGCCAAAATGCGCATGGTCCTTTAATTAAGTTTTTAAAAATATCGAGCGTGCCGTAGTGTTGCGTCCTGGTTTGTTCGCAAAATAGATGACGACCTACCTAATTTTGTAACTCTTTTTCTTAGCCCTGCTTCTATAGAGCTCTAATATTTCATCATCATCATCATCATCAGCCGGAAGACGTCCACTGCTGAACATAGGCCTCCCCCTTAGACCGCCACGCCGAACGACAATTCGCCACTTGCATCCATCGGTATCCCGCGACTCTCACGATGTCGTCGGTCTACCTAGTGGGAGGCCTACCAACGCTGCGTCTTCCGGTCCGTGGTCGCCACTCGAGAACCTTTCACACCTCGTTTCTCGTTTCATAACTTGTTTTTACTTAAATAAAATTGAAATGAAATTGCTTATGGTCCCAGGTACCCGCAATTATCAAAATATTCCACTATAAGCAATTATTTTAAACAATAATATACTTACATCGCTTTTGCTTTGGCCAGCTCTAAAGCAGTAACCCAACTTTGTCGTTCCACTTCATCATGAGCTCTGATGTGAAAGGTCTGCGTGCCTCCGTTACTGATGACGAAGGTGCAGGAATCTGCAGTGTGAATCAAGGCACCCAGTAGAGATATGGTGCCGCGACAGGTGTGAGCCATCTCTGCTTGATTTCTGAAATAAATGAAGCCACATGTTTAGTCTAATTTATATTTTGATTGCCTTGTGTAAGACTACAAAAGATCATTGAAAATCCGGTATTAATATTTTTTATTTTATACATATCTATATTTTTTATTTTAGTCATCAATAACAAAATTGTCTTTATTTTTTCGGTTTTTTTCTATACTGGGTAACCAATATAAAAAAACCACTAAAGAAATCTGCTGAAAAGCAGATGCATTATTTACTGCAAAACTATATTTTTTCATCTCTTTTTATTATTGCTTATGGATGTAGCCACCGTCTTATGTCAGAGTTAAATAAGCCACTTCTGGACAGGCATCTGATATGGTGTCACAATTGTTTTGTTTTAGCATGGTAAAATAATCAAATGAGGCCTACCACCCAGGGCAGGGCAGGAGGGACTCTCAGACTTGTATTGACTAAAATCCGTGGTGTCCTTCAATAGCTCTTTATGCTCCGTGGTCACGGTAATTCGTTTGTCTCGCGGCCCCGGCAGGTTTGGGATCTCTAAAGGGTGTTATTGTGGTGACACTCTTCGAGGCGCGCGTGGAACATAACGCGCCGTGGAGCCGGGCATAGTCCATGGACAGCGAGTTTTCCATTACTCGCCGCCCGTAGGCGCGGTCATACGCGCTTTTTTTTTTATTAAAATCAAAGCATTTCAATTAGGCCATCAAAGAAGCACTTTTATTATGTTTAATATTAAAATTAAAGGAAATGGGATAGGATGGGATTGATTGTCACCCATTCGCAAGGGTAGGTTTGAATGAAAAAGAATGGGCAAGAATAGAGATTTTCGCCCATTCTTACTCTTTTAAAAACTGTTTTACAATATAAATAATAATTCGTACACTGTTGTCTTTAATATAATTATGACATCTAACATGTGACTCGTGTTCGTAGATTTCCTAGATTTAATAATTAAGTTGGTTTCCCCAGAAGTCCTTTGATAACAAATATAATTTTATCTTTTACTTCTTTTAACACCTCTATTAATATATGGGACTATTTCTGAGTAAGTATTTACTTCTGTTTAATTAGTGCTATCCCAAAGTCATTTTAAAACTACTATTAGTATGACCTGAAGCTATAATTTTTAATCAAACTTATCTAAAATAGGTGTCTTGATGGACACTAAAAATAAGTATTGTAAATCACAATTCTTGTTTTATCAAGAATGTAAACAATCACTCTTTATCACTACAGTTATCAGATAAGTTCATGTTAATTATTTATTTAATTTTTTCTCGTTTTTTGCTTGTTAGGTTGGAAATTGGTTTTCAGCAGAAATTTAAAAACATAATATAAACTGAAATATTTTATTAATAAAATTAAATTCAAATTAATTAACAAGCTATATAAAATTTAACAGAAAAAAAACATTAGTATCATTGAAAAAAATAAATTGTAGATTTTATATGTTGTACTTAGTTGTATAATTCTATAATTAGAAGCTAAACCAAGACAGCCGTGTGAAGAGAGTCTAATTAGAACTAATGAGCATGCTAACTACTCAACTTCAGGAAACAGCTTACACACCAGGTACCGATTATTATTGTGAGCAGCAAAAAACTAGTTAACCTTGAAATGTATAACTGAGTAGAATAAATATAAGGAAAAAAGATAATAGTGTATCTAGTTATTTTAGTTTACATGTATGGGCTTAGGTAAAAAGTATGGGCCTTTGGCAGAAACTTGTCCCAATAGAATAAATGATTGCATTGTAAACCATAAGATAATATCCTTAAAATCGTTTTCCATTATTATGAATATAATCTAATTGGAATGTGAAACTAAAACTTATTAGAATTCTATATGTAAAATATTGTAGGGTAACAACAGGTATCTCTATCATTTTTATCTGTCATTAGTATCATCTCTCTAACGAGTAGATCCTCATGATGCAATTTTTCTATCACTACAGCAAAAATGAAACACTTATAACAGACTTATCTACTGTCACTGTCAGCCTTTATCAAATAGTGATCATATTGTGTATGAATACAAGATTCTTTTATTTTCAATTAGATAGAAGAGCCTTATTAATAATGTCTTTAATTGGTACAAGTAAAACAGATGTTTTTACAAAATAACTGTTATGGTGCAAGAAAACCAATTTTATAAATACTGCAAAAACACTGCGTCATACTACAAAAAATAAAATGAACTTGTAGGTAGATGTAAGTTTGCTGAAAGGAAATCCTGCATCTTCAAGAATAAGATAGACCTATGCTAGAAACAATAATGTAATGTTAAATTACCTGTAATACGACAAAAGTCCATTCGACAACACGAACCATCTTCGCTGATAACCCTTTAAATAATTAGTCCACTTGAAAAGCCAGCCTTTTTTTTCGGGGTCCCCAGGTATGGGCTGACCCTTGGCTACGATAGCATCCGACATTTTTTTCTTAGTAACACAATTTAAATTAGAAAAACATAATATAATTTCTCTGCCAGCCACGTCTGTCGTCGATTCAACATATCAAAATGTTCGTTCATTCACAACACAGATTCACAATCCTTTCAGTAAGCAGATAATATATTGAGAAAAATCTTAATCAGACTGGTCTCTGGTTTGCGAACATTGAATAATCGACTAAAATACTAGGCAAAAGTACAGTCACAGTCACCCGCACACACTCTGGCATCTGCTCGGCTGCTCGGTAACCTGCATATGGCAACACTGTTAATGAACGAATGAAATCGTTGATGAGACTCGATCGTATGTGGTCTGTGGACTCGCTCGATTATCGAAATTAAAAACAATGGTACTATTTCTCCGTCCAAGTTACGTTTTGGTCAGCAAGGTTGCTAGACGTTTTGTTCAAGGTAAAGCCTTTCACGATTAATAAAATTATTTAAGTTAATTATTAACAGTGCGTCTGTGATTTTGGTTGTATGAGTTCGTTTGTGATAAGAAACATAAAGATCTCTTTCAACCGTGATAAGAAATAGCTGTGTCACTCAATAAAATATTTTAGAATCGATATTTATTTTGTTTTAGGCTCATTTTTGTCCAGCACAATGGGCAGCTCCTATTCAAGATCATATTCCCCTAACAATGGACAGGTTACGGCTGATCCGGGAAACAGTAAGTTACAGTTTTTGCTATGAAAATGAACATTGTTATTACAACTGTTGTTAAACAAAATGTATTTTTAGGTAACGCTTGTAATCAGTTTTTAAAGTCTTTCATTGCCCTGTTGCTCCTTGTCTTAAATCAGACTATTTCCTTGATGCTATTGGTCCTTTGAAATACATAAGAAAATATCTTGTGTATTTATTTATTTAATTTATTGTTTTTCTAAACAAAATTCCGTTGTAAGACTTGACACTAACTTATAAAAGTAAAAAGAGAAGGCTGACTTTAACCACATAATAAGAAAATATCACATAAAATATCTACCTGCACTACCTATTCTTTCTGTGAACCGTGTAACATGCCTGAGCATGCTACAGATACTGGATACAATGCACTTATTATTGTATAGACTATCACAATAATAAAATTAACTTTAGTAGAAGTGTTGTAGGTACTTTCAAGTTAAAAGTTGGTTTCTCCTCCCCTAACTCATTAAGTATCCATTGCTGATTGCTGGACATAAATATGATTCTTACAGGATTACTATAAGAATAATTTTGTTACCATTCATAATAAGATACTGCCAAAGACCCTTGTTTAAGAAAATTTTTAAATATTGCTTATTTTTATGATAACAGCTTTCTGAACACTTGATACACTTGAAAAGATGATCAAGATCTTTTGATGATGATGATCAGTGTATAAATTAGTAAAAAGCTACTGTCTGTCTAAGTACCTACTTTTGGATTACTGCTTTAAAATATTTTTGTGTTATTTTTACTTGATGGAGGTCTCACTTATTGTTTTGTTATTGATCAATTTGCACTGAATTTATGGAATTTTCTAAAAAACTGTTAGGGACTTATAAAATAAAATTATTGTCTTCTTCCACAACACTTCATTTTATGTTTCCTTTTTTTTGTGTTGGATGATATAAGAGGCTTAGTCCTTTCAAAGATTTATATAGTTATATTCTGGGCATTTACCATGCAATCATGTTGGATGAGAAAAAAAAATCTTAAAATAAAGTTCATTTCTTCCTCAGATATTTCAATTTTTTTTTTTTTTTACACTATATAATTCATTTGGTGTCTCATAAAGTTGTCATAATTTTAGTTAATTTAAAACATGCCTAAAAAATTAGACCACTCATACAACTTATATTGAGTGTGCATGTTTTGGTGTTCAAACCAAGCTTGGTATTTTCCTAACGCCAATCGCCGACATTACGATCCGTTTCAAATTACCGAAAACTCCGAAATATATTGTGTCAATTTAAATCTAGTCTTTCAGTCAGAATATTGATTTTGTCTCGGCTATTTTAAAATTCCATAGCAGATTTTTTGTGAACATTAGTTTTCCAAACAAGCCTAAACGATCATGGCCGAATACGCGTCTACGACGAATAGTAGGTAGTATTGGTAGAACACAAAATAAAAAACATCGTATGGTGGGATCACGTGAAATAAATTAGGATCATTTTTTTTAGTAGATAAGCATTTTATGTGACTTTGGCAGTAGTTAAACGCTAAAGCTTTCCATGACTGCGATGTCGCCCACTCACTAAAGACGACGTTATCAATTCAGAAAGATCCCATAGTATTTTCCTTTGAATGTTTTATTTGGCATCACTATGGTTTCAGAAAATACCTAGATATCTAAAATTAACAAAGCATTTCCAGAACCTTATTAAAAATTTAATTGAGAACTGGTAGCCCAAGCCAGCCGACCCCTTAACCTACCGAACTGAATCATTGACAATAGCCAACTACCTAGATTGAGGATCTTTGGGCCCCCAAAAATAATTGTTATGTTTGCTTCTACCCAGGTGGTACAATTTCACGCATGGAGTCAAGCAATAACTATGTTGAAGCTGTGGTCTGCAAAGAAGATGAGCTCAAAGATAATGAAATGAAGGTTTTTGATATAGGAGATGAAGGCAAAGTATTGCTTGTGAAGCAGAAAGGTGAATTCAGTGCAGTAGGCACCACATGCACTCACTACGGTGCTCCTCTCGTGTCTGGTGCGTTAGGAGATGGCAGAGTCCGCTGCCCTTGGCACGGAGCCTGTTTCAACATTAAAACGGGAGACATCGAAGATTTTCCAGGCTTTGATTCGTTGCCTTGCTACCAAGTTACAGTTACAGAAAAGGGAGAAGTTAAGGTAAGAAATATTTTTTGTAACACCAAAGCTAGGTACAAATAGATATACTTACTTAGATAGCGTCTGTATCATTGAGTTCGTATTTTGCGCAACAGGTCGCCGATTCTAGCGGAATTTATACGGGATAAACACCCCTTGAATTTTACCCAATCTGTTGAAAATAAAACATAATTATTGTTTGAAAACAGTTGACATGCCACCGTAAAGGCGTGAACTTAGAATGTATTGAACCAAGCAGGTGTCGCGGTCGTCCCTAGTTGGGTGGAGGTTGCAACGCCCGAGCGGAGCGAAATAGAGGTCACTCAGGCCGTGTGATCAATAAATTGGCGTTGAATTGTACATGACAAAAAGTAGATAAATATTAACTTGACTCTGTTGTTTAGCTTTAGCAGTCTCCGTGTGGAATCTAATATAGTGATCATTACAATAAAATCTCACTAATCCCGAACACGACACTGCAAGAGTCTGGCACGTAAAATAATCCCGCATCCTGAAACGGTGTTCCGCATCCTGAAATTTTATCAAAGTTGACTTAGTTGAAACAGCCTGCTATGGTATCATACTTCTTATTAAAAGAAATACTAATTAAAACCAGAGGAATCGATGGTTGATTCAGGCTGAATACTCGATCGTTGTCATTCTTAGCGTTGCCTGCATAAATACCTATAGAAAGAATGGACCAGGAAATAGGAAAGCTACAATGTAAAATTAAATTCTGAGCGTGAACGCCAAACGTGAACGGCATCTTATATGTAAACTTTCAAGTCCTTACCTCAATTAAGATAAAGTCTTGAGAACTATTAACTCTGTGCAACCGAGAGAGACTAAAATTCGTCAAACTTAAGAAAGTAATGAAGTCTTGAAACTGCGCCTAGTTAAGTTCCTAATCAAAAAAAAAATACTAACTACACCTTATGACTGAATTGTTTGTTATCTTCCTCAAGTCCGTGACTGATGATTTGAGAAGGCATTTTTTTAACTTCGGGCAGAATTTTAACGCTAGTCATGTGGTGCACATTGTGTCACGTATAGCATTGCTCTATTTACTGTTCCAGTTCTTCTTGAATACTAAATGAGTGATGACGCCATTCATGTCACTAAGGGTTAGGATTATTACACTTTGCTGAATGCTGATAGATGAACTAGTTTTACAAGAATTATTCGTGTAAGGTCGGCGCTGCGTTCGTCCAAAACTTCATGCCACATTTTCGCCTGGAATGTAACATTTGAGAGTTTCGAGTTTGATTAAATCTAAATATCTCGCACTTTAGTAGGCCCTTTCTTTAAAATCTGGGCCAGGCCAGTCATATAGTTTCTAGTATCTGTAGGAGTTTCAGTGTAGAATTATTTCACTTCTTAAAGTTTATTTCACAACTAGAATAATTAAATCTATCTTATCATAAAATCATCCCATCACCCTGCAAACAAGTACTTTTAGATTCAAAGATACGATAAGCCATTGAATTTAGGCAGACAAGATTCGTCCGGGTTCCATATCGTTTGAAAATTACTAGTAATGCTGAAAGCACACCTATAATTATTATCCGAAAATATACGATGACCGTATCCTTGGTAATTTTAGAGACATGTCGCTAATGGAAATGGTAACTAAAAACTGTTTAGTTATATTATTATTCAAGTCGACGGACGAGTACAACATAATGCGCATTACTGTAAAGTCTTAATAGGTATTTGAATAAGTACACTGTGTAAACAATGTTTGGGCGTGCATGACTTGGTGCCAGACGCTCAAGATCACAAGGACCTTTCGTCTTTAAAACAAAATTAAGTCACTTTCGGATATACCAAAGGAAATACGAGTACATTCTCATTGCCAAACCGATCTTTTTCTTGAATACAATTTCTTTAGAATAGATAACCATTCGTTTAATTTGGCGATTCTATAACAGTATTTTGACTTATCTTGGCTTAGGTACTTTATTGGTAACATACATAAACTGCTATAAAAATTATATGATATAGATAGACTGAATTATATAATATAATATAGTGGGTGCCTTGAGATGGACGGCGCCGTCGAGGCCGGCCCAGAAAGAGGTGGCGAGACGACCTCGTACCATGAGGGCTGGTCCGAAGTGGCGATGGACAAGGATACATAGAAGGATTTGGGGGAGGCCTTTGCCCAGCAGTGGGACAGTATAGGCTGACTAAAATAAAAAAAATGGATTAAATAAAATTATATTATGAAATCGAATTATAAGTGGAATGTCAACACGTTTTTATATTTTCTTTCATAGTTAACTTATTAATTGTCTTTATCAGATGATTGATAGGATAACGGATAATGATACTTATGATGGTTATCGCCTGATAGTGGACTAGCCCATAATTGCAGACAAGACATTGGCCAAGGATGCTGATAATAATTTATTTTCAATATCCGCTAATATGAGCGTGTCAAGTAGGGTTTTTCCAGTAAACGTACAAACTAAACGAGCAGTCGAAATACGTACATTTAGGTATACTGATAATTCACTTAAATAAAATGAGCATGCACATTTTCGATAACATTTTTGATAATCTTAATTTTTTAATCGTTGATAAATAATAATCAAGTCGGACTGCATTTATCATTCAGCCGGCTAGTAGCCTCTGCCTTCGCTAGAACCGTAAACTCATGGCAATGGCCATCGAAATAGTGTGTTTTCGTTTAGTAGGTCCTCAAAATGTCCAAAGATTAAATTCTAATTAATTAATTAATTAATTAATACTGTACTCCGAAGACACGCTGCGGTCTGCTCAGATAATTATGAAAAAGAACTATTCAGTGCAGACGCTTTCGCATAGAAAATACAATTATTGTTGCAGTCATTCCAGCGAGCCACAATGTTTACAGCAAGTTTATTTTAAATTATTGACTACTAATTGCCATTCTTTAAGTTACCTATGTAAAGGATCAGGAGCCTTAGTCAAACAGCATTCGACAGTAAACGACAATCGTTATCGTTCATCAGTCATCAATACATTTTCAACTTTATACCTCAGCGCGTAAAGTTGAAAATCTATTAAAAACTGCTGATCGATAACGAACGAAACAAACGAAAACGATCTGTGAACTTTAAATAGATTTTCAACTTTACATGCGGGGTACAAAGTTGAAAATGTATTGGTGACTGATGAACGATAACGATTGCCGTTTACTGTCGAATGCTGTTTGACTAAGGCCCCTGAGCAGAGAAACGGAGAAATATTAATCAATAGGATTGGACATACATACATTGAATTAAATTGTTAACAGTAACAGTATTGGACTGTCTTAAGCTCCGTACCTATCTCGTCACTGGTGCAATCCTACTGGTTAAAATTTCTCCGTTTGTCCGCTCCGCATCAGCCTCGCTCCGTTCCTGTGTACCAACGACGATGTATTATATCGTCGTTGCTGTGTACAGACCCCACCAGTCGTCAGTAGTGCTGCACAAACAAATTATTTCTTTCTCCTAAAGTATTTGACAATGTACAATGAAAATAATGAGACACATCGTTTTAGAAAAGTAGTTTAATTAAACCAAAAATACTGAATACCAAACACTGACTGTAGCCGAACTTCGAAACTGTTTCCCACACAATAATGTCACATAATGATTAAAATATATGACTATGATATTCGTTCGTTTAAACAGAAGTTCCAAAGAAAGAATCCTGTTGTTGGCAGGTATCATTTTTAAAAATCTCAATTATCCCAATATATCCTGCACAAAAATTATCTTACTCCTCCACAACGAACTTATTTATAAGGAAAATGAGCGAACTCCACTCCAAACCGGAAAATGTATTCAAGGAAAATAGGATTACCTACTACAATAAGCAATAACGTTGTCTTTGCGGAAGTGTCTTAGTTATTAATATTTTGTTCATTCAGTCAGTCTGTGCCTTTATTTGGAATGCCAGGAATTAATTAATTAGGGTTGCTCAAGCTAGACGGAACAAAAACGGAAGTTTAAGACTCTACACAAATGTGCAATTTGAAAATAAAATATAGCCTACTAGCGGCCCGTCCCGGCTTCGCACGGGTTGAGGACCCGGTCTAAAACCCGGTCCCGATGGTTACAAACACAACAAAAAAATAATTATCCGAATCGGTCAAGCCGTTTTCATGTTATGTCGTGACAACGGAAAACGGGTTTCATTTTATATATATAATATAGATAATAATGTTAGTCGCTGATAATGGTGCTTTCTATAGATGAAAGAAATCGGTGTGTGTAGATTGGTACAAGTAAAATGACCCCAGAAGACGTGGTCAAGCTGCACGTGACAGATTTTACGTCTTTAATCGATAACGTGTGTGGCTAGGTATCGTATCGGTAATCAACATAATTTCTGCGTTAAGCAATAACTTCGTTAACAAACTCGTATAAAACTAGTTCAACCATGACCAATTCGGAAGTTGCGTCTCTTAACCTTGAGGCAGTGCATTATTCTACATTAATTACTTGACTTTAAAACTCCAATTAGTCTGTCTGTTAAATTATTATCTTTTTGTTAGCAAGGTTCCTGTATCTAAAAGAAATCGGTCTGCGAACCTGTAAACATATCGTCAATGTTAACTTGTGACTAACAAGTACAGTGAGTAATGCGCTTACCTCATATATTTTGTATTAGCAAACATAAGCCAGACATTTTATCAGACCGTCCAAATGGCTTAGTCTAGCCTACAGTTTGAAATTAACAGATTTAGAACGTTTCTTAAATGTCTTGCTATCTATACTAATACATATTATAAGGTTGAAGAGTTTAAATGCGATATTTAATCTCAGGACCTACTAGTTCGAATACAAAAAAATATTTTTGAGTTGGATAATTAATATTCTATTTATCGAAGAAGGCTGTATAACATCACGCTACGAATAATAGGAGCCGAGAAGCGGGGGTGACACCAGGTGGAACAACTAGTAAATAATCCTTCCTACTAATATAAACGTGAAAGTTTGGTTATATTTAATACATTTTCAAACAAAAACTACTAAAGGGAAATTTGGTACAGAGATAGATTATAATCTAGATTAACACATAAGATAGTTTTTCGAGTTGTAGCGGGTGAAACCGCTGGCAACAGCTAGTATACTTACAGGTAATTTAAAGTTTTAACTACTTTCAAACTGATGAAGTCGTGGGCAGATCAATCGATCGTATGTTGATAGATTTTTCATCGTAACTATGTGAATAGACGTGATTGCTGGCTCAATGGACATAAATAACAACATAGTTTTTTTTTCGCATCAGAGTCTGTCCGTGCATCATGCCAATTTTAAGTCGATGCGTCAGCGTGGGACACAAAATTATTTTCCCACTCAATATTTTATAAGAGTTGACGTTAAAATTGTTATTTTTTCCCTACCTGCCTAACAATAACTGTTGCAACTTTATAAATATGTACATAATTGTCATAATTTTTGACCACATTCAAGGCTAATAATACCATGTCTTGACTGACTCTCCTGTCTATACTATATTTTCATTCAGATACCTGCGGGCACTGGCAGTGATGTACTTTTTATGGTTTTATTTCTGGGATACGTTATTTAAGAATACATACCTAAATAGTATTTGACTTAAAAAAGAAACAGAATTCAATAAGTCCGTCTTGGCAGACTTATCATACGTGAGGTAGGAACGCAATAAAAGCATGATCTAAGAAGTGGCTGACCTTGGCTCACCTTGACCAACTATAGAATTGGTTTGCAACCGTAGTCACCAATTCTTTGTATTACGTTTTACTTATAACATAACTTACCGGATCGTGACTCAATGTCGCTTCCCTGGCCAATCACTTTAGTCATACAGTCGAATACATACGTACATTGTTTATTGTTTTTAGGTAGTTAATAATATTACCTAAGTCTAAAGTGGGTACTTAAATAATGTTGTCATGGTCCTTTTATATTACTTTTTAACCGACTTCGAGGTAAGAGGTTCTCAATCCGAACGATTTTTTTCCCTCCGTATCAGCACGCGTAGCATGGCGATTCTATGTCTACTCTACCAAGAAAAGACAAAGTTATTTCATCGTTATTTCTACACAAGTCGATTGTTTTTTGCACAAATATGACACCATTCGTACACTATTGAAGAAAAGAATGTTTATTTATCATATTTTTTACGTTACCATGCTTAAAACAATAAAAATATTTCTACGTTCTGTCATTATGTCTATTCTTCCGTCGACAAAATCCCTTTCTACGGCGCCATGCTACGCCTGCTGAAGGACAATGTATTTCAAATGCCTTTGTGGGATAAATGACGTTAATGTAAAACGACCGACTAGTAAAACGTCTAGAATTTAAAAACGTCATAGTAGTAGAACGTGTGAAATGTATAAACTAAATGTTATTAGGCAACAAAAAAATCTGTGCCTTTATATTCTTATGTTTAGGATTCTCAAATAAAATTGAGAATAATCAGGATCCGTTTGTTTTGCGTAGCCCCACCTTACGCGCACTACTTAATATGGCACTGTCCCGATCGACACCATTTTCAAAGGACTGTGGCCTGTGGTGTCGTCCAAAAAGAATGACTGCTAGGTCTAAATAAGCTTCATCTTTTTAATCTGTACCTTTTAAATTTTCAGGTAAGAGCAAAACGCAGCGACTTGAAATCGAAGAAACGTATCAAGGAAATGGGCATGGCGTCCCAGTGCGATAGCACAGTGGCCGTGGTCGTCGGCGGCGGACCGTCCGGCGCCACCTGCGCCGAGACCTTGCGCAGCGAGGGATGGAAGGGACGCATCACCATGGTTGCTCGTGAAAACTACCTGCCCTACGACAGAGTTAAGGTATCCAAGATTGGAACCGCCACCGAAATAGAAAAACTACAAGCAAGAACACAGCAGTATTATGATGATGCTAATATTGAAGTTCTCAAAGGTGTCGATGCCACTAAAATAGACACCGAAGAGAAAATTGTACACCTAAGTAACGGCAACAAACTACGTTACAATGCATTGTACCTCGCTACTGGCTCCACTCCACGTGTGCCAGACATTCCCGGCGTCGATCTACAAAACATCTTCACGGTCAGAGACTTTGATGATTCCATCAAAATACTGAACACGTTGGGAACTAATAAAGATAAGGACGTCGTGGTATTGGGATTGAGTTTTATTGGTTTAGAAAGCGCGTCGTCCTGTAATGATAAAGCTAAGTCAATGACAGTTGTTGGCACTGATAAGTCACCGCTTGGCCAAATATTCGGTCATGAAATTGGTCGCACCTTACAAAAGCTATTCGAAGATAAGGGCGTCAAGTTTCAGTTTGAAACCACAATAGTCAAATGTAACGGAGAGAACGGAGTGATAAAATCGGTAGAATTGTCCAATGGAACCACACTTCCTGCTGACATGCTGATACTAGGCGTGGGAACTACATTAAACACTGGTTTCTTAAAGGACAGTGGAATATCATTGGAGGGAAATGGTGCGGTCAATGTGAATGATAAGCTGGAAACGAATATTAAAAATGTGTTCGCAGGCGGCGATATCGCCCTCGCACCTGTTTTCGCTCATGGTAATAAACATATGAGCATTGGACATATTGGTCTAGCTCAATACCACGGTAGAGTTGCTGCTTTAAATATATTAAAGAAAGAAACTCCCCTGAAAACAGTTCCGTTCTTCTGGACCATGCTGTTCGGCAAATCCATCCGTTACGCTGGCTGTGGAAAACCTGCGAGTACTCAAATAGAAGGAGATGTAGAAGGGTTGAAATTTGTCATGTTCTTCTTCGATGAGTCAGATAAAGTAATCGCGGTAGCTTCTTGTATGAGAGATCCAGTTGTTGCACAATTCGCCGAGTTCATGCAACAAGGCAAAGCATTATACAAGAAAGATCTCAAAGATGATCCTTTTGCGTGGACCAAAATTAATATTAACTAATCAATATTTCTGTTTTCTTAAAACTCGACCAATAGCTTCTGGTTTTCGAAAGATAATGTATTTTTATACCATTATATTTTTAAAGCTCGAAGCTCTATTTATTAAGAATTCTACATAAATATTTAAACTATTGTGTGTCTAGAGTATACGCTTTTTTAATGATGTGCTATCATTGTATTTTTTTTGAAAATACAATCATTTATTTTTAAGAGGCATTTGTCAATATAGTAAGTACTTAAAAGAAATGCACCTCAGTATTATTTTATATGACATCATTAAATCGGATACTTCATATTAGCTCATTTTCGACTAAACGATCTACTTACTGAAATTCTTTTCTTATGTACCTACCGAATTATTTACAAGTTAATGTTCATAGCGCATAAAGTATTCGTGTATGAGATTATTTTATTCTGCGGTGCTATTATAATATCGCGGCCTTATACATAGGAATTGCATTTGTGTGTTAATGTATATTTACTTTATCTCAGAGTGTATTTTGATTTAGATGTTCGTATTATTCTCAGAAAAATATTGTATTGAGATAATGCAAGGTAGTTATGTAATGTATATCGAATAAACCTGTGTAAGCATTTTATTAATGATAAATGATTAATTTTTAATTTTGAAATATTTGTGATGTTATTAATTACAAATATTTTTAAGGTTAATTTATAGATATTTAAAATGTTTCACATTGTATTACAAAAACAAGTACAAAATGGAAAGAAAAAATATCGTAATAATGCAGTCAAGCTATTAGTACGACACATTAGGGAAGAAGTTGTGTATGCAAGTATTATGTTAGTAACATGCCGTATGGTACAGTTTATTTGCATCTGGATGGATGGCCTATTTATTATAGTATCAGCTTGAATTTTATAGGAAATTTAGTTGACATTAGGTAAAATTTATGCCATAAATTAGCAAAAAAAAAAACTATACATTTCCTAAACATGAATAGAAGCTGGTATGGGCAAATGTCTTGATGGGCCCTCAGTTTAGACGCACATACATCATATATTATCATTAACTCATACAATTTTTTTTTACAAAAAACGCGTATTAGGGATTTATTTTACGAATTAGGGATTTATTTTACAAACTCGAATTTAACCTCAATACGGTACATTTTGTTCGACCCTGAAAAAGATTCAAACCCACATGCATCAAACAAAACCTTTAATTAATGAAACACAAAGGCTACAAATCATTTCATATAGAAAACTTGCAAAATATAATTATTATGTTTGTCACAATTATGTTGTAGTTATTGTACATGTAATGTGCTATTTAGTTCATAATTAATGTGTTGTATGTTTAATTCTCTATTTTAAATAATATTTTAGGGGAAGTAGTAAAGCTAGTATCTGCCAATGGGCAGGTACGTAAAGGAATATAAGCTATTTTACCATATCAAACAAATAACAACATAGCGTCTCAGAAAATAAAGTCGAAATTAGTCTATTTCTCCTCCATCAAGCAATTGGAAGGTTTAATTGTATTTTCGACGTTATTTCCACACCAGCAAGGTTGACCTTAGATTGAATATTGTGATGAAGAATTAAATCAAGCGGCTTTCTTTTTACCTGTCTTTGTTTGATTAAATCATAATTTATTCATGTGATATTATAAATTGTTGCCTCTTTAGATGTATGTATATTTGAACAATAAATGTGTTTATTGACGCCCGTGTATTTATTTAACATTTTCTTTAAAAATTAAAACCTAAATGTCGTCTGGCGCACACTACACTGTAGACCAGGGTTTTTCGACCTGTGGGTCGCGACCCCCCGGGGGGTCGCGAAGTCTCTTCAGGGGGGTCGCGAAGCTTCTATAGGGGAGTAGTAAAAGTTTAGAAAAGCTACTGCATTCAAAAAAAACAACTAAGTTTGAAAAGATATAATAAGGCGCTCCTTCACCACGAGCATTCACATTAGTAATGTATTTATCCCAATTCTAATTATAAAAATGAAATACACGAAATAAAATACATGTAAAAAGATTCAACGGGTAGGGGGGTCGTGAAATATTTCTTCATACTAAAGGAGTCGTGCCATAAAAAGGTTGAAAAACCCTGCTGTAGACTATCATTACACGGTAGTTTATAGAAAAATCAAAGTGCTGTATTGTTGGCAATGGCTATTTACTGCTAGGGATGAGGGCCAGGGTTTTATTTCCAAGTCAGTCTTATTTGACAGGACTTTTAGCGCAGTGGTCGACCACATTGAACTGCTACGCAACGTGTCGTGGGTTCGATTCCCGCACGCGGCAAATATTTATATGATCTACAAATAGTTTGTAACGGTCTGGGCGTTGGTGTGTATGTGAGTTTATATGGAGTGGAGAAAAAATGTGCATTTCAAGCCATGTTATTGGTGAAACGCGGCACAGGGGGCCGATTCTCGGTTTTAGAGATGGTGTCGAACTCGACAAAAATTTATAGACTTAGTTATTATCTACTGAATTTACTTTATTGCCCACTTTAAGCTGATTCAGAGAATTGGTCAACTTTAACTGAAAGCTGCTAGTTTATATAAAATACTTTCTGAAGTTTCAGGGAACATTAGACATTTAAGTTTTTTTTGACAAGATGGCCACCAGTCTATCTGGCGTTCTAGGCCTTAGGGGAAATCGGCCACAGTGCATACAATTTGTAACTTTGTAGAAAATGTAGCATAGTATTATTTTTAACAAATAAAATATATATTTGGAATTTATTTCATGTTTTATTTTAAACTACTGCCTAAAAATAACCTATTTACACAAAATTATGTTACAATTTAACAATAATTAATCCCAAGTTTCTTTAACACGCAAATGTTGTAGTCTCTCATAAAGTGTGACGTCTTGTTTGAAGATTTTTCTTGTCCTTTCTAAAATTTTTGCTTTCTTTTGTTCATGTTTCCCAAGAGCTTTGGCGTGACCAGAACTTTCAGCCTGAAATTTTTATGCATATTAGACAAATGTTTATGAGAAACTTTAATGTGAGGAAAGTATAAGTAAACTGTAAGAATGAAGAGATGGTTTTAATTTAGTAGGAGACAGGAGACAAAAATAAGTAATATCTATGGACTCAAAATTGCAAATATGGATTGTGATATAGGTATGTTTTTAAATTTGATTTTGATAGACTGGTTGGCTCAGTGGACCTATGGACTCCTGTGATGCACAGGATGCCGCAGATTCAATCCCTGCATGAAATAAATATTTGTGTGATCTGCAAGGAGCTAGTTCGGGTCTTGGTGTTTGAGTATTTGAGTTTCTATGTTTGCAGGTGACCTTTTTATAGACCCTAAATATAGTATAATTAAATACGTAAGAAAAGGTACCTCTGAGAGATATGGATGACGTAAATAAAACATATTTTGTTCTTCAATAGCAAAATCGTGTTGAATTTGCCTTAGATGTTTCGGTTCTACTTGTTTCACAAGCCGATCTTTGCCTCTAAACAAATGTCCATTTGGTAAGCGATTACGACGAAAAAGCACAAGGGTTAGTCTCATTTTTCCTATGTATTTGTACAAAAAATTATACTGTAAATACACCAGCCAGACGAATTTTCTTCCAACTGGTTTTGACAGTTAAAGAATAGAGGTTAGGTTATGGTTGGAAAAGTGCTGTCAAACTGGACCACAGAATATAACTGGACTACAGGCGAACAGCAGAGAAAAATCAAAAATCAACTTTATTCCATAGACTATTTTACTCTATACATAACTCGCAAAACTTTCGCTCTAGTCTATGGTCAGGAAAAAAAGCGCGGGAACTGCGAAATAATAGGCGGTCCTTTTTTTACTTCTTGAAATTTTATTTCAATTTTAATTTAGTTTGTACATATTTTCCTGTTTTTATTCTGCTAACGATTAACTTAGTTTATAAAACAAGTAGTTTTCATAAGAATTAAGATGCCTAAGAAAAGGAAAAAACCTAAACAAGATCCTGGTGAAGAAATTGTCACTGGTCTTCCGGATTCATCTTCGGAGACAAGTGAATCAGACTACGTTGACTCCTGCACTGCGGAAGAAAAGACTGCAGAGAAGTATGCCCCGTATAAGGTGACAGACTATAGTCGCAGGTACCCTGAGGACGCCGTAGCTGGGTATGACTTTATTGTTTTTATTGAGAGCACTAATGAAGAACAACCAATAGGCCAAAGAGATATGATGTACCTGAGTGGATGCTTCACTAGATTTGTTAAAGGGATTAAGTACTTGAAAAAGATCAACAGATACAAAATCGGCGTAGTTTTCGATCGCCCGAATCTAGCCAATTCATTCTTGGATAATGTTACTTTTCTGAGAGAACAGTCGATCAAAGCGTCGATTCCGGCTGGAACGACAGAATTGTCTGGAGTTATCACGTCAGTACCTACGGATATGTCAAACAAAAAAATTTTTAAAGCAATATCAAGTTCAAAAAAAATTATAAGCGTTAGAAGAATAATGAAAAAAGTTAGAGTAGGTAGCTCATCTGAACTACAGCCTACCCAAACTGTAGTTATTACTTTCGCTTCATCTACATCTTTACCAGATTACGTACATATTAAGATGTGGCGGCTTTCAGTACTGCCCTATATTCCACCAGTCAAGCAGTGTTTCCGTTGCTTACGTTTTGGGCATTTAGCCAAATTTTGTAAAAATTCGCAAAGGTGCTCAGTATGTACTGAGGGTCATTCCTTCAAGGAGTGCTCTATACCTGCTGAAAAAGCTGTATGTGTCCATTGTAAAGGTAATCATCTGTCCATATCTGGCCAATGTCCCATTAAGAAAAAAAAGATTGCTGAAAGCAGAAACACATTGAAAACCCCTTTTTCGGACTTATTTAATAAAGTTAATTTCCCATCACCGAACAAATCGGAAAATTCGACGGATATTATAAACTTGATGTTGTCTAATAGCACAGCATTAAGTTTGCTGACAGAATCTATTGTTAACTTGATTAAGTTAAATAAAACACAAAATGAAAGTATTTGTACACAAACTATAACATCTGCTATTAGAGAGACTATTAAAGATAAAAATATTATTATATAAAATTCACTAACAAAATTTTAAATATTGCTCAGTGGAATGCACAAAGTTTGCTAAGTAATAGACTACAGTTTCAGCAGTTTCTCTATAATAATGACATTCATTTAGCCTTAGTTTCAGAAACATGGTTAAAACCACACATACAATACAACATTCGTGGCTTTACCACAGTTAGGAATGATTGTGGTAATGATCACAATGGTGTTGCTATATTTATACGTAATGGTATTGAATTTAGTTTATTAGACACATATTTTGACGATTCTATTCAAAATATTGCAATTAAAATTAAAATTAATAACAAATACATTTCAGTAGTTAGTTTTTACAGTCCTGGAAATTGCAGCCCTACTTTTGAAAAGAACAAATTTGATTCACTAATAAATAGTATACCTAAACCATTGATAATTGCTGGGGACTTTAATGCCCATCACACTTTTTGGGGTTGTTGTAGTGACGACTCTCGTGGCAGAGCTATAATGAATTCCATGGATGAAAACGACTTGATACTCTTAAATGATGGTCAGCCAACTACTGTAGGGTCTCATCTATGGAGACCAAATGGTCTTGATTTAACTATGGTTTCTTCTTCCTTGGCTTTGTCTTGTGAATGGCAGGTTTATCAGGATTCTATAGGCAGCTATCATTTGCCTACCATTACAAAATATGTTATAGATACTGCTAATGATGTGGATCCTTCTAATGTTTCAAATATTCCTCTTCATTGTAATCTGAAATTAGTTGATTGGTCTATTTATAAAAAGATTGTAAATGACATGATGGAAAGTTTTCAGTATAATAACTTGAGTCATATTGATACATATAATAATTTGTGTTCAATAATCCTACAAGCAGTTCAGAAGTCAGTAATCAGTTTTAATAAAAACAATACCACTTGTGACTCTCGCAGATCTAGGAGGAAGCTTCGACTCCCTTGGTGGAACGAGAAGTGTACTAGAGCTGTACAAGATTGTAAGCAAGCATACGTCTTATTTAAATCAAATTCTTGTTTAGACAATTTTATAAGTTTCAAACAAATGCAAGCTCGAAAAAAACGTATTCTGCGACAGGAGCGTCGTGCATGTTGGTTAGAGTTTTGTAATTCTATTAATAGACTCACTCCAATGAGTCAAGTTTGGACTAAAATGAGGAAGTTAAAAAATGTTTCTACAAATAACAGCTTGTTTTCTAGTAATGAATGGATCTCTCAATTTCTGCATAAGTATACTCCTGATTCAGTTCAAAATGTTTACACAGTTAGTCACAATAACTTACAAAATTGCACAAATAATTTCATGGTGAAAAATTTTTCTATTGATGAGCTAAAATCTGCTTTAAGATCAAGAAGAGATTCAGCATGTGGCTTAGATTGGCTCTCATACAAAATGTTCAAATTATTAAATTCACACAGTTTGTCTATATTTTTAAATATTTTGAATTCACTTTGGCATTGTTCTATTATTCCTGAGGAATGGAAAACAGATTGTTTAATACCTATCCTGAAACAGGGTAAAGACCCTAACAGCGCTGACTCATATCGTCCTATTACTCTAAGTTCGTGTGTTGGTAAAATATTTGAACAGCTTCTAAAACAACGTTTGATTTTTTACATTGAAAGTAATAATCTATTACCTTACAATCAATTTGGCTTTCGTTGTGGTCGTTCTGCTCGGGAAAGTCTTAGTCATTTATTTCTGGATATCCATAGTGCTCTTGTCGAGCATAAAATGTTGGGATGTGTTTTCTTTGATATTGTTGGTGCTTTTAATAATGTAAATTTAAGTACATTGTCATCCATTCTCCTTTCACTAAATGTTCCTGAAAAAATAGTAAGTTGGATTTTTGAGTTTTTAAATGAACGTAAACTGTATGTAAAAGTCAATAATCAATTAATAGGACCTAGGTATTCTTATAGAGGAGTTTCTCAAGGAGGAATATTAAGCCCCCTATTATTTATTTTATATATTTCTAGATTAAATACTGTGTTAGGTAATGATGTCTGTAATTTACAATTTGCTGATGATTTGGTTGTATATTGTTCAGGAGAAAACCTTAATAGCATTGAAAGCAAACTCAATGCTAGCTTGAAAAAATTGGGACATTATTTTGAATGTCTCAGTTTGGAAGTCAGCAATGAGAAAAGTAAGGTTGTTGTCTTTTCCAAAAATGTTGTTGGTTCTAATAGTATTAAAATTTATTACAATAATAGACTTATGTTAGTGGATAGTTCCATAAAATTTTTAGGTGTTACTTTTCTCAGTAATTTTAAATGGAACGTGTATGTTAACTACTTAGCAAACAGAGCATTAAAAGCTTGCAATATTTTGAAATCTCTCGCTGGCACTTATTGGGGTGCTGATCCAGGGACATTACTGATTTTATATAAGTCCTTAGTAAGAAGTCACTTTGAATATGCATTTTTTTGCTATAGTGGTGTACAAAAACTAGTTGAAAAACTAGAAAAAGTGCAAAATAGGTGCTTACGTGTTATTTTGGGAGCAATGTGTTCAACACCTATAGTGTCAATGCAGGTTGAATGTAATTTGCCTCCATTGATAATTAGATTCAATTATCTCAGAACAAAATTCTTCATTAAGATTTCTTCTATCAGTGATCATCCTCTTCTATTGCAATTAAAGAAGGCTATTCATGGGACCAATCCCCCTTTTCTAGTACAAGGTTTATCTGAAATTTTAAAAGATTGTTCTAATCAAAATTATTTTTCTAGCTCCATTTGGCCCTGTTATTTATATTCCTATGAATCAAAGTATTGTCCATTTAAAATAGTAATCAATGAATCTTTGAAGTTTAAAGAGGATGTTTACAGAATGCTCGAGGAATGGAATGGTTACAATCAATTGTACACTGATGGCTCAAAAAATGATAATGCTGTATCTATGGCTATTTATGACGTTCAGGCTCGAAGTGGGTTTGGAAATAGGTTATCTTCAGTAGCAACTGTGTATACAGCAGAGGCTATGGCAATACTCAGTGCTTTAGAGTATATTGAGTCTAGGCAAGAAAATAAATGGATCATTATCAGTGATAGTATGAGTGTATTGAGAGCACTAGAAAATCCCAGTTGTAATGCAAAAACAAGTTACATAATTTATAATATCAGAGAAAAATACAATAATTTACATAAGTTCAAAGATATCGTCCTTTTCTGGACTCCTTCACATATTGGGGTAGTTGGAAATGAACAAGTTGATTACCTGGCTAAATTCATTGTTAATCATCATCAGGAATGTCCAATTTTGAATAATCCCACTCCAAATTCAGATGCAGTGACTTATTTCAAATCAAAACTGGCACGTGAATTTCACAATTTCTGGCAGCAGGTAGTTGAAACCAAAGGAAAGTGGCTAGCTGAAATTAAAACAAAGATTTCTTCTCCTTGGTTTACAGGAGGAAATATCTATCGGAACAGAAAGTTTTATACAACGATTTGTCGTCTACGGCTAGGTCACTGTCGATTTAATGCACATCTGTTTCGAATTGGCATTCTGTCTTCCCCAAATTGTGATTATTGTAATTCTGCTGTACAAACATTGGATCACATTGTATTTGATTGTCCTAATTTTGCTCTTCAAAGGATCATTTTAGTTGATCGCCTGTTAGGTATTTATGAAAATGCTGAAGATATCCCGCGCTCGCTTCAGCAACTTTTGAGGAAAAAAGATTGTTTTTTACCAATTTACGATTATATTGTATCAACTGTTGATGAAATTTGAATTTGACATATCACACTTTTGACATAAAATTATATGAGATTGAGATAAATTGAGATAAAATGATAATGTTGAGATACTTATAAATAAAACATGAAAGAAGACTTGGCTCCGGCCTAACAAATGGCACTGAACTTGAATATATCAAAAGAAGACTTGGCTTACGCCTAACTATTGGTTATTGAAGACATAGAAAAAAAATAAGACTTGGCTTCGGCCTGACTATTGGATATCGAAGACATTGAATAAAGAAGACATGGTTTCGGCCTTGATTTTAACATAGAAAGACAAGAAAGAAAAGAAGAATTGGAAGAAAAAGAAAACTAAATCAGACTTGGCTGTATGGGCTCAGCTCCCTTTGCCTGTCCTAAAGAGGACGAAGAGAAACAAAAAAAAAAAAGTCTATGGTCAGGAAAAAAAGCGCGGGAACTGCGAAATAATAGGCGGTCCTTTTTTTACTTCTTGAAATTTTATTTCAATTTTAATTTAGTTTGTACATATTTTCCTGTTTTTATTCTGCTAACGATTAACTTAGTTTATAAAACAAGTAGTTTTCATAAGAATTAAGATGCCTAAGAAAAGGAAAAAACCTAAACAAGATCCTGGTGAAGAAATTGTCACTGGTCTTCCGGATTCATCTTCGGAGACAAGTGAATCAGACTACGTTGACTCCTGCACTGCGGAAGAAAAGACTGCAGAGAAGTATGCCCCGTATAAGGTGACAGACTATAGTCGCAGGTACCCTGAGGACGCCGTAGCTGGGTATGACTTTATTGTTTTTATTGAGAGCACTAATGAAGAACAACCAATAGGCCAAAGAGATATGATGTACCTGAGTGGATGCTTCACTAGATTTGTTAAAGGGATTAAGTACTTGAAAAAGATCAACAGATACAAAATCGGCGTAGTTTTCGATCGCCCGAATCTAGCCAATTCATTCTTGGATAATGTTACTTTTCTGAGAGAACAGTCGATCAAAGCGTCGATTCCGGCTGGAACGACAGAATTGTCTGGAGTTATCACGTCAGTACCTACGGATATGTCAAACAAAAAAATTTTTAAAGCAATATCAAGTTCAAAAAAAATTATAAGCGTTAGAAGAATAATGAAAAAAGTTAGAGTAGGTAGCTCATCTGAACTACAGCCTACCCAAACTGTAGTTATTACTTTCGCTTCATCTACATCTTTACCAGATTACGTACATATTAAGATGTGGCGGCTTTCAGTACTGCCCTATATTCCACCAGTCAAGCAGTGTTTCCGTTGCTTACGTTTTGGGCATTTAGCCAAATTTTGTAAAAATTCGCAAAGGTGCTCAGTATGTACTGAGGGTCATTCCTTCAAGGAGTGCTCTATACCTGCTGAAAAAGCTGTATGTGTCCATTGTAAAGGTAATCATCTGTCCATATCTGGCCAATGTCCCATTAAGAAAAAAAAGATTGCTGAAAGCAGAAACACATTGAAAACCCCTTTTTCGGACTTATTTAATAAAGTTAATTTCCCATCACCGAACAAATCGGAAAATTCGACGGATATTATAAACTTGATGTTGTCTAATAGCACAGCATTAAGTTTGCTGACAGAATCTATTGTTAACTTGATTAAGTTAAATAAAACACAAAATGAAAGTATTTGTACACAAACTATAACATCTGCTATTAGAGAGACTATTAAAGATAAAAATATTATTATATAAAATTCACTAACAAAATTTTAAATATTGCTCAGTGGAATGCACAAAGTTTGCTAAGTAATAGACTACAGTTTCAGCAGTTTCTCTATAATAATGACATTCATTTAGCCTTAGTTTCAGAAACATGGTTAAAACCACACATACAATACAACATTCGTGGCTTTACCACAGTTAGGAATGATTGTGGTAATGATCACAATGGTGTTGCTATATTTATACGTAATGGTATTGAATTTAGTTTATTAGACACATATTTTGACGATTCTATTCAAAATATTGCAATTAAAATTAAAATTAATAACAAATACATTTCAGTAGTTAGTTTTTACAGTCCTGGAAATTGCAGCCCTACTTTTGAAAAGAACAAATTTGATTCACTAATAAATAGTATACCTAAACCATTGATAATTGCTGGGGACTTTAATGCCCATCACACTTTTTGGGGTTGTTGTAGTGACGACTCTCGTGGCAGAGCTATAATGAATTCCATGGATGAAAACGACTTGATACTCTTAAATGATGGTCAGCCAACTACTGTAGGGTCTCATCTATGGAGACCAAATGGTCTTGATTTAACTATGGTTTCTTCTTCCTTGGCTTTGTCTTGTGAATGGCAGGTTTATCAGGATTCTATAGGCAGCTATCATTTGCCTACCATTACAAAATATGTTATAGATACTGCTAATGATGTGGATCCTTCTAATGTTTCAAATATTCCTCTTCATTGTAATCTGAAATTAGTTGATTGGTCTATTTATAAAAAGATTGTAAATGACATGATGGAAAGTTTTCAGTATAATAACTTGAGTCATATTGATACATATAATAATTTGTGTTCAATAATCCTACAAGCAGTTCAGAAGTCAGTAATCAGTTTTAATAAAAACAATACCACTTGTGACTCTCGCAGATCTAGGAGGAAGCTTCGACTCCCTTGGTGGAACGAGAAGTGTACTAGAGCTGTACAAGATTGTAAGCAAGCATACGTCTTATTTAAATCAAATTCTTGTTTAGACAATTTTATAAGTTTCAAACAAATGCAAGCTCGAAAAAAACGTATTCTGCGACAGGAGCGTCGTGCATGTTGGTTAGAGTTTTGTAATTCTATTAATAGACTCACTCCAATGAGTCAAGTTTGGACTAAAATGAGGAAGTTAAAAAATGTTTCTACAAATAACAGCTTGTTTTCTAGTAATGAATGGATCTCTCAATTTCTGCATAAGTATACTCCTGATTCAGTTCAAAATGTTTACACAGTTAGTCACAATAACTTACAAAATTGCACAAATAATTTCATGGTGAAAAATTTTTCTATTGATGAGCTAAAATCTGCTTTAAGATCAAGAAGAGATTCAGCATGTGGCTTAGATTGGCTCTCATACAAAATGTTCAAATTATTAAATTCACACAGTTTGTCTATATTTTTAAATATTTTGAATTCACTTTGGCATTGTTCTATTATTCCTGAGGAATGGAAAACAGATTGTTTAATACCTATCCTGAAACAGGGTAAAGACCCTAACAGCGCTGACTCATATCGTCCTATTACTCTAAGTTCGTGTGTTGGTAAAATATTTGAACAGCTTCTAAAACAACGTTTGATTTTTTACATTGAAAGTAATAATCTATTACCTTACAATCAATTTGGCTTTCGTTGTGGTCGTTCTGCTCGGGAAAGTCTTAGTCATTTATTTCTGGATATCCATAGTGCTCTTGTCGAGCATAAAATGTTGGGATGTGTTTTCTTTGATATTGTTGGTGCTTTTAATAATGTAAATTTAAGTACATTGTCATCCATTCTCCTTTCACTAAATGTTCCTGAAAAAATAGTAAGTTGGATTTTTGAGTTTTTAAATGAACGTAAACTGTATGTAAAAGTCAATAATCAATTAATAGGACCTAGGTATTCTTATAGAGGAGTTTCTCAAGGAGGAATATTAAGCCCCCTATTATTTATTTTATATATTTCTAGATTAAATACTGTGTTAGGTAATGATGTCTGTAATTTACAATTTGCTGATGATTTGGTTGTATATTGTTCAGGAGAAAACCTTAATAGCATTGAAAGCAAACTCAATGCTAGCTTGAAAAAATTGGGACATTATTTTGAATGTCTCAGTTTGGAAGTCAGCAATGAGAAAAGTAAGGTTGTTGTCTTTTCCAAAAATGTTGTTGGTTCTAATAGTATTAAAATTTATTACAATAATAGACTTATGTTAGTGGATAGTTCCATAAAATTTTTAGGTGTTACTTTTCTCAGTAATTTTAAATGGAACGTGTATGTTAACTACTTAGCAAACAGAGCATTAAAAGCTTGCAATATTTTGAAATCTCTCGCTGGCACTTATTGGGGTGCTGATCCAGGGACATTACTGATTTTATATAAGTCCTTAGTAAGAAGTCACTTTGAATATGCATTTTTTTGCTATAGTGGTGTACAAAAACTAGTTGAAAAACTAGAAAAAGTGCAAAATAGGTGCTTACGTGTTATTTTGGGAGCAATGTGTTCAACACCTATAGTGTCAATGCAGGTTGAATGTAATTTGCCTCCATTGATAATTAGATTCAATTATCTCAGAACAAAATTCTTCATTAAGATTTCTTCTATCAGTGATCATCCTCTTCTATTGCAATTAAAGAAGGCTATTCATGGGACCAATCCCCCTTTTCTAGTACAAGGTTTATCTGAAATTTTAAAAGATTGTTCTAATCAAAATTATTTTTCTAGCTCCATTTGGCCCTGTTATTTATATTCCTATGAATCAAAGTATTGTCCATTTAAAATAGTAATCAATGAATCTTTGAAGTTTAAAGAGGATGTTTACAGAATGCTCGAGGAATGGAATGGTTACAATCAATTGTACACTGATGGCTCAAAAAATGATAATGCTGTATCTATGGCTATTTATGACGTTCAGGCTCGAAGTGGGTTTGGAAATAGGTTATCTTCAGTAGCAACTGTGTATACAGCAGAGGCTATGGCAATACTCAGTGCTTTAGAGTATATTGAGTCTAGGCAAGAAAATAAATGGATCATTATCAGTGATAGTATGAGTGTATTGAGAGCACTAGAAAATCCCAGTTGTAATGCAAAAACAAGTTACATAATTTATAATATCAGAGAAAAATACAATAATTTACATAAGTTCAAAGATATCGTCCTTTTCTGGACTCCTTCACATATTGGGGTAGTTGGAAATGAACAAGTTGATTACCTGGCTAAATTCATTGTTAATCATCATCAGGAATGTCCAATTTTGAATAATCCCACTCCAAATTCAGATGCAGTGACTTATTTCAAATCAAAACTGGCACGTGAATTTCACAATTTCTGGCAGCAGGTAGTTGAAACCAAAGGAAAGTGGCTAGCTGAAATTAAAACAAAGATTTCTTCTCCTTGGTTTACAGGAGGAAATATCTATCGGAACAGAAAGTTTTATACAACGATTTGTCGTCTACGGCTAGGTCACTGTCGATTTAATGCACATCTGTTTCGAATTGGCATTCTGTCTTCCCCAAATTGTGATTATTGTAATTCTGCTGTACAAACATTGGATCACATTGTATTTGATTGTCCTAATTTTGCTCTTCAAAGGATCATTTTAGTTGATCGCCTGTTAGGTATTTATGAAAATGCTGAAGATATCCCGCGCTCGCTTCAGCAACTTTTGAGAAAAAAAGATTGTTTTTTACCAATTTACGATTATATTGTATCAACTGTTGATGAAATTTGAATTTGACATATCACACTTTTGACATAAAATTATATGAGATTGAGATAAAATGATAATGTTGAGATACTTATAAATAAAACATGAAAGAAGACTTGGCTCCGGCCTAACAAATGGCACTGAACTTGAATATATCAAAAGAAGACTTGGCTTACGCCTAACTATTGGTTATTGAAGACATAGAAAAAAAATAAGACTTGGCTTCGGCCTGACTATTGGATATCGAAGACATTGAATAAAGAAGACATGGTTTCGGCCTTGATTTTAACATAGAAAGACAAGAAAGAAAAGAAGAATTGGAAGAAAAAGAAAACTAAATCAGACTTGGCTGTATGGGCTCAGCTCCCTTTGCCTGTCCTAAAGAGGACGAAGAGAAACAAAAAAAAAAAAAAAAAAAAGTCTATGGTCAGAATGGCTGTCGATCGAGCGTAGGGGTGTCGTATTGTAGTAAATAAATTGTGTGAAAATCAATTAATTCCTAATGTAAGTTAATTGTTAATAAGGATACGTTTATGTTTTAAGTATGGGATCCCGGGGCTGACAGTTATTTCATTTTTTGGAGAAGTTTCCAGGATTGGTGAGTAATTTTCGTATCTAAGGCTTCAGTAGTTATTTGTATTTTACTATTTCCCGATAACTATTATTATATTGTATGATAGTAATGAGCCAAACAATATCAGTGTTCAAATATTTTAAATACCTGCCTGTGCTCCTTTTACGTGCATCTATACTTGACAATGCAATGAGACATTTCATTTTGGTACCCTTTCACTTTATTGTGTACATTATTTTCGTGCTCTACTTATTTCGAGCTCGCTCTTTTTTTTATTATATTCTTCAAATTTTAAATTAAACTTTTCTGGTCGTCTTGTAGGTATTAAGAATGAATGTATGTTATTGGCTTCTAGTCAATTCACTATTATTTACGATGCTTTGAGTTAGTCTTATGTGTTATTGTCATTAAAATGACCTACTTAATTATTTGCTTTTTGATTTTGCAAATAGCTTTTGGACATATACTAACATTACACTGAACTGAACATTCAGTGTAATGTTAGTAAGATTGTTATCAGTGACCTGATCTTTTATTTTGGAACTGTTGTCAGTTTTCTTTTATTTTTTAACTATGGATAAATTAGCAGATTTGATTATTTATGTGATTATAAAATCAAATCTGCTAATTTATAATGTATTCATTTACATGATAAACATTGCTAGTTGATTGTTAAATTCTTACAATATACATAAACGATTTTATAATAATAATTGGTAGTCATAATGCTATTGTTTATATCTTTTCTGTTACAAATTCAACAAAAATAAATTGAAGGAGTACTAATTTTTTATTCCAATATTTTTACAGATCCTAAAATTTAAGGACCTGTTTCATATATTAAAAATAGACAAATAATAAGAACATAAATATTATAGCTTAAATAAAAGAAAAAATGTTTGATTTGTGTAAATATATTTTTTTTAAATAGGAAGGAAAAACTTAACACTGGTGTTTATGAAATTATAGGACCTGAGGCATATAAAATTTGGCACAGTTAGAGTTTATTTGAAGAAGTGCAGAGAGTGAATAATTATAATATACAGGGTGTTTCTTTTAAATGGGCCAAAAGGGAGAAATCTTTATCCATAAGAGATACGGGAAAACTTTCTTAGGAACCTTTAGCTCTTTTTTGATGTTGACAATTTTGGCGTTTTTATTTTTTTGGTCAAGTGTGAGTTGTCCACAAAAATTAGTGAAATTGGCCAAAACTTTTTTTAGTGCCTATCGACTCTGTTTCATGTAAGGATCATTTCATTGTATCGGAAGAAAAAAATCGGGACGGCGGAAGTTGGTCAAATTTAACAAAATATTTTTTCATACTAATTGTATGAACGAAAAAATCACCAATTCTTTTTATGATGTTTTTTGATTTACTGTCTTCTAAGGATCATTTCATTGTATGGGAAGGAAAATGTCTGGACAATGGAACTTAGTCAAAAGTACAGTAATGTTTCTTCTTACACCATAAAAACGTAGTAGTAGTACTCAGTATTTCATTAGATTTGACCCACTTCTATTGCCCTGACGTTTTACTTCCTATACAATGAAATGCTCCTTACATGACAGTAAATCAATAAACATCATAAAAAAAATTGGTAATTTTTTCGTTCATACAATGTGTATGAAAAAATATTTTGTTAAATTTGACCAACTTCCGCCGTCCCGATTTTTTTCTTCCGATACAATGAAACGATCCTTACATGAAACAGAGGCGATAGGCACTAAAAAAAGTTTTGCCCAATTTCACTCATTTTTGTGGACAACTCACACTTGACCAAAAAAATAAAAACAATGTTTGACTTCAATATAACATAATTATGTTATATTGAAGTCAAACATTGTTTAAATTCTCTGACAAAAGAATGTTATTAGTGCACAACTAATAATTTAAATAATTCATATATTTTATAATAAAAAGTAATCTGCATCATAATTATGTAGGATATCTAAAGTGTCCTGATCTTTTTTCCAATCATTATTCATAGTGGGTATAATAAATAGGTATTTCTAGATAGGTATTGGATAGAATTTTCATAATTATTAGATTCCATTAGGTATATTATCATTATTGCAGTGCAGTTAGTGCTGTGGTTAAGCGATTGGACTGCTGTGCTGTGTCTTGCGCGTTTGATTCCCGCATGGAGAAGATATTTGTATGATCTACAAGTAATTACTTCGGGTTCTGGGCGTTTGTGTATGTGAGTTTATATGTTTGTAAACACACCCACGACACTGGAGAAATTCCTAGTGTGGGGAACCTTTAAAGAAAAAAAAAATAATCTTCTTATAGACTTATTTTTCATTTATTTTATAGTCATATTGCATACTGCATGTTGACAAAAACAATTTGTGATAGGAAGTCACTGTTTTGTTTCTTTATTAAATACCTATATAAATAGCGGAAACTCATGTATGAAATGTCGTGAGTCATTTGGCTAAGTTCAGGGGAGATTGGTATATTCACGTGGTTGCCACGTCAGAATTGACTGGCTGGATTGATATCTAAGAAATGATTTGAAAAAATAAATTAAAGGTTTGGCTTCGTAGTGTGGAGTTGCGATAGCCTGATTGGTATGGCGTCTTTTTTTAGCGTGGTAAAATTATCAATTGAGTCCTCCCACCCAGGGCAGAGCGGGAGGGACTGTCAGAAGTGTAAGACTCGTACTGACAAAAATCCACGCTGACCTTCAATAGCCCTTTACGTTCCTGGGTCACGGTAATTCGTAAGTCCCGCGACCAATTGGTAAGGCGTCTCAACTAATTTTTCATTTTGCAACGTTAAAATAAACACTAGAAATTCTCCTGTATCATGTGTGCCTTTAAAAACATAGTAACTCACATACACAAACACCTGATACAACTACTTTCAGATCGACATATTTGTTCCGTGCGGGGATCGAACCCACGCCACGCTGCGCAGCAGTCGATCGTTCAGTCACTGTGCTCCCCCAACTCGAATCCCACATCTTCTGGATAAGACGGCATCGTCATATCCAGAAGGTGTGAGTTTTGGCTTCGTTCGAGACCCACTCGCAGCTTCATTTTCCTTTTCTCAAAAATATCCTTATGATACGTCACGTTTGTGTCAATGCGTATCAATAATCAAAACTTTACAATACCTAACTAATAAAATACTCACATTTATTTAAATGTTTTGTCTTCCTTGTTTTTAAGTGCTATGTACAAATCAGGAAAAATATTTCCTGTTTTACACGTTTGTCGTCATGCCGGGTCAATTTAAGTTTTCTTCTCTTATTAATTTTTAGTCGATGTTTGCATCGTCATCTTCACATGCTGTATTCTCCCACAAATGTTTGAGCATGTAATTATTATAACACAGCGATCACGTTCGGGTGCCTTGTTATGAGATAAATTGCCGTGCTAGTATTCAAATATCGGCCTGCGTTTAATTGCTTTGGTCAATCTAATTTGCCTAAAAACATCGTAGTACTTATTCATCTGCATCCGCAGCTCGCGGTAATTATTGATTTAGCAGAAACTTTATTTGAACAAATAAAATAATATTTTTCATTACTCGTTATTGAAATAGGAAGATCATAATCAAATCTTTATAGAAATATTCTAGTAAAAAGTTATGTCGATTTATGCATAAAGTTGATGTTATATTTAATTAGGGTGTTTTGAAATGGAGGTACCCCATAAGTGTTGTGTATTGTTCTAGAGCCCACGACGTGATCCAACGTAGCGCTACCACCTCATCTTGGCCGTTGATTTGAGTGGTGAACTGTGAAGATGGCGCAGGTCGGAGCTAATATGGAATACCAGGAGTATAAATGGGCTTACTCAATCATGGACTCCTCCAAGTAAGACATTTTTTCTTTATAGAAAGTACGTTAACGTTATGATAATAATAACTTCACCTATTGTGTTAGATATCACGCATTTTCCCCATTCTATCCCTTCGTCAGGGCCAGGGTTCAGTGCTTCAGGCGTCCAAGCTTAGTGCCCTGCCAAAAAGGGCAATATTTAAAAATTAAATTAAGAAATACTCAATTATGATTACTTCTGTACCTCGTACCAAAATTGCTTGGCCGATGCACTCGAACACCACGCTCAAATAGCTCGAAACCAGCAAGATCCCGATAATCCATTGCCAGTTCAGTTTGCTTTACTCTGCAGGCTGTCAGTTCATAAAAACGGCGTGGCGATCCATGACATGTTTTGATAACTAGATATCGGTGGGAAAAAGAACAGTACCTATAGTGCAGTAACAATAAATACGTGTGACGGTGTGTCGGTAGATCTTCGACTCGACGTGCAGTCGCAGGGACACGTTGCGAAACCACTTTGTATAATTCGCAATGAAAGTACCATTACTAAAACACCAATGACAAGTCCTTTGCGTAACGTTTCTTTATTTACGTGAACAACCATTATTGAAGTAAAAACCGATTGTATAAGGCAAGCCGTAGCGCCTTATTGTTTATAGTTTTTGTTTTGCTGACTATACGCGCAGCTCCCATGGTCACAGAGAGATTGGAAAGTTCGATAGCGATTAAGAACATTGTCTAAATAAAATTATATTAGTCCATGTTATTAAAACTTGGAATATACATTTCGGAAAAACATTTCAATGTTAGTAACGCTCCAATAACACGGAGAGTTAAATAAAGTAATGTTTTAACTGTTCTTAATTGCTTTGAGACTTTAAAAATAAATATGGATGTCCTTAGCGTGGTGATGTAGAGTGCATGTAGTTAATTGGAGGGGTCCTGAACAAGTGAGCAAGATATTACATTTCATTACAGAGATACCCCGCGCTGCTGGAAAGCGCTTCATTTAATTAGGTGCGGGTCGATAGGTCACTTCGTGGTATACCTACTTTATCTATCGCTCATTGTTTATTGCTGGTTATTTTCCAGTTCACGTTTATTTGGGTTAGAAATCAATATAATAAGAATATTAAAGAATGGAATTAGCTACAAAAAGACTGAAATATGATAAGTAAAGATCTTGGACAAAAGGTTATTTTTTCGATTAAAGTACGTTAAAACTGCTGGGCCAATTTTAAAATTTTAGCATAATCATAAATGGGGTTGCCCTAGAGACAGCATCCAGAGGTGTCTTGCTGATTTATTGGTCAAAATGTTACATAGGTCAGTAGGTATGTCATGACAGTCACTGTTTATACTATCGCAGCTATTAAATCCGGGCTTCGCATCAAGTCCAAACACCGTAACTTAAATGACAAAAACAACGGTTCATTGTTTGTTAGTCCGAAAATTCTGTAACTGGATTTTGGTAAATCCGATTTCCGATAAACGAGATCAACCCCTTTAGCTGTTGCAACGGAAGGTACTAGTTATCTATACTAATATAATAAATCTAAAGAGTTTTTTTTTTGTTGAGGACGCCAATCTCAGGAACAGCGGGTGAAATTGCAGGGAAATACCAGTTTTATTGTAAACTACCGAAATAACCATGTAGTGTTTCACAACACTTGGGGTCGGCCCGTAAATCTATACTTAGGTTTAAGAGAAACAATTTTTAAGCAAATAAGTAACTCAATAGTTTGCATAATGCGACGTATCTCGCTTTGGCCCGCAGCTTCGCTTGCCGTCATTTAGAATTTGACAATAAAATTATAGTATCTGCCAAATAAGTCTGGAATAAAATTCATTGACCCCCGTGTACCAATGTATTCCAACATTTCAAAACGATAAGAAATATGAAAACAAAGAGTGTCGTAACACGATCAAAACAAACGTTTCGTGGTAAGAGGCGAGCTTGACCCTTCCTTGACTATTTATTTTGAAATTCGAACGATGGTTTTATGAAATTCGAACCATGCATTATTAGGATCATTGACTTTTATTCCAGACTTATCTGTCGGGGACTATAGTTTCTAATCTGCTGAAATTTCAGGATGAACAGTTTAGTTGATAAGGCGTAGTAGACTTTACTGTCGCATTAATAATATTTGCGAACCGTTTATAGTTATTTCACCTGAACTAATATTCAAAAGATAATTGAACTTTAATGCAATGTTGATTTCTCCTGTCGTTGCCCTCGTGAAACCCCTGTTCGTAATATCCTGTACATTGAACTACTTGTACAAATATATACAAGTGTATTTAATTAACTGTATACTGACAATAGATTAGGTATGAAGTAAATTATTATTTAATGATAATGTTATGCAAAAAGTCTTACGGGGATCATCTAAACATGATGAGTCAACTCCTCACCGACCGTTGACATGTTATGCTAATGTGTATGGACCGTAACTACAACACGGGTGACTTAATAGTTGTAACGTACACATGGAGGGCACCTACTTGCCTGCAAGGTACGACTGCTATCACTGACTATCAAGTTACGTAATTTACTTTGAAACATTCAGACAGGTGAAATTTTCAAGTCCGCTTGGATCGCCATATTATCCAAAATTATAAGAAATAACACTTCGGCTTACTTTATCGACACTGTAGAATTGTAAAATACATAAAGATCGAATTCTGGGAAGTATTGACATACGGCAAACTTTACCTGTTCCTCATAGTCTCGAATTTTGCCATGTGTACCTCCATTTAGAAAATACAGTCAGTCTGTACATGAATCACGTTCCACAAACAATTTGTAAATCACATAAATAATGAATTCACAGTTTATAGCGGGTCACTTGCGTCAAATGAGTGCATGCGTAGCGTCAAAATTACAATAAAAAGGTCATAAGCCCATTGTTCCTAAGACCAACTGTAGCTACCGTTATTGTTTAGAATGGTAAATATTGTAATGTTTGTAGGGTATCGGCGTGTCTGATCTCCATGCTGCTCATCGTGTACGGCAGCTTTCGCTCGCTGAACATGGAGCGGGAGGCGCGGGAGCGAGCGGAGCGGGAGCGGGAAGCCACGCTGCTGGGCGGGAAGCCGGTCACCACCAGCTCTAGTTCCAATTCTAGTAAGTCACTAGCTAATCGGACAATAAACATACCGAATGAATTGCTACAATCAGTGGAAAGGAAAAAGTATACAGAGGTAAAGCGAATAATAATATAATGTTCAATGAGCCGACATTATCGGCGCTAGTTCCTATCGAACCCTGAGTGTTTACAGTAGCGACATAGATTAAATAGCGGTTTGCGGGAGACCTATATTTAGAAGTGGTATTTTATAAACTGATAAGATTAATAAACCAATAAGCTAGTAACAGTATAAAGAGGTCAGTGCGATTTGTTTAACTTCTTCATGTACCCAAACCGTATCGGTTTCTACATTGTTTATGTTCAACAGTGCAGTCCATTGCTGCAACAGCGGAGTAGAGAAATTCGCGTTCTAATTTTCTTTTAAACGATATTTCCACGCACGTTCTGTGATTGCGTACATTTTATAGTCCAGCTATCAAGCTTGCGCGAACAGAACCAAATATGGAGATGCCTTGGCGCCAGTATGTCGCATAAATCATTCCTTGAATCGAACACATTTCATAACATTGATAACTAAAGTTCCTTATTTGGAACAAGCCCTTCTGATTACGTTAGTTCTATCACCTTTTGATAGTTACTCTTTTATTGATAGGTAGGTTTCTATGAAGCTACACAGATCATTAGGAAAACTATGTATGTATTATTGTGTCAAAGGCGCATTCAATGTTTGTAATTTGTAAGCAAAGCGACACTGTGTTGAGTGCATCATAAACAGGGGCGTAACTACCGCCGTATCAAAGGCCCTGTATGGTTCTCAAGGCTCCCGACGATTGAAATAAAAACTTATTGCTGCATAAAACTCAATTATCTCGTTACATAATTCAAATTTCAAAATTGTTGTAATTGCCATAAATGAGCTACCATTTTTCGATAAGTAATCATCAATTTTCTAGCTCTTTTCTAAACACTCCTAAAGACATCAGTTATTTATTTGCAAAACTTTACACTCAATTAGAAGGGCCCCAGATAAGTTTCGATACGGGGCCCCTTCTAGCCTAGCAACGCCATTGACCATATACTTTATGCATATGCACCTAGAATTCAACAAGTTTACTAAAATATACATGAATTGTTAAGCAATGTAGCTATTATCAGCTTGAATGATAATGAATACATTTGACTTATGAAACATAAATATTGATACACTGGAATTTTCACCATCTCCCTGTGAGTCTTCCATTATTGTTAATAATAATAATATTCCACAACTATCACACAACGCCATCTAGTACCAACCTAAGCAGAGTTTGTGTTAGGGGTGCTAGACAACTGATAAACATACTTATATACATATTTCCAAATACATAAATATTATAGATAAAATACACCCAGTCACAGAACAAATAATCGTGCTCATCACACAAACATATTTCCTGGGTGGGAATCAAACCCACGACCTCCGGCATAGCAGTCAGGGTCACTAAGTTCTAGACCAACAGGCAAGTATAAATATTGATACACTGGTATGTTCACCATATCCCTGTGGTATCCCTGTGGGATATGGTGAAAACATACCAGTGTATCAATCCCATTATTGATGTTGTTTTGTTCCACTATCTGACCTGATAATATCATAAAGTTTTACCAGCTTACTACCTCGTTGCCTTAGTGCAGCTAAGCAGGAGATTTTGGGTTCTATTCTCAGGTTGGTCAATTTGGTTTTTCCAAAAACTAAATCAATAGCAATCACGGAGTTTGGCAATAGGCTTGCTTACTATAACATGAAACTGGCGTATCTGCTTAAAGGCCCGCTACTATTAATGGACAAAATTCAGCTGATCAAACAAATACCGCAATTTAGTCAATCTTGCAGCTGTTAAGCAATTTCTTGCATCGTCTAAATGAGACTCTACCCTTGCAGGTAATGTAATGTTGAGTTCCATGCGTCCTAATCTATGATCTCTCCACAGACGTCCAAACACTGAACACAATGCAAGCGCTGTGTTTCCCGCTCGGCTCGTCGGTGGCGCTACTGATCATGTTCTTCTTCTTCGACTCCATGCAGACGCTCGTCGCAATATGTACAGCAAGTAAGTAAACCAATTTATTATAATGCTGCAGTTTGTTTTTTGAACGCGCTAATGTCAGATATTCTACTTCGAATTAAAAGGCTATAGGCCTGGGGTGGCCAACTTGATTAGACATAAGATCTACTGTTTACTAACGAAACCCTGTGCGATCTACCGACCGAAAAATGATACAAGATGATGCTGCAGTAGTTGGTAATTACGTTGCGTAGTCTGGTCTATACTTATGTATATTTTTTGCCTTGCCACGATCGACTGGACTAATAGTTGCGATCGACCGTTTGGCCACCCCTACTGTAGGCTATATAACTTCACGCTAAAACCAACAGGAACTGTGTTTATAGAGAATAGCACTGGAGAAAGACGCAGGCTCGAGACCCGCTTCTTAACAATACTGTTATACTGTCTACCGGACCATGCAGTTTTCATTTCCTGCTCGACAACGACGAATCGAATAATGATTGTCATCTGTTTTGGTGACTGCATGTTCTGGGTCAGAACTTTTTGCGTTCTTTGGTTCCTGTCTTTTCTTTGATATTTAGAAATGCTCCAAAAGCTGACCCGATTTCGCCCACATTTGTCGTGTCAATGATTTATACATTTTTCAACTGGGGCATGGATGGCTAAATCCGAAACAAAAAGTTTTTTTTTTATGTAAAGCTACCAGCAAAACTGATCTTATGTTATGTTTCGTCATGCAAGTTATAGCTAAAGAGCCAATTGATTGGCCCCACTATAATAACCCAAGAAAAATATGGCTGTAAAAATAAATCTTTTGAATTAATATTTTACCTCTTTTAATCACTCAACAAACAATGGAAAGAGCGTTGTTTATTAGTATATGTTCGGAGTTTATTTGCTAGATAAAATCCGGTTTCGGAATCCGGTTGAAGTAGCAATATGCAGGCCACATGGCTCGTACAACTGATATTTAACCGATGAGGAAAAAAAGATCGGAAGACGACATCGTAGTCATGGGATCCAAGTAGCGAATTGTCGTTCGGCGTGGCAGTGTAAGGGGGTGGTCTATGTTCAGCAATAACGGACGTCTTCCGGCTGATGATGATGATAACGGTGATACATTTTCACAGTGTATTTTTTGTGTTGTTACAGTAATAGCATGCGCGGCGCTAGCGTTCCTGCTGACGCCGCTGTGCCAGTACGTGGCGGGAGGCGGAGCGCGCGGCGCGGTGTGCGGGCGGTACTCGGCGCCCGAGCTGGCCGCCGCGCTGCTGGCCGCCGCCATTGTCGCCGTCTGGGTGCTCACCGGACACTGGCTGCTCATGGACGGTCAGAACTACTTGTTACTTAAACGCGGCGCTACGGGCGTCGCGTTTAAGTAGTGGTGCGGACAATTTTTGACGCTTCGACTAAAACGCGCCGCCCGACGCGCCGCTTGGTCTTGAAACAGGCTTTAGGCCAGGTTTCAAAGAGAGGAGACGGTGGTATGAACCGAGTAATCACATTTGATAAACGCTACGGGATGCATTGTTAATAATTATGTTGCCACTACACTACATGCCACATGGTTCGTTGTAAGGTGCACGGCAACGCGTGCGCAGCAAATGAGAAGCCAAAAAGACAACTAAGCTGCAATTTTTTTGTAAAATATCGCAGGTTATATAAATGCGCTTGCATTGCTCAGTACGACGACGTAACGCACTGGCAGCGCTCGTGTACCAACGTTCTTGGTTGAATCCACAACAAGCATTGCGTCTCTCCTGGGTTGGTCAAAACTTACGCCGCTCATCTCCGCTTTAGTGGAAACCGAGCTTTATTTCAACATCTGTCTAAGACTAAATAAGGCGTATGCCCTTGGACTTTTCCAAGAAAGAAGCCGCATTATCCTTTCACTGCCCGACTTGGCTGGTTTGAGGTAAGAGCTATTTGAATCGTAACATGACATTTAATGCACATTTCTTGGAATCCAAGGTTCAGTTTAGCATAAATCACAAAACATAGTTCTATGCCGCAATGCGATAAACTCAAAAACCACTAAATAGATTTTGGAATAAAATGAGACAATGATTTTTGAAGATGACGGAAAGTACGAAATACGTACTAATAAAGGCGCCGGAGAAGTGCTAGTTACATAAATACAAAAACGCGTCGCAATACATAAATTATGTGGAATTCTAGAACATGGCAAATATTCATCTGTGTCCTACAAAGAAAATACTAAATAAATTTACTTACACTAGTCTTCTCAAAACTGAAAAACGTACTCTTTTTATCACAGAATACATGTAAAACCAAGTACAGAAGAAACTAAAACAAGTATTCCTTTCTTTACCCGACAGCGATGGGCATGGGCCTGTGCGTGACGTTCATCGCCCTCATCCGCCTGCCCTCACTGAAGGTGTCCACGCTACTCCTCACGGGCCTACTGCTCTACGACGTCTTCTGGGTTTTCTTCTCCTCCTACATATTCACCACCAACGTCATGGTCAAAGTCGCCACCAGGTAAGTTCTACAATAAATATAAGTCTTCAGTAAAAGGTATAAGGTAGATATTTGCTCATCGTTGTGAGACGTGGAAGGAAAGTAGTTCCTCCAAATGACAACTTAGATTACCCAGTGTTAATAGGTAGATATGTAATTAAAGTTGACTTTTGAACTAGTGATATCTGACTTCATAGAACATCTCACGATTTGATAAAATAATTTATTGCACTTCAATGAATAAAAAATCACTTTTTCTACTAAATCCGGCCTGTACCGGTGCGCGATAAAAGTTTTTAAACTGACGTGGTCCTTATTTTTACTGGTTCATTCTTGATCGTGGTATTTTCTACAGCGCCAAAACATCAAAACAAATGATAAACAAAAATGTTAGTAAAAAGGCTTTTTGGCCAACAACACACATTTCTAGTTTTTTCTGATATCATAGTAATGGAGAAGATCGTACATTCTTTGAATTCTCTAATGCTATAATAATAATAATTGTTCTTTCTATTTCCAAGTATTATTGTTATCTGGCTCAATGTTTATGTTTACGTCTGGGGTTCGTGGGAGATGACCTGTATTTATCATAATTTATTATCAACAAAGCTCGCGACCAATATATTTTTACAATAGTTCAATCAATCGAAATGATAATATGAACAATAACAATTCTCTAATGTAAATATGAAAATGGATTATAAACAGCATCGGCCGATGAGTGTTATGTAATAGATTGATAATTTGATAAAGGATGAGCAACCACTTCAAAAGATAACCGTATCAAAGGAGGTTATCGATGTCGTAACTGTACGGATTAGTGTTATAGTTTATCGGTCGTGGTTTTAAAAATACACTACAGCGAAAGTTCACTGTACTTTAATATCTCGGCACTGCTGAAACACACAAAAAGGAAGATTGGCATTTCAGTTTTCCAAGCTTGGAAGATTAATTATTATTTTCTAACCAGTAGATCCTGAGATTTGCGTTCAACCCAACAAACAAATAAACTCTTCAGCTTATTTTTTTTTTGTTCAGCCTACGCTATCTCACTGCTGGGCAAGGGCCAAGTCTTTTCAAGTGTCCTTGTCCAGCGCCACTTCGAACCAGCCCTCACGGTATGAATCAAACTCGTCTCGCCACCTCTTTCTGGGTCGGCATCGGCGGCGCCGTCCATCTCCAGGCACCCACTGTGTGGGCCAGCGGTCAACATTCATGCGACTGACGTGACCCGCTCTTAAAATACTAGTAAAAATAATAATGGTATGTTTATGTTTGCAGGCCGGCAGAGAACCCGATGAACGTGGTAGCTCGTCGCCTGCAGCTGGGCGGCGCCATGCGCGACGCTCCCAAGCTGTCGCTGCCCGCCAAGCTCGTGTTCCCGTCCATGCACCACCAGGGACACTTCTCTATGCTAGGTCAGACAACACTCATGTGCGACGCTCCCAAGCTGTCGCTGCCCGCCAAGTTGTCCCTTAGAGACTATTGAAGGACACCGTGGATTTTAGTCAATACAAGTTTAACAGTCCTCCTGCCCTGGGTAGGAGGACTCATTTGATGATTCTATCACACTAAAAGAGTCAGGTCAAACAAAACTTTTATATGAAACACTGCTGGCCATAGATTTTTTCAGTTAGACAATGACGCTTGTGAACGTGTAAACGTTCATGAACCCGATATCAAACGGCATTTCCCGTAAGTGTGGCTCTAGTGTGAAAGAGAGGTTACACTATCGCAGTAGTACGTAAATGGAATTTATGTAATCCAGAGACAAGTTGTTACCTCCACTAGATCTTGTCAAATTTTGAAACCATTTTCAAAATAAGATATATTATCTCTGCACCGTTGTCTGTTTTCTTTGCTATAAAGTAATAGCGACAATTTATATTTAATTCTTTTATAATTAAGTTAGTCTTATGAAAATACAAAAATATTATTATTGCAGGTCTTGGAGACATAGTGATGCCGGGTCTTCTGTTATGTTTCGTACTGCGCTACGATGCATATAAGAAGGCTACTCTAGTATGCCAAATGGGGCAAGTTCCTGGACCCAGATCTATGGTATGTATATTTTTATACTACCGAAATGCCTAAACTACTGAAACGATTTTAATGAATGAGGTGTCAATAGATTCTTAATGACGGCCCAGGTAACTTAGGCTACATAGATTTTATCATAATTTTATATGGCAGAATTTTTAGACCCCTTTTTACATTGTTGGGCTTTAAGTTTTAGCTTAGTTTTTCAAACTGGATCTAAAATCAGATTTTTAATCATCTCAACAATTTAATTTGTCAGTGAGTATTCATTTCTGTATTTATAACATTATACTAGCTGATATTATCGCCGGTTTTGCGCCGGTATTTTTTTACCTTCCTAGAAAAAAGTTGTAAATAATAACCAAGCCTACTAAAAGTGCGAAAATAATAGTATTACCATCAGCAGTTATGCGCCTGCTTTTTGTCGATCCATTTTATATATAACTAAACTAAAAAAGATAATACATCTATGATCTAGTATTTACCTGTAATGAAAGCTACATAAAGCAATTTCAACAAACATGTAAGCACACCTTTTTAAAAACCAAACTATGACTTACGGAAGCTGTTGCATTGGTTCAATAAATATTTATACAACACACGTAACTGCTGTGTACGATACTTTAGCACTTGAATGACTGTCAGTGGCTATTAGTAAACATTTGTGAAACTGTATTGAAGGAAATAAGACAGCGGCCTTACTTCCGATGTTATTGCCACGCGCCAAAAGAGACAAGTACAAGAATATTGTAGTGAGTGAAGTACAGAAATATAAATAATACAACTATCTTGATCTGTCCCGCTAGGCTGTTGACATGTGGGTCGTGAATACCTCAATCATTGTGCCGATATTCGTGGCGGTCAGTGGCATTGCTAAAGGCCTCGACTAGCATTCAGATGATAGTCGAGCCAGTTTTCAGGGAGGCTCTCGGTTAACAGCTGAATCAAGGCGTTTGATTTCTCAGATTGCAGTATTTCTCGGTGTCTCGTAAACTTAGAATTTGTACCTAAATTTTAGAAAATAAATTAATTTCAATTTGAGGTTCCTGACTTATGAACTTAGACACTGGCAGCTTGAAGCCTGTTCCCCTAACTTAAAATATACTTAATTTATTTAAAATATATTAAAATTTTATTTTATTTACCTAAGAAAATATGAATGGATTGTGTAACGAATGATATGAAAGAGTAAAAAGATGCCTTGTTGTCTCACAGGGGAGAATGAAAGAAGAAAACGTGTTGCGCCTACCACAAGTAGAATAGAATAGGGGCAGGAAGATAATGATGACAATATCATAATCATGTATATTAAATAATGGCGTGTAATTGGTTCCAGGGCTCCCGGCTAACGTACTTCCACTGCTCGCTGCTGGGCTACTTCCTGGGGCTGCTGACGGCGACGGTGTCGGCCGAGGTGTTCAAGGCGGCGCAGCCCGCGCTGCTGTACCTGGTGCCCTTCACGCTGCTGCCGCTGCTCACCATGGCTTATGTTAAAGTAATACGCCGTACATTATTAGAATATCGTCTGCAAATCAGCTATTCTTGTAATTGCGGTAAAGTGCACATGACCGCTCGGCTATGTAGACAGAAAACACTGTTTAGTTTGATTTTGTACTCCTGTAAAACCAAAAGTTTTATCGGGCAGATAAGTCCGTAAAAGGCTATCAGAGACTTTCCGTAACCGGTAAAACTGGCCCTAGTCTTGTAAAACTTAGCCATAACTCCAAAACCCGTTCTTTTGTTGTAACAGGGAGATCTCAGAAGAATGTGGAGTGAACCGTTCATAGCTCCGCCGAACGGCAAGTCGGGCGCTGACTTCGACGTGTGACTGCGCGGCCGCGCGAGCGCCGTGTTCTCCGCATAGAGCGAGCGCGAGCCGCACGCTCCGACCGCTCCCACGATGTACAGTTAGATACGCGACTCTAACTACATAGCTATCTGCGTTTCTGTGTTCTCTCCAGTAACGGTGATCTAGATATTTAGTATTATTCCTCTCAACGTGTGAATAGCAAGTTGCACTATGCGTCTGTATCTGCTAACTTGTAACTAACTGTACATGCAGCACTGGGCCACAATGTGAGTTGATGTGTTTATTATTATTATATAATTATAAAGACATAAGTTGTACTTTTTAGGTTATTCGATACGCTTTTGTTTCGTTAGTTAATATTAAGTTAAAGTTACAGCACAGGGTAACTTGCTGTCTATGAGTTAAACTGTGAAGTGATCAGGACCAGTGCAAGAGATTTAGATAAATTTCGATGAAATTTAATATGGACAGTAATACAATTGGTATTTCGAAAATACTCAGTCGTAGCATTTGATGAATTTTATATCGCAGACGTTTTTGTGTTTTAGACATAAAATTTATACTGTATGCCAAAATACTGTAACACTTTGGTTTGGAAATGAGATGACTGCATGGGTAAAATTATCTGTGCATTACCTGCAACTGACAAGTTGCTTTGTTACTGCAAAACTATTTCTTTACAAATCCAAAGGTTACATAAAATTGGCTTCATTGACAGTATTGATTGTATAGAGCCGCATAAACAGAGACACAATATTGTGCGTACATCTGGTTGTTATGATAAGTTAAGATCTTTGTATGAATCTCATTTTTATTATACTCAAATACGTAATCATTTTTATATGAGTTTTATATTCAAACCCAGATCAAATTTACATTTTGTGATGCATCCCTACATTTGATATTTTTATTATAATTAGTTCCACGAGTGGTCATCATTAGTTTCAATGATCAAACTTTGTTGTCACTGCCTTAGACTGATGTTTTCAATGAAGATTTTTTCTATATGTTGAATGGAGTATTATAGACAAATGTTAGACTAAAATATTAGATTATAAGCTACTAACTATTGTTGTTATTATTATAACAACTGTATTGTTGTTGTAAATTATTTGATTGAATTTAATAAAAGATGTTAAGACACTACATCATAAGAGGTATACTTGGTATGTGTGATTTAATTTTTATAACGATTTATAACATTTTTAATTTTGGATTTATTTTTAATAGGTTTATTTTGTACTAAGTGGTTATCATTGATAAGTTTACGGTGTGCGAGCTAAACTATTAACATGGAGCAGTATTCTGACTAAAGTGATGTAATATAAATTATTGAGGCTTAATTTTATGAATGTAACAGACTGTCACTTATGAATTCACTGATGTCGTCTATCACATAGATCGTAATATTATTTGAAAATTTCTTGCTTTGTGTTTTCAATGTAAAGTGTAACCAAATAGTTTTGGTGTATTTTATAGATATTTATATAAATAGTCACTGAAGTTTTCTCATTGATGTACATAAATACATAATTACGTGAAATTAATATTAAGATTGATGTTCCATTATTTGCGTCACTGTTTCATCTCATCATTGATCCTGAGACTATTACTGTAAATATTAAATGCCCACACAATTCATTACCTGCCAAAACTTGGAAAATTGCATTTAATATTTTTATATGTATCTGTGGGAGTATGTTGTATTGCTATAAATACTTAATAAAAATATTAGATGGAAGTATACTCGAATCTTATTTTCACCTCCCCATAGTTATTAACTGCCACCACTTTTGTCAAAGTGTTGTAGTGCATGTTTTCGATAATACACCCCCTGTATTATACAGGGTGTATTATCCAACTGGGTGTGGATGGTTTAGATGGCTATATCCGAAAGTATTGATATCCAAAAATACTGAAAGCAGTCTCTAGGCCGATTTTGAAGAAAACTAAAACTGCATCATGCTGATGTTGTGAGCCATTGTGGTAAGCAGATAATAAATATAACATTTGACATTGAAAACAATAAGCATTCTCAATTTGAGTCAGTCATTGAAGTGGACTTAACAATCTTTCTAAAAAGATCTTTTAGGTTGTAATCAAATTCTAACTGCTTTTTGATTTTCTGGTTCCATAACTTATGCTGCTCAAGTTAGGCCCCTTCCTTGATGAATTGGTTACTTTCTCTTTTTAAATTGTCACTAGGGAGCCAAAGAGGCTTCGCAAAGCTGATGTGATGTAGAAATGTAGACAATCACATTTGGTGTAACATTGTGCAATAAGTAAAATTAAACAATACAAAGGGTTATTGTTGAGCATGCAAAGAAAAAAATTTCTATCAATTTGGGAGTATTTAGCATGACCTATTCAATTGGGTTTGGTTCAATGCACAGGTTTCTTTTTTTTTTAAACTTCAATTAAGGCATTCTTAACAATAATATGCTGTACTAAAAAAGATTGATAGATAATTTTATGAGCTGGGTTATACAACAGCCAGTGTTTGGAAGGGTCATAGTTAGAAATGCAAATTTGATAGAGTAGTTATTTATTGGCTTCAATTTGTTTGTTGGTGTCTCTCTTCTCAATAAACCTCAACTGTTTCTTCCTCATTCTTTTCAACTTAGCAGTGTTAGTGATAACTTGCACCACTTCAGCCTTACGTTTATTTTCTTCCGCACGTTGTAAATTTTGTCGCCGTCTTTCCTTGCGATCTATTTCTTTTTGCTTTAATTCAGCTAATATTTGTTTGGATAGCTCTTTTGTTTTCTTTAACTCTTCGCGAAGTGCTTTTTTCTTTTCAAAACTATACCTGAGTCCTTTAGTTTTATTGATAGTTGAAAACCTGCAAAAACAAAATCAAAAGAAGTACAGCAGAAGTGATACGGATCAAGTTTTAGGTTATATTTTGAATAGTATTATGAAGTTACGGTATGATAATTACCTTTCTTTTTTAGATTTCCAAAACTTCCCAGACTTGGGAATGCCTCTAATGGGTTCTACTTTATTCTTTGAAGATATTTCTTGGTCACTGCTGTCTTCATCATTGATTTCTGATTCTATCAATTTATCTTGGGTTTTGGAAATGTTTGCTACTATGGCAAGAACTTTATTATGTGTTTCGTCAGCCATATTTAAGACTTAGCATGTAAGAAATGTTTCTTTCAAGTTTCTTGTTGAAACTATTACTCCACAAGTTTACAAAACAAGTCGTTTTCCTATAGTCTTCACACGAGCGAGCACGTTTATTTTTCTGTCACTCCTCAAACTGCCTGACAGCTGCTGACAGCCGCACGGTGGGCTGAAAATCGGCTTTCATAGACTTAAGCGCCGTATTCACCATCTGTCACGGCTGTACGTCAGCTCAAGGTCGCTGTGATGGATGTAGCATACACACTATCGTGCGCGCATCCAGCGAGCAGAATATATCGGACGAATTATAAGAGAGAACGTGTTTTATTAATTAAAAATGCCAGCTGTTTTAACAAAACGCCAAAAAATGGGAGTTCTTTTAATGTTATCAGCAGCAACAGAAGTGAGGAAAAAAATAGCAAGAGGTTTTGGATCTCGCTGGATGAAAAATGGGTCGTGTACATCCAGCAAACAATTAATAATAATTATTGACGTACGTCAAGCCTATTCACGGTGTTTTTGCGTCGTGCATCGTGCATGGCCTTGGCGGGACGTACAGCAGATGGAACGTGAATACGGCGCTTAAGGCATTTTATTTTGCAAGTGCCAGTTTTTATGCCGGATATCACTTCTATTAGTTATAACAATATACAAAAATGACACCAGACTTGATTCTGCACAAAAACGAAGGAATAATATTTTTTTTACGAAAATTTTGTATGGAGCTAGTATGAAAAATCGAAATATCTCTAAAACGGCAGGGATAACCGTAATATCCTTTTAGGGGGTTATAGTACTAATTATTTGTGATTTTTTGACATAAGTTACATAATGGTTGTGAATACCGTTTTTTTTTTAAAAATCGTCAAAATATTTTCATTTATTTTTACATATGAAACGTTCCTTTTAGTGTTAAAGTTGAAGATATCAGAGCTTTAACAACTCTTAACATAAAATAGCATGACCTCTATAGACCTGAAGGACTAGACAGAGGTGAAAGAAAAGTTATTTTGTAGGTTATTGTACGCTTTTTGTGGTTGTTTTTGAAGGCGGTTATATCTTTTTTTGAAAACTCGGTATAATCGATGTACATACATAAAAAAAATACCGACCGACCGAATGGAGAACCTCCTCCTTTTTTTAAAGTCGGTTAATAAAAAAAATGGACTGTATATACATATACTTTTCATTGAAAGGTAATTTAAATAAAACAGAAGTAACAAAAATAATATCAAAGTTCATAATAATTTATGAAAATATTAACTAAACATATGATACAATAAACTAACATGAATAACAAAAGAACAAAAAGAAAAATAAATGAATTTTACAAATTTTCTTCACAACTTTTGTTGTCGGACTCCAATTCCGAGTCAGAATCCAGATTGGATACACCTACAAACGCGAACTCAGTTTCCAGAAACTGTATTAGGTCGATAGTTTCAGCAAAAAGGTTGTCTTCCTTTTGGCATCTAACTTCGGCCTTTGTGCACTTAGGAAGGGATCCGAAGAAACAACAAGCATATTTAGGATATCTTGATTAGAATCTTGCCTGCGTCTTTTCCGCGAATGATTTTCCCGAAACCTCCTAAAATCTTTGTTTCGAGACTCTGAGGCTTCTTCCGAGAGAGTCCCAATCGGGACAATATCATTTTTTTCGATTATGTCAGCACCATGTATTAATAGTTTATGTACGGTTGATGACATGTAGTACCAGTCGTATAATTCCACGTACTTTTCTGCTGTTTTGCGAGCAAAATCTTTAAAATTTGATGACATCTATCTTCTCACCAGATGGTATTGCTTGCAAAATAACAGAAAATCTTTTTATCAGGTCTTGATCCAACCCAGTAATAGCTGCAGTTTTATTGGGAAACTCGAAAAACTTCCTTGCGGTATTCCCGTCATTGGTAGTTCCCGAGCCTTGTTTCACTATATCAATCAACAGATTGAGCTCCTCTTTAAATTTATTTTGAATGGTTTTTTTTCTGTTTTGTAACATTTCTTTATGCTCATTACTTCTTGCTGCCCACTGTTTGAAGTCAAGTCTGTACGCAATGTGTAACAGACATTCCATGCAATTTATACGGGCATGTAGGGATGATAGGCCAAATTCGTATATGTCAGAACACACAGTTTTTGATGTTACAGCATCTAAGTGGTTCATTTCTGTTGGTTTTGCTAAGCACAGGTAGCATGATGCATTTGATCTAGCTTCAGAAAGGTACGTGCAGACTTTTGCGTCGATCATTGTCATCATTAGTTTATGAGTCACCCTGTTACTATTAATGCACTCTGTGGGGTTAAGGGCCTCAATTTCCTCATCCATTTTTCTTTTGTTATCTACTATACTTGTCAGCAGACTCATTAGATGACTACACAAGATGTTATTTTGTATTTTGATCTTCTGCAAGGTCTTAAAATTCCTTTTGTGTCGATATTATTATGTGTCCGGTTATGTTATAATCATACTTTTAGGGTATGATCAATTAACAATTTCATTCCTCTATCTTCCAAAAAGAAGCGACTGCATGGGCACTTTGATACTGATATTAAACTATTTTGGTATTGTTGGAAATCTTACAAGATACTACACACTTCTGTCTAGTCCTTCAGGTCTATAGAGGTCATGCTATTTTATGTTAAGAGTTGTTAAAGCTCTGAAATCTTCAACTTTAACACTAAAAGGAACGTTTCATATGTAAAAATAAATGAAAATATTTTGACGATTTAAAAAAAAAAAACGGCATTCGCAACCATTATGTAACTTATGTCAAAAAATCACAAATAATTATTACTATAACCCCCTATAAGGATATTACGGTTATCCCTGCCGTTTTAGAGATATTTCGATTTTTCATACTAGCTCCATACAAAATTTTCGTAAAAAAAATATAATTCCTTCTTTTTTGTGCAGAATCAATTCTGGTGTCATTTTTGTATATTGTTGTGATATTGTTATAACTAATAGAAGTGATATCCGGCATAAAAAATGGCACTTGCAAAATAAAATGCCTAAAGCGCCGTATTCACCATCTGTCACGGCTGTACGTCAGCCCAAGGTCGCTGTGATGGATGTAGCATACACACTATCGTGCGCGCATCCAGCGAGCAGAATATATCGGACGAATTAAAAGAGAGAACGTGTTTTATTAATTTAAAATGCCAGCTATTTTAACAAAACGCCAAAAATGGGAGTTCTTTTAATGTTATCAGCAGCAACAGAAGTCAGGAAAAAAATAGCAAGAGGTTTTGGATCTCGCTGGATGAAAAATGGGTCGTGCACATCCAGCAAACAATTAATAATAATTATTGACGTACGTCAAGCCTATTCACGGTGTTTTTGCGTCGTGCATCGTGCATGGCCTTGGCGGGACGTACAGCAGATGGAACGTGAATACGGCGCTTAAGTCTATGAAAGCCGATTTTCGGCCCACCGTGAGCCGTCAATATGTTATCGTTTTTTTTGTGTCAAAGAATTTGAATACTGGTTTTTTGGCATTATTTGAGACTTGGACGACCACCACATGTGAAAATAAAAAATCACTGCAAAAAAAAAACAAGAAAGCACACAATAGAGGTAAACGCAGACTTAGCCGCACCCATGGCCGCACCGCAGTCTACGCAGTCCTCGCATTACGGATTTTTTGTATGAAGTTCCACTGAAGTTCTATGAAACCTCGCACACTCAGCCGCATCGCAGTAGACGCAGAATCATTAAGAAAGCGATGATTACGGGGACTGCGGTGCAGCTAGATCTGCGTTCACCACAATAACAGTTTTATTGTATTTTTTAATGGTTCTACCATGAGCCCACAATATGACCCATTCCTAAACTCTAATTTCATTTTTATAATAGGATTTATGCTTTTAGATGCCTTGGATTAGAATTTCACAAAAAAAAAATTTGGCTGTCAATTTGACAACCTCTGTCAATCAGTGATTATCAACAAATGTCACTTTCGCAATTTCCGCGACGAAGTGATTCATTCGTTAAGATTTTCATTATTTCTTCGCCATTTAGAGATACTTTTTAAAGAAATCATTATAGTGTTGTGCGTGTATTCGTCAAAGTATATGCTCATATACAGGACTAACTCATTAGCGGGGATTACAGGTTATTTATAATAGAATAAATCCCGGTGGATTGAGATACTTTTATATTTTAGTAAATAAACAGCTTTCCCTGGAAAAATGCCTGTAAGTGTCTGGAAATAACACCCTGCTTCAATTCTACGAAACAACCATTTACATGTACAATTATATAAATCATACTGATTTAACGTTTTCCTTGTAGGCTTATCACTCAACGTTGACGGACTACACCCAGTCCGTTGGTAATCTGGCTCTTCTACCGATACGCACAACTTTCAGAGGTCCGGCTCCAATCAGTCCCAAGATTGAATTGGATATTGTTGATGAAGCTCTCAACTACTTCAAAGCTAATGTATTTTTTAGATTTTATGAGATAAAGGTATGGTTTGGGTCATTTCTAATCTGAAGTTCTCCTTGCCTAGATAAACAGAAATAATATTAAAAAAATGTTATTTTCAGTCTGATGCAGACAGAGTTCTCATTTACCTCACACTGTACATTTCTGAATGTCTGAAACGGCTGCAGAAATGTTCAAACAAGAATCAGGGTCAACAAGAGATGTATATGCTGGCCATATCTAAGTTTGATATACCTGGAGAATATGGATTTCCTTTGAACTCTGTATATGCTAAGCCTGCCAGTACCCAGGAGGCTGGTATGTTGGAAACTTATTAATTATTACTGGTCCAGTATATGTATTTTTAGCCAGTTTTATAATGTTGGCTTTTTGTAATTTCAGATTTGATGAGACAGTATTTACAGCAGTTGAGACATGAGACTGGTGCCCGTGTCTGTGAGAAGGTAATCCTGAATTGCAAAGTTAATGTAACCATGCATCTTCAATGGAAATTATTCACATAGGAACATGATTGTCTAAATACCTTTTTCTCTTACTCATAGCTTGTGATTTGATAAAAGTAACATCTTTTTATGTGATTTTTAGGCCAATGAAGTAACAATACACATAAGTAACCGTTATTGTAGACTACTTATTGTTAAAATTGTTTTTTTTTTTTAAGGTATTTGCAACAGAAGATGGCAAGCCAAGCAAGTGGTGGCTTTGCTTCGCTAAGAGGAAATTCATGGACAAGTCCCTGTCTGGCCCTGGACAATAGCCAGTTTTCACCAAAGAAAGCATTTATTTTATACCTTCTACTTTAAAGTCTTTTAAATAATATGAGTTTTATATCATTCCAAAAAATTCTTATTTGTTCATGATGGTGCATTGATATTATTTTCTACTTAATACTATATCTGATGCTTGTAAAACCTCTATCTCAAGTGTAATCTGCCAGACATGTCAGAAACAAAATCTTAATAATTTAAGACTAATTATTATTTGAACTTTTAAAGGAATCAATAAAATATTTAGAAATACTAAAAATATAATTTTATTTTTAAATTGATGTAAATTTCTAATACATAATATCATGATTCAAGAGTTGTAAAGATGCTCTAAAATAAATGAGTTTGCAAATACTTCAGCTGCTAAAAATGAGTTAGATTGTACTTTTTGACTATAAATAGGGTAATATAACAGTCTTACACTTACAACTACAGTTACACATACATATTATACTGAGAATTAATTGAGACCATATTCTTTGATCAGCTGTCCAGCTATGACAAGCCTCTGAATTTCAGAAGTTCCTTCATATATTTCTGTGATTCTTGCATCACGGTAGTGTCTTTCAGCTGGCATGTCAGAGACATAGCCCATACCACCAAGGATCTAGAAACAAAATAGAAGAATATTATGAAACTTAGTAGCACTGAAAAGTTAACAACTAGTAGGTGTTTTAAACCAATTGGGGACTATTTAAAATACCTGTATGCACTGATGAGACAAGAAAGTAGCAGCCTCTGAAGCTGCCAGCTTGGCCATAGCTGCCTCCTTGGTGTAAGGTTTCTTGTTGTCCTTCAACCAAGCTGCCCTCCATGTGAGCAGTCTTGCTGATTCCAGCTGCAGAGCCATGTCAGCTAGCTTATTCTGTATGGATTGTAGTTTCATGATTGGTTTTCCAAATGCAGTGCGTTTTGATGCATATTCAGCTGCAACATCTAATGAGGCCTGTAAGCAGAAAGTACAATTATATTTTTGCATTAATTTAAACAAATTATTACTATTTTCAGTTGGCAGTTTATGTATAATTTACCTGGGCAATACCTAAAGCCTGTGATGCAATACCAATTCTCCCAGCATCTAAAGTCATCATAGCTATCTTAAAACCAAGACCTGGCTGGCCGAGGATATTTTCCTTAGGTATTGAACAGTCTTCAAACATCAGTGAGCAAGTGGAAGAACCTCTTATTCCCAGTTTATCTTCTTTCTTTCCTAACTCTAGTCCTTTGATAGGCTTTGGTACAATGAAAGCTGATATTCCTTTGTGTTTCAGACTTTTGTCAGTTGTAGCAAACACCACAGAGGCTTTGCTTTCATATCCATTAGTGATCCAACACTTTGTTCCATTCAGTAACCATTTGTCACCTCCATCCTTAGCTGTGGTAGAGGCTGCCCCCGCATCAGAACCATTGCCAGGTTCAGAAAGGGCAAAGCAACCAACAATTTCACCTGTAATCAAATAACATTTATTATGCTTGCTAGGCTCAACATAAATTTCTTCTGTCCCCACAGCTCATCATTGAATTAATAATAATTACATGGACATCTAAAATAGCTCTTTATTTAACAATATAAGCTATAATATTATGTAATTTCAAGCAAGCCTGGGGAAATAGGAAGTCATGACCCTACCATACCACAATAAATTAAAAATAGAAACAAATTTTGTGTTAAAAGGTTAGTACATAAAGATACAAATTAACAAACCAGAAGTAAACGGTTTGACGAATTGTTCCTTTTGTTTATCAGTGCCCCAATGCAACACGGGTCCTAAGTATAGGGAGTTGTTCACAGACATGATGACGCCTGCAGATGCACATCCGCGTGAAATCTCTTCTAAAGCTATAGCATACGCGAGGTAGTCGAGACCGGCGCCTCCGAGTTCTTCTGGCACGGCTATAGCCATAAGTCCTAGTTCACCCATTTTTTTAATAGCATCTCCAGGGTACAAGTGTTCGCGGTCGAACTTTGCAGCGTTAGGTTTTAATTCTCCTTCGGCGAAGTCACGACATGTTTTATACAACATTTGATAATCTTCAGATAACGCTGAAAGTGAAGCTATGCATCTTGTCTGCCTAACACTTGTTGGAGCTGTAAATAAATAAGAAAGTTAGAGTTCATAATTTTGTTTAGCACGGTCTTACCGTTAATGTAATAAAGTTATTTCTAATACGTACCAAGTGTTTGTACCAATTTAGAAAAGTTCTTAATCATTTTAGGAAAATTAATTTAACAAAAACAATACAACACAGCTGAAAATCAAAATAAGTCAGGACTTTGAACTCGTTCGTTTAGGAATGTAGGAAATTAGGAATGTGAGAGAGGAGTGTCAAAATATTTGGGACGGCTGATAACAATGTCCCCAATGTTTTATCCAATTTCTTGCATGAATAATAAGTATCGTTTTGTTTAAATCTAGTCGAATGACGATATATAATAGGTGGAATTATTTTATTATTTAACGAAAAAAATCACCATTGCCAGAAAAAAAAAAACTGATTTTGTTTTTGATTACGACTTGCTTTGATTAGTGACTTTTTGTCAAAGTCAACTGTCAAACAAAATTATGAAAAAAATATACAAATTACAATGATAAAATGGAGATATTGTTAAGAATTTTACCAACAAATCCAATAAGAGTAACTGCCTCTAAACTTCTTTTATGTCAAGTAGCAAATTATACCAGGTAAAAAAACTGACGTGACAGTCAATAACTGCATAACCTATTTAGTTGCTAAAAGATTTTTATTCGTTATTTTAGATTGGCTGAGGTTGGAAAACTCGAATCACCGAAGGCATCAGGCAAATATGATACAGGGCAGTTAATTTTACACAAGGTATTTGGATATCGCGGAGTGATCCTGTTCCCCTGGTTGGCAAGGGTGTATGACAGAGATGCTAGCAACAGGAAGGAGAGCAAGGACTCCTCGGCCTCCTCAGAAGCCTCAGGAGACTCATTGTCTAACGTCGGCAAAGAGGTCAAAGGCCGCACACATACATTCTATCAAGTCCTGATTGACACCAGGGATGCACCTTACATAGTAAGTATTCTAATTACATAAACCATAGTTATAAATTATTGATGGACTGCTTTTGATAATGGTCTTAAGCTAATATTTAACATACCTAATGCTAGATTATAATTGCATGCAATGCCTTTAATGGGCACATATTTTAAGGTGTAATGGCTAATTGGCAAAGTTCCATTTCCCTTTTAAATTTGTAGCCATTTCCTAGTAACACATTTGTTTGTACATTATAAATCCTATAGATGGATGTATCCATATCTTAATTTGAATAGTTCCCAAGTTATTCTTTAGTCAAATAGTTTTAAAATTATCAGTGACTTCAATAATTAGTATGTTCATGTGAGAGTCTGAATATTGATGTTTTCTTGAACCAACTATTATTACAAGAAGTAATCCTCTTATTATTTATAAAATTACATGTATATTAACTGCCTTATTTATTGTTGAATATGGCAACAAACATCGATATGAGACCTGAATGGAAAAGAAAGGTACAATCATAATGTATGTGATGTGGACACAATTAGTGTGCTTGTTTGTGGATCCAAATTAACTGTACTAACAATTTATAAAGATATAGTGCTAATAAATCTTTGTTATGGGTGATAACAACATTATTTATCTCATTACCTACTTGTTTTTTATTGATAATTTACATTAAAAAATATGCAATCAATAAACACACCATAAATTAATAGCAAATTTTCATATATGCTGTGTGACCTCTTTATTGCAGTTGTTTGTTTTATGCAGTTTCCACCATTGTTCTCGGCATTTATTCTGAACAATGAATGTCGCATAGATTTAACATAGAAATCTTATGTCAGATCTGTACCCATGTGAAACTGGGGTTAGCATAAATTCATAAAAAGAAAAAATGCAGTTATAATAAATTTCATTTATTTAGAACAGTAGATTATACTTTTTTTGAGCATAAAAATGCTACAGTACAGCATCCCTAAATTATTGATGATTGGATAAGATTCTTTTTGAGTCATTTTCATTGCTTTTAGTACCATGATTTTTAATTAGAAATATGTAGTTTGAATTGTATAACTATATTAATTACTTCCATTTCAGCGTGCTCAAACTGAGGCAGTCACCTTCCTTGGCAATCAAGAGTCAAGCAGGAGTTTGTACGCCATCCCCGGCTTGGACTATGTGGCACATGATGACATCATCCCCTACACTTCAGTGGAGAGGGTCCCACTGCAACATGAACTATTTGACAAATTCCTAATGCATAATGCTGATAAAGGTAAGGATAATGCTAAATTGAATTCTTCTGGCCTACTGAAATTTACTTGATGAATTGCGTGGCAAAATTCAGCATATTTATGCATGTTCCGAAGTCAAGTAATAAACGAAATAATAATTAAAATGAATAATAAATATCATGCCAAGAATTGGACATGGCTGGAAACTTTGGATGGCTTCCTTGTGAATTGGCGAGAAAAGGCACATCATCAAGAGAAGTGGAAGGAATAGGGGGAGGCCTTTGCTCAGGAGTGGGACAGTTTATGCTAGAAATAAAAGAAGAACTATTCAACTCAAGAATGATTTGTGCCAATTTAAGCATTGTAATAAAAATTGATTTAACAGACTGGAAATTGGGACTGGTCTCACGTATTGTAGTGTTACACTGAAATATTAATGTTTTGTAGATCCACCCTTCATAGCGCAAGAGACTCTGCGAGCATGGCAGAAGAAGAACCACCCCTGGCTGGAGTTGAGCGACGTACACCGGGAGACGACCGAAGGTGTTCGCGTCACCGTCATACCATTCTATATGGGTAGCCGCGAGTCACAAAATTCGGCCGTTTATTGGGTAAACAGGTTTAGAAATACACAGCTGTTATTTTGGTTATTACTAAATACTGGAAAGTTGGTTGACGAATTTGCATGCATCGCATGTGACTCTTTTGTGTTTAGTAGTCATTCTCCTGTCTTCCATAATTCTTTCCTAATAATTTTATCTCTAAAATTGATAGAGAAATGCTGGAAATTAATAATGTATCTTGATCCAGAACTTATTCCGCAGCCAAATAAAGATCAAATCGAAAAAATTGCCAAACCGAGTCTTAAAGATATAAACCACTCACAAGCAGCCGTGAAGGAACAAGGATCAGGTTTAATTGATAATCATTATAAATATGTTGTTTTCTAGTGGCGTTACTGCATCCGCCTAGAAAACTTGGGTTCCCAAGCCGTGCAGCTGCGCGAGCGTCACTGGCGCATCTTCTCTCTGAGCGGCACGCTGGAGACGGTGCGCGGGCGCGGCGTGGTGGGGCAGGAGCCCGTGCTGGCGCGACACTCGCCGGCCTTCCAGTACAGCTCGCACGTCAGTCTGCAGGCGCCCAGCGGGCACATGTGGTAAGTCATATACACTTCTATACTTACCGTGCGACCATGTAAACGGTTTTCTTTTTTAGTTAAGGTGCGTCTAGATGGGCTATATTTTTACTGCAACATGTCACATTTGGCTATAAAATTTCCGGCCATCATAAACATTTTAATATAGCAGTATATTTGCAATATGTCTGATCCTGCATAGCTCATAAATGTTTTGTCATATGGCTACAACAAGCACACTTTGTCTTAATTATATTGCATAGTCTGGCTGCAATTGGTGGCAATATTACCGGAAATTGTAATGCAGCGATACATTGCAGTAAAAATATTGCCTGTTTAGACGCACCTTTGGAATATGTGTTGCTGTTGGGTGAATGTACTTCATAAATAGCATTGCATGTAATTTTACTTAAATGTGAGGTAGTTGAGTCAAAACAATATTTCTTTTTGTTACCAGGGGCACATTTCGAATGGAACGGGAAGACGGTTACACGTTCGACTGCCGGATCCCTCCGTTCTCATTGGAGAGCAAACCAGACGAAAGCTCTCCGCCCGCGCCGACGCCGGCCGCGTGACCGCTCCCGGCACTACCGTGGTTCCCAACTAAACCAACGCTGGACAAATGAACTACAAAGTCAAAATTAATAACCTAGTAAAACTCTGCAAAACCACAGCAAAACTCACGAATTAACACCATAGTGGGGTTAGTGACCGCAAGTCGCGTAGTTCAACGTGAAATTCAAATCTGTTGCTTATCGTGTTTCAAGCTGAGAACAAACTATCGGGCGTGTACGTTAGCCGCGGCTTATTGTTATCTAGCAGTGTGCTGTGCTCACGGTCGTTCATAAGACACGGACGTGACCTTGAGTCACCCTTGATCGGTCGGACGTCCGAACAGAATCTGGCCGGCTTGATGTGTTGATTTGTGCGTCCGAGGACGGTGTGTCTGAACTACCGTGCACAACGCTAATCCGCGTCATTCAGCCGCGGCTGACCGTCCGATAATAATTTGTTCTCAGCTTAACTTTAAACACCTGACACATTAGTGGAGTTCTGCTAGCTTATTCAATTTGACAATACATGGGTGTTATTATGTCACATTGAGTTGGAGGAAGACTGTATGACAGGACTTACGATCGTACGAGAGATTTACTAACGTCCGTTTAAAAAGCGCTAATTAGAACAAAAAGTGAATTCAACTTGACAGTCACGGCCAAGCGCTTTTTTAACGGACGTTAATTAATCTCTCGTGCGAACAATGCCTACCTGGATGGATCATATTAACAGCCATGTATTGCAGCCCATGTGTCTGGCGTTGTGACGAGAAGTTTTTTTGAGCCACAATCGAAGCAAACCGACAATATTACGAGATCCTTTGATAATTGACAATCCGCGACCGAACTTACTCAACAGTTGGTCAGGATATGATGAATAACTTTTAATGTGATATTCATTCAACAGTCAGTTTTAGCCATTACTGTTTTATATCTGTTAGCTTTATTTATTATGTTGTTGTTGAGCGTAGATTGAAATTCTTAGCTATTCACAAATCTTCTTGTTTTGTAAAGAATAAATTCCTTAGTTATTTTAAAATAATTCTTAGATCTGTAATAAATTACAGTATTCTGTTTGATATGTTTTATTACTCCTTCATTTCCATTCGAGTGAAAAAACGACTACTAGTCTTGTCCGTCTTTACTATTATTTCTAATTTGAATAAAACTTTAATTAATTTTCTCTAAGAGATTTTAATAAGTAACTTCAAAAAAATAAGGAAGTAAAATTTTAATTGCACAATACTATACATATATTCAAAGCTGTACAACATAAATTATTAACATTTTATATAATAATACTCAGTTGCATAGTCTGCATACAATTAATCTATAAATATCAGGATTAGTAAGTCCTAGCTATTCTAATAAACCCATACATCTCGTAACTCGTAACTAACATCAACTCCCAATTTGTTACCTTAATTTCATGTGAACGATCAGATTTAAGCTATGGAGAAAGGTAAACCGCTATGTTATGCTTGTAATAAATACAAAAAGGCACTAGTTTTGCTTAAAGTAACATTTTTAATCTTTGGTAGAATCACATGAACGAGGTTCCGGGCAGACCAGCGCGCGCGGTACAGATGTAGATGCGATCAGGCGTGAGTGAGAACCGACTATAGCTAAGTAGCGTTATAAAGCTCTATAATGCTGAAAGGCGATTTTGTCAGCTTAGCATGCAATGTGAACGTACTGTGAGATACGACCGCGTCGTGCCACGCTGGTGTGACCGGAACATTAAGCGACGCACTATAATGTATCACAATGCTTCAAACTTTGGAGTCACAATTCAATGGAAGGTTCCAGATCATCATAATACTTATTGTACAGCTAATACTTACAATTTAACAATCAACCCCAATATTAACATTTGGAATTAGTTATAACACTCATTTAGTTTTCCATTGCTTCCATTTTATTAGTTTGCAATAATAAATGTTGCTCGAGGCAATTACGACTAGCGATTAAGTATTAATTTGCTAAAATTCAAAACGTGTAAGTGTATCAAAATATTGCTTATTGAAATTATTATACAGACACGCGTTTTATACCGTGGGATAACAACTTATGTACATTTCTACTTATATTTTCATTTAGGAGCGGATGCTGTAGTATGGCAACACCGAAGTTTAACTGGTGAAACAAGCCTAACTCTGATATACTAGGGTTTTCCAAGAAGGAAAGCAGTGCTTCGTCACTCTTCTGGGAACCTAGTCTTCAGCCAGCTCGAGAACAACGCGAACAGGACGTGAACAATAACTCAAACAATTAACAGGTTACTCATATCAGCCAGTGAAACCCAGATGTTGCCGCACTTCACTTAACCAATCCAATTATCTAGTCACTGAAAGCGATAAGTTGCCATGTTCCCTGGTCAACTATACTTCACGTCAGCTTGCAGTGATTACCGCGCCAGTTGTATGATGAGCGCGGCACACATCTCGAAGAACTCCATCGTGTGGTGTCCCTGAGGACCCGTGGGGGACGCGGGGGGAGGGGGCGGGGCCGACACCAGCGGGGAGGCGGCCTCCTCGTCGGAGTCTTCCTTCTCCCCGGATAAAGACTTGAAGTCCAGTAAGTACGACTTGTAGTCCACTTGGTATAGCTGTAGGGACATCTTCACGTATTTCTCTGTCATTTTGTTTAGCGTGCGTACCCTGGAAGCAAATTATAAAAAAAGTAAGTATGTTGAATGAGATGTTTAAGTTTAAAATGTATCTTTTATATAGGTACGTATTTATATTTATATGCAAGCCAATATTCACTTATCAAGATTTATAAGTCGGAAGTAACAAAATAAGTTACTAATCAAGTAACATGCCACTTGAAAACATTCGCTTGACTTACCTAACGTGATAGGGATTTATGACTTTCCATTCGTAGTCGAGAGCTTTCATAGCGCGAAATACTTCTAGCATGATATCATTGGGCTTACTTTGAGATCTGATGCCCAAGTGCCATTTTGCCCTGTGGAACAAAAATAATAATTGTGAATAAACTAAACGGTCCTGAATCCTGATTGACGTGTTCAGTAAATTGGAAATTCGATTGAGAGACGTAATATTTCCGAATATAAATTTTATACGAACTTCTATGAATATGGTTTTGACTGAATAATCACGTACTTTTATTTTGATAAGTAAAGGTCACAAGAAAATATTTTTAACTTGCTTCTGACGTCATGAACCCCACTCTTGAATTTTGATGCGTTATATCTTTGTAAATATGTATTGATTTAACAAAAGATTGTTAAAATTTGCAATTTATTGATGCTGTCAATGCTATATGGGGGCTGGTGTCCACACAAAGCATCTGTATCTGGTTTTATAGTATCTATCTGCATGATCTTACCTCTTAACGGGTGTCCCTCTAGCTTTGTCCTGATGCGGGTGTGGATGCGGCGCGATGCGTTCCGGGTGCGGCCGTGCCGTCTCCGTGGCCGCGGGGGGAGAGTTGCCAGCTGAAAGGATTAATACATCACATAGATAGAACAGAAAAGAACTCGGTCAACGATGAGAAGAAGGATGATTATTATTATTACGAGAGCAGAGGGGCAGTTTGGTCCAAAAGAGCCAAGGCTATAATGAGTCCCTTGCGGTTGGCTCAGTGGCTAGGCGACTGAATTGTTGCGGTGCGTGTCGCGGGTACGATTCCCGCACGGGTCTGGGCGTTTTGTATCTTTGTTTATATGTTTGTAAATGCACCCACGATACAGGAGAAATTCTAGTGTGGAGAAACATTTACTTAAAAAAAAAACTGCTTATTTTCCGGTTAAATATGTTGCACTATAATTCTCCCTGTGAACGCAAACGTCGTAAATACCAGCCCTCTGTAAAATATCTGAGTTGTCTATTTTTGATTTAAATTATTTTGCACTATAATTTCTTCCTGTGAACGTAAATGTCGTACATATCTAAGTTAGTGGAAATAAGATTCATGAATGCCAGTAGATATATGTATGCAGTAGATGTATATACAATAAATCATATAATATTGTGCCTGAATCAACTTACTGGCTACATAGAAGTCCTTTATTTCAGCCTTAGCGGCTTCGTCAGCGATTCTCTTGTTATCTATAATGAGATGGTAGGCTATAGCCAGCTGGTCGTGAGGATCTCCACTAAGTAAAGCATTGTGTACTTCATGTTCCTTCACACCGAATTTGTCGCATACTTCCGATATTGCCTCTGTGTCGATCACACTGCTGTCCTAAAAAGTGTAATTATATACAGTAATATCTGTCAGTTATTGTGGACAGGTGTAGAGTTAAGCAACCATGCACAACTTCAACACAACAACTCTTGTATAGTGGAATAGTTGTGCAGGATAGCAAAATGTGTGTTGCAAAAATATTTCTGGACAATTTTTATAGCATCATGGTATACCAAAAACAGGGATAAAACAAAACAAACAGTTTTAAACAAAATAGGAAAGAGGAACAAACAAAACATTACAACTAAAACTACTTATGAACTAAAAAAAAAAGGATGAGGTTACATACTGTAATTACCTGCTCAACAGGAGACGGGAATAGATATCCAGGCAGATCTTTCTGGAACCATTCATGTTTCTTCACATCTTCTATAGATGCCCTCTTCATGGGGTCAACTTGCAGCATCATACACAACAAGCTCACCACACTCTTGTTCAGGTACTCAGGAATGGGGAAAATGCCAGATTTGATCTTTCTAAACAGTGTTGGAACATGTTCATCGTCAAAGGGCAGTGTGCCGCAGAGCAGGGCATATAATATGACTCCACAGGACCAGACATCCACTTCGGGACCAGCATACAGTTTGCCAGAAATAACCTATAAAAAGATGAATGTTATTTATATAAAAAGATAAATAGAAATATATCTATAGAAATCAAAACACACTGTAACTTATGTTATAGTTGTAGATTATAGGTATAACGAGAATAAGTTTTAACCTCAGGTGCAGCATAATTAGGTGATCCACAAGAAGTCCTAAGAAATTCTCCATCCATCATCATGTTGGAAAGTCCAAAGTCGGCAATCTTCACATGCATGTTGTGGTCTAGCAGTAGGTTCTCAGGCTTCAAGTCCCTGTGCACTATCATGTGTCGGTGACAGTAGTCCACACCGGATATGATCTGCTGGAAGAACCTCCGGGCCTCATGCTCCTGCAGCTTGCCTCTCTTTACTATGTAGTCAAACAGTTCACCGCCTGACACATATTCCATAATCATGAATATGTCTGTGGGAGTGGATATAACCTGGAAAAGTAACACAGCATTAGTAAATTTGGTTTTAAAGGGAAATTAATTTTTGTTATCTATATTCCTATCAATAGATAAACAATAAACAGGAGCAAAAAGTATGGGTCAATTAATGTGACTTATTCAAGGTCAAAGAACATTATCCTAGGCAATAGTCTTACCTGATACAGTTTAATGATGTGTGGATGTCTGAACAACTTAAGATTTTGTATCTCACGTCTAATCTTCCCCACGACATCGAGGCTCTTGATCTTCTGCCTGTTAAGAATCTTTACAGCGACCTTGTGTTTGGTCAGCTGGTGCTCTCCGATTTTTACTTTACCAAAGGTGCCCACGCCAAGAGTCGCTCCCAGCGTGTAGTGACCTATCTTCACAATGGGCTGATTGCCACTGGTTATGACAATTTTCTCAGCCATGTTTCACAAAATTAATAGTAAACACTTTTCAACAAAGCCTTTTACATGAGCAAAAACAATATAAGTATAAGAAATATAAACTTGTCTTGATATAATTAAAACATAACAAAAAGTATAGTAAATAAAAATACGCAGTTCAAGAGGAATAAAACACGACAACCAAGTTCGTATTTCAGCAAACAGCAAATTTTGAATGAACAATGAATGAATGAACGAATTACGAAAACGTCAAATGACAAAAAGCGTAGACAAAAAGTTTATGTAAAGGACCTTTTACATTTCATGTTGCTTTTTGAAATGAAATGGCAACATTTTTAGTTCATTGTCTATGAATTTATGTCTTCTTCGCTTAGATAAAGGACCCTATAGATAAGCACTTGGCGTAGCCACATGAGATAGAGAATGTTGACGTCACGAATGAAAAAAAAATGGGGAGTGTTGTCATACTGCAAACTTTTACCCGACTCGCGGGTAAATTATTATTTATTATCACGTGTGATCGTTAATAGTCGATGTGGTCAAAATAATAATTATGTCAAAAGAATAACCTGTTTATCAGATCAATGGCCTTTCGGTGAAGGAAAACATCATTGCATTTGACTTTTTCCCTTTAATCTGCCTAATTACAGTTCATATTCGCATGCAACATACGGGACACGTCGCTACGTGTCGCGGGATGCCGACGGAGATAAGTTTGTGTGCAAATATGAACTGTAATCGTACCTTATTTGACTAAACTTTGAGAACCTAAAATCAAATGAGATAACACGGTAAGTATTTAGATTTTCCAAAAAGTATCTCATAAAACCCGGCCGAGAGTTGAAATTCGCAGTGCTAGATTTAATATAGTACATTTTTTATGAGCCACACACAAAGATATACCTACTTATGGAACGATAATCTTGGTTCTTTTCTCTCACTATCACTTTTGCAGTCAATTACACTGCACCGCACCATTTTAAATATAGAGATTAGAGAAAAGAACAAAATAACGCCGATTGTTACTTTAAATATTTTTTCTTCTCTTTCGTGAAAATATCGTTAAATGCCACACAGACTACGTATTGTTAGTGCCATAAACGTCAACGTCGTGTACGTTTTGTCAATTTGTTTTTCTTTCTTGATATTGATAAAAAAACCTACATGGCTTGATAACTTCCTTCTCTTAATTTTATTTTTAACACAAACTGCTATTTGATATGCATATAAATCCAGGTGTTAAGTAAAACTACAGTTTCCGTAATCCTAAAATTTTGTTATTATACATTTTATGAACTTAGCTAACAATAACAAAAAGAAAAGATACTCATAAAATAAAAATCCTAGAACTTTTTTGCGGACTTCTCACACTTGACCAAAAAATAAATACACAAAAAAAATACATCAAGAAAGGGCTAAAGTCCCCTACTAAGTTGTTTTAATATCTCGAATTTAAAATTCCTGTACATTAGTATAACATGTAGAAAGTTTGCTAAAAAAATCATAAATATTAAAAATAATAATCGATTTTAATAAATTATCGTACAGAGTTACAGACCCAATTGCCCGGAAAATGTAATGCCTGAATCTGGTATCCCTAAATACGCCCTACTTGGCCAACTTGTTTCGCTAATAGGAGTGACAGGCCTTGAAAAAACCGGCTACGCGCTGAGAGATGGAGATAACTATGCTCTGTCCTTTTCCTTCTTATGCGATTTGTCGATTTTATTTTTCTTTCTTGAGGGAAAGAGAAGGAACTATCAAGCGTTCTATACCCTTCTCTTTCTACGCTTCTTCGCTTCCCCCTGCACTCCCCGCTCCCGCCCCGCCCTGTGATTTTTCTGAGTGAGAGCCACTGAGGGCTGCTTTTTTTTAAATAAATATCAGCAATTTTCTAAGTTATTTCGATTAATTTGATGTTATTGTGATCGTCCACTATGGACAAATGTGGGATTTGTCTTAAACCTGCCGTTGTAAGTATCTGTTTACTTATTTCATGCGTCGTCTCGAAATTTATCATCAATATTTTTTTGTTTTCTTTGGAGAATGTTATAAAAATAACGTCTCTGATCATTCGGGCTTCTGTAGTTTTACGAAAGCCAGCATTTTGTAACTAATTGAGTTGGAATTTTATAGAAGTCAATGCAGAAATGAGAAAAAAACTGATATTCGAAACCTGCCCGCGTATTTTTTTTTTATTTTTTGTCGGTCCGTCTGTTTTTTTACGTCTGGCTCAGCGCAGTGTAAAAAACAACAGTGATCCTTTTTTTATGTACTTGAATAGTGAACCTTGGCATATGCTATAGGTTCCACAAGCATCTCTGTTTAAATAATAATAATAGTACTGCAGTATAGATATTCACAACCATAAAAACTTGTTTGATTCTATTTTATTTAGAAAGGATAGCAAACATTTGACTGGTCCATTCGTAAATTAATGTTGAGCAGTGCATTTTGTATGGAAATGCTGCATAGGAACAAAAACAAATATAATAAAAGAACAATTATTTCTATATACCCATAACATTTGTATGTTTCAGCAATTGTTTGAAACGGGCAAGGATGGCATTTACGCCTGCTTCAAGTGCCAGCCGTTAGTGCCTGAAATAACAATTGGGGAGAATGGCTCCGACCAGACCGTTCCACAGACTAGCAACAGTGAAGAGGTGTTTATGAACAAATACTTGTTCTAAGTTTATCTAATGGTTAAATGCTTTTTAATACACAACCAATCTTGCACAGTTACAAATTAAGAATTGTTCTACATTGGCACAGAAATAACTGACTTAGTAATTTTGTAAAGTATGAATAGTTCCTGGCCTTTTTTCTTAATAATTAACCTTGAGTTCATCATTTTATAAGAAAAGTTAAACCTTACCTCAAGGCTTGTTTATGTCAGGTTCTTTTAAACCCTGATCACACACATACAGAAATAGCTGCAGAGCTCAGTCAACTATGCTTTGGACTGACCTATTTTTTGTACAATTTCTGATCAATTAAATTGTTTGATTTGTGGCTGACTTAGTAATAAAATTATTTATTTTGCGGCAAATGTAGTTAATTAGTTGACAATAAATCAATTAAATCGAAGCGGCTTTAAATAGTACCCTGAGCAAATAACAAAAACATTCTCTCAATAATACTGATAGAATGTCTAGTGTGTTAGTGTCGGGCTTTTCCCAAATACATTCCAAACAGAAGTTAATTTCTATGATTGCTCAGCTGATGCCAGTCACCTAAAGTTAGTAATCCCATCTCATTTTAGTATTTTACTAACTATACCATCTTTTAATACCAAATCAAGATAATGCATTTTGAAAACTCTGTAGAAATTGCAATCACTTTGACATCTGTGTCTAACAGAGTTCACATCTGAGAATCAATAAGACAATAGTTTTAATGAATCCAAATTATAGGAATTTAAGTGTCTGCCCCAATGTATGTGAATCACCAATCTGCCTTGGTCAGCTAAGATAACTTAGGATAACCCGGTGGTTATAGCTAAGTTTTTGCACCTTGCAGGAGGGCAATGAATCATCATTGTATTGTGGCCTCTGCCACAAGTCTTTTCAGAAGAACATGCAGTTACAGAACCACTTGCGCAACCACCGCGCCGAGAGACGGTTTGTCTGCACTTACTGCAATAAAGGTGAGTCTCCTATGAAATGTCTACTTTTTCATAATATCGTTATCAAACCATAATGAGTTTTAAGGTGATTAAAAAGGTAAGCGTAATACTGAATGGCACCAATAATATTATACAGGTGGCGATTTTTTTAGCGTGTTTTTTGTACCGAATGCTAGTGCTGCTAAGGTCATTATGTCATAATGTAAACCATGGGACTAATAACTAGCTTATTCAGCTCAAAATTTTCTTGCCAAATGTTATGAACCGATGGTACAACAAGCCCAATTGATTTACCTATAGATTCTGATTTGTAAGGCCAAATGCGTACGCATCCGTTCAGCTTTCCGCGTTTATTCAATCTTCATACAAAATGTTGCTTTTTATAGAGAAAAGCTGAACAGAGCTGAATTAGTGTGGCTAGTTCCTAACATGTCCTATTTTCTTTTCTAGCGTTCTCCCAGTCCAACAATTTGAGGGCGCACCTTCGCATCCACACTAATGAGAGACCATTCAAATGCTCCGAATGTGGGAAGGCATTTACTCAGGTACGTAAATGTTTACGGAATAAGCAACATGCCTTTTTTTTTTGTTGTAATATTAGTATAATACAACTTTTTTTTCGTATTTGTCTGCAGGTTACGAATCTGAACAACCATGTTCGATTGCATACTGGAGAGCGTCCTTTTGTGTGCCCGGAACCGGGATGCAATAAGGCGTACGCGCAGGTAATAAAGTACTGTTATTGGAACTGATCTATATCCTTTTTTCTGTTGTCATCAATGAAATCCTTCCGCCTTGGGTGGAGCGAAAGGGACTGTCATACTCTTACTGACTAAAAATCTACTCTGTATCTTCAGTTTCCCTTTGCGTTCCAGGGTCACGGTCATCTTTACTGAAAGTCCCGTGAGGTAGAAACCCCTCAAGTTATTAATTTTAATTCAACAAGTATCGTATGAACCTACCCAAGCACATGAAAACGATGTGTTAAATTGATTTATAAGTTGATTTGTAAGGCTTTTTATGTAGTCTAAAAAGGCCACTTAGCAATAATCCTAATGATTCAATTCGTGAATGAATAGCCAATAACATTGCTGGAAATGCAAGAAGTAAATTTTTAGGGGTATTACCTGTAGTAGCCGTATTAGACCTGCTGTAGTCAAAGTAATTAGTTTTATTTAATAACTAAATGAAAGCTTATAAACTGTAGGTGACGAATTTGAATCAACATCGTAAGCGGCACCTGAACGGTCGCCCCGTGGAGGCCACGTACGACTGCACCGTCTGCGGCGAGCAGTTCCAACAGCGGAACCACATGTATATGCATAGGTAAGTCATCTTCCTGCGCTTATCCCCTTTTATTTGAGGTCAACGCAACACGTTACACGCCGCTAGTAAAATATAGAAATTCCGCCACAAGGCCATAGCATCAACACATGCGATGCCACCTGACAGCCTTAAAAAAATATATATAAACTAGATGTTTCCCGTACTTTTAACCTCGCTTCTCGGCTCCTATTGATCATAGCGTGATGATATAAAGTCTTCCTCGATACATGCACTGTCAAACTCAAACAGATTTTCTCAATTCGAACCAGGAGTTCTTGAGATTAGCATGTTTAACAAATGGTGCGGAAGTCCAATCTGCAACAGCCAAACAATCAACCACAGCAAGCGCCAACCATGTGAACAAAATAAAACGACACCAAAATAATGTATGTCATGAATTTGTGAAAGCTTGTAAATGGCAAATGTCTTTGCAAATGATGTTAGTAACTTATGTATTAGTGTATAAGCTTTCCGAATATTGAATAAATAAATGATTTGCAGGCGAGAAGTGCACGCGGAGCTGAAGAGTCCGGCGCGCAGTCCTCCCACACGTGTGACCTGCACGGTGTGCGGCCTGAGCTTCCCGAGCGAGCGGCAGCTGCAGCGACATGCCACGCAACACGCCGCGCTCGTCAAAACAGACGAGGATGAGACTAGTACGTTCACTTATAATAAAGAAAAATTTAGTTCTACGATGTTAGAAAGCCAAAAAATGGGAGGAACTGGACTTTTTAATTAGAGGAACTAGTGGTTCAAAGTTCAGCTGTGGGAACGAAATGGCGCTAGACGACTTGTATATCTGTCGCTTTTCCTTAGCGGATTGCATTTTCTCAAATGGTGCAAAATAATACAAAGAACAACAATACAATACAGACACTGACATTGTCTTTATTTTATATGATTACTATTTTTTTGAAGGTAGAAGCCCCATCGGCTAAACTTTCGGCTTTTAAATAAAAAGTTCATGGTAGTTTGTTCCTGTTCGTAAAAAAATAATTACTGATGCTGTATACTCTTGTCCAGGTCGCACGTACACGTGCGTGTTCTCGTCGTGCGGCGCGCGCCTGTCGTCTGCTCGCGAGCACACCGAGCACCTGCTGCGCGAGCACCAGCTGCGAGTGCTGAGCCACACGAGACACCCGCCGCGCCGCGGACGACCGCCCAAGGTACCAAGAAATAACTAGTACTTACTTAAGATCCTATGACCCCTAGATGGGGCAGAGGGCGTCCACAGATGTCCTCCATCGCGATCTGTCTTGAGCTTCACCTTCACCTCGCTCCACGTCAATCCAATGCTCGCCGCTTCCGCTAGCACGGTGCGTCGCCAAGTTTGACGGGGACGGCCACGCTTTCTTTTCCCTTGGGGATTCCAATCCAAAGCTTGTTTGGGTATGTGGTCAGGGTCCCTTCGGAGCGTGTGGCCAATCCATCGCCACTTGCGACGCTTGATCTGGTTGTCGATCGGGCTCTCGTTGCATTTCCCCAGCAGCTCTACGTTGGAGATGGTTTCGGGCCAGTAAATTCCGAGAATGCGACGAAGACAGCGGTTGACGAAGACTTGTAATTGACGTGAGATGTCCTTTGTAACCTTCCACGTTTCGCACCCGTAAAGCAGCACGGATTTTACATTGGACCTGAATATTTTAAGTTTAGGGGGTCCTCGGGGCAGTTTCCGCGATTGCCAAACAGGTCTCAGCTGCGCGAAGGTAGCTCTGGCTTAAAAATAACTAGTCTAAGGTTCCATTACCCTAACGAGATCGTAGGACTGTCTAAAAAAGGCATTGCGGCCCTATAACACAAAAACAAACTGTTGATTTTTAACCGACTTCATAGTCCGTCAAGTCTGACAGTTTCCGGTTTGCCCCTGGCTGCGAAACCTGTGACGATTCGTGTAGAGGCGACGTACTAAAGTCGACTAAGGAAGAAAATTTCACTTCAAAGGCAAACAAAACTTTTAATGGAAAAAAAAAGTCATAACATCTATTCCATAACTGATCGCATTTTTGAAAGCCATTGCAAATCTCATCTTTCCTTCAATTGTTATTGGTGTAATCTTGGAGGCCTCCTCGCCGCTATGTTCGTATTTGCTTTGGCAGAAACCTGGCGTAATCTTATCGGGCATTCCTTTGAACCAAAATTATTTACATTCGCTTCGGCCGCTTTTAAGGAACCAGAGTTTTGGTTACATTTTTAAAAACTTCTAGGTATTAATGTTTTGTTTTTTTTTCCAGATGATGAAAGATCCCCTGGAAATTAAAGAAGAGGATTACCATGAAGTATGTATATTATTGCATTGAATTATGTATTTATTTTTGACAAAAATTACTTGATTTTGATATTAACGAGTGAAATTATGGTTTCAGGTGAAGATCACGAAATCCCAGCCACAATACTTGCCCAAGCTGAAAGTGCAGAGTTTATTCCAGTGAGTGGAGAATAATGATGACAGTGCGCAACATGAGGGCGATGTTGTGACGTCACGCCGGCGCGGACTGGCGGCGGAGCCGACCACTAGTGAACCTTATGGAACTAGCAATAAATTCCATACTCGATTGTCCATAAGCTTCACACATGCTCCTCCAGCAGTCCACGCTGACCATAGTGTTAGTTTCTATGACATGTCGGGACATTGTTGTATTTCTCTAACTTAGGGCCAACTAGTTAAGTGAAGATTACGCTGCGTACTTAAAGTTACTTTTATGCTTTGTTTTCATTGCAGATTTATGTCAATAATATGTACACATATACATACCATTATTGAATTTATATGTATCGGAAAGGGATATCAGAGATATTTTTTTTTTAACCATAATCGTGTAATAATTAAATAAAATAAATCATCTATTATTTAGTGTCGGCACAGCGAAGTAGAGATAGTAAAATGTTATTGTTCGCACGAAGATTCTCATTGGATTAATAAAACATTTTTTTAAATATCAAATTAATAGAAGTAAATAAAAAATCTAAATCTATGATTATAGTAATGTTAAGTGATAATAAATAAGTGCAATTTACTGTAACAACTTTATAATATTGTTACATTAGTATAAGCATTAACTTTCTATATTTTATTTTTGACTCCAAGCCTTAATGTGTAAAATATGCCCAGTAATAGATAATTATAAATATTATTTCAGAAAAAATATCATATTTGGTACATGTATTATGTATTTTTTTCTTTATTAACCTTGCTTTTATTTTTACTAGAGTCTGTTTTTATTAAAAAGACTGTGATGAGTGGATTTGAATATTTGTTCATGAGGTATTTGTTAGCTGATTAAATTTTACTTTTGCCGACGAATTGTAAATTGTTCAAATCAAGTATTTTTTCAGTATTATAAATTATACTTTTTCTTTGGAATTTTGGTAAGCTTAAATCATTGGTTTACATTTTTTTCTTTTTATAATTGCACGCTTTATTGTGACACTGTTTGTTGGATTTGATAAGTTTGTTCGACTGAAATTGATTATATTGTCTTTGAATTGTTTTCTTGAAGGTAGTTAATCGAAATTATTAACGATAAGCATATGGCAGCCATAGCGGCAAAGTTGTACAAGAATCTTTTGACGCTCGAGCGCTCTTGGTAACTATGAAAGTGTCTTGCGATGCATTGAAAAATTAAGATGGCTACTTTAAATTCGGCCACGCGCCAAAAGATCTTTGTACAGCTATAACTCGAGGAATATGTTTAGCAAGTTAAAGCAATTAGTAATAGAATTATTGAAGAAGCAATGTAACATACCCCAATAAATGGCCCGAAAACTAAGTTGCGGTCGATAGGTTTATTTACAACGCGGAGGTCGAGGTCTTGAGGTTTCCTCGCTAGCTATGGTAGAGATAGGCTTATCGTAGGTCATACGCGCGTTATCAATAACCCATGTATAGAAATATGAACTGTTCTCTAAATAGGAAATCTGATGTGATCGTTATCCTTTTCAATCTTGCTATAATATCAAGATACTATGTATAACTTATGGCAACGCCAAGAGCAGCAAGTTGATAGCGGGACTTTCTGTCCGAAGTACAGTAAGCCGAAAATGTTTATCAAAATATCTGGTTGAGTTGACTGAGGTGGACTGTCATCGCGCATCCAGCGTATTTCTGGGCTCGTGTGGGTTATTGATAACGTCCGATAGAGTTATAATTGCGTTAGGGTAAGGTGCAAATGTTCCTATGAGTGTGTCAGAAAGTTCGATTATTGTCGATGGATATATGCCGCGTGTTGTATAGTCGACCATTTCAATATGTTTAGCCTTGTTAAGTGTCAGCATGTGTCGGAGATTTTTCTATTAACATACAAATAATTATCTATAATAAAATATGCAACCATACCTATGTGCTTTATTTATTTTGGTTACTAGTTTAGCTTAAAACCAACAACATCGAGTGCCTATAAGCAACACCCCAACACTAGGCCTAAATTCCCATGTATTCATTCTTGCGCTTTTTGCGCAGATTCGGAGCGTATCAAAGCGTTAATTTGAAACTTAACAAATTCATCCTTATCTCCACAGTAAAAAGAAACACGAACACCTCTCAATTATCTCAAAAGAAATATGTGTAGAATTGAACATGTAACATTTGTGTGCTTTACGCTGTGGAGATAAGGGTGAATTTGCTATGTTAACATTGACGCTTCGAGTATCTCTAGTATGAATTGACCCTAACAAGAATTCAAGCCTAATTTTGTGTCCGTTTTAGTGCATATTGTCTTTGTCTTCAAATGGAAATCTTGTTGATTTTATTTAAGAACAATATAGTAGGGTACATACCAAAACCTGTCATGATTACTAATAGACACCGTGTCTTTTTTCTAGGAGCCATATGACTATGTGAAGCATATTAAGTAAAATATCATCAAGGAAGTGATGACATCACAAATTTTAAATACTGTTTTACATAAGCACATAAGTATAATAACCGGATTTCTAAGCATAGTTTTATTGTAATTCGGTTTTATTTTTACAACGTTTGAATCTTGCTTTAGTGATGGATGTGTAACGTGATCTACGCTGTAGGTAAATGTGCGTTATAAAGTTATCTTATCTGAATTATCTGATTACTGCAGCAGTAATAAACAATGGTGATTTAAGATAAAATTAATTTCGATTAGGTATTGTCAGAGAAACAAGTAAAGTTCGTGTTGAGTTGTGGCTTCTTGGTATCCGGACGAGTGGTGTACCTCCTACGGAAGGATCAACCAAGGTAAGTAGGTCCTTAATATATAAAAAATACTGCGTCGTTTTTTGGGTTCAGTACCCAAAAGGGTCAAACGACGGGACCCTATTACTGAGACTTCGCTGTCCGTACGTCCTTATGTCGCCATCAGGCTGTGTCTCTTGGACCATGATAGTTAAGTAGTTGAAATTTTTACAGATGAAGTATTCCTGTTGCCGCTATGATAACAAATAACGTACTAAAAATAAATATTTTTATTAATCATGGTACGGAACCTTCCATGCGCGAGTCCGACCCGCACTTGGCCGGTTTATTTTATTGGACAGTCTACATTCGACAAATAATTTAAATAACAATATTTTGAAATTCCACTAATAATTTATTCGTTTTTGGACAAAGTCTCGCGCAGTTTTCGAGCTTTTTCTATTTACAGGCAATACTAGCGCACTTATGTTGTATCTGGTTTATTAGCTAATAAATATGGAAATAAGTACTGATAGATACTTTATTCAGAACATTAAGAAATGCGTGAGGATTATAGGAACAACAAGAAAGAGAAGGCCCACAAAAATGAATAAACAAAATTTGCGTTGGGAAAATTGTCCATTGACTTTTACAATTTGCCAAAATATTAGGAAGAGGGGAAGGGCGGAAGGTAAAAGTCAAATTAGGCCTCCCACCCAGGGAAGGGCGGGAGAGACTGGCAGACTTGTACTGACTAAAATCCACGGTGTTCTTCATTAGCCCTTTACGTTCCAGGGTCACGGTGATGAGATAAGTCCCGCGAACCCGAACAGAAGGTAGTTTGGGATATTTTTATGAATAATTGACGTTAAAAAAATATGAATATAAGTTAAGTAAGTTTGAAGAAGAATAGATGAATGACTTTCATAACAGAGTATGGAGCGTTGGTCCCAGGCGATCGCTGTGGTCACAGGAGCCACTGGCGGCATTGGCAGCGCCATCAGCGTCGGCTTGTCGCGCGCCGGAGTGACGGTCATCGCAATAGATGTGCACTTAGATCGAATCCAAGTAAGTTGGATTAGAATAAGTCCTTCAAAAATTTTCCTTTAAATTCATATGTTTGGTTACAAATAGTGGATATTTATCAGATTCATTCTAGTTTGTTGATACACACAGTTATGTAGATGTCGCGCTCTACTCATTCACAATACGACTGACCGTAAAACGCAAAGCTAGCTGGACAGTCGTAACTGCACTCGGCCTGCCTTTTATGCGCCCAGTGCGAGCTTCTTTAGCTGTGCCCCTGGTCTGGCCATTTCTGCGCCCCTTCAGGGTCTTCGTCCTGTGCCTGGGTCCGTTGGTACGACACGATTTTTGCCACAGCACGACCTGTTGGTTGAAACTTTTACTTCAGTGTCTAAGATTGCGATCACACGCCTGATTACTAGTTATGGCCACGCATTGCGCGCAATTTATAACAGTAATAGTTTCTATCATAGGAACTACAATCAGAAGTCACAAATGGAAAGATCATTCCAAAACAATGCGACATCACGAGCTCTCTGGATGTGACGGAGACTTTCAAGTGGGTTAGCGAGGAGTTCGGTGGAGTACACATTGTGGTCAATTGCGCCGGTGTGCTGTACCAAGGACAGATTACGGGTAAGTAGTATTTGTACACTTTATTACGAAAATAAATCAGTTAGCGGAGTGGCTGAGCAATCGGACTGCTGCGCTGCGTATCGCGGGTCCGATTCCCGCACGGAGCAAATATTTGTATGATCACAAACGCCCGGAACAACTACTTGCAGGTTGTTCCGGGCGTTTGTAGACGTGAGTTTATATGTTTGTAAAAGTACCCACGACGCAGGAGAAATTCCTAGTGCTGGGCAACGTTTTTAAAAATAAAATAAGACCGTAAATATCATTATCCACATTTATACACTGCTACAAGTGCCTATGACAGTGCTACGCAATCGCTACGGCAATGCTACGCAATCGCTACGACAATGCTACACAATCGCTACGACAAGGCTACATAATCGCTACGCTACGCAACCGCTACGACAATGCTACGGTTAAGCTACGATATGGCTACGACATCGACTTTACTACGGTTCTCTACAAAATGCTACAACCACGCTACGCCAAAAGTTTTATGAAGTATCGCTACGATTACGTTTCAACACTGTGTACTGGTACGCCAACGCTACAAAGTCGGCGTGTCTAAGATAAGGCAACGACACTGCTACGATGTAGTGTACTTCCACAGGAATTGTCACAACACAATCTCTAGAACAACTTATCGATATTTAGCAGGTAGATCTGTTTATTATTTTTACCGTTTACGATAAAGTAATTGCACCTATTTTAATTACCTACAGATGTGGGCACCAACACATTGAGCGACGATCAAATTCTTAGAACTATCGACGTGAACCTGAAGGGCATGATCCTGTGCACGCGGCATGCCATTGCGTCCATGAAGCAGAAACAGATAGATGGCCACATTATCAATATTAACAGGTATATAAGAAAATAATTTCTATTTGAATAACCGTGGAAGAGATCACTTTCATCACTCGTCAAGAAGAGCTTTCTTAGTATACGCAAAAAAGCATAATTTGTTTCAATTCGGTTCAAACTGGAATCAATTCAAGTTGATTTGCGTCGAAGAGTGATGGTCACTTATTTTTCTTTAGTTAACCGCTTCCCTTCACGGGCCTATATTTCAGGCAGGAATCAGTACCATTGTTAGAGGCGTACATATTTTCTTTAAAAGAAACTTGATTAAACTTTTTTTTTGTTTATTTCAGTATAGCCGGTCACTACATCCCTTGGGCGGACAACATGAACGTGTACACGACCACGAAGCACGCCGTCACAGCCTTCACGGCATCTCTTAACACTGAACTAGCAGCTTTTAAGAACAAAATAAAAACCACGGTACGTTAGCAGAAAATAGGTTGGTGCAATCGGTGCACTGTTTTCGCAACGGCCAGTCGAGGTGCAGACCTTTATTATAAAAATATTAACCGATTTAAAAACGCTCAAAATCTAAAGCAATTTTTCCAGAAATCTCCACTTTGTCTCTACAAATTATGGAAAATCTTCAGTAACTAAATAGAATAAAGTTATTTTTTTGTTCTTGAAAGGTAAAAAAGATCGATTGACGTTCCAACAATGGGCTTTTTTACATAAGACTAGACATAGATAACGATGTAGGTCTGCCCTGCTCACGGAGGCGATGGGCGGCGACCTCTCGCACCCGGCATTGGTTAAGGCCATGCTGCGGGGTGATACGGAATGAGAAGCAGTCATCTCCTTCTGTGAAGCAGTCATGCTAGTGAACGTCGAACGAGTCGTTATCATCTAAAGTGAAAGCCCTCAATCCTGATACATGACTGATTCATCAAATTCTTCAAAATTTTGGCTGATATTATAAAACTTACGTTTTTTTTTTCAATATTTTTCAGAGCATATCTCCAGGCCTGGTGAGCACACCCATGGCCAGCTACGTGGAAGAGCTAAAGATGCCAGCACTGCAACCAAAAGACCTGGCGGATGCAGTGTTGTATGTTCTTTCCACGCCACCACACGTCAATGTAAGCACTTATAATAACCGGGCCTTATGGTTCTTGGATGGAAACCACGCACCGGCAAGCACAGCGTAGTACGTCCACCCAATGTGGGCAGACGATCTTATGAAGACCACAGGATCACGTTGGATGCAGACCGCTTCCATCCGGTCCTATTGAAAGTGTATAGCGGAGGCCTATGTTTAGCAGTGAACGGCTTACGGCTGGTATGATGATGATGTTGATAATACCGGGCGACACTTACGGCATTTCCCGTTGATTTTCGCGATAATAATCTTCAAATGTTCGCAAAAATGTTGATTAATGCGATAAATCAACGGCATTTCCCGTTAGTGTGGCCCTAGTGGAAAGTTTCTCTTCTAATGCTTATTGATGTAATGATTAAGACAGGTGGGTTTGTATTCGATCATCATAAATAATTAGTAAACTAAACAAGGATTTGCATTTTTTTCAGATAAGTGAATTGACTATAACGCCAGTACTGGAGAAGAGGTTGTAAGAGCAAAGTGTCTAATCCACAGATTAATAGTCCGTAGTGAAGTGCCTGGGAGTTTTTACTACAGATTTTTGTTACAGTGAATGAATTAAAATTGTGTGCTATGTTTTTTTTTTATTTAACAACAATAATAAAATTAGTACCTGAGCAATTTTCTTTTCATTTTTTTGTGTACATGTAGAGAAGTATTTTGTACCTACATATAAATATATTATTAACCAACATTCGCTGTGCGTGTCCCGGTTTATATTATCCCATACAATGAAATGATTATGATCCCTAAACTAAACATTTAAAATAAAAAGGATTCAACAATTTCAATCATTTTTATGACCTACATAGTTTGTCTTTCAGTAAAACTCCAGTCTCTATTGAAGGCATTTTCGAAATCGGTACTTTAGTTCGGTTTGTTTATCTGAAAAGTAGCCTTTCAAAATATTAAATGAGGTTCTTAAATTATTAAACTAGGACACATTTATAAAGGGGAATTCGGGGAAAAACGATCCAGCTGATCCCATTCTAGAGTCTAGTCTGTACGAGAAATTCGCTTGACCTTGCATGTTTCTATTATATTTTGATATTGATATGCAACACAGTTATCTCTAGATATGAAATAAAGTCGATATAAAAATGGAGGTTCAAGTTCAACGAACTCTACGTACTTGTAGTGACTCTATAAATAATTATTGTAACCGAACTATAGAGTGAGAAGATTTAAGTACCAAATAATTTATGACCATAATCTGTTATGATTGTCATAAGTTTGTATTCTTGATAAAAGTATATACTTATTTCTTAAGTAGGTTTTGAAAACGATCTCAATTCATTCTATACTACAAAGTGATAGTGAGCGGTCCAGTCGGCATTAAACACTCAAGGCATTTGGAGTAAACGTTCGGACTTTATAAATAAACGTAAGTACACTTTGAATTATACCAAACTTTACTTTTATTAATAGTAGATATTAAATAAATAATAAATAAAATAATTTGTGAAGAATCATGTAGGTAGGTATTCTAAAATGTTTAGGTTCGATTCCACATATTTGCATCTATCATTAATTTCTATAAGTTTGTTTCAGTATTTTTTTTTTTGAAAACATGATTTGATTTTCAAACGTTATTCATATAGTATGGTATATAACAAAAATATCAATCCAATTTGTGAACATTTTTCCTACTTTTGGTACTGATATATTCTGTGAAGTATCCCCGAGTTTTATACAGGCATCGGGTGTAGATCCTATTCTTTGTAGAGTTGAACAAACTCCGTGATTAAAAATTGTATAAGTATTAATCAATAAGGTATTATGATCTTATGAAGAAGTCAACTTCAGCAATACCTTTGTATCAAGTTTGTTGATCAAAGTCAAATAATTATGTTGATACAGCATGGATCGCTGGGTTGGCAAGACAGCCGTGGTGACAGGAGCGAGCTCGGGCATCGGAGCCGCAATCTGCGTGGAGCTGGCGAATGTTGGCGTTAACGTCATCGGCCTCGCCAGGAGGACACAACCTGTTGAGGTGACTTATAAGTTTATTACTGAACGAAAGAAACAGAAAAAAACTTTAAATCAGGTTGTTATGGTTTCCCCGTTTTATTTCGAGTGTGTACACCGACATTCACGTAGTACTGTTAGTATTTAATGGTCTGTTTTGTTTTTTTGTGGTTTCTACTCCTTTGTTTTCCTGCCGATTCAACGGTTGCAACTCGATAATGCATACAACTACTTGGAATCGATTTGTATAAAAAGTACAAGGGTAGACGTTATGTATGACCTCAATTAGGATTTGGATTTATTTTATTTTGATAAATTATCTTCCTGTGTCCTTTCACTTGCCCCAATTTGTCTTATTGCATATGTATCGACGTCCCTGCGATTTCCTTTCAAATACAAGTACGACGTACGTACTTAGTACGTAATTGGAATGTAGCGCGATAAACGTCTACGGAAATAACTAGTTAAGTGTCCATAATTATAATCTGCAAGCTGTGCATTATTAAATTATCTAATTTACATTAAATAAATGAATGGGTATAAAAGTTCTACTCCATAGGCACGTGGCAAGTAATAAATCTAGTTATCTTTAGTAAACGGCTCGATGAACACATCAGAAACTGTATTCACGTTCAGTTGATTGTTGGTTTTTAAAATACTTTCACTTACATTTTTAAAGCAAGTCAAGAAGAGGCAAGTGGTGTCTAAATATTGCTATTTATTAATCTTTTAAATAACTTCCTACTTTTGCAAAAGCTTTGCAAGTTTATCGAACTGTTAATATCTAAATATCGGACATAACGGTTTGAGCGGTGACCAGATATAACGGTGCTTATCATCAACTAGCTGTTCTCCGTGGTTTTACCCCAGCTGCTCGGCTTCTATTGGTCGAGAGAGAGAAGTCTTCCTTGATTAATATAATAAGTATGATATAAGCGCGCTCAAACAAAGAAAAACTGGTCAGCTTTCATATTGGAATAAATATCATAGAATTTGCTCTATCTGAATGATATTAAATAACGATACAAAATAAAAAAAAACAGCCAGCAGCCTAATAACTTGGCCTGGAACTTACCTAGGACTTGCATTTGGCACTTCATCACATAGTTATCATTAACCCATTCCACTTCAATTCAATTCACAGGATTTAAAATCTAAAATAACGGGCAATGGCACGATCACAGCTCGGAAGTGCGATGTGTCTTGTGCGGAGGAAGTGGCGGCCACGTTCAAATGGATTGACGAGAGCTTCGGCTGCGTCCACATATTGATCAACAATGCGGGGGTTTTGGTACAAGGAGGTATTACAGGTACTATATTTACTCTTATTTATGTAGTTGTACCACCACCTGCTACGATCCTAACATACTCCTTTGGCCTCATCCACATTCATATCTGGTACCTATTAATGTAGGTCTTATCTAGGTATTATTGTAGGTCCTTAGACGTTATGAGATATAAACAGACAGCGGCGAATGTGAGAATTTGTCGGTATTGTTGTCTTTGTGGGTAAACCTTGAGATGTCTGGTAATTCTCTTGTGCTAATTTCTATGTTCTAGACATGGAGATTGGCGCAAACAAAAAGAAGCTTATTGTTGTTATAACAACTAGCAATGTGTGAAGTCAGAATAAGGATGATTAATCTATTGTTTTAGATGGGTTTTATAAACTGGTAATAGTTAGCACTGTTAGCAGATATTGAAGTTATCGTAAAATAAGTAGTGTGTGTAGTACTATCTGTTAAAACTGTCAGGAAATTAGTCATAACAGAATGTACACTTTTCAAAGGTATTTGTTGATTTATCCTTGACCTCAGTTATTGGAATTCAATCAGTAGTAGTTAATTGGTTTTGTTAGAATGTAGCGAGCGAGGTTGATAATTGCCTAGCGTACTTACGAGTACAATGACAATGCCTTTCATTTTGTCACTTCAGCTATGTTAAGTACGTTTTATTGTTTTAAGACAATTTCTGTTAATATTTTTAGTGTTTGGATTGAAATTTTGTACTCTCGTGGGTATACTCCCTAAATCCTTTAGCTATATGTTACCCTTCTATACCGAGGTAGGTACTTCTGGACGTTCGCGTAGAGGGTTAACTATTGGGAAAATTATTTTGCCATTCAATTTGCATTGATTTTATGCCTGTAAGTTCGAATGCACCCACATTGGAACTATTATGTGGCACAGTATCTACCGTTTTGTCGCACAAGCATTCATCACACTTCCGTTTGTCGCACTAGCGTAGTACACTCTGTCGGTCTAAGCTTGAACTCCTATAACTTTTGCTAAAATAACAGTTTTCATTTTATGCATAAAGAGTAGACTTCAGGAACAGATTTTCCTGTTTCTATAAGATTTGCATGAGCTTCAATAGATATCTTGTTCTATTTCAGATGCCGGGAACGACATGCTAAGCGAGAAGGACCTGCTGTCACAAATTGATATCAACTATAAAGGCCCCATACTGTGCGCGAGACACGCCATAGCCTCTATGAGAAGCAATGACTTCGACGGTCATGTTGTTAACATAAACAGGTAATTTTTTTGAGTCTAATAACTAAGTTTATTATTAAGTAGTTATTATGTTTCTTGAATTTATATAACGGCCCGTAACTGTAATCTTTTATAAGTAGTGTTACAAGCCAACTAAAATCGAGTTCAAATTCAAAGATTTGTAACAATTATTTTGATTTCCAAGTTTGTTGTGATACTGAGGCCCTAGAATTAGTGCTTGATGATATTAGTCTAATGTAAGACAACGTTAAAAAGAAAGCAGAATATTTTCCTAGATCTAAAACAAGTTATCGTTGAGACTGCGAAAGTAATGTACGGTCAAGTTCATATTCTATTTTTAACATTTATTTTTTGCTGACACGGTTTCGGGTCAAAGAACCGGCAGCTTGACCCTGATTTGCTTATGATTATATATTGCATTCATTTTCTGCGAAGTCGCGTGATTGAAACAATTTCGTTGGTGTTTCTGCTACTTTGGTCTAGTACAATGGTCCGCAACCTTTTGGTAGGCAAGGCCGCGCAATGATAATCAAAATAGCCCAGGCCGATTTTTTTTATTATATCCGGAATATAAACATATTTTTTATTTGTTGCAAAGTGCTTTGTGTGGAAGCTGTTCGCACGTGGTGGCAGCCAGGTGTAGTCGGAGATGTAAAATAAAAGATGGTCTTCTAGCTTTGATGTTTGCACGTTTATTACTATAAAATAAACGATGACAAGCAAATTGAACTTCATGAAAATACTTAAGATAATTATTAATTAATCTTGTACTAGACCCGGACATATATCAGAACGCTAACAGAACCACAGACAACTTAGAGAGAAGAGAAATAACTCGTTCAGGAAACGGAACAAAAAACTATTTAGTGTTGTCAGATCTAAATAAATATAGTGATGTCATGTTGTGTTAAAATACTATTCTAACATGCTCTCCTTTTTACTCAACATGACAAGTCAACAGTTAAAAAACATTTCAAATCACAATTGCACAGCGTTCTTACCTATTTAACATTCATTATCTTATTTATAAAATCCTTATGTTTAGTGGAACATAAAGCCTTCGTCAATACATCAGCAATCATATTATGAGTTGACATATACTGTACATTAGCAAACTTATGTTGTATCAGATCTTTAATATAGTGATATCTTAAGTCTATGTGTTTAGTTTTCTTATGACAGTATTCTTTGGCTTGTAACAGTTTGAGGGCACTTTGATTATCATTGAATAACATTATGTCTATTTGAACATTTACAATTTCTGCCAAAAAATTCTTAAGGAAACTTAAATCTTTACACACCTCACCTATAGCCAAATATTCCGCCTCAGTGCTTGATAATGCTATGCACTTTTGTTTCCGTGCTTCCCAGTTAATGGTATTCCCACCCATCTGAATCACAAATCCAGTATAAGACTTTCGGTCTACAATATTATTAGCCCAGTCGGCATCGGCATAAGCAGTAATATTTAAACTACCAGACCTATTAAAACATAGGGAATAATTTAAAGTGCCTGCAAGATACCTTAAAATTCGTTTTCCCGCGAGCCAATGTTCTCTGCCAAAACAATTATTGAACTGGCTTAGCTGACTGCATGCATACGTTATGTCAGGCCTAGTGCATACAGATAGGTACATAAGGGAACCTAATAATTCTCTATACTTATACACATTATCATCAAGCACTTCCTTTTCAGCTTTATCCAGCTTTATATTTAGTGCTAAAGGTGTAGACACAGGCTTACAATTTTCCATGCCATAGCGAACCAACAATGTTTTTATATACTGTGATTGATCTAATCTTAATACACCTTTTGATACATCATGAGATACATGCATGCCAAGACAAACTTTAATAGGGCCTAATTTTTTAACATTAAATTCCTTTTTTAATAAAGTATACAATTCATCTATGGATGCCTTATGAGCAGAAAAAACATAAAAATCATCCACATATAATGCAATTATTGTCAACACACCTTTATCTCTCTTAACATAAACACAAGATTCGCATTTACTTTGTGAAAAATTGTTACCAATCAGTAAATTATGTACAGTCATGTTCCACATACGGCTTGCTTGTTTTAGCCCATATATGCTTTTTAAAAGTAGGCACACTTTACTTTTATTCTCAATAAACCCTTCAGGTTGCTCCATATAAATGCGCTCATTCAAACTGCTATTAAGAAATGCTGTATCTACATCCAAATGTTCTATGTTCATATTCATCTCAGTAGCTAGCGCAAACAAAGTACGCAGAGTGCTATGGCGTACCACTGGCGAAAAAGTATCGTCATAATCAACCCCATAAGTTTGTGAGAACCCGCGGGCAACAAGACGCGACTTATAGGTACGGTTGCCTGAAGTGTCATTTTTAATCTTATACACCCACTTGCATTTCACTACGTTTTGATCCAATGGGCGATCGACAAGCTTCCATACATTATTATTAGTAAGAGCATCGAACTCTCTTTTCATAGAACGCTGCCACTCCTCACTACTAGGAGAAGATATGGCCTCCTCATAAGATACAGGCTCCAACTCTGCATGTGTAAATAAAGAATAATCTTGGTACCTTATGGGCTTCACTCCACGCGTACCACGCACGGGGCGGCTAGTGGTAGCCACTGATAACTTAAGTTCAGAGCTGGCCACGGCTACATCCCTACCAGTAGTCGACACGTCGGAAGTACTCGAGCTGCAGTCCCCGGCCGCAGGACTCGAACAGCTCGTGTCCTCCTCACTGCCCGTACAATACTCAGAGTCTGAGTCAGGAGCTGAAATGACACCAGTATTTTCATTATTAAAACTGTTTAAAATTGTGTCACTTTCATGAGATTCATTAACTAAAGTATGATTATTCATTAATTTATTATTTTCATTATTAATATTCAATTCCTCACTAACATTTTCATTAGAATTATTATTAGATTGAATATTCATGTCAAAATTATAAGAAATAATATTCTGTTTTGACTCATGACTAGAAATATTGTTCATATCTCTCAAAAATTTATTTTCTAAGAAAGAAACATTTCTAGAAAAAATAATCTGTCGGGGTTTAGTGGGTTCAACGAGTCTATAGCCCTTAATAGTTTCACTATAACCAACAAACAAACACATAGTCGATTTTGACTCTATCTTATTGCGCTTTGGCTCAGGTTTTAAGGCAAATGCAACACAGCCAAAAACACGCAGGTGACCAAGGTCCAGTGACGGTGAACCAGTCCAAACCTGCTCGGGCACAGATCCACCTAGGGAAGACGTCGGGGAATGATTTTTCAAATAAATTGCGGTCATAACCGCCTCACCCCAGTATTCCCGGCTAAGACCAGACTCCATCAGCATGCAGCGTGCCTTATCCATGATGGTCCTGTTAAGGCGCTCCGAAATTCCGTTCTGCTGAGGGGTGTACGGAACAGTAACCTGGTGTACAATTCCCTCATTTCGCAAATAGGCTTCGAATTTCCCGCCACAGTATTCACCACCACCATCAGTCCTAAAAACTTTTATTCGCAATCCTGTTTGTTTCTCCACAAGGGCTCTAAAATTAATAAAATGTAACATTACCTCGGATTTGTTCTTAAGCAGGTAACCCCAGGTTTTCCTACTGTAGTCATCTGTCAGTGTCAACAGATATCTGGCTCCACCCCAGCTACAGACAGACATCGGGCCACAGACATCTGAATGGATCAGCTCCAGCGGTTGAGTAGCGCGCTTTGCCTCGCCGACAGGAAACGGTTTTGCAACGAGTTTCCCCTGCAGGCATGCAACACACTCATCCAAGTTACTTCCAGGAACTTCCTGAAACATTAACTGTTTATTTCTCCGCAGAGTACATAATCCCCCATGACTCAAATGACCAAGTCTCCTATGCCATAAAGATTCCATCTCAGTAGCAACCATTGCACTCTGTTCACTCTGAACTAGATTCTTCAGAGGGACTGAAGAATGCTCCTCACCAGAACTTTGACACACAGGAATGACACAATTCAATCTATAAACACCATTATGGTTGTTAGCATAACCTAAGGAATTACCTATAATCTGAGGATTTTTATAAAAGTTACAACCTCGTTGATCAAAGACAACAGAGTAACCAGACTTCACTAGTTTGTTTACAGAGAGGAGATTTGTGGACAACTCAGGGACAAACATAGTGTCCTCAGCAACAAACTCATGCTTATTACAAACAAAATTAATCTTACCAGTGCCCTCACTGTTAAGAAGATCATTATTTGCTATTGTAACTTTAGTTATATTATTTTTAAAGTCCATAAATAACTTTTTGTTGTTGCACATATGCGCTGTGCATCCTGAGTCCACTATCCAATCATGGTGTGCAGCTAAACAAGCAGATTCTGTCACAATAAGAGTTTTTTCAGAAGATTGCTTATTGTCTTTTTTCCACTTATAACATTTAGATTTAATATGCCCTGGCTTTTTACAATAATTACACACTTTTAACACTTTCTTGCCAGCAACATAAGCCGCACTATTAACACCATTACTTTCTGAAGAACCATTCTTCCTATGCTCCTCCTGTAGCAAACGTGTCCGCACCAACTCGCTGGAAAGCACACGGCTCATGCAGGCCGTCTCCAAACTAGATACTAGGACATCATACTCCGCAGTCAGACCACTGAGCAGTATCTCGGCTACCTCGCCATCCTCTATAGTACGCCCAATATCTGCGAGTTGTTGCACAAGCGTCATAGCTGTCGAAATATACTGTGACATGTTTGTAAATTCACACAGACTGATTCTGTGCAACTGACGCAGCAACAAAACACGCCTGTAAAGGCCTTTATCTTCGAAAACAGATGCCAGATTATCCCATGCTTCCTTTGCCTTGCTTGCTGTACGCACATATTGATGAAGATTGACATCAATTGTTAAGCAAATGCGCGCAAGCGCACGTTGGTTGCGATTAACATCCAGGTCCACTCCGGTCACACAACCCCACGTTCCGTCCAAGGTCAGCAACATTTTCATAATGAATTTCCATGTGGTGTAATTGGAAACACCTTCCAGTTTTGGAACATTCATGTTATTGAAGTTAGCACCCGGCACATGGTGCATGTCGCCATCTTGTGCATGAGCAATTGGATTTTCATGCGACATTTCTCCGACTATTTATAGGTTATAATTATAATAATATTTCTCACCAATTCCTTTGCTTTTTGCTTCTCGCTGCCAATCCCAGATAGAACGCTGGGTGCAGAACCTGTTGCAAAGTGCTTTGTGTGGAAGCTGTTCGCACGTGGTGGCAGCCAGGTGTAGTCGGAGATGTAAAATAAAAGATGGTCTTCTAGCTTTGATGTTTGCACGTTTATTACTATAAAATAAACGATGACAAGCAAATTGAACTTCATGAAAATACTTAAGATAATTATTAATTAATCTTGTACTAGACCCGGACATATATCAGAACGCTAACAGAACCACAGACAACTTAGAGAGAAGAGAAATAACTCGTTCAGGAAACGGAACAAAAAACTATTTAGTGTTGTCAGATCTAAATAAATATAGTGATGTCATGTTGTGTTAAAATACTATTCTAACATTATTTACCTATGGAAAATATTCTGTCTCAATCTAACGTTCCGACAGACGTTTCCGACCGCTTCGGTTTATTGCAAGCTCTCCTGCTATCAAAAGATACTTTTCATCCCCCCATCTCGGAAAGGGTACTTTTGCTCTTCGATATCTGACCGTAAAAGCCGTTTTTATCCTCAAGTGAGTAAAAGCCGTTTTTATCCTATTGATCATAGCGTGACAGTATATAACTTACAGTGTTCCTGGAAAAATGGACTATCCAACACAAAAAGATTTTTTTAAATCGAACCAGTAGTTCCCGAGATTTGTACCTTCAACCAAACAAACAATCTATCCAGCTTTTTCAACTTGGCGTGGGTGGCTATGTCCGAAACTATGAGGAATATCGAAAAATGTTGAAACGAGTCTCCAGGCCGATTTTGACAGAAGAGCCGAGCAGCAGGGGACACCCCGAGGAACAGTTAGTAACTTTAACATTTTTCTTAATTCTTATTTTAACAATTTAACTAAGTTAGCCACTGAAATTGAAAAAAGGAAAACCTGTTATTTAATGTACACAAAATTAATTATTAAAATTATTTTTCTAAAATCCAATGATGCCGTTTTAGATTTTGTCAAAATCGGCCTGGAGACTCGTTTCAATGTTTTTCGATATTCCTCATAGTTTTGGACATAGCCACAAACGCCCAGTTGAAAAAACTGAATAGTTTGTTTGGTTGAAGGTGCTAATCTCAGGAACTACTGGTTCGAATTTAAAAAATCTTTTTGTGTTGGATAGTCCATTTTTCGAGGAAGACTGTAAGTTATATAATATCACGCTATGACCAACAGGAGCCGAGCAGCAGGAGACACCGCGAGGAACAGTTAGTAACTTTAACATTTCTCTAAATTCGTATTTAAGCAATTTAACTAAGTTAGCCACTAAAATTGAAAAAAAAGAAACCTGTTATTTGATGTACATAAAATTACGAAAAAACTGAGATATATTTCATTTGCGCCGAGGCTGGGTAAATTTTGTATGGACCGTGACCCTTCTTCTTTGAATTTAGAACACCGTATGAAAAAAAGAGTAGCAGCAGTAATGGCGGCCGATGATCACAACAGCTGATCGCTTGCTGTGGTGCCCACTTGACGTTCGAAGGTTGTCGAGGAAACAAATTCTATTTTTAAAATTAAAAATAGAAATTGTTTCCTCGCCTTAGGTGGGAAAGCAGAGTGCGCTCCTCGGGTGTAAGGCTGCGTTGCTTTGGGCTAACTTGATGCCCTTGCTTCACAAAGGATTTTTAACTTTATTCCCTCGTTTATTTCGGGTATTAACACTTGAACCTCCTCGCTACGCTACGGACGGAGGTTCACCCCCAGAATTCTCAGTATCGCTTCGGAATTCAATACGCCTCCCTTGGAGCGTAATCTACAATTATTTTGTTAAAATCTCAGACCCGGAACATTCTTGGCTCAGTACCTACTTTTTTATACCTTTTTTTATTTGCTTTGTGCGGTTTTCATTTCACGTCTTGTTGTTATGATTGTTATGGCAAACCAAGACAAAAATAAGTAACTTAATAATTAGGTAGTAGTTTTCAACTACTACTACCTAAGTATTATTTTTGTTTTAATTTAAAAATTATTCTATTCTATAATAATGTCTTAGTTAATACCTAAACTGAAATAAAAGCCTATCTTGTGTTTATACGATTGTACATCTGTTTTTTTTTTTGTTTTTGCATTTAGTAATTTCCTCGCTGAGGTGGGATGAAAAGTTACGTGTTGCACTCGAGTGCAAAGATTTTTCACCTTGTGCTCTTTTGATTCCCTCGCTATCACTCATGATTCTAATTTTTGAATCACTCGTTGCACTCGTGATTCAAATTTAGAATCATTCGCTTGCTCGGTCATCAAACATGAGCACGCGGTTAAAAATCAACTTTGCACTCTTGTATAACAAATAACTATTTCCGTTCTGGCTTTTTATGTTTGTGATCAATTTTATTTGTAAACAAACCCACGACGCACAACGGCTCAAGAAATTCCTAATGTGGAGAAAGTTTTCTTTGTATCTTAACTGCAGATATTGCAGCTGTGGTGTATCTGTACCATTATATTTGCAGTATCGCGGGCCACTACGTACCCATGTGGTCGAAATTCAACATCTACCCGAGCACCAAGTTCGCCATCACTGGCTTCACCGGCAGCCTGCTCAACGAGCTCGCCGATCATAAGAATAAGATCAAAGTTACCGTAAGTGTTCTCATGCTTGTACAGTTGTACTTCATTATCAGCGTATGATGTTCCCAGTGCTGAGACACAGGCCTCCTCTCTGTGAGAGCTGGAGCGGGCCATAATCTACCCGGAGTGAGACCTCATTGTCCTCATTGTTTGTTTGAAGTGCCCAGGGTCTTCATAGGTTAAAGAAGGCCCCGGGCAGAACTAATTGTTAGCGACTTTTTAGAGACTGACTGAAGGTTTCGCTGTTCAAGTAGGTAATAAAAAATTAACCATCCATGAACTAACCTCATCATCGAAGCGTGGCTTAATCTTGAAGATAAATCAGTGCAACCTTATTGATAATTTACGAAACCCTTTTTTACGACATTTCTTTTGATAACGATTATTAGACCTCTTGGATTATATACTATTATTGTTTTGCTGCAGAGCGTGTCTCCAGGATTGGTGAACACAGGCATGGACTTGTCGTCAGATGAGTCTCAGGAGTGCCCTCCAGCGTTGCGCCCTAAAGACGTCGCTGACGCTGTTCTCTACGTACTTTCTACGCCTCCAACGGTCAATGTAAGCGTGGCCTACCACTTAAATACCTTTAATATCAGGACCAAATAACAATAACATATCTTCCTCCCGAATCACTCTAGACCTAGAGAATCTAGGGAGATTTGGGAGCATCTAATCTATGAGTATTGTGAAATAACAGATTATCACGCCTTTGATAACCAAAGGGCAAGGCAGAGGTTTTTTATGATACCTCGTGGAGCAGGGGGCTATATTTTATTGTATTGTTTAGATTTGTTCGTAAAATAAAGTTATCATCGCTAGCAACTTATCGCGTAATCATTTTTTGTTCAAAGTTTGCAGTAACTTTGTGTAGTAACATAATAGTTACCAACTCAAGGTTAATTAATATTATATTAATCGTTGAATAACAACTACTGGTAATTAAATTGTGTACTCCGTTCCCTTAATTTTTGAAAATTAATAAAGCATCAATATCAATTGTTGACATAGTAACAAACATATTATATCATTTCAGATAAACGAGCTTACAATAACACCAGTGTTAGAAAGAAGGTTATAATTACAAAAACATTTATTGACTAAAATGGCACAACAATAAAATGCACTACAATAAGACTAGGAGTTAGAAGGATGCATTGGCGAATGAAGACGAGGCGAGGCCGACCAGGCTGGTGCCGAACTGGAGCAGTGCGCGGAGGATGTCCATCTTCAGGATCCACAGTGGTGATGATGATGATGATTCCTCCGGTGCAGACCTCGCCTGCACATAATTAGATTAATTAGAGATGTATTAACCCTAAAACGATATAATTATATATACACTTGTGCACTCATAAATGTGTGACAATGCAAAATACTTACTGTAAGTTAACTGCGGAGAAATTAAATAAATTATCTCAAGTGTTTATTTTTGTATTTATTTTTATTAAAGTTTTATTACTTACAATAGTTACAGAGTAACCTATGCTAGCCCTACCTATTTAAAATAATAAATGTATAACGGTAACAATAAAATCACCTCACTGAAATATTCCTAAGGTTGCCTTTTCGAGTACTTACACCATCAAAGTTAGTCTATGGTATATTTAGTATTACACATTATACTTATTGAGGAGTGAATTATTATAATATTTGAGAATAATATCTCTATAATTAAATCCTCTATAAGAACAGGTACATTTTGACTTTTCCACGGCTTATGATCTCATTTTCCACAAATTCTACTAGAGATAACGCGTTAGATTTATCGCCGCCAACCACTGCCTCCAGAACTGGTCTTGGACATATCTCCAAGTAGTCCCATTATCAGACTTGCAAAGAATCCCGCTGAATCAGCCATTTTCATTTTTCCATTCTCATCAGAGGCTGATTCTGATTCCTCCGCTTCACCTGCCTGTGATAAAACACATTTTAAAACAATCCCAATAATACGTAAGTTTTTTTCAACAGAACTTTAATATTATGTTTGGTTCTTACCGCGCTGGTTCCTTTTACCAAAGTAGATATGAACTTTCCGAAGAATTCACCGTTATTTTTCTGGAATATTCGTAAGCTCATGAGAAAAAGGTAAGGAGATAAATAACAAACATGACTTTGTATTAAAAACTTACCGCACCACCTTCAGTGATGGTATCAAGAGATGTCAGAAGATAGCTGCCAATGATTTCGCCAGGATTTTGGGTACCATCAGACTTTAAGAAAATACGACAGTTAATAAAATACTGTAACATTTACACAAATAATATAGGTACATTCATGTCGGGCACGCCGCAATAGCGGCGATAAGACCCCTCTTTGAGGAGTGGCTGGAGAGACGTCACGGCGTCCTAAGCTTCCGCTTGACGCAGGTCCTCACCGGGCACGGATGTTTCGGGAGGTACCTGTGTCTTATGAGAAAGGAAGAAACGCCTGGGTGTCACCACTGCGTAGATCGCCCGGAGGACACAGTCGAGCATACGGTGCAGGATTGCCCCGCTTGGGCGGAGCACCGACGTGTCCTCACGGCGGCGATAGGCGGAGACCTCTCGCGCCCAGCACTGGTCGCGGCCATGCTGCGGGGCGAGACGGAGTGGGAAGCGGTCGCCTCCTTCTGCGAAGCAGTCATGCTCGCGAAGGAGGAGGCGGGCCGCGTGAGAGAGAGGACAAGGTCCTCCCTCCGCCCCACCCGCGGTGGTGGACGCCCACGGCGTCGGACGTCGCAAGACGATCTCCGGCCACCGTAGGCGCGGGCATGCGGGCGGCGAGTAAAGGGCAACTCGCCGCCCGACCATGGACCATGCCCGGGTCGACGGCGCGTCGTGTTCCACGCGCGCCTCAAAGAGCGTCAGCATAATGACGAGGCCCCCTCTCAGAGGGCTAAAGCCTGCCGGGGTCGCGGGTCTTATACCATCACCGTGACCCCGGAACATAAAGGGCTATTGAAGGACACCGTGGATTTTAGTCAGTACAAGTCTGACAGTACCTCTCGCCCTGCCCGGGGTGGGAGGTCTCATTTGATGATTTTACCACGATAAAAAAAAAAAAAAAAAAAAAGGTACATTCATGTGTGGTTTACCACTTACCAGCAATCCAACAAAAAGTCCTAATCCAGTCGCTATAATAGCATTTATATCAACACCATCCCCCTAAAAAAAATTGTCATCTGTTAGTTTTTACAAATAATTTACCTCAAAAAATATATAAATTCAACTGTTACTAGTAACTTACGCTCAAGCTGGCGACTATACCACCTACAGTCGCTAATAAAGTTCCCAGATCCGATTCACCGTCCTGTTAAAAATTGTTCCATTAGTTAGAGTAAAATTGGAAGCCAGTTATTATTGTTCCAAACTTACGCCACTCAATCCGGCAAGCAGACCTAAGATGCCCCCTCCTTGGCCGTCCCCACCAGGTATATCATCGTAATCGGAATCATTATCATCATCGTCATCATCATCATCGTCGTCGTCTCCGTTATCACCACTCGAAGCAGAGTCTTGTTTGGAGTCTCCATTTTCATTACTCTCCTTCTCAACGCTCTCTTCAGCTCCATCATCTTCATCTGAATCTTCTTCGCTGTCACTGCCATCAGACTCATCAAGTTCAACTTTCTGAAATGGCGGAGGCTTCAAATCCGCTGTGTAGTCTATATCTATCTCATTGTCGCCAATGTCCTGACGTTTCGTTATCACCTTTATGTGGCCGCGATTTACATTTATTAGGTCTTTTATTAATTTCTTACTATTATGTTGTTATTTTTAACCTGAAAGTTCAGTAAAGTTATTAGTTACCAAATAAATTGTCACGACTTTCTTCATGTAAGCATTGAAAATAAAATAATTATAAAAATTCAACTTACCTTTGATACGAATTAATTCAGTGCAATAAAATCCTTCAGAGTGCATAAAACGTGATAAAACAAAAAAAAATTAAAGCAAAGAGCCTTGACTGTGCTTGCGTGAACTTTAACGGTCAACCAGTGCGGGAATTAAAAGTGCGCGTGAGTTTTGAAGGACCCGGTTTATAAGTGTAAAATTGTAATTGTGTTGTCGATATCCATACATAAAATATAATGCACTTAAGCACGAAAACTAAAAATCCCACACCAAGTTACTTTTTGTGTAAATAATTGGTACCAATAAGTGTTATGAACAAAAAGATTGAGAAAGAGAAGATTGATTGATTAAAAGCCATAAATATATAAAATATAGCATATTTTATATTTTTCTAAATCTTTTTGTTTCGGCACTTGCGAATGTTGCTTTGCAAATAGTAACTTCGGTATGGTTGCATCTTAATCCCCGAAAATTCCCATTTATTCAATCAAGAAGAATATAAAGTCTTCTTCATTGCCTTTATTAATTAACCAATTGTGCGGTGCAGGTGAGTAAGACAAGAAAAAGGCTAAACGTGCCGAAGGTCTTACAAAATCAATTTGGCTTAATTACAGTCGAAAGGCTGGCGAAACGTTCACATAAAATCATGTTGTGATGAAATAAAATATTTCAAGTAAGAGAAAATAGTGTAACCATGAAAACCCTATGTAATTGTGCCAGAGATAAATTGAGAAATGACATTCCTTTAAGTGAATGTTTTGCCAGTAAGAATGTACAATGAAAGCCTTCTGGTATTGGTATTTGATAAACAAGGGGTACTTACATTAGATCCACCAGATCCACCAGAGCCACCAGCTGACGCAGGAAACAGGGAGGTTGCCAAGTTGAGCAGACTGAAGATATTGCTGCCGCCACCGCCTGATGAGGACGAGCCCTGGTTGCTGAAGTCATCGTCATCATCATCATCATCACTGCCACTCTCGCTCCTGTTTGCATCTATGGACACTGTGGTTGTGGAGCTTGTCTTCGAATCGTCGGCCGAGTGGTTCTCGCTGATTTCTTTCTGCATTGAAATTTACACTTGAGATTAAGAAAGATTTTTTGTTGGGCAGACTATCGTAGAATATTGTAATGCATATTTTTTTAAGGTTCCCGATAATAAGTAAGCATGATACAACTCCGATATTTCCAGTTTAGTAACAGTAACCCAGTATTTTAACTGAAACTGGTAATTTTAATCAGCTAGAAACCTGTTCCAACTGCAAGAACTGGGGTTAAGTGTACCTCAATAGCCAGTTCTGAATGAGAGTGTAAGACACTAAAAACAAACTGAATGCTATTTAAGGCTAAGGGCGTTCTCTCACCGCGAGCATTCACCTGTAATGTAACGTTACAGATTCGAACATGCGAAGACAATAGAGCATCAAATTGCGCACTTTTATGTTACGTTACAGGTGAATGCTCGTGGTGGCGGAGTAATTTAAATCTTGTAAGTTGTACTTACCGATCCTTTAGCAGCAGTAGCGTGTGACGATTCCTTAGAAGCACTGTTAAGCGATGAGTCCTTAGAGTTAAGCTGGTTTTCAGAAAATCCTCGTCTTGGACGGTATCCAACGGCTGGCACGCAGAACGCGTTAGCCATCAGGGATAGAATCAGGAACACCTCAAGACCTCGACCGCGCGCCATTGTCATTACTTCACTAGTTACACCGATACACTGCAACACCGACGTAACCATCTTAATAATTTGACTGACAATTAAATAGACCTTTTACTGTTAAACAAGAATGTTGCGAAACTAGTTATAATTAATAAATAATTGAATACTCATTTGTGAAATTAATACAGTGTTGTATTTTCTAATGAACTTGTCTACAATTAGGCTGTGGGTTTTTGCAATTAGGCTCAATGTGTACGTGACTTATGGCAGGTATAACGGTTCATATTGGGGTAGAATGTTCTTAACTAGACGTTAAATTGAATATTATGTTAATATATAAAGCTTTATGTATAGTAGGAGCCATTACTTACGTTAAACACCGAGCGCAGACACTATATTCAAAACTAAAGGACGATGTTACACTGACCCTAGGTTTTAAACTTAACTGTGGATGAATATTAAACAACTGTGGACGCTACGCCTACGGTATTAAAAGTTACATTACAGTTTGTTGGGCGAAATTCTACCAATGTAATAAAAAATATGTGCCACAGTACCTTAGTGACTAGATGTGGTCAAATCAGTAAACATTCGCTTATTGGTCAGTTACACGCCGCTAGGAATAACTTATAACAAAACTGGGTTCCTGTCTTGCAGCTACAGGTTGATGTCTCTTGGTTACATTGCATTTCTAACATTATGAGACAAGTGTCGGTTAATCGGTTATTTTACAATGCAACAATGATAGAACTGACAATCAACTAGGTAAACAACCCATTAAACCTTACCCATAAAGGGTTTACCTTATTCCCATTAAGGGTTGCTTAGTTTCATTTGAAATTAACTGCAGGTTTAAAAAACGTCCTCGCATCTTGCATTAGTTCTGAGTGGGTTCTAGGTACCTACCTACGTACTTATCCTTGTACACGAGTAGATAGAAAATCAGATAATTTATTGTGCACCAAAACAGTTGGTCCCATGTCACAATTTTTAAGTAAACGAGGCGATATAAGCACAGATCGCAGTAGGTATTTCAGTTGTATGTGTAATATATTTCGATCTGGGGGCCAATTCTCGGTTTTAGAGATTGTGTCGAACTCGACTTTTTTCGACAAATTTTAAAAGTTGCTACGTCAAATTCGCCATTTTTCGAAGGCTAACGTTAGAGTTCAGTAAAATTTGTCGAAAAAATGACGTAATTAGAAATTTTTGTCGAGTTCGACACCATCTCTAAAACCGAGAATTGGCCCCCTGAGTGGTTCTTTAGTATTCTTATATTATTGCTTGCCTACAAGAGCCAGCAACAGCCTGTACATAGGGGCGGGGTGTCGCCCCGTAGAAGGTCCGTCCGAACATCGACATTAGCGGCGGCCGACCGCTGCGCTTGCGCCACTCGAGTTGCCAAACGATCGCGACGCACTTCCCTCTGGCCCTCCGGCCTCCGGTCTCCATAAACATATACTCGACGTGTGACACTTCCTCACATCTTGTATCCCGTGTAATCTATTGTTATGTTGCGTCAGACGCCAATAGAGTAGAATACAATTAACTGTTGCAAAACATTCTGAACAAAAATATTTTTTTTGGATTATTGTGATGTCGGGTTGGAATTACTTGATTAGTAAGTAGACACAAACAAATCAATCTTCACGGTGAATTTACATGTCAGTAGGAGTAGGGAACATAGGGCGAAATAAAACAAAATAGCTAAGATTAATAAATGTATTTAGTATATAGTTTAACTCAATTTAGTAAATAAAAATAAACTACTGAGAGTAACAGAAACTATTAGTAGCACCATGCACCAGGATAAGTAATTTGATGTGGTCAAATGTGTAGTCTTCAAAGCGAGGGAGATTATGGAATCAGAGGGAAGAACTCAACTCTCGGATACCTTAAACCTTTGTCAAAAAAAGTCAAAACTCAAATCATTTATTCCAATTAGGCCATCAAAGAAAGCACTTTTGAACGTCAATTATTAAATTAGGAAGGGAAAGGATTGATTCTACACCCTATCCCTTCCTATTTTTTTATCTCTCTTTTCAACATTTCAAAGTTATGATGACAAATAACTACACGAAATGATGACACGCGTTAACTTAATATGATATGTTGAGAATGCCGCTGACTAGAAGAATCGACCCACCACTACCTTTTTTCCTGGATGTCCACCTGTTGGAGGATAATCTTGTATCTACTTTAATCTTGTATGTAGGTAACTGCAGTTACGGTATAATGAGTTATCATGATTTCATATGATCATGATTTGAATGTTTAATAGTACATTGTTCACCGAGAGGAGAAAGTGACCGATTACCATCGAGGGTATCGTTTAAAGGACGAGGCGTAGCCGAGGACTTTAAAATACCCGAGATCGGGAATCGCACTTTCTCTCGAGTGATACATAGTGCTTTATACTACACCTACGAGGAAAATAAATTACTTTCTACGAAAACTGAATCCTCAAACAACACACAAATTGAAAATGGCGTCAATGGCGTCTGCAATTTTCACATGTTCTTTTTTCAAATTGCCGCCGCCGCAGGGTCGCACTGCCAGCCCGACACCATCCAACACACAGCTAGTGGCCAGTGTCATTTTGCAAACTTGGAGATAAAAACTCACTGTAAAAACTTTTTGGCTTTTGACATTTAGGTTACCGGCGCATAGTCTTACCCAAAATTAAAAAAGAAAAAACACGTTAGAAATGGATTTTCATACACTTTTCTCTCCCGCTCAGATGCGTTTTCTCCCCGCATATTTGGTCGATATGCAATGACGTACTTTCTACCGTAAATTTGATAAAGTAACAAGGTACTTTCCAAGCAGGTGTAGTATAAATACATTACATGACATAGCTCTCTTGCTCAGCTATCTCTTGGAGTCGTAAATATGACCGTGAGAGTAAACTAAAATAACTTACATACAATTAAATACATAATTCACATAGCTTTACATATAAGTTCATATAATACACTCAATGGAAAATAAAATAATTGATAACCATTTAAATGTTAGTAAAAAGACTGTAATCTGTGTATTATATTTGTTAAAATTGAATCAGACGAGATAATAACTAGGAAACACAAAAAGAAAGACATTCAGTGGAGACCGGAAGTCCATAGCCATCTCACAAAAGAGAGGCTTATCTTATTAACTGCAGTTATTTTAAATCAATTAACATTTAAATCAAGTAACTAATTGTTGACTAGTATTTTTGACTAGTTTTTTACTCATTTATTTCCATTAACAACCAAACATTTAAAATGACACGCCATCATATTTGTTCTGACGCTCTTTCAACAAAAATAGACAGCGTATAGAGCTAGATATTGACCAACCTTCCTATTACTTACAGTATATTTCGATAAACTCCATCAATCAAAAACAATACATACTCCATAAGACCAAGGCAATCTGACACTCAAACTCTGTACATCTATTAAACAATGAGGCACTTGTTATTTCCATGCATCATCACTCAGTGCCCACGGAGGCATCAGTCCGCGGAGGTCGCAATCTCTCCATGAGCGGTATGGCAACACCGGCCAGCTCGTCCCACGACGCGAGCCGCCGACATGGCTCACACGGACACTCCTCCACGTCTCCTTCCTCAAAGCCGAGGTCCTCGCCCGTGACGTCACCGTCCTCGGGCTCTTCGCTTCCCTTCCTAATGAGACGCTTCGGACCCGCGACGTAGCAGGACGGATCGCAGTCAGATGAGTAGTTGTTGTTCTCCATGTCGAATGTTACCTGAGGGAGGGATTAGTTATAGTAGGTAATGTGAAAAAAATGGGCCAGGTGCGAGAGGTACTCACGTACTAAGGGATCCGTACCATTTTCCATAAAAACGGAATAAAATATGGGAGCCCCCTTTAATATTTACTTTATCCTGTTTTTAATATTTGTTGTTTTAGATCTGTGAAAATTTCAACTGTCTAACTGTCACGGTTCAGAAGTAAAAGCCTGGGTGACAGACGGACAGCAAAGTTTTAGGGTAAATGGACCCCGTTGTACCCTTTAGTTAGTTTAAGGAACTCTAAAAACAATGCCCAATGAATCTTTACGCAAGATATACGAAGCATTTGATTAGAATAGCAAGAATGGCAAGCTAAAAAGTCGTTTGTATACTCACGTGATGTTTGACAATAGTTTGATCACCGACGCACCGATTTCCCATTTTAGCAGCTTCGCACGCTGCGAATGCTGATTCATCATCTACAACAATAAGTTAATTATAAAAAATACAATAAACAAACTGAAAAAATAAAAGAAAACACAAAAAGTACAATTTGACCCCGACGTGATTTGAACACGCAACCTTCTGATCTGGAGTCAGACGCGCTACCGTTGCGCCACGGAGTCACATATAGGTGGGTTTGAAATAGGGGACCGCTACAAATAGATACAAATTACGTAGCAACAATCTTGTTGATAATGAACTGATAGTGATAGAAATATAAATATAATAACCCAATGGATGTCGCACTCATACTATTTATATTTATTGCATTTAAAAACATAGTTTTGCTTTCTTTAATATTACCAGATGCAGTCAAGATATCTTTGAAGAGATAGGCTTGTTGAATGCACATTATTATATGGTAGAAACTCAGTTTGAAAATAATATTATTCTTCCAAATTCGACAATGAGTAGGTAATCAAAGCAATGGCGCGAAAGTATTTCCACGGACATCGAGTGGGCGGCAAACATTTACGTTCATGAAACTAGTTGCTGTTAATGTTTTGAATTGGATTTATTTAGGTAACTTCGTGCCGTTTTTCTCATGGGTATAAAGCTTTACGAGTGTTCTGATTTTAACATAAATACTAGGTATTTATTATCTAAAATCGTGTGTGCGTTTACAACTTTTTCATGGGTATAAAGCTTACGAGGGATTTAAACATAATATAGGTATTATTATCTAAAATCGTGTGTGCGTTTACAAACATAGGAACCAAATAGAAAATCATAAACACAAATACCTAGACATAATTTTTCAGTGCGGGGAAAACGAAGCAACAATCGATCGCTCCGCCACTACGCCAACCGTACCGTCAATTTATTTTGATGTACTTTGGATGTTTACAATCTGAGCTTGTGAAAGGTCACGTGTAGATTTAAAATTGAACCAAAACTATTTAAAATTTTCTGCAAACTACTGAGTTTGCGGGTTTTGTTGAGGCCATTCTCTTTGACAACGGGGTAAACAAACTATATGGTAAACCTGCCTCACCAATAAACACCGCTAGTGCCTCCAATACAAGATGCGCGTGCACAGGGGAGAGCGGCGCGTTGAGGTGCGCGTGCGCATTCCAGAGAGCGCGCGCAAGCAGCGGTGCGGGCGCGGTGTCGTGCCGCGCTGCAGCCGCGGACAGCGCGCGCGCCACCAGCCGCGCGGCTGCTTCGCAGTCAGCGCCCGCACCGCACACGTTCACTAGCACTCCAGCCGCTGCGCAGCGCACGCTGCATTCCTCTGATACATTGATAAACAGAATTATCATCACCTCAGCTTTTACCAACTATGTTAGGGTTGATTTCCAATCTTAAATGACTGCTGAATACTACATATTGTTTTACTTAGACTTAGTTACTCTCTAATATCTGAATCCGACCAAGCCATGCCAAGCCAAGATTGATGCAAGATACAACTGATGGCCTTCTATGACAAGCGTGAGTTGTTCCGCTCAGGGAACGAGATGGCGCTAGACGACTTGTATAGCTCTGTCTCTTTCCCACAACATAACTACTATCGCTTTAAAACGTCATGGTAGGCCACCTGTTCTAGAAATGGAAACCAAAGCCCTAGCACTGTTACCCAAGCAATAATAGAGTAGATAACTGATAATTAATAAACCATTTTATCACAATTGTCAATTCTATTAGCAATATTGCTAAAGTGGCGTTTTTAGGTTCCCTGCCCCAACTCACCATGTTGTAAGAAAGGTTCGAGCCTGTCGAGCGCACCCTCGAGCACGATGAGCTGCGCCGTGCGCGTAGCGCGTGACACGTTGCCGAGCGCGCGCACTGCTTCGCACGACGCCGCGCCACTGCCGCGCAGCCAGCGACACGTCGCTGCAGTTGTTACGTCATTAGACAGGAGAAAACGCAGTGTTGGCGAAAGCGTAGCAATAACGTAGCATTCGCTATGTCAGTGCTACGTTTTTGCTACATCAATGCTACGGTTTTGCTACGTCAGTGCTACGTTTTTGCTACATCAATGCCACGCTTTTGCTAAGTCAGTGCTACGTTTTTGCTATGTCGGTGCTACACATTTGCTACGTGAGGGCTACAATATCGCTACGTCAATGCTACACATTTGCTACGTGAGTGCTACGATATCGCTACGTCAGTGCTACGCTTTTGCTACGGCAGTGCTACGCTTTTACTACGTTAATGCTACGACAGTATTTGCTATAGTCGGCGCCAGATAAGAAAAAATTAAAAGTCGTTAACACCCGTGTACCAATGTTTTCCAATACTTCAAAACGATACAAAAAATGTAAAGGAAGTGTCGCTAACACGATCAAAACAAACGTATCGCGGTACGGGGCGTCCTTGACGTATTCACTGGGCATGAGTTACAAACCTTTTGGCCAAAACCATATTCAATCGTAATTATTTTGAAAGGTACCTAAAAATGTAGTACTTAATTAAACCCTCTAACAGTTAGATAATAATAAAAAATGGTTGAAAACTTTCCGATTATGGAATACGCTCAGTCAATCCAATGCGCAAACCTTATTTGAAATGACACTCGAGACAAAGGACGCGTTAGGTACATAATTACAAAATGGCGAACAGGTAATGCGCCCCTGACTCGCTCTGACGTCACACTCAGCGCCGAGTATGAGGGCATAACCCAAAAAATCGATTTTTTTTGGTATGAACTTTAAAATTCAAGTTTATTATTTTAAAATTTAAGTTTATTTAAAATTTAAGTTTATTGTATACTTGTAAGAATATGAGTTAAAGCTAGATAAATAAATCCAATTATTGCATGTTCTGTAATTGAAATATAAGTTGAAAACATAAATAATTTTGAAAAATAAATATACACCAAGAAAACTATTTTTGGAATCCATAAACCATAGCAATTACATATTTCATTGTTTGAATGTGTATTTTTGAAACTTAAAAAAATACCACAATTATTCTTCCAATTTACGTATTTCTTACTTATTTCCGTTGGGATAAGTGTTTTTTGTATTATGAAACTCGAACGATGCAGTATTTAACTATTAACGACAGTTTTGAATGACGAGCGATCTCAAATTAAGTTTTGTGGACTTTTTGGTACAAGTCGGGTCAATGACTTTTAATTTTTTCTTATCTGGCGCCGACTATAGTGCCGCTACGAAAACATAGTGGAAGCGTGGCTCAACGACAGCTCCATCGCCAGCGTAACGATGGTGTAACATCAACAGCGTCTATTCAGCGTAGCTGCAGCGTAGTACCTTTGCATATGTTGTCGATGGGCACATGCAGCGGGTCTGGTGGGTCCGGCGGCTCGCGGTAGAACGTCAGGTTGTTGAGCGTGGCCAGTGCCGCCGTCGCCAGCTCCTCGCCGCGCTCCACTGACGCGTAGTTCTCCTCTAACGATTTGTCCTGGACATCAATGTTTGTTAAAACTTACTTAGGCAGTGAACATACACGTCAAAGCGGAATTAGCCTGACGCACAGAAAGCACCTTCAGACTTATCCATGAAAGCACAGTCAGTCGCTGATGACTGACTGCGCTGTGTGAGACAATGTGATTTTAACACCGTGTCGAATTATATGCGACTATTGTTTAGTAATGTGTGATCGGTTCTAACCGATTCTGCATCGATGTGTTAAGTCACTTCGTTAGTCGAACAATCCAACACACCACGCTTTTAGAGTGTACTAAGGCCTTTCACTTCTTAAATATGTTATAAAATACGTGTTGTAATGTTGTAGTGTATGTTACATCATTACCGTATTTCGTACGATTTTCTCAGCTAGTTGTAGACAGGCCAGCAGAGCGGTCACAATCCGCTCGGCGTACGAGTCTGCGAGACCTCGACCCACGCGCTCTGCCAAACAAAGGTTCGCGACTACGCGTACTGTCTGAAATATCAATATTACTCAACTCAAAGACAACCCCGTACTTCATCACTCGTACTTTGGTAATCAGAAAAACTCTTATTTATGTTTGTAAATAGGAATGAATACGATTTACTTGTTCAATTGTATGGATAAATGTTATCTCATTGAGATACAATTTGCTATCGAAATTATTTGTTAAATTACCTTAATAAGAACATCTTCATTAGAACCATCTGATCCACCCAAATCTGATCCTAAAAGCAACGAGTTCAACAAGTCAATATAAGAATCAAGTTAAAACATTGTGATCCAGTGACCAAAGGTTGCATGTCTCACCTACTAAATGTAGATCTGGATCAGATTCCACATCTTGCGGATCTTGTGGGTTACGTTGGCTGTACGACTCTAGTATTGTGAGGAGGACATCTATCGCACCTTCTTCGTTGTAAATCTGTTGAGAAAGTCATGAAGTACTTATTACGCCTTTTCGTACTTTTATTCCCGACTCTTTGCTGTCACACTGTTACTGGTTGAGAAAAATATTCGTCATCGAGTAAGGGAGCTTACCATGACGCGATTCGTGCGTTTTGAATTTCTACTAAATAAAAATGAAAGGCCTTTGCCCAGCAGTGGGACAATGTAGGCTGAATAAAAAAAAAAAAAAAAAAAATGAAAATCGTCCTCGCTGCTACGTTATAAATATGCACTTCGATTGACTTGACGTCGTTGTGGTGAGCATGTTTTGTTTTTCATCTTCCCGTAGAAAACCGCACGTTCTATAATATGTTATATGTCGTGCTTTGGGGGAACGATGATTTTCAATTGTCGCACTGGTCGAATCGCGTCATGGTAAAGTAATTCCCATCTGGTAACACAATTATTCGATAAAGCAATAAAGTTCGTGTTTCCGAGGGTCCTTGAACGAGGCCTCAAGGGTAAAACAGAAGTAAAGTTTGTTCATACATCGTTCCTGGCCCGTTCATCGGCGGCGGCCATGTTCCCCAGCGTGTACGCGAGGCGCACGGCCAGCGGCGCGCGCGGGGCGCAGGCCGCCAGCGCGCGCACCAGCTGCCGCGCGCACCCGGCCGCACCGCACAACCACGCGCAACACTCAGAGGAGCCTGACACCACACTGTAAAACATCATTATTTTATGTGTTTTATCTTGGACATCACTGGCATCGGTGAAGAAAAACAAACAGTAAAACGGGGAGATGAAATAAAGAACGCAGGAGTGAATCGATACCAACCTTTAAAAAGTATAAGTTGTAGGATATCAGAACATGCAACTTTTCTTAATTCCTCGATTCATCCTTACGTTCTCTATTCAACCCGTTTTACAGTACTGAGGAAACCTGGACATAATTATTTAAGTTCAAAGTTATGGATTTCACAGATGTGGCTTATTTAACAGATGGCCACTTCCTCGCACCAAAAAATAGAAATGGATGCACAATTTTTCATTGTGAAGATAAGAACTCGTAGTCAAAGCATAGTTTACATTAGAGAGAGAGAGAGTAGGATACATTTAGATCTGATGAATGCCTGTGGCTTTTGTGGGATTGGTCTGTAGGTACCACGTATTGTTCTGACCTGCTTTATAATAAATCAAGAATAATATTCTACCTAAGTAGTCCAATCTCCATGGCAAGTAAAACCTAAAACTGAAAAACCACACTATTAGGTCTAACCTGAGACATCTAGCAACGTTCGTGAGCACGTCTCGATCTGTGTGCAGGGCCAGCGCATTCACGAGCTCAGGCAGCGCCCCACTCGCCAGGAACTCGCCGGCGAACTGATCCACCGCGCCCGCCAGGCTTCGCAGTGCTCCTGTCACCTGGTAGAGGGCGTGCGTGCTCTGCTCGTCCAGGGAACGAGGGGATTCCACTTTCTGGAAAACCAAGATTGCTCAGATTGGTTTTGAAAGAAAGAAACTAGCGATCCGCCCCGGCTCCGGAAGGATGCAATCTCTAGTATACATGTTTTATACATATAAACCTTCCTCCTGAATCACTCTATCTATTAAATCAAAAACCTGCATGAAAATCCGTTGCAGTTTTCAAGATAATATGCTTAGATACGAGTACATAGGGACGGACAGACAGTTGGAAGCGACTATATTACAATGTACTCATGATTACTACAATTACTAAAGATTGCTGAATATGTTTTTTGGAAATATCGTTTCAGTATGACTGACAACAATATTTTGTGGGAAGTCGTGTTTGTTTACGGGTTTTGTGGGTTTATTTGAAAAATTCCTATGTCTTGCAGTGAAAATATTAACTGATAAAATGGTATATGAACGTACGGCGTTGTTGAGTATCTTGAGATGCAATGCGGCGAGATGCGCGGCGCCGGCGCGGTGCGCACGCGCAGCCAGGCGCGGCTCCAGCGCCAGCACGCGCAGGGCGGCGCAGCCGTACACGCAGCACGCGCTCTCCGACACCGGCTCCGCGCGCCCACACCCCTCCACCAGCAGCTCTGATACATAACAACATACATCACATCAAGTCTGAATCCCGAAAGACAGATTTTAGCTATATTTCACTAGTTAGGTTTAATATGCAATTAACAACTGACATAAATCGTGTAAGAGGAATTTGGTTCGGAAAATCTTTTTATTCTATTTTAACTTTTTTTTAAATGGTGACCCTATAAATAGATGAAGAAAAAAGTGTATTAGACCTACCTAACAAATTGGTGTCCCTAAAGAAGTGATCGTTTTTATCATTTTTAGCGATCCTGAATACGAGCTTACAAGCAGCTGCCAAATGTGGGCCAGTCACTCGCATCTAGAACAAAAAATAAAATTAGTTACAACGTGTTGCAATGAAGATGCTACACTGCTACGGCGTAACTGTTTAAGCAAGCTTGACATGTTCTTTTTCTAAGCAGATTTCATGTGCATTGCGGTTTCCGAAACCATGTTTTTCCGATCCTCTGACGTAGACTGCTACGTCGTAGTCGTTCATGAAACCGTGTCTTCTTCTGACAAAGATTTCTAGAACGACGTAAAAGTTTATGAAATCGTGTCGTTCTCTAAAATACGACTGCTACGTCGTAGTAGATCATGAAACTGTGTCTTCTTTTGACACAAGTTGCTACGACGTAACAGGCTAAAACTATAATCTTCTTACTATACGAAGATTTACAAAACCGTGTCTTTTGGACATAGTTTACTACGATGTAGCAGTTTATGAAACTGTGTCTTCTTTATATTACACCATAGCAGTTCACGATACTCTGTCATTTATCTTTGCTTGTATGAACACATATCACATACTGTGAGCATGGCGCGTGCAACGGCGACTAGCACTCGTTCGTCGGCGCTTTCTGCCTGCAAGTACAGTGAGCGCAGCAGCAGTTCCCTCAGATTGCCGCCAGGGGGTGACGCCTGCACGGCGGCAATCACTGCGTCTAGCAACTGTAGAGTACGTTGAGAGTCGTGGGGCCGCTGTGACATCGCCTCTGTTAGCTCCAGGACTGACATACTGTGGAAAGGAGGAAAAGTTTATTTTCGGATTATTTTTAATAAGTATAAGATGGAAGTGGAAACTAATTTTTCCTACTCCTCCATTATTCTTTTCTGATTAATTTCGTTGCAGGATCCAAGACAGGTTGGACTGTTGGACTGTTGGCCGGACTGCGGCTGGGTCGTGAGGTGCAATCCTGCACCGTATGCTCCACTGTGTCCGCCTCCGGGCGATCCACACAGTGGTGACACCCAGGTGTTTCTTCAGGTACCTCCACACCCGGAACTTCCGTGTCCGGTGAGGATCTGCGTCAGGTGGTAAGTCAAGACGCGATGCCTATCTAGGCACTCCTCCAACCTTACCGGGGGTCTTAACGCCGCCATCGCGGCGTGCCGCATTCTCCGAGACACGTCGAGCTTAATTGTCTCGGTACTTTACTGAACGCGTTATAAAAGACATTTGAAAACGCTTAGTGAGAATTAGTGTTACAGCAAAAAGGTAGGGATAATAATTTACCGTGCTTCTAGAAAATATGCGATCTTCTACAGACAAAATATAGGTATTATAAATTACCTAAGTTGTACATTACCTGCCGTACTTGTCCGAGCCATCGGCTGAGGTGTTGGGTAGTTGCACGGCAAGATGTTTGACATCGATGTCGGCCCGGCCCAGGCCGCCGCTCGCCGCGTCGCATGACGCAGCCTTGCTCGACGTGAACTGCCGACGTTTTGCAGTCACTTCAGGACTTATTGCTATTAAAAAGATGTTTTATTTATGTAGTAATAAGCTGTACCCCATGGTTTCACCTTGCTGCCCAGCCTAAAGAGCTAAAAGGAGCTCCTATTGGTCGTGGCGTGATCTATTGGCCATCTAGGTGGACTATTCAACACATAAAAAATTTACAATTCTGATTATACCGCGTTTAAGCTTTATAATACTACTAGCATAGGCAATTGAAATGCTTAGGTTAATCCCTAAATTATATCTTCACTTTGTATAAAAAAAAAAAATTGTACAATCGTTATCTTCTCTTCAGAGAAAGGTGTTTATAAGACTCGTGCTTCCATAATACAAGGCATTTGTGAAACTTGCCAGAGGTGAGGGAATCTTATTAGAACTAAAACATAACGAAATACGGGGGTACATGACAAAATTCTTACATTTAGTGAGGTTATCGCTACTCATGTAGCTACTCTCTGTGCTGCCTAGCGGTCGGGTGACTGAGATTGCTTGCCCAAGGAGGACCTCTGGTTTCAGATCTGTAAGTTAAAAAATAATTACCTAATCGATTCCCAACACACTTCGGAAAAGCTGCAACTCTATATTGAACCGTTAAGTCACCATAGGTTTTTTATACATTTGTTGAAGAGGTTACCAGCTCGGTGGGCCTGTTTTAACATTGAAAACAGTCCACGCAAGGGACGGTTCTTAGTTATAACTGTATTAGGAGAACGTTTGACAAACCTTCAACATGCACTTGTCCAGTAGTGTTGCGCCGATGTAGCGGCTTGCTGCGGCCGCTGAGGTGTGGCAGCTTGGTGAACCCGCCCCACACTTCGCCTCCCGCGGCAGGTCGGATTTCTTTGCGGATTTGAGCCTAAGGATTACTCAGTTTTTTTGAACGGTAACTGAATTACTTATTGTGACTTTTAGAAAGCTTATTTAAAGCGATATGCAACAGATACTCCTACCATCTACTTGATATGAGACAGATACTGCATTTATACTCAAAATTTATACAAGTTTTAAATAGACTGATACTTATTGAAAATTACTCGTAATATGTATCATCATCATTATCATCATCAGCCGGAAGACGTCCACTGCTGAATAGGTCACCTTAAACCGGCACGACGAACGACAATTCGCCACTTGCGTCCATCGGTTGCCCGCAACTCTCACGATGTCTACGCTCCACCTAGGGGGAGGCCTGCCTACACTGCGTCTTCCGGTCCGTGGTCGCTAACTCGCCGCTCAAAAACTCCTTTTCCACATCGATTATCAGCTCCGATTGTTAATTACGAGCGATGTGGCCTGCCCACTGTCACTTCTATTTTAAATTTTACGAGCTCAGTATGCCCGTAACTCTGGTACTTCAGCGAATTTCCTTATTCAGGATTTTTTCCCGCAAAGAAACGATAGAAAAGGCTTTAGGTGCATGCGTTCCATATAGAAGGCCTCATTCATCATTTGCCATCACGATACCGAAGTCGAAGTAAATAAACAGTAATAATCGAACCCCAGGCTTCCTCCGTGTGTTGTGCATGTCAGCGAGCATGTCGTTGAGGGCGTCCTCGTCGAGCAGCGCGACGCGCGCGTCCATCTGTGACAGTGTGTCCTCGCTGCTCTCCGACAGACTCAGGAACTTGAGGCTATGGATGTGGAGTTCATCATTAATTAGATCATTCACAATTTTTATTACTTGTAACGGTTAATTTACTCTTAAGCCCGCTGTATACATTGGGCCAACACATTGGGCCAGCCTTTACAAAACTACTTGACGGTATGTTGGTAGTTGGCGGGAATACTGGCCGGCCAACCGAAAGTTGGCGGTTTCTCGTGCACCAATCAAAAGATCTTGGCGCACTTCGCATACAGTGTTCACACGTTGGCCCAATGTTTAAACAGCGACATTTGGAATTCATTATTTTGGCCCAACATGCTGGCCCAATGCCTTGTAACAATGTGGCCTACCACACGCACAAGCTTCACCACAGTTCTGCCTGCAAGCTTCACAAGTTTTACCAACCGCACGCATGGTGTTCCGTCTACCTACAAAGCGGCTTGCGCAGGCAAAACTGTGCTGAAGCTTGTGCGTATGGTAGGCCCATTAGTTAGAAGTTACGCAGTCCAGAAATCGTTTAAGCACTAAGTTTTTTTTTCACATTAATAAAATGGTTTTATTGCGCCTTTGTAAATACAAATATGTATGGATAAGTGAACGTACTCGTATGAGCTGGGCGGTCGGGGTTCCTTCTTGTGCGAGTTTGTGAACAGTGATCGTTGTGGCTCGCGCGGCGTGTACGGACGACGCGTACGCAGCGGTCGTAGGCCGCCGCCCGAGCCGCCGCTGCTCGATGTGCCGCTCATCTCTAAATAAAAATGTTAATATATAAGTACAAAGCGACAATATAATCTTTTGGTGCTTGAATGACATTTGCAGTTTAAAGGCGGACGCACACTTATCCGAGCCGAACGCGTCGAAGGATTCGAATGAAATGATTTTTTGTATTCTGTATATTAAATCTCATGAAACCTCGCACACTTATCCGCGCCGAATGGTCCGAATCGAACGAAAGGATTTTTTTTAGATTTACAGAACTCTAAAATTCGTTTCGTACGCATTCGGCACGGAAACCTAAGTGTGCGTTCATCTTAAGTAAACACTCGGTCATAATTATTATCCTAAAAAATTAAGGTCTGATTAGTTCGTATTTAGGTTAAGATACAAAAAAGCATTCAGGAAATAAAACAATAACCTCATTGAAAGTCAACGTAGAACTAAGAGATTCATAACATTGGCAACGTGAAAGTGGAGCACCAATGCAAGTTTCACAGCTTTCGACTCATCAGCACATATATCATTACTAACATAGAACTATTAGATTCTTGTTTACTAACCCATTTTAAATGAATATTACTAATCTGTTTTTTTAATGTATTTACTTATTAACTATACTTTGGAGAGAGTGCACAAGGTCCCTACGACCTTATCCTATCGGCCCATTCTACCATCCTATATCTCAGCGCTTCCAAACATCCTTCATAAAAAGAGTGGAACTCACTACTTGCGTCTATGCTCCCGCACAAAAACAATAATTACAACCCAAAAGTTAGTTATAAAAGTTAGAGTGTACAGGGTTTCTTCTAGTATACTTCATTCCGATATAGACTTTAACTCTGTATTTTTTAACTAGATAAGAGACAAGCGCAAACTACCTAGATTTAAAAAATGCTGTGAAGTGCTGTTAATTACTTCTATGTGGTAACAAACAATATGATTTTATAAAACAGAAAAGACCTTTCTTATATTCCGTATTCTAACTAACCAGTAACCAAGGCCTGATATTTCCGCATTGGGAACAATTACAAAGGGATTTCACCTGAATGTATAAAATTCCACAATTCCATAAATATCGCGTGATGCTTTTGGGCGCATTAAATTGTTGACGATCTTTGTTCAGGCCATTAACATAATAAAAGGGGTAGGAGCTTTCATGTACTTTAAAAAACAATCAAATTTACAAGAATCCAATCTATTTGTTCTGACCTGCCTCAAAAAGAGGGTATTGTTACAGGTTTATTGGATAAGAGGGTTGTTTTCAAGATATTAATTTTGTTCGTTCGTGATTAGAGACAAAATTTTGTCAACTATGAAGACTTTACCTGCTCTAATCCAGGTAAAAAACAATGTTATGCTATGTAAATTTGAACCTACCTTTAAAATATCTATTCGTTACGAAAAAACCTTCGTTTTACCTTCCACAAACGCGACAATGACCTTCTGCTTGAGTATAGTGCTATATTTAAAGACTTTGATTTAAAATCTCCACAGCTATGTGAAATATTAATGTAGGAATGGCGTGCGAAGGAGTTCACCCTGGCAACGAAGCCGGTAACAGAATAACAAGCCAGAATGACCGCGTGACCTCGCCGATCAACCACCTCAGGACAACACAAAGAAAGCCAACAAGCCAACACAGCTAGCATAGGTGTGTCGGTGAAATAATACGAAGACGTCGGCCAATAAATACGACGTTCTCGCTGTGAACTTATGAATATTATAGGTGAAGACACTGTTCTAGATACGATAATCGTTTTAAATTGTTCGTGCTTTTATTATTTATTTACTCAGGTAGGAAATTGAATATGTTCAATTACCTATATAAAAGCTCTAGTAGGTGTTCATATTGAAACTTTTAGAATTGATGTTATTGTATCAGGTATCTTAAGTATTTGATAGACATCCAATAAACACAAGTTCGAAAATGAGCCTCCTAGAAAACTTATCGTCGTAAAAAAAAACCGGGTGGCACACAATACAAGTTTCGACATAAAAGAAATCGGCGGAAATCGACAACATATTTTCAACGATATGTGAAACTTTATTGAAAGCTATAAAAGTAATCTGCTACATTTATGACGTCAAACGTGGCGATGCGAAACTGTGTTTTGTTTTTGAAAAGCTTTAGGCGTATCGTGACTGTTCGACATTAGCTCACCTTGTGGAGTCGTGATCGACAAGGTGAGGGCACCGGCGGTGGTTGTCGCGCCAAATTAAACGCCCTATCACAATCGATGTGCGAAAACCGATAACGATTTGATGAATACCACGGTACTGCATCGATTTAAACGAGTTTGCTGAATAGTTATACCAGTTATATTTTTTTTATATTATGAAGCTCTCTAAATAATAATAACTTTATATTAAGGTAAAACGTGGCAATGGTTTTGAGCGCCACTTTAATGGACACCGTTTGTGTCTATTTAAAAGCACGTAATTTGCTTGTCATTATTATTATCGTCTGGGCAATTGACCTGATTAACAGAGTTTAACAGAAGACCATTACGCAACATGTTAGTAGCATCGGTTCTACTCCAGGACTGCTGATGGTTGTGAAATGATAAAACTCGTATAGGGGCTAATTAAGCGAGGCAATATCGATATTCGACTTCATTTTCTTTTTGGATTACCGTTGAAAGTGGTTTCATTGGCCCATTGTCTTATGCTCCAAACTACTTATGGATGAAGAAGTCAACAGCGAACCTACACCAATCTAGTTTACTTTTAAGTTTGAAGAACTTTGAACTAAGTTAGTGTTCAAATGTTTGCTCGCCAAATAGGTCGCAGCTGCTGGGTAAATTAAGTATGTACAGGAATAAATAAAGTATATTCAGGAAAAGTGACTGATTTAGTTATGTCATATGTAAAAGAGATTCCTGATCGGCACGTGTCAAAGAAAGCCAAATACATAGTGCGGTTAGTTCATGTATTGGGCTTGTTAAACAAACAGAAACCAAGTCTCTATGTCCTGCGTATTGCGTCTCTTACCGCCGTAAATGGCAGCGCGTGCTTCGCTGATGATCTCGGCAGACGTCTTGCGGCGCAGTGACGGCGCGTAGAAAGGTGCGCCCGCGCCGCGTCGAGCACCTCGCTCGCTCATTATCTACCCTGTAGGAACAAAGAACCTTGATTAACAGATATATATTTCAGTAATGAAAAGGAAAGTGAAAATTATGTTTGAAACAAACATGTAACTGGATACGCTCGTAAGTAGTGCCTCAGCTACACAGATTCGCGGAACAACAGCTGTATTACTTCAAGCGTTTCACAGAATAGTCACAAACAGTAGGTTACATCAACCTGTTCTTGGTATTTCATATTAAATTCATATTATATCATTACTATTTCGAAGAACTAGTGAAAAGACGCATACGAACGAAGTCAAGGGCAGTGGTGGCCACGACTTACGAGTTGAAGATCGTAGGTTCGAACCCAGCCAGGCGCATTTTTTTATGTCATTTTTAGTCTCATCACCACTGCCCTTAAAACGGCGAAGGAAAACATCATTTGGAAACCGTAATGTCCTAGAACTAAAAATCGAAGACATGTGACATCTACCAACCCGGCAGTTGGCCCTCGTGGGAGATTATGGACCACTCGGTCCAACAGAAAGGAGGCCTAAGTCTCAGTAGTGGGAAAATTATTGGCTGATGATATTTATGTAGGTACATTGTCTATTTTTTTTTTAATTAATTAAAAAACCGCACCGTGCAGCCAACCTGTTTCTACAGTAAAGATTTAGAGAAATTGTAATTTTAACTTATTACATTGCCGATAGTATAAAATACATGTAAAGCCTTGTGAAATGTAGGGCGATGTGAATAAATAATGTTTGTATTGTCAATCTAGTCCATCAGGTAGGTAACATGACGACCCACAAACGAACCAAGTTAATTGGATTAGGTAACTAATATACATATATCACACTATCTGTACAGACCGACGATTTAGAGGGGTTGGTTTCATCCACCCCGCTGCTCCTGCCCCGTCAGAGGGGTGGATGGGAAAAATAGTTTCATCGACACCGCTAGAGTCTACTGTTTTTTTTTACGTGTTGAATTTGTCAAATGAGTCCTCCTACCCCGGGGTTCCGAGGTTACGGTAATGAAATAAGTCCCGTGACAGAGTCTACCCTAGAGGCACTACTACTACTGTGCCGTCTATCCCGTTAAATACAAACGCCGATTCTATGGGGTCGATGATACTGTTTTTCCCATCTGCTTCTCTGACTGTCTAGTGGCAGCCGGGTGGATGAAAGCAACCAATTAAGAGCGAGTTCCACCATTGAAACTAAGAGTATGTAGGCGCGATAGCGATCAGTTTCTCTATTGAAATTCACCCTTTGTAGCCTGAAAATATGAAAAATATTCAACTATCTATCATGACGGTCGTCAAAAGGTCCCTTACGAATCAGAGTCGGGGCCAAAATATTATAATTAACTGACGATTACAAAGATGCCTGGATTTCTCTTTTCTACAAATCTATGATTAATTTCTTCTCTTTAAATATTAATGAAGTAAATTGCAGTCTATTTGACGGACTATTAGAAAGAAATAGTTTATATTTTAAAATCATATTTAAACCAGAACTGCGTGAAAACCGCAATTATAAAGTCAAGCTCAAAGAGCAAAGTTTCAAAATTGCTCGTTAAAATTATTTCACAACTTTTTGTTTTTTTTTTGTGATTGATTGATTAGCAACATACGTAGTTTATGCATCATTAAGTGCTATTTTTCTCTACAAAAAGTTCTACTCATATTTCACTTTTGGGAAGCCCGCCACAGTTATTCGAGGAAATGAGCTCATATAATCAAAACTGTTACAAATGCCAAAAGATTATGCTATGGCAAACGGTGACTAATGTAAAGTATTAGTATCGGCACGCAACTCAATACTTATGAACTTTATCAAACTTATTTTTCCACAAATTCACTGTTTCCCAGTAAAATTGTTTTTCCTCTGAATGTAATTATGGTCAAATAATGTAGTTGGTTTGGCGTATCTGCATGTATAAAACCATCTTTCTAGCAATTAATAAAATAGAAGTAAAATTTACTGAAGCAATTGTTTTGATTAATTTACCTAATTTGGTTAAAAAGTTCAATACAAAATTATAAGTGACCCATTACCGGCTTTACAGTAAAACTAAATACAATTCAACTTATAGGAAAATAAAAACACCACTAAAAATAATAAGCTGTAGAATAAATATTTAAAATCGCAAACTAGAACTTACGGCTATATTTGCAAACTAAACTTACCTCAATCTGTTTAACAACCAAACGTACGAAACACAATATTCGTAGAGCTTCGTAGCACGTAACGCGGGCGATGTGCTACGCGTGCTACAATCTACTGCTACGGTGCTACGCTTCCCCGCTACTCCCTACACGACCCGCCTAGTAGCAAAAGGGGCGAATTGGAATTGGAACTAATTAAGAATCGTACTCGTAATGTATATAATTCGTGATAATATGATTTATTGCAGGTAATTATTAGGTACACTATAAAATACAAAATTGTTTTTGGTACGTGACTCATAAACAATTTTTTTAATTGAAGCTGCCCGCCCCTTGAAAGGGGGTATTATCAGACACAATAATTAAATGAACAATTGGACATCGATTGTCTGTCAATTCAGACAATAATTTTAAAGCAATCCCTACTGTCCTCCGTATTCTTACTCTAAGTGCCTACTATCTATAACAACTATATAGTAGATTATTAACCAAGGGGATAAAGCAGGGGGGGAATAATGCTCGAGGTTTACTCCCGAGCGTAGCGAGGGTGTTAAAAACTTAAATCACGAGCGAAGCGAGGGATTTACGACGAGTCCTGAGTGTAGCGAGGGATTTAAGTTCACCCAAGACTAAGACAGCTTTATCACCGAGGAAAATACTCTACTTTTCGTACCATTTGCGAAAAAAACACAGTAATAATATGAGATACGCATTTTAAACATTAATATTTAACATTAACTTATTTATAAAAAGAAGTAAAAATAAACTCAACAATCAAAAAAGCAAAGGCATCAAGCTCATACGGCCTCGTCGGTTTTCGTAATTTTATTTAACTAGATGAAAATCCGGCTTTGCTCGGGTGAAACGTGTGTCCCAAATACTACACATCAAGGTACTAAATGTAGGTGTCACGGTAAGTCATAGGCCGAAAATAAAGAAAGAAAAAAAAACTCAACATGATAACCGATGTCAATAACGGCGGCTGCGATCTGTCTGGTCAGAAAATCATTAGAAATTTACAAAATACTCGACAATCCGAATTTTGCGGATATATGTTGTCGACTCGAAATCTTTATTTTTTAATGTTTTATTATTCTGGTTAGCTTTCGATCGAGTCTACCGTAATCTAAGTATTCCAAATTTAAATCACATTCTCTCCCTAGACAGAGAATGAAATTCAGTACAACATTCTTTCCCTGTTTTTCACAGATTAAAAATGACTATTGTTATGTTCGCTTTTTGTGGCATGGAATGTCAATTAATTTGAATATACCCAGCAATAGACGGCGCTGAACGTCACCGCAAGTCATGAGGAATGGATTGAAGAATTCGTGGCTCAGTTCGTAAGAGCATCGAATGTACTCAATCAGGTTTTATTCCTGCTCGCGGTTCGAATTTTTCTTTCCATAGAAAATATCAGCTTTTTTTTAATGATTTGATGCTACGTAAGGTGGCAGGCCACGTACCCCGACTGCCCCCGCTCTAGATCCGGCACTGCCTTTACACGAAGAATTAATTACTAAGTAACCGGCTAGTTTCTTCAACTTTGGGAATATTTCCATTCGTTTCAAGTAAAATATTAGATAGGTACCTATATCCAACTCTATCCTCGTGATTATATGGAAAGTTACCTACGAAAGTTATTCATTAATAAGACCGCCGTAATTATCTTATCAAAGGCTTTTACGATATTGATGATTGATCACTATTTTATCCAACCTTGATGTCTGGAGGGTGCTAAAGCGTTAATAACCGTTGATTGTCACTGATAAACTTAGCTCGTACAATCTATATGATTAAAAGATTCATTTTATGGTTGTATATAGATAGTTTACAACGTTTGTTTATATACGAGTAGGTAATGCCACACACTCTGTGAGAGAAATGGGATATATTCCATCTCACCAAACTAACGAAATTCTTGTTAACTTATGAAATGTGCTTCATCAACACTTTTTTTTCATAATTAAGTTCCTTATCCTAAGGGCGTTATCACACTAGCGGTTTGGAAGCGGTTGCGGGGCGGAGCGGCCGCACAGCGTATGCGTTGCGAACACGCCGCGGTTGCGCAGCGAATTCGTTGCGGACGCGCAACGGGATCGCCGCGAACAGCAAAGTGGACGCCATTTTGTACTGCCTCGAACAAACGCCAAAACGTCCCCACCTCAGATCAACGAGGAATTTTTTGTATGAAGACTTTCGAAAAATTCCACGAGCGCTGAAATTTGGCATATGATAAGAGTTACAGATTATAGATGCTAATCCATTTTTTTTTAGCCGAGAAGTTTTTTTTTACCGAAACATGAAAATTGCTTATAACTCTCTGCCAAAAATTCCTCAGCCTAATCTAATAATGGATCTTCCCAAATTCGTCGATGATTTCGTTTTCGTTTCCGGCATTTTCTAAGAAATAACGTCAACAGCAATGTTTCCTTGTCGGAATTCATTTTGTTACTGAGTGTACAAACACGTGACGAAAACGTAACGCATTTGCCACGCGTCCGCGGCGTTGTCGCAGCGCAGCCGCGGCGTGTTAGCGACGGATGCGCTGCGCGTCCGCTCCGCCCCGCAGCCGCTTCCAAACCGCTAGTATGATAACGGCCTAACTAATATAGTAAATGAAAAATAAGTTTATTTATTATTAATTCTGTAAAGCATGCCGTAAGGTAGAATGTAGCTGAAACCTTCACGCATGTATCATCTTATATCTGTACCTACATTGTTGCAAATAAATAATCTGAATGTGTTTGTTTGTTACCTTTTTACGACCAAACCACTATCTGCATTCGAATTCGGAAATTTTATAAATTCGTTTTGATCGACTTATATTCCGAAAAACGTACAGTTCGCGAGAAAAACAACAATAACGGTTATATAATAAATACTACAAAGCTGAGTTTTGTTTGTTTGATTGAATGTGCTAATCTCAGGAACTATTGATTCTAATTCAAAATTATTGCGTTTGCGTTGGATAGTCAATTTATCTGGGAAGGTAAAAAACATCACGCTACGGCCAATAGAAGCCGAGCGGCGGTTTTCACCCCCGCGAGCGAAGCCGTTTGCAAACTATAGTTAATTGCACAAAGAAACGTAAATACACGTTTTTGAACCCATGTCCTCGTCAAGTGGTCTTTGGCTGCTGGCCTTTTAGAGAAACTAAGAGTCACTCAACGAGCAATGGAAAGAGCTATGCTCGGAGTTTCTTTGCGGGATAAAACCCGGAACACGGATATTCGGCGAAGAACCAGAGTCACCGACATAGCTCGTAAACTTTGCAAGTTGAAGTGGCAATGGGCAGGCCACATCGCTCGTAGAACTGACAACCGATGGGGAAGAAAGGTTCTCGAGTGGCGACCACGGACCGGAAGACGCAGCGTAGGTAGGCCTCCCACTAGGTGGACCGACGACATCGTGAGAGTCGCGGGCAACCGATGGATGCAAGTGGCGAATTGTCGTTCGGCGTGGCGGTCTAAGGGGGAGGCCTATGTTCAGCAGTGGGCGTCTTCCGGCTGATGATGATGATGTCCTCGTCAAGTATGTTTTTTGTTGGTCAACGTGAATCATGACGATCAAACTGATTTCAATGAAAGTTACGCAAAATAGACTCGTTCGTTGAAGATCGGCGTGTCATTTTACTATGTTTGGACTGAAACTACAGGCAATAGTTACTCCTACATTTAATGTTGGAAATCGGTGTACTTACTCCTAGCTATAGTTCAAAAGTTAGCTCAATTTATCGTTCCAAAACATTTACAAGATTCAATTAAGACTTAAGATTTACTTCCTTATTTTAGAGTGGTTAGCTTGAGCACGAGGGCCTTGGTTAGATTCCCATGTCAGGTCAAAAGTGTTTGTTTTTCGTACGACTTTTAACCGCCTCATTTAAGGCAACAGTCATACCGGCTTTTCAAAGTAGTAAGTGCCCCTAACCATTCGGGGAATACTGCTGTGATGTTTTTTTTTTAAGTCAATGATTTATGGTCGACATTTTATATACAGCCAAGCCGCGGGCTTTAACTATCATATACTTTAAGAAAACAATAGCAGTTACTTATTCAAATTACCAAAATATATTAAATAAAAAATAGAAAAGATAAGTTGGCAGGTACTTATTATGCGAAAAATTTACTTACCTAAACACATCACGAAATGTGCTCTTTTGTTCGTCGAGACCACTTTTAGGTAATCTATCTTACAAGAAGTAAAACAAATATTTATGTCCAACTGTTTACAAATGCCCTGAAAATCGATGGGGAAACACGACTTTTTCCTATTCGTTGCCACGGCGACCCGTTCAAAACACCTTGCTAGGCGCCAATAGAAATGAAAACAATATTCACAGGTATTCACTTAGTGTGCACGGGAAATCTGTTAGAGCACCCACTCCCTATTTCAACTTGTGTAGCATTTACATATTAATACAGCTTTATAACAGAGATTTCAGAAGCAAGGCATACTTTATAGGTAATATCGTATCTATTCCATTATAAATGACACAAAATCATATACGCTGATTGATGAATCAGCAACGCCATGCCAGCTTTGTGGCAATGTGACATTATATGAGACAAGCACATCAAAGCTAACCAGTACCTATTTTTGTAAAAGAGGTTACATGACACCTATTTATTCTTCTCCTGTCCTCCTATCCTAAGTTAATCTAAATAAGTGACTGAAGAGGCGCCTTCCGCCTGACGAAGGCGGACATCCTCATCGGACATGCGTGTTTCGATAGGATCTTGTGTCGAATTTGGAGGAAAGAAACGCCTGGGTGTCACGACTGCGAGGATCGCCTGGACGACACGCTGGAGCATACGTTGGAGGTATGCCCCGCTTGGGCAGAGTACCTACCATCGTGTCCTCACGGAGGTGATAGGCGACGTCTCGCGCCCGGCATTATTCGAGGCCATACTGCAGGGCGAGACGGAATTTGAAAAAAAGGTCAAAAAAGGTCCTTCTGCGCAGCAGTCATGCTTGCGAAGGAGGAGCCTAAGCGGGCTGTGTGAGGGAGAGGACAGTGTTCACCTCACGACCCAGCTGTCGCGGAAAACGCCAACGACAACGGATGTCGCGATGCGATTTCCATGCAGCCACCATAGGCGCGGGCATGCGGATGGCGAATCTGCCAGGGTCGCACGACTGCCTCATCAGGTAACCTGAAACTAAACAGAATGCTGTGTCAGTTCCTTTCATTCATTTCAAGGTAATTGATTTGGGACCGTTTTTCTAGTAAGAAGAAAGCGCTTCCTATATTTTAAACTCCTTTGCGTTGCCAGGGTAGCCAGACTACGTAGTATCTCGTAGTGTGTGGACCAGCTGACTTTAGCGGGTTTAGAGGCCTGGGGCCTTAGTCAAACAGCATTCGACAGTAAACGACAATCGTTATCGTTCATCAGTCACCAATACATTTTCAACTTTATACCCCAGCGCGTAAAGTTGAAAATCTATTAAAAACTGCTAATCGATAACGAACGAAACAAACGAAAACGATCTGTGAACTTCAATAGATTTTCAACTTTACGCGCTGGAGTATAAAGTTGAAAATGTATTGGTGACTGATGAACGATAACGATTGTCGTTTACTGTCGAATGCTGTTTGACTAAGGCCCCTGTCCAGAAAGCACGATTTACGCGTGTGTCGACTTGCGTGTAGACACTCTCGCGTTCTCGAGATACTAGAGCTACATACATCCCGTCCATGCTCTAGCGCGTAACCTCATTTGCGCGTTAAACGCTTGCAACGAGCGTGACTTTCGACTCGCTCGTTTTACGCGCGAGCGTCGCGCGTGTACAGATACTCATGCCATTGCTACCACATTGCTACGTCCAGATCGTAGAGCATGTTTGTATAAATGTACCTACGGGTAGTCTCTGTGACTACGCGCGAGTCCGTTGCGAGTGGACGTATTTAATTTGAAAAGGTGCGTGATAACTTCGACACGGAACTTCTGATTGACGAATTTGAAAAAGTGAAGCCATATGGGATATGGAATTTTCAGCCTATTCCAATAGAGTCTTTAAAAAGAAAAAAAATGGGATGTTTCCGAGATTTTTTTGTGAAGCTAAATCGTCGACGTTGTTTTGGTTTACGATTTTATTTTTCCATCGACGTGCAAGCCACAACACAACCGCTATTTTCGAGATCATGTTTGTAACTGGCTGAATGAATTCCTCCTAGCGTAGAAACGCGCGAAAAACGCAGTATCTAGACACAATAGAGACGCGCGAGTGAAGTAGCGTGTAAAACGCCTTTTTCTGGACAGGCTCTAATTTTAATGCGTACTCTTATGACTCTCGCCTGTAAAATATTTGTCGATGCTTGATCATTTTAAAAAGTAAGAAAAGAAACTTTTCCTGGCATCATTTACGTTTTAGGTATTTTTAATATGCATGCTAAGCTTTGGGTCCCAAATTATTCGCTCAGCTTGATAATGTTCCAAGAACTGCAGCGTTTCTTCTTGCTACCCACCGAGTACTCATAGATTACTAGCAAGAGAGTACTTTTAGCCCCTTCGTACACTAGGCGACGCAAGTCTCCGATACTTTACGATATTGGTATACATTGACGCGTACCTGTGTCCGAACCTCTGTGGATTTGTATTCCGATAGTCGCTTGGATACCGAAGTCGCAAGGTATCGGATACTGGAGTCGCCTTGTGTACGAAGGGCCTTAGAGTTGCGAGTGTTGCGACGTCAAACACCTGCACGGAAACCATAAAATAACTGAAATGAGTGCACGACGCTACGGTCGCGTTCCTCGCGAGCAAGGAGCTCAAAATGTGGTGTACCAAACCGAAACTGTGTGCGGGAGGCACAATTTCTAAGAAAAATACGCAAGGTTTTAATGTTTTATGAAGCGCTCGCACGCTCGCTTACAATCTGACAATCGCTCGCCGGCTTGGCATAAAAGGACTTGAAGCCATGCCCTTAAAAATTAAAAAAGAGGAGAGCAAGGAGGACTGGATAATTATGTCAATGTCATTGTCAATCTTATGTCAATGAACTGGACTGGAGGAAGGAGGGAAAGGAAAAGTCAAAAGTTGTAAACTAGGTAATCAAAACTAATAATTATGTGACTGTACCCTGCACATTACTGCACGTCTGTGCTGCATAATTTAGCTTTGACGCAAACAAAAAAATATTGATGACTTGGCTAAGCCAGTTAGAGGTTTTTAAAGCTCGTAAATGAACACGTGTGTTGTGTGAAAAAGGGAAGTTTACTTTCAGCATTTTACTTGAATTGAGGCATTTCCATTCGCGATGGAGTCACAGGATAAGCCCAAATCTATGTTATTTTACGATTTATGTAGGCTTTGCCTTGAAAACACTGGTGCGGAGGATATATTTACAACAACAGAACTAGTTCGTGATATATTTCTGTGCACAGGTGTTATTGTACGTACTCTTCATTAATAATTATTATGCATAGATGTTTAGTTACCTCTCAACCTTTGTTAAATTTAATAATAAACTGAATTCTTACAGGTTGATAGCGAAGACAACCTGCCAAGGAAAGTATGCTATCAGTGTCTAGAAATAGTCGTAAAGGCAAAGCGGTTACGAGTGCTGGCTGCAGCTAATGAAATACATTTGAAGTCACTGGTCGATGATAACGAAACATTTTCTATAGGGTTTAATAAAACAGACCAGGTATTGTGAACATTTCCAATAGTATAGATACTTGAAGTTATCTAAAAGTTATAAATTATCCTTACTACCCTATTCATTATGATTTAATGTTATCAGACTTTATCCCTTCAAATTTGTTTTCTGACATTTGCTGAAACTTTAATTGTCATGTCAATTTATAAGTATAAATTGTAGTGTTTAAATTGCCATCCTTACAGGGCCAGAAAGAAGGAATCTCATTGTCACGGAAAAGCAGCACAGATTCAGACAGAACTGTCAAGCTGGAGATAGTAGAAAATTTGCATATCTCTTCTGAAGATGAAAGTGAATTAAAGAAGAGGAAGACATCAGATTCCTCTGAACAAGTAAGAACTTCACCAACCTTGTATCTGTACCTACCTATTATCTTAGCAATGATGGTGTCAATTGACTGGCCTGTTGGTCTAGTGGTTAGTGACCCTAACTGCTATGCTGGAGGTTGTGGGTCCAATTCCAATCCAGGACAAATGTTTGTGTGATGAGCACAATCATTTGTTCTGTCTCTGGGTGTAATTTATCTATAATATTTCTGTAGGTATTTAGAAATAAATAGGTATGTTTATGAGTTGTCTAATACCCTTATCACAAGCTCTTAGCTTGGGACTAAATGGTGTTGTGTGATAGTTGTGGAATAAGCTTAAACCAGACAGGCACCATGTAATTTATAACTTATTTTCTGCTCTGAAAATGATAACAAGAACCAAAAATCTGAAGACACAACATTTCTAAACCATGTAGATGCATGACCATGGTATTTTTAATGTATTATTTATTTATTACATTACCATGTATAGTAAACATGGAAATGCATACACATGCATTAGAGTCTTTTCTTTAAAATATTTTAGGGACCATCATCATATCAGAATGGGGTCGCCCACTGTTGGGTATAGGCCTCCCCCTTTTTTTGCTTTTGCGATATTTCTCGGTTCTGTGTGTCTCGTATCCATTTGTTCCCTGCGATTGGGGATTTTGGGAATAACTAGTATTATTGTTTTAGTCTTCACAAATCATTTGCTTGCTAATTTTCTGTTTCTTTGTGATGTAAGTAGGTATAGTTGAGTTAGGTACATAATTTCATTTGCTGACTACATATCCAGTGTCAAGTTTCAAGATGAAATGAATTGCATATTTGCAAGACTTTCTTGAACATGATATACATGAAATAAGCTCTTTTAAATATCACTGAGTTAATACACTTCTGGACACATCTATTGGCCCACCTTGTATTTTCAGTTTCGTTTGGTCCTAGCTAAAATTTTATATTAGGTCGAGCAAAAAGTTTTTATACAGTTTTGAACCTGGCACATTCACAATTTAATTCAATAGTCTTTTTTTGAATTTCGAACACAGAATTTAAAGAAACAAAAGACAATTTGGAACCTGTTTGTTGATATCAAACAATCGAATACTAAGAAAACTTGGTTTTATTGGTTTACTTGGATTTAATTCTTGTAAAAGTGATTGATATCTTTGGTTTTGCAACAAACATTACTTATTCTTAACATTAAAGTGAGGTTCTATCAATAATCTATGGATACTTCACCTGAAGTCGCCGCCCAAGCTGTGGCACTTATTCAGACCGGACACAGCCAAAGAAACATGAGTGCTCAACTTAATTTAAGTCGATCTGCGGTCCGAAATGTTTATCGGAGGTACCTAGAGACTGGCGGCTTTGTTCGTCGCCAAGAAAGGCCACAATCTCGGGTCACAACTGAAAGGCAGCATCGATTCATCGTGACGACCAGCTTGAGAAATCGTCACCTTACCTCCATTGAGATACAAAACCAACTTCGCGACTTCCACGGAGTATCCGTGAGCGCTCGAACTGTTCGGAGAAGGTTAAAAGAACGCGATATGGTACCACACAAGCCAGCCAATGGGCCCAAACTAACGCGAGCCCACCGAACAGCGCGCCTTCATTTCGCACGCAGTCATTTAAATTGGACACGGCAAGATTGGAGCCGTGTACTCTTTTCTGATGAGTCTAAAATTGTGTTACATGGCAATGATGGAAGGCAGAAGGTCTACCGACGTAAGGGAGAGCGTTTCGCACAATGCTGCTTTGAAGAGAGGACTGCTTATGGCGGTGGCTCATGGACTGTCTGGGGCGGTATATCTGCGAGCGGCAAAACTCAACTTGAGGTTGTTACAGGACCACGGCTGCCAACATTAAATGCTGAAAGGTACATTCGTAAGTGCTTAGAACCTCACGTGATACCATACGCGGACTCTGTGGGCCCAAATTTCCTTTTTATGCATGATAATGCAAGAGCCCATGCGGCCGGCATCGTCAGGGAATATCTTCGGGATGTGAACATCACAGTTATGGACTGGCCAGCCAGAAGCCCAGACATGAACCCCATTGAACACATGTGGGACGAGCTAAAAAGACGTGTTAGGGCTCGTCAGCCAGTTGCCCAGACGATGCAGGAGTTGAAAACTACCATAGAAGAGGAATGGGAGATGATCCCTCAAAATTTATAGAGCGGTTGATAAACTCTATGCCTAATCGTTTGAGAGCTGTGGTAGATGCCCATGGAGGTAACACGCGTTATTAAAATAAACCTTTATTTGATAAAACATGTTTTTAACCGACTTCAAAAAGAAGGAGGTTATCAATTCGACTGTATGTTTTTTTTTTTTTTTTTTTTTTGTGTGTTTGTTACGCGATTACTCCGGCGATTGTGGACCGATTTTCAAAATTCTTTTTTTATTCGAAAGGAGATGCTTTCGGAGTGGTCCCATATTCACCAAGTCAAGATCTGATGATTAGATCCTGGAGAAATCGAGGGCAACCCTCAAATTTTATAGGCCCACATATAGTTTTTCGCAAATATTATGAAGTAATTTAAGTATTTGCGTATGGTAATCATAATCTCATGTAGCTGAGCTGATGATGGAAGGTACAACTCCTTAACTGTAAGGAGTAGGCATCGACTGATTTAGTTTGTGTTCGCTTATCTCCGGAACTACAAGTCCGATTTAAGTCATCCTTTTTTTGTTATACTAGGTATCGTTCAACTGAGGGAACACTGTAAGTTTCATCAAAATCGGTTCAGTAGTTTTTGAGATAGGGAATTTTATTAGCTAATTTTGTACATGAGCGATGTTATTACCGGTGCTACGGATTACAAAATTGTAGTGTACATGTAAGAAAATTATGTACCTATTTGACAAGAATTTGGGTTGAATATTTAAACTAAAAAGAGTAAAATAAAAGCTTTTTAAAAAAAAATGTAACCGCCTTCAAAACCAACCACTAAAAAGAGTAAAATAACCTACAAAATAACTTTTCTTTCGGAAGTCGGTGGCAAAAAAAGACAATGAAAAAAAAAAGCCATCGACTTCCGAAAGAAAAGTTATTTTGTAGGTTATTTTACTCTTTTTAGTGGTTGGTTTTGAAGGCGGTTACATTTTTTTTTAAAAAGCTTTTATTTATTCAAAAATCAATTGCCTTTAACAAGGCGCATATCCGACTTGTTACGCGTAGTTCCATGTCGTATGGTATTCTGAATTCAAATTTAAAACAATACGATCGAAAAAGATGGTAAAATGTATCAGGTTTAAAACTGCATCAACAGTTTTTGCTCAATCTAGCAATTATATTTCGGTAGGGGCCATCGAAACCTAAACTCTAAGGTGGGCCAATAGATGTGTCCAGAAGTGTATATTCTTTTGACAATAACAATCTTTTCAATTTCAGATTAAACCTGAAGAAAAGATAATAACAGTAAGAAAAGATTTGTTTGATACTTCAGTAGCTGTGGTAAGTGGCCCTGAACTATTTCAACTTATTCTCAGAGCTATATTTTAGCTATTAGAGAGCCTGGGCACTTGGCAAAAGGGCGACACCACCTGGAACATGGTAGGTTTCTTTTGAATGATTGTCCATAAATATGTGTCAACCTACTTATGTATAAAAATTAAAGAATCATAAAAATGCAGGAGATTATTTCTTCTTTACAAAATTGATATTTATTGCTATGTAGAATCTTTAAATATAGCAGGACACTAACTAGAGTGACCATCGAAAAGACAGTCTCTTTACTAAAATAGTGTAGGTATGTCAGGATGATGCTTAATCATCCTTAATAAAAAAATCTTCAATTTCTAAAATATTCCAAGCTAGAATTTATTGAGAATGAAATCCTTTTGATCATCTAAATCTTTGCCAATATCATAATTTATTGAGTTGGCTGTTGGACTAAATGTATGTGTTCTTCTAATGTAGTTCCCAATTTCTTATACTGCAAAGCTAAGGTCCATATCCAAGAATGTTTCTACTCCACTGTGCATGTTTCAATTATGAGTTTTGTGAGAGCTTGGAAACCATTTGTTTACCATTGTTTTATATTGTGCCATGTCAGCATTTAAGCAGTATTATAACTTATTTCTTAAATACAAAGTGAATACAATTTATTTATATTTTTTGCAGACTTCATCAACTAAAGATGTCAGCACATCATCTACCAAAAAGAATCTAAAAGTAAAAATAAAAAGAATAAAAACTGAAAATGGCGATTGTTTCCATTACGTATGCGACGTAAGTATAGTGATTTTGAGACAACTACGCATCTGATCAATCTGACATATTAGCTAATATAAAATTAACCATTGCAGGTTTGTGAAAAGAAATTCAATGCATGGAAAAAGTATTATTTACATCAAAAAACACACAACAGAAATATAATTTGTACCCTGGGCAATTGCGGTAAGAAGTTTGCGACTAAAGGGGACCTCGAGAAGCATATGCGAACACACACTGGGGAGCGGCCATACAGTTGCGACGTCTGCGACAAACGGTTCTCGCAACGAGGCAGTCTCAAGTCTCACAAACTATCTGTGCACGGAGAAAATGGAACCCCTGAAAAAAGCTGAGAACAGTTAATAACTTGCATTAGCGCGATCATGTTGCCTAAAGTCTGACTTACTACTTTAATATTTGCCCTTTATGAGGAATGAAAACAGCAAAAGTCCTAACCAGAGTTATATGCATTGTTTTCCTCAAAAAAGCATTTTTCAACACATTTGCTCGTAAAATGCATTTACAAAGCCTGTATACAGTGTTCGAAAGTTAAAAATTACGGACCATACAACGCAGCGTGCGGTAAAATAGGTACTCTCACCTAAGTACCTATTTTACCGCACGCCCCCTTGTAGAGCAGCGTGCGTTTTCTTTACGGTTTTTTTTTAATTTCCAAAAAAAAAAAAAAAAAAGAATTCCACCAAAGAGTTTCACATTATGAAAATAAACAACCTGACTGATCGAACCTCCTTGGAAGAGCTTTTGCTCAATACGTTGTCTCACTTTAATACTAAAGAGTAAATGAGATGAAAGATGTAGTTCTAATTTTCACCACGTGCATGTGGCGCCATTTTCAAAGTCGCGCCATTTTCATATTAGGAACTTCAAAAATTGTTGCGACTAATCTGAGTTCAAGGGAGGAATCTGATAAGTATTAATATGGATAAATGTGTTGAAAAACATTGTATGACACACGTGCAGAAATTGGTATTTACAAACTCGTGACTACGGTACGCCCTCGGGCGCCTTCGGCGCCTCGGGCGTACGTTGTCTACTCGTTTGTAAAAACCAACTTTCCGCACTAGTATCATAAATAACTATTATATGCTAGTTGGGACTTCTGCGATATATTACTGTGTAACAGTATTTTCTTAACTTTGTGATGGAGTAGTTGTGAAATAGGATAATTTTAGGTTTACCTATATTGTTATATGATTGACATTATAAGATAATGTCATCTTCTGAATCTCAAGCATATTATTACAAAAATACGCTTTTTATGATCTAATCTAAGGTAACTGACTAGGTATACTTAAATTCCATTAAAATAACAGGTACTACAAATGCTTTTACTATTTTAAGTTTTTAAGTAACTGTGCTATTTAAGCATTTATATTATAATCAACTATTTTAGACAAGACAAGAAATGCTTCGAATTTTAATCTTAGGTATGTGATCTCAGAATCAGGATATATTATTTTAACATATAGACCATTTTAACTGTTGATTTTCAAAAGCCATTTTGTATACAATCAAAACAGAATCATCTTGCCACTACACTGCAAATATCCATTTGTACTGTATGTAAAAATAATTTTAAACCTGACATTCTTAATAGACTGATAGTAAAAGCCAGTTTAAATTGTGATTCGCCTAACGCTCAAAGTAAGCTGCCTGTGTACCTACCAGCTTATTCCACTGTACATCTATGCATATTACAAAATATCATTTTGATTAGTCGGTTGTAGTACCTATATAGCGACTTGCAGAGCGATATTTGATAAAGAACAATGGCCACTCGGCAAACATGCTTGGACTAGAAAAATCTAATAAAGCGACACTTGATGCAACATATATCATTTCATTCGTACAGATAAAATTATCATAACACGGTCATCAGAATATTTTTGAAAGATGGGAGAATCAAGTAATTATTATATTTAATTGTTTAGGTTATGTCCATACTTTAACAATCTGTGGCATGTAAGTTACGACATAGACATAGAGAATGAACATCATCATCTGTATGACATTTGCCATACTCTACTCTAGAAAGAGAGAAAATAACAGTTATTACTAGCCCAATTGTATCTTTTCTATAAGACATAAAAAAACAGACTGTCTAGTGTGACTTGTGTCTCACAGGCTCCAATGGATCCATTCGTTATGCCTAGATAGACATAGAGAATGGACTGAGCCTGCTCTAAGTAGGCCTAATTACAGATGTTAAGATTATTTAGAGCAGCCACATACATCAGTTTTTTTTACCTTTCGGAATGTATCCGTTTTAAGAACGGAATGTATCTGTAAGCCAGAAAAAGGCTGCCTTGCTTGTGTGACTTGTGTCTCACAGGCTCAGTCCATTCTCTATGTCTAGATAAACATAAATTACGGATGCGTTCAAAGTTAGATAATTAAAGCTGTGTTCACTTAATTAAAGTAGTAATTATTAAAAAATAGTTATAATTATTTACCCAGCTTTTAAAAATAAACTGATGGTATCCGATAATCATATTAATAATGCGTTACATATTGGTGAAAGTCTCATCTAGGTGCTATTTCCTAGTCCAAACTGGCCATTGTCCTTTGCGATTATATGTGGTGAGTTTTCTAAGGCTCAGTTCACTCTGAGACGCGTCGCGACGATACTGGAAATATGTATATTTTCGTGTAGTAAATAGACATAGATTTTGAGTCGCTATTAAAATGCGCACGAGGCGCCGCGTCGCGTCGTCGGGGAAATGTGAATCTTTTCGGAATGTAAATTTAAATTTTGAATCGCTCTATTGAGATATTTGCGCAGCGTCGCGTCTCGGTGTGTATTGGCCCTAAGGCCTAAAATATAATTTGTTTTGACGGCGGTGAGTTCTATCAGAAAACCTAAGGAAGATTTAATTGCATGCCAAAAAACTTTCTTAGTTTCTATATGAGACACTAAAATAACAGTTCCGTTTTTTTATTCGGACGTACGGAACCCTAAAAATGATTACATGTTAATTATAACCATAACCAGTTTTTAAAAGAAGTACCTACCTCCATCAGTTGACTGAATCCTAAGTCATTTTAAAATGTTTAAGACTGCTGAATATGTAGGTATATTTTATTTTCATTTGTTTTATTAAAAAAAAAAGAATTAAAATATAATTTGTTTTATTTGATACAGTAATTACATATAGGATAAGTATTTACATATAATATCTATATTACATTATAATAACACGTTTAGGTTTATAAAATAATGAATGACATAGTTACTATCGAGTTTATAGTGGGACATAATAATAAAAGCAACAATATTTTGGTACAAATATTTATCTACTGAACAGACTTATAACGTAGCATCTACCTTTACATTACAAGAGGAATGAAAAAATAGCAACCGCCAAAGATTCGCACTAGCTGCGATATGTTCTGATCTGACCATAAAGACAATGTTTCGACATCCATGAATAATGTGGTTGTACATTTTCCAGATATTCAGAGAGAGGAGGAGTACAAGGCAAATTCTTTAAACAGTTAAACAGAAAATAAACATTTCGTTACATAGTAACTAATCTAAATAGTTTGACAAACGATTGCCAATCTTTAACCGACTTCAAAAAGGAGGAGGTTCTCAGGTTCAGAAAGTCACAAATATCAAGTCAGGATCTGATATTAAAATCCTGGAGAAATCGAGCGAATCTTTCAATAAATGCCAGCAAATGAACCACTTACTGTTATCGTTTAACTAAATAATTAAGCAATGTTAATGCATTGACACAAACACGAGTTCGAGTAAGGGCGCGTTCACACAGAGCATTCGTATTTCCAAGGTCGTTTCTGATTCGTCGCTACTAGAGGTATTCACAATGCATTTCATCTTCTTCGTCGGTTCACTCTTGACAGAGTGGTCGTGGTCAGCATGTTGCAGCGAGACATCATGCTGCCATAATTCGCCTCACAATGCGACGCCATCCCTCCCTGTCAGCTGTAACTCGTGTGCTCTCATGCAGCGGACCACAATGCATTTACAGTACCGTATTTAACGGACCCGTCGCAAATTATTTTAGTGCTGAATAAATCGATAAGAGATCACTAACTTAAAGAATTATGGAAAAATGATTATAATTATTGATAAGTTAAAAGGATCATAAAGGTGGTCGCACATTTATCAGCATCGCACGCACGCGCGCTTCGCGTTTTAGAATTCGTTGTATGAAATCATGAAACTTCCCCCACTTTTTGCATCGTACGTGTCTTGGTATTTTAGAAAAACGGTATCAGAAAGATGCTGAGTGCTAGTGACTGTATACAGTGCTGAAAAATATGCAACTACCTCAACTCATTCATTTCCAACATACTATTTGGACATCACTTCCTAAAACATCATACCGATTATAAAGCCCACTCCCGGACAATATCACTCAGTGGAATGCATACAGGAGCATCAAGAACGTACACACGGCAACTACCAGCCCTATGATGAGGGAGTCGCGGCGTTTGCGTGCGTTGATCCGGTAGATTAGACTGTTCAGCATAGGGAATCTGAAAAAAAGTACGATGATTTTGTAGCAAAAAGATTTTTGTGGCAAGGGCGGTATACAGCCGAATGTCGTAAGTACGATGATTTTGTAGCAAAAAGATTTTTGTGGCAAGGGCGGTATACAGCCGAATGTCGTTTACTTAAATGAGGGTGACAGACGTGTTATTTGTACTGAAGTTAATTAGAGTAATAGCTCACCTGTTAGTGATGTTGTTGAATGTGGTTTGCATCCGTTTGAACGTCTGCCTTTGTGACGCGAGATGCTCGCGCGCCTCCATTGCTATGTTGAGTTGTTCGTCCACCAGAATGTGCGAGCTATAAAATTTAAATAAAAAACATTACTTTTCGGATATTATGGTTTTTTAATTTGAACTGGACCCTTTTATTTTGGATGTGCTTAAAACTTCACTTTATCAACATGTCTCATCACCAGTGAATTCACTCTCATAAGCTGGAATAGACTCTCCATAGTCGGCAACTAGAGTCCTAGGTTGTGGTGTTGTAGACCTCGAAATAAAAGTCCTTGGTCTAATAACGGTGAATTGAGGTATTTACTGAATCGAAAGTGTATGGCATCTTCTAAATAAGGGGTGTACCATCTGACCTGTGCAAGTGATTTGCCTCCTTGGTGTACTGATCTCGGCGTGAGAGTCCGATGGTTGCGCCGGGCGGAGGACTGCCGCCTCGAAGCAACTCCTCACGCTCACGCCGTGCGTTCACTCGCGCTGAGGTCTTAGAAAACTCTTGTTGGTAGTCCTGACGAGATAAAACAAAAGTATGATATTAAACTGATCAGGATTATATGTTTTGAGTTTTCTGTATTTATCGTCCTTCTGCAGAATTATCCTGCCTGTTGCCATTGCCCTGGCCTTTTCAACTGTTTAAAGGCATTTATTAGATCTATGAGTATAACCTGCTGGACATGTGCCTGACTTCCAACAATTACATTTCAGCATGAATCCACTTTCCATGATGCTGGTTGGCAATTTGTGAAAATAAGACATTATGTCAGCTCATATAATCCCGAACAGGCTGCAAAGCAGTACATTTTGCTGTCTTTCTATCATTCTTTATGGACACCCCAAAAGGGGTTACTGCTTTATTCAGATACATAGTGGATATAGATCATAAACTCACCATTAATATTTCTCTATGCCTCTTGATGGTGTGCATTGTAGCCGTGCCACTTGGTGCCAAATCTGCCATTTTGTCATTTATTGAAGACAACTAGAATTTAACAAAATAATTATTAGATTTATTCCTATTACGTATTGACATTAATTAAATATTATTCATAGCCAATTTGTTTGTACTAAGTATGAACTCTCCTCTTTTCTTTTGTGTGTGGTGTGAGCCTCAGTTAGATTTTACACCAATTACAATAGTCAACTCAAGTCTAAAGTGGCTTAAGATTTTACCTACAGAAAGTGGATAAAACCAGGTGATTGCATATCATACAGTAAGTTGATATGTGACTGATAGTATACAATTATAGACTATACAATACAAAAATAATTGTTCAATTCAAACCTTTAGTTCCTGAGATTAGTGCATTCAACCAAACTAGCTCTCACTCACTAGAATTCGTAAAAGCAGCAAAGCAATAAGTTATATTCACTGACCTTGTTCAGTAATTGCTGCAGTTCCATAGACATAGTGTCAAACATGTCATCACTGTTGATCAGTGGTACACTCTCCGAGCTGAGACCTGTATTCGCTGAACTCACTCCCAGCTTGCTAAATGCCACCAGTTTCACGTCTATGTCGTTCTCGAGCAGGCGGGCTTGCTTCCGCAACTCTAAAATGTTATAATCGTTTCTAATTAATAGTATTAATTGAGATGTTTAGAAGATATTCGTGGGCAAAGTTATGAATTGCATACTGCAGGATCACTATAATAAACAATAGCAAAATAAATTAATAAACTAGACATTATTAGATATGAACATGAAACAAATACCTATAATAGTCTCATTATTCCACATAATTAAAGTTATTTCTGAATTTTTCTATGGTAATCTAAAATTACATGTGATTTTCCCTGTGAAAATAAAACCCTTGTCTAAGAGTTCTACTGTAAAAAATCTTCACAGTGCTAAGATTTTACGTGTTGATAAATTTTACAATGCAACGTCACAATATTCTGAGCAAGTGAACCGGCACACTCGATTAACAGTTACCTTCCCACGACGAGCCCGACATTGCGGTCATTTTGCATGAAATATATTTTGTCAAGTATAATGAATAAATCACTGTTTGTTGTATTTAATTTTGATGCAGTATCTTATTTATTTTCATAGAATCTATGACTTTTTGACTCATTGGAAACAGTTTGCAATTTTGACAGACACTTTGACAGTTTGACTGTTTTGTTGTTATGACACTTTGACAGTTGACAGCACGTTGACAGTGCTGATGGCAATGATGGCTGGTGCTAATTTGCTGAAAGAAACTAATGTCTGTTTTCTTAAGTGCGACAGAGTTCGAAAATATTGATGTTAAACATATTGACTGGCGTAATGCTAATACCTGAAATGTTTATTCATAGTATTGCTATGTTCAAAAATGTAAACCGTGATGAAAACACGCAAAAATTATGTGCTTGCGTTACGTTACAGGAAATAATTTAGGAAATTGAAAATTCCAATAGACTTTGCACAAATCTAGAATACCCGTATTAATATTAGTATGTGATACCAATGTCTCTTTCTAGTGCCCTGGAAATATCCATAGTAAGAGAGAGACAGACGTTGATACAGTACCTACTTCTATTTAATTTTAATTAAAAAAAGTACGTTATCGGGAAAGCGAAGATACTCACTCTCACTCTATAGTTTTTTCGTAATGAATATCTAATTGAATCTAGTAAAAGTATTGGATTGTTAAATTTTTATCATCTTCTAGTCTCGAAAAGTGCCCTTTCCACCGTATTGAGATGACATATCCTTAATAATCCTTAGATTATGCAAATATCATCCTTGCCTCGGAAGGAATAAGATCTATATCAGCTATCAGATTGTATCCATAGTCAACTTTTATCGAACATATTCAACCATCAGCTATCTCTTTCTTACATGTACTATTTGCCCTTACCGAGACAGCTTATTCGCTCGCTCTAATTTCGTCACCCCACCCATCGTCACAGTCTTTCTTTCTTATTTGGTTTTGTAAGCGACTAGTGGTGATTTTTATTGTTACTGTTAAAATAGAAATGTTTATATTGCTACGCCGTTCTATTTCTTTTCCATTAATATCCCAATGTGCATTTAACAAGTGGTGTTAATTGTAAACAATGTTTGTGTAGTGAGAATCACTATCGTATAACAAGGACAAAAACATCTTCGTAGTGCAGCTCAAAATGGCTGCTCCCATTAAACCTTTGAAATTCGACAAAATATGTCGCGCCTGTTTAGAGATAAAAAAGGATATGAGACCCCTATTTGATCAACTCACAGCGACGATGCTGATGGGCATATCGAAAGTGCAGGTGAGATGACAAATTGTTAAGATATTTTGGGAATCTATTTTTGTCTCTTTCGCACCTATGGAAAACGTAATAAGAACGTATTGATAGCAATCGTCCTTTACATCGCGTCATCTTTGTTTAGAAGTCATCAGATAATATGAACAATTTCGAATTCCTGAGGAGCTGCGTGAACTCTCGAAATTTTGTTGAGAAATGTCGTTCTTTCTCGTTCTAACGTGTGCTAAATACGCATGATGATTGAAAAGCAGGCTTGTAAATGAATAATGAAAGATCAAAATTGGAGTTTATTCTGGAAATGTTTACTTAGAAAACTTATGTATTATCAGCCATTCCTATAGTAGAAAACTAGGTATAGGTATCTTGTGTTAGATATGTCTATAATTTTTTTACGAGATAAGTTTAGGATTTACTTTTCAATAGTGATTTTTAGGCTGAATTTAGAATGTAATGTACCTCTTACGAAATAGGAAGTACAGACGCCAGCACATCAAACTATCCCAGTTTATCAAATTTCTATATAGATTTTCAACACTTTAACAATCACAACAGTCAAATCTCAGATCAAAGATTAAAATGTGCATATTATTCGGTCAGTGGGTCATCAAATGGGCGGAGTCCATTGAAAAAAAAAATACAGATTGGGGTAGATTGATGTGCTGGCGTCTGTACAAAAAAATATTGCTCTAATATTTTCGAATCACCATACAATAAATTCAACATCGCTTTCTCCGAAGTGCTACTGTAGTGTTGTTCTGTGTATTTTTCATAAAACCACGTATTTCTCTTATTACCTGTAAAGATATTTGAAACAAGATCATCATCGTCATTTTTAGAGATCTTCGTACTACTATGTTGCTGGTGGCTGTTTTATACCTAGGTATCTCTACAAGTCTACAACAAAAATATAGAGAGCAAGTAAAAATTAATGATCGTACAAAACGATTACGTCGACTTCCCAAAAGTGAGAGAGAGAACGAGAGTCGCATGATCTCTTTCATACGCTAGTCAGTGCCGTCCCGGTGCTTACAACTTTGCGCCCTGCTCTTTCTACCGAATACAACGGGTTCTCCCACTTGCGCCTTGGAGACCTGAAAATATCAAAAATATGTAGTAGAGAAATTCAAATTAAATTGAAAACTTGCTTTGACAAAAATCTGTACGACGTCAGTTCCGACAGATCAATGCAAGGATTCACAGGTCGAATCCGAGAAGTGGTCGGACTTGTCCTACACTCAGCCGCTGGGGTGAGTTCAGGACTTCACTACTTAGTACTCTCGCTCACACGTAGCCTATGAAGCCATTGTCCGACCAATCAACATGCTCCGTTCATCAACGAGGGGAGTGAGTAAAATCTATGAATGAAGCCAGCCCCATGCCATTGTTGTCCTTTGGTACTTAAATACCTAACGCTAACGAAAATTTAAGGAAACAAGGAAGAAAATTGACGTGTAAGGGGTTTGTTTATACATTAATTCACATAAAACATACAGAGTTTAAAAGGACAAATGGATATAAATCGCTAATCATGACTGAATAAGCACCACACAAAGTTGATAGTAAAACATACTATCTTTATCGCTTGTTATCTCATCTTAACAATAAAAGAAAACAAACAGAAGTGTACTTAAAATATCCCCAGCAAAATGTCCCAGCATGGGCGCCAGTTTAGATTTTTTTCCGAAATTCCTACTCGGATGCGTTGTTTTCGTATTCAAGTTCGTAAAGAGTAGGTAACTATACCCTTATTCAGAATATAAGTATAGGTCTCCAGTATACTCCAGATTGAGGGACTATTTAAGTTGACCGCCCATAATCTATATCTATTCTATATCTATACATATAATAAAATTAGAAAAGTTATTTTTGTACATTAAAAAAAAACTCAAAAAATATAGCCAGGGTATTAAAGGACAATCAATAGAACCCATTTCTAGCATTTTTAGAATTTTTGTCTGTTTGTATGTTTATTTGTCCAGGTATCACGTAAAATGTACGACATTAATGTAGATAACTTTAATACACAACGATTAAGCGTAACTTGGAGAGGAATTTAGTTTTTGTTTCATTGGAATCGGTTCAGTCTATCAAAAGATATTTGAATTTAAATTGTTTTAGAAGTATAATTACGGGAGCACTTTGGTCTCACAATTTGATTTCGTACGTCAGTCGCGCGATCTAACTTCGAATTCAAATAGCAAAACTACAACGCACGGCAGATGGCGTTAAAAGAAAACCTGGAGTAGACGTGTTTATATTGAAGTAGCTTTTTTTTTTTGTTTCATCGGTGTGGTGTGGTGTGGTGTGGTGTGGTGAGAGCGGGCATTAGGAAAATAGTCCTACATTTTGGAATACAAGTGTCAAATATATTTGATTTATTTAAGAAAATTCTAAATACCTACACGGTTTATATGATAAACGTGGCCTGAATTAAGCGCTTGCAACTAAAAAATACATTGTTAAATACCGACATCCACGCGAACGAAGTTGCGGGCACAGCTAGTCCAATATATTATTCGTGCCAATTCGATACCTTGAGTAAGCATGGTAGCAATTCTTACTTCTTATCGTGTCAATGACAATCTACATGGACTCGGCCCAAAATTGGGTCACGAGTTTAGCGTACTCCGAAACGTCCACCAGCTCCTGTAACGAATACTCGGTAGGGCACGATATTTGAGTGCCTCATCGTTTGAGGAGCATCACCATTTCTTACTAATAAAAGACTTGGTAAGTGCACCAAATCGCTGACAGAGCCGGTGGGTCTAGTGTCAGTTGGTCGGAGAGCGACCATGTTTATCGATTTCGAATTGGTTTGGGCCGAGATGATTTTAATGTCCATGTATTAATTGATTAAAAGTGAAAATGTTATTTTCGCCAATTTTTGGTTTGAAGGACATTTATCATTATTTTTTGGACATTATCTTGATACGTTTAGGATTTTTCGCTTCCCTCAAACGTAGAGAAAAGCTTAGGTAAAGAGTGTTAACACATCTGCTGCGGCCGAACTTAATATTTGGCACATACCTAAATCTGAAAAGTTGTCCATAAAATGCAGGTGGCAGTAGGCGATGGACTACCTCCTCAGCTGTGTCTCCAGTGCGTGCACCAGATATCTCGGTGCCACGCCTTCAAGGACCTGGTGGAGAGGAACGACATTACGCTGCGGGAGCATGCTGCCAGGATGGCAGAGGAGGTCTTCAAGAGGGAGAGGGAGGAGGTAAGGAACTAGCTTGGTTGGTGATGGGTTGCTTATAGGATGAGGATGAAACTATTTTTTGAATCGTAGAAGAGCAAGTTGTGGTTTACTACTTCTCAGATCTTTGATCGTATCTAAAGATAAAAGCGAAATCTTGCATCGTTTGTTTTGTTAAAGGATTTGCATTGTTCTCTCTTCTCTTTCGTTGATCAACTTTTCAAGTCGCAGATTTTTTGTAATACTACTAGTTATGGTTACGCGCATCGTGTTAATATTCGTCGTAAATAAGATTAATTTTTCTTCGATTGAAGTGCAGTCAAGTTGAATATACTTCTGTGGGGTAGAATCAGAAACCAAAATTAAATATCTATTGCCTATATTACAATTAAGTTTTACTCCTACAACCAGAAAGAGAAGATGTTAACCCTGAACTGCACGGAGCCGTACATGCAGTACATGGAGGTTCCTCTCACCAACACCAGCCAGATCCTGGACGGGTTCTTCACCGCCACGCCTGAGCAGCCACCCGCGGAGACGCCTGACACCGAACTTAAACCAGACTTCGCGGCTGAGAAGGTATATTTGTAGGGCTGTTGTTTCAGCTGCTTTACTCGCGTTATTGTAGGATAATGTCCCTCGGAAACGTAAATATAGGCTATGTCCCGCTATGGCTATGTATACGCTATGTGTATGGCCCCCTTTTTCTGGGATTCAAATGAGTCCTTTCGCCCTTTGTGGCGCGAAGACTTTGACTGTTTAAAAACCACTTTTTTACTTCAGTTGCATTTTAAAATGATAGTCCAATGACAGGTGTGCCACTTCAAGTGCTCAGTGTAACAGTTCTGCAGTTTCTGCTTACTCACTTATAAAATAAGCGTAGCATTATGTACGTCGGGCATGCGGACAGCGAGTAAAGGACAACTCGCTGTTGCCCGGTCGACGGCGCGTCCTGTTCCACGCGCGCCTCAAAGAGCGTCAGCAAAATGACGGGGCCCCCGCACAGGGGCTAAAGCCTGCCGGGGTCGCGGGACTTCTTTCCATTACCGTGACCCCGGAACATAAAGGGCTATTGAAGGACACCGTGGATTTTAGTCAGTAAAAGTCTGACAGTCCCTCCCGCCCTGCCCGGGGTGGGAGGACTCATTTGATGATTTTACCACGCAAAAAAAAAGAAGCGTTATGTACGTAGGAATGTTAGTTTTAAAATAAACCACTTACTAACGTCTTCATACCACTCTTTTATTTTTAGTTGGACCCAGATCTTGTACAATGAAAAAGGTTACAAGGAACCCAACTGGTGTTATTCCAAGCGACCTCCACGGTGTCTCCCGGACGTCACGTATGCAACCTCTGCCATAAGGAGTTCAAACATGCACGGTGGCTAAAGCAGCATATGAGATCTCATACCAACTGGATCAAGGCAAACTGTAAGAAGCCGCCCAGTTGCCCCATCTGCGATAGAACTTTCAAGGTGAGAACAAGTTAAGACTGTAAGGAAGGAATTTATTTATTTTAGTTGCATCGTAGACCGCACGTCTGTGATATACAGATGTACTATCTACAGATGTCTATATGTCCGCAAAGTAAACGATACGGTAGGTAAACTTTACACAAAAATACCCTCCTTTTATTACAAAAAAGTGGTGCGGCGCGGTGCCGTTTTACCGAACCGAAACGAGTCGACTCTTTACGTGCATCCATAGTTCTTATCGATAATAATTGTGTTCACTTCCACAAAGAAATAAACAGGATAAAAAGCGAGTTTATAATAATGTATCCAGGGCCCCGGCATGCTGAAGATGCACATGCGCACGCACGAGGCGCGGCCCGCCAAGCAGCCCACGTGCTCGGTGTGCCAGCGCACGTTCCCCAGCAAGACGCTGCTGTACCGCCACCGACAGACGCACTTCGAGCAGAAGACGCACCTGTGCTCCGTGTGCGACAAGCGCTTCTACAGCGGGTACGCGCTGCGCTCGCACATGGCGCGCCATCGAGGAGAGAGGCCCTACGTCTGCACCACCTGCAACAAGAGCTTCTACAACCCCACGGACCTGAAGGTAGCGAGGGCTTCTTGTAATAGCATGCCAAATTTATTTTTACGTTACGTTTTTGGCGCATTCAGTGTTGATAGCGACTACATAAATAAAAATCCTTTTGGTTTTGCAGACGTCATGTCAAAAAATAATGATCAAATATTTTATTCTTAATTTATTGAGTAGAAATGGAATGAAGCACATTTAAATGAAAATATTGTAGGTACTCCCAAGATTTTAGACTAACCTATTTAAAAAATATCTAATCCAGGTATTTTTTAAGGTAAATTAGGGAATCTAAGTAAGGAAGCTTCAGATAATGTACCACATTTTAATTTCTCGAACTTCTCTTCTTCTTCGTCTTTCACTTTGAATGCGTCCTCGAATGCTCTTTTAGTTCGTTTCGACAAATATTCCGGGAACGAAACGCGAAATCTTAAAATGAGATTACCTTTTGCTTTCGTCGGACAAGCTGGGATGGGAAGCCCTTCATCCTCTATAACTTTCTCGTACGTGGGAGTCACCACGTCTGTTATTTTGATCCTCAGTATTCTATCGTCGAGCGTTTTGATAGTTTCCATGAACCCGCACAACGCTTCTTGTAAAGTAATATTTTTAATGTAAAGCAAGTCGCTAAGGCCGGACCTCACGAACGTATCGTGCGGACGATCTTCAGTAATAAATACAACGTCGGCGGGAATCCTCGTGGGTCCCTGGTCACCCTCCTCTTTGAACCTCACCTCGGTGTTCGGATAAATGCCGGCTTTGATCGGTATAGACAGAACTTTCTCTCGTAGCTTTAGTTCCGTGCAGGTCTCGTCCGTGAACACCAGTCTCTGTATCTTCATTTTCTTGAGTCCTCCTTTATATACTTCTTCTAGGGATAGTTTGAGAGGTCTGACTATACTTGTGTCCTTTTCCTTGTAACCTTTGCCCAGAGGAGAATCGAACATCGGCGGAGGGTTCTCGTAGTAATCTAATAAGTCTGCGTAGGGGTTGTCGGTGCCGAAGAAAGTATGGAATGTTTGTCGAGGTTCTCCGTGGTAGTAGAAGGGTTGTATGTACTCGTTGGGCCCGGGCACGCCTCGCTTGAGTCCCTCCTCGCCGTACTGGTCGTACACGGCGCGGTGCTGGTGGTCCACCAGCACCTCGTAGGCCTCGGCGATGAGCGCGAAGATCCGCTTCATGTTCTCGTCGTCTCCGTGTCGCTCGGGGTTGTACTTGAGCGCGAGTCGTCGGTAAGCGCGTTTCACTTCCAGTTGCGTACAGTTACGCTTCACGCCCAGGATGCCGTAGAAATCTAAACCCATGGTTCAATAACTGTTTCGATTGCCACTCAACGTATACAAATAAGAAAAATGTTATCAAATGCAAACATTAGCAAAAAAACTTAATGCATATAGATGTGATAAATTGATTTTTATATGTTTTGTCATTTTTGACGTGGCATATCATGGTCTGTCTCAGGTTTTGTTTTATCAAAAACTCGTTAACTTTACGACCAGTAGTTTTCAGCAAACGACGAAGTTATTTGAATGTATGAATGTGAATAATAATTTACATTATTTCCTTTTTGTCATAAGGTTCACTTCCGCCTGCACACAGGCGAGAAGCCGCTGAAATGTAACGAGTGCAACAAGACATTCAGGCGACATTCGACCTTGTGCCAACACATGAAGAAACACCGCGGCATACGGAACCACGTGTGCACTGTCTGCAACAAGGGATTCTACGAGGTGTCCAAGTTGAATGCGCATATGAGGGTCCATACTGGTGAGAATTTTTTGTACAGTACCTGATATTTTCATATGTCTTTAAACGCACTCACGATACAGGAGAAAATCCTAGTGTGGGCAGTGTGGGGCAATTAGTTTATTTTAGTTTTTCAAAAGTAAAATAAATACTGACACTGTTAGCCTACATCATCCTACTGCTGGGCAAAGGACTCTCCCCATGATCTCCAGTTTTCACGATCCAGGGCCAAAGTGGACCACAGTGGTTTTGTCAAGCTGGTGCCGCCATCTTCTACGAGGTCTGCCGTAAACAACCCTTCGCTTCGCAGACGATATTGTCGTATTCTCTTCCACAGCGACCGAACTAGAGCTAATGTTGAATCAACTCAGCAATGCAAGCCTTCAGGTCGGACCGGCGATGAATATGTCGAAGACCAAACTGATGTCAAACAAAATAAATAAATAAGAAATAAATTAGGAGAATTGAGTGTTAGCGTAGTTTCCGTAATTTTTTGAAAACATTCGTTGTACGGTCAGGCGAGAGGCCGTACGAGTGTCAGTACTGCTCGCGTCGCTTCGCGCAGCAGTCGGCCCTCATCTACCACCGGCGCACGCACACGGGCGAGAAGCCCTACTGCTGCAAGCTGTGCGCCGCCAGGTTCACCACGTCCTCCGCCCGGAACAACCACATGGTCACGCATACCGGGAACAAGAGGTACCGTTCATTACTAATGATAGCAATAATAACCGTCCTAAAATATTATCTAGTACTATCCCCAATTATGTTTGAAACGGATATGCCAAGAGTACATTATTGTACATGTAAAGTACATACATAGGTTAAGGTTTTCCTGTTGATACCAATCACCCATCTACTGCGCGCAAACAATATAGAGAGTCTTGTGAAAGTTCCATCATCAAAGACGAAATAGTATATTTTGCAACGAGTGAATAAAGAGCGGATTTAAAGCGAGGGCCATTATATGAATCAAGAGCAAGCGAAGGATTTTAATGACTGAATCACGACCGTAGGGAGTGATTCATGATGATTGAATCACGAGCGAAGCGAGTGATTCAAGTATTTAAATCCTGAGCGACGCGAGTGATTCAGGCCCTCGATTTAAATCCGTTTTATTCAAGAGTTGCAAACGATACTTTATACCATGACTACGAGAAAAAGAAAGACTTGAGCGATAAAAGATATTCAACGAAACAAAATAACGTTTTTTTTAATAAGTCTGCTCCACACACACGTGGGTTGCGAAGTAGTCCAATCGCTCGGTCACTGCGCCAACAAGCTGACATTATTACGGAGCAATGATTTAAATTAAGAGTAATTTTCATATTAGCAAGGGGGTTGTCCAGCATCGCGGTCGATGTCGAATGTACTAAAGTGTTCTAAATTCAAACACCAAAACAGTGCGTAAAAGACTAGCTTTTTCGAGGGGGAATTCAATCATCATGAATCACTCCCTACGGTCGTGATTCAGTCATTAAAATCCTTCGCTTGCTCTTGATTCATATAATGGCCCTCGCTTTAAAACCGCTCTTTATTCAATCGTTGCAAAATATACTATTTTTAGGGATTAAGGTTTCCACGTCTTGATCAACTTAAAATATTGACTCTCAGTCGTGACTTGTCAGGTTCGTGTGTCCGATCTGCCTGAAGGGCTGCACGTCTCGCTCGGAGCTGCGCGTGCACTCCAGCAAGCACACCGGCGAGAAGCTGTTCGAGTGCGGCCAGTGCGGACAGCGGTTCAGCTCGGCCTCGTACCTGGCCGTGCACCGGCGGCACCACTCCGGGGAGAAGAAGTACCAGTGCGCCGTCTGCGGGAAGGGTACGCACCACTCATTAATACAATTCTTCAATACTACTGTTATTATTTCTATGTTTCTCTGGACATTCATTTAACTTACTGAAAATCGCATATTTTTTTGGGACACACGAGTCCCCTCTATTTTTTTTGTTCAATGATGGCTTCGCGTTTGACCATTTGGTAAGCGAAGATATGGTCGACGTTGAAGCACGCTCGTCTAGAAGTAACCTGTTCACACTTGTCAGAAAAAGAATTGAAATCACAGGAAAATCTTGACTCAGTGGAACGCAGAGCTAAGAGGCTCGTTGGCGACGTAAAATTGATGAATGCCAAGCTTGACTCATCGCCGCAAAGTTGCCTGCCTGTCGGTCTTCTACAGATTGTACTTTAGAGTGTACCCAAGAACTCCACGACCTCATCCCACCGGCCCCCTTCTATCATCGCACACCTAGACGCACGGCAAATTACCGTCCTTACCTTATTGCTATACCACCTTTTGGCTAACCACCTTATTTCCTATGCAGGTTACATAGAATCAAGTTCGTACAAGAAGCACATGAAGACGCACGCGAAGTCTGAGACGGAGTCGTCCACGTCGGAGAACAGCGCGGAGGTGCCGCCCGGGAAGGAACCCTGTGTGGAGCACGAGACTATCATCGTCACTGAGGACCTGCCTGAGGCGCAGAACCAAGGTAGATCAATAAACTTTAGTTACCTGAAAGAGACGGCGGAGACTTAAAAATCAAACCGTTTATTTCAACTAAGCCAAATATAGGCACTTTTGAATTGTTAAAATAGTTATTGAAAAACTAAGCGCGCTTGCTCATGACGCGATGTAATCCGACTGATTTGTATAGCCTACCAACTACTTCAACATAACAGCGCTCATCATCAAATGAATCCTCCTACCCAGGGCAAGGCGGACGGGACAGTCAGACTTGTACTGACTAAAATCCACAGTGTCCTTCAATAGCCCTTTACGTTCCAGGGTTACGGTAATAAGATAAGTCCCGCGATTCCGGCAGGCTTTGGCCCATTTAAAGGGGGGCCCCATCATTATACTGACACTTAGAGGCGCGCTTGGAAAACAACGCGCCGTTGAACCCGGGCATGGTCCATGGACGTACAGCGAGTCGCCCATTACTTGCCGCCCGCATGCCTGCGGTGCTCGGAGATCGTCTGCCGACGTCCGTCGCCGTGGGCGTCTTTATTAGCGCTGCTAATATAAAATATATGCGGTTGTCTGTGGCTAGGTAGAAAAAAAAAACAGGCTTGCCACGACGACGACAACTAGAACTTAATCAACTTGAAATGAAAACACTCTCATCGTTATCTCAAAACAGTCTAATCTCCTCATGAGCAAGGACTAAGGGAGTTTCCCCATGACGCAATGTCACGCAATTCGACCGATTCCAACTACAACTGAAAATCATCCTTACCACTACGACATATGACATAAACGTGCCGTTGTCTACGGATATAAAAACAAAGCACACTCGCCACGAAGACGTCCAGTCAATCGAATTGCGTCATTATGTCTTAGTAACAAGGACGATATTCATTTTTGGTTAGTAGAAATTGCAAATCGCACGAATCTCGTCATGAACATGGATGCTAACTTGTAAAATGATTTCAGTTCCGCAAGTCCAGATTCAAGTGCAGAACGAGCGCCCTCCGCAGAAGAAGACAACGCGATACAAGTGCTGGCTGTGTGTGAAGACATACATGTATTTACACAACTTGAAGAAACACATGCTGGTGCATGAACAAGTAAGTTTCTATGAAAAGTATCCTGTAGACCGCTCGGGCTGTCCACTTAAATTACTAATGTTCATTTTATGTCGCATTATTCTTGACTAACTTCCAAAATGGAGGCTTTTCTTCATTATGTTTGTATTTACACATCCAGACGGCCAATTTTCCTTTGTTTTTTCATACATTAGCTCAGCATCATAGATTTTTACCATCAGTCATTGGAATTCGAATTTGACCAAAAGATAGGTTGCATACATAAGCGTGCTAAATTAAAACAAAGTTACGGACAAGAACCGTTGAAACTGTCTTACTAACGGACCACATCTAGTTCATTCAATGAATTCAATAACACCTATTCAGTTCAAAAGAAAAGCGAGTTCAAAACACCATTTTAATACACCGATTAAATTTTAAACCGCATCTATTTTCAGGAAAATGGCAGTAACGCAGAACCTGTAATATTCTTACAGCAACAGCAATCACAGCAACAGCAGCAGCAACAACAGCAACAGCAGCAGCAGCAACAACAACAACAGCAGCAGCAACAACAACAACAGCGCCAACAGCAACACCAGCAGCAACAAGCACAACAACAACAACACCAACAACAGATGCAACAACATCAAGTGCAACAAGTTCAAGTACAACAACAGCAAGTTCAAGTTCAACAGCAGCAAGTGCAACAACAAGTGCAGCAACAGGTGCAGCATCACCAGCAACAGCAACAGTTGCAGCAGCAAGCCGTGTTGCAGGTCGGCAACGTGCAACAGCTCGCGGTGCCCATACATGCACAACATGTGCAGCAAGGGATTACCGTGTCTGGAGTACAGGTAGATAACACATATTTCTGCTAGTTCATTCAACGTTAGTTCATAAGCTTAAGTAAGTGAGGATTACAGTCTTGTCCAAATGTCCATCCGCTCTATCATTGTACCTGAAAAATAGGAACGTGTTATAGCAACATTTAATTTCAACGCTCAAAAAGTTACGCATACCTAGAATAAAACGAAAAAAGTTTGGCTAAAACATAATTTGTTGCAGAGTCAGCACCCATACCCGGTGATCTCTTCGGTGCAGTCGTTACAGCTGCAGCAGACGCAACAGGTTAACACGGTATACATTCTACTATGTGTTGTCTTTGTCCGTACTCTATACCAGCGGTTTCACACGCTACAACTAGAAAATTATCCCATGGGAACATAATAACGGGAAAAACTATAACTATTTTTCTAATTTCTTAACTATCTGTGTTCAAGCCAAATCCATTGATAATAAGAAAACTAAAAAAACGTGGGAAAATGCATCGTTGGATGCATGGATTTTAGAAAACTCAATAATCCTAGGCAGGAAGGGCCCATTTGTTTCGGATGTTTCTTCTCAGAGTAGTCAGATACGAAACACCGACCTCATCTAGTTTGTTTAACGTACGTAAAAATTAATATCATTTCTCTTAGTTCATTATAACTTCTCCTGTATTAAAATTAGAATACAATTTAACCAAAAACTATTATTTGTTACAGCAACAGCCGCAGCAACTGCAAGTACAGACCATACAGATACACCCGCAACATCAACCAATACAGATACATGTAAGTGGCCACGTTTGAACCATGTTAAATTAGGAAGGAACAGCTTATCCTAGTAAGTTGTTGTAACCAGTGCCTTTTGTTATTGATCGTATTATTTTGCAGGCGGTGGGCGTGCAACAAGTGCAGCAGCAACAGTTGCACGTCGCGACCTCCAGCTGCCAGACCATGCTGCCCAATATACTGCAGGTATGTTCACACCTTGATGACGTACGAACTAGTTCCCAACATACAAAAACTACATGAGAGGCATAGGACCCTTTTTCGGAAGCATTCCATAAACGAGAGCAGTGGTGGCCCAGTGGTATCGGTCCCGATTTGACTCGAGTTGTAGGTCGTGGGTTCGAACCCCGCCAGGCGCATTTGTGTTATTTATTTCATCACCACTGCTCTCATCGTGAAGAAACCGACATGTCCTAGAACCAAAAATTCAAAGATTATGTTATATCTACCAATGGGTCCGCGTGGTGGATTATGGCCCATTCCCTCTCTCAGAAAGGAGGCCTGTGTCTCAGTAGTGGGAACATTATAGGATGATGATGATGTAAACCAAACGACCAGCCGCATAAATCCAACAAATGGGCGGCTCTCATAATCTGTGATAGCTCGAAATATCTGAAAAATTACTCTTTTAACTATAAATATTTGTGATAAACAGTTGCAGCCAGCCACAGTGGCAGTGTCGGGGCTGTCGCAGCAGGAGCTGGGCGGCGTCACGCACCGCATCATCCTGCAGCCGCAGCCCTCCGCCACGCACCCCGCCGTCTACACCATCCACCATTAACAGCACCAGTGACACCGACCATGTAGCAGTCGTCGTTACTCCCTAATGGAGTGGTGTATAATGAAACAAAAATATGTTAGGAGAAAATCTGTACCGTAATTTCTGAAGAGCAATGTCTTTTATGGCAGAAATGTACTCATAAAGAAACCATATTAAGGAATGTAGTAAAAAAACGCACTTAATGTCAATGGCTTGGAACACATAGGGACTTGGTTAAAAAGAAAACTCGAGATATTTTGATTTATATCTGTCATACTATGGTCATACGAACATCACTGTGTGGACACAAACGACCCCGTTACTACTGTGTCCTTCATGATTAAATATTACATAATTATTATATAAATAATAAGTAGATAATTAGAGAGAAATCAGAAGTCTTATTGTCTGGTGCCTGAGTATATTGAGATTGCTCGACTTTACATTTGTATGTTTGAATTTATGTGTAAACCTAGTTGTAGTGGTTTATCTACAGCAATTTGTAGCGTAACTACTTGTAGTATGTGATTTGTAGAAATAGTATTTGTGTGTATATCCTTTATTGATTTGTAAATAAGATACTGATGATATTTGATATATCAAAATATACATATAGCAACAATGTAAATATATACAATTGTAATGAAATCTTTGTTTTATGTCAATGTATTTTCATTTATTTTATGTGTTCAAAAGGTATAAATAAAACGTCAAATTACAAAAACTTATTATTAAATTTTAATTACTTTAAAATTAAGATAATACCTAAATCAATGCAATTCATCCTTTATTCATAATATCGCTGAACGAATATAACACAATGGTCTCCAATCGAAAATGAATATTATTCTTTTTTTGGCACTTGTGATTCGAATAAAATTATTTACAGTAACACCTAATTGAGGAAACCTTGATTAGAATTTACCGAACTCTAACGACCACTGTGTTACGACAAAATTAACTAAAATCTCGCAGAACTGCCAAGAGGCTTTGCAGGCATACAAAACAATATTTCAATAGAATAAAAACTGATATTCACCCTATAAGTTAAAAGACACCACTACACAAACGCGTAAACTAAAGAACATTCTCGTAAGAAAAGAAGAAACTTAAGATCGAAACAGGATTCTGCATCCATAGACACAGCCTAACATAATGAACCTAGTCAACTGGAACCGTTTTGACACGAATTTGAGAACAGTGTCTTTGGTTTCCAATCCCATTTCAAGATGCTAGGGACAATACCATGCAGTAAATATAAAAAATATCAAACCTAGCCGACGACCCTTACAAAATAATTCTGCTAAACATTGTAATATTTACACTACGATAACACTACACAATTTGAAGGCCACATGTTTCAAATTTACTAAGATTCATTTTGTCAATTGATATACTTTCCAATCACAGGCATAATTCAATGTTTTCTTCACTGATATGGGAATGAAAGTGACATGAGAAAGATTGTTCTAATACTTAGATTTCTCATATTATGCATCCAAACAGAGTAGTCTGGGTGCTTATTACAAGAAAAGCTACTAGATAAGATAATGATTTCATTTAGATAAGAATTTAAAAAGAAGATAGGGCTGCAATATTGGAATCTCAATACGAAATTGTGATAGACTAGGCTGCTAAACATGAACGCAGAAAAATAAATTGACACCATAATATCAGTTGAAAATAAGTAAAATAAAATTTGTTAAACCAAATGCTTGTTTTCTGTGCCTTAACTTCAGATATCGTAACAAATGAAGCACCCATTTCAGTCAACTCCAATCATAATGTTACAGCCAATAGTGATGTACAGTCCCAAAATAATTTAAACTTTAATATTGAATAGATTCTGACTATTTCAACCAATGAAGTCAGTCAGTATTATTAAAATCCATACAGTATTAACCAAGATACTTCAACTATCGACTCATAACAAAACATTTGGGAGTCGTCATCACTTGGGGTTGAAAATTGTTGTCTTGAACTGCACAATGTAACCAATGTCATTCGTCATTCATTCATCATGCGTGCACTATACGCTCTGCGCGCTGCAGTCGCTGTCAGGTGAGTGTTCCGGCTCGTAGCGGATGTAAGCGTTGTGCAGCGTGAGGCCGGGCGGCAGCTTCACGTCGCGGAAGTACCGGTGTCGCCGTGCGTCCTTCGCGGAGATACGCTTTATTGGATCATACACCAACATCTTTTGAAGCAGGTCCATGCCGACCTCGTCTAGGTTTTGTACCTGGAATGTAACTCAATGTCAGTAAACTCGTTTTTGTAAAGAAAATTAAGCAGATTGGAGATTTTAAGTGAACATCTAGTGTTTCTTTCATTGAATCAGAAGAATATTTTTTTTTTGTACAATAATCAATGGTTAAGTTAAGACTTACATGATTATGTAGGTTGAAAGTAGTCCAATTAGGGAATGTAGGTTTGTAGTCCGGCAGAGATGACACTCCTGGCCAGATGTCTTCAGTAGGGGTGCGCAACATTCTGTAAAGGCACATTCAAAAATTTATAAAACAATGGTCTATCACTTATAACTACATATTATGTGTGTTAACTTTTATCATTGTAAGATGAGACTGAGTTGTTTTCAAAACTAATTTTTTACCTGAAAATGCGAAACAGCTGGTCAATCTCAGAGTCTCCTTGGAACAGAGGTTTTTTCGAAGACATCTCTGAGAATATGCAGCCAACAGACCACATGTCAATGGGGCAAGAATATCTGAAATGAAATGGTTAATTAATTTTAGTATAGGTTGATTTTTCTCTTAGGTTTTGGAAATCAGACAGGCAGTTGTTCTATTCAAAGAAAATCCGATAAGATAACCTACATCTAATGAGACTAGAAGTCAATCATAATGATATGATAACACTAGGTTGATGAAAATGTGTTGAAGTTCAAATATTAGGGTAAACACTTTTTATAAAACAAAGTGTTAGTAGTTCTACAGCAACACGTTGCAAAGTACAAAAATAATAAAAGTGTAGAAAGAATAGTTATGCTAACTCACCTCTGACTGCCTAGTAAGACTTCAGGAGCTCTGTACCACAGTGTGACCACCTCATGAGTGTACACTCTCACAGGTACTCCAAATGCACGGCCCAGACCAAAGTCAGCCACCTGTGATAGTCAATCAACCAAAATTATCATCACTACATAGTATGAAACAAAGTCGCTTTCTGCTGTCTGTCCCCTTGTATGATTATATCTTTAAAAGTATGCACCCTATTTGGGATAAGGTTTTTTTTTAATACACAAAATAATTCAAGAGGAAGGTTTTAATATAATATGTATATAACATGCATAATATAGTAGAGATTTCACCCATACGGAGCCGGGATGGGTCGCTAGTAATAGATACATAATAAATATGCATTAACAGCATAATTGAAGTCATTAACAGCCAACAGACAAGTCTGGATAAAGTTGGGTCATACATGGTACTTTGAATAAACCTAGCCTGTAAGACCATCATTATAATCAATAATAAAGGTATTGACTGATTGAAAGAGCACTGACCTAAAGACTTATTTATAATATTTCCATTAAAAGGTTTTAATGCATGTCTCTTTTAAATAATTATAATTTGAATTTAGATTTTGAATAATTATAATTTTAGCAAGGCTAGGGAAGGAATACAGTAATAGCAACTTATTTTCCCTTTGAAATTATTCCTACTATTTGATGTTCATCCTATCATTCAGAAATCAATTAAATGTATAATATAAAACAAAAATGCTGATATTAATTAAAAACTTACTTTAATAATTCCAGTCTTATCAATGAGCAAGTTCTGCGGCTTGAGATCCCTGTGCAGTATGCGTCGCTGGTGGCAGTAGAGGATGGCATTGTTGATCTGGTACAAGTAGCTCTTCACCACGCCTGGGTCCATAAACTGTAACATAGGGATATTGTTGGTAGTACATTTAAGCACATAGAAACAAATTAAATATTTTCACACATTTTGCAGTTTTCTGGTCAGGATCAAGATTTTATGTTGGTTAAGATGGTTTTGCAACCAAGTAGTTACAGAATTTTAATGTAAATATCAAGTTGGCCTTGCCTATAATGTTGTACACACTGGACAAAGTTATCAGGTCATTTGTTATAACATATTTCTAAACTTAAATAAAATGTACCTCAATGGATTCCATTGTGTGGACATTATCTTGTTCTCATCTAGCGCATATTAATTTACATGTGTAAATCAGATTATGAATATTAAAATGAATTATTAATACACACCTTTCCAGATCCAAGCGAGTCCATATATTTCTTCAAGTCCATGGAAAGAAACTCGAAGATAAGATAAAGTCGACTTTCCTCCATGAGTACATCTTCTAATTTGACTATGTTAGGATGGTTGAGCTCCTTCAGAAGAGAAATTTCTCTGCAATGATGAAAGATTGCTGGAGGTTATGTTGTGACTTGTGGAATATTTCGACAATTTTGAATAAGCTCGACACGTAAATCGATTAGAGACGTGGAATTAAAGAGTGTACAGCAATTTACCTGATCGCTGTAGACGGGATACCTTCATCTTCAGACTCCAAGCGAATTTTTTTCATGGCCACAAACTGTCCAGTTATTTTGTTTTTTCCTTTGTACACTACACCATAAGTACCTTCACCGATTTTCTCAATCTTGAGAAAATCGTCCATGTTGAGGCTGGGAATTTTGTTAGTTTTTCAGGTAAAACTGTGGGAGGGAAGTCCTCACCAAACCCTCGGGTTATTTCAAAAGAAACTTACACATCCGTTGTTAATACAAATATATGTGAAACAGATTACTTATTAAGCAATAATTTCATAAATTTTAATGATTTAAACAAAATTATTAATTAGTTTTTTAGTAAAATGGCTCGAATATCGTTAACGTTCCACAACGACTTTCAAACGTAATTTTTTGAATTGTTTGTAGCCATGTCAACTTTTCTCGTTATTGTCTATGTTTTAATCGTGTTCCAACGCCACAGGAGGTAATTTTAGCATACTTTATGACGTTAAGTATGTGTTTAACATTACATAATGCTACAAAATAGTAACCCATACATTTTTGAACTGGACCGCAACTTTAAAAAACCATGGACTAGCATACTTTAAAGATTCTATAAAGTTGCGTTTACACAAGACAATAATAATATGCAGTCAGTTTACAGTTATTTTAGTCAAACTAAAGAAATTATCAGGAAATTATGTAATTAAATTAGTAGAATTTAGTGAATTTAATTTAATCATTTTTGCATGTTTGACGTGTCTGATTCTTTTGGTTTTTGGATATTACCTACGCGTTCGATTCCATCTGATTCCAACCCATAACTTTACGTGATATGCTTTGGTTGGTCTATAAGCCGCCCTGCACGAGCGCTTTTTTACTGGGGCGTTAAGAAAGCGCCGAAATAGAACAAATGCATTTGCGTTAGTTTCCATCACAGACTTATTATAGAGTATACCACAGGAGTATACACTGTTTCCATGTATCTGATGATCTGTCCCATGATCTGTCCACACCACAGCGAGACATTGTCCACACATCAGTGCTATTTTAGGGCGGCGCTTTTTTTCGAACTGTATTTGATTATAAGTACTGTGATATTTTAGTTCAATTTACCTTTTTATTAAAACTTATGAAATGCATTTGTCTTATTTCGGGCAAAGTCGGTTATTAAACAAGGTAAAATAGCAATGCAACCTTTCTGATCTCATTCATAATACTGGATGTTATCGGTCGAAACAATTTGGAATGCCACTTTTTCTTTTAATTTATTTTTTACATTTGTAAATGGCTTTTTATTTCGTTATATCAGCCAGTTAAAAAAAAAATAATGTAACGAGACCTCCGTGTTGTTAAAAAAGTATTTGCACCTGTTTTAACAGATTTAGCGGACTCTACAATACCTATTATAAGATGAGCATTATTTGTACCGTCTAGCACTAGCATTGAAGTTTGTTCGATGATTGAATAAAGGTGGTATTTATTTTCTAAATTATTTGACCTATTTCACTTAAATATTTAGTCGTAATAATTGAAATATCTATAAAATGATAGTTGATCAACAAAAATATTGTTCAATACAATTGACCGTGTATGGCCTGCCTGGGCCTACCTGACATTAGGCTCATTAAGCACTGTCGACTGGTCGCCGGCGTCTTGGTCGACAGCCACTGTAACTTTTATTAGTACAAATAGGTGTTTACGCACTTGGTCGCCGGTCGCTCGCCTATGTTTCGGTCGCCGAGGAACTGGAGCCTTAGCCAAACAGCATACGACAGCAGACGACAATCGTTGTCGTTCATCAGTCACCAATACATTTTCAACTCTATACCTTAGTGCGTAAAGTTGAAAATCTATTAAAAACTGCTGGTCGAAAACGAACGAAACAAACGAAAACGATCTGTGAACTTCAATAGATTTTCAACTTAACGCTCTGGGGTATAAATTTGAAAATGTATTGGTGATTGATGAACAATAACGATTGTCGTCTGCTGTCGTATGCTGTTTGACTAAGGCCCCTGAATCGTTGGCGACCAGTCGACAGTGCGTAATGACTCTTGCGTGCGTAATAGCAGCTTGTGGTGCTGTCATACACCGATTTGCTCAAATATGGCAGTTCCTCAGCTCCGTAGTAGCCCGCGAAATTCACACATGTGTTTTTTGCAATTTGCTTCTCACTAAAATATCAGTGACAAGTTTTGAATTGATCAAAATTTGATTCGCGACAGTATAAAGTATGATTTTAAATAGAAGAATGGATCTCCTTTCGCTCTTACAAAGATTTGGTCAAACTAGGTAAAATTTCCGAAATCTCGTAAGATTTTGGAAATTTTAAGCTTCTATCAGCGGCCCAGGAAAAGAATTCCTGGAAGGCATTGGGGCAGGCCTTTGCTCAGCAGTGGGACAGATAGGCTATTAAAAAAAAAAAACATGATTTCATGTGGTGGTCGTGGGTGGTCGTAACCACGGATAGAAGCTAATTTATATGTTAACATAATAAATAATAGTAGATTACGCACCAAGGGAGTAAAGCATTGCCTTACGTCACGGGCGTATTGAATCCCGAAACGACACTAAGGATTCTGAGGTGAACCTCCGTAGCGCAGCGAGGAGGTTCAAGTGTTAATTCCCGAGTGAAACGAGGGAATTATGTTAAGAATCCTTAGTGTAGCGAGGGATTCAAGTCAGCCCAAGACAAGGCAGCTTTACTCCCGAGGAGCGTACTCTGCTTTTCACACCTACTGCGAGGAAATAAATTCGATTTTTGAAATTTGATGTGGTACGACAACCTTCGAACGTGAAGTTGGCACCCCTGTAAGCGAACAGCTGTTGCTGCCAGCGGCCGCCATTACTGATACGACTCCTTGGTGAAAGTTTTCATACGGTTTTCTTTGAAGTTCCAAATTCAAATCACATTATTCCCACGGGAATAATGAAATTCAGTAGGTACATATATTATTCCCGGCTCGAGCGAGGGGGAATAATGTCATGCTTTACAGTAGGTTTGCCCGACGTATAATATGACATTTACGAGCAAGTAGTGTGAAATAGTAGATTACGCACCAAGGGAGTAAAGCATTGCCTTACGTCACGGGCGTATTGAATCCCGAAACTACAATAAGGATTCTGGGGTGAACCTCCGTAGCGCAGCGAGGAGGTTCAAGTGTTAATTCCCGAGTGAAACGAGGGAATTAAGTTAAGAATCCTTAGTGTAGCGAGGGATTCAAGTCAGCCCAAGACAAGGCAGCTTTACTCCCGAGGAGCGTACTCTGCTTTTCACACCTACTGCGAGGAAATAAATTCGAATTTTGAAATTTGATGTGGTACGACAACCTTCGAACGTGAAGTTGGCACCACTGTAAGCGATCAGCTGTTGCTGCCAGCGGCCGCTATTACTGATACGACTCCTTGGTGAAATTTTTCATACGGTTTTCTTTGAATTTCCAAATTCAAATCACATTATTCCCACGGGAATAATGAAATTCAGTACATATATTATTCCCGGCTCGAGCGAGGGGGAATAATGTCATGCTTTACAGTAGGTTTGCCTGACGTATAATATGACATTTACGAGCAAGTAGTGTGAAAAATTCTTTATCACCCCCAGAATCCTTAGTGTCGCTTCGGGATTCAATACGCCCGTGACGTAAGGCAATGCTTTACTCCCTTGGTGCGTAATCTACTATTTATCAATTAAAAAATATGTAACTAGCTATAATAAGAACGTAGTAAAAATCTCTTTACGTATTTGAGCTTGACAATCCAGTAACTGGGTAGTAACATATTATATCACTTTGTAGGACCGCCTGTCAGGCCTTTTTTTATAGTGGTAAAATCATCAAATGAGTGCTCCCACCCGGGCAGAGCGGAAGGGACTGTCTGACTTGTACTGAGTAAAATCCACGGTGTCCTTCAATAACCCTTTATGTTCCGGGGTCACGGTAGGTAACGACCGCGACAGGCTTTGGCCCTCTGAGAGCCCCCTTCATTTTGCTGACGCTCTTTGAGGCGTACGTGGAACACGACGTGCCGTCGACCCAGGCATAGTCCATGGTCAGACAGCGAGTTGCCCTCTACTCGCTGTCCGCATGCCCGGATTGTATAAGTAGTGTACCGACAAACCGTAAAGCTATTGCTAATTAAATCTCAGCCGAATCTCAGCCTGAACAGGTCCGAGAAGTGGATCTTGTTAAGTTATGCATGGTCACCCTTCTTCCACAGACCGGCCTCGACATACCAGCACCAGTATATTCTGACCTTTATGCTTATCTCGGCTATCACTCATCAAACATTAAATAGATCACATATTTAAGTTGATGTTCCACAAAACTAGATAATTTATCGGTATTGATATAATTAGCGCTGACACAGCGATTCTGTCACGTTTGTACGTTGCGACTTGGCTGCGCGTGCGCCGGCGAACGTATCAACGAGATTTTTAAAGATAATGTTCACCATATTAAGGTAAGGATCGGGAGTCTGGCTTCATTTGGAAGGAATGTGAGCTAACAAGATGTGGCGGTGGACAGTTTTATTGTACCTATTTATATTTTATAAACATGTAAGTACCTACTTAACATTTTTTTTTTGTTTTTTATCGTGGTAAAATCATCGAATGAGTCCTCCCACCCAGTGCAAGGCGGGAGGGACTGTCAGACTTGTACTGACTAAAATCCACGGTGTCCTTTAATAGCCCTTTACGTTCCGGGGTCACGATAATGGAAATACTCCCGCGACCACATTTAGTAAATTTTTGAGATTGTTAAATTGCATTAGTAAAGAAAATTCTATCAAAATTTTGTTAGGGGTCGCGAACTATTGTTCAGCATGATATGGTATTAGATTCGAATCTAAGATCGGGAAAAAATGGTTGTTATTTTTTTTTCAACACACTTGCTCATAAAATGGCCCTAATTTCACCGCAATTAGGCACATAATGACACCTGTTATCAAACTGTGACTTTTTCTTTACTATTATTCACAAGTGAGTTATAGGTTTTTTTTTAAAGTGTCAACCAATTAAAAAAAAAACCTATAACTCACTTGTGAATAATGGTAAAGAAAAAGTCACAGTTTGATACTGTTATCAAACTGTGACTTTTTCTTTGTTGTTGTTGTTTTTTTTTTTTGTGTTGCTTTGTTTTTTTTTTGTGTTGCTTTGTTTTTAAAAAAGTTTCGAAACAAAAAAGATCGTGTTCAATAGTAGATACAAATAAATTTTACCAACTGCACGTTAACTAATTGTTTCTCTAAACAAACTTTTTAATCATTAAATAAAATGGCTTTAAAAAAAAATACTAACATTATTTTCTTCACAAGTGTGTTGAAAAACGTCGTATGATACACGTGTGTATTGATGATTACCGTCCTCGGCTCTCTTAAGACCCTCACCTAACGGCTCGGGTCTCAATGGCGCCTCAGCGGTAATCACCAACATTACACACTTGTACCATAATGTACTATTCCATTTGTAACTACTCTGTAGGGGTTGTTGTAAGTTCGCCACAAAAATAATTCCCCACGAAAATAAAAGTACCTATGTATAAATTAGCCAAAGGTTTTTTTAATTTTGGTTAATGTTAATTCGCCCCATTCCTTTTTACCGCATGGATAGCAGACCATTTAAATAATAAAGTTCAGCACAAAACTACCGAAAAGGAGGACACAATGTGGAATCTGAACAGAAAGTTATACCTACAATCAAAACTTTTTTTCGTGGTAATTATTTTTGTGGCGAATTTATAACACCCCTCTGTAGTACCACGGAGCATGAAATCGTCCTTACTGATGTCAATGTGCTGTTTTGTAATGTAATTTTATAGATAAAGATTCTTCCTCACTGATATATGTATATGATCTATCAACATTCTTCATTTGCAGACGTCATCACAACCAGTGACCGAAAACAGCGAGAATGCCCGTCAAACTAGACAGTTGGACTTCGGAGAGTGCTGCCCCTGCCCTGTGCCTGGACAAGGGTCCATGGACACCGATGATGGCATGTTTGCTCGTGCAAGGGAGATAGACGACTGTCCGTGTAGAGCTCGAAGTTCGGACTCTGAGGGAGCCTCGTCAATGTTCTTTCCATCTTCGATGCGTTCTATTGGGAATTTCGTAAGGTATGATTTTTGTAAACTTAGTAACTTTGACATAACAGGCTAGTATGGATGTTTATAACGGTCATTTCATTTTATGACGAATAAGTTATCCTCATGAATTTTCTTCGCCTGACGAAGGCGGTTACACTTGATACGACTGCTTATTCGTACGTGCGTAATTTAGTTTTATTTCGCAAGTTCAAGGAGTGTGCCTTGGTCTTTGAAGTGTTAATTCTTTGTATAGTATGTCAGTATTTTGTCCATATATGAAAAGTTTGCAAACCTGGATGTCTTTTTGGCAAGTAAACCGTAGCTTTAGGTACGTTTTACGTCAATGCTTCGTAATCTGTTGTTAAATTTAGTATTAGTTTATCATTATTTTATATTTATGTGTGTATTGTGTTTTATGGGCCTTTAGATGCCTGAAATAAAGGATAATTAATAAACAATATCTAATTGATAATATTCTTTACAGGCCCACAGACAAGAAAGAAGACTTAAAACCACTTTTACATCCAGAAGTTGATCTCGCTTCGTCTGTTCTACAAACTTTGCGTGATGCTACTGAAGAAGAGTACCAGGACGCGCTTGCAAGAGACGCCGCCAGGAGTGTAGCCAGGGCAGCTGAAGAAACTATATTTGGAGATGCAGTACCCGAGGCAAGTAATGGCAATATAGTTACTATCATAGTCAACCCAAAGCATAGCGATGACTTGGATGATGATATACCTCAAGAAACACATGTCCAAGAATCACGTTGTATACCACCATTAGGAAGTGTAAACACTAATCTCAATCAGATGCGAGCAGTTCAGAAGCCTCCTAGTTTGCTGCGTGATATTTTTGGACTACCGAAAATAAATAAACCTGCTGGACTTTCACACCGGAATTTATTAGATATGGAAAATGGCGCTAGCAATGTTCAAGAGCGAATAGTACAAGCTGGCGATGAACAGGTGCCAAATAAAAGCGTATCAGGATTGAGAAAATATGCTCCGCTGGTAAAGGTTGATCAGGACATGAAAGAGAAATTTACGAATCTGAAAAGCAATTTAGACGCTAGTGTGAAGAAAGTAACTGATTTTAAATTGCCGTCTATGAAAAATAAGTGGAAAGATCTAATAGCGAATAGAACCTCTTTAGCAGGTAAAGACAAAATAAACTCTTTGCCATCAATACCAAAAATGAGATTAAATAATCCATTGCTAAAAACGAAAGGGAAAGACAACGAAGATCTCAGTTTATCGGCAAGTAATTTACACGAACAAGCAAAGAAAAGCTTCTTCCAGACGAAGTCACATTTGGATAATATATTAAAACATTCAAAACCAGGAGGATTAAAAAACTTGTTAAAGTTGAAAGATGTTGAATTTGTTCCCTTAAAAGATCTCATTCCTAAAGCACCGGCAGAACCAACATTCACAAAAACTAAATTTGCGTGGTCAGACATTTTCAAGAAAGGAGAACGTGTTGTATCAAGTATTGAGGACAAAAGTCTATTGAGTGAAGCTAGAAGTACGGAAATAATAGAAAAAATACCAAAATTTGGGAAGGATGAGGCTCTAGACGTCGAGGTCAGTCCGAGTAATGCAATTGAACAAATTACTGACAATAATTGTATGAATGGAGCATTTAAGACAACCGCAACAGACGGCGAAAACACTGAATCTAACACAGCTTTAACTGACATTATAAATGCGGCATCAAGTCCATCTGAAATCAAAGAGATTGTGAGCGACAATAGCAATGATTTCGCCAATAGCCAGTCAAATATGTTAAATGGCAATACTGATGAATTGCCTGTCAATTTTAATGAATTGCATGACAATACTGATGAATTACCTTGTAAATTTGATGAATTATCTGGCAAATTTGATGAATTATCTGGCCATAATGATGAAATAACTGGCCATACTGATGATCATAATAGTAAAACTCTGTCAGATACAGAAATAGATCCCTCTCAATACATAGAGGGTTCAATTAAAAATGAAGTTCCAGATAATAATGAACCCGAACTCATTTTTGAAACTTCCAAAGAAATTACACCAGTTGATGGTAAATCAGAAGAAACTCCAGAATCAAAATTAATTTTAAATGAAGAAGATTGTGGTGGTAATATCGAAGAGGGTGATTCAATAACTGACTCTAGCAATAAAATTAACAATGTTGTAAAACCAACCAATGCAGATTCAGAAAATATTGACGATTCGTCGAGAGAAGTACCCTGTAGTCAGGAACTGCCGGCAAGTGACACTTTAAACACCCCTGATATATCACAAACCAAATTAATAAAGCCTATTTCGTCACTAGATAAAACTCTGTCCTCTATAAAAGAGAAAATAGCGAAACATATAGAAGACTTAAAGAATCCAAAAACTCTCTCCAAAATTGTTCTTCCTGAAATTCCAAGCAATTTTGTAGAAAACGAAGAATATTCTCCGATAACAAACGAAAAACTAGATTCTGATTGTCAAAATGAAGAGTCAATACAAGTTTCAACAGTAAAACCAGACCTATGTGATGAAGAAATAAAAAACAAAAACGTACCTGATGATGACAAGGTGAGCATGCAAGATTTACAGAAACTATCAGATGAGATGTTACAACAAGAACAAGAACGAGAATCCAAAATGTCGAATTGCAGTGAAACAACACTAGATGGTCCTATTGAACAGATAAATAGTAAAGAATCTGAGAATGCAGATACTGAACCATCTGCAAACAATGAAAACGAAGTGATAATGGACTCACAAAATATTTTAAATATTGGTAATAAAACTGGCAACAATATTAAAAATACTTGCGAAAGTGATTTGACATTACCAAAACAGTCATTTGAGCAAGAATCAGATTCAAATGTTGCAGCGAGTGAAGTTGTTATAAATAGAGCACCACAAAATAATGGTATTTTCGGACCTCTGAGCAATGTTTTAGAACCAAACGAAAATGACTTTAGTTTGATAAATAACCCATTACCAAGTATACAAGACATTAAATTACCATCATTGCCTACACTTGATGATATTAAACAAGGGTTTGACAATTTATTTGATTCTTCTGCAAGAGTCGCACAAGGACATTTGGCTTCAGAAGCAGCTTCAATGACTGATACAACAAATATTTTAGCCCCAGTTATGTCAACAGATGCGAGCGTCAAGCATTTTAAATCACTGTTTCCCCCTTTGAGATTAGAAGACGTAGATTTAGATGTTCTGCAGCTGAAACCGCCATCAAATCTATTCTCTAAAGTTCCCAAACTGGACTTACATTCCTTTAAAACAAAACTGCCATTGCCTGCAGATTTGCGTATTAAACCATTAAAGCTCCAATCAGCTTTCGAAGACGAAGGTGGTTTGTTAGGAGCTACGTTATCTTTAGGACGGAATAATCCATGGGAAACTATTCCTAGTTTAGATTTCGGGCGTCAAGTGAAAGCTAATACTCAGAAATTAGCAAAAGCTCTGCGTAAACCTGATAGTTTGAAACATAGCATAAAATCGAATCAAGGAATAAGTTCTTTAGAATCTAAGCATAGAGCAGCCACCACAAAACCCCTAAACTTGCAATCTAATGACTTATTGGAAGCTATCTCTAGGAATCATGAAGACGTCAGTGACAAACTCAGAGCTCTACATATTGATTTTAACGATAGACTTGAAACAATGCGTAACAATCTTTTTGACACTTCTATTTTTGGGAGTGGTGAATCACGCAGTACGAAAACCTTTAGCACTTTTAGTACCAAAAACAAAGATAAGAAATCATCACAAACACTGTCAAGCAGGAGAGAATCTAAGAAACCCCGAAGACTTGAGAAGCAGAGAGAAACTAGACTAGGGTCATCAAGTGGGCTGCAGAGCAAGTTCAAGATGCCAACAGCGGCAAGCGTGCCAGTGCCGAGAACCATTGAGGTCCCTGAACTAAAATCTACGTTGACGAAATCACCAAGACTAGGAATACAAAGAGCATCAGGTCTTAACTCAATTTTGCAAAACAAAGAAGCTTCTCAACCGAAGGAATCAGCGGTCACTTTATGGAAGCAAGCGAGTAAGAAATTGCCTGTTGCAAATACAAGATTAGGTAAAACAATTAACCCTTTCAAAGACAGTAAAATAAAAGTTTCATTTTCAACGACACCTCGTCCGTCACTGCCTAGTAGGCTACAATCTAAAAAACTATCAACGCCTTCGTCTTCACTAGCCAGTAATTTAGGAAAAAATATAGGAAGACTTGATCAGAGACTGGACCACAACGGGTCTCCGAGTGAAATGAAACATTCAATCGTTTCACCTCCAACATCTAGTCATCTAAATCAAAATACCTTAGAAAATTACGGGATGGAAAGCGAAAGCAAGCAAGCAAATTCATTGACAACAAGAAAATTAGGCAGTAGACAAAATCAAGAACAACCTAAAATGAGTAAGGAACTACAGTCCTGGCCTAAGGTTTCAGAAAGCGCTTTTCTAACGAAGGTCAAAGAAGCTGTAAAAGCTAGGATGAGTAAAGTGAATTCCCCTGTGATTTTCAAACAGACTGATGGCAATTCTATGAGGCCTACCCTAGATGAAAATGCGAAAAGTTTTAACACGATTTCCGACATGACTCGATCAGCGTCAACAAATATTGATGTCATTGAACAAGAACCGTTAAAGGAAAATGTTTCATACAAATGTACGATGGTTTGTACTAAGGAATAAGTACGAGATGTAAAATGTATTGAATGCTCAAATGATGTGTGAATAAAGATAAATTATTGTAAGTTTAAGATATTAATTGTTATAAGTTTGTGGTTAAGTTTTGTAAATACTTTTGTATAAATCTCCTAAAATTAATGATGTTAATATTCTAAGCTTCTACTGGTTTTGAATAAAGAAGACATCGTATAAATAAACCTTGTATTTTATTTATGTCTTTGTTTTGTCCTAGGTCCTCTACAAATATGATTTGTAGAATGTAGATAGTATTTGTAGTTAGAAATACAAAAAAAAAAGTGCGTAGTACCTGGCTCTGGACGGTCACCCTCGGCTACGTCGGTACGTTGCGTAGGCCGCTACGGCGTAGCAGGAACAGCCACGAGGACGCTACGTCCTTCAACCGTAGCCACAGGTGTACTTTATAAATATAAATGTTGGTTATTTTGATATAATCGTTGATATTATAAGGTTTATATTCCCACGATTTCAACTATCATTCTATAGAAGAATAATAAAACATTTTTCCATATTTTATGTTTTCCTCCTTCATAACTGGAACATGTAGATAACACATGATAATAATAATATAGTTCTTGAACAGACTGTCATTAACATGGACCTTGATTAAGACGACATGTTTGGCGCAGTGGTCGAGCAATTGGACTGCTGCGATGAGTGTCGCGGGTTCGATTCCCGCACGGAACAAAGATTTGTATGATCCGCGAGTGGTTGTTCCGGGTCTAGGTGTTCGTGATGCCAGTCAACTTGCACGTTTCCGTTCGACAGCAGCAATGTGAGAGAGTTCTTCGACATCTTATTGTTACATGTTGGAATCGAATCACCACCACACTAAGCCCGTCGTGTCTTGTGTTTGTAGTATGTATTTGAAAGAAAAAATATAGAGCGGCTCAAATACCAGTCTATATTCATCTTTATGCAGATTATGGACTTTTAAACCTACTTTGAGAAGCAAAGAGATTGTAAAATAAGAGGCGAAACAGGTTCGATCAAAAGTATTGATCGAAGCTAAACAGTGTGTGTTCGTCATCTTATAACATTAGTCTGGTGATAACGCTCATTAAGATAATACATCTTTTCTGGTTGGGCGAATTTATCATAATGGAGCTCAAAATAAAACTGCTTACGATTTTATTGATATTTACAATATGGTTTACATCGACGGATTGCAGTGGTGAGTTTTTTTTTACTGCTTGTGATTAATATTATATTTTTTTTAGTGCAAATTATCTTTCACTTTTTAAAATAGTAAATGAGTGACTGCAGTTTTTTCGAAATTATGTTGCCTCTGACGTGGAATCACTGCCACAATAAAAATATTGTTAACCCTGGTAGCAAGAAAACTGGTGTGTTCCTGGGACTTATAAGCGTGTTAAAATTGCAAAGAGCTTTAGTATCGTAACCATAAGGTCGGTTGCAATTCCAACTTCGTCAGACTTAAAATTACTGTAGGACTGAATAGAATAGAAATAATAATAATAACTAATAGAATTCGTCAGATTATAACTTTTAATTATTTTTTTCTTTTATCGAGTTCTTTACGTGGTGGAGTGGACTGTCAGACTTGACTGACTAATGATCGCCCTGTTCTTACTTCAGTTTATTTTTGCGTTCCCGTGTTTCGGTAATCTTTTTAGACAGCCCACGGTAGGCATTTGGCCGTATCGGGCCCCGTCAGATGACCGTTCCGCGGAACTCTGCAACAATACTTATAATATTTGTAAATAGTATGGATCAAATTAGATTTTATTAAAAAAGTATGTTAATTAGCATAACATCAGCGAGGCACAAACCATCATCTGCCCAGCAAATGCATGCATGCCATTTCTTCTACGTTGGAAAAAGCGACTGAATTGCATTGATCAACAAAAGCACCTGGTCTTCCCTCGCGTCTGGGTTCGTTCTTAGCCAGCAGTAAAGCGGACTGGGCCTGTTTCACCACTGCTGGAAACTGGGACTGTTTTACGTCAAGAAAACCACTGCGATGGTGCTTGGTCGAAGACTCATATTTTTAATAATGTCAAAAAGGAACAAAAACTATCAAATAAAAACAACATTCGAAATATAAAAAAACACTGTACAAAAATATACAAAAGAATAAAACTGTAAAAAGGTGCGTTGCGCACATTCCTCGGTCGCTTAAAATACTAATCTCTCCTCCAATGGAGGAGAGATTCGTGTACGTTGGCTGTATTGAATATGAAGATGACCTCTGGTGTGTACTGTTTCGTAAAAACAGATGTGAGGTTATGAGGGATTTTCTTTTGATTGTTTTCCTAGTCGAAGGATAGATGGCGCTGAACTTGGTATGTTATTGCAATGAACGGAACGTGGTAATTTTTTACTTGATTGTAATTTTGAGATCTTAAAACGTACGTAATGTACGTTATACATGTCATGTCATTGTTAGTCACATCACATCACACCATTGGCATTTGGAAATAAATAACAACAAGAAAAAATATTCATTGACCAGTCTTTTTAATTTATGAGTTTTCCACGCCATTAAGAAAATGTCCCAAGAGAAAAATAAGAGAAGTCTGTGCCTCGTGGATTTGTGCAAAAATGAAGGCATAAATCTAGTAACGTAGTCAGTTCAACGCCATCTACAGAGTTCTTGGAAACTACTTTTTTTTTAATACTAAAAGAAAACTTCTCATGGTATTTTCATACATGTTTCAGACAGGCCGTGTGCCGGCAGGTCGATCAAAGGCGATGGTATAGTGTGTGTCTGCACGGCGGAATACTGTGATACCATTACCAGGGAAGCGCCTGTTAGCGGCCGATATGTTTCTTACGTGTCATCCGAGGTATGGACCTTTGCTTTTAAACATTGACAGCAGCAATTCAAAAGGAAAGTTATGAATCTCCGTTTAGTCGTCGTCTTGGATCGAAATGTCTGAGAATCGACCTGGGTAGAGAGTTTTTGGAAAGGTAGTTGTTGACTGATGATGATGGTTGGTGATAAAAGTTTTACAAAAATGCTGTGATTTTGATTTCTGACTTTCTGTCCTATCTTTTCTACAATTGATTTGTGAAATAACATATTTTATATTTTCTATTTAAAAAAATACATAGAGGCTAGAGATTCTTTTCTAGACTGTTGTTGTGTTCTTATATTATAACTATCTCATAAGCATTCTTTATTTTTAGGGAGGTCTTCGGTTTCACAAATCTACTGGACTTCTTCATAATACAGTTGCAGGTAATAAAAATAACTCGAATTATAGAAATGACAATACCTATCGATGAGAAATAGTTAAAGCTTGTTATGGAACCCTTGTTAGATATCTGTGCAAGAAAAGCGAAAAGTTTGGAGGACGCAGCTCGACTGTCGGCACCACACCGCACGAAAACGGCCTAAGGCAGCTAATTTCAATCAATAAGCGCGTCCTTATCTAAATTACACTATAACTTATTTGATTTCATATAATTTTAGGTTTTTCCAACAACATCAGTTCATCAGTCACTTTGGAACTAGATGTGAAGACAAAGTACCAAACGATCGAAGGGTTCGGAGGTGGCGTGTCTGACTCGGCCGCCATTATGTGGAAGAACTTGAATGAGCCGCAGCTCATGCAAAACTTAATTGAGTAAGTGTTATTTCTGACAGTAGTGAGATGAGATTGAAAATTTTAGACCGGTTAGTAGGAAAAAAAGTGAAAGAGAGCAGTAGTTGTGTCGAGACTAAACCGTAAGGTTCGGTATCGGAGATGTGTTTGAATAACAAATCAGATGTCCACAACCACATCTTCTCTCCACTTAGCTTCAGTTGACATGTGATTGATTATTCCAACACATCTCCTCTCCTCTCCGCTTTGGTGGATACCGGGACTTATAAAACACACACAATATACAAAGCGGTGTTAGTTGTCGCGTCCAAGATGCGCATTTCAGCGAAAACATTGATTTTCAAATTCGCTATAAATTCGCGCGCCCTATGCATCAATTAGTAGATATAGTCCTATTTGAGCCAATACAAAACAATCGCAAGCATCGGAACCGTGGACTGCAGGTAGCACACTGAAAAGTCTCACAAAACCAGCCTCACCAAGGGGTACCTACAAATTCTATACGACGTTTCAAATTATGACATACTTCCTAAGTTACCTTAGCATAGTAATTATAAACTCCATGCCCGACACGATATGAAGTAAGCAGAAGATGATATATGTCAGAATGTTTGCAGCTCCTACTGTAGTGACTCAGGTATTCGGTATAATATGCTGCGTGTTCCCATCGGTGGTACTGACTTCTCCACCCACGGCTACGCGTACAACGAGCAGCCCGAAGATGACATCACGTTGAGCAACTACACACTGGCTTATGAAGATTACGAGTATAAGGTTGGATAATTTAGACAAGTATTAGTAATAGTTGCTGACAAGTATTCAGTATAAGATTTATAGAACCAAGAAAGGCATTTGGAACTGATAACAAACTAAAAACCTTCTTCTAAAACAGTAAAAGTATTAAAATAAAGTATATTTTTTACCCTCGTTGGAATGTAAATAAAACATATTACAAAATAAAACATAATATGTTTTATATTATTATTAAAACGTTAATAGTTGTGTACCACAAGGCTCCATTCTCGGTCCTTTTTTCTTTCACACACACAATTGTGACCACAGGTTGTAATAATAATAATAATAAATAAATATTCCACGATTATCACACAACGCCATCTAGTCCCAAGCTAAGCAGAGCTTGTGTTATGGGTACTAGACAACTGATAAACATACTTATATATTTCTAAATACATACATATTATAGATAAATTACACCCAGACACAGAACAAATGATCATGCTCATCACACAAACATTTGTCCTGGGTGGGAATCGAACCCACGACCCCCGGCATAGCAGTCAGGGTCACTAACCACTAGACCAACAGGCCAGTCAAAAGCTAGCTGAACGAATGTTCAATAATTCAATGTAGTATTGTTTGTCAAGAATTTGAGAATTACGTCTTTCCTGTCAGCAAGTTAAAGCTTTTTTCAGATTCCAATGATAAAAGCGTGCATGGGAGCAGCAAGTGTTCCCATACACATACTGTCAGCGACGTGGTCTCCACCGATATGGATGAAGACCAATAACGATTACTCAGGACACAGTCGAATTAAGAAGGAATATATGCAAACTTACGCAGATTATCATTACAAGTGAGTCCATATGAAGCCAAATGTAACTGTGTAATTACTCAATGATCTGTAATGCAAAGGATTTCATAATGCATTATTTTCATGTCTTTATTTTTTTGTGTGTGTTTCGCCATTCATCTTAAACTTAATGTATAACAGGTTTTTAGAAAAGTATGCCGAGGAAGGTATATCGGTGTGGGGCATCACGACAACAAATGAGCCGCTCTTCTCTAGCGTTAACTACATCCCAGCTAAAATCAATAACGTGGGCTGGACTCTTGATGACTTGGTATGGCTGATTTAATATAGGTACTCTGTTTAGCTACCCTTTCCTTAGTCGATACAAGAATGGGGTGGTCACTTCACTTCATCACTGCCTGTCATTCGGAAGATGTCGAAGATATGTTTAACAGTCGTATGTTCGAAGATTTTTGAAAAAAGTCTTGCCAAGGCGTATCGTGTTGCTAGGTTGTAAATAAGGAGCATACTGCTTTGATGAATAAATCAGATTAGGTAGGAACTAAACTACTTGAACTATCTGTTCTAGAGTGACTATATCGTGCACAACCTTGGCCCTACACTACGCAACGATAACTCCAGCTTCAAGGACGTCAAGATCATCAGCGGCGATGATATGCGATTCACCATCACTCTTTATTGGAACACGGTAAGTCATATCAGCCGTAGATATATTTCGCACGAGGATACTGCATAAAATAATGGTTCGAAATGCAAAAAAAAACTTGAATCTCTAATCTAACCCAAAGAAGATCTCCCCTCCATGAGAGGTAAGGTGTAAGCCATAACACGGATCTAATTCAGAGCGGTATATGTGACTTCATCTTTTGTCGGTTTCAAATGAAATTCTGGTGGCTTTTAATGAATATGTTCTTAATAAAGCTGGTAGCAGTATATCCAGAGACCCTGAAGTACTTGGACGGTGTGGCGGTCCACTACTACATGAGCGCCTACGTACCGCCGACGATACTGTCGCAGGCGATGGTCGGGTATCCGGACAAATTCGTACTGGCCACGGAAATCTGTGGAGGTAACATCAAATTGATTATCTATTAGGTATTTCTTTCGCTTTTAATTCTCTATTTTGCGCGCTGAGCTTCTAGCGGTCATTAAATTAGACTTCTATGAAAAAAATCACCACGAAAAAATATTCCTAATGTTCTTAAGTGCCGTAATTTTAGTCAAGCGTAGAGCTTCTTCCGGGCACGCCGCAATAGCGGCGATAAGACCCCTCTTTGAGGAGTGGCTGGAGAGACGTCACGGCGTCCTTTCCTACCGCATGACGCAGGTCCTCACCGGACACGGATGTTTCGGGAGGTACCTGTGTCTGATGAGAAAGGAGGAAACGCCTGGATGTCACCACTGCGAAGATCGCCCGCGGAGGACACAGACGAGCATACGGAGCAGGATTGCCCCGCTTGGGCGGAGCACCGACGTGTCCTCACGGCGGCGATAGGCGGAGACCTCTCGCGCCCAGCACTAGTCGCGGCCATGCTGCGGAGCCAGACGGAATGGGAAGCGGCCGCCTCCTTCTGCGAAGCATTCATGCTCGCGAAGGAGGAGGCGGGCCGCGTGAGACAGAGGACAGTGCCCTCCCTCCGCCCAACCGCGGCGGTGGACGCCCACGGCGTCGGAGGTCGCAAGACGATCTCCGGCCACCGTAGGCGCGTGCATGCGGGCGGCGAGTAAAGGGCAACTCGCTGTCCGACCATGGACCATGCCCTGGTCGACGGCGCGTTGTGTTCCACGCGCGCCTCAAAGAGCGTCAGCATAATGACGAGGCCCCCTCTTAGAGGGCTAAAGCCTGCCGAGGTCGGGGGACTTATACCATCACCGTGACCCTGGAACATAAAGGGCTATTGAAGGACACCGATGATTTTAGTCAGTACAAGTCTGACAGCCCCTCCCGCCCTGCCCGGGGTGGGAGGACTCATCTGATGATTTTCCACGTAAAAAAAAAGCGTAGAGCTTCTTAGATTTGTTTGGTTTTGGAAGGGATGTTTGATGATCTGCTTCTATCAATTCTTTGTCTACAAACTCTACCATGGCTTTTATTTGAGGATAAGACATCTACCATGACATCTAACTCTACTATGTAAACAAAGAGCATATTCTTTCAGGTGCTCTTCCAACGGATACCGTCAAAGTAGACTACGGATCATGGGCTCGAGCTGAGTTATACGTCAACGACATTATAGAGGTAATCAAAATGTTTATAATTTTCCAGTGTGAGTTATTCCACGAAGGGCACCCGCTGACAATGGCACCTGAGCTACTTGCACTTATCTATTCGACATAAGGCTCCTGTCAATTTTTTTCGCAGGTGCCAGGTGCCCTTCCTGGGTTACTAAACCATCTTAATGACAATAGGGTATTTTACTGCATAAATAATTTGAAAATCTATTTAGCCCGTCAGTAATAATATTGAAAAATAATGGACACGTATTTTTTATTTTTTCAATTCAATGAATATTGAAAAAGATAAAACGCTGTCAAATTCAGGAGTGGGGGCTTGTGACGTCATTGCGCTTGTAAAATTGTACCGACCGAGGGACGTTTTGTGAACCCTAATATTCCCTAAGTTTTACCTACCTACAACTACATTTATTTAACAACCTTCAACTAATTTAGTTATTGTCTGCTTTCTAGTTCTCATCTTTGCTAACATCTCTTTCGCCTGAAATTAATATTCAATCTCTTCGCTCAGGCTCTGTCCACGCAAATTCGGCCGTTGAATGGTTCCCGACACAGACAAAGATTCAACCGAAGATAGCAACCGTCAGTGATTGATGTAAAAATTAAACATTTTTTTAAAATTCTAGAACTTGAGCAACAACGTCATAGGTTGGCTGGATTGGAATCTGTGTCTGAACACAGACGGTGGTCCTAGTTATATTAACGCTAGTGTAGATTCACCCATCATAGTGAATGCTACGGCCGGGGAGTTTTATAAGCAACCGATGTACTACGCCATAGGTCACTTCTCCAAGTTCGTACCGAGGGGATCCCGGACGATAAAAGTCACCCTCACGACGGAGAATGCGAAAATGGACAGCATCGCATTCCTAACCCCTTATGACACTGTCGTTTTAGTGATATGGAACAAGTAAGTAGAATCACAGAAAACCTAACAGTACAAATATACATGAAGAACATTGCTTACGAGTTCCCAACTAAAGAAAGAAAGAAAAAACGTTTAATATCACACACCACAACTGCACATTTTTTTTACGTGTAAAATCATCAAATGACTCCTCACACCCAGGGCAGGGATGAATGTCAGACTTGTACTGACTAAAGTCCACGGTGTCTTTCAATAGCCCTTTACGATTAAGAACAAATTGATGAAATCACATACAAATTATTACCTGTTTGTATAATAACATTAGGGTTTATAACAGGATATTAACCATGTTTATTATTTGTTTTGAGTTTCCGATATTTCCGAAAAAAAAATGTTTGTATATTTTATAAGTAATTTGTAAGTAGAAAATTACATTTTCGAATGTTTTTTTTTACAGAGGTGCAGAACAAATTGTCGGAGTGCGTTTAGGAGCGAAAGAAGCAGAATTAAATATCTGGGAGAAGTCAATTACGACCGTAGAGATACTCAACGAATGACAAATACAATCGCAGTTTTAGACGACTTGCATTTGTAAAATTACCAATATTTATAATTTAAGCCATTAATCAATATTAGCAGGAGCAAAGTAAACAAAGAGCATATTTTAAGGAAAAACAAAGAATTATAACTATTACAATATAAATATTGTCTTAATGAAAATAATAATTACAATTTATTTAAGAATTTATGTCTTTCAGCCTGTTACCATTCTTGTAAGGTATTATAAGCATACCTGTCTTGTAGTTTTAATTTATGTCCCATTAAAATGTAGTAAAAAATAAAGTGCCATATTGAGGTCGGTATTTCATTTACGAGTAAATTTATTTTTTCTAACTTTATTCAATTTTTTATCGAACTTAACTGCACGGCCGCATTTCAAATATATTGTAACAGAAACAATAATTATATTATAATATTTGCAATGGATTCGCTAAAACTTTTCTTTTGTTACCTCAGTTACTACTATCCGTCTTATGAAAAACCTCTCTCAAGTTTAGCCTCTACCGTGGCGGGACACACAAACATACATCATCATCTGTCTAGCCTTTTCCCAATTATATTGGGGTCGGCTTCTATTCAAACCAGATGCAGCTGGATATCAGTATTTTACATGAAGCGACTGCCTGTCGGACCTCCACAACCCAGTAACTGGGTAATACCATACCCCGTGGTAAGGCTGGTTGTCAGACTTTAGAGCTTCTGGTTCTGACTAACAGTAACGACTGTCAAAGATCTACAAATGACAGCCGGGACCAACGGCTTTACGTGCTTACCGAGGCACGTAGGAATCTCGCTGTGACAGGGTGACCATCTACAGACCAACCTCGGCAAGCCGGGCTAACCCGGTAGAACGGCCTGTGCGGCTGTAATTATCTAGCCACGAGCACATACAAACACACATATATAGTCTGCAAAAATCATTAATTACCCTTCAAATTTAAAACATAAGCCTTCCTTGGCAGTCAGGTAATAATATGTGCCGATTACCTATGTCATTATTTATGTTCTTGAGCTCTTCATCAACAAAGTTGTTTTGACAAATAAACTTGTTGCTGTTATGAATAATAAGAATACCGAAAACTACTGATAAAAAAAATTAGGTAAACCTAACAGAGTATACATAATTATTATTACGAATAAAATGACGTTCGTTGTGCAAAGTCTTATCTTCCACTGAACTTTTAGCCGAATATGGTATGTCCCAAGACAAAGACTACCGAAATATAGGTAAAGCAGTCTGTAATCTTCACAGTAGTATTGCTAGGTTCATTACTTAAGCTTTTGGCGTTTTGATGACTGTATTTCGATGTGGCCTCATGTATAGGTTTATACTTTTTATAAGTTTACCTCCTAACTAGTCCAAACAAAGTTACGTCCCTACTAAGTTGGTCTAAAATTGTGTTCCATTCATTGGCATACTCAGGCAGAAAAATTGATTTAGGACATAGGTATTTTTATCCCATAAAAAACGTAAGAGTCAGAGATAATTTGTTGTAAATCCAGACCATTTTTTAGTTGAAGAAAGTATCGTGTATTTTTGTCGTACTACTCTGTTGTCATGGGTTGCTTTTTCTGACTATCAATTAACTATTAATCTTTTTTTTACACAATTTGTACCTATTTACATGATAAGATTGGCTGATTTTTAAATATATGCAGGTGTTGCTTGTTTTTCTATAACGATTTACAGTAAATAATACATACCTATATCAGGTGATGTCTGATTCATACAGACCATAAGTACCTACCTATTTACACCGACTACCTAATCAATGGTCCTGTCATGAAGAAACTCGAGAGGGGTAATCGCAAATGCGGTGCGCAGACGGCGCTCAGTCGCCATTCAAGTAGGACCCAAACAAAACTCACTTATAAATAAACAAATAAATTATTACAGAGTTTAATAGCGTAAATTTTAAACAAGGTTTTATAAGCAATTATTATGTAAATTATACCCATTTTTCTAAGAAAAAAAAAGGAAAAATGAGCATTGATAGAGCTTGTGTTTTGTTTGTGACTTTCCTGCTTTGCCACATCGGGGGTTTGAGTGCCGGTAAGTTTGTTTACTTGACAGATAGATAAACAGCAAAGAGTTCAATTAGTTTATAGATAACAGTTAATAAGTAGTCTCAAATCGTTGACTACAGCTACATCACTTAATAACAATAAACATAATTAAAATAATCTGTAATCTCCAAATTATTCTCACAAACGAATCGATATTATAATTTAAGTCCTTGCTTGCGCCACAATTAGCAAGTACTAAAAATGGGTTACGTACCTTTTTTGAACTTTTCCCCCTTTTGAATGATTATTGTCGTACCAGGGCCGCGCCGACTCCTTGAAGCGCCTGTGTGCAAAACCTATGGAGCGCCTGTGTGCAAAACCTATGGAGCGCCTGTGTGCAAAACCTATGAAGCGCCTTTTATGTAGTCGTCTCTCAAATTTCTTTCATAAATTCAATTTCAAAATTGGCACTAAGGTCACCCGGGCGCCTCTATTGCCCTGGTGCCTGTGTGCGCCGCACACTTCGCACATAGGGGCGGCGCGGCCCTGTGTAGTACCTAGACATGGGCGCCGCCTTAAAAATTCTCGGCGGCGGCGCGCTGACCAAATTCAAACGGCGGCGGCGTGGCGCCGGCGGCGTGGTTCGTTTTTTTTGCTTGTTTGGCATCTCGCAAGTCGTCCTCTAGTAGGTTGTGTACGGCGCAACCGGACTTTTCTGTGGATGCCTTAAAATTTAAGGCCAGGGCAACAAATTTAGTTTAAAAAAAAACTCAGCTTAGGGCGTCGCTGGGGAGGGGGGAAATGTCATTCCTATACAGTACAGTAAATACCTTGTCCTGATCAGGTCATCAGGTACAAAAAAAAGCTTATATCAGAGAAGCGAGTACTCAATAAGAAAATAAGCAAGTTGGTGCGACGTGACCTCCGAACCACCAATTAACGCGGAATTGAAGTGGCAATAGAAAAAAAACGGGTTGCTAAAGTGTTCGTCCAACAGCTTAAAGCGCTCGCATCTGACGAAGCTTAGATCACCTAATGGCCAAACCATAACCTCAAAGCCGGAGATCCTAGTTGAGATAAAAGGCTTTTATGGTCAGTTGTACGACAGTCGTGGTCTACAAGCCCTTTCTTCAGAGGATAACCGAGCGACTCTATCACGCCACTACACCGGTGAACTGCCGTAAATCAGCCTAGATGAGGTGACGATGGAATCACTTCGGTGCTTCTGAAAGCTGGTAGAAAGCCCGTACTTCGGGAGCTCCAAAAACTATTCAACTCTATTTTAGACACTGGGACAACTCCAAAGGCGTGCAACAGAAGTGTTGTGGTCCTCTTTTTCAAGAAGGGCGTCAAAACGCTATTGAAAATCTATCGTCTCATATCACTCCTGAAGTCCTGATCTACGTTTATAAACTGTTTTCGAGGGTCATCACAAACCGCCTCGCAAGAAGACTTGACGAGTTTCAGCCTCCGGAGCAGTCTGGGTTTCGCGGAGGATTAAACATCATACTCCACATCCACACAGTGAGGCAAACTTGCCTCTTTGCTCTTCGGACTTCTCGGTCCGAAGTGCATAAGCAGACCCTGTACTTTTTTTTATCGTGGTAAAATCATCAAATGAGTCCTCCCTCCCAGCTCCGGGTGGGAGGACTCATTTGATGATTTTCAGACTTGTACTGACTTTAATCCACGGTGTCCTTCAATAGCTTTTTATGTTCCGGAGTCACGGTTATGAAATAAGTAACGCGACCCCGGCAGGCTTTGCTGACGCTCCTTGAGGTGCGCGTGGAACACGACGTGGTCTAAGGTCGGACAGCGAGTTGCCCTTTACTCGCTGTCCGCATGCCAGCGCCTACGGTGGCTGGAGGTCGTGTGCCGACGTCCGACGCCGTGGGCGTCTACCACGGAGCCCCTGTGCTTAACATTTGTTGATTAAGAAAAGACCTTTAACTCTGTTGAAACCTGGTTCTACAAACAAGTGGACTGGCGATACATCGACTGCTGAAATGTCTGTATGACGCCACGACTATGAGTGTCAAGTACAGAACCAACATTCTAAACATATCCTGCAGCGCAGGGGGATGTTATATCCCCGAAACTGTTCACCAATGATTATTGGGATATTAATTCAGTAATTTTGGATGAGTCAATCACGAAAACAAATACACGTCTTTACGCCACTCACGCCGCGCGGTGAATGTCGGCGGCGGCGGCGGCGTGCGGAGGGCACACGGCGGCGCCGCGCCGGCGCGGCGCCCATATCTAGTAGTACCACATTTTATGTAATACTTACCAACATACTGACTGTTAACTATTTGTGTTTATTATTATCGGTGCCATTCAATTCGTAATAATTATGGTAGTTAGTTATACAGGGTGTTTCTTTTAAATGGGCCAAAAGGGAGAAATCTGCATCCATAAGAGATAAGAGAAAACTTTCTTAGGAACCTTTAGCTCTTTTTTGATACTGATAATTTTGGCGTTTTTATTTTTTTGGTCAAGTGTGAGCTGTCCACATAAATGCGTGAAATTGACCAAATTTTTTTTTAATGCCGTTCGACTCTGTTTCATGTAAGGATCATTTAATTGTATCGGAAGAAAAAAATCGGGACGGCGGAAGTAGGTCAAATTTAGCAAAATATTTTTTCATACAAATTGTATGAACGGAAAAAAATACCAATTTTTTTATAATGCTGTTTGACTTACATTCATGTAAGGATGAGATAATTGTATGGGCAGAAAAATATCTGAACAGTAGAAGTTTGTCAAAAGTAGAGTAATGTTTCTCCTAACAGCATAAAGTCGTATTAACAGTGTCAGTATTTCATAAGATTTGACCCACTTCTGTTGTCCGGGCATTTTCCCTCCCATACAATGAAATGGTCTTTACAAGACACTAAATAACTTGGCATCATAAAAAAATTGGTATTTTTTTTCGTTCATACAATTTGTATGGAAAAATATTTTGCAAAATTTGACCAACTTCCGCCGTCCCGATTTTTTTCTTCCGATACAATGAAATGATCCTTACATGAAACAGAGTCGAACAGCATTAAAAAAAATTTTGGCCAATTTCACTCATTTCTGTAAACAGCTCACACTTGACCAAAAAAATAAAAACGCCAAAATGTTCAGTATCAAAAAAGAGCTAAAGGTTTCTAAGAAAGTTTTCTCGTATCTCTTATGGATAAGGATTTCTCCCTTTTGGCCCATTTAAAAGAAACACCCTGTATACATATTTGTTAATGATCTCAATAACTAATTTTCGTTTACTACACTGCATCTATACTTCTCACTATACCGAGAAGGAAACAGTGTCTAAAAAGAGGATGACTCTTTAACGCATGCATTGACCTGTGGTTTTTATTACTACCTATGTGGCTTTGGGACTAATTAGGACACGGCCAACGAACTCATGAGTCCAATAGCACATAAAGTCTATAACTCTATGAGACGGCTGAAAAGGAGCTTTACATCCCCAAACTCAACAAACCTTATCTATACATATAGGGGAAACTGAGGACACTTGATCCTTACGGGAGACTAGATACACTGGATTTGCAGAGCCTCAATGCCTATTTAACGGTGTGATAGATTTTAAAAATGAACAACTTTCTGTAGGCAGGGGGACCAGTTATGCAATTCCAAAAAAAAAATTGCAATCCCGTACAAATCTCGACTTAAATGTTGATCTCGTGGTGAAAGTTGTTAAGTTTGATCGTCTGAATCACATTCTCACGACTTTCTGGTGTATGTTGTTAATATGTATATTATAATTAAGAAACTGAACAAAGTAAAGGCTAAAATCTTTGAATCTTTAGACAAGCCATGTGCAGCACGGAAGATAGCGAACAAGTCAGTGGTGTGCGTGTGTAACGCGACCTACTGCGATACGATCACCAAAGAACCTCTAACGAGTGGCCAGTACGTCGTGTATAAGAGCTCACAGGTATGTTAATTGTTATTTCATTTACATACAAAAGGTACAGCTGATTGAAGTTTCTGGAGTGAAGTTTGTCCTTCCTCTTCAGAGAGCCTGGATGACGTCGATGACGCCTTAGGAGGCCTTTGTCCAGTAGTGGACGCCTTTCGCCTAAGAAGATAATAAATCTAATGAATGCAGTTATTTTTCACTAGAATACAAATAAAAGAAGAAACGTGCTTAGTCATTACGCTTAAGTAAAATAATAGTTTTTAATGAGACTGATGTATGAATGGGGAATTGGGGATTTTGCGGATGAATGGCGTAAGCGAAAGGTGCGACTATGTAAACAAACGATGCAAAAACGATGTGGGAGATGACATATCTAGAAAGAGACTGACTTCTGAAACGATGAAAGAAATGCGGAAGCATGTGCTGACCACGAAGAGATTGGGATAAGGGCAGAGGATGGTGATCAATGAGAGTGTTTTGATCATGGTTGAGGTGTTTTGATGACTTACGATTGTTGACCGCCTGTTTACCAACTAAGTATACCAGTTAATAATATTCGGGAAACATTCTGTAATTTACGTTTTAAGTCTAAATAGGTATAACTACGTACTTCAGCAGCTTGGTACACCCTTAAAACAGAGTTTGCAGTTACTAACTCATTTATCCTTTATGATTTCAGAGTGGATTACGATTCAACATAACTAAAGGTGACCTGCAACCTTTGAATAGTTCTGGTGAGTATATCAGTCAAAACCTAGCAGTCTTCGCAAGGATATTTTAATATATCATCAATAGCACTAGCTATCTAGTCCAATGAATACATCCAGCCAGATGAACAAGTAAATAAGTTTGAAAAACATCGAAAATGGTCAAGGCCTTTTTTAAAGAGGAGGGGTTTTGAAACCACGAAAACGGACCCGCGGAATTGCTCAGCGCAATCACATCTTGAAAGAGTCAGACAAGGTTTTTTAAAAAAAAACAAGTTTCATTTATTAAACCAGCACAGTTTTAACATTGTCATTTGGTAGCCGAACTCTTGAGGAAGGTAATCATTAGTCTCCGATCCTTAGGAGCCGACTTGGGCCGCAACTAGTAACATCCATAAAACGATTGACTATTTCAGCACTGGGATGTACGAGTACGTTAGTGCTGCATCCAGAGAAGAAGTATCAGACAGTGCAGGGGTTCGGAGGCGCCGTGACTGATGCCGCCGGCATCAACTGGAAGAACCTGTCTGAACCAGTGCAGAAGTCTCTGATCGAGTAAGTACCGCAATTTGCCTAGCGACTGATTCGTACTTCAGAATTTGGAACAGTCTGTTTTCTACCTTTAAGGTTTCTATACTCTCGTAAAACGAGACCCTTACTAAGACTCCGCTGTCCATTTGTCTGTTTGTCTGTCTGTTTGTTATATTTAGTTGTTACGTGATAGTTGAAATCATGCTCCCATTCAACATGCATATTATTTACAGTTTTTATAGATATCGTAGGTATAGAACCTTTCGTACAAGAACACAACGTGCGTGTTGTCAATAATTTACACCGGTCTTACGAACGAGAAACAGGAAAATGTGCTACGGTTCGTCCTGTGTTGTGGTTTTAATGTGCGTTAAGCTCTTTACTGGTCACTCATAATTAAAAGTAAACAATATTACATTATTATCACTTTCCAGTTCTCGCATATAACCGCAAAAAGTGGACGGAGTGGTTTGCGGTCTTTGCCCAGCTGAGAACAATAGCAAAAAAAACAATTAATAACCCGGATGTTTCTTTGCTCTATACTAACGTTACTCTCATCATCGACAGCTCATACTTCAGCGACAGTGGTCTGCAGTACAACATGATCCGCGTCCCTATCGGCGGCACCGACTTCTCTACACACGCCTACGCCTACAACGAGCTCCCCCTCAACGATGAAAAACTCTCCAACTACTCGCTCACCTATGAAGATTTTCATTATAAGGTGAACTAACACGATTTGATACAGTATTAAGAAAATTGTAAGAGTGTAATTAGAAATTTAATAGAGAATTAGACAATAAATATAGATTATAACAGAATAATTGGCGAATTAGGGAGTAACAAGAGAATAATAATTAGAGCGTTAGAGATCTAGTTGGTACAAATACACAGAGTTTGTACAATTAACTTCATCACTGCTCATGTTTAGAGCAGTCGAGGAATTGTATATAGTTAGGTACACGGTTTTTCTAAGTAGAATCAATTCAATTAGGCTTCCATACTATTTCTTACTTAAAGCTATGGGAGCATTTCCAATTGATTATACATAAACAACTAATTAAAACTAGCCACCTTAGTTTTTAATTAAACTGACTCGGCTCCAAATATTTTTGTGTTGTAATATCTCGGTACCTTACCGTACCATCGCCCTCCATCATCCTTAAATAACACTGTTACAACAGTTCATAAACCACTTTCCATTAATTCTGCAGATCCCAATGATCAAGTCAGCCATGCAATCGTCGAGCACCCCAGTACACGTGATAGCGACTACTTGGTCGCCGCCTCCGTGGATGAAGACCAACAATGCGTACACGGGCCTCAGCCAGCTCAAGACGCAATACTACCAGACTTACGCCGATTACCATCTCAAGTATAATTTCATCAACGTAATGATTGTCATATCTGGTGGCTTAACGTCTTAAAACGTGAGTAGTTCAGCTATGGGAACGAGATGGCACTAGACGACTTGTATAGCTCCGTCACTTTCTCACGGCGGAACTACTCAAGCTTTGAGACGTTATGGTGGGCCACCTGTTCTACCCACTACCAACCACTACTGAGTATAGCCTCCTCCCTTTTGTGCCATGATTCTCTGAGCTGTATATTTCTAATCCAAGATTTATCCTTGATTTTCTGGAACAAGACATTATTGGTTTGAGCTTGTTGCGCTCTAAGAAACCGTGCCACCCAGGGCGAAGCGGAAGGGACTGTCAGAGTCGTCAGTACGAGTCTATTGAGGGCTATTGAAGAAACCCCGTCATTTTAGTACTAACTAAAATCCACGGTGTCTCTACTATAGCCTTTAACGTTCCAGGGTCAGGGTTATCTGCTTAGGCAGTCCCATAACTCTTGTAATATTGTTAGAATAAAATTTATTGTGAAATTTCGTTATCTTCATCAGGTTTATAGAAAAGTACACAGCTGAGGGCATCCCAATTTGGGCTATCACCACAACTAACGAACCTACGAGCGGTCTAGTTGGATTTATAAATTCTATCAACAATCTTGGATGGACCGCGGGGAGTATGGTATGATGTTCTTTTGTTAGATAATTATTATGTCTGATTTACATTGGTCGAGTGCCACTTTGTCAATGTGAACAGGCTTTAGGAAAATATTTTTGAAAACGTGATTACATGATTTTCAGGGTAAATGGATTGTCAACAATTTGGGGCCTACCATAAGAAATTCTACCCATAAGAATGTAAAAATATTAACAGGCGACGATCAGCGCCTAACATTACCGTACTGGGTGAACGTGGTGAGTACACATTTATTTGTATGCAGCGGATAGAAGTCGATACAAAAACTTATTACGAACATAATTTGGAGTAAATTAAGGTCTAAAGTAAAAATGAAGGATCGGTATAAAATAATAGAACATAGAAAGAGAAACAGCTGGAGTCGAATTATCGGGCAGGGTAGCTCTTCACATATAACACCATCTAGTCGGAGGATCTTTGCATTTCAACAAAGTATGATACATAGTAATGTAAACCTATAAAAAGGTTTAATGCTCGTTATTGAATTCAAATTAAACGTTTCTTATTTCATGAAACCCAGTTGATAGCAGAGCATCCCAAAGTTCTGGATTACATAGACGGAATAGCGGTACACTACTACACAGACTTTATTACCCCTGCTGCGGTAATTTCAGAGATCGGAAAGTTATTTCCAAATAAATTCATCATCGCCACTGAGGCTTGCGAAGGTGAGGTACCTACTTTTATATTATTGGCCTTCTTGGGATTAGTAAATGATCATCAACGATGGTCTATTGGGAATACTAAAAGCTGTTGCAACGTAATTATTACGCCAAACTTAAAATGTCTCGTGTGCCTAGTTATATTACCTACACCGGCACATGATCATCATGATCATCATCTTCGGCAGCCTTGTTCCGCCCACCTGTTTTATATTGTAGACCTCATCCATTTTGTGCCATTCTTCCGTGACCTGCACGAGTCTCAATAAGCACCTGGGTATTTACAACGTCACTTAGCAAACATTTTGGACTATCAGTTACCATCACTTTGTTTGTTTTCTTAAACAGCCCTCTGATTTTCAACGAACGAAACGACCAAATTCTTCTTAAGTTCTGAATCTTCTGCCGGGGTCGCGGGACTTATTTCCATCACCGTGACCCCGGAATATGAAGGGCTATTGAAGGACACCGTATAAAAAAAAGTTCTGAATCTAGAGGACTGTTTCGTATCCATATATGGTCAAGTGTACCTTCAGAATGTTGAGAAATCTCGACGTTGTGTGTGGCAAATCCGAGCAAAGGTGGCTAGACAAGTTGGACCGTTTTATGGGACTGGGCCGCGGTGGTGAGCAGCTGCGAGAAGTGAAAAGAGTAAAGGGAGGCCTTTGCGCAGCAGTGGGATAATAATGATGGTCTAGGATCAAAAAAATAAGAGAAAATTCGTCGAAAAGAGTTCGATAAAATATAATATGAATAGGAATTTTATCCAATCACCATCATAGTAACAGGTCTGTCTCAAGTTCTAGTTTCTACTGTAAACATTTTTATATCTGCTTTATATTTCTTAAAGAAGTTGTGACAATTTTTGTTACTTTGTAGGTACTATGCTGTTCGAGAAACATCATGTTGATATTGGGTCGTGGATAAGAGCTAAGAAATACATAATCGACATCATTGAGGTAATCGTTTTATTTCTTGACATTTTGGTATCTTGTTGAAACGAAGTAGGTATGCTTTGCTTAGTAATAAATATTAGCCATTCAAGAAGATAAAACGATGAGATCAATTAAGACGAGATGGACTACTCATACATATTTTGACATCATGCTCGAAAAGCCTGTCACTATCCATTGCTTAGTATTGCTTTGACTATTCTTTCCTTGTCTACTCGAGACTTAACGTTTATTTATTTTTTTCGGATCCTTTTACTATTAATAGTATTACATAATAAGGTAGAACATTTTAAATTGTTATTTCAGGACATCAACCACGGCGTTGTAGGATGGATAGACTGGAACATGTGTTTGAACGTCCAAGGAGGTCCAACTTACATAGAGAACTTCGCTGACTCTCCTATCATTGTCTTCCCTGAGAAGAATGCGTTCATCAAACAGCCGATGTTTTACGCTATGGGACATTTCTCCAAGTTCGTACCTCGGGGATCACGCAGGATTGGTGTCACTCACTCTGGTTGGAATACTGTATGGAACGTCGCTTTTCTTACACCTCATCACACTATCGTTGTTGTGCTTTATAATGAGTAAGTGCCATTTTCACAATTTATTTGGGGCGAGCTCAGTGCAGCATGGTACTTCTTTATTTTTCTAAAAGGGAAGCAAGATTGGAGGCACTAAATGATGAAATGGCAAACATTGAAATATTTTTTATTTGCGAAAGCTATAGCGGGTACCAAGTTGATCCCGTGGCTTATAGCATGGTCGACGACAACCAACGGCTTTCGCATTTTTTTCTCTTTTTTTAGTTCGCTCTTGTATCTGTACCCTTAGCACATGTTTTCAGTATTAGAGACGTAAAGTTAACTGGAACTTTGACAATTTCAAATTGTCAATTTTCAAGGAAAAAATTAGTTCCTTCTTCGCACACCAGAGCCGCTGTTCCATTTTATCAAACAAGAAACGCTGTAAATACTGGAAAGACTCTGCAAAGTAAAATAGTAAAACCTCGTGCTAGAGGTACTGGTCTCATATTCTTTCTATAATTCCTGTAATCCTAAAATTGTATTTTTTTTGTTTCCACAGTAGTAGCAAAGCAACTAAAGTGAACATTCAGATGGGAATGCAAGCTGTCGTCGAGATGGAAGCCAACTCGGTCGCTACCGTCGAGTTCATGACTACTGCTACCGACATTAATTAATGTTTATATTAATATAATGTGTGACTATTGAAAGGACAATAGTAATTTTACGTTTGTAAACGAAATGTGCAGCAAGACACGAATGATATATTTTCGTTTTGAAATAAATTTTATTGAATTTTGTGAATCAAAATTAAAGGAAAATCAAGTTATTTTGATTGACTCATATAATTGCACGTCTGTGCGTGATGGATTCTAAAGTCCATAAATGGAGTCTAAAGTTCATATGCCCCAAAAACATCGAAATGTAGCATAAATTTTAATAAATTGTTATCTTGTTATCAACCTTTCCTTATTATCCTCTCCTCCATTTTCTATGATAAATCATTCGTAATTTAATATTAGGTACTCTGTAGGTCACAATGCCGAAACTTACATTTAAGTTCCTATAATATTAAAAAAAAAAAATTAGATTACTTTATAATTATCGCTAGACCCTGAAAAAAAAACAAGACATGTTCTAGTTTTTTAAGGCTCTGTCAGTCTTTTGCCCGACTGCTGAAAATAGTTATTTGTTATACAAGAGTGCAAAGTTGATTTTTAACCGCGTGCTCAATTTTGATGACCGAGCAAGCGAATGATTCTAAAATTGAATCACGAGTGCAACGAGTGATTCAAAATTAGAATCATGAGCGATTGCGAGGGAATCAAAAGAGCACAAGGTGAAAAATCTTTGCACTCGAGTGCAACACGTAACTTTTCATCCCACCTCAGCGAGGAAATTACTAAATGCAAACAAATAAAAACAGATGTACATTGTACAAACACAAGATAGGCTTTTATTTCAGTTTAGGTATTAACTAAGACATTATTATAGAACAGAATAATTTTTAAATTAAAACAAATAATACTTAGGTAGTAGTTGAAAACTCCTACCTAAGTATTAAGTCACTTATTTTTATCTAGGTTTGTCATAACATAACAATAAGACGTGAAAGGAAAACCGCACAAAGCAAATAAAAAAGGTAAAACAAAGTACTGAGCCAAGAATGTTCCGGGTCTGAGATTTTAACAAAATAATTGTAGATTACGCTCCAAGGGAGGCGTATTGAATTCCGAAGCGATACTAAGGATTCTGGGGGTGAACCTCCGTCCGTAGCGCAGCGAGGAGGTTCAAGTGTTAATACCCGAAAGAAACGAGGGAATAAAGTTAAAAATCCTTAGTGAAGCGAGGGATTCAAGTTAGCCCAAGGCAACGCAGCCTTACACCCGAGGAGCGTACTCTGCTTACCCACCTAAGGCGAGATTTGATGTTACCATGACAACATTGTTTCCTCGACAACCTTCGAACGTCAAGCGGGCACCACAGCAAGCGATCAGCTGTTGCGGTCGCCGGCCGCCATTACTGCTGCTACTCTTTTGTTCATACGATGTTCTAAATTCAAATTCACTTTATTCACTAGAGGATAAAAACGGCTTTTACTCACTTGAGGATAAAAACGGCTTTTACGGTCAGATATCGAAGAGCAAAAGTACCCTTTCCGAGATGGGGGGATGAAAAGGGAATTTTTTGTGCGTATATTTTATTGTACGACTCCTTTTATTTATTTTTTATAATCTCGTTGGTAGATATGTAAGTTTTTCCAAACTAGTAAAAGATAAAATCAAAATTCTACACTTTCACCGCTTTTACCACTAAAACATCCAATAAGGAAACAATGTTGCCTGACCGTTGTTCTTACGGAGCGTACTACAAAGTAGTATTCTTATGAACGTGACACAGGATGGCTTTGTTAAGCCAATGATGACGAGTTCGCTGCGTCAATCACAAATCTTGTTCTGCTAAGTACATACCTACTACGTGATCGTTTAGTGGGGTGACTAACTATCTGAATGAGTCCAGATTTTGATCAATCCAAGCTTATCCATCCCAGTCCAAATAAGGATCTTGGTATTGCAACTGCACTCCGACTGTAATTTGAGGTTTGAATGCAGTTAGTTCGAATGCAATTTAAGTACAAACTAACCGTGTAGTAGTGTGGGACTAGCGAATAACCCCGGAAAAAGGCTATTGAAGGACACCGTGAATTTTAGTCGGTACAAGCAGTACAAGTCTGAGAGGCCCTCGTGCCCTGCCCTGGGTTGTAGCACTCATTTGATGATTTAACCTCTTTAAAAAAAAGTTAAGCCTGGTATAGCTACAAACTAACCGTGTAGCCTGGCGTCGCGGGACTAGCGAATAACACCGGAAAAGGGCTATTGAAGGACACCGTGAATTTTAGTCGGTACAAGCAGTACAAGTCTGAGAGGCCCTCGTGCCCTGCCCTGGGTTGTAGAACTCATTTGATGATTTAACCTCTTTAAAAAAAAGTTAAGCCTGATTGCAGTCGGTGTGCAGTTGAGATACTGTTCCAATATGACTGCACGCTGATTGCAAGCTACCGTCGACATGCAGTTGAAATGCAGTTGGTCCTAATTGTATCGTATAGTATGGTACACACAAATTGGTCAAAATTGGTCAGCTGAGCAAAGCAATCAAAGTAGGTAACTGAAACATGTTCCGTTATTTCGCGAATGACGCAGTTTTTTTCTTCTTATTCTTTCTGCGTGTTTTCGTACTACTAAGTACATATTTGGCCCTACCAAAATGACTTACGAGTTGAATGCAATAGATAGTGCGCATGCACTATCTATTGCATACACAATAAGAAACCCTAATATTTAGTAGTGTAACAAACAGTTACTGTTTTGAGGAATATCTACTAACTGTAAACTCTGTAAACGAAACGTAAGTGTTAGCCAAACGCCAGCACATCAAGCTACCCCAATCTGTTAAACTTTAATAGATTTTAAACTTTATCACAAAAGCAGAAGATGTATTTTCGATCGAGAAAATATGGCAGATCCAGATTGGGGTAGATAGTGGCTGTATGATCGTTGATGGACCTTATACGTTGCGGTGATAATTCGGACAAAACGTAAATCTATCTCAATTTCTTAAATAATCCCTGTGTAGTAATAACAAATGAATATTTATTGATGTTATGACTACACAAATGTTTATTTCCTGTAAGCTGTGTGCTCACAGCTGAGTCACCGCGATGAGACAGACGTCGTGGCTGGACTAACTGGTCGCCCTACTAACTACGGCTTCGGTGACTCATGCAGTAAACAGTATTACGACTATTATTATATTACCACTAATAAAACCAGTTCCGATGTTCCTTCGAAAAGTCTTTGTGCGTAAGTTATTATACCTGGCCTTTGGTATTATTTACTCCATGCATAGCAACTACATATTATTATTTCAACTTGTATCGTACCTCTGCTCATTTCACATCTCTTTGTCCAGACCTGCCATGAATCAATCTTTGTCAAAGGAGTCCAGTTCATCTTGGAATAATGAGTATGTGCTTTGGTATATTTTGGAGTATTTTTTATAGCGTGGCTGCATGAGTCATCAAATGAGTCTTCCCACCCAGGGCAGAACGGAAGGGACTGTCAGACTAGTACTGACTAACATCGATTATAGAGACCTAAGAAAGGATTTAGGCAAGCGGTAAACCTATTATAACGTACCTAATTAAGAAGTAGATTCAGGGATTGATGGAGGTGGCAGAATGAGAATGAATTAAAAGCTGGAAAGACTAAAGAGGTATATTTTCTAGTTGTTTATATTATTTTTAAGAAAGGAATTACCTAGTAGGGCCACGACCAACTTGTGGATGACTTTCGTGGCTTAGTTGACGGTCATGAAATTAGACGGAATTGTGAGACTTGGAGAGCGATTCCCCCCATCCGCTACTTCTACTCGCTAGCTTAATTACAATCTAGGCTAGCTTAATTAGTAACTAGGATATGGCGTGTGTTTGGTGAACTGTCTGATATACGATTGAATCCTTTGAAGTTAAAAAATGCTGATTCTCAACTTAAATTGAATTAAAACTTTATATTGAAAGAGTTGAATCATGCAGGTTATACAGTACCAATATGTCCCACAACACAACATGAGATCTAATTGCAAAATTCCAAATAAAATCATATTATGTATTGTAGGTACCAGTTTGATATGTAAACAAGTACAGACGCCAGTACGTCAACCTACCCCAAGCTCTTAAATATTCTCAATGTAATATGAACCTTCTGCATTCGTGATTATATTGAAAATCATTTGAGAAATTTGAAGACCGACTCTCGGTTTATGTGCTTGGCGTCTGTACAATATTAGTTAGAAACACAAATAGGGCAAACCACAAAATCAATTGCCTATTACAATTATTAATAATTATTATTTTAGCCAGTCTTTGTTTTTCCTTATTATGACGAATCCGTCTGAGTTTCTGTAACAAACACATGCTTCCTCAGCGGCAATGCGCGGCCCGCGAGTGGACCCCTCGCGGATCATGATCGTTATCTAAACTTAAGATTTTCTTTGACATTTAGGAGATAACCTTATTAATATCTATCTATACATATAATAAAATAGTAGGAAAGTCAAAACTGTACATTGAATATTTTTTTAAAAGAATACTTGGGGTGTGATCTACAATCGATACCGAAGCCAAAAATATAGTTTTTAGAATTTTTGTCTGTTTGTCTGTTTATCTGTTTGTCTGTATGTATGTCCGGGATAAACTCAAAAAGTACTGGACGGATTTGAATGATTCTTTTTTTGTTTTATAGGTATTAAGTCTGGTCAAAACATAGGCTATAATTTATTTTGGAAACTTGAACACCTGGCGCAGAACCGCAACAGACTAGCTAAACTATAAGAGATACAAAAATGGTGCCATAGCAAAAATTGTTTCACGTGATGAGCATTTTCTGCTGAGAGAATAAATTTGAAGATCTGAAACACCTGATGTGGAACTCCAAGAGCCCAGCTACACGATAACAAATACAGGAATGACGTCTTAGCCAAGTTGTTCGGCCTGATGAGCACTCTCTGTTGACATATAAAAATTGAAGATCTGGAACACCTGATGTGGACCACCAAAAGCCCAGCTAAACTGTAACATATAATAGAATCGACGTCTTAGAAAGAGTTGTTCAGCCTGATGAGCATTCTGTGTTGACGTGTAAAAATTGGAGATCTGGAACGCAATGTTGAACAACAAAAGCCCAACTAAACTTTAACATAATATCAGAGTGTTTCTTTTAAATTGGCCAAAAGGGAGAAATCCGCATCTATAAGAGATACGGGAAAACTTTCTTAGGAACCTTTAGCTCTTTTTTGAAATAAAAAAAAATATTCTTCTGGCCAAACACACATTAATTATTTACCCGGGCTCTTGGAGTTGGGTATCAGACTTTGCAGATCTTCGATTTTGACGACCCCGTTGTCGTTGACATAAGCAACAAGATCCGCGTACGAAGTCGCGGGCAGAAGCCAATATATTAATACAATTTTTATTCTACTGGCCTAACTCCCATGATTTTTTTACCCGGGCTCTTGGAGTTGGGTATCAGACATTTCAGATCTTCGATTTTGCCGACCCCATTGTCGCTGGCATAAGCAACAAGATCCGCGAACGAAGTCGCGGGCAGAAGCTAGTTCATAATAATTATCTTTTATTAATTATCTATACTGTTCTATATTTTTGTATATTTATGCAGGCATGTTACCCGATTTCTCGATCTCGATCGCCTGGACCGATTTGGAAAATTCTTGGGGGTCCATGGTCCCAAGGTAATCAAAATCATTGTCTGATCTGATTACAAAAAATCTAATGAGATCGCTGTTATCCTACTATCTTTGCAGTTTTTACGCAATTGCACAAGAAATAGTAGATTATTAACCAAGGGGATAAAGCAGGGTCTTCTGTCGCGGGTGGCGAATTAAATCGCGAGCGTAACGAAGGACTCGAGGTTTACTCCCGAGCGTAGCGAGGGTGTTAACAACTTAAATCACGAGCGAAGCGAGGGATTTAAGACGAGTCCTGAGTGTAGCGAGGGATTTAAGTTCACCCAAGACTAAGACAGCTTTATCACCGAGGAAAATACTCTACTTTTCGTACCATTTGCGAAAAAAATAACACAGTATTATTATGAGATACGCATTTTAAACATTAATATTTAACATTAACTTATTTATAAAAATAAGTAAAAATAAACGCAACGTTTATGTATTTGAAGAATACAAAAACGCGGCAAATTAAAAAAGCAAAGGCATCAAGCTCATACGGCCTCGTCGGTTTTCGTAATTTTATTTAACTAGATGAAAATCCGGCTTCGCTCGGGTGAAACGTGTGTCCCAAATACTACACATCAAGGTACAGTCGCGTTCATTAAGATGTTGGCACGTCTGGACTTCAAAAATATATGAACATCAAAATAATTCAGAATATTGTGACAACTAAAGCATCATTATATTGTGATCAAGATTCAGATCCATTAATATGTGACTACTTTTTCTCAATAACATGTATACAGCCAAAGGGACATTTTTATATGAACAACTTTAAGATCATAAATATCTGAACAGTGTTCACTTTACAATTCCCAATTATGTAAGCTCACAACACGTAAATGTAATTAAAATTCAAACTTATTACAACGTCATAAAGATGATTTTACTAGCAATCTTAAAATGGCGTGGTCAAGGAGTTTGCAACATTATTTAGGTATCACTGGCTAGTTTTCCATCAAGTGCCGTTGTTTTTTTATTAAAAAGAAATAACTGACGCACATGTCATTCATAACAAAATATACTATGGCATTGAAATACTCATTTTCAAAAGACCTAAAAAGCATTCGCGCGGAAAACAATTGAAATACTGTCATTTCTATAACAATGTAAACTGGATCCTATTTATTCGAGCAAATAATATACTATCCTATGCATGTAGACATATTTATGAAGCTTACCCTGCTCAGATATTATTAAAGCTTATTCAGTATAGATATATTTTTAAAAGGTGATCACATATTATTGCCAAATGCAAATTATATATTACTAGCGGCCCGTCCCGGCTTCGCACGGGTGGAGGACCCGGTCTAAAACCCGGTCCCGATGGTTACAAACACAACAAAAAAATAATTATCCGAATCGGTCAAGCCGTTTTCATGTTATGTCGTGACAACGGAAAACGGGTTTCATTTTTATATATATAGATTGAACCTTCATTTGAGTACATATTTTTTATCTCTAGATTTGCAGAATTTTTTGAGCTTATCAACGCTTACAATATTTTGAATCATTGACAATGCAAACATATTATTGAACTCGACTGTACTAAATGTAGGTGTCACGGTAAGTCATAGGCCGAAAATAAAGAAAGAAAAAAAAACTCAACATGATAAATGATGTCAATAATGGCGGCTGCGATCTGTCTGGTCAGAAAATCATTAGAAATTTACAAAATACTCGACAATCCTAATTTTGCGGATATATGTTGTCGACTCGAAATCTTTATTTTTTAATGTTTTATTATTCTGGTTAGCTTTCGATCGAGTCTGCCGTAATCTAAGTATTCCAAATTTAAATCACATTCTCTCCCTAGAGAGAGAATGAAATTCAGTACAATATTCTTTCCCTGTTTTTCACAGATTAAAAATGACTATTGTTATGTTCGCTTTTTGTGGCATAGAATGTCACTTTTTTGAGCAAGTGGTACGAAAATAATATTACGCACGATACCTACCCACAAAAAGGGTAAAAATGTGCGACTTTGTTTTTTATTTCCTTGACTTTTTTGCCCCGACTTCCATCCATTAATAACTTTTCGTTCTAAAGTTGTTTTACACTTTTTTGTGTTTTTCCAGAAGTCCATTTCATTTTTAAAATGCTTTTTCTTTAATTATAAAAAAAATGCGGCCCGCCACCATCCTAACTTTTCTAGTTTTGCCACTTTGCAGCCTTTTCTACCAAAAGGTTGCCAACCGCTGTTCTAAATGATTCATTTACAAAGTGACACATTACTATTTGCATTAACTTAGTAATAATTATAATTAATTGAATCACAAAAGCAATGAAGTTAAACTTTTTTGTAATTAATCATGCCATTCATATTGTTCCCAGTTGATACATTTATTGTCTGCTCATGGAGGCTTTGATAACAATTAGTAAGTAAACAAATAAGTTTGTAACAACATCACCAAATTCTTATCCCTTATCCTTTTGTCTGTCCCTATTCGAGGACACAATATTATCTCTCAGTCTTCTCCATTTGTCATCTACTCTTACTTATTTTTACCAGCTACCAGTAATTTCCAGGCATATTAACTCCTAAAATACATGTTAACTAAATAAATGATGTAAGTTATAAATCTTGTGACGACAGAAGCAAGTGAAAACTGCACTTGCTTGTGACGTTTTAACAATTTCAACGGTGCCGTCATTTAAGTTTACGTAACAAAAGAAAAAATAAGAGTCTAATATTTTTTTATTAATATAATTGACGGACCAATTAGATTTTAGTAATTCTGGTAGTAACAGTGCATCTTTTTAGGACATAAGTCCTAAAAACCTAATGAGAAGTCTAGTCTAAGGCGTTGGTACAGTCAGCATCGAAAGTTGCTGACCATATTCAGATTTTCAAAATCACTGTACTACGTATTTTTACGTATTATTTCGTTGTACAAAGATTTTGTAAATCTGAATGTGGTCAGCAACTTTCGATGCTGACTGTACATGTGTACTTATCATAAACAGTATATTATACTGATAGAGTTTTCAGCGCTCTTATAGTGCTTTCAAACTAAATATTACAACAAAATACAACATTTATGATGCTACGACGACGTGAGTGACGTTCGTGGTTCGTAACATTTTATAGCGATAGCGATTATATCGATTTAACACAGGAAACCATTCAAATTCAGCTGACCGTAGCATTACGTTTTCAAATCATAATATAAATATAAATTAACAAAAGGATGGATGGATTGTGTGAGGAGTGTTATGGAAGGATTTAATAATGATGTGACTTCTGACGAAGAGACTGAAAGAAAAACTGGTGCTACCACAAAACCAAGTAGATTTGGATGGGGATCATCATCATCATCTCAGCCATAGGACGTCCACTGCTGAACATAGGCCTCCCCTTTTGATCGCCACAAGTACCGGTTGGAAGCGACCTGCATCCAGCGTCTTCCGGCGAGCTTCATAAGGTCGTCTGTCCACCTTGTTGGTGGACGTCCTACGCTGCGCTTGCTAGTCCGTGGTCTCCACTCTAGCACTTTTCGACCCCATCTGCCATCCGCTCTGCGAGCAATATGGCCTGCCCATTGCCACTTCAGCTTGCTAATCCGGTGGGCTATATCGGTGACTTTGTGTGGATGGGGATAGGAAGATTATAAAGATATTCAGCCTCTATTTCATTACGGTTACATAGAAGAGATGACAATGATAAGATTTTACTCGTTAGTGTATCGCAGCCTTCTAATGCATGCTTGTGATGCTAGGCATAAGCTAACGCTGGCATAATGGCATCTCCCAGCTCGAGACAAAACACCGTGTCCACATTTAGCCGCGGGTTTATGATTAAATTTGAATCAGAGCCATCTGCATTATTTTTGTTGGAGTTGACTTCATGCTAGTATTTTACAGGGAACGACTGCCTATCTGACACATGATCCTCACATACGTTTATTTCGGTCCAGGATAGCACGATACCCTTTGACACCGATAGCTATTGTGAATTACCCACATACAGTAAACAATTCATTTACTTATTTAGATTCTTTTGAAACATTTTCCTCTTTAGTGATAAAAATATCATCATTACCAAAAACTTGACCTCATTATATGATATAGGTAAGTGATAAATGACCAAGTCACAAGAGGTGTTATGGTTTTTTCCAAAATCCAATAAACTATTTGTTTTTTTAACGCTCCTATCAGCCTCTTACAACTTATCAGCTGTTACGAATTCCTAGTTTTATGAATGAACGTTAGATCAACATCACTTCTTGGAATCTTGGGTCTACGCATTGCCAGTGTTGAAAGGTCGATGGAGTCCATTGGTTTATAACGACTACTCAGCGATACTCGGGCCAGTCTCCGGCAAGCCGCCGAGCAGTGATCACGTACCTTTCTTTTCTCGGTTTAGTTCCAATTTAAAAAATGTACAGTTTATCGGCAATCGGGGTGTTGTTGGCGATATGTGGGGGTGCGTTCAGCCATACCTACCACCTGGGAGGGTGTCCCGTGGTCGAGCCCATGCCTGGCTTTGAAATGAACCGGGTAAGTTCCTGCTTAAAAGAGTTTTCTTTTTTTATTGTTTCTGTTTGTTGTACCGGGATCAGCGGGTCTGGGGTCGAGTTTGTGAGATTACAAAATAAGTTCGTGAGCATCTGCTAGTATGACTGGAGTATTTGGAACAAAGAGAACATCTAAGTATGCAAAATAAACAATAAGTCTACGTGATGTTCAATAAAACAATACTTTACCGGTCGCCCAGTCGTATCAACAGCATCGTGATATAGCAGATGTTTATTGCTTTTATGTAAATTACTTTCTCCTCTCGCTTCCTAGATAACTACCGTTTCCAGATCGATATTTTAGCGTAAGAATCTGATTTTGGCCCTGGATCTGGAATTGAAAGTCCTGTAATATTACGTATCATCTCAGCCTAACCCGGCGAGGATAAAACATGGCAGTACCTACCGTGTAAATAATCAAAAATCTATCAAAAATGGCTTTTTAATATTTTTTTGATCGACAAACTTCTCCATAGAGATCTCCGCCGCTTTGGAATGGGCAACTACCGACAGTATTATCACAGTTATCATGTCGTTACAGGGTCCTTTCTACTTTTGAAGCATACCGATGAACATTAGGTACATACTATTTATTTACTTTAGATACGTACCTTCGTACATAAAGCAGAGTAGATAACAGATCGTAGGGCCGTGTGATGTGACGGCAGTCAGTTTGCTGTTATCATTTAAATTAGTTCGGTATGCTTCGGTTAACATGAACTTGTGTTAATTAATTATACGGGTGATGCTTTGATTCTGTTCTGGGACAATGTCACACATATGAACTTGTAGTCGTTTTGTCAGCCTTAACCCAATTAGATATTTGGGATCGATGCAGTATTCACTTCTGCTTTCTTCTTCACATAGCTTTTTATTGGTCTTCTCAGAAATCACTTCTTTCCTAGACTTTTCACATCCATATATATTTTCTTCGGTTTCCTTTTTTTTTTCGTAATTAGGCATCCTCAAAACTTCGCACTAGGTACCTACAGAAAGTTTGGCACGCACTTCCTACGACTAAATGGGTTCGAAGTACAAAAATGCTTAAAAATAAATCGGAAACTATAAAAACAAAATGAACGCTGTTCGACTTTGAATTCACTAACTTTTAAATTATAATGACGACTATAATTGACTTGTAAAAAGGGCTATTTCATAGCCATTTGAGATTAGGGTTTTTACATAAATAAAATAATTTCCATAGGTAATCTCTAATAAGCGCAACTACTAAATCATAATATAGAACCTTCGAGTCAGGAAATATATATATATATATATATATATTTTTTTAAATTATTAACATGGTTTCCAATATAGTCCTTGGTGGTGTGAAAAGAGTGGGACGGAACCGCGTTTCAGTGGAGTTCACCTCTCCCCAGGACGCCAACTCCTTTCTTGTAAACCCTATCCTCCCCAAAAATAGTTACACTGCGTACATCCCCACATTCAACATTACAAGGATGGGAGTAGTAACAGGTGTCCCTTCTGATCTCACAGAAGAGGAAACCCTAGTATACCTTAAGGTTCCCTCTGGATGTGGACGAATCCTTAAGGTTCGCCGCATTAATCGCAAAGTCCAAAGAGATGGGAACAACGAATGGAAACCCACAGAAACCTGCGTGATTACATTTGACGGACAAGTTCTTCCTAAGAGAGTCTTTTGTTGTTACACATCCCTTCCTGTGGAACAGTACATTTTCCCAACAATTCAGTGTCGTAAGTGCTGTCGGTTTGGACATGTGGCAAACGCATGCAGATCAAAACCACGCTGCAGTAAATGTGGCCACGATCACCCCGGTGATGGTTGCAACATTTCTGAGGGCGAGGCCTTCTGTATATTGTGTTCGGGTAATCACTTTGCTGATAGCGGGTCATGCCCCGAGCATGGTAGGCAGAAAGCCATAAAGACTGTTATGGCGGAGAAGTCCATCTCTTATGCTGAGGCTAGTAAAACCATCCCAACAGTCTCCCGCGGCTATGCCAATATTACCAAAACTCCTACGTCCCAGTCTTACCGCAAGACAATAACCCTCAAACCTAAATCCCACTCTCCTCTATCACCATCCTATGACAAAGTTGCACACCAGCAACTGACTAGTTACCCCCAACTTTCACAGCCCAATGGCTGCGCTCTTAACTCAGATAATCCCTCTCACAACAATAATATTTCTAACATTATTGACCTACTCATTAAACTCATACCTAATCTCATTTCTTCCTCTTCTAATACATCACCGTCCAACGTTGCCAACCAACTTGTAACACTTCTTTTAGATTTTAAAAATGGCGTCTCGCCAAATATTCCTTCAATGGAACGTGAGGAGCGTGTGGCATAAGAAACACGACCTCATTTTCCTTTTAAATAAATATAAGCCATTGGCTTGTTCTATAGCTGAGACTTGGCTTACACCAAGTCTCAGCTTCCGTATGCCACATTTTAACATCCTCAGATGTGACCGAGCTGATGGCTATGGAGGATCTGCCCTCCTGGTCAACAATCGGGTCTCACTTCTCCCTTCCCCTCTTCCTTCACTTACAGGCGATATGAGCATTGCTGCGGGGATGTTTGAAGGCATCACAGTGTTCTCCATCTATATTGCGCACCCCCATCGTAACTTTTTGCCAATTTTAAAAGATATTTTTTCTAATGTTCAGGGCCCAATGTTGGTTATGGGCGACTTTAACTGTCACCATTATAGATGGGGCTCTGAGCGCTGTGATGCCTTTGGAATGGAACTAGTTGACATCTTGGATGACCTGAACCTTTGTGTGCTTAACAATGGCTGTCCAACACGCAGATCTCTTCCGGGACAACAAAAAAGTTGCGTAGACCTCTCATTTTGCTCAGTTGAGTTAGCAGCGTCAGCCCATTGGGAATGCACAACCTTGTCGCATGGTAGTGATCACTACCCCATTGTTATATCTTTTCTTAACAAATCTTACTTAGAAAAAACTTCTCCTCCACTTTTGAAATATAACCTATCTAAACCAGATTGGACAAAATTTGCTTCATCATTGGAGGAGAAAATTAATGTTCTTCCAAATTTAACCTCAAATTCATTAGACACCCAGGATCACTATCATGCCAAGAGTTGTTATGAGGGTTTTGTAACTGCCATTTCCTCTAGTGCAGATTCCTGTTTCCCACTAAGAAATAGTGCCCGTAACAAAATCCCTTCTCCTCCCTGGTGGGATTCTGAATGCACCTCCGCGATTAAGGACAGGAAGGATGCTGAGCGGCGTTACAACCGGGATATGACCACGGAAAACCTGTTGGCATATTTACAGACAAATGCTAGAACCAAGCGCCTACTTCGTAAGAAGAAACGTTCAGGCTGGGTTAAGTACTGTACATCTCTTTCCCCTTCTACCCCGGCTTCAGCTGTCTGGAAAAATATCAACAGATTCAGACGAGGGTGTTCTCCATCCATCTCCTCCCCCATCACTAGGGAAACAGCTGAACATTTTTTTGACAAATTGGCCCCACCTTATGTTCCACTCTTAACAGAACTCCAAAGTACAACCCTACATAATGCAACAGAAGATCCCTTCGATGCACCTTTCTCCCTGGAAGAATTGAGTGTGGTTCTCAATCATGTCCGGGACTCTGCCCCCGGTATTGATGGTGTACCATACTCATTTATAGCCCATTCTGGTGAAAAAGCCAAAATGTATTTTTTAAATTTTATTAATTATTGTTATAACCATGGTTGGGTCCCCGACCAATGGAAAATACAAATTATTATCCCGCTTTTGAAACCAGGCAAACATGCAGATGATCCGAACGGCCTTAGACCAATTGCTTTAGCTTCAGTCCTAGCCAAACTTTTAGAGCATCTTATCAAAAATCGCCTTGAGTGGTTAGTAGAATCGAGGGACTTACTGCCGAACCATCAATTTGGGTTCAGGAGAGGGCTAAGTACAATGGATAGCGTTGGCATTCTGATAACAGATATCCGATTAGCCTTTTCCAGAAATGAATCTGTTGTTGCCTCCTTCTTAGACATCTCCTCTGCTTATGACAATGTACTTCTTCCCATTCTCAGGCAAAAACTGCAACAGCTGAGTCTCCCGGCGAAGATGATTCAATGCATTTGCGAGCTTCTGATGTCTCGGTCACTGGTTCTGAGAGTTCAGGGTGAGGAATTTGACAGAAGACAGACATGGAAGGGACTCCCCCAGGGATATGTCCTCAGCCCCATACTCTACAATTTGTATACGGCTGATATTGGGACCTGCCTTAACAATAACTGCAAGATTCTCCAATACGCCGATGACATTGTTTTGTACGTGACAGACACTTCCATTGTTGACGCTACATCATCCTTATGTCTATCTCTGGATTCTCTGAACCAGTGGCTTTTAAGCCATGGACTAACACTTTCTGCCCCAAAAAGTTCGGCAGTTATTTTCTCTCGAAAAAGACTCATCCCTCATATTTCGGTAAATATTTCAGGCCATATCATTCCTATAGTCAACCACGTAAAATTTTTAGGCGTCATTATAGACTCAAAATTATCCTTCAAAAATCATTTAAATTTTATAATACAAAAATGTGAACGGACCATTTCAGTCTTAAAGGTCCTTACGGGTGTTTGGTGGGGTGCCCATCCTTTCACCATGAAACTGGTTTATAATGCTTTGATTCGTAGCATTTTAGACTATGGAACATACCTCCTTATTCCATGCAACAAGGGTGCTCTGGCTGGGCTGGACAAAGTACAGTCTAAGTGCCTTCGTATCATCTCAGGTTGTATGAAGTCCTCCCCCACTAACGCGTTGCAGGTCGAATGCGCCGAACCTCCTCTGGCCCTCAGACGGCAATTTCTAGCATCCCGTTTTCTGTCCAGGTTAATTTGCAGATCCACACATCCCCTTATTGGCAGATTGAAAGAGTTAGATGCCTTGTGCAGAACCTCAAATCACTGGAAAAATAAGGAAATTCCCTTGCCCTTAAAATCCTATCGTTCACTTCTAAATTTAACAAGCCCAATAGTCCAATATCCCAGATTACCCCTGTTCCATTTTTCTTATGAAACTCTATATTTCACCCCAAAAATCTCCTTTGACATTGGTATATCCAAAACATCCCCGTTGGCGAATTCGGTCTTCAACGCGTTGGTGGGCGAGCGTTGGAGTGGTTTTGAATTATTTTTTACGGACGCTTCAAAGTTAACTGACACGAGCCACACTGGAGCTGCGGTATACTACCATAGCTCCAATATCATATTACAATTTAAATGCCCTAAAGAGTCTTCTGTATTCACTGGCGAGTGTGTGGCTATATTGGAAGCATGTCTCTTTATAGAAGCTCATCATAATATTAAGCAAGCCGTTATTTTTACGGATTCCCTAAGCTGCTTGCAAGCCTTAGCCCAAAACTCTTTTAAAAGTAAACTGCACAGTTCCCTCATTTTAAAAATCAAAAATTCTTTATTGTCATGCACCAAAAGTCAAAAAGATGTTCAGCTCGTTTGGATTCCTAGCCACTGTGGCATCAGGGGCAACGAGTGCGCGGATATTTTGGCCAAAAATGCCTGCTCATCTGTAACGTCGGACCTCACTCACAATACCCACCAGGGTTACGACCTTTTGTCCCTTCCCAAACTGGATCTACAGCGCTCCTGGCAGAAGGAGTGGGACTTGTTTAGCAAGAAGAAAGGTGGTTTTTTCTACGCAGTTCAACCAACCATAAACCCAAAGCCGTGGTTCTTCAGTTTCAAAAAACTTTCCAAAACGATCGTATCAACTATCTGTAGAATCCGTTTAGGGTTCTGTTGCACTCCCGTATTCCTCCATAAAATCCGTGTCCGCGACTCCTCGCTATGCGAATGCGGGCTGGCGGAGGGTACTCTTGACCACATTTTTTTCGAATGTTCCAACAATGTCCCTCCTCTAGATTTATATAAACGTCTTCCTGTAATTAAGATCCCTCTCCCGATTAACTTTTCCTCCCTCTTAACACATTCCTCTCCAGACCTACTTGTGACGTTGATGATCTTCATCCGTCACAATAATATCAAACTGTAGGCCCTTCCTCCCCCCTAAATAAACCGTTTTTATGAATGTGGTATATGTTATATTTTATGTTGTAACATAACTTTATTTATGTAATTTATTTCTTTGTTTGTTTCAGTCCCATAATACTAACCCCAGAAGACTCACATTAAGTTCAACTGTGTCATCGAACGGAGACTTCTATAGCTCCCTTTTTTTAGTATACTAATTTTTCGTTTCGCATACGCACCACTTGCTTGTCCAATTCGCCTCCGACAGTGGCAGAATAGTCGAAATCGGCTTGTTTGCCATAATAAGAAATAGAATAGAATTAACATGGTTAATGTTTATAATTTAAAAAAAAATGTTCTCCTAACTATGGTTTATCTAATTGAGAAAAAATCTTTTGTTTTACAAGCAACGGCCTAGAAATAGGCGGAAATTAATGTGCCTGCTTAATAGTTTATTATGTCAAAATAATCATTTGTAAGCATGGCAAAAATATAGGTAACGGCCGTAATATTGTATTCCAGCAGAAATACATCGAACGAAAAGTTAGAATCAGTTTATATGTTCCACGACGATACGATTCCACCTATTAGGTTTCAATTCATTTATTTGGTAAGCAGGTAATAAAACATAAGCATGATAAGGAGACAAACGAGATCATTGTTAGTGTGAATAACCAGGGTGATCTCGTGGACTGATTTTCAAAGAACAGACAGATTAGCTAGGAAATTAGGAAACATATCTATGAGTTAGCAGTCAAGCAAGACCAAAATAAAAACGAGATAAAGCCATTTAATTTAGGTATTTGGTTCGTAGCTAAACAGGTACCTATCACTAAGAAGAGCAAGTAGGTAGATACTAACTGTAAAATTAAAATATAAAGCAGGCCAACTGTCGGATAAAAGATCATTCGGGCATTCATATGCTTTTCGGACAATCGTAACGAAACTGCTATGAGCGGTTTTTGGAACTCCATTTATTATGTTGGCTGGTGCATGGTCAATATGATATCCTCGACGTAGCTATCTATGGTCAATTATATCTAAAGTCATCATTCTCTAACGTCCCTCCAAATCACTGATCTTTGTTGGCTGATGTTTGTTTACTTTCCCATTCTATGATAAGTTTTAGATAAAATTTAGTGTTGACGTCTAGTTATTCCTATTTATCATATCATTCACATACCTACTTATCATATGTCTTCATCTTCACAATACATGCATTGTGTCTTATATCTTATTATATATAAACACGAGAATTTGACCCGACAATACTTCCGATAACACAATCAAGTCCTCTGTGACTCATACAGTGAGGGAATGTTTCGTCAACGTATCTTGTTAGCTCACGGACTTTCACAACACCCGATTCTCAAAATAATGCAGACTTTAATAATTAACATGTAGAGTTAGTCATCATTTTTAGTCGTTCGCATGTTAATTATGTACCTAGTTGCCGATAGATGATGTAGATAAGGCATGAACATTATTGTTTTCTTTGAAACGCGTTTATTTTAAACAAAAATGAGGTTTAGATGTCATCACGCCTGTTATATTATTCCTCGAAGGGTTTATCAGAGGCTACTGAGGCATAGGTTTTAGTACAGTACCTTAGCTGTTTAACTTTTAACAAGATGAGGCGTTTGCAGTCAAATAGGCACGTATTCTGATTCACAGCATGTTTTAAAATATTATAGATATAATAGGTACATAAGTGCATTTAGCATACATGAAAGCGATCGGTTTACAGAAGTGTGTGAAATAATTCCATCTGTGTATTGAACAATGTCCATAAACTCTATTGTTCTTGTTATAACAGTGCTACCTTCTATTGTTTTGACAACTTATTAGTCTTATTACCTACTTTCGTTTCTTAAATTACGTTCCTTACCATGGGCTTTTTTTTTTTACATGGTAAAATCATCAAATGAGACCTCCCACCCCGGGCAGGGCGAGAGGTACTGTCAGACTTGTACTGACTAAAATCCACGGTGTCCTTCAATAGCCCTTTATGTTCCGGGGTCACGGTGATGGTATAAGACCCGCGACCCCGGCAGGCTTTAGCCCTCTGAGAGGGGGCCTCGTCATTGTGCTGACGCTCTTTGAGGCGCGCGTGGAACACGACGCGCCGTCGACTCGGGTCCTTACCATGTGTTACTGCACCTTTGAGAAAACTTCATCATTTGAGGAAGTGTTAAGCGTTGGTCCAGCACACTCCTGGGTACACGGTTTCTATGATATCATCTAGCTAGCACTAGCAGGGTATATCTTATAGGACATTGACATAGATGATTAGTTATGTACTACCTGCCAACAGAGACATCTAGCATAATCGTTTGACATATCAACTTTCCAAAAGCAACAGTTTTTTTGCAGTATAAAACCACAAATCGTAGATAGTATGTCAGTACCTGTATCTAATAAAATACGTATTTGATCTACAGTTATTGGGTGTATGGTACGTCGTACAGAAGACCTCGACAGCCTCGCACTGCATGACATACAACTTCACCAAGACAGACGAGCCCGGCAGATACGAACTAGAGCAGGTGTCACAGCACTTCATCTTGGGACTAACTCCTCTGAAGCATGACTACAGGTATGTCTTAGTAACCTCTCGAGCGAGTATCGACGACGATCGATTCGAATCAAGCTAGAGAAACGTCCATTTTCTCGAGTTTTGGAGGTCACAGGTTGGTTGTTTCTCGGTATTCAGAATCTAAAGTGGATTGGCTGAAGGTATCCTGGCGTCCCTAGATGAGTTCAGTATTACAGAGATAATTTCTAGATCTAAGGACCACCCAGTTACAAGCTAAGGTGCATTAGCATTCTTTGAAAAAATGACAAATACCGCTACGCCCTCTGCTTAACTTATTAGGTTTGGATTTTTTTTAACACATAACTTTATTTTTTTCGCAGGTATACTGGAGTACTAACAGTACCAGACCCAGCTGTCCCTGCTAGAATGAAAGTCAGATTTCCTCTGAGTAAGTACCATTTAAAATTAACATTTTTTTTCACAAACACATCGCTGAATACCTACGAACCCTTTTACAAATGTATATGACATAAATTCTAATAAAATTATGTGTATTTTTCAGGCGTAGCTGGTTCAGCGAGCTATACTGTCGTAATGACTGACTACACATCTCACGCCGTTATCTTCACTTGCCAGAAGATGGCGTTTGCGCACCGTAGATCAGCCACCATTCTGTCCAGAACTAAGGAGCTTGACAAGATTTACATCGATAAAGTAAGTTTCTTAGAACTATGTGAATGCTAGTTTTTCTAGGCTTTTAAATATAGCCTCATGTCATAGCTTAATAGGCTCATTGGATATTAATACAAAACTGTAGTGTATACGGCTGGACAAAGACTTCTCATCTGGACCAAGTCTTTCAGTTTCTTCCATCCAAGCCTAAAGTGGATTACGTACATAGCTATTGGTTTTGTTCAGATCGCCATTTTTACGAGGTCTCCCACAACGACTTCTGAATGAGCCGTTTCTAAATTGTTATTTTGTTTTTTATGTTTAACAAACACAAAATGAATATATTTCAAGTTTCCGACTAAAGGAGAAGAAACCTCGTAACTTTAGACAGCGTGTCTCAAAACTATCCCACCGCTTTTTATGCCAAATCTTGTATTTGTTGACAAGTCAAGGCTCTTGGTTGTTATGCTGACAATTATAACATTGTGATCGACATTTGATGATGCAACAACGAACGAGAAACTGCCATAACAAGAACCATGATCTACTTTTGCTAAGTACTTTTTGTCCTAATGTCCAATTTTCGCTTACCATAGATGCGCAACAAGTTGGCGTCATTCGGCGTGGACCCGTACGACCTGTCCATCATCTCTCAGAACGACTGCCCCTCCCACCTGAACGGCACCGAGGGCGTCAACATCAACATCGACCCAGAGACCTTCTCCTCACACAATATCGGACAGGCCGTCAGGAAGACCGGCAGTGCTATCGGTGAGCCAACATCCTACTTATTATACCAGTCAGAGATCTGAAGACAGTACTGCTGCTAAATGAATAGGGATTGATAAATTAAGAACTATCAATCTAGAGATTTAGACCTTTCTCCTTTTGGAAGTCGACTGCAAAAGTGGGATAAATTAATAATCTGGGCTTGGGAACTCACTTGAATCTAAGACGTGGTCAATTTTGCGGCTAAAGTTTACTTTACGGACTAAATTCAAATTCTGGGGCCTTGTTAAAAGTTTCAGTTTACTTAACGTCATAAAAGTAGATGTAGTAGTTTTATTTGTTTCAGTAGAGTTGTTGTACCTATTCCAACTACTTCTCCTTTTGACCAAAAGGTTGACTGGTAGATAATGCCTTGCGGCATTAAGTCCGCCTTATACCACAAATATACATGAAAGTATAAATAAATAAAAACGGGAAAGGTCATGATAGGGCCTCTCGACAAAAATCTTCACTGTGTGTCCCTGAGCAATCGACCTCGCAATCAAATCTCTCATCACCAAAAAAACAGGTGATGAACAACTAGTTACTAACATAAGAATCGTACTAACTCGAACGTCTAATTTCAGCTGATGGAGTAGAATACGTCGTAGAAGCCGGCAAGACAGTGTACCACAAAGTAGCCAGCAGTAAGGAGGACCTCACCGAGGCGCCAAACGGCCGCGCCTACTCCGTCAAAGACGACGCTGAGTGGCTGCCTTGAAACAACTCCACCGTGACGTAGCTATAAGTACAAGTAGCCATAGTACGCGAGATCGCTTCGAACTTAGAATCTTAGTTATTAATATCATGTTTTGGATTTACAACTCAATGTCGACTCACACAAAGTTCAAATTCCATTGCAACCATTTTGAGGTATTTATCACTGGATACTGTTTCTTTAAAATTGACAACCAAACTGAACGTCGTTAGTTACAGTTGTAAACTTACGAGCGAATTAGCTAAGATTCTGAATTCAAGCGTAGATATTGACTGAAGCCAAACTCATAAATATAATCTCCATTAAACTTAAATCATAGACACAACCATAATGACTCCCAGTTTTTTTTTTTTGTGGATTATTGTTGTGTAATAAATTATTGAGTACTTAGTTATTTTCCTCTTAAGCACTTCGTTTATGTAAAGTCAGTAATGCATTTAATATTATCAGAATGTTTGAGGTGAATACTCATAGATAATCGGGTTATCATCAATTGTAAGATCACCCCGACCAGAAATGTGATTTTAAGTTTAGATATTATAATGTACTGTTATAAAACATTGTCATTATGTTGATAGCAAACAAATAGTTTTATACCAAAGCATACCATGCCTTTTATCGTGCTATCATTGTACTATTTTATTAGTATAAAATAAAAATAAAACTTAATTATAATACTTTTTTAACATTTATCTAACCTTAAGTCAAAGTAGAGTATGAGCATAAATGATGGGTTGGACTACTCAAACAAATCTTCCTAGTCCAGCTGTAGAGACATGAGCCACAAGCATTCAAGAAGTTTAGCTAATCCCAACCACCATTTAACGACGAGGCGCAACGATACAGGAATTAGTATAAGGTGGATATTTGAACATATTGTATTTCTAATTTCTACAGATATTTGATAAGGTGTTAGTAAATAAAGTTAGATTTTGAGTCACTATTAAAACTTAGCGCTGACCCTAAGCTGTATAACTTCAAGATGGCTAATATATTTACTCAAACAAATCGCTGGCTACAACCAATGAAAATAATAGTATGCGCGAGCACAAACAAACGAAATTTAGAGCACGAGGACTGATGATTTGCTGATCTTGATCAAAATAAAGCGAGAAGGTTTGACTGCAACACAATCCCAGTCCACACTGGACCACAATACCACCAGATAGCATACCATACCACTACCAAGAAAATTATATGAGTTTAGTTAGACCACATGAAGGGAAAATTTATCAACTTGGGTAAATGAAAGTCACAAATCCAACAATGGAACTGTATTTAAATTAAATAAAGAAGTACAATGCAAGTGTAACATGGAATGTTTACATTCCCATATTGAACAAAAATGCTGATGAATGATGATTGTAACAAAAATAACCTTTTCAGCTGTGTCATGAAATGCTTATCGACAATATTTTCATAATTTAGAATAATAAATTAACTTAAACAGTTAAAATACAAATAGGAACAGTTGTACCATTTTACAGATGGCACAATGCAAGAAGTCAGTCCATTTAAACAAAACCAGTTGTTTTCATACATTTCACAAAACCATTTCAGATCAAATATTTTTTAAACAACTTTACTGACTACTGAAAACTAGACTTAAATCCAACATTATTATGATATTGCACAAAATGCTTTGATATAATGCAGTAGATATCAGCAAATAGCTTTTTATTAATATCTCATAAATCGAGTATGAACATTTAAATGCAATGGCAACCTAGTTAACTGATCATTGAACACAATTTTTTTTTAAATTTCAGCTTGCAAGAACTTTTTTTCATTAGAAATAGCAGTATTATAAATAATGTACGAAGTGTGAACCATTCATATATTTTGTTATTACTTGTTTGCTAATACGCCGATAGAAGAACACTGCTACTTCTAAGTCCACACCGTCTTAAGGAGTGCAACGGTCCAGGAAGCGCGGGTAGAGACAGACCTCACGGATGTGGTACCGGTCCAGCAGCCAGCACAGGAAGCGCTCCAGTCCCAGTCCGTACCCGCCGTGCGGGACCGACCCGAACTTGCGCTGGTCCGTGTACCAGTAGTACGGGGTGGGGTCGATGCCCTCGCGCTTGTAACCTACAAAAACAGAATGCAGTTGTTGAAGGATTCTTTAGTGAACAGCCCGCTGAACTTATGACGTTATCTTTTATTTTATTAAAGATTACGCTATGTATTACCGGTTGGTTAGGCTGCTTTAGTAAATTCGTTTCCACCAGTGCTGTGCTATGTAAACCAATGAATATGACTGGTAAGGAATTCACCAATTTATTTTCACTTGTTTATCAAAAACATGTATTTTCGAAAATAATATAAAGTCTAATCTGCCCACTGATTTTATAATTGAAGGGCTGCAGTATTTGCAGCCCTCCAATTTATCCTTTCCTTCAAACGCAACCGCAACAACGAGGCACAGCACATCTCTGGTGGAAAGGCGGGTTTAAACAGAGGTGCAGTGTCAAGTCTATTGATTTTTCGAATCTCTACCGATTTTTTTACACAATTATTTATTTTCATTTTACGTTTCTAGACTGGTTGTCTACTGAATCAACCATAATAAATTAATTTAGACATGTTGCTACTGAGAGTTTCCTAACAAAGAACACATTAAAACTTTATTCGACCTTGAAGTAAAACCTAAAACATAACGCTTCGCCGTAGCACTTGATCAAGCAAGGCATAATTATGTCTAAGGAAGCTGACAATTCTTGGAAACTTAACAGATAATTACCTTCCATAAGTTCATCATAGTCCCAAGTCCTCATGGATCCTCCCACGATCTCCCCGACTCCCGGCATCAGCACATCAACGGACTCTGTGAGCCTCCTGTCGTCAGCACATCGTTGCATGTAGAACGATTTGATTTCAGCCGGGAACTTGCACAGGAGGATCGGTTCGCCGATCGCGTCCGTCATTTTGCGCTCTGGCATTTCAGGAATATCCTGCAAAAGAAGAGTTATAAATTATGTAGCGGATATATTCAAGTCATCAAGAAAAACAAACTAGCGACATTTATGGAGTAAGGTCAGCTCGGCGAAGACCGTCTGGCGGGTAAGACCGAAAATAGTTATTTGTTATACAAGAGTGCAAAGTTGATTTTTAACCGCGTGCTCAATTTTGATGACCGAGCAAGCGAATGATAATAAAATTGAATCACGAGTGCAACGAGTGATTCAAAATTGGAATCATGAGCGATAGCGAGGGAATCAAAAGAGCACAAGTTGAAAAATCTTTGCACTCGAGTGCAACACGTAACTTTTCATCCCACCTCAGCGAGGAAATGACTAAATGCAAAAACAGATTACATTGTACAAACTCAAGATAGGCTTTTATTTCAGTTTAGGTATTAACTTAGACATTATTATAGAACAGAATAATTTTTAAATTAAAACAAATAATACTCAGGTAGTAGTTGAAAACTACTACCTGAGTATTATTAAGTTACTTATCTTGGTTTGTCATAACATAACAATAAGTCGTGAAAGGAAAACCGCACAAAGCAAATAAAAAAAGGTAAAACAAAGTACTGAGCCAAGAATGTTCCGGGTCTGAGATTTTAACAAAATAATTGTAGATTACGCTCCAAGGGAGGCGTATTGAATTCCGAAGCGATACTAAGGATTCTGGGGGTGAACCTCCGTCCGTAGCGCAGCGAGGAAGTTCAAGTGTTAATACCCGAAATAAACGAGGGAATAAAGTTAAAAATCTTTAGTGAAGCAAAAGAATAAAAGAATTTGATGTTACCACATCAAATTTAAAAAATAGAATTTGTTTCCTCGATAACCTTCGAACGTCAAGTGGGCACCACAGCAAGCGATCAGCTGTTGCGGTCACCGGCCGCCATTACTGCTGCTACTCTTTTGTTCATACGATGTTCTAAATTCAAATTTACTTTATTCACTAGAGCAGGGTTTCTTAAACTTTATGCAGTCACGGACCACTAACTGAATTCAAAAACCTCTACGGACCCCTATCAAAGAATATTTTAGGAAAAAAATACCTTTTGAGAGGGGGGCCGCGCGACGGCTCGCGATGGCGGGCGGTCGACACATCCGAAACGCGCTATGTTCGTAGTACTTACATATACCTACCCGCAAACAGACTTTAACAGACGCGATCAAACAAGCGATGCGTGAGTTAACTTATTACTGCACAGTTTTCAGTTAAATATATTATATATTATTTACTGAGCTGCTGCGGTCCGTGCCGTGTGGTCCCAGGCAGAGTAGAATAGGCCACTCTCACTCTATCGAGGTTTCGTAAAAGGCGACTAAGGTAAATTCCGTGCAATTTCACCAGCACACAGAGAGGGAAAACTCTGTAATTTATACCAAAACCCTCACTAACCCGTCTGCCAAGCGTGGTGAGTATGGCAATTACTCCTCACGTATTGGGGGAGGCGTAAATGGGCTGATGATGATGAGCTGCTGTGAACCCCTGACACTCATATTACGGACCCCTAAGGGGTCCGTGGACCCCACTTTAAGAAACCCTGCACTAGAGGATAAAAACGGCTTTTACTGAGGGGAGGGTTTGTATGTATGCTTTTGCGGTTGCACAACGACACGCTTTGCTTTTGCTTTGCTTGGTAGCATTGATGCAAACCTACCTTGCCACTTCCTTCTGAGGAGGCAAGGAGGCGAGGTCTTGAGGGAGAGTGCAACAGTCACGTTGATCCTCAAGGCAAGTCTGGTGAGTTTACCTTCTCGTGGTTGCCGCCCCGTTATCGGTCTAATTCCGTAAGAAATAGACGTAACAGAAACCACCAGACGATATTCTTTATATTATCTATCTATTTATATATACTCCCCTTATAAAACTATCCCCCCCCCTTAAACCAAAAACCCTCCATCCCATCCCTATATCCCGTCGATCCCAGAGGAAGGGCAACCTCGATTCCAAAAAAGCCCACCCCCATCACCATGAACAAGCAGGAGGAACAAAATACTACCCAGGTGGGTCCCGGCCAAGCCGGGGAATCCCACACCGCTACGGCGGTCAGCCCCCATCGTAATCTGGGGGGGGCAACCAACTGCTCCAACAATGTTTCGCCGCGCGACTTCGCGCGGCTGGCAGCTAATTTAGCGCCCTTAGCACAGGCAGCGACCTACGCGCCACCAACTACCTCACAGGCTGCGACCAACGCGCCACTTTTTCCCACCACACAAAGCATGCCCCCCACGAGCCTCTGGCAGCAGAGCATCGTGAGGAACAGCATCGCAAACCCTGACGACAAACAAGACCGGACACAACCAGAGAGGACGGGGACCGATGCAGGTGGCTCTACAACTTTCCCGACTAGCGGAGTACGCCCGCTGAGTAAGCGCGAAAAACCTAGGCGGGAAAGAAAGGAAGTACGCGACCAGCCGCGAATTTGCGAAGGGGCAACCCAGCGCGAAAAGCGGCCGGACGCGGAAACCGGCGACCAGCCGCGTGCTTGCGAAGGGGCAACCCAGCGCGAAAAGCGGCTGAACGTGGAACCCCGTACGCAGGGGCAAGCGCGCGAAGGGGTAACCCAACGCGACATGCCTCCACACACGCAAGGTTCCACCGGGGCCACCAGCCGTCCCCAAGACACAGACCAACCACAAGACCAACTCCGACCTAGACGGCACAGGGGCAGGCGGGCTGGAGCCTCACACAGGGCGTCCTTGGCAAACAACACCCAACCCAGCACCTCTGAACCGCAGGCTGGACCGATTGGTACAGCACCGGCGAAGAGGGAGCGCCCTGACGACTCGGCCTCACCGAGTACGCTACAGGGGTACGCCAAACGTGTGAGGGTCCATTCTGCGCAAGGGGAGCGGAGAACCTACGCACGGGCCACAAAGGACATTCCTGCGCGGCACGCCGTAGCTATCTGCATCCCGCCCCCATCCAGAGACCTGACTAAGGAAGAGGCAGACTTTATAAAGACTGACCTTGAGAACCTTCTGATGGACACGGACCCCGCCACGCCACTGCCTTCCTTCCGCGGATACCCTAGGGTAGCGGAAGGCACTGTGCAGGTGTGGTGTGAGGACGAGAACGCCCTTAACTGGCTGACACAGAATGTTCCGAGAATCCGACTACCAGACACAGACCAACCACTCACGGTGCTGAGACAGTCCGACGTGCCCACCCGTGTCCGAGCCTCGCTCTTCGTCCCACGCTTCACTGGCGACGTGGAGCGACTCCACAGCATTCTGATTCGTCAGAATGCTTGGTACGACATCGCGAGGTGGTCATTGTACAGGGCTACCAGGGTCTGTGGGGACAACCCCGGGACCTACTTGACCCTAGGTTTACCACCGGAGGAAGCTGAGCGGGTCCTGGCCCGGGAGCGACGAATATCGTACCTACTCGGGTCGATATACGTACGCTTCTGGCCCACGCCCCGACCAGCGGACACCGACTGTACTGACGGTACCCACACCACGACGACCCAGACCATACAAACACCGACTCTGACGAGTGACACGGACATGACTCGACTGGAGGAAGTCATGGCCCGAGCAGCAGTGGCGGACGACAGCAACGCCATACCGCCCGCATCACCATGCTGGAGCGAGGCCTTGCTAGTCTCGTCGCCAGGTGACCAACACGAAGGCCAACATGGTGCGGAGGAAGCGGAGAACCTCTCCAATGGATCCTCCTCCGACTAATTCCGCACCACCGCCATCACTGCCAATACATGTTATCCAGACCAACCTTCAGCACAGCCAGACTGCCACGGCTAGCTTACGCAGGGCCCTGGAGGTAAAACCCAGAACTATCGCACTGATCCAAGAGCCGTGGATCAGAAACAACAAAATCTGCGGCCTCAGTAACATCGGAGGTAAGATAATTGTTGACACACACAGATCAGACAAACCAAGAACATGCGCTTACATACCCAAAGAAATCCCCACCGCGCCCCTCACTCAATTCTGTTCCAGAGATCTGACAGCCGTCAGGCTGCAGACAAGAAGCGACGTCCCTGATGTCGTACTGGCCTCAGTATACATGCCAGGCGAGGACACAGACTGCCCGCCGAAGGAAATGGCTGACCTAGTGCGACACTGCGAGGACGCCAAACTAGACCTGATCATATGCACCGACTCAAACGCGCACCACCCACTCTGGGGCAGCGACGCACCGAACGCCAGAGGAGAGGTATTATCCACCTATTTATTCTCTACTAACCTTAACATCGTAAACCGAGGCTCTGAACCCACTTGGGTCACAGTCCGAGGACAAACGATCATAGACCTAACGATTGCTACAGAAAACGCGACTAACCACATCACTAACTGGCACGTATCAGACGAGCCTTCCTGCTCTGACCACAGAAGAATCCGCTTCACATTGACCACCAACACGAGGAAACCCACACCGAGGCGAAACCCGCGGCGCACTGATGTGCCTGAATATAAACGCCTCCTAGCCTCCTTGCTGGCTAGACACCTACCACAAGTAACCATAAGGGACCCAACACAACTAGAACACACAGTAACAAAACTATCGGAATATCTAACAGAAGCTTACCATGCATGCTGTAAACTAAGAGCGCCAAAAACCAGTCATGAGAGGAATCCCTGGTGGAACGCTGAACTTGGTAAACTCAGAGATGCATTACGTAAATAATTCAACAGAGCCAAAAACACTAGACTCCCAAACGACTGGGAACTGTACAAAGAGACCCAATACACTTATAAAAAGCAAATCCGAACAGCCAGGAAGACAGCCTGGCGCAAATTCTGTGAATCTATCGAGACTAACAACGAAGCCGCAAGGGTAAGGAAAATCCTCTCAACCGACCAGGACCGAACCCTTGGAACGCTGAAAAAACCCGACAATACATATACACTCACAGACCTGGAAACCAGTAAGGTCCTTCTTGAGACTCACTTCCCCGACTGTAAACTCCTAGAGGACAGGACATGGGAGACAGAACCAGACTGGACCCCTACGGATATGGACTGGTCCAGAGCCCACAGCATGATAACGGAAGACCGGATAAGGTGGGCCATTAACACCTTTCAGCCCTATAAGTCCCCAGGACTAGATGGCATCTTTCCGGCCCTACTACAGTGGGGGGTTGCACACCTACTACCATGCCTGATGGAGATCTATCACGCCTGCATAGCACTTAGACATATACCCCTAGCATGGCGGGAGGTAAAAGTCATCTTCATACCCAAACCTGGCAAAACGGACTATACCCAACCCAAGGCCTATCGACCTATAAGCCTCACATCTTTCCTACTGAAAACCCTCGAGAGACTCTGTGATAGGTATATCCGAGACGGACCTCTTCGGGAAAAACCACTTCACAAACAACAGCATGCGTACTCCACGGGCAGATCAACGGAATCCGCGCTACATAGCGTAGTATCCAAGATTGAATGTGCAGTGGACCACAAATGCTCAGCACTGGCCGCCTTTATTGACATTGAGGGCGCCTTCGACAAAACCACGTTCAACAGCATCAACATGGCCTTAGACAGGCACAACATAGACCCGACCCTGAGCGGATGGATCAGCAACATGCTCAAGCAAAGAGCTGTACAAGTTACAATAAATGACACTACAAGGGCCATTGTGGCGAAAGGCTGCCCACAAGGGGGAGTCCTCTCACCGCTACTATGGAACCTGGTTGTAGATAACCTCATTAAAACACTAAATGATAACGGCTACTTCACTGTAGGGTATGCCGACGATATAACCATAATAATAAATGGCACTCACGAAAATACCCTGTGCAACCTCATGCGCCAAGCATTGAAAATAGTGGAGAACTGGTGCAACAAACACCAGTTATCAGTAAATCCCTCAAAAACCGAGCTGATTCTCTTCACAAAAAAGAGGAAGCTGACGACCCTACAGCTTCCACGTTTCTTTGGAACCACCCTAAGCCTATCAACTGAAACCAAATACCTGGGCATCTTTTTGGATAAACAGCTAAATTGGGCAAAACACATCAACTACATCACTACAAAAGCCAGCATATCCCTGTGGCAGTGCAAGCGAATGCTTGGCAGGAATTGGGGGATCAGCCCCAAGACCACTCACTGGCTATATACCACTGTCATACGACCGACAGTCACGTACGGCTCATTGGTCTGGTGGCCCAGAACAAACCTGAGCACAACCCAAAAAGACCTCGAAAAGCTGCAGCGATTCGCCTGTATGGCAATTACTAGCTGTATGAGAACTGCACCCACCGCTGCCCTACAGGCAATGCTTGGACTGCCACCTCTACACCTCATCGTGCAGAAAGAGGCGGCCCTAGCCGCCTTTAGGCTTCATGCCTTGGGAACCCTAAACAAAGACTCAAGAATTAAACACACGCGAATCAAGAATGATGCGATCGAACAACAGCCAATGATGGCATCACCTTGCGACAAAGCCCCAAGACAATACCACTTCGCAAAACACTACAGTATCACACTTGCAGAAGAGCAATATGACTACTCAGGCCCGAAAGAGCTGAGGATATACACAGATGGATCAAAGAATGCTTCCGGAACCGGGGCTGGAGTTTTCTCACACGACCTTAACATAAATATATCCAGCCCGCTGGGAATGTACAACACCGTCTATCAGGCGGAATGCATGGGCATTATACAAGCAGCATATGCGATAGAGGCCAGAAGAGTTACGGACACCCATATACGTATACTCTCTGACAGCGCCTCAGTTCTTCAATCGTTGGAGAAACGATATACCACTTCAAGCTTAATACTAGAATGTCACAATGCACTAGAACGTCTAACGGTATCTAAACGCAACAAAGTGACACTACAATGGATTAAAGGACACAGCGGATCACTGGGCAACGACGCGGCTGATGAACTAGCTAGGAGAGCATCCAGCGCATCAGTCTGCGGACCTGAACCCATTATACCCATCCCCTTCAACCAGATACGTAGATGGCTGCAGGAGCGCATCCTTACACAAGCGGAGAGATGGTGGACCTCGACACCAGGCTGCAGGCAATCCAAGGAAGCTCTGCCATCCTTAGATGGCAGGCTAACCAGACGTCTTTTACGCCTGGATAGGACCGGCATGCGTCTGCTGACAGGGACCATAACGGGACACTGCTCCCTAAACAAACACTTCCACACAATAGGCATAACGGACAGTCCCCTGTGCAGGGCTTGCATGGAGACTGAGGAAACCGTTGCGCATGTGCTCTTCGAGTGCACAGGTGTCACCCAGATCAGGACAGAGACCCTCGGGACGCCCAGGACTTACACAGATGTTCTCCACAGACCAAAGAACCTGATCAACTTCTGGAAGGAGGTGGGCTGGTTGGAATAAGCCACCAAAGGCCACTATGGCCCACGCACAATGGTCCACATGAAGGACTAAGTGCGGAAACCAAAACCCCTAACAGTAACAGTAACAGTAACGGCTTTTACTCACTTGAGGATAAAAACGGCTTTTACGATCAGATATCGAAGAGCAAAAGTACCCTTTCCGAGATGGGGGGATGAAAATAAGTTTTAACAGTAGTAGTAGTAGTTCGGGTTGTAATTGCTGTGGTTATTCAGACTTTGTTGGATTTCATATTGTACGGTCTTACCCGCCAGACGGTCTTCGCCGAGTTGACTATAATTGAAGTAACAATAGTCAATTTCCTGAATCGTGAGATAAAATATTAGAAAAACCTGAAAGTAACATCTCTTGGCAGAAAACCCACCAGACCCAACAACCGTTGAGATACCTCCTTTTTTAAAAGGCAAGTGAAATGCAGACAAGGAAATAATTTAAATAATATACACTAATTAGTTGAAAAATTAATTCCATGACGTATTTAAAACATCATCATCATCTGCCTAGCCTTTTCCCAACTATATTGGGGTCAGCTACCAGTCAAACCAGATGCAGCTAGATATCTGTATTTTACATGGAGCGACCGTCTATCAGACCTTCACAACCCAGTAACTGGGTAATACAATACCACGTGATAAGACTGGTTGTCAGACTTTAGAACTTCTGACTAACAGTAACGAGTGTCAAAGATCTACAAATGACAGCCGGGCCTAACGGCTTTACGTGCTTTCCGAGGCACGGAGGAAACTCGCTACGACAGATGGTTACCCATCCACAGACCAACATCGGCAAGCGCGGCTTAATCCAGTCAGCCTGTGCGGCTGTAATTATTTAGCCACCGTATTTAAAACAGTTCAGACCATATTAGTCTACATTCACAAACGAATATTCGTAGCACGTATTTGGTTTTTTGTAATGTATGAGCACATAAATTGACTTACCTCTCCGAACTCGTAGAAAGAGCCATCTTCCTTGGTGATGTTGTGTTCGCGCAAGTACTCGATCGCTTCCGTGTACGCCATACGTCTGAACGGCTTCTTGGGTCTCTGGAAATATTATATACATATTACTATTAAGTAAATTAAGTTTAAAACTTGATTTGAGTAAGGCCTTTAAAAGTTTTAAACACTTAAAACAAAGCAAGTAGAATTTCAAAAAGGTAAACAATATGTAGATAATTTGTTCTGTTGCATAAAACATTTTCATTATGTTAAGAAAAATTAAAATGGTTTTTTAAATTGTTTTATATTCCTGAATAGTCTTTTTTTCAAGCCTATGGACTCTTTTTTTTTGCTACATTGTTTTCACATAATGTATAATCTCAACATGAATCATTTTACAAAGTGCCTGTAACTGCCTATTTGAAATAAATTCTTTGATATTGATGATTTTTGATATATTTTTAATGAAAATTGCCTGTTTTCACCCTGTTTATTACCTTAAAGTTAGGGTTGAGCTCGTAGACGAGATGCGCGTCGGGCGAGGCGAGGACTCTGTCCACCACGTCCACAACCAGGTCCTCGAGGCGAGACAACAAGTCCTCAAATGTGATGAATGGACATTCTGCTTCTACGTGACTGTACCTGAACAGGATACACACTCATGTTAGCAATAGGCTAAAACATAATTTGACAGATATAAATTCGGACGGCACGTTTAGTGCAGTTGCTGAGCAATTGGACTGCTGTGCTGTGTGTTGCGGGTTCGATCCCCGCACGGAGCAAATATTTGTATGATCTGCAAGTAGTTGTTCCGGGTCTGGGTGTTTGTGCATGTGAGTTTCTGTTTGTAAACGCGCCCACGTCACAGGAGAAAATCTAAGTGAGGGGCAACATAAAAAAAAAACATGCGGGATGAGATATTTGGCAATAATGCAAATAATTGCTCAGATATAAAGTAGCTACGTACTCAGCAAGATGCCTGCGCGTGCGCGACTGCTCTGCGCGGTAGGACTGCGCGATGCAGTACACGTCGCCCAGCGTCGCCAGGCACGTCTCCAGGTACAGCTGGGAGCTCTGCGTCAGGTAGGCCTCGTCGCTGTTAAGTATACTCAAATGATTAGCATAGCGCCTTATTTTGACGTTCATAAATGTCAATTTGACAAATATAGATAGAGTCAGCAAAATAGTTGTTTGTTTAATAATACATAAAGAAAACAGCTATTGCTTTATAGTCAAAACAATACAAAATACTTTCAATCTAGTGTTACAATTCCGCACATTTCTGATTCGATGTTAGCCATTAACTAATAATTTCCATATAATTTGATCAAAATTTTCACACTCCTAAACAAATAACATTTACTACACACTAACAAATTGATTTTCAGTACATACTTATCATGTATTGTAAATAAATTTGTTTTTTTTTTTGCCATTTATACTTTTCATTCGAATGTTCAGAGATAAGCCCCTTTTTGATGGGCGTTAATAAAGTAATGAATTGGAACTGCACGGTGAATTGAGCTTAAATGTAAAAAGCGTCGCGCTTTAAAAGCGCTGACGTGTGAACATTTACATGGGAATGCAAAGTTCTACTTCGGCGCTTTTATAACACAAGTTAAAAAAAACGAATGGGGGCTAATTGAGGTTCGTATCGCAAACGGTTAGTTAAACCAGCAATGATATAAAAAAATATCATGTGAAGATAATTATCAATGCTTGAGCGGTTGGCGACTACGCTGCATATTTCGAGCTCAACTCAATCCCTGAAAGGAACAGCTGAAATAATTGTATGTCTTAAAAACAGTTGTTCCGGGTTGCCTATAAACAAAATTCACAATAACATTGAGCACTGACCCGAAGTAGCTGAACTTGAAGAGCGTGCTGCCGCCCTCGCACTGCGTCTGCACCAGTGTGGGCGGCGTCACCTCCGTGTAGCGACGAGACTGGAAGTGGTCGCGGAAGGCGCGCGTCACCGCGGCGCGCGCGCGCAGGACCTTCGACGTGTTCTCACCACGGATCATTATGTGCCTGGGAAAGATAATTCAATGTTATAATTATAATATAATGGTCCTAGTTTCCACTTAATTATGGACCTGGTTTTTGATCACTCATATCATAAGCGATTATGAAAATGAAATTTTACATTTACACGTAAGTTATGAATGTGAGAGTTTACCGTGACATATGCCTGAACAGTGTCGATTTTTTTAAAATACACTTTGTTATAACAATAAACAGAATAAGAAGAAAGAAAATAGTTAAGAGAATAAACAAAAAAAAAGTTTGAGAAAGAATTTTCTGTAATCCAAAGGTATGTTCAGATTTCATTGTTTCTATTAGCTTGTGTCATCCAGCTGCTGAACAAAGGCCTATCCCTAACGTATCACTTCTAATTGTTGCGATCCAGGGCCAATTGGACACATCACAGTAAAGACTTAAAAGTACAGTTAAGTTTTCTTTTCAGTTTCCTAGTTGTTACCTGTTGTCAAGCTGCACATCCGGCAGGGCTTCTTCGTTGAGGATAGCGTCATCGGCACCACCTGGTGGTGCGAGACCGATCAGTTCCCAGTAGTCAGCCGTCAGCTCGTGGCCGCCCGGCGCCTGCATGAGCATGTTGTTGTTAAAGAAGTAGCTTAAATATAAATACCAAGCGAAGACAGTGCAGGTAGATTGATAAGCGAGGACAGTGTAGGTAGTTTGATTCAAATGTTGATTAGCATTTGGTGGACCATTTGCACCTTTCCAACTCCAGGACAAAATGCTATCAATCAAATCCAACAATGATGATTGAAACAGGTAGAATACTAAGTTATAATGTCATGTTTGTGTTTTTACATGTCCTTTTTGTGCCAAAAGTGGATCTTACGGTCCAGAAAATCAAAAATTCTGAGACCATTGCGTAAGTTGTTCAATAGACTAAAAACTTTTGAAAAATAATAGAGCTCACTGAGCTCATTCATAAAATAGTCTTCAGTAAACATCTCCTGTTTAGGAATGCACATTTGCATACTATCTTTCATGAGAAAATTCAACTAGCACTTAACAATTTTCGGGTGGCTGTAATGACAACCTTTTTTTAAAGTCTGGATCCGCGTGTGCTTTGTGCTCGTTGTTTATGAGCTAAAGTTGGATATGCCCATCACTGGACCGCAAGTGAAAGAACAGTATCCTAAACAAAGCTCTCAGCTGCCACTTCAGAATACCATTGAATGTAGTCACTGGGGTCGAAATGGCATCATCATCATCACAAACAACAAACAATATAACACTCACCATCTTCCCTTCAGGCACAACCTCCAGTTGTCCATAGATGACAACGGAGGACTCAGTGGAGAGCACTAGAGCGTTGTACGTCTGACACAGGAGCCCGTGCAGCACACACTGCAGGTAGCCAGTACCGTCGCGCAGGGTCAGGAAGGTGAGAGCGCGCCCTTGGCGACGCAGCCGGTGCACCCAGCCACGCACGCATATTCGCTTGCCACGGTGGTCAGTTGCTGGAACAAGGTTTTATTGTGATCAACACAGGAGATATAATTATAGTGCATGCCCTACATTCCAGGAACACCACTGGATTGTTAATTAACACGCTAACTCCTCTAGGTTGACCACGAAATGTAGTTTTTATTATTTTGTTTTTGATATTTCGATTAAGTTGTCACTGATAAAAAAATTGCAAAAAATACATGAAAATTATTGGCTAGTATGGAGGAATCACCTTATATGATTTAAATCACATTTTTAAAATCATGATTTTTAACAATCCTGTTTACAAGAAATGGACAATAATCCACACAAAAGGTTTCAATGGATGTTGGTAGCTGTCACAAGTCTTTGATTTTTCATTTGAGGTGTGTGGTTATAAATATCAAGGAAAGTAAACAAATTTGGCATAATATGAATACTAAAACATATAAATTAGGCTACTATTCTATTTTTATGTTATGGGAACTCATAAAAAATGGAAGTCTAAGCAGGACTAAAATATTGTTAATATTACATAATTTATTACATGGATGTTTGTATAATATTGTGAATAAATAAAGGACATGTCAAGCTACTCACTTTCTGATATCTTTATAATTGTAGCCTTAGGCAGATCAGGATCCTCTTTAATGACGACTTTCTTAGCCTCTTCTAGGTTCTGTTGTCTTTTCTCATTGCTCTCGTCCTCGGCTTTGGCCTTGTCAGCAGCCTTATGTCCTTCCCTCACCCAGATTTTATGAATTTTTTTGAGCTGAGATTTTGCCGCAACTTCGAACACTTTCGTGTCATCTTTTGCGTCGACGTAGATCGTGGGGAAAGGTTCCTTGCCAGCGTGTCGCATGGCCTGTAACACAGTCTTGAACGGCTTTGCTTCAGTCCCATCCCCGGTCTCATCACTACCTTTCTTATCCGATGTGTATATCTCTCCTACAAAATAAAGTAATAATGTTGCATACGTGTGCGCAGAGGTTATATTATAAATACAAAAGAGCTATGAAAATCCTTACCTATTGAAAGGTTCTCCATTTTATTTTTTCTAGCTAACGTCGAACTAAAGTTCACTGGGTTATTGATTCAATTATAAAGCGATTATTTCACACGAGGACCACTAATATCAAAATGATGAAACTCCAACTGTTCAACTGCAACTCACGACACTCACGTCAAACGTCACCGGTCGGTACACATGCGCCAGATTTCGTGGGTGCTACTGCGAAGTTAAAAATTTCCCCAGAAGAACTTCATTTTCCCACATTGTTGTGTGTTTTTTGAGTTCCGTATACGTAAAATACGAATGGAACTTTTACACATTAATTTTCTCATGTACGATGTTGTTGGCTAGGTCTCTATTAAACATTGATAAAAATTTTGCTCGCTCTATTTGGTATTGGTAACTAAACATTTTATGAACATGGGATTCATTCTGAAGTTTGTGATATAATTCAACACTTGGCAGCTTAGTATTTTTACCTTAGCACACTCTTTTGAATGACGCTGTGTACGTGCTCTGCCATTTATAAATTTCTCCTACAACATATAGTGCTTTTTTTTGTTAAAAGATATAGTATACGCATATTATGGGAAATCCTTTTTACTTGGTAACATTTTAATGATTACCGTTTATTGTTGACACTGACAGTGACTCTGATAATGGTGTTTTCATGTTCCTGGATTTCCTCGGCCACTGGCAAAAACTGTTTCATTCTAAATGTTGTCAGTAAAAATAATATTTTAAAATTCTTCGAATTTCGGGTTTACAAGATATTCTAAGAAGTTACAGGTTTGAGAGATCAAAAACTGCAAGCATTAACGTTGTTTTTGTAAGAGTTATAACTTTTTTGTGCTAATAAGCAAACTTATGAAATAAAACCGGTTTTTACAACGTGCAAGAGTAGTGAGAAATTTAAAGACAATTGAACTTTAATCCAGTTTGTTGTTGTTTAATAATAATTAAGATGCATGTTCTCTGGGAAAATATTTCTAACTTGGATAATTGAAATTTAAACGAACCTGCGAGCAGACGAAAAAGCAATATAAATGTAGATTTGTTTAAAATATTGCCATCTATTGGGGAGTAGCTAAACTCAGTCAACAATGTAATAAGGGAGGGTCAATTTAGTTCATGCTGAAACCTAAAGAGGGCGCTTTATCTTCTTTATCTTTAAAAAAAAAAAAATAAGTATGAATATATTTATGTTAAAATATGCAATACAGGGGCTAACCCCTGGACCGTAACAGACAAACAAAAACACAAAACCATATCAGCCAAATTATTAAACCTTGTATCTCGAGAATTAATGACACTGCCATCTAGCGAGCAGAGGAAAAAAGCAACATTAAAATAAATTTGTTCAGAATACTGCCATCTATTGGGGAGTAGCAAAAACTCAATCAACAATGTAACCAAGGAGTGTCGATTAAGTTCACGCTAAATTCTACAGAGGGCGCTTTATAAGATTTTGTAAAGGGAGACAAAATTTTATTCAAAACTTTCAGAGTAATTAAATATTACAATAATATGTAACATAATTACATCACAATGAATGAATATTACAATAATTGTAACATAATTACATCACATAAAATTGTAGCTCGGATCTCCATATTTGGGAAATCTGCCATCTAGCGAACAGAAGATACAGCTTAATGAATACAGAATTATTTCAAATATTGCCATCTATTGGGGAGTAGCTAAACTCAGACAACAATGTATTTAGGGAATGTCGACTTAGTTCATGCTAAAGGCTAGAGAGGACGCTTTATTCAATTAAGTAAGCGAAGAAATAAAAAAATTTTCAAAGCGTTCAAGAGTTTGCTTGATCGCGCTAATCTCAGAAACTACTAGTTCGAATTTAAAAAATCTTTTTGTGTTTGCTAGTCCATTCAAGGAAAGCTATGGGCTATGGAAATTCAATCAGAGTTTGCCATCGAATCTTCATCAAACTTTCAATTTCTACAACTGTCAACTTCATTTACAAAATTTGTAAAGCCAATTAGTCGTTTGGGGTGCTAAGACAGGAACCATTTTTTCGGGCCGGTGCACCCAGTGACGGATTAACCCTTAATCAAATTAAGCAATTGCCTAGGGCATCACGTCTGGGGGGGCACCAGAAGAACCACAAAAAATCCTAAGGACGGATTTAATTGTGCTTCTTCTGGTGCCCCCATCGGTATCAAGTCTCACTCTCACGTCACCAAAAACTTACTGAAACAGCTTAAATTTTCTAGCTCGCTTCGCTCGCTATTTCATCGTGCGCAGGCCTGGTTACCTTATGTATTGCATATACGTGTACCTTATGTATAACGTGTTAAAAAAAAATCGAGCTCGCTTCGCTCGCTCTTGCAGATCCCTAGGTTTAAATGACTGTTCCACGCGCAGCTTAAAGAGCTGGCAGCAAACTGACTGTGCCCCCCTTTAGAGGGAAAAGACTGCCAGGGTCGCGGGACTATCTCATCAAATAGCCGTAACCCTGGAACGTAATCACCGTTAGTCAGTACAAGTCTGACAGTCCCTTCCGTCCCAGCCTGGGCGGGACGACCTATTTGTTGTAATTAATCACGAAAAAAAACCTGTGGGTAGAGGGGCACCAAAGGCTTTAATTGCTTAGGGCATCAAATAGTCTTAATCCGTCACTGGGTGCACCCTGGGATGCGGGCAAAAACTACTCCTTAGGCACACAGTGCCTAAGGGGTCTCTTTGCCCGTATGCGAATAGCCTGTTGTGCGGACGTTCCAACGCGTGTCCCTCTGATTAGCAGAGGGCACAGTGGCGGAGCGGGCTTGCGGACGGTGAGTAATGGGTAGCTCACCGTCCAACCGAGGAGCAAGGCCGGGTCGGTGGCGCGTCGTGTTTCGCGCCAAAAGCCTGCTGGGGTCGCGGGTTTTTTTCTTAACTCTGGATACCGCGGCCCCGGAACGTAAAGGGCATCCGAAGGAACACGGTTGGATTTTAGTCAGTAAGAGTCTGACAGTCCCTTCCGCCCCATTCAGGGCGGGAGGACTCATTTGATGATTTTACAACCTAAAAAAAAAGGCAATTAGTCGTTTGGAGTAGAGTATAGTTACACAATCTAGAACGCACCCGGTTCTGCATGCTCTAATTGTGATTAAATTTATTTTCAAGGGGTCGCTGTAACATGGTTTTTCTTCTATGGTTTACTCCAGTCAGAAATCACAGCATAATTTACGCTATTTTACATTATCATTCCTCACACAAACCGTGCACCTTTTCTTTGATCTTTCTCTAACTCCACTGCCAACGTTCCTTCAGTTTCTTCGAAGTCTCAATGCTTTTGGCACGGTATAAATATTCAATAACATCTCGTATAGATAAATTAGTGTTTATCGAAACGACGAAAAGGTATAGGTACCTAATTTAAAAGGATGACCGTTCAGTCGCCATAGCGCTTTTGATCGGCTCAGTGACACGACCCTGGCTTTATTTGCAGTAAAAATGGTGATGGTTAGTTCTTTCAGTCGTTGCAAGTGATAACTTTTACATGGTCCTAACGAAATTGTTGTGATACCACCAGGCAAGCACATATTATAGGTTTAGATTTTTTTGCGATGCCCTAGTTAGTTGATACCAGATGAATTATAAAATAAAATAATTTAACCAGTTTCCGAACTCCACGAAATCAGAGCACGTGAATCTGGGTTTGTTGCTGCAAAAGAGATCAATGAGACTATTTTCTTCTTTCTGGTGGATATTTTATACCTAACAATCTTGGTTCCACGCAATATCAATCTGCAGAATGGTCTACCCACACGTCTCACGACGCCCTCCTGTACATTCTACGTACCAGGGAGGGCAGTTTGGGAATCTCTGCCCTAGCGGGTATGTGTTAAAATATTAGACGAAGGTCTAATATGCGGTTATGATATGGCCTCCATAATGCTGAACATGGCCTCCCGTAAAGATTTACAATAGGACCGATTTGAAGCGGCTTGCATCCCGCGCGGTATAATACCATCTTAAAATCTTGCAGGTAAAGGTCCAAAGGCCATTTTCAACAATATCCTTTTTCAGCTTATTCACAAACGGAGCCTTTTTTATTTTGGTACCCATCTAGTTGGTACCAATTTCTGTTGTAGATATCTTTCGTAATTATTTAATGATGATTCAGCGGAACACCACAACCTGAAAACACTGCATATTAAAATGTACATTACGGTAGAGATACATCGACATTTCGGTAAACGATCTAATTTAATCAAGTTTCACTTAATTTATAATGTGTAGACAAATTAATGCATTAAACATTGCATGATACATAACTAAACAGTAAGAAAGGGGCACGAGTATCAAACATTTTTCCAGGAATAAATTAACAGGTGCATCCAATCCAACATCATCTAATATACCTACTTATAAAATTCTCGGGTCACAGTGTTAGTTACCATAGTCCTCTGAACGACTTGACCGATTTTTATGAATTTTTATATACATATTCAGTAGGTCTGAGAATCAGCAACTATCTATTTCTCATACCCCTAAGTAGTTCTACACTAGAAATTCCCTAGAAAGCATTCACTTTTGAATTGTGAAAAGACATAAAAATAAAAACACTAGGTACAACGGTGCTTCAGTCCCAGTCACAAAACACAATAACTGTGAAAGTCATTGACTTATACATTACTGGCGTAGTACTCTAGATGCCCATTCCAAAGCGTAGATTATCTATGGAGAATAATGGGCAAGAAACTCCATGGATACTATTTTTCAACCAAGTTAAAGTTAAATAAAGTTTTATCTAATAAACACCCAAATTTTTACCATGTATCACTACACAGCCACACATCTTTACGATTACGACACTTTTTTTTATGTGGTACAATCATCAATTGAGTCCTCCCGTGGACATGGAGGTTTCCTGTCTTAGCACCCCACGATTACGGCACTAGACAAGACGCATAGCTCTAATAATATAATTTTTAAATGTAAGCTCGAAGATAGAGCAACAAAGTGCAGCAGCAGTTGATTAGATTTCCATTGCAGTACTTGCGAGCTCCGGCTAGTTATCTGTCGTTATTTAATTTATTATTTAAATTTTCTGAATGCAGCGTTAGTGTCTTACTGGCGTCGAAAATCCACTCTCTTCCTACAGTTGCCCTTAGCTTTCCAGGGCAATAGAGTCTTTTTTTAACCTTAGGTATGTACCTAATTATTAATGTTAATTGAGAGCCCCACAATGAATATACCTAACATTAAGTACCCAAACAATGTGATTCAGCGTCTCACGACAAAGTTCAATAGCGGTCATCATTAATTAAAACATTTTTTATGTTTCCTTCCGTTATATAAATAGAGGATAGTTCGATTTGAAATCAGTAACACTGAATCACTGTTAGTTTGGTGTGGTCTACATAATTATTAGTGATCAGTTTAAATTTAATTCTTAGATGATTAAAGGAAAATGATTAAATCAAGATTGCTCTGAATTCTGGTATACACGACGGAGTCACCCTGCCCTAAACAGAACAGACGGATCACTGTGGAGGTTTAGTGAACTGTGGAGGTGGTGTAGAGTTTTAAGCATTCAACATGAAGATCAAATCTGAGGACAAACATTTGCATAAGGATGATATGTCAGGACAATTTGATTTTGAAAGGTAAAGTAAAACATTTTGTTACATATTACCGCTGTTCACTGTTCCAACTTGGTCTAGTCATAGTGGTTCCAATCGCGACTAATTTTGAGGACCTCGCTTGGTTCAAAAGGAAATCCCGTATGGCAAACCTACCAGGGCTTGATGTTATGTTATGTTAATTACCATTTGGTAAGTGAATTATGTTTTTCTTCGATTTTTCATTTTGTTTTTTTTTTCTTTTAAGATGTGGAGGAAGAACAACAGAAAACAACATATTCCGTAATTTACCAGCTGTTAATGAAAGAGACGTCAAATTCGTTTCTTATTACCAAGTAGACCAACAAGTAAGTGTGACTATTTGTTTTGAGAATATTATCATTCCTGGGTGATGTGAACATTTTTTTAAAATTGGTGGCCCCGGTGTCATGCCACTCGGGTTCAAATTTTCGATCTATCTGTTAAATTCTTCGAATACTTTCGTTGTAAAAAAAAGAAATTATCCAATTTGATTTTATGGGCGTACAGATAAAGAAAGACCTTTTTTTTACGTGGTAAAATCATCAAATGAGGCCTCCCACCCCGGGCAGGGCGGAAGGGACTGTCAGACTTGTACTGACTAAAATCCACGGTGTCCTTCAATAGCCCTTTATGTTCCGGGGTCACGGTGATGGTATAAGTCTCGCGACCCCGACAGGCTTTAGCCCTCTGAGAGGGGGCCTCGTCATTATGCTGACGCTCTTTGAGGCGCGCGTGGAACACGACGCGCCGTCGACCCGGGCAAGGTCCTTGGTCTTCGTACACTAGGCGACGCAAGTCTCCGATACCTTACGACTTCGGTATCCAAGCAACTATCGGAATACAAACCCATAGAGGTTCGAACACAGGCACGCGTCAATGGATACCAAAATCGTAAAGTATCAGAGACTTACTCGCTGCCCGCATGCCCGCGCCTACGGTGGCCGGAGATCGTCTTGCGACGTCCGACGCCGTGGACGTCCACCACCGCGGGTATACAGAAAGACCTAACTAATAATGGAATAAACATTGTGTTCTTTTAATTACCAGATTTCAACATCACTGCAAGTTTTTCTGCAAATAGTAGCTGAAAATGTTAACAAAGAATCAATCAAGGTTGTTGGTATCAAAAACAACCCAACGGAAGATTCTGTCTTCGATGAAATTAAAAATATTGGATCTAATATTTATGGTGTAAACATTAGTTACGAAGAATTTAATTTGGATGACTTGAGCTCGACAAGGCATAGTGGCAGCTCATTGAAAAGTGCGGACCTTACTATCGTCCGGAATTTGTCGACTGATGACTATGTAAGTAAAAATTATTTGCTACAGTATTATTTATTAAGAGCTTTACGACAGCAAGGAAGCTAATTATTTTGTTTACATTAACAGATGTGTCAAATGTTACATTTCGCACTACATCGGGGCTCTTTCATTGTGAGCGAAGAAGACAATATGTTCGGAGGTCGCGTTCGACCGGCATCTCTGTTTCGTAAAGTGGCGGCTCACAGTAACGCTAGCTCGCGCTTGGACTTAGTGCGATGGCGACCAACTGAGGAGGCCGTGCCCACTTCGGCCATCACAGTACACGCTAATGTGGACTTCTCCTTCCTCACCACCGTCCGCGCTAACCTCTCCGTGCGTCATCGCCTGCTCATCATTACACCTTACCCCGCTTCATCTGGCCTCAAACAACTAGTGAGACGTTGGAGGAGAGACAAACAACGCAACAACGTTCTCCTAGTAACAATCAATAACGAAGAAGGCAATAATTTCTACCTTGACGATCTGCCTGATGTCGATCTAGCGTTTGCCATTTTGGATCATGTAAGTGTAATATTACTTGTTGTACAGACTAAAGGTTCCCAAACTCTTATGGACTACTGTCCTATTAATATGGAAAGAAAAACAAACTGACTTCTTTTTTCCATAATAGCTAATTATAATAATTTCATCAATCTCTTTATAGTTGTCCTCTCTTAAATTAAACATTTTAGTCTGCTAAAATTTAGGTATTTTTTTAATAGAACACCTATTGCCTTAGCCTTGCCTTATATTTACATTTGTTTTAGGGAATATGGGGAGGAGAGTATTACGTACCAGCTCAGGAGAGAATGAGAGTGAGCAGCAAGATCACCTCATAATCCTAGAAGTGGATTCGAAGACGAAGTTGTCTCACCGGATGAAAATTATTTTTTATGAATGAAAATAATAATATGCTCATGGCATGATTTAATTAAAATACAATTATGATTAAAAGTTTTGATTATTACGCTCTAGTTATTATGTTTACCCAAAAATAATATAAATCGATTGCATTGATTCTTAAAAATACGATTGTTGGACCAAGCAACAATGAAATTATCTGGTAAAACGAGGCAAGCATAAGGCATACATGTTCAATAAGTATAGGTATCAAAATAAAGTATACAACGTGTAATGTTAATAGCGCAAAACCTCAGGTGGGGTAACTCAGCCCACGTTACTGAACAATGTTTGTTCTAAGACTTTTGGAAATTCGTAAAAAAAAATTAAGCTTTTTCGTACAAAATGAGAAATTGATCGGGCCCATCATTATGAAAAAACATTTTTTTTTGCGAATTTCCAAAAGTGTTAGAACAAACATTGTTCAGTAACATGGGCTGAGTTACCCCACAAGAGGTTTTGCGCTTTTAACGTTACACGTTGTATACAATTTGGTTGTACATACGGTAATGGAAATCTTTCAGGACTACGGTTGCAATTAGATAGATAGAGGAGTGTAATTGAAGGTGGAGACTCATTATCACTGTATTAATTCTCGTCATGTATTTATTTATAAATAATAAAATAAATAAAATAATATTCCACAACTATCACACAACGCCATCTAGTCCCAAGCTAAGCAGAGCTAGTGTTATGGGTACTAGACAACTGATAAACATACTTATATATTTCTAAATACATACATATTATAGATAAGTTACACCCAGATTCAGAACAAATGATCATGCTCATCACACAAACATTTGTCCTGGATGGGAATCGAACCCACGACCCCCGGCATAGCAGTCAGGGTCACTAACCACTAGACCAACAGGTCAGTCAAAATTTATTGTTATGGGTCGATTATAAAAATATCTATTCGATTTCAATATGTTTAAACATACTTTTCTATTTATAAATATTGTTTTTTAGCATTCATTCATCATCAGTTTCGGTAGGTATGCTCAGAGTTTGTTTGTTACTAATACCACCACCTGATTTTCTATTCAATTGTCTAGTTACCATTTCTTAATGCATCGTGCAGATTATTTATTAATTGATCTTCTTCGTCACTGTGGCTTGAAACTTCTCTTATTTTACGGGCCTTATCATTTTCTATAGAATCTTGAAAATATTCTGAATGACTGCAAGACTCTTCATCCGAAGATGGAATATTACGTCTTCCGTTTCTATAGAAATTTTGACGGTACTGTCTTACTTTGTCTGTCTTTTTTCCTTGTTGCTTTTTTCTTAAGAAATTAATTGGATGCTGAGTCTGTTGTTGTAATTCATATGACTTCGGTTCCGTAGTTGATATTTCTTCTGCGGGATGTTTCCATTGTTTTAGTTTTGATTGTTGATTTAGTTTGATCACGATCTCTTTGTTTTCGTTGTTCTTTATCACTGTAATGTCGACTATAGTCATTGTAGTCTCTCTCATCTTTTCATTTTCTAGGTTACTGCCGCTTTCTTCTGGAGCCCTTCGTCTCGCGAGCTCGTGTTTATAGACATGTCTATATTTTTTATGTCTATCATGGTTTTGACTGTAGCTATGATGACTTTTCCTCTTATGAGACAAATGAAGATGCTTATCTTTGTTATCATGTTTAATATGCCGGTTAATTTTTCTAAATAATTCAGGATGTTTTACAAGTAACTGTTTAAGAATTCTTTTGTAGCTCATACTACGTCTCTCAGGGGCGTTAGAATCGTTTTGGTCTGTAAAAGAACTTCCTATATTAATACATACCATACCCACTCAGTACTAAAGCCATGGTGTTTATTTGTTTCAAGTTTCCAGTAACTTTATTTACACGCTTTATATTAACTAGCCCCGTTAGTTTGTGTTAACTGTGTATGTACAGGGGGTCAAATCTTGAAAGCTTAATAATAAGCACTCTGAATCCGAACTGTATTGATGACAACAAACAATTACGAAAGCTTCATAATGGTGTGCCGTAATTCTGTCTCATTGTCTTATCATTTAGTTAGTTTCGTAATGAATTCAAACTTTAGATTAATGTCTAGTTTATTTCTCAAGATTAAAATACTTCTATATCATCTTTTTAATTAAAAGATCGCAAAAGTTGAGCCATCTGAACCTTTCGTATTCGTTGAGTTTGTAACACAACTTTAAGATTTGTAAATTATAGATACTTCAAATATATGTTGGTTTACCTTTCTTGGAGTGGTTGTGTTAATTTCCCTGCGCATTGACATTCTCATATAGTTTAGAGTTCGGATGTATTTGATATTCATCCAGAACATTAATAAGTTGTTGAATAAGTTTTCTTTGTTTTCTTCGTCCTTCTTCTCTAAAATATGGTAAAAATGCCGCATTAAATATGTTTTGGATCATTGGCAGTACACTGATGTTTCCTGGAAAAAGTAAGTTTTATTCGCAGACACGATACGCGTTTATAATATTGTATGAAAGTAGTAGGCTGCAAAGTCAAAGTCAAATGTTTTTATTTCACATAGGCCCATGAGGGCTCTTATAAAACGTCGACAAAAACGTGCTCGGTTCGGGTTGGTCGATTCCATGGAGAAGAACCGGCAAGAAACTCCATGGTTACTCTTTTAAAAATATGGTATGTTTACAAGCTGATTGTTACAATTTTTGAATTACTTAGATATGTGAGAAAAACGTAGGCCTGTTACCAAGCGGGAAGTCCTTACAAAATTAGCACTACAAAAAAAGAGAAAAATTAAATAAAATAGATAAACACACGACCTACAGTGTTCTCACACTCACAAACAAGGACTATGACAGAATCTATATAAAAAGAAAGCTATATAAGCTGGGCTACTTCTATACTGTCTTATAAATTGTAAAATATCTAAACAAAAAGCGTAAAAGCTAAGGCAATACAATATTGCAAGACGAACACAAAAAAATAAAATAAACAAAAGATATATAACTATATACAGGAATAAAATAAAATAAAGAGAAGAATCTTATCGTTACACGTGGATTGGAGAAGTTAAGAATCCAGAAAAGGGCTGCTGCTGAGCTGCCAGGGAAGCCACATGTGCAGAAGGAACTATAGTCACACATCCTTGTCTTCAACGTAGTCCTTAATTTTGTAGTATGCATTTTTAATCAGGACACGTTTAATATGGGTTTTAAACTTTCCGTCAGTTAGTTCACTGCCTAATTCATCTACGTATTTAATGCACATGTGTCTCTTAAATACTCGTAGCACTGCACCAGGTGGTAATGGCTTGGGTCAATACCCAACATTTGGCGATCTTTCTCGAGGAAGTATCAGTTGTCCGGACCCTTTTCTTATCGTGGTAAAATCGTCAAATGGGTTCTCCTACCCAGGGAGGGACAGGAGGTACTGTCAGAGTCTTACTGATTAAATTTTCATTAATTATCCACGGTGATCCTTCAATAGCCCTTAACGTTCCAGGGTCACGATTAGCTGATGAGACAGTCCAGCGACGCCAGCAGTCCGGACCCTGTTCCGGAATAATATTAAATGATAATGTTGAATAAAGCGTGTTTACCTGAAGGATAAATATACAAAGGTACCAGACTCTCAAATAGAGCTTCTCCTTCTTCTTTCGAAAACATGTTATCGTAGAAATTAAGAAAATTAATGTATTTCGTGTCCAGAGCGTAGTTGGCTTTGAGCATGAAATGCAGCACTCCTGCTTGTTCTGTAAAAAATAATTACGTGTAAAGTGCTTGCTGTAACCTGGGCCACGGCCTTGGTCCAACGTGTCCAGACTATTTGCGGTAGTTGTGTTGGCCGCCGTCTTGGCCGGACAACCTTCTTGGCGTGCTTCGCACATAGTGTTCACACGTTGGCCCAATGTGTAAACAGCGACATTTAGAATTCATTATTTTAGCCCAATATGCTGACCCACTGCCTTGGCCCAATATGTACAGCGGCCTTAATATGTGGCGATCCAATTGCAATTCATCCAATAAAACTTTGCTCTACCTATTAAAACGCTTCCAAAAACACGGCCGAGGACCTTAATCGACGACATTATGCTCGTAAAATTGTAATAGTGATTTCTAGAAGCGTTGTATCTTCGTCAATTTTGGTTGACGTGATAAAACAAAAAATACGGGTCTAATATTTTTTAATCCTCTATATTCGGAATAATAAAACGTTTTGCGTTTACATATTCCAATTGTACAGCGCAGGGTACACATTGGGCCAGCGTCTACAGACCTACTTGGCGGTATGTTGGTATTGGTAGTTGGCGGCAGTAATGGCCGGCCAACCGAATGTTGTCGGTTTTTCGTGCACCAATCAAATCAAATCAAATCAATTCAGATTCAGACCAACCGGACGGGCCGGGCGGCATTTTACAATGCGGTAAAGAACATTGAAATGTATCAACAGTAATTACAGTTACATTTGCATGCAACTTACGGGACACGTCGCTACGTGTCGCGGAATGTCGACGGAGATAAGTTTGCAAATTACCATGATGACGAACTTACCCTTTGCTATAGTAGCAGTTAATTGGTCGAACCAGGATAACAATGTTAGAATGTTTCCTATTAAAATATCGTCCATGGCATGGAACTTTCCAGCATTTATCTGTCTGTAATGTAAATTAGTGAGAGCTCATAGTTTGTGGCAAGTTAATATCAAAATAAATTTAGACGAAAAAAAAATGCCCAATGGACTTCGCCAAGTCAGAGTCCAAATCAAACCACTTCTTAGTTAGACGATCCTCAAGCGACATCGCTCGCACTTGAAGCTGATCTTACAATGGCTTCTATTACGTTTTTAAGCCTTAGTTACCGCAACCCCTACCCTAACTTTTTTAAGGTGGTAAAATGCTCGAAAGTATCGTCTCGCCCTGTCTGGAGCGGAGGGGTCTATCAAGCTTGTCATCATCATCGTCATCTTCCTAGCCTTTTCCCAATTATATTGGGGTCGAACCAGATGCAGTTGAATATCGAGGGGCACGGCAGAGCCCCCGCCAATCAGTATTTTACATGGAGCGACTGCCTATCGGATCTCCACAACTCAGTAACTGGGTAATATCAGACTGTCGGGCTTGTAGTAACAAAAATCCACCGTGTTCCTTCAACTGCTCTTTCCCGTCCTGCCATAATTTTAACACCTTTTTGACCAGTTTTGATGTGGTGTGTGACTAAATTCTTAAATCGCTTCAAATATATGACACTGAGCTGCTCATGCAATAATGGTGTTGTGACACCAACTGAGGACATAACATCCACAGAAGAACTTGCTTATTATGAACTGTCTTTAGTTAAGAAGTTCAAAATTAAAGTGATTTTTATTCACACCATAAACATTAACCGCCATCTAAACCACAAAATTGTAAAATAGCTGTGAAAAGACTTACTTCATTATCTATTCTATTTTTTTGGCGAATACAAGTTTATACTTTCTAATAGCAAAACTTAATGTTTATAGGCACATTCCATTGTACCTTACAGCTAAATGTAAATCACCAAGCCAATGGTAATTCGTAGCAATTCCCAGCAATAAAAATGTTAATACTTTTACAACCTGGACTTTTCAGTGTTTAGGTTAAACTGTACCTCTATCACGAGTTTTCACTATTTTACTTTACAGAGTCTTTCCACTATTTACAGCGTTTCTTGTATGAAAAAATGGAACTGCGCCTCTGGTGTGCGAAGAAGGAACTAATTTTTTCCTTGAAAATTGACAATTTGAAATTGTCAAAGTTCCAGTTTACTTTACGTCTTAAATACTGAAAACTCGTGCTGAGGGTACAGGATTAAAGAACTCACTTTTTCGTATAATCCACCATAAAATACATCACAACATATGCATGAGTCGTATTCTTTTTGTACACCAATTCCGTGAATCGTGTCAGGAAGGCAGTGAAGTAGCCGTGATGATCAGATTCCATTGTCTGCTTTATATCAGCCAGGAATGCTGCTTTCATATGATCTGACAAATTCATTTTCTTATAAGAACGTGTAATGGCTTTAGCATTATTTGTGATTTTGGGAACATACAATATTAGTGCATTTTTTAAAGAAAAAAAAAATCTGAATATGTTAATAAGTATATTTAATTCACGTAATTTTGACAAAAAACACTACGAGGGTAAGTAATAGCAGCTCATTTGCGTGAATTATTTTTCATTACGATATGCTTAAAAATTATGTACTTATCAAGATAGAGAACTTTTGTAATTTCAGAAAAATTTGAACAACAACTCTAAATCCATAACATATTTATATAACATATAGATGGCCAATAGTAGTATGACTTGCTATTTACGGACACCGCTGCACGACCACTTACCTTCTTCATTTTGGATCCAGCTGACTGGAGTAGTTGGATAAACAGTCGTCTTCGATGGTGGTTTTGGTAAAATTGAAGGAGTAGTTGGAATTGTAACTGCAACATCGTCAACAGGGTGACCTGTAAGTAAATAATGTCAGACTAAGTGTCGTCACCACGGCTACACATCAAGCTATGCAAAACCAGTATTAGCTGACCGTTCATAGTGTGTTAAAATCGTACGAAGCGAGACCAAACTGGTTTTGTGTAGATTGATGTGTGGCTGTGTGTACACTACTTGCACAGATTACTTTATAATTATCTATAATATGTATGTATTTAGAAATTAATAAGTATGTTTATCAGTTGTCTAGTACCCATAACACAAGCTTTGCTTAGCTTGGGACTAGATGGCGTTGTGTGATAGTTGTGGAATATTTATTTATTTATTTATTTATCTCCTTCTTTCTATGAGTATGAGAGAGAACTTGAGTTTATCAAACTCATCGAATTCTGTGACTCGCCTGATTCGGTGATATTTGGTTTGACCACTATCGTGGGGCTGTACGAGTGAAATGAGCTTGGATTACCTGAACAACTAACGGTTAGCTGTTATTATATCGCTCACTCAAGCCTCCCCAAATTTTACAGACGCATTTGAACTTTATTACTGACTAGCTGTGCCCGCAACTTCGTTCGCGTGGATGTCGGAATTTAACAATGTATTTTTTAGTAGTAAGCGCTTAATTCGGGCCACGTTTTTCATATAAACCGTGTATTTAGAATTTTCTTAGATTAATCAAAAATATTTGACACTTGTATTCCAGGTTTATGTAGGACTATTTTCCTAATGCCCGCTCTCACCACACCACACCACACCACACCACATCACACCACCCCACCCCACACCACACCACCCCAACCCACACCACACCACACCACACCACACCACACCACACCACACCACACCACACCACACCACACCACACCACATCACATCACATCACACCACACCACACCACACCACACCACACCACACCACACCACACAACACCACACCACACACCACTACACCACACCACCACACCACCACACCACACCACCTCACCCCACACCACACCCACCTCACCCCACCACCTCACCACACCACACCACCACACCACACCACACCACACACACCACACCACACCACACCACACCACACCACACCACACACCACACCACACCACACCACACCACACCACACCACACCACATCACATCACATCACACCACACCACACCACACCACACCACACCACACCACACCACACCACACCACAACACACCACACCAAACCAGACCGCACCATTCCATTCCATTCTGTTCTACTCTATGATTCCTTTAAATATTGCTTTAATTAATTTATACTTTTTATATTATGTGAACCAATTACGATGAAACAAAATACATAATGTTACTTCAATATAAACACGTCTATTCCAGGTTTTCTTTTAACGCCATCTGCCGTGAGTTGTAGTTTTGCTATTCGAATTCGAAGTTAGATCGCGCGACTGACGTACGAAATCAAATTGTGAGACCAAAGTGCACCCGTAATGTTACTTCTAAAACACTTTAAATTCAAATATCTTTTGATAGACTGAACCGATTCCAATGAAACAGAAACTAAATTCCTCTCCAAGTTACGCTTAATTGTTGTGTATAAAAGTTATCTACATTAATTTCGTACATTTTACGTGATACCTGGACAAATAAACATACAAACAGACAAACAGATAAACAGACAAAAATTCTAAAAATGCTAGAAATGGGTTCTATTGGTTGTCCTTTAATACCCTGGCTATATTTTTTGAGTTTTTTTTAATGTACAAAAATATTTTTTCTACAGTTTTATTATATGTATAGATTATTATATGTATAGATAGATAGATATAGATATAGATATAGATAGAATAGATAGAAGATAGATATAGATAGATGGATATGGTAGTATCTTATAATTTGGCGAGTCACAGAATTAGATAAGTTCACCCTATACTTGAGAATTTTGACTACTAGGATATTTTATGAACGACAGAGTACGGTAGTGGTATATAATATGATCAGCAAGTTTACGTAGAATAGCGAAGAATAAGTATTTGTTAAAGGCAGATAATAAAAAAATCGAACGACATACGAACGTTTTTTTATAAACTTCACCTTTTGAACTTTTGAGTTATTTTTACTATTGTAGCATATAATTAACCTTTTTTAGACTCATCAATGAAAAAAAAACATTCAATTGTTAATTTAATCATAGTCATTTACAATACTCGTATGTGTACTGTACCAACGTAGTACCTCTAGAAGAATGAAATTGAACTTTTCTTGTTTTATAAAATGAAAAGAAATCATTTTTTGTTTTTATTTAGTAATTAAATAAATGGTTCAGTCAACGGGGAGTTTTGCCGTGCAAAAGGTGGCGAAGTTTTTCTATATATGCTTCTCATGACTGGGGCCCTCTGACAGAGGGCCAAAGCCAGCCGGGGTCGCAGGACTTATTTCCATCACCGTGACCCCGGAACATAAAGGGCTATTGAAGGACACCGTGGATTTTAGTCAGTACAAGTCTGACAGTCCTTCCCACCCTGCCCGGGGTGGTGAGTAATTGTGAATGAGTCCTTCATTTTATTTTTAAAAAAGTATGTGCTACTCATGAAAAATGTAAGTTTTCGACCTCAAGAAGTGTCTGCGTTCTGTGACTTACCTTCACTGTCAGTTGTCTTATTGTCGTGGTTCCACCAAATATCAGTGTTGGGATAGTCCAAATTTTCGTCTGAAAATACTATGTCGCCTTTCTGACTCAAATCGTGATCAATTTTCGACAGTATATTCCTTTCCTCTTCTACTTTTTTATCGATGTCCACCAACATTTGTCTAACTTTGGTTAATGAGCGCGCAAGCATATATTTTAACGAAGCGTTTTTATTTGCTGTAGCTGAAATTGCAATAAGCTTGTCGATTAATTTATTTTAACAATGAACTGCAGTGACATTAACAAGTTTGATTGGGTTATTATGTATATTGCTGCTTCTTGTTTACTGTAGTCTTCGCAATATGTTTGTAGTATATGTCTCAGAGAAATGTTTTTTTTTTCTTTTTTTATCAGGGATTTCACGAAATCTCGGAAGATGTCGAATATTCTTGTTTATTACGTCTTCTTACTAAAAATAACTAGTGATGTGACAAAATACTAATATAAAGTCAGGGATATGTCGTTTCATTAAAATTGAAATCCCTGATTTCCTCATTTCCATGCGACATATACATTTCAATCATACCACAGCTATTTATTTTATTGTAACTTCAATAAGTGGTTACTGAGAGACTATAAAAGAAATATCAGATATTCAAAAGATCGCGTGGAGACCTGTACCCTCAGCACGAGTTTTCTGTAAATGAGACGTAAAGTAAACTGGAACTTTGACACTTTCAAATTGACAATTTTCAATGGTAAAATTAGTTCCTTTTTCGCACACCAGAGGCGCTGTTCCATTTTTGCCTTGAAAATTGTCAATTTGAAAGTGTCAAAGTTCCAGTTTACTTTACGTCTCATTTACAGAAAACTCGTGCTGACGGTACTGGCTGCATAATAACTAAGTAGACTAGCCTTTAAAGTCTGTGACGATATTGATGATTGCCAGAAGGTTTACACTTGCTTCTGCAGGGTTTAAGAAAACTGTTCAAGGCCAAACTGTACCTCGTTTTACTCATAAAGTCTGTCGGTTCATTTTACGCAAATATATTTATTTATTTAACAATTTATGCACACACAAAACAAAATATGTAAAAACGCAAATTTAAAACTATAGTACAAGGGTACTGCTTATTTCTTAAGAAATTTCTTCCAGCAGACTTATCAAAGAAGAAACGTCGACAAAGAAATGTGGACAATAGTGTGTCTGAACATAAAAAAGAAAATATTTTAAATGAATACACAACTATAATAACCTAGATAAATATATAATATAGTACCTACTAAAGATATATAAACAGAATTACTGTAAAGAGGAAAGGTAATGCTCTTTAACTCTATTTTTAAATAGCGAAATAGTGTTAACATCACGAATGCAAGTCGGGAGCGAGTTCCACAACCTCACTGCATGAACGGAAAAGGAGTACGAGTAGTAGCTGGATTTATGAGGAGGGGATTTAAGCATGGTCCTAAGGTGGGATCTACATGGTACGTCACTAGGACGAGCGTAACTGAAACGCTCACGCAGGTAAGAAGGATAGGATGGGTTGTGAAGGATGTTGAAAAGGAGACAAAGGATACGAGTGTTCCTACGAAGGCGGATTGGGAGCCACTTGAGTTCGTTGCGAAGATGAGAAACGTGATCGTATTTGCGTAGACCGAAAACAAATTGAATACATAAATTTTGCAACCGCTCAAGCTTATTTAAAAGCTCCTCAGTGCTCAGTGCATATAGTACAGCGCCGTTCAGTAAAATAATGCTTTTAGGGTGCTACCTCAATTTTCTAGCGCATCATGTTTCTGGGAAGGAGCTTTGATTGATTTTATGCATCAATCGCTTTCCTGGTGCGCAGGGTGCAGGCCAGCTTCAACAGCATTTTGAGCATGATTGATGAGACTAGACTATAATGTATTGAATCGTTGTCCCAATATTTCAGCTAGAATGCTGAAGCAATGATACACCTACGGTACTTTCACAGTTTTTATGTCATGTGACTGGGACTGTAGCACCTTATCTATTTAGAGTACTAGTTTTATTTTTTGTCTTGACATTTCAAAGGTGCCTATATTTGGCTTAGTTGAAATAAACGATTTGATTTGATTTGATTTGATAGAGGTGTATTTGGAAATGACCGGCGCGACTACTCTCTACTGAAATTTGTAATACTAGTTTCTAACGAAGCCTTGTATTCAAATGTACTTACATTGACTTACCAAGAAGTTTAAAACTAATATATACCATGAAAACGACATTTTGTTGAAATTATTTATGGTGCCAATTCTAAAATAGAGCTGGATACTCTGTATGTACCCATAGTTAGTTTTATGGCTAATAATATAAATCGAAATCCATAAAATTTATGTCGCTGCCTTTTAAATTATAACTAAACTTTATTTTTGTACTTCGTATTTCAATACATTCTAGTATTCTACCTTTGCTGGCCATTTTTTCTAATACTTGGCGGTACTTGAAATAATTGCTGTAGAAATGTAATCATTTATAGCACAGCACCTCTGTCATAGCTTTGGACTTAAATATTAATTGCATAAGTACAGATTTCCTGACGATATTTTTCGCCACCAATATCAGTAATGTCCAAGATAAATTGTAATTACATAATGAAATGAAAAAAACGTAACTGTGCATGAGATATGAAGCGCTCACCTTCGGGCCATCACGAAGATTGGAAAAGATAGTCTGGTGTAACACTCACAACCTCGTGGCTGAAATTTATAGAATCAGAAGTTACTTTGCGGAAATGACTTTTACTGAAAACCTGGCCCTGGAAACTACAGGCTCGTCATCATCTCAGCGATGACGTCCACTGCTGAATATAGGCCTCCCTTTAGATCTCCACATACTCGCTTCCAATCAGTATATGTGGAGATGTGGACAGGTTCAGTGTCAATCTAATTTTTAGAACATAGCAGTAGTTATTAACAGGTTAAAATAAAAAGTAAAATAAGCAATTTCATTGTAAAGATAAGCTTTTATTATAACTCTCTAAGGTAAAGATATTCAAAGTTCTTGAAAATCCCGAAAGTCCACCACATCACTGTCATTCTCATGTTTAAAGAGATCGTTCTTTACCTTGTTCAAAAATTGTATAAATGTTATTTTTTATTATCCATTCATCATCAGTTTCGGCAGATAAAGCCATTCTAAAAGACTTGAATGTCCTGTTACTATTTGTTAACGCATCGTGTAGATTATTTATCAACTGATCTTCTTCATCACTGTGGTTTAAAGCTTCTCTTCTCTTATGTAGCTTATCATTTTCTATAGAATCTCTTAAATATTCCGAATTATTGTAATCTTGCTCTGGAGGTACATAAGCCCTTCGTCTTATTTCGTCGCGTTTGTTTAAAAGTCCATCACGACTTTTACTATATTCTTTAAGACGTTTCTCTTTGTACAGCATGCGATGATGTTGACTGTTCTTTGCATGTTTTAACTTTTTCGTGTTTTTTAATAGAATATGTTTATCGTTTTGTTTCAAGTTCATACTTCGTCTCGGAAGTCCGTTTACATAATGTTCTATAACAGGTGGGAAATATGAAAACATTATTGGACCGTTAGGATTTAAAAGAAGTAAGTGCAGTTATGAAAAAAATAATTTCTTCTTCTGTTGCTTTATATTCAAAAACAAGGGAAAGAAACATTCAGTTTAGTCCAATTTCGTCCCCCATTCCCCTTTAAAATTTGATACACACTTTTCGGTAAATTACGAAAGATTTTTATGAAAGGTGTACTTTCACGAGTCCTGAATGTACACAGATTAAATGTTTATAAGGACAATGTTATTTTCCGGTATTTTAGTATTTTCCGGTAAAGCCTTATCTGTGAGAAAAAACCCACCTCAAACCGAAAATGTTACACATTCATCCTATCGCTCAAATAGACAAAACTGTGATCCTCTCTGCTTGGGTGGAAATCGGAAACTTTAAATTGAGTGGTAGATACTATGATGGCAGTGCTTTTCAATTAACATTACATGTCTCGGGAGGGCAGGAGCTCTCCACCAGAATCCATGTGAATGCTAGTGATTTTAGGTTTTAAAGGACTATTTAGCTACCTATAAGAAACCAGCCCAGCTCTTCCCAGTTTAAAAGGCTGGGAACGCCTGCTATGTCATTTTGATCTGGATACATTTTGGAAGTTTGTTTTTGTGTAGAAAGAATCATCATTATTTAGTTATACCTTGTAATCGCATGTAAGGATCCAACAACGCTGTTAGCATCTTATTGCTTACATCAAAAGCTGTTGCTTGACCTAAAATAATAAAATTATTAAAAAATAGGAAAATATACTCTTTACGCACTACTTGCTGTAATGTTTTCTGTTTTTATTTTATTAGCGATGGGTTCGTGATTAACCACTACCTCCCCCGATCCGTTATTTATGTATGGGTGTCACATCTGTAGCGACACTCCATACTTACATATTGGTGCCAAAATGCAAACTATTAAATCTATGGGACTTGTGATTATATTACAGTACTTGTGTTTGTCGCGTGTCAGTGTCGATGGGTATTATACGTCTGCGGCCAGAAAAGAATGATATCATCATCATCATTAGCCTTTCCAAACTAGGTTAAGATTTAGCTTAGTCGACTAGTCGATCAGCCGCTTAAAGTCACAGTTGGCCAGCTCAAAGATGATTTGAGGAGGAAAAATTCAGATTGCAAGGTGGGATTCGAACCCGCGTCTTCTTTTTTGGGGGATCGGTACTCCAGACGCCCTTAACCAACAGGCATTGAAACCCACACCTGAAAGATGAATTTCTCTAGTCCTCGTTTTTGAACGCGTTTTCGGTAGCGTGGCGGCCATCTCTTGGATTAGTGTTTTACTAACTTCCCACCCACATGTTTGACTTTACAGCCACTTGCTGCCAGAAAATAATACTGCAATGTAGCCAGAGCCAGTTCATCATTAGCCTTTTCAAACTAGGTTAAGGTTTAGCTGACCCGAGTAGTAGATCAGTCGTCCAAAGTTACAGCCAGCTCTGTCCACTACTAAAGGTTGTCAACCATCTTCAAGTTTAAAATAGTAGCTTCGGCCAATACTGCTTGACCATAAAAATATCGACTATTATTCATATTATTTAGCCATGACTCCCTCTTGAATACCTTTCGGAAATTCATAAAAAGCTTCCAATGCTTCTAATAACCGCTCTCCATCAGCTGTGGTAAATAACTTCCCATAGAAATCTATCGTACTAATGTATCCGGTAGACAACATTGTTTCTTTGTTCTTGAGCGCGAAGTACGCCAATCTTGCTTGTTCTGTAAACACCAAAAAAAGTGTTGATTTGTGTCTAAAATTAAAGAATTAACGACACGGTTGGCGCAGTGGCTGACTACTGCGCAGCGAGTCGCAAGTTTGATCTCCGCACGGAACAAATACAATGATTTATTTTAAATGAATAGATACGTTACCTACACGAAATTCTATCTTCAAAAACGTCACACTAGCGCACACATGAATAACGAAAATACAATAGCACACTACATCACGATTAGTCGCTAAATTAGGATGGCATCGCAAGCGAAAAAGAGACAATTATAGTCAAGGTTTGTCAATTGACCACATTTGAGCGTGTCACTTTCTGAGCGCGTATAACGTTGGTATCTACACCTTTTTACTTATAATATAATTGAACAAATATTTGTATGAATCATATCGAGAATTCACTGAACGCCCCTCGAAACTTGGTCGTGTATGATGGTCCATTGAATAGTATGGCGAGCGATATGATATGTTAAGATAAAATATTATAGTACCATAGCTGTATGTATGATTAAATGATAAAACTTACCTTTTAGTACAGGAGCTGTCATATTCTGCACAATAGGTATTAATGCGGTGAGTGGTCCAATAATTATGGTGTGTGGAGCCGGATGTTCATCAAATTTTCCTTGGTTTATATCTCTGTAACGTTTAAACTTAAAGGTAACGTCACACATATACACATACTACTCGCTACCATCGGGCATTTGTTGAAACGGTTACGTATCAAGATAAATACCAAGTAAGTACCAAGATTTTGCATAGCTAGGTTTCTTTTTCAATTGAAAATATTAATGGACCGCAAAGACTGATCATGGCAAGGCAAAGTCTCACTCACTTAAGGATCGATTCCGTCATAAAATGTATGACAGGCATTGTTTCTGCTGGATCCTTTATAGCTATCAGTTCTAAAAATCTTGTTAGGAAAGCAGGGAAGTATCTGCTTTTATCGATAGCCATGTTCTTTTTCATATCTTGTATGAATGGAGATGCCGTTGTGTTCGGTACCGTAGTTCCTAAGAAACATAGAGGTGTGAATAAAACGTTTAGTGCGTAAATAAAACCCGGTGTATAAGACGGAGACGCGGGGTATGATGGGAAATCAGACACTAAAGGCAACGTAGCGCAAGCGCCAACAAGACGCCATTTGTTAATGGCCGCTTGCAAATGACGTCGTGATGGCGCTTGCGCTACGTTATGTATGCCATAAGTATGTCACCATTATACCTTGCATCCCCGTTTTGCTTTGCTCAATCACATTTGTTTTAGGTATCATAATACTTGGTTTCAGGGTGCTAGTACAAGGTGCATGTAACTGGAGCAAGTAAAGGTGCGGGTTACCCGCGCGAGTAACATGCGCAAGCTACTTGATTAAGTTACTCGCTTGTACTTGTTTCAAATGAAATGGCTCGCTTTGGTACATGCTCAAGTCGCTGGACCCGCACGTTTTTTAATGGGTGCTTGTACACGGTGCATGTAGCTTGAGCATGTTGAGGCACTAGCGCGGGATATATGCACCGTGTACAAGCACCCTAAGATTAAGGATTTTACATTGGATATTTTTAAGAGATGTGAATTTTTATACTTTTGTATGTTAAGTCAATTTAAAAAAAGCAAAGCGCGAGTCGGACTCGAATTAACTTGAAGGGTTTTATAACAAACCTTTTCATTTCATATCTCAGAGTGCAGATTTAGAACCCAAAAATCTGTGATCTTTTTCATACTCACCATTAACAGTCGTTAGTAGGTTAGGAAGAAAAGTGGAAAGATATATTTGTACTCCTGCCTCTGTAGTACCAGGTTTGGTAACATCTGGCTCAGCTGCAAGTAATGTACGAAGATTGAAGAGCGATCCTCTTTCCTTTGCTCAAAAATAAAGAACAAAATAAATAACATGGGATGTATCCCAGTTAATAATTAAAATTAATATTCCTCAACTATCACACAACGCCATCCAGTCCCAAGCTAAGCAAAGCTTGTGTTGTGGGTACTAGACAACTGATAAACATACTTACATTATTTCTAAGTACATCATACAAGTATCTTATAGATAAATTACACCCAGATATAGAACAAATATGATCGTGCTCATTACACGATAATTTTGTCCTGGGTGGGAATCGAGCCCTCGACCCCGGGCATAGCAATCAGGGTCACTAACCACTAGACGAACACGCCAGTCAAATCTGTCAAATAATTCTGTTCTGCATTAATAATAACCGAGGTGCGGATGTTCTATATTATGTTCGTTTTTGTTCACGAATAAAGATAAAATCTAACTTATACCTAGTTGTACTGGGTTAGAGGGTTGCCACCAAATGTCAGTTGGTTCCACGTAGTCCATTCTACCAGCATGTCCTTTTTTATGAGTCAAACTGTCACTGATCTGCGACAGCAACTTCCTCTCTTGTTCTAGTTTGGCTTCGATGACAAGCAACATATCCTGCATGTGTGTCAATGAATTTGCAAGCTTTTCTCTTGTCGTCATGTTTTTGGGATCCGCAGCTAAAAATACAATGGAATAGTAAAGTCAGTATTAGTATACCAGGTTTGAAAACGGCTGCTTTAGCAATGTTATTTTTTACAATCTTGCAAATTGTTCTTTGTCTATTATATTTAAATATTATAGCTTTTTTATGGGTGATTTACAAAAAAAAAATAGTGCGAAACTCTTCTAGACAAATTGCAATTAAGTACGCTTGCTGAGTTTTTGGCGCTTGAATGCCATTTATACTGCGGCATTCTTGGACAAAATTTTGTGAAATGACTGGAAATTATATAAAACAAGATGGCGGCTTTCGTTCTGGCTGTTTCTATGCGCTAAATATTCAAATCAATGTTTTTGTTAAACGGTTGAGAAACGTCTTAAGAAAAATCGACTTACTCCGGCCGACTGATATGATTAAAACGAAAATAAAACTTATAAATCTAACAAACATTATTTTTAAACTTACATTGCAAATAGAAAATGCCAACCATGGCCACTAAAATAAATTGAAATCGATAAAACTACTTTTACATTCTTTTATTTGTCTACAACACAATATGTTATACCTACGTATTAAAATAATTCAATATGAAAAGAAACTGGCAGTCTGGGTTCTAGAGAGACGATTCTCCCACTCCCAACAACGCTTGTCGTATCAAGATTACTAATTTATGAATCAGTTTTTCAGGTGTTGCTAAAGGCTCTTGGCAATTATGCTATTAGCTGACCTAACTATCGGCAAAATGGTCGCTGAGTAAAGATACTTGATTTGTCTATCTTTGTCGTGATAACATCAACAATCGTTGCGGAACTTTGTAATTGATCCTCCGCCACTGTATTATCAAGTCTATTGGATACAATAGTCCTATCTGTGGTGGTAAGATGGAGCCATAGATGGAGCCCACCCAAATAATTTTCTTAGGTGCCACGGTTTATTTTGGTCGCAAGTTCAATTCCTGCTCGCGGTTCGAATTTTTCTTTCCATAGAAAATCTTTGCCCGAAACTGGCATACTGAAAACAAATAATTGGGTTTATATTATATGGACGCTTTGTTTTGTTTGGCGAGAGTAAGGCTGCTTTTCCACCAGAGATGCGCTATGCTACGTTGCTGCGGCTGCGTTTGATATCCACCAATCACATTCATTGATTTACATAGCACAGCACTGGTGGAAACTGATTCAACTAAGATGTGTTTTTAATATGTAAGGATGTGTGCTATGGCTGCGTGCTGTGGCTGTGTGCTATGGCTGCGTGCTATGGCTGCGTGGTATGGGTCGTCTCCCTTACTATTGATACATCGCATAGCTCGAGCTGCGCATCTTCGTAGCACAGCTACCCATCTCCATAGCGCAGCTACCTTGTGACAGCACATCTTCGTAGCGCAGCTACCCATCTCCATAGCGCAGCTACCTTGTGACAGCACATCTTCGTAGCGCAGCTACGCATCTTCATAGCGCAGCTACCCTGTGGCAGCGCATCTTCGTAGCGCAGCTACCCATCTCCATAGCACATCTTACCGCACAGCTACATAGCGTAGCACATCGGTGGAAACGGTCACACAGTTTCGTAGCTCAGCTTGTACATCCTCGCAGCACAGCTACATAGCGCATCTGTGGTGGAAAAGCAGCCTTAAGGTTAACGTTATTTATTTGCGGTAAATGTGGTACTAGTGACGGAATATGACGGCCTGGTTTACGACCTTGCCGTCGTGAGTGGTGACTTAGCGACGAGTAATAAGATCAAGTGTATAGTTTTTAAAACACGCCCTAAATTACTTTGTAAAAATTCGCTGGCCGCGCCTCACGGCCAGCGAATTTTTACAATGTAATTAAAGTCTTATTCGCCCCGACCGCCGCCGCATAAAGTCATGAACGGGCCGGTAGTGCAATGGCACAATAAGGCCGGGACTCCACCAAAGTGGAGACGAGTGGAGATGTGTGTTGATTAAATAATCATATTGTTGAGGGCTCCCTTTTCCGCATTTGGACTCATAGGTGGTCCGTTATGCGTGAGGTGGGAATAATCATATTTCCACCGAACCTAAGTGGAGAGGAGATGTGGATTTCTTATCGATTATTCAAACACATCTCCTCTCGTCTCCACTTTGGTGGAGTCCCGGCCTAAGAATAGTAAAATGCTAACCTGTTTTTCTCCCATCTAATGTAATATTAAAATATTAAACCTAACTAAACTAAAAATAAACAGATTTAACATTTTAATTTTCGCCTTTGTTTGATGCAAGTAAATCATTGTGTTTCATAATATGTAAGTATAAATTGTAATGCAATGAGTTTCGCTTTGCCCTTGTTTCATTCAAATTAGGCATTGTACTTCTACCGAAACCATTGAAATTGGTATAGCAAAATTATTAAATATGGCCATTAAAGGGTCAGTGGGTCGTTTCATAATAATTCGTCTCGAAATATTACCTCGGAAGAGACGGGGACGTAACGTGCATCATGCATCACCTGAACGTAGTTCAATGTGAAAGTACGGTTAATTTATTTTTTTCTCCTGAAGTTTTAGCAATGGTTGCTGTAGCTATAAGATGTAGATTTTCTTTTTATCCTACGTTTGGTGTGTAGGTAATACAGTATTCTTTGTAAGGAATTGCTGCGTCTCAGTATAATATTAAAATAATTCGGCAGCGACGGCGATCCACGGCACGGCTGGTTTTGCGCGGGAGCCCAGAAGCGATCACACCTCAACGATGTGTCCCTTCTGTTTCTTTCGCGTATTTTGTCGCTATATTGTTATTAAATATGCAACGATTTCAATAAATTTTCCCCTTCCGTCCGGCGGCATAAGTAATAATATGTCACGTGAGCTGCGACCTTTAATAAACTGTCGCATGGTCACCCAGATTCAGAAGTGACGAGAAATTCCTTGGTTAAAGTTGTTAGGTTCTCAAATCTTCACCAAGTAAGTTGAAGTTGTTTATTTGGCAATAAGTGGTAAAATATTAGCAAATTATGTTCTGCCCATGCCATGTACAACTATTTGAAATGTGGTTTATCTTTTAAATTTTCTTGAAGTCAGATAAACACAAATGTCTACACAAATGCCCTTTTTTAAAGAATCTACCACAAACGAAAAATGCATAAAAAGAGAAAAGTACTTCACTATACGGCTGAAGGCAGTTAATTTGGGTCGCGGGACTGTCTCACCTGGTAGCTGTGGCCCTGGTACATAAAGGGCTATTGAAGGATCAGCTTGGATTTTAGTCAGTACAAGTCTGACAATGACAGGACTCATAATGATGAATTTACCACGCAAAAAAAGGCAGTTAAGTTCAAGACAATATTTAATACTCTTTTAATTGTTTTCTAGGAACTAAATCCACGATGGCGCCTACACCGCAGGAGCATGATTCGACTCGAGTGGACATGTTGAATACTGATCCTGTAGTACATGATCTACCGCTAGATGGTGAGAGGATCGTCATCAGTGGCTTGTCGGGTCTCTACCCACAGTCCCACAACGTCAAGGAACTCGCTGATATTCTTTACAACAAGGTACGCACGACGATAGCGTCAGGTGGCAAACTTTGCGTTGTCTTCTGGTATTACGCTGAGCTGAGGCCCTTTGGTATTAAATTGTTAAGTTATCAATTCCTTTATTTTTACTGAATTACCCACTCTATTTCTAACTTTATTTGTATTGTTTAGTTTTAGTGCCAACAAACACAATTTTCTTTCTTTCTTTTGTAGCTGAATTACAAGGAAAGCCCTGCTTTAGTCTGCAATCCGTGGGCTTCGATAACCAGCTCTATTGTTCTGTCTAAGCGCAAAGTATAATTAGCTAGATGACAATATTCCAAAAAGTTCCAAATAAACCCTTAATTTAAGATTTTAACTTTCGCCAAATTGAAACCGCCTGCTGAAAGGTTTTTTCTATTTAACAGAAGAATCCCATTTCAACTGAGGGCCTAAGGTGGAACTTTAAGCACTGGGACCTGGCACCAGCCTCCGGCATGGCTCCAGGCTTGGACCGGTTCGATGCGCAATTCTTCGCTGTGCACTACCGACTGGCGCACTTTATTGACCCGATGTCGCGGAAGATACTCGAACAGGCCTATCAAGCTATTTATGACGCGGGTAAGTTTTTGTAGTGCAATTGAAATCTCTGGTGTTCCAACAGTTGTATCAGTAGCACTATAGGCTGGGGGTATCTCCAGCCTATTCCATTAAACATACTGGACACTGGACATTTCCCCATTAGCCTTCTGTACACATTAGCGGGTCATTCAGTAACGTTCATTTGTTCTGATTTGTCCCGTTGTGCAAACTGTACAGAAAACCGGTGGGATAAAATAAAACCGTTGAAGAAAACAATTAAACCGCAATTCTACGTTCTTTACCCTGAATTTATTAGTTTACTACACGCCTTGAAAAGCAATCCTTCAGTGACCAAACACATGTTTAGGTACATCGTCCTCCGCAACGGTTTCTCGCTCTTGCAAATCCACTGGCGTTCATTCCGAAAGGATTGTAGATTCTGGCAGGAATGAACGTTAGTTGATGGCCCGCTATTGCCTATCAGCAATGTGCTCAGAATACATGTGACTTCGGACGAAACGAAACTAACGTTCGATTTATCACTTCACTGCACTTGGTGAAGTGATAATGCATCATTGTTCATGAGATACAGCTTGGTAACAGATGGACGGACGGACAGTGAAGTCTCAGTAATGGGGTCCCGTTTGACCCCTTGGGTACGGAACCCTAAAAACGTGTATCATCATCATCATCATCAGCCCGGAATCACCCACTGCTGGGTATAAATCTTGACGTGTATGGGGAATGTTTTAGGTGTCAGTCCGGCTCATCTCAGTGGAAAAAAAGTTGCAGTCTTTGTTGGATCATCTTTTTCTGACACTGAGAATCAAGGCGTTCTGAATACGAGCTCCCAAAATGGTCTAGGGTTATTAGGGTAAGTTACATCGCCATCACTGCTTATAACACTGATTGTTTGATGGTAAAAAATAATTTAAAAAATAACCATTTATCCTAGATTTGTTGTTGTTGAATTATTATCTTTATAATAACAATTATGGGTTTATTCCACTTTGTTCATTCAGGTGATAATACCCAGGTGAACAAAGTGGAATAAACCAAATTATGGCCCATTATAATAGGAGGCGAATGACCCATTCATTTTCACTTCTCGGTACGTACTTAATTTAGTATTTTTCTTTACAGAGTAGGTAAAACAATGTTCGCAAATCGCATCTCGTACTGGTTGAATACCAGCGGTCCCTCAATAGCTGTCGATGAATCTGACTGCAGTTCTACGTCTGCACTGGAAGCAGCATATTCAGCCATAAAACGAGGGGAGTGTGAATCAGCTATTGTTGGAGGAGCCTTCTTATGTCTTCAACCACATTGTTCGGTACACCACGGAAGGTAAGGACACCTCTGGAACGTTCGGGGCGGTGGCGTTTGGATGGCACTAAAATAAATAATCCTAAAAATCATCAAATGAGGCCTCCTTCCCCAGGCAAGCCAGGAGGGCCTGTCAGACTTGTACTAACTAAAATCCACGGTGTCCTTCAATAGCCCTTTACGTTCCGGGGTCACGGTGACGGAAATAAGTCCCGTCATTTTGCTGACGCTCTTTGAGGCGCGCGTGGAACACGACGCGCCGTCGACCCGGGCAACCAAAGATTTCATTAGATAAAATTTTAAAGGCAATCATGAATTCATGATAGTCGTAACAAATACTTAGTGGAAAGAAAGTCTAACCAAGCTGTATCGTGTCACCCAGTACTGAGTTGTGGAGGTCAGATAGGTTCGCTCCATGTAAAATATAGTATTCAGATGCTATCGACGCAAAGCCAACCATTGTAGAGAAAAGATTATTCAGATGACGATGTAATACAGTCTTTCTTTACAAGTCACAGTTACAGTTTTCAGTTAAAAAACTAGGCTTACATATTTTCCTTTTTTGTTGTTGATAACTCATGTTGTTTCCATTTTATTTCAGAATTTCTGCTACAGTTTCACAAGACGGACATACAAAATCGTTTGCGCAGGACGCCAGTGGATACGTACTATCAGACACAATCAGTGTTATGTTTTTACAAAAGGCAAAAAATGCAAAAAGGTAAAAGTAATGTAAATGATTAAATCGACTATTTCAATTTTTTTTGTGGTAAATATCATCAAATGAGTCCTCCCACCCCTTACTGTCAGACTCGTACTGACTAAAATCCACGGTGTCCTTCAATAGCCCTTTATGTTCCGGGGTCACGGTAATGGGATAAGTCCCGCGACCGACTATTACAACGAGCTAAAATTATACTTATTTCCATTGATATACAAATATATTAGGTACCTAATGCTTACTTCTAATACTATGTTATAGAGTCTACGCTGAACTGTTACATGTCAAAAATGAGTTCACCTCATTAATGACCAATGAAATGGGACCCAAATTCGGTTACTGTCGGAATCCTCAGACTACGGCTGGTTTTATTAAACAGTTCTACAAAGAAGTTCAGGTGGCGCCTCGGGAAGTGGAGTACGTGGAGGCTTATGGTACAGGTGAGGGCAAAAGCTATCGTTTAATTTATTGCTACCGTATAGGCTTCGTTGAGAAAACTAGAGTACGTATACGATCAGAGAAAGAAAATTACAGTATGCTATATTCCTCGTTTTAGAGGAAGGATCCTTTTAGGTTTAAGGTTTAAAGAGTTTATTCTCATAAGAACAATACATAGGCTTACAATGACATACAAAGTAATTGCTTACATCTAAATAGTAACATTTTACCTGAGGTGAGTGTTGGTGAAGTTATACATTTTTGCTAACATTTGGAATGCGGTATGACTACATTTTATAGACATGATTTTTTAGTTAAAGTTCGTCATTAGGCAGGTCGTTAAACAGCTGACTAGATTTTTATATTTACCAGGCAAGATTGTTGTGTTAGAATGACCTATGGAAAAGTCAATATACCTACTTCCTGTTTCTTACCAGGTTGTTTACAGGTTACTAGTGAACCACTGCAAGACAACAATGATTAAAGACTTTTGCAGGCTTAGCAAACGCATAACGCACCAATCAAGCAAGTTAACCTACCTCAATTTTTTTTTTCACTGAATCTTCAACCTTCCACATTTGTGATAAAGTTTCCTATCTTTTAAATTTAACGTTGAGGTGCTGCTCTCTGCACATGAGAAAAAAAAACTATTCGTGTCGTTGCGTCCTTGCGACAGGGTGTTGATTGCATTGTGACTTTTTTAAATTTTTTTTACGTGATAAATCATCAAATGAGTCCTCCCACCCCGGGCAGAGCGGGAGGGACTGTCAGACTTGTACTGACTAAAATCCACGGTGTCCTTCAATAGCCCTTTATGTTCCGGGGTCACGGTGATGGTATAAGTCTCGCGACCAATTGAACTGTGACTTGGCGATAACCTTCCCATATGGATGAAGTTCCTTATGGTTTCACAGGCGTTCCGGATGCTGACAAATCTGAGCTAGAAGCGCTTGACGAAGTCTTCTGCAAAGATAGACAGGACCCACTGATGATCGGCAGCGTGACATCTAATATTGGTTTGACTGAAGCAGCGTCGGGCATGTCTGCTATCACTAAGGTTAGTGGTATCGATAAGTAATAAGCCAGTGGTAAGATTCAAATAATATTCGTGAGTGACTTTGGAAATTTTCATGGATGTCCTCTGATCTGGCGGGTTATGGGGTTTGACATGGTTCCTGATATGTCTTACTGTGACTACCATTAACCCCGATTAATTATACGGAGCCGGTTATCCCGTCTCTAGAGTGAAGCTGTCTATTTGGGTGACACACTCTATAAGTCACCTGCAGGTCACGCCAAAGAGATCATTGTGAACCGTTTAGTAACATAGAGATTCTGCTGTTGATAGCGGCATAATCCACTACTTCCGTCACCGTTGCGCCGTTCTTCATCTCACTTCAGCCGTGACCGAAATCGAATGGGTATTCGCAGCGCCTTATCAAAGATTTTAGCACAAACTTTAATGTATATGCTGTCTTCTAAAGACTCGAAAAATTACGACAGAATGGGCTGTGTAGAGGTAATAGGGGGCCATTCGCGCTATCCAAGCCCGGTTGGGCGTGCACGGGCAATGGCATGATTTGTGTTATTACGACCCGTGAGAAGCTAGCTTCACACTTAATGCAGAACTTATTTTCAGGTATTACTCGGTTACCATACCGGTCAGCTGGCTGCCAACTTGCACTGCAGTAACCCGAGGCAGGACGTGGCTGCACTGCGTGAGGGACGCATGCGCGTCGTCACTGAGCACCAGCCCTTCCGCCGCTCTTACGTCGCCGTCAACGGCATGTCTGTCACCGGAATCAACTCACACGTGCTGCTGCATGGACAATATAAACCAAAAGTAATCAAACATTCGTTTTTTACCATGACTTTACATAGTTGGAACCCAGTAGGTCTTGCTGGTTACGAGGACTATGGCCTCTTTAAAAACAATCACCCGTGTAATGGATTTCAGAATACTCCACTAATTCAATACAGCTATACAGCTTAGACGAACTAAGTACTCACAAACTTGATCAATGATTGTAAATTCCAGGACCTGTCCCGTTACCAGGCTGCAATTCCACGCTTAGTCACGTTATCCGGAAGACATACATCTGCTATCACTAAAATATTTGAAGACTTCAAGTCCCGACCCGTCGATGCCGAGGAGTTAGTGCTGCTACACAATATTCATGTGAACAACATATCTGGTCATTTAGGAAGAGGATATACTATACTGGGTATGAACAAATTGAAATTAAAGGAACTATGTAATTTCTTAAAAATCTTGTTCGACCCGCGAAGGTATTGAGAGTTACGTCATTAAAAAAAAACCAGTGTGTATGTGCCCCTTTTCGTAAAACCGATGTTTAACTAAGGGTTAATTTCGCTGAATGGTTCAGATCAGGGCACAAGAGGTGCGTGAGGTTCGCTCTGCCTCCTCTTTCTCTAGCAACTTCTTCGCAGAATGAGGTGACCGTTTCCCATTGTCCTTCGCCGTGTTCCATAGCCTTAAGCAGTGACGGGCGGAGAGAGGTCGTGGATGCGAATAGCCTCGGTGTGGACACGGTGGAGCTTCTCCCAAGGGTCGCGCGTCGCGAGCGTAATATTTGATTTGTGATTCTTGTTTTTTTTTCCAGATACAGACGTCAACCATAATGCAATGAGCTTGTGTGAGAAGTCTGCGTACTTCGACGACGCTCGGCGGCCGCTGTGGTTCGTATACAGCGGGATGGGCTCACAGTGGGCGGGTATGGGCGCGCAACTCATGCGCATACCGATCTTCGCTGCTGCCATCGAACGGTAAATATAAAACTAAATCAGAAGATTTTTTTTAAGTTAACTTTTTTGCTAACTGAAACATTTTCATGGTTAATTTAATACTGTGTTACAGATGTCACAAAGTGTTGGAACCGGAAGGTTTAAACTTAGTTCACATTATAACGTCTCCTGACAAAGAAATATTGAGTGATATTCTTAATGCTTTCGTGGGGATCACTGCTATTCAAATCGGACTTACAGATATTCTCCATGAACTGGGGTTAAAGCCTGACGGAATCATAGGTAAAGTCATTTTAATTTAATTTATGTGCTTGCTATTATGTAGGTTACAGGATAACTAGCACTGAATCATTGTCAAATAATAAAAGAAATAGATCAGGCGATACAACCCGGGTTGTATCACAAGTTTCCCGTATTTTTTTCAACCTTTCTACGATTTATCCGGGTACAATAGGCATGCTGTCGTCAAAGGTGGAAAAACTTAGTGCTCAGATCGTAAAATCGTGATTATGAAAGGAATTCCCATTTTGAATGTGTATAATCGTAATTAAAGGTGCTGTTTATTTAAAATCTAATTGATACGAGATCATTCTAATAGGTCACAGCGTTGGTGAAGTTGCGTGCGCTTACGCCGATGGATGTTTAACTGCTGAAGAAACGATCATGTGCGCCTACCAACGAGGTCGTGTCTCGCAGGACACTTCGCTAATACGTGGTGCAATGGCTGCTGTCGGCCTTGGATATGAACAGGTAAATCTACAACTACACATATCTGGTTTAGTTATAGATTGTATTTTAAATATATAATTATACAAAACTAGCTTTAGTAGACTCTAGCACGGTGTGGACGTGCATTTTCATGCATCACTTGAAATGAATCACCCAAGCGGTTTCTACCGGACAAAATTTCGTTGAGAGGTCTTTCAACCTCTTGTATCCTGCCTCATACCGAAACGAGATTCATTGGAAAGCAAAGGCAACGCCAGTCTTTATACCAGCGCATTATAATAGCCTCCTTTGATTGCAGGGTGCTATAGCTGGACCTAAATGATTTCAGATGGTTGACCAAACCATCCAATAGTTATTTTCAACCGATTGGCTCGAAATATGCATTTATAAAGCCTGTTAACAAAGTTAAAAATTACTCATACAACGGAACGTGCGGTGACATAGGTACTCTCACCTAAAGCGCCGTATTCACGTTCCATCTTGCTGTACGTCCCGCCAAGGTCATACACGATGCACGACGCAAAAACACCGTGAATAGGCTTGACGTACGTCCAGTACGTCATAATCACGGTGTTTTTGCTTCGTGTATCGTGTATGACCTTGGTGGGACGTACAGCAAGATGGAACGTGAATACGGCGCTTAAGTACCTATTTTACGGCATGCCTCGTTGTGTAGCAACGTGCGTTTTCTTTACGTTTTTTTAAATTAATTTTCATTAAAAAGAATAAGAATTTCACCAAAGAGTTTCACATTATGAGAATAAACAACCTGACTGATCGAACCTTCTTGAAAGCGCTTTTGTTCAATACGTTGTCTCACTTTAATATTGAAGAGTATATGAAACGAAAGAAGTAGTTCTAATTTTCACCACGTGCATGTGGCGCCATTTGAAAATTCGCGCCATTTTCATATTAGAAACTTCAAAAATTGTAAACAACAATTTCTGAACGTGTGTCTTATAATGTTTTTCAACACATTTTTCTATATTGACATCAGATTCCTCGCTTGAACTCATATTATTATTTTGTTTGTTTAACAGTCGGAAAGTCGCAACAATTTTTGAAGTTTTACTGTTGAAGGCGTACTTGTTTTAAGTCATACATCTTTTAAGTATGATTTGTAATTTCTCAAAAAAAAATCGTGAACATGTTATCATTATATTTTCTTATTAAACATAGATATCGGAGCTATGTCCGCTTGGTATAGACGTGGCATGTCATAACGGCCCTGACTCCAGCACTATCTCAGGACCTGCTGACTTGGTAAAGGAATTTGTAGCTGAACTGACGTCAAAAAGCGTGTTCGCAAAGGAGGTGCCGAGTTCCAACATTGCGTATCATTCACGATATATCGCAGTTGCTGGTACGTTTATACACCGTGACTTTTTAGGCGTCTTACAAAAGCAGCCCATTTCATGTAACCAATGACAAGAATTCGTTTATAATAAAAAAATAGGTACCTACTTAAAATATTTGAAATTTTTTATAAATAAATTTTTCGTTATTATGACACAAGGCGTAGTTAGAAACACCTATGTCTTATAGAAAATTGGATTGGCTGGGTAGGTATACTCTCAACTTGATACGTAAACATTTTAACAGTGTGTTTCATATTTCTAATGTGCCTATTTATTGCAAATAAAAATTATTATTACGATAAAAAAAAAAAACTCGCCTCGGTATTTTAGGTCAGATACATTAAGTGGACCACAAGACTACTAAAAAGTCACGGTGTATAGTTCTATCTTAATTCTTAAAAAAATATGATTTGCATTACGATGGATTATTTTCGCAGGTCCTCAACTTCTGAAGTTACTGAAAACCGTAATAAAACATCCGAAACCCCGTGGTGAGCGTTGGCTATCAACTTCTATTCCACAGAAAGATTGGAACGATGATTTAGCTAAATATTGCTCGGCAGAATATCAAACTAATAACCTGTTGGTGAGTAGCTGTAATTTTAATCATTTTTAAACCAGGACCCAAAAAGTCAAATTTCCAACACGGGGGTCCATAGTCATGTCCTGGAACCATGGTATCCGTTTGTGCGCCGATGTCCCTTACACCCTGTATAATATAGAATAACGGCTGTTAGTCTTGATTCTGGGTTGTGGAGGTCCGACAGGCAGTCGCTCCATGTAAAATACTGTCAATATCAAGCTGAATCTAGTTTGACTGGACCCGACCCCAATATAGTTGGGAAAAGGCTAGGCAGATGATGATGAGTCCATATTGCCCTCATCCCATGGCAGTTTTTTTTTGTTTCATCCCTCCCAAAATCTCTTTGAAATTTGGCGCTAAACTGTAAACTGCCTCGAATGCACGACACAATATACTCTACACTTGGTCGATTTTAATTTTTTATTGTGTGTTGTAGAGCCCAGTGTTGTTCGAGGAGACATCACGTTTGCTGCCGAACAACGCTGTGCTGGTGGAAGTGGCGCCGCACGGTCTATTGCAGGCTATCCTCAAGCGCTCCATGTCTTCAGACTGTCGACACGTGCCTCTCACCAGGCGCGGTCATCGAGACAGTGCTCTGTTCTTGCTAGAGGCGGTTGGGGAGTAAGTACTACTTTTATTTATTTTTTCCGCGGTAAAATCATCAAATGAGTCCTCCCACCCCGGGCAGGGCGGGAGGAACTTGTACTGACTGAAATCCACTCTGTCCTCCATTAGCCCTTTATTTTCCGGGGTCACGGTCATGGTATAAGTCCCGCGACCAGGCGAGAAAGTCTTAAGAAATTAAGTCTTAAATGACGTCTGCTATTATCTGTCTACTGCTACAAGTGTTTCGATGGTTTGAAGGTCGCAAGTAAGTCGCATACTTTGTAAGTATGAGCTTGACTCAGAGTTTTCGAGTTTAACTATTAGGAATTCCTATGGAATTTGTATTTGTGTCAGGTTGATGATATTACACCAAAAATTAACAATGGAAAGAAAATAAGTCAAATCGCTATTTTTATATACCTCAGATACAAGTTATTAGACTATTGAAAAATCAGCCCTTATTGTTTGGAGTATAAACACGTGATAATATTATTGTGTATATTTTTATAATGATGCGGATAAAGAGTTGTCTTTTATTTCACACCACAGTTTGTATATGCTCGGATACACTCCAAAGGTGCAAACTTTGTACCCAAAAGTGGAGTTCCCTGTGTCGACAGAAACGCCGATGTTGTCACATTTAGTTGAATGGAACCACAATGAAACTCGGTAAGTCTAATGTCTATAGTAAGTCTAGAGTACTAGAGGGTGAATTTTTCATCAGGGCCTGGATGGCTAAATTCAAAACTATGAGGAATACTAAAGAGAGGTGAAAACTGACAAAAAAGAGTCTCGAGGTCGATTTATTCGAAAACTAAATTATGGGCTCTGTACGTCCGAATGAAAAAACGGAACCCTTATAAGATCACTGGTGTCCGTCTGTCCGACCTTCACAGTCAATTTTCTCCGGACGCCTACTAGTCCGATCTGGTTGAAATCTGGTAAACATTTCGATTGCTATGGCTCAAAGGCAGTGGTGCATTTTGTGTAATTTTAAAAATTAGTTTCAGATTTATTCAAGAAAATAGACAAGAAACGACCATTCCCCCTTATTTATGTGGCAGTCTGATTCGCGTCTTAGTAGTTTGATAGTAGTAGAGCAGTGGGTGCCTAGTGGTATCTGTCCCGACTTACGAGTTGTAGGTATCGTGGGTTCGAACGCCGTCAGGCGCATTACTTTGTGTAATTTATTTCATCACCACTGTTCTCAAAACGGTGAAGGAAAACATCGTGAGGAAACCGGCATATCTTAGTGACAAAAAATCGAAGATACTTATGTGACAACTGCCAATCCGCACTGAGCCCGCGTGGTGGGTTTTGGTGAGAGGAGCCTGTGTCCCAGCAATCGGAACATTATAGGCTGATGATTATGATGATATATGTATAGAAGGTTTTCATTTGGTCTACAGTCAAGCTAGTCGTAACTAAAATATGTAGTGCTCATAATTTCAGGAACGTCATAAGTTTTGTCGGATGGAAGAAGCGAACGGCTGCAGCCTGTGAGTTCCTGAAGTCCATCCACGACGATGAATACAGCTACCTCCAAGGTCATGTTGTAAGAGGTACAAAACTTGGCTTATTTTTTTTCCCGTTATTGTCTCCGTATTATCTCCTCCGTTCTCCTGTTATATTTTACTTAATGCTAAAAACTTATTCATTTATAAGTTACATTTTTTGCTTTTTTCTAAAAATTGGTCAGAATGCTAAAGGTCAGAAAAAAAATTTTAAAAACTTTTGGTAGTTGTTCCAACCAAAATCAAATATTTATTTCACATTGGCATCAAGGGCACTTCTTAAAAAGGCACAGTTTGGCTTGGTCGTTTCTATGAAGAAGAACCGGAAGACTACTCTTTTAAAATAAGTACATTATAACTGTGTTTTCCAGAGAAACGGTGCTATCCTTTCGCGGCTGGTTTGGTGGCGGCGTGGGACACCCTGGCGATGCACTCAGGGGTAGCCAAGCGTCAGGGGCGGGTGCAGTTCCGTGACGTGCACCTGTACTCTCAGCCCACGTTGCACGATCTGCGCCCGCTGAGGCTCAGCGTAGCACTGCACAGGGGCTGCGGAAAATTTGAGGTATACTCATTCAACCACGACCTTCTTATATTAGGAATGTGAAAGTTACTCATTATGTATCTGTCTGCCACATTTATAAGCCCAAGTGGCTGAACGAGTTTGGATTAAAGGCTAGGATAGGCAATGGTTCGTGCTTTTGATGTACCTAGAGAAAGGACTTCCTGTGTATTGGGCCTACCACACGCACAAGTTTCACGAAAGTTCTTCCTGCGCTAACATCGCGTCTCGACCAATAGAAGCCAAACATCGAGGGGGAAACCGCGGGAAACAGCTAGTGTTACTAACTGCTAAGACTTACGTGATGTATCGAGTAATTTTTCTTCAACAGATCTTGAACGAGAATCACAAAGTTGCATCAGGGTACATTCAAATTGAATTTGAAAAAAGAGTGTTCAAAAGTGATGATATTGATATGGAACTCAGTTCACAAGACATTTACCAACTACTACAAGACCGGGACTACAATTACAGGTTAGTCGTAAGATGTTTAATAGTAAAACACTAATGTCTAGGCTGGTTTTAAATATTTCTTGTTATCTTATTTTTGTGCTTAAATACTTTCAGTTGGAAGGCCCATTTTGCCGGTCGCTTGCCGAGGTTGATCTGTATATGGGTGGCCACCGTGCTTCGGAAAGCATGTAAAGCCGTTAAACCGGGCTGTCATTTGAAGATCTTTGACAGCCGTGACTACTAGGGCCTATGCACACCGCATTTTTGTTAAACAGAGCAGTTTGTTGTCGCATACAAAGTATATAAAGTCTCAATAGCAGCGCCACATACACGCGTCAACGGTGCGTTTAATAAACATGGTGTGCATCTAGGCTCTATGTGAGAAGCTCTAAAAGTCTGGCAACCCTTACCACGGGGTATCGTATTACCTAGTTGCTGGCTTGTGGAGGTCCGATAGGCAGTCGCTCCATGTAAAATATTGATATTCATCTGCATCTTGTTCGACTTTAAGCCGACCCCAATAAAATTGGGAAAAGGCTAGGCAGATGATGATGCGATTATTTATTTTATCCGCTTTAGTACTCGCTGTGCACGCGTAATCATAGCAAATAGAGTTTATATGACGTTGATACTTCGCGTTCCACCTTACTCCATGTGTTCAAGTACTTGGTAGATCTCATACTGCATTTAACAAACGAGGTCTTTATGTTTTGCGCGGTATCCGTTTGATATTATTGGTTGGTATTCTGTTAATCTTGTAGTGGCGACTTCGTAAGCGTCGAGGCCGCGAGCACCTCGCTGAGCCAGGCAGCGCTAGTGTGGCGTGACAACTGGGTCACATTCCTCGACGGCTTGCTGCAGCTGAACATGCTGCGACAGCCGCACGACGGAGTCACCCTGCCCACACACATCAGGAGACTGGACATCGACGCCAGCCAACAGCTACAAGAAGCCTACAGCTTGAACGGGAAGACTGTTGTGAATGCTTACTTATCTGATGTGTATGATGCTACAAGGTGACGTATTTATATATGTATACTAGCGGCCCGTCCCGGCTTCGCACGGGTGGAGGACCCGGTCTAAAATTTGAGATTTAAAGTACATATAATATGTATTTATCATTACTTATTAAATTATTTTTCATTTTGTATATTGTTGCACCATCTATGTTTATTTCTCTGCAGACTGGAAGAGAATGCCCAAGGCATTAAGTCCGCCTTTGTACTGTCTTGTTACATGTGTGTAAAGTTAAATAAAAAAAATCCTTTCTTCATTTTTAGCGAAGTACTGTTGTAAGTTGAACGATTTTTGACACTTTGGTTTGTTCGGTGGGCGGTGTGTTACTCTGTACAATAATATTAAAGTACCGCAATATGCCTCCCGTTAGTCAAAATGCAACAAGGATGGAACTGGTTGTGCCAAATTCAAGGGTCATCGGAAAAGTAAATAATTTAATTTATTAACAATAACATTTTCAACACATTTGCTCGTAAAATGCATTACAAAGCCTGGATACAGTTCGAAGTTAAAAATTAGGGACCATAACAAACGCAGCTGCGGTAGTAAAATAGGTACTCTCACCTAAAGTACCTTATTTTAACCGCACGCCCCCTGTAGAAGCGGTGCTGTTTTCTTACGGTTTTTTTTAATTTCCAAAAAAAAAAACAAAAAGAATTCCACCAAAGAGGTTCACATTATGAAAATACAAAACCTGACTGATCGAAACCTCCTTGGAAGAGTTTTGCTCAATTCGTGTCTCCTTTATACTTAAAGATTAAATGAGATTGAAAGATGTAGTTCTAAGTTTCCCCACGTGGCATGTGGCGCCATTTTCATATTAGGAACTCAAAAATTGTTGCGACTTACTGAGTTCAAGGGAGGAATCTGATATAATATGGATAAATGTGTGAAAAACATTTTGTATGACACACGTGCAGAAATTGTATTTAACAAACTCGTGTGACTACGGTACGCTCGAGCGCCTTCGGCGCCTCGGGCCGTACGTTTCTACTCGTTTAAAACCAACGCCTTCCGAACTAGATATCCTAAATAAACTATAACGATATTCTTTTCTCTTGTGGTTTGCTGTTTCATGAACGTGTAATGTAATTTATGCAATAAATTATGATATCGAAGAAGTTATAAACGAATTTTGGTTTCCGGTACAAAACCAAAATACTCACCCCTAGGAACCTAAATGTTTTATTACAGGATACCTCAGGAAGCGTGCAACAACATGGAGACGTAAAGAACGCAGTCACTCTACAATGTTCACAAATCGGAAACCTGGATTCTCTACGCTGGGTGGAGACTCCGCCATTACAGCGGTCTGATCTGGTGGTTACGGTATGTAAAAAGCTATGATATAAAAAAACTGCTCTTAATGTAAAATATGTAGCATTTCGCATTGATCTAAGAAAAAAAAAAGAATTGCTCATTGTTTTAATTTGACCGCTTTTTTGCATTAATGTTTTCCTTGATTCTGCGATTGTACCTTAAATAATTAATAGTTCGTTTTAAAACAACATTATTTTATTTATCAGGTACACTACGCCGGGCTGTGCACATCCGATGTTAAGAGAGCTACTGGCGTGTTGCCATGTGACTCCAATGCATACGGGATGGACTACAGTGGAACCACTGACAGGTATAGGCAACAATAAGTTCATTTCGACCAGTCACTGTCGTAACATAATCAGACTCATTCAGTCGGAGTATCCTATAATCGTTTAAGTTTATTTAGTGATTATAAATCGTTTTCTTGTGATGATAGCCCGATAGTTGTGGCCTAAGACAAATTGATTTGTCCTAACATTGGGCTCACACAACAGTGGCGAGCGTGTGATGGGTGTGGTGCGCGGCGGCGCTTGTGGCAGCGAGGTGCGCGCGCAGCCGGAGCTGCTGTGGCCGGTGCCGGCGCACTGGAGCCTGGAGGACGCCGCCACCGTGCCGCTCGCCTACGTGCACGCACTCTACTGTCTCGTGAGTTGACGCAAACCAGCATAGTAATAATTTAAAATTGCTGGCATTCATACTAGGAGTCTTTCACGTAAATATTTCCTTGATATTAATAATTCCAATTGGTTTATTTAGATCAAAGGCAGAATGTCACCTGGCATTACCGTGCTTGTACACGGAGGCGCAGGCGCGTTGGGGCAAGCGGCCATTGCCATCGCACTTGCACACGGGTGCACGGTCTTCACAACGGTCAGCGATTCACAGAAAAAGAAGTTCTTGCAGAAACTGTACCCTGCGTTGAAAGGTAAATAATTACGTCATGCTTCCTGGCGGAGCCACATTTGCTATACCAAATATAAGATACATTAAATAATTCTATGAAAGTCTATAAAATTCTAGTCCTATTAAAAAAAAGTCTATATCTATAGTTTCAACGTAAACTTTGATTTAAAGTGGTTGCGCCGGGGAGTATCCTTTCCAGTGCAACCACCGTGATATTTCTATTACTATACATAGTACAAGCAAACGTGTAGTATCAAAAAATTATATATTATACTAGCACCCCTAAATTCTCAGTCTAATTTAAATATACGAACAAAACCGTGTCTCATAATTAGTTTTCGAAATAGCAACTAAGCGCCTAGATTAAAGTCCTTAGCAAATAAAGTTTATTTAAGCTTTATTGTTACTTGAGGCGTATTTTCTAATTTAATATTATTTATTTATTTATACAAGGCTTAAAAAAACACGAAGGGGATGGTGGGGTCTAGGGGGTTCAGAATAGTTATTGTTTTTTATGTAATCTGCTTCTGAACTGAATGCGTGTTGGAATCAAAATTAATGCCTTTTGTAAATTAACAGTTTACTTGTCTGATCCTAAATAGAGACTTTTATCACCCTCTTGTTCTCTTCGGCAGGCTAGACATAGTATCCAAAACTAACGCTGACACTATGTATAGAGACTTGTACATTTTTTGTTTGTTTGAATAGTAGAAGAGTCCTCTGTCTAAATGTAGGTATAATGTTCTTTGTGAGCCAAAATTCAGACAAAAAATTTCAAACCCCTTTGAATTCGAACTCCGTTTTATTGAAAATAATATACCACTCAAAAGAAAATAAGGGCCAACTGATTTTTGTCGATTTATTAAATAATATTTAAATATTACTGGTTATAATGACTGAATCTGATTAATATTAACTATTTTACTTGGAAATATACAAAAATTAAGTTTGTAATCCAATCAATCGTTAAATTAAACGAAATTGAATGAAAAGTGAGGAATTGCAGGAATGCATCAACTTACACAAAACGTCAAAAAAACTCGAAAAAATAACGTCTTTAATGTTCCAAAGTGTTCTTTAAAGCTTCTCTTTTAAGTCTGTTCTCTCTGTGCTACTCATTTTAATGGAGGTGGAATGTTCAGGATTAAATACCAAACATTTTCTTTGGGATTCTCTACCAGTAAGTTTTCGGACAATTTATGAAATCCAGCTGGCTGTTGATGGGAATTTTACTTTCTTTTGCACTCCTCTATAACTCATCTCTTAAATGCTGAATAAAACTTAGGTAAAAATCCTGAGTAGCCACTGTAACATTATAATTCAAACGTCAGCGAATGTGTGCACTGTTAGTCGCGTCTTGTCAGCTCGAACATTATCCTGCTTGAAGATGAACTCAGGTACTTGTTGCTGTGCGAATGGGATAATGTGTAATGTGTCAACGTTATTACGAAGTGTGAGTTCAGTTTTGCGTGATAGAGACAACCGCCCCAGAGCATAATTCAGATCTCATCGGAACAGTCCGTTTCAAGAGTGCAAGGATCTGAAACCTGTTGTTTAGATCTTCTCTACACTGTAATGAATCAGTCTTTATTAAAAAAAAATAAGCCTGCAGTCATAAATAAAAAGCAATTAAGCCCATTCAAAACAGTTAAATAATTTTTCTCTTTGCAAATGTTTCACGATTTGCACCATACGCTCCAATTAACTGGAGGAGAACCAAGCATCTTCTTGAATATTGTTAGTCTTCATGGAGTCGATTTGGAACAGTCTAGTCAATTATAGGGGTGCCTGTAGCTCAACGCAATGGAGTTTGTACGGTCCGCGCGGTAACTTTTCGCTCTATTTGCGCGGTTAATCAAACTTATTGGTCTTCTTAGGCTTTACTTACTTACTTTCCTTCCTGGATCACGGCGTCTGGTGATATTACCCGTCTTATGAGACCAGTTTCAAACTTTTTGAACTACTGGTTGGGAATATTCCACCATAAGACCTATCTGTTCTGGCTATGCCCCCCCTGGATTAAGGTAACACCCCAAGTGGCTGTTTTTTTCATCCACATGTCTCCGAATAAATGGCATTACGAGATTAAACAATCTTTATAGCTATCTATTTGCTGTATAAGTCGAAGAAAACTCCGTTAGAAATTTGAAAAATAAAAAAAAACACCAAACCGTACATTCGAAGAAATCTCAAATATCTAATTAAAAAAAGTTATGAATTTCCAATTATGCAGTAGAAACAATATTAATACTTGAAAGAAATCATAACAAGGTATTTACCATCTATTATGTACACAGAATAAGAGTGATACTTGTTTAAAGTGCAATTTAATAAGTGGCCCCTATTTTGTTTTGACGAGTATAATATAAAATGTGGTACTGGGACGTTGGGAATAGAAACAAAAGTCGGGAATAACCCAATACCAAATTGTATTAGCTCTTGGCATTGGATGGGAATAGATCCTAAATAGATATTATATAGTATCACCTATTTTACATTTTCAGATGAACATATTGTTAATTCCCGTGACAGCACATTTGCAGATAATGTTCTCGTAGCAACAAAAGGAAAAGGCTGCCATGTTATCATAAGTTGCGTCAAAGGGCAACTAAAAACTGTAAGTATTATACCTATTATTATATTAGTCCCTATTATATATTAAGAGTACAGTCAGCATCAAAAGTTGCTGACCACATTCTGATTTTCAAAATCACCGTACACCGTAATAATACATAATAATACAGTCTACGGCGATTTTGAAAATCTGAATGTGGTCAGGAACTTTTGATGCTGACTGTACCTATTTTTGATGCGGTTTACACTATCAGTTTAGTCATTTTTAACGATAGGTTTATGAGTGTTACGGGTAACGTGATTAACTGGGCATTATTAAGCCAGCCATTATTCATAATGTCCAAGAACGATGGGCAAAGTGGTTAATTTATCACTTTGACCGGCCATTATTAATAAAGCCCGACGGCCTGTGGTCCATGTAATAAGTCCGGCCAATGCCGATTATAAGACAAGCTAGTTTCGCCTGTTCGCCTGAATATTTTTATAGTCTACACTATGTCTAAATGGTTAATATTTACCATATTCATTCCTGGCGTCGCCAGCTAACCCATTAGAAATACAATTATGTGTTCAAAAAACAGGAACAAGAAAAATATAGTTCCATTATTGTTTCAGGTATCTATAAAATGCCTCGCATTCTCTGGAATTTTGGTCGATACAGTTCAGCTTCAAGATGCCGAGAAATATGAGCTTGGGATGTTTTTCATGTCCAAACAGAGGTCTTATGTATCAATTGATTTAACAGCTTTGTTCACTGAAAAAAAATATGATGAAATGAAAACTCTGCAAGCAATTTTGTGTGAGGGTATTGCTCGCGGGTACGTGCGTCCACTGACGCGCGTGTCGTACGAGCCGCTCGATGCAGCGCGTGCCTTCCGACTGCTCGCAGCCAGTAGTCACCGCGGGAAGGTATTGCTGAGGATGCAATCCTGTCTCATCAATGTTGACTCCAGGTAATGAGAACTCTGTTTAAAGCAACGAGCTTACACTGGGTCGTCGCACACGCAAATCTGAAACACAATTTCATGAATCTTGACGCGAATGCGAATTCGCGGAACGTAATTTTATTTATTAACTTGTATTATGTGAGCGACTCTCACGAGTGAGAGTCGCGGGCAACCGATGTATGCAAGTGGCGAATTGTCGTTCGGCGTGGCGGTCTAAGGGGGAGGCCTATGTTCAGCAGTAGATGTCTTCCGGCTGATGATGATGATGATTATGTGAGCATCTGAATATTTATTACCAATCAAATGTTACTTCAACTTTGGGATTGATTTAAAAGTGGATCATGTTTTTGTTTCAGAATAATATATAATCCTGATAAAAGTCATTTAATGTTCTGGGATGATGGCGCCCTCGGAGTTCAACTAGCGGACAAACTAGTGCACAGCGGAGCTAAGAAACTGTACATTCACTGTACAAGATTAAACCAATATATGCAATATAAAATAGGGTAGGATTTTTACACACTTTTATCGGCCAGTTATAATTTTGTATTTATTTTCAACAATTTTTTTTTTTCTAGTACTTGGCGAAAGTTGGGCGTTGAAGTGGTAATAGAAGAAGAAACTGCTAATGGCAAACATAATATTACTACCATGATAAACGATGCTAACTGTCTAGGTACCATTGAAGGGATTAGCATAGCTATAACAAAAGTTGCGGATGAGAAACATAAAGAAGAACTGACAACACTTATAAATTCTTTAGATGCAGCTTCAAAAACGTTATGTCATCATCTAAAGTTAGTATATAATTCACCAGAATAACACTGAAGTGTCTTCCTTTTATTCCATTTATCTTTATATGGAAGCCTTTGTCAGTCAAGTTCATTCAGCACGTGTCGCCCACAGTTTGGTAAAGGTTGGCCAATGGTCATTACAGGCGCTGCTGCACCGGGAGCATTCACGTGTAATGTAACATTATAGATATGACTTTGAGCATTACATTACAATACTGCCCCTCTGACTGACGAGCATTCGCGTACATTTAGTAAAGATTTGATACAAGGTACGATTGTCTTCCGTCACTGATGAAATGTTCGGTTGTGTAACATTTACGATACAGGTGCGAATGCTCACGGTGAGGGAGCGCCTTTAGAGTAAACTTAATGCTGTATTATGTTTGTAGGTATTTTGTTGTGGTGTCAACAGTCAGTTCTGTAGGACAAGACACATGTATAGCTAGAACAAGATGTGGCTTCATAGCGACCTACTTGGACTTGTCTGGTTTGACAAGTCAAGGCAAAGTAAGTTCATATTTTTTTAACCAATTAAGACCGAGTACATATTCAATTGATAATGAGTAACAGCTTACTGTATGTCTTCTCTTGAAAATTGAAAGGAAGTAGTTTACATGTGAGATGGCTGGCGTCCCGTACTACTATGGTTAGAGTTAATGCTAAAGGAGAGACTTACCTTACTTAAAGTATTTGAAGAAATTATTAATAGGAGAGAAAAAAAGCTAAAAAGGGTTTTCTCCAAGGATCACATTTCAACGATATTATGTCAATTTTATTTTTTACTGTATTTTACCCTTTTGCTATGAAACCTTAAAAGAATCAATAATTATTGTACGAGAATGAATTAAAATCACAGAAAAATGTAAGCGCAGAAAAATGTAATGTACTCCGTACCTAAGGATAATTATTTTATATGGCTAAACGAGAGTGCAGAATATCATTTATGAAAGGGTGGAGGCTTGAAAATGAGTCACATTTTCTAGCCTCTCTTCTACCTAAATTAAATTAATTTGGCATTAACATTAAAAAAAAATCTTATGAAATATCATTTTGTACTAACTACAACTAGAAACTTTTATGGTTACTTAACATAGAGACAGGTAAGTACACGTGACGTAGCGGAGGCCGCAGAGCGAGGACTGCGCTGCACATCGGCCGTGCTACTGGCGCAGCCGGCACATGTTCCCGCTCCTGGACTTTTACAGCAACTCTGTGCACTGGCTGGTAAGAAAACAATTTCTCATTACTCACACTCTGAAAGCAGGTCTGAATATCCCTAATAGCGGGTTGAAAGTAAAGTAAGACAAATTCTTAAGTAGCGGACACGACTAATGCCACGAGTGGTTATGTTTAAGGTAAGGATGAATGTAAAATGAGGCAACCAACAATATTATATTTTTATTACAAAACCGTACTGTACATACACGCTGAATTTCGCTAGTTAATTCGGTTGTAAGGAACCTTAACTAAATCGCAGCTGGTTTCTCCTACTGCGTCGTTTCAAACACATGGTGTGGCACGAACTTCTTAGCTTAAACAGTCTTTTATACCGTTTTGGAAATTCCATAGAATAGAGACACACCATTTTTAAAGTGTGTAAAAATATTTGTAAGGATACATTCTTTAATCGGTAATAATTAATAATAAAGTTTTTTAGTCTAATTAAGCACTTTTAGTGATTATCATAGCTTATTTGAACCGGCTACAATATCACGTTTGAAAGGTGGCCATAAATGTGTAATATTTTTGTATCTGTTATCAAATGTCCAATTTTGGGTGAGTTTCAAAAAACTCAAATACATATATGTCGAAAACTATTTAACTTCGGCCATTATAATATTATGAGGGTTATAATTTGTTGCGTTCTAGGTCTTCTATCAGCTACTGACTGGTATAATATATCGAATTGCTAGTAATCCTGTATATTTTTGAATAAATAAATAGTCAAAGTTTTTTTGTTTTATCGAAAACTGAGGTGGTCATACGATTTGGTACTTATGTAATAAAATTATGTTTACTAAAAATCTTAGAAAACAGATAGCAAAAAAAAAAAATGTAAAAGAAAGAGACGCATTCATAAAAGACATCAACGCGCTCCACTAATGTTAGGATGAGACGCAATCATAAAAGACATCAACGCGCGCTCCACTAATGTGCATTTTTGTGCAACGCAGGTGGAAGACCTTGTGACGACCTGTGTATAGATTTATAAAGTTTATGCATTGATAGACATTGGTCGCCTGTTATTGGGCGTCAAAGGGTTGTATGGTCCTTGGTGGAATACTTCAGACCCCTGCGCGGGTTAAGATCAATGTACCCTTTCGGAACCCTTTTGTATGGGACCGCGTGGAAGGCCACTTAATCAAGTTTGTTGTCTGTATGCAATGAAACATTATTTATGTTTCAGGAGTCAACATGCAGAAGAACACGGATCCAGAGACTACCCTGCAAGATTTAGGAATGGTAGATGCAAAAGCACCAATCATTAGTGCCTTCTTGAATAATGAGTGTAACATATCATTGGAAGCAGACTCAATACCTATGTTGACTATGAAGAAGTAAGTTTTTTAAAGGATTCTTAATATAACCATATTAAACATAATTTGTCCACCTAGTATATTTGAAATGAAATTTTAGAATACACGAATTGGTGGAGTTTGCGTCAGATATAGTCCCGGATAACGTTCCCGGATTACCATTATTCTTTTCCACCGTCGCACTTGATGAACTTCAGGCTACAACAGACATAGTAGTGCTACCAACTCTTGACATAGACAACACGCTGGTGAGTAAAGCTTTCTTTTTATCTTTTTTATTTCTAAAAGCAGTTGTAAGACAGACGTGGGTCTTGATGTGGATTGTCAACTGCTATCAAATGTTATCTGTTTACACTTTTATTTTCAGTGCTGGGCAGTGACTTTTAAGTTCAGTTTACCTTTTTGTTACAACTCGGCGCTTTTTTAACGTCCGTAAAAGGGCGTTCGAGTGGGGGCTAAAGCCCGGTTTCCACCGCGAGTGGAACGGACATATTTATGACTTCGTTAAACTCGCAAGCGCAAACTGCATACTTGTATTTCCACCAACAAATAGTTTTTGCGTTGCCAAAACGAGCTCATTTTTACCATTTTCACCCGCTGAGTCATTAATGTGTCCGCTCCGCTTGCAATGGAAACGGGGCTTTAAAGCAAGCTCTGCTTTTATTTGATAAGGTCAATTGGCGAGCTGTCACAAGCAGAAATAATGATGAAGGGCAGTATTGCAGTTGATCTAGGATGCAGCAAGTATGCATTTAAACTACACTAATAGACCTTTTTTTACGGAATGTTTTATTATTCAACAGTCCAATGACGAGTTTGACGTGAGCAAGAGGTACCTATGCATAGTGCCAGGTATGGAGGGTCACCATGAGAGGTTCCGTGTGCTGTGTGAGCGTCTCAAGCTGCCGGCGCTTGTGCTGCAGCCGGGTCTTGACCACCCGACGGAGACTGTGCGGGAGACTGCACACAGATACGCACAGGTAAAGTAAACTTCTTGGAAATTCTTGAAAAGTTGCAGGAATCCGCTAAATGTTAGACATTTAAGACTGGTGATTGCGGCGATGCTTTAGGAGACCTGTGGATAAAAGTAGACAGCAAAGTACTGAATTTTGATATTAATCTGATACGATATTATTTTAATTGTTCACAGATCCTTATTAACAAAACCAGGGTTCAAAATAACTTCTATTTGCTGGGATACGAGAGCGGAGTGCTTGTAGCCCTTGAACTAGCTGCAATACTGGAAGATCATGGTATAAATATATGCTTCCTAATTCGTAACTGTACGGCAACGACGTCTGAGGATTTATATAAACACTCATGCATAAATTGTGTTATTGCAGGGTTAACAGGTACAGTGTTTTGCATCGGATGTACGCCAGACGATATGCAGGAAATTATGGACGAGCAACTAAGCGAATTGAATACACAGGAACAACTCCAGGATGCCGTAATTCGACACATGTCTAAGTTGTTAGTTGGTGAAGATGTAGCGGAACTGGATGATGTGCTGCGGGATGGTGGCACTTGGTCACAAAAACTAGACGCGTGTATGCGTGTGTTGTTGAAACGTATTCAACATACGGCACAATACGCCCGAGGGGTCATTGAATCTGCTTTGGCGAGCGTGGAGCACACACGCGGCTACGTGGTGCCGGCGCACGCGCTGCGCTCTCAGCTGGTGCTGGTGCGATCTGCGACCGCGCACGTGACGTCATCTGCGCAGGCGCTGCAGCGATACTCTCAACGCCCGCTCGCCGTGCACCAGCTGCGTACGCCCCTATCTTTCATCTCCAACGATATGGAGTGCCCGGTCATCATTAATCGTTATCTAGACACTGAAATGAAATTTGAATTTGAAAAGAAAAACCTGTGTGTTGCTTACACTCTTTATCAGTAGAAAATGTAACTGTTTTGACCTGCTACATACATCATAAGGTAACGGATCAGGTATTTTAATACATAATAAAAGGTTACTTAATGGATGATCATTAGTTTAATTCAATACATATTTTAACGTACCTACCCTAAAAGGTAAAACGGAACCCATACGAACAATACGTCTTTCAGGAACGCGTGGCTAGCTTCAGCCTTCAGGTAATCTTCACCTATACCTGTTTTAACATTACTTTATCCCAGGTCCATAATAAATCCGCAGTGGTAGACGCCCACGGCGTCTACCTAGAAAATTTTGTGTGCAATTCAGTATTTTTGGTGGTAATTTCGAATAATTATTTTGATTGAAAAAAGGGATACCACCCGTTTTTCTTTTATGAACATATTTTGCTTATTGTGTACATGGAAGGTGTTATTACTGGTACTACCTATTACAAAATTCTATTGAATGCAATTAAGAATAAAGTCGTTTTTTTGGTAGGAAAAAAAACCGAAAGAAATGATATTTTACACTATTTGTGGTGGTTTCTGAGGTAGGTTATTTTTTTCAAACGGTTTCCTTACTATTGCATTGAACCGGCGTTTACGATTTATTCTAAGCTTGTCTGACGCGCTATAGACGCGGGACAGTCTCAAGAGCATAAAATGGGTGCGTTTAGCCGATAAAAAATCTGGACAGAAATCGAAAATGCGTGAAGCATTTTTGCAGCCGTCAATAGGCTATGCTACTCAGCAATCGCCATTTTTCTTTTAGTGCTGACAAGATTTTGTATCGGCTAAACGCACCCAATGTCTCACAAAACTAAGGCCAGTGTTAGTGCTTGACCGACCGTGTCGGTGCGTACCATCGGTCCTGACGACACGCATAATCGATCGCCAGTTTGTAACGCTCAGAGCTCTCCTGACCAAGCCGGACTGGTACAAATCCACATATAAATCACAAAAAGTTTGTAAATTACTTTATAATTATATCCCGAGGGTGCTGTGCCGTGGTAAAATAATAATATATTTTAAATTAGATTCTGTTACAATCGGACACAAAGCTGTACAAACTACTTCCCAGGCCCTTAATGGCATCACAGATTTGTTCCATAAAAGTTCATGAAGTCGAACTTCGGTAATTAGATGTTCGGTGTCAGTATATGCCATGTTTGATCAAAATTAGGTAGATCGGTCGAACACTGCGATTTATGCAGTTTCATACAAATGACAAGCACGACTGACGTACGCACCGACGCACGGTCAAGCAACGAAACCGGCCTAAGACCACAAAATGTCTATAAATAAATCATGAGCATTTGCATAATCATTCAATACAATTAGAAAATCGATTGCGGTCATGTTTTAGTTACAGTGTATCAATACTGTATAAATTATTATTTAACAGCTGGTTTGATCCCTGTAGGGTCACCGTAATTAAACAGTTGGTAATTTAGTTTAAATTAAAAAAAAACCGCTGCTGGAAAGTCACCGATTTTTTTAAACCTCGATTTTCAAAACCCTAAATAAGTTAAAAATAACATTGAGCTATTAATACTACGTATAGAGATAACAACACGTATCACAACTATGTTCCATCCAGGATGAGTGCGCGCGCCTATGTTCATTCAATTGTTTGACAGCTCTGCAGCGCACAGTGGTCCCATATCGAAAATTAGTGGACATAGGCAACAAAGTTCCAATATCGATGCGATTTTTTTTTATGTGATTCTTCATGATATTCCTGACAACTTTTACTCTTGTGAAATTTCTTCTAAAGTTGATAGATTGTCTGAAAAAAAATTAATTAGATTTTTTTGTATGGAGAGAATCACGTTTCATTTTTTTTCTTCAATTGTACTAATATGCTAGGTGTATGGCGTGAGTATATGATAGCTGGGGTCATTCACTATCCATGAAAAATAAAATCAGCGCCGGACATCTGCGGCCGCGCGAGTAATCATTCCTCAAAAAATAATAATTGTTTATGATATTTTTTGCCATTTAAAATAAATTCAAAGTATATTTTTTGATGAAACGTGATTCGCTCCATACAAAAAATCTCATTAATTTTGTTTCTTCAATTGTCCTAATATGTTGGGTGTTTGGCGTGAGTATATGATAGCTAGGGTCATTCACTATCCACTAAAAATAAAATCAGCGCCGGACATCTGCGGCCGTGCGAGCAATCATCCGGTAAAAAAAAAAATCTCTCGAAGAATTACTAGTTGTGGGTACCTTATATGCTATCAAAACTATATATTAAAAAAAAAGATAGTGAGAACAGCCAAATGAGACAAAAAATATACTTTGAATTTATTTTAAATGGCAAAAAATATCATAAACAATTATTTCTTTTTTTATTGATTACTCGCGCGGCCGCAGATGGCCGGCGCTAATTTTATTTTTCGTGGATAGTGAATGACTCTAGCTATCATATACTCACGCCAAACACCCAACATATTAGTACAATTGAAGAAACAAAATTAATTAGATTTTTTGTATGGAGCGAATCACGTATAATTTTTTTCTTCAATTGTACTAATATGCTGGGTGTATGGCGTGAGTATATGATAGCTAGGGTCATTCACTATCCACTAAAAATAAAATCAGCGCCGGACATCTGCGGCCGCGCGAGCAATCATCCGGTAAAAAAAAAAATCTCTCCAAGAATTACTAGTTGTGGGTACCTTATATGCTATCAAAACTATATATTAAAAAAAAAAGATAGTCAGAACAACCAAATGAGACAAAAAATATACTTTGAATTTATTTTAAATGGCAAAAAATATCATAAACAATTATTATTTTTTGAGGAATGATTACTCGCGCGGCCGCAGATGTCCGGCGCTGATTTTATTTTTCATGGATAGTGAATGACCCCAGCTATCATATACTCACGCCATACACCTAGCATATTAGTACAATTGAAGAAAAAAAATGAAACGTGATTCTCTCCATACAAAAAAATCTAATTAATTTTTTTTCAGACAAACTATCAACTTTAGAAGAAATTTCACAAGAGTAAAAGTTGTCAGGAATATCATGAAGAATCACATAAAAAAAAATCGCATCGATATTGGAACTTTGTTGCCTATGTCCACTAATTTTCAATATGGGACCACTGTGCGGCGTGCTCTAGGCGCACGCACTCATCCTGGATGGGACACAGTGATGCGTGGTGTCGATGTCGTCTCTATACGTAGTAATAATAGCTCAATGAAAAATAACTAATACCCGACTACGAAACTGCTATTCAGTGCGCGATTTCGATAATCGGGATTTAATTATTTTTAACTTATTTTTTATTTACACTATTTTGGGGTTATGTTATAAGTTATTTGATATAATAATTAAAGCAAAGAAGCGAGTGAATTTCGAATGTATTCATTAATTAAGCCTTTTCATTTCATAGCCATGATGACACTGTAAGAAAAGTAATGTATATGTTACGGCTAATACCCGAAGTGCGGTTACACCTAGGTTTAACCGGCTAAACCTAGGTGTAACCGACCACAAACGGGTAAACCTAGGTGTATCCTACTTAACTTCAAAGACCGTCGGTCTCTAGCAGCTAAAAATAAAAGAGGAGGACTGAGTTCCGTACAATGTTTGAAAATTATCCCAAGTTCTATGATCTACTTTGACTACGGAAGACTATTAACCTATTTACAAATTGAAACAGGCTATTAGTTACTTCCAGTGAACACAAGTAAGTTCTTTCAAATTCAACACATCATTCAATTCGGCTTTTACATAACGAAGATACAATTTTGTTATTTCACTTACATACCTCCTGTAACAGAAAATGAAATTAAGAACCTTCTGATCAAAAAACAAGGAAGTCAAATTGAGAACCTCTTCCTGTTTTTACATCGGTTAAAAACACAATACACAATAAAATCGTAACCCACATGGAAGGTCGTAGTCAAGTCGCGAGAAAAAGCATAAGACATTACGTAGGTTTGTCTAATTTATTTTAATCATTATGTATAGGTATTCGAAAGTATCATGCTAATGAATCATTGTGTTGCAACATTGCAATTTTGTTGTAATCAATTATCTCAAACAAGTCAATTAAATACCGTCTCATATTTGCCTAGTTTCAGAAGCGCCAAAGATTTCCTTCGATAAGGTTATTAGGATCGTAAATCTTCACCTAGTAAGTAGAAACAGTTTATTATATCCAAAAGTGTTAAAAAATTTTATTAGCTGCTATTATATTGTGCTAAAGTAAATGTGTGTGTATGTGTAAAGTGTATTTGAAGTAAGTAAATCTATTAATTTTTTTTAAAGTCAGACAGTGGTATATTTTCGGGGTTCATGAAAAATGTAAGTTTTTGATGTCAAGGGGTGTCTGCGTTAATCGCCAATAATCGCTACCTTGTATAAAGGGACTAAAATTTGTTCATAATCATTTAATGCTTCAACAGTTGAAATAGGGCTGATTTTTCAATAGTCAGATAACTTTTATCTGAGGAATAAAAATGGCGGTTTGACAGCTTATCTATGGAAAATATGTCAAATCGTTATTTATATTCCTGAGATAAAAGTTATCTGACTATTGAAAAATCAGCCGTTCATGACAAAAATGTCTAATGGTTAAATGGTATTTGTACGTTTTACTTTGTTATTAACAAAGTATAAATAATAAACAGGGTGAAATCAAAATCATGGGCAATATTTTAATCTAAGGTTCTACTCACGATGCTGATTGCATTACGGCTAATAAATCGCAGATCAAAAATTAATGCAACAAAGGACACCTTTAAAAATGTAGTATGTCAATTGCAATGGCTTGTTATTGCAAATAAACACTAAAAGAAAAACTCAAAATTTTAAAGCGCAGTACACCGAGCGCGGAACGAAAAGTAAACAAACATCAAATAATGTCAAGCGAAGATACTTAATAATGTTTTTGAGTTCCGTAATACGATTAGTATCGTAAGTAATGCCCGAGTTTAAAACATTGTCCATTTAATAAAATTTCACCCTGTGTATCATGAGCGATGAATGACTGTGGTGGGGCGCAGTTATTGTTCCAACTTAAAAATATAAAGGTAAGCACAGATCGTAGCAGACCTATCAATTATTACAGGTCGACTCATGTTAGGTATTTAAACATAAATTATTCGGTATTTTTCTTTAAAGATACGTCCACACGATGACACCGACACCGCAGGAGCACGCAGCACCCGAGGGTATCCCCACCACGCCGGCACACAGCGGCGAGAGGGTCGTCATCTCTGGCATGTCGGGACTCTACCCTGACTCGCACAGCGTCAGGGATTTTCAAAACATTCTTTACAATAAGGTAAACTCACACATCGATTCCTGAATTTTTGTAAGTTTGCCTTCCACTGTCGCCTCAAAGAGCTTCACCATAATGACGGGGCCTCTCTAGAGGGCCAAAGCCTGCCGGAGTCACGGGACTTATCTCATTACCGTAAACCAGGAACATAAAGGAACATTTTTTTTTTCTGACAATGAGGGTGGGAGGACTCATTTTATGATGCGTGATGATGACCTTGAAACCAAATTCTAATGCTTTTAGTGTCATACCTTCTTTTCAGATCAATCCGATAACAGAGAAAGCACTCCGGTACAAGTGCAACCTTCCCGAAGTGGTGCAGAACTCAGGCACCGTGCCCGGGCTGAGATACTTCGACGCACAGTTCTTTAAGGTGCACTACCGTCTCGGGAACGCTATGGACCCTATGGCCCGTAAGATGCTGGAGCAGGCCTACCAGGCCATCTATGATGCGGGTTAGTTCATTTCCATAATATAAATCATTGCACCTGTATACATATCTCGGACGTATTTTGCAGAGTTGTATCTAAAAGAAGTTTTTTTTTGTGATATGTATAGAAGTTTGAATCGGAAAGAAATCTACACTCCAGACAGCAACTGAGAAACACCTGGGAAGGGAACGCCACATGATTTCCGCCTGAATCGGAGTCTTTCCCTATTTGGTAGTCAGAATGCAATAGAGGCAACCGTTACTTCACTAAGCAAACTATGCAGGGTGAGCGAAAAATCGTGGACTAAACGGAACAGCAGGGTGGAGTTAAAGTTATTTACAGGAAAAATAGTTCTGCAGCAGAGCCCTTCATTGATCCCTTTAAAAGTGACAGTGTTTTTTCATGAAAACCCCATTTTGATTAAATTTTGCAACTAGAGTAATAATTACCTATTTTAAAACAATGAATGGTGTCTAGTTACTTCAAGGTAATGTATCGTTAATACAAAACATATTTGATGGCAGTAGCAACCATAATTTATTTATACCTTGCCGACTCTCCGTCTGCATTCCAAGCCATCGTGCTGCTCGACGAGGTGGGCAAGCTCTTTCAAAGGGTCATTGCAGACCGCCTCGTCGGGCACCTGAATCAGGTGGGCCCGGATCTTGCCATCATGCGCGTGAGAGCCCTCACGACGGGGGATGCAGTAGCCCGGGGCAGGGTCGTCTTGGCGGTGTCTTCGGACATCTCCAATGCGTTCAACACCCTGCCCTGGAGTTGCATCAGGGAGGCACTCCGGTATCACCGGGTGCCTACATAGTCGAGGACTACCTGACGAACAGAGCCGTCATCTACCCCGGTCACCGGGAAGAATGAATCCGGCGGAAGATGTCGTGCGGTGTTCCGCGGGGATCGGTCTTGAGGCTGCACCTGTGGAACATCGGTTACGACTATGTGCTGTGCGGCGACCTCCCTGACGGACACGCTCGTCCTTTCGGAGGGAGAGTCGCTTCAGGCGGAGGGAGAGTCGCATCAGGCGGCGACCGACAAGGCGACGCAAGCGATTGTGACAGTCGTCGAAAGGATCCGGCAGTTTGAACTCGACGCGTTAACGCGTCACGGTCTGAGTCCCACATAACGGTGGAAGGGGTTCGCAGCGACGTCCGGAGGACGATGAAGTACCTGCGACTCGTCCTCGACAGCCGGTGGAACTTCAGAGAACATTTCCTGCGTTTGGCCCCAAAGCTGAACCGGGCAGCAGCCGCCCTCAGCTGACTTCTGCCCAATGTCAGCAGGCCAAAAGCCTCCTGCCATGCCCTGGGTGGGAGAGACGTAAAAAAAAAACGAAATTCAGACCTGGCTGGGAGAAACTGGTATTGAACGAAGCCAGATCACCAGCCAGGTAACTTTAAAATTGAATATTTAAAGAGTAGAAAAAGCTATTAGCTATAATAGCATTTAGTTGGGCTTTCTACCTCGCCAGGTGCAAATATATACAAAAAAAAACAGTTACCTACTATAATTCTAAGGGCAACTGATGGCTCCCGTGTGTTAGACTGGTAAACAACATAATAATATACACATCACAAAAAGTTTGTAATCACTAGCATAAACAGTATTTTTTTTTCATTTTTTTGGCCGCTGTGTCGCCCGCGTCATGTTAAGCGTGTGGCCCTATGGTTCCGTCCATATCAGTATACTTTGAGGAGGGCGTGGTACACGACGCGCCGTGACTCGGGCTTTGTCCCGCAAGCTGCTGAAATATGCCCCGCAACTTTCGACGCCCTGGGCGTCTTATCTGGTGGCTGGGGCGAGAGGTAGTGGATGCCCTTTTCCTTACGCGTTCTGACTGTTCCCCTTTCCCCTCGTCTGCCGCTAAAGGTACTTCCTGAAACAAACGTGCTTGGGAAGACTTGCATCAGGTTGAAGGTGAGGATTCTATATTTGCACTGCTCGTTTCTCTCGCGGTTCAATCTTAGAATCGCGCCAAAAATCAACTTAGCAGCCTTGCATAAAAAATAACTATTCTTCGTTAGAAAAATATCGTGTAGAATTTAATTTAATTTACCTTCATATAAACGAAAACCTTCTTTATTGTAGGTGTAAATCCAGAAGAACTTTCTGGAAAGAAGATTGGAGTGTACATTGGCTCATGTTTCTCCGAAACTGAAAAGACTTGCTTTTACGAATCCGACTCTAAAAATGGTCTTGGGATTAGTGGGTAAGTCAAGACACCTACCTTTTAAAGTTTTACTATAGGTACACTACCTATAGATCTTCGTAGCTGTTGTTGAAGTAACATCAAGCAGTTTTCAATACGAATTTAATCCGTTTTCAATAGGTAAACTTTTTATAGCAGCATAAATTCAGTATTTTGTATAATATAACGACTTCCTGGAGCTTTCATGTACTCTTATACTAGCTAAAAGAGATATGGAAAAAATGTACCAAATATTTAATTTAATTGTGGTTCTGATCCCAAGGCAGCAATCCGGAACGGATATGGTTACTTAACCTTAAAAGATAGACATTATTATTTTGTCGCAGATTTTTTTTAAAACTACATATTAATGAGGTTCATTTCCGTCATACACAATTTTTGCGCAACATAAACCGTTTACCCAGCGCATGCAACGGAAGCTATCACATCACTCACAATTTTCCATCAATAATTAAACTATCATAAATTAATTGCAGCAATAATTAAAAGCAATAATAAAAGCAACCCCAACAAACATTTACGTCGTTGAGTAGACGTTTTGGTGTTAATATAGAATTATTTAGGTCTCTGCCCTCATCAGCTTAATATCTCTTGTCTTCCTCCCACCGAGGGCCGTACGAAATTATTTAAATTATATATAGTGACAGGACCTGTTGGTCTAAGTGGTTAGGACACTGACTGCTATGACGGAGGTCGTGGGTTCGATTCCCACCCAGGACAAATGTTTGTGTGTGAGCATGATTCATTTGTTCTGGTCTGGGTTTTGTAATTTATCATACTATTTATGCTTTTAGAAAGATATAAAAAGTATGTTTATCAGTTGTCTAGTACCCATAACACAAGCTACGGCTTAAACTTGGGAATAGATGGCGTTGTTTCATAGTTGTGGAATATTATTAAATTATTATATTATAAAATTAGGTACATGTACAGTCGCACCCATAAGAGATATGGAAATCTAGGTCTAACTTTAGGTCTTTTTTGAAGTAAAGAATTTTAACATAATTAACTAATAATAATATAATAGCCCCCACGTTTGGAGTTTCCCCTCTCTCAGTCATCATCATCATCATCAGCCTATAATGTTCCCACTGCTGGGACACAGGCCTCCTCTCTGAGAGAGGGAGTGGGCCACAATCCACCAAGCGGGCCCAGTGCGGATTGGTAGATGTCACATATCTTCGAATTTTTGGTTCTAGGACATGCCGGTTTCCTCACGATGTTTTCCTTCACCGTTTTGAGAGCAGTGGTGATGAAATAAATTACACAAAGTAATGCGCCTGGCGGGGTCCGAACCCACGACCTACAACTCGTAAGTCGGGACCGATACCACTGGGCCACCACTGCTCATCTCTCTCAGTCCCGTAGGGTTATTTTCTTATTTTTAGGACATTTAAAAACGTGGGATTTTATAATTGTTCTGTAAATTAGTTGCAGCAAAACAATGTTTGCTAACCGCATTTCCTACTGGCTGAATGCGAAGGGCCCTTCGATTTCGATCGATCTGGCCTGCTGCAGTTCCACCGCGGCGCTGGAGCAAGCGTTCCTCGCTATAAGTCGAGGAGAATGCGAGGCGGCCATCGTCGGCGGCTCCTACTTGTGTCTGCACCCTCAGTCTGCTGTGCATTACGGAAGGTACTATTAGAACATTTCTCGCTTTTCTACTAATTAATGTAGACAAGAGATTATAGTACATTATGATACAAGTGCGGTAAGTTTAAAATTACAGCCGAGGCGATATTGCTCGCACGAGCCCGCAGGGCGAGTGCTATAAGAAAGCAGAGGCTGTAATTATCAAACCGCACGTATGTCATACGACGTTTTATAACACATTTGTGATAAAATAAATAAAACTCGGACTTTCTTAAACGAATTAATTCATCATTACTTGACATTTTCTAATAAAATCAATACAGCGAAAAGAAAAAGCGCGTGGATTATTTTTAATTTTTCACAAATTAGCGATGCGCGCGCATCAACTTCTTTTGTTTAAGGCAAAGGCACAAAAACAGCCAGTATTAATAATAAAGTAAATTAATACTTTTTTTTTTGTTACGGATATTTATCCGTATCATTGTTGTAATTAACTGTCAAAATTAATTAAATTAAAGAATTAAATGTTTTTTTTTATTATATTTTTTCTCATATTTTTATTCATAAAATGTTGGCCACTTTTCTGACATAAAAACTCTTTGCTAAGATTTTAAAAAGTACCGTTCGTTTTAGACGGAGCATCTTGATGCGTTTTACATTACCGCACTAGTGCGTAATGAGATACATTACGATATTGATAGTGGTGCAGTAAAAGACCTTTTCAACACATTTGCTCGTAAAATGCATTTACAAAGCCTGTATACAGTGTTCGAAAGTTAAAAATTACGGACCATACAACGCAGCGTGCGGTAAAATAGGTACTCTCACCTAAGTACCTATTTTACCGCACGCCCCCTTGTAGAGCAGCGTGCGTTTTCTTTACGGTTTTTTTTTTATTTCCAAAAAAAAAAAAAGAATTCCACCAAAGAGTTTCACATTATGAAAATAAACAACCTGACTGATCGAACCTCCTTGGAAGAGCTTTTGCTCAATACGTTGTCTCACTTTAATACTAAAGAGTAAATGAGATGAAAGATGTAGTTCTAATTTTCACCACGTGCATGTGGCGCCATTTTCAAAGTCGCGCCATTTTCATATTAGGAACTTCAAAAATTGTTGCGACTAATCTGAGTTCAAGGGAGGAATCTGATATTAATATGGATAAATGTGTTGAAAAACATTGTATGACACACGTGCAGAAATTGGTATTTACAAACTCGTGACTACGGTACGCCCTCGGGCGCCTTCGGCGCCTCGGGCGTACGTTGTCTACTCGTTTGTAAAAACCAACTTTCCGCACTAGTATCATAAATAACTATTTACGAGCAAATGTGTTATAAAATAATTATTTTCTATGGTTACAGGCTTATGAAACTTTGTCAGGATGGAAAAACTAAATCATTCGATGAAAATGCGGATGGATGTGCTAAATCTGAGGCGATCAATGTTTTGTTTCTTCAAAAAGCAAAAAACGCCTTAAGGTAGGATCAGTTTTAATATCTATAACTCCCGGCCAAACCAATTTCCGAAAAGGCTACGGTGCCATAGACCACATACATACGCTGCGGCAAGTTATATAGAAGACCGAAGTGTATAACTTGCCCTGATGTTCAGCGTTTGTGGACTTTGAGAAAGCCTTTGGTTCAGTGGAGATGTAGGCAGTGTTTGAATCTCTTCAACGGCAACGATGCCGTATTTTTGTCGGTACATCGAAGGGCTTAGGTGCTTGTACAATAATGCCACTATGTCGGTCCGAGTACAGGAGCAGAGCTCGAATGCGATTCCTCTGAAAAGCGGCGTAAGACAGGGAGATGTGATATCTCCGGAATTGTTTACTGCCACGTTGGAAAACGCCCTCGAGCTAATGGAATGACAAGACCCGGCCTCAATATTAATGGCGAGTACATCACCTACCTTCTATTTGCCAACGATATTATTGTCATGGCAAAGTCGATGGAAGATGTTAGCACGATGCTCTTGGGTCTTAAAATGAACATGGACCAGACCAAGGTAATGTGTAATGGCAATGTTGTGCCCACCCCATTGTCAGTTGGGAACACGGTTCTAGAAGATGTTGACTCATATGTCTACCTGGGACAAACCGTCGCAATAGATAGGTCCAACTCCAAAAAAGAGGTCAAGCGCCGAATCCTACTCGGCTGAGCAGCGTACGGGAAACTGCGTAACTTTTTCTCGTCCAGAATACCTCAGTGCTTCAAGTCGGAATTTTTCGACCAATGTGTGTAAAGGAATTCAAATTGTAACAACAACTTGATTCATATTGTAATAATAATCTGCAGGATCTACGCCGATGTTTTAAATGTTAAAACAGAGTTCACGAGTGTTTTGCCTGGAGTGACGGGCCCTCAGTTCGGATTCAACAGGGACTTGGGTAAAACAATCTCTTTCATCAAGAATTTCTACGAAGATGCGACAATCCCAGCACAGGCCGTAGAATATGTAGAAGCTTTTGGTTCTGGTAAGTAATTGCACCTCAAACATAAATAGTGTTTGTCATAAGGTAACGGCCCCATTTAAATTAAGTATGTATGAGTATAATAATTATCACACTTGTAATTCAGAGAGCTAAAGATCTGTTTAAAGATCTGTTTCGCCAGTGCTGTTTAAAAAAAAATGTTGGTTTATTGTGCTTTGTAATCGGTATCACCTTCTTTCATCATAGGCTAAATTTCAGTGCCGGAGGAATTTTGACCACATACCTATGCCTCGTTGATTGGACGATTTGCCAATTTTAGACATGTTAGTTTTTTAGATAAATAAACATGAATTTAATTTACTATTTAAGTTTTTTGTTCTTACAATCTCGCTGTAGTGAGGTGAAAAATTGTGTGTTGCGTTCAGCAGCAATGTTATTCTGCGTCTCGGACCTTTGAAAACTTTGATACGCTCAGGATTATAAATTTGAACTGCTCGCTTCGCTCGTGGTTCGATCCTAGAATCCTTTGCTGAGTTTTCAATGCAAGTATTCGCGCCAAAAACAACTTTGCAGCCATGTATAACAAATCTAAACTATCATTTAACAGCGGTATCAGAAGCCGACAAGGTGGAGTTGCAAGCCATCGAGGAAGTTTTCTGTAAAGACAGAGAAGATACTCTTCTTATCGGCAGTGTAAAGTCCAACATTGGTTACAATGAAGCTGCTTCTGGCATCACTGCTATTACAAAAGTAAGTTGTTTTTGTCCCAGAAACATTACTTATTGTGATCGAAATAGAAAAAAACCTATGCTTTAAAGAACAGGGGTCAAGAAGTGGAGTCTCGTCATGACAACATAATATGTTGTGTGTAATGAGTGAATTTCCCGGGACCGAAAATTGCGTGGCATCAATGAAATCGGTACTAAAAAACATAGTTATAACGTTCTTAATTTTTTTCCGGGTAGGTGAAATAGTAATCTATGTGTAGCACTAAATGTTTATTTAATTAGATTAATGGATATTCCAAAAAAAAAATTATACCTCGAAATCTTTCATTGCCGTGTTTGTCCACACTTCACCTTGTTGTGTATTATTCCACATTGATAAAAATCTATTGGTTATTTATACTAAGACTTCGTTTTATTTGATACATGAATAGTTAAAGTATTCCTACAGAATACATTTATTCAAATATTTAAACAAAAGAACGAATGGTTAATAAAAAATCACTTGTCCCAGAACTACCCTTCATCGCCGTGTCCTAATCATGTTCAAGGATATTGTTTTACCTACTACTTTCTTCCCCCCTACCGGTATGCTAAACGTTGCATATTAGTGCTGCCTAAGTGCTCAACGTGGAAGGAAGTACACACGTGCCTGCGTTTTCGCACCATAAATTTAAATAATCAATTTTTATGTTACTGGAAAAAATTTCTTTCATCGCCGTGGATAGATTTAACTGATATTTGAATAAGTTTGTCTTTACGAGTAAGCATTCGATAGAACACCATTCCTCATATGTTCATTTGTGAGGTGCTTATTTCTTCGAATAATTAATAGATTTTTTGTTATTTATATTTTTTGCCTTAATTTTCATCGACGTGGTTTCATTGCCGTGGTTTCCGTGGCCAAAATTTGCTATGGAAATGAAAAAAAAGACATGGCAATTAAAAAAATTTCATTGCAATGCCTTGTAAAACAATTTAGTTTCATTGCCGTGGCCAGGTATTTCATTTCCGTGACTTGTGTTTTCATCGCCATGGTATGATTAGGCAAAGAAAATATCTTTTGTCACCTGCGATTCAGGTAATACCGATTACTGACAGTACAAAACTCGTCAAGTTAACTCTAGATTGTTTCTCTCTGGTCTCTCTTTAGATTTGATTTGAAAGGTCCAGCCTGATGAAGTCTACGCTCCCACCTACTCGGTCCCATATTCAGAACCCCGAAATCAACTCGAGCTTTCTAATCGCTTTGCTTTCCGTGAGAACTTATTGACCGAGCAAACCTTAAACCTCATGTCTGAACGAGGTTTGCTGCAGTTGCAGTCTTCCAATGACGCGAAGTCATATAAGCAGCTAAATATACGTATATCTAAGTCACTTCAGAGCTTCTGAAAGCGGGTGGAATACCGGTACTTAAAGTCCTCCAGAAGCTCACTAATACCGTCCTGTTCTAGGGCAAAACGCTGAAGCATGGAGAAAAGGCGAAGTGGTGCTTTTCTTAAAAAAAGTTGATAACAGCTTATTGAAGAACTACAGACCCATCATGCTTCTGAGTCATGACTGTCAGACTTGATGACTTCTAGCCTCCCGAACAAGCCCGTTTCCGAAGAGGCTATAGTACCATACACCACATCCATACGCTGCGGCAAGTTACACAGAAGACCGAAGAGTATAACTTGCCATTATGCTTAGCGTTTGTGGACTATGAGAAAGCCATCGTATCGGTGGAAACATGGGTGGTACTTGAGTCACTCCAGCGATGCCGTATTGACTATCGGTACATCAAAGTGTTGAAGTGTTTGTATTATAACGCCACCATGTCGGTTCGAGTACAGGAGCAGAGCACGAAGGCGATTCCATTGAGAAGAGGCGTAAGAAGGATGTTATCTCCCTGAAACTGTTTACTGCCACAATGGAAGACGCCTACAAGCTCCTAGATTGACAAGGACTTAGCATCAACATTAACGGCGAATACATCACTCACCCTCGATTTGCCGACGACATCATAGTCATGGCAAGTCGATGGAGGAACTCAGCATGATGCTTGATGGCCTCGACTGAGTTTCACAATGGGTGGGCTATGGGCTTGAAAATAAACATGTACAAGGCGATTTTTTTTTAAAATTTCAAATGTCGGTATGATGCATAATATTATTTTGTCAAAGTCTGCCAATCAGTTTGAATATAATTGTAGTTCTAATTTTAACATATGTTGTACTCATCGTTGATTGATTCATTGCCATGCCACAGTTCTTTCATTGCCGTGGGCGCTTGTTTCATTGCCGTGCACGCATGTTTCATCGCCGTGGCACGAAATTTTTAAATCCTTATATCTCGTTAGTTTTTTAAGTTATCTGCTAGACATTAAGCAAGAATATATAAATTATCAAAAACTTTAATAAGAGCGTTTCTTTTTTTAAAAAAAGCTTAAGATTAAAAAAACCACGGAAATGAAGATTTTATAGGACCTGTTGAAATTCACTCTAATATGTTGTTGTGGAACCTGTTCCACACTGCTGCCACGCCGGTTAGCCCCTGTTTTTTTATGTATTTTTATATTTTTATTTTTGTAAGAAGAAATATTTTAAAATTTAACAATAATGTGTAGAAAAAATGAATTACCGGAATTTTAATAAAAAAAGCCCTTTATAACTCTATTGACCCTTTATAGCCCTATCGATATTAAATACAATATAATATTCACAATTAAGAAACAATTATTTTCTACATAATATTATTTTTACAAAAACTAAATGGGAAATGATGCCACAAATGACGAACATGTTTAAAAAACTACTTATGCGAACTAACTAAACTGATTCGCTGAATTTAATTTTAATTTAGTTAAAGTTGACAAACTTACATTTGCAGTTGAAAAAAATGTTCTCCGATACATTTTGTTTAGGAAAATATGTTATCCAAGTACGTTTTATAAGTTGGTCGACTATTACTCGTAAACTTGTAAAGCCTACTTATTCATGATAATTTTATATATCGTATTATATAAAGTATATAATTTTATAATTTTGTATATCGTCATTTAAAGTAAAATTATATACTACTATTGTGATTTTTTTCACACCCCCAAACATATCCGTTTAGCTGGTAGAGGGTGGGACACTCGAGTCAAGCAATAATTTAGCACTTTAAAGCTTAATATTTCACAAACGAATCTTTTTATCAAAAAAATTAAATATTTAATTTTATTTTTTAAAGACCTATTTAATGATACCCCACACTGAGGGGTACGCGAGAAAAAAAAAACATCCCCAATTTACAGGTACCCTGAAAAAATATTTTACGAGATTTTATTTAACCACTTTTTCGCCACAACAAATCCGTAAATTTGTACCAAATTACAGCTTTCTAGTACTGGACGTCTCTGAGCTAAGCTGCGGACAGACGGACGGACGGACATGGCGATACTATAAGGGTTCCTTGTTGACTACGGAACCCTATAAAACGTAAAAGTGAGACCCAAATCGTGGTTGTCGACTTCACTGACAGCCTTTGACAGCCGAAATTCATCACATCAAAACCATAAATGTTTTTGCTTGCAGGTATTACTTGGTTACCATACCGGTCAGCTGGCCGCCAACCTGCACTGCAGTAACCCGAGGCAGGACGTGGCTGCACTGCGTGAGGGACGCATGCGCGTCGTCACTGAGCACCAGCCCTTCCGCCGCTCTTACGTCGCCGTCAACGGCATGTCCGTCACCGGCGTCAACTCACACGTGCTGTTGCATGGACATAACAAACCAAAAGTAGTAAAAATTTTAAATTTCAAATTCATTACACTCATAATATTTACTTTTTTTTTTTATATCCACTCTATTTTTATTTCAGGACCTCAACCGGTACAGGTCGGATATTGCTCACCTCGTGACCATTTCGGCAAGACATGAAGATGCGGTGATTTATTCCCTTAGCGAATTGAAAGCCAACCCCGTAGACCCGGAACAGTTGAGATTGCTCCACAACATACACCAGTCGAACATTGCAGGACATTTGGGCAGAGGATTCGTGATTCTTAGTAAATCTTTTCTATATTATAATTGAGCGATATAAATCTCACGGTGGTTCCCAAACAGGCCGGAAGAAATAGCAGAATAAAATATACAACTTTCTAATAATAAATCAAATATTTTTGTAGAGACAAACGATGAACAGAAGACCGAATGTCTGTCTGAGAAGTGTGCGTACTTCGACGACGTTCGGCGGCCGCTGTGGTTCGTGTACAGCGGAATGGGCTCACAGTGGGTGGGTATGGGCGCGCAACTCATGCGCATACCGATCTTCGCTGCTGCCATCGAACGGTACTCATATATAATTCTAAGTAAAAGAGTCACCTTAGACAACAAAGTTACAAACACATTAAAAGCGTTTTAAACTATTTGCAGATGCCACAAAGTTTTAGAGCCAAGGGGACTCAATATTGTTGATATAATAACATCATCAGATGAAACTACTTTTGATAACATTTTACATTCATTCGTTGGAATAGCCGCTGTACAAATCGGATTGACAGACATTCTTAAAGAACTTGGACTTTTACCTGATGGAATTATTGGTAAGACCATGAAAATTTAATCACAACGACTAACTTTGCCAAAATGTAACAACATGCATGGGACTAGAGGCCATGTGCTTTCATAGCCGTCTGAATGCGCCGCGGTCAGAGTCCCACATAATTACGGTGGGATGGGTTTTCATCGACGTCGGGAGAACGATGACTGAGTACCTGAGACGCGTCTTCGACAGCCGGTGGAACTTCAGGAAGCATTTCTTGCGTTTAGCCCCAAAGCTGAACCCTCAGGCGACTCCTGCCGAATCTCAGCAGGCTAAACGCCTCCTGCCGGACGCTGTACACCTCCTGCCGAAGGCTGTACGCCGGTGTCGTGCGGTCCAAAGCCCTCTACGGGGACCCTGTGTGGTCCCTGAGAATTCGGACGCGACCACTAAAGCTGGTCGCATGCCAGACGGTTATGGCTATCCGGATGATCCAAGGATACCGCACGATCGCCGGCGAATCGGCCAACCTCCTTGCCGGATTGCTGCCCAGGGATCTGGAGGCGACTACCCTCCAACGCGTCCCTCCATCGCGTCCCTCCACTGCAGCGCCGGGGGAATCCCCGCTGCCTTGGCAATTCGAGGCACGGCGGAAAGATCAGTATGAAGGGAGCGACTCTGCGACTGTCACAACCGAGCTCCGGGCACGCCGCAATCGCGGCGGTAAGACCCTTATTTGAGGAGTGGCTGGATAGGTTTCACGATGTCCCGACCAGCGCACCACGCAAGTCCTCACCGTCACATAAGGAGGGAAGAAACGCCGGGGTATCACCACTGCGAGGATCGTCCGGAGGACACGGTGCTGGCGTGCCCCGCTTGGACAGCACCACTGTGTCCTCCCGACGGCAATAGGTGGAGACCTCTCGCGCCCGGCATTGGTCGAGACCATGCATGCCATGCATTACAAATCACCCTACATAACAAATGATAACGATAATTGCAACACGAAACAGGTCACAGTGTTGGAGAGCTGGGATGCGCGTACGCCGACGGTTGTTTGACGGCGGAGGAGATGATACTGGCAGCTTACAGTCGTGGACGTGTATCACTCGAGACTAAATTCATTCGTGGATCGATGGCTGCTATCGGCTTGGGATACGAACAGGTAAGCATATTTATAACACATTTGCTCGTAAAAGGTCTTTTACTGCACCACTATCAGCATCGTAATGTATCTCATTACGCACTAGTGCGGTAATGTAAAACGCATCAAGATGCTCCGTCTAAAACGAACGGTACTTTGATTTATTCCTAAAATAATTACATTATGTTACTGTAAAAGGCAGAAGTACGTTAAACCTTAAGATTTCCCAGTAAATCCTAAGATCCTACCGGCATGAGCCCAACTCAGGATCTTAGGATTGTCATAGGAGATGTCCGAAAAGCTTTGAGATTCGAACTTTCACCATCATTCACTTGGTAAATCTTGGGGTTCACATTAAAGGCACGGTAAATGTTAAAAAAAAAATCATGACGCGGTGGTGAACTTCGGGCTGCTACAGATGTCTACTTTTAAAGGCACCCACAACTCTTGGGGAACTCCGAGGTTCGGTTTAGTTAGGTTCCTTTAAACCTAAAACCTTTAAATAGGAGCCCCTCTGTGCGAGGCTCCTATTTCCGTGTTCGGCCTTTTACAGTAACATAATATACAATGTGTCTCAAACCGGACAAATTGTGTATTATGTTACTGTTTCTTTATGTTACGTTTTTTTATTTCATTAATGTATTTTTAGGTTTTGCCATTATGTCCACCCGAAATCGAAGTAGCTTGTCACAACGGGCCTGAATCTAGTACGATTTCGGGACCTGCTGATATAATGAAGACGTTCGTCGCTGATTTGACTGCCAAGGAAATTTTCGCTAAGGAAGTACCATGCTCCAACATCGCTTATCACTCGCGTTACATTGCTGATGCTGGTGAGTTCCTGTTTTCAATCAAATTAAAGGCTCAATCTTTTTTTTGTGTTCGGTAATGTTCAATGTTATGGTTTTTATTATTAAGCCCCTTTTTTGTGTGAAGTTTGAATTGTAAAAGACATATAGATACTTGCCTGGATTTAAACCTCGCAACCTTATGCATGTAAATTGAGGTGCCCAACCTCCGGGCTATCACGACAACATAAACCAGTGTTCCGCTGCCTTTCATCTGATATTCATATTTTATTCTTGCAGGACCGCAACTGCACAAGTATTTGTTGGAGGTGATCAAGGATCCGAAACCAAGAACTGAGCGATGGCTCTCAACTTCAGTACCGAAGGAAAAGTGGAACGATCCGATGGCAAAGCTCTGCTCAGCTGAATATCACACCAACAATCTGCTCGTAGGTATTATTCGTAATATTGATCTTCGCTGTAGCATTTGACAATCTTTATAGTTAGTCAGTCGCCCGAAAGTCTGACAGCTTTCTAGTACTAATTGCGTTTTTTAGGTCAGATAGGCAACCACACCATGTAAATATGTGGCTTATGCCAAGTACGTTGATGACGTCTTTTAGTCTAACCGGGTATCATGCAGATAATTAGGTACATGCTGGAATATAATCTCATTGCGCATTTTTTCTTAATTGCTTGACTGTACTGATCATTAGGTAGGGTACGGACAGGTAACCCCCATGCTTCCGCACCCATGGATACATCAGATTTCTTAATAATCAATCAAATTAATCCCACAGAACCCAGTGTTGTTCGAGGAGACGTCAAAGCTCATACCTAGCAACGCAGTACTGGTGGAGGTGGCGCCGCACGGACTGCTGCAGGCCATCCTCAAGCGCTCATTACCAAGCACCTGCATTAACATCGCGCTCACTAGGAGGAAGCATGCTGACAACACTGTCCTACTACTCGAGGGTATCGGGAAGTAAGTAAAATCGAGGAGTTTTTTATGACAAATTATGTTTATTAAAATTTTTGGTCTAGCTTGGTTTCAGTATTTGGTTTAGTGGCCAAAAGTGCGTCTGCAGAGAGTACACTCCAGTGTTTATAATCCTTGAACTTAGTAATTCGTACGATTTGTGTTGTAAATTTAAATTACCATTTATTTTCAGGTTGTTTATGGAGGGTTACAATCCTAAAGTTCATGTTCTCTATCCGAAAGTTGACTTACCAGTTTCAACGGGGACACCGTTCCTGTCACATCTAGTACAATGGGCTCACAGTGAGAGATGGTTAGTACCGTACTGTTCTGATATAAAGCTTAAAAACATTCAAGCTACTAATAATCCTGAGTTCCCTCTTCTTTCACTTTTAGGACAATGACAATGTATCGCACAGCCGTTAGGCTACCTGCAGCCTCACTGAATTATGTCACTTCAACACAAGATCCCGAGAATTCTTTCCTACAGGATCATTTTCTGAGAGGTATGACGGTTTATGACGTAGAGATTATTATCCTTAACAAACGTAATGTATTATACAGTACTCCCAAATTAATAATGCGCATAGAAATCTTCGTCACTGTTCGGCAACGGTCGTATTCCCCGAGCGTCGGAAGACGATATGTATATAGAGCATTTATATATATATCGTCTTCCGACGATATATAAGTGCATTTTCTCCATACATAATTTAGTAGAATTATGTATTTTGTGCTAAAGGAATATTGATTTATCAGTAACGAAATTGATTCGATAATTCGATGTAAGTAAATAGCGAGGAAAACGATACGATTGCGAATATGCTACAATCTAACAAAACCAAGAAGGGTGTGTAATAGCAGCTCTATATAATTCCACACAGAGAGAACACGTGCAGTCACCACCAATATATAAAGACGACTGACGGACCTTTGACTGACCGGCGACAGCCGCCAACCGCCCGATTTTTTTTTCATTTGTTTCACATGATTTGACTTATGACATTGACTCCTGTTTCTTTCGAACAAGGTGCAAAATGCAAGTGCATTTTTGAGGGCTCTCTCCGATTCAATGATTCGGGTGTTTCCGGGAATACGACAATTACCGAAGATTTGCATGCGCATTATTAATTTGGGAGTACTGTACTCTCAATAATACTTAACGACTTTAGGTCACAATGTATACCCGATCGCTGCCTCACTGGTTCTGTTATGGGACACCTTTGCAATGGTGATGGGACACCAGAAGAAGCAAATATCTGTGGAGTTCAACGACCTGCGTCTGTTTACGCAACCAATACTACATGACCAACGACAACTTCGTATTACTGTACATATCCACAGAGGAAACGGTAGTTTCGAGGTAATTAAATAATAGATAATATCCACATTCTAACCATTATACGAGTAATATTATCACGTAGTAGCATTGCCATTGACTCACGTCATACACAGGATGAATTTTTCAACAGGGCCTGCAATGTGCATGGCTTAATTTGAAAACTATGAGAAATAGAGAAAAATACTAAAAGGAATCTTGAGGCCGATTTTGTTGCAAACTGAAACTGAATTATTAAATTTTTGAAATGGTAACAAATGGTTTTTTTTTTGAGCAGTAACCCTTTCGAGGTTCGGGTCCCAGGATCAAATCTTGGTTTTCTCTTTGTAACTTTTTCTGTTTTCATTTATTCTGAGAGTATCAAATAATTAAAATAATTTTATGCATATTTTTATGTATCATTTGCAATTTTGTTTTTTACTTATACTTTTCAATAGTTCTCTAGGATATCTACGCTGATTTAAATTGTAGTTAGGTATTTTTATTTTTTGTGTTTCTTTTATTTTTGGTTTCATTTATTCTGAGAGTTTTAATGTAATTATTCGTTTGCGTTTCTAGTATGTAATTAATTGCGTTCTATTTTTCTAATATAAGTGTTTTGTGGCTTACCAAAGTACTAACATTGGCTTAACATTACAATTTTTTAATTAACATTATCTCACGGAATGTGATCCAGGCCCTATAGACAAACAGCAGACGACAGTAGACGACAATCGTTATCGCTCAGCAGTCACTATTACATTTTCAACTTTATACCCTAATGCACAAAGTTGAAAAAACAATAATAATTATGCTTTCACTTTAATATACACTACAATAATGCTTAGGTATTTTGTAATAAAATCATCATCATCATCTCAGCCATAGGACGTCCACTGCTGAACATAGGCCTCCCCTTTTGATCTCCACATGTACCGGTTGGAAGCGACCTGCATCCAGCGTCTTCCGGCGACCTTCATAAGGTCGTCTGTCCACCTTGTTGGTGGACGTCCTACGCTGCGCTTGCTAGGCCGTGGTCTCCACTCTAGCACTTTTCGACCCCATCGGCCATCCGCTCTGCCAGCAATATGGCCTGCCCATTGCCACTTCAGCTTGCTAATCCGGTGGGCTATATCGGTGACTTTAGTTCGTCTACGGATCTCCTCATTTCGGATTCGATCACGCAGAGAAACACCGAGCATAGCCCTCTCCATAGCTCGCTGAGCGACTTTGAGCTTTGAGATGAGGCCGATAGTGAAAGACCACGTTTCGGTGCCGTAAGTCATGACTGGTAACACACATTGGTTGAAGACTTTCGTCTTGAGGCACCGAGGTATATCGGACGAGGTATACCGAGTTTCCAACAGGGACTGGGGTGGGCACAACATTGGCATTTGACATAATTTTCGTTTTGTCCATGTTCATTCTCAAGTCCACCCGTTGCGAAACTCGGTCGAGGCCATCGAGCATCATACTGAGTTCCTCCATCGACTTTGCCATGACTACGATGTCGTCGGCAAACCGAAGGTGAGTGATGTACTCGCCATTGATGTTGATGCCAAGTCCTTGCCATTCCAGGAGTTTGAAGGCGTCTTCCATTGCGGCAGTAAACAGTTTAGGGGAGATAACATCCCCCTGTCTGACGCCTCTTCTCAATGGAAATCACCTTCGTACTCTGCTCCTGTACTCGGACCGACATGGTGGCGTTATTATACAAACACTTCAACACCTCGATGTACCGACAGTCAATACGGTATCGCTGGAGTGACTCAAGCACCGCCCATGTTTCCACCGAATCGAAGGCTTTCTCAGAGTCCACAAACGCTAAGCATAATGGCAAGTTATACTCCTCGGTCTTCTGTATAACTTGTAATAAAATATTCACTAATAAATATTAATCTTTTAATTTAGATCGTCAATGAAGGTTCCAAAGTTGCGACAGGCTTTATAAAGTTAATGAATGAAAAGAATGATATGAAGCAAAGAAAACTCAATGAACAAACTGAAACTAAAGTCAGTGTAGACCTCACTGCTGAAGATATTTACCATTTATTCAGAGATAGAGATTACTCGTACAGGTAAGTGATAAATAAGATAAATAATTTTATAGTAATCTTCAAATCATGTTCCATAGTGTAATTCATCGATGTAATTTATTTCAGCGGCGAGTTCCTTAGCATTGCCAGAGCCAATAAATCTCTGACCGAAGCGTCGCTGGTGTGGCGTGACAACTGGGTCACGTTCCTCGACGGCTTGCTGCAGCTGAACATGCTGCGACAGCCACACGACGGAGTTTCACAAATAACACATATCAGAAATATGAAAATAAATATTACATATCACCAATATGTCGTAGAAAATTCTTTCGTGTCGGACTACAAAGTTCTGTTGAAAGCATCAGTATTAGACAATTCTGACATTACCAGGTGAGCAATAAGTATGATCTTTAAATTACTTTAGCAAAGAAACTTATGAGTCAATAACTGAAATAAATAACTTCACTTTTACCTGGCAGCCATACGCGCTGTGATGCCTATAGTATAATAATAACATTTTTCTTTGCATTTCAAGGTGTGGAGGCGTTACCATAAGCAATGTTAAATTGGAAAATTTGCCTGTAATGAGTTACAGAAATATGACGTTACGGGCTTTGAAATCTGTTCCTCATTCCCAATCAGACATAGATGTAAGAACAACTTATTTTTTTAATGAAATATATAATAGCGTTTGCATCAGAGTCGAAATATAAGAGTGCTTAAATTAAATAAAATAAAAAAATATTAAATAAATAAATAGAAAATATCCCGTACGTCCCGATTCATGAGATTAGCTGAAAATTGTGTGAAAGGATAAAACAATTTAGGTACATACTTTATGGTCGATTCCCATCCAATACCAAGAGCAAAATAATACCATTTGGTATTAGTTTATTAACCCCCGACGGAAAAAGAGGGGTGTTATAAGTTTGACGTGTCTGTCTGTCTGTCTGTCTGTCTGTGGCATCATAGAGCCCGAACGGATGAAGCGATTTCAATTTAGTTTTTTTTGTATGAAAGGTGACTTACCTGCGAGTGTTCTTAGACATGTTTGATGATTGTTTGAATCGGTTGAGCCGTTTAGAAGTTATGGGGGTGAAAGTGGGGAAAGGTAACCGAGGGTCTGCAAATATACTCGAGTTGGGTATCAAATGAAAGCGTACTGAAAGGGAATATTGATGACTTAATCGGGAGTACTCTTAGCAACAAAAAAAAATATAAGTATGAACCTATAAAAAGTATGAAATAAAAAATAAATTAAAAATTTAAAAAACCCCCGACACAAAAACCAAGTTCCCTCTAAAAAGTAAAAAATAATAAAAATACGTCGCGTTGGGGGACTGCAAAAAAACAGGAGAGGATGAATAATTTGGAGCAGTCCCCCAACGCGACGTATTTTTATTATTTTTTACTTTTTAGAGGGAACTTGGTTTTTGTGTCGGGGGTTTTTTAAATTTAATTTTTTTTTTCCTAATTATTTTCTATTCCCAGCGAATACCAATTTTTTTAAATAAAAATCTGTTGATAACGAATATCAAAACGTGATTTTTTGTACACTCAGCTACACAAATTACATACTATCGATGCAAGAGCGAGCGAAGCGAGCTCAGGACTTGGGGCACCTCGCCTCGGACAGGTTAGGTTAGAAGGGGATTGCGGGGTCTTTCAAACCCCGCCATCTCCTTCGTGTTAGGTTACTTTAAACCTTGCAAACAGAAATAGAAGCCCTACGAAGCGGGGCTCAGGTGATCTACTTTGGTAGGTTTGGACATAAATGGTATAGCGGGCTTTTTAAGAAATCCTCGGTGTTCTTTGGGATGTGTAGGTCATTTAACACCTTAATTAAAATCACTCAAAGCATTTTAGTTTTACTGAACCTGACTGTACCTAATGTCTTTCAACTTGTTGTGGTATTGGTTTTAAAATGTGGTACTCGTTGGGAATACAAAATAAATTCGAAAATAAACTAACACCAAATGGTATTAGCTCTTGGTTTTGGATGGGAATAGATCTATTTTATTACCAACCAAAATGTAATGCATAGTTCAAGGCTTAGTACTCAATCATTTCTATTTCAATAATTAATATTTTTTCAGCAGGGCTACCTATCCTTAGAAAACTCAGCAGCATCAATGAGCAACAACGTGTCGTTACAATGTACTCAATTTGGTAATTTGGATTCGCTTACGTGGGTTGAAACCCCTGTGCCAGCCGGATCTGGAGTCCCTGTGCAGGTATACCTGAAATTGCTTTGAAATAGATAAAATTGATTTGAATTTATAAGCTTTTTTTTTTAGCGTATAAAATCATCAAATGAGTCCTCCAACCCCGGGCAGGGCGGGAGGGACTGTCAGACTTGTACTGACTAAAATCCACGGTGTCCTTCAATAGCCCTTTATGTTCCGGGGTCACGGTGATAGAAATAAGTCCCGCGACCCCGGCAGGCTTTGGCCCTCTGAGAGGGGGCCCCGTTATTTTGCTAACAGCTCTTTGAGGCGCGCGTGGAACACGACGCGCCGTCGACCCGGGCATGGTCCATGGTCGGACAGCGAGTTGCCCTTTACTCGCTGTCCGCATGCCCGCGCCTACGGTGGCCGGAGATCGTCTTGCGACGTCCGACGCTGTGGGCGTACACCACTGCGGTTGGGGCGGATGGAAGACCCTGTCCTCTCTCTCTCGCGGCCCGCCACCTCCTTCACGAGCATTACTGCTTCGCAGAAGGTGGCGACCGCTTCCCACTCCGTCTCGCTCCGCAGCATGGCCGAAACTTCCGTGTCCGGTGAGGACCTCCGTCATGCGGTAGGTAAGGACGCCGTGACGTCTCTCCAGCCACTCCTCAAAGAGGGGTCTTACCGCCGCTATTGCGGCGTGCCCGGAATTTATAAGCTGGATAGTTTTTAAATAAGTGCTTCTGACTTCGTAAAATGAAAAGTTAAAAGTTTGGTCATTTCAACGTCATCATTATAATTTTCATTCATCAATCATTTCAATCTGTTCAGGTTCATTATGCTGGTATTAGTTATGATGACGTCAAAAAAGCCAGTGGCACTTTATTGTATAAACAAAATGTCAAAAATAACTTTGGAATGGAATTCAGTGGAACTACAACCAGGTCAGTATCTAACAACTTTGCAAATTTTATTTATAATATTTTAACATATTTTTTTTTAATTTTGCCACTCTAACGACCCAAACACAATAACACGTTACAAAGACGTAATGCGCCACGATAAAGCACTGTGACGTGTATTTGTCTGTGCTGTGATGTCTGCCATGTGCTATTATGTTATGATAATAAAGGTAAGCACCCACAGGTCTGCATCGCACGTATCGGACATATAGGACATATCCACTGATCCGCATAGTACGGACGGACGGCTTATCGGCAATGCCTACATGCAAAGCGTACCGATGACGTCATACGGAATACCGATCAGAGGACGCGCCCCGCACTCTTACTTAACTGTTTGTTTTTTTTTTTCTTGCATTCCTCTTCTGCTAATTAACAAGCAATAACGACTTCTGCATCGCTTTCCTCCTTTCTCACAAACATTTTCCGAACGTACGATCACTAAAAAATCCAAATAAAGGTGGCATCGGCAATCCGATTACTGATACTCGCGTCTGCAATCCGATCTCTGCCGATACTAATTATTCCGTTTGATGCGATGCGTCCGATACGTACGATGTGGACCTGTGGACGCTGACCTTTATAGGAGAGCTCGGTGATTTTTTCGAAAGTGCTTGAGGCGCGCTAATAACTTGATCAATACTTCTTCAATTATCCCCAAACACAGAAATGCAGACCTGGCTGAGAGAAACTGGTTTTTAACGACCTGCTATCCCTTAACGTTCACGAGCTCACTTACCTACTTTAGGTATTCTTTAAACCAGCGAACTTTTTTATTTATTTATACGTTATCTTTACAGTACTGTTTTGAATATTTTCATTGCGGTTCCGCCTTATACGTAGGTTTTTGCATTATCATTGAAAATTCCTTAGTGGCGAGCGTGTGATGGGTGTGGTACGCGGCGGCGCTTGCGGCAGCGAGGTGCGCGCGCAGCCGGAGCTGCTGTGGCCGGTGCCGGCGCACTGGAGCCTGGAGGACGCCGCCACCGTGCCGCTCGCCTACGTGCACGCACTCTACTGTCTCGTGAGTTCAAACTCAATACACTTGCAAGTAACATCGACCATTGCTATTTGCTATACCACATTCTAATTTAATCCTCAATTATTTAAAAGGTAATCAAAAACCCCAAAGGTCTCCAACCTGGTTACTCTGTGTTGGTTCACGGAGGGGCGGGGGCCCTCGGACAAGCTGTGATATCAATAGCTCTTTATCTCGGCTATGAAGTATACACAACAGTTAGTGACGTGCGCAAGAAACATTTCTTACGCAAATTGTTCCCAGGATTAAAAGGTATTTTGATGTTCTTTACTTTCAAATGAAATGTCGTATGAGACAAACATGAATTAATTACACATTATGCTGAATCACTATTTTCTTTATTTTAGCTGAAAACATCGGAAATTCTCGTGATCACAGCTTTGAAGATATGGTTCGTTGTGGCACAAAAGGAAAAGGTTGTACCATTATTATTAGCTGCATTGGACAAGACCTGAAGAAAGTAGGGAATAAAATCTTCTATTATCTCCTTTTTTATTTTACTTATTTGTTATTAATGTAATAATGAAACATATATCATGTATAAACTGAATTCTTCTTATTTACAGGGCGGAATTAATTGTACAAAAATTTTCGGGATATTTATTGATGTTGCTCAGCTGCACAATCAAGATGATTTCTCTTATGGGATGTTCGATCTTACCAAGGAGCGATCTTACGTCGCAGTGGACATTTCTTCAATATTTGAGCCTGAAAACATTGAAGAGGCTAAAGTATGAATCATTCTATTCTTCTTCTTTTTTTTGTTTCATAATTCATGATGTTGCTGTTGAAACTGAAATGTAAATAACATTACTTTTCTTCATTTTAATGACGGAACAACACTACTTTAATAAAGTATTGTTCTCCAAATATATTGCTAACTCAAACTGTTTAATTAATTTAAAATTAATTAACCAGTAATGGATTTTATTATTTTACAGCTCATACAAAAAATGTTGAGTGAAGGTATTGCCCGTGGGTTCGTGCGTCCTCTGACGCGCGTGTCGTACGAGCCGCAAGACGTGACGCGGGCTTTCCGACTGCTCGCAGCTAGCAGGCACCGCGGCAGAGTACTACTGAGAATGCGAGACTCTCCACTTCAAGCTCAGTCTAGGTATTTGTAAAATCCTGAATTTACGTGAGTGCATGTTTTTTCACTTTTTTTTCTGGATAATAATGAAATCTCAGCCACCGCGGGAGACGCCCACTGCATCGGAAGTCGCGAGGCTATTTCCGGCCACCATAGGCGCGAGGATCGCCCGGAGGACACAGTGGCGCATATACACATATAATATATAGGCAGAGACCTCACGCGCCCGGCATTTGTCGACGGCTTGCTGCGGGGCGAGAAGGAGTGGGAAGAGGTCACCTCCTTCTGCGAAGCAGTAATGCTTGCGACGGAGGAAGCGGGCTGCGTGAGGGAGAGGACAGCGTCCTCCATCCGCTCCAACCGCAGTGGTAGACGCCAACGGCGACTGACATCGCGTGACGATCTCCGGCCACCGTAGGCGCGGGCATGCGGGCGGCGAGTAATGGGGAACTGGCCGCCCGACTATGCCCGGGTCGACGGCGCGTCGTGTTCCACCGCACGGCTCAAAGAGCGTCAGCAAGATTTCGGAGCCCCGCTCTTACCCCTCGTTTACACCAAGGTATAATACATGTATTTGACAAGTTTTGACATTTCATAGACTTCAGTGTAAACGCAAATGTGTTTTATACTTGTATAAATACTTTTGCATGAACGATAAAATGCTTGAAATTATGGTTTGAGACAGTCTCAATACATGTATAAAACAAACAAATTAAGTTTTGACAAGTATTCTACAAGTTTTGTATGAAACTAGTATTTAACTTGTTTCTTGGTGTAAACGAGGGGTTAGAGGGCCAAAGTCTGCCTGGGTCGCGGGACTTATCTCATCACCGTGACCCTGGAACATAAAGGGCTAGTAAAGAACATCGTGAATTTAAAAGCGTCGTGTTCTGTAATCTGACATCGCGGGATTTCTTCATCAGGTAACCATGAGCCCTGGAACGTTAAAGGGCAATTAAAGGATTATCATGGTTTTTTGGCCCAGAACTGGCATAAGATTGAAGCGGTTTTTTATTAGCTACAATTAATTTACAGATTGACCTGCAAAGCTGATCGTACTCATCTGATACTCTGTGGTGATGAAACCTTTGGCCTACGACTAGCTGACAAACTTGTGGAACGGGGTGCTAGAAAACTTTGTGTGCATTTCAAAGGCCAATCTATGAGCTACCTTCAAATTAAGATACGGTAAATATTATCTCAGTTCATTATTTCTGATTAGTTTATCGACAAAATAATTTTCTTTTTTTTATATAAAACAGACACGTGTTTATAATTTTGCTAAATCAATGAATACTTTGCGAATATAAAACTCATCAGGTCGCTCGAGTTTGTTAACGTTAAGACCCGTTTTGCCAATTATTGTAAAAATATCGTAATACTCATTTTTTATTTACAGCATAAAAGAAATATCCATGATATTTTTTTTATCTATCTTTACCTTATTTATTTATATTTATACAGAGTGTTTGATATCCGATTACCGATGGTATAAGGGGAAAAGACATACCTAAAAAAAATTCGATCACTTTCAATAAATTATGTTATGATTTCTTCTTATTTTTAGATTATTGTTTCAGGGTATTTATATTTATAGAAAAAAACACAACAAATAATTTATATTAATAAAGTTCAATAAAAAATACATGAAATTGTTAGTATATAAATGTTAAAAAATTAACTTGTAATCTATTAAAATTATTTTACAATATTTTTAGATCATGGCAGCAATCCGGCGTTGAAGTTGAAATATTTTCTGATGACTTGTCTAATAAAGAAACTGACGTCAAGGCACTGATAAAGAACGCAAGTCGTTTTGGGTCCATTGAGGGGATGTATGTGACTATGAGTGATAAGCAGCAGGATATCGATGAAGATCTAATTGACAGTTTAGATATGATCTCAAGGGACCTGTGTCCGAATATTAAGTAAGTATAATCTTAAGCGGTGGCTTGGGCGAGAGGTAGAGGATATCATTTCCCTCACGTGTTTCGACTGCTCCCCATTCACTTCGCCTGCCTTCTCCTCCTTTCGCGCTCGACATTGGTCGAAGTCATGCTGCGAGGCGAGACCGAGTGTGAAGCGGTCGCATCCTTTTGCGAAGCAGTCATGCTCGTGAAGGAGGAGGTGGGCCGCGTGAGGGAGAGGACAGCGTCTTCCCTCCACCCCAGCCGCCTCTTGAGACGCCCGCGGCAACGAACGTCGCAGGACGATTTCCGTTCACCGCTGGCGCGGGCTCATGGACGATAAGTAATAGGCGACTCGCTGTCCGATCATGGACTCGGGATGGTTGTTGCAGATTTGAATAGTTAGTTTACGGAGTGCTGTTTCCTTCGGAATTGTAATCATTAGATCTTTTTTTACCTTATATTGTGTACCGACTCTAACCAGAGATTGTTGTTCGACAGATATTTCGCAGTACTTAACACCGGTGACAATATGATTGGAAAGGAAGTATGTCTTCGACGCGTACGGAATAATTTGCCGGCAACAATGTTGTCGCTACCTGAACTAAGACAAGTGAGTTTTTTATTTACTTCGGCTAATTTAATGTTCAGACACAAGATGTTTTGAAAATTGAATTTCAAACCGAGGAATTCTCATTCGATAAGGTGCAAGTAGCTCAGTTGCCATTGTCGGCGGGTGCCTTCGTGGAATACCTCATCGTTGTCTTATTTAACAAGCCACCATCGAACTTCTTTTTTTTTCTTACATAAAGCTCTATTTTCAAAACTATTTTTATATTTACGTACTCTTGTATTTCTTATATAAGGTTCTACCAACTAAGGTTTTAAAGAATAAAGGCATCCGCAATTTTCAATTTGTTCCTTTACTTTCAACAAAGTGAATTGATGCTGTTCGCAGGATTCTTGTTATGATGGTGCATGGTACCGCGGTGCAGTGGAGGTGACGGAGAAGGCGCTGCGTAGCGCTCACAGTGTGCTTCAAGCAACCCCGACACCTCCAGAACAAACCTCACTGTTGCAAGAAATCCTTGCAATCGCTGGTAATTTACGATTATTTAAATATAAATTGAAGAATAGAATCACTTCTCACAATTTCCACTCTTTTTTAGGATCATCAAATGAGGGGCAGGGCAGAGCGGGATGGCCTGTCAGATTAGCATTAACTAAAATCCACGGTGTCCTTCAATAGCCCTTTACGTGCCGGGGTCACGGTAATTCGTGAGTCCCACGAACTCGGCAGAGGTCACTGCAAATTACATAAGATCAAAACAACAAATATAACATTGTGTGTCCCATGGCTACGTCAAATGCGTCCAACTGTGCGCTCTCTCGCCTTTTAAATGGTTCTTTGCTCTCTTGGTGAAAAATTTACTATTGTGATTCATTAGGCAGTATTAAAAGGAGTTCATTATTTTTCTCTATTTTAACAGGTGTAGCCGTAACTGCTGATACGGACACGAATACAACTTTGATGGAACTGGGAATACAAAACGACAAAATACCATTAATTTATAATTTCTTAAGAATTAATTATAATGTAGTGTTTGAAGAGAAGGAAATACCCATGATTACCATTGACACGTAAGTACACATTCTAGATAGCAGCAATATTCTGAATATATTCAATATTCGACTGGCCTGTTTGTGTAGTGGTTAGTGACCCTGACTGCTACGCCGGAGGTCGTGGGTTCGATTCCCACCCAGGACAAATGTTTGTGGGATGAGCATGATCATTTCTTCTGTGTCTGGGTGTAATTTATCTATAATATGTATGTATTTAGACATATATAAGTATAGTATATACCAGTTGTCTAGTTACCCATAACACAAGCTCTGCTTAGCTTGGGACTAGATGGCGTTGTGTGATAGTTGTGGAATATTACTATTATTATTCTCCTGGCTGGTTAGTTCATGAATTTCTATACATATCATTCTGATAACAACCTTTGTATAGAGAACATGCTGATAGTTTAAAAAAAATAATGAAGTATTGCATAGAGCAATGCTCCACACGAAAAAGCCTTGCTTAACGATCCTTCCATCAAACAATCGTTGCCATGTCATAACGGTTCGACTACACCAAAATGATTGCTGTAAGCCAGGGATACTAGGGGATGTGCCACAACATAGGTTGGTGACATGTCAAACGAAGTCGGCCGATTTCGCCGGAAAAATGTGGCGACAACGCGCAACTTATGTCCGCCGCGATATTAGACGATGTCGTGCGACTTCGCGGAACTTCGTCGGACATTATGTAACGCCAGATATCTGGTGACATCTGGCAACGGTGTATCCTTAGCTTTAGAAATTGCCCGTGCTGAGTCAATGCTTACCGTACCCTATTCCCCTTCAACTGAAAATATTTTATCTTTATCTCTCATACCGTAACTTGAATTATTTTTTGCGTTTCTTAATGTGTTGATTGTTCAATTTTTTTTAAGGATTCAGCAGTTATCAAAATCTATCATCAAGTCAGACTTCCCAGAAACCAAGGGTTTGTCTACGTTCTTCACCTTCGTCGACTCTGATGAACTGCTTGCTACCACCGACTTCGTGAATTTGCCGACACTCATCAACAATGCAGAAACGGTAAAAATCTTATATAACTTTATTAAAAGTTCTCATTTTAGATGTCAAGATTTAATTGCAAGTTTGCCTCTATTCAAGTCTCATCTATTCCTTTTGTTCTGTGCGGTTTAAGAGGGTGTATTCTGAAAGTTGGCAACGCCGCAAATATTTGTTAAATATTATCAAGTTTTAATTATTTTGGCAATGTTACTGTATGGAAATGAGAAATATCGCTCTGTAGTGCACTAAAAATTGATAAGGGAATGCGATAATTAATATTGTAATACCGAATATATAGTTTTAGACAATGATATTATTAATGAATAGATACGTAACATATACGACATTCTATCTTCAAAAATGGCACACTAACGCACACATGAATAACTAAATATTGCAATAGCAGACTACATCACGCTTAGTCGCTAAAGTAGGATGACATCCCAAGCGATAAAGAGACAAATATAGTCATGGTTTGTCAATTGACCACATTTGAGTGCGTCACTTTCTGAGCGCGTATAACGTATCTAAACCTTTTTACTTATAATATCATTAGTTTTCGATGTAAAAAAGTATTTGGAATTAAAAACCTGAAACGGTTACAACAACAAATTCAGTGTTTTAATTGTTTAGTGACCTACAGAGCGATTTTTAAAGTTCCATAGCCAAAAGGCAAAAAACGGAACCCTTATAGATTCGTCATGTCTGTCTGTCTGTCTGTCCGTCCGTTTGTCACAGCCACACATCCTGTTAAAACTTGGTAAGTAGATGTATTATGTGAACCACAGTAGGATATTTACACAAAAATAAACTAATTTTGGAGGTTGCCCCATACTTACAATTGAAACTAAAAAAAAGCTGTAATTTGGTGTAAATATACGGATTTGTTGTGCCGAAAAAGTGGTAAAATAAAATCTCGTCAAATATTTTTTTTTTAGGGTACCTCCTGGTGGAGATGTTATTTTTTTTCTTGTGTACCCCTTAGTGTGGGGTATCATTAAATAAGTCTTTAAAAATATTGATCATTTTCATTAACAAATTTTTGATAAAAATATTCGTTTGGGAAACATTAAGCTTTAATTTAAAGTGCTAATTTTTGCTCGACTCGAGTGTCCCCCCTCTACCAGCTAAACGGTTATGTTTGGGGGTGTGAAAAAATTCACAATAGTAGTAAATATAACGTAGTTTGAAGGAAAATTATCATGAATAAGTAGGCTTTACAAATTTAAGAGTAATAGTCGACCAACTTATTAAATGTACTTGGATAACATATTTTCCTAAACAAAATGCATCAAAGAACATGTTCTTCAACTGCAAATGTAAGTTTGTCAACTTTAATTAATTAAAATTAAATTCAGCGAATCAGTTTAGTTAGTTCGCATAAGCATTTTGATGGGCAACTACGGAACCCTACACTGTGCGTGGCCCGACACGTACTTGGCCGGTTTTTGTTTATGTTTAATATGTCATTAATGGTAAACCGCAATTTACCTCTCAAAGTTACAACCAACAATATGAACTTTTATACTATGTTACTTGCTGCTACGGAGCCCTTAATGGGCGAGTCCGACTCACACTTGGCCGGTTTTATTTTTATTTTCATACAATAAATTGGCCAAATTAATTAAAATTTGTAAATATTTGACAGCTAAGTTATAATTGCGATATGCGGGCTCTGACGTCCGTCTGTTCTGGGGCCAAGGTCGTGCCTGTTCAGTCAATATGTTGAATATTGTAATTGAGCGAGTGAACCTGACGTACTTAGCCTAACTTAATATTTTAAATTCGAAAGTAAGTTTATTTGTTGCCTTTTCACGCCCAAACCATTGAACCGACCATCCGGAAATGAATGAACTTTGTCAAGTGTGCAAAGACGGACTTAGACCAGACCTTCCAGACTGAAAAGAGGTCCTGTTCACGAAGAAAACGATTCGAATTAATCGTTAAATGTTTAGTTAACTTCATAGAATAATTCGGTTTCATCAGGGTAACTGCTTCTCCATACGCATTGCCCACCGCGCCGCGAGCTCCAGATAAACACAGTTACCTACGAAACCTTAAATAATCAAATCAAAAATCGTTAAAATATGTGTCAGACAGTATTAGCGGCCACTTAAGTCACATAAATCACACACAAAAAGTTTTTTGTTATAAATTAATAATAATTAAGTTTTTATTTGTAGTTTCAATAATTATAATATTAATATAGTTTATTATAGTAATTATAACCATTTTTTATACAAATAACAGCATAATGTATTTACATTTAAACTTACAGTACAACAAAGTACTTAGTAGAAGGCAGTACTTCTGGACACGGCACGTAATGTTAGGAGGTTCCTCTCTCAAGCGCCCTGACCGCCCGACGTCCCGGACCCTGTTCCCAATGCTGGTGGATTGCTATTTTTTCCCACGTTTTTATACACTCACTTTTCTTGTTTGTTTGTATGTTTGTTTGTCGTTCCGGTTGGACTTTTGCAACGAAATTTTGGGGCACTTTCGTATCTTTGTAAGGTACATCCACGATCTATACACGTCATGTATATCCTTTAAATAATCCCTTAAATAATATACGCCCCCACGTTATAAGTGGCCCCTCTCTCAGCCCCGAAGGGTTATTTTATAATTTGTAGAAAATTTAAAAACGTGTGTTTTTAGATATTTTATTTAATATTTTTAAATGTTTTTATTATTTCTTTTTTGTAATAAATAATAGAATTTATTCATAAATCTTTTACAAAGAGGGGTGTACAAAGCCACAAAACAATACTTAATAATATATTGTAAAAAATAATGCCTGCATAAAGATCAGTGTATAACTAAATTATAATAAGTACAAGATCATCTGACATAAGAATTTAATGTACTTACATGTAGCGACCTTCCTGAACTAATTTTATTCAAACATGTGTTTCGGGTCATCACTTCATTGCAATAATATAAATGGTATAGTATAATTATTTTTTTCCAGGATTAATATAAAAAATGCATAGAACACTTTATCGACTAACAAATAAGCATACTTTAGAAATATTATAAAACTATTTTAAACTACATATCAAGCAATTATCGAAGAAATCTTTGTTTTAATTGAATTAAAACTAGGTCAAATTACGGGTGTAGGGTCCGCTCGCCCCTTGGATCTTGCCCCTTATGATTAAAATGACCGACTCGCCCCGTATTTATTTATTTTGGTGTACCCACTCGCCCCTTGCGGCATTTCCATTAAAATTTAACCAAGAAAGGTACAGTCAGACAGAAAAATGCTTACAGTAAAAATAACACTATGTTTGATTACTTTAGTCAACTATATTTGTAATCTCAAAAACTCGTCGTGATACTTGTGATTTTGTGTTGGTTTGTGCTACCTGTAGAGAGTGTCGTATTACGTCGTAAATAATTAATTTGATAAACCACATTTTCACAAAAAATTTAAGAATATCGCGAAAATTAGACAATAGCTGTAATCAACAAAAGTACTAAGCAAGCATAAGTTCGAAGTTGAAAAATTACCTGAAATTGTCTGTTCTTTGACTTACCAACAGAAGTACTAGGTATCAAGAGTTCAAAGTAATATTTATTTTAATATTTCTCGATTACCTGAAATTATCTTGTTCATTCACTTACCAGAGAAAGTACTAGGCTAGCATAAGTTCAAAGTGGTAATATTTTGAGGTCAGTTGCAAAAATTGTAAAGTTGATTATTTGTTACTTAGTGGATACAATCGTACCCAAACAGGTTATTAACGTGAGTGTTTCAACAACGTCTAAAGAGGCACTCGATTTGAAGCTGGATCACACGCTTGATTCGGAAGACAGTTCTTTTAGAGGTAGTGAGTATTGTAAGGCGTTCTTCTATCAAGGTCCCTGCCTACCGATAACCCGGACCTAGTTCCTGATTTAACAAAAACTTTTAACTAATAAACTACCTACCTAGAATTATATAAATACATACCGGTTTTACATAGCCTAGTAGTTAAAGTATTTAGTAGCCTTTATATCTACTCAAAAATATGACTACCATTTTGTACTTATGTTAGCCTAGTACTTTTGTTGGATTGTCAAAGAACAAGACAGTTTCGGGTAAACTTTAGAATTATTTAAATACAGACTACCTTGAACTCATGCTAGCCTAATACTTTTTGTTAGCTTCAAATAGCCTCGCCTCACTGGTGTTAAAGCCAGTAGGGAGAAATGGGAATAGACGTTCGAAGTTGTAAGAAAACATCATTTATTTAAATATTTAAAAACTTGTGTTGCTAACAGTACTTTTAACTTATTAACAATCGGGGGCGAGTGAGCGTATCTAAAATTGAAGGGGGCGAGTCGGTCATTTTAATCATAACGGGCAAGATCCAAGGGGCGAGCGGACCCTACACCAAATTACGAGTATTAGCACATATGACATTTTCAAGGTTTCACATGTCAACTTTAAAATAGATACACGTGCATTTTTTGTCAAGGTAGCTAGTCACATACATAATTATTTGCAATGTTAATGATAGAGACCTAAGTGACGAGTAACAAAGTATTGGATTCGTTTATTACATTTTATACGGAAATGATCGGAACAACTACATAGATACAGATTGGCTGATTGGTTAATCTACCTACATACAATCTAATATAGAAACAAGGAAAACTACTGTTTGAGAATAAATTAAAACAGTTAAATGATTACTAAAAAGGTACATTGATTTAATTAATTGATGTAGTTGTCTACTGCATATGAGGAATCGTTAAGGAAATTTAACTTGTTATACATTATACTTAACAGTCAATATACTTAACACTCAACTTTGTGTAATTGCATAATGTTAAAATTAGCTCTACCCGTCGACCATTCTGTAGAAAATACATTAATAGTAATTATGTGAAAACGTTGTTGATTGTACGTTAAAATACATTATTGTTAATTCACTTAGATTTAAGACTTAATGTACAATTGTTGGTTTTCCCTTATAAAATAATATAAAAATATTTTCGTGCCGGGCAACTAACACCACTAGCTTTGATTATATAATGTCATCACTAGTAGCATGGTCACATTTCCTCTTGGCGCGTTTACACGTCGCGCATTGGGAGGGAGAAGATTTATGTTTGCATTCCTTGGACGAATGACCTGTTTCTCCACAAGGGTTGTACGTAGGAGTTGTTTCTCGGCAATATTGGGGTGCATTTGTCATTGTCACATCTCTCGCACCGTGTAACTACCTATTAGTATGTTTACAAATCGTACTATGAACTTGTTCTTGAGAATAAAATTATGTTAATAAAATAATTTGAACTGTTACAGAGAGACGATGAATTTGATACAAGTCTGATATACCTGTGTGTGGTGCCGGGCATGGAAGGTCACCATGAGAGGTTCCGCGTGCTGTGTGAGCGTCTCAAGCTGCCGGCGCTGGTGCTGCAGCTGGGCCTCGACGAGCCAAATGAAACCGTACAAGAAACAGCCCAGAGATTGACAGAGGTATGAAACGTTGTCCGTCAAACTTACCCTGGGAATTTAATAGTTACCAGTTACTTTACATATTCGTTTGGTTTGCATTGATTTCGCACTGGTTATTTTTAACCTCGTACTCCATTTCATAGTCTAGAAACTGACTTGCACTTTTTATCTTATTCAGGTCTTCATGAAGAGGATGGGATTTAAGAACCAGTTCTATCTCTTGGGATATGAAAGTGGGATTTTCATTGCTTTAGAAATGGCAGCTATCTTGGAAAGTCGTGGTAAGACATTATTTTGTGAAAAACAAAAAAAGTAATGCAGATTGTTTTTCAAAGCACAATTGTAACGTAAAATATATATTTATAGGTATGACTGGTACAGTTTACTGCGTCGGGTATGCGCCGGACGAGTTTGATAAGTACATTGAAGAGCAACTCGCAGAGTATAAAACAGAAGAGCAACTGCAAGATGCCGTAGCGCGTCACATGTTCACGTTGATGGCAGGAGGAGACACGACAGGTCTAGATAATGCGCTGCAGACTGCGACCACATGGCCACAGAAAGTAGACGCGTGTGTGCGGACTCTATTAGGACGAGTATCACATTCGGCGCAATACGCGCGTGCGCTTATCGACACTATGCTGTGTCGTGTGAAGCGCGCGCGCGGCTTCGTTCCGCGGGTGCAGGCGCTGCGCTCCCAGCTGGTGCTGCTGCGCGCCGCGTCCGCGCACCCCGCCCCCGCGCCCCTCGCACTGCAGCTTCACTCGCAGCGTCCAGTCGTCGTGCACCAACTGAGTGCGCCGCTAGCGCATGCACCCTCTGACCTACAATGCGCGGCTATTGTAAACACTTACTTAGACCCCGCATTACTCGATACCTTTAATAAAAAGAATATTTGTAACACTTATCTCAGAAACGCCGCTACCTTCATGGAACTTGAAAAGGAATAAAAGATAAATTATAATCATTTATTTGCAATAAGAAGTGGTACGGTGTAGGTGTTTAAGAAAATTATAAAAAAAAACTTACATTTACTTATGTGATGTAGCAAATAAAAACCATTGTGAATGTAAGAATTGTTTTTTTATTAATATTATCCCAAAGCTGGGTAAAGATCTCCATTAATGCAGATTTCGAATTGACTTAACGCATTAAATGTGAACACAAAGTACTAGGAGAACAGGATCATAAAGAAAGTGTTGGTGTCGCCGTCTTGATTGTACTCGACTTGCACAAAGTGTATAAATTTGAACCTTTTTTAACATTGCTCTGCACTATAGGATGAGACATATTATGATGATGTGCACCGACTATAGGTTTGTATAGAATTAAGATATTTAAATTATTAGGTACTAGATTCTGCCAGCGACTTCGTACGCGGATCCTGTTGCTTATACGACAACAGGGAGTACTCATCAGGCTAAACAACTCTTGTTAAGACGTCATTACTGTATATGTAATAGTGTAACTGGGCTCTTGGAGTTCCACATCAGGTGTTCCATATCTTCAAATTTATTTTCTTAGCAGAAAATGCTCATCACGTGGAACAATTTTTGCTATGGCGCTATTTTTGTATCTCTTGTAGTTTAGCTGATCTATTGCAGTTCTACGTCAGGTGTTCAAGTTTTAAAGATAAATTATAGGCTATATGTTGCCCAGACTTAATAGCTATACAAAAAAAAAAAAAACAACAAAATCCATTCAGTAGTTCCGAAGATTAGCATGTATGGAGTAACTTCTCCCATTTTCTTAACATTTCCCTTCACTGCTCTGCTCCTATTGATTGTAGCGTGATAAAAAGTATACTATAACCAGCGCAGGAGTATGAAAAATAATTGTACCAAGTTTTGTCAAAATCCGTCGAGTAGTTTTTGTTTCTATAACGGTTATACAGACAGACAGACAGACAGACGGACAGACAGACAGACACTAATTTTATTAATTGAATTTTTGGCATCAGTATCGATCCCAAATCAGCCCCTGATAGTTATTTTGGAAATATCGGTACATATTTCATGGACAGAATTGACCTCTCTACAGATTTATTATAAGTATAGATAGATAGAAGACAGAGGCGTAGCTATCGCCGTATCAGCCGTATCAATTATACGGGGCCCCCAAGTGACAAGGGCTCCGACGATTGTAATAAAAATAAAAACATAAAATATTGCTCTTATGTGAAAACTTATAGCGGCCATAAAGCCTCAACTATTGAACTCATATCATAGCTCAATTTTCAAAACGGCTATATTTATGTAGTTGTCATAACTACGCTTAGTCTATCATCATTCTCAATTTTCTGGCTCCCTTCAAAATTCTCTTAATGAGAAGGGCCCCAAACAAGTTTTGATACGGGGCCCCTTCTGGCCTAGCTACGCCACTGATAGAAGATTTCATAGTAGACACACTATCTGTAGTAAGAAATGTTAGAGGCCCTATCCATGAGTTTTCCCGTTGTTTTGACGTAAAGTGAACTGGAACTTACGTTGATTTGAAGGGAAAAAAATGGTACTCATTTACACACCAGAAGCGCTTTGTAAAGAATGAAAGAAAATTGTGTTTATTGGCACAAACTTAAAACTTAGCCATACAAAAAAAAAAGTTATAAAGAGAGAGTAGATGGTAAAAACAGAGGATATAAAAATAAAAAACTTAACAATTTAATGCCAAAGGGCCTCAGCTCAGTATATGCCAGATGACAACACAAAGTTTGCCATCTGACGCTGATTTTCAGCTGCAGCCCACAATGTTTGTAATGGGGAAGACAACTGTCAAAGTGACGCTGCGGCCGACCGACGAACGTAGCGATGACAAGCGAGACCTACAGTGCGGTACGCGACGCACCTTCGTTTTAGAACTGTCCGTGTTGCTGATGACAGTGTCCCAACATGGTGCTACATAGAAAATAATGTATACTTGTACGCCCGACCTACGTACGCGACCGAATTCAGCGTGGCACTATTGTAAGCTTCACAGAGTCGAAGCGTAGCGCATAGCAACATCACTGATGACAGCGTCACGCTGCGCTGTGGTGCTCTATACAATAATGTGTTCTATATTATGCGTACGTCCAATCGACATACGTAACCGACAAATGGCAAACAGTAATGACTGTTGAATTACAGTATGCACGGAGAACACTTGCTATCACAGATGGTCATCCATACAAAGACGAACCTCGACAAGCAAGCCTTACCTGCAGGCGTAGCATGGTGCCGTAGAAAGGGGTTTTGTCGACGGAAGAATAGACAAAATGACAGAACGTAGAAATAATTTTAGCGTTTTAAGCATGGTAATGTAAAAAATATAGAAAATAAATGTTCTATTCTTCAATAGTGAATGAATGGTGTCATATTTGTGCAAAAAAACAGTCGATTTGTGTCGACATAACGATGAAATTACTTTGTCTATTCTTGGTAGAATAGAGATAGAATCGCCATGCTACGCGTGCTGCACGCGTAGCATGGCGCCGTAGGAACGGGTTTTGTCGACCGGAGAATAGACAAAATGACAGAACGTTAATTTTTTTTATCGATTTGAGCATAGCTATGTTTAAAATATAAAAAATAGGTTTCTATTCTTTGATGGTATACGAATAGTGTCATACTTGTTGCAAAAAAAAACGGTCGATTTATACATATAGAAATAACGATGAAATAACATTGTCTTTTCTTTGTAGAATAGAGATAGAATCGCCATGCTACGCGTGCTGGAATAGCTGTAATTATTTACTCGTATTACCCATACACGTATCTTTTTTTGGAACAATTTTCACATGACAAAGCTAATGTGGCATTTGACCAGTGATGTGTTCGGTCGGACGCTTTTGATAATAATTATGTTTTAGGTATCAGGTAATCTGTGGACTCTGTGGTATCAGGTAAAGGCAGTGGTCCGAACGGCGAGAGAACGAGTAACTCTCGGCGATTTTCTCTCTCAAGAAACGCACAATAAATGTACTTTCCGTGTAAACGAAAGAGATGCATAATATATTAATCGTTGCTCTCTGACTGTTTACACTGCCGGCGACGACTCGTTTTACTCGTTCTGTCGCTGAGCGACGAGCTTTCAAAAATTAACTCGCTCAGCGATGCTAGTTCAGCGATGCTCGCTCACTCGCTCTCAGTGAATGATGTCACATAAAGCGACCGCGGGCGTGTAGCGCGAGTAATCGCTCGTCGCACTTGAACACTCGCTGTCGCCCGGCGACAAAACTATCGAAACTACACTCGCTTCCCGCCGATCGCCAACTCTTTTTGGAGTGTAGGCATAGTTCTATTCGTTACTCGTTCATCGTCGGCGGTCGGACTACTGCCAAATGATACCATATACTTTTTTTACAACCGATAATGCGAAATACAAGGTACAAGCTAGTAATAAACTTTTCAGATTTTGAACAATGGTTATTTATGTACATCTTAATTACCAGAAATTCGAATAACAACTACTACATAATTATTCAAATTTGTTTTTCCACAATTATTTGGGTATTTGAATATATTCTTACGTAAAAGCACATTATTTAAGTACGTAAAATTAACATACAATTAACCCTATCATTGTATATATGCTAAACTCTTGCAAAAACGCTTACTTTTGCTCTATTTGTCTGAAGTGTGCCGTTTGTTACATTAGGTAGGTCACCCTTTGTAATTTAATCAGTACCATAAATGCAGTGTAAGTTCGGGGACGGTTCGTATTAAATATTGGGATAGAAATAAGTGTTTCAATTGTCTTTTGCGTTTCTGGACCGAGGAAACCTTTCCACTAAGGACTGTGCTAGGGACAAGGAATGAATCGACGGCGCTACGTGTTCCACGCGCTCGACAAGGAAACTGATGGAGCCCCGGCTCCGTAGACTTTGGCCTAACATAACGGGGGTGAAACTCCGGACATAAGAATTTGTTAATTAAATTTAACCGTCGTACCAAAAAAACTTTTAAACGTCTGTTGAACACTTGTCTAAAAAATGTCAGATTATGACGGGGAAATAAGGTCCGTTTTGCAATCACACTTTTTTTTAGATAAGTGTTCTACAGATGTTTAAGTTTTTGTAGTGAGGCTGTAACCATTTTACCGATTCTGCGACGATTCATTTATGCCTGGTTCATCGATAGAACCTTTCACCTAGGGACGTTTCGCCAACAGGACGATTCGTTTCATCAATGACTCTTTCAACAACGGACGTTTTTCGACACGACGGTTAACCTATAACTCTTTAAACTCTTTAAAACTTATCATCTTCATCATCCAAAAGTGCGTTGTTCAAAGAGTCTATTGATGAAACGGATTTAAACGAATCGTTGTATCGGCGAAAAGTCCAAAGGGGAAAGAGTCAATCGGTGAAACGGCTATAAGTGAATCGTCCTGTCGACGAAACGTCTAATGGTGAACCGGTCGTCGGCGAATCGTTGCAGAATCCATTTTACCACAAGAAAGATAAACATCTGTTGAACACTTGTCTAAAACAGCTGTCAACGTCAAAACGACATTTTACGTTGATATGAGAGTCATTTTGCAGTTACACTTTTTCTAGACAAGCGTCCAACATTCCGATGTTTTTCTACCGATGTCTTTCTGTGTTAAGGCTGCAAAAAGTTAATCCGTAACTTACAAGTTTGTAAATGTGCAGTATTTAAGATTTTTTGCTACCAGTAAGCGCAATTGAAAACCATGGTGTTTCGTGTTTCCGTAAAAACTTGTATTAGATTTTTATCTTATAATGTACAGGGAGTACTATTATTAAGATTTAAAACGTGATATTTACCATGTTTATTATTTGCTTTGAGTATCCGATATTTCAGCGCTATTGCAAGCGCCACGATCACGATTGAACTGGAGTTATTGCGGGTGGATGTTTATGAAGGAGTCGTTTGAACCAAACTCCTACTTTTCGGGGTGCATCTGTACCCGTGAATGACCGACTCGAGCTCCTGGGCATGGAGTTGACTTCTAGTCTTAACTTTGGCGCCACCATTCAGTCCAAAGCCCAACTTGCGGCCAAAAAGCTGGGCATCCTAAATAGAGTGAAGCGGTACTTCATGCCTGGACAGCTTTTCACACTTTATAAAGCACAAGTCCGATCCTGCATGGTGTACTGCAACCACCTTTGGGATGGCTCAGCTAAATATCAACTTGCCGCTCTTGACTCAGTGGAACGCAGAGCTAGGAGGCTCGTTGGCGACGTTAAATTGGTGAATGCCAAGCTCCATAGCTTGGCTCATCGCCGCAAAGTCGCTTGCCTGTCGGTCTTCTACAGACTGTACTTCGGAGAGTGTGCCCAAGAACTCCACGACCTCATCCCACCAGCCCCCTTCTATCATCGCACATCCAGACGCACGGCAAACTACCATCCTTTCCTTATTGCTATACCACAAATTCGCACTAAGCGTTGCCAAACGTCCTTTATAATGAGTACAGCGAAGGAGTGGAACTCTCTGCCTGCGTCTGTGTTTCCGAACGCATACAACCCTAATATCTTCAAAGCTCGCTCCATCGTCGACCTTTTCTTAGTCATTCCTGACCTGGACTAAGGTCAAGAGCAAACCCATCTCACATAAAAAAAAAAAAATGAGCAGAAACATCGGACTACTCTCCTTGTTGTTCGACACTATTTTAATATCGAAAACTCAAAAGAAATAATAATCACGGTAAGGGCTTACCGTGATTATTATTTCTTTTGAGTTTCAAATCTTAATAAAGTATTAGTGACCATTCAGTCTCAAAACTTATGTACATAATATGTAGTAGTTAGCAAAATTAAAAAATGTACACTTTCTCGATAAATAACTGGGCATTCATCAAAATCAACCCGACTTTGGTTGAACGGTCTATCGAGACCATTGGCTCTAGTTACCGTTGCTATATCCCTAATAAACACTTTAATTTATTTTACCTTAATGTTTAAAGAAACGTCTACAAGAACGGCTACACGATGACACCGACACCGCAGGAGCACGCAGCACCCGAGGGTATCCCCACCGCGCCGGCACACAGCGGCGAGAGGGTCGTCATCTCTGGCATGTCGGGACTCTACCCTGACTCGCACAGCGTCAGGGATCTTCAGAACATTCTGTATAATAAGGTATACTTTCATATCAATTTCAATACACTTTTTGAAAAACTTAAAATCATATTTTGTAACAATATCGAGTAGTTTCACAATAATATCGCAAGTAGTATTTATTTGAAAACAGATATAATATAGATGGGTTGAATGTAGAGTCGAGCATTTGTTTGAATTGTAGATGAGATGAGAGAACATGACCATTTCCAGAGGGAAATGAAATGAAACAAACTAGAGAGTTTGTGCATCAATGTATTATGAAAGACGCAGGTGAAACCTCGGACAGAAGTTAATAAATATGTAAAATAAAATTCTATTCTATCCTATCGTACTTAGCCACGTGAAAGCTGAAAAAGATAAGCAAATCAAGTATCTTGATTTGGCTACGATGGCACATTACACATATCGACAACCTCGCTGTTGTCGATTCAGCGATGATTGTGCCGATGGTCGAGTCAGCCAATGACTCAATTGCCAAGAGCCTCGACAAACATGTAAAGAGGCTCTCGATAGGCAGCTGGATGAAAGGTCTGATTCAGAAAGCAGTTCTTCTGGACACGGTGCGCATTGTTATGAGGTTACTTTCTCTGGAGCCCTGACCGCCGGTAGCTAGGACCCTGTTCCTGATACTGATGCGCCACAGTGCACAGATATTTTATAACCTGGATTAGGTAACACATAATGCGCCACACTAAGGGTGAACCTCCTCGCTGCGCTCCGGAGGTTCACCCCCAGAATCCTTAGTGTCGCTTCGCGATTCAATACGCCCGTGACGTAAGGCAATGCTTTACTCCCTTGGTGCGTAATCTACTATTAACCCGATACTACATAAATATGCGTTTGTGTGATAATTTTTGAGTTGTTGCTTGCAAAGCCGCAGCCAACGGCTGGTCGATTATCGATTGGTCGCAAGGGGACTTTGCTTTAGGCCTATGACATCAAAACTTGGTATCAAATTCTAAAGAATTCAATTCGTATTTGATTTCGAGAGTATGGCACTCGTGGTCTTCAGCTGAAAATCAGCCTCAGTTGGCAAACGTTGCGTTGCCATCCATATGCTGAGCTGAGGCCCTTTGGCATTAAATTGTAAAGTTTTTTTTTTAATCCTCTGTTTTTACCATCGACTCTCTCCTTATAACTTTTTTTTTTGTATTATTTAGTTTTAAGTTTGTGCCGATAAACACAATTTTCTTTCTTTCTTTTTAATGTTTTTTGCAATATAATACAGATCAACCCGTTATCAGAGGAAGCACTCCGATTCGAGTGCAAAATCCCCGAAGTGGTGCAGAACTCGGGCACCGTGCCCGGGCTTCAATACTTCGACGCACAATTCTTCAAGGTGCACTACCGGCTCGGGTTCACCATGGACCCTATGGCCCGCAAGATACTGGAGCAGGCCTATCAGGCCATTTATGATGCGGGTTAGTTCACTTCCATAATACAAATCATTGCACCTTGAATTTTATGAAGTGCTTGAAGCACGCCAACACAGAAATATAGACCTGGCTGAAACACTGGTAGACACAGACAAACTGGTATGGAACGAAGGCAGACCACCAGCCAGTATTTAACAATGCATTTTTTTTTGTTTTAAATTGAAATAGAGGATCATTATGTGATATGATAACAGTTAACTTAAGTTAAGTTGATCTTATTCGTTTTAAAAACCCCGCAACTCTATTCCCAACCACTGGATCTCTTGACGGCCAGAATAAATTGTGGCAACCCCCAGAAAAGCATTGAAGCCATGACATTTGAAACCCCGGATAATAGATATAATTACTGTCTTGGAATTTGCAGCGACACGAATAAATAAGAATACGAATGTCGCACAAAAAATATTACATCCCTTGCCTCCATTAAATTAAGGAAGAGATTTTTATTTTTATTTTATTCAATAGGTACAGATACAGACAACAGATCAAGATAATACATAAATAATACCCTTAATAATATAAATTAAGTGGACCTGAAGTCCAATTACAACTGTACAACATTCATAATAACAAGCCTCGTTTTTAAAGTTCAAAATCAAATTTCAGTAGTTACATACTTGTTATAAAGTTTTTAACACATGACTAATTAATAATGAAAGAAGTAATTACGAATAAGACTTGAACAATCTATAAAATCATACAGCGTTACAGATCTGTCTCTAATATTACTCAAGCATAAACTTTTGGTAGAAAGGATAGTACTCAAGTATCTTTTTATTAAAAATCTCAGAAACACTTTTTTTTTTAAATTTTGAACAGATTTTATACAAATACGGCAACATTTTCTTTCTGTATAAAATAAAAAATAATCTACTTTCGTTAAAAAAAAATCATGTTCGACTTCAAAATAAACTACATAAAAAACCTTTATTTATTTTAGGTATAAATCCAGAAGAACTTTCTGGAAGGAAGATCGGAGTGTACATTGGTTCATGTTTCTCCGAAACTGAAAAGGTTGCCTTTTATGACCCTGGATTTAGAACTGGTCTTGGAATTGCTGGGTAAGTAAAGACACTTTTTAACACTGGGTTTAGGCTATCACGGTTTATTTCACAATTTAAAATGTCACTTACGGGATATCTTCCGTGATTATTAATTGTTTTGAGTTCCCGATATTTAGAGGCTGTGTACGCCATGATCGCGGGAATGACTGAAGATTGCGGGTGGATGGAAATAAATTGTTAGGAGCAGACAAATCTGTCTATCCTCTTTCTCTGTCTCTTACTACGCGCACTATTGGAACTCGACACTAAGTCACGGTAATACACACTCACAGTATACAAGTTCTGTGAAGTTTTTATTAATAATCACGGAATACAAATAATAATCACGGAAGATATCCCGTAAGTGACATTTTAAATTGTAAAGACACTTTTCTTTTAAAATGAATCGTTACCAGTCTATGAGAATTTTACTGCAGCTACGAAAGTTGCAGTAAAATTCTCATCGCATCAAGCATTTTTAGACACGAATTTAATCTATTTCAATAGGCAAAGATTTTTGTAGCTGAAGATTCATCCACCGTAGCATAGACCATGCCCGGGTCGATGGCGCGTTGTGCTTACGCGCGCCTCAGAGAGATTTTTTTTCAATATTCTAACTGACGGACTAAAAACATTTACGATTTATTTCTGCAATAAACTACCCTAGTGTTCTGTTAATTAGATGCAGCAAAACAATGTTCGCAAACCGTATTTCCTACTGGCTGAACGCGAAGGGACCTTCGATGTCCATCGACCTGGCGTGCTGCAGTTCCACCGCGGCGCTGGAACAAGCGTACCTCGCTATAAGTCGAGGAGAATGCGAGGCGGCCATCGTCGGCGGCTCTTACTTGTGTCTGCACCCACAGTCTGCTGTTCATTACGGAAGGTACTATTAGAACAATTCTCGCTTTTCTACTAATTAATATAGACAAAGAGATAAAATAATTATTTTCTATGGTTACAGGCTTATGAATCTTTGTAAGGATGGAAAAACTAAATCATTTGATGAAAATGCGGATGGATGTGCTAAATCTGAGGCGATTAATGTTTTGTTTCTGCAAAAAGCAAAAAACGCCTTAAGGTAGGATCAGTTTTGTACAATATCTATAACTCCAGGACAAACCGGTTTCCGAAAAGGCTAATAGACCACATAAACACGCTGCGGCAAGTTATACAGAAGACCGAGCAAGTTATACTTTAACTTGCTTGCTAATGTTCAGCATTTGTAGACTATGAGAAAGCCTTTGATTCGGTGGAGACGTAGGCAGTGTTAGAATCTCTTCAACAATGCCGTATTGATTAGCGGTGCCGAAACATGGTCTTCTAATATTAAAACCTAAAAAGCCTAAAAAGTAAATTGCATATAGTTCAACGAGCTATGGAGAGGCTATGCTCTTCTTTTCTGTATAGGTAAACAATTATTGTTGGTAAAAGTAGTTAAATAAAACGGCGAAATGAATTTAATCATCAAATATATCAAGGGCACCCCAAAGATCGTTCAGACTAATGATACAGATCCAGATCCAAAAAACTAAAATATTCACCAAACATTCAAACAAACTCAGATGAAACAATTAACTACCACCTCTGCCATACTTACCAAGACCTGCCATCTTTTAAATCGACCCTAAATTTCTTCTACGCAAATGTAAGAAGCATAAAAAGACATGGTAAATTCGACGAACTTCAATGCATAATAAAATCGGTCAAATGTACTACCCATATTATTATATTAACTGAGACATGGTTCAAATCCAGTGAAGACGCAGATCATTTCCAACTGCCCAATTATACCCACTATTATAATGTCAGAACGGATTCCAGGGGTGGTGGTGTGTCCATCTATGTACACAACACTCTTAATCACAGCAAAGTGGATGAAGTATACGTCGGAGGAATCAACTACTTATGGATACGCCTCGAAAGACACGCTTTAAACATAGGAGCTGTCTACAACCCAGGAAACAATAACACGAGAGAGTTTCTCGAAGTATATTCATCGCAACTGGCTAAACACCGGTCTATCGTTTTCGGCGATTTTAACATCGACCTCTTGACAAAAAATTCTAAGACCAAACACTACCGAGATTCTGTGGAAGAGTCTGGATACAATTTTCTTAATATTATCCATGAAAACTACAGCACGCGTGAAACTGCTTCCACAAAAACAATCCTTGACCACGTGTGTACCAACCTTAAGGACAAAAACTTCGATATGGTCATTATTGACTCGCCTATGTCTGATCACAAGCAAATTTATCTAAGTGTAAAAAAATACAAGAGACCACCAAAGGCTCGTGTAAAATATGAAGCGATCGACTATGAAAAACTACACGAAAGCATCGCACTCGCAGAATACTCGACAACTGACAACACTTACGAGAACTTTGAGAAATATCTAAAGTGTGGTATACATGGTAGTACAACGGTCAAAACAAAAATCTTAAACCCACCGCGCCAAGACTGGATATGTAGAGAAGTAACAGACAAAATCACGAGAAGAAATGAAATATGGCATAAATTGAAGCAAGACCCAAATAATGAAGAGATCAAAGAAAGTTTTAAAACTGAAAGAAAGATAACAGCTGAAACAATTAGGAACAATAAGAAAAAGTACTACTATGAGGCATTTATGAAACATACTGCAGACCCTAAAAAGATGTGGAACTTAATAAACACATTGTCTAATAATAAAATCAAGTCACAATCCACTCCTCCAAAACTGTTAACTGAATCTGGACCTTTAACAGATGGTAACGAAATTTGTGAGACATTTAATCGTTTCTTCTCTACTATTGGTTCCACTTTGGCCAACCGCATTCCTACACACCAACAACAACATAAAACACTAACAATGCCTGAAACCCAACCATGTAACAGAGAACTCACAAGTTTCACACCATGCCGAGCAAGCGAAGTAGCCAAAATTATCAAGAATCTTGATACAAACTGCAGTGCCGGTATCGACGGTTTATCTACCAAAGCCATCAAATGTGTAAGTGACCTAATCGTGGACAAACTGACCGACTGTATAAACATACACCTTGCCAATGGAATATTTCCAGACCAACTCAAAGTAGCCAAAGTTACCCCAATATACAAATCTGGTGCCAAAACGGACCCCAATAACTACAGACCCATCTCAGTTCTTCCGATTATATCTAAAATATTTGAAAGGGTCCTTTACACACGCTTAGATGAACACCTCACCTCAATCAATTTCCTCTTTGAAAGACAATATGGATTTCGTGCACTTTCCAACACTGTATCAGCGACCACAGATCTAATTACAAAAATACAAATGAACATTGATCAAAAAAATATATCGCTGGGCTTATTCATTGACCTAAAAAAGGCTTTTGATACAGTTAGCCATCCCATACTACTGCAAAAATTGAGAGACTTAGGCGTGTCTGGTGTAGCGTATAAAATGTTTGAATCATACTTGAATGATTCAAACATTTTCAGGTGGTTAAAATCGGAGAATACCAAAGTAAACCGCATAAAATCACCTTTGGTGTTCCCCAAGGATCACTGCTGGGTCCGCTATTCTTCTTAATTTACATAAATTGTATTCACAAGGTTCCAATACATGGGCATATCTCGCTATATGCAGACGATACCTGCCTTTTTTATTTTGGTAGTTCTATAGTTGACATGATAAATAAAGCCCAACAAGACCTAAACTCATTGTCCGTGTGGTTTCAACAAAATCTTCTGACAATCAATGCATCTAAGACCAGCTATGTCATATTTAAAGCCAAAAATAAGAAAATACCACCTCATCCACCTCTTAAAATTGAGAACCAAATACTCGAACTCAAACAACACGAGAAATACCTTGGGCTAAGACTGGACTGTAATCTAAATTGGAAGGTTCAAATTGAATACATCAGATCCAAAATGACATCTTTATTGGGCTCACTGCGCAACATCGTACATTGCTTGCCATATAGGGTACGCCAGACAATATACAACTCTTTAGTAAAGCCACACATACTGTACCTTATCGAAATCTGGGGCAATGCACCAAAAACAAACTTGAAAGACCTACAAATTGCACAAAACAAAATTATTAAAATGCTTTTTCACTACGATTACTTAACACCTACAATTAAAATATACAAAGACACCAAACTCTTAAACATTAAACAACTTCACGTATACTGCACATGCATACTTATTCAAAAAATACTACATAAAACTATACATACACAAATTTCATTCACCAAAACACATCAGTTACATAACCGTAGCAGTCGTAGAAAAGACCACATCGTCCTTCCCCGAGTGCGAACCACTCAAGGTAGGAGATCAGTTATTTATGAGGGAGTGCAACTTTACAACAAATTACCAGACGAGATAAAAAGTGCGAATTCGATTAATATGTTTAAGACAAAACTTAAAAAATATTTGCTTGACAATATTACTTAACTTAAAAAGATTATGGCTACTAACTTAACATAAATAAATAATAATAGCATAATGTAATGATTTAAAACAATAAACTTAATAAAAACAAAATTGTACTACTGATGGACTTATCTACATTGTGACAGCCGAACCGCACTCAATAATCTCAATGCAGGGTAGTCACGCATAGTCTCGCTAAGCTTAGCTTCTTGGAAGTACCCACCGCCAGAAAATGTAATAATAACTGTAGTTAAAATATCTAGTTATAATTATTTAATTTTTAACTGAGTTTATATTGTAAGTCCGAGTGTCGAAGGACAATAATATTAACATTAAATGTATTCTCATGTAAGTGAAATGTAAATTTCTTTATGAGAATTAAATGTCTTTAACCAGAAATAAAATAAAGAAATTAAAATTTGTAAAACAATTTGATTCATATTGTAATAATAATCTGCAGGATCTACGCCGATGTTTTGCAAGTTAAAACAGAGTTCACGAACGTTTTGCCTGGAGTGACGGGCCCTCAGTTCGGATTCAACAGGGACTTGGGTAAAACAATCAACTTCATCAAGAATTTCTACGATGATGCGACAATCCCAGCAGAGGCCGTAGAATATGTAGAAGCTTTTGGTTCTGGTAAGTAATTGCACCTCAAACATAAATATTTTGTTTGGCATAAAGAAACGGCAGATTCCACCACTTAAATTAAGTTTGTATGAGTATAAATATAATATTACACTTGTAATTCAGAGAAGCAAAGCTGTGTTTCGCCAGTGGTGTTTAAAAAAAAAAAGGTTTATTGTGCATCTGTGATCTGTGTCACCTTTTTTCGTCATATGCCAAATTTCCGACTACATATGCCCCGTTGACTGGACTATTAGCCAATTTTAGAATTGACTGATAAATAAACATGAATTTAATTTATTATTTAAGTTTTTTTTCTTACAACCTCGCTGTAGTGCGGTGAAAAAATTGTGTGGACCTTTCAAAACTTCGATACGCTCAGGATTATATATTTGAACTGCTCGCTTCGCTCGTGGTTCGATCCTAGAATCCTTCGCTTGCTCAGTTTTCAATACAAGTATTAGCGTCATAAAACAACTTTGCAGCCTGCATAACAAATAAATATTATTTAACAGCGGTATCAGAGGCCGACAAGGTGGAGTTGCAAGCCATCGAGGAAGTTTACTGTAAAGACAGAGAAGATCCTCTTCTAATCGGCAGTGTAAAGTCCAACATTGGTTACAATGAAGCTGCTTCTGGCATCACTGCTATTACAAAAGTAAGTTGTTTTTGCCCTAGAAACATTACTTATAATAAACGAGCACTCCGCCCGCGACTTCGTCCGCGTGATTTTCGAACTTTGGCTTTGTGAATTTTTACTCCCAGCCACCCTCTCTATGAGTTACTTTTCGAAAATCTTAATCAATATTGAACAAAATTTCTATCTCCTCGCAGTATCCCGTCTTGGGTGGTACCGACGTTCTTAAAATAACCCCAATGAATATATTGGGATTCCTTGCTAACAACCCCAAAACTACTCTTAAGGGGTTGAATTTCGCAAGATCCTCACTTAGTGAGAACCTATGTCTAAAGTAGATCCGCCTGTAAAATTTGAGAACTCTAACTATCAATACATCAATCCCGTTTTAACTATCACTTACGTCTTGAGACTCCTAGCACTTGTAGTAACAAAGTTTCATACAAACTATCAACCCCAAAAACAACTCCTTGGGGGTCGAATTTCGCAAAATCCCTTCTTTAGTATCACTTACGTCTAAAAAAGAACCCATATGTAAAAAATGAAGTCTCAAAACTATCAACCCCAAAAACAACCCCTTAGGGGTCGAATTTCACAAATTTTTTACCTTGTTGAGCATTTACGTCTTAAAATGAACCGGAATGCAAGATTTGAGACGCCTAGCACTTGCAGTAACAAAGTTTCATACAAACTATCGACCCCAAAAACAAACCCCTTAGGGGTCGATTTTCGCAAAATCCCGTCATAGTTAGCATCTACGTTCTAAAAAGACACCTTATGCAAAATTTGTAATTCCTAGCACCTGTAGTAGCGAAGTTTCATACAAACTATCAACCCCAAAAACAACCCCTTAGGGGCCGAATTTCGCAAAATCCGTTCTTAGTGCTCACCTACGTGGTATAAGGAAGATTTATGCCAAATTTCAAGTTTCTAGGCCCAGCGGTTTGGGCTGTGCGTTGTCAGATCAGTCAGTCAGTTTTGAATTTTATATATATAGATAGATAGATTAGTGACCGCAATAGGCTTAATTTTACCTAAACTTTAAAGAACAGGGGTCAAGAAGTGGAGACTCATTATTTAGTGCATTAAAGAGTCATATTTCTTATTTCCATACAGTAACATTGATAAATGAATTAAGTCCTATCGATATTAAATACAATTATTAGTACAAGAAACAATTATTTTCTACATATTTTTTTATACGTATATATTTTACAAAAACTAAAGTGGAGATGATGTCATAAATGACGATTTTTTTTTTAAAGTTTACGAAAATTTAATAGTTAGAGCCAAATTGTGGTTGTCGACTTCACTGACAGACTTGGACAGCTGAAATTCATCGCATCAAAAAAAAAAATTTTGACTTTGCTTGCAGGTATTACTTGGTTACCATACCGGTCAGCTGGCCGCCAACCTGCACTGCAGTAACCCGAGGCAGGACGTGGCTGCACTGCGTGAGGGACGCATGCGCGTCGTCACTGAGCACCAGCCCTTCCGCCGCTCTTACGTCGCCGTCAACGGCATGTCCGTCACCGGAGTCAACTCACACGTGCTGCTGCATGGACATTACAAACCAAAAGTATTAAAAATGATTTAATTTCAAATTCATCACAATCACTATAACGAATGTATTTCTTTTTTTATATCCACTCTATTTTTATATTTCAGGACACTAAGCGGTACAAATCGGATATTGCTCACCTCGTGACCATTTCGGCAAGACATGAAGATGCGGTGATTTATTCTCTTAGCGAATTGAAAGCCAACCCCGTAGACCCGGAACAGTTGAGATTGCTCCATAACATACACCAGTCGAACATTGCAGGACATTTGGGCAGAGGATTCGTGATTCTTAGTAAATCTTTTCTGTATTATAATTGATCAATATTAATCTCATGGTGGTTCCCAAACAGACCGAAAGAAATGGAAGAATAAAATATACAACTTTCTAATAAAATACATCAATTTTTTTAGAGACAAATGAAGAACAGAAGACCGTATGCCTCTCTGAGAAGTGTGCGTACTTCGACGACGCTCGCCGGCCGCTGTGGTTCGTGTACAGCGGGATGGGCTCACAGTGGGCGGGTATGGGCGCGCAACTCATGCGCATACCGATCTTCACTGCTGCTATCGAACGGTACTTACATAATTCAAGTTTGAATGTAAGAGTCACAGTCGACAAAAAACTACAAATAATTTGACAATATTTAAATGAAATTTGCAGATGCCACAAAGTTTTAGAGCCAAGGGGACTCAATATAGTTGATATAATAACATCATCAGATGAAACTACTTTTGACAACATTTTACATTCATTCGTTGGAATAGCCGCTGTACAAATCGGACTGACTGACATTCTAAAAGAACTTGGACTTGTACCTGATGGAATAATTGGTAAGGTGTTTAAAGATTGAATATTAACAGATAATTTTGCCAAAGTGTAACAGGATCCTGGGCAAAGGGCTGGTTTTTATGATAGCTGGTATAATATTTAATTGGAAAGATGCACAAAATGAAACATTGATATCAAAATATAACGATAATTGCAATACGAAACAGGTCACAGTGTGGGAGAGCTGGGATGCGCGTACGCCGATGGTTGTTTGACGGCGGAAGAAATGATACTGGCGGCTTACAGTCGTGGACGCGTATCACTCGAGACTAAATTCATTCGTGGATCCATGGCTGCCATCGGCTTGGGATACGAACAGGTGAGCATAATAGATTCATCTGATGTGTCCTATTATCCAAATTTTAATTTTATGACGTTGAGACGTTATTTGTTACTTATTGTACTTACACAGTTGCACACAGTACCTACTCGTATAATCCGAGGTTTTCAATTTCATTGACTCTTTTTTTATTCGGAGCAGTATACTTGTCGTTTCGTCCTGTATTTTTTTTATTTAAGTACTTGTTTTTGTTCCTTTGAATACCAATACCTACAATATACGCCAATACGTAAACTCTGCGAGAAACGTGCCCTGCTATGCACAATAAAGAATTGATGATAAAGTGGACACATTAATATTTTGACTTGTATTGATAAAAGTTTAAAGAAAACCATCATAATTTCATTATTAACCATTTTGACATTGATTTAAGGGTCAGTTTGCAGTTACACTTTTTTTTTATCAAAGTTTATTTGTTTTTATAGATTTTGCCATTGTGTCCACCTGAAATCGAAGTAGCTTGTCATAACGGGCCTGAATCTAGTACGATTTCGGGCCCTGCTGATATAATGAAGACGTTCGTCGCTAATTTGACTGCTCAGGGTATTTTCGCTAAGGAAGTACCATGCTCCAACATCGCTTATCACTCGCGTTACATTGCTGATGCTGGTGAGTTTCTGTTTTCAATAAATTATTGGCATCACTTTCTTTAGTTTTCGGTAATGTTCAATGTTATGGTTTATATCAATAAATCCTTTTTTTCGTGTGGAGTTTGCCATCCTCTGGTGTCAGAATGAATGAAGCTGCCTTTGGAAACAACACTGGCCTCTAATATGGTTTTGAACTTTTACATACGTACCAGGTTTCCTGACGATGTTATCCATCACCAATGTCAGTGTAGCCCAAGAAATAATAAAGCACATATGAATTGAAAAACACAAGTTAGTACTTGCTAGGGTTTGAACTCGCAACCTCATGAATGACAAGCTCGATGCCAAACCTATGGGTCATCACGACAACATTAGACCGGTGTTCTGTTGCCATTCATCTGATTTTCACCTTTGATTCTTGCAGGACCGCAACTACACAAGTATTTGTCGGAGGTGATCAAGGATCCGAAACCAAGAACCGAGCGATGGCTCTCAACTTCAGTACCGAAAGAAAAGTGGAACGATCCGATAGCAAAGTTCTGCTCAGCTGAATATAATACCAACAATCTCCTGGTAGGTATTACTCGTAGTAGTTATAGCATAGTATAATAACTGGTAACTGCGAAAAACTCTAAGTTTATATAGCCTGTTGGCTGGATAAACCTAGTGTTAGAGAATCGAATCTACTATGAAAATCAGACAAGGAGACGAAATTAAAACTACCGGCTAGAAAAGGGACAAAGTTTCCAAAGAGACAAAAGTTCCAAGAGACAAAGGTTCCAAAGGGACAAAGGTTCCAAAGAGACAAAGTTTCCAAAAGGAAAAAGGTTCCAAAGAGACAAAGGTTCCAAATAGACAAAGGTGACTGAATACTAACAGCCGTACGTGTTGTTATAAATGTTCAAAGTTGACCCACACGATAGAAAATTACTGTGAAAATGAATGATAAGTGAGCATCCATTACAAATCAAGTGTTTCAAAAAGTACTTTGTTCTTAGCTGTTGCCCTTGACAGTTGTTATAGTTAATCAGTCTGACAAATTCTAGTACTAATAACTGTTGGTCAAATAGGCAAACACTCCATGTAAAATATTCGTGTTTGGTGGAGTAAGGACCTTTAGTCTCCACTCACTGGTTGTCCCTGTGCTTCACTCAGATGAAGAATCTAGGTGTAATATGGGTTCACACCCACAGATACATCACATTTCATAATAATTAATGGACTTAATTTCCACAGAGCCCAGTTTTGTTCGAGGAGACGTCAAAGCTCATACCTAGCAACGCAGTGCTGGTGGAGGTGGCGCCGCACGGACTGCTGCAGGCCATCCTCAAGCGCTCATTACCCAGCACCTGCATTAACATCGCACTCACTAGGAGGAAGCATGATGACAACACTGTCCTACTACTCGAGGGTATCGGCAAGTAAGTAAAATCGCGGAAATATTCATAACAATTTAATTCTTCGAAAGCTTTGGTCTGGCAGAAGTTGGTTATATGACCACAGATACAATTGCAGGAAATACAATCTTGGGTAAAGTTTTACAAGGAATTCGCTCTGTGATTTCAAACTATTATCCATTGTTTCAGGTTGTTTATGGAGGGTTACAATCCTAAAGTTCATGTTCTCTATCCGAAAGTAGACTTACCAGTTTCTACGGGTACACCGTTCCTGTCACATCTAGTACAATGGGCTCACGGTGAGACGTGGTAAGTGCCTTACTTTTCTTATATCAAATTGCTAAAAATAATAATTATTGCTGCGTCCATTCTCAGTTTTCTCTTCTTCCACTTTTAGGCCATTAACACTATATCGCACGGCGGATAGGCTATCTGCAGCCTCACTGAATTATGTCACTTCGATACAAGATCCCGAACACACTTACCTAAAGGACCACTTTTTAAGAGGTATGATGGTTTAATCATTAAATAGGTCTTCCTAATATAAAACTTTAGGGGAACAGGGTATAAAACGGGGACATACATACTTAATGCAAACAACATAACACAGCACTAACGTAGCACAAGCGCCAACAGGACGTCATTTAGAAGCGGCCAATAACAAATGTCGTCTGGTTTTCACTGTGTTGCCCAATTTCTCACGGGACATGGTAACTTTAAAAGTAAATTGTTTTCTTTTAAGCTAGTTCCCTCGCCTTTTTGTCAATGTTCGACACCTGACTGTGAATATGAACAATCAGCACATCATATTCTTTGGGAGTGTATTCTTTGGCAGAACGAACGCAATATTATGTTGGACACTGTTCAGACTACATCCGGAGTCATTTATTATTCGGACCTTGTGGAAACTCGAACAAACTACCGTGCGTTCAAGCGTTTCTGCCATACCTATTATTGGAATCAAATATAGCAGCTCACAATTTAGGTCCCATTAATATTATTAGCCATTTTACCCGTGGTGCTAGGCAACTGGGCTTCTCCCAGTTGTAATATCCCTTTGTGCCTATTGGCCTTGTTTTGTTCTGTCTCCTGCTTGCATGGAGGGAAGTGGAAACATATTTTTTCCTACTCCTCCACTATTCTTTTCTGATTAATTTCGTTGCAGGACCCAAGACAGGTAAATTCATTCTCCGGGACATGTCGAGCTTCATTGTCTCGGCGCTTTTCTGGTGGTTGCCACTGTTGATTCTGGCTCTCAGGAGTTGCAGTGGTTTGGGAACAGTGTGGTGGGTTTGTCCCAAAAAAAAAAAAAATGTCGTCTGGTTGGCGCTTGCGCTACGTAACTTTGCCTTAAATGTGTATTTTTTTATCATACCGCGACCCCGTCTTAAACACTGTTCCCTTAAATTATTTCCATGCATCTGTGGAGTGGGCAACTATAGTATTTTCACAGTTAGTGTTTCTTATAACTGGGACTGTAAACGATGCCTTATTATATAAACTTTTTGTCTATTGACATTTATTTATTTGACATTGAGTTGCATGCTTTAAGTTTTTTTTTTGCTTTTAAAGCTTTTCTGAACTTGGTTTTGGTCTATTTGATTATTAGGTGTGTGGTAGATGTGGGATACTGTATCACGGTACGTGCGCGAGTGGTAGATGCAAAACGATAGGATATAGGTACATAAATATTCTTTATTTTGTATAATATCTAACTATAATGATTTGTAGGGGATATATTTATGGGGATCTCTTCCAGCCATAGAATGTCAAGTAGGGTGAACTCATCTAATTCTGTGACTTGCCTAATTATAAGATACTACCATAAATGCATCAGTAATAAGTTCAAATGCGTCTGTAAAATTTGGGGAGGCTCGAGTGACCGATGTAATGACAACTAACCTTTAGTTGTTCAGGTATTCCAAGTAACTCATTTCACTCGTACAGCCCCACGATAGTGCTGAAACCAAATATCACCGAACTAGCCGGAACGGTGAGCCCCAGAATTCGATGAGTTTGCTATTCTTAATTATACATCTAAATAATACTTATCGATTTTAGGACACAATGTATACCCGTTTGCTGCCTCACTGGTTCTGTTATGGGACACCTTTGCAATGGCGATGGGACACCAGAAGAAGCAAATATCTGTGGAGTTCAACGACCTGCGTCTGTTTACGCAACCAATACTACATGACCAACGACAACTTCGTATTACTGTACATATCCACAGAGGAAACGGTAGTTTCGAGGTAATTTAAAGATTTTGCAATATAATATCCACATACTAACCATTATACGAGTAATATTATCACCATGACATCACACGCCACAGTTGTATAATTATGCCACTACAACAATGCTTAGGTATTTTGTAATAAAAAAGTGACTAATATATATTAATATTTTAATGTACTCGTAGATTGTCAATGAAGGTTCCAAAGTTGCGACAGGCTTTATAAAGTTAATGAATGACAAAAATGATATGATGGAAAGAAAACTCAATGAACAAACTGAAACTAAAGTCAGTGTAGACCTCACTGCTGAAGATATTTACCATTTATTAAGAGATAGAGATTACTCGTACAGGTAAGTGATAAATAAAATAAATAATTTTATAGTAATCTTCAAATCATATTCCTTAGTGTTAATCGATATAATTTATTTCAGCGGCGAGTTCCTTAGCATTGCGGGAGCCAATAAATCTCTGACCGAAGCGTCGCTGGTGTGGCGTGACAACTGGGTCACGTTCCTCGACGGCTTGCTGCAGCTGAACATGCTGCGACAGCCACACGACGGAGTTTCACAAATCACACATATTAGAAATATGAAAATCAATATTAGATATCACCAATATATCGTAGGAAATTCTTTCGTGTCGGACTACAAAGTTCTGTTGAAAGCATCAGTATTAGACAATTCTGACATTACCAGGTGAGCAATGAGTATGATCTTCAAATTATTTTAGTGAAGAAGCTGTATCATTCAATCACTAAAATAATTTCACTTTTACTTAGCAGAGTGGGAATACGCGCTGTGATGCCTATAGTATAATAATAACATTTTTCTTTGCATTTCAAGGTGTGGAGGCGTTACCATAAGCAATGTTAAATTGGAAAATTTGCCTGTAATGAGTCACAGAAATATGGTGTTACGGGCTTTGAAATCTCATTCCCAATCAGACATAGATGTAAGAACAACTTATTTTTTTAATAAAAAATATATTTAATGGCGTTTGCAAAAGAATCGAAGTATTAGAGAGCTAAAATCATAGAAAATATCCCGTACGTGATAGATTCATGAGATTACCTGAAAATCGTGTGTAAGCTTAAAACAATTTAGGTACATATTTTATAGTCGATTCCCATCCAATACCAAGAGCTAATACCATTTGGTATTAGTTTATTTCCGAATTATTTTTCTATTCCCAACGAGTAAGTAACACATTTAAAAAAAAAAAACTATTCCTAACGAACACCAAAACGTGACTCTTTGTACACTCAGCTACACACCACTATCGATGCAAGAGCGAGCGAAGCGAGCTCGGGCTTTGTGGCACCCCGACTGTGACAGGTTAGGTTCGAAGGGGATGGCGTGGTCTTTCAGACCCCGATGTCTCCTTCGTTTTAGGTTACTTTAAAACTTTCAAACAGAAATAAGAGCCCCGCGAAGCGGGGCTTAGGTGATCCACTCTGGTAGGTTTAGACATAAATGGTATAGCGGGCTTTTTAAGATATTATCGGTGTTTTTTAAAACTGTGCAGGTAATTTGACACCTTAATTAAAATCACTCAAAGCATTTTAATTCCTTGTAACTAATTTCTTGAAACTTGTTTTGGTATTGGTTTTAAAATGTGGTACTCGTTGGGAATGTAAAATAAATTCGGATGTAAACTAATGCCAAATGGGATTAACTCTTGGTATTGCATGGGAATAGATCTATTTTATTACCAATCAAACCGTAATGCATTTTTCAAGGTTTAGTACTAAATCATTTCTATTTCAATAATTAATATTTGTTCAGCAGGGTAAGTGGGGAGGTGAGGTTCTACCTACCTTTAGAAAACTCAGCTGCATCAGTGAGCAACAATGTGACATTACAATGTACTCAATTTGGAAATTTGGATTCGCTGTCGTGGGTTGAAACCCCTGTGCTAGCCGGATCCGGAGTCCCTGTGCAGGTATACCTGAAATTGCTTTGAAATTGATAAAATTGATTTGAATTTATAAGTTGGATTGTTTATAAATAAGTACTTCTGACTTCGTGTAATCAAAAGTTAAAAGTCTGGACATTTTAACGTCATCATTATAAATTTCATTCATCAATTATTTCAATCTGTTTAGGTTCATTATGCTGGTATTAGTTATGATGACGTCAAAAAAGCCAGTGGCACTTTATTGTATAAACAAAATGTCAAAAATAACTTTGGAATGGAATTCAGTGGAACTACAACCAGGTCAGTATCTAACAACTTTGCAACTATTTAAAATAAATAAATTAACTGTTTTGAATATTTTAATTGTGGTTACGCCTTATACGTACGTTTTTAAGTTATCACTGATAAAATCCTTAGTGGCGAGCGTGTGATGGGTGTGGTGCGCGGCGGCGCTTGCGGCAGCGAGGTGCGCGCGCAGCCGGAGCTGCTGTGGCCGGTGCCGGCGCACTGGAGCCTGGAGGACGCCGCCACCGTGCCGCTCGCCTACGTGCACGCACTCTACTGTCTCGTAAGTTCATACTCAACACACTTTCAAGTAACATCGACCATTGCTATTTGCTATACCACATTCTAATTTAATCCTCAATTATTTAAAAGGTAATCAAAAACCCCAAAGGTCTGCAACCTGGTTACTCTGTGTTGGTTCACGGAGGGGCGGGGGCTCTCGGTCAAGCTGTGATATCAATAGCTCTTTATCTCGGCTATGAAGTATACACAACAGTTAGTGACGTGCGCAAGAAACATTTCTTACGCAAATTATTCCCAGGATTAAAAGGTATTTTGATGTTCTTTACTTTCAAATGAAATGTCGTATGAGACAAACATGAATTAATTACACATTATGCTGTACTACTGTTTTCTTTTTTTTAGCTGAAAACATTGGAAATTCTCGTGATCACAGCTTTGAAGATATGGTTCGTTGTGGCACAAAAGGAAAAGGTTGTACCATGGTTATAAGCTGCGTTGGAAAAGAGCTGAAGAAAGTAGGGATTATTGTTTTTTATACGTTTTATTTAGCTTGCCCTGTCTATTTGTTGAGTTCAAACTTTGGCATGAAAAATATATATGTCGCAGGGATATGATAAAAACAGGGGTTTGATCAAATCTCGGGAGATGTTAAAATAACACGATTTTATCATTTCCCTAAACAAATCTAGTGATTTGACAATTAAATTGGTTAAGTGGAAAGACAAAAAAAAAAACTGTTGTATTTTGAAACAAAACTAAATCTAGTAAAACCTTCTGGGTGATTTAAAAAAAATGCCTAACAGTACACTGTAACTACCTCCCTTTCGTGGTTATTTTTCTTTTTTCACGGAACCACTTTAGGGATTTAATCAAATCACTAGATTTCTTTAGTGGGATTTGTCAAATCACTAGATTTCTTTAGGGAAATGGTAAAAATCGTATTATTATTTTAACGATTCCCGGGATTTGGTCAAATCCCTGGATTTATCACATCCCTGCGACACATAATAGTAAATTTGAACCCCGTTCTCTCAAACAGTTACATTTTTTATTTTATTTAGTCGGATTCATTGAAAACAGAGATATTAGCGATGTTGAGAAATGTACCAAAGTGTGTGATGTTGATGACTGGTGGCTAAGACCTGCCGAATATTTTTGTTCATTTATTTATATCATTCAATTCATTGTTTTCAATAAAACCAAAAGAAAAAAAAAAAATTTTTTTTCTTTCACTTTTTTTTTTATTAATTTATAATGAAACATGTATGATGTAATGTAAAACTGGCATTTTCTTGTTTACAGAGTGGTATTAATTGTACGAAAATTTTCGGGATATTTATTGATGTTGCTCAGCTGCACAATCAAGATGATTTCTCTTATGGGATGTTCGATCTTACCAAGGAGCGATCTTACGTCGCAGTGGACATTTCTTCAATTTATGAGCCTGAAAACATTGAAGATGCTAAAGTATGTATCATAAATATGAATCATTCTATTTTTTTTGTTTCATTTTATTGCGCAACAGGCTGCAATGCAAATTAAATTAGTTTTCTTCATTTTAATGACGGGAGCAACTCTTTTTTAATAAAGTATTGTTCTTCAAATATATTGTTAGCTCAAACTGTTGATTTTTTTATTTTATAGGTCCTACAAACAATGTTGAGTGAAGGTATTGCCCGTGGGTACGTGCGTCCTTTGACGCGCGTATCTTACGCGTCACAAGACGTGACGCGCGCCTTCCGACTGCTCGCAGCCAGCAGGCACCGCGGCAGAGTACTGCTGAGAATGCGAGACTCTCCACTTCAAGCTCAGTCTAGGTATTTCTAAAATCCTGAATTAACGCGAGTGTTAACATGTTTTTACACTTTTTTCTGCTGTTGCGTAGCGAGACGGAGTGGGAAGCGGTCGCCTCCTTCTGCAAAGCAGTCATACTCGCGAAGGAGGAGGCGGACCGCGGGCGGAGGGAGGACAATGTCCTCCCTCCGCCCTACCCGCGGTGGTTGACGCCCACGGCGAATTCCGGCCACCGTAGGCGCAGGCATACGGACGGTAAGTAATGGGTGACTCGCCGTTCAATTAAGGATCAAGCTCGGGTCGACGACGGTGCGTCGTGTTCCACACGCAACTGTCGGCAATCTGGCATCGCGGGACTGACTCATCATGTAACTATGAGCCCTGGAACGTAAAGGGCAATTGAAGGATCACCGTGGTTTTAGCCGATTCATTTGATTGATTGATGTTAAAAAAGACATGTACCTATACGTTATATTTATAGGTGGATTTCTGGACCACGAACCTGTGGTATATGATTAAAGTGGTTTTTTATTAGCTACAATTAATTGACAGGTTGACCTGCAAGGCTGATCGTACTCATCTGATACTCTGTGGTTGATGAAACCTTCTGGCCTACGACTAGCTGCCAAACTTGTGGAGCGAGGTGCTAGAAAACTTTGTGTGCATTTCAAGAAGCAATCCATGAGCTATCTTCAAATTAAGATACGGTAAATATTATATTATAGTTGGCAAACTTCGTAACTCCTCAAATTTTTTTTTTATCTTTTAAACCTTCCCTGGACTTCCACGAATAAATCAAAACCAAAATTAGACAGGATTTGTCTAATTTTGGTTTTGATTTATTCCAGCCGTTCTCGAGTTTTAGCGCGACTAACGAACAGTATTTGATTTTTATATATAAGAAGACTAGCTGCTCGGGCAAACTTCGTACCGCCTCTTTTTCTCACCTTTTAAACCTTCCCTGGGCGTTTAAGAATAATTTAAAACCAAAATGAGCCAAATCGATCCAGTGGGTCTCGAGTTTTAGCGAGACTAACGAACAGCAATTGATTTTTACATATAAGAAGAAGAACCAATTTTGGTTTTGATATGTTATGATTTATTCTTCTTTTTTGATTATTGTTTCATGGTATTTATATTTGTAGACAACACACAACAAAGAATTTATCTTGATAAAGTTCAATGAAGAGGAGATCGCTTGTATATGAATGTAAAAAAAATAAACTTGTAATCTATTAAAATTATATTCAAATATTTTTTAGATCATGGCAGCGATCCGGTGTAGAAGTCGAAATATTTTCTGATAACTTGTCTAATAAAGAAACTGACGTCAAGGCACTGATAAATAACGCAAGTCGTTTTGGGTCCGTCGAGGGGGTGTATGTGACTGTGGGCGATAAGCAGCAGGATATCGATGAAAATCTAATTGACAGTTTAGATATGATATCAAGGGAATTGTGTCCAGATATTAAGTAAGTATAACAAACTGAGCAATGGTTATCATCTTGTCGTAGGGGACAGTGTATAAGACGGGACGCGATAATGGGGACATACACACTTAAGGCAAACTTAACGCAACTCTAACATAGCGCAAGCGCCAGCAGGACGTCATTCATTTGCAAGCGGCCATTAACAAATGGCGTCCTGTTAGCGCTTGCGCTACGTTTATGTTATTCCATCGTGTTCTCATTTTCCGTATTTTTTATATTTTTCTGCTGTGTAATATGCCTAATTTACAGCAACTTTTTTGTGTCGAATCAACGCTGTGGCCTAATAAAATAAAATCCGTCTTACAACAAGAAGATAAACTCTGTTAGACAGAACATATTTAAGTTTCTCTACAGTTACAGCAACAATTATTTAGACCAATGTCTCAAGCGTTAACTCACGTCAACAATGTAATTTGTTCCTATTTTAGAAAATTGCAATATCCTAATTTTGATGATTATGTAAGAAGCCTTATATGCTAACATTTCGATTTGTTAGATCATCATAAAACAATTCACTCAATTTTAAAGGTCTTGCCTTGCGGCAAAAAAATCGCATCTTAAATGTTTGTTGTTCGACAGATACTTCGCAGTACTTAACACCGATGACAATGTGATTGGACAAGAAGTATTTCTCCGTCGCGTACGGAACAATTTGCCGGCAACAATGTTGTCACTACCTGAACTTAGAAAAGTGAGTTTTTTATAATATTCTGCCATTAAAAAATGTTCAGGTTCACTAGGGTTGCGACTTCAATAGCCAAACCTCTGTGCCAAATATTTAACCTTTCTCTATGTACCGGTAAATATCCGTCTCAATGGAAACTTTCTAAGATAACGCCTAGCCCAAAGACAGGAGTAAAGTTAGCAGTTGAAGACTTCATTGCTATTATTATCTACTCCTCTGCCAAAGTATTTGAGCACATTTCACATTAGGAAATTCAAAGAAAATTCGAAATTCATATGTGCAATGAGCAACATGGTTTCCGCAACAAAAAGTCAGTTAACACCAATTTGCTAACATGAGTTGTTTTTATTTCTTCTCTAGTGGACCGCGGACAGCAAGTCGATGGGTTGTTCTTCGATTTCCGAAAGGCCTTTGATAGAAATAATAATGACATTTTGTTATGCAAATTAAGTGTCATGGGATTCCCTCAGTCTTTCTTCTTTTGATTTCGGGCTATCTTCGAGACCGTCAGCAAAATTTTTCGCCATGGTTCGTAAAACTCGAATGCGTATCACACATGACCAGGCGTGAGCCAGGGTTCAATTTTAGGTCCCCTGCTCTTCCTGATTGTAGTAAACGATCTATCACAAGTAATTAAACCAGCTAGTAGACATTTGTCTACTTCACGCCGATGATCTGGAAAAAGTGCAAAAACCTTTCTGGGATACGTCTATATTACCATTATATATAATGTTTCCAACTAACTTTATTTTAGGGTGCTTAAATAATTTTCTCAAAGTCAGGCGAGCTGTTGACCAAATCACAACAGCGTGTATTTTACACGGTCATACCTATGTATCGGATTAACAAGCGGAACTGTTTCAATTGCTTGTTCCCAATAGTTTCAAATGTTACAATCGTTCTAGAAAACACAAACTATTTAATGTCCCATTTTGTCACACTGTAGCCCGATCCACCTCCCCTAAACAATGTCTGCGATTCGAGGAGACAGAATGAATGGATCATTTGATTTAGTGTTGATGGCATTTGAAGCTACTGTATTACATAAATAATAATAATAATGTTGTTCGCAGGATTCTTGTAATGTCGGTGCATGGTATCGTGGTGCAGTGGAGGTGGCGGAGAAAGCGCTCTGTGGCGATCATAGCGTGCTTCTGGCAACCACGGCGCCTTCAGAACAAACCTCAATTCTGCAAGAAATCCTTGCAATTGCTGGTAATTACCGGTTATTTAAATATAATGGAAGAATTCACAATCCACTTTCACAATTTCCCCTTAAATAGTTGAATTCAGATAGGCAGCCACTCCATGTTAAATACTCAGCTGCTTCTCGAAGACTAGAAGCCTACCCCATAAAAATGAAATAATAAAAATACACATGAATGCAATTAAGAATTTGACTTTGACTTAGTCAAACTTAGTCAGAATTAGTCAGAGTCAGTTGGACTTGTCAGAATTAGTCAGATTCAGTTAATTTGTAAAAAATAACTCTTGCCTTTTAAATAGTTCTTTGCTCTCTTGGAGAACAATTTACTATTGTGTCTCATTAAGCATTATTAAAAGCAGTTCATTATTTTTCTCTATTTTAACAGGTGTAGCCATAACTGCTGATACGGACACGAATACAACTTTGATGGAACTTGGAGTACAAAACGACAAAATACCATTAGTTTATAATTTCCTTAGAATTAATTACAATGTTGTGTTTGATGAGAAGGAAATACCCATGATTACTATTGACACGTAAGTACACATCCTAGATAGCAGGAAAATTCTTCTGGCTGGTTAGATCTTAGTAAATCATTCATTCTGATAACACCCCTATAATGGAGAAAATGTTGATAACTAAAAAATAATGAAACATTACGTAGTGCAATGCTCTTCACAAAAGCCTTGCTTAACGATCCCTCAATCAAGCAATCGTTCCCATGTCAGAATGGTTCGACTTGTTAAACCAAAGTAATTGCTTTAGAGCCATTACGCACTGTCGACTGGTCGCCAGCGACTCAGTTCCTCGCCGACCGGGCGACTGGCGACCAAGCGCTACGGTTCATTACGCACTGGCGACTGCATTAACACCTATTTGAACAATGAAAGCTACAATCGCTGTCGGCCAAGATGCCGGCGACCAGTCGACAGTGCGTAATGAGCTTTAGACATTGCCCGCACTGATTCAAAGCATGCTGTACCCTATTCCCCTTCAACCAAAAATATATATTCTCCTCTCTCGTAACGTAACAATTAATTATTGCATTTTCATAGAGTATTGATATGACATTGTTTAATATAAATACGTTTGGTTTTTTAAAAGGATACTACAGTTTTCAAAATCTATCATCAAGTCAGACTTCCCAGAAACCAAGGGTTTGTCTACATTCTTCAACTTCGTGGACTCTGATGAACTGCTTGCTACCACTGAGTTCGTGAGTTTGCCGACACTCATCAATAATGCAGAATTGGTAAATCATCTTTAACTTTATTAAGTTCTCATTTTGCGTGCCAAGATTGAATAGCAAGTTTGCTACCTATACCTTCTTTTCCGTGTAGTTTAATACAAAAATGCGGGAGTCGTGCCTGTTCAATAGTTCTAGGGAAACTAGCGTACTTATCCTTAATACTTAATATTTTACTTAATATTTTAAATGCGAAAGTAAGTTTATTTGCTACCTTTTGACGCCCAAAACATTGAACAATGGCATTAAATTCACAAATGAAACAAAAACAATTGATTGGACTATTACAGAGAGACGATGAATTTGATACAAGTCTGATATACCTGGGTGTGGTGCCGGGCATGGAAGGTCACCATGAGAGGTTCCGCGTGCTCTGTGAGCGTCTCAAGCTGCCGGCGCTGGTGCTGCAGCTGGGCCTCGACGAGCCAAACGAAACCGTACAAGAAACAGCCCAGAGATTGACAGAGGTATGAAACGTTGTCCGTCAAACTTACCCTGGGAATTTAATAGTTACCAGTTACTTTACATATTCGTTTGGTTTGCATTGATTTCGCACTGGTTATTTTTAACCTCGTACTCCATTTCATAGTCTAGAAACTGACTTGCACTTTTTATCTTATTCAGGTCTTCATGAAGAGGATGGGATTTAAGAACCAGTTCTATCTCTTGGGATATGAAAGTGGGATTTTCATTGCTTTAGAAATGGCAGCTATCTTGGAAAGTCGTGGTAAGACATTATTTTGTGAAAAACAAAAAAAGTAATGCAGATGTTTTTCAAAGCACAATTGTAACGTAAAATATATATTTATAGGTATGACTGGTACAGTTTACTGCGTCGGATATGCGCCGGACGAGTTTGATAAGTTCATTGAAGAGCAACTCGCAGAGTTTAAAACAGAAGAGCAACTGCAAGATGCTGTAGCGCGTCACATGTTCACGTTGATGGCAGGAGGAGACACGACAGGTCTAGATAATGCGCTGCAGACCGCGACCACATGGCCACAGAAAGTAGACGCGTGTGTGCGCACTCTTTTAGGACGAGTGTCACATTCGGCGCAATACGCGCGTGCGCTTATCAACACTATGCTATGTCGTGTGAAGCGCGCGCGTAACTTCGTTCCGCGGGTGCAGGCGCTGCGCTCCCAGCTGGTGCTGCTCCGTGCCGCGTCCGCGCACCCCGCCCCCGCGCCCCTCGCACTGCAGCGTCACTCGCAGCGTCCAGTCGCCGTGCACCAACTGAGCGCGCCGCTAGCGCATGCACCCTCTGACCTACAGTGTGCGGCCGTTGTAAACACTTATTTAGATCCAACATTACTCGATACCTTTAATAAAAAGAATATTTGCAACACTTACCTCAGAAACGCCGCTACGTTCATGGAACTTAAAAATGATTAACTACCGACAACTAAAATTTTTGCTTATGTCATGCAGAAAAATGAAAATAAATTGTTAAAGTAATATTTGTTTTTTTATTACTATTATCCCCAAGGGCGGATCCAGATTTTACATCAGGGGGGGGTCACCATGACGCAGACAGCTTGTCTCTGTAGCTAGCTATACTTTTTTTTATCATGGTAAAATCATCAAATGTGTCCTCTCACCCAGGGCAGAGCGGGAGTGACTGTCAGACTTGTACTGACTAAAAGCCCTTTATGTTCCGGGGTCACGGTAATGATTTAAGTCCCGCGACCCCGGCAGGCTTCGACCCTCTGAAAGGGGGACCCCCGTCATCATGCCGACACTCTTTGGGGGGCGCGTGGAACACAACGTGCCCTCGACCATGGTCATGGTCCATGGTCGGTCAGCGAGTAGCCCATTACCTCCTTGCCACCCGCATGCCCGTTCCTACGGTGGCCAGACACCGTCTGCCGACGTCCATCGCCGTGGGCGTCTACCACTACAGCCGGGCGGAGGGAGGACGCTGTCCTTTCCCTCCCGCAACCCGCCTCCTCCTTCGCGAGCATGACTGCTTGGCAGAAAGAGGCGACCGCTTCACATTCTCTCTCCCCCCACAGCATCATCATCATCATCATCTCAGCCATAGGACGTCCACTGCTGAACATAGGCCTCCCCTTTTGATCGCCACAAGTACCGGTTGGAAGCGACCTGCATCCAGCGTCTTCCGGCGACCTTCATAAGGTCGTCTGTCCACCTTGTTGGTGGACGTCCTACGCTGCGCTTGCTAGTCCGTGGTCTCCACTCTAGCACTTTTCGACCCCATCTGCCATCCGCTCTGCGAGCAATATGGCCTGCCCATTGCCACTTCAGCTTGCTAATCCGGTGGGCTATATCGGTGACTTTAGTTCGTCTACGGATCTCCTCATTTCGGATTCGATCACGCAGAGAAACACCGAGCATAGCCCTCTCCATAGCTCGCTGAGCGACTTTGAGCTTTGAGATGAGGCCGATAGTGAAAGACCACGTTTCGGTGCCGTAACTCATCACTGGCAACACACATTGGTTGAAGACTTTCGTCTTGAGGCACTGAGGTATATCGGACGAAAAGACACTGCGTAGTTTCCCAAACGCTGCCCAACCGAGTTGGATTCGGCGGCTGACCTCTTTTTCGAAGTTGGATCTACCTAATTGGACTACTTGTCCTAAGTAGATATATGAGTCAACAACTTCGAGTACCGAGTTTCCAACAGAGACTGGGGTGGGCACAACATTGGCATTTGACATAATTTTCGTCTTGTCCATGTTCATTTTCAAGCCCACCCGTTGCGAAACTCGGTCGAGGCCATCGAGCATCATGCTGAGTTCCTCCATCGACTTTGCCATGACTACGATGTCCCTGGATCAAGGCGCGCCCCCCAGCATGGCCTCGACCAATGCCGGGCACAAGACGTCTCCGCCTATCGGCGTCGTGAGGACACGGCGGCGGTGCTCTGCCCAAGCGGGACAGTCCTACACAGTATGCTCCACCGTGTCCGACGGCGATCCTCGCAGTGGTGACACCCAGGCGTTTCTTCCTTCCGCATCCGACACAGGTACCTCCCGAAACTTTCGTGTCCGGTGAGGACCTACGTCATGCGCTAGGTCAGGACGTCGCTCTGGACACCTGTTTAGCCACTCCTCAAAGCGGGGTCTTACCGCCGCGATTGCGACGTGCCCGAGATATAGATATACTTAATATTATTAAGAAACGCAAAAGTGTGTTTGTCAATTTTCACGTTGAAACCGCTAAACGAATAAGATTTCATGGGATCGATTGCATTGGTCCTCCATTGCACCGAAGTTACCTGGTCGCGGACGGAGTTACCGGAAAATCTAGTAAATAACACTTTTTTTAAACAATAGTTACTTGTTATGCAAGGCTGCAAAGTTGTTTTTGGCGCGAGGAGGTACTTGAATAAAAAACTAAGCAAGGGAAGGCTTTTTCGCTCGCGGTTTAAAATATAGAGTCCTGAGCGTAGCGAAGTTTTCAAAGGTACCAGAGGACAACGATGATAAAGTTATTTTACGTCTCGTACCTGAACTAAGGTCGACTAGGAGAGGGTGGTTAATTTAAACACTGGACTCAGTACTAAGCGCGTATAATACAATAATCACAGTGCTTGCTGCTCACAAAGAAAAATTTTGATACATCCTGACCTAGTCAAGCGACGGAGAATCTTGATAGCGTGATTCAGAAAACGTCGCTCGACTAACAACGCCATCTATCGAATGAGTACCCAACTAATTTCACACACATTCACAAATCATGTAATCGATGGCGCAGCGAACCAATATAAATCTAAACATTCCGCCCACCAAGGACATTATGGCGAATGTCCTTCAAGACTGACTACCGTGAATAATTATTACAATGTTAAATTTAGTACAGCCTTGATGCAATGAACCTATTACTAACAATTTTAAAGACAATGAACTCAAAAATAACAATTTAAAGACATTCAACTTATAACTAACAACTTTAAAAGACAGTGTACTTATAACTAACAATCTTAAACACAATGAACTTTTAATTAACAATTGCAATTTTTACTAAATACACATATAAAACCCATTACAAAACTTGTTTAAACTCAATAATAGCTCCATTAAAAAAAACATAACCTTATATTAATTTGTAACAGGCAATACACATAATTTAGACGCAGGTCTTTTTATAGAGGACGATGACGTTCTTAATGTTACCACTCGTGTAATACCATCCGATCCGGGATGTTTCTGTTCTACCTTACCTAACAACCACCTGCCAGGAGGCAAATTGTCCTCCTTGACTAATACTACGTCACCAACACATGGCTCCGGAATTTTATGTTGCCATTTATGCCGTTGTAAAAATTGGTGAAGATAGTCGTGCGACCATCGTCGCCAAAAGTCCTGCATCATTCGTTGTTGCAGTTGCCATCGCCTTAAGCTACCCACATTTTCCCTTTCATAATTTAAATCAGGTGGCAAAACAAGTGGTTCTCCCACCAGAAAGTGACCTGGAGTCAAAATTGTAAGTTTATCCTGATCCTCAACATATGACAATGGTCTCGAATTAAGACACGCTTCAATTTGCGCCAATACCGTGGCAATCTCTTCAAAAGTCAGCGTTGAATTGCCGATAACCCTCTTCAGGTGATGCTTTGTGGATTTTATCCCGGCTTCCCAAAGACCTCCAAAATTGGGGGACTGAGGAGGAATAAAGTGCCATTCCGTGCCATTGTTCCTTAACTCATCTGCTAATTCAGGATTAATTCCCGACTTTTCTATATTGAATAAATGACGTAACTCTCGCGCTGCGCCTACAAAATTCGTCCCATTGTCGCTGTGTAGTTCCGCACATCGACCACGTCTGGCTACAAACCGCTTGAAAGCCGCCAAAAAACCCCTTGTGCTTAATTCACTTACTGCTTCCAAATGCACCGCCCTTGTTGCCATGCATATAAACAAGGCTATGTATCCCTTGTAGGACTTATTACCACGACCCCTTGCCGTTCTAATACTTATAGGTCCCGCGTAATCTACCCCGCTCCGTAGAAAAGGTTTGCCAGGTGTTACCCGTGAGGATGGTAGCTGACCCATAAGTTGCGTCCTCACTTTAGCCGTATACCGAATACACTTAACACAACTCCTTGCATATCCCTTGGCCAAAGTCTTTATTCCCACGATCCAATACTTTGACCGTAAGTACGTAATCATTAATTGCGGACCCCCGTGCATAGTTTTATTATGTGCGTCGGCAATCAATAGTTTGGTTAAAAACGAATCTTTAGGTATTAGGATGGGATGCGCTCTTTCATAACCCAACTGCGACATCTCAAGCCTACCTCCTACTCTGATTATACCTTTCGGATCTAAAAATATATTTAATGAATTTAAATTTGCGTTTTTCTTTACAAATTTTCCGGTTTTTAAATTTTCCAATTCGTTTTCGAATCCTTCTTTCTGACATTTTTTGATACATATTTCTGTTGCGCATTCTAATTCCAGTGTAGATAACTGTAACGACCTTGAACCATTACCCGATGCTACCCTATTCCTCAAGTTTAAAAATCTACGACAATATGCAATCACACGAATCAATCTTGATAACGAAGAAAATCTGTTCCAAAATGAAACATTTACCGTAGTCGTATGCGCCTTAATTTCTTCTAAATGTGTGGCAAGATGTTTGGGTCTTTTATATTCAACTATCGGTTCCTTTAAAAAAGTTGGACCTTCCCACCAGAGGGAAACACTTGCAAGTTCCGCCGGAGATATCCCGCGTGAAGCACAATCAGCAGGATTTTGTTTCGATGCCACATGGGCCCAATGATGAGTATCCAAATTGCTCAAAATTTCGGAAACTCTATTACCAACAAACGTCTTCCAACGACTCGGATGACTATTCAACCACGCTAATACAACTTCGCTATCTGTGAAGGCATGAATGTTCTCCTTTTGTATATTCATAATTTCGGCTACTTCCAGAATAAGCTTGGTCAAAAGAACTGCCCCGCAAAGTTCAAGCCTTGGAATGGAGACTTGCTTTATAGGCGCCACCTTCGTTTTAGCAGCCACTAAGGAAATGTGAATATTCCCCATCTCGTCTACTGCTCTATGGTACACAACTGCTGCATATGCGACCTTCGAAGCGTCCGAAAACCCGTATAACTCTTGTTTTGTTTTCTTACTCGTATTTAACCAACGTGGTATTTTTAGGTCAACGAAAGACGCTAAGTTTTCACGGTAAGTTACCCATTCTTTTACTAAATGATTTGGAACTTCTTCGTCCCATTGCAACCCGGCTAACCACAGCTTTTGTATTAACACCTTTGCTATGATTATGCTTGGTGCTAGCCACCCTAATGGATCGAATAACCTTGCAATATCCGATATAATTTTTCTTTTCGTTACAGGACCAGTTACCGGCTTAAGTACCAGAGAGTATTGGAAGCAATCGTCGCGCGAATTCCAGGTAAGTCCTAATATTTTTGTTATTTCGTCGATTTTTAACTGTAATGCTTCATTATTTCCATCTCTAATACTATTCAATAACTCTTCGCTATTGCTTTTCCATTTTTGTAGTTGAAAGCCGCCTTTAGCTAACACCTTTGTTAACTCCGTATAAATTTTTAACGCATCTTCTTTAGTTTCAGCCCCTGACATCAAATCGTCCATATAAAAATCACTTACGATTATTTTAGCGATATCTGCATTATCTCCGCATTCGTCAACTGCAAGCTGTTGAAGAGCCCTTACTGCTAAGTATGGTGCCGAGGCTGTCCCGAATGTAACGGTTATCAATTCGTACTCCTTTATTTTCTTTTCAGGACTATCCCGCCAAAGGATTCTTTGCATGGGAGTATCTTGCCTATTTACTAGAACTTGCCGGTACATTTTTATAATATCAGCCACTATACAAATCTTGTGCACTCTCCAGCGCATAATAATATGACGAAGTTCGTCTTGCAAAGACGGACCCACCATTAGGTCATCGTTAAGTGACCTCCCGTTGCTGCGCTTGCAGGACGCATCGAACACAACACGCACCTTGGTTGTGTCCTTATCCTCCCGGACGACAGCGTGATGCGGTAAGTAAACACCTCTTTTATTATCTTTTTCCTTTTCTTCTTCTTCTACCATATGATTAAGAGTTAAATATTCCTGTATGACTTTAGCGTAGTCCGCTTTTAATTTATCATCTTTTGCTAACCTAGTTTCTAACCCTTTTAATCTTTTTTCAGCTATCCCCTTGGATTCGCCGCCACTTTCAACCAGGTTTGTATCCCGTAACGGCAATCTTACCACATATCTGCCGTCTTTATTTCTTTCCGTTGTATTTTTAAACATTTCTTCACATTTTGTTTCCTCCTCTGTAAGCATCCTTTTTGTTCCAGATGTTTCTTCCAGTTCCCAGAATTTTTTCAATATATTATCATCCTGGACGCTGGTATGCATTACAGTTATTTTTGCGGGAGCACTTATACCTTGGTCAACTTCAAACGCACCCGACAATACCCATCCTAAAGTAGTTTCTTGCGCTAATAGAGTCCCGTTTGTATTCTTCTTAACCCCATGCTGAATGACCTGACTATATATTTCAGCGCCCAATAAAATATCGATTTTATTGGGTCTGAAGTAACCCGGATCAGCCAAATCATTTTCGTTCAATTCTACCCATTCTACTCTAGCCACTTTAGAAGACGGAAGAAGAGACGTTACCGATTTCAAAACGTAAGCATTCACCTTTATTTTAATAGAAGAATTTACTCTTGACCGAAGATTTATTACTACTTTAGCCGTCGACGTTGTACCTTTGTCTCCCACACCCAGCACCGTATTTTTGGACGGTATTTTCTTTAGACCCAGATACTGAACCAGGGATTCCGTAATAAAGGACCCTTGTGATCCCTGATCCAGTAATGCCCTAACCACGTGGTAAGTCCCATTCTTCGACTCGGCCTTTACTAACGCCGTCGTTAGTAAAACCGTTTTGCTATTCCCTTTCGCAAGACATGAGACTACCGGCGCCGTATTGGACCCCTCCGCTTGATTAGCGGTTGTATTATTTCCATTTGAGGATTCCGCGCGAGCAGCACTACTACCCTCACCAATTTCCGACCCTACACCACCCGGTGGGTGTAATAATGAATGGTGGCGTCGTTTGCACACCTGGCACTTGAGAGTGTTTTTACAAAACCTAACATGGTGGTTGTCAAGCAAGCAAACAAAACATAATTTTTTCTTGAGAACAAAGTCTCTTCGGTTTTCAATACTTTCATTTGTGAATTTTTTACAGACATTTATTTTATGCTCACCTGCACAAAATGCACAGGATCCCTTTTTATCTTTCACTACGTGTAGTGCCTGTGTAGTCCTTTGGACCCTATCTACCTTAGTATCTAAATTCTCTAGCCCCCTAAATCGATTAATCAAAAATTCTTTTAGTTGATCAAAGGTAGGAAGATCATCGCTTGGATCTGATGCTACCTTTAATTCCCAAGCCCTTCTAGTAGCCTTGTCCAGTTTTTCCGTTACAATATGGACAATTAGAAATGATGCAAGATCGATATCTAAATTTTTTATTGACTCTAAACAATCGGTAGTTGTACTTAAAAGTTTTTTAATTTCAGGTGCGGATTCTCCTGTTAATGTTCTTTGATTAAATAAACATTTTACTACACCATTCGCTAAAAATCTTTTATTATTGTACATGGACTCTAATTTTTCCCAACTTGAACTATAATTTTCAGATGTCACTTTTACATTTTTTAATAACAGTTCCGCTTCCCCGGTTAAGTACCCTTTTAGATAATACAATTTTTGTGCATCATCTAGTCTACTATTTTTGTGAATTAACCCCATGAACAAATCTCTAAAGGTAACCCACTCGTGATATTTACCAGAAAACATTGGTATTTTTACTTCTGGTAACCGAAAGTTGTGGAATTCTTTGTCACCGCTAAGTCCCAGGCTACTGTTACTATCGCCACTAGATACACATTTATCTTTTCTGAGTAACTCTTTTAAAGAACTTTTTATTTGAATATATAATTCTTCAACCTCGTCATAAAAACAATCTTTATGATAATTCGAACTATGTAATTCGGATTTTTTAACGTCGCTAATTATTTTAACGTGCGTATTATAGAACAGTTGCCATTGTTGTTCTAAACTTTCTAATCGTGTTTCAATATACGAAACTGTTAGCCTATCTTTTGGGCATTTTTTAAAGTTAATCCAAGACTTTTCAATTTTAATTTTGACATCTTCTTGGATATCGATCAATGAATCCATTTTGGAAACACGATTTATACACAAACACACAATAAAAAATAACAAAAACACAAAAAAATAACACAATCAATAAAATTTCTAACTACAGCACAATAAACAAATTTCGAACAATACAAAGACTAAAACTACTTTTTCTTCAATCTTGCACTAGTTCTGAACTCAAAGTTCAATTTTCAGACGAAATTTTACAAGTCTTTTAAAAGTTCAATTTCTGTGTCAAAACGGGCATAGGTTCCCCGTCTGACACCACTTCAGATTTAATAAGGTTGAAAGTACTCACGATTTTCACCCGATACACTCACTGACACTGATACCGCTGACGTCACGCGATGAACTGCACCAGACAAGTGGCGCCCTCTGCTTGCTTGACCACGAACTGTAGTCCCTCTTCCTTCCATGCGCCGCCCGTCCAATTGAAGCCGACCGCCCACCAGTGATGCTTCGCCGCTTGAACCACCAACTGCTCCCGGCTCCTTCCGGTTCCACCTCCAGGTACAGGTCCAAGAACCTCTCACCTGGTACCCCAATCAAGGGGATGCTCTGGACAGCGATCCACTGCCCAGTAATGACGCGAAGGATGGTATACTACCACCACCGGAACCACCAAAACACTCCCGTACCACATCCGGCTCGAAGGACCATGAACTAAGGTCGACTAGGAGAGGGTGGTTAATTTAAACACTGGACTCAGTACTAAGCGCGTATAATACAATAATCACAGTGCTTGCTGCTCACAAAGAAAAATTTTGATACATCCTGACCTAGTCAAGCGACGGAGAATCTTGATAGCGTGATTCAGAAAACGTCGCTCGACTAACAACGCCATCTATCGAATGAGTACCCAACTAATTTCACACACATTCACAAATCATGTAATCGATGGCGCAGCGAACCAATATAAATCTAAACATACCTTTGAAAACTTCGCTACGATCGCTCAAGATTCTATATTTGCCAAAGCCACCTATGACCCAGCCTGCCGCCCAGGGGGGGGTCATGACCCCCATGACCCCCCCCCCCCCCTGGATCCGCCACTGATTATCCCACTGCTGAGGAGAATTTTGTTTTGATAGCTAGAGAATCGGAAACCACTTCTTACTGGAAGTCATCATCATTGGGACTGTACTTTAAGGGAACCGGGTAATTTATATACCGAAATAAATTCGAATAAATAAATATAACACAGAATTAAACATAATTAGTTGTGTGTAATGACTGCGACGACTTATTTAAAGTGAACTGTAACTAAGTCGTCTAACTATAACTGTCATAGAATTAATAACATCAATTAGTTATTTGCACAATATGTTAGATCAATTATAGCTGTAGATTATAGCAATATGTTGTTTTAACCGACTTTAAAAAAGAGTACGTATATATGTTCTCAGTTCGACCTGTATGTTGGACGGCGTGCGAACCGCACCAATTCTGATGCGGTTTTTAGAAAAGTATTCGTTACATTCCGGAAAAGGTTTAAGTATTACAATAATAATGGTCATTCCGTGACGTTGCCCACATCGATCCGTTTTTGCTTACTTGGATTGTCTTGGATCGACTCCTACTGCCGTGGGCGTCTCCCTTCGCTAGCTTGACTGCTTCGCAGAAGACAGCGACCACTTCACATTCCGTTTAGCCCCGCAGCATGACCTCGGCCAATGTCGGGCGCGAGAGGTGGCGCCTATCGCCTCCGCGAGGACACGGCAGGATACACATTTATTGATTCATTTTAGATTAGGATTATTTAATTTTATTATAGACTAGCTGTCCCGGCAAACTTTGTACCGCCTCTGAATAACCTTTTAAACCTTCCTTGGACTTCCCAAAATAATTCAAAACTAAAATCAGCCAAATCGGTCCAGCCGTTCTCGAGTTTTAGCGGGACTAACGAACAGCAATTGATTTTTATGTACTAGAAGATACCCGAGAATGGCATCCTATTTTTTGCTTCTTGGACACAACAAGGACTCATACCAGCTCCAGCTTTTGTTATGAATATGAGTGCACAATATATACATAATGTAATGCAAACAGTCACTTTAGCAGCACCACCTTAGAGTACAAATGCATAAGAGGCAGCGCCGTCGACAATACAATAACAATGCCATACTTATCAACGGTCTCTTGTCCAAACACGCGGCCCTTCCATGTCGGAAGCACCTGAATAGACCATAATAGTAGAAACAGTATATCCAAGAGAGATAATGTTAGCAACTTAATTTCCATGATTTGGAGTGAATTTGTGATACCATTAAAAGATTGGTGCGCTATGCTTGTTGGGTGGTACCACTTAGAACTACCGTACACAGCAAAAGAACTACGGACAATGGATTGCGGTGCTCACATTACGATGATTGTATATTATTATGGGTTGGGCTCGGTACCACGTCAACATACGAGAAGAGAAAAGAAAATTCGGAAAATTAAGATTAATTAAATTATGTCTCAGCAAGTTGTTTTATTTATACACCCCTCATGACTGACCTTTTATGGTAAGAGTTTAGTGATTGTTTCATTAATAATTCCCTCACAGATTGAAAGGGGACACCTCCTTGTCTCAGCAGCAACAGCATTAGATATCACTAATTATGATCAACTTATAATGTTTTCACTTCAGTAGCTCAAAAATGTAGGTTTTGCTGCCTGAAATCAGTGAGTGTGATTTTGTTCACTGATAGACGTTCTTTATAACGGGCCTAAGATGTAGGATAGATACATCTATCTATCCTACATCTTAGGCCCGTTATCATACAAGATGTCACAGTACTTTTATTATACATACAAGATTAGCTACCGGAATCAAAATATATGTCTTCTACTATTATTTTTATCGAAACTCAAAATTTTCGAAAAAATTGTACATAAAACGATAAGTTACTATTTTTTCATAAACATAGGTTACATAGACCCAGCCCAGGCTCCATACATTTCGTGAATATATATACTTTTTTAGTAAGTTTTTCGTTTGCAATAAAGCTATTTGTACGTATGTAGGTGTCTTGCATTCGAAAATACTTGCATTTTATTGTATAGACCAACACGTACCTCAATCTATCCTTAATTTTCGATTGGTAAAATTTGAAAACAGAATGGTGTTCTTTTTAGTAAGATTAGTTAAATTTTTAATCATCAGAGAGATGACCATTCGCTGTGTATACGTCGTGGGTTCGAACCCCGCCAGGTGCACTACTTTGTGTTAATTTATTTCATTACCTCTGCTCTAAAATGGTGAAGGAAAATATTCGCTGTGTATCATTGCACTACGCGTACTACATTTATTCCTTCCTACTATCCATCTGACGCTTAACGACTCATGGTCGCGCTTTGAACGTATAACTTTGGCCCTGGAACTTTAAGGTGTACTGAAAGAATCGCAGTATTTCTTCAGTACTCCTGATCAACTCCACTCTGGTTTCCCTCCCGCCTCGAGAATATGTCCTCCCGGACATATTTAATTATTTTACCAAGATAAAAAGTACTAATGGTGCAGACATCCCAGCATGAAAGAGGAATCTGATCTACCCTACAGAGCGCCTCGTTCCACCGTCTCTGGAAGGATGGGCTGTCGGGTTGATCAGTATTCCGGTAAGCGATTTTACAATGGTAGTCCATCCAACTTGAACGTCATTTCAGGTAGGTTCATCTTTAGAGCCTCTTCTTCTTCTTCATCGTTAGAGATTTTTAAGTAGCCTGATAATATCCGAGCAAAACAGACGGGAGACAGCTTGTGCAGCGGTCTGTCTGCCAGCAGTTAAAAATATTTGTTACCATAATCAGTGCACTATCGCACCTTTGGGAACAAAGGGTCACTTTTGCATGTTTTCCAACTTTACATGAAGACCATTTTTAGTTTTTTTTTGTCATATTTCTATAATAACTGTACTGTTTCAGACCTTTTGTTCCCAAAGGTGCGATATACGAGTATCTTCCCAAATATTTCTTTACCCGTAAAAAAACAATTCTTTGATTTATGAAAAATGTTTATTTTTCTTCATCACATATAATTATGTAAGTTGTTCATTCATTCCCTTTCAATTCCCATAAAGGAAGTAGCGTTTCTGAGATAAGTGTTGCATATATTCTTTTTATTGAAGGTTTCTAGTAATGTGGGGTCTAAATATGTGTTGACGATAGCAGCGCACTGCAGGTCTAAGGGTGCATGCGCTAGCGGCGCGGTCAGTTGGTGCACGGCGACTGGACGCTGCGAGTGCCGCTGCAGTGCGACGGGCGCGGGGGCGGGGTGCGCGGACGCGGCGCGCAGCAGCACCAGCTGGGAGCGCAGCGCCTGCACCCGCGGCTTGAAAACACGCGCGCGCTTAACACGACTAAGTGTGGTATCGATGAGCGCACGCGCGTATTGCGCCGAGTGCGACACTCGCCCTAATAGAGTACGCACACACGCGTCTACCTTCTGCGACCATGTCGTCGCAGTCTGCAGCGCATTATCTAGACCTGTGGTGTCTCCTCCTGCCATCAACGTGAACATGTGACGCGCTACAGCATCTTGCAGTTGCTCTTCTGTTTTAAACTCTGCGAATTGATCTTCAATGTACTTATCAAACTCGTCCGGCCCATATCCGACGCAGTAAACTGTACCAGTCATACCTATAAGTATACGTTTGATATTAAAATTACGTTTTAAGAAGCATTTCTTTCCAATAAATTATTTTATCTGATTCTTTTTACCAATACTATACATATTACATAAAAACTAAACAACTGCCTTACCACGACTTTCCAAAATAGCTGCCATTTCTAAAGCTATGAAAATTCCAAATTCATATCCCAAGAGATAAAACTGGTTGTCCAGACCCATTCTCTTCAGGAAGACCTGAAGAAGATAAAATAGCACAATTTAGTATAGACTATGACATGGACTACGAGAGATGGGGAATTATAAAATCACTGTAGTATTAAATGTAATCCAAAATAAATCCGTGAAGTAGTGACTATTGTATTCCAAAGTTTGACGGACAACGTTCCATACCTGTGTAAATCTCTGGGCTGTTTCTTGTACGGTTTCGTTTGGCTCGTCGAGGCCCAGCTGCAGCACCAGCGCCGGCAGCTTAAGACGCTCACACAGCACGTGGAACCTCTCATGGTGCCCCTCCATGCCCGGCACTACACCCAAGTATGTTAGGCTTGTGTCAAATTCATCGTCTCTCTGTAATGGTTCAATAAGTATACAGTATTTGGCAATTATTTTCATTATGAAAAACTGAATGTTATTTCTGAAAACTGGGAAAAAATTATGTTGAAGCCTTTTACTACGTTAGCAGGCACCAGATGCAGGCAATAGTCGCGTGTCTACAAGTATGAGCAGGGTGGATGAGTGTCACGGACACAAAGTTATTACGTGTCTTACCGGATGCAGCTGAATACCAGTATCTTCTAGAAGCGGCTGGCTGTGAAATGGGACCTCCAGAATCCAGGTAGTATTGGGTAGTATGATAATGCTCTGCAGGTTTATCAAATGGTCAAAACGTCGCCCTACTACCGTCAGGAGACAGCCGGCGTCGCTCCCCCCGCTTGCATTTAGTAGGGCGACGTTTCGACCATTTGATAAACCTACAGAGCGTTTGTTACTTACGACCCGCTGTTTCTTTGTACCCGGTCTCCCTTACATTGGTAAGGTCAGTTCTCTGGCTTTAGCAAACGTATCCAAGAGTCTACCTCGACAAGCTTACACGGAAGAAGACCGTTCGTTCTATGTTTTTGCGGGTTAAATTCTCATTCATAATTTTTTTATTAATTTATTTATTACCTGTTTGTGATAACAAAATTTCATTTACCATTTCCGAATTATTGATGAGTGTCGGCAAACTCACGAAGTCGGTGGTAGCAAGCAGTTCATCAGAGTCGACGAAGGTGAAGAATGTAGACAAACCCTTGGTTTCTGGGAAGTCTGACTTGATGATAGATTTTGATAACTGTTGTATCCTTTCAAAAACAAAAAAGAATAAGAATTAATCTACATTCCGATCAAGTAAAGGCGAATTTGAAATTATGTTGAAGCAATTATTTTGTACCTAGTGTAAATGCACTTGTGTTCCATAATAATCTGTGGAATCGCAAGATATGATGAGCTTACTGTAAAACCGACACAGGTCGAAGAATGGGATTACGTAGCGTGCTACCGGTTAAGGTTATTTCGGAGTAATAATAATAATGTAAACGAAGCTCCAGGGACGAGAAGGGATGAATTCAGATTAAAGTTTTCACACCGTAGCAAATTCTTTTTTTTTATTAATTAGTGTGATCTACTTAAAGGTGTTTTCATAATGAATTAGGCAGTAAACAGTCAGAAGAATATTGCTCAAATCTGGGATGTGTACTTACGTGTCAATAGTAATCATGGGTATTTCCTTCTCTTCAAACACAACATTGTAATTAATTCTTAGGAAATTATAAAGCAATGGTATTTTGGCGTTTTCTATTCCCAACTCTGCCAAAGTTGTGTTGTTGTCTGTATTAGCATTTATGGTTATACCTGGTAAAACAGAGAAAATAATTACCTCCACTTTTAATATTACTTAATGATTGACATGAAAATATTACAACCTACAGAAACCTAGAGAAAATCCAAAAGTAACTTTACTGTTAATGTTAAGAGAATAAAGAACATTGTGAATTTTACAGGATCATAATTTGCCTAGCCTTCTCCAAAAAACAGACACCAGCAGATCGACTTACCGCAATATGTCAAACTTTTATAGATTTTACTTAGCTTTTTTCCAAATACTGACGCCAGCACATCGAGTTACTTACCGCAACTAGTCAAACTTTAATAGATTTTTAACCTTATCATAATAATGGAAGAAAAACCTGGATTGGTATTTGTAAAATTGATTCGGGTAGGTTGACCTGCTGGCGTCTGTACATTAGGGTCGGTTTCTAATCTATAACAATCAACTGCGTAATAAATATGAGTGTCTGCCAGTCTGACTTCCACTATTAAAGGGGAAAAGGGATTGTTTTTTTTTTTGTTTAGCCTACACTGTCCCACTGCTGGGCAAAGGCCTCCGCCAAGCCCTTCCAAGAGTTCTTGTCCAACGCCACTTCGAACCAGCCCTCACGGTATGAGTCCAACTCGTCTCTCCACCTCTTTCTGGGCCGGCCTCGGCGGTGCCGTCCATCTCCAGGCACCCACTGTGTGGCGGCCTTCGCCCAGCGGTCAGCATTCATGCGGCTGACGTGACCCGCCCAGTCCCATTTCAGCTTGGGATTGTAAATTCTTCAATTCAATTAAAAATAATCGAAGTTACCAGCGATGGCAAGGATTTCTTGCAGAAGTGAGGTTTGTTCTGAAGGCGTCGTAGTTGCTTGAAGGACACTGTGAGCGCTACACAGCGCCTTCTCCGTCACCTCCACAGCACCGCGGTACCATGCAACGATGTTACATGAATCCTGCGAACAGCATTAATTCACCTTTTAGTAAAGGAACAAAATGAGGCTATCTGTAGTGTATAAAAAGTTATCAGTTTTTGTTTTTCATAAGAATGCCACAACTTTCCTGTTTTATGTAGGCATTCCGCGCCTACAGTGGCCGGAGATCGTCTTGCGACGTCTGTCGCCGTGGCATCTACCACTGCGCCTGGGGCAGAAGGAGGATGCTGACATCTCCTTCACGTGTCCCGCCTCCTCCTTTGTAAGCAGGTGGCTTGTTAAATAAGTCTTTTATCACTCCTTAGGATTCTTAATTTAACTCACTTGTCTTAGTTTAGGTAGCGACAATATTGTTGCCGGAAAATTGTTCCGTACGCGTCGAAGACATACTTCCTTTCCAATCACATTGTCACCGGTGTTAAGTACTGCGAAGTGTCTGTCAAACGAGAATCTCTGATTAAAATCGGTAGAGTATAACGCAAGAGAAACTGTAGATCAGAAAAGCAGAACTCCGAGGAAACAGTACACCGCTAACTTCAGCGGCAAAGACTTTAAACTACGATGTAAAGCTGCAGTTGTACATGGGAGACGAGATGATAACCACAGTACAGTTTAACTTAATATGCGGACACAATGCCCTTGAAATACAAAGCTGCAGCAACAAATTACTAGGTTTTATGTAGATCGTGGCCGCTGAGGAAGACAAATGAGCCACAGTCGCCTGTCAAGTCACTAAAACAGCGACAAGGCGTAAATTTTGGTACGATTACTGCAGAAGAGAAATTCTATATGCTGGCAAAGTTGTGAAATCGCATCTAGAATTAAAACCGGACGGCAATGTTTCTTGCGGATTTTGAAATGTCAACGTAACATCTATTTCTCATCATCTACTTACTTAATATCCGGACACAGGTCCCTTGATATCATATCTAAACTGTCAATTAGAGCTTCATCGATATCCTGCTGCTTATCGCTCACAGTCACATACACCCCCTCGACGGACCCAAAACGACTTGCGTTCTTTATCAGTGCCTTGACGTCAGTTTCTTTATTTGATAAGTCATCAGAAAATATTGCGACCTCAACACCGGATTGCTGCCATGATCTAAAAAAGTTTAATACTCTAAAATAACATACTCAGCCACATTTTATTAGGGTCTATTATTTAACAGTGATGGGAGTGCATAGAATAGGTAAATGCACTAAATAGGTCCGAAGTTATCGTGGTGATCTATCGACGTCAGCATCTTCCGAAGAGTAGACAATTTGTCTGACAAGTTAGTTGAAAATTCAATTTCTTTATTTTTATTGGCAATACATCATTAAATTGTGTCTTCTAGTGTTTTTTTTTCATCATCAGAAAAGATGCAAAACCTTCCGTAGGAAAATGTTAGAAAATTACTCATGAATTGTAAATACCTACGTGTATTTTTATTAACTGTAACTGCTTAACTAAGTTGTTTACAATTTATTGATGCTCTGGACGCGTCTATTGTTGATATCACTCACCCTCCACCCTTGATGCCTCTTGGCTCAGAAGATGAACTAATAAGAAGATACTTACCGTATCTTCATTTCCAGGTAGCTCATGGATTGCTTCTTGACATGCACACAAAGTTTTCTAGCACCTCGCTCCACAAGTTTGTCAGCTAGTCGTAGGCCAAAGGTTTCATCACCACAGAGTATCAGATAAGTACGATCAGCCTTGCAGGTCAACCTGTCAATTAATTGTAGCTAATAAAACAACCGCTTAGAGACATTTTTATAAAGCGAATTATGGTGGAGGTGTTTTTACATGGTAAACATATCTGGAAGCAAAAGCAGAATAAAAGCCACTTGAAACTTAGTGACTATCAATTTAAATAAATGAATAAACTTATGCAAATCCAATATTGTAAAAAGTATTGATACGAGGTTTCTGTCCCAATATGTCGTTGTGATCATTACCAGCAATGGGTGCCTGTGACGTCATTCTAGCACATTCTAGTTAGTGACCTATGACCATTCCAAAACTAAATATAACTTAAGTAATACCAAGTGATCACTACTATAAACTGCCTACACAAACATGCATTATTGTCATGCGAGTCAATAGTAGGTACTTACTTAATTTACATCCCGACAAAAAAATTGGCAAAGTGCATACTGTTGGACCACGTACAATGTGTTCCGTAGTTGAAAAGATTTACCCCATACGCAAAGTCACTGGCAACAGTTACTTCAATATTTATGTTTAGCATTATCACGGTTATATTCGTGGCATTATAGTTAAAGTACAATACCTAAATCACACAAGAGCTAAATGAATTACCAAATTTCAGACACGAGAAAGACTAGAAAAAGTGTCTCGGAAACGGACAGACAGACGACAAGTGAGTAATTCTATAAGGGTTCCAATTTTTTTCTTTACGGTACGGAGCTCTTAAAAGTGATGTAACTTAATGAGACTAAAGTGAATTAAGGTTTTTAATGAATACCTGGACTGAGCTTCAAACGGAGAATCTTGCAGTCTAATCAGTACTCTGCCGCGGTGCCTGCTGGCTGCAAGCAGTCGGAAGGCGCGCGCTACGTCGTGCGGGGCGTACGACTCGCGCGTCAGAGGACGCACGTACCCACGGGCAATACCTTCACTCAACATTTTTTGTATGCGCTGTAAAATAATAAAATGTATGCATTCAACAGGTATAAATAACAAATAAACTATTTGAAAGATATTACTTTATTGTAGAAGTATTGCATCCATATGGGCCGTCATAACAAAAAGACGAAGATTAAGATTCATATTCATGAGACTCAATCTCAGCGAAGATCAGCGATCGGCGGCATCTATGTGAGCAGTCGCAGGTGGCCACTGTTTCTTAATTCTCATAATCCTGATTTCGGGACGATATATCCGATACTCGGAGAATCGGACAGAGATACTCTCAGGCATAGAACCAACGACTTGACATGCTTTCTAAGGCATGTATCATACTACCAACTTTCAAATTCCAGGCTGATAATGAAAAAGGACACGTGGAGTGCTTGGCCAGACTATCTGGCAGACGTGGGATGTGGCTCGGGTTGGGTTAAATAATAGACCTCCAGGATCGCACGATGAACAGTTGCGACCACGAAACCAACAGGCCGTTCATAAGACATACCTTAGCATCCTCAATATTTTGAGGATCATATATTGAAGAGACGTCCACTGCGTTGTAAGATCGCTCCTTCGTAAGGTTGAACATCCCATAAGAGAAATCATCTTGATTATGCAGCTGAGCAATGTCAATAAATATCCCGAAGCGTTTGGTGCAATTCATTGCACTCTGTGAATCAGAAAAAAATCAGTTGGTTAAAATAATAGCACATCAAATGTGAGTCGGAGAGACGAGGGGCGTTTGGTAATCAGGGGGGCAATTCTCGGTTTTAGAGATGGTGTCGAACTCGACAAAAATTTCTAAAGACGTCATTATTTCGACAAATTTTACTGAACTCTAGCTACTTTATTTTTGTCGAGTTCGACACCATCTCTAAAACCGAGAATTGGCTCCCTGGGCGAGCAGATTCTTCTTGGATCCACATGAGTGAGAGTAGATTGGCCTAAGAGTGAGATTCTTCTTAAATCGACTGAATTGACTCCAAGAACACTAGAGTCAATACGATTGAACCACCAAACGTTGAAACAAGAATTGCTATCGGATGCGCAGAATAAACACAGTATGGCTTATTGTTTTCAAAGGTTGTTGCTTTACAATAAGTATGCTTACCAATTTTGATAGTCAGACATTTTGATAATCTGAGGCGCTCCTCAACGGGGGAGCATTCGCGTGTAATGTAACATTAAAGTGCGCATTGAGATGCTTGCTTGTCTTCCGTCACTTATGAAATGTTCGATACCATAACGTTACAATAAAGGTGAGGTGCTAGCGGTGAGGGAGCGCCTTCATATTTTACTACAGTAAACTTTCTTTAAATTAATTTTCGATGTTTCGAACATTGATGTTTTACCCGTAGGTATTTTAACTTTTGACATTCAATTATGTAGGTAGGTACCCAGTTTTATACTATTTCATAAAAAATATATTTAAAACGATAACCATACTTTCTTCAGGTCTGGTCTTACGCAGCTGATAACCATGGTACAGCCTTGCCCTTTTGTACCACAACGAACAGTATCTTCAAAACTTTGATCGCGAGAATTTCCGATGTTTTCAGCTAAAAGAAAGTCAATATTTAGTATAATGTGTAATGTCTCACAATCTGAGTCAAAAACTAAACAACATTCGAATACCTTTTAATCCTGGGAATAATTTGCATAGGAAATGTTTCTTGCGCACGTCACTGACTGTTGTGTATACTTCATAGCCGAGATAAAGAGCTATTGATATCACAGCTTGACCGAGAGCCCCCGCCCCTCCATGAACCATCACGGAGTAATCAGGTGTAACATTTTTAGGGTTTTTGATAACCTTAAATAGATCATGATTTATTGTAAGTTTGGTATTAAAGGGTGAAATTTTACTTGCAAGTGTGTTGAGTTTGAACTCACGAGACAGTAGAGTACGTGCACGTAGGCGAGCGGCACGGTGGCGGCGTCCTCCAGGCTCCAGTGCGCCGGCACCGGCCACAGCAGCTCCGGCTGCGCGCGCACCTCGCTGCCGCAAGCGCCGCCGCGTACCAGACCCATCACACGCTCGCCACTAAGGAATTTTTAATCAACAGAACTTAATGCGATGTACGAAGGGAATTTTATTTCACTGCTCTGATAGTGGGAAGAGGACAAGAGATATTAAGCTTGATAGTGACAAGATTATACCTGTAGACATTTAGGGAGACTGCTTTCGCTGGAGTCTCAAACCATTTCAAGATGCTAGTTTGACCTGATCACCTGACTCTTTGTTCAATGACTTTGGTAAGGAAAAGTCTAAAAAATATCTGTTTTTGGGACTAATGGCGACTTGAGATACAACTTTGCTAATGTGAAACAGCAATTCATTGTGGATGAAAATACCTAATTGAATGTGCGGTTGGAGTACTGCAGTCAAATCTTTTAGGTCCTGGGTTACCACAAGCAATAAATTGTCTTTTCGTCTGGTCACATCAAATAGGAGCTAAAAGTGTTAGGTACCGACCTGGCAGTGGTTCCACTGAATTCCATTCCAAAGTTATTTTTGACGTTTTCTTTATACTTTAAGGTGCCACTGGCTTTATTGACGTCATCATAACTAATACCAGCATAATGAACCTGTACAGATTAAAAGTATGAAAGAACTACGAAATTCAAATAAGCACTTATATGTATTTTTTTGTTTCCATCAATTTCAGGTATACCTGCACAGGGACTCCAGATCCGGATGGTTCAGGTACTTCAACCCACGTGAGCGAATCCAAATTACCAAATTGAGTACATTGTAACGACACGTTGTTGCTCACAGATGCAGCTGAATTTTCTAAGGGTATGTAGTACTCTCCTCCCCACTTACCCCGCTGAATAAAATAATGGTAATTATTGAATTAGAAATGATGACCTTTTTCTTTACCAAACATATATTTTCTTTAATATATCTTTATCTACAAGCACAATCTAGCTAACAGGTTGAAATCCGAACAGGGACTCGTTTCCAACATTATCTGATACAGAGACTTGGTCTTAATTTGAGATTGATCTAGTGCACATAACAATTATTATGTAAAAAACAAAACTATATTGTTATCTTAGTCTAGTATTGACCTCACACATCATCTTCTTCTTGTAGTTATACAGCTATGCTGTTTGACTGGAAAATATTTCCAATGAAATCGCTCAGATATGATGTATCTTATACCCATACGAGCATTATGGGGGCGGTTCGCGCCGGAGACTGCAACAGGAGACAGCCACCGGAGACCGAGACAGGAGACAGTACACAACATTAGGCAATGTATGAACGGCGGTTCGCGAGCGAGACACAGACAGGAGACAGATACGTTAGAGATCTCCTGTGACAGTTTCCTGTCTCGGTCTCCGGTCGCTTTTACGTTGCCACGATAATTGACGAGCCGAGACTGTAATTTAAATAATATTTATACCATTCCCCCTCGAAAAAGCTACTTTTACTCACGGAAAACAGTGCGTAAAAGTAGTCTTTTACGCACTGTTTTGGTGTTTGAATTTAGAACACTTTAGTACATTCGACATCGACCGCGATGCTGGACAACCCCCTTGCTAATATATAAATTACCCTTAATTCAAACCATTGCTCCGATTTTAACGCCAGCTTGTTGGCGCAGTGACCGAGCGATTGGACTACTTCGCACCCACGTGTGTGTGGAGCAGACTTAGGTATTAAAAAAAACTTTATTTTGTTTCGTTGAATATCTTTTATCGCTCAAATCTTTCTTTTTCTCGTAGTCATGGTATAAAGTATCGTTTGCAACTCTTGAATAAAACGGATTTAAATCGAGGGCCTGAATCACTCGCGTCGCTCAGGTCGTGATTCAGTCATTAAAATCCTTCGCTTGCTCTTGATTCATATAATGGCCCTCGCTTTAAATCCGCTCTTTATTCAATCGTTGCAAAATATACTATTTTTAACATAAAACAATTAAAGTTTTTCTTACATTGTCTACTACGTTGAATGCCAGGTTAATGTCGGGAATGTCATCACTATAAAAACTATCGTTGCTCTCCTTAGCGACCATGATTAAATGGATCTTGTTACGAATCGCTTCTTTACGCCAGCTGCTAACAAGTTCCTTAAGACCTGGCAGTGGTGGGTAAGGTGCAATAATCAAGAGCCGATGTCCTGCAGTCAAGTTGTTGCGAGTTGTTATGAGCTGCAGAATATCTGAGTTGGTTCGTATTGTGACAGTTGTTGTAGGTACCGCCGTAGACGCACCCCACCGGACTAACTGTAGCTGTGACTGATGTTTGTTGCCGGTGCGCACGATTGAGTGAACGGAAATCACACGGTATAGAGACGAGGGGCGCGAGCGACCACCAAAAGTGAGCTCTTCACTCGCTATAAACTGATCTTTTTGTAGGAAACGATGCAGCAACTGGCACATCTGTTGAAGAGCGAATTAGTTAACCATAATGCCAAACTTATTTATAAAAAAAAACACCTTTTTTAATTAAGTATTTCAAACGTTAACTTACGTTTTCGTCTGTGGATAAGTTTTGTACCAGCACTAGGTCAGCACCTTTTAGGAAGTTTTTTTGTCTCTTCAGAACCACTTCGCGGCTAACTTCTTCGTATTTAATACTAACTCCAGAAACGTTTCTTATAATATTTTTTATTTCAGAGAAAATGGATTCTTCTCCATTTTGATTGACTAATGCCACAACATTTATGTTTTCTTTGTTGACATTTTCCGCCACTGTTTGCAGGAAAATTTTAAGTAACGACGACACCTGTACAAGTTTTAGTGATTAATTTTATTACTCCGTAATTTCATTTAGTGAAAGACTGACGGGTGTACTTACATCTATGCCTGATTGGAAATAGGGAACGAATTTTAAAGCCCGTAACTCCATATTTCTGTTACTCAATGGGGGCAAATTTTCCAATTTGACATTGGTTACGGTAACACCTCCACATCTGTAACACAAAGAAAACTTAATTTATGTTATTTTCTGTTAGAATGACGTAGCATCGTTTACTAGAATAATTGGAAGTACTAAATTGTGCACACTACTATCACATCGCGCACTGCGATCGATTTGAAAGTTACCACTACCAAGTTCACACATACAAAAAATCAGCCAGCTCATCATCCATTTTATGTATTCGAAATGTTTTAGCGTACCACAGACATCTACCCAAAAATGCCAGCCTGCTCCCGGGCCATAATAGTTGAAACAAATTAGAATATTTTTTATTTCATAATTTACTTACAACTTTCACTATTCATGCAGATTTTACCTGTTACTAATTGTACTCTTGTTTTCATCTGTATTTTTAATTTCCATAAAAAATTGCTCACCTGGCAATATTAGATTTGTCTAAAAGTGTTGCCATCAACAGAACTTTGTTGTCTGTCACAAAAGACTTTTTTACAACATTTTGGTGATATTCAACATCGACTTTCATATTTCTGATATGCGTGATTTGTGAAATTCCATCGTGTGGCTGTCGCAGCATGTACAGCTGCAGCAGACCGTCGAGGAACGTGACCCAGTTGTCACGCCACACCAGCGACGCTTCGGTCAGAGATTTATTGGCTCCCGCAATGCTTAGGAACTCACCGCTGAAATAAATTACATCGATTAAGACTATGAAACATGCTTTGAAGATTACTATACCATTATTGTTTTTATTTATCACTTACCTGTACGAGTAATCTCTATCTCTGAATAAATGGTAAATATCTTCAGCAGTGAGGTCTACACTGACTTTGGTTTCAGTTTGTTCATTGAGTTCTTTTTGCTTGTCATCCAATAAGTTTATGAAACCTGTCGCGACTTTGGAGTCTTCATTGAGAATCTAAATTTATATATTAAAATTGACTTTATGTAAAGTAAGCATACTGTTTAGCAAATTACTATTATGATTTATATGAATCGCTAAAAGCGATCATATAAGCGATTCATATCTTCGCAAAAAGATTTTTCGCACAAACGTTACATCGCACCAATAAAGCCTCGATATATATATAAAACAAAATAAAAATCGAACAAACAACTTTCGCACAGGCGTAGGTAACCCCTAATCAAGTAAGGCAAACTGTTGGTGTAAACATGCTATAAAAGAAATCATTTTTACCTCAAAACGACCATTGTTTCAATGGATTTCTACGGTGAAGCCATACATTTTACTGATTTGTAGAATTTGTGAATTTAGGGTTGCTAGAGTTAGGCAGTGTAGATTCAGAAGCTTGGTTCTACATGAGATCTGATCTCTTTTTCGTAGGCCAAACCTTATGTGCTCGTTTTGGCAACATTTTACACGAAATGTTATGGTGGGATATTATTATTTCATTCATATGAATCTCTAAAAGCAAAAGCTAATCAAGTAAACCAAACTGTTGGTATAAACATACTATAAAAAGAAAAGGTTAAATTACCTCAAAACGACCATTGCCTCTATGGATTTCTACGGTAATACGAATCTGTCGTTGATCGTGAATTATCGGTTGTGCAAACAGGCGCAGGTCGTTGAACTCCACAGATATTTGCTTCTTTTGGTGTCCCATCGCCATTGCAAAGGTGTCCCATAACAGAACCAGTGAGGCAGCAAACGGGTATACATTGTGTCCTATTTAAAGTGCATAGTTGGGATAGCAATAACAAATCATATCGTAAAGGGCACGAATTTTACAAGCACATATAAAGCTTGAAAATAATATTAAGTCTTTTATGAGATCAGGCCCTTTCGACAAACAGCAGACGACAATCGTTATCGTTCAGCAGTCACCAATACATTTTCAACTTTATACGCCAATGCGTAAAGTTGAAGGTTTGTCGTCTGCTGTTTTGCTAAGGCCCCTGTTAAATAATTAAAAAAATATATATAATACCTCTCAGTGTATTCCCTTGAAGGTAAGCGTATTCAAGATCATGTACAGAAGTGACATAGTTCAGTGAGGCTGCTGATGACCTATCAGCCTGGCGATATAATGTTATTGGCCTAAAATTGAAAAGAAGAGAAATATCAAGCTGCTCGTTACCATTAATGTTTTTTTGCAATTATGAGAAGAATAAGGTACTGACCATGTCTCACTGTGAGCCCATTGGACTAAATGTGACAGTAACGGTGTCCCCGTAGAAACTGGTAAGTCGACTTTCGGATAGAGAACATGCACTTTAGGATTGTAACCCTCCATAAACAACCTGAAAATTACCGGTATTTTAAATTTACAACACAAATTATAAGAATAACAATGTTCAAAGATTACACAGGACAGCACTCTTTGCACACTTTTGGTCAATAAACCAAATACTGCAACCAAGCTAGGCCAAAGATTTTGATAACATTATTTGTCATTAAAACTGCGACTTTACTCACTTGCCGATACCCTCGAGTAGTAGGACAGTGTTGTCAGCATGCTTCCTCCTAGTGAGCGCGATGTTAATGCAGGTGCTTGGTAATGAGCGCTTGAGGATGGCCTGCAGCAGTCCGTGCGGTGCCACCTCCACCAGCACTGCGTTGCTAGGTATGAGTTTTGACGTCTCCTCGAACAACACTGGGCTCTGTGTAAATGAACTCAATTAAAGTCTAAATTTAGTCTTCCATAAAATCCGAAACCTCAATTACGGTCATAACGTTTTTAATGTTTTTTTTACGGGAGTGAGGGACTGTCAGACTCGTACTGACTGTATTTCAAGGTGTTCCTTCAAAAGCCCTTTAAGGTTGGGGGTCGCCGGTTCCTGATAAAACAGTCTTGCGATCCCCTCAGGCTTTGGCCCTTTATGGAAGCCCCGTCAGATTGCTCACAGCTCTTTGAGGCGCTCGTTTATTGAAAGAATCGCTCTATGGCGGGAGAGGCTCCGATTCCCATTAAAAAATGGTTGGGTACATCCCTGGAAAGACTGTAGAGTGGTCTCCCCTGAGCCGGGGAGTGTGGGCGTGTAGAGACAGAGCACACGTGGCGGACACGTGTCTCCTTTATATTGCTCAAACTTAGATATTTAAGCAATTATTAATGAAGATAGTCATCACTATTAGTACCTACCAACAGATTATTGGTATGATATTCAGCTGTGCATAGCTTTGCCATCGGATCGTTCCACTTTTCTTTCGGTACTGAAGTTGAGAGCCATCGCTCGGTTCTTGGTTTCGGATCTTTGATAACCTCCAACAAATACTTGAGTAGTTGAGGTCCTGCAGGGATCAGGGATGAGCATCAACATCATATAAATGGTATCAATCAATCAAATCAACAATTTATCGATAATAATTATAATTCACAAAACTGTACTTTATTGGAAACGAAAGAAAGTAAAGGCCTGAAACTCACCAGCATCAGCAATATAACGCGAGTGATAAGCGATGTTGGAGCATGGTACTTCCTTAGCGAAAATTTCCTTGGCAGTCAAATCAGCGACGAACGTCTTCATTATATCAGCAGGTCCCGAAATCGTACTAGATTCAGGCCCGTTGTGACAAGCTACTTCGATTTCAGGTGGACACAATGGCAAAATCTGAATAATAAAAAGGGATAATGTAAATATTAACAAAACTTAAGCTAAAGAGAGTGATTTGTTATTAAATTCTTACCCACATAGTTTAAGTATCTTCTCCTTAACTTTTTGATGTGTGTGTGTGTGTGTGTGTGCTCACCTGTTCATATCCCAGCCCGATGGCAGCCATCGATCCACGAATGAATTTAGTCTCGAGTGATACACGTCCACGACTGTAAGCCGCCAGAATCATCTCCTCCGCCGTCAAACAACCGTCGGCGTACGCGCATCCCAGCTCTCCCACACTGTGACCTGTTTCGCATTGCAATTATTTTACCTTCTTTATTCCTTTTTTTCACGTGTTCTTTGTGTCTAGGTATTTTTTAACTGATTGCGTTAAATGGAATCTTATGTTTTTTATACTACTATGATAAGCCCCAGAAATCTAATAGATTTTGGCAAAATCATCGGATCATAAAAATCATTCTTTTCTATCATTATAATTATATTAAAAAGGCTTACCAATAATTCCATCAGGTACAAGTCCAAGTTCTTTAAGAATGTCAGTCAGTCCGATTTGTACAGCGGCTATTCCAACGAATGAATGTAAAATGTTGTCAAACGTAGTCTCATCTGATGATGTTATTATATCAACAATATTGAGTCCTCTTGGCTCTAAAACTTTGTGGCATCTGCAAATTAAATTTAGAAATGTTACAAAATGATTATAGGTTTCTGGTCTACCATGGCTCTTTTACTTAGAATATGTTAGATGTTGATGTTGATGTAGATGTTGATGTTGTTAGAGTACCGTTTGATGGCAGCAGCGAAGATCGGTATGCGCATGAGTTGCGCGCCCATACCCGCCCACTGTGAGCCCATTCCGCTGTACACGAACCACAGCGGCCGCCGAACGTCATCGAAGTACGCAGACTTCTCAGATAGACATACGGTTTTCTGCTCTTTGTTTGTCTCTATAACATAAACATTGACATATATACCTACTCAAACATTTCTTTCGGTCTGTTTAGGACTTATACTGACTTAAATTTTGCCTTTTAAAATAACATTTTGATATAGAAAAGTATTTACCAAGAATCACAAATCCTCTGCCCAAATGCCCTGCAACGTTCTCCCGGTGTATGTTATGGAACAATCTGAACCGCTCCTGGTCTATAGGGTCGATTTTCAATTGGCTAAGGCAATAAGCCACCCCGTCTTCATGTCTTGCCGAAATGGTCACGAGGTGAGCAATATCTGACCTGTACCGGTTGAGATCCTGAAATAAAAATAATTGTAAATATAAAAAAAAACAAAGTCTTTTTTTAAATGAGTTTACGTGTATCGCGTTATCGGATTTTGATGTTATTATATGTACTTTTGGTTTGTAATGTCCATGCAGCAGCACATGTGAGTTGACGCCGGTGACGGACATGCCGTTGACGGCGACGTAAGAGCGGCGGAAGGGCTGGTGCTCAGTGACGACGCGCATGCGTCCCTCACGCAGTGCAGCCACGTCCTGCCTCGGGTTACTGCAGTGCAGGTTGGCGGCCAGCTGACCGGTGTGGTAACCGAGTAATACCTGCGAGAGACAGAAAGTTTTATAAACCCCTTTTGTTGCCCGAGACGGGAAATTTTAAAATCGTCATGGCCTACCTCAATGGCAAGCATTGTTTAGCTGTAGCTCATGAAATATTAATATAATAAAATAATTCATTTTGCGTTTGTTACTAAAAGTATTGGTACTTAATCGATTTCTAAGGCAAAAACAACTTACTTTTGTAATCGCGGTGATGCCCGAAGCAGCTTCATTGTAACCAATGTTGGACTTTACACTGCCGATTAGAAGAGGATCTTCTCTGTCTTTACAGAAAACTTCCTCGATGGCTTGCAACTCCACCTTGTCGGCCTCTGATACCGCTGCAGATTAAATTATTTCAGTTATTTAATTACAACCCCTTGTATCTTGGTGAAATCGCTGTATTTTTTAACATTTATTTAATTAATTATGAAAGTAGAGTTTATTACAGTTTTAGAAATGCCAGTAGGCATTCCCCCATTAGAATTAGTTTTACATCTGGTGAAATATTTAATACAGTTTTAATACAGCTTTTCTGAATAATAGGGGTAAATACTTTATTTTATAGCTTTAGTTACCTATGTATATATTTTATTGGAAGTCTAAAAACAAAATAACAAAAATGCTGGACAATAAAAGATTATTTTGTTGTATATTTACCACTGCCAAAGGCTTCTACATATTCTACTTCCTGGGCTGAGATTTTGACATCCTTGTAGAAATTTTCTATGAAAGTGACTGTTGATCCCAAGTCCCTGTTGAATCCGAACTGAGGGCCCGTCACTCCAGGCAAGACGCACGTGAACTCTGTTTTAACATTTAAAACATCGGCGTAGATCCTGCAGATTATTAATGAAATATAATTCTCTTAATCATCAGAATTCCAACAGATCTATATCATCCAATTTTGTAAAAAAAATGTAACCTTAAGGCGTTTTTTGCTTTTTGTAAGAAAAGAACGTTTATGGCTTCAGATTTAGCACATCCATCGGCATTTTCATCGAATGACTTAGTCTTCCCATCCTGACAAGTCTTCATAAGCCTGTAATCACAACAAATTGATATTGTTATGTCTAAATTATTAAGGGATTGTAGTAAGTTTGCACAGTTTTTTAAACCTCATACATAGAAAGTTAATTCGCCATAATTTGATTTTGTTATTGTAAATTTGCCACATAATTATCTTCATTACACATATTTTTTTACTAAAGTTGGCGGCGCCAACACCTCCATGATCTTGTTCTCCTAGTACTTTCGGTTCAGATTCCACATTGTTTCCTCGTTTTCTGTAGTTATGTGATGGATTTTATTATTTAACAACAACCCTTATTAAGTAGTAGAAAAGTAAGAGTTCCTCTATAAATACCTTCCGTAGTGCACAGCAGACTGTGGGTGAAGACATAAGTAGGCACCGCCGACGATGGCCGCCTCGCATTCTCCTCGACTTATAGCGAGGTACGCTTGCTCCAGGGCCGCGGTCGAACTGCAGCACGCCATGTCGATCGACATCGAAGGACCCTTCGCGTTCAGCCAGTAGGATATGCGGTTTGCAAACATTGTTTTGCTGCATCTAATGTACACAGAATTTTAATTTCTATAATATATTGTATTTTGTAACTATAAATAAAATAAACTAAATACTAACTTATTAAAACTATAATAATAAAATAATAATATGTATTTTTTGAAATTATATTTATAATCAGGTTAAAATTTTGGATTTGTATATGGTTAAATTCGTAAATAAACGTTATAAAGGAAAATTGTTAAAGAATGCTCAGATCCGGACTTACCCAGCGATTCCAAGACCATTTCGAATGATGGCATCATAAAAGCAAGCCTTTTCTGTTTCAGAGAAACATGTGCCAATGTACACTCCAACTTTCTTGCCGGAAAGTTCTTCAGGATTAATACCTGAACAAGAAATGGTTAACATCGTTAAAATCTGTTAAGTCAAATGGAGCTAGAGATTGGCGGTTATAAATATAGCCCCAGGACCCGACGGCCTGATGCCGTGCTGCCGTGATGGCCTGGAGGCTTATCACCTTGCTTCGCGTCAGCCGAGGGTGTTAAAAAGAAAGAATTATGTGATTTAAGTTACCCGCATCATAGATAGCCTGGTAGGCCTGCTCCAGGACCTTACGGGCCATAGGGTCCATAGTGTTCCCGAGCCGGTAGTACACCTTAAAAAACTGTGCATCGAAGTATTTCAGCCCGGGCACAGTGCCCGAGTTCTGCACCACTTCGGGAAGGTTGCACTTGTATCTTAGTGCTTCCTCCCTTATCGGATTGACCTGTGTTGCATAAGAAAAAAACGTCAAATTTTATATTTTGATTAATATAACCGGGAGCCAAGACGAATTAGCATTCTTGCTACCGTTAGTATCTATAGTTCATGTCATTAAGAAGCTGTCTACACCAGGGGTTGCCAACCCGGGTTGCTGGCTAGGAAGCATGCTTCCTGACCGCGCCACCAATTTTGTTAAATATCTCGCGAATCTTTCTAGTACTATTTTTATTTAATTTAGAACAATAATGAACATATTATGAACGCAGTTATTCTTATTAAATTCGATCATAATGCGACTGTGGCGCGGCCAGGAAGTACCACACGGTCGATAGCGATCGACTGGTCGATCGCGACTATTAGTCCAGTCGATCGTGGCAAGGCAAAACATACAAATAAGAAGACCAGACTAACTAACTATTAAAAGTATTAAGTTAACTTAAGGAAAAAATCTCACTTGTGAAATGAAAAGGAGCTCCTAAGACTGGTCAATAAAAAATACTTAAGATTATGTACTAAACTATGCTGTTTCATTTAAGATTTCAAGAAGTATGTAATTGTGAATATTGTAATACTTATTTAATTAACTTAGTTGATTTATCTACAACATTCAACAACCAAATATTAGGTAACGAAATCCATTTTGAATTTACAAACTATAAATAAAAACCTACTAGTAATATATGTAATTGTTAGATCGCAAAGGGCTTCGTTATTAAACAGTAGATATTGTGTCTTTATCAAGTTGGACAACCCTAGTTTACACTATCATCGAGTTCGCAAGATATTGTATAAATATTTATTATACAGAAGTGGTAGACTAAATTATAACAAAATTAAGGTATCGATATAGAAGTTTACCTTATTATACAGAATGTTCTGAAGATCCTTGACGCTGTGCGAGTCAGGGTAGAGTCCCGACATGCCAGAGATGACGACCCTCTCGCCGCTGTGTGCCGGCGCGGTGTGGATACCCTCGGGTGCTGCGTGCTCCTGTGGTGTCGGTGTCATCGTGTGGTTGTATCTTTAAAGAAAAATAAAATGGAATAATATTATAGTGTTTACGGATCAAATAGTTAGGATGTGGATCAATGAGCCGCATACGCCACTGTTGGTGCAGTAGCTGAGAGATTGGACCGCTGAGTCGATTCCCGTACGGAGCAAATGTTTGTATGGTCAACAAATACTTGTTCCGGGTCTAGGCGTTTCTGTATGTTTGTAAACGCACTCACGACAGAGGAGAAAATCTTAGAGTAGGGCAACGTTTAAAAAAAATGTCTTCGAGATTAAAGGCACGGGCATAGTAATAGGTAACGATAGGCTAAATGTTATGTGCATCACTATCCAGCCATATCCCAAATATAACAGGGTAGAATTCCATCACCGTTCACGGAACAGTTTTTGGTAAGATAACCAAGCAGTCCCATCCATTCCTGCGGCTGTTATCACCTAGCCTAGATGCTCTAATTTTTCGCAGTTCCATTGTCTAGTTCCATTATGCAACTTCTGGGATTTTTTTCTCCCAGTAGTTCCATGGAACTAGAGCAGGTACTTTTTCACAATAGAACTTTTGGGATTTTTTTATCCCAGTAGTTCCATGGAACTAGTTCCAAGAATTCATTCTCTGTGACACGTCGAGCTTCATTGTCTCGGCGTTTTTCTGGTGGTTGCTACTGTTAATTCTGGCTCTCAGGAGTTGCAGTGGTCTGGGAATATTGTGGTGGTTTTGTCCAAACAAAAAAAAAGAACTAGTTACTCGAATTCTGTTTTTTTTTAAGAATATTACTAACCAACAAAAGTACTAGGCTGGCATAAGTGCGAGGTGGTTATGTTTTGTGTTTACCTATTACAAATGATTTGAATGATTTGATTGGCTAAGAGCACTCAGCGCAGCAGACAATCAACTACTGAGCCGTACGTCGCGGGATCGACTTCACAATGATTAGAATAAATAATGATTGTATTTGTTAAGATTCTTTGTTTGAAATTAATTGAAATTGATCCTTGTTAAGATGAAATTCCAGGAATAGATGTTTCTGTCTGTGAGTTAAAATGGTTGTAAAAGCACTCACTCCCAAATCCTAGTGTGGGGCAAACGCTTTTATCTTACCTTTTTTTATAAATGATATATTTAAAATATTCTAAAACTTTGATACTAAATAAACGACTTTAACTTACTTGTCGACAAATAAAAATCCTAGTAACGTTAACGAAGGCAATCCTTATCACTTCTGGAACTAGGTAAACTTGCAAAGGTTTTTTATCGAGCTATTAGAAATAATTGATGCAATAAAAACAATTGAAATGATTAAAAACAATGATTAATTTGCATTAAAAAGGTAATCAATATAATGGTTAAAAGAAATAAGTCATAATTATTATGTATTATGTTTCTAAGAGGTCACCATATAGACACAAACACAATCATACCATACGTAAATCTTTTTTTTACTAAATTACAAGTGAAAATCAAACATTTATGGCCTGCCTGATGGAAAGTGGCCACCGCAACCTATGAACGCTTGCGACACCAGAGGTTTCGCCTGCGCTTTGCTGTCCCTGCAGATCTTTTTGAAAAACCCCATGTTGTGGCTCATTGTAATTCTCGGAAGGAAACATTTTTGTCAGTAAGGCTACTTTTCCACAAACGATGTGTAATTTACGTTGCTATGGATGTGTTTGATATCCACGAATCGTATTCATAGGTGCATATAGCTTAGCACTGGTGGAAACGGATTCAACTAAGATATGACTTTCATTTGGATGGAGAGTGCTATGGGTAGGGTTGGCATCTCTAAAATTTTGAAACCAGGACAAGACGCGTGAAAACCGCGGATTTTAGAGTCCAGAACCCGGACATTAGTCGCAGTGCGCACCGTGGCAACTGCGTCGGGGGTACGTTGAAGTGTGCGTGTGGCAACCCTAGCTATGGATGCTAGCTATGGGTCGTCGCTTCCCTACTACCGATACATCGCATAGCTTGAGCTGACAGTTATCTCGCGCAGCTACTTTGCGACGGTGATCTTTATAGGATATCTTACTCGCACCGCTTTGGAACATAGCTTAGCATCAGTGGAAATGGTCACAAAGTTTAGTAGCTTAGTTTTTACATGCTCGCAGCATAGCTGCATAGGTACAGCATTTCTGGTGGAAAGTCACCCTAAGGGGCCCACCCCTTTTAGAACATTAATGTATAGAGGTTACGGGACCTTCTGGGGACATCGTAGCCCTGGAAAGCAAAGGTAACAGGTTGGTTTTTACTTAGTGTAACAACATATTATTATTATTCAGTGATGTGATGGTAGACTTTTATAATACAAAAACAATGCATTAACGCATGCGTCGCGAATTTTGAAGAAGTAATCTGTCAGCATTAATATGACTAGAAGCTGAAATCCTCTGCAATAGATAGCGCGAAACGTCATCCTAAGTAGTTACCTCGGTTCGGAGGTCGCAGGTTCAAATCCTGCTCGCGGTTCGAATTTTCTTCGCAATGTTTTTTACAATACAATAATAATATACAATCACAATACTGCTTGCATCTTCTCTCTCGTATAGATACTTACGCCAAAATAAACAATTAATATTATATTTCAAGTAACGACTATGAGTAGGTATTAAATATCTATTTTTAACAGACTTCTAAAGTAAAAAAGAAACAGAAAAGAAAGACTGGGTGCATCCATTTCAATCAATTATTAATATAATTATAATGATGGAAATAATTTCAAGCGCGTCGTTGCATTGCAGATTTCAACATTGCGTCAGCGCATCGGAAGTTTCCACGACGCGTTGTGCCGTGTCGTAGCTTCAGCGCATCGGAAGTTTCCACGATGCGTTGTGCCGTGTCGTAGATTTACGATGTGACGCCGCGACGCAATGTTGTGGCCTCACCCTTAGTTACGTTTGTGTATTTAGTATTAACGTAAGTATAACAAAAACCCATGATAGTTAGTTCGATGCGTCTAGCTCCATGTACAGTACGATTCAGACCAACAGGCCGGGCCTACCGGCATTTTACAATGTGGTAAAGAACATTGAAATGTATCAACAGTAATTACACTTCATATTTGCATGCAACTTACGGGACACGTCGCTACGTGTCGCGGGATGCCGAAGGAGATAACTTTGCTAATCGTACCTAAAGCTGCGTCTACGCTAGGCGAGCCGAGCACGAACGGAGCACGAGCAGGGGTCGTATTACGACGTCTTAAAGCCAGAGTAGTTCCCGTGAGTGAACGAAACTAGTTCAGGTTATCTATTGATCAAAAATCTAGATTGTTACTACTAGGTTGATGACGAAATTGGGTTTATTTGTGTAATCTTTCGGTTTTTCATCAAAAACCTAATTTTATCAAAATTCTGTGACATATATTTCTTAACTGAATCTTACATCATAATTTATTATGCATATAATGTAAATCAGTCTATTCCTTTAACACTCAATGGCCAGTTGGTCGGCCAGCCAGACTCATAGCCCAGCTCTGCTATACAGGGTTAACAACGGTAGGCAAGCAGGAAGAGGCCTATGGCCAAAATATACATATTTGTCGTAGACTTTGTGCATCTTAGCAAGATACACGGTATACCACGTTTTATTTCAGTCCATCATTTTTATACGTACATTCACTTTAATTATAATTACGTAATTTATAATACGGGGATTAGAGACGTAATAATGTATTCTGTAACGTAAATAAATAACAATTTGTAGAATACAAGAAACAATAACACAAGCAGTCGTTTATAATTTCTTTTGTCATTATTCAATTAAAAGTATTGTTAATATTCAAATACGGAGGGAGTAGTAGGGTCTAAATTCGAACAAATTATATTTACAAATTATATTACAACATTATAATATTAGAACAAATTATATTATTCTTGAAAAAAAATCATAGATGGCAGTAAAGGTAACTGTTACCAATTGGACGACCACTAAAATGCTTTAATGACAGATCCGGATTAAGGCTTCCTTTACTTTAGCTTATTTATTCATTTACACTCGAAAATCACGAAAACGAAAAACTTTTATTTCCATTCGATCCACCAGAATTATACTTAGGGCCGTGTTCACGGACTTTAACCGACGTTTAACCATCAATTTGATGTGAGTTGTAATACAACAATTTACGATTTGTAAGATACGATGTTTAAGAATTCATCGGCTGATTACTCAAACATTGGTTAAACGAAAGTCGGTGAACTCGGGTCTTAGTACTTGAACGTAGGTATCCGGTCATCCATTTTAGTTACAGTTCGTTGCAAGAGATGGCGTTTTACTTAGTTTAGCATGAACTCAATTGAGTAAAATGCCATTTCTAAAAATAAGTTTCGATTGTGGTTATATTATACGAACAAACTGTAACCACAATAGAAAACGAAAATATATAATACCACAATAGAAATTAACGTTTAGTTGTTTTATTTTAAGAATATTAATCCCTTTTTTATTGTCGATCATGTTGACATGTTTAAGATATCTACAGACGGCAGCCCATCAACCTACCAGCGAAAGCCTGCCGGGGTCGCGGGACTCACGAATTACCGTGTCCCCGAAACGTAAAGGCCTATTGAAAGACAAGGAGGATTTAAGTCAGTAGGTATGTGAATCTGACAGTCATCCCGCCCCAACTCTAGAGTCCCCTTCACAATGCTGACACTCTTAAAGGCGCGCTTGGAACACAACGCGCCAAGGACCCGGGCATGGTTCATGGTCGGACAACGAGTCGCCCTTTACTCGCCGCCCGCATGCCCGCGCCTACGGTGGCCAGAGATCGTCTGCCGAAGTCCGTCACCATGGCCTCAACCAATGCCGGGCTCGAGAGGTCGCCTATCATCGCCGTGAGGACACGGCGGGCTCTGCCCAAGCGGGGCAGTCCCGCAGCCGGGCGTTTCTTCCCTTCCCTCCTTATCACACTGCGTCATGCGACTGAACCACATATAGCTGTTAAATAAGAATAATAAACACGAGTGTGAAATAAGATCGTAGTGAATAAGAGGTAGTTATATTTTTTTTTTATATATAACAGCTACGTGTGGAAAGAAACAATTACAAGATACTTAAACTGTGTTTTTTTCTTCAATAAATGTAAATGCATAGTTGACCGTCCTCATGACAGCGGCGTCAGCAGGCGTAAACAGTTTTTGAATATTTAAATTGTGATAATAAATAAACATGTTTCTTTTGAAATAAATTTTACATTTAAGCACATTTTTTTATTGTGTGAACTCAAAATTAAGTTTCTATTTTTCATAGTGGCTTGCTTCTTCTTCTTGCTTCTTCTTCCTTGCTACTCTTTGAACTTGGAAAAAGCAAAGCGCGGTAAATAGTAGTTACCTATGTATATCTTGAACATTGGACTAGTTTCGTGTCGCTGCTGGGTTACAGGTCCGTTGAAAATGCCATTTTACCTATATATTATTTTTTTAATCTGGCGTAACGTAAATGACAAACAAAGAAAATACACAGTAGGTATACAAAACCACTCAGGCTCAGAATGTCCACTTCTCAAAGTGTCCACCGGTTGCAAAACGTCCATTTCCCAAAGTTCTCTCTTACGTGATCTCACGTGCAGAAAACCATAGCATGCACATTATCTAGGTGTTAAAAAAAAATACACAGAATTGACCTCTCTATAGTTTTATTATAAGTATAGACAGATAGATACATTTTGTGTAGTAGATAATGGATTTGATTTATTGGAGATTAGATTGGCTAAATACATTACTATTTAGGTTGAAAGAGATATTTACCAATTGAATTGTATTTATTGTATAAATTAATAGAACAAAAAAATGTTATTCTTGTGCTTTAATTATTCTTGTGCACACATACATTTGTGTACTTGCATAAATGCATAATGCATTTATGTAACAATGAATGATTAACCAATAAAATAATAAACATTTGTAATGTTACGAAATCTGTACTACACAAATGACTATTAAGGTCAATGTGTTACTTAAAGGTTCATCATAAAGGGTACCGTGCCTCAAAAGAAAAAACGGAACCCTTAAAGCAACACTTTGTTATTTATCCAAGGACTCATCAAGCTGAAACAAACATCAAATAGCTACTAAAGCATGCAGTTTTTTTTTACTTGGTAATATCATTCAATGACTCCTAAACCTTGGTGTAGCGGAACGGACAGTCAGAATGGTACTAGGTACCTAAAATCTACGGTGTTCCTTCAATAGTCCTTTGCATTCTAGGGTCACGGTCATCTTTAAAGACAGTTCCGCGAATCCGGCAGGCTTTGGCCCTCTATGGAAGTCCCGTAACATTGCTGGTAGCTCTTCGAGGCGCGGGTGGAACACACATGTTACGCCGTTCCCTTGCTCTCGCCTAACGGTGGTCGGAAATAGCCTCGTGAGGTGGACGCTGTCGTGTCATTCACGCATCCCGCCTCCTCCTTCGCTATAACTACTTTGCTCCTGCAAAGCGAAGGAGGAGGCGGTATGCGTGAGGGACATGACCACTTCCCATTCCGTCTCACCCCGCAGCCAAGCCTCGACCAATGCCGAGCGCGAGATATCAGCGCCGCCTCCTACGAGTACCACCGTGAAGACACGGCGGTGCTCTGCCGCAACGGGGCATACCTCCAACGTATGCTCCATGACCTCCGGGTGAACCTCGCAATTGTGTCACCCAGACGCTACTGCGGCGTGGTGCCAATCCAGCCACTCTTCAAAGTGGGCTCTAACCGCCGCGTTTGCGACGTATGCATTTTGTTAAAGCAGAGAAAAAATTAAACAATTTTAACCCAAGAAAAAGATACGGCCATTTTGGCCTCACATTTTTACAGCTGCGAACTAGCGAGGTAATTAGAGATTCCCGAAATCTCCCACTATTTAATGCATTCAGTATAGTGCAATTTTTTTGAAAAATAAGAAAAGTTAAGTTCCTAAATTATATTATTATTTGTTGAATAACACGTAGGAATTTCTGGAAAAAAACATCAAAATCTATATTATATAATAGGTACTTAAAGTAAATTAAAAAAAGAAAACATTACATACTTTAAAATGCAGAAAAAGTACATCTGTGGGATCTGTTTTGAGGCAACTTTTTTAATCCACAAGTTGATACGGAACCCTTGGTGCCTCAGTCACTTGACTGGTTTTTTGAGATCGATTCACAACTGAAGGTATTACTGTAATTTGAAGTAAACATTATCGGTCCAAAGTACTGTACTTCTGTAAAAGTGAATTACTTTTACTGATGAGGTACATTAATATGTATTTAGTTAAATTTGTTTTCATATTCGTCACAGACCTCACGACGACGTGACATTGGCCTTTGTGGACTACACTTGCATTTATTACAGGAGTTGTTTTTACGGTTTTTATCGGTTTTTTACGGTATTTCTTTAACGGTAATGTTGGTCGCTTGTCTGGCCCCAACGGTGCATCTGTTGCAACGACCAATGCTGGTTTTCTTTTCCTTATTTTTTTTTTCATAAACAACGGAAAATATGCACCAAGCATTCGAAAGATGCAACCGTTCATTTATGCTCTGTTTTGCCACATATTTTGATACTCGGGCTCGCATGGTCAACACAGTGATCCCTAAAGGGTTTTGTTTTTCTTTTTAATTATGAAACCCAAAATAAACTTTTGAACGGTTACCTAAATGAGTGCTGTCGTGTTAAGCAAGACTTGAAGCCGACGCATCCAGTCCACACAAGAACAGCAAAATACTTTTTACGATATAAAATTATTAATGCCGACATGCCAAAATCGGCAAGTTAACTTTAATTTTTATTCAGCTATTTACCCAAATTTTTCCACAAAAAGTGTATATTTTGTAATTCTGCATTCTTGTAACATTTTTTTCTTTTGTAATTTAAAATGCTAAATTTAATAAAAACTTTGAATAAAATATTAACATAGTAATTTTGGAATTTTGACCACACAAAGGCAAACATCGGGGCATTAACGTGTAATAATATATCATAATAGATTCCACTTTGAGCATTGCATTCAAATCAATTTAAAAGCATTTATTTCAAGTAGACCAGTAGCACTTTTGAAATGTCAAAGATATAAAAATATGATTAAATACTACAAAGTTATGGTGCTACAGTCCCAGTCACAAGACATAAAAACTGTGAAAGTACCGTAGATGCCCGTTCCAAGAAGTAGATCTCTTTGAAGAAGAACGGCCAAGAAACTCCATGGACACTCTTTTTAGATCGCCTAAAATTATTACAAGACCTTTGTTACATCATTCATTTTGAGATGGTACATTATGTGAGAGCGATGTAGCAAGTAACCTTTTAACCGCCAGACAATCTTAAAAAGAAATGTGCCCCTAGCGCCAATCACATATTTTCAAGGTCAACTATAGTGATGTGGACCAATCCCTACAGCAAACAAGATTTGTAAGGTAAAATTACAAGTTTTTACGAATTTCTTACGTTTTTTCAATTCATTACCCTCATAACAATAATAAGATTAAAATTACCCACATCAAAAACCTATAAACATGTACATAGACACTAACAAAGCCAAGACAGAGTTTAGTTCATAATTCTACAAAATTCGGTTTTTGGAATCCCTATTGTTGCATTTATACAACTCCGGCGCTAACGTTAGAGATAAACAAGAGCGTAGATAGTGCGGGGACAAGTGAAATTATTTCCGGTTATCGATTTTATTACTCAAACTATGAATTGAATATGTTAGTAGAAAGTTTTGAGATTTCCTGTTTAAAAAAAAATCTTAATTTATGGTCAATGATAGGGCATTTAATTGTCACTGCTTTAACGGACATTGTTTTGCGAGTCTCTGAAATGGCAAATACAGGTATGTGTTAATTTTCTTATTTAAATTTTAATTAAATATCAATTATATTCACTTTATGCCATCTAAACCTAAATACTTAAAATATTATATTGTGTAGTAAATTTTTACTTTCTACAAAAAAAAAAGAATAATAATTCTACAGCTTGCAAGCGTTCGAGAATGGAACTGAATGACGATGAAAATACCCAGGATTTATTTGAAAAACATGTCCAGGCAGAATCAGCCTCATCATCATCATCATCATCATCATCAGCCGGAAGACGTCCACTGCTGAACATAGGCCTCCCCCTTAGACCGCCACGCCGAACGACAATTCGCCACTTGCATCCATCGGTTGCCCGCGACTCTCACGATGTCGTCGGTCCACCTAGTGGGAGGCCTACCTACGCTGCGTTTTCCGGTCCGTGGTCGCCACTCGAGAACCTTTCTTCCCCATCGGTTGTCAGTTCTACGAGCGATGTGGCCTGCCCATTGCCACTTCAACTTGCAAATTTTACGAGCTATGTCGGTGACTCTGGTTCTTCGCCGAATATCCGTGTTCCGGATTTTATCCCGCAAAGAAACTCCGAGCATAGCTCTTTCCATTGCTCGTTGAGTGACTCTTAGTTTCTCTAAAAGGCCAGCAGTCAAAGACCACGTTTCAGAGCCATATGTAATCACTGGCAACACACACTGGTTAAACACCCTTGTTTTGAGACACTGCGGGATTTTCGATGAGAAGATATCACGTAGCTTCCCAAACGCTGCCCATCCTAGTTGGATTCTTCGGGCGACCTCTTTCTCGAAGTTGGACCTACCTAACTGAACAATCTGTCCAAGGTAAGTATAATGGTCTACAACTTCGAGAGTATCATTCCCAACAACAACCGGTACGGGCGCCACATGGACATTCGACATGACTTTCGTCTTGTCCATGTTCATTTTAAGGCCGACCCGTTGGGAAACGATACTGAGGTCGCTGAGCATAGCATTGAGGTGCTCCAACGATTCTGCCATGATGACTATATCATCGGCAAAACGAAGGTGAGTGATGTATTCGCCATTGATGTTGATGCCGAGTCCGTCCCATTCCAAGAGCTTGAAAACGTCCTCCAACGCGTTCGTGAACAGTTTCGGAGAAATAACGTCTCCCTGTCTCACGCCTTTCTGCAATTGGATTGGTTTCGTGCTCTCTTCCTGAAGTCGGATGGACATGGTGGCGTTACTATACAAACACTTCAATACTTCGATATACCTATAGTCGATATGACATCGTTGGAGGGACTGCAATACTGCCCAGGTTTCGATTGAATCGAAGGCTTTTTCATAGTCCACAAACGCTAAACATAATGGCCGATTATACTCCTCTGTCTTCTGTATAATCTGGCGGAGCGTGTGTATGTGGTCTATGGTGCTAAAGCCTTTTCGGAAACCGGCTTGTTCGGGAGGCTGGAAGTCATCAAACCTGCGTTCGAGACGGTTCGTAATGACTCTTGAGAACAGCTTGTAAACATGGCTCAGAAGTGAGATTGGCCTGTAGTTCTTCAACAAGGTGTTGTCACCCTTTTTGAAGAAAAGAACAACCACACTCCTGTGCCATGCTTCTGGCGTAGTGCCTTCGAGTATGACGGAATTAAATAACTTCTGGAGGACTAGAAGTACCGGTTTTCCACCCGCTCTCAGAAGTTCTGTTGTGATTCCGTCATCGCCCGGCGCCTTGTTATTTTTGAGCTGTTTAAGAGCCATTCTAATCTCGTACAGGCTGATGTCCGGGATATCCTCAGTGTAGTGCCGAGTCAGTTTAGCTCTTGCGTCTCGAGCTGTACCGACACTGGGTTGTCGTGTAGATGTGTATAACTGTCCGTAAAACCTCTCAAGCTCTCTTAGGATCTCTGGTTTCGTCGAAATGATGCTGCCGTCGTTAATCTTCAGCCTTGTCATTTGGCTTTGCCCAATAGACGAATTCTTTGCGAAGACTTTTGAGCCCTGGTTCCGCTCGATCGCCTCTTTGATCCGTGCTGCACTATAGGCACGCAGGTCACGTCGCATTGATTTCGAGATTCGTCTATTGAGTTTGCCAGCCAATCAGCCAATCAGCCTCAAGGTTGTCAAAATCCAGTATTGGACAACAACAACAACAACAACCAACAGCTCATACTATCTCAGTATTTTGGTGAAGAGACTATTACCCTCTGAGTTACTTACCTGAGGAAACTCATTCCCTCTGAGTCACTAAACTGAGGAAACTCCTCTTACCCTCTGAGGTCACTCCTGGGACCTCTCCTACTGAGGACACTACTGCTATCCTGCTGAGGACACTACTGAGGCCTACTTCCTGAGGCCTAACCTGCTGAGGCTAATACTTCTAAAGCCTAACCTTCAGTGTGTGTCAAACGTTGAACTGTGTACTACCGTGAACTGTGAAGTGCTGAACTGTGTTTTTATATTATTAAACTTGTATTTTATATTCTAGAATAAAATTATACTATTCTAATAAAGAATATTGTTACAAAACACGGCCACAATACCCATTGAAATAAATTAGGTACTCACTAATACATTAATTTTTTTAACAAATAAAACAGATGTACCTAAACTATTATCATTATGAGTTCGCTTATGACGTCACAAGCGGTTGCACATATACAACTCCGGCGCTGGACTCTTTTGATAATATTAAAGTGCTAGGGTTGTTACTAAAATACGATTTGGTAAAAACCGTTGCTACAATTGTAATATGAATCTACCAGAAATCATGTGAAGTTTTAGATGTTATAGTTAGAAATAGAATCAAACAGCAACAAGCATTGAATTACTTTCTAATTCTGAATGGCTAACTTCTTTATATGTTACTAGCTGTGCCCGCGACTTCGTTCGCGTGGATGTCGGAAATTACCAATGTATTTTTTTGTGCGAAGCGTCGGGTAAAAAGGTCTCCCTCCAAAATCCCACCGTATCCCATCGTATCCCATCTTATCCCATCTTATCCCATCTTATCCCATCTTATCCCATCTTATCCCATCTTATCCCATCTTATCCCATCTTATCCCATCTTATCCCATCTTATCCCATCTTATCCCATCTTATCCCATCTTATCCCATCTTATCCCATCTTATCCCATCTTATCCCATCTTATCCCATCTTATCCCATCTTATCCCATCTTATCCCATCTTATCCCATCTTATCCCGTCCTGTTCCGTCCTGTCTCGTCCTGTCCCGTACTGTCCCGTCCTGTCCCGTCCAGTCCCGTCCTGTCCCGAGCTGTCCCGTCCTGTCCGTCCTGTCCCGTCCTGTCCCGCCCTGTCCCGTCCTCTCCCATTCTGTCCCGTCCTGTCCCGTCCTATCCTGTCCTGTCCCGTTCTGTCCCGTCCTGTCCCGTCCTGTCCCATCCTATCCCGTCCTATCCCGTCCTGTCCGTCCTGTCCCGTCCTGTCGCGTCCTATCCCATCCTATCCCATTCTATCCCATCCTATCCCATCCTATCCCATCCTATCCTATTCTATCCCATCCTATCCTATCCTATCCCATCCTATCATAATCATTAGATGAATTTTTATTTGAATATGTAGCAGAATCGAAGCTAGATCGCGCTATGAACTACGCGTCTTGGTGTGAACTGACCGTAATTTTACTTCTGAAACACTTTATATTCGAATAACTTTTGATAGACTGAACCGATTCCAATGAAACAAAAACTAAATTCCTCTCCAAGTTACGCTTAATCGTTGTGTATAAAAGTTATCTACATAAATTTCGTACATTTTACGTGATACCTGGACAAATAAACATACAAACAGACAAACAGACAAACAGACAAACAGACAAACAGACAAAAATTCTAAAAATGCTAGAAATGGGTTCTATTGGTTGTCCTTTAATACCCTGGCTAAATTTTTTGAGTTTTTTTTTAATGTACAAAAATAACTTTTCTACAGTTTTATTATATGTATAGATTTGAATAAACTAAAGTTGGCATTAATGAACAAAAAATAAACTTATGTGTTACATCACTACTGTTGTATTTATACAACTCTGGCGGTACAGATTAAGGTCACACTTGCATTTTGCGATGAGTTTTATTCGTTTTTTTCACCGTTAATTTGGCGCTCAGCATCAGTGATTTTAGGGAAAATGAAAGAAATTCCTTGAAAAGCAAAGGTGGTCTTTATAATTATTATGAAATTGCTGCTACGTAAATAAAAATATGCTTGAAAATCACTTCGTAGACTTTTGTTGCGAATTTACAACTGTGGTGTCAGGGGCTCAAAAATAATAAGTTGCTTATATACAACTGCGGCGGTTAATAGGTTAAAAGTGTTCACAGTAAAAATTACAAAAAAAAAAGACGATTCAGAAATAAATTAATCAATTATTAAAATAAAAACCGTGGCAGCTAAGAGATGACCAATATTATAATAAGTTTTTAGGGTTCCGTATCCAAAGGGTAAAACGGGACCCTATCACTTCGCTGTCCGTCCGTTTGTCACCATAGATAGTTGACATTTTTACAGTTGATGTATTTCTGTTGCCGCTTTAACAACAAAATACTAAAAATAAGAATAAAATAAATATTTTTATAAATAATGGCTCGTAAAACCGGTTTATTTTTTATTGTAGTCTTGTTTTCACGCTGAAACAGCTGAAAATGAGCAAACAGTACCCTTAGCACGAGTTTTCAGTATTTGAGACGTAAAGTAAACTGGAACTTTGACAATTTCAAATTGTCAATTTTCAAGGTAAAAAATAGTTTCTTCTACAAGAAACGCTGTAGTGTCGATCTGTAACAATTTACTTTAATAGGATAATAAGATTTATTTCTAGAATATAAAATACAATTTAGATAATATAAAAAACACAGTTCAGCACTTCACGGTTCACAGTAGTACACAGTTCAACGTTTAACACACACTGAAGGTTAGGCTTTAGAAGTAGCCTCAGCAGGTTAGACCTCAGGAGGTGGACCTCAGTAGTGTCCTCAGTAGGAGAGGTCTCAGGAGTGACCTCAGTAGGAGAAGTCCCAGGATGACCGCAGTAGGAGAAATCCCAGGAGTGACCGCAGATGGAGAGGTCCCCGGAGTGACCGCAGCAGGAGAGGTTCCAAGAGTGACCTCAGTAGGAGAGGTACCAAGAGTGACCTCAGTCGGAGAGGTACCAAGAGTGACCTCAGTCGGAGAGGTACCAAGAGTGACCTCAGTAGGATAGATTCCAAGAGTGACCTCACAGGAGTGACTCAGAGGGTAAGAGGAGATCCCTCAGTTGAGTGACTTAGAGGGTTGTATAGAAGTCTGAGATCGAGTCCAAGCTGTTGACCATTCAACAATCCGAGATAGAGAGAACCATGTTTCTCAATACAATAGTCCAAGATAGATAAGCCCATTCCTCTGACGGCCTCCGCTTTTATATCCGTCAGATTGTTTTCGTAATTTCTTCTTTTCTATTTTCAAATATTAGTTACTTCAAAGGTCTGGATACATCTGACCAAGGAGGTCTGCGTGCGTTTACATAATGTAAAATTTAGAATTAAGTTATTTAGTACAACATAATAATTATAAAAATAGAATTAATACAATATTTGAATGAAATAAATAAAAATAAATTATATAAATCAAAATGTAGCAAAATAGACCAATAAGCTATAAGCTAAACAGAAAAGTAAAAAGAAACTGATAGTTGATATTTGACATTTAAGTGTCACATGAAAATGATCAAGTAAACAAATTACAAAAACGATTATAAAAGGGATGATAAATAAGATGAATAGTATGATGGATGCCGTAAGTATACATAAATAATATAGATCAAAGACAACTATTGTAAGACCTAAGAGAATGAAGCAAACATAATGAGCTTGAATAGAAAAAAAAAATACAAATACTATGTTGCAGTTTGTTTTTTTTTTGTATGCTGCCTCTTTTCCACAGTGTGGCAATGTTCATTAATCTATTACTAAGTAGTAGATTTCACAGTAATCTGCGGATACCAAAAATTAAAAAAAAAACTCGTACCTTTTCGTTGCCGAAAATTTACTTTTTTTTGATTTTGTTTAGAAACGTATTGTTTCCTAATGTATCTATGTACGTAAAATAATGTTAATTATGGTCACTAATGAGCTGTGATGTTAAAAAGTGACCTTAAACAAATAAATTAAAAAAAAAAACATTTCGACTAACTAGTATTCGTAACCTGCGTGCGTGCAGCACTGCAAATTCAGTTTGACTATGACTATGTACCGGGTCAATAACAATAGTCCAGTCAAAATAGACAAAAATAAGTCATAACCTTTTTTTTAAGTTATAGGAATATTTTTAAATATTTACCTACTGACTATTTAAAAAAAAAATGCGATTGAGTCATAAGAGAAAACGTAACTAGACCATTTTTGTAGAGAATTGTATGATCTACAACTTTGTCAAACCTATTTTCACGATAAACCTTACCGTTTTCGATAAAAATGGAAAAAAGCTAAATTTTGTACGTTTGACCTTGAATATATTTTTTTTCAGATTTGGGGTCGATGGAGACTTTTGATATTTTATATGATATAATCATGTATGTAACGTCTCTGCCAATTTTCAGCTGTATTGCGAATTATTCCTAGGTCGAATGTCTATTTTGGCTGGACCAATCGGAGAGCAGGGGTGAATAGGGACAAAAATGATATATTAACGATAAAATAAGATGGTATGCTGCCAACAAGGTCTCAAAATTGTGTAGTTGTTGGTTTCTTTAATCCAATATTAAAATCCCTGTTAAAGTTTTGTCCCGGTTCACTGGACTTAGTGGGCACCAAACATCAATAAAAAAATTTGGCTGCTCTGATTTACAGTGAATACACAACGTCAATGGTAAATGTAAATAACTCTACATGTATTAAGCCCTGTACATTACGCAATATTATATCTACATTAAATTACATAAAAGAATACGCTGCCATAAGATAATGATTTACAAATTGGCGCAGTGGCTGAGCAATCGATTACTGCTCTACACGTCGCGGGTTTGGGTGTTTTTTTGGATTTTCGTCAGTACAAGTCTGACTGACCCTCCTGCCCTGCCCTGGGCCCGGACTTATTTGATGATTTTACCACGCTAAAAAACAAACTAGACCGAAAATATTGTTCTTCGTTCGAGAAATTGGGCAACACAGTTTAATGCAAATGAATCATTGTGTTTATGACTACCTATATAAATTGAGTGTATACTTAGTAATTTCTCTATTGCAGTACTAGCTCCAGTTGGGTGCTTCATCTCCTCTTCCCTTCCCTTCAGAAGTGACGAGGATATCCTTCGTTGAGGTTGTTAGGATCCTAAATTTTGATCAAGTAAGTAGAAGCTATTCAATATTTTTTGAATGGCTTATGGTGCAGAAATACTAATTTTTCTTCATTTTTAGGAAGTAGTTTACTTCTTTATTTCTCTTAGATCATCCTAGTTTCAGAGAAAAGGCGCACAGAAAACGTCTGTATAAGTTTTGTTTCTAAAATCCGACCGAATATTAGGCAAAAGGCCTAATATTCGGCTATTCAGTAAGGGGGCTCGCCGAATATACTATTCGTTCCAAGCCTATTTTTTACCGATGCAGATGTTACACTTAACTACTACGTACTCGCAATAACGTTTGAACAAAGTATTATGCATTTTTCAGAACATTCGTTATACTTACTATTGTTTTAATTACCATATTGTTATTTTACCAAATGCCTTGAAATTACGCACGCTAGGTAATTAATTATTGCTGTTACATTTTTAAATGAAGCCAGACAATACAAAAATATGCAAATGCCACATAAGGTATTCGTATATTGACTGACGGGTATTTCATTATTACAAATTAAATTTGCTGTTATTTTATGAATGCCATTTAAAGCTAATTCGTTGGGCTAAGTCGGTTATTTTGGTTCATCAACGAATCTCCTCATTTTTGAGTCGACCGCGCGGAGAGACTCAAAAATGAGCATAGCCCTCGGAGAATACCTTTGTGTACAATCCAAAATTCTTCTTTATCTATGAAGATACGTTCACACGATGACACCGACACCTCAAGAGCACACACCGGGGTCAGAGACGGTCCACACCGCGCCGGCACACAGCGGCGAGAGGGTCGTCATCTCTGGTATGTCGGGACTCTACCCTGACTCGAAGAATGTCAAGGATCTTCAGGACATTCTGTATAATAAGGTAAACTTTCATAAATGATTTCCTCCATTTTTGTAACCATTTTAGTACCACTGTTTAGGTACCACTGTCTTCTCTGCATCCACCCTAAGTTTGACTCGTAGAAAATGCATGAATGCAAATATGACATTCAAGTACGATAATATAGTATAGATGGCAGAATGACACTTAATTTGCCTTGCCCTCAATTTTAATTTATTTGAAGCAAAATTCTTAATATTTTTTATTGCAACACAGATCAATCCGATAACAGAAGAAGCACTCCGATACGAGTGCAACCTTCCCGAAGCGGTGCAGAACTCGGGCAGCGTGCCCGGGCTGAGAAACTTCGATGCACAATTCTTCAAGGTTCATTACCGCCTCGGGAACACCATGGATCCTATGGGCCGCAAGGTCTTGGAGCAGGCCTACCAAGCCATCTATGATGCGGGTTAGTTCACTTCATAATTATAATAAAAAAATCTAATGAGACACATATCACTATTACGATTATGACTATTAGTCATCAGAAGAAACATTATTTTTGTGGCCCTAGTGCAAACAAGAAGTCCAATTTTGTTGAAAATGAATTAAGTATACCCACAGATTATATAATAGTACTACGTACAGAAGGAGCAATAACAATAAGAATCAATCAAATATAAATCTTTACTCTAGGGAATAAAGTACATTTTACCTCGCGTCCGCATTGCATACCTACTTCTATATTAACTCAACATCGAATATAACACAATAAAGTTACAACATTGATTTGACTATAATGTCAACGTGTTGATTGTAGTACTCGTAGTTTGACAGTACAAATCAACAAATAGATTGCGCCATTTGCCAACCTTCACCAAAAGATTAAGAATTTTGAGTTTGCAGGACGGAAGTCAAAAATAGGGGTTTGACGCATTTTGTGCACTTCTCAATTTGTACACCATCCTCAAATGGTGGACTTCGCAACTGGTGCACTTCTCAGTTGTTGTTATATATTTCCTTCGCAAAACCAAAGATCTTTAATTTTTTAGACAAGTATTCCAAATATCCACTCATCCTAAAAATTGCTCCTTTTGAGAAGTGCACCAATTGAGAAGTGCACCAGTTGTAAAGTGCACTATTTGAGAATGGTGTACAAGTTGATAAGTGCACCAAATGCGTCAAACCCAAAAATAGTTGAATATACGTCAAGGATAAAATACACAATAGAAAATAACAATCTGGAGGACAACTTTTCGGGAGAAGTTGAACCGAATGTGAAAAACTCAAAAATTGTCGGTTTCCTTCCATTCTAAAAACAATACATTCGTACATAGGCAAAAAGTATTTCAGTCTGAAGATTTTTTCAGAGAGTTTTTTTTTATTTTTTTGCCCCACCCTACTCACACACTATTTCTCCTGTATCGTTTACAAAAATATAAACTAACATACACAAAAGCCCAGACCCGGAACAACTATTTGTAGATCATACAAACATTTGCTCCGTGCGGGAATCGAACCAACAAACCGATACGCAGCGCAGCAGTCCAATTTGGTCAGCAACTGCGCCATCGTCGCAATCGTGCCGTTGAATTAAATATGAAATCCTTTTTTTAGGTGTAAATCCAGACGAACTTTCTGGTAAGAAGGTAGGAGTATACATTGGCACATGTTTCTCCGAATCTGAAAAGGCTTGCTTTTATGACGCTGCTTCCAGAACTGGTTTTGGGATCGCTGGGTAAGTCAAAACGCCCAGATATTAATATACAACGTGTAACGTTAAAAGCACAAAACGCAGCCAATGCAATACAGAACAATGTAAAAATATAAAACTTTAGGAAATTTTCGCGAAAAAAAAAATAGTTTTTCATACTGATGGGCTCGATCAATTTCTCATTCTGTATGAAAAAAATTTTTTTTTTTTGCGAATTTCCAAAAATTTTATAACAAACATTGTTCAGTAACATGTGCTGAGTTACCCCACGAGAGGTTTTGCGCTTTTAACGTTACACGTTGTATAGTACATTCCAATACAAGTGGAGAAAGTTTGTTAATGCATTCCAAGCAAGATGCTCACCAGAGATATTATTATTGCAATAAGTTAGTATAAAGAAACTAAAATCTACCTCGGAGAAAATACCTTCAGTCTTGTGTTCCTTGTGTCTTGTGTGTCTTGTGAAATTAAAAGTATACTTGTTTTGTTGATTAGATGCAGCAAAACAATGTTTGCAAACCGCATTTCCTACTGGCTGAACGCGAAGGGTCCTTCGATGTCGATCGACATGGCGTGCTGCAGTTCCACCGCGGCCCTGGAGCAAGCGTACCTCGCTATAAGTCGAGGAGAATGCGAGGCGGCCATAGTCGGCGGCACCTACTTGTGTCTGCACCCACAGTCTGCCGTGCATTATGGAAGGTATTATTAGGAAAAACACTCACTTTTCTACACTTATACAAGGGACAACAATAATATTTTTTTCTGGTTTCAGAGTTGTAAAACTTTGTCAGGATGGGAAGACTAAATCATTCGATGAAAATGCGGATGGATTTGCTAAATCTGAGGCGATCAATGTTTTGTTTCTGCAAAAAGGAAAAAACGCACTAAGGTTAGAACTATTGTTGTAAAACATTGGATTTGTTGATTTATAATGTTCTATTTGAATTTAGGTGATAAGAGGCTTACATCATCGTAATAATAATCTGCAGGATCTACGCCGATGTTTTGCAAGTTAAAACAGAGTTCACGTGCGTCTTGCCTGGAGTGACGGGCCCTCAGTTCGGATTCAACAGGGACTTGGGTAAAACAATCAACTTCATCAAGAATTTCTACAAGAATGTAAAAATTCCAGCGCAGGCCATAGAATACGTGGAAGCTTCTGGTATTGGTAAGTATTTTACAAAATAAATTTAATTCAATATTACATAGGTGTGTAGACATGAACTGGAGTAAAAAAAAGAATATAAAATACTACTTGATACTGTATACTTGATTTTAATAAAAATTTGAAGTTAATACAAATACAAGACTAGTCTCGTAGCAAATTCTACGCCGCGTCTACGACGCATTGACGCGTCGTAGTAGGCGTATTAAGATCGTGATGGCAAACAAGGACAATTGGAATGATATTTCTCAGAAAATGGACAGAAATACTACCATTTTAAACTAAATCGGGACACTTTCAATTGGTTCCAAAAATGTGTAGCTTCTGATAAAATTACAGTAATCTATACTAATATTATAAAGCTGAAGAGTTTGTTTGTTAGTTTGTTTGTTTGTTTGAACGCGCTAATCTCAGGATCTACTGGTTGGAATTGAAAAAATCTTTTTGTGTTGGATAGTCCATTTATCGAGGAAGGCTATAGGCTATATAACATCACGCTATCACCTATAGGAGCGGAGCAGTAAGAGAAATGTTTTAAAATCGGGAAATGTATTCCTTTTTAGAGCTGTCCGTTGCGTGCGCTGCGTAAACGGTTTAAGTTTCGCAAAAATTATGTACTACGGAATTATTCCTCATAAAATTTACTAAATAAGTCCGCGAGAGGCATATATCTATCTTTAAGGTTAAGTCACTATAACCTTTTTTATGGAAACCAAATTTTGTTTTTAGTAAGGCATTATTTGGCGAAGGTGTTTTCATTAACAATGATATTATTCCTTCATCCGTATAAATACGTTAATCATCACAAGCATTTCATTTTGAACGAAATTGCCCTTTACATCATTGTGATTTCAATGAATATCTTAGGAGAATATCACAGTTTTCAAAATAATACCCGCGACAAAATAATGACGGGGCTGGGTAATAGTCACAATTGCGTCTATAAATCCCTCTTTAGGCCGGTCAATATCGACATCCAACATTGCAAACGCGCAATGTAACTACCATTTTGTTATAATTTGCAACCCTGAAAACCCTGTGCTGTCAATTCAGTAGTTTTTGCGTGTGTATCTCATGAACCGTGATAGCTATAGATTTGAAAATTTTCCACAGGTGATGTACTTCTGTTGCTGCTACAACAAAAACTACTAAAAGCCAGAATACAATAAATATTACGGGGGGCTCTCATTGGTCGCGGGACTTATTTCATTACCCGTGACCCCGGAACATAAAGGGCTATTGAAGACACCATGGATTTTAGTCAGTACAAGTCTGACAGTCCCTCCCAGCCCGGGGTGGGAGGACTCATGTCATGATTAACCACGTAAAAAAAGGGGGGCCCCCTTTTTTTTTACGTCCTTACAAAAAAACGTGATTTTGTTGCTGGTTTTTGTAGATGTTATGAAGTAATGTAATTCTCACGAAACGTGATAGTTAGATAGTTTAAATTTTCACGGATGATGTGTGTCTATTGCCGCTATAACAACAACCTATAAAAGAATCGTAGTTACATGCGCGTTTGCAATGTTTGGTTTTTTATGTGGATATTGACCGGCCTACTTTGAGGATCGTTTGGAAAGGCTACGGGCTGCGTCCTCACTTTCAGTCTGACGCAGTCCTACCGGTTTTAGTTTCGGGAGGTACCTCAAGATTCAGTGGCATGTAAGGGGAATGAATGAAGATCGTCTACCTCTCGCCCCAGCCACCACTGAAGATGCCCACGATGTCGGAAATCGCGCTCTTCAAGGGAACTGATGGAGACGGGACCATAGGACCAAACGCCTAACATGACGCGTGTGAAACCGCGGGCAGAAGCTAGTAGAAAATAATACTGGAAAAAATAAGACGAACAGTACGAAAAGAACACAACGAAAAGTACACAAATGCGTGAAGGCTGTTTTTCACAAAATTCCCACCTACTTCATGGAATTCCATCACACACAAATAACAATAAAATTGCAATCACGGAACGCAACCTTCGTATGAATGAGTCCGCGATAAGATTTTTTTTTAAATTAATGAACGACCTTGCATTAAAACCAGAAAAACAATTTAGGAAGACATGTAAATTAAAAACTAAATTTATTTATTTAACAGGTGTACCAGAGGCCGACAAGGTGGAGTTGCAAGCCATCGAGGAAGTTTACTGTAAAGACAGAGAAGATCCTCTTCTAATCGGCAGCGTTATGTCCAACATTGGATACAATGAAGCTGCTTGCGGTATCACTGCTATAACAAAAGTAAGTTATTGTGTCCATACTTTTATTAATATGGCAAAAAATAATTTACGTTAAGACATACATTTATATTCCACGCGCTAACAAGTTGCGAGGTTCCGGAGCCGCACTTCGCGAGGCTCCAATTTATCGCTGCGTTTTTTTAAGTTCAAGATAGAATAATACAAATAAGATCTAGATATTTTAAAATTACCCTTACAAAGACTATTAAGATGCCTTAAGATCTGCATTCTTGGTGTTCTTGAGGTGGAGTGAGCGTTGTTTTTTTTTATGCTTGCCTAATGAAAAGCAAAAAAGCATAATTGTCATGTATCTTTCGCAGGTATTACTCGGCTATCACACCGGTCAGCTGGCCGCCAACCTGCACTGCAGTAACCCGAGGCAGGACGTGGCTGCACTGCGTGAGGGACGCATGCGCGTCGTCACTGAGCACCAGCCCTTCCGCCGCTCTTACGTCGCTGTCAACGGCATGTCCATCACCGGCGTCAACTCACACGTGCTGCTGCATGGACACTATAAACCAAAAGTAAAATCTTCATTCGTATGTGCCACATTTATAGCAGCGTTAAAAAAGCGTTAAGCTCGATAGTAATCGTATTAATGCTTTCAAAAAAAAGATATCATTCAAATAACAAGAAAAACATGATTTATATTCATATTCATTTCGGACGCGCCACTTTCTTCGATAATTATGATCCCACACTACTGAGAGAATGCACGAGTTGTGTTCAAAAAGTACACAGAATTTTCGTTTTTTTTTCAAAAAAATATTTGTCTATCGTCTATTATAAATGTGGCCCAAAGTAGTACCCCCCAGATATAATACCTACACTTTTGCCAGCGTTTTTTTCCAATCTTCGAAGCACTCTTGACATTCACTATTTGGCATGTCCTTGAGCACTCTCAGCGATTCAGCCTTTATTTTTTCAGTCGAGGGAAAACACCGTCCTCTTCAATTTTGGGAACAGGAAAAATATACATATTTTCATGTAATTCAAATTATCGTCATGTAATTTTTGTTTATTTTGTCTCACTTGTTTTTTGTTATATTTAAGTATTTAAAAAATAAGTTCTCATTTAAACCCACATACTTTTTTATTTCAGGATCTCAACCGGTACAAATCAGATATTGCTCATCTTGTGACCATTTCGGCAAGACATGAAGAAGCGGTGACTTATGTTCTTAACGAATTGAAAGCCAACCCCGTAGACCCCGAACAGTTGAGATTGCTCCACAACATACACCAGTCGATCATATCAGGACATCTGGGCAGAGGATTCGCAATTCTTAGTAAATACTTTCTTATTCAATAATTTTAATGCAATTGGGCAATATTAACACTAGGACAGCTCTCAAACTGTCCGAAGGAGAAGGTGTAATAATTCTACAAATTCCAAATAAGTGATAAACAACCGCCTTACCATATTAAGATTATAATCTGTTAAACGCTTGTTTAAAAAAAAGTGTACTGCAAAACAACCCTTATTTCAACATGAAATGTTGTTTTGACGTTGACAGTTTATTTAGACAAGTGTTCAACAGATGTTTATCTTTCTGTTAAACATCTGTGATAAGACGGTATGTGTTTTAGAAACAAACGAAGAGCAGAAGACCGAATGTCTATCTGAGAAGTCTGCGTACTTCGACGACGTTCGGCGGCCGCTGTGGTTCGTGTACAGCGGGATGGGCTCACAGTGGGCTGGTATGGGCACACAACTCATGCGCATACCGATCTTCGCTGCTGCCATCGAACGGTATTTACATACTCCAGGTTAAAGAGTCATGGTTGACCAGAAACCTATAATCATTTTGTAATGTTTTAAAATCTAATTTGCAGATGCCACAAAGTTTTAGAGCCAAGAGGACTCAATATTGTTGATATAATAACATCATCAGATGAGACTACGTTTGACAACATTTTACATTCGTTCGTTGGAATAGCCGCTGTACAAATCGGGCTGACTGACATTCTGAAAGAACTTGGACTTGTGCCGGATGGAATTATTGGTAAGGCGTTTAAAGATTCCATAACAACATAGCAGAACTTTTCTGACATAATGTTATTCTGCAAAACAGCGTATAGCTTTGATTTCGGATGTTTAGCGGTTTTTTTTTTGGCCAACACTCGTTTGGCATACCTTGAAATTCATAATTTGTTCATATCCACAAAAATAAAACAGTTTAATCCATAAAAACGAAACCAGAAAGTTCTTCTTCTGAACATTTCATATTCGATAGTAGGTTTGCTTCTGTAAAGAAGCCGGTTTATGGTGCAGACAAAGTACCCAAGCTTATCGGCGTTGAACCAAACTTTAATGATCGAAATCCGGGATTTAATGTGAACTACTGAGTTATGCCAAACAATACCAATTTTCTATAATTATTTTGGTCAGGGACCGGAATAGTGCGTAACTTTTAGGTGTACATTTCATTTCCATAATAATTAACAATCCTATAAGATTCGTCTATCTTGATTAGATAGACAAGCCTTATCCTATCATAATAAACTTATTATTTCTAGTGTTAGGACACAGGCCTCAAACTTAATAATTCATTTCAATTTTAAATGTTACGAAGAAAGTAGATATAAGAAATAAACAAAAAGTGTCATAATTATTTCATTATGAAACAGGTCACAGTGTGGGAGAGTTGGGTTGCGCGTACGCCGACGGTTGTTTGACGGCGGAGGAGATGATACTGGCGGCTTACAGTCGTGGGCGCGTATCACTCGAGACTAAATTCATTCGTGGATCGATGGCTGCCATCGGGCTGGGATATGAACAGGTGAGCATTTAGAAAATGAAAATACTTCTTTACGACAATGACGCGTAGGAAGATAATATCGTATCACTCTCTTTAGCTTAAGGTATATTTTACATTATTAACTTTATTTTTCAGATTTTGCCATTGTGTCCACCTGAAATCGAAGTAGCTTGTCATAACGGGCCTGAATCTAGTACGATTTCGGGACCTGCTGATATAATGAAGACGTTCGTCGCTGATTTGACTGCTCAGGGTATTTTCGCTAAGGAAGTACCATGCTCCAACATCGCTTATCACTCGCGTTACATTGCTGATGCTGGTCAGTTTAAGGCCTTATTTTCTTTAGTTTTCGAAAATCTTCAATAAAAATACGGTTTCTTTCAAAAATTCATTTTCTGCCATTCATCTTTGATTCTTGCAGGACCGCAACTACTCAAGTATTTGTCGGAGGTTATCAAGGATCCGAAACCAAGAACAGAGCGATGGCTCTCAACTTCAGTACCGAAAGGAAAGTGGAACGATCCGATAGCAAAGCTTTGCTCAGCTGAATATCACACCAACAATCTGCTGGTAATGCTGACGAACTATCTGTATCAATAATTGCTATGAGAGAGATGACGTATCCTTATAAAAGAATGCTAAAATATCGAAGATTTTGATATTTCGGAGACTTTGCAGTCGCAGGTGTGGCACTTTTAGCTATGAGTGCTATCATAGACGACACCGGCACTGTGGTCACACCCGTGTACAGTGAGGCTCAAGAGCTGGACCCCCCCTACTTCTTTACCAGGAATATGCCCTGACAAGCATTACACAGAGCGTCACAGAAAAGGTATTTTATGAGGCCATAAATCTTTTTCGTAATTATCATTTATGTAGGTTTATTTCCACAGAGCTCAGTGTTGTTCGAGGAGACGTCAAAACTCATACCTAGCAACGCAGTGCTGGTGGAGGTGGCGCCGCACGGACTGCTGCAGGCCATCCTCAAGCGCTCATTACCAAGCACCTGCATTAACATCGCACTCACTAGGAGGAAGCACGCTGACAACACTGTCCTACTACTTGAGGGTATCGGCAAGTAAGTAAAATCTGGGAAATATTTATAACAACATTCGTCTGACACTAGTTAGTTTAGTAACCACCAACAATCATGGATTGGGCAAAATTAAAAAAAAAGGATTCGTTTTGTAATTTAAAAATATCTGTTACTTTACAGGTTGTTTATGGAGGGTTACAATCCTAAAGTTCATGTGCTCTATCCGGAAGTTGAGTTACCAGTATCTACGGGGACACCATTCCTGTCACATCTAGTACAATGGGCTCACGGTGAGATATGGTAAGTACCTCACTTTTTTCACATTAACCAAAAAAAATAATAATAATATAAGCTTCGTAAATGTTGAGTTTTACCTTTCAATTCTCTTTTAGGCCAATGACAAAGTATCGCACGGCTGACAGGTCACCAGCAGCCTCATTAAATTATGTTACCTCGGTACAAGATTATGAAAATGCTTACCTGCAGGGCCACTCACTGAGAGGTATTTAGTTTATTTAATCTCCAAAAGAGACTTTATTAGTTTCCAGTACTTCCCTTTTTTAAAAACACTCGTCCTCGTCTGCTTCTTTAGGACACAACGTGTACCCGTTTGCTGCCTCACTGGTTCTGTTGTGGGACACCTATGCAATGGCGATGGGATACCAGAAGAAGCAAATTTCCGTAGAGCTTAACAACCTGCGCCTACATGCTCAACCAATAATACAGGATCAACGACAGATTCGCATTAACGTAAACATCTTCAGAGGAAATGGTTCTTTTGAGGTACTAAGATTTTGATTTTTATTTTTTTGTCTGTCTGTCCGTTCCGTTCCACACAGGGTAGTAGGTAAAAGGAATTATCTATAAATGAAATAGTAGGAAAGTCAAAACTGTACATTGAATTTTTTTTAAAGAATACTTGTGGTGTGATCTACAATCGATACCGAAGACAAAACTATAGTTTTTAGAACTTTAGTCTGTTTGTCTGTATGTACCTATGTCCGGGATAAACTCAAAGCACTGGACGAATTTGAATGTTTTTTTTTTTTGTATAGGTATTATATATATTTTAAGTCTGGCCAACATAATTATAGGCTATAATTTATCTTGGAAATGTGAACAGCTGGTGCAGAATCGCAACAGACCAGCTAAACTATAAGAGATAAAAAAATGGTGCTATAGCAAAAATTGTTCCACGTGATGAGCATTTTCTGCTGACAGAATCAATTTGAGAAATTTGGAACACCTGATGTGCATTACCAAGAGCCTAGCTACACTATAACTCATACAGGAATAATGTCTTAGCAAGAATTGTTCAGCCTCAGCGCCATTAGCACTCTCTGTTGATGTATAAAAATTGAACATCTTGAACACCTGGCGTGGAAATCAAAGCTATTACTAATTTCACTGTATAATGTAATAAAATAACATAAACTGGGTAACTGGGAGTACCTCCACGCAGTGAAGGCAGGTAACATTTTAGGACTGATTTTCGACCAATATGAATATGTGAATAAAAATTTGACTGTACTGGCCAAAACTCCCATTTAATTTTTACCCGAACTCTTGGAATTGGACTTCAGACATTTCGGATCTTCGCTTTAGACGACCCTGTTCTCGCTGGTATAAGCACCTGGATGCGCGCACGAAGTCACGGGCAGAAGCTAGTTGCATAATAAACATACCCAGTTACAGAAAGCGCTCTTCCTTTTTGTTCAAAATTGGCCGTGAGTGAAGCCAGGGCGGTTCTCTAATAGTTAATTAAGTTAGCATAGCTTGTATGCGGAAGAACAGCAGATTAGATATTTTTTTAATATCTCGAGTTTATGCTTTTATACCTTGCACGTAGAAATAGGAGCCCGCGAAACGAGGCTCCGTCAAGGTAGCTTTGCAAGTGGTAATAAGTAACGAATCGCCATCCCCTTCTCACAGATGTATGATAAAGTCCTACATTTTTGCTCTGCTCACCTACCACTACAAGAATACTTGCTTTAAACAAGTCACATGTTATGTATTATTCATATTTTATTTTAGATTCTCAATGAAGGCTCAAAAGTCGCGACAGGCTTCATAACCCATTGGATGACAAGGATGATACGAAGCAAAGAAAACTCAATGAACAAACTGAAACTAAAGTCAGTGTAGACCTCACTGCTGAAGATATTTACCATTTATTCAGAGATAGAGATTACTCGTACAGGTAAGTGATAAATAAAAAAAATAATGGTATAGTAATCTTCAAAGGGGTTTGTTGTAAGTTCGCCACAAAATTTATTTTCCCACGAAAAAAAAGTAATTTAGCCAAAGATTTTTATTTTTATTTTTGATATTTTGCTTTAAATTCGCCCAATAGGGCGAATTTAAAGCAATAGCTTTTTTCCGCACGGATAGCAGAACCATTAAATAATAAAATCCAGTGAAAAAAAACCGAAAATGAGAACACAATGTGGAATCTGAATAGAAAGTACTAGGAGAACAGGATCAAAACTTTTTTTCGTGGGGAATTATTTTTGTGGCGATCTTATAACAACCCCTTCAAAGCATGTTTCAGGTTCTACACTCCTATTATTATATTTGTTCCCAAACGTCATTGCAGTCACCGGCCAGTCACCGGCACGTGTTCTATCAGTCACGTCACCTGTCAGGCATATTTCCATACAAGCTTCAGTCGGTGACGTGACGGTGTCGTGACGGTGACGTGACGTTGACGTCACGGTGACGTGATGTTGACGTGACGGTGACGTGTCTGAGTGTGTGGATGCACCTTAATCGATGTAATTTATTTCAGCGGCGAGTTCCTTAGCATGGCGGGAGCCAATAGATCTCTGACCGAAGCGTCGCTGGTGTGGCGTGACAACTGGGTCACGTTCCTCGACGGCTTGCTGCAGCTGAACATGCTGCGACAGCCACACGACGGAGTTTCACAAATCACACATATCAGAAATATGAAAATAAATATTAAATATCATCAAGATTTGGTTGAAGAAGCTATCGTGTCGGACAACAAAGTATTATTGAAATCAATTGTGTCAGACAATTCAGATATTACCAGGTGAGAATTATTTTAGCGACAACTCTGCCGTATCAGTCTGTTAGAAATACCTAATATATTTGATTCTGCAACGATTCACCGACGACCGTTTCATCATTTCGGACGTTTCGTCGACAGGACGATTCACTTATGGCCGTTTCACCGATAGACTCTTTCATCTTTGGACTTTTTACAAGGGGGGAAAGTTTGTTATTTAATTCCAGCCGGAATTATCAGTCGAGCTCTTGGCGAGACTAACGTGGAGCCCCACGGTGATCGAACGACGTTTTTCAATACACTTCAATTTCAATATTTTTTAAATTCGAATCAGTAGCTCCTGAGATTAACGCGTTCAACGAAACAAACTTTCAGCTTGATATTATTAGTACGGTATCTTACTCGATGATATAAGTGACATAACATTAAAATAATACTTATTGTTATTTATGTCGCAGGTGTGGAGGAGTTACCATCAGCTATGTTAAATTGGAAAACTTGCCTCCAATGAGTGACAGAAAAATGACGTTACGGGCTTTGAAGTTTGTTCCTTATTATCAATCAGACATAAATGTGAGTACACCTTTAGGACACAGTGGATTTTAGTCAGTACTAGTCTAACAGTCCCAAAGACTTCTTTAAAAATAGTACTATATATAAGTTATTTATAAAATAAAGAAAGACGCAAGAATAAATTTTATTTTTAAACTCATGCAGGTGTCGTCGTCTCTTCAAATTTTCCTGCAAATGGTGGCAGAAAATGTAAACAAAGAACACATCAAAATTGTGGGGTTGGTTAATCATAATGAAGAAGGATCCATCTTCTCTGAAATTAATAATTGTATTAGAAACATTTATGGATTGAATATTAAATACGAAGAATTTAGCCGCGAAGAAGCACTGAAGAAACAAAATAACTTCCTAAAAGGTGTTGACCTAGTGTTGGCACAAAATCTATCCACAGACGATAATGTGAGTTATAAAGAGTGAAATATTTAACCCAAATGTATTATACAATCATGGATTTATGCTTAACTAACTCGACCTTCCACAGATATGCCAGTTGCTGCATTGTTACCTACAAAAAGATCAGTTTATAGCGAGTGAAGAAGACCTCGCTTTTGGTGGTCGCTCGCGCCCCTCGTCCCTATACCGCGTGATTTCCGTTCACTCAATCGTGCGCACCGGCAACAAACGTCAGTCACAGCTACAGTTAGTCCGGTGGGGTGCGTCTACGGCCGTACCTACAACAACTGTCACAATACGAACCAACTCTGATATTCTGCAGCTCATAACAACGCGTGACAACCTGACTGCAGGACATCGGCTCTTGATTATTGCACCTTACCCACCACTGCCAGGTCTTAAGGAACTTGTTAGCAGCTGGCGTAAAGAAGCGAATCGTAACAGGATCCATTTAATCATGGTCGCTAAGAGAGCAACGATCGTTTTTATAGTGACGACATCCCGACATTGAATTGGCATTCAACGTAGTAGAAAATGTAAAAAATCTTTGAAATTATTTTACTAACTTAAGTCTCATTCACACGATGCAATAACTCGCGCGCGAGTTGCGTTACATTGCGGACTTTATATGTATAAAGAGTTCAGTTGATCAAACAAATACAGCAATATAGAGACACTTGTATGTGAGTTCTTGCTCCGTCTAAATGAGGCTTTATACTGTCATTTACGGGATATCGTATAGTGCTATAAAGACAACCGACTATCAACAATATGGCGATTGAGATAAAGTCGAAATAAATTTTTAAATAACATGACAGATAAATCCCGTAAGTGCCAGCATAAAGCCAATGCACAAAATTAGTACCTTTTTTAGCAGCCTTATTTTTTGGTTACAGTTGGGTACGCTGTCACTGACTAAAATTGGTTCACGGTACAGAATGACATAATTTAAATGAATTATGACAGGATTTTATATAAGGCTGACATCTCAAAGTTGTGACTATGATTTTTCAATAACATTTATAATAAGTATAACGATAATACTAAGTTCTAGCGCTTTACTTACTAAGTACTAGCGCTTTTGCGAGTATTATTACTCACAGAATTGTATTTTTTTCTTCGAACACCCGTACCTCAGTCCGGACTGAGTTTTCGATCAAAGACCCCAGATGACAATTCGTTCATAATGCTATATTCTGTTCATTTTTTTCTCATATTTGCCCGACTGTCGCTTAAAAACATAAGTAACCGTTAGACTTAACGATAAAAGTACAACTGCTAATTTTTAATAGTTTACAATATTTTTATCTTTGCTTTAAGCTCATTTATCTCAGCTCGGACTAAGATTAGGATGACACCACATAATTAAAATAATTCGTTCACAATGTTATTCTGCACCTTTTCGTCCATGGTCTGGTCGTCCAAAATAGATCGATGGCTGCTAGAAAAACGCACCAGTCTTCTTACTTATTTCGGACATTTTTGTTTCTTTTTTTAATTGTACGATATATGAGATGTACTTAATCATTACTCCACTAATACTACTACTACTGTAGAATCGATCTTATCCCTTCCTATTTTCTTTAAATTTAATAATCGACTTTCAAAAGTGCCTCTTTGATGGCCTAATTGGAATAAATGATTTGACTTTGACTTACAGGGTAAGTGGGGAGGTGAGTTCTACGTACCCTTAGAAGACTCAGCTGCATCAGTGAGCAACAACGTGTCGTTACAATGTACTCGAACTGGTAATTTGGATTCGCTGACTTGGGTTGAAACCCCTGAGCCAGCCGGATCCGGAATCCCTGTGCAGGTATACCTGAAATTGATTTGTAATTGATAAAATCCATATTTTATATAAATGTCTCTAATTTCAGATATTCAGAACACAAAGTTATATGATAGTTTCAATCTTTCCAGGTTCATTATGCTGGTATTAGTTATGATGACATCAAAAAAGCCAGTGGCACCTTAAAGTATAAACAAAACATCAAAAATAACTTTGGGATGGAATTCAGTGGAACTACAATCAAGTTAGTATCTTAAATCTTCGCTATTTTTTATTAATTAATTTTATTACTAACACACTGCACTGCTGTTTAAAAATGTTTACAAATATGAGTAATCATTTTGTTAAGAATACGTTCGCTGTGTTAGAATATGTTGTTACAATGTTAAGAAAGCTGCGCATGCGCTGCTGGCCTGTACGCACTTTACGGTATGAAATTGACGTTTTTCGGCTTTTAGACCGCTAAAATGATAGGGAACTAGGAATGTTTTTGTTTTTTATTTAAAAAATGCTTAGTGGCGAGCGTGTGATGGGTGTGGTACGCGGCGGCGCTTGCGGCAGCGAGGTGCGCGCGCAGCCGGAGCTGCTGTGGCCGGTGCCGGCGCACTGGAGCCTGGAGGACGCCGCCACCGTGCCGCTCGCCTACGTGCACGCACTCTACTGTCTCGTGAGTTCATACTCAACACACTTGCAAGTAAAATTTCACCCTTTTATTCCAAACTTACAATAAATCATGATTTATTTAAGGTTATCAAAAATACCAAAGGTGTTTCATGTGGTGACGCTGTGTTGGTTCACGGAGGGGCGGGGGCTCTCGGTCAAGCTGTGATATCAATAGCTCTTTATCTCGGCTATGAAGTATACACAACAGTTAGTGACGTGCGCAAGAAACATTTCTTACGCAAATTGTTCCCAGGATTAAAAGGTATTTTTGATGGCATTTTGTATTGAAACAAATATGAATTAAGTAGGTGAACATTGTAGTGACTTAACAAGTTAACTTTATTTTAGATGAAAACATCGGAAATTCTCGTGATCACAGTTTTGAAGATATGGTTCGTTGTGGCACAAAAGGGAAAGGTTGTATCGTAGTTATTAGCTGCGTTGGAGGAGACCTGAAAAAAGTATGTATATCGTTTTTTCTTTAAGTAGTAATTTGAAACATTCATTCCGTCCGCAACTTTGTGAATTTCAACTCCCGGCCACCCTCTTTGTGGGATAATTTTGCAGAATACATATCCCTCCACCTCATTTGTTTTCAAAATTAAGTCCAATAACCCATCCATAACTCCTTCAAGGGAAAATATTACATAATTATAATAATCTTAACAGTACTAAGAGAAACAGTTTTGGATGGTTTCTAGATTCTGAACCGAACAATTAAGATTTTCATTGAAACTAATTTTCCGATTTTCACCCCGTTAGGGGTTAATTTTTGAAAAATATATTAATACACATACTTTCATTTATTGAAAGATTATTAATGTCTAGTTTTGCTTTTATCGAAGCACTAAAATCCTTTCCTTAAAACTTTGAAGACCCCTTTTCACCAACTTTGGGGCGATCTCCGAAAAATCTAAACACACGTGTTTGTTTATTTTGGATCTTATTTCTATTGCTCTAAGAGCTGTTTTAAAATTGAATTACGAAAAGTGTTTTCACGATATAATACGCAGAACTCTCCTAGTACATAACGGAGTTAACTGAGTTTCAAATTCCTCTGCAAGTAGCGCATTATGATTTTTCCCTACAATCTTTAACATGGTGTTGATAACCAATGAAGAATAGTTAATAAAAGAAACGAATCATGACAACCTTTTTAATTTAATTATTTTCTTATTCATACCAAGTTTCAAGTTAATAAGCCCGGAGAATATGACTTTACCTAAAAGATCACTCCTTCGAGGGGGAATTTGGCGAAATCCCTTCTTATTGTCCACCTTCATCCTTCATTCATTAACTGCAAGTACTGTCCAAACTTAAGATTTCTTCGTTTAGTGGTTCTTTAGGCTTTAGGAGAATCTTAAGACCATATTCTGACCTTTATATAAAGAAGAAAAAAGAAGAGAAGATATATCTGACTTCTAATTCACAGGGTGGAATTAATTGTACCAGAGGCTTCGGGACATTTATTGATGTTTCTCAGCTGCACAATCAAGATGATTTCACTTATGGGATGTTCGACCTTACTCAGGAGCGGACTTACAACGCAGTCGACATCTCTTCAATATATGATCCTCAAAATATTGAGGATGCGAAGGTTTGTCTCATTAATTTGGCTCCTAGCATTCTTTGTTGTCTTATTTTGTTTTGCAGGCTTTCGTGCAAATTACATCGGTTTTCTTTCTTGGAACGACGGGAGCAACACTGCTTCAATAAAGTATTTCTCTTTAAATGTATTGTTAGTAATAAATAACAAAATTTTATCATTTTACAGCTCGTACAAACGATGTTGAGTGAAGGTATTGCCCGTGGGTTCGTGCGTCCTCTGACGCGCGTGTCGTACGCGCCGCAAGATGCAGCGCGCGCCTTCCGACTACTCGCGGGCAGCAAGGCACCGCGGCAGAGTACTACTGAGAATGCGAGAATCTCCGCTCGAAGCTCAGCCCAGGTATTTCTAAAATCGTAAAATTATGTTTTTCAAAATATGTTTTCGCACTTAAGTGATTATTATAAATACCTGCAGATATTGCAAAACGATAAATCTGATGGCCGGAAATAATCATCGAAACTAATTTTGACAGTTGTTTTTTCTTTATCTTTTCATTTGGATTGAAATAGAATACTATTTTTTTATAGTTATTCTGATATGTACAGAGTGTCCTTTCTGCTGAATAAATGCCATTGTTAGTGTTTCTGTTAATGTTAAAAACATTGTCAAATCCACCTTCATCGGACAACAGAAAAATATCTAGAAATTGGTATTTATTCGTAAAAATATTTTACAGGTTGACCTGCAAGGCTGATCGTACTCATCTGATACTCTGTGGTGATGAAACCTTTGGCCTACGACTAGCTGACAGACTTGTGGAGCGAGGAGCTAGAAAACTTTGTGTACATTTCAAAAGACAATCCACGAACTACCTTCAAATGAAGATACGGTAAATAAATGTGATTGGTTTATCTTTCATGCCAAGAGGCAAAAGAGATTTCTGAACGGTACCTTCTGTTGCCGCTATAGTCCTATCAGTAGTAATCTAATAGACACCTTGAGACAATGTGGCGTAAGAATTCGTAACAGCTTTCTTGTTAACTTAAAATGTCACTTACGGGATATCTTCCGTGATTATTTGTTTGTTTGAGTTCCCGATATTTCGACGCTGTTGCAAGCGCCATGATCGCGGGATGACTGAGTAACCGTAAGTGACATTTTAAGTTATGAAGCAAACCGTGATAGTTTAAAAAAGAGCTTTCTTGTTAATTATTAACATCGTGTTAATTTTTTATAGATTATGGCAGCAATCAGGCGTTGAAGTCGCAATATTTTCTGAAGACTTGTCTAATAAGGAAAGTGATGTCAAGGCACTGATAAATAACGCAAGTCGTTTTGGGTCCGTCGAGGGGGTGTATGTGACTGTGGGTGATAAGCAGCAGGATATCGATGAAGCTCTAATTGACAGTTTAGATATGATATCAAGGGAATTGTGTCCGGATATTAAGTAAGTAGATGGTGACATGGTTGCAGAAAGACGTGAGAAATAGAAAAGGTGGAGCGAGACCTTTCCCCAGCAGTGGGACACTATAGGCTGATAAAATAATAAAAAAAATGATAAAAACGCCGACGGCAAAGAAAGAAAATACGTTTATTTGGCAAACCTTAAGCACACAATTACAATTAAAAAATACGAATATACAATGAATGTAGGTAAGTACCGTGTGCCTCACGGCTGTGCCAAATAGGCTCAGTTCGGCAGGGGTGTGTGTTGACAGTTCAATATCCGCAAGCAATATTGGTGCTACGTTTGTAACCCTAAACGAGATGTCGGAACTTTACCAGCACTTGGAATTTATCTTCTACAGCAGTCAATAGTCGAACCAAAAAGTTTGGTCTCTCGCTGTTTTAGCGACTTGACTAGCATCTTTGATTTTATTTTGTCTTTTTAGGAAGAGGTTCAAATCTGGTAACTTGTTTCTGAATCTTTGCATGTGTATACTAGTATGCCGTTGTTTTTGGAGTAGTGGCTTATTTTCTTTATTCATCGTTTTTCCATAAAACTTACATTTATAAATATTTCTATAAAATTAAAAAAAAAAAACTGTAGTGGCCCACCGATATCGGGAACAGGGTCCAAGCTACCGGCGGTCAGCGCTCCAGCCAAAGGAATCTCCTAACAATGCGCGCCGTGTCCAGAAGAACTGCTCTCTGAATGTGGCCCTTGATCCAGCTGCCTAACGAGAGCCTCCTTAGATGTTGGTCGAGGCTCTTGGCAATTAAGCCATGAGCTGACACGACTATCGGCACAATGATTGCGGAGTTTTTAGTGATTTTATTATTAGACTTGGTCGTTGGTGTTTTCCATTCCACAGTTTCTTTTTCATAATGCCAATTTCTAATCAGAGATTGTTGTTCCACAGATACTTCGCAGTACTTAACACCGGTGACAGTCTGATTGGGAAGGCAGTATGTATGCATCGCGTACGGAACCAATTTCCTGCCACAATGTTGTCTTTACCTGAACTAAGACAAGTGAGTTTCAATTATTCTTTTGTCGCCTTGGTTTATACAGGATGATTTGTAAAAGGCTGAAAGTATTAATGGTTATAAATAACTTGTACTATGAAACCAAATCTCAAAGATCAAAATAAAAATTAAAGTGTTTCATAGGTATATTGTCAACGGAAAAATTGTATGTATTTGTTTTTATGTTCTAACTAGCTGTGGCCGCAACTTCGTTCACGTGGATGTCGGAATTCAACAATGTATTTTTTATCAAATTGACAAACTTTCAGCCCCTATTGTATCACCTTGAGGGTAGAATTGATCAAAATCCTTTCTTAACGGATGCCTACGTCATAACATCTACCTGCATGTCAAATTTTAGCACGATCCGTCCAGTGGTTTGGACTGTGCGTTGAGAGATCACTATGTCAGTCAGTCAACTTTGAGTTATATATATTCAGATTGTTGTGATTTTTAATTTGTTCTTTAAATATTTTCATTAAAGTCACAGTGTTGTTTTTGTTTACAGGATTTATGTAATATGGGTACATGGTACCGAGGTGCAGTAGAGGTGACGGAGAAGGCGTTGCGTAGCTCTTACAGTGTACTTCAAGCAACCACGACGCCTCCAGAACAATCCTCACTGTTGCAAGAAATCCTTGCAATCGCTGGTAATTTACCACTATTTAAATTAAAAGAAGATACACTTCAACTTACCCTTTTACTAAATTGTGGAGATCAGATAGGCAGTTACTTTTCTGTATGCTATGACTATGCTCAACAGCATTAGACGTCTAGTAGACGTGATCATCATCTGCCTAGTCTTTTCCCAACTATATTGGGGTTGGCTTCCAGTCAAACCAGATTCAGAAACTAAATGAAGTAACAAATACAAATTTAAACATAATAATCTATACATATAATAAAATAGTAGGAAAGTCAAAACTGTACATTGAATATTTTTTTAAAAGAATACTTGGGATGTGATCTACAATCGATACCGAAGCCAAAAATATAGTTTTTAGAATTTTTGTCTGTTTGTCTGTTTGTCTGTATGTATGTCCGGGATAAACTCAAAAAGTACTGGACGGATTTGAATGATTCTTTTTCTGTTGTATAGGTATTAAGCCTGGTCAAAACATAGGCTATAATTTATTTTGAAAACTTGAACAACTGGCGCAGAACCGCAACAGACCAGCTAAACTATAAGAGATACAGAAATGGTGCGATAGCAAAAATTGTTCCACGTGATGAGCATTTTCTGCTGAAAGAATTAGTTTGAAGATCTGGAACACCTGATGTGGAACTTTAAGAGCCCAGCTACACTATAACATATACAGGAATAACGTCTCAGCAAAGTTGTTCGGCCTGATGAGCACTCTCTGTTGACGTATAAAAATTGAAGATCTAGAACACCTAATGTGGAACTCCAAGAGCCCAGCTACCCCGCGGTGGTGGACGCCGGTGGGCGTCGGACGTCACAAGACGATCTCCGGCCACCGTAGGCGCGAGCATGCGGGCGGCGAGTAAAGGGCAACTCCAACCATGGACGGCGCGTCGTGTTCCACGCGCGCCTTAAAGAGCGTCAGCATAATAACGGGGCCCCCTCTCAGAGGGCTAAAGCCTGCCGAGGTCGCGGGACTTATACCATCACCTTTAACCCGGAACATAAAGGGCTATTGAAGGACACCGTGGATTTTAGTCAGTACAAGTCTGACAGTCCCTCCCGCCCTGCCCGGGGTGGGAGGACTCATTTGATGATTTACCACGAAAAAAAAAGGAATGACGTCTTAGATAGAGCTGTTCAGCCTAATGAGCATTATCTATTGATGTATATAAGATTTGGAACGCTATCACTAATTTCACGGACTGATTTTCGATGACGATTAATATATTTATACAATTTTTATTCTACTGGTCAAACTCCTATGATTTTTTACCCGGGCTCTTGGAGTTGGGTATCAGACTTTTCAGATCTTCGATTTTGCCGACCCCATTGTCGCTGGCATAAGCAACAAGATGCGCGTACGAAGTCGCGGGCAGATGCTAGTACTAAATACAAGTAAGAAGAAAGAAGACACATCTTCACATCTATCGCACGTAGATTTATCTTTTCGGCCGAAATCAAAATGGAAAAGCGCAAAGAAACTGCAAATCCCGAAGCCTAAGGTCTCTGCGAGCTAAGGCAGAGGGACACTGGCCGGGCAGGAGTGGGTTTAGCGGGTTCCAGTCCCGCACTACCTCGACTGTCTTATGGTCTCGGTGAGACGGTGAGACAGCAGAGGTGTTAGTGGGGATTTCCCACTCCTGCCTCAAAAAAAAAAATTGACAGTGTTCTTCAGTCTACTATAAGTGAAATTACTGTTGGACGTTTTTAAGTAACTGCAGCTGATGATCATATTTTTGACACTGTTTTGATAAATAGTACCTACATTAAAAACATTACGATTTTTCTCATATTTTAACAGATGTAGCCATAAATGCTGACACAGACAATAATACAACTTTGCATGAACTGGGAGTAAAAAGCGACAAAGTAACATCAATTTATAACTTCTTAAGAATTAATTACAATACTGTGTTTGAAGAGAAGGAAATACCCTTTATTACTATTGACACGTAAGTAACAATATACTATATTTACAAAGAGTGAGTTTTAAACCAGGTTAATTAATACTTCATGCCCGGATATGTCACAAAAACAGTCCCATTTATAATCAAACCGATTCCTGTGTCTCATAACACAATGTTGATCAGGAATCAAGAATGTTTAATTTTTTTTTAGCGTTTTAGTGAAGTAATGATGACAATTAGTTTAATTTGAAAACGTTTTGTTTTTAAAGGATACAACAGTTATCAAAATCTATCATCAAGTCAGACTTCCCAGAAACCAAGGGTTTGTCTACGTTCTTCACCTTCGTCGACTCTGATGAACTGCTTGCTACCACCGACTTCGTGAATTTGCCGACACTCTTCAACAACGCAGAATTGGTAAAATAAAATTATTACTACATTACTAAGTTCACAATTTGGGCCGCAAAAGGATAGGTTTCTTAGGTCCCGGTTTCATTCAAAAGTAGGGTCGCGGACATGTGACTCGGGTCCTGGGGCCACGCGTGGATATCACCAGAGTGATAGGTAATATTGAGTAGTTGAACTATCGACACTGCATTTCAAAAGTGTGCTAAATTGGAAACAACCAATAATTATTGTTATAATTGTTGTAAATTCTGGTTGTAACTTGAGGCAAAATTAAAAAAAATAATCTCATTTATGTGACTAATTGATGATGTTTCAGACCTAATGACATACATTTAATTTCCTTTTACTCAAAAATGCATGACTACTTCGCTGTGCACTCTATGATTGCCTCGAGCTAGCCTAGCTACGCTCTAGGCCTTCCAGCTTGGCCATCATTGCAGCCTTTGCTGTCCTCGCTGTAAATGCCTCGACCTATGGTCTCGGCCTTTATCTCAGCTCGTCCTTGAAATGCTGAACGCCGACCGTGCTGTGTGGGCTTGGAGATGCGCTACGCTGCGCTGACGGCCATCATCAGCGCGACCAGCAAAGTAGTCATTATAGACCGTGGCAGTGATGTACTATTACTAAAGATAATAGTTAATTAATGTTTTCAATTGATGAAACGTTTACAGAGAGACGATGAATTTGACACAAGCCTAACATACTTGGCTATAGTGCCAGGTATGGAAGGTCACTATGAGAGGTTCCGCGTGCTGTGTGAGCGCCTCAAGCTGCCGGCGCTGGTGCTGCAGCTGGGCCTCGACGAGCCAAACGAAACCGTACAAGAAACAGCCCAAAGATTAATAGAGGTATGGAATTATGAACTTTAAATGGATATGCAATAATTACTTCACAGATTTTCTTTAGGTTTGAACAACATTCGAACAAACTCTGCGCTTCGAACATAATAACATGTCATAAATTTTATTGTTGTAGGCTTTGTTGGAGGAAAAACAGACATGAATTTATTATTACCTACAATAAAAAACCAAATTGATCTTGACGACATTCTTATAATTATTCCCTAACAAATTAGATGGGGTTTTAACAAAATTTATATTTTATTTGGAACCCGTTTCTCATATTTATACCCACTATATGTATGTAATATCATGATGAGACAGATAATCATCTTTTTTTATGTTCATTTGCTGTTTAAAATATTCAGTGTACTCTACAGAGACTCGGTTTTTACTCTTCTGTACAGAAATAGCTTCAATTTTTAATCTCTGGTAATTCTACTTCTTTTTCAAAAACTGACTAGCACTGCTTTATCTTATTCAGGTCTTCCTGAAGAGAACGGGTCAAAACAACCAGTTCTATCTCTTGGGATATGAATGTGGAATTTTCATAGCTTTGGAAATGGCAGCTATTCTGGAAAGTCGTGGTAAGACACTTGTTGAATTTTTTTGGGTAAAGAGTATTTCGTTTTAAAAACCACAAATTTTACGTAAAATATTATTTATAGGTATGACTGGTACAGTATACTGCGTTGGATATGCGCCGGATGAGTTAAACAAACACATAGAAGAGCAACTTGAAGAGTCTATAACAGAAGAGCAGCTGCAAGATGCCGTAGCGCGTCACATGTTCACGTTGATGGCAGGAGGAGACACGACAGGTCTAGATAATGCGCTGCAGACCGCGACCACATGGCCACAGAAAGTAGACGCGTGTGTGCGCACTCTATTAGGACGAGTGTCGCACTCGGCAGAATACGCGCGTGCGCTTATCGACACTATGCTGTGTCGTGTGAAGCGCGCGCGCGGCTTCGCTCCGCGGGTGCAGGCGCTGCGCTCCCAGCTGGTGCTGCTGCGCGCCGCGTCCGCGCACCCCGCCCCCGCGCCCCTCGCACTGCAGCGTCACTCGCAGCGTCCAGTCGCCGTGCACCAACTGACCGCGCCGCTAGCGCATGCACCCTTAGACCTGCAGTGCGCAGCAATTGTCAACAGTTACTTAGACACCACATTACTAGAAAATTTCAATAAAAAGAATATTTGCAACACTTATCTCAAAAACGCTACTACCTTCATGGCAATTGAATAAACAAAGGCTAAGAACCGAACATAAAGTAGGTATGTGATGCAGACAAATAAATGTGTTTAGTGATTTCAAGTTTTTTTTTATACTATCACACTTTTACGTGTCCCCCATAATATTCCATTCTTCCCTTTGAATAGTTTTCTTCGGATAACCTCGAGTTCTCGATTAGACGCGTCAGTCAAAACGACAGCGTTTCACCTATCTCGTCGTCGTCGTCTACAAATCAAAGTACTAGAAACCTACTAAATCAGACTAAGAGACTTGGACCTTTTGCACATAGATACCTTACACAGCGTAGCTATACACTAAGGAAGATTTTTGGAATTCGACCCCGGCAGGCTTTAGCCCTCTGAGAGGGGGCCTCGTCATTATGCTGACGCTCTTTGAGGCGCGCGTGGAACACAACGCGCCGTCGACCCGGGCATGGTCCATGGTCGGGCAGCGAGTTGCCCTTTACTCGCCGCCCGCATGCCCGCGCCTACGGTGGCCGGAGATCGTCTTGCGACGTCCGACGCCGTGGGCGTCCACCACCGCGGGTGGGGCGGAGGGAGGACCTTGTCCTGTCTCTCACGCGGCCCGCCTCCTCCTTCGCGAGCATGACTGCTTCGCAGAAGGAGGCGACCGCTTCCCACTCCGTCTCGCCCCGCAGCATGGCCGCGACCAGTGCTGGGCGCGAGAGGTCTCCGCCTATCGCCGCCGTGAGGACACGTCGGTGCTCCGCCCAAGCGGGGCAATCCTGCACCGTATGCTCGACTGTGTCCTCCGGGCGATCTACGCAGTGGTGACACCCAGGCGTTTCTTCCTTTCTCATAAGACACAGGTACAAACTCTTATACCGAGGAATACGATTTTTGTTTAATTTCAAGTCTATAAACTGTGACAACCTTACTACAAAAACTTAAACATTGTAGAGCACTTGTCTAAAAAAAGTGTGACTGCAAAACGGACCTCATTTCAACGTCATAATCTGACATGTTTTCATATCGTCATAATCAGACGTTTAAAGGTTTTTGTGGTACGACGGTCAGAGTTAATAATTATAATAATATTCCACTACTATCACACCATGCCACCTAGCCCCAAGCTAAGCAGAGCTTGTGTTATGGGTACTAGACAACTGATAAACATACTTATCTATTTCTAAATACTCGTACATACGTATTATAGATAAATTACACTCAGACACAGAACAAATGATTATGCTCATCACACAAATATTTGTCCTGGGTGGGAATCGAACCCACGACCTCCGGCATAGCAGTCAGGGTCACTAACCACTAGACCAACAGGCCAGTCATAATATACTATAAACTTACCACGAGTACTTAGATATGTGATTTATGGCTTTAGTTCACAATTATCAACGGTCACTATATCGACAGTCGATGTATCGATATTGGTCTAGTGGTTAGTGACCCTGACTGCTATGCCGGAGGTCGTGGGTTCGATACTCACCCAGGAAAAATGTTTGTGTGATGAGCATGATCATTTGTTCTGAGTCTGGATTGAATTGATAATGCCATACACTACATCGACAGTTCACCAGGTCGATAGTACGCTGTGTCGACAGTATACCATATCGATAATACGTTTTACCGATACTGCATCATTTCGGCACACCATAATTTAATAATGGTATGTATGTATTATAGCTACCTAAACCCGACTCTAACTAAACTAAGTAAATAAAAACAATACTTTTAATCAAACGAAGTTTTTTTATTCCACCTCCTAGAAAATAATAACAGGGAATGCAATTTTTTTGAAAAATCTTATGATCTTATCTAATCTGATGCTAATATTCTAATAATCTTAAAATAACAAGGTGATCGCGAAGTAACCAACTACGAAGCACTTTTTTTATTTTTTGTTTTTCACACATATTTTGTGATAAAAATACAAAAAAAATATAGTCGGTCAATATCAAATCAAATCATATAATTCAACACAGGCACTTTTGAATTTTAAATGATATATAATATTAACTAGATACAAAAAATAGTTATGGTGCTAGTCCTAGTCATAACACATATAACTGTGAAAGTACCGTAGGTGCCCATTTCAATGCGTAGATATCTATGGAGAAGAATGGGCAAGCAATTCCATGGACACTCTTTTTCAATCGCCAAAATTATTTGTGATATAGATGGTCCATTATTTGTGAGAACAATGTAACAAGTTAATATAATTTATTTATATTTATGTCAGATTGCAAATGATCCATAGTGGTACAACAGAAGCTTAATAATTATATGTTTAATATTTGATACACAAATTAAACATAAATAAATTAATAAATAAAATAATAATTAAAAATTGTAATTAACCCGCCAGCTTAAAAATGACCAGTACCAACTGATTTACGAACATGAAACAATATACTCGTATGGATAAATAAATGTACAAATACAATAAATATTATTCTATTCTATTCGAATTGTGATAAAGAACAAAAAAAAAGATCTTTGAGTCAATTCTCAAAAGATTTTTTTTAACTCCACTCCTAGACATCGAAATCAGGGAATTATTTTTTTTGGGTATCAGAATCATTCAGCTCAACCATTTTGAAGGAATTTAAATGATCCGACACACGCGCCACCGTCTTCGAGACATTTGAGTGAGCATGACATACTCCTTACCGCCAGAGTCATTCAAGTCAATAAAAGACGTAGGTATCTAGTCAATGATAGCTCGTAAGTAAATAGTACTCACACAATGCTGGCTATAATACAAGTTACATTTTTACTTTTAAGGAACACACATGTTTTGCATTTCATATATTTATTTTTCAAGTGTGTAAGCAACACACCGATTTTTCATTTCGAATTTAGATTTCATTTCAGTGTCTAGATAACGATTAATAATGGCCGGGCACTCCATATCGTTTGAGATGAAAGATAGAGGGGTACGCAGCTGGTGCACGGCGAGCGTGCGCTGTGAGTGTCGCTGCAGCGCCTGCGTGGATGACGTCACGTGCGCAGTCGCGGCGCGCACCAGCACCAGCTGAGAGCGTAGCGCGTGCGCCGGCACCACGTAGTCGCGTGTTCGTTCCACGCTCGCCAAAGCAGATTCTATCACCCCTCGAGGGTACTGTGCCGTATGTTGTATACGTTCTAACAATACACGTATACACGCGTCTAGTTTTTGCGACCAAGTGCCACCATCCCGCAGCACATCATCCAGTTCCGCTACATCTTTTCCAACTAACAACTTAGACATGTGTCGAATTACGGCATCCTGGAGCTGTTCCTCTGTTTTGAATTCGCATAGTTGCTCCTCCAGTATTTCCTGCAAATCGTCTGGCGTACATCCGATGCAAAACACTGTACCTGTTAAACCTGCAATAACACAATATGTGTATGAGTGTTTATATAAATGATCTGACTTCGTAGCCGTTCAGTAACAAATTAGGAAGTGTATGTATTTATACCGTGATCTTCTAGTATTGCAGCAAGTTCAAGGGCTACAAGCACTCCACTCTCGTATCCCAGCAAATAGAAGTTATTTTGAACCCTGATTTTGTTAATAAGGATCTGTAACAATTAAGACATTATCGTATCAGACTATTTATCATCATTATTCAGCCCACAGTTTACTTTTACTCCCAAAGCATCGCCGCAAACACTAGTTTTAATTTCTAACACTTAGCGGATTCCTGCAAGTTTAAGTCAAAGCTTTTCTAGAAGTTTACTTTACCTGTGCGTATCTGTATGCAGTCTCTCGCACGGTCTCCGTCGGGTGGTCAAGAATCCCGGCTGCAGCACCAGCGCCGGCAGCTTGAGACGCTCACACAGCACGCGGAACCTCTCGTGATGACCCTCCATACCTGGTACTATGCATAGGTACCTCTTGCACACGTCAAACTCGTCACTGGACTGTGGCATAATAAAAAATCATAATGTAAAAACGCCTTAAGTGTGCAATAATAAATACGAGTACGTTTGGAGCACCCTAGATCAATCTGAATTCCACCCACAACCCAATTTCACCCACTACAAATATTTATACATTCTTACTAAGCTCAACAATTACGCTGTTTTGGAACCGTCTGCCAACGGTTGACTGTATAACACAATGTGGGTAAAGCTACAGTACGTCTATTCGCTGGGTGCGAAGTCCTAGGTGGGGGTATCAGAATCGATAACAACGCTCAACGGTGGCAAAAAGTAGTAATAATGACGGTCATCTAAAAGTTGTTTTTCCTAATATTCTCTTTGATCTCAGATTATAACCCAAATGACCATGAGACCAATTACTGATAAAAGTATAGGTACTCTTTGATACTAGTACTCTCTAAAAAAGAATCAAATCGATCGAATTGGGGAACATAACTTTTGGCTTTTGACTAACACAAAAAAAAACGACGAATTAACGTCCTCCTCCTATACCAACTTTATACTCACCAGCGTGTTGTCTACATCAAGAGTTGGTAGCACTACTATGTCTATTGTAGCGAGAAGTTCATCAGGTGCAACGGCAGAAAAAAACAATGGTAATCCAGAAACGTTATCCGGGACTATATCTGTCACAAACTCCACCAGTTCGTGTATTCTAAAATATCGTTTATAAATAAATTAAGTTTGCAAATATGTGAAATTATACAGGGTAACTTGTAATTCGGCGTTTATCCGTCTTGAGCTTGGAGCTCTTACCCAAAAGAGAGAGTGCGTTTCCAAAAAGTTGACAACGTTGCAAATAGTTGTCAAATATTTACAACTTTCTGAATGCGCGCTCTTAATTATGGTCAAAATTCTATAGTTTTTGTTAAAATATTCTTAAATCTTTCAATACATTATTGAATTGTTTTTTTTTATTATCTCGATAGCTTAATCCAAGTGGCAGTTACAATAATTATTATCATGTAAGAATTCAATGCGTAGTTTTATAAAGACCCTTAAAATTCTAATTTCGTGTTTCACCCATACATAATTAGGGGGAGGGCAATTTGTTGTATTTTGGCTCCCCTATCAGCTCCCTCTAGATATACGTCGAATTACAAGTAACCCTGTATATTATTACTATAATAGGAATTCTATAGAAAACTAACTTCTTTATGGTCAACATAGGTATTGCATCTGCCTCCAATGCAATGTTATACTCATTGTTTAAGAAGGCACAAATAATTGGTACTTGTGCATCTTCCATTCCTAATTCTTGCATGGTAGTGTTAGGATCCGTGTTTTGTGGGATGATTACTTCTGAAAGATACATTTTGCTTAATTATATTACGCCCATGCAATGAGTTTAAAATGCTTTAGTTTTAAGCTTCGTTAAGCGGACATTCGTGCATTCGAGTACACAATATCGTCGATCTCGGTTTCACTAATGATGCCCGTTCAGGGAACAGCCACGGTCTTGTTCAGTCAATGATCTTGGGTATTATTAATTGAACAAGCTACATCGCGTAAGTAACACTAGTTGGCCTCCACGACGCCAATCTCAGATGAGATGGGGTCTGTAGCGCTCCCACAGAGCCTACCTGTGTATCCACGTTTACGCGATGCGGTCCCAGCTGTGGGCAGATCTCTAAATATATTTATAATTAAGAATAGCTGCATGCATACAAGGGAGTACTTGTTGGTAAACACACTGTAATTTAATGTAAAATATTTTTTAAAGATTTTTCGATGCCCTGCATTTCTAAGTCACCTTTTCACTGTTATTGATGTATTGCTCGTTACTCGTTAGATAAAAAAGGCTGGAATATTTATTTGTTTACGTCTTATTCAAATTAATTCTAAACTACAAAAATAAATAAATTAAACCTAAATATTTAAAAAACAAGAAAAAAAAAAATACACTGTACATAAACCAAAAACTAAATTAAAATATTACAAAGCATCGAAAAATTCCTCCTCAACGCTGTCATTATTATTATTTATTTATTATTTTATTTTATTCTTTATTTCGTTTTAGATAAATAAATTGCTTGTCTTACCCGCCAGTGCAATGAGTTGATGTAAAAGTCCAGGCGCAGGCGCATGTGCTGGCTGCGCCAGTAGCACGGGAGACGTGCAGCACAGAGCTCGCTCCGCAGCCTCCGCCACGTCGTGTGCATTTGCCTTTCTCTTTGTAAGTGAAACATTAAGTTTAACAGGTAAGATAACTGTCCCAAAATGTACAGAAATATAACATGAAACATAAACTTGTAAAAACTAAGTATTAATTTAATATATGCGTCAAAGACCTGTCAGCACTAAACTGACGTCTCATTGTCTGTCTGTATAACTGTCTCATTTAAGGTTTATAATAATAATAATATTCCACAACTATCACACAACGCTATCTAGTCCCAAGCTAAGCAGAGCTTGTGTTATGTGCACTAGACAACTGATAAACATACTTATATTTTCTAAAGACATAAATTACACCCAGACACAGAACAAATGATCCTGCTCATCACACAAACATTTCTCCTGGGTGGAAATCGAACCCACGACCTCCGGCATAGCAGTCATGGTCACTATTCACTAAACCAAGTGCTCGTCTGGCGATGTTCGAACATCGGTGAAATAGTAACATAACAGAGGCGCTAGCAGGCGTGCCTGACGGTAAAGTGGCCATGTACTAAATCGTATTTACACTACTACTATGTCTTTTTGTAATCTCTATAATACAAAAATGGATCGCTAAATGTGTTGCTAAGCTAATAACTCGAAAACGGCTGGACCGATTTGGATAATTCTTTTTTTTTTTTGTGTATGTTACCATCAGGACTAGGTTATAGAGGAAAAGGTCTTTTTTTTATTTTTAACTTTCTGTTATGAAAGGCATACTATATGTCATTCGTCATCTGATTTTCGTTCGAACTGAAGTATCATAAGAACGTCTGTTTGAAAATCATTGACATCAACGTCGATGGTCTAGAGGTTCTACGATTGGATTTTTTTTTATTGGGACAAACCCACCACACTATTCCCAAACCACTGCAACTCCTGAGAGCCAGAATCAACTGTGGCAACAACCAGAAAAGCGCCGAAACAATGAAGCTCGACGTGTCCCGGAGAATGAATTTGCCTGTCTTGGATCCTGCAACGAATCAAAAAAGAATAGTGGAGGAGTAGGAAAAAAATGTTTCCACTTCCCTCCATGCAAGCAGGAGACAGGACAAAACAAGGCCAATAGGCACAAAGGGATATTACGATTGGATTGTTTCTTTTTTGCTTTTTTTTTCTGTGATATTATTTTTTCTTGATAATATTATGCCGGGTCGGTAGTAAATGAATAAACTTACTTTGTTTTGACTTGCCAAACCAGACAAGTCCAAGTAGGTCGCTGTGAAGCCACATCTTGTTCTAGCTAAACATGTGTCTTGTCCTACAGAACTGACTGTTGACACCACAACAAAATACCTACGAAACATAATATACAGCATTAAGTTTATTAAAGAACAGCATTAAGTTTATTAAGATATATAGACATCTGCCAATCCGCATGGGCCCGCGTGGTGGATTATGGCCCACTCCCTCTCACAAGAGAGGAGGCCTGTGTCCCAGCAGTGGGAACGTTATAGGCTGATGATGATGATGATGATGATTAAGTTTATTCCAAATGGCCAATGTACGCTGGCATGCGGGTGGCAGTAAAGGGCAACTCGCTGTCCGACCATGGACCATGCCCGGGTCGACGGCGCGTCGTGTTCCACGCGCGCCTCAAAGAGCGTCAGCATAATGATGAGGCCCCCTCTCAGAGGGCTAAAGCCTGCCGGGGTCGCGGGTCTTATACCATCATCGTAATCCTGGAACATAAAGGGCTATTGAAGGACACCGTGGATTTTAGTCAGTACAAGTCTGACAGTCCCTCCCGCCCTGCCCGGGGTGGGAGGCCTCATCTGATGATTGTACCACGTAAAAAAAAATGGCCAATGCAATTGTATTGACAGCTCGAATGTCGACTGTGTCATGTTTTTTTTTGTTTTTATCACTGCTGGCACGCATTGAATTATAAAGAGATAATTTCATATTGTATGTTTAAGTGGTAATTAATTAATAACTTGATCTCATAATCATGTGATGAATAACAATGATTACAGGTAAAAAAACTCGTGGACATTCTAATATTATCATACACAATGTAATGATGTTGTCATAATTCAATAAGATACATAGATACCCTGCAGGTAGTACTGCAGGGTGAAAAATGGCAAAAATTAAAATGGCCGGCGACTGTCAGGGCTAAAACATTCAAGCCTCTTATATTGTCTCGAGAGCAGTGGTGGCCCAGTGGTATCGGTCCCGACTTACGAGTTGTAGGTTGTGGGTTCGAACCCAGCTTGGCGCATTACTTTGTGTAATTTATTTCATCACCACTGCTCTCAAAACGGTGAAGGAAAACATCGTGAGGAAACCGGCATGTCCTAGAACCATCAAATTCGAAGACATGTGACATCTGCCAATCCGCACTGGGCCCGCGTGGTGGATTATGGCCCACTCCCTCTCACAAGAGAGGAGGCCTGTGTCCCAGCAGTGGGAACGTTATAGGCTGATGATGATGATATTGTCTCAAACTAGTAAGTAGACAGGTGTATGAGGTTTCGCATAAATACTACAAAAATACTGTTAAAGAGATAAAAATTGAATGAAGGGAAGCCTTTAGTCTCCTGTAGTGTAAAGGATTAATATTAATTTTAAAAGGTACTAACTTGAGATAAGGACATAATGATTTTGAAGCTACATCTAAAGAATTTATAAGTGTTGTCAGTTCTTCTGTATGTTTCACATCCGAAACTTTTGTTATAGCTACGTAAATGCCTTCAATGGTCTCAAGATTATTAGCATCGTTTATTACAGCAGCAATATTGTGTTTAGCATTTTCTTCTATTATTAAAACTTCAACGCCAAACTTACGCCAATTCCTTGAAAAATAATGAATGATAATTATTGAGTGTTAAAATACTAGGTTTTAATTGTTACTTAAGATACAAGTAAGTAATAATAAATATTTTACCCTATTTTATAATGCATATATTGGTTTAATCTTGTACAGTGAATGTACAGTTTCTTAGCTCCGCTATGCACTAGTTTGTCCGCTAGTTGAACTCCGAGGGCGCCATCATCCCAGAACATTAAATGACTATTATCGGGATTACATATTATTCTGAAAGAAAATACTTATGATTCACTTTTGAACACATTTTTTTTTCTTTCTTCAAGGTGTCTTAATAAAGGAGTTTCACTGGGTTGGTCAAAATATACATATAGGTATTCTGACGTTATACAAGTTCAAATCTAATAATTACAGTCACATTCTGCAATTTTGTCAACGTCGTCGCTTATAAGTAGAGGTCGCATTACCTGGAGTCTGCATTGAGGACACAGTCATGCATCCTCAGCATTACCTTCCCGCGGTGCCTGCTGCCCGCGAGCAGTCGGAAGGCTCGCGCAGCGTCGTGCGGCGAGTACGACACGCGCGTCAGAGGTCGCACGTACCCACGGGCAATACCTTCACTCAACATTAGTCGCAAATATTTCATTTCATCACGTTTTTTTTCAGTGAAAAGATATGTTAAATCACTTGCGACATAAGACCTCTGCTTAGTCATGAAAAACATTCCAAGCTCATATTCCTCGGCATCCTGAAGTTGAACTGCGTCGACTAAAGTTCCAGAAAATCCAAGACATTTGAGAGATGCCTGAAACAATAATAGAACTATGTACATATTTTTTTCTTGTTCCTGTAACGTATTTGTTTTAATATAATATTCTTCAGACAGGGCAATTTTGGAACCAAAACTTTTCGAGCGACCGACTTCCGAAAGAAACGTTTTGTAACGCTTTTTGCTTGATTTTGAAGTCTGTTTTTTTACTAAAATTTTGTTTTTAATTTTTTACCCTTTTTTAGTTCATATTCAACAAAATTCTTCGTATAAACGGCGCCTCTAAAAATCTAGTACCTACTTATCCAAGTAGGCAAAAAAGGATCCATGCGAACAACGTCACGAAATATCCATAAGTGTTATATACTAAATGTCCTTGAAATATAACAAACACTGTTTTCTGAAAACCGCATCAAAATCGGTTCAGCCAAACGCGAGATAATCGCTAACAAAGTTACATTCCACTGCAATAACATTAAAAAATTCCCTATCTCAAAAACTACTGAATCGATTTTGATGAAACTTGCAGTATTTTCTAAGTTGAACAATACCTTGTACAACAAAACAGGAATAACTTGAACTCGTAGTTCTGGAGATATGCGAAAAACAAAATAAAAATAAAAAATTTGATCATGAATAACTTTTTGGCACAAATAGGATCGAAAGAAACTTTTGGTATGTTACGTATTACCACTGATGCACTCAAGCTATCTACTAAAATCAGCTGAGTCGGAGTTTTTGTTAATAATTTCAATTACCTATAGATATTTCAATTATTAAAATGTAAAAAAAAACGACTTATTCGTCAACTCGCCTGAAATTAACTCGCTCGCTCGGGCGGGTTGGCACCTTCCGATTTTACCTATTTTTGTTGTCGTCAACTCGCAACTAAGCGAAAATCTGACGTATTTACAGTCGTCTACAAAAGTGTTTCTATAAATTTAACATTTAATTTAATTAAACCTTCTTCACACTTTTATGACACTAAACGTGTAAAGTAGGTTAATTGAGGGCCAGTGGGTCGTCTTAGGGGCGGAGTTGTTTTGAGATCATTAATAAAATATAAGCACAAAGACTTAAGTAATAATGATTTTTCTCATAAGTTAGAATTCAATGTGAAATAATCAGAAAGTACCAGGAGAACAGGATCATGAAGAAGGTTTTGGTGCCGAAATTAAATGAGGAATTAGAATAAAAAGTACTAGGAGAACAGAATCATGCTGAAGGTTTTCATGCCGCTCAACGAACGGTCTTCAAAACTAAAAATTTCTTTTGGTGAATACTCAATACCCAAAAATGTACTAGGACTGCATAAAATCAAGGTGGTATTTTTCATTTTAACAGTTCTGTCTCAACATACAAGTTTTGGGCAAAATCTATTTATCACAAAAGTACTAGGCTTGCACGAAAAGGTGGTATTTAAATAATTAAACAAAGGTATCTACTTCATAGTATACAGGTATCTTACACTGTTTTTACAAAAATACAATTAATATAAAATACCAGATAGTTGACAAGGTGTCTTTGCCCCACGCTTGGGATTTCTCCTTTATCGTGGGTACGTTTTCAAATATTCAAACTCAAATCTTACAGCGCCTCATACTATAAAGTAGGTTTCTATATTAATGTATTATAACACTTTTATAGATGACTGTACCATTTTTCGGTCAGTTGCGAGTTGACGACAACAAAAATAGGTAAAATCGGAAGGTGCCAACTCGCCCGAGCGAGCGAGTTAATTGCAGGCGAGTTGACGAATGAGTCAAAAAAACTTTATATGTATTACTCTTTGTATGTATGTATTACTATTGTATAACTCTTTAGTGAAGAATTATCTAACTGATAGTGAAATCCGCATCAAAATCAATTGCTGAGTTTAAAATCTTAGCATACAGAGGCACTACGGACTTTTAAATATGTATACTATGATTGAGATACTTACAGTCTTAAATTGCCCTTTGACACAACTTAAGATGACTTGGCAGCCTTTTCCCTTTGTTGCTATGAGAACATTATCTGAAAAACTGCTGTCGCGAGAATTTCCGATGTGTTCATCTGAAATTTTAATTTATTTTCTTAGGTCGATTTGTAAAACATGGGAGTATACCAGTGTATTGTATTTGTTTTTTCTGAAATTAAATTTTAAATTACTATGTTTTAATATAATATTAAACAACTATCACACAACGCTATCTAGTCCCAAGCTAAGCAGTGCTTGTGTTATGGGTACTAGACAACTGATAAAAATACTTATATATTTCTAAATACATAAATATTATAGATAAACTACACCCAGATACAGAACAAATAATTGTGCTCATCACACAAACATTTGTCCTGGGTGGGAATCGAACCCACGACCTCCGCCATAGAAGTCAGGGTCACTAACTACTAGACCAACAGGCCAGTCATGTCAAATTTTTAGGTTGATTTAAAAAACATGGGTGTATACCTACGTATTGTATTTGATTTTATTACTAAATTCTATAATATCTATTACTAAACTAACGGTTCTACTAAAAATATATGATTAATAAATACAGCCTAAAATTAAATACAGTCCCTGTTCGGGCGCCATGAGGCAATCCTTCTAGTCCCTCTCAAACGATGCCGATGCTGCAAAAATTATGATAAAAGAGTTTTTCATCTTTCATTACTTCAGCCCCAAGAAAGGACCCTTTAAAATGACAGATAATAATTAAAGCTATTTAACAGTAACATTTTGTAACTTTACAGTGACTTGAAGGAAGGACATTGTAACATATAACTTTAGTTTGAAAGTTCTGAAGCAGCTTTCAAGAATAATAATAGGTTTTCAAAGAATGAAAGAAAGACGCCCACTTGAAAAATTCACCCTGTATAGAACCATCGCCATATGCACCAATCTTTCAAAACCAGACGGGAAAGAGAAACTGAGAAACAACAGCGAGCATATTAAACTCTAATTAAGCTATGGCTAATAGTCATAATACAGTTTCAGATCAGTGGAATTATCTTAATAATTTACCTTTTATCTCAGGGTACAGTTTCTGCAAGAAATGTTTTTTTCGTAAGTCGCTGACTGTAGTGAAGACCGTACACCCGTATGCCAGTGCGATGGCAATGGCCGCTTGCCCCAATGCGCCTGCGCCTCCGTGCACAAGCACGGTATTGCCAGGTAACATTCGGCCTTTGATTTTCTAAATAAACCAATTGGAATAAATATTAATATTTTGTATAACGACCAAAAATAGAATAATCAATTCTTTACTATGCTGGTTCGGGTCAGGACCCATTCGTACCCTAAGATTCGCACCCTGTGCCCGTTCGTACCCTGGAACTTTTGAGGGGCCCATTCGTCCCCTGAAGAATATTTATTATTATTCATTCTTCTAATATAAGTACATGTATATGTGTATACTGCAGCTTGGTAGTCCTGGTACAGTCGCGCAGAAAAGGTCAAAATTAAAAATATAGTAATTCGGTGGATACCATGTTTATTTTAAATGAGATTAAGTTTAATAAAATGCTTCTAGGCTCTAGGCATCGCGGGCATGCGGGCGGCGAGTAAAGGGCAACTCGCTGCCCGACCATGGACCATGCCCGGGTCGACGGCGCGTTGTGTTCCACGTGCGCCTCAAAGAGCGTCAGCATAATGACGGGGCCCCCTCTCAGAGGGCTAAAAGCCTGCCGGAGTCGCGGGACTTATACCATCACCGTAACCCCGGAACATAAAGGGTTATTGAAGGACACTGTGGATTTTAGTCAGTAAAAGTCTGACAGTAACGGTAGGAGGACTCATTTGATGATTTTACCACGAAAAAAAAAAAGAAAAGGCTCTAGGCATTAAGTCAGTCTTCAAAAAAATTAATCAACTTTTGGTTTCTTGTACATTTTTAAATATTTAGCAAAATATATGATAACTACTACTTTATGTAGTAAAATAAAACTGTGTAACTATTTAAAAAAAAAACCAGTAATAACTGAATTTTAGATTAATTTACATCCAGTGTACAAACAAATAACCAAATATCAATACCAATATAACAAAAATAACAATTAATTGTTAGTACTTCGTACAGTCAATGAATATAAAAAGTAAAACCAGTCTTTATCAACTATGTAAAACCAATTTTTTTACTAACAATAAATACAAGTCTTTTACAAAAATCAGCTTTGATTGACCATTATATAAATCAACATTAAATATACAATATGCGAAAAATATAGAACACATATCAACGGTAAATAATCACTTCTTATTTTTTTGTATGTTTACCAACTACATACATGAAAAATCATAATAACTTAAATCTAAAAAAAAATATTTTGTAGAGAATTCTACATCGTAAACCTATCGACAGGTTATATTATTATCATGACGGATTATCATTCATCATAGCTCTTTTTTTAATGATCTGTTATGATTTATTAAATTAATTCCGTTAATAAACTGTTCACAAGTGTACTATGTTAACCGTTTCTTAGGTAAAATATAGCTAATTTTATCTCAGGGGACCAATAGGCACCTGAACAGGTGCCGAATCTTTAACTTATATTGTATTTATATTAGAGGGGACGAATGGGTACTTTAAAAATAATATTTTTTATTGAAATATTAATTGGTCCCCTATCAGGAGACCAATGGGCCCTTAAATAGGGGCCGAATCCACAACTTTATGCTGGGGGACGAATTTTAGGGTACGAATGGGCCCTGACCCGCTGGTTCGCGTCTGGTAACTCACGAGACAGTAGAGTGCGTGCACGTAGGCGAGCGGCACGGTGGCGGCGTCCTCCAGGCTCCAGTGCGCCGGCACCGGCCACAGCAGCTCCGGCTGCGCGCGCACCTCGCTGCCGCAAGCGCCGCTGCGCACCACACCCATCACACGCTCGCCACTGTTGTGTGAGCCCGATGTTAGGACAAATCAGTTTGTCTTAGGCCACAACTATCGGGCTATCCATCTCGAGTAGATGATTAGGTTACGACTGTGACTATCCGGTCCACAAATCCAAGTTGGTCACAATGTACTTATGTAATTGTTTGGTTTAACATAAATTTTGGCATAAAAAGCTAGTTTGGCCTAGGACTAACTAGTTGGCCTTTGTTTCTTTTTAACGCGTTTCACTGCACACGTTCCTATGTGCCAATGAGTTGGCGTTAAAGCCGAATTCCTTCAAATCTAACTATCTGTGTCAGTGTCAGTGCCATCTTGCCACTTAAATCATCTGCAAGTTAACATTGGTGCCATAATCGCCTGGATTAAGAGAGCAAGGAGACATACTACAAGGCATATGTATATTATGTTAAGCCCCTAGTTGAGTTTCATTCCTATTTTATTTAATACCGAATTAATATTTTAGCGACCCTGTTGCCCATACCTATCAGTTGTTCCACTGTAGTCCATCCCGTATGCATTGGAGTCACATGGCAACACGCCAGTAGCTCTCTTAACATCGGATGTGCACAGCCCGGCGTAGTGTACCTGATAAATAAAATAATGTTTTAAAGCCAGCTATTTATTTTATTTAAATTTAAAACTAGATAAACTTTCGAAAAATAAATGCATAAAACCGGTCAAATTAAAACAATGAGCGATTTGTTTTAATTGAATAGACATCAAACTAACTTATGAGCTTTGTGTAGCATGCATTACGTACCGTAACTACCAAATCAGACCGCTGTAATGGCGGACTGTCCACCCAGCGTAGAGAATCCAGGTTTCCGATGTGTGAACATTGTAGAGTGACTGCGTTCTTTACGTCTCCATGTTGTTGCACGCTACCTGAGGTATCCTGTTATAAAACTTCATTTAAAACTTCGCCATTATCTTATATAAGTGCAAATTACATTACACGTTCCATGAACCTGCATACAACAAGAGAAAAGAATAACCTACAATGAAATGTTAATAAATAAATTTATTTACTTTTCCGATGATCCTTGAAGCTGGTCCAACCAGTTCTACCCTTCTTGCATCTTGAGTAACGGGAGGCAGATTCCGATACTTAATATTGTGCAGAGCAACTCCACCGCACCTGAACAACAAAACGTCAAATAAATCGTTCAACTTGACGCTAAGGAGAATGCTCAGGCTTCATATAAAAAAAACCCAGGCTCCGCCAGAAACGAGTTGTATCTCAAATTAACAATACTGCAGTGTAATAAAATAATAACCGGGTATGATCGTGATCCTTACTGGTAAACATATAAAAATTTACAGTTTTGTTATTCAGTCGTCCATAGAAAAAGTACTTCGTTCCCTTATTTCTCAAAGACGCCTTTATCGATTCTTTCTCAAAGACGCCTTTATTCGAAAATTCTTTTTTTTACTGAAAGGATTTCCTTTTCGTAATCAACAAGGGAGAAAAAAAATGAAAGAAAAAATTCTAAAAAAAAACATGTCTGAACTTTTCATTATATGATCACCAGCAAAGAATAACCTTTCAAACAAAAAAAAAGAATTTTCCAAATCGGTCCATGCGTCTTTGAGAAATAGGGGAAGATTACTACTATTTCGAACTACTTTTATATGGACGACTGCATAACAAAACTGACATTTTTTATATGTTTGCCAGTAAGGATCACGACCAAACCCGGTTATTATTTTATTACACTACACTATTGTTATTTTAAGATACATCTCGTTTCTGCAAGAGCCTTTTTTTTTGACAGTTTGCCCAGAGGTTTTTTTTTGAGCCTCCTTTGCTAAAAATGTAGGAAGGTTTACTGTTTGCATCGTTCCTAAATCAAATATAGGATGCGATTTTAAACTTGTTAGTGCCCCCAGGCCCATGTAGCGCCAAACGCATATCGGGGTAGCGGGTCTGTCTAAATGGGATCCCTTCTATTCGCATAATGTTCTTTGTCCTAATATACTTCGGCATAACGATTTTCGCACAATTTGTTTTGGCATAATAATACTACAGCATAATTTTTTTAGGCATACATTTTATGTTGGCATAATCATCTTAAATACTAATTTGTTTTGGCATAAATTTTATTCGCATAACTTTAGTACGCCTAATGACTATTAGCATAACGTTAGTAGACCTAATGACTATTAGCATAACGTCAGTAGGCCTAATGACTTTTAGCATAACATTAGTAGGCCTAATGACTATTAGTATAACACCAATTTGCTATAGTTTCTGTTACAATTAATAGTAGTAATAATTATTGTTGGTTAAAAATTTAATATGCTGTGCAGCAAAAGTGACAAACCGAATTGCTGCAAAACCGACTCCACGTAGTCTTGTTTGTCCTACCCCTAGAGTGTAATTTAAAATCGCGTAGGCGCGTAGGGGCGAGGCGGCCCGCGGGCTGAGGAGCAGGCGGCTGCGAGCGAACCGCCGCGGCTGAGGGTGGCCGGCGAAGCCGGCCAACAAGCCGAAGCTGCGGTGGTGAGCGAAAGCCGTCTGCGACGATTAGCACGCGAGGGGCCGCCGGGGACCCGCAGCGCCGGAGCCGTGACAGAAACCCTGCCTGCTGCATGTTGCACGCTCGCTTGAATGCTGCATGCTTGCTTGCATGCTGCATGCTTGCTTGTTTGCTGCATGCTTGCTTGCTTGTTTGCTGCATGCTTGCTTGCATGCTGAATACTTGCTTGCTTTAGGCTTCCTACAGCGAAAAAAGAACCCACAAAATTGTTTAATACATTTTCTATAAAAATATGTTTTAATATCATTATGCGTAAATAAATTTATGCTTTAGGATATTATGCTTAAAAAGTTATGCTTTGAACTTGCTAAAAGTTATGCTTTAGAACTTTATGCTTAATAAATTTATGCTTTAGAATATTATGCTTAATCATTATTATGGTTAGAGAAATTATGCGTAAGCTGTTATGCGTAATTATATTATGCGAAAATATAATTATGCCAAAGAAAATTATGCTAAGTTATATTAGGTCTTAAAATTTTATGCAAATGGATAGGGAACCTGTCTAAATACGTAATCGAAAACCTTTCTTTTCTTTACGTGGTATAATCATCCATTGAGTCCTCCCATCCAGGGCAGGAACGGGAGGGACTCTCAGACTTGTACTGACGAAAATCATCAGCGAATTGTGTACAAACACATCACCTCGTAATATCATAGACATCGGATGAGTAAGCATTGACAACAGTCTTCCCATTCAAGCTGTAGGCTTCTTGTAGATGTTGGCTGGCGTCGATGTCCAGTCTCCTGACGTGTGTGGGCAGGGTGACTCCGTCATGTGGCTGTCGCAGCATGTTCATCTGCAGCAAGCCGTCGAGGAACGTGACCCAGTTGTCACGCCACACCAGCGCTGCCTGGCTCAGCGAGGCGCTCGCGGCCTCGACGCTTACGAACTCGCCGCTACGAAAGAGATTAACAGAATACCAAACTTTAACATCAAACAGATACCATGCAAGACTGCAAGAAATGTCGTCAACTTTCGTTAAATGCAGATAAGATTTATCTCAACGCTTTAAGACGCTAAGAATATGGTGCTACATAAAGTATCTACGTACCATGCATACAGCTAGCCAGCATATGCTATTTTGAAGTGAAATGATATATGTATATAGTCTCGAGTTCGTAAACGGGCGCTGTCAGTTGGGACGGGTCATCTCTTAGCTGCCACAGTGTATTTTAATTATTTATTAATAACTTTATTTTTGAATTTTCTTTTGTACATTTACTACGGACATTATTAACTTGCCACAGCGGCATCGTTCTCACATAATGAACCATCTGATGATGAATGATGTAACAAAAGTTCTGTAATAATTTTGGCGACTGAAAAAGACTGTCCATGGAGTTTCTTGCTCATTCCGCTCCATACAGATCTACGCTTTGGAATGAACACCTTCGGTACTTACTGTACTGGACTGTAGCACCATAACTATTTTGTACTAGTTTAATTTTATGTCTTTTGACAATTCAAAAGTGCATGTAATTGGCCTAGTTGAAATAAATGATTTGATTGTTTAAAACCAGCTGCCTAGACATTAGTGTTTTACTATTAAATAACATACGACTAACCTGTAATTGTAGTCCCGGTCTTGTAGTAGTTGGTAAATATCTTGTGAACTGAGCTCCATATCAATATCATCACCTTTCACCTTCACCAACTCGCTTTTGAATTCACTTTGAATGTACCCTGATGCAACTTTGTGATTCTCGTTCATAATCTGTTAGAGAAAAATTGGTCGTCACATCCCGCCTGTGATGAAGTCTATGTAGAATTTAAAAATGTTAATAATCAACTTTAGCTACGAGAGTTACATCTAAGTGTCCATCTACTACAGTTGGCTCGAAAAAACAAAAAAGTTACACAAAATTGAAGAGCTGACTGTGGAGAAGACGGAAGTAGTAGTTATAAGTACGCTCCATCGTCGGCCTTTTCTTTGTCATTCCTGACCTAGACTAAGGTCAAGAGCAAACCCATCTCACATAAAAAAAAAGTATTCACGCTTCATATTTTTAAAGATTAAATACGAGTAAACCCGATCATGAGTTCCGGATTTAAACTACGCCGGGTGCTTTCCTTTATCTTAAGTTTGCCGTACTTATATATCACTAGCTTTTTCCTCGGCTTCGCTTGCGTTAATTTAGAATTTGAGAAACAATTCGATTCGTCTAAGGGGCATCATCTAGCTAGAATTAGTAGACTACATAAGGGAGTCGTATCATAAAGATTTGTGGAAGTCTACTGCGGTTCCGTTGGTAGAATAAGCAGCAATAGCCGGTCAAAAACGTCTCCTCCCATCTGAAACCTTGTTTATACTGAAGATTACCTTTGCACACCACAGCCATTATATTAATCTCTTTAATTTTTTCTCTGAGGAAAGTATCTGGGACTGAATTTATAGATGGACCGAATTGCCCTTTTTTGGTTTTTTTTTTCATTTCGGCGGCAGTGCCCTATAACAGTATACCGTACAACTTTTCTAACTATGGATACCGCAAAGCTGAGCTTTTGACCAAGAAATAAAAGGAGACACATGATTTAACCTCAAATTTTCCGCAGCCCCTGTGCAGTGCTACGCTGAGCCTCAGCGGGCGCAGATCATGCAGCGTGGGCTGAGAGTACAGGTGCACGTCACGGAACTGCACCCGCCCCTGACGCTTGGCTACCCCTGAGTGCATCGCCAGGGTGTCCCACGCCGCCACCAAACCAGCCGCGAAAGGATAGCACCGTTTCTCTGGAATTTACGGATTATTTGTTTAATTATCATAGTTACTACAAGCTGAAAAAACTAGCTGATGCTTTTAAGTTGAATACAGCCACAAATAAGGTAAACTTAACTGAACTAGTGAAACACCACAGAGCCGATGGGTACCGATACCTAAACAATTTATGTAAAGAAACAAGATTTCTGCTTCATGACACTAACTAAAATTGGACTGCCAGTAGTCATTGCCTCAAAAAAGTGAAACAGCTAGGCAGAAAAAAAATTGGGTTATTTACACAATACCGCGCACTAGCCTCCACTCGCCGACAGGGATCTACCTCCGTAGTTTATATACCTACAAATATTTTGTACTTTTCTCGATCGAGAAATAGACAGGACATCAGCCATAAGCAATACAAGTTATTAAGTCAAGTTTTAGTTTTGTACCTCTTACAACATGACCTTGCAGTAAGCTGTATTCATCGTCGTGGATGGACTTCAGGAACTCACAGGCTGCAGCTGTTCGTTTTTGCCCTCCGACAAAATTTACAAAGTACCTAAATACATGAGTAATATTAATAATAATATAATAATAATAGTATTCTGGTATCTGGTAGTAGTATTTCTGAATCTGTGGTCCGACTGTCAAGCTGAAAGACGTAATTTTATATTTTCCAATTTTTCAAAGAAAATAATTATTTAAAATGTACTCATTACTGCGCAAAAATATGTTATTAACTACAATAAATTCAAGTTTAAACTAAAAATATAACAACGAAAATTCTGATATGAAAATACAAATAGAAACAACAAGAAATAGAATATGAAATGTCAAAAATTACGAATCTAAATGCTGACTAGAAGCAGGACACAGCGACTTAAAGCACACCTTCCATCTCCGGGCTCGTCGCCGAGCTCCGCCTCGCAGCCGCCGGCACGCGCCTCAGCCGAGAGCGCTGTGTCTCCGGTCGCTGCAGTTGCGTCGAGCTCGAGCGACGAGTTTTTCTCCCCGCCGTCGACACCACCACCACCACGACGACGAGGAAGAGGACGGCCACCAGCGGGCTTGGGATCTCGAGGCCAACAGGCCCCGAATAGGGTCCCCGCTGCCGGTGGAAATGTGTCGCGCATGCGATGGACCCAGTCCATGAATGAAAACGTCATGCGCGCATATTATGGGGCTACTGAGGGGGGAAGCAGCTTGACTGCGTACCGTGGTCGGATGCTCTCTCTGTTTCAGGTGCTTGAGCCAGGTATCAGAGTGTCGGCGCAACGACTTTCGGATCAGGTGCGGGTCATTCAACGTAACTGTATGCTGGATGACACCGTACTTGATCGACTACGCTCGGATTCACGGAGTAACCGAGTTATTCCTGCTTCGCCACTGATCACGGTGCAGCAACAAAGTTCTTCCAGTATGCCACCGCAACCCGATCGTGATTGTGAAGAGGATCATAGCGAAGTTATATCCGTGAGTACCCAATGCAACGCACAATTGAGGAGCGCTTTGGAGAGTGCGTTTCGGGAGTTCCGCTCCGTACCACCGGAACTTAGACCACGTTTACCTCGTTTGCCTATGCACAATAAAAACAAGGCGCTTATGTGTGCTCTAGACTCGGAACTGTCAAACTGTTTTGACAGTAGTAAGGATCTTGCCGATGCCCACTCGATCTTGTACTGTGCAGCTGTAGCGGCATGTCGTGTAGCTCAAGTCAAATTTCCTGACAGTGACAGAGCTACGCGACCAAAACCAGCAGCTCCAGCTTGGCAGTGCAGGATTGAGCGGCGTATCGGTGAGGCTAGAGCACTCATCGGCAAATTGCACTGCTTCAGGGAGGGTAATACTCGTCCTAGAGTGATGCGTTTTGTGAGGCGGGCGTTCTCGGGAATCGATATCGATCCTCGTGATTATTTGGCCCGCGTCACAGAACGTATCGACTTCCTGAAGCAGAAGATTTGTGCATGGGCGAACCGTATTCGTCGGTACAAGCGACGAGTGGAGCGGTACACTTTGAATCGCACATTCCAAAGCGATGAAAGGTGGGTCTATAGGGCTTGGGAGCGACCGGACCAAGGTTTGGCTGACACGCCCCTGCCGGATGATGACGCCATGAGTTCATTCTGGCGCAGCATCTGGTCGGTGCCTGTCAGTCACACTGAGGGTGATTGGATCCGGGATGTTGAACGAGCGTGTGATCACATACCAGAAATGGGGGCTATCACCATCAGCCCCCAAGACGTAGCTTGTGCAGTCCATCTGTTGCCGAACTGGAAATCTCCAGGGCCGGATGGGCTGCACAACTTCTGGATTAAATGGTTAAAAAAAATCGCACGCTCGTTTGGCAACTCTTTTCCAGTCGGCCATAGAGTCAGGATCGCTACCCGAGTTCCTGATGACAGGAATAACCCACCTGCTCCATAAAACGGGTAGTACTGCGGAACCCAAAAATTATAGACCAATAACGTGTCTTCCCACACTCTATAAAGTTCTTACATCCATTTTGAGAACTAAGATTAGCAAACACATTTATGAAAACTCTATCATGTCTGCCTCTCAAAATGGATGTAAGAATGGGTCCCGCGGTACTAAGGAGCTACTCCTCATTGATATGGCCATTAGTCAACAGGTTCGCCGTTCCCGAAAGGATCTGTCGACATGTTGGATAGACTACAAGAAGGCCTATGACTCTGTGCCACATGCATGGCTCATGAGGGTGCTGGAGTTGTACAAAGTTGATGCAACTCTGTGCACTTTCCTGATGTCATGTATGCGGCAATGGAGAACGGTCCTTCTCTATCCAGGATGTCGGCATATCCAGAGAACTAGCGAACCGATAAGGATTGAGCGCGGCATATTCCAGGGTGACAGTCTGAGTCCTTTGTGGTTTTGTCTGGCCTTGAATCCGCTCAGCACATTGCTGGAGGGTTCGGGGCTAGGATATCGGTTGAAGAGAGGTGGTCAGGTAATATCTCACCTTCTTTACATGGATGATCTGAAACTCTTTGCCCCCAACAACTTGCAACTGATGAAGCTACTGAAGGTAACAGAAACTTTCAGTAGCGCCATCAGGATGGAATTTGGTGTGGACAAATGTGCAGTAATGCATGTGAAGCGAGGGGAGATTATGGAATCAGAGGGAACTCAACTCTCGGATTCCATACACCTTAGATCCCTCTCTTCAACAGAGACCTACAAATATTTGGGTATGTCGGAAGCATTAGGCATCAATAATGCTGACATGAAGCAATCGTTGAGGGAGCGCTTCTTTGGCCGCCTGAATAAAGTACTAGACAGTCTTTTATCAGGTGGCAATAAGGTGCGCGCTTTCAACGGTTGGGTCATACCGGTGTTGATGTATTCTTTCGGCATACTCAAATGGACCCAGACGGAACTCGACGCCCTGGATAGGAGAGTCCGTTCACTGCTGACTGCAAATCGGATGCATCACCCACGGTCGTCGGTTATGAGGCTGTATATCCCGCGGAAGTGTGGGGGTCGTGGCTTCTTAAATGCTAAGACCCTGCACAACCGTGAGGTATGCAGTCTCAGGGAATATTTTCTGGAAACCGATGTGGGGATGCACCGAGATGTGGTCACAGTGGACAAAGGTCTTACCCCGCTCTCCTTGGCTAACGAGAACTGGCGCAAACCTAGAGTACTAGACACTAATGATCGTAAGGAGGTATGGCAGAGCAAGGAGCTTCATGGACGCTATTACCGGGCACTACATGGACCCGATGTCGACTTTTTAGCGTCCGTATCCTGGCTGCGTTTTGGTGACCTTTTTGGGGAAACCGAAGGTTTTGTCTGTGCAATAATGGATGAAGTTATGATGACGAATAACTACCGAAAATACATTGTGAAGGATGGTACGGTTGACATATGTCGGGCATGCCACCGTCCGGGAGAATCGATCCGACACATTATTTCTGGGTGTTCTCGTCTGGCTAACGGCGAATATTTGCATAGACACAACCTCGTTGCCAGGATTATCCACCAGCAACTTGCTTTGAAGTACAACCTTGTGGAATCGGAAGTGCCGTACTATAGGTATGCGCCCGACCCAGTTCTCGAAAATGGCAATATCTCGTTGTATTGGGATCGACCTATCATCACTGACAGGACTATTGTTGCTAATAAGCCTGACATTGTGGTGATAGATCGACCGGAGCGTCGCGCAATAATTGTTGATATAACCGTCCCACATGACGAAAACCTCGTGAAAGCGGAAAAAGATAAACAATTCAAGTATCTTGATCTGGCTCGCGAGGTTGTTGACATGTGGGATGTGAATACGGCAGTTATTGTGCCGATAGTCGTATCTGCCAATGGCTTAATTGCCAAGAGCCTCGACCAACACCTAAGGAGGCTCTCGCTGGGTGGCTGGATCAAGCGCTTGATTCAGAAAGCAGTACTCATGGACACGGCGCGTATTGTTAGGAGGTTCCTCTCTCAGGAGCCCTGACCGCCGGTAGCCCGGACCCTGTTCCCGGTACTGGTGGATTACTATTTTTTATATTTTTAAATGTTTTTTATTTCTTTTTTGTAAAAATATTTAAAAATGTAATTTATAGGGTATTAAGATGAATAAAAGAAATGCAAATAGTATTCCACAACTATCACACAACGCCATCTAGTCCCAAGCTAAGCAGAGCTTGTGTTATGGGTACTAGATAACTGATAAACATACTTATATATTTTTAAATACATACATATTATAGATAAATTACACCCAGACACAGAACAAATGATTATGCTCATCACACAAACATTTGTCCTGGGTGGGAATCGAACCCACAACCCCTGGCATAGCAGTCAGGGTCACTAACCACTAGACCAACATAAAATAATATTAGAACTAGCCGGTATAAATGCGGGTTAAATATTCTTCGTTGAGAGACGAGGTTCGGTGCCACCAAAGTGGAGACTAACAAACATATTAGCACCAAGGAAGAAATCATTGATAGCGGCGATATCTACTTTTGACACTATTAGCATCTGGCCTTGTTCGGATTGTTAAATAATAAAGATTCTATTAAACCATCTAGTAAGCAAGTGACTGCGTTTTATATGGAATAATACGTAAAAGGAAAGATTGGGCTTACCAAGTTTCATAGTGGTTCCATTCGACTAAATGTGACAACATCGGTGTCTCTGTCGATACGGGAAACTCCACTCTCGGGTACAAAGCTTGCACATTTGGCGTGTATCCGTGCATGTACAAACTGTGGCATACAAAATAATAGTCTTTTATCTTTAGGGTTCTGTACGTCCGAATGAAAAAGCGGAACCCTTAAGAGACCACTCGTATGTCCGATTTTCCGTCAATCTTGACCGATTTAGTTGATTGGTAAACACTATCAAATTCTGTGGCCTAAAGGAAGAGATTAATTTTCTTTAATTTTAAAATAATTAGTTTCAGAGTTGTTCAAGCAAAAAAGGTGCTCTGTCCAATCTGGGCAGTCCTGCTACGAATGCTCCACCGTGTCCTCCGGGCGATCCTCGCTGTGGTGACACCCAGGCGTTTCTTCCTTCCTCATCCGACACAGATACCTCCCGAAACTAAAGTGTCAGGCGAGGACCTGCGACCTGCCTCAAAGAGGGGAACCATCGCGATTGCGGAGTGCCTGACCACTCATGACTTGCGGAAAATTGTACAATGACATTGAAAAAAAATGGGCTATTGAAGGAACGTGGACTTTAGTCAGTGCGAGTCTAACAGTCCCTTCCGCTATATCCAGGATGGGAGGCATCATTGGGTTATATTACTTACCACTGAAAAAATCTACAATCCTCTGAAAATATTTAGGTTATAATAATTTGTTCTGTTACTATTTACTATTTGTTTTTTTTTTACTACAGAATAAAGTTTCATGTCTACAATACTTTACGATTCATAATTTGGTGAGCGTTTATCACTTTTTGAAGTTGTTATTTTCAGGTAGGCATTTAAAACAACTTATAACAAAATACACGCCAACTTTTGTCAAACTCATGCTTAGTTACAGCACCTGCAACCACTAGATTATCGGCACTGTCGTAGCAGTTGATAGCCTCAATGAGAAAGGGTCGCAAACGTCATGTAAGTACTTACTCGCCAATCGCCTCGAGCAGGAATAGCGCACTGTCTCGATGTCCCCGCCTGGTGAGAGGCACGTGTCCACAGTCTGACATGGAGCGCCTGAGGATAGCCTGCAGTAGTCCGTGCGGTGCTATCTCTACTAGCACGGCGTTACTCGGCAACAAACGTGACGTCTCCTCGAAGAACACTGAGCTCTGCAACACAAATTATTTGATAGAATACAATAGCCTTAAACAATTTGTTGTAAAATTTGAATTTTTAATTTGTTGCATGGCATCGCCCAGGTAGGTTAAGTTAGGAGACGTACGTCAATTGAGCACTGAGGATTTCCGACTGCTCAACTGCGAATAGCAGTTGGATAAAATAAATGTAGGGATAAAGCAGTTAAGCAGTTATATGACGCCAATATGGAATTACTTGGACATCTTATGTTCCTGTTTGAAAACGATAGAAACAATCAATCACTGCTACTCACCAGTAGATTGTTAGTTTGATATTCTGCCGAGCAATATTTAGCTAAATCTTCATCCCAATCTTTCTGTGGTATAGAAGTCGATAGCCAACGCTCACTACGGGGCTTCGGATTCTTTATTACTGTTTTGAGTAACTTCAGAAGTTGAGGACCTGTGACAAATATAAAATCTTAACACAAAATAAAGCGCTTACGTGCTCAGTACTTTTACTGAAAATTAAGAAGGATCACATAGTGATTTATCCTGCTCATAGTGCTACTTGGGCATGCGGACGGCGATTTATGGGTGAGTCGTTGTCCGATCCTAGACCAAGCCAAGCCAAGGGGCCCTTTAAGAGGGCTACAGTTTAGTCAGTAGGTATGAGTGTGACGATAGTGACAGTCCCTCTTGTCCCACCCTGGGTGGGAAGTCACATTTGATGATTTTACTACAATTTAAAAAAAAATGCTACTTGTTATTATGTACATACTCATTTATTTACAACTAGCGGCCCGTTCCGGCGTCGCACGGGTGGAGGAACCGGTCTAAAACCCGGTCCCGATGGTTGCAAACACAACAAAAAAATAATTATCCGAATCGGTCAAGCCGTTTTCATGTTATGTCGTGACAACGGAAAACGGTTTTAATTTTTATATAAATAGATTTATTAAAAAAGGTAACATGAATAAATTACAATATATCTTAATACTTGTTACATTATGTTCTTTTTTATCATAGAACATATTTAAATAAACCCTGAAAAACTAACTGACACAACGAAAACAAAAAAGGAAATCCTATGTTTACCTGGGGTTTGTACCCGTGGTCATCGCCATGGAAGTCAACGCCTATACAATTGGGCTACTTCGACGCTGGGTCACGCGACAAAACTATGAAACATATTCTTTCTCTTAGAGCTGATTTCTTTTTTTTTTGTTTCAATCGTCAGTTAACTTTTATCTCAGGAATAAAAATGGCGATTTGACAGCTAATCTATAGAAAATATGTCAAACCGCTAATTTTATCTAACTTTTGAAAAATCAGCCCTTAAAATAAATAATAATACTTGGCTCTTCTGACGTCTAACTGACATTACACTTGTTATTTTTTACTTAATTGAATCTTACGCAGCTATCTTGTTTTTATTAAGAGCATCAACATTAAGAAGCATGCAATGAAATTATGGTAAATAATTACCTGCAGCTGCGATATATCGTGAATGATACGCTATGTTGGAAGTAGGCACCTCCTTTGCGAAAACGCTTTTTGCCGTGAGGTCAGCGACAAACTTCTTCATTTCGTCAGCAGGTCCTGAGATGGTACTTGAGTCAGGCCCGTTATGACACGCCACGTCTATGCTAGGCGGACACAGCTTCGAAATCTACGTTAAAAAAGGAATACCATGTTAACAGAAATATACTGGTAATATGTAGAAACACCTATACATTTATAAATCTTCGAAGGTTCCTCCGACTTTGTTGCAATGTGAGACGCCTGGTGCATTTTTATCCACGAGAAAAAAAACAAAAAACTTTAAAATTGATGATTGACACCACTTTCGAATGAAATAGATTACGCACCAAGGGAGTTAAAGCATTGCCTTATGTCACGGGCGTATTGAATTCCGAAGCGACACTAAGGATTCTGGGGGTGAACCTCCGTAGCGCAGCGAGGAGGTTCCTTAGTATATCGAGGGATTCAAGTTACCCTAAGACAAAGCAGCTTTACTCCCGAGGGGCGTACTCTGCTTTACATACCTCCTGCGAGGAAATTAATTCGAATTTTGAAATTTGATGTGGTTCGACAACGTTCGAACGTGAAGTGGGCACCATAGCAAGCGATCAGCTGTTGCAGTCACCGGCTACCATTACTGCTACAATTCTTTCTTCTTTTGTTCATTTATCGACTATTTTTTCGTATTATTAGTATTTGTTTCATGTCTGTGTTTGTAAAAGCACTATCGACACAGGTCGGTACCGACTACTGGCCCGAAAATATTTAAACTAACGTTTTTTTTTTATTATTCGACTTTTATAGTGATATACCTAGTTAATTGGGTTTACCTGTTTATATCCAAGGCCGACAGCAGCCATTGCACCATGTATTAGCGGAGTACTCAGCGACACACGACCTCGTTGGTAGGCGCACATGATGGTTTCTTCAGCAGTTAAACATCCATCGGCGTAAGCACAACCCAGTTCGCCAACGCTGTGACCTGTTAGAGAGACCCTTTTTTTAAAAAAAACACCACAAATAAAAAAAATAACTTAACTTCCGAAAGCCACCGACTTTGTTTTTTAAAATTAATTTTTTCCTCACTTTACTCGTGATTAATATTTGTTTGGAATTATGGTAACATTGGTCCAAGTTTAACATTCAGTTAAATTGTCCACATCATTATGAAAAAACGTCAAAAGTTTTTTTAATAAGATAATGAAAATTGATGAAAATGATACACATTTTTCGTCTGACTGTACCCTTCTGGCATGAACTATGATTATAATAATTTAACTATATGATTTTTTTAATCATTTCTGGATCGGTCGTAGTCGACTGGGACCGAGGTGTACAATGTCAATTGAACGGTAAAGTGGTTTTGAGTAAGTGACAAAATCAGGATATTATGGAAAAGTAACGGAAGAAGTTCCTTCCATTTCATGAAGATGTCTGATTTGTTTGAGTTTCTGTCTTCGACGTCGTCACGTTTTGTTATTTGAGATTTGAAAATCTCAAATGTCAAATAACAAAACTTGACGACGTCGTCACATATAAATTAAGTTACCTAGCGGTCGTTACTATTGAGGTAGTCATCGGGTATCGTAGCAATATTATCTATCTACTTGCAAAAATAAATAAAAATGACCTTACCTATGATTCCGTCAGGCTTTAACCCCAGTTCATGGATAATATCTGTAAGTCCGATTTGAATAGCAGCGATCCCCACGAAGGCATTCAGGATATTATTACTCAATATCTCTTTGTCAGGAGACGTTATAATATGAACTAAGTTGAGGCCTTCAGGTTCCAACACACTGTGACAACTGTAACACAATAGTAAATTCATCATGAATTAATAGCAGAGCGCAAACTTTACATGAACTGTAAAGTTTGTTGTTGTATTTTTACCGTTCAATAGCAGCAGCGAAGACCGGTATGCGCATGAGTTGCGCGCCCATACCCGCCCACTGTGAGCCCATTCCGCTGTATACGAACCACAGCGGCCGTCGAGCGTCGTCGAAGTACGCAGACTTTTCACTCAACCTTACTGTATTTAGATCGTCGTCCGTATCTGAAAAAATTATTGTAACAATGGTACAATATGAATGTAACAATCACACATCTATTCGTAACTTAATTTCACCAATAATTTTATTCATTTAAAGTGAAGTGAAGATAATGAAACGATTCACCATTAGCAAAAACATAGTCGCTTTAACAATTTAATATTCTTACCCAGTATAATGAATCCTCTGCCTAAATGACCAGATATGTTGTTCGCATGAATGTTGTGCAGCAGCGCTAACTCTTCGGCATCGACAGGTCGGGACTTGAAATCTTCAAATATTTTAGTGATAGCCGACGGTTTTCTTCCTGATATTGTGACTAGCCGTGGTATAGAAGTCTCGTAACGGGACAAGTCCTGAAACATTCAGCAACTGAAAATGATTGTATTCGATTGGATCTCAAACTCGAATAAAAAGGAAGGAAGGGACCTGTCATTTTGCCAAAATCTTTTGGCACACTTTAAGCAACTGCTATACAATCACAATGTTTTTAATTATTTTAGTACGCAAAAAAGACAATCATAAAGCTCTTAACCTGTAAAAAGAGGCTCTAACATGAGTTTTCACGTTTTATTGATCTAAAGTAAACGCGACACACCTTATTTGGTTAAACTTAGACACTCACAAACAGATTATCAGGAGACACTCCTCCTATTGGACATTATTAACCGGACACTCCTGGTGTCCGGTTAATAAATATCTTTAAAAAGCCACTGATCATAATTTCAAATAGTAGGTATATCGTTGGTGATGAAAATTTAAGAAAAATATGAAGACCAACTTTTGGTTTGTAATGTCCATGCAGCAGCACGTGTGAGTTGATTCCGGTGGCGGACATGCCGTTGACGGCGACGTAAGAGCGGCGGAAGGGCTGGTGCTCAGTGACGACGCGCATGCGTCCCTCACGCAGTGCAGCCACGTCCTGCCTCGGGTTACTGCAGTGCAGGTTGGCGGCCAGCTTACCAGCGTGATAGCCAAGTAATATCTCGGAGTAAATTCAGCATTATTAGTGTAAGTTTAACAATATGTTTTGAATTGACGTTTCGTAGGGACTAGGGTGCTGTCGGATCTTTAGTATGGTGCTGGAGATAACCTTGATACCGAGCGTGATTAGCAGCCAATTGGTTTAGTCAGCAAGAGTCCTACACACACCATCTTGTCGACCCTGGGTTGGATGAAGATTTTTAACCGCTAATAATATTTAAAGTAGTTGTTCCTTCAATGCAACGCAACGTCATAAAAGCAAACAGCTGACGAACTACTAAGTACAAGTTGATACCAAATACCTTAGTGATAGCAGCCATGCCAGACGCTGCTTCAGTCAAACCAATATTAGATGTCACGCTGCCGATCAGCAGTGGGTCCTGTCTATCTTTGCAGTAGACTTCGTCAAGTGCTTCTAGCTCAGTTCTATCAGCATCTGGTAAGCCTGTGAATCCAGAACAGAGGTGCTTTTTTGGAGGCAATCGCAAAAACCAGTCATAACGTAATCATTGTCCAATCGCAAGGATGGATTTTGGGACTTGAATATTTTATTTGAACAGCTTGATACCTCCAAGCGCTCCTAAAAAAAGGATCTTGCCAGACGGACGGGCGAACGGACGACAAATTGATCCCATAATGGTTTCGTTTTTTCTTTTCGAGGTCCGGAACCCTAAAAACTCGGTATTTGAATGTTAATTTTGTTGGTTTTTCGCATATATCTCGGAAACTATACGTCCTTGTGAAAAGGGTCTTTTTCATAAATAAGCAGAATATTATGAATATTGAAAAGCAGACTTTAAAAACCCTAACTAAAAAGTATAAAATAAAACAACTTTTCTTTTGGAAGTCAGTGCCTTTGTTTTTTAATTAGTTCACGTTTTTGTTATAGACTTCCGAAAGAAAAGGTATGATTTTTTGTTTTTTTTTATTTTTATATTCAACCAAATTATATTGTTCTCAATTAAACACATAGTTTTCTAACATGTGTAAATAATTACTAATAATACGTCATACAATTACACAATTAAGAAAAAAACGCTCATCAAGTAAAATTTATTTCTTTTACCAAAAAACAATTATACAGCCATTGAGCTATTATTACTACGTATAGAGACGACACCACGCATCACCACTGTGTCCCAACCAGGATGAGTGAGCGCGTAGAGCACGCCACTCGTCCTGGTTGGGACACAGTGGTGATACGTGGTGTCGTCTCTATACGTAGTAATAATAGCTCAATGTATACAGCGGATTTATTAAACAACTATTTTTATCCTCACCTGTACCATAAGCCTCCACGTACTCCACTTCCCGAGGCGCCACCTGAACTTCTTTGTAGAACTGTTTAATAAATCCAGCCGTAGTCTGAGGATTCCGACAGTAACCGAATTTGGGTCCCATTTCATTGGTCGGTAATGAGGTGAACTCATTTTTGACATGTAACAGTTCAGCGTAGACTCTAAAAAATACAATTATTTAAGGATAAATATACAAATAATACTAAATTAACACATTAGCGCAGTGGTTGAGTGATTGGCTGCTTCCCTGCGTCGCAGGTTGATGCCCGCACGGAACATAATTATATTTGTTGCGGAAGTGCGGGGCAACTTTGAAAAAAATAGTAAAGATACATTGGAATCCAAGGATTGAAAAGTACTCATTTATTCACATGACTGGGTTCGGCGCCCTAACGTAGTGTAACAGAGTGTTTATTCTACCTCCTCTGTTGACCTCTCAACTTCTGTTTATATTCTGTATCTTTCCTTTTAGATCTATTTATTGTTTTTCTGAATATTCATATTTCGAATTTATTCTGTCATTGTGTCACTTTTAACTCCTTTTGATTCATTACAATTTTACCAATACAAGCCTTGCAGCTACATCTGTGCTGCTATATTATTTAATGTAAATTCAGTTTTCTGGTGCTGTCCACAACTCTCAAGTTTAAAAGAATATTTATTATTGTTGTGAAAACAAATGGAATGTTAATAACCCTGATAAAAGGTCTCACCGCAAATAAAATAACTATAAACCTTGTAGTGGCTACTTATTTTAGTCCCATACCACGGTCCGCCCTATTCATTGCGGCTGCGTCTTTTGGGACGTAGACGACTGCTTCAGTGGCGAGGGCTCTAATAGTTCGAGGGACTAAATAAGTAATTTACCCGAGGTAAACACTGCTGTTCATTACGAATACGAGAAAAGTATAAATAAGAATGTAAATTTTTAGCTAAAGAAAAAATAAGTTCAGTCGGATTGCCGCTTTTCTCCTAATTTTGTTTTCGTTTTGTCCTGTGGTCATTCAGATATACAACCATTTTTTTTAATTGTCAATTGTAATCATAAAAATGGCAAAGCTGTTGTCCCATATCTAAGTCAAAATTAGAACGTGGTTCAATAGAATTGTCAAAAGAGAACTAGTTTTTTTTTATTGGCAGCTGTCAGTTGAAAGCGATTCTCCCTAAGACTGCAAAGCATAACTTTCAACCCGGTCATCAGACATGTATAAATGTCAACCCACTTTCAAAGTAGGTATAATTAATGAAAAAACAATTATCTTTGTTACCTATTCGCATCCTTTGCCTTTTGCAAAAATATGACACTGATTGTATCGGACAATACATATCCATCGGCGTCCTGTGCAAATGATTTTGTATTTCCGTCTTTTGAAATAGTAGCAGAAAGCCTGAAATAAATACATGTATCTGCATTAACTTTTTCTTTGTTAAAGTTCGCATCGTTTGTTGTGACTTAAGACTTGCTTAATGGTGGCAAAATATCTCAAATTCTAGTGAAATAAAATTATGTGTGAAAATGATTTGCGATATATAAAATAAAATAAAGAAACTATAAAGAGACAATAAAAATCTCTTTGAAAAAAAAATGCGCTTGCCGTTGCGTGGTTTCCATTTGAGAACCTTACGGCCCCATTGCCCATCAGTTCTGCGTGCTATATGGCCTGCCTTTTTCAACTTGCTAATTCGGTGGGCTATGTCGTAACTTTGGTGCGTCTAATAACCTAATCACCTCATTTCTGAGTCAATAGTACAATTATCATAATAAAAAACAACCGCCAACCCGATGACGTATTCTCTTACAAGTATACGAATGTAAAAACAATGTTTGATTTGGAATCGTTGACTCAGTCAAAGTAATGTTTATGATTAAGTACGTACCGTCCATGGTGTATAGAAACCTGTGGTTGAAGACATACGAAGGCCCCTCCAACAATAGCTGCTTCACACTCCCCCCTTTTCATGGCTGAATATGCTGCTTCCAGTGCAGACGTAGAACTGCAGTCAGATTCATCGATAGACATTGAGGGCCCATTAGTATTCAACCAGTACGAGATGCGATTTGAGAACATTGTCTTACTTACCCTGTAAAAAACAAAAGAAAACCAATCTTAAACATAACCATTTCAACATAATAGACCTTTAAGTTCCAGGGCCGACGACCGCGACTCTAGCAAGCGTCTGGCCCCTGGGCCAACGGCAAGTGGAACGCGACTCGCCGTTCGCCTTCTGCGAAGCAGTCTTGCTCCTTCGCGAGCATGGCTACTTCGCGAAGGAGGCGACCGCTTCCCACTCCGTCTCGCTCCAATGCCAGTCGCCCAATGTTCGACCAATGCCCGGCGCGAGATTTCCCCGCCTATCGACGCCGCGAGGACACGGCGGTGCCCTGCCCAAGCGGGCAGTCCGCCTGCTCCACCGTGTCCTCAGGGCGATCCTCGCAGTGGTGACACCCAGGCGTTTCTTCCTTTCCCATCAGACATAGGTAACTCCCGAAACTTCCGTCCTCAAGTTCAACAGTGGTGATTGAACTTACCCTAATAAACCAAGACCGTTTCTAGACATCGTTTCCATCGATAAAATACTATCAGTGTCAGAAAACGATGCACCCATAAAGACTCCAACTTTTTTGCCATTGAGACGAGCTGGACTGACACCTTAAACAAAAAAAATGACTTGGACATACAACATTACTTTTAAAAACCGGAATTTACCTTTCAAGTTACGATTAACTACAGGAACTTTAGCACTTTTATGTTTTGTTACTTGCTGCTGCGAAATCCGCCAGAAGTGGAAAGGTTTAGAAAAAAAAACGTGGGAAAAACCTCCGCTCAGCATGAAGTTATAAAGATTGGAGAAGATATTTCATACTATTCCTACAAAAAATACAGTTTAAATAAAATACTAAATACATTAACGAGGTGTTTGCCATATGTCTTTACCACACGCTTGGAATTTCTCCTGTACCGTGGGTACGTTTACAAACATTAGAGCTCTTAAGCACTAATACCCTGACCTACATTACAGGCTCGGGTGAGGGAGCGCCTTAATCTGTAGGCAAAGACTCAGTAGTGTCGGAGATAAGTGGGCGGAATAATAACTTTTCATCTATTTTCTTAAATAGCTTTGTAAGCCTATCACAAATTATTTTACCAAATTAGCTGCTGGAAATTTAAAAGATTATACGTTTTGAGTGTACTGCAAAATATACCGGCGTCATAAATGGCTTGATAGGCCTGTTCGAGCAACTTCCGACACATCGGGTCAATGTAGTGCCCTAGTCGGTAGTGCACAGCGAAGAACTGCGCGTCGAACCGGTCCAAGTCTGGACCCATACCGGTAGTCGGTGCCAAGTCGCAGTGCTTATAGTTCCATCTCAGGCTCGCCAATGACATTGGGTTCTCCTGTTAAGTAGACAAACATTTAAAGGATTACGTATCATAATAACTACAATCACAGATAGATAGATGCAATGGCGGTTGATTCACATAAATGTTGTACACAGGACGACTCAACTACCTGTTTAACTGGCATAAATTTTATTTAACATAAATTGATTGAACTAACGAATGTCGAAAACTCATTAAATACTGTTATTCGTTATTTATTTATTTTGTTACTCCTTTATAATATATAATATCTGACCGTGACATCACTTTGGGCCCTACCACAAAACCAGCGCTTTAAAAGACAATTAAATGTCGCAGCACATACTGAGGTATTCTTCTCATTTAATAAAGCACACAGTTGTTCAGTTGGTATTTAGGCAGGATTGTACACAATGGGACACTGAGAAAAAAACCATAGAAATATTCTCCGACCAGCCATTTGTCTTAGCCACTCAAATCGATCTTTGCGATTGGATACAAATTTGGAATTGCCTTACGACAGGCACTGACTTCGAGTGCTCCGCATAAAAGCTGGACTTATCTGGTAATTCAGGTGCATCTGGTTAATCTAAAAACTGAACTGAACATATGTAAATAGTTGGAAAAGGCTTAGCAGAAGACAATGAAAAACGTACCTTGTTGTAAAGAATGTCAGCGAGTTCCTTAACGTTATGAGACTGTGGGTAGAGACCCGACAACCCACTGATAACGATCCTGTCGCCATCCAGCGGTAGATCGTGTTCAGCTGAATCAGTTGCCAATATGTTCACCCGGGTTGAGTCACACTCCTGAGGTGTGGGCGCCATTGCTGATAGAATAGAATACTCTTTATTATGTACACCATACAAATTACAGGATATATCCAATTAACAATATCTTTTATATAGCTGATCACAGATGCTTTCATGAAAACAATTGAAAGGCCGTACTGTCTAAAGCATAGGCCTGATGTGGGGGGTTCAAGATGGATTTTATTCTTTATTCAAATCTTACATCTATCTGAACACTTAAATTCCAGAATTAATTGCGCGTCCCCCAGAATACCACCGAATCAATGAAACTTGACCAAGTGCCGGATAAAAGATGAACTTATCTGGATTAGAACAGGAACACAACATTACAAACTGGGATAATTGCTGGTCTAAGGCGTCCGAGGCTTCTGCTCAGCAGTGAACGTTTTGGATGATGATAGTGTTTGATTCCAGTGATAAGTATGGCAAAACCAATTGAAAATAATTCCAGTATCTTCAGGTAACATAAATTATAGTAAATAACTGTGCAGGTAGTGTGAACATTATTCAATGTAATACTTTTTTAATAGTGGTAAAATCATCAAATGAGACATCACACCCAGGGCAGGGCGGGAGGGACTGTCAGACTTGTACTAACTAAAATCCACGGTGTTCATCAATAGTCTTTTACGTACCGAGGTCACGGTAATTCGGGAGACCCGCGACCCCGTGGGGATTCGCCCCGACGATGCGCCACGCGCACGGCAGGCTGTAGTCAGACTTACAGAAAGAAAAGGGGCAAAGCCTTTCGACTAGGAGAATAGTTTCTTTGTGTTCTATCACTTTTTGATAAAATAAACGGCTTCAACTTACTTGTTGTAGACTTTAGATCCTATCAACGTTAACCAAGGAAGTTCTTATCACTTCTGAAATTAGGTAAACATATGCCATCGCTTTTATAACCTAAACTAGCACTCCGCCCGCGACTTCGTCCGCATGATATTCGAACATTCCTTTTGTGAATTTCTACTCCCAGCCTATAAGGCATACTTACCGAAAATCAACAACCTAAAAACAACCCCTTAGTGGTCGAAATTTGCAAAATCCCGTCTTAAGTATCTCTAACGTCTAAAAAGATCTCATATGCAAAAATTTGAGTCTCAAAACTATCAAACCCCAAAAATACCGTCATGTAATACTTGATGAGCATTCCCGTCTTAAAAAGAACTCCCATGCAAAATTCAAACAACTCGTAACAAAGTTTCATACAAACTATCAAGCCCAAAAAACAAACACCTCAGGGGTCGTATTTCGCAAAATCCGTTCTTAGTGCTCACCTACGTCATAAAAGGAAACACTTATGCAAAATTTCAAGCTTCTAGGTCAGTCAGTTTTGAATTTTATATATTTTTGTTAGAAAACAATGAATTATTTGCATTCCGTATAATCAAAGTGCAAAGTAATTTAAGATTTAAATAAATCAATTGTTCCAATCGCATACCTGGCGTTACTATGTCATCAAAATGGTTTCATTTCGGGCACACCGCAATCGCGGTGACAAAACCGCTATTTGAGGAGTGGCTGGAGAAGTAAATAAAATAATAAATATATTCCACAACTATCACACAACGCCATCTAATCCCAAGCTAAGCAGAGCTTGTGTTATGGGTATTAGACAACTGATAAACATATTTTATATTTCTAAATACATTACACCCAGACACAGAACAAATGATCCTGCTCATCACACAAAAATTTGTCCTCGGTGGGAATCGAATTCATAGTCTCTTATGTTATGTAAAGCCAGAACCTGCCGGTGTCGCGGGACTAAAGAATACCGTGAACCCGGAACGTAAAGGGCTACTGAAGGACACCGTGGATTTTAGTGAGTACAAGTCTAACATCGTTCCTGCCCTGCGCTGGGTGGGAGGACTAATTTGATGATTTTAAACAAGCTAAAAATGTAAAGTATTGGCAATTTATCAAGAAGAAACCTAGGTACGTCATTGCTATAACAGCATTTGATGACTTTTTTTTTTACGTGGTAAAAACATCAAATGATTATTATTGATTGTCAGACTTGACTGACTAAAATCCACGATGTCCTCCAGTAGCCTTTTGTATACCGAAGTCGCGTGTACGTATTTCCCGCAACCCCGGCAAGGCTAATAGCCCTCTTTATGGGTTCCCCGTCAATTTGATGACATTTGGTATTGGATACCTATAAACATATCTGCTTTGTATGTACCCAGTCTTAGTTTGTCGTTTTCGCCCTTTCTATTAATACAAAATTAAAGTTTTACATCGAGCCGTTGTGCGATTTCTTGTATATTCTCTCGATAGATACCGAGTCGGTCCTGCATCTTGGCGTTGACAAGAGACAACGCCCAGATGCGGGGCCACAGCCACCCCTTCAGAAATTCGCACATCTTTTGAATTCTTTTTTAGAAAAAAACTTGCAATAAAACATATAAGTACCTTTTTTTTTTTTTTTATCGTGGTAAAATCATCAAATGACACCTCCAACCCCGGGCAGGGCGGGAGGTACTGTCAGACTTGTACTGACTAAAATCCACGGTGTCCTTCAGTAGCCCTTTATGTTCCGGGGTCACGGTAATAGAAATAAATCCCGCGACCCCGGACATATAAGTACCTTACGGATACTTTATACTTTCTGTATAAGGTACGTGTTATGAAACAAATGCAACACAATGATACAAAGCAAATAATTTTTGACATTGTCAATACTCACGTTTCGAAATAACAAGAAGTGGTAACTGGCACAAGTGCCCAAAATCAATTCCTGGAACTTATTGAGTGCATTGAGCATTAAACGGCTTAAACAAACTTATTATAACATAATAACAAAAGTCAAAGTATCTTTATTGTGGGTATATGTAAGTTACAGGTCTTAACAATATATTATAGTATCAATATGACTTGCCTATTGGTCTAGTGGTTAGTGGTCCTGACTGCTATGTCGGGTCGTGGGTTTGATTCTCACCCAGGACATCTTTTTGTGTGACGAGCATGATCATTTGTTCTGTGTCTGGGTGTAATTTATCTATAATAATGTATGTATTTAGAAATACATAAGTATGTTTATCAGTTGTCTAGTACCCAGAACACAAGCTCTGCTTAGCTAGGGACTAGATGGCGTTGTGTGATAGTTGTGGAACATTATTATTAATATGTCCTGCCTTTAGGCATACAATAATTATGTAGGTGGGTTTATATTTACTTACAGGAACAGTGGAAAAAATAAAATAAATTCATAGGCTTTTATAAAATGTATAGTCATCTACGTAAGCTTATTGGTACATCACTAGCATAAGGTAAAAAAAAATTAGAATACTACAAAACAATTAATATTACTTCAACCCCGCTAGAACTATAGAACATATTAGAATTAATGTCACAATCAACTCATACACGAATTGAATTACGGCCCAATTTCTCTAATAAAACGAAGACGTGGCCCTACCGTGGGAAAGGCTGACCCATCAACAATACCGATCACATTTAAGGCAGCATTCCAATAAAACAACTACTATACAAAACAGTATTATTCAGCAAAAGTCTTCGTGAGTTTGTCGACAATGATGCGTGTCCTCTCCGAAAGATATTGGTCGATCTGACCCAACACTTTGACAAAATGCAGCATCTTCTGAACGCCCTTCTTGAACTTCTCCATCCGCTCTGCACTGGAATCTTCTCCTACCCTCATGATTGCTGTAGACATCGGCGACCCTATTCTGAGGAGGGGCGAAGTGTCCGGGGTGCTCTTTCAACATCGGCACGTTTAGGGATGGTATTCGTAATTTCGGGATCTTTAATTTTGGTAGGAAACCAGCTGGGGGGGCGATCGATACTGGTACTTGTGTGTCACTGTACCCCGTCTGGTCGTCGGGCTCGATGAGGATGAACTTGCCGTCTTGCACTGATTTCGGGAACGCATTGTGGATGAGACTGCAGAAAGACTCGACGTCTAAGCGAGAGTTCTTGTTGTAGTCGGACGAACGGAATGCCGAACCGTACGGCACCTGGAATGTAAAACATGAAAGGTTATTTCTGAAAAATTTATTGATCATATTTACGACTGTTATATAGTACCCTCTCATTCCGTGTGAGTCGTACAAGATCAGTAGTATAACTCATTTTAACTATGTTTGTTAAAAATTGGATGGATATTTGTTAGGTACTCAAACATGTCGAAATGGCTGACCATAACTTGATGAAATTTGGATCAAGGTGTTACCGTTTATAATAATTCCATCCATAATTTCCGAGTTGCAAATGAGCGACGCCACGGTCAACAGCTAGTTAATAGTTTTGCTGTACTGCAAAAATATAATTAATAGCCAGTAGGCACTGCTTACAAGTCCGTATCAACTGATCTTTGATCAGTGATCACTTTGAGGTAGAATACAGAAGGATAACACAAACCATGACTGGATAGGCAACAAGTTATTTCTAAATACTAATAAAAACTAGTATTTATAACATTATTAGTTAAATGTTGGTATAATTTACCTTACCCTTTCATCGGAGCAGTCGATAGTCAAGCGAAGGGGCGGGGGAGCTCCGACTATGTAATTTACCTGAAATTGCAAACATTCATAGTTTATTATCTTTGCACAGAAATTTCATTTAACTTCATCAAATATTCATCAAGTCTAATGTTTAGGTTTTCTTCGCAATTTGCATAGCCATTTAACTTTAGTACGTATCGTATCTTATTTTCAACAATATGCATTTTGCCCCATTTTTAGTTTTGTTACGAACTGATCATTGCCGAAAAGATAGTCATAACGATACGAACGAATATTGGATACCAATTCTTATATTAGCAAACAAAAAGCTGTCAAGACGTAAACATAAAACAACACGAAAGAATTTATCGGATTCATAATCACAAAATAGCTATATCACGCCTTTTTGCGTTGACCTTTTACCCGGCCAGTCACAATTCACATTGAATAAATAAGCCTTTATCTTATTCTTCGTTATACTTTATCTGGTTAAACTAACGTTTCGCGCATTCGTACCAAGTTCGCCGAACCTTTAGTTAACAACACAATTATCTTAAAAATTGCACAACACACAATCAGGATCAAAAGTTCCACTTTTTAATCAATTTCTAAGATAACTTTGCTATCAAATACGAACCAACAAGATAGCCACCGCCACGTACCGACACATCGTCTCTTGCGCACTCTCACGACATTTTACCGTCTGAGTCAAACTGCCTGCGATCACGTATAACGTTGACACACGCTATTCTTGTGGAGTCAGCAGAAACTCGGCTGCTTGTAGAGTATCCATCTGCTCTGTTGATAGTTTAGGACATTTTGAGGATTTTTACGATGTTAATTTATTTAATGAAAGGGTCACGACTAAACAACCTCTTGTAGTTGCACTTGCAGTTGTTTTTTTTTACTATGTAATGAAATCTGTGTACTACAGAAAGCAATTCTAGTTTGAATTAAGTCAGAGGGTGCCGTGAATTCAATACAAGTCTCTCGTGACACTTCACAGCTTACCTTCGGCACCCAGTTCGTAAAATTAGCCCAATAATGCTAAGTTTTAGAGAAACTCGATATACAGTTTTGTAATATAAACGCTTTACTATAAACAATCACAGACAGCACTTTTCTTCCACTGCTGGCATTTCATCTCTTCTGTATATTATTTCTTTTTACTTACAGTTCAAACTACAGGTATATCAACCTTGCTGAAGTTGCGAGACTATCTTATAAGAGCACCGTGTCTAGGAACCTGAAAAAACAGCGTAGATTTTTGTCAGTAAATGGCACCACCCAGGGTGTAAGGACTCATTTCCTTTCATTGATTTTTTACCACAGTAAAATGGGTCTGCAAACTTTTGTTTAGGAATTCCTATAAAAAGCTTTATCGTGGCTACCCCAAATTGAATCCAAGTTCCTAACCCCCAAGGTCGCATTTCTCAAATAATCACAAAGAATCGAGAAGTCAGTAGCATCTTATCTATCTTACGTGTTCATTCACACAGATTGTTCACCTACTGCATGATTGCCGGCGTATAAGGCTGCACCGCAGTTAGGCTGTGTCATGCAGTGGGTTTACAGTAGTTGCTATGCCTGCAGTGTAGTGGTGTTCCTGGCAGTCAAGTTGTACTACGAGAATGAAGTTAAGAGGAGTTCTCATGTGGACTGTGGTCGCCGTGGCTGCCTTGACTGTTGTGGAGGTTCGATATTTCATTTTGTTTATTTTTACTTCTTTTTTGTGGATTTTTTGCAACCTGAGCAGTGGTAACCCAGGAGAGCAGTAGTGACCCAGTAGAGCAGTGGAGGTCCAGTGGTAAATGCCCGTGCTTATGAGTTGTTGGTCGTGGCTTCGACCCAGACAGTGACAATGTAATGTGTAAATTACATTGTGTAATTTATTGCATCATCACTGCTATCAACACGGTAAAGGAAAACATAATGAGGAAACCGGCATATCTTAATGTGACATATATTCTTGCCAACCAGCAATGGGAATGCGTGGTGGGTTACATCTCACTTCTCTCACTGAGAGGAGGCCGGTATTGGCAACGCTCGTATGTTGTTCCAACCTGTATAGAGCGCCGGCCTATTCCCAGTCGTCGTTCTGTGTCGTACACTTTCCAGCTAATGTTATGAGGATTGTGCATTCGTAATGGCAGCAAATACTTGTCAAACATAAAATAGACGGGAATTCCACAGTAGCAACGTTTAATTGTTTATACTTACGTTATCATAGATTGTGTTGTAATATGATGCTTCTTGCCTATAAGCACGTTCAAGAGAAGAAATGACTACATTTGTACATGATTCATAACAAGAATAATTTTATTTTATACATTTTTATAAAAAACTCTCAGACCGCGTACGCAACACCACACTGCGCTCCAAAACACAAATTGCTGACGTTGGTCAAAAGGCCGCTGCGCTGAAATGGGCTTGGGCCGGCCACGTCTGCCGCATGCCCAATGAGCTGTGGGCCAAAATAACCACTTTGTGGAGCCCTGACACAGCCATCAGAAGACGTCGGGGCAGACCTCGTAGAAGATGGCGGGACGAGCTTGATAAAACCAATGACCAGTGGTCCACTTTGGCCCTGGAGCGTGAAAACTGGAGATCATGGGGAGAGGCCTTTGCCCAGCAGTGGCATTTTTATATATTATACCGGAAACCGATGGGGGAGAAAGGTTCTTGAATATAGGTAGGGTAGGTTCCCACTAGGTGGACCGACGACATCGTGAGTATCGCGGGCAACTGTTAGATACAAGTGACGGATTGTCGACCGGCCTGACAGTCTAAGGCCTATGTTCAGCACTGAATTTATTCCGGTTGATGATGGTCATTTGCTTAAAACACTAGAAAATAATTACTGCACCCAAGACCTGCCTGATCAACTGAAATGGGTACTAATATGCGTTTAGTTGGCAAAATTTGAGATCAATGAGTTGCAAGCCTAAATTCTGATGTTTTTGTTCTAATTCCAGAGCAGTATCCTGCTAAAGGACTCGCTGATACGTCCCCGTCTTCCGGAGCCCTGCTTCTCCTGCCGCAGCGAGGACCGGCCCTTCGCGTACCCCCTCATCAGCTACCTGTCCAAGGTCAAGGACATGTTCGTACGAGGACTGAACGCCCTTGTGGCCAACGCTAAGAAGAACAAGCTCAAATAGATCTTAATTGTTAAAATGTAAGGCTGATATGTAAGGTAGAATTAAAGTTTTTTATTGATTCTTTTTACTGAGGTTTTTTATTTATATTTATCCAGTCCATATTGATATTTTTTGTATCTATTGCCATGCTCTACGCAGAAATTCAACCTGTTTGACTTAACTCCCATTCGCCGTACGACAGGGACAAATTGAAAACTATAGATAGAAAGAAGATTAATAAAACAATTAGAACAATTATGATTATTTCTATGATTTATTGAATGCATTAAATCGTACAAAAATAAATAATAAACATGACTACACTTACGCATCATTATTTCATAAAAACCTACATAGACAAGCGACTTTTGATTCTTGGAGGACGTATTTCAAAAACATTGTTTTTTATTGTTGTTGGCTATCATTGTTCATTCTATTACGTGATTGTACACAATAGTAACATAATTTTTCGGAAAATTCAAGAATGATGATGTTATGTCACTTAAGATAAATAACAATCTCCTGTAAAAACCATGAAGCAATGAATCCGCACACCAACATTCCATTTTACATCTACAGTAGGCATCAGGCTAACCCAGTAATGAACTGTAGGTGCTTCCATTCAAAAGGGTAACCACATATGACACAGACTGTACATTCGTCTAAAAGTCCCTTGTCTGCGCAGGTGTAAAAGATAACTAGGTATGTTTTAAATTAAACAACTTACGGCGGTTCTAGTGCATTGATCTTAGGGAGATTGTGCTTACGTAGCAGGAAGGTGAGGGATGGATACTCCCCTCCCTTTCTATTCCACGAAGCTACTTCTGATACAGCCTTAGAAAGTCTTTGGCAACTGACACTAAAGCCTCGTCAATAAATTCGCAAACCTAATATACTCGGGTGTCGACAAGGTCCCCTTATGTTTCATCTCCAACAGCTTCTTATGGATCTGAGCGTTGCGCTCACTCCAACCCATAAGGCGGGACAACTTGGCTATCGGGCCAGGCTTCAGTAAGTGCGGCATGCTAAGAGTTGGTTTTGGAAGCAAATTGGGGAACAGTGGAAGTATCGGCCTTGGAACCAAAGGCAGGAGATAAGGCGCTAAAGGCAGCTTTGGCAAGCCCAGTATAGACCGAGAGACCCTCTTGCACATCTTCTTCGTCATTGGCTGCGCTTGCAACTTGTGCAACTCTATTGCAGCATGTGGATGCTCATTAGACATTAACTTAATGAGAACTGGCATGGTTTGTGAAGATTTGATGACTTTAGGGTTCGGATGTTTCGCTTCTACTATGCCCCCGTAATTACAGCAGGATGAGGTTATCTGTAACAGAAGAGCTTCATAAATAACTATGGCATAGCAAAATCAGGCTATATATCCCCACGCGCTGAGACACATCTTCTGTCTGTGTGTGGAAATACCTTATCAACCGATTTATCTTGGTGGTGGTAGAGAGTAAGTGAAGCCGCGGGCAATAGTAAGTACAGAATAAACAATCAAAATAACCTCTACAATTGTTATAAAATTAGCTCGGATCGATACGGATAACTTGGAAAATTATGAACCAAATTTTATTATGAATATTCAATGAACTGTATACCAGTGCCCGGTGTTCGTAGAAAGTCTGCCAACTATCCGCACGGGTTTAATGGTCATGAAACAATAGGAAAAAGCAAAATATGTAAATATTTTACTTACACATCCAGCTAAAAACACGAGCACATTAATTTTCCTTACACAGAACACTCTACTCACTGCCATCTTATTGTGATTTCTGATTTGATAAAACCTCTGCTTTATTTGGCATCGCTATATAAATACAACGGTATTGAAAACATCATTGTCTTGCTATCTCACAGAATCAATGATTAAACACGTCTCAGAATTGTCAATTGTTATAAACAAATAAACAATTGGTGTGGATCATAGGTGTCTCCCAAGCTGCAACAAACACTCTGCGCTGCGACTTCCTCATCTACTCTATGATTTATCTTTTTTTTGAGTTTTTCTTATTAAATTAACATACTATGGATGCCGTTAAATTGGAATAAACAGTTTTGATTATTATTTTGATTCTTGCCATTTATTCATCTTGCTGGGAAGATTTTCGGAATATTTTATAACCAAGACCGAGCGTAACAGAATTAGAACCTCGATCCTGAATTTTATTTCATTTTTATTTATGGATATAGAAAAGGGTTTTAAATATTTGGCAATGCTCAAACAACAGGAAACACACAAGTCTGTTTCGAGATAAAATCTTTTCTAGCGTCTTTCACAGGTTTGATAGTTTATATTTCAGAAATGGAACGTTTAAATATCGAAATACTTACAATTAAAACCTAGGTCGGTGTAGTTATGTAGGAAGTGCCTAAGTGCATCTGCTCTCAGAACTTATTAAATTCAATCCAGTAACTGATTCTGGTCGCGGGTGTTATACCATGACCGTGACTCCGGAACATAAAGGGCTATTGAAGGACACCGTGGATTTTAGTTAGTACAAGTCTGACAGTAGGGGGTCCGGCCTCATTTGATGATTTAACCAGGTAAAAAAAAAAGTAACTGATTCTAGATTTCAGAAGCGATGTTTCTGGTAATAGGTTAACTCCACTTCTGATCATAAACCTTTTCTTTCTACATGGTAAAATCATCGAATAGGTCCTCCCACCCAGGGCAGGGCAAAAGGGACCATCAGACTTGTACTGACTAAAATCCACAGTGTCCTTCAATAGCCCTTTACGTTCCGGAGTCACAGTTACTCGTTACGTTCCACCTCGGCAGGCTTTGGCCCCTGTTAGGGTGGTCCTGTCATTCTGATCATAGACCTGCCATAAAGATTGTGACAACGACCGGTCCTGCGCTGCTGTCATCCCGTAGATTACAGAAGTCTTCACCAGATCATCGGTACACCTTGCTGGTGCCAACGTCTTCCAATACACGGTTCCATCCCACCTTGGAACGGCGCCAGACTTTACCCTATCGGCCATCTGTTGTTCCAGGAATGTAAGAGTACGTTTCCTATCGACATGATTTTAGTGTATGTTTGTAGTATTATTATACATATTTAAATGTGTATGATTTATATTTAAATCCATTGAAATATATACACAGAGACATCATTTATAACAAAGTTGCAAAAATACTTAAAAAAATAAAGAACATTATAAATAATTTTAATTATTTCTTATTTAGCGTGTGACAAACTTGAATAAGTTATGGTTTCATTCTTAAATAGAACGTGTATTAGATATTCACTTTGTAAAGCTAATAAGAATAAACCTAAAATTATCAGGACTTATCAGTGCTCCCATCATTTCAAAACTACTAGCAGCCATGTACGAGAACATTGCAAAACCCCAACAATTATTACGTATTCTATTAATCAATTTCAATTAATATCATTAAAGATAAGAGTTTGAAATGAGAACCTTCGCCCGTTATCAGCACGTTTCATCTTATCAGGCCAAAGACTCGAAGCTTCAAGTCACCCTATAATCAGTTACGTAAATTCTAGATAAAATGGCCGACGATTATCACGTAGAAGCAGGCTGATGTCAAAAGCATCTCTTTAAATACGAGTAGAATTTGATTCTTCGAACCATACTTTGTTTGTTATTCGTTTGTGAACTTTAACATGGGGGGTCAAAAGATATTTTGGTCCTCCATAGGGATCGTGTTGATCTCATCGTGCTACGTCATCGCTTGTGACGAGAAGGGACTATGTTTGGTAAGATTTTCATTTGATTTTCGTGACAATCGTGACTAAGAACTTTTTAGAAAGTTTAATGAAAAATTATCAACGTCATTTTTACCAATTGCAAAAATATAAATTTTTAGATAGCACGTAAAGGCGTTTCGTCCCGGCTGTCATTTGTAGATCTTTGACAGTCGTTAACTGTTATTCTAACGCTCTAAAATCTGACAATCAGTCTTACCATGGGTATCGTATTACCCAGTTACTGGGTTGTGGAGTTCCGACAGGCAGTCGCTCCATGTAAAACTGATATACAGCTGCATCTGTTTTGACTGGAAGCCGATCCTAACATACTTTGGAAGCGGCTAGGCAGATTGCATTTAGAACCTGATGAAAGTCCCATTAATAAACGCAATTAAAGTGAAAATTTAATAAACATAAATTGTGCCTGGCAAGCAATAAAAATAAATCATAATCTTCTTCCAGCTCGAGGCATTGAAGGAGATGAAAGAATGCAAGAAAGCAGTCCTGGCTTCGTGAGTTACTTTTCCATATAATTGAGAGTTACTAGCGACATCTCCAGCCATCATCTAATAGCATTCGAAATTTTACAGGTTGCTGAAACCACTTCTTGCTACCAAGCTACTCGGTATGTATTTCATCAACATTACCAAAAAACGTAATTGATAATATTCTTGAGAATCTTTATTACCTTGACCTTTAATTTCAGATAAGGACAAAAAACTATGCTGTAAAGATCTTCCACCGCCGCCACCTCCAACGATCATGCTGATGCCGGCTCCACCTCCACCGTGTGCTCCGGCATGTGCTCCAGCCTTACCACCAATCCTGCTGGCGCCCCCCGCACCTCTCATGCTGCCAGCACCCCCGCCAGCTCCCATATACCTGCCTGCGCCTGCCCCAGCTCCCGTCTGCCTGCCACCTCCACCTGCGCCATTGGTGCTACCTGCTCCTCCACCGTGTCTACCACCGCCACCTCCTCCGTTCTTATTGCCGGCGCCCCCGCCGTCGTTGATGCTTCCTCCACCTCCGCCGGCGCCTGTATACCTGCCAGCTCCTGCACCAGCCCCTATGTATCTCCCGGCGCCTCCACCAGCGCCACTCTGCCTTCCACCTGCACCACCTCCAGCTCCTGCGCCTCTGATGATTACCCTTGTGCCTCCACCACCTCCTTGTCCCCCACCGCCCTGCTGCGGACCCCCACCCCCTCCTCCTGGTTATCCCATGACAGCTTATATGGTAGCCCCTCCTGTACCTATCACCTTAGAACCCAAACCCTTGGAGCTTCCTAAATGCCCGTGTTCGTCATGTTCATACAAATATTATTAATATATTTTTGTTAATGTTAGTTTAGCTTTATTTATTTCACGCGCACATATAAATAAATACACTGGCTCAAACAAAGGTTTGTTTTATTGAGTGAGTCACAAGGGTGGTCGTTACCGAAGGTTGTTATTTGCGAGAACCCTGTGATTTGGACGTGGTTACGCCCAAATTGCTGTGAATGCATTTCGCATGTAGCGGTACAGGCGAAACGATAAATAAACAGAAATAAATTATTATTTAAACTTCAGTAGCACTGTTTTGTAAATTTCCATTTGTTACTTGTGAAAGCAAGAATCTCAGAATCTCATCAACGTCATTTTAATTGTATGACTCGTTAGAGGACTCTGCCCTGCGAAGCGCGATGTTCATAAATGACAAACAATTTACTCTGAAAAAAAATGTAACAATGAAGTTTGCGATTGTACCACACATTAAGAATATAAATAGTCTTTCTACAAACTTGTAAACTTCAAATGTGACAGCTGAAATAATTGCAAACATGCTAGCTCAGGCTGTGGTTGAGTTCTTCAAGCATAAAGTAGTCAGTAGTATCATTGTACTGGCATGTTGGTCCCCAATAGGTGAGTAAGTTAAATGTTAAACGTCTTCCCAAAAACAGTTAAACGTCTGTTAAGTGCTCTCTAAAAAAGACTGTCAAAATGGCATTTTACGTTGATATACCTAAGGTTAATTTTGCTGTTACAGTATTTTTAAACAAGCGTTCAACAGATCGCCAAAGGACACAAAATTATCATAAAAGGCTTTTCGACATTTTAATATATCTATGCCAAATAACTCACAAAAGAGGTTGACACAGTATATAAGTAAAACAGGCCGTAAGATCTGAAAAAAAAACAGACGCCATTTCATTTTTTTAAATAAAATAAATTATGAAGAAAACACAAATGGCGGTGCCAGTTTTTTTGACGCAATACGACCAGCTTTATTGTCAATCAACTCATATGAGTAGTCATCAAACAACAGACTTTACTGCTTATGAATTTTATTTAAAGTGCTACAAGGATCTTTTCACACGTAAAGTATTTATTAACTTTAACTGAATATTTTGATCTGTAACTAAAACGAATTATTTTTACGAATAACAACTTTTAAAGTTGTCAGTTTATACTGACAATTTAAAAGAAAGGACTTAAAAATAATTCTCCGTTTTTAGGGTTCCGTAGTCAACAAGGATCCCTTAGGCGTCGTCCTAATTGGGATCACCCAATACTAGAAAGCTGTAATTTGGTGTAAATTTACGGATTTGTTGTGCCGAAAAAGTGGTAAAATAAAATCTCGTAAAATATTTTTTTTATTTAACCTTCCTTTCTGCCTCAATCAAATATTTGTGGCAAACAAGAATAACCTAATGAATAGCGGTCACCATAACACCCAAGCTACAGCCCGTATGTTGCCAATCCAATTGTTTTATTGATTTGATAAATCTTATCCCTATATTTACCTACTATCAAAATTGTTCACAAAATATACACTCCATGAAATATTTAAATCTTTTTTCCGCGAGTAAAACCTTATTGGAATTTATTTAATTGTTCAACGGTCGAACTGGCCATATTTTGTCAAAAAAATTATTGATGCCATTTGAGTTTTCTTTTTAATTAATTTTCTTTTTTTTAATATAGCAGCATTCTTTCTCAGAACTAACGACCAGTAGCAAATTAATTTACTAATATTTAATGTCAACCTCTATGGTGTGGTATGGAATTATAAGAAGAAAAAAAAAGTAAAACCTTATTGTGGGAATGTTCTAGTTTCTAAACTAAGTAATTGAGAACTCCCAAAAACTATGTCAAGTCTTGGAGCTGGTGGCTTGGCTTGGTGCTCATGCAAAGCATATCTGAAAGGCCATGAAATCATAGAAAGCTTAAAAAAAACTTCACTCCTAAATAACATTCATATAAAATAATAATATACCCGATATGAATTACAAGTAATAAATGTAACAATTTAAAAATAACAAAATATTACATGTAACTGGAAGATCACAAATCAAACTAAATAAGTATGTGAATGTTAGATCTGAAATTAGTGGTGAGATTTTTTAACTTTTCTTTCGGAAGTCGAATAAACAAAACGTTTATCCACGATAAAAAGTCACATAACACACTATAGAGGTGCATTTATAAAATAATAAAAAAATTGAAACAGGCCATTAGCTCTGAAAAAAGGATGCCTCTATATAAAAGAAAAAAATATTAAAAAGAAAACACAAATGGCCTTTCTACAATTTTTTTGATGAATTACGGCCAGTTTCGACTGTTGATTGGTTGATTGAGGTTGATTGACACAAAAACACCCATAAGGTTTTATTCATTGAGAAAAAAGATTCGATACCATTTTCATGGAGCAAATATTTTTAGAGCAATTTCGATAATCATTAAAGCGGAAAATGCATCAAATTATAGAGATTTTGTATACCGATAATTAATTTTCTTTCTACCTGTCCTGGAAACATCACCACAAATATTTGTTTCAGATCAGATAAAATTCACCCGCCAGCTCTCACAACACGGGATGACAGCTACAGTCTCCTGTGACGCGGCCATCTTGGATCACATTCGCCATCACTATTTACAAGGAGTTCTTTACATGACCCACGAACATGACGAGATGCCAATTTATAAAAAGGTAAATTAATATAAAAAATGATTAATTTAGTTGCATACAGTAAAATCTCAAGTCTCATAATTTATCATTTGTCAGTCCAACACGTCTACCTATCCCAAACTTTAAAAAAACCCAATCAGAAATGAACGTTCTCCTTTTGTGATAAAGTTGATAATGAAATAAAATTTGACAGATTGATGTTTATTGATGTGCTTAGAGTGAACGCAGACTTGGCCGCAGTCCCCGCAGTCATCGTTTTCTTACTGCTTCTGAACTGCGGCTACTGCGATGCGGGTGGGTGTGCGAGGTTGCATAGAACTTTATATTAAGAATTCGTAATGCGGAGACTGCGGCGCGTGCGGTGCAGCCAAGTCTGCGTTCACCTTTATTTTGTACCATATCGTGCTACGACTAGATACAAGGACCTGTAACAGATAAAGAAAAAATAATAAAGTAAGGGATAATGATTTGTATTATTTTTTGCCAGTTGAAGAGAACACACTTTATGATGAAATATAAATGGCTGATACTAGGCGACCATGTGCCTGATGTTCTGCGCAAGATTCGATATGACTCTGACATAGCCTTCCTCAAATGGGAAAATATCCCCAATAATGGATCAAAAGAATCTACAGGTAAACTATATACCAATACCGTTTGACCCAAAATATATATAATATGCAAATAAAGCTAGTTATTAAGTATTTCTCGCAATCTAGTACAGAACAATTTTAAAAGCTATTATTTTTTTACTTTTGCTATTATTTTATTAGCTTCTGCCCACGGCTTATTTCGCTCTTGTAAGTTTTCAGGGTCCCAGATCGAATCCTGAAGACTAGAAAGAAAAGGGTAGATACCTTCGCACCAGATTTAATCAGTGTAAAGCAAAATACATAAAATCGTAGATGGGCTTGCCTTCATGTAGCTAGCTGTAGAGATATAGCAGGATTTTTGCGTTTGCCCGTCCACATCCAAATCTTCCTTTGTTTTCAACAAACAATTTAAACAAGTCAATTAAAATATTGTTTATTACTATTTCAGCAATATCCACAGAGTCACCCACCGCAATCCACATCTTCGACGCGTATGTGCACCCCAGAGATGGAATATCCATAAATCCCTGGGCGTACTGGACCGACTCCTCCGGCCTGGTTCTAACGCACGAGCGTGAGAGGATACTGAGGAGACTAGACTTGAAGAGATATCCTTTGAGAATTGCCACCCCAGTATGGAATATTGATTTGAAATAAATAAAAATAGACGTAAAACCTAATACTTACTTTTAATACCTATTCTTCAACACTTTATTAATTTATTGTATTTGTTTATTAATTTATGTACTGTTATTTGTTATTTTACTTAGTTTATTGCATTTATAGCCGGCTTGATATCCGTACCTACTTTTGTTTCTTCTTGTCTTGTCTTTCTTCTTCGGGTGACCACTGAAAACCGGCGCTGTGCTGTGGGTCCCTCACAGTACAGCATTATGCTGAGTGGTCACCTTTCTTTTTACAGGCATGCAGTTGTCATTTTCTTTTTTTGTTATTTGTTTTTTTGTATGTTTAGATTTAGAATAGTGAGTTTGTAATCTGTCTTTTTTTTTCAATTTTTGCATGCACTACAGTAAAAAAATAATTTTTTTTTTCTTCTTTCTTTCTAATACCACATTTCGCAATTTTTTAACTCCATTTAGTATAAAAGGAAGCTATTCTATAGCCATAAAGTTAATCAGACATTTTTTTATTTAACCTAAATCAAGTCCAGAAACAAAGATGAGATCTAAAATGAAGGGTGCTCACCCTGAAAGAAGAGTTTGCACGGGGAGGACTGTTAGGAACTGGATCTCATCCCATTCAATAACACTTACTATGACTCCAATAACCCCATGCTCAGGAGAAGCGTTTGGAAACTTCAGACCGAAGCTTATTTTCGAGCAGGACTAATAATATTTGTTCTGCAGGTAGGACATTATTCCAGTGACAAATATGATGGAACATTTGTGGATTTTCTGGAGGACGAGTCTATGTCAGACCAGGACCCTGGCATCCGCAGTGGCTACGGAACTGCTATGCTCCTCACTGAAGTTGTAAATGCACAGTAAGCAACTCTCTACGTTATATAGGACACGGTTTCTATTGGATTCCCATAATGAAAATTTGTGGAGTCACAGCTTATGCCGCAGTTGCATAAATATCTTGCAAAAAGGGCTGCATATTAATTTGTGAAAATATATTTTGTTACAAAGTAAATTTTCGTCAACTTTTGGTTCGGAACTTTTAGCCGAAAAATAATAATAAATAATAGTTGTAAGCAAAAATCCAGTACACCACCCACTTTCAAGATAAAATGACGTGGGCAACACCATGTTGAAGTGAAGGCCTTTTGTCTGATGGAGCGACGGAGTCTTTGAGATGAGACCTCTCAGAAGATAGATGGGGCGAACTGGATGCAAAAGATGCTCTCCCAAATCCAAAATTTCAAATATCAGTAGCCTGTTATATATACTGAGCTGATTGGTCTGCCAAATGTTTCAGAGACGTTCTCATAGAGAATGAGTTATGGGCAGCGGAGATCAACAACAACAGTATGTACGTGATGGTTTCCACCGGTGAGGCGGACATCTCAGGAGCTATACTGCGCATTTTGTACGAGAGAACATTTACTCTTGACTATGTCATGCCGATATGGCCGTTCAGGTATTTTATTTCCTGCATACTAAGCAAATTACTAACTACTAATTCTGGTCGCCCAAAGTTTAGACTTAACATTTATTGTTGCAATTTTACTCAGATCGTCTATCCGGCTTTAGCTGAATACGTATTTCATTGAAACTAGGAAATGTATAATAAACACGCAAATGTAGCAGGTTAATAAAGGCTTATTTCTGATAATTTCTGTGCTTCTTTTAGTTAGTTGATTATCACGTAAACAGGGAAGGACTGCATCTTGTTTTATTGTCACGATGCCCGAGTGACCAACTGATGTGGGGCTGGATGCCCGCTCGGAACAACTTTTGTATGATTTAATAGTAGACTTTTTTCATTGCCTGGTTGTTTGTGTATGGGTGATTTAAAAGCATCGGCGACACAGGAGAAATTCTTAAATCGAGGTCAAAAATCTTTTTTAAAAACCTTTAATGTATACAGGGTAGGCTTCACGTACTTAGCGGAGCGCGAGAGCAGCAGTAACATGTACTTGGAGCCATTCTCACCAGCTGTGTGGTGGTCCTGCCTGGCCATGATGGTCATCCTAGCCATGGTCGAGTGGATAACCGCTAAGTCACCCAAAGAGAAGGATGGGGCCTTGTATACTGTATTGACTACCTGGTTGCAGCAAGGTAAACCAATTGTATTAAAGCTCTAATCATTTGCTGATCTTAGGCTGAGATTCTGCATTTTAACGGCACAGTTACCTCTGTTGCCGATTAAGTTGACTGCTGCTTTTCATATCGTTGGTTCGATTTCCGCTCGTATCGGAGTTGTACGGGATCTAGTTGTTTGTGTATGTGAATTGGGTTGTTCGTAAAACGTACCCACGACACAATAGAGAGCTTATGGAATGTTTTTTTTAGACCGTCAACAACTTGACCGTCAACAATTAATCGTTTGACTGTTTTTTACTTTCTAGTATCTTACCTCTTAGGAAGAAGAAGTGGCAGGACAATCTCTATCATATACTATTGGACTGAATTATACTGGTTATGAAATTTTATAGAATTTGTAATATTTCTTGTACCGTACGAAAATCGAAAGCGACGCAAGGTGACGCAGCAGTCAAGGACTCAGGCACTGCGCCAACTGTTCCGTCAATTTGGCATTTGTTCTACGGTCATCAGTTTTTAAACAATATCTCGTTAATGGTTACCTTTACAAATGTAAATACGTATAATAACTATGGTCCTAGAAACTCAATAAAACACCCTTACGTAATATTTCTACCAGACGCCAGCGCAGTGCCCGAAGGTGGATCAGGTCGCTTTGCGTTTACGGTTCTATCAGTAAGTGCAATGTTGGTGCACGCGTACTACACGTCTGCCATCGTTTCTGCACTCATGAGCACCGGACGCGGTGGACCTGACTCCCTGAAGGCGCTCGGAGACTCGAAGTATGCTATCGGCTCGGAGGATTACGATTACATGCGTTATTTGTTCTTTAGGCCGTGGCTGGGGGACTGTACTGACTCCTGATATTGGTTAGTACTCCCGCGACCCCAACAGGAGTATAATTATGCTCACTTACATATTATACTAGCTATTGGCAATCCGTTGTGCCAACTGCTCGACTTTTTTGGTTGAACGCGTTCTTCTCAGGAATTACTGGTTCGAAATAATAACTTCAGAAATCCAACACGAAAATAATTTCTCATTTATTGAGAAAGGCATAAATAAAATAACGCTACGAGCAATAGGAGCCAAGCAGCGGGCGAAATCGTGGGGAATAGCTATCGATTGATAAAAACTGCATTAAAATTAGTTGCCGTAATTGAAGATTAGTGAGTCCTCAGAGGATTATTTTCTATTTAGCTACACATCGTTATAATCACAGGTGAAAACCACATGGGCCGATCCTAGACAACTACTTCTTGAAGAACAAAGACGATATGACCGTCCCAAACTTCATACCAGGAGCTGGAGCGGGGCGTGGAGTTGATCAGGCAGGGCAGCCACGCCTTCCACAGCGAGTACAACCAGATATACCCGCACTTTAAGACCTTCAGCGACGACCAGATCTGCAAGCTGCAGCATGTTGATACCATTCCTGAGGTAACTTGAAGAAACTGAATTTTTACTGAAACTGTGTTTCACTCATTGAGCTATTATTACTACGTATAGAGACGACACCACGTATCACAACTATGTCCCATCCAGGATGAGTGCGCGCGCCTATGTTCTTTCGCTTTTTAACAGCTTTGTGGCGTGCTCTAGGCGCGCGCACTCATGTGATGCGTGGTGTCGTCTCTATACGTAGTAATAATAGCTCAATGGTTTTACTAGAAAATTTCCAAACTTTTAACACAACGCGCTGTCGACCCGGGCATTATCAGGCGGCAAGTCACCCATTACCTACCGTCCGCAATTTCACGCCTACGGTGGCCCGAAATCACTTCGCAACAACGCATTATTGGACCTAAGTAAAAATAAACAACTTAACGGCGACATTGGAATGCTTTAGATACTTTCAGCGTAGGTGCCTTCAGCACTTTGTAATGTAAAATCACTTTTAAAAATTCCAATTTCAATTGTGTTGAAAATTAAATTATCCTTCTTTTTTAATCCAGGTTAATACCTGGATACAATCAACTAAGGACGGGCAGTGGACGGAAATTTTACGCACAGCCGGAGGATGGTTGCTCGAGACTGGTCTAGGGAAGCGTCTGGTTGCCCGCTTGCGAGTTCCGCAACCACCTTGCAGAGCTTCCCTACTCGCTGAGAGGGTTAAACTGGGAGATATTGCTCCGTTACTAGCACTGACTGTGTTTGGTGGCTTCTTGTCAGTAGTCTTGCTTGGTGTGGAGATCCTGGTTGCTAAAACAAGAAGTAAAAGGTTGCGGGAGGGTGATACTGAAGGAGATGAAGATGTTGATGATGTATCTGAAGTTGTTGAGTATGACGTTAACAATGTAGACCAGTGAGGATATGATCTTGTTTTGCAATAAATCAAGTAGAACATACACAAGTACAGTAGAGTATTAAGATCTTAATTGTCACACTTTTTCTTAATGCCTCATTGATTGAATAAGTACTGTTTCTCTATAATTTACTGTACCTGTAGTAGTAACAGACTGTAGTAGTAGCAAAGTAGCCTATAGAAATAAACACGTAATTACAATTGATTACCATTTGTTTTTCATTTACCTTGCACGTGATGTTAATGTTAAACTTACGGTCTAATTAAAATATTAAAATGAGCAGCACAGAGGTCACCTGGCACATGTTACTAAATTAAGAAAAGTTGCCACATTTTTAACGTTCAGACACCAACTTTACGTGGTGTATTAAAATATAGAAAAAAAACTGCAGGATTAAAATAAAAACCTAATATTATCTTAAACTAGAGACCCGTCCGTTCCGGTTCCGCAAAGGTGCTATTTTTACTATATTATGCATATGCATTATATACCTTCCTCTTGAATCACTCTAATTTAAAAAAAAACCGCATCAAAATTCGCTGCGTAGTTCTAAAGATTTAAGCATACATAGGGACAGACGGAGAAGCGAACACGACTTGTTTTATGCTATCTTGTGATGCGATATGTAACACCGCAGGTCACAAAATCTTTATAAAATAGAATTGATGGATCTACTTAAAAATAATTTCCAATTAAGGTTACGAATTCTGCTAATCAGTTGCTTGGTGATCTCATCTAAAAAGTATGAAGCAGATAGGATGTGCAGTCTGTCACTCTTGTAACCATTTTTTGGGAGATAATTTAATGAATCGTCATGGCCTGGGGTTAGGTTAGGTTAATTTCTTCAGCTCATCAGCTGCTCTTTGTAGTCCAGAACCACAGTGCCATTTTATAACAGTCCCGATCACATTCTTGTTACCTCTTACGACACAATGACACCAACTATCCAAAGATCACGGAATCAGACCACTAACGTTTCTCAGAACTATCTTATTTCCATTGAACCTATCTGTTTTACTATCCTCACGAACTTATCATCAATTAGACTTATCATCTTCATATCAGATCTTCTCCGAACAACATCACGTTTTGCATCAGATTACAGCTCAAATAATACTTTAAATATCATAGTAGCGTGAACAATGGAGTAATGTTGCTAAAAGAGTTATTGTAGATAGATCTTGGTATATTAGGGCAATCTATTTTAAATTCTATAAATGACCACGTACGGTTGAAAATCACAGTGACCTGTATCTGTTCTATGCCAAGTTAAAAGGAATTAAAAAGTGAGGTCTACTAGGGTCGCAGAAATGTTGAAGATACTACTACTGAGTGCGCTGTCGATAGGTTTTTGTTATGGAACTTCAAGCAATTGCCAAAGTTTGCACCAGTCACAGGTGAGTTAGTAAACAGTACCCCTAGCACGAGTTTTCACTATTTTACTTTCCAGTATTTACAGCGTTTCTTGTATGAAAAAATAGAACAGCGCCTCCGGTGTGCGAAGAAGGAACAATTTTTTTCCTTGAAAATTGTCAATTTGAAATTGTCAAAGTTCCAGTTTACTTTACGTCAAATACAGAAAACTCGTGCTGAGGGTACTGAGCTGAGTTTTTATTTAGATGTTTAAAAACTAGTTAGTATTATGCTGATTTATTTGTACCTTTTGGTAGACTTGTATAGAAAGGGAAATTTAAGAAACTGTTCTGTAACATTCTGATTTTTTAGATTGCACTTTTGTATGTGCAGTATCCAAAAAAAATTGTAGAGGAAGGTTCAAAATCTTGAATAAGGTCGATAAGTTTGATCAGTAGTTAAGTAAACTATGTATTATTTAATTTCTGTACAATTTTAACAAATAGTTAAAATGTATGGGATTTTAATTTAAAATAAAATGGGCTATTTAACTTAACAATTAATACGTCCGAAATAAAAATTATCACAAAATATTTGACCCGTATTTTTTCTTTTGTTACGTAAACCTAAATTAACGAAGATACAATGCTTCAAAAATCATAAAACGTCACTCAGTCGGTATATTTTTACAGGCGTTATGAACTTATGACGTCACAGGCCCCTACTGGTGAATATCATAGCGTGAATGTGAATGAAAACGTTTTGGTGAATTTCAAAGTGTTTTATATATATGTGAATATTAATTGATTTAAAAAAATAAATAAAAATACGTGTTCATTATTTTTCAATTCTCCATCTGGACTAAACATTTTTTCAATTTTTTTGAAGCGTAGGTTTTCATATAGTTATGCTCACTGTTTTATGTGTTTAATTAGATTCTGTGTTAAATATGTTTGATACATTAGAAAGGTCACTACTAGCTCAATAAGTAATTAATTAATTTAAACCTCAAGGTTCAAATTAACTGACCACTCGTTCTATTTATTGGACGTCTAGGTACCTAATACCTACTGCTAATTAAAACATGCTTACTTATAACAATAATGAATACTTCATTGTTCAAACAACCTTTGGTTATCTCAAGGTCAAATTTTGCTAAATCAGCTTATATTTAGCTGTACTTATTTACTTATAATTTCAAGGTTTCTAATTTGAGATTTTTATACATGTGAAAGTAACAAATCGACTTTAATATCTCCAATAACTCTACTCTTACTTTTAAGCCTTTGTCAAAAAGACAGGCGAAGCGAATGCGATCCGAAGCGTTTTTATTTGTAATGTATGGAATTGTTTGAATCCAGTCACATTGCAAAACAAAAGCGGTGCGATAGTCTATGTGACTGGCTTCAAACAATTCCATACATTACAAACTAAAACGCTTCGATACGCATTCGCCTCGCCGGTCTGTTTGACAAAGGCTTTATGGAATCAGTTTCAAATTGATTGGCTCGTTTTAACGTTCATTTTTTTTTCACAAGGTAGTAAGTACTTATTTTGGAAGATAATTTTCTATTGTTCAATACCCATGTCCCATATTTATAAATGTAGAGACGTTGCTTTTTTTTAATGTTACTAACTGGTCGTATTGTCAAGTATTCAGAAATCTATCAATTAGTCTCTAAGTTCTGATCAAATAATAATTGTTTTGATTAAGGTAGAGTAGTTGTCGCGGGACTTATTTCGATCACCGTGACCCCGGAACATAAAGGGCTATTGAAAGACACCGTGGATTTTAGTCACTACAAGTATGACAGTCCCTCTCGCCCTGCCCGTGGTAGGAGGACTCATTTGATGATTTTATCACGCAAACAAAAGGTAGACAAGTTTGAACAGAAGTTAAGCAGACTATTCGTTAAAATACCATACCTACATTATTTTATTAAAAAACTGTTAGTTTATAGAATTTTAATATTTATTAGTTTTACTACTGATCAAACACGGTTGTGCTACAAGAGGCACGAAAATAAATGTCTAAGGGCCAGAGCCTTTAGATGTCATAATTATTGTCACCTCTTCTTCTCTTGAACTTATACGTATATCTTTTATTATCTTGAGGATACTATTGTCTATAACATTAATGGTTTCAGTTTTCTTTAAAGATGGCGGCGCTGAACGAACGAATGAACCAAATGATCGGCGCTCTGTACTCCTCATGTAAGTATTATTATTGCTTGTACCAATATCTTAAGGGCCATTATAAATTTTATATAGGTATCGTATAAAATCCCCATCAAACAAAATTATCCGCAATTTATTGAATTCATTTGTTACAAAAAATGTGATAAATGAAGAACCCCTCGACCGATTTTGTACAAACTTCACATGCATATTTAAACCATCTATGTTCTATAAAGTCCCAACAAAGCCTAAAAATTTGGTTTGGATAGGTGAGCTCGTACTTGAGTTGTAAAATTACAACGAAAAGTGGCACTGATTTTTATATATATATTTTTATTTATTAAAACTTTAAGCACCACAAAAAAGTTACTTTGGCGGACTTAATGCCTGAGGCATTCTCTACCAGTTCACCAAAGGTAGTAGAGAAATAACATGGCAGGTGCACAAAAATATAAATTAACATACAAATCTAGGTTCTATGATAAATACACATATAATTTATTCATGATTAATTTGAAACGAAACGGTCCACATTTTTTTAACCTTTGCCCCCTTTATGCACACACTGAAACTTTACACGTACACCGGTAATTGTTAACACTAAACTAAATATGCAACAAATTTTATGAATACGAAAGTTTGTGAAGACGGATGGATGGATGTTCACTAATTTTTCACAGTACTACGGAACGTATTTATATAAAACTAACTGTTGACTGCTGTTCCACCCGCTACAACTCCCGTGGGAACATTAAATCGGGATAAAAACTATCCTATGTGTTAATCTAGGTTATAAACTATCTGTGTACCAAATTTCATCCAACTCCATTCTGTAGTTTTTGTGTGAAAGAGTAACAAACATCCATCCACACATACAAACTTTCACGTTTTTAATATTAGTAGGATCTTATAACCAGGGTCAACACATAGAATTATTACCCGTGCTAACATTTTAGAGTTACACGCGAGTTAAGTAAATCCAGTGGCAAATGCTAGTTATTAATTATTAAGTACCTGACCTTAAAATATTGTTGTGTTAACATTTCACAAGAACACGGCGTGGTGCCAGCTGACACAGCACTTTGTATGGAATGCTATTAATTAATTTGTTCAATCATGCGGTGACCAGATCAAAGATAAATAGTGACACACAAAAACTATTAATATACCTAACAACTTGACCGTTTTATTGTTCTGTTGTCATGTTTTATTTTGCCAGTTATTGTTAGTCCCTTCATATCTAGCCTTTTCCTTACTAGCATGGAGTCGGCTTCCAGTCGATCCGGATGTAGTTGAATAACGAGTTAAGCGACAACACACGTACCAAAAAATAAATTAAAAAAAAAAACAAAAAAAAAAACATTCATTTCAAAGTATGTATTTCCTTTCAGCGCCACTACTGCGGTCCATACAGCCAGCTACAACAAGCGCGCCATCCAACGACACGCCATCATCGTCCACTGAGTATACTCCAACAGCACCAACGACCACTTACGATCCTTCCACCTACAGCTACCTCTTCCCTCAAGTGATATATGTGCCTCCTTCCACCAATCCTCCTTCAACGAACCCTCCACCACCTGTAGCAACGCCTCCCACTGCTACTCCTACGCCGTATTACTCTTACGAAAGCCCACCGCCTGAACATCCTGCCCCACCAACTTCGCAGGCGCCTCGACCTTGGCCATACGGTTATGAGTATTCTTACCCGCAGTACGCGCCTCCTGCGCCTACTTGCCCTCCGCAATGTACGCCTTATCCTCATCCTTACCCGCCGACTCAACACGAATACCCTCCAACAGCGTACAAGCCGTACCCACCTCCTTCTGGTTCACCGCCGACGTATCCACCGGCGGCGCCAGCATACCCACCAGCGCCTGGTTACCCATCAGCGCCTGGTTACCCATCAGCGCCTAGTTACCCCCCAGCTCCTGCGTATCCACCACCTCCTTCATACGCACCGGCTCCGGCGCCTTACCCTCCAGCACCGGTGCCATACCCTCCACCGCCGACCTCTTACCATGTAGGTCCTGCTCCCTACCCACACGCGCCTGTTCCCTATCCTGCCACACCGGGTCACCCACCGTACTATCAGCCGGGATATCCTCCTGCGAGTTCGCCTCCACCATCTTATACAGCACACTACTCTAAACATCCTGAAAGACCACGATACAGATAAAGTTTTAAGAAGAATGAAATAAATTCATTATTTCATTTTGTACAAATATCTAGTGTAGAACTAATTATTCAATAAAAGTTTTGTTATTTATTTACTTCCTGTCTTTTATTTACGTTGTTGTTATACCGTTCTATAAATACCTAGCCAATGTTATTAAGTCCAAGGGTTTTATGAAAATAATTAGACAACAAGTAAAATCTTAATGTTGGTCATCAACTTACATAATTATTATGCAGTGAATATTAATTCCCAGTGGTATTATGATGCATTATGTATGAATTGACTTACTGGTTAACCTTTGGCCAGTATTCATTGCGTCAACATTGTCACATAATTGTAAATAAATGCTTATTTTGGGAAATGCTTCGTCAATGATTACTTATTTAAGAGAAACAACTATGCGACATGATTAACCAAATGTCGTAAAAAAGGCTTTGGGGGAAACTCGAGAAACGCGTAATAGAAATACACTGATTTATAATTTTATGTAGGTTTTAGAAACTGCCTTTTAAGTGCAAGCTAATCTGGTGCGCAAAAAGGGTGCCGAATTATTGAGCCTTTTAGATGACAAAAACTTGTTATATCATGAAAAAAATGAAAAGAAAAAAAATCCGAATACTTCCACAGACCCACTACTGCATACCTAAACATTTATATATAAAATAAAAAAAAACAATTTTGCATACCTACTGCTTTATCATCAACCACTAAGTAACGCATTTTGTAAAAAAAACACACTTGTTGCATTTATTGCTCAAGTTTAAAAAAACATGTCCTATCTTACATTAAAATTGTTACTTGGAAGGTTTCAAAACCATTTCCTAATTTAATGATAGTGTTACATATAAATGTATGTGTTGACGACGGAAGGGCACAACTTGATCACCATGGGCCTCTTGTACATAATCATCGGCCTGGCCATCCAGGTAAGTTCCACAAAATTTATGAATGAATGTTTAAGCTAATTCCAAAAAATATGCCCGTTCTAAAACATTGAATTCCTTTCTATACAGTTTCTCAATCAGACCAATCATTTTATTAATTTTGCTAATTTTAGGTTTATTTTTATTGGATAGTATTTGTATTATAATTTTCCATTTCAGGGTTCCTTCACTTTCGCCAATGAAACCTGCAGTGAAGAACATGTAAACAGTGGAGAAATTACTTATAATGAGACGGAAGTAAACGATGAAGCGTTACACACCGGTCAGAAAGATTGGATTGATTTCTTTTTCCTTCCTGACACTCACTTGTATCCTACCTCTTCAGTCGCCATGATGACTCAAGCTACCGACTCTGAAAAATCAGTTGAAGAACAACTAGATGAAATCAAAGAAATCGCACAAAAGATCACTCTTGCTCTTCGGGCCGAGATGGCCAATTTCGTTTCTTATGCAATGAACGGTTGTGACAAGGGAGAAGCTGACGAGGAAGAAGAACACGACAACAAGCTACGTAAGAAGCGATCAGTAGAAACTCCTATGGCTAGCACAAAGATGGTAACAAGACTGCTTAAACACATCAAATCCAACAACGAATTCCAGAACATTGCTATAGACAAAATGATGACCGCTCAAGAAATCGCTGACAAATATGGAGTTGAATTCAGTCCTGATACAGAAATCCTCTCTGACCTCGCTATTGCTGCCAACCAGCAAGCTAATGAAATGAACTCACTGTTACAAGAGTCTTTAGAATCGAAGAACATTAGCCAGAAATATGAACATGGAGCATCAAATCAAGCTCAGAATGTTCACTCCGTCCAATATCCTGAACAGAAACCTGTTTCTAATGCTCAGCCAGCAGTGAACCATCACCATCACGTAGACTCCTACCCAAGCTACGATTACTGTTACAACTATCCCTACGAAACCCAGATCCCTCCTCCCGTTAACAACTACAACAGTCCTCCAGTGAGCAAACGCCCTAATTTCTACGACACCGTGTCCTACGCCCCCCAGGAATACTCCTACTGTTCCATGGAACCTGTAACTTCTGCGTCAACTATCATCATGCCGTTCGAAGAGTTTGTAGAGCCTGAACCAGAATTATTTGGGCAAGATCTTGAAGAGACTATTTCATCCAAAGTTTACGTGGATCGTGGAGAGGAACCAGGTTCAGCAACTGTCAACCATGTCATGACTTACACTGTAGGGGAAAAGTCTTACTTTAGAACTCCCGAAATTGAAAGGCTACCGCAGCAAATGCAGTATTGTTTCTTCCTGATGTAAACTTGAATCTAGATTGTAGTTATTATTATTGTTTTGTAAATAAATTGTATTTTATTGCAGCCCCAAGCTATGCACATAATTCATGGTCAAAATAAAATGATGTGACTGAGCTGAGATACTTATTCTTTTAATAAGGTTACCATTTATTTCATTTTATAATATAAAATAATATCGCCCATAGAATACTCAAACACCGCTAAAAGTTATTGGCATTTTAAATTATGCGCCATGAAACTGAATTCTTTAAAACAATGAGGCATGAAAATAAAAACAAATTTCGACTTGCGTCAACTTTAATAGATTTAAATAAATATCCAAACATATTTACTAAATCTTAATCTATCTTATCATTAATGTTCCTTTGGTTACATTTGGCACTTGGCGTTTTGACTGGTGCATTCATATCCCTTCATTTTCTAATAAAATGAAGAAGAATGCGCGAGTTTTTGGTAAATATTAAAATTATATTATAGACTATAGTAATAAATACATTATATTTGGTAACAAAATAGTTTCAATATGGTTTTAATCATAATATTGTGACAGAAAAGGCACATTTATTGCATTGGCGTAGACAGTGCTTTACCAATAATTATTGTTATAACTGAGATTAAACAAATTGTTAGTATAATTTATATTCAATATAATATTTGGTTCACATTCTGCAGTTCTATATTCAACTTTTCTTTGGTTACATATACAAAGTAACGTTAACATTTCTCTATTGGATATCTCTCTTTCATAAAACCAAATTATAAAATTAAATTAGGTGTGCGTAACAATATCAAATATATTTTTATTTCGTTTTTCAAACCAACTTTAATACATTGCCTAGGCACCATCTGACAAATAACCGCTACTTCCATATTTATTATTTATAAAAACGCCAAAATATAAAACAAAAATTCCGTCAAATTTAATTCCTAACACCTAACTAACATTTCCAAATTGTCGCTTCCCACACAATAATTACTAACTAATTTATTTATTTTTAGAATTTGTACAAGATTTTTACACCAAAAACTTCAATATTCCAAAATCAATTAACTTAGCTTTACAAAAATAGCGGCTGTATGGTCATAGACTACATCTGTTTCTAAGAAGAAGAAGAAGAGAAAAAAGAAGTTTTAATTTTGAAAGACCTCAAAATGTTCCATAACCATAGAGCCACTGTAAATTCACCACTTTTTTTTTAATTCCCCATAAAGGCGGTATTATTGACAGATGGTGCGCGTTCCAGCGACGCGGTCGCTCATATCTGTCGCATGTAGTCAGCGGGCGGCCTTGTCTTTACAATCACTACCTATCGCTCGGCGTCAGATAGCCAGCTATCTGTGAGCGTAGTAAGCACTGTAAGCGCTATTGTGGCCCGAGTGGGGCTGGTAGCTGAAAAGATACAAAGAAATTATTAACAAACATTAAAAATAAAATAAAAAAAGAGTATTTACGCGTGGGTCATTCAATATGCCAGTTTTGCTTGCAAGTGGAGTCAATAAAATTCCGTGCAACTCAAATGACTAGTTATTGCACTAAAGGCATAATTGCTTTTAAAAAACCTGAAGGCGTTGGCCACTGGAGGCGTTTAGACACGACAGTTTATTAGTGTTGTGTATAACACTCTGACTCATTTTACAGGAAACTATTTTGAAACATTCATTCCCAAGCATTTTCCATTAATATAGAATTATATATTTTGTATAAATAAATAAATGTATTTATTTAGTATTTCATATTATATATGAATAATAGTACATTATGATACAAGTGCGGTAAGTTGATCATTACAGCCGAGGCGATATTGCTCGCACGAGCCCGTAGGGCGAGTGCTATTAGAAAGCAGAGGCTGTAATTATCAAACCGCACGTATGTCATACGACGTTTTATAACACATTTGTGAGGAAATAAATAAAACTCGGACTTTATTAAACGAATAAATTCATTATTACTTGACATCTGTACCCCTAGCACGAGTTTTCACCATTTTACTTTACAGAGTTTTTCCAGTATTTACAGCGTTTCTTGTATGAATATATGGAACAGCGCCTCTGGTGTGCGAAGAAGGAACTAATTTTTTCATTGAAAATTGTCAATTTGAAGTCGTCAAAGTTCCAGTTTACTTTACGTCTCAAATACTGAAAACTCGTGCTGACGGTACAGTACTTATTAATAATTTCGTGCAGGTCTACGGTAGACTCGACCGAAACCTAACCTGAATAATAAAACATTAAAAAATAGAGATTTCGAGTCGACAACATATATCCGCAAAATTCGGGTTGAGGAGTATTTTGTAAAATTGTAATGGTTTTCTTTCAAGACAGATCGCAGCCGCCATTTTTGACATCGGTTACCAAGTTGAGAAATTCGCGCATCAACGTCTTATGTTTATGGCAAAGGCACAAAAACAGCCAGTATTACTAATAAAGTAAATTAATACTTTTGTATTTTTGTTACGGATAAATGGTTGTAATTAAATGTCAAAATTAATTAAATTAAAGAATTAAATGTTTTTTTATTATTATTTTATCTCTCAAAGTTAATTTTATTCATAAATGTTGACCACTTTTCTGACATAAAAACTCTTTGCTAAGATTTAAAAAAGTACCGTTCGTTTTAGACGGAACATCTTGATGCGTTTTACATTACCGCACTAGTGCGTAATATGGTACATTACAATACTGATAGTGGTGCAGTAATAGTATATTTTGCAACGATTGAATAAAGAGCGGATTTAAAGCGAGGGCCATTATATGAATCAAGAGCAAGCGAAGGATTTTAATGACTGAATCACGACCGTAGGGAGTGATTCATGATGATTGAATCACGAGCGAAGCGAGTGATTCAAGTATTTAAATCCTGAGCGACGCGAGTGATTCAGGCCCTCGATTTAAGTCCGTTTTATTCAAGAGTTGCAAACGATACTTTGTACCATGACTACGAGAAAAAGAAAGATTTGAGCGATAAAAGATATTCAACGAAACAAAATAAAGTTTTTTTTAATACCTAAGTCTGCTCCACACACACGTGGGTGCGAAGTAGTCCAATCGCTCGGTCACTACGCCAACAAACTGACGTTAAAATCGGAGCAATGGTTTGAATTAAGGGTAATTTTCATATTAGCAAGGGGGTTGCCATCATTGTAGCTTTTTCGAGGAGGAATGGTATAAAAGACCTTTTACGAGCAAATGTGTTATAAATGTAATTATATTATACATGTTTCATCACATGAACTGACCGCACAGGATGCGCGTGCGGCGGGTAGAGCGGGCCGCATGCGCTGGGTTCGGCCGCGTAGGGCTGCGCGATCTGCGGGCACGGCTCCGCCGCCGACGACTCGCGCCGCCGTGCACCGCCGCGCTGCTGACTTTGTTCGGGGGGACTGGAAGAGAAAAAAACGAGAGAATGAATATCAACAATTTTCCGAAAAGACCTGTTTTGAATTCTAAATGATTGCCAAGTGGTCAAAATACGACAATCATTCAGTAACATTTTAGGCTTTCTCCAGTTCTTATCCATATCAACGTAAACTGTGCCACATTTTATACTCCTACTGCGTTATCGTATTATGGGATACAAAGTTTTTGTTATACGTCTTAATATACTTAAACCTTACATAATATTACTCTATTACTGGCCAAGTATTATCCAATTACTAGGCAAAAGTCTCCCTCCATTCCTCCCAATGACCACATTTTTTTTTCAGAATATAGCAGAATAATGACTAAGAATCAGTAGTAGTTTATCATCCATTAATAATTGTGACCGGCTCCTCATCTTGGATTATGACATAATCCATCTCACGTAGAGAACGCTTAATGGTAGTGTTGTGAAAACATTATAGGCTCTTTACAGAAGTATTTTTAATAGTAACTTAATTATACTCGGATAAATATATACGAATCTTAAGCATTTCAGGTCATTATTCAAATAATGACAAAAAATCTTAGTTCCAACGATGATGGAAATATCTAAAAAATAATTTTGTTTATACTGACACTGGAAACCGACTCAAATGCATCTATAACTCGAAACAAGCAAAATCGTCCCGAGAAATGAAACCATTTTATAAACGGACTTGTATCACTAATCATCTTTCGTGTCCAAATTAATGAGTGGCAACTATCAACATATGATCCACATAAAAAAACAATAATAATGGCTTCGCCCGCCCAGTAGGCGGGGTCGTATTACTTCGCGTTAATTCTCTATTTTGACAGCTCACGACAAATGGCACTGATATGTCAGAATACGTCCCTCTCGGAGTTATTAATCGATGGTACCAGGAAGTAGGACAAGGAAAAAAGTTTATGATACTTTTTGTCCCCCTCTAACTGTTTGTGCATGTGTAGATTGAGTTTTCACAGAAGTGTGGATAATTTATCACTTAGTTTAATTGCTTAGACGACAAGTTGGTCTTGAATTTTTGTCAACGGTTATTTTTTTGATAGCTTATGCATATGGCATAAACTCTGACTTACGAAACAAGAGTTTATTAATATAACATACTCTATTTATTATGACAATTCATCACTGTCTATACCACCATTGGCGAATCCCACAACAGTCAATCTCCCTAAAACAGATTTCCTACACGATTGGCTGACCATAGACCACACAGTTGCTATAAACAGTACATAAAACGTATGCAGTTTATCGTACCATGAAAATAATGGCTGGCAGGCTAGATTTATGGCCACACTGGTAGCCAATGCAGTGGGCAGGATGGCCGTTACCGAGGCAGGCTATAAACAAGGAGATCGTATGCGCGGGAGCAGTGTTTATACTGTACAGTCAGTAAGAACATACTTTGGACTTTTATGACTGAGTAAGTCAGTTTGAATGTGGAATATAAACAATATGGATTATGTTCTTTTTTTAATTGAAAAAGTAATGTTTTAAATGTCTATGGTAGCAAGTCGTAAAAGTAAATTGTAGAAAAACAAAAAAAGACAGTTTTTGACAGGCATTTTTGACGAATTACAATATTTCTGAGATACAATCTGAGTTAATAATATAATACTTACTACTATTTCGTTTATGCGATTGTTTCTGAATATAAATATAAAGTATTAAAAATAGTCATAATTGATCTATTACAAGCTTTATTTATTCGACCACTAAACATTTCAAAATCAAAGAAAGTTAAAAAATCTTCTAAAAAAAACCCGAACCGTTTTGCACCTGTCTGTACAATTTTATATAAAATGCATTCTTCCACTCCCGAAGTAAATAGATAAACATCTGGAAGATCGAATGTTTATAAAATAATTAATCTTCAAGTGAACGCGCCGCCTCCCATCGTTTGATACAAACCAGGTGCACGGGTTTTAGGTACGGAGCTCTATTTACTTTGTATTAGTTGCTTTATATAAGGTAAACTCTGCCTAATCTTGCTATTCATAGAATTCTAGCAACTGCCGGCGAGTTCTTTCGCGTGATATTTTGGCCGTCAACACATCGCGACGTATCCTATTGCCCTAATACGTTATTGAGGCATAGCCATTGAGATATTATTACTACATATAGAGACGACACCACGCATCACCACTGTGTCCCATCCAGGATGAGTGCGCGCGCCTAGAGCACTCCACAGAGCCTGCTGTCAAACAACTGAATGGACTTGTGCGCGTTGTCTCATCCTGGATGGGACACTGTGGTGATACGTGGTATCGTCTCTATACGTAGTTATCATAGCTCAATGGGTATAGCGCACTGCTTAACGGTCCTTATCCCCGGGTTTGATCCTGCCACGAAGAAAAATCTTTTTGTATTTTTTCAGATTTTTGGAGCACAATTAGAATAACTCGTTTACTTTTCTTTTGTTTTACCAAATTCTAAGGTGTAACTCGTGTATTTCTAGCTATTAAGGTGTAACATTTAGTCATATGTACTGGACCGGTAATTATAGGAAATCTTGTAATCCACCTATGTTCTTCTTTCATTATCAGTTCCTTATATGAACTCAGCTCATTACATTACGTATTTCTTTTACAAAGATCTTATTCGTGGTAAATAACAGCTGATAATTCTTTGGATCGTTGTTGGAAAACTATTTCAGTACCAAGTAAAAAAATCAGAATACAGTATCCAATATTAAAAATAATGATTAAGTCAAAGACATGTTTAAAAATAGAAAATAAAGGATGCAACCTAAATAACCACAAAGGTAAATAATTAACATTAAAATTGTTCCAAATCACGCACTTCAAACTAATTTACTGGAAACAGAAAAGTATATCTAAAACAATAAATTTTAAGGTTAGAATCACTTTTTTTATTTTGGCGGGAACGGGAAACGAGCCGTGTCCGCCATAACTGTCGTGCGTAACTCTTTACTCTATGGGCACGTCGTAAAAGTAAATTGTCACCGGCTGTTGAAATGAGTTCCGAAGCGTCGCATGCAAACTTTGTAAATAAATTGATTCATAGCCCTGCTGTGGGGCGCGGGAGAAATGTGGTTACGTTTACCAGACCGTTAATGTCTCGTTAATTTCTTAAGATGGTCGCATGTCACAATATGGCGCAGTTACACATTATGGAATTGTTTTAAAAGTTTTAAGGGGTTTATTTGTGATCCAAATTAGATCATCCGTCCCAAAAATCTTTTCGGCTGAACACATCATCTTAACATAGGGATAAAATGTGAAACTCACCAATCATCGGGGTCGCAGTCTCTAAATCCCTTCGCAAAGGGATTGCTCGCTATTTTCAGTTGCGTTATCTGTAAAAACAAGAAATTACAATTTATACTGGGTTGTGAACGTGGGATAGGTCCATGTAAAATACTAGCACATATTCAGTTGCATTTGGTTGGATTGGAACTACGACGATATATTACTAGACTCCTAATAACAGGCGACCGATGTCTGTCAACACATTAGCCAAAAAAGTCTTATATCCGTCTTATTTCGACCACTCCTGTGAGCCGTAAACATAACTTAAGACAGAACTGACCTACCCCGTCCCCCTCGCTAGTACCTCAGCGAGTTGACAGAATAGTTCTTGTTCCTTAAATCGTGCATGCGGAGTCTAGTAATATATCGTCGTTGGATTGGAAACTGATCCCACCATTTGAGAAATACTTTTCAGGAAGTCGCTTCTCAGATTTTACAAGTTGGTTAGTAACGATCATATACTCACCCTATGGTTCTGGTAAGCCGTGACGGCGGTGAAGCCGGTCTCCGGGAACACGAAGGTGCGGTGCGCACTGCTCTGACCCTCGCCGGGCAAGTACACCACGTGCAGCCGCGGCTGGTAGCGATGCATCGAGTTCAGGATTATCTGAGGTAAGAAAAGAAACAGTTTAGTGCTAGAGACATGGATAAAACTAATCAGAATAGTAATAGTCAGTAAGCACAGTACCTAACAATAATATATTACTGTACCGTCAGCACGAGTTTTCAGTATTTGAGACGTAAAGTAAACTGGAACTTTGACTACTTCAAATTGACAATTTTCAATGAAAAAATTGGTTCCTTCTTTGCACACCAGAGGCGCTGTTCCATGTTTTCATACAAGAAACGCTGTAAATACTGGAAAGTTGCTGTAAAGTAAAAGATTGAAACTCGTGCCAAGGGTACAGGTCTAGAAATGTAAATGAACATAATGATTTTTTTTTTTCATAAAATATGACAACAAGCTTATGTAGTCCGCAAAACCTGAGGTGTCCATCCATTTTACCAAGAATAAGGTAATTCGGATATGCATTGAAATGGACATTGTCATTAATACCAAAGGTGCATCAACAGTTTCCAAACCCAAAAGTGGTGACCCAGCAGTTCTGGGACCTGGGTCCGGAAGCTGTACTACCCAGTTGCATAAATACTCACGTGTCCATTATCATCGAGCTGGTTGTTGGTGAGCTTAAGCTTGTCGAAGGAGACCAGCTGGCGCATCCAGTTGGAGCCGGGCGCGGGTGAGTCCGGGTGCACGTGGATGCGCGGCGGCGACACCGGGTCCGCTTTACCCGCCACCACCCAACTTGAACTATAATACAAACAGTTATGCTTAACTGGTATGCTTTACTTTAATGGTCATAAATACGGAATCGGATGCGCAGGCGATATAATTATAAGAAGGAGAAAGCGTCAACTAAAATATTGAATTATCAATTATGAATTACATTGTCCTTCTTTACTTTGGGGATTTCATGCATGAAAGAAAAATTTAAATTATAATCACCAATTACAAGAAAAAGATGCTTTCATAATATTCTATGATTCTTAAACACATTTAAAACTCGAACCTAGAGATATTCCACATTGGGCAACTGTCACCTGCGAAAAAATTTGCCAGGAGCCTTATGTGGCAAAGATAAAGTGCCAGTAGCTCAGGTGCCACATCAGCCCCTATATGGAATACCTCACACCCGAAGTCACCAATCACCAGTAACCGACTACTGATAAATTGCATAATTATGTAATAATAACAGTATAATCTAGCTACCTAAAACATTACATACCTGTGGAAAGCATATCGATATCTCTTGTCGTCGAGAGGCACGAAGTCGACGAGCAGCAGATAGTCGGCGTTTGGCAACAAGCCTGACAGCCGAGCCTGCAGCGCCGGGAACATGCGCCGACCTGCCTTGGTCACGATCATCTCCGTGCCCAGCTCGTGAAAGCTGCGCCAGAGTGCTGATAGTTCTAACGTGGCTGAGCAGCGCGCCACCGCAGGGTGGAGACTCACGTTTTGGTTCGACGCCTGGATATGAAGAGTTTGTCTTAGATGTTATTGGGGAAAGTTTCGTGGGTATTATATTTCTGAGTAAAAGCTCTGCACCAGCAGTACACACTTTCTATATTGACTTTATGTATCAAAATCGCGTCAACTAAAATGTTTGGATTTCTCTCTGTGATTCCTAATCGTAAGGAAACACCATGCCGTTGTGACCGGGATCAGCAAGTCAAAATAAAGTACTGAATGTTGCAGACACCTGTTCAATGTTTACTTGCTTAACAGCGAACTTTGTAGCAATCTTCACCTGTCTCACATCGAATAAATGCCAAGCCTACGTTTTACAGATAAACGTCTTTATAGCAGCAACATTTCTCCCAAAAACTAAAAGAGTATACTGCAGACATCAGCTTGCCAGCAAAATGATTAAAAACAGACCATATAAAGTTTATGATACCGGCAAACTGTAGTTGAATTTGCTTTTTGGCCACTAGTTACATAGCTAAATTACTATTATACTCTACCAAACTCGCAAAAAATCCAGTGTTTTTTTAATTTACCTGTACACGAGGCGGCTGCGGCGGCGGCGGCGCGGACGCACCCGGATCTCGACATGTGCTTTCACTGAGCGCCTGCAGTGGGGAATATGTGCTGCGCGCGCATACTGAATTCTGCCAGAAAATAATCATCATCAATCACATTAGAAACCTAATTTACTATTGAACATCATCTAAGAAGAATATCAAATGAAACGAAGCCCAACATATTATTAAGGAAATAAAAAATCTGCCGGTGTAGCAGGACTGTTTAACCCTTAATTTGGCACCGTAAAGTATACTTAACATAACTTTTGAAAAAATCTAGATGTCAAATTTTCTTCCGTGATTTCAAATTTTATGGGCTAGGAATATTTCAATGATAGTTAATTTTAGCAGAAAAAAGTTTCTACCGGCCTGTCAATATTTTCCTTGACAGTAGCGAACCAGAAAGGACAATGAGACAATATCATCTGTGAGCCATAAATGTAAATATTTATTTTTGTTGGGTTTTGGTCTAGTTTTGATACATATTTTGTTATTTCTATTTATTTATTGTGTAATCAATAGGTTAAAAATATAAGAAATCCATTCTTCATCTGGATATGAACACGAGGAGTCAGTGAATTTGATTGTTAAGTATACTCAACAAAATTCGATGGTGAGTAATCTTGTTCTGTAAAGTATACTCAACAAATCTGCATGGTGAGACTTATTGAAATAGCAGTTTTAGCACTTTTTCCAATGAAATGATGCATTCTCAGTCAGGTAATTGATTCCCCTCTACAATTTACACAAATTTTGGCTTTTGCGCCACCAGTGCCACTACCAACATGTACTACAGCTACTAGCAAATCGTCGGAGACAGAAAGGCTGTGTTCTGTCTCCACTTCACTTCACTTAACCTGATCCAGATAGCCCCTGTACCCAAAACGACAATGTAATCAAGTTTAAATGGTCTCATAGAAGTTTCCTTCATTGTGCGGAAGTAGATCCAGAAAACTGCGAAAGCTCTAGGGTCCCGATAGAAAGAAAGAATTCAATTATTTCATCGATTTCAGTTCTGACAATCTGTTTGATGAAATTTGTGCCAAAACTAATGGTTACTTATGGTGTTAACTAAGTGAAAATTGTTTACTACATAGAAATACTGCATGTAAACATTATTTTATATACATATTATATAATTTTATATACATTTTAATTCTTTAGACATAGGATTTTGTTAAGTATACTTTACATTCTGTTTTCAGGAAACCCTTCATGAAATATTTTTTTTATTATTTTTCCCGTAAAGTTTGAATGTATATTAACGCAATATATTAACGCCAACTTTCTACTTCAACTTTTTTGGTCTTGCCAAATTAAGGGTTAACCAGTTTATCGTGATCCTAAAACGCAAAAGAGCAATTGAAGGAACACGGTGGATTTATGGTGCACTAACAGTCCCTTTGGCTTCTTCCAGGACAGTAATTTACCATACAAAAAAATGACGGACGATGAATATGATAAATATTATGATTATATTTTTTTTTATTGCTTTTTTTAATACAGGGCTCTTGCCTGTGAGACGGGGTGAGCTGCAGTCTACCACACAAGCTTACAGAATTTTTGTGTGCAGGGCAGTCACTGTAAACTAGTATTATAAACACGTCGACATTCCATCATTATATGACCCATCTTATATGGCAGAATAATATTAAACTGGGTCAAGTATAGTTGATGTAGTAATTTCAGTGGGAATATTCCAAATTTACGTTAAGTAAAACTGCACTTGGTCGTGGGACTAACGAATTACCGTGACCCCGTAACGTAAAGGGCTATTGAAGGACACCGTGGATTTTAGTCAGTACCAAGTCTGACAGTTCCACCCGATCTGCACTGGGTGGGAAGACTCAATCGATGATATTACAACGTAAAAAAAGTGTGGTCTCGCAATGTTGACTGATGTAGTAATTTAAGTGGAAATGTTCCCTAGGAAAGAAAAATAGCACTTACATCTCTGATGGGATGGTGCAGCGGCGGCAGCACGGGGAGCTGCTCGTGGTCGCGCCCCAACCGCTCCACCAGCGACTGTGAAAGCGCGAACCCGCCGCGAGGACATCCGCTTGATGGTACGACACCTGCAGAATAAAGATACTGTTGAGAGGCTGTCAAAGCTTTTATTTCAATTGGACCAATTAGGGCGCCTTCAAATTATGTCGCAAGCAGCGCGGCAGAAGCACATTCCTTTACATTTTATATGAACAGCCGCGCATAAGCAGCGTCTATCGCGCGACTGTCGCCCAAATGTGAAGGCAGCGTTAGGTTCAATTTACACCGAGACGCGACACTGCGCGCATATAGAGCAACTGCAAATGTAACTTTATATACTAGGTACACAAAAAGATACACACTTCCAATATCATCTTTTTACGTCACATTGTGTCACGGTGTGAACTGCCCTAACAGTTACACACACTTCAGAATTCTCAAAAGAAAAACGTTAAAAAATTAAGTTTTCCTAATCATGTAATTAGCCTGCAAGGCTTCTTAAAAAAAAAAAACACAAAAATGTTGCCACAGTCCCAGTCTCTTTCTTTCTTTTTCCTTTGAGGATGTCCACCCTCTGTGTGACTTAATTCAGCAGCCTCTGGGAAAATCACAGGGCTCTGACACGGCTGTGAACTTTTATTTTTATTTTACATGTCCAGGTTTTCCTGACGATGTTTTCTGTCACCGATGTCAGTAGTGATCAAAATAAACTTAGGGAGATATGAGTTGAAAAAGATACATTGGTACCTTGAACTCGCAACTTCGTGCATGAGAGGTGAGGTGCTCAACCTCATAAATAAGACCATTCGTACACAACGCGATGCAACTCTCCGATACCTTACGACTTTGGTATCCATTAACGAGTGCCTGATACTAACTGAAATTACCGTCGAAAACCAATTTCAAGTTGATCACGAAATAAAATTCATAAAATAAAAGTAATGTTATTAACATTTTATTATATTGAATGTGACCTACACTTTGCATACTTTATCACAATTTTTATTATTTTGTTCGACATTTTTTAATACTTCCTAAACAATACTAATACCTAATAAAAAACATGAGACTTTTATATTAATTAATTAACTTTTACGTAGTGATTTATGTGTCTATTTTATTGTATCATTTGACATTTAAATAGAAGAAATAAGTAATAACCGTTGAAATGTTGTTGACCTTTAATTAAACTTATTTTGTAAACATTTAATGGACCTAAGTGGCAAGAAAGGCAAAGTGGCAGGCCCGGAGGAGTGAAGAGATGACGAGAAGAGCTTGACTCAATTGTGCCGGTTGAGCCTGCAATCGCATTAGAAAGCGCGAAAGGCAAATAAAAATAATTGAAAAAAATTGCATATTTCGTAAGAAATTATAAATGTAATGTGTACTTAATTAATAAAAACTTACGTATTCAATTTTTTTTTAAATAAATCTGTGGCACTGCACTGAAGATTATTTTAAATTGTACAGTCATCGGCAGATCTGACTAACGTACAGTTACTAACTTATAATAAAATATGATAACAATAAATATGTATTTCATCGATAAAAACCATTTCGTTCTGAAACAACTAAGTAATCTATTTTTCTTTAGAGCTATAAATTATGATAAAATATAATTCTATATCAAGGCATGTTCATTCCGTTCAGAAAAAATAGAATCGGCCTAGTGCGAGTCGAATTCGCATATTATTGTTCCGTATCATGTCTGTTTTATGGGAAAGGTTTTTAAGTAATTGTCATTGGAAAATAATAGAGCTGTGCTGGTAGAAGTATTGGTCGGATGCAATTTGAGTGCATAAACACGTAAAGAAGAAGATTATAGCCGCAACAGAAATACCTACATCATCTGTGAAAATTTTAACCGTCTAACCATCATGGTTGATGAGATACTCATGAACCGTGATTATTACGACAGTTTAAAATTTTCAGTGGAGGCGGCTGTCCGTCCGTCCATATGTCTGTCCCCAGTGGGTATGTACGGAACTTTAAAAAAGAACCAGCCTTACAGTACTTACATTTGATGTGTTACATTAAGGTTATATGTCATATCACCTTGGTATGGCAACACGACTTCTTCTTTGACTTCAGTTAGTATCGTTGCTTTGGTAACCCACCCAAAGTTAGATCTAAATAAGTATTGCTTAACCTTGCTCATCCATCCAAAGACAGACCTCGTTAAGTTTGCAACTATGTAACGGCTCTCTCTACATGTCCGCGCTCATTGGCAAATCAAGTAGATGAATTGCACTACCGTTTTCAAACACCCGCAAAAGCGATTGGAAAGATGTTACCCATTCAAAAATGCGATTTATTTTTTAGATAGTTTATTCAACCCTTACCATAAGGATGATGTTTTAAGACTACAGAAACATTGTCATGAACTGACCGTTACCTGCCGACAATGATTATGAATAGCGATTAATTTTCCTGGTAGTGGGGGGAGGGGAAAGATTGATTCTATCATACTCCACACTTAAATATAAGTATAGGGGCCTGTTCGGTATCGTTTTCAGATAACTCAAGGATGAGGATTCATTTCTGTAGAAAACTTTTTGACATACAACACAAAAAAAAACATAGAGTAAAATTCGTGAAACTGAATAACCTCTTTTTTGGATTAACTTAAATATCTTTAAAAATATGAACTGAAAACCATGTTCATCTTATAAAAATGAATCATTTGTAGCAGTGCCATCATTACGAGTAGTTAAAAAAAATGCTGTAGCATCAGAGAGGCACGTGGCAATCTATTGACTCTTCACGTTACTATTGTGATGATTTTTATTACAAAATAATACCTTAATTATTCCTAACCTAAACTTACTAAAATACATTACCATTTTCATACGTTATCTACTTGAAAGTTCAAGACACTGAAGCAAACATTACAAGCTATACACACACTTCAGTCAAAACCACATTTGGACACATAAAACCCAACACTAGTGAAAAAAAAATAAACAGTCCCATAAAAACCGTAAAGCGTCCACCCGAGCGCGGACATCTCACTCAACTAATTGCTATAATGGCGGGAAAACTCAAAACGCGTCCAAAATGGCGGCAATAATTTCATCGCATGGTGTCAAGACGGGGATTATAAATAAGACGGGTGATGAAAACTATACTTACGTAGAAACGACAATGATCTTAGTTTTATTTTAGTGGTTATTAAGGTTTATTTTTGTTGGAAGTACGGAGTAAAAATAAACTTATAAGGACTGTAACCTAATTCATAAAATTTTTAAATTACATCTACGATTGAATGAAGTAAATTAAAGTTTTTACACAATATGCTTAGAAACGGAAAATTAAAGATACCCCGAATTTAATTCCCGTCATAATAAAGGTATCCGAAACAATCAGTCAGCAATTTAATAATAACGTGAGACATTTTTATTGTAATCATAACAACCGCGCGATGTCCCGGTGCATGTAATCGGAAACGATAAATTTTTCGCATACGCGTTGAAAAACGCGTAATTGTCACTTTATGAGTTATTTGTGTGGTGCCACAGGCGCTAATGTGGCGTTCGTGTATAAATCAACAAGAAATGTTGCATTAAGAATTTTTTCGCTCATATTTTCACAATTATGTTGTTATATTTTGACAATGGGATTCAATAATACAACGTTGACAAAATGAATTAGTCATTACCCTGTAGGAAGTGTTTTGTAATTTATATGAAACATAGTTAACACAAGGTTGGTTCAGGAATATGATGGCGAGAAATTGTACAAGGCGATGACAAAAAATTTTCATCTCTGCCCCATTTCAGCGCAACAAAATAGTGACAAAATTTATGACCAGCTGTAAATCACATATCTATAGTTATCACTTGTTGGGGATATTCTTCAGGGATATGATAGCGAGAAATTATACAAGGCGATGACAAAAATTGTTAATCTCTGCCCTATTTCAGCGCAACAAAATAGTCACAAAATTGATGACCAGCTGTAAATCACATATCTGAATGGCAAATACCGTAGACCCATTCATTCAGTGGGTATAATTAGACGGATCGATTAAATGTGGGCCGATAGTTTGTTGGACAATAAATATTGATGGCATGGACAGCTAACGCAAGGTAGGACGTTTGTTCCACTCCAGTTGCTATAATATTCGATACACTTGCCAACACTGCGCGTGTGTGCTTTGATGATCAGTGTACCTATGTGATTAGTATTAATGTGTGTGTAATAATATTGTCTAGAATAATTTTTCAGTCACATTTTTTAATTAGATATTCCCTGTCTTATCACCATCGCTGCTCGGCTCCTTTTAGTCGTAGAGTTAAGTTTTATATATCCTTAAACCTTCTTCGATAAATCAACACTATAATACTAGTAGGGTATTATAAAAACAAATAAAGAAAAAAAGTCCAAAATTTTTCACTTTAGTAAAAGTGCTCTTCTCGGAAACTTGAGGCAATTGTGTCATTATTTTATTTGGATTCAAGAAATGTTATCTAGGATTACGTTTCCAAAGTTCAAATAAACAAAAATAAAAAAGAATAACCACAATAACCGAAAAATGGTACAATTTTATCTATTGATCAAATTGGGGGGATAGTTTTTTTTCAGATTTCTCTCGTAATGGTTATGATCAATCCTGTCACCCCGTTTCAGCTTGACGTTGAGTTCTGGGACACCCTGTATGTAGGTATATAATTAATGATGTTGCACAACACTTTATAATAATAGAACTAAAATGTCTCTAGACTAAAATTATTACCAAACCAACGCGTAACGTGATAAAATAAGAAATTAAATGACTATCTACTACTAGGGACTTTTTTTTTTCGTGGTAAAATCATCAGATGAGTCCTCCCACCCCGGGCAGGGCGGGAGGGACTGTCAGACTTGTTCTGACTAAAATCCACGGTGTCCTTCAATAGCCCTTTATGTTCGGGGGTGATGGTATAAGTCCGGCGACCATAACATGGGAGTAAAGCACAACTAGCGAAATGTGAGATTAAATTACTCCTTTGCCTAATTTTTTTTCAGGTGGTAAAGTCAGTTAATGAGCCCTGCCGCACAGAGTTTAACGAATCCACCGTGTTCCTTCAATGACTCGGTACGTTCCAGGTTCACAGTTAACTGTTTAGACAGTCCCACGACCCCTGCCTAATACCTCGTGGTTTCTCTTTATTGATTTTAAAATAAAGCCCCACACTAGGAATTTCTCCTGTATCATGGGTGCGTTTAGAAACTCAAATACACAGACACCCAGACCCGGAACAAATACTGGCAGATCATTCAAATATTTGTTCCGTACGGAGATCGAACCTACGACACGTTGCACGGCAGTCGATCGCTAAGCCACTACGCCAACCGTGTCGTCAAATTGTGACGTTATTATAAATGCATTGTCAGAAAAAACGACCGTGTCTTATTATAAAATTTGCAGCGGTTTAAAATAACAGACAATACCTCATTGCAAGGTCTAGTACCTTACTACTGGCTTATGTCAAACGACAAAGACAGTCGCGACCAAGGTCGACAACTTTCAAATAATGACATTACAATACCCGCCGGATATGTCTAAATTCGTCATGCGGACTTGTTAGAAACCAATCTACACTAATAGAAAAGGTAAAGTCTGTGAGTTTGTTTGTAGGAAGTAATCTCTAGAACTGACAATCCGATTTTGAAAACTGTTGCACCATTATTCATAAGTTGGGTGATATGGATAGGGTATATTTTTGGCAACCTGTACGAAGCCAGGAAAAATCGCTACATAAAAATATTTATTTTTAACATTTCTTTCCACGTAGCCTAAATCGTTCCGGGGTCGCGGGTCTTATACCATCACCGTGACCCCGGAACATAGAGGGCTATTGAAGGACACCGTGGATTTTAGTCAGTACAAGTCTGACAGTCCCTCCCGCCCTGCCCGGGGTGGAAGGCCTCATTTGATGATTTTACCACGTAAAAAAAAAAGCCTAATTCGTTGAGTGAGGGTTGAAGTAGATTCGAAGAAATAAGTTTACTTATGAATAATATCTCCTTAAAGTAACCCAACACAGTGCATATCATATTTATCTAACATAATATATTTTGTCACCAAGTAATTGACAAAGTATGTCTATTGGTATGCCTGATTTGCATAATATAAACTTCCGCTAGGCAGGAAACGACGACAAAAAGCATATTAAAAAAAATGGTGAACTTAATTATTTGTATTAACCACCACAACACCAAAATAGTTACGATTAGGTACAGTTTTCTAAGAAAGTTTTTCGGAAAGTGATAAAGATTGTGCAATTTAAAAGAATCACTCTGTATAATAGGTCCTGCTATCAATAAATTTTATTGTTCTTTTTTACCTATAGATCTTGATTTGGAAAATAACAAAATATTTCTGCGAACTACACATTTAAATTCGCCCACGTAACTATTTAGGGTTCCGACAAAACTTTGAAAACACCATAAATTAGGATATTGTGCAGTTTTTTCTTATTATTGCATTCTGTAAATGCTCAATTAATCAAGATTTTACCTGATCAAAATAAACGCAGTTAATGCCTCGTAAAAAGTCAAAATAAAATTAGCATAAATTGAAGAAGAGACGCAATGTTTATATATTCAATAACAAATGATTATTTCAGGTGCGTCTCATTTCATATAAAGTTATTTGATGTATTTTCATTTCAATAACGTTCACATAATGTAATCAAATAATTGGGACACCCCGACACGGACAGGTTAAGTTCGAAGGGGATGGCGGGGTCGTGTTAGGTTACTTTAAACCTTGCACGCAGAAATAGGAGCCCCAAGAAACGGGGCTCCGACGAGCCAGCATGACAGGTAGTAATCAGTTATTTGGCCTAGGATGCAAGAGCGAGCGAAGCGAGCTCGGGGCTTGGGGCATCCCGACACGGACAGCATATCACTTACCCGACTATTTCGCTTACATGTTTTCGATCCAATCACGGCCATATGCAGGCGCGGATCCAAAAAGTAACATCTACTTTAATAGGTACAGAACCTTCATCGTCCAAAATTCGTACTAGATTATTTTATTATGTAAATGAGATTAATGTAAATAAAAGAAGTCGGAAACTAGAACGGGAATTACAGAAGATTAGTAGAAATATAGTCATCATTCATTATTGATCCGTGGTTCGAGATGAATGTGGTGGTGCTGTTCGGTTTGTTCGCGACGGTGTATTGTGTGGTGGGGGTCCCTTCGACCACAACTGTTGAATTCAAGTTCCCCTATATAACATCCTTCGAGTATGATACACAATGTGATGGCACGGACTGTGTGTGTTACGTCATAGATGATGCCAATCCTGCTGCGATGAACCAGTCAAGTGACACTACCACTGATGAAGGACCAGGGTCAAATTTTGTCGGCGCATGTATTCAAAATAAGGACAAGTTGGGCAATGATTGTGTTCAAGAAGATGGTGATTAAATAATTTTGAATTTAGAAATCTTATAAATCATTTATCTCTTTTAGTAAATTAGCGATGTTATAAACTGTGTGACCTAGATAGATATTAGTATCTACTAATAAGCTGTGAGCTTCCTTTGTGTAGAATAACGACCTACATTTCTGTACCATACGATTGTTGTGGTACCCTACTCGTGAGCGCGTCTCGAAAAACTTTTTAACCAACTTCAAAAAGAAGGAGGTTATCGATTCGGATTCTGTATTTATTTTTATGTTTGTCCGCGCATGACTCCGTCGCTTATTTGAAAAAATATTTTTTTGTCAGAAATGGTGGAAGGGTTCTCATGAAAATATTGGACAAACGGTTTTTGAAAAACCAATTACTTCGATTTTTGTAGTCTGGTTGTTTGTTCGGTACCTGCCATTTGGTCCCGTAAAAATTTCATTTAGTTTAGTGCAGCAGTTTTATCTGATGTGCATTGCTACCCGTGCTACGCATAGAAAAATTACAATGCACATGTAAGAAAATTATGTATTTGACAAGAATTTGGGTTGAATATTTAAAATTAATTGAATATTATTAATTTGCCGGTAAGCCTCTGGCCCGTTTGTTAATCTACTCAAGTCCATCGAGTTTTTAGCAGTTTCAAGTTCAACACAAGTACTTTTGTTACTTAATAGGACTGCCTCAATGTGTATCACACAAATACAACAAACAATTAAATTAAATAATTAAATTAAACAAAAAAAAGAAAACAAAAGAAAAATTGAAAATAAAAGCTGTCAATAATGAATTGTTCTTTTTCAGATCTTGATTTGGAGAATAACCAAATGTTTCGACGAACTGAACCTTGAAAATTCACTCGCGAAACTATTTAGGGTTCCGCCAAAACTTTGAAAACACCACAATTAGAATAGTGTGGTTTTATTTTCTGATATTATTGCATTCTTTAAATGCTCAATTAATCAAGATTTATCAAAATGAACTCAGTTAATCTCTCGTAAAAAGCCAACAAAATGTCAGATAAATTATTAAACAATTTGATAGTCAAACAATTATTTTGAAGTTGAATGATTTTAACTAACAAGTTTTCGATCCAACCTTGCTAGTGCGGTTCCATAAAGTTACCCAATGTTTAATACTTTAATAGGTACAGAACCTTCATCGTTTAAGCCTCGTACAAGGTTTTATGTAAATGACGAAGTCGGAAATTTTGAGTACCTAAGAATGGTTAGTAGAAATACACAGTCATCATTCATTATTGAACCGTGGTTCGAGATGAATGTGGTGGTGCTGTTCGGTTTATTCGCGACGGTGTATTGTGTGGTGGGGGTCCCTTCGACCACAACTGTTGAATTCAAGTTCCCCTATATAACATCTTTCGAGTATGATAGACAGTGTTATGGCACGGACTGTGTATGTTACGTCATTGATGATGCCAATACTGCAGCGATGAACCAGTCAAGTGACACTACTACTGAAAGAGCACCAGGAGCAAGTTTTAGCGCCTCAGATTGCCCTACTGGTCAGACCAGAATTAATGGACAGTGTGTGATGGAAGATAAATAAAAAAAATGAAATCTTGTGTGTGTTAACTAATAAATTATAGTGAGGTGATAAATTGTGCGATAATATTAAAGTATTTTTAATAATTACACGTAAGCTTCTGTTCTGAAAAAAAACGGCCTACGATTTTAAACCTACTTATAATGTGAAACCTATGTCATGGATAAATTCCCTCTCAATAAGGATTTATTGCCTTTTTACTCTTGTAAGTTTAAGATAAGATTTATTTATATGTATAGGTACGTTTTATTTATTTATTTAAACACATACAGCTAAATCTCATTTGATTTGTTTGAGGTTAATTAGGCTGAACCTAAAATGATTTCTTAAGTGTCTATGAAATAAATTAATAACTTGTTAATGTTAATTCGATCACTCTATTTATGACTGTTTAAAAACTAGAGGCAAGACCGCCTCTAGTTTTTACCACGTTTTTGTATAAATAACCATAATGTATTTTATTTAAGTATGTGATTTACATACTTGCTACAAGCAACTTCATATTTTGTGTCATTTATTTCTTTTCTTGATTCTCTACAGGTATTAGGTACCTACAAATTATATATTTTTTTCGTATATTTAGTAACTATATAACTAAAATATATTTATAGCTAAAATAGATATTAACATCGACACAGATCCATGTTATTTTTAATTTAATTTTTTCTCACTCTGGGAATAAATATCGCATTTGTCGTGGGTGTAAACTCACATGCACAAATCTGTAGACCCGAAACAACTACTTCTAGAACAGACAATTATTTATTCCTTGCGGGAATCGAACACGCGACACACAGCGTGGCATTCGATTGCTCGGCCGCTGCCCCAACTGTGTCAGTGTCAAAATTGTGGAATATTGACAACTCTCTAAATTCGCTCATGCGAGCCCTACATTTCAATTATACGAGTACATTACAAATTGAGCAACGTTTTTGACCATCTAGGGTTAGTATTGAAGATTGATCAATGATTGAAAGTATGGATTCAAATAGATTCACTTAATATTATTGATTACTTAATATTATTGACTCAATAAAAATATTTATCAGTATAATAATATGATTAAACGTGAAGGTCCATCAAAGTAAAAAATCCGAAGTATATTTCACGTTGACAGTCGCGGGACTTATTTCATTACCGTGACCCCGGAACATTAAGGGCTATTGAAGGACACCGCGGATTTAAGTCAGTAAAAGTCTGACAGTTCCTCCCGCCCTGCCCGGGGTGGAAGGACTCATTTGATGATATTACTATGATGAAAAAAAAAGTATTTTTCACGAAGTTTCCAGCTGATGTCACAGCCAATATTCTCTAATAATGACGTCACATACAAATGAGCAATCGTTCGTCGGTAATTAAGGTAAATTATAGAGCCAATTACATCGAAGTTGTTCTATATATACGTGCAACAAAAGGCGAGTGCTGGTCGCTTCCTCAGCAATAAATCCGCATTGATTGAGCGCTATAAATCTACTGTGCGCCCCGCGCCGTCGCATCGGTTACACCTTGTAGGGTTGCTGCGCAGACATCCTCGTGAAATTATGTATTGTTTTATTTTGCAAAGTTGTTATTACTCATCGAAGTTATGTTCTATGTATTAATTATTTTTAAACGCATTAACGCATGCGACGCGCATCGTATAGATGATTTTTTGAGGAAAGAAAAATTTCAAATTTTAAGTGGGTTATACCCGCATCTTCTATTTCTCGTTTGAACGCTTTTCGGTAGCGTGGCGCTATCTCCTGGATTTCTTTCCTCAAAAAATCATGTTCTATGTATTTAAATAATATGCAATTCAAAATATGTACCTAAGTATTTAACTAACTTATGATCGAGACTTTTCCCGCTTGAAGTTGGCAATTATCCCACGAGATACTGGTAGGTATCACGTGTTACTTCGGCTTTTAACTAAGTATCTTCTGTGTGTGTACCAAATATCGTCAAAATCTGTTCTATAGTATTTTTGTCAAAGAGAAAAAAACATCCATTCATCTTCAGAAACTTTTTCATTTATATGACAATGACTACCGAGCTGTCAAACAACTGAATGCACTTGTGCGCGCGCACTCCATCCTGGATTGGACCCAGTGGTGATGCTGTGGTGTCGTCTCTATACGTAGTCATAATAGCTTAATGTTTCATATAAAAAATGAATCTGTGACTAAACACATCAGGTGAATGATTTGCGAGTCATGTTGATCGGCAAAAAATTTGAGAAACGTACATAATATGATTAGATAACCTTTCGCTTCATTAAATAGACTAGCTAATAAAACATAGCTGTAGAAGATTCATTATATTTGACACTCTTTTTTTTATACATGTTAATGTTATATTACATGTTACATTTTGACCTATGGATCCCAGACTTGGTCAGTGACAAACATTCAAAAGACCAAACTCAAGGTTTACCAACGTGCAATGGAGCGTAGTATTTTTGGTGTCAAACTGTCAGACCGCCGTACGCAAACACCACACTGCGCTCCAAAACACAAATTGCTAAAGTTGGTCAAAAGGCCGATGCGCTAATGCATTAATAAAACTATATAATAGCTGTAGAAGAAAAGACATTAATTTGACTCGTTTTTTTAATTACATGTAAATGTCAAGAGACGAATAAAAGCTAAAGTGGTGCTCTTTTATTTCGAATATTTACATTTAAACTTAAACGAATGTCATTATTTATTTATGTTAGTTCAAATACCTGTCAGAGCGACTTGCAATGTTGAGAAGGTCAAATGACACTTTTGCGTGAAATAACCTTAAATTGTGGGTATTAAAGTTGTATTTTTAAAAACACATACATGTTTACTTGTTCGACAGCTACGAATGCAAATCAGGGTGCAATTATCATTACGTAATGAATTGCGCATGGATGTTTGTTTTTCAATTACCAATATATCGCAGAAATGACTGTGTAAACAAATATTAGCATGAACCTACACTTGTATATACTTACTTATCAATTAGCACTGCGATTCTGAGTAACAGTCAAAGGTCAAACAATTTGTAGATGAATTATTCATCATCATCATCTACCTAGCCTTTCCGTTGGGTCGATTTCCAGTGGAACCGAATGCAGCTAATAATCAATATTCTAAAGGGACTGCCTATCGGGCCTCCACAACCCAGTAACTGGATAATTCGGTACCCTTCGGTAAGACTGGTTGTCAGACTTCCTAGCTTCTGACAATGACAGTCGTTTCTGTCAATTAACGACTGCCATTGATGCATTACTATTATCATGACATTTATTGAAAGGGAAACTAAACTGAGATCTTCGAATTAAAAAGCTCGCTTCCATTTGTGGCGTTATTTAGTTATTTCAAAGCGTAGGTACTCGCTTAATATATCTATTTAACGCTAAATGACTTTAAAATATGACGCAGAATTGATTTGAATTTTTGGTGCAAGTGGCTCTAATTGCTCGTCCCGCGAAATTTGGCCTGCCTGTCAGTCCCACTACCAGCATCCAAATACTTTTTGCCACCACCATGGTATTCTTAGATAGGTAAGAGGGAGGCATAATTTCAGGGAAACCCACGTATAAATAACATAACCCAATATAAATGAGCATGCTGAAACCAGGAGTAAACATGCAAGTACCAGGACAGCAAGGCTGAAGGAGAGGTTTGTACGTGCACGCAGCGGAGCAGCAACAGTCAATGCCAGCAGAGTTAATGTAACACAGTCTTTTCTTTCCGTGTCCAGACACGAAAAGAAAAGACAACGTAGGTATAAAAGACGCTCAGCAATCTTTTTGCACAACTTTTAGCAGAACAATGTTCTAAAAATTATGATCTAAATTCTTACAAAAGTAGCAGGCAGCCCTACCCCGAAGCAACACGTGTGCCGCTGCGCAGGCGCACTCGGGAGACACGTTTGATTTACGCGCCCCCAGCCCGCTACAAATTGCTGCTCATACCGCTAACAAACGCAGTATTATCATATACCGATATGACGAACAATGTCTTGCGTATTTAGCTGTATTGTTTCATGCTTAATATGATTATTTATATTTATTGTTCCTTTTCATGTTTTGTCAAGACATTCCCATTTGATCGAGTACCTGTTGCGTTATATATATTTGTCACTTCCGTGTCTACATCGATCATTATCATAGTTCTTAGATATTTAATATGACCTTCTTATTGAGACACTAGTTCAATACCTATACCTACTATACTACATAGGTACGGTCAGTTGATCATTAGTAGATACCATGCCACCACGATTACAATGAAGGTGTAATGGCGCCATATTCAATTTTATAAATCAGACGTTTTCCTAATAATTTGATTATTCTTGAGAATGATCATCAATCATCAAAATATTCATCTTCTCAGATATTTCTTTGATCTATGTTCTCAGCTATTATTTTAAAAGTCAATTACTGTTCGTTAGTCTCGCTAAAATTCGAGAAAGCCTAGACCGATTTGGCTGATTTTGGTTTTGAATTATTTTGGGAAGACCTAGGGAAGGTTTCAATAAATATTGTCATCAATTGTCATCAATAAATATGTATTATTTTTGCAGTTTTTTTTTTTTTAATATCAGTTTACAGACGAAGGTCATTGATATCTTTACCCTCTTGCAAGTCACACTTGAACGACAAAAACTGTTCGCATTTGTACGTTGTAAAGCCAATGTCAAATCATTGCCATGACCATGGACGACTGTCAATTGTATTTAGAATTAGGAACCTTCTGACAGCAATAAATAAACGACGAAGGGCAAACATTTATTTTACCTTTAAGTCTTCAATATCATTGGGCAACTCGCTGTCCGACCATGGACCATGCCCGGGTCGACGGCGCGTCGTGTTCCACGCGCGCCTCAAAGAGCTGTCAGCAAAATGACGGGGCCAAAGCCTGCCCGGGTCGCGGGACTCATTCCCTCACCGTGACCCCGAAACGTAAAGGGCTATTGAAGGACACCGTGGATTTTAGTCAGTACAAGTCAGACGGACCCTCCCGGCGCCCTGCCCGGGGTGGAAGGACTCATTTGATGATTTTACCAAGTAAAAAAAAAGTCTTCAATATGATAAGTTTCTTCTTGAGGAAAAATATGATTAAGGAGCACGTCCACCTGTCATAACATTCTAACTGTTGATGTTTACGTTGAATCTAAAACGCCGGCCGTGGCGGTTTGTTTATAAAAATGTGAGCAGCGAAGGGCTTCGGAAAATATTGAAGTTCAAATTAATCAAGATAGGTAACTGACATCACTTAATGAAGAGTTCTAGTTAGCCAGAGGGGTTCAGATCAGAGAGCAGACAACTTTTATTTAGAATTTTTCTTTTTATTTTTGCTACGTAGCTTTTTTTTTACGTGGTAAAATCATCATCAAATGAGTCCTCCCACCACGGGCAGGGCGGGACAGACTGTCAGACTTGTACTGACTAAAATCCACGGTGTCCTTCCATAGCCCTTTATGTTCCGGGGTCACGGTGATGGGATAAGTCCCGCGACACCAGCAGGCTTTGGCCCTCTGAGATTGTTACGTAGCGTGATGAAAAAATTAGAACCTCGTTTGTACGCTAGAGGCTCTTTTTCATTTAACATCATATTATTTACATCTTAATACTTCAATTATACTGATCGGATACGGGGAATTCATGCCAGTATCGGATTGCAATAACGGTCCAGAAAAAAAAGTGTTGAAGTAAAAGTCTGCACAAAGAAAGTAAAGATGACAAAACTTATACATAAAAGCCAAAAAAAAACATATTTCAGAAGCCCCATCAAAATCCCGATAAACAAATAACTGGCAACATTGTTTATGCTAAAAGAGACTCAAAGAAAAACGATGCAGTGAATCATTGTGCTGGCGGGTTGAAATCCGCTTTGCTTACAAATAGACAATGCCGGGAGGAAACACTAACGAATTAGCAAGCAAGTGAGTGAGCACTTTGATCACCGAGTGGTGTCAACATAGCTTGCGGGCCTCATTAACAAGCCGATCGACACACGTCACTGCGCAGGATTCTTTCAATGTTAGGACGAGAATGGACTTTAGGAAGATATGTGTTAAAATAGGTGGGAATTCGAAAGGGAATTAGAAAGTGAAATTTTTGCATCTATTTACTAATCAAATATGCTGATTTTCCTTAGTTTTACTTGATTTAATGTTAATTATCAATGCTTTGCCTGTCATCAAATTGAGACTGGTATATTATATTATTTAAATTGACAAGCTCTAAGATCAACAGTATATATCAAAAATGTTAAATAGTATGCAAAGTAAATAAAATAACATCTCAAATAATTATTTCTAAATTGATTACTTTCACTTTTCGGACACAACAATGTATCTCGTCTAATCAATACAATTTAAAAGGCCATTCATCTCCAATTAAATGAAAATAAAGATACATTTGTATCCATTTTGTTTCCTGCACCTTTTAAACGCCTGCAACTTTTACACGGATAAATTCGACTTAGGCAACTAGTAGAGTATTTTCTATTAGTTGCCTAAGTTGAGTTCACATCAAAAACAACTAATTTCGCTTCAAATATGAAACTTTCGATACACGAGTTCTTATGAGCAACGAAAGGCAATGATAAATGATCACTTAAAATAATTGTGATTTTAATCCGCCCAAAGTGAATTCCGATTTGAACGTTCTAAAGTAGTCTTGTGTGTCAATAAAGTACTTTATTCATTTTTTCATCATTAGGATTACCGTAACCGCAAGAGTTTTAATAGAAACTAATTGGAATGATGAAACATAACAAGCTCTTCGTTAACTTGAACAAACAAACTTTACTAGTTTAAAAAACAACTTTTACTTGTTAAATCGATTGGTCTCATTTTAATCAAACCAGCTTCATGGCGATGGAAACTATTTCCCTTACCAAAAACGACACATTGCTGGAAATCATAATAATTCTTATTACATTCAGTTTTATGATGAAACTTAGCTTTCGAAAGCCGTAATATTAATCGCTAGTCAAGCAAAACAACCCTTAGCCGTTTCATAAAAATTGCGGAAATTCCAAAAATACCCAATAAAATATCGAAAAATCCTTGTCGATTCATTTCTGGAATAAACCAGGCGTTAGTGCACGTAGCAGATGTGTTCTAGGAAGAGCATTGTGTAAGCGAGGTGTCGCCTGTGTTGTGACTGCTGATTGACTGACGCTGCCAACTAATCCGACGCTGTTCCACGCTATTCTCGGAGCTGCACAAATATGCCTCCGTTTGATACTATCAATGTTTACATGTTCGTTTCTATATCTGCAGTAATGTGCACGTGATTTTGCAATGTTGCCGATTAGATCTTTGATTACGGTAACGTTATGACGGTCGGTTGTTAGATCTGTCTTTATGTTAGCTCTGTCTGCGACTAATGTTTTTGTGGCTTCGTGGGATTTAGCTCTGTTACGCGATGAGGGACTGTTATGGTCACTCTTCTATACATTTCTTCTTACTTTATTAAACTTAATGATGAAATTATAATTAAAAAATACTTATTTCACAATTAAGTTTTTTTTAAATAGCCTTTTTTAATCGTACCAAAATTGGCACTATCGTTTGCACTACTTAAATGGAAATCAGAACTTACGATACAATTTACTTCATAAATATTTTCACAATGTACTTCATCCCTAAACTCAATTGCACCTTGACCACTATCATCCGCATCGTTAGTACCAGCATCCATCACTGCAGATCTATCATCAAGTCTACCTGCATTTTCCTCTAATGCTCTCGAACATAAGAATGCCAGGTACTCGTGGCAAGTACCGAGGTGTTGTGATTGCTGACAGAGAGCTGCCAACTTCTATTCTGAGAGACGGCGAGGTTGCCGATTGGCTGCGCTGTTCCTGGCATCAGCAAGGCGTGTTATACAATGGTAAAGGTGAAAATTTGTTGCAAATGCTACTTTTGATGTTTTTCTTTGATCTCGAGAGAATAGGGTGGTTTCGAGGTTCAATAAATTGCAGATCTATTAAGTCCATCGGAAAGTCCATAGAATGTTGAAAACATGCTTTTAATTGTTTTAATCAAAGTATACTAACAAGGATTTAATGCATCAAATCTCGGAGTGTGAACGTTTGACGTCAGAACGCACTAAAAATCATATCACGTCGTGACGTATTGTGAAAAGCGTCGTATCTTCAATATTTTTATTTACCTAACGTTTTTGCGAACTATTTCATAGAAAATTCAAATTCGCTGATAGACAGAGTCCTGCAACCTTCATTACAGGTTTCAGTTAATCTTGGAAAAGCTTCACAACAACTGACAATAAGACCGAAATTAAAATTTCTCTATCCGTTAGTTATACCAGGAGTATAGTAGTATGTTACTTCATTTACATTAATTATACCCTAAAGTTTAATTACATAGTTCACAACCGACTTGTTCTTTTATAAATTCTTATTCCAAAAATGGTTTAACTTAAGCACTTTCCACTTGAAATATTTGACTTCAAGCATAGAATTGTATGCTTCTCAACTTTCACACGGTTTGTTTACAGCACTCATTTATTTTAATTAGTCTTATTTAAGGTGCCTACTGTTATCTTGATACTAATATTTACCCACTCTTAAGCAGATCGTGATTTAAATATGCAATCATTTTCTCATTAAATGTAAAAAAAACCTTAATCTACATTGTGAAGAGAAAGTCAGTACTACTTACTGCTACTTACTTATAAATGAATTATAATAATGTAGCAATAAGAAACGAATCTATCAAATTATTACAGCATTAAAACAACTGTAACATGCGCAAAAAACTGACTGTAGATAAAAACTAAAAAGTTATACCCGGCGAATGTCTTGGCGCAGTGACTGAGCAATTGGCTGCTGCGCTGCGTGTTGCGGGTTCGATTCCAACGCGGAACAAATATTAGTATGAACTACAAGTAGTTTCTTCGGTTCTGGCTGTTTAAATAACAGTTTCAATGTTTGTAAAAACTCCTTGGACGCAAGAATAGAGTGGGGCTGGAGGCAACGCTTTATGAAAACGAGAAATAAAGCCTAAAACTACACACAATTAGATTGTCTAATCATTGACAGCCAGAACAATATGAAACCCATCAAGATAATACAGATCTCTTGAGGAAAGCATAACAAAGGTTTGTGAAGCCCAGCAGACAGGACAATTTACTTCATAAATATTTGTCCGAAGTATTAAATAAATATTAATATTATGCATTATTATTTTATTATTATCCATTTTCAAGATTAAAGAAAATGTTTTTGACTCTGGAACGTAAGGGCAAACTGAAGGAACAGGATTATAGTCAGTAAGAGTCTGACAATCCCGTCTGCTCCACCCAGGGTAAAACCAGCCTTTTCCCAACTATATTGGGGTCGGCTTCCAGTCAAATCAAATGCAGCTGGATATCAGTATTTTACATGAAGCGACTTCCAGTCGGACCTCCACAAACCAGTAACTGGGTAATACGATGCTCTATGGTAAGACTTGTTGTAAGACTTTAGAGCTTCTGACTACCAGTAACGACTGTCAAGATCTACAAATGACAGACCAACGGCTTTACGTGCTTTCCGAGGCACGGAGGAAACTTGCTATATCAGATAGATGGTCACCCATCCACAGACCAACCTGGGCCCAAGCGCGGTTTAACCTGGAAGATCAGCTTGTGTGGTTGTAATGAGTTTGATAGTTTGACAGGTCTCCAGAGGTAGTGGCGCTGCCCAAGCGGACATTTTTGGAACTGCTCAGATTAGTCCTCATTAATTAGCTATGAGCTTGATGGTTTTACCATAGAAATAACTTAGTTTAGGGTACGATGGGGCTGTTATGCCTTATAAGATATAAGTCCCTTAAAAATAGAGACAAAAAAAAACCAAAGAAATAAAAACATTTGTAAATGTAAACCAGTAGCATCATACTCATAAGACAATGTTGCCAGACCAGCAACTATTCTGGCAGCTCGTACTACGGTCCAACGCTATTGCTAATAGACAATAGTGATTTGTGTCCCAGGCCTCATTGACTGTTAACTGATCCTATCAGCCATTACGCTTTATTAATTAGATCATTATGAGTGTTTGTTTCGAGTTGTGGGTAGCTAATTTTGTTTATGTTTGGTGCCTACATATTGTTTATAGCAAGATTACGAAGGTCATCATGACTATTAGCCAAGTCCGTTAGTAACGATTCCAGGGATTTATGGGGTGAAATGGGGTCACTGTTTGGCCCCCTTTATAGGGCCAAAACCTGCCAGGATCGCGGAATGATGAAACGTAGTAAGTCGTCAATAAACTCGCCTAGACCAGGGAAACCTATCATAATGGAAAGAAGCTTGGGCACCTGGCACCTGCGAAGCTTTCTTATTGGAGCCGAATGTGGAATAGTTAATGTGACATTCCAGCGGGTGCCCAAAGTGGGATACCTCCGATTATCCCCATCATTGTCGGTATATAAAAAGTAGCCCTAACGAGTGAGTACTAACTTTTAGACTGGCTATAGATATATAATTTACTTGGCGTTCCCTACGCCGGGTGAACTCGAAAATTATCCCATAGATAGGTACATAACATAGATAGGTACATAACATATATCAAAGGTATCCCTGAATCAAATTTCATAAAGATCCGTTCTGTCGTTTAGCGTGATTTAGCAAGAAACATAAAGTCAAAGTAAACCATTTATTCAATTAGGCCATCAAAGAAGCACTTTTAAACGTCGCATAAATTAAAATTAAGGAAATGGGATGGGATGGGAATGATTCTACACCCATTCGCAAAGGTAGGTTGTATGAAGAAGAATGGGCAAGAAACTCCATTACTTACTCTTTTATATTATAAAAACCAGATCGAACTTACTCTGAAACCGTCCTGATTCTAACCAATGACGCACAAGTACACATAGTTAGCATACGAACTTTACGAGTACGCAAACAAAAGATTTTACAAAATTCTTCCTTTATTTTCGTCAAAGGCGGACATTCCCGAGGTGTGACCGAGTATCAGGCGCTCGTAAGTCGCTCACGGTCCATCACCAACCTTAATGGTGATTTGTGTCGCAGGCCTCGTTAGCTGTTAACTGATCCTACACTACGTCATTAGCCCGGGCTTTTTTAAAATATTACTGCCCTGTTGTGTGACAAAGTATTTATTATGTTTTCCGAAAATTGAACCTTGATTGGCTGAAATAAATTGGATGATTTGTTAGAGTAATGTTTTCTTCTGACTCGTGTGTTAGAGAATTTTATTATGAGGAACTCGTAAATAAAATACAGTTGTGTAAATCGGTTACAATGTGAGGAAAATTCGAAGAATCTTTTTACTTTTCTTTGACTCTCAACATCACTTGCGATTCCTAGACAAATCTACTCAAAGAAGCTTGATTACACACAGCGGTCATTTCAAATATTAAAAAAAAAAAACATGTACCCAACCAGCAGCAGGGTCTAAGCTATCAGCAATTAGATCTCTGAGAGAGGAACCTCCTAACAATACTCTTCGTGTCCGGGAGTTCTGATTTCTAAATCAAGCGCTCTTGGTCCAGCTGAAAAGTGAGAGCCTCTTCGTGTTTGTGTGTCTCCTCTAAATAACTCCTATACGCTAATTACAAACCGTTCTCCAAATATCAAAGTAAAAAGAAAAGTTCAGAAACCCGATCACAAAGTTATTCATTCTCGACTCTCGTATGTTTATTATACCTTGGAATCCGACTAAATGTCAAACAAATAAATCGTACGCATCCCACAGAAAAAGTAATGTCTTTTGGGACATTTAATTACTTAGATACTCAGGGAGAAGTTTGGGTGGCAAAGGATTATTATTTCAGTTTTAGAAGCTTGTAATAAAATGACAAAAATAAATAAATTGAAGAAAGAAGAGACAGCTTTTTATCGTAGTAAAATCATCAATTAAGTCCTCACAGAGCAGGAGGGACTGTCAGGCTCGTACTGACTAAAATCTACGGTATCCTTCAATAGCTCTTTACGTTCCGAGATCACGTTATACGGTAGTCCTGCGACCAAGATAAGATGCCTAAGATAAAATGCTATGATGATAAAATTCATTGCAATTTTAGTTTCCGTGCATCTGTATGAGAGTTACAGTTTCCACATAAAACAAAAGACGAATGGATTTTAATTTAAGTCTGCCAAAATCCTCCTTCCACTAAGTGACAACAATATTTACGCCAACCTCCTGCAAAACCGATCCACAGATTAGCTAAACGATCACTCCAGCAATAAAGACGATACTTTACTCGCGAAATATATGAAGGAGACGTCAAACAATGCCTGGAGTAATGAATGCGATGCCACAGAATAAAATTATGACGCCGGGAGGGAAGTGAAGACCTGACCGACGCGTAAATCAAACCTTCAGGACGTGATGGTTACCACACACGATTGTTTGAGTAACTTACTACGTTTCCTGCTAAAGGAGAATCAAACTTGGATAGGGAAAGACAGGGTGTAGTTTCGATTGTAGTGTTTCATGGAAGGGGTGTTGTGAGTTTGTGAGAAAAAATAGTTTTGAGAGGAATGTTTCTTCATTAGTATTGTTGTACTCTTTGAAATTGTTACTCATAATAAATGTTTGTGTAAGTACTTCCGTCAATATGAAATTAATTTGTGTTCGAGCGGCTTCACCCATGGCCACGTACACACATCAGAAAAGCTTTGCGATCACTTTGAAAATAGAAATCTTTTTTGTTGCGGTAGATAAGATTATGATTTCTTCTTCTATTTAGATTCTTTATTTAAAAATATAGATTTAGAAAAAAAAAACAGTAAACAAACAGTTCAATTGTTTTTGCATAAAGATTTAATAAAATATCAGCCTAAGCCAGCGATCACAAACTTTTTTTAAGTGTACTTCTACTTCAGTGATCAATTAGCTTAGAAATTCAGAACAGTTCAGAACGGATGACTGATGGTCACCTTTCATTATAATGCTATTCTCTCATTAAAACTCACCTATTTCCACAAACCAGCATTAAAATTCAACCTCAATTAAACGACATCACTCACAGTGAAAAATCTGAACCAATAAATAACCGCTGTTACGCCGCAACCCTATCGTTTTGAAAAAGGAACAACATGCGCATACGCAGCGCCGTTTCGACATCGGAACTAATTGGTCTAATTTATCCGGGTTACCGTCACCGGGACGATGCGTTGCCGGGACGAGATGACGACGATATGAAATTGTGACGGAGGTATATAGAAAAGCCTAGATCCATACAATACTATGAGAAAAAAAATTCCGTGTAATTTCGGCATATCATATTTTTTAATAAGTAGGAGGTGTTGGCATTATATCATATTTTTATAGGTATTTCTATTTAACCTAAAAGCAATGGGTTACTATCATATATTATGATCCCAATGTATCCCAATCTAAAGTCAGGAATCGGAATGAAACGGTAACGTAACGGAACTGGGACGATATATGGGACATGTTGACTCGCATAGTTCGGATTACGACAAAGATGGGTGATTTGTATCTACAGGGATAATATGCGGCGGCCGTAATTAGGTGGGCATTCCTTTTGGTGATTTAAATGACGATTGTATGAAAATAATAGTCTATATGTTGGAGTAACTAGTACCTTCTACTTGGCCTTTTTTTAGCTTAGTAAAATCATCAAATGAGTCCTCCCACCCATGGCAGGGCAAGAGGGACTGTCAGACTCGACTAAAAGTCACGGTGTCCTGCAATAGCCCTTTATGTTCCGGGGTCACGGTAATGAGATAAATCTCGCGACTCCAGCAAGCTTTGGTCCTCTAAGAGGCCCCGTCATAGTATTTCTTGGCCTTAGAATCAATTTACTATTATGATACTGCATCCATAGCAAATCTATTGTTCACTAACTTGTACATAATTATTTCAATGCTGAAAATCATATCATGTTTATGTTTCCTTCGTAATGACACAAATGGCTAATGCACAATACTTGTAAACAGTATTGACCACATTTATGAAAAAAAAACCACCGTCACCCCGCCTCATACTTTGTGCTTAGTGGCGCCTTGTCCATATTGCATCGCAATGACACACGTGTTAACGATAGCAATACTTCATGCGCGTGAGTCGATTGCTCCTCTTATGAGAACAATTCATGTTTTAAACAAAAGCAAAGGCTGCATACTTTGACTTTGTGTGTGATTTTATAACTTTTCAAAAAACTCCAATTTCAATTTAATGAAATGTACGAGTAGGTACCTATACCAAAATTAAAGTGGTAGATTGTTAACGAAACCGTAATTTAATTTTCTTGTGTTTATAAAAAAGCAACTGGTCACTATTATTGTAGTGTTTACGATACGCAATCAAAATACACAAAAAACAGTTGAATAAAACATAAAGCTGTCCAATAAAATAATGAAAAAAAGATTTTCACACCAAAAAAAATCAACACCTTGATTGAACCGTAACTTAGAATCAAATGCTACTATAATTGAAATCAAACAAACATTGGATACAGATAGTGATACTTCAAAGATTGAAGACGAGGCGCTTATAACAAACGCGTTCAAAATTAAAATATTACGAAAACAAACAAACGACGGAGCCAGTGTTTATTTGACTTGCGATGCTATATCGCGCCGCACCGAAGACGAACACATTTTCAGCACCAACATACATTATAACACAATTCCTTTGTGATTTTAATCGTGTTTCCTACAAAATCTAACAAAACAAACAGAAATTAATAAATTTCTTCACACAGTTTTTATTTTTGATAGTGAAAACAAATAGTTTTATGAGAACATTTTGAATAGGAAAGCAATCTCGGTTATAATTTATTAGTGATTGTAATTATACGATTTGTTGTTGGATATGAAACACATTAAGAAAACGGAACTATTTTTTTGTATAGGAACAATAAATTGGAATAGTGGGCTTATTTTTTTAAATGAAATTGAATCATTTTCAGCATCGAAAATACAAATTATCTGAGTTGGACAAGTCAGTGATTTTGGCCACTTTCATTAATAATAATCTTTCATTTAATTGATATAACAGCATTATAACCAATTTCACTTCAATTTAAACTTAACGATCCTTGCGTATCCAAAAAATCCGCAATCAGCAATTAACCTAATCTCCAAAAGTTTACAAGTTATGTTGCACAGTTAAAAAAAAAGAAGACGACACTGCATAAAAAAATCATTTAATTAATTTAAATTTTAGCTCAGTTATCGTTTAAGATCATCTTTCGACAAATGAAGTTGTTATTGAAGACTCCAAAGCCAATCATCAGCAATAAAGGGAAAAGGTATTGAAGCAGGGCTAAACGTTAAGGATGATAATAAATTCTTGGTAAATCATGAGATGTGCGTGAGAGTTAAATCTAAATTAGCCGCAACCGAGGGGACTATTCTCAAAGTTATAATAAACAATTCATTTGATTCGATTATTAATTTGGACGTCTATCAAAGAAGGGGAAGAAATAAAATTAAAGTACATGAAGAAATTATATTGATGGGGATAGGGACTTAAAAATGGACGGAGACCATGGTGATGATAGTCAAAAAAATTTTACGAAAAATGAAAGAGAAACGTTGAAATTAGAAAGAGCTGAATTCTCTACTACACGCATGGGCATCATAATTCTCATCATTCATTCATTCAAAGTATCGACCGCATTTCGTTACAATCCACATGTTGTGAATTTTAATTCCATTCATATTTCAATCATCTCACGACTTTATTCCACATCTCGGGAGTATGCTCCCAGCTGCGACCGCCACCGTCCGTCCGCCGTATCATGACTTATGCCCCAATTGTTTGTTTTCATTACGAGCTCTCGTAATCCTGTATATTTTTTGTTTCATATTTTTTTCTGAACACTCAAAATAGATGGTTTGTTTGTGAACCGTGAGAATTTGAAAGGGCATGTCAACGGTGGATTAGTGATTGATATTTCGTTACTTAGGTGGTCCGACTAAGATGTTTGAGAGAATTTATACACCTTCGTCTTTATCGTTGTTTTCTGTTTTTAATTTGGTACTTCCGTTTTGCATTCCAACAGCGATTTTGTTGGTGGTATGGTCGTTGTAGTTTCTCAATCATAGATTATTAAATATGTCTGCAACAACGGGGTGACAATGATTTGCTTCCTCGAAATTCAAAATACTTTGGCCTGGGAACGATCATCTACAGTTAAAAATGTAAAATAACTTATGAATATCGATTATTATAAACTGTTAAAAAAAACTAAACTTGAACAGCCCATAAGCGTTTTAAGAGCATCGTCGAACCAGAAAAAAATGTCGTTCGCAAACCAAAATATATCACAGACAAGAGAAAAATCTATTTTTGGAGGACAAATTGCACAAGATAATGTTAAAACGTCAAGTTTATGAGAAGGCATCGACGTAAGGGTTGTAAAACAAAATTCACAGATAAGATAAAGGCCACGTGTAGGCGACGAGACTGCAATGTGTTAACTTTTTTCTACCCTTGTAAAAATTTTACAGTTAGATGATCGTAAAGCTGTCTACGATTTGCAACGTACTCTTTGGTTGGTGTGTTGTTTTCAGGTATGGTACATTAATTGCCAGTGCGCCTGTTAAAAATATCCATGGTATGTGTATGTACTGTTTTTTATTTCATACAAAATTTCGTGTCACGGATATGCATCTTGACAAATTAAGTCGCGTTCATTTAAAATACTCGCTGAATTAAACGTATGATTATGATTGTCTTATACATGTTAAATTTCTTTGTCATTTCGAACATACTTACATCATTTAAATATTTATTTTTTTCGTTTCTAGACTTTTTTCACCGTCTTATCTGTTTTCCTCAAACTCAGTATCTTCTAAGACCAAACCATCCTGATATTCCGACCCGGATGTAATTAATTCATAGCCGACTGTTCCATATTATCCTGAAGCTCTTAATCTTTAGTTTACATTACAGTTTTTGCAATAATAATCAATCCTTCGTTTATCATCACGACCACGTGTGACTGGCTGGAGTGGCGCGTATCCTTGGACGAAAAAACTTTGTTCCACAAGATTTATGGAGCTCTCGAGTGTTGAGGTAGGGTTGGGTGCTTGTGATACACCAGTTTTGGAGACGTGGATTGTAAGTTACGAGTTGCTAGGTAAAAAATGGCATGGCAAACATTTTCACTTTAATTGCATAGTATCTTGTGCATGAAAGCAAAGTTTCTGTAAAATCATAAGGATTTTACTGCAGATATAATGTGGATATTGTCGTCATGGGTACTTATGGTTTTGAAAAATCAAGCTTTATGATATTTTCTGAATGTTGAGCACAATGATTACTTTTACTTCCACTGACTGTACATTTGTTCGGACATGTTGGTTCATGGTTTAATTGAAAACAAATACTAAACATTGTCATACCATTCAGATTTGTATGCGTGTCATTCATATTAATTCAAACTGATGATAAAATTACTAGCTATCTATTTGATACATTAAATTTTATACTATGAAATATTTCAGAAAAACATTTCCATTGTATGTCATAATATTTCTCGTCACACTCATAAACGTTTACGACACAATAAATAGATACCGGAAAATCTACATCTTCTTTAAATTCTTGTAAACGATATTTATTAGGGAAACCATTTATTTAACCTGTGTCTGATTCATTATTATTTTTAACGGCAAAAGTGGGTGTCAAAGTAATAATGTCTAGTTAGTCGCCGATCCGATTGTTTTGAGCTTTCCTACTAAAAATTCTTTCTTACTCAAATATAAACGTCTTATTAGAATCTCGCTGAAAAAACTCATCGGCAATGTTTTTTGTATGTACCTATATTTTCCATGTATCGGATTTATCAATAAATTATTTTCATAAAATCAGTAGTAAAACTTAGACACCTAAAAACTTAGATGTTTCTGTCAACTGAACGAACATCATCTAAAACCGTCCCAAGATTTACATATTTTAGTGTGAACAAAATATTGTTGTCATTAGTAATTTCACGAAAAAAAAGAGTATAACATTGCACCAACGTTTTAAACACTGATGTTAAAACCAAAAATAAAACTAACAGTAATTAGTAAGCTTTGAAATAACAAAACGGACGAATTGGAAGTATTCAAGTCAAGTAGCATTGAAATTTTTTCACGTCCGCCGGGCGTCGGTTAATTACCACAAAAAATGTTGCCCACCCCTGGCGGATCATCAATCTAGATTGACATGTTTTGGACCAGACTCGTTGCTCTATTGTTTTAAAAACATTCATAAAATTGGCGTTGAATATCGAACAAAAAAATATGATGTGAACCATGTGTGTGACTGGCCAGTTGTAAAATTGAGGTAGACTTAAAAAAGGGTGAATACGAGTATTATAGATTGTCTAATATGTGAAATGGTAAGACTTGAAAGGAGGAATACTCAAATAGCGACTGCGAAAGACATAATAATATTATGCTCGTAAATTCATTTAAGCCACCAGAAAATTAATAAATACTCACTAAGTCTCGTACGGCATATGCTTGACGCTAGGAAATGAGATTGCATGAAGTATATAAACATGTTAAAATACAATTTTGGAAAATTGGCGTGGGTTATTACAATTTTGGTAAAATAATAATTTTAATATCATACCAATGGGCGACAAAATTCAATTTCAGATATCAGTAGGTACTTAATTGAAGTTAAAAATTACCTACTTGATCATTGTCAAAACACAGCATTATAACCATCGACATTTACATAATAATTTATTTTCGTATACTCAAAAAAACAACTACACCAAACATTTACTACTCTACTATTTTTCAGTAACAGTCCTCACTCAACAATCGTTCAATCATTTGTAGCGAAACTTTTGATGTTGCAAACCTGCGACCGATTTGAAATCAGCCGAGCATTATCTGTGGTAGTCACAAAATGTTCGCAAGAAAAAGAGAGCAAAAGATTTGAAAGCTGTGCGACATGGCTGGGTGTCAATCGACAGCGTCGGCTTCGATCGCAGCCGCGCTGCTGACGGATAGATGAATGAACACTATCACAGAAGAACGATGGGAACGCGAACGATTTGAGCAGCACATACCAGGGGCCGTGAATTGTTGAGGAGTCTTGCTTTTTGCCTTATAAGAAATTTGTCTGGGTATCTGTCTAACTAATTTGTCTATGTTTAAACATAAGTTTAAACATAGACAAATTAGTTATAGAAATGGCCATAGGGTGTTTTGCTTGGTTCTGTTCTTCGTTTTTGTGATTTATGAAATAGTTAGGTACCTGCTTTTTACCAAACATTTCAATAGGATAGTAATTATCAGTTTTACATTCATTTTTAAAATACATTTTATCAGTACAAAAATTTTCATTTATGAAATCGGTTAACACAAATTAAATTTATCATAAGAAAAATATTTCAAAAATACCTTTGGCGTTCTAATGGAATGCTGAAAATCTGAAGAATGACATCCGTGCATATGTCTTCTCCGTAGGTGGTTAAATTCATGCAAGTCATTATGTACGCAAAAAAATATAGCAAGTCTTTTGTGCCGACGTCTTGGAGGGTCCGGTCAAGAGGGTTGTGTTTTTCAAGCATTAACAAAAATATGTGTCACAGTGACGACTGAAAGAAATCTTCACAAATTGCATTACACACTTTTTTTTGAACTTTTTAGAAATCAATATCTTAGTCGGGCCTCAATATACAATTAAACTACAAATAGGTTCTACACGGAAGAAAATGACATAGAATTTTTGCTCTTTCTCTATTCATCATACTAAATCTTTCACTTCGACCGAGCTGAACTTTACCCTCTTTCTCTCACCAGAACATAGACAAAACAAAGGCAATTTACCGGTTCAGAGCCAGGACTTCTCTTATTGGCTCCATCAATCGGCACAAAAGACCTGCAGACACACAGGATCAATCACTGACCATCGAGTTGGCGCGGCTGCTGCCACTCGCCCCGCCACTCTTGTCCCTCCATCACATTTCTTCACCGACGGCCGATTATTTTTTCAACGCGACACAATAAATCAGTTTTCTGTGCGTTAATCAAGTTATGCGCGCGCGCAGACGGCGGCGCGAGGAGAACGCTTCTGTCGTCGGCGCGCGTCGCCGGCGCCGAGCCCGCCCCGCCCCGCCCACCGCCCAATCGCGAGAGCTTTTATTCCCATAGCAGTTCACCCGCTTTATTTATTTTCATCTGAATTATGTACTGCACTGTTTGTTGGTTCGACTTTACCTGGACCGGTAGACGAATGTTACCGACGATGTACGTTTTGATTTAACTAACAAGTTATGTACCTATTCAAGCCCACTCGGCGAAGAGAAATTATCCAGAGGTGTTTGTTGAGTCTAAGTTATATTTAAAATCAAGACAACATTGTACCGATGCATGTGGCCATATTTTAACATGTTAAATACCTGCAGACAACAATAATAATACAGACGAGGTGAAATTAATTGGTATATTTTCTTTAACCTTCGAGAAACTAATGTTTATTCTCCGAAATTGAACCATAAACTGATATACAAAGACTATGGTGTTGAAAAAGCACCCAAAAACGTTCAGAACATAATGGACATTTTTATCACAAAGAAAAATGACTGAAATTTCATTTTCGACCGTCAAAACTAAACGTGCAACCACCTAAATAGACTAGAAAAGAGTTTACATAGACGTACATGTGCACAGATTTTTAATAAAAGAACAAACAAAAAGAAAGATTTCTAAGGTTCATATCACCGTGATTCCGTTATTTCAAATTCAAGTAACTAAGCTAATGGTTCTCAAAAGACGGGAACATGCACATAATGTGAAGTTATAACGAGAAGCTTTCTAATCAAAACTAGATAACTGACCGTCTCTGATCATTATCCAAAACACCGATTATCATTTTCCATGTGGGAATCAGAAACTTACTTATAAAACTTAGGTATTTATAATGTCGTTTTACTAAAAAATAACTAAACGTGCACTACTAGAATTTTATTCTTCTCTGCTTTACTGTATAATTCATAACTAATCGAGTTTGTAGGCGCTATGGAATTATTTTATACTTACCTACTGTACAGAAAACGAAGAAGTATAGAATTGGGTGCATCCTATATTTTTGGAAAGATTAGTTAGTTTAGGTTCAATTTTCATAGTGTAAAAAATGCGCCACGGATAGTTAGTCTGTCATCTGCGCTGCACGATTGAATTACACTCCATAATACAAAACAAAATAACTAAATCTCTCTTAAATAACTAACAACGAGCCAAACTATGATTGAAACTAAAACAATATCGTTTTTAAAGACTTATCCTTAGATACCCCACACGTAAGGGTTTGGTGAAAAAATATTTTTTTAGTATGTAAAACCGCCTAAAGTTTTATTTTTGTGTAAAAATTCTAATGCGGTTCACATGATACCTATATCTACTTATCAAGTTTCAACAGGATAGCTCTTATACTTTCGAAAAAAAGTGGCTGTGACATACGGACGGACATACAGACAGACAGACAGACATGACGAATCTATAAGGGTTCCCTTTTTTTGCCATTTGACTACGAAATCCTAAAAACATGGTAACAACGTTTTTTTTAACCTCCAAATCCGCCAATGCAATCTCACCTATAGGTAAGTACTCTATAGTTTTTCTGGCTACCCGTCTATCAACGCATAAGTGTGTAAGTGTGAATTGTGTTTATCTGAGCGAGATCGTTGATCAATCTGAGCAGTAAACAGAGTGCCACTTCAGTGCAGCTACTGATTTACAGGTAGGAATGCTAGCTGTAAACAAAATTATGTGATGAAATGAAATGAAATTCTAGATACTCAGATAATAAGTAGAAACATGACGTTGGTCGCTTATTCTAGATCAATCGAAATTACCTACCTATTCTTAAAGGTTCTCGAAAAAAGATCCACGCTAGGAAAAGTAAAAAAATATGCATGACGAATTGAGATCCTACTCTTTTTGTTCGTCGGTTAACAAAACTGTGTTTAATAGACACAGATTTTTAAAGTTCTTTAATAGGTAGGGATTAATTTGCAAACATTCATAACCATTTATCATGTCTTCTACTCTTGGGTATGCGGGCGGCGAGTAAAGGGCAACTCGCCGCCCGACCATGGACCATGCCCGGGTCGACGGCGCGTCGTGTTCCACGCGCGCCTCTAAGAGCGTCAGCATAATGACGAGGCTCCCTCTCAGAGGGCCAAAGCCTGCCGGGGTCGCGGGACTCATACCATCACCGTGACCCCGGAACATAAAGGGCTATTGAAGGACACCGTGGATTTTAGTCAGTACAAGCCTGACAGTCCCTCCCGCCCTACCCGGGGTGGAAGGACTCATTTGATGATTTTAGCACGATAAAAAAAAATGTCTTCTACTCTGCCATAGGTTTACTTTCTGATAATTTATACGCACTTAGAAATACCTGAGTGAGAAAATTTATAAATAATTATTTTTAATGATAAAAGCACTTCATTTTACTACATTATTTAGGCTACTTTTTGCTGAATTCTATTCTAAACAAATATTTAATAGCATTATTAATTTATTACACAACACAATATCAAAATAAAAAATATTAACAAATAAAAATACGATTTCATTGCTTGCTACGATCCCGCTACGAGCGCTACGCGGCTACGACATTTCGTAGCAATTATTTGAGGATTTTAATACGTACCCGAAAATTTAATAAATGCTTTCTAGATTCATAATTGCTTTTTTTATGATAATGCGGAATATAGATCAAGGAATAGAATTGTTTTTAAAACCACTGATGACATAATATCAAGACAAAATGGTTTAAAAATTAAATTAAAAACTTACCTGTCCTGACGACCGTCTAGAGGTGATATGATATCTTGTATAAAGATATTTAAATTCCACACAGAAACCAGTAGTTTTCATTTCACAATAAACGTTGTTCCTATGAAATTTAAATCACCGGTTCTTTATATTTTATGTTTTTGAATACTTTAACAAATGTCGTCTAAATTGCAAAGAAAACTGTATTAAATTAACTTGTATCACGCACATTCTGTCCAATATCGTGTTTTTCAGATAATATTAATAAATTCTAATGTAACATGCCGTGAAAACATAAGTTTTACAATCACTGGCTGACACGATCAACAAAATAATATTTCTTTTTTATGAAACTCAAAAATTTTAGAAAAAATTTAAAATTTAAGAAATATTGACATACAATTTAATATAAGCAGTTATGATACAGAACATCGACCATTTAAAAAAGGAACCATGTAACTGTCGAATATTATAAAAATATTTTACGAACCTAATTTATTTTTATTATCACATTATTTTTTATTCGAAACAACCCTGTCGAATGATATCCCAGCGAAACATAACAACATAATAATTCATAATATTTTACACTATTATCTGTTTCATTCGATTCTCTTCATATTTTAAGTCGGGAGAAAAGCTTTTTTAAACTGTAGGCGTGACTTACATGTTCTTCTCTCATCCGATCGTGCATCAAGATGACGGGTGTGAAAGAGATGGGTTTATAATAGGTGGAGTTTCGCCGTGCACCAAGATCATCCCACGCTTGCTACAAAAGAGTTCGGTTAAAAAATAAAACAAATCACCAGTTAATAGGTTGTTTAATGTACCAGTCTATTTGGGTATTGAATGCAAAGTATTAATGTGTGGTGTGGCAACGGGTCATTTGTCAAGATGTACCGAGTCTAGTCGGTGAACCAATGAGCTGAGTGCGTGTGCGCCGATGTCTAGGCTAGGGCATAGAGACACGGTTAGAGCTGAATATGAGCTTAATGAAATACTTGGAATTTCTGAAATTGTGTTTTATTTTGGAAACAAGCAAGTTGTTTGTAACTTTTCCAATTCAACACCAGTTTCTTATTTTGGGTATCTACCTACTTCAAACTTAATTGTCTGGGGATTTATGTACAATATGGTAATTTGACTTGCAATGAATCTGTCTATAGTGTTATAGAAATCAAAATCAAATAAAATATGCCTAATAACCTTATTTGCACTACACGTGACGCATAAAGCAAAGCAAACATAAAGAGAAACAAGTTGGGTACAAAAATGCGTCACATCTGCGCAAATCGACCATTTTACTCATAATCTCTCCAAAACACACCAACTTCTAACATTTACTCCACCACAAAAACATTCCAAAATAAAGTACTCGCATGTATGCAGTGAAAAATCCGATGCAAGCTAACCGAGCTGGTTTTATTTAAGTTTAGTGCGCAGGCGACGACAGCGCTAACGACGCCGCTCTTCCTGCAAGCGTTTGTCTGTCAGCGGGCACTCGCGCGCCGGATGCACTGCCAGAAAAACGGCTTCGTAGTACCACTGTATGATGTTGGAAAGTTGGGACATAGATGGGAAGATTTTTGAAGAAAGAACTATATTCCTTTTACCGTTAAATTACTAAAATAAAATAACCTGAAATCATCATCACCATCAGCCTATAATGTTCCCACTGCTGGGACGCAAGCCTCCTCTTTGGGAGAGGGCCATAATCCACCGCGCGGGCCCAGTGCGGATTTGTAGATATGCCACTGCTAAACTGAAATAATTAAACTAAACTATTACAAAGCATCGAAAAACTCCTCCACGAAGCTGTTAATTGCTAATGTAGCCAAGAGACTGGCGACGTTGCCTTGTTATATGGTTATTATAGCCGATTTTGTATGTGGTTGCTTATATTATGTTGCTTGTGTTGATTAATAAAAGATTTCCAGACCCTATATCCCACTTTGTCCTACCTCGTTTAGGAGCTAAAGGATAAATTATATTAGACGCACGGATGGAACGTCTTGATGGGTAGGTCATCAAATACACGATGTTCAAAATTAATGATAAAATTAATAAGCTTCACAGCAGGAAGAACCGTCAACTTTAAAAGACAGACGAAAAAGCGGTAACCGAAGATGAAAACCGGCGCTGTGCAACCACTTAGTTGACGTCGTTTTTTTTTTATTGTGGTAAAATTATCAAATGAGTATCACACCCAAGGCAGAGCGGGAGGGACTGTCAGACTTCGTCATCATCATCTCAGCCATAGGACGTCCACTGCTGAACATAGGCCTCCCCTTTTGATCTCCACATGTACACGGTTGGAAGCGACCTGCATCCAGCGTCTTCCGGCGACCTTCATAAGGTCGTCTGTCCACCACATTCTACCACGGTGTCATTTGATGATTTTAGCACGAGAACAAAAGCACTGCGATAAAAATTTTAATATGGAATTCTTGGTTGTAAAAAACATTTTATTGTTACGGTGTTTCCCATCCTGAGAACGACTAGCTTTAAAAGACGCCTTTTACCAAAATCCTCTTTTTGTATCCGAAACATGGTGACCCTTAAAACGAAACTTTCTCTGTAAACACGAAACAGTAGCATTTGTTTACTGGAAGAGATCGTAAAGCGGCATGCGTGCGCGCAGCTAATTTTGTTTTCAAATAGCTTCTTCAAAAGAAAAATTCTCAGAAATAATATTTGGAGAAAAGTAATTAACGTAAAATGTTTAAGGAAGAATGTTAAATAAAAGAATATTCAATTATAAAAATATATAGTAAGTAGGTAAGATTACTAAAATCTAAACTATGGGTATCTAGTAGATTCTCTTTAGATTAGGATTAGGTATGAATTTAATTAAGAAGTTTTCCAAAACTGCTGTGCAGTTTGGTGGGTTTAGATTTATTTTATTGTATTCTTGATCCTCATAAACATTTTTTTCATGTGAACATGATTTTACATAAAAAAAACTATACATACATTTATTATACAGGTAGGTATAGCTGGGCTTCCAGCTTATAGAAAGCGGAACAAGAACAAGTACAATAAGTCGATAAGAGGTTTTCTGAATATCCCTCTGTTCTTAAAAAAAAACTCTTCGGACTTTATTTCGGTCGCCAACAACATTTTGTGTACAACCTCTTAAGTATCTCACCTGGTCTCTGCTAGGTGGCGTAGCATACCTTATGTTGGCAGCACGACCTAGTTGAACAGTCAAGGTGTCCCTGTGAAATAGACTTCTTACCATATTTCTGTTCTCCTTACGCGACTTAGTAAAATTACACCTATTCAATCAAATCAAGTGACATAAGTTAATATGTACATTAATCACGAATCTTGTTAATCTCTTTTATTGATACACACATATCGGAACCTCTCGAACTGCTGCAAGAGCAATTGCTCTAGGGACTGCTGGAACAGATAGTAATGGCCACTCCAAACATTTGAGTTTAACAGTTGGAACAATTGATTAGTGGCTAACTGCTCTAGCATATGGACTGCGTTTATCTGAATATTGGACATTCAAAGAACTTGAAGTTATCGTTAAAGGTATACTTTAGCCAGAAAATCGAGCATTTCTGTTCCTACGACAATACGAGCAAAATGACTAGAAATAAATCTGTTCTCTGTATTACATAAAAACATAACAATTTGACCGATATTCACTCCGTGGTCAAGGTGTTACTATTATTTTTATCATCGCAAAATATAGAGGGATGTCGTAAAACTATCGTCGCGGTTCAGGTGAACGGCCGGGCGGCGGGCGCATGCGCGTCGTTCGCAAGATGGCTCCCATATATCCGTCATCGGGGTGCCTGATGCGCGCCAAAATAAGATTATTGGAAATTTGACAGAGACGAGCGCGCACACTTTACGATCAACGCTAGACGGGGTTTATGAGAAAAGATCTGATGCCGATGACGCATGTAAGTGGTCCTTGGGTATTTCTGGACGATCCGAAGTATTTTTATTAATTTCTGAGGGCATCTAGCTTGTTACTTCTGTGGTCTGTCATGAACTTGTAATAAAAAGTTTTGGTCAACTGAGTTTGTTTCCCATATAGTAGTTTATTTTCTTTATAAAATCTGATGATTTAAACGAGGTTTTATAATGGATTGATTTGCACTTCGGAATGGGCAAATAAAGAAGGTAGGTACTTTCTGACTTATGCGGCGCCCTAAACCATGTCCTAACTTTTAATACAGCCACTAAATTACAGCCCGATGTAAAATTCAAATTACTTACCTACATACAGTACCCCTAGCACGAGTTTTCTCTATTTTACTTTACAGAGTTTTTCCAGTATTTACAGCGTTTATTGTATGAAAATATGGAACAGCGCCTCTGGTGTGCGAAGAAGGAACCAATTTTTCCCTTGAAAATTGTCAATTTGAAGTCGTCAAAGTTCCAGTTTACTTTACGTCTCAAATACTGAAAACTCGTGCTGACGGTACAGTTTAGTATTACTTTAAGAATAACATTGATTAAATGACTTTATACCATTCCCCCTCGAAAAAGCTACTTTTACTCACGGAAAACAGTGCGTAAAAGTAGTCTTTTACGCACTGTTTTGGTGTTTGAATTTAGAACACTTTAGTACATTCGACATCGACCGCGATGCTGGACAACCCCCTTGCTAATATGAAAATTGCTCTTAATTTAAATCATTGTTCCGATTTTAATGTGAGCTTGTTGGCACAGTGACCGCGATTGGACTTATTTGTTTCGGGTCTGGGTATTTGTGTACATGTGAATTGTGTGTGGAGCAGACTTATTAAAAAAAAACATTTTTTTCTTCGTTGAATATCTTTTATCGCTCAAATCTTTCTTTTTCTCGTAGTCATGGTATAAAGTATCGTTTGCAACTCTTGAATAAAACGGATTTAAATCGAGGGCCTGAATCACTCGCGTCGCTCAGGATTTAAATACTTGAATCACTCGCTTCGCTCGTGATACGGTCGTGATTCAGTCATTAAAATCCTTCGCTTGCTCTTGATTCATATAATGGCCCTCGCTTTAAATCCGCTCTTTATTCAATCGTTGCAAAATATACTATTAGTGTAATTTAGTTTCAACTATTTCTTTAAAATAATATAGGTTCGGCCAAAGAAACCTGGGCCGCCCAAAAGCTCGTTGAGTTGATGATATCGTTTAGATCGCGGGGAATGGATGGATAAGAGACGCACAGAACTGAGAGATATGGCATAAAAAGGGGGACGCCTATACCCAGCAATAGGTGATCCCGGGCCGATTATGATGATGATGATGAACATAGATTTAAGTAAAATCTTTACCATTTTTTCAATGATGCATTATCATCAAAGAGAAATGTAATGTCTAAACAGCTGGTTAGCCACGGGGCAAAAAAACATAAAACCGCCCAAGTACTAGTCCGACTCGCCCATAAAGGGTTCCGTAACAGCAAGTAAGATAATATAAAAGTGCTTTGAAAGGAAAATTAAATTCATGTATGAGGAACCTTTTTAATTTTCTTTTACTTTTGTATGAAATTCCTAATGTTCATAACTTCATAACTTCACATACTTATTACATCTACAAGTTTCATCAGGATAGCTCTTATACTTACATGCGAAAAAAAGTGGCTGTGACATACCTACGGACGGACAGACACACAGGACGAATCTATAAGGGTTCCCTTTTTTGCCATTTGGCTACGGAACCCTAAAAAGGCGGGAAGTGGCAATTCGATCTACCTACACTATTTTTTTCTAAGGATTCTAAGCTTATTTCCCTCGCTTTGTTATCAACGGCAATAAAAGAGGATTTTATTCAACGCGGACAATGTTGGGCGCCAAAATCAGTGTTTCAAGATTATTGAACTTTTTTTAGTTTAGTCAACGACGCCATCTACATTTTAGATTGTAAACTATTTGAAATAACGACATCTTGTGTTTGCTTTGAGTAACTTTTAGCGACAAGTACTGCCATCTAACGTTACACACTATGTTTAAGTAGTGTATAAAAAAATTGTATTTTAATTTTCACAATAAAATTATTTACTAGCAATCAAATACACTTTATAGTTCCTACAAAATTAATTTAAAAAAATGTCTTTAATGTTTTCAGCATTAAATTGTGCAAACAGGAAGCAAACACATTATTTTTCATGCCTGGCAACAAAACTTGTTTTCGCGAGAAAACTTGTGATAGCATCGTGAATTTTATTTTGATTACAAAATTGGCATGAAATTCGGTAATAAGCCGAAAAATAGTGAATCCTCATTGCTTAGTTTTAGTGTTTAATGTGGTGTATTAAATATCCGCCTTCCAAGTGGAGCTGCTAAAGAAATTGCTTGCCATGGCGGGCCCGTCCGACGGCGATCCCGACGGATGGGTCGAGTTCTGCGAGCGTCAGGCCAAAGCCGCCGCTCAGGACTTCGCCAAGGCTTGCCTGCAGTACGTACAGTCTGGTGCCAACGACCCCACGGCGCGGCCGCAACCTTCACACAAGGACCTGCTGAAGAAATTCGTTGAATGTTTTTCGGAACAGTTCGAGTATGAAATCGGGAAGCTAAAAGCTCTACACAAACTTCCTAATGGCACGCACACGGGACACGATGAGAGTGACTACTCAGAGGACACGGACTCGCCAAAAACGCAGCACAAACCCTTTTTCCGAAGGTTATCTTTCAAAGGTCTGAGACGCGGAAAGGGGTTATTTCACAAGCAGCATTCAGACGAGGTGGAGCTCTCATCGAATCTGAACAAACACAACAAGACTAAATTAGCTAAGATAGTTGTAGAATGTAGGAAGGAAGGGCTGGTGAATTATTTAACTCCTGAGAGCTTGGAGCAGCCCGGAGGTCCTCAGAAGTGGGAGAGATGCAGGCTAGCATTAGTGAAGACTGTTGGAGGCTATATGCTGGAGTTCTACTCTCCCCCGAAGGCTCAAAAGCCTCGCAGTGGAGTATTCTGCTTCCTCATATCAGAGGCTCGGGAAACAACTGCATTAGAGATGCCTGACCATGAAAATACTTTTGTATTGAAGGTAAATTGTTTTAATTATTTAATTTGTACCAATTAAGCTATTCATAAAAATGTTTGCTGAATTGAATTCACAAGTTACAGTGAGAAACATGTTTTTATTTGACATAGCAACAACAGATACAGGAATTAAATTCAAGTTCAGTAGGTATGTTTCATCAACAATTACAACAACAAACATGTTTGTAAGTGACCTATAATTTATGTATAAGATTGTCCTGTTGTGTATTCTTCATTGATTTGCTGATAGGTATATATATTTTATTTTACTTTTTCCTTCCTTAGCATACATTCAGCCTAAACAATAAGAATACTAGATTTTTTCTTAAAAAAGAATCATTACATCTATGAAATCCTATAAAAAAAAAACCAATAAGAGTAGTTCATCCATATCCAGTTGCTTCTAGTTATTGATCAAATTAGCAATAATTGAATTTCCTCTGGGATCATTAATTCTTCTGCATACTACAAATATATTTAAATACACCTATATACCTACATCCTGCTAATAATATATGTAGATGTAAAAGTTTGTATGTATGTATTATTATATTGTTCGGTCTCCATGCCAAAATGATTAGACAGATTTTGTTACCAAGGTAGATGAGACCTTAGAAACTTAGATGTGAGCAAAGCCACAGACAAACGCAACATTACAAAAATTATGTATAATGTACTGTTTGAGCTCATTTGTACAAAATGAAATTAGTCATAATTACACACAAAACATTGTTTAATTTCTGTCATTCATTTGGAGATGACGGAGACAGAATGTTGCTTTTCATTTCATAGGTTTTTGGTGCAAATGGTATCTTAGACCCAAATAAATGGTAATGTCATATGTCAGTGGGATTTTAAAATGCGTTCAATGTATTCATATAAATTTATTTCTAAATTATACTCTTAATTTTACTAATTGATAAATTCGGTTCCTTATAACATTAAATCAATAATAAAATAAAACGAATTCACTTGTTTGGGAAATTAGAATTATTCAGTATATATTGTGAATGCTTCTGAAACATGACAGTAAAGTATAACGAAGTAATACTTTTGAGTACCTACATGATGAGATGCAGTACCTACATCAATTTCTTTTAATGGGTCAGTCAATTATTTTACCTTCCTTAACAAAGAACATAATTTTCAAGGAAAACAATTACTGGCTGTAGTATTTTCCCATAGGTAGATTATATTGTTTACTCACAGAAATAAGGAAGTCCCTATGCATGCTATGCATGACCTATTACATTTAAAACCCATGCATGTGTACTATTAGGTGTACCTACTAGTACACCCTCATGAGTCGTAGATGTACCTTTGCCTTACAATTTGGAGGTAGCAGGCTTGATGTTATGTATTATTGCCAGCTCCCATGACTTTATTTTGCATCACAATAGCAATATAATCAAGATAATATTATGTTATTGTGTAAAGTAAATGAATCTAATATCTTCTGCAGATTTTTTTATCATCAAGAATTGTATTTTTTTTTTCATTCAGATTTATAACAATTCCAATTTTGATTTCAATGAAGTGTTTTTTTAGAACCCAGACCATTCTCATATGGGTCATAGAAATATCTAAATGGGAAACATGGTGGATTTTCGCCTGTAAGAGTCTGACTCACATTTGATTACATTATCCTTCCACTACACCCAGTGCCATAAAATCTCTGGATAATTAAAAAAAAAAATTCAAGACTTATAATTCTTTCTGTGAATGAGTGGAGTTCTTATTAAGTTTACAGATCCAGTAAGATAGAAAATGAGAACAATCCTAAAATATCCATCCCCATTTCAGGCGGACAACAACATGGAATACGTAATAGAAGCAGCGGACGTAGACGACATGAAGTCCTGGCTAGCTACCATCAAGTACTGCATGCGCTCGCCTCCGACGACGCAGCCTCCACCTGACGCGCTGCCAGGCATGCCCGAGCCGGCGCCGCCCGACCTGCCACCCAGGAGAGACTTGCCCACCAGCTCTAGCAATGTTGACTTAGCTACTGATACTCCTGAAGAGGCTGAATTAGGTATGATAATAAAAATAATCAATAGCTAATTTTTTCAGATTTTCTATAGCTATTCTATAAGAATAAAAAGAAAAATCTGCTCGCGTAGTATGACATCGTAGAGACGGCTTTTATCGACGGAAGAATCGCCAACTTAACAGAATGTCGAAACAGTTCCATCGTCCTAACCGTGGCGATGTTTAAAATGTAAAAATAATGTTTCTAGTCCTGAGTTGTATACGTGTCTTGCCATATTCTGGAAAAAAAATAGTTATTTTTCATAGAAATAACCCTGAAATAAATTTATCTATTGTAGGAAAATAGTAGTTACATTAGTTATGGCATAATGTTGGATAACAGTAATAATAGCCATCAATTATACCTATAAAACGCGGCGGTAAAACTTAAGTTGCCCACTACCCACTGACTGTATTTATTTATACTATCGCTCAAGAGAATCGCCGCGAATCAATTCATTGATGATCTAGTCATCTTACCAGTAGCACTGATTATCTATTGTCTAATACTACTCAAACTAGAGTACGTTTTATTTTTTATTTGTGTCGCGAAAGTCCGCAAGAAGTAAGGAGGTCGGCCTCCTGAACGGAATTATCGCCAGTGACTGGTGTACAAGTAATTATAGTTATGTTAAGTATGTGTACTTTGTTTATTATTTCATTGAGATAGTGATTCTATTAATGAGCGATTCGTTTTCCTTCTCTTGTAATTGGTACTTTTTCGAATCTTTTTGCTCTATCTTGAACATCATTTGTTAGATATTTCTGCTTCCTCTTTTACTTGTCAACTATCCTTCAAACGTTTGGCCAACTGTGGTAGTAGTGCCTCAGTGCCATTTCTTTTTGGTACTGCATTTGGAATATCTCGGATCTAAGGTCGTGAGTCACCAAAAAAAGTTTTCATCTACCCTGTATCTATTCAATTTCCGAGCTATATTGGGGTTTGACATTTTCACCAAATGCACCTGTGTTTGATTCCATTTTAGCTATCCCTAAAAGCCAAAATTAAGGTTTGTCCAACTGTGGTAGTGCCTCAGTGCCATTTATTACCGATTCTGCTTTAAAAATATCTCACATCTACGTCCCGAGACCCTAAAAGTTCCCAAAAATGTTTCCTAGCTTAGTATCTATCCATTATCCGAGGTATATAGGGGTATATAAAGGCTTCGCAGTTTACATGAAACTGTCTAATAAAACTTCGCCACACCATTCCCAGAATTAGCCCTGACTCACAGATAAATAACATTAAATAATTTCCCCATCCCCCAGGTTCAATAGCAGAAGAAGCATGCGAGTCATCATCCCGAGTGTCCCTGGCCGAGTGGCCGTGGTTCCACGGCACGCTGGCGCGGGCGGCGGCGGCGGCGTGCGTGCTGGCGGGCGGCGCGTCCGGTCATGGATGCTACCTCGTGCGGCAGAGCGAGACGCGTCGTGGGGAGTATGTGCTGACTTTCAACTTTCAGGTATGGATTTATGGCAGTTATTATGTTATATGTAAATTTAGATTTTATAGATTTTTACCGTCGACTACAACATCGCTTACCGGCGAGATAGTGGTCAATGGGAACCTATCGTTAAATAGAAAGTTAAAAAAACTTCAGTGGTGTCACCATTGAAGTTTTTTTAATCTTTCACCACACCATAATAAGCTTTAAAAGTGTAGATTTGATCCCAAACATTAATTTGAACGCCAATGCTCTCCAAAATAGTAAAAGGATCGGTATATCCTAGAACTGAAAATTCGAACACATCCAGTAGCATAATTATTAACATACGCATTTCCCAAAGTACACCTCTATGATAGTGTGTGTAAAGAAACAGGAGGTCACAAGGTATCGACTCTGACTTACGGTCAAGGAAAACATCATTGGGAAACCGGTATTCTGCAGAACCAAAAATTCGATGACTTGCGACATCTACTGGGCCCACTTGGTGGATTATCAGCAGTGGGAATATTTATAGTCTGACGATGATAATGAATATTCCCAACCAATCACCTTTAACATGTATCTCATTCCACAGGGCCGCGCCAAGCACCTCCGCATGACCCTCAGCGAGACCGGTCAGTGTCGTGTCCAACACCTGTGGTTCCCGAACGTGCACGACATGCTGGAACACTTCCGAGCCAACCCGATCCCGCTGGAGTCAGGCGGGGCCGCTGACGTCACGCTGACCGAGTACGTCGTCTGCCAAGAGGGAAACAGGCAACAAGTGAGCATCGCACAAATGGTTTCTTAGCTATTTGAAGGTTTAGTTACGGTTTCTGAAATGCTAATAAAGGCGAAAATTGTCTGGTAGGTTGTCAAACACCCGGTGATATAATAACCAATATAAAATCACATAATTTATGCGGTTATTGCCGCAAATTATACGAACGTCCATAGCAACTTTCATCCCCTATTTAACCCATCTGAAGATATATGATTTATCAAAACTTTTCCTTAAGTCTCACCATCTTTATAAAATTGTGCAAACAAAATTATTTTCTTCTAAAAATTACAAAAAAAACACGGCTCACTACTGACATACGCAGTAAGGTCTCCTGCAAATTATAAAAGTTAACCAATATGTCAGACATTTTTGTTTGGATTAGCCTTTCAGAAACTGAGTGTTACCAGGCTAACATACATGAAAAGGATCCGTGGATCCAAGGTCTTATATGATGCATGTCCATACGTCATGAATCTCATCAGCTATTAGTGGCCTCTCTGGCTGTCTAATACGCCATAGTCATCGTATAGACCTGATTATAGACACATCTGATCAAGTATGGTAGCCTTCTAAATGGTTCTCGATGGTTTTATTTTCTACTCTCACAAATAAACAGCAGTCGTATTTTATACTTGTGTATAGAAAATATATTTATAACTGTCTTGATTAGTACATTGGCTTCGTCTGAGAATGTCAAACTGATGAATACCGAGTGCAGTGTTATTTGTAAACAATCGAGAATCATCACACGAATCTATTGACCATTGATATTCACTTGATTATTAAAGTTCACAAACAAACGCACTTTTGATGACATCCTAAAAATATAATATAAAAATATGACACATTCGAGGTTAAGACGGGTTTTTTATAACTTACCCATCCATTTTTTCTAATTTGAATAATAAACTAAAATATAGACCTCAACTTTCGGTCATTCCTTATTCGATGAAGAAACATCGAAATAAATTCACAGCGCAGTCTCTTTTTTAACTCCAGACACAATCTTGATCAAATAATATGAAAACCATGCAAGTTAATATTTGAAATGCTCTTAAGGAAAAAACCATACATATATGATAGCCACGTCTAAAACCTCGATGTGTCCTATTTACTGTTCTACAATTAAAACAATGAGGCATATTGACCCACCGAACCTTACAGCTGCAAGCTTTAAAATCAGACAAAGAATATTAAGGTTCACAAGCTGATTATAATTTAATTATAATTAGCAATTATTATACTTAAATCAGCAGGCCTTACACTCAATGGATCTGAGGTTTATGTTCTAAGTTTTAAGGTCTATAATGCGTTGATTTAAGAATTTTTTTGAGGCTCAATACTGCTCCATGCCATTATTGTTTGAAGCATAAGCTTTATGGTAATTTACCCGAAGGTGTGGGTATATCATTGTTCACACCATGCTACTTTCGAAGCATGAGTAATATTTATGCATAGATTTTTTTTAATGTTTCGCCTTCAAATAGCGTTTGTTCATATTTTGTTGCTATTGATGTTGTTAGTATGTAGCTTGTAGTTATATTTGCTCAGCATTGTTTGTTCACATACTCACTTATGGCCCACAACTTACTAAGGTGGCCCAGCCATATTTGTGGCAGGTTTTAGAGAAACATGATTTTAAAATTATATGTTAATAGCTGGACTGTTTTTGTTTTACCATCATAAGCCGTGGGCCGATAAGTGAATCACTTGTACGCATTAGAAAACAATATTAAAATAGAACTTTAATCTATTATAACAGTTTGCCAATCTTTGCCAATAAACACAATCATGGTGACCATGCTTTAATCTAAGATAGCTACGTCTTTATAGCTTTAAAAAGTAGCTCTTATGTACTAGAACCTAAACACGGTTTTTGAATAAACGATTATTATGAACAATATTACGATTAAGTCTAGTTACTCTTGTACCCACGATTCCTGTACGTGCATTTTATTTATTGATGACAATAAATGTAAAATTATTTATACGTCATATTTAAATAAATAAAATTAAGATATTATTAGGTATATACTTAAGTGCCTATATAGATATAGGTGTAAAGGAATCACAATGTTCTATTGAATAATCGCATTTAAACTTAGTACGTATTGTATCTGTAGTAAGACACAAATTAGTCTGCATTTTCATTGATTTCGTTGAGCTAACATTATAAGCCAGTTGTGTAGGTATCTAATAGTAGTATACCCGAATTAGTTGGGTTTTCAAAGGAATAGTTTGGTACTAGTAATAAAAGAACTGCATTCAAGTGTGATTGCCTCAGTGATATGTCCCACGCCTCGTATAGTATTTATTCGACTAATTTCAGAATAAAATGAAAGTAAATATTCAAAGTATTTTATTACGATATTTATAATATACTTATGAAAGTATGTAGCACCTGAAGGCATATCATTGCAACTTCGCAAAAAAATAGACAAAAAATAATTCAGGCTAGGGCCCAATTATTCCTTTATTGTTGTAGATTTTATTTATCGTCATAACTCAAGTTTGATAAAATGGACTGTTAATATAATGTACTAACAATGGAACTTAGAATATAATTTATATTGTTTATAATTTGTACAAAATCTTGTTCTTCCGAGCTTTAATTTTAATTTCTTGGTTGTAAATTTTTATTATTAAACTTTATTCTATGGAATGGCTTTGTTTTTTATTTTGCTGTGTTTTTTCTTCGTTTTTTTTTTTGTCTGTGTGTTGTGTTGCAAGCATACTCATTATTGGTAAGTTTTTATTACAATATTTATGCTTTTATATATAGCTTGTTCTTGTATTCGTTGGCCGCGTAGCTAGCCGCGTACATGTAATGACCAGCATATAAAATGTAGTGCTTTTAAACTAATAACTGGCTATAGACAAATTGAACCATCATCAAAATGTGTCACACACATTCACTGGTAGGTCCCTACAGTCCTTTTAATTATCTGACAAAAACTACTTTAATCTAAAGAAAATAAAGACCATCGTGATTTTGACAGACTAAACCTAACATGGATTGAGAAGTTCGAATAGCTGGAATACAGGGCTCCTTTCCAACCTTTCAAAAACGACCAGCTTCTCCAACACTGACTGGGTACTATCCCCCACAGTTGGACGTGACGCACGGCAGCGACGTGCGCATGCGCCGCGCGGAGCTGGAGGCGCTGCTGGTGGCGAGCGGCGCGCACCACGACATCCGCGCCGTCGACAACCAGTACACCTTCGTGTAACATACACCTTACTGTGGAGCGGACGGACGACTGCTCACTGTACTCAACAGGGCACTCTGCTGCAACGAATACGGTACTGTACCTATTAGTCTTGTGTGAAGTGTGTGTTTATTGTGAACTAGTGGCCTACCATGACGTCATAAACTGTGAGTTGTTTCGCTGAGGAAAAGCGACGGAGCTATACAAATCGTCTAGCGCTATCTCGTTTCCACTGCTGAACTACTCACGCTTTAAGACGTCATGGTAAGCCATCTGTGTTTCTTGGTAAACAAATATGGGTATATATTGTAGGAAATGTTTCCATAAAGTATATGGAAAAGTCGAGAATGCCGCCGGCCGGTTCTGTCAAAGACATAATGAATGGACTGAATATTACATGATTGTATTAAATATGTCTCTTTTGTGTAAAACATAGACAACTGATAGCCTAAGATCTATACCTGTCTGTCTCACACATAATTATGGCGCTATATTTGGTTAGGAAAGGCTTGTCCATTCTCTATGTCTATGGGTACTGTACACACATCTTGTGCCTCCTATTTCGGAAAACACAGGCATCATTCTATTTATGTGTTTGAACAGTTAATTCGAAGTAGCTTTGAATGATTTTTCTTTACATAATCAGACACTTTCTCTTAAATCTGATTGAGGACAAACTTAATGAATACCCATGTTTGTTTACCAAGACATTTAACAAAGAAAACACACTGTAAGTTTAGCCAATTTTTCTATGTGTCTGACACAAGTCAATGTATATCATTTACTGTAAATTTTAGGTACAGTAGGTTGAGACTGAAGGATTTAGATCGATCATTTGTAAGCACAGAATAAGAGTCACTTATTTGTCGAAGTATCATTCGAAGTATGATGCTGACAAGTGCGTACTCTGAAGGCTCGTTTACACGTCTATGGTTATACAATTTAATGACTCGACCAGTGTAAACAGCCAGGCGGAGCTATTGCGTATCTCGGTGTCTGTTTTGACCATCAAATAGCTGTCAAAAGGTAAATTTCGTATTGGCTTTTGCATTTGCAATGAAACTGATAAATGTAAATGTCCCCTAAAATCGCTATTCCAACGCTCTTGAAGCACTCCACTCCTCAAATTCAGCACTTTACTCACGACGCGATGCGACGCGATTCGGACGAATTCCAACTACAAGTGAAAATCAACCATGCCACTAAGAAATAATGATGCAATTCGATTGACTTGACATCGTCATGGCCATCGTGTTTTGTTTTTTGACTACCCATAGATAACAACGGGTTTTATGTCATAGTAGTAAGATTGATTTTAACTTGTAGTTTGAATTCGTTCGAATCGCATCGCATCACGCCATGAGTTAAGTCTCTTAACCTCATAACAGGTATCAAGCCATCCAAGTTCAGGTTGACAACTGCTGGTCAGTGACTATCCAGTTAGCCAATAGCCCCTCTGTTCGCGTCACTAACTTCTCGACTAAATACTGGAGACGTGTAAATGAGTTTAATTGTGAAGTCTTATGGCAGCTATACACCTTACGAAAAATCGTTACGATTGGACGGTACGGTTGAGAAAAACTGTAGTTTGTTCGATGTTTCTCATACACACGTGTAGATTTATCGTTGCAGTTTGAACTGTACCATCTAATCGTAACGATTTTTCGTAAGGTGTTTAGCAGCCATTACTGATAGAAAGTGTTTGTATGTGTATGTATATCAAATACACTTGTTTCTACATAATATTTGTACCTAAGTAAGGTTTTCGTAAGCACAAAGTGAAATCGGGTAGTTAGATTGTATAAATTGAATGCTGGATGAGTTTACTCCACAGTAAAGTATAGGGAAATAATATTTAATGTAACGATTATTGTATGTACTGCTGTAGGCCAATTAGTTTCATTGTCAGGTGTTAAGCCGATCTAGTTTAAGGACTGCAAATATAATTTGTGTAACATAAACTTTGCAGTGCAAAATGTAGCTAATTTTTAAGGCCGAGACTTTTAGAATCAGCTAATTTAGGCCGTATTTTATTTAAGTGTTGCCCGATTCTTTTTTTTTTCTATCAGCTTACTTACATAAAAACTGCTTTGAAAATATCTCTTTAATAATAACGAATCCAAAATGGCTGCCAAACTTACAAATTGGTAAATTATGAATCGGGCCCTTTATACGGCTTGAGTATTCCGCAATTATTTATTTGTGCAATAGGTTTAGTGTATTTATTCTAGTATTAATTTATTGTCATAATAAGGCTTAGCCAAATTTATGTTACGTATTTAATGTACTTAAATTAATGTTTTAGATATTAAGTACTAATTTATTGTATTCTTCACTGCCAAACTGCCCCCTTATAGAGAAAAAGTTAAAAAAAATGATAATTGCGATATGAAGGCAGGTAGGTAGGATCTTTGACGTCTAGTGACTTTATGGCCTGTTTGTGAACTGAGAAGTTAGTTCTGTTATGTACACACGGCTACACATCAAGCTATGCAAAACCAGTCTTAACTGACTGTTCATTTTTTGTTAAAAATCGTACGAAGCGAGACCAGGACAAACTGGTTTTGTATAGCTTGATGTGTAGCCGTGTGTACGTGATCGCCCACGCGCCGAAAGATCCTTGTCCGGCTATAAAATCGACCTAAATCCTCTATCAATTGGAAATATTTCTCATTTCACTTGGTCGATAATATTACAATCCCTTTCAAAATTATATTGCTGAGTTTTTAAGCAGTTTTAGTGAACCTAAGAGGCTTTAAAACTAAACCAAGAATGAATACAGGGGCTAGTCTGATTGTTATATTATAGTAAGGTGGAATATATCGTATTATTGATGTTCCAAACCTTCCACTTGTATAAACTGATGGCTCATTTACACGGAGATCATTTCTCGCCTCGATAATGCAATTACCGCAGAGAGAGAAAAGTTGACTCACGCTTTAAGGTAAGCGTCCACAGGCCCGCATCGCACGTATCGGACGCATCACAACAAACGGATTAATTAGACTGCATCCACTGTATCGGTAGCGATTAACAGCAATCGTCCACTTACCGGCATTCCGTATGACGTCATCGGTACGCATCACATGTAGGCATTGCCGATGAGCGGTCCGTACGGTGCGGATCAGTGGACGCTGTTGTATGAGCTTTCATACAAGGCAAAATAAAATCCGTTACGTGCGATGCGTCCGATACGTGTGATGCGGGCCTGTGGACGCTTACCTTTATGCGAAAGTCGATAAGCCTATATGACAAGGCCACCGAGAAAAAATATATTTCCTCTTGTCAAATCAGCTTCAAAAAATTTTTGAGCTTGTATGTCAACACGTAAGCTTGTTAATCGCCTGGCAAATCGTGAAAATGCTCAGTGTAAATGAGCGTTAAAAACTGAGTCATATTGTATCGATAGTACCCAGTTAGGTACTAAAGGGAGCATATCGTTTTCCTATGCGGTGATTATTCTATTTATCGATACCGATAAGTATCGAAACACTATTCGTCTGTATGTAATTTATTTACTAGGATAATGTTTGTGTATGAAAATCTATCGTAATGAAACAACTTCAATTGTACTGAAAAATACTAGAACAAATTCTTGTTTACTTTCAGCGTTGTATAGAAAATGATACACTAGGGGCACACTAAACGGAAAATACCGTCGATACTTATAATGCGAAAATCGACGGGAAATTCCGTTACTGTAGCTCGGCTATTAATGCTAATAAGTTGATTAAAAGTGCAATTCGTATATCAACATTTGCGAAATAACGAACTTTCCATTTCGTTCAATTACTGTTTGGTCCTTCACAAGGAAATTAAACAAATGATGTGTGTAGAATAAAATTAGAATAAACATTATTACATGTAAAATTAAATGTTGTTGGAATTGATAACGATCATTGTAAGGTATTAACTCATTAACGAAATTATATAACATGTTTGTTGGTTCTCGAAAACTGCATCACGCTATATCAAATTTGTGGAAAAAGAAATGTCATAAGATGCTTTAGGACTTTCAACCTAAAAGTTCAGAGCAGACAGTTTAAAATCCATCAACCGGTGTATTTTATGACATTTCAAACTACCGTCATACTCTTGAAAAAAATGTAACTTAGACATAAGTAAGCTTAATTTGCGAAAAAGCCATGTGAAGTCGTATTGACGACCTGCGACCGTACTACAACGTATTAAAACCAGGCTTGTTCCGGGTGAGTGAAAGTGACAGAGCTATACAAGTCGTCTACCGCCATCTCGTTCACTCACTGGAACAAGCCTGGTTTTAAGACGTTGTAATACGGCCCCTGTATGTACTCAATAATAGTTCAACCAGTGTTTACTTAACAGACATTCCTTTAAGTTGTATGTAATTTTTTGAGAACGAAATATAGTCAATATATTTTACAAATTATTTTTTTATTTTTCTATAAAAATATTCTTAGTCTAGTAACAATTTTAGTCGTCGAGTAATGGTACTATGTAAAATTCGGAAAACATTTGTCTTTGGTCTTCTTTTTCTAATTTTAATTGTAATAGCATGAGGCCGTTTGAGCTGCATCTTAGAACTACCTGTAACAAATAAATACAAAAGAGAAGTTATATTTTGAAAAACTTTCGCTCGATTTTACATACACACACATAAACTTGAAAAAAAAAACGACAGGATTTCACTAAAGACCTAAATATATCGGTCTAAATGTTAGACACGACCTCTACATTTTTTTTATTAAGATAAATACTAGTTTTTAGTAAATGATGTATGAACATTTGTACAAACCTTGGTAGAAATGGCGAGTGCTTTCATAATGGTTCGTATGTGATGTAGCTGGTACTTCAGAGTGACAGGTGCTTCACAACTGAAGCTCTGGACCATGTCGGAGGATTTCGGCATGTCGATGCAAGATCGATCCTGTAAGCAAATAGTATAATATTAATAACACATAGATGCTACTGAAATGTGGCCACATTATCGCTGCGCATGTTAGATTGCCATCGGAAAAGCATTTTTTACCATGTAAGCTACATCATTATTAATCAGCTAAGCAATGTTAGGGCGGGCATGCGGGAGGCGAGTAATAGGCGACTCGCTGTCCGACCATGGACCATTTCCAGGTCGACGGCGCGTAGTGTTCCACGCGCGCCTCAAAGTGTGTCAGCACAATGGTGGAGGCCTTAGAGGGCCAGTCGCGTGACTAAACGGCTACCGTGACCCCGAAAAGTAAAGGGCTATTGAAGAACACCGTGGATTTTAGTCAGTACAAGACTGACAGCCTCTCCTGCCCTGCCTTGGATGGGAGGACTCATTTGTGATTTCACCACGAAAAAAAAAAAGGAACAATTACCTGCATGCCATATGTAACAATGCTGACATTAGGGTGTTCAGGTGACAGATTAAGCTCAAACACCTCACAGGACCTCTCAATGTCTGCCAACAGGCCTAAGAAGGCAGGGGCCTTTAGCACTAGCTTGGCGACTTCCGCTGCATCCTCATCTCGCAGCTCTAGCACTGAGTCAGCAGTTTGAGTGGATATCTCGCAGTCTGTCATCACATTGTGTACTGACTGGGGCTGTAAACTGTAAAAAAGATAACTTTTTTTTATTGGGCAGTGTATGACTTTACTGTACTTTAAACTGCTTAGTTTTCTAAATTTTGTTGACCTTAAGGTTGAATGTCACTAGCACTTCATATAGTGAAAAGGTTCTAATCAACTGAGGATTAAAGACTTACACTAAAAGTAGAGGTGATCCTTCGCCTCTGTAGTACATCTTCAGACTGGACTCCTCACCAGAACCAAATATGTTCAGACATTCTGATAAAACTGCTATGCTGATCTGTATTATAAATATCACAATTATAGTTAGAATTATTTTTTTCAGACATTTATGAATCTGTTGAAGTAAGACAGGACAGTGTCCAACTATATGAGACACCATAAATTCAGTGTAGTGCAGAAAATATGAGCATTTAAATGCACTATGACTGCAGTAAAATTAATGTTAAAAATATACAACATCAGATGTGTATTTCGTCCAAATCTATTCAGTGGTTTTTGTATGAAAGATAAACAAAAATCCAGCCATCCAAACAAAGTTTCACGTTTATAATTAGTTGGAAGGATTACCTTGAACATAACATCCACATCATCTCGGACATGGTACTCTGTGAAGTTATCAGAGGGGACATAGGCAGAGGCCTGCACACACTTGCCCTCCTCCACTGTCAACTTCAGTCCCTCAGGTAGAGCACAGAATACAGCTGACTGCAAGACAAAAATGTAAGTGTATATTGTTCAAGTTTTTTTTCTGTACATTCATTAAAAAAAGTTGAGATTATGAGTCTGGATTATGCAGACTTAACATACAAAAATTTGTGAGATAACTATTTGATTAATTGAATCAATGTTATTGAGTTACAACCAGAGTCATCACATTCTGGACTTCTGGGTCAAGTACTTAACTGTAGGTATAACTACCTGCACATTCATTTACTTCTAAAACTATGTGCTTAATGAATGAAACAAAATTTACCTCTTGAAACTGTATAGCTTTGAGCAAGCTGCATAATGTTTTCCCCGAGTCCATAGATGCGGTAAAATAGTACTGTGAAGTTCCTTCATCCATTATTTTCTTCAATATTGTACATGGAACGTAATAGCATCAAGTACTGGTCTTGGGTTACCTCATGATCAGTTATTCTGCCAAGAATCTGAGCTAATCTAGCAGCCAAGACGTGTTTGCAGAGGACTTGTGCTTTTCTTTCCAGAACCTGATGTTTGAACGATCGGCAGGGGCAGAAATTGATGCGTGGGAAAACACGGTAACAACGATCGTTCTCGCCCTTGATCTCTATCAGAGTTCTTGATTTATTCGTCGTTGAATACGCGACGAATGTCGGATACTTCTCTAGAATATCCAGTGCCCGTTCTAATACGGCTCCGAAAACTGAATGTAGGGATAACAACTCCTCATCTAGAACTGTTTGGTATTAAATAAATTAGAGAGTTTTAGTTTGATGGTAAACTCTAACTTCTTATAACTGTTATAAACTGATAAACATAACCAAACTTACGTTGTTTACCGCCCGCGTCTTTTACTCGTTTTTCTAGTTGATTTAAAATACACTCAGCTGCAAACGGTATGCTAGATGAAGCAGAATTGCTCATATTATCTTCAATTCTATAGATTTATCGTGCAATGTTGGTAAACTTCTAAAATTATGTTTAATCTTCATCCATTCTCAAGCCATTCCCGCAATTTTGTTCAAAATGTTCAAATAGAAATGTCAGTGTCACTGTCTGCTGTCAGCTAATATCACAGACAAGTAATATTTTTTCTTAGATCTACGGTTTTCGTTTGCCAAGGCAAGAGATGTAAACTACCCACAGAATTCATGCTGCCACCAGCTGCCACTGAAACCTATCCTTCATTACAAGCTGCTTGTTTGATCTCCATGAGTAAAATGCTCAATATCGAATAACTGTTTTCACTTCTCATCACCTTCTCATCTTCCCACTCTATTGAATAATTTCGAGTGGCACAAACGCACAATACTTACGTGAAATGAAATGTATGAAAATGGAAAATCATTTTCGGGTGCTACTTGTCAAATGAAAACGTCAAACTGCTAAAAGAAAAACCCAATAGAAATCCTGAAACTGAAAATCTCTTTGACCGAGTGTTATTATAACGGTCTTGTCTATTATAATGGGATTGCTATATATTTGAGTGTGAGAATACTAATTGTAAATATCTTTCCAAAACAGGAATTCCCAAAAGAAAGGTTTGTAAATGTTACAAAAATACATTTAGTAGATACTGAGTTATTAATATTTCAGTTGAAATAACATACCGGGGTGCGGTTTCAGGTTGCTTATGTGGAGCTATGCCGGAGCATTTAGAACTTCAACACCTTGTGGACTTGTCGGCGGGAAGCGGCGACGAAACCCTGCCGAATCTACTTGAGAACAAGAGACCTCTCATTAAGAGATGTCCCTACCTCGGCCTGATACTGGCGACGCTATCGTCTTTGTTCTTCTCCCTGTGCTCGGTTATCGTAAAGAGCCTCGTCAACATCGACCCCATGCAGCTAGCCATGTTCCGGTTTATTGGTGTTCTCCTACCCACCATACCCATAGTGATATACACAGAGCAGCCTGTATTTCCTGAAGGGAAACGCGTCCTCTTGCTATTGCGGTCCATTGTAGGCACAGTAGGCCTAATGTTAAGTTTTTATGCTTTTCGAAATATGCCATTGGCAGATGCATCCGTCATAGTATTCTCGGTGCCTGTTTTTGTTGCATTGTTTGCACGAGTATTCTTGAAAGAACCATGTGGTATTTGGAACACAATATCTATTATTTTAACTCTTATTGGAGTGATATTGATTACTCATCCACCATTTTTATTTGGTGATGATCCAACAGCAGAGCATAACCAGAATTACAACAGTCTCAGAGGTGCTGTGGCTGCCTTTATTTCGACTATTTTTGGCGCTAATGCTTATGTTTTGCTTCGAGTGCTCAAAGGGTTGCATTTCTCTGTAATAATGACAAACTTTGGTGCTATTGCTATAATACAAACTTTGTTTTACTCTTACATATTTGGTGTGTTGTGTATGCCTATTTGTGGAACAGAAAGGTTCCTTGTTGTATGTCTGGCACTGTTTAGTTATTTGGGACAAATCTTGTTAACAATGTCTTTGCAAATGGAGCAGGCTGGCCCTGTGGCTATTGCAAGATCTGCTGATATTGTGTTTGCATTTTTGTGGCAAGTCATGTTTTTCAATGAGATTCCGAGCAAGTATTCTGTTTGTGGAGCAGTATTAGTACTAAGTTCAGTTATGTTAGTTGGTTTACGTAAGTGGGCTCTTGCATTGCCAACAGATTCTCAGCTAAGAAGTAAATTGGGTGCACTAGCACGGTAAAAAGTATTATATTGAATCTCACATGCATACAAAAAAAATCACATTGGATTATGATTATGCATTGTTATGACTTGATATTCTGTTTTAAATGGCTTAAAAGTACTTGGGTGAGTTTTGTTTTGAGATATTTACTATGAAAGTCTGGTTTCTGACTATTAAGACAAGTGATGACAGTTACCTTATTTATCTACTTTCTGTTGGACTGTGGAAAGTTAGTTAAAATTTTTATGTTGATTCAGGATGAAGTGAGAATATACGAAGTTCAAATCTTTATCTTTAAGTTGGCATGCTACTTTCTTAATAAATCATTATTTTTTAATTCCTATGAATAAATCTCACATTGACTGATTTTATGGCACCTTATCTCTATGAGAAATTTAAATAATCATTGTTTTCTGAGTTTCTCAGTTTCTCCCATAGGATTTTGATTTCCAAGTGATAAGAGCCATTTTATTTACACTAATCTCTTCAGTCTACAAACCACAGTGAGTTTTGCTTTAAGTGCTTAAGTATGTATAAGAATGGACAGAAACAATAACTATTATAAATTGTAATATTTAAGTAAAACCTTTCACCCTAAAAGACTGTTAAGTAAGTCCACTCGAACTTGTGTTGTGTGTGTTGGCCTCTATTTATCACTTTGCCTAGTCATTGTGTTCCTCATCGGCTTTAATAATTTAGTCCTTATATTTTTTATTTTAAAGTTTATTGTTGTGTAAAAGCTATGTGCTTAGATTATATATGCGTTTGTTATAGCGTTCCTATCATTACCTATATTATGATCTCTAAATGTCTACATTTCACAGTTACATATCACCAAAGTTATTTATTTATGTTCATTTAAATGGTCTGTTATTTTATTAGATGAACTCCATAAACTTAATAATTTTAAGCTGTTACATATTTATTATTTTTGACATCATCATCAAATAATGAAAATAATAATAGTCATTATCACCTAGTCATGTGTATTTACTAGTCATTTTATTGTAGATATTATTTTTTGAATAGAATTAAATCTGATATTTTTATAGAATCAAGAGCTGGACATAACTCAGTTTCGTTAAATCTCATTAATCAGGAACATAGTTAGAATGTTATGAAGGAGTAATTAATGATATAGTTATGGCACAATAGAATCTATAGTTTGATAACATAATTTATTGATCCAAGGAATGTTTGATCATCGTACACCTATTATGTATAAAGGCATTGTAAATCTTGAGGAAGTGTTTTGTAACTTATGTAAATCTTCATAAGGTTAAAACTGCAATAATTGATGCATATTCATGCAATGCAATAACTAATAGGTACAATCAACACATCTGAAATAATACCTGAATATTGGTTTTACTAGCAAGCTTGCAGCAATGTATGCATATTAAGGATACTTTTAAAACATGTCTAATGGCAAAATTGGTGTTGTTGACTGTACATAATTGATTGGATTGTGATATTTTTACTTCTAGTCATAAATACTATGTACACTGCTTAATTTAATAAATATAATGTTCAATATTAAATTTTTGGTTTAATTTTGATAATTTAAATTTTTCTAAGTTTCTTTTTCATTCATTCATTTTTTTCTTTGTTGTTGCATTTACAAACATTAAAACTCATATACACAAATAGCCAGCCTCGGAACTAGATTTTTTTACGTGGTAAAATCAATGATATTAGAAATGAATATCATTGGGTAATATCGAATGAGTACTCCGACCTTCTAAACAATGTACTCTATGACTCCCAATCAGCAGGACAGGGTGGAACTTGCAGACTTATCCTGACTTAATTTCACGGTGTCCTTCAATAGCCCTTTACGTTCCGGAGCCACGGTTATCCGGTAGTCCCGTGACCGGAACAACTACACCGAGGTATGGAATATTTTTGTTTTGTGCGGGAATTGAACCCGCGACAAGCAGTTCACAGGACACTTGTGTACAAGTCTTGCACACTGCACCAGCCGATATTGGTGTAGTAATCGCAAGACCGACTCCTGAGCATCGTTTCTAAGTTTCGAATCCAGGCCTGGGTTCCGGGCATTACAAGAACTTTTTGGACAGGAAATTCGTGGTTGTCCTGAATACCTTGCTCTATAAGTAAACTTTTTTATTGGAGTCTTTAGTCCTCTATAATCTATGTCGGTGAGAGGAAGTTATTTATTTAGCAGGCAGTTCGCTTACGCTGGTACAACTTGGTCCCAAGTCGTGCAGGCTTGAAAAATAAAGGATAAGTGTACCTGTGTACAGACGCCAGGAAGTCAACCTATCCCAGATCTGAGGAGGTCTTTATCGGTACCTAGTGGGTGGAACAGCTTGCCCGATGTTAATATTAACTGTGTGCACTATTTCGAAACGTTTTCTCTAGAGATAAACGACATTAGATAGATAGATATTAGCGACATTAAAGATGATTATTTTAATCATTATTTATTTAGTTTAGTCTTCATTTTTATGCTTGAAGATAATATTCAATCGCCACCGTCGTACCCTCTATAATCGACTAAACCTTTATAACGGGTACTTCCATAACTGTGTATAATCTGTGGTAAAATTTGACAGCAATTTGTAGCTAACTTCACATCAGTTGAACTGGTTGAACTGTGGTTGAACAGTTTGGCTGAGTTTGGTTTTGTTCGCGTCAAGCTCGTCAAGCTTTCGTTTACTTTCATTAAATTTCTGCTGTATATTAATCGCAGTTTTGTCTTAAACGTGTTTAAATCACTTTACAATCATGGCAGATCGCCTTACCCAACTTCAGGACACCATAAACCAGGTAAATAATTAATATTTTTAGTCGTCAATTTTGTGCAGCCCTTACTGTATATTTAAATCGTTATTTACTGTTTTTCAGCAAGCTGAGCACTTTTGCAACAGCATAGGTATATTGCAGCAGTTCTCTACTCCAAGTAAGTTCCCTGGTTTCGACCGTAGTGGGTCACAGACGCCGCAGCAACAACAGAACCAGGAGGACTATGCTATGCTGTTTGCTACGTTGATATCTCGCTGTGCTAAGGATATTGACACGTTAATTGAGTCTTTACCGAGTGAAGAGAGCTCGACGGAGCTGCAGGTGCAAAGTTTGAGGCGTTTGGAAGCTGAGAATAAAGAGGCCGCTGAGCAACTTGAGGAAGTATGTTTCTATTGATATTTTAAGTTAAAAACCTTTTGAGTTTGGAACCCAGTTGCCTACTTTCAATTCATAATAAATATCTAGTAATAAACAATAGATAAGAAAGATAGTACTAGATTACATTGCTCTGAGCTAAAGGTCAGAGTAAAACTACCCTAATAATCAATCAAGTTTTGTTACTAAAACAAAATTTGTACAATGAAATACACTTCATAAACAAAGAAAAAATTGCCCATACTTACCCATTATGTTAAAATAATTTAATTTTTAAACAATACTATACAATAATGTTACAATGTATGCTCAAAACTGTGAATTTAAAAGAACTGATTCACACCCATATATCTTGCAAGTAGGTATACATCTGAATATCTTATTTCTAGGTGGTACGCCAAGGAGAGATTCTTCTAGAGAAGATCCAAGGAGCCCTCAGTGACATTGCCCAATGCCAGTTGGACATGCAAAACCCAGCTCTGATCCTCAACAAAGATATAAAACCTCAGTTATAGGACCCACAGAGTAACAGTTCTGATTGCTCTTGGCTATGATCTGTTATGGACAAAAAATACATTATATTGTTAGGTGTTTTATTTATGATTTGTGTTCACAATAACCACAATTCTGTGTTTGTTGTTTTACCTAGGGCACAGATGTTGTAGTATATTTTATGGGCACAACAATACCTTTATAAAATTGGACTACATTTATTATCCAGTGTGATAATTATGTTTCCATATTAATATTATAAGTTTAGTGGTGTAAATTAAAAACTATGGACACTAAATATGAAAATAATTATTGTGCATCTGAGGGATTTGTGTGTGAGTTGTAAGTTTAAAAAACCTTGTTAAAAATCTTGTCTAAATAAAAACTTGAACCATCATACCACAAAAAGATAAACACGCATCACGCATTGAATGCTTGTCTAAAAAAAGTGCAAAACAAGAAATGTTGTTTTGACGTTGTTATTTTTTTTAGACAAGACTAGAATGGGTGTTTATTTTTTTTTTGTGGTAAGACTGTACACGTTAAAACTTAGTGGCTAGTTACTTTTAATATTATGATAAATTTTCTACTAGACTTTACTAGAGTATCACAGCAAATTTAAACCATTGTTGTAAATAGTAAATATTTGGAGTAAATCAATAAACGTTACCCAACTAAAAAATATTTTTCAATATAATATAATAATACATATAATATTCCACAACTGTCACACAACGCCATCTAGTCCCAAGCTAAGCAGAGCTTGTGTTATGGGTACTAGACAACTGATCAACATTATATATTTCTATACAGAACAAATGATCGTGCTCATCACACAAACATTTATCCTGGGTGGAAATCGAACCCACGACCTCCGGCATAGCAGTCAGGGTCTCTAACCACTAGACCAACAGGCCAGTCAAAATATAATATTATAACATTTTCAGTATTAATCAGATCGCACAGATGGCGCTGTGCGTTTAAAATTAGTAATAGAGGATGGACTGAGCATTGGAAAGTGACTGTTTTCTGCAAAACAGGTGAGAGACAGAAAAAATATGTGGTCAACTTGTTTGCTTGTCTTTAAACATAATTATTCACATGACTGTATGCCCGCTTTTATTGGAATCGACGGTCCATTCTGTCTTCAGCGCCATCTTGTGTCAAAAGTATGTACTTCTGGATGGTTGAAACGATAGTTCGCATAATGTCCAACAGATGTCGTAAGTAATACTTTGCTGTCATAATAAAAACCTCGCGGGGGTGAGCAGACACTAAGCTTCGCCTGCTAACGTTACGTTGAGTGAGGGTAGTTGGAAACGGTCGCGTACTGTAGACTGTAGAATCAAATCGAAAAAAGGACTCGGAAGTAGTGTTAATGGGTCGGATTTGAATTACGTATTAATGTTGAAAGTAAAGATTATTATGTTCAGTTAATTTTAGGTGGTAATATTATATGGGTCCCTCGGATTGAGAGAGAGGTGGAGACGAAGGCTCTGTTAGACTCTTACCAAATAAATGTTCACCTTATTCCTACGGTTGTATGTTTGTTATACAACCCTGCATTTACATACAGTTCAATTTTATTTGCTCATATAATTAGGTAGTATAAAATGAAAGTATTTTACTGATAGCGATTAGCGATCATACCACTTGAAATTTAATTAACATTCATTGATGATTTATAGCTGTGATTTACATTTACATGTACCCAGACACTTTCACATTTCCAAGGAAATCGTATCAAACCTTTTTTCTGAGGAAGGAAGGAAGGGGAGGAAGTTTCTCTTCGACCATCCTGGTTTAGTCCCTTGATGTCCGGCTCAAACCGGCCGCTCGAGGAACCTTTACAAGTTTACATTCACACGCGGCCCGCGCCCAGCCTCTCGCCGCCGACGACGCTTCACTCACCTGCAGTTGATAACCAACCTCTTTGCCGCGAGCACGCTCACGCTTCACGCTACCGGTTTTGATCGCTACCTCTTTAGTGACGTACGTTTTTGAATTCGATTTTTTCGAATTTGCAACCCCCTTCGTTCATCGACTCGTGTTCGAATTTTTAAATCTACAATGTTGGACTGAACTGTGTGACTGTTTATTTTTAATTATTGAGTGTTTTTTTTTTAATTTCTTGTTTGGGATTGTTCCCTGAAAGTGGTGAGGCAGTGATTGTGAATTGGAAACGGAACCCGGAAGGACGGGTCTGCTCTCCCTGCGCGCTTCCGCGACAGGTATGTGATAATAAACCTCATTAGTTGCTAGTTGAAAATATTAATTGTTTACATTACCGATATCCGGTGTTATCTGTTAATTAAAACTTTAAGTTCCTTATCGCCACTAATTGGCGAGTGGATTGTCACACAGGAGCAGGATTTTCCAGCAATTTTCCAGTTTTGCGCGGCATTTATATTGAAAACAGTAAATTTTCGCTTCTATCACTTTGCAACTTTCTATAATTGCCTACCTTAATACCCGTTAGAACTTAATTAGATTCTGATTGAAACCGAGGCACATGTAGGTATTTTCTTTAGCAAGACCGAATAATAATATTAAATATACATTGAAAATACTTACTAACCTTAATTTACTTAAGCAGTGTAATTAAACTACTTACGCTCAGCAAACCAAGCCATAGCACTCAGTCTTTATGTATTTTAGAGAAAATTGAAAACATTCAATAAACCATGAACTGGAGAGGTGAAAACCGGTCGCCGGTCGCCCTACCGCTCTTTCCCTCCATCTTTAAAGATTTTCTGCGGCTATAGAAATGCAGACGTTCTCTTTGAAACATTTGAAACTACAGTAATTAAATCTGGAACGAACTGCATCTTTGATTTTGGCTGTAAATGCACTGTTGCAAACATTAGTACAGAATCCTAGTCGTCCAGATCGGTTTAAAGTTATACCAATAGGTATTTCCTATTAGCAGCATTGAGTCTGTTTTTTGTTGTTGTTGTTGAGATGATGATCAATCAACATCTACCATTACCAAGAAGAAATATAAAGAACAGCCATAGCGGAACGGAAGCAAAGAACAGGTTGGTCTGATCCCCAGGCAAATTGGGTTTTGATAATGAAGAAGATGATGCGGAGAGAAATAATACTTTTCTAAGTATTTCTTAGTTGGCATAGCTCAGCAGTTATTCCATTTTCTAAGGAGATACTCCATCCGGGGTTGTAAGACTGACGCAAAGGGTAGGGACAGGGTGGTTTTTATTACGAGTTCCCTCCGCTCGCGATTTTCCACTACGATAAAAAAACATAAACCCTCCTTCTGGAGTTCTCTTCGCTCACCATTTTCCATCGCAATAAAAAACATAACTCTCCTTCTTTGGCAGTCGGCTACAAAAGAAATTACTCCATTTTGCGACTTCTATCTCTTGTCAGTATCGAAGGCCAAGCATTTAGGTAGGTATATGTATTTCTAGTTCTAAGAAATAACACACAAAGTATCAATTGTTAGGATTTAATTACGTTGGTCCGCAAACCTCATAACTGCGTTTTTAATGCTCAACCAACAATTTACGGTATTGATAAATAATTGCAAATCTACGCGTTTAGAACTCATATTTATTTGCTCGTGCAGAAAAATAATGGCCGCTTAGTTTTACGATGTGAGTTTCGCCGCCGCCGCCGGGCCTAGTTTTTGACAACCTGTATCTGTGAAATTAAGTGCCTTGTAACGTTCGTTTGGTGGTATATTTGGCTTAGATTTAAAGCTTGTTTTAAATCAGACATAAATAATAAAATTCATAAACTCCTTGGTAAAAATATGAAATCTATAAATAAATACTTTTAAGTGGCCTCTACCGGAACGAATATATTTACAATTTTATAGTTTATCTGTTTGTCTCTCTTTATTTGGTAAAAACTATGAAATGCAATAACAGAATTAAAGCCTCCATCCCTACTGAAATAGCCAACCTCTTTACAACCATCTTTCAAAACAAAGACCCACCATTTCTTAAACCACGTAACTGCCATTAACCGAAGAGCTCCTCAACTGTCCATTGACTTATTGAACTGCATTATGTAGATGATAGAAATCGCGGATGTCGCAGCCGATGCAAACGTTTAACATATCTAAGAGATTATTACGTTATAGAGAATATGTTGAGACGAAAACAGTCGCGGATGCTTTGTGAAAGTGTTGACCCCTTCGGAACCGGCTCGCTAGTCGAGGGTTTTCCATCTGCTATATTATTATGTTGTAATAAATACACTTTATATGTGAGCAAACTTTGGTTCACGACTTTATGAGTAATGTTTTGATATTTCCGTTACATTTTTGGATCCCTGGATCCGTGTGTCGTTCGCGGATGCGTCAAGAACCTCAAATAGGATGAATTCGATTTCAGTATTTTATTTTCATCCATCTGCTTTCTTTGTTAAATATTCATCGATAGCAACCTTCACCTCCTTATTTTAGATCGTCGTATATCTACTATTAATAGGCAACTTTATAAGCAGCATCTCTATTAGTAGACTATAATAGTAAAGTCTCACCTTTATCCTTCCAATGTTTCCTTAATCTACTGTTACCTATCTTCAAAAAACTTTCTTAACAATGTCTGCCTTTAAGCTATATTTTTTCGGTTGATACATTATATTTTATCAGTACTTCGTCTATTTGTCGTGAGTTAGTCCATATCTTCACAGAGCGCCTTCACGGAGAGAAGGGCTACAAAATTCACTCCGTCCTTGTGCATGTCTCGACGACTAGCTTTGTCCACATCTATTAATCACTTCTAAAGCTTAAAGGCGAACTATCCAATATTTTTTAATCTATTTTGCAAACATATTTTCGTGAATAGTCTTTATAATCGTGGTTTTGTAACAATTTGTTATGGCTTGTCAATCAACCAGTCACCTTAACCGATTAAAAGTTGCTAAAGGCACGCATAAAACCAGCATTATAAAAGTTCCCTCGTTAGACCGTTGCTAAATTAAGTCTATTAATTATACCAATGGTCCATTATTGTAAAAATAAAAATAACAAGCCGTTAAAATACAAAAGTGGGTTACATAAGAAAAAACAAAAGCTAGCTATTTGGTCATTCAATAAGAGCTTTTGCACTTGTCTGGGCAGGCTTTTATCTAGGCAATTATTAATGTATGTCAAAGTTAGTTGGGATATCTAAATGAGGTTCAAATATTCATCAAGGTCTGCCCTAGTCTTGAAATATGCACTTTGTTATAAGGCGTAGGTTTTCTTGTTCTAACCGTTTAATAAAGCGGTCTTGTAAACTAGGAACCCTATTTTTAAGAGATGTAGAAGGAACTCTATAGGATTCATTGGTGGATTTGTTTCTGTAAGCATCAAATAGGATCAACAATTTACGTCTGCTTGTACCTAACTGCCAATATACATAAACTCACACCTTTTTCTTCCTGTGACCCACTTGAATTCCTTTCTTTAAGCTTCAGAACCTCGACAATTATTGTGATGACAATGCCAATAACGATGCATTAGAACGCTTTCGAAGAAACCTATTATAAAACATGATAGTAACGTGTTCTAGTATATAATTACCGTCAGAAGTATGTTTCTAAACACACGTGGACTAGCTCCCCACCTTTGGCCTCCGGAATATGATAATATTTGTTAATAAATCCGATGCAAACGTAAACCTCGAATTTCCAGTTATTTGACGATGCTGTTTAAATCAATCAGCGGTCAAGTGCGACCTGTGATGTGTGGTTGGGCGCCGTTTTTGTTTAGGTTTGAAATTAGAATTGAAGATCCGGGAGCGGGAAATTGATGATCTATTATTGATGATTGATTGATTGACTCCGTGTTTATTGCCGGTAGATATTTTGGGGCTACGACAAATTGGTCAAATTGCCAAAAGCCATAATGAATTGCGCATTACTATAAGACAAGATCGAAGAAATGGGGGGGTTCTACTGAAAGGTTTTCATAATAGTGGTAGATTTTTCCTAGACATTACTCAAGATTAGAAATTAGAGAATGTGGTATTACAAAATGTAATGACTGATTCACGAACGGTAGTCGTGCGATGCGCAAGATATCCTACGTCCAAACACATTGAGATAAAGGCTGATAAAGATCATGGCATCTTTTAAAGTGGACACTACACCTACATGTCCCAATCCTCAGGGTTATCGTAAAGGTTTTATAAAATTAGGCCAAAAACAACAATAACACGTAAGTTGTAATTGGAATCAGAACTACTAAGCGGTCATCCTTGAAGACAGGTGTAATCGTTTATTCAGTCCACGTTACAATCGTCAAATAAGCTCAATTTTGTAATCTCACGGCACCCTATACGTTACGGTCACCAAATAAGTCAATATACACGAGCCGTTTAAACACAGCACAAAATTCAAATGGTTGTCAAATATGGCTGATTAGGAAGCGAGGACATTCGACGTACGTTGGTAACGTGTGGTGAAGCCTTCACCCGTAATGTTTGAGTTTACAAGATAAACAAAACGTGTTTCGTAAATTAGCAGTTTTTATTTTATTAAGATGGTAGTTGGTGAACGGTGAAATTTTAATTACTGCTAGTAACGATGTCGAAGTTCTGTGGATGGGTTTGCTTGCAAAGCTTTGCTTTGCAGATTTTGTCTGTTTTTAAGCCCCTCCTCTTTGTGTTTATATTTGCATAATTCCACTAGTTCGTTTCATCTTCAAAATAATATAACATTTACTAATAATGATTAGGTACACACGGCTACACATCAAGGTATCTATACAAAATCAGTATTAGCTGACCATTAATTGTGTGGAAAAATCGTACGAAGCGAGACCAAGACAAACTGGGTTTTGTATAGCTTGATGTGTAGCCGTGTGTACTACAAAAGTTCTGCATTTCTGAATATATCTAATCTGAATAAATCGATACTTATACTTACATTTTTTAATGTAGATTATGTCGCTCAACTCTATTCATAAGGGGGAAAAAGTTAGTCTCCATCCTGTTAATTTAAAAATAAAGCGAGAACGATCAAGAAATTTTAAATTTCGAGTCCGCATTCGACGTCCATTTTTTTTAACAACGCCATCTTGTAACTTACCTTGACATTTAGCGCCTCCGAGCTGAGCGGGGATCCTCTTTTAATATGTTTTAAATACTTTAATATATGGTTTTTAACTTGTTAGTGTTACAATGTAATGGAGACCTGTTACTATGTTATTTTCATAAAAAATCTCTTCAAGTGATAATTTTTACAGTCACGAAAGGGTTTTACCTTGTTGAGGGTTTGAATTAACGTTAATTTTTTTCTGATATGATGACGTAGACTTCTCACAACCAATACACGATCTATTAGTTTATATTACGTTCAAATAAAATTTTATTTTCAAACATTGGTTATACAAACGTTCGTTCAGACAGTAAACACAATTTTTAACACATTTCTATTCCAAGTTTCACTCAGCTCGTTTCACACATCGCAAATCGAACATAGTTATAACTGATTCCAGCGACTGCAGTTTGAACTTTCCTGGCAATTCATTGTTTGGTGACTTGATGTGCAAACACCAAGAAAGTTCAAGGCGTCCAGTTGCATCACAAATGGAGTCATAAAATGTAATGGCCGTAGAACGTAGACAACGCTTTAAATAACGATAGAGCGTCTTTACACGAACAAATGCTTTCAGCAAATCATGGTAACGTATCTTTATTTGGAATTAACAATAGCATTCGCAACGATGTATTGTTTGCGTTTGCTTCAATCGATTAGATTGGTTAGCATGCTATTTGAAATGTTCAATTAAGATCAGAAAGTAGCGTTCACCTTTTCTAAAAGGTCAGAGGAAACTCGTAGTTGCAGTCAATCGACTACTTTGCTTAACTTTTTAAATCGTTTCTTTCGGAATTATCTTAATTCCTTTTATTCTGCTGGTGAAATAATTTTCACCGATTCCCCGATACCACGCCGATACCTTCTCATTTTAGAACTATCAGCAGCTTGAATTTGAAATTGGAATTTCCAAAGTTTTAATGTTTGATGTTGATGAATTTCAAATTGCATTTATCGAGCGATTTTGATAATCGCCCCCTGCGTGATACAAACCATTTTAGAATGGATAGGGTTTTCCAAGTGTTATCCAAAGCGTAGCTAGGTAAATATAATGGAATAGTTTAAGAGTTTTCAAAAGTGTTTATTAGTGTTGAAAATGTTAATTACAGTATTTTATAAACTTAGAAATCTACCATAAATGACTTTAGATATACTGAAGTAGATACCTATCTAAAGATATTTAAACTTATTATACCTAATTATTCCATAGCAAGCGATTCATGTTTCTATATATTTGAAGGTGGGTAGGTACTTCTAAAAGAACATGAAAAACTACCTGCTTATGTAAACTTTCAATGGTGTAGGGAAGAAAATCTGTTTTTTAATAATAACAATTTAATCTGAATAATATTTTATAGGTATTATGGAGAAAGTAATTTAAATAAGAAAATAAAAAGAACAACATAATAATGCATGTTTGATTACTTTGCATATTAAATCTTTAAATAACAAAGGTTATGTAACTCATGTATATTATGATTGTTAATCTTTATGCAGAACTGCATATTTATTTTTAGATAAAATTTTATAGCCTTTTGTCTATAAAATTTGCTGAGAATACATTTCGAAGAGTATGTGCTTGAGAAGCATTCAATATTATAATCTATTTTATTTCTGGAAAGATTAACTCGACTTTAGAGAAAGTAGTAATAGAATAATTAAGTTATATTTATTATTTATATCTATTTAATTATTTTGAAGAAATTATAAATATCTAAGTTTAGAAAAGGTTTAAAAAAGAGTGCTTCGTGCATTTATTATTAAAGGTTACGCTCTAAAAACTGCTCTTTTGCGTAAATATGCAATAATTTCATCGAAATATCAGTTTCGATTACATAAACAAGATTTGAACTTCGAACCTGAGCGTTTAGAAATAATAAAAATAAAAACAGTCGCTACTGTCGACTTATTTTGTTTGATTCCAATATCTATAAAGGATTTGTAAGAAAGCTTTTGTGTCTATTGCTCAAACGTCACGACTAGTTCACGTTTACCGACTGAATAAGTAAATAGTTGGGTAATGTCGATCCTAAACGAGAGATTTCGCGTTCGAGTGAAATATTTGTCGATGGATGTGGTAATCGGCGGCATTCGGCCGACTTCGGAAGATGCACGACGAATGGAAATTAATCACGAATTAGTTCATTAGATATAATGGAGCAATAGATGTTTAAATGGCTGTTAGAGAGGGCAAATGGAGGTGAATATATTCTAAAGACAATAAATCACGACATTGTTGAGGCATAAGTAGTGAAATAGTTATGTTGAAAAAAAAAAATAACAAAACGACAACCAATTCAGTTTCATTGGCGAAATTCGTTCAATACGATTAAAACCGCGCGCAAGAGATGTCACTGTCAACATTTCAACGTAGCAATAATGACATTGACAGCTCAAAAACTTTTTTCTTTTGTTTATTTAGATAAGTCTACGTGCAGATCAGATTCAGTTTAATTTATCACCATCAAACTTGTTATTGGATTTCAGTTCGATGTTTTTGTTTATTCAGGTTTTAAGTACTTACTTTTTACGTAGGTTTGTCATTCATACACCAAGCACTTTGTTTACTTACATGATGACGTTTCTTTTATTCCCGCGCTTTACATACAAATTGCACATCAATTCCAATATTAACAGCTTGCAAATGTTATTTCAATAAGTATATAATAAACCGTATCGGCAATCCAATTGTGTTGGTAGAGGCATATTATTGCTGCATTGCTCAGCCGGGTCATTGACCGCTCTGTTGTTATTTTGAATGAGTGATTACTTGATAACGAACTTATTCATCTGTAATGTTCAACAATATTAATTCACGTGTGTGTGTCTTTTTTCAGGCTCTGTCTTCTTTTTTTACTTTTAGTCACAAAGTAATATAATTTTTTTGTTGTTGCAATAACTTTTTGAGGTTAGACTCTTTCTTTTTAATTGTTAATGGCAAACACGTGTTTATGGTCTTAATGCTTATTATAAATAATTACCTATTCCACATTTTACTTGACTGAGTTTTATAAATAATCCTACAGAATTAGAAGAGACAATTAATTATATCTATTAATATCCCATAAATAATGTATGCTAAAATAGTAAAAGCGAAAACGATTTTATAAACAAAACCAGCTCGAACATGTAAGGCTAAGCGTATGCTGAGACGCAGGCAATGCAGCACAACACAGTACAGCACAGTGCAGGGCAGGGCAGTTGAGGCAGACATATGCCCCTCCGCATGTTGCGACGCAACTGACATTCGCATCATAAACACGTTACCTAGCAACGAATGTATCCAGCATACACAATACACGCGTCGCGCAGGATTCTGTGCCGGCACTGCAACGAGACGCAGAGCAGGACAGACACATGTCTGCGTGACATGTCCTGCGCCGCAGCGTACGTAGTTCAATGACGTTCCATGCTTTACAAAATCTACTCTGCTCTGCGCTGTGTGGACCTGCGTAACCTGCGTCTCAGCATACGCCTAGCCTAAGTTCGGTAAGCGTGTCAAGCACGTTTACTAAGCTCGGGCGACGAAGAAAAAAGTTTTAAAAAAAAACAAGGCTGCACCTCTTTTCACTTTCGTCTGCTGTAGCGGTATAATCAACGTGGTTCCCGCCCTGTGTTTATACTCGTAAGTTGTATTATGAACTATGAAGAGAGACCTGTTCCAAAAAGTTTTTAATCGTAACGACATTTTTTTACACTGGCAATTAAATTAGCGGGCTTTATGAAACTGTGTTAAAAATGTTTTACAAAGAAGTGTATTTTTTTTTTGTTGCAAACTTATTTTTAATATGATTGCTCATTTGTACTTCCATAATAATACATTATTCAAAAGGTCCACCATCGTGAGCTATTGTTAAAAAAATCCTTGTGTAAATAAATGAATTAGCAGACTTTCCTCAATGTTACCCGTCAAATCACGTACTTTTCAATGTTAATACAACCAACAAATAACATTGAAAATGTTTTCCTCGCATTGATTTATTTTTACGAGTTTTTTGTCAAGGATATGATTTATTTTCCTAATGCTGCGTTTGATATTCATTGCTGAGAAAAAACCTCTATTTTTTTTCCTTTGCAACATCCCTTCTATAATAAATAGTACCGTATACTACCTACTAAGTCTGTGATAGTACCTACCTATCTTATGGTATCTCTAAGACACAATCACTAGTGCAAAAATCCCGGTTACGTTTCACTATCAACAATCTCTCTTCTTAATTATAAACCCATTCATAACGTACAGTAATGGCTGCCACGATCTTATTTATCGGTTTATAACTTATAAAAAGCTATTATTTACAATTTCCTCGCGATGGATAAGAAGGTCGGCCATATGTCGTGTGATAGCGTGTTCAAGCGATCACGGCCGTGAAATTTGGAGCGAAAAACTAGATTTTTACCATTAAAACATTATTGTGGTCCGTTAATGTGCAACTAAGTTGTATAAATGAGATTATGTTGACGCACTGTACTTTATAGTGCAACAGTGATCTTTAAAAGTATTTACTTAGGCTGCAAGACGTTGATGCCTTAGCCAAAAACGATAGCGCCAGACATAAACAATATCGTTTTTTTTTAATTTGAATAATGTTTACCAAAAAAGATGTCGATCCATTAGGCCAAAAATTCATAACATTTAAACGTTTACATTTATAATGCTTACTTATACGTATGTGTGACCAGACTTGGATGTATGAAGGTCTCTGTATATCTAAGTATAACGAAGTTTTCATGGCTATCTGTATGGTAGATACCAAATTCTCACTGTAGTGTTAATAATTTACACATGGGTCGTATTTCTTTGGACATAGTACCTATCTCCGTTAAAAGATGTTCGTGCTCCGTCAATTGTAAATAAAAGTGTAAAGTCTGGCTTTCAAATCTATGTTTTTGGTAAAGATTTTGTTTTGATTGTGAATAATTAATATGTGCCTAATGATTTAATATTGCAGATTATGCCAAGTACCTATATCATTATGTATCATTCATGAGGCTATCATTACATTTAATTAAAACGAATAATTAAATTGTGTGTAAATTGATATATATTAAAAAATATGATTTTAAATCAATACTTTCTTGAAAGTGGAAGATTGAACAGCTTCCTTTTATTCATGCATTTATTTAAGAGTTGTTTTATGTAAATGTGAACTGACATTAATCTGGGTGACACTTCAGTGACTTTAACAAATTCTATAACACACATGGAGACTGTTTCCCAGACTACCAGCCAATAGTCTGTCTAATAAAACTCTTAGACCGGCGTGAAAGGCATTCCGGCGGTAATAAATAACATTTAATTAACATAATAGAATACACAACTTCTTCATTATTAACAGAGCTGCAGACTTAGAACAAATTAACACACGTAGCGTGGCTTATTAGCAGCTGATGGCAACTGATAGCATCTGCTTATGTCACTGGCTGACAGTTCGAAATACAAAATTAAATCACGTTGCAGTGCCTCACACAGCTATCTTCTACTTTACTACCGAATATTATTACGTTGTTGGTTAACAGTTTTTAAACTAGTTTAGTACTAATACTTACTAGTTCCAAGTTGAAATGATTTGAGAAATAATAGAGCGGCGGTAGTTCCGATTTTAAACACACTTATAAGAGCTTTATTTACAACGATGGCCATTATAATCGTGGTTCGGTCAAATCACACTACATCAATCCAAAAGTAAGTTTTATGAATGCGTGCGTAGGTATCTAAAACTAGTTCTGGTAAACTATTAATGTATTCCTATTGCAAGTGATCGCCAATGTTTTAGTTATTTGACCTTAGTCTGGCATTTGTAAAATAAACAGCCACTTTGGAATTTCGCTGGCAACAACTATTAATACTTTAGTCTGATCAATATTACCTAGGAATCTACAAATTATCATACTGTTGTAGATAATTGTCAATTATAGTAGAGTTATTTATTTTTGGACACGTATTTAAACAAGTAGTCCAATCAAAGAACAACAACTATGCAATTTGGGCTCGTTAACATTTTTTACTGTCACTTGTCATCTGTCAATATTGGCGCGCAAATTCCAATCAGCCATTTTTAATTCAGAGAGGTTTTATAAAAAGGAACTGGTTTTAATAGTCGTTCTACAGTCGTCTGCTTAGTGTTTCTCATCTGTTATAGCTATTAACGTCTAATAAATATTTCAAAAACCTTTTGGCTTCTGCAAAATAAAATATCGGAAAATTGCAGACGAATACTTGATTAAGTATAGTGTTTGATCAGAAAACGTTTATTTTTAAACGAAACATCATCGAGGTGTGACCAGACGAGGTCCAGTGTCAAAGATGACATAATATCTCTAGCGTAGAGGCAAAGAACCTGTTATTAATTTTAATATTTCATTCTTAATGCCCGGATATAAGACTTATAATTCGATATCACTTTTACTGTTTATTTAGTGACCACACTATGCTTTTAAGGTTTTTTAGTCATGTGTAAAGTCTTCTTCATTGCAGAAATAAATAAGGTATGTTATAGCATGGCCAAAGCATAAATTAACATAGTGCGGTTAGTAAAAAAAATGTCCAATGTCAATCAAATTGAAATTGCTAATGATACTAAATCGATGGTCAACAAGAAGGACTTGCATATTATTTAAGCAGTTTTTTTAAAAGGAAGAAAACTAAAATTCAACGAGACTACGACTTATGGCCTTCGCTCGCCCACAGTACTGAATAAATAAACAAAACAAACCTCAAAATCTCTATTTATGGTAAGATGCTTTACTTACTGACGAGGAAACCATTAATTTGCATTTTCCGTTTGTATTATAATCTATGTAATTATCTCTACGTATGTAGTCCACATATTTACGTAACGCAGAAACTCGTTCGAAATGTTTTCTGTTTATTTACTCACATTCACAAAAACGGAAGTCCGTTCAACCGGAAACATTGTGTTGTGTCGAAATTCATCATGGGAACCGATGACACGCCCTTGAATTTGATTGTTGATTCGATTTTCGATTACAATGAATCGTTATCGAATGACGTCCGTAAAATTGTCAATGGACTCCTACAATGCGATGTTTGGCGACAAAACGATGACTTCGAGCAAACAGCGACCAGTGTAAGCTGAGCTATGGTTTTCAATTCAATGTAACTGCTGCCGTTGGTTTTTTCGCTCAGGTTCAAAATGTCCACTTCCCAAAATGTTCACCGGTTGCAAAACGTCCATTTCCCAAAATGTCCACTTCCCGGAATATCCACTTCCCAAAATGTCCATTTCCCAAAATGTCCACTTCCCGGAATATCCACTTCCCAAAATATCCATTTCCCAAAATGTCCACTTCCCGGAATATCCACTTCCCAAAATGTCCATTTCCCAAAATGTCCACTTCCCGGAATATCCACTTCCCAAAATATCCATTTCCCAAAATGTCCACTTCCCGGAATATCCACTTCCCAAAATGTCCATTTCCCAAAATGTCCACTTCCCGGAATATCCACTTCCCAAAATGTCCATTTCCCAAAATGTCCACTTCCCGGAATATCCACTTCCCAAAATGTCCATTTCCCAAAATGTCCACTTTCCTACGGCAGCTCCTTCTAACTGGTACCACTTAAAACTGGGAATATGAGTAGTAAAAATAAACTTTTTTTTTTCTAACTTTACTAAACATATTTTCTTCTAAAATTAGCAGCTTGTCCAGAGTAAGTAGAGTAGAGTAGTGTAGCTTTCAGGACGTCGTGTCGCCTGTTAATGTTGTTTTCGCAGAAAATGGCACAGCATTTTTATAAATGGCATTAAAATTAATTAAGAAATATAAAATTCAAATGTATTAGATAAGCCTACCTACTAATTGACCTCCACGCAACGCCTAAACATTACAATTTTAACATTGAATCAAATAAACCAGATCGCGTTTAACACCACTGCTTTGAGAGGCCTGTAGTGGTTAGCAGGTGGACTATTAATGCAATGAAGTGTCAAGATAAAGATCGTCACAAATGATTATCATATTACCACTAAAAAACATTTTCCAAACTAGCAACCCTGATGTCAATGCATCGGAAAACAATAATACACTACGCTACACTCTACGCCGCCGTAGCGTACCAATACGCCGTAGCGTACCGCTACGCCGTAGCATAGCGTAGCAATTTTTAATTCCTAAAAAACAAACATAGAGTTCGATCAAAGCTTTTTAAAATTTCAATAAATAATTTTCAATTGAATTAAAACCTGCAAGGTGATACGGTAACGAAAGCACATCTAGTAGTCTATAAATACCGAACAGTAGCAAGCCGATTGAAAATTACGCTATAAATTAAATCATAAACTCTGCAACGATACTAAATCGTTCTTAATTCCCCAGAAACTAGGTTTTAGTCATTTAACTTGTCTAAGCAGAAAAATTGTAACGAGCCAATTATCTAATTTACTCTGCTTTACGAAAAGCATACCAAATGGGCAGCTTAGTGTGATTAAACCTCCTCCAATTTTCTGATAGCCTGGTACTCTCACTTTCCCTTATTATTTTACTAAGTTTGTGAAATATACGAAGGAGTAACTATTAACTCCCTTTTCTGTCTTTCTAAAAACATGTGAGATTTTATTATCTTTTCAATGACTCTGTGACTAGTTAATATTCTTTAACAGGATTTTTTCTCCCTGTCAGGAAGACAGTGTGTTCTGTATTGTGTAAAGCTTTGTTTTAGAATCCGCGACACGACTCAAGTCCTTCAAAAATTTTATCGTAGGTACTACATTTTTTATTGCAGTTTGATATAATGACATAGACCAGAGAGCTGCATCAAAAGGCCTCCGTAGTGGGGACCATAACGTCTTGTAACAAAGAATATCTTTGAACGCGACCCAATTTCTTCAAGTTATGTCGGAAGCATAACCATACAAAACGCGTTCTTCAATTGTTTCTTATTTCTTAACAATACCCATCCAACAACATTGAGAAATGAGAACCCAATGGAACGAATTACTGGAAACGTTCACACGTAAACTTTTATATAAATCACTTAACATATAAATTAGACACGGTGTGGTCGAAACTATTGCTACTTCGTAACGTAACGTTGTTAATCAAGGAATCAATCTATTGCACGCAAATAACGACGCATTGGGAACGCATCGGACGATTGCGTCTAATAACAAACGAATAATTGACTCATTAATTATACGGACATGAATATACATGGAAATGTTTGTAACAATAGACGCCATGAATGTTTAATTTGTGGGTTTCTTTGATAATCTTCCCATGGGTATTGATGTACGTGATGGGACGCATCATTGAGCGCCGTGTGGTGGCATAAATATTGTTTGAGACTAGTAAGAATGTAGGAAACTTAATTTTCTAGGGAAAACTTGAAAATACGACGCAAAAAAGCGTGGAAACATATCCTGACAGATACTGTGGTAAAAGAATAGTAATGTTTGATGATTTACATATCTACGCACCAACCATTAAACTTTGAGAAAATATCGAAAAATATCATCAAGTAGGTAAATTGAATTACGGGATAAAATTATAGATATAACTGAAGAAGAAAAAGGAGTAGCGTCTTTGAATTAATTCTTAATCAAAACTAGAAGCTTAGAGATAAAAACGAGCCTTTGCAAAAGTTGCTTAACTTTGGTAACCCATCCAAAGACAGACTAAGACAAGTGACAGATTTCAGCAAGATTTGCTAGCATTTAAAGACGCACTTTACTACCACGCGCGCTCAATTCACTTATGTCACATTTCACGAATTTTCTACCACAGAAGCAACAGAAAGGACATTACACCAAAAAAATTCATGCAACAAGAAAATCGGTAGTATAGTCAACCCGTGCAACAGTAATCCGTCTCCCTCAATTAACTCTTACAGTTTGCACGGGATGATGAGCAGTGAAGCCACTCTCACTTTTTTCCATTTCTAGACCACCGAGGAAATTAGACTAGAAACAGTTGATTTAATGATACAAAGAACGCATGGCTTAATTTGCGTTTTAAAGAAAACAAAAGTTGTTTTTTTGTGTAGACATGAACTTGTTTGGTGGAGTAAAATTACTAGAGTTTTAATTGAATCAAATGAGGCCAGTGTACATCGTAATTTTATTTTGTAATTATCTTCATTTGATCGCTCTCCCGAGATTTCAATAGAAATCAGGATAGTAATGGTTTAAAATTCGTCCTTTCATCGTAACCTGCGATTAGAATGGAATTGACAATTTGTCAACGCATTCTAAAGCAGCAATCACACTTATAGTATTTCAAGCAACCACCACGTTCCAATTTGTTCGAAAATCACGTAATACGTCCAAACATATAATTTGTAACTTGAAACGTTACGAAATGGATATATGACAGTCTGATATCAAATTGTCAAATGTCGGTTGTTTTATTGAACATGATATGATTCGTTTCGTCTCAGTGAAAGTGGGTTGAAATAATTTGGAGGCGTGTGCCGTTGAATGGAGTGTTGCATTAAATACACGATTAGCAAAAAAGCGCTGGTTATTATAATATGTCGGATAACTAGTCTTTATTTAAGCGAAAACGCATCAAATATTGGAAACTTTACAACGAGTGGTTGAATTCTTTGTACTGTTAGAAGTTTTTGCCTTCATCGTCTTTTTGCCTGGATTGCGTTTATTTTTTGATCGCGAATAGCGTGATGTTTAATGGCTGCATGTCTCGGTTTGACAGCCACTACACGTGAACTGGAATAACCACTTTTACACCACGATATTACAAACAAACACCCTGATTTACAAAGCCCTGCACAATCGTGATTTATAAGCTTGCAATGTGAAGTTAATTAGCCGCTACAATTATAAAACGATATATTTAATCTCGAAGCTGACACTTACACCAATGAAACGCATCGGTGTGGTATAAAGCGCTGCGTTTCTGTCGATAATTAGGCGTTGACACGCGATGCGACGAGGTATGCGGCACGCGTTCGATTGGCTATTGCAGACGCTCCCTAACATTCCGCCACGTTTATTGTTAAGACATTCGATGTTTGAATTACGAAAGGAAGAAATATTATCATATTAATTTTATTACGTCAATAATGTCAGTTTTATTTCTCTTATATCAGCCAGTTACAAAGTTTTTTTTATAAAACAAAACAGAACGTGTTTTCAATTTCTTTCGTAATAATCATCATTATTGGAGCGACTGCCATTATCACTAAGAAATTTAATTAACAGTATAATGTATGTAAATGGCTATAAATACTCGTGTCGATTGTAGATAATGTCTTTCGGAAATGGTTGTGGTGATAATGTCACTAACAAATCATGCGACGAATTTAAAACGAATGATTTTGTTCAAGGAGTTCCACTCTAATGAATGGCTGCGGGGTATACAAAAATTAACAAGAGATATAAAACTCTTCTGTGTTTTTCCAATATATGCAAAGATTTTAGAACCCAGAGTTGTTTTGCAGAAATTGGTGGAGTGGCAACCTCGCACAGGTATCGTGTCCAGAATATGCAGCGTTTAGATGCCTCTCACAAGACAAACTGATGACCATAAGGTGCTTGGCACTGGATCCAAGGAACATAGGATCGGACGTTTCGGTGTGGCCTATATCGAGCAGTGGACAGGACATCTTACGGCTTGTGATAATGATGAAATACCTTTATATAATCTTTCATCTGTCATTTCCCTGCTATCTCATTAATTTGGCTAAATCCAAAAGCCATCTTGCATCTTGCCATAACCTACAAAATATTATGAAAACACATCACATTATACAGTTCAATTAATCACCTTTCTATGAAAATCTTCCGTATTCGTAACGTTGTCTTAAAACCAAGCTTGTAACACGTTCCACGTCGTTTGACTATACACATGATAGATTGAGAAAATGCTGTGTGTTCTAAGCCTTATGTAAGGTATCATCGTCGATATGACGTAAGGAAGAATGGTGGTACCTAGTGCTTAATTTTGATTGGCAGCCTTATATTTATGGGGTAATATTGTAATAGAATTGTTTTGTTCAATTGCTTGTTTGTTGGTATGGGAAGATGAAGAGGTATGTGTTATGAGAGGCATAATTTGAAGCAATTTAGATAAATTGTGGCAGTTAGCAAATAAGAGGTTGTGTTATTTTACAAAGTTCCCCTCGATAAACGTTCAAATTGGCGAATTCATTTGTTTTAAGTCGATTGTCTCTGGTTCACACGTCAAACAGCACTGTTCGAATTTCAAAATAAGAAAAAAAAAACAAATAAAGCGATTCGTTTTAAATTATGGTTCCGAAGACTCGATAAAAATTACAAGTGACCTTAAATAAACAATTTTAAAAAAATACGAAAAGGTAAAAAATGTGTTTGATTTGACATTTGCTACCGAAACTATGTCAATTCTTTTGATAATAATAATGATATCTAAAATAGGAATACTTACGCAATCGAAACCACTGTTTGAAATCGATTCTACTGTCATTTGTCTTGCTAAAACAATAAGATTCATGTGTGAATACAATACGAGTTGCTGAGCAAAACCTTTAAAATTGCAGGAACTATGCAAAGATATAAGATTGCCATTTAATAAATCCTGTTTAGCACCCAATAACTCTCGTAGCGTGAGATATTCCCAAAGAAAACCAGATAGCAACACAATTAAGTGTTCAAATACCAAATCTAGAAACTTTCTCAGCGATCACGCGTGCGGCATGCTGGCTGGAAATAAACTTTTTTTTTTTTTTTTTTTTTCTCTTTTGTTTTTCTGTAACATGGCAATCTGTGAGATTCACAATGGGCCATTTGTTTGTCTTGTTTGAGAGGTAAGGGCGCTTCTAATTAGGTAGCTTCAATAAGCTTGCCTATGCAATGCGGTCTTCAAATCGGTCTATTAGGGCAGGTACGCTATGTCTCTTAAGACGAAAGTATTGAGCGCTTCCAGTGCCTTCCAGCATTGATGCCAGTAGGTTAATGTGTCTTGACAATCTGGTCTGGTACTTTCTACTGAAGCTGACGATTTCTTGCTGAACAGTTTTCATGTTCAGGTCCATGTGAATGTATTTGTTATTAATATATTGTGGGATGTTAAGCATATTACGCAGAGTTTTGCTCTGGAATCTCTGTAAGATCTCTATGTTGCTGTTTTTCGCGGTTCCCCATAGTTCAATCCCATAAGTCCATATTGGTTTCAGTATGGCTTTATAGATGACTATCTTACTAGCAGAGGACAGCTGTGATCTCCGTCCAATCAACCAGTACATTTCCCTTACTCTGGTATCCAGTTGTTTCCGTTTGGCCCAAATGTGTTTTCGCCATGTGAGACGGCGGTCTAGATGCATACCAAGGTATTTAGCGTCCTCTTTTTGTGGGATTACCTCATTGTATAGTTTCACCGGGGGGCAAGTTTCTCTTCGGAGGGTAAATGTGACGTGAGCTGACTTGCTCTGGTTTGCCTTTATGCGCCATTTGTTAAGCCAAGTTTCTATTTGTAACAATTGAGTTTGTATATTCTTAGATGCCAATTCAGGGTCATTGTGGACAGATAGGAGAGCTGTGTCGTCAGCGTAAGTAGCGGTCGTGTTATTAGCGTGCGTGGGAAGGTCAGCCGTAAACAGCAGGTAGAGTATGGGACCAAGGATGCTTCCCTGTGGTACACCGGACAGTATTTCATACATTACTGATGTAATGTTGTTGTACTTTACCTCGAAACATCTCTCACTTAGGTACGATTTCATAATGGGAAAGAATGAGTGAGGAAGCAATTTTTTGATCTTAAATAACAGTCCATCATGCCATACTTTATCAAAAGCTTGTCCAATGTCGAGAAAGACACCCGAGCAGTATTTCTTTTCTTCAAAAGCTCGGCCTATTACGTCAGTAAGTCGATGCACTTGTTCAATGGTACCGTGTTTCTCCCGAAAGCCAAATTGGTGAGACGGTAATATTTCTTCAAGGTGTGGACGTATTTGGCTGATAAGAATTTTTTCTAGTAATTTACCAGTTACAGGTAGAAGACTGATAGGTCTATACGAGCTGGCTTCATAGGGCGGTTTCCCAGGTTTGAGTACCATGATAACTTGGGCAATTTTCCACTGACATGGGAATATTTGCAGTCTAAGGCATGCGTTAAAAATGTTTGTGAGTATTATGAGGCCCTTTTTTGGGAGGTTTTTCAGCAGGGTAGCGTCAATTAGGTCATAACCTGGAGATTTTCCTTCCTGAAGGTTTATCACTTTTCTCCACACGTCTTTGGGTGATATACTTTTTAAAGGAGTACACATTTGCAGCGGAGAGTCCAAAAATTGCCTGATTTCCTCATCATGATCTGGGTCATTGCTCATGTGTGGTTTGAAAACATTTTTGAGATGGTCCGCGTACGCTTTTGCCTTTTCTTCGTCTGATCTGGCCCATGTACCGGTATCCGTCTTAATCGGAGGTATTTGGGTTGTAGGTCTTTTTAGCTTTCTAGTTGCTTTCCATAGAGAATAATTAGAAGTTTTGTGTGGAGAGAGGCTACTAAGGTACGATTGTAGGTTTTCGTTTGTTGTCTGGTTGATCAATTGTTTTAGTTCCTCAGAAGCTTTGTTAAATTTTCTTTTGTCACTTGGGTATCTAGAGTTGTGCCATATTTTTCTAAGCCTTCTTCTTTCGTCTACTTTGTCTTTGATTTGTTTCGGGTATTTGTGTTGATCAAAGGTTTTGGGTATGCTTGCAGGATTACATTTACTACAAGCTTTGTGGATTAATTTATTAAAATTTTCAATTGCTGTTTCTATGTTTTCTTTTGTTTTCAAAGGAATGTTCAGTGTGACATTTTTCTCAATTATGTCTTTGTATAGTTCCCAGTCAGTATTTTTATTATGTAGCCTAAGAGCTGTTTGGAATAGTTTTGCTTTGCAGTCTATGTCAAGTATAACAGGTACGTGATCCGACGACAGGTCGATGCATTCAGCGATGTTCAGGTGATTGGGAGGAATGTTTTTAGTGATAAAGAAGTCTAATAAATCCGGAACTTTGTTTGTGTCGGTAGGCCAGTACGTAGGTTTTCCATGCGACTTGTAGTTAAGATTGATTTCATTTATAGCGAAAAGCAGTTGCCTACCTCTTGGCGATGTCAATCTAGAGCCCCAGTAACAGTGTTTGGCGTTCCAATCTCCACCACAGATGAATCTGTTCCCTAGTTTATTAAAGTAGTCTTTAAAGTCGTCTTTAGTTATTGTGTGTCTAGGAGGGCAGTAAATAGAAGAAATTGTAGTTTCCATTTCTTTTTCTACCACTCTTATCGTTGTCGCTTGAATCTTTTCGGTCTTGTATTCTTCAATTTGATAGTGCTTTATGTTTTCCTTAACAATAACTGCAGTCCCACCGTGTGAGTTGCCTGAAGGATGGTTTGTGTTGTACATTGTGTAACCTCTGAAGTTCATATGAGTACGAGCTGTAAATCTTGTTTCGGAAATCAATGCAATATCAACTTTTTCAGTTTTTAGGAAAACTTCGAGCTCCATGCGTCGATCAGTCAGTCCGTTGGCATTCCAAGTGACTATACGAAGATTCAGGGGCATCTTTGTATGAGAGGCTTGATTAGGTTAATCATGCGGTCCATCATGCTGTCTATCATTTTACTCATAAGATTTTGGAATTTGTTGAACATTGAATCCATAATTTCGACAAAGTCAGTATTAATCGTATTTGTTTCTATTTTTTCGTTACTTTTCATTGTTCTTTGGGCTACGTCTGCGTAAGTGTAATTTTGTCTTTTTAGGTACTGGTTGTTCGTTGGGATGTTTTGTATGATTCTATCATTGTTCTCTAATCTTGTTGTTGGCTTTAGTTTTGGTTTTATTATAAGATCTCTGTATTGTTGGTATTTTATGCAGCCTTTGTAGCTTGCAGGATGTTTTTCCTGGCAGTTTGCGCAGGTTGCGTCAGTGTCAGGTGTTTTTGTGCATGTAGATGTTGGGTGTTCTTTAGCGCACTTGACACAACGGTATGGTCGCAAGCATTGATTTTTGGAGTGCCCAAATCTTTGGCAGCGTTTGCACTGTAGCACTTCTCTCTTTTTATATGGTGCTTCAAATGAAATTTTCATATAGTTCAGCCGATTTATTTTAAATATATCTTTGTTGTTGAATTTAGGTTCGAGGTCGACAAAGAAGAGTGGTAATGGGTTTTTTGTTGTTTTATGGCGTACATTTATTATTTGTCTGACGTCGTGTCCGACCTCGCTGAGTTCCTGTTTTATTACTTCAGTATCTTCAGAAGAGTGTAGGCCCCGTAGTACCACTCTGTATGCTCTTTCACTCTTTAGTTGGTATGTATAGTGGCTGATATTATTTTTTATAAAGTTCCCTCTAATGATTTTGTATGTTTCTACATCCGAAGGCATAATTTTGACGATATGACCAGACTTCAAAGTGGTCATTGTATACTTGTTGTCATTTGTGATAATTTCGGCCAATATTTCTTTGAGAGTTGTCACATTAATGACGCCTGTGACGAAAATTGGTTCCGGTTTTGGTTCTTTATGTTCAACATTGTCTTTTGCTTCTTCATCGTTGTCCCCATCCAATATCTCAAATTGATTTTGAGTTGGAATTGAGTAGTTTGTTTTCATTAGTTTTTTGTTTTTATCTTCCAAGTTGGGGCTTATTTCTGTTATTTTTCTCTTTGTTGTTGGTATTTGGTCTCTTTGCCAGTTAGGAGGTGTAAATTGGGTATTGAGTAGTTCAGCAGCATTTTGTGTGTCTTTAGACAATGCTCCTAGCGAGTTACATCTCGTTCTCACAAACATACTTTTATGAAATGTTTGTTGTACCATTGAAGTTGGTTTTATTGAAGGGTTTGTTTTTTTTAATTCATTATTTTCCATATTGTGTTCCCACGAGTAGGGTCGATATAAACCGTCACTCAGGGGGTGACGCCCATCCCCCTGAGAAGGCTCCATTACAACGGCGTTAGCCAGGTCCGCCGAGGTTGGCGCTTGAGACTAGTCTCCCACTAGCCATTCATCCTATAGGCACGTTTCCCACCGTAGGATTGGGGTAATTTTTATGGAGGTAGTTCTTCCTCTTGGTCCAGGCGGTGAAGCCAAGGCCCCCGGTTGCTAGTGCAGTTGCGGGTTAGGTTTGTAATTTCCTACAAACCTTGCCAGGCTTGTTAGGCCGTCCAGAGTCGGGATTGCCGCCCGATGTTCGGCATATTTTATGGCTGCTTTAGAAGACACTGAGGAGTTACGTGAAAGTTGCTTGTTGTGATGATTTAGCCTGAAGTGTTGTGTTTCACGGTCGCTCTTTTAGGAAGCATTTTGGAATCCTAGGCTCGCGGAAGCCTCTTCCAGGTGGAATTTCTCCTGGGTGTTGAGTGGATATAACCGCCACTGACTCGGTCGCCAGAGCCTCGTCTGTTGTCTGGCAGGGGGCACCGCGGCTAAGGGCCGCCGTCAGCTATTCATACGAACCGCCAACGCGGGCAGGTGAGGTTGACAATTGGGTCGGAAGATGTTGTGTCCGTTCACCCCTTACCCCCCATAAACTTTGTCAAATAAATCTTTGGACAATAAATACGAAGGCCTAATGTCTTAAAGCCAGAGTAGACAGTAGTCCCAGTGTGGGAACGAGATGGCGCTAAACGACTTGTATAGCTCTGTCTCCCTCACTGGAACTACGCCATAAGGTTTAAAAACAGAAATCAATAAATACGTTTTTTTTTTGTTTTTTGTTGTTAGTGGTTTTGCGTGTAGATGCAACTGTGGAAGGAAAATACATAGTTATAATAATTTGCACAATGTCATTGTGAATGCACTCATGCGCAACATAAGGGTTGTTTCACAAAATCGTAAAAAAACCATCGATCGAAAAACATTCTACATTTTATAATTTTGTTATGAAAGTCAAATAAGATCATGATTAGTAACAACGAGGTCGTAAATGATGATTTTGATAATTTATTTGCGTTGTTCAAAATGTATAAAAACAACGATGTGACGAATGAGCGTCTGTGTTATTCCGCCCACTTATTTAGACTTGGCAGAGTCACTAACCCATAGTTTTTGTTTACAAACTAGAAAACAAATCACCTCGACCTACCAGGGAGTCTAAAAGCCCACTTTATCAGTATCATAATATGAATTGCGATTTAGTTTTAATACTGATACAGCAATTAATAATTAATATGATACTACTTCTATAAAAAGCATCCTTTTTAGACCCCAGAGTCCTCTCTCAATTTGCAAACAATTTTTTTTTTACGTATTCAGTCCTTTTCAAAGATTTTGTTTTTGTTACCTAGCAATCAAGTAAACGCGTCCTTACCAAAATGTCAACTAAACACTGATTGGTATGCGACTGTCCACCATTTTTAAGAGCGTCGTTGCGTGCGCAAAACAATCGTAAAGTTATTGGGACGCCAAATAAATTATCGTAAGTAAACGACCATAACTGGCAATACTTGCTTTTTACAAGTTTCTTGTAATTACTTTAAAGGTTTTGCTTGGATGGATGCGCTAACCAACCTCTTTATTTGAGGTACTTTCATGCTTATGTGACATAATATTAGTTAATGGAATTGACGTCAATAGAGCGCTTGATTTATGGGCTTTTCGGCGGCAAAATGAGGCCATTTTGACCAAAAAGCTAACTAAAGCCTAAACATTTTTTTTTAATTTGACATTTTCTTTAAAAATTAAAAACTATACTGGCATCCCGGCTACTTCTCTTACCAGCTATTGTTTCGATTCGAAGACACTAACGTCATACCCCAGTTCGGAAATACTGATTGCGAGAATAGGAAAAAATATAAATAAATTAATGAACTTTAAAACACTGTCATATATCAATATGTAATATCAATTAAGACTTACATAATAGCAAGGAAATGCAATCAGTGTCAGACTATTGCATCAAGACAAATAAAAAGTCTGGACCAAGTAGTTTTAATTCCGCTTTAAAATTGTTTAAGCTTGTTGTTATGCCAGTGTTGCTAATTTAAATAAATTCTGTACAAATAAATACATTTGGTTTGGTAGGTCAACACTAAATACTTCTTTGTTTTTTTTTTACTTTATAGATTATGCAGTGTCTCGTCGATTTCGTGGTTGAAAGTGTGACACGTACAATGGTATCTTGGTTCATCATCAGATTGGAATAAAATTTTGTTATTAATTAATTTATTGGTAGATTTCTCCTCGGGTTACTCTCAGAGTCTAGAATATACTAGGTAAATAGTCTTAATGGAGAATTAAATAGTTCGTCAGTATTGAGCAGTAAATATGTATATGAAAAGACACGTATCTTTTTATGATACTTACGTGTCCTTTAATAACAAATATTGTGACTAAATCTAATGGCCAGTTTTTCTCACTGAAAATCTTAAATATTTAATTTCAAACTATATTCAGTACACGTCTGTAACATCGATAAAATATAATACTACGTGACTGATATGCTTAAATCACCGACTCTACGTGAAGTAGGTACCTTACATATCATTATTTCAAAATTATGTTAGTGGATGATTACCTCAGTGTGAAATATTATATTAACGTGACGAAATGGATATGTTTTATTGATTTACATAATATTATAAATATAGGAGGTGATTAATATTATGTTATGTAAGTATATACATTTATAGTAGATTTTTTTATTTACACTTACAAGATACATTTATTATTGGGTACTAAAATATTCTATAGTTTATGAAAATTATAAACAGACTATGAATAAAAACTTACTAATTAAGTACAAAAAATAAAATAAAAAGGAAAAACATTGGCCCTAGCATGACCTCTCACATTTTTGTGACGTAAAATAAACGGGAACTTCGACATATTTAAAAAAAAAAATATTCATTAGTACACTAGAGACGCATTTCCCATTTTCCATACAATAAACGCAGTAAATACTTACTTCTTCAATATGCTGTAAGTAAAAACAGAAATCTTGTGATAAGGCCTTTGGACGATTGCTTCAACTGTCAAAATCCACAATGTCGTGTCGATCCAATATGTTGATGTTGAACCGCGGAAAGGCGTGACTCTAGTTCACAATAAACTCCAACGCGACAGGGTTGGCCAATCGTTTGATTAATATCTGTCGACAATTCATTTCCTTTCGAAAATCTGAATATCGATTTCGAATTTGTTGGGAATAATTGGAACAATAGTTGCTACATAGTGGACTGTTTACTAGGAATGTAATTATTTTGAGGTATTCCACTTAGGGCACCCGCTGACAATGGCACCTGAGCTACTGGTGCCTTATCTATTCGACATAAGGCTCCTGTCAATTTTTTTTGTAGGTGCCAGGTGCCCTAAGTGGAATACCTCATTATTTTAGATAATAGAAGGGTTGAACTTTGTAGTTATTATAATGATTATACAACGTTTCTTTACCAGGAATCTCGTATGACCCCTGTCATTGTACCGCGACTCTGAAAAGCTTAGAGAAATTGAAGAAACTGGTTGGTTTTTTGTCAGTACGAGTCTGACAGTCCTTTCATCTACACCCAAGGCGGGAAGAGTCATTAGAAGATAAGCCAAAAAAGAGGTTATACTAACTCGGACTACTTTTACTATAGCAATAACCACGAAGACACAAAATAAAATCTGCATATTTCCTATATTGCGACGCTTTTATAAGATTACAAAAATGTAGTTATGACGATTTACTTGAGAAAAAATGTGTCTTTTTTTTTGCGAATTCCGTGTTGGCCAAGTAATAAATTATCCAAAACTTACGCGATAATTATTATGTATATACTTTCAGCGATGTCTTCCTTATATTCATCAATATATTGTAATAAAGAAAATGTCGTAAAAAGACATCTCAATTACATATTTGATTGTAACATCCGAATGGAATTTGTCCAGCCCTGCACGTTGGCAACAAAAGAATCAATGACGCAACTGTTTGTATTGCACTGTTCGATATAATTTCGTAACAATGCAGTGCAGTGAAATTTGATGATAGCCCCCTTTGTGATGGTATGTGGCTTCCAAGTAATTTGGTGATTTGTCGAGCGAATTTTGACAATATTCTTGCAACATAGATTTCTTTGCTGTTTTGTAATTTTCTTTCGTTTACAAAATGAACAGGATACAAACGCCAGGGACTTATGAGTTTATGTGACTTCTCATCAACCTATCTCAATCTGTCAAATTTCTTTAATAGATTTTTAACAGCGGTTAATGTTCGATTGTATAACATTGTCAGATTGGGTTACGTTGACCTGCTACCGTCTGTACATTGAAACTTTTGTTAAATCTTCGAATTATGTATTTAGTTGGTATAATTCTTCGTAAATATTGAAATTGAATTAATTTTGAAATTATTAATTTGCTTTAGAAATACCTAAATATGTAAGTCGAAGGGCATATTCTTAACAAATATTGTTCTTATGTACAGGTTTATTCAATGTAAGTTTACATAGCTATGAAGAACCTACTTTGTTGTAACTTGCAATATTTGTACATATGTTCAAACGGTATTCAATTTTATAGTTATCAAACTTGTGACGTCATTCGGTCATGGTACTTAATGTGAAAAACAATGTCAAAATGAATACTCACAAAAGTTAAAAACAAATGTTTTTAATTGATGTATGTACACTTACTGTATACTCTACTCTACTAAGTCTCTTCTCTCGCTTTGTACGATTTTTACACACAATAAACGGTCAGCTAATACTGGTTTTGTATAGCTTGATTTGTAGCCGCGTGTACAGAGCTACCTTGAAACTTTATATTTTCAATTTTATCACAAAACTTCGATTTGATCTCACGTTCGACTGGGATAATTTGACAGATCGGAGTAAGTATATTTGATCAACCTAGAAATTGCGTGGTATCGGTTGAGAAATCTGAAATACTAATTTCCGGTCAAAATAAATGGTTTAAAAGCATATTTCAATTTTACTGCATCTTAAAATAAATCCTGCTTTAGAAGACTTGCAGCAGTACTTGCATATGAATCAAATAACAAATCAGTTAATCATAAATTAAGCTAAAATAATTCTGAAACATCAAACCGTTTACATTTTTATTGCGGTATCGAAGCAAATTCTTAAGGAAGTATCGTTCACATTAAATTAAATCTAGATAGAAAATACCGAAACAGGTGCATAGCTGAGCAATCTAGGCCCAGTCTGTCCTAGGAACGCAGGAAGCCGCGAGAATTCTTAGTTCTGGCTGTGTGTGGCAACTACCTTAAATGTCTCGTAAATTATTTCTATTTTGCATATAACTGCTGGTCTAAAAAGACCATTCATATTATGATTCATACAATTGAATTTTTTATTAGTATTTATATCTGTTTGACAGTTTTATTATCTATGATGAATCCATCTGGTCCACAAAATACATAGACGTGTAGCATAGACTAATAAGCCTTACGAATTCAAAAACGTCAAATAAAGCAGTCCAATTATTTTTATTGATAAAGGAATTAGACAAATTAAATGTTAAGACCTTATCTATGTCGTACTTCGTACAAGAAAGACATTCTTCGTACAAGAGAGAAAAACAATAGTAGCTTAAACAATAGGCTTGTTTTCTTTCTTTATGTAATAATAAATAGTAATTTTAAGCAGGTATCCATGCTATAATTCTATGTTCAGATTTGAAATGCAGTTCTGCCTGTTTAGCCATTTCCCATATTTCTAAGAAATCACAAATTAATCACTTTAAGAAGAATCGCTCAAAGTAGCCATTTTAGACCTACTGGCGATATCTTGGCTTGGAAGTGTTTAGAGAGACGGCAAATAACTTTGGAACGCTTGAATTAAATGATTGGAGAATGGAGATAAGGATGGTAGCCGCTCGTACCGAGGTATGAGTGGTGTATTTCATTCATGAATGATTTTAATCGATACGTGGTACTCATCGTGATTTAAAGATCCTGTGGGTAATTTACTTCTTATTTTCTTGAGATCGTGAGGTTGATTTATCCATGAGCATCAATAATATTTTAGTAGGTATCTTGTTCGATAAGTATTCTTTAAAAGGTACATATCATCTTTTATACTTGGTTTTGATAAATCTAGATATGGGCAGGTCGCTACATTACAACCTACACTTTATTTTGTCTTGGTAAAATCATCAATGAGTCCTCTCACCAAGGGCGGAATGGAACTGGGAGGGAAAGACAGACTTGCACTAACTAGCTACGTTACACTTAGAAAGAAACAATTTATTTGTATTATTTCTGTAAATACCAGGAACAGTTCCTGGCACTGATGAAAAAAATCATCACTGAAAAATCATGACTTCCAGCAGGACCGGTTTAGTATGCGGAAAAAAATACGCTAAATATTTAGTAAATAAAGGAGCAAATATTTCAAGAACATAACTCTTGAGATTCTCTAAGTTTGCAGAACTTTAAAAGTCATCGGTCAATGCCACGCCGTTAATATTAACTGCAGTTAAACTACACTTAGAGATGTACACTTTATACTCATTGAGAACCTGAGTGCTGCTCCTGCATGCCTTACATCGATTACTATGGAAACTATATCCTTTACGACCCGTAGAAACGCTTACAAACAAACTTTTAGCGCAAATGACGACCAGATAGCGATGTTTGTGCATAAGCTTCTCGTTTTTTGCGCAAATGTTTTGCGCAACGTGTGATGTGAACTGCTTATAATGTGCATCAGCGTCTGTGCTGTGCATTGGTTAGGGTTCAATGAGAAAGCTTTTAAAGCCGACAAACGTGGTATGATCCGATAGTGAATTAAATTGTACTCAAAATGACATAAGTAGGTAACTTTAGCTCTTATGTGGTGAGGCAGATTGTAGGCAATCGCTGCGCATAATCACATGTCTTAGAATTTTTGGAATTTGACATGCCGGTTTTATCTCATTGTTTCACTTTACTGTTTCGAGTAATAAAAAAAAAGGGTAAAATAACCTACAAAATAACTTTTCTTTCGGAAGTCGGTGGCTTTGTTTTATTATTTCGATGTCTTTTTGCCACCGACTTCCGAAAGAAAAGTTATTTTGTAGGTTATTTTACCCTTTTTTGTGGTTGTTTTTGAAGGCGGTTAATTTTTTTTTTAAAAAAGTTTTTTATTTTACTCTTTTTAGTTTAATTAGGTATTCAACCCAAATTCTTGGCAAATACATCATTTTCTTACATGTGCACTAGAATTTTGTAATCCGTAGCACCGGTATTAACATCGCCCATGTTGTGTACATAAAAGAAAATTCCAATAAAATTCCCTATCTCAAAAAATGCTGAACAGAGTTCGATGAAACTTGCAGTATTCCCTAAGGTGAACGATCCCTAGTACAACAAAAAAACAATTTTGAAAATCGGTCCACAATTGGCGAAGTAATCGCGTAACAAACACGCAAAAAGTAAAGATCATCATGTCGTCCAAGTAGGCGAAATTAATAAAAATGCTCACAAAATAAAAAGTACTGAACCAAATTTGATGTAATTTTTATGGGACCAAACTGCAAGTATCCTGCATCGAACAAAAAAAGAATCACACTAATCGGACTAGAAACCTCGGAGTAATCGATGTACATACATAAAAAAAAAAAAAAAAAAACATAACCTCCTCCTTTTTTTGAAGTCGGTTAAAAAGTAGTTATTGCTTCCTGACTGAATTTGAACTCACAACGCGTACTTAACTTGCTGTTACCACCAGACCACCACACTACTCTCGCAGACAATCGCTTAATACTTAGTTTTATATTCATAGACTGTTTTCATATTTCCATGACGTACGTATTCGTCTATCATTTGATTTGAAGTTACTAAGAGATTAGCTATAAATATGACGGTCAGAAGCGTACCATCTCTTGCTAATGCATCCTGCAATAATCTAAGATGCGTCTCGCGTTCCTGGTTCTTGATGATTATGGCATTATTCCTCAGGAACAATCGCTGTTGTTCTGTCTAGGTTTATGATACTTAGCTTCTTACTGCGACGTGTGGTTTGAATCTGTCATATAGTGTCTACATAAAGAATGCTTGAATCGAGAAATCCTTACCTATTTCAAAATTCGCATCTTAATTATTCTTAACTTGACAGTCTCCACATTTATAAGGGGTAATTACATTGTCCTGAATTCAGGATTCGATATTCCGAATACGATTTAGGATAAGAAATTTAGTCGCCGAAGCTTGCGACTCCACGTACAAAATCGTGTCCTAATTAGGATGCTACTCATCCTTAATGCGATTACACTTTCCTGAATTCAGGACGTCCTTAAATATCGGATCCTGAGTTTAGGACGCTTTTGCGTCATCTCATCGGTCATCAAAATTCCTGTCATTGTACTCCGAAAGTCCTGACAATGTCATTCGCCCTTTAGTCAGTTTTAATTACCCTTTACATTTACGTGCTTATCGTTTATTTTGCAACCAAAGAGAACCCATGCGTTTTTTCCTGATGCCTACTTTGTATACGTTTGAACAATTATAATTTCCGCTTATATTTTTCCGTTTATACGCCATTGTCTTTACCACTCGTTGAACACTCTCACCGGCTTTATAATCAACTGTTGTATTTGTAGGTGTTATTATTTCAATTATAAGAACAAATATAAAATTATATCGCTTTATAGAAGGTAATGCTAAGTATGTAGGTACTGCTGTCGTAGTCTTTTCAATCTTCTCTGGTAAAATTAAATCTATAGAAAGGAAAACACGTATGCCTTAGGACAAATTCTGACTGGTCAAAATTTAGTTAATAAGGTTCTCTTGCACCTAGCAGCCTGTAATATAAGTGTGTTGCTTCTAGCGATACAATTTGTACCAATTCATGTTTTCGTGTTCATAATTGAATCTCAGATTAACATTACAAAATGTAGTAATGTCATGAAGAGGAGGAGGAGCACTCCTTCACCGTATGAATACTTAGCTAGCCCTTAGTTGTTAGATAAGCAAATATTGTGAGGTATTCCACGAAGGGCACCTGGCACCTGCAAAAAAAAATGATATGAGCCTTATGTCGAATAGATAAGGTGCAAGTAGCTCAGGTGCCATTGTCAGCGGGTGTATTGTTTATTTAGCAAGTTTCTTATTGAAATGACAGAACGAACTGTCCTGTCAGCGCAAACAAAATAAACAACAAACAAAGAGTTATTTACAAACATTACTTACCAACAGCACAATAAACAAAACACAATGTAACTGGCTATAAACAACAAATTCTTCGCATTCTACAAACAATTTATTTTTAACCCTATCAGCATATAACAGGACCTAAGTGCAAAGAATGCAATCATTAACCCTACGTACGGTGATTACGATTTCCCGATCTCTGACTAATCACTTCGATGTAATTTAAAGTAGGTGAGAAGTTGCCTACTTACATATAAATACAATGCAAACGGATGCTAGTCGGCATTTAAAGGGTTAAGTATATGCTCTTTTGATATTTTGCTAAAAGGAAATGCTAATAAGTTTAAGAATAGAGGTGATAGTTTGTGTTTTGTGGGGAGAGTGGGGTAATATGAATGGTTAGGTGGCCCTTGGTTTTTCCACAAAAGGGAAACTTACTAATTGCAAAATTTTCGAATTTTATTCACCATCTTATTGATAATTATTATATTACATACTGAAATAATGACAAATACCTAAAGATACATTTTGTAAAAAGAAAACTGTTCCCCAGACCCCGAAAATGTGTAAAAGTTGAAGGGAGAAAGATAAGTCATTACTAACTTCAGGCTGTATTAATAATTATTAATTTGCGAGACTGCCTGAAAAGGACTCTGTGGGCCAGGGTTGTTTTTATTTACTGCTTCTACCAGGGCGTAAGACTCATTTGAAAAAAGGAACGGTTTATGTAATACTCGTAAATAAGAATTACAGCTGCACCATATCAGCTACAGTGCGTGACTGAAATTAATTTCGTTTTCACAGTATATCTAATTAATTAAAGTTTTTAATTAATTGTATTCTTTTGTTTCAGGTAACGCATCATTTTCTTCTAAGCGACTAATTTTAGTGTTCATCTCGAGGATTTTAAGGTAGGATCAAAAATGTCAGCACTTGATTGCAGGCAACGACGATATCGTCGTTGATCGCAGGTTACTGTTTTTTTATGGACATGGATGAAGCATTATTTTTTATTAAGTAGCACCTATTTCTATTTTTCTTAATAATTACATTTCAATGCACAATTACTGACACATCTATAAAAACCTATTTTTATCAATCTCTTAAGAAACGCCTTGCAAAAAGCTTTGCGAAAGATCGTAATAAATAGCAATAATACCTTATTTGTCATGTAGAATGAAGGGCTTAAGAGAAAATTACCAACATCCATATAAATACATATAAATGTAAGCTTTTACTGATGGCCGTCCGTTTCGATTGATCGATTGATTCATTACGTTTAGATCTCACTGCGACATCGAGAGAAATCGATTTACACTTCCTGCAACAAAAATTGGCACAGTAGTTTAAGTTGCTGTCATTTTAATTTTTAATAATACATATAATTAATTAGGTAGGTAGTCGCGACAAGTAAATCTAAGATGGACCTTTGCCTATAATGTTCAAAACAGGAATATATTGCTGCGTTTGTTAGATTTTAGCATTTTCGGAATATACCCTATTTCGAAATAGCTCCAATGCACTATATATCTATGATTTTACATAGACCATGTAAAATCATAGATATATGTATAAAAAAGATATATAAAATGATTCCTAGTTTCTCATTTAACAGTCAATAAACTTGATTGTAGAATGCGGCTAGTTTAACGATTATATGTTAAATACTTAGCTTTTATGTAGCCCTCTTAGCTTAAAAGGTTAACCGTTTTAAGTTTAACCTTAACCTTTTCTAAGAGTGGATTTCACCAATTAAACTGTAGAGTTTTAAAATAAAGAGTATGACAACATTGTCAATCTTACATTTTAGTTTGAGGATGTGTGAAAATGAATAGTAAAATCGAGTTCAAAAGACATTAACCGCATTCGCAATGATGACACTAAACACAGTTTAAAATAAGCTGAATAATGGTCATTATGGTATGAACTTCATGATTTTAAACACCTGTAACAAATCTATACTGACTCATAAAGTCTTCCTAAAACCTAAAACGTACACAAACCAAACATTAACTCCAAAGGTCTTACTTACTTAACGCAGCGGCAATCCAAGCGAAATGTTTACACCGGCTGACCGCATTCCGCGCATGCGTCCGACGCCAGTCGCTCGCCGAATGTTCTGCACTCCTTTTACTGCACTGCACTGCACTGCACATATTTGTGTGCAATCCAGTGCATTAGGAAATGACCAGGGTGCGTCTATTCCGCTAGATGATTCCAACGTACAAGTATGTTAGGTATTTTTGGGTCGTTTTTTTATGCAATGAAGTGTATTGAGCAAAGAATGGAACCGTTTTTAGGTGGTCAAAACAAAAATGATGACTTTAAGGGTTCAAGTGTTGATTATTATCGCAAAAGGATTCACTTTTGAGACTTGTCTCAACTCGTCCCTTTCATTTTGCTCGTATCCTTGCTGAAGCAAGAATGAGGAATTCCGATACCTAGATTACCTAGTAAATTTTAGAAGCAGATCACATGAGTAAAATCTATTTGCCGGATATTATTCCAATAGTTTTAAAATTAACTAAAGTTATATCTACCTTATTCTTTAACAAAAATCGAGTACACTCGCGTCCTCATAAAGACGTCAAAGTTCTGATAAATCAATCATTTTTAATCAAAGTTAGATGTTTATAAGCTCCCACCACAAAACTTGCAGATTTCATCACTTCTTAGGTGTGTCAAACTAGACAAGATTAATTATCATAATTGTGCATAAAACGACATGTTGCTAGCAGTAGTTACCGGCGTCGGTTGTTCGTAAGTAGCTACGCGGCGTCTGCGTCCTTATAAATTAACTGTGATTATAACACATTTCCCCTCGTTGACTTTTATGATGCGCCCGGGGTGATTGGCGATAATATGAAACGAATTTATACGAATTATAGGTGTACAAAAAGGGATATTTCCTGTGATTTTCTATTCGCTTACCCGGTCCTCCGCCTTCGGGATTTAGTCTGCTCCAAGTTATAAGATGTTAAGCTCGATCGGTGTAGTTCGGAAGCCTCACATATTAATTCAGTCTAATTTTCCCACTGCTGGGACACAAGCATCTTTTGTTTGAGGAAGGGTGCGAACACTCCATAGTAACATGGCTAGTAGTTGGATGACCTAATTTTAAAATTTTCTATTCAATAAAATTCAGTTTCTTCTCAAAATACAGCGATATTAATTGTCATATAAGAAGAATTTAGCCCACTCCTCTTATTGCTAACATTAGAGACTACAAAAAATCATCAGCCTTTGTGTATAGTGTTATTTACTTCAATATAAAGCGCACATACTTCTTTTATTATGTAACTTTGTATTTACAACCTTCACCTTACTCCAGTGAGTGTGGTGGAGCGTAGCAGTGACCTCTGGTGTCAACATATTGTCAACTTTGAAGCACAATACATGACACGTCCAAACAAGGGTCATGTTTAATACTGTTCGACGCGTGATTATAAAGTGGTAAACTTGATCGGTTTTTAAATACTTCGAAAAACAATCAATCATGTTTTTTGAAAACAGAATGTGTTGTCCATGGTCGTTACACAGACTTGTCTAACTGTTGTTAACATTTTGAGCTGAGCTTTTATAAGACGTTCCATCTGTTAGGTGCCTAAAAACAAGTTTCCTCAAGTGTCCAAGGCTCTGTGTGGCTTTGAAATTAATGTATATGATTATATGTATAGAAGAAAGATGGACTTTTTGGGTAACGATATACCTATATGTTTTTTCACATTTACTACGAGTTGAGTTTTAACCAATAAAGTAATATGAAAGGAAGCCCCAAATACAAAAATAGTCCAAGGCCCTCCTTTTACTAAAGTCTTGAACATAACTGTGTGAATAGCACCTTCGCCAAAAATAGCGGTTCGTGTTTAAAACGCAAAAAAAGCAAAAATAGCCTTGAAAATAAACTACGCACAGCCAAACGCTCTAGATATACAAATATTGATTGTTTACCCATCACGATATTGTATTGAAAAGCATTATTCGAGCTTCATTTCCGTAGTATTGAAAGCATTGCTTTCCAATCTTTCTTCTACATATAAAGCCCGCTGTACACATTGGGCCAGCGTGTACAGACCTTCTTGGCGGTATGTTGGTAGTTGGCGGGAATACTGGCCGGCCAACCAACAGTTGTCGGTTTTTGTGCACCAATCAAAGAATCTTGGCGTGCTTCGCATACAGTGTTCACACGTTGGCCCAATGTCGAAACAGCGACAATTGGAATTCATTATTTTGGCCCAACATGCTGGCCCAATGCCTTGGCCCAATGTGTACAGCGGGCCTAACATGTCGTTCTTTGACACCATTGAAACTATATTGTCATTTGTTGACTGAATAGCGTGGAATTAGTGTGTGAGGTTTGATTCAAAGGTTATAATAGGCGTTATAGACCACTAGATAAAGATCTCAGATAGATATCTGGTGTTTAAATAAAGCAGTTTGGTGATTGATTGCCTGGTTTTATGACTAACAGACAAACTTTTTCTTTTTTAAGCTTGTGTTTGGCATGCCATGACTTGCCTTATCTTGCAGATGTAGAATATGCTGTTTAAGATACTGACGGTTGCATTGATACGAAGAAACGATTGTTCGCTGAGTTCTAAGAATGTAAATTTAACAGGTTAAGTTTTTGTGATTACATTTAGGTCTCATAACAACATTTTTAATTTTCCTTTGTGGATATTTTCTATTGTACTTGGGGTCGGCAAATAGTTATTTGTGCAACAAGAGAGCAAAGTCGTTTTTTGCTGCGAGTGCCGATTTTGAATCCTGAGCAAGCGAAGGATTCAAATGCACGAGATGGAAAAAACTTTGCTCTCGTGTAACACACATAACTTTTCACTTCAGCAGCGAGATAGCGATATTTTATTCCCGCTCTTTTATTTAAATTAAGGCGTATTCGGAAATAGCACCCATGATATTTTATTGTTCAAAATATTTACATAACATTATTGAAACTAGAAATAAAAGTTTACAGGTTAAATATCAGTTTTATTCGCAGTAAATACTTATTTTCGTTTAAATAAGTTAAAAATTCAATAATAAATACATTAAAAGGCATAATTATCTTTTTGCAAAATTTCTTTAGTTTTTAAAAAATTCTTTAATTTCCGAACGTGTTTGTCTTTGTTGAGGTCGAATTCAAAATCGGAACTTCGAAAGGGCTGGTCTTTGTGGCTGTATGGGCTTGACTCTTTGCCTGTTTTAAAGGAAGAAGGAAAAAACGGCTGCTTTGTCTCTCTCTCTTTATAATGGTGGGAAAGAGATGGAGTGTAAATGTTTCGAATTGTATGATTAACCCAAGGCTGAATAAGATATTCGTCGTGGTTTTCTAATAACAAAAATTAAAAAGTTACTTTGTCTCACTCAGTGAGCAAAATCGCATTTTGCTCACTGCTTTCAGGCAGCAAAATCTACATTTTTGAGCTACTGAAGTGAAATAGTTATTTGTTATACAAGAGTGCAAAGTTGATTTTTAACCGCGTGCTCATGTTTGATGACCGAGCAAGCGAATGATTCTAAATTTGAATCACGAGTGCAACGAGTGATTCAAAAATTAGAATCATGAGTGATAGCGAGGGAATCAAAAGAGCACAAGGTGAAAAATCTTTGCAATCGAGTGCAACACGTAACTTTTCATCCCACCTCAGCGAGGAAATGACTAAATGCAAAAACAGATGTACATTGTACAAACACAAGATAGGCTCTTATTTCAGTTTAGGTATTAACTAATACATTATAGTTGAACAGAATTATTTTTAAATTAAAACAAATAATACTTAGGTAGTAGTTTTCAAAGTTACTTATTTTTATCTTGGTTTGTCATAACATAACAAGAAGACGTGAAAGGAAAACCGCACAAAGCAAATAAAAAAAGGTAAAAAAAAAGTACTGAGTCCAGAATGTTCCGAGTCTGAGATTTTAACAAAATAATAGTAGATTCCGCCCAAGGAGGGGTATTGAATTCCGAAGCGATACTAAGGATTCTGGGGGTGAACCTCCGTCCGTAGCGCAGCGAGGAGGTTCAAGTGTTAATTCCCGAAAGAAATGAGGGAATACCTAATTTTAAAAATCCTTAGTGTAGCGAGGGATTCAAGTTAGCCCAAGGCAACGCAGCCTTACACCGGAGGAGCGTACTCTGCTTTTCACACCTAAGGTGAGGAAACAAATAGTCCAGTCATTAAAGCCAAAACCCGAAAATAATTAGTAACTTGCTGAAATTTTAAGGGGTTGTTAAATAAGGTAAAATAACTTGCCGGGTGATTTTGCAGTGTTCTGGGGTGTACGGAAAGGGTTGAAAAGGGGTGAAAAGTGTTTTTCTTTAATAACATTGCCAAAAAAATTAGTAACACGCTGCAAATTTGGAATTAGGTTGTTCTTACCGTTTTATAACGTGTATCAAATTTGCAGCGTTTTGCAACATACGGAACATTGTTTATTTTTAAAAAACAATGCAATTTGTTAATAACAACGGTAAAAAAATTAGTAACACGCTGCAAATTTGGAATTAGGTTTTTCTTACCAGTTTGTAACGTGTATCAAATTTGCAGCGTTTTGCAACATACGGAACATTGTTTATTATTAAAAAACAATGATTTTTTTTAATAAAAGTTTTGGAAAATAGTAGTAACTCGCTGTAAATTTGTAATTAAGTTGTTTTTACCGTTTAGTAACGTTTATCAAAGGACATTGGGAAACCGATGTATGAAATCTGGGCCCACCCTCAATAGTAACATGTGACACACCGTTGGATAGGGCTTTCAAAACGAAACATTAGTTACTAACAAACATATGGTCTAACGTTAGTACTTTTTAAGATACGACGTGTTAAAGTCGTCTCGGTAAAACATTTTTTCATAATTTTAATAATAATCAATGTTCCGTATGTTGCAAAACGCTGCAAATTTGATACACGTTACAAACCGGTAAGAACAACCTAATTCAAAATTTGCAGCGTGTTGCTAATTTCTTTACCCTTGTTATTAACAAATTGCATTGTTTTTTAAAAATAAACAATGTTCCGTATGTTGCAAAACGCTGCAAATTTGATACACGTTACAAAACGGTAAGAACAACCTAATTCCAAATTTGCAGCGTGTTACTATTTTTTTTGGCAATGTTATTAACGAAAAAACACTTTTCACCCCTTTTCAACCCTTTCCGTACACCCCAGAACGCTGCAAAATCACCCGGTAACTTATTTTACCTTCTTTAAGAACCCCTTAAAATTTCAGCAAGTTACTAATTATTTTCGGGTTTTGGCTTTAATGACTGGACTAAAATTCTATTTTTGAAATTTGATGTAGTACGACAACTTTCGAACGTCAAGTGGGCAAGACAAGCGATCAGCTGTTGCGGTCACCGGCCGCCATTACTGCTGCTACTCTTTTGTTCATACGATGTTCTAAATTCAAAATTACTTTATTCACTAGAGGATAAAAACGGCTTTTACTCACTTGAGGATAAAAACGGCTTTTACGCTCAGATATCGAAGAGCAAAAGTACCCTTTCCGAGCTGGGGGGTTGAAAAAAGTATTTTCTTCTTCCATTATCGCATATCTAACGTCACTGTATCATCTTGTGTAGTTGCTACAATTTCCTAAAGGCCTTTACCCACGAAACCTAATTGTCTTTTGCCACAATTATCGAAAAACGGACCCGGTAGCGTAACTCGCCAAGTAAAGCCCTAAAAATCTGTAGTATAGGCCTATACCCATTTTTAAGGCTTTAACTGGCGATTTTATCCGCTGGACTTCTTTAGTAAGTCTTTCATGAAACTTAAGAGTCCATACATTTCCTTGTCAATAGTCTTTGTTCACACAAAAAAGTAGTTCTCATTTTCAGCAAGCGACCATTGATGAGTTTTCTCTCTACTTTACCACGGCCATTGTAAGTTCTTAATGTTCTTATTGAATTTTTAGATGGATTATCGTGTACGATTAGATTTAGTATTACTGCTTTCATCTTTTATTATCTGTTAAGATATTATTTCTTGTTAGTAATAATAGAATGGAATGATAAGAAAGTTCGTTTTTCTTTCATGAAATATGTGTTTTTGTAGTCATGTTTTGTATTCAATTTTTGATTGACGAATTTTAATTTAATATCTTCAATAAAAGTGAGAGTAACTTTTTTAGGGGATATCAGTAAAAAAACGTTTAGAAATTAAGGAAAATTAAAGACAAAAATAAAGTTTTCTTTTCAGGAAATGACTTCGTTCTTTGTAGATCAAGTTACCTACCTTAATTACAGGAGTTTATAGACAATGTCATTATTTATTTAACACTGAATTTATACAGATTTACTTGTAAGATAAAATTACCCGCTGCTCGGCTCATATTGATCATAGCGTGATGCTGATGTAATATTTGCTTCCTCAATAAATAAATAAATAATAATAAAATAAATAAATATTCCACAACTATCACACAACGCCATCTAGTCCCAAGCTAAGCAGAGCTTGTGTTATGACTAGACAACTGATAAACATACTTATATATTTATAAATACATACATATTATAGATATAGGTATTACACCCGAGCACAGAACAAATGATCATGCTCATCACACAAACATTTGTCCTGGGTGGGAATCGAACCCACGACCCCCGGCATAGCAGTCAGGGTCACTAACCACTAGACCATCAGGCCAGTCAAATGGACTTTCCAACACTAACATAATTTTCAATTCGAACCGGGAGCTCCTGGGATTAGCGCATTCAATTAAAAAAACTCTTCAGCTTTATTAATTACACACTTTTTGGAAGTGGGAATAGATACTATATGTATAATACATTTTATAAAAAGTATAATTGATGAATGTAACTTGTACTTTCAATGCCCATGCATTCATAATATCTATTCACCCACAAGGGTATAAGTACATCAGCTTTCAAATTCCCATCATATAGAGCCGCCCACTGGCTGAGTAATTAATTAGCGAACATAATTTCACTGACACGTGAAATAATTTCATTAATTAATAGCGACGCTGCGCATGCGACGGGTGCGGGCAAGTGTCACGCTTGTGACGTTGATGCGAGACGTACAGAAGGATCACTCTACGATATAGCAAGTCCAAGTCAAACTGACATAACCATATCATTGCTTTTTTATCATTATCGTTTGTTGTCATTATCATTGATTATCATGATAGCTCGGTTAGCGCAGTGGCTAAGCGATTGGACTGCAGCGCATTGTGTCGCGCGCGCTTTCGATTCCCGCACGGAACAAAAATTAGTATGATCTATAAGTAATTGTTTCGGGTCTAGGTGTTTGTGTATGTGAGTTTCTATATTTGTAAACGCACCCATGACCTAGGTGAAATTTCTAGTGTGGGGTATATTTTTTTTTTAAAAGGCAGTCTTCGCCACGCCTATCTTAATAAGGTTGATGGTAAGGACCATGTTGCGATGGAGCGACGACACTTTTTTCCAAACGTTGGCCATTGGTTATATCTTGTGTCGTATATGAAAATCAGCCCTAAAATTGTGGTTCACGTTTTAAATAAATGCGTAATGTTCAGTTCTATATACTGCACTCATAGAGCATATGATTGAAATGAACCTTTTTCATTTACCTGTACGATATTTCCTGCATTGTACCGTGTGAACAGGGAGAAAGCCGATGCGTTCGCAGAAGATATAAACAGTGGGGACGTGTTCATACAATACTCTATAAATATACCTACCTTTCTGCCTAGCTGTCTAACCTATGGGGCTTTGTTAGGAGAAACGATCTGTTTGTTAGGGTTTCACATTGGCTTAATTTATTTGTTTAGTTTCACGAATTCAGAAGTAGAATTCAACGTGAATGTGGAAAATTACGGAATTGTGTTGCATGTAGGAAAAGGTTGGAAGCGGAGCATTTTGGTCATTGCGTCACATTGGGCTCATAGAAGTAGAAAATCTATCTTTTACGCACGTTAAGTATTACTAGGTAATCGTAAGCAGTATGTCAGGATCGTAGTACGCTCTTTGATTTTTGACTATCCTCATAAGAACTTCTGCCTATTTTGAGGCTTATATCTTTATGAGGGTTTTTCGACTTGCTGGTTTTAATGTCAAAATACATACAGTGCTGGCCAGTCTAGATGCGCGATAGTGAAATTATTCGAATTTGGAAGAGTTTTAAGTAATAGTAACATAGACAAACTGACGTTCTATCAACTTTATCAATAGTAAAAAATATAAAAGTGATTCTTGAACCGTGTTGAAAGTCATTACAGAAATTAGAAACATTTCGAGAGTGACCGTCTCTTGTTTAGACCACTTCGTCCTCAAAATGTTTGGCAATCAAGAAGTTGTATAATTTCTGTTTATTAAAAAAGCATTAATCCTTATTTAACATAACCTTCGCTTTTTCATTGTCATCTTAACTTGAATCAAGCATTATGAAATTTAATGCCTATGTTGCAATATTTGGAAAAAGTCTCTATTTAAAGGCACTGGCAAATTCTATGCATACTGTTGAGTAATACCTATTAGAGATGTCAGAAATATTCATAAATTAATAATGATTTTAAGTTGCGGTTTCACCTATAACTTACGTACACATGGCAACATTAATTCTAAAAACCAGTGTAAGCTGACCGTTGAATGTTCGGAAAAATCGTATAAAGCGAGCCTATGATCGGGAGGTTTATATAGTTTTTGCTTTTTCTACTATGCGACAATGCATTAAGGGTGAACACTAAACACGCCAATGATCCATCTGTCAATATTGTCACGAGAAAAAAAAAAGTTTTGATAAAAATACCTTATTATAAAAAATAACATTTTTTTTCTTCAATATTAATTTGTTTATTTAAGATTTGGTAAAGTTGTTGCATTGTAACCTGCAGCCGGGGTCCCGAGACTGTCTCATCTAAAAGGAATATCGAAGGATCACCGTGGATTTTAGTCAGAACATTCTGGCAGTAGGGTAGGTGATTTTATCACCTATCATTTGATAATTTAATCACGATAGAAAATTACGTAAAAGGAAGACTTCGTAATGAATTAACCTACTCTCCCTTAAGACGTCTCATATGTTACATTTGAACAGCTTTCGAATAGGATAATTCAGAATTCGAGAGCAGAACAACAAAAAACTGGTTAATTCCGACATACACGTAACTTTAAATCTTGTAATTTTCCTAAAAAGTCAGTTGTCTAGCGACATCGAAAATATAATTTGACATTACGTCTTTGACATTTATATTTTAATTCAATATTTAAAAAAAATAACAATAGGTATAATAATTTATGTTAAAAGGTATTTTCTTTTAAATAATTTCAATACCAACTCCAGAAAGATTTTGGTATTGAATACAGTAAAAAATGTGAAATGACGTCATTCGAAAACTGAGAGTAGGTACAACAACAGAAAACCTCCTTTATTAATTTTAGGGATGACGTGATGTTATATTCTTGTTTACTTCAACTCATCGACCGTTTGGCGCGTGTTTTTATTCGGAACTTAGTCGCCATTTTGCTTTTTCGGTAGAATTTGACATTTTGGTTAACAACTGACACTCCTGTCAATGTCAATCAAACGTCAAAATTATTCTTTTGGCGTATTACACAAAATTCTACGTTCTACGTACGAAAATAAAACTGATTTTTAAAACTAACTACTTTAATACATAATGACTTTCTTTCCAGCCAATATTTTGTTACAATAGGCTAAAATTATCTTCTTTTGAACCGAGCGCTGACTCATCAAACTTTGATGATTGACAGTTAAGTAATTGCTTTCAACTTCCCATGTTAAGGTGTAATCAGGCTTGTCAGAATGACGCCGTGGAGTTTCAAAGGTTTTACAAGAAGTTTTCTTTCTTCTTTGTTATGTTTTTTGAATACTTAAATATGTATAAGTATATGAAACACGAATTTGAATATCGATAGGTGCCTACATGAAACTTGAATGTCAAAATAAATATAAAAAAACGAAAAAGCTTTAAATTTTCATATCATTTGGAGTATTTTGACCTGTCTACTCCTATACTCGTAAAAATAAACGGTGACAGTTTTCAGGGGTTTTCAGGGGACTGGATGTTGTAGTACTTGTTCAAGAAGTCAAGTCAAGTAATGGCTTTTCATGAACTACAGCCTACCATAGTCTAAGTCTTGGCAACATCAACATTTAAAAATATTATCAAAATTTGCTTTCTTCATCAATTTTAAAAATTGTTAATAAAAACATTTCAAAATATATATAATACAATAATTAACTTATTACTAAGGGTTCTCAAATAAAAAGCTAGCCATACGTCTCAAAATCATCATTAGAACCTTTTACTCCTAAAAACTTAAAACTAATACAGGCATGAAAAAGCAGCACAACTGCTGACAAAAACAACCCTAAATACGAGTAGTATAAGATTTATAACCGTCTGAAAAACTAAAAAGGTAAATTGAAAGCATGTCGTGTCATGCCACCGTATAAGTTTGAAACAACCTTAAGGGGGAAGTTCGTGAATTGTTGTGAGGTGTAAGAATGGCTCTACAACATTGTAGATTGTAACCCTTGATATGGGCCTATGGGGCAGATTTAGGGGTCATTGACCCGATTTTCCCTAAGAAAAGTTTACTTTGCTTAACGTTATCAGTGTTTTTTTTTTATAAAACGTTGCCACTTCAGGAATGTCTCCTGTGTCGTGAGTGCGTTTACAAACATATAAACTAACATACACAAACGCCCAGACCTGGAACAACTATTTGTAGATCATACAAATATTTTCTCCGTGCAGTAACCGAACCTGCGGCACACAGCGCAGCAATCCAATCGCTCAGCCACAGCACCAACTGTGTGTGTGTGACCACTAATATTGAAGTTTAATTTAGATTCGAAAAAAGAACGAAATATTTGATGTGATAGTTTCCCTTTTCAAATTTCATACTTTAGTGCTACTATTAGCCATAAATACGTAGGTAAAGAGATTAAAAAACGAAATGGAATTTACATAAAATTATTGATGGCAAACGATACCGTAATTTCATGTTTGCCTTATATTTTTTCAATTTCAGTAATGAAATGGGATATTATTTTGAAATTATTGGCAATGTTAATAAATGGAATAGCCATAAAGAATACCTAATGGCTAAATAACACGTTTATGATTTCATAAGATACTTTATAGAACAAAATATAATAAGTTTTTTAATTGTAAACTTTATTTGAAGTATGGAAGTCAATCAGACTTACATCATGTAAACTGTGAGATATATTTTTATCTATACTTACATTATAAAACTGAAGAGTTTGTTTGTTTGAATGCGCTAATCTCGGGAACATACTGATCTGAAATTTAAAAATATTTCTGTGTTAAATAGTCCATAATAGCCATATTAGCGTAAAATGCTTATTATGCTCTTAAAATCTGTTGTGTGCTCACAAGTCTTGCATTTGTTATGATACCTTGTATCCATCCGGATCGCAACTTTACAATATGATACTAGGATCGTATCAAGAGGCCGCGATCAGATTATTCGAATATCGAATCAAATCCCTCAAAGCAATATTCCAGGAATTATTTTAAAATCATTTTGTGTAATACTTTTGTATTCTTTTGAACTGACTGATCGTGACATTTTGGTTTAATGTGTTACGATATTTTTGTATCGATGCAAAATATCAAATTACGTATAAATACGTTTTCAGTTGTATCGATTCTATAAAGTATCGTATCGGGTCGTATAACACGTATCAGGTCAGTTTCGACTCACTAAATAGTCTTTTTTTAGGTAAAGAGCCCATATATGAACGGGATTCTATTGAAAGAAAAATTAATTGAGCATATCGTGACCTCTGCGGCTCAAAAGAGTTTGATGACTTGCCAAACTGTTTGTTTTTTTAATAATACCTACCATCTGAATATAGGTTAGCGTGTAACCTATTTATATCAGTCTAGACTAAAAATGACATAAACATACTCATATCTATGATCGTATATATGTGTTGCTTACCTTCTAAGACAAAAATAGAACTTCCGATTCCGTATTCAGTTCCGACGCGACTTTAATAAGTTATACGACCTTCTTCGTGCGAAAGAATACCGAATGTTTGGTTTATTTTCATACTGGCTGGTAGAGAACACTTTAAGTGTCAGTCAACCCTGAAGTTTTTATGCCATTCACAAGTATCTATGATTTATGAGTTCAGGAAGGCTTTTAGGGTTCTGTAATCTAAGGGTGCCAACGTATACAACATGTCCCAAAATTCAACGATAAGCCGGCACCAGAGGATGGACCTACTAATGACTACTCGAGAAAAAAATAAAATAAAAAAAAATACCTACTTTTTAAAAAAAAAAATTTTTGATAGTTTGGGCACATAGTAGAAGTGATTACTATTAACAACAACTTATGAAATTTGGTTCTTGATTAGAAAAAGTGTCATTATTTTTTTTTGTGGCTAGTTTTCCTAAAGTATTATACCATTTTAAAATCTAGGTTAGTTGCGCCAATTTTTTAAAAAACTTGCCATAGTAGTGTCCATATTTTTTTTTTACACTACGATGAGTTAAAGTGTACTGAACGTTGAAATCTTTCAAAATTTTAGGGAAATATTTTTTTTTGGTTGTTTTTTTGTATAAAACTACGAAAATTCTGTAATTTTCAAAGATCATGGTGAATAGTAGTACTACTTAGGTTGCCGATACAAACAAAAAAACTGAAAAATTATGGTCATGGTAGTTAAAAGTGTCATAAGGGGTATACATTTTCGAAGAATTTCCATTTTTTTAAGTAATTTAAAAAAAAAGTAGAGGTATTTTTTTTTTCTCGAGTGGTCATTAGTAGGTCCATCCTCTGGTGCCGGCTTATCGTTGAATTTTGGGACACGTTGTTTAAGTAATTTCGTCTGTTTATGCGTCCGTTTACCTTCCACAGGACAATCAATCTTAGTTTGGAGATTTCAAATTAATACTTTAAGTAAGTATACATATAAATAAGTGGATAGTAGTACATAATACATACATGGATAGTAGTAGATACATAACCGATTTACAAAGAAAAAGTCAAAGATAAAGACACGGATTAATTTATTATTAGCGTATTTTTCGGCTTTGTTTTATTTGGAACCTTTCGCGAGCAACTTCGACGCACACTTGACTTTTAATAGAGAACTTTTTCTAGGGCGTGTCGCCACCGGAGCAGTACCGTAAAATAAAACCGCTGTTCTACACATAACCTATGACAATAACCTATAACTTCGTCCAAACAGGTTTTATTTTAAACTCGTAGAGAAAGCGATATCGCTTGCTTTTTACTTTTTTTATGTATTTATTTTGTTTGTTAGTGGCCTGTCGTTAGCTAAGGTTTACGATCCATGTGATGAATTACATTTGTAAAAGATTGTATAACGATAAAAATGTAGATTTTATTAAAGTTGTTCGATGGTAGTAGCGAGCCTTTGAGTTTTATGGGCCGACAACGTCCACTAATTGATAAAAATGTTTTATACGGAGTTTTATGATTTTAAAGTATCTAATTTTAAGAACGTAAAATGTAGGTCCTTTTGATTTATCAATTAATGTTTTACAAAAATTTTGAATGATTTGTAACCACAAAAACATTACGGTTAAAAAGATTTTATCTGTGGATTTTATAGTTCACTAGCAGCCCGTCCCGGCTTCGCACTGGTTGAAGTCGAATAAAACCTGGTCCTGATGGTTAAATACACAGAGAAAAAGAATTATTCGAATCGGTCCAGCCGTTTTCGAGTTATGAGCTTAGCACCACATTTTGCGATCCATTTTTATATTAAAGAAAAAGAAGACAGATAGCTACTTGGAATCCCCACACACGAATAAACTGTAAGAGAATTCAAGACAGTTTAAAATTTTTTTTAGATATCACCCTGTATCAATTTTGTTTTTTTTTTAACTTTGCCCCACACTAGGAATTTCCCCTGTATCGTGGGTGCGTTTACAAACATAGAAACTCATATACACAAACACCCAGACCCGGAACAGCTACTTGCAGATCATACAAATATTTGTTTTGTGCGGGAATCGAACCCGCGACACACAGCGCAGCAGTCCAATTGCTCAGCCGCTGCGCCAAACGTGCCGTCAAAATTACTTTTGATTATTTGTTTAAAGATTACTTTTGATTAGTATCACTTTCGTTGACAGAGACACGAAAGATCATCATCATACTTGGACAGTTCATAATTTTCCCTGCAAAGCATTGTAGGTAGTTTACCTAATTACACTTTGCAATTTCCCCCTAAAGTAGAAAGTGCAATATTTTTTAAATTTACGATTAAGCCGCAGTAATTAAATTAATTTCTCTAATTAATTTCTAAGGTTAAGGTCAAAAGACTTATACGTGCAATGTGTTTTTCCCACATAAAAATAAGTAACTGGAATTTAAGTGTTATCGTTGATTTTTACGTACACACGGCTACACATCAAGCTATACAAAACCAGTCTGTCTTGGTCTCGCTTGGTACGATTTTTACACACAATAAACGATCAGCTAATACTGGTTTTGTATAGCTTGATATGTAGTCGTGTGTACAACTATGTATGCGAAAATTGTTTGCGAAAAAACATTTTATTTGTTATAAGTTCAATCACCCTCAAATCGTGTGAAAAACGGTTGTCTCAAAGAGTCTTTTAACAAAAGATGATATAAACAGTAACCATTTATGGACGAGGATCCGCCTTTTTTCTGTGAATTTTAATGTTATTCAGTTGGCAATGCCAATGTTGGCAACTTGTCATGTATGAGTTCATCACTATTTTATGATTATTTTCAACAATATACTTCTTGATAAACTGTTTTTTTATCGTGTTAAAATCATCAAATGAGGCCTCCCACACCGGGCAGGGCGGGAGGGACTGTCAGACTTGTACTGACTAAAATCCACGGTGTGCTTCTATAGCCCTTTATGTTCCGGGGTCACGGTAATGGAATAAGTCCCGCGACCTGATAAAGTACATGAGAAAAAAAATACTGTCACTTGTCTTATGATTTCCACAGGGACTGAATTTTACAGGTAGACTAGGATCTGAATGAATGTACTCTATGTATTAAGATACTTTTGGTATAGCAACGTCAAGATGTGGGTAGAAGTGTAGCTGCTTTCAAGGGGTAAGTGTGTATCATGGTGCGGTTATCTGTACATGCACATGAAAAAGCAAGCAAAATCTATTTTCATACAGAAAAACAAAAACGCTAGTAACCTCATGTGCCAAGACGCCATTAGGAACTTACTTTTTTATCAGACTATACAAAAATAGTTACCTAAGCAAATATTAACATTTTCTAAAAATACTCCATCGATAAGAATAAAATTAACTTTGAGCAAGGACTTTTATTTCTGGCTAGATATTGTAAACAAATTGTTATACAAGACGATCACGAAAGTTCTGGAAATAATAAAATGATCGAAAGGCATGACCGGAAAAAAATATGGCGGCGGGCCCTCAGTTTGGTAACTACAGTATAAACGATTCAATTGTACCTTTTAAATGGCGTTCTTCTTTTTATTTTGTTATCGGAAAAAAGTATCCAACTGATTTCCGATTAGTCTGTGGATTGTAAGCATGGAGGTTGAACGCGAATTTCTGGCTGACGGATCCTATAGACATAATATCTGTTTTTTTTTTTTTGTAATTGAGATCTCTTGAGCAGCTTTGGAGTTGTGCGTAAGAGGTAAGTAGTAGCGTAGTAGTAAAGGTTCCCGGAACAAATTGAAGAAAAGAAAACTGGGAAAATTAATGAAAAGTCCGTGTTTCTTTACAAGTCTAGTCCATCATGGGCCTTGACTTGTGCTGTGTGAAATACAAACATAACACCTAGATACATAGTGTCTTCAAAAATATATACACCTGGAATAATTATAAAATCATAAAAGATACTCGTACGTTATTCTTTAAAAAATTAAAACTTAGCTCCTTTTAAAAACGTAACGGTCATTTTTAGTAAAAAAATTCGCAGGAGGTCTCCGACCCTATAGCAATTGTTCGTAATTTAAATAAATCCAGTTAGCTCTACTGCCTCTACCTAATCCTTTATGGTTACAACTTTAAAAAAAAACTCGTTCAGTCTTTGACTGTTGTCTATTGTTCGTAATTATTTAAACAATTAATCTAGTTATTTTAATGTTTTTATTATGATAATGGCCGGGGGAGGCGGCTCAGCAACATCCGGTACCTTGATGCGGTTCGTTGCTCTCAATCTGTCTAGATTACGTCATCATCATACACGTTTGTAAGTAATAAATGGATCTATGTCTAGGCACCGAGTGCATTCTCGTTTGTGTTTATATTTACTAATCAAGAAACATTGAATAAGGCAGTTTAGGGTTCAGCTGAAGGATGCGGGATTGTTTAATCAGGTTACCATGATCCTGCCAATTAAAGGAGCAATTGATGGAACACCATGGATTTTAGCCCCTTCATACACAAGGCGACACAAATCTCCGATACCTTACGACTTCGGTATCCAAGCGACTATCAGAATACAAACCCATAGAGGTTCGAACACAGGCACTCGTCAATGGATACCAAAATCGTAAGGTAACGGGTGCTCCAGTCTGACAGTCCTTTGCGCTCCAACTGGGGCGGGAGGACTCATTACATGATTGTGTCACTTAAACAGGTTTCAGCTGAACGTATGATACGAGTAATAACAATGATGAACTTTTGAACTTGAGGTATTAATAATAATGCAATTTTCATGTCGATATTATTAGGCCTAAATTACTCTTTATGTATGAATAATTCCGAAGATCGGCGAGTTTAAAAAAAAAAGCCACGCGCCAAAATAATCATTCTGGCTAGTTACATGCGGCATTGTCACCTTTACCAGTTCTAATTTCAAATTCACAAAATAAACTCGCGCCAAACTGTAGACGAAATATCATAGACAATTCAAACCATACTTTTTAATGATGCTATTAAGAACATAGGCAGTAGCGTGCACTGTCAGATAAGGGTAGGTGCCGACATTCGCCTTGACACCACCTGTTATGCTATTATGACATATAAAGATTTAATATCAGCATTATATAACTCTGATTCACGTGAGATTAAAATTTTAAATTACAATTTAGTGGTATGTAGATTTAAGATAAAGCTCAAGGAATTTGTAGTTTTTTTTATAGATATCATGATTAACTAATTACAGTATTACAAGTTTATTAATGTTTTTGATTCATTAAGTTTTTCCTACTATTAGGAATTCATTGGAATAATCTAGTTGTGCTATGCTACCTGTAATCCAGATGGCCTAACTTGCCTTAAAACTACCTATAGAAAAGTTTTAAAATAAAACAAAACAATAAATAAATCTAATATTTCGACGATTAACACAACTAAATTATTTTCCAAGTCAGAAGTCAAGGCGATAGTTAGCGCCCTTTAGCATCTTGCACATAGCACTCTTTCGTTCAGTTCTGACTATTACGAGGGATTGTCACGCAATCTTAAGACTTGATAACTTTAGCTTCAATGTCAAGAAGTTTTGTTGAAGAAAGTTTGACGTAATGTGCTTGTGGTTTGCCTCGACTGGTTAACTTGGCACAACTTTGTGGTCTAGTCAAGGCGTAGGCAAAAAGTTTTTATTGGTCGATGTTACTGGCTGATTATTATAGACACGTTACAATATTTCAAAATTCGAATTACTGATTTTTTATAATCATTTGATAAATTAAAGAGGAGGTGTAACCAACCTTTTTTAATAAATGTGCAGTATATATAGATATTATGCCAAGTCATTTAAAATTACAACAAAATGTGGTGGAAGGTGGTGCAAATAAAGGCAATTAAAAATGCACTGTTAATTAAAAATAACTTCCTACTAAGTTAAAATCATGTTTTTGCTAAATATAGTAAAAAACACTGACTGAAAATTCCCCAATGAATAATAATCGCGCCAAAACGATCGAGTGCCAGCAAAACTAACAGCACACGCGATGTTGAAAATTTAAACGGTTTTTAGCTAAGTTTGCTGATTCTGACGTAAATCAACGTTATGACTGTTAGGCATAGCGTTGGTGCTACAAACTCCTGGGCAATAAAGATATCACAGTTATCATTAACTTTTTTTTCAAATGGGACAGGTCTTCTTACAGTGCTAAACTTCCTGAAATAAGAGGTTATTCAAGAAGTCTAAAAGCTTTTTAATAATTCAGATTGCTTCAAGAGGTTATTAGTTGTAAGAAAAGACATCAAAGATTTAATATTTTTAAGTCTAGAAGAGCAAGAAAACTAAACCCCACTACGAAGTCACTACAACTTTCGGGAAGAATGAAAGCTGAGCTTCTCTCAGTAGTTTTGAAACACAATTATGCCGTTTCGCAGTGCGACACGTGCATTCAAGTATTTACAGCTTTAGACTAGGCATTACCGGCCAATTTTCTAGTTCAAACTAGTTGCAACTTGGGCACCTTCGCTGTACGCGATAGTAATAACATAATTCACACACGACGGCTATAGGTATTATGAATGTGAAATATTTCCTCGACTATTTAAAATCATTGAACATTTTATTGCAGTAAATTGTAAACTTCAATTTGGTAAATACTAAGGTGACGAGAATATCAGTTTAAAAAGAAAAAAACACAAACAAGTAGGTAATTTGAATTTGGAATTGAGAACAATAATGTTTCCCGTTGGTAATACCGTTTCCATTTTACTTTGTATATTTTGTTGATTTGCATTTTGAGATACAGCTTGTTTCTTTAAAAATAAATACTGCATTATTTTGTCAGTTTATGTTTAATGTTATGCATTTTCCCAAAAAGTAAAATTCAGCTTTTGAATTATGATTTTAGACAGTAAATTACATAATTTTATTTTGTCTTTCCTGTCGTATGTAACCGCTCCTACACAGTAACTAAATCTCATTTTTTCTGGAAAATCAGGTATTCTAACAGTTACCTTAGTAGTTTATTCATAACATAACATACCGCTTTTGTTATATCATACTGTAATGTTTCTTTATAGTGTTAATTCCGTTTCCTAATTCCTGGTCATGTTTCTTACTTATTTTTTTATTAAAATGTAATAAAACTTTTGCAAAAAAGCAGCACTAGATGCTTCAACGTTTAGTTTTTAACAATATCATGTCGATTCTAATGATTGTAATTAAAACGTGATCTGCAAAAAACAGATTCTTAACTGAGTAACGTTTTGTTGTAAATTAAGATAAAAATATCTTTGTTCGTTTTAATGGCTTGTAATTAAAACGCGTTATTTGCATCATAATGATTCTATTTCGATGTTCAAAGCAGAATGAATGCTTTTTTTAACTTAGCCATAAAATATTTTTTTCGTACCACTTGCTCAAAAAAGTGACATTCTATGCCACAAAAAGCGAACATAACAATAGTCATTTTTAATCTGTGAAAAACAGGGAAAGAATGTTGTACTGAATTTCATTCTCTCTCTAGGGAGAGAATGTGATTTAAATTTGGAATACTTAGATTACAGTAGACTCGATCGAAAGCTAACCAGAATAATAAAACATTAAAAAATAAAGATTTCGAGTCGACAACATATATCCGCAAAATTCGGATTGTCGAGTATTTTGTAAATTTCTAATGATTTTCTGACCAGACAGATCGCAGCCGCCATTATTGACATCGGTTAACATGTTGAGTTTTTTTTCTTTCTTTATTTTCGGCCTATGACTTACCGTGACACCTACATTTAGTACCTTGATGTGTAGTATATGGGACACACGTTTCACCCGAGCGAAGCCGGATTTTCATCTAGTTAAATAAAATTTCGAAAACCGACGAGGCCGTATGAGCTTGATGCCTTTGCTTTTTTAATTTGCCGCGTTTTTGTATTCTTCAAATACGTAAACGTTGAGTTTATTTTTACTTATTTTTATAAATAAGTTAATGTTAAATATTAATGTTTAAAATGCGTATCTCATATTATTACTGTGTTATTTTTTTCGCAAATGGTACGAAAAGTAGAGTATTTTCCTCGGTGATAAAGCTGTCTTAGTCTTGGGTGAACTTAAATCCCTCGCTACACTCAGGACTCGTCTTAAATCCCTCGCTTCGCTCGTGATTTAAGTTTTTAACACCCTCGCTGCGCTCGGGAGTAAACCTCGAGTCCTTCGTTACGCTCGCGATTTAATTCGCCACCCGCGACAGAAGACCCTGCTTTATCCCCTTGGTTAATAATCTACTATTTTCCAGGACGATATTCAGCCAGATCTAATTTGAAAAAATAAAATTGTATTTAACCTCACTTGTTATTTATTCTAGGCTTGTTAACAAAAAGAGTCCGAGTTATCCATAAACTGGACAGATAAACAATACATTTATTTCGAGGAAAAAAATAATTTCTTCTTCGCACACTAGAGGCGCTGTTTCATTTTTCCATACAATAAACGCAGTAAATACTTCAAGTACGCTGTAAATAAAATACTGAAATCTTGTGATAAGGCCTCAGGCTTAGAAAATTCGATCACTTTCAAATCATATCATGTTGAAGACAAGCCGACGTCTAATTGATGTAAATAGATTGGCTCAATGACAAACGATGCTAATCTTGTTCGTCCATCACACGACTGTAACGAACGACATGAGAGATCACAGATTCGTTTCATGACTGAGTCTGACAAATTATAAAGACGTAAGTATTGTAAAAGTAAAAAAAAAACTTTGTGTTATTTATTGTTTCGAGATAAACCAAATATCAGAAATATGGAAGTTACTAAAAGTCCATGAAGTCCATCCATAATTGGTACATTATAGGCATCAATTTTAGGAATCGATAACTGAAAAAATATCTTAAATGGCCAAAATGCGATGGCCAGTGTTGTCAGTATGCTAATTAAAAGCTATTTTTTTATAAACAGACACTGATATTTTTACACAGTCAACAAAAAAAATGCTAAGGAGAAAAAAAACAACAATGGGTAACTTATTTGGTTGGATGTAAGTTGTTTCTTTTTTAGTTGTGACACCAAATTTTATTGAATGCAATAAATACTTATGCATATAAATCTCTTATTTTTCATTTTTTTTTAAGTAGTAACTTGTCATCCTTGTAGCAACGTTTGTAACTTCTAGTTCTAACTAACTTTTTCCATGCACAATAACTTTATTGCCTCGTACTGACGACAAACTGATAAGTACGTGGTGTCACGTTTGTTTAGCTCGTTAGGAGAATGATGATCGCTAGTTTCTATGTTTGCCTGGTACCTCAGGACAATGATCAGGCGAGAGTGTTACGAGCAGGAAGTATATTTTAATGAATTTCTCAGAAGTGAACCTTCATGAGAGCAGTGGTGGCCCAGTGGTATCGGTCCCGACATAGGAGTTGTAGGTCGTGGGTTCGAACCACGCCAGGCACATTACTTTGTGTAATTTATTTCATCACCACTGCTCTCAAAACGGTGAAGGAAAACATCGTGAGAAAACCGGCATGTCCTAGAACCAAAAAATTCGAAGATATGTGACATCTATCAATACGCACTGGGCCCGCGTGGTGGATTATGGCCCACTCCCTCTCTCAGAGAGGAGGCCTGTGTCCCAGCAGTGGGAACATTATAGGCTGATGATGATGATGATGATGATGATGAACCTTCATAGACCGTGCTAGAAGTAAGTTTGTGTTACCTGTCTGGATATAACAAATAATTAAATTATCTTTTCCCTTTCTTAGAATTTATTGCACGATTTGTCGATTGCGATTGGAACCTTGTCTGCGCTTATAATTAGTTTTAGGCGGCAATAAAATTGCTAGATTCTTGAATAAATCCTTCATACTTGTGAAGAAAGTGTAAGAATCGATGACAGTGTAATGAAAAAAATACTAAAACGTTTTTCCATATAAAAAATATAACTTACAAAAAACTGCATCACACACTTCACACACGAAATCTTCAATGGAAACGATATATTATACGTAATTATTTAATTTCCTTAACCATTACAAATTACTTCTCATATTGTCAAGGCTAATGTTGTAATTTGTAGTTAATTCCGTTGTTTGACCACGGTGTAAAGTTCATGCGATTTAAATTTATTAAAAGATGATGCATGCAAAGAGGATGCATGCTGAGCAAAAAAGGTTACCTACAGTAACTTTGAATTCGAACTACCGTTTTTGTCTGATACATCTTTTTATACACGCCAATGTATTATTTATAACAAAACTCCGTTATCAGTATTATGAGTAGCCAAAACTGGGTAAATGGGCGGGTCACGTCTGTCAATTGCAAAAGGACCGCTGGGCAAAGATCTCCACACAATGGTGCCGGGAGTTTGACGACGCCGCCGAGGTCGGCCCAGGAAAAGGTGGCGAGACGACCTAGATGCTTAGCATGAGGGCTGGTTCGAAGCAGCCCAGGAAGAGTTCCTGGAAAGAATTGGGAGAGGCCTTTGCCCAGCAGTGGGACAGTACAGGCTGAGGAAAAAAATTAGGACTGCGAGGAATCTGTCAAATTGGTGTAGCAAATATCGAATACTAGCTGTTGCCTCCGTTTTTGCTCGCCTCCGAAATATGTAATCTTTAACCGTCTCTAGAATCCCATTCATCTTTACCAAAATTCATAAAACCTGTCGAGCTCCTTTGAAATGAAAACAGATAACACACACATACAATCGCATAATAAAAATGTGCATAGTAGAACCTGTCATCAGTTCTGTGTCTGAAGATATTAATATAAGAGGCAAATCCTACGCCATCAAGTCTATATCTGATACCACGCCTGTACTTTGTCTGCGCCTGCTTAAACAAACTTTTATTTGTACTTAACTTTTTAAGTATCTTTCACATCCCATGACTTTCGCGACAACTCTCTATTAAACAGAGACTATTCTTAAGCCCAGTGTGAATCATCATCTCAGCCATAGGACATCCACTGCTGAACATAGGTCTCCCCTTTTGATCTCCACATGTACCGGTTGGAAGCGACCTGCAACAGCGTCTTCCGGCGACCTTTATAAGGTCGTCTGTCCACCTTGCCGGTGGACGTCCTACGCTGCGCTTGCTAGTCCGTGGTCTCCACTCCAGTCTGAATAAAACAATTAATCATAAACTCGGGTCCCACATGTCTACAAATTACATAACCGATTCAGTGAGGAAGTGTGAATATCTGCCCACTAATTAGTAACTTTGACAAGTGCTATGTTATGGCATCGTTCCATGTTGTGTAACGTCTAACGATTTGGGCAATTAATTCATTTAGGACTGTTACCTAAGTAATTGTGCAGACACAATCAAAGTATCACTGTTACAAGTGTCAATTAATAAAAAAGTGTTATGTTTATGATATTCCAGTAGTTATACAATGTCTCCGCTTTCGGTCTTTATAAACTTAAAGGCGAGTTAGCTTGCCCAATTTTGTCTAAAAAAAATTCTGCATGTGTGTCGTAAACCAACCCGTCCTGAATGGTAGCCATTTTTAACTGTTTAATTACAATTTTGTTGAATTGCATTATTTTAATTATTCTTTGTAGATCTATGTAATTATCACCTAATTTGATTAGTCTAACTAAAATATTCCTTAGCTTTACATACAGCTATTTCTCTATACCCGAAGATTCTAGTACGTTTGGGCCTTAACTAGATTTGTTAATGAGTATTAGCTAAGCACCAGACATTAGAATGACCCTCATTATCATTATTTAGTCAAAGTTCACCTCTAACACGTGACAATACCGCGCATCCATACACGGGCTGTCATTTTGACAGGTTTATTTGACAGGTGTCAGGTGTATTACCCGCGGTGACCCAATGAGGTTGGTTCGCACGGTGCGCGCGTGCGTCCGCGATCAAAGGCCTCGCCGACGATGCTATAACCACTCCGCCGCGCCGGTGAATCCGTGCCCTTTCACTTTCCCGTAACGCAACTCCATTGTCTCACGGCAAGATCGTTTAATTTATTTTTGTTTATTGACTTTAATTTGTATAATGAACGCGAGTCGGGATGTGCTGGCCGTGGCATTACATAATGATTGTGTTATAGGTCAGAAAAAAGATTAATGACTATGTTCTCACGCATTATTTTGATGTCTATCAAAACAATTCATATTTTGTTTTACATCCCTACTGGATCATTAATTTTAATGATGATTATTTTGTAATGCTTTGTTTTATAAGTAAATAATATTATAAATCTACAAGGTGCCTGCAGCTTGTTAGTGTGATTTGACCTCCTTTATTGACAAAAGCTTTGTTTGATGAAAAGATTTCAAATGAATGCAGAGATTGATTGGCCTTCTGCACTTCAGGCCATGATTGGTCGTCGGTCCAAATTAGGATATTATCGTTTATTCCGGCTTCGCGGGCATTGACCTCAGAGGCTCAGACATAAAACTTTCGTATCGTATCGACTTCACACTGCAACTCGTCACTCCCACAAGGCGGGCCGACCCGCCACGACGGACAGTGGTTCCGCAACTTTTTGCTGCCCGCGGCTCTTCGGAGAAATGAAAGCTGATGCACATAGACACCATTCCTATACTTCGTAAATCGCACCCAACACCGCTTCCGCTCCACACGGAACTGAGAACAACACTGGCCACTAACAACTTGTTTACATACGCGACTTTTGAAATTCGAATGTAGTGGGGCGATTGGGTGATTAGTGATTGGCGCCAAAACACGGCAGCCATATGTATTTTGATTATGCAATCGGAACGAAACCAATTTACTGTCATTGTATCGACTGATATGATTTGTTAATGGCAATTGTTATTAGTTTGTTGTTTTTTCCAAATTAAAGCAGTCACGCGTTCCACTTTATTTTTTCTGTAGGGGTTTTTCATATTTCCAGATATAATTAGGTTTCTTAGATCAACGTTTTTTGTAAATTCATGTTTTTCTATATAAAAATACTTTTCATTCTAAGTTGGATTTGCATTTCAAAGCCTCTTCCGTGGGTAACTTAGCAGAAATGCTATAGACAACAAATTGAGATATACATTTTCCAATTTTATAGGACGAAAGACATAAAATACAAATGAATTATGGAGGAGATGTAAATCGACATCCAGTAGCGTTATTTCACAGTTCAATGCGAAATCTGGACGTGTTGTATATCATTGACAACCTGTATCAATATTCAATACAAGAATGCTTTATTGCAGCAAAGCTCGGCGCGCAGGTGGTCGTCAGCTTTCCTTCACCGCCCAACACATTACTGAAGCCTTAAGAATCGAATCGAGTGTCCGAGTACTCGATTCCGAAAGGACATAAAGCTCATAATCGATTATCGACGCTTTAAGAATAATTGCTCGTTTGTTTTTTCAATACTTTATGGTTCTCGCCTGGAGAACTTTCAATGTGAAAGTAATCGATAATTATATGTTACATAAACGATCGCGTTTGGAAGGGTACGCGAGATGCTGAGATTTCGTTAAAAGTGGAATATTTTCGGCCATTCATATCAAGTTTTTTGATGGTTCAATGCGTGGTAATTTGTTGCTATTTGCAGCTAAAAGTTTATAACTTGTTGAAGTTACAGGGAAACTTTAAACTTGACTGAAGCTGTCATCAGTTCAATTTATGCTTGTACCTGTCCGGTTGTAAGTCAGTCTGGACCGGCTAGGGAAATGTGTTGTTACTATAATTTGTTACCGTAGTCCTTGGCAATGAGTTATTTATGTTTAACATAAATAACTAGCTTTATTTATTACCTATTTCTGGGGGTTTCCTCAGGAAATAAGATATTTTAATGAGGAATTTATGAGTGATAGATTATTGAAAGGAATAAGTATCATTAATATTTTAGTTTTGCAACTAATAACGAATGTCATCAACGCGATTACGACTGGAATGCAGCTTCGATGTCTAAACTTACTTCAATTTCTATAATTGCCATCTATAGCCATGGCAGGTAGACACTGACAACTCTTAAATGCGATGGCAATGTGTTAATCGCGTTTGTTTCATTTGTGAACGTCGCACAAATTATACATAATTATATTGCAAAAACAAAAAATTCGTGCCCTCCATCTTAGGATAATGACGAAAATACTCCAGAATATTACGGCATATCAAACATAACAATATAAATAATGAGAATTCTAGAACAAATATTTAGCTCTTAATTATCTTACGTAATTTGATCTTCATAATTAAGATTTCACGCTAATTATCTAATGTTTACTTATGTTTGGAAACGAAAAAAGAAAAAACGTCAAATGCCATCACATTCGTGTCAAAAGCAGATATTTGCTTTCTTCCTGAATTCAGTTTACACATAGGAATTTTGGGAGTTTTATGGTCAAGTCAATATTTCCATAATGCCTATATTGATTTTCTTTTTTCGATAGATCCGTGATTTTAGATAAAGATAAAAGTTTTACTTTTTGACACGATATAGCTACCTATATACAAAGTACATATTTTTCACGCATCGGTACCACCAATCAACCAGCATAAATTATCCTTCTTTTTAAAAGGGAGTTAGGTTCATGATGCCATATCTTCATGGGCTTACCTAGCCTTCGATTGCTGGTTCGCACTGATTTGACAGAAAAGCAGACAATTATTAAGTTTCTTACTCATTTTATTGGTAATATCATCAAACATCAGTATTTTTGCAAGAGTACAAGTAAAATAGTACATTGTTCACCGAGAGGAGAAAGTGACCGATTACCTTCGAGGGTATCGTTTAAAGGACGAGCCGTAGGCGAGGACTTTAAAATACCCGAGATCGGGAATCGCACTTTCTCTCGAGTGATACATAGTGCTTTATACTACACCTACGAGGAAAATAAATTAAATTACTTTCTACGAAAACTGAATCCTCAAAAAACACACAAATTGAAAAAAGCGTCTGCAATTTTCACATGTTCTTTTTTCAAATTGTTTATCCTGCCGCCGCAGGGTCGCACTGCCAGTCCGACACCATCCAACACACAGCTAGTGGCCAGTGTCATTTTGCGAACTTGGAGATAAAAACTCACAGTAAAAACTTTTTGATATTTGGGTTACCGGCGCATAGTCTTACCCAAAATTAAAAAAGAAAAACCACGTAAGAAATGGATTTTCATACACTTTTCTCTCCCGCTCTGATGCGTTTTCTCCCCGCATATTTGTTCGATTTGCAATGACGTACTTTCTACCGTAAATTTGATAAAGTATCAAGGTACTTTCCAAGCAGGTGTAGTATAAAATATATTATTTAATTAGGTCATGGAGCTATTACTACTACGTATAGAGACGACACCACGGATCATCACTGTGTCCCATCCAGGATGAGTGCGCGCGCCTAGAGCACGGCACAGAGCTCTCAAACAACTGAAGGAACTTGTGAGCGCGCACTCATCCTGGATGGGACATAGTGGTGATACGTGTTGTCGTCTCTATACGTAGTAATAATAGCTCAATGATTTAGGTATCTACTTTCTTTTTTCATTTTGAGACAGTTTTGTCTATACTCTTTATGTAAATAGAGGTTTTATGTAGCTAATGATACCTTGATTGAAGGAAGTAATGCAGTGAAATGAATCGGAAACAGGGAAGTGTACAATCCACGCGCTATTTGAAAGTTAATTGCCCTCCGACCATCAGATTGACTCGTGGCTGGTTAGGTATACGATGTTTGACTAAATTGCTACTGTTTGAAGGTGGAATTATCTCGTCTGTCTAGCTACTGCTAAGTACTACTATTTAGCAATAAGTCCTGGATTTTAATGCCACGGATGAATAAAATAGTCGCAGGACTAACAAATTACCGTGACCCCGGAATATAAAGGGCCACTGAAGGACACCATGGCTTTTAGTCGACTCGTTTGATTATTATATTATGTAAAAAAAAGTTGAGCAAAATGTGTTAGGGTTAATCATTGAGGAATTTTCAGTAGCAGCATGAATTCAGGATATGTTGATGGAGATAAGGTCGTAACTTTGAACTTTGGATAATATTTGTAATTGATTTTTATCGAGTTTCTTATGAACCTAAGCACTTTACGTTCTCCTAAATCTTAGGTTAGTTTAGACTGAATTTTCGTGAAAACCATTAAGTACAATACTTTCAGTTTTCAAATCATATTGAATCCAAAATCCTACGGATTAAGAATATTTTTCATGAAGGCACATTTCAACAAAGAAAGTTCATATTCATTTAGTTGACATCACCATAGTCTCTGCGTCACCGCCAGAGAAATGAGACTATATTAAATGTAGCTGAATACATACGATTGCATACAAAGACGCGATGTATCATAGAAATCGTGTTGTCACACGCCGGCGCTAGTTGACAGGAGAAGTCTTCCTAGCTTCCTACTGACATGACTGTGATGACGTGACGTCACTTAGCTTTTGTAAGCAAAAAAGAGATATCTCAAAAAATATAATTTTGTCTTATATGCATTTGACAGGCGAAGGCCTAATCAACTGTCGTTTTCGTTTTGTTGACAACGACGACTTTCTAGCTAGAGGATTGTACAAGAGCAGCAACAGCTTATAATGTCAGTTAATTTGATATCGAACATTGGATAATTGTTTTTTCATTTAGTGATGAAAAAGGTTATAGAAATGTGCCCGATATAGTGATACCGTTGACAGATATCATCTCCCATCACAACAGGTGGAGTCAAAAGATTGAAATAATTTACAAGTAACAAGAGAGAAGAATACTGTAGGTTTATTTTTTTGTATTGAAAAAAAAAGATAAATCACATAATATTCCCTGTTTATTTTTCAAAACATTAAATGGATGGGTTACCGCTTTTTGGCTGATAGAAGCAGTCTACGCGTCGACATCGTGCAATGAAAGTATGCAATGTGTGAATCAAATTTATTAGCGTTCTATTTATGAACGCGATTGCATTTTTTTCTTTTTAGTCTGTGGTTGCCTTGGAATGAAAATAAAAGAAAAAATATACGTGGCCGTAAAATATACAATGTATGACCCTATAAATATTGTAAAACAAAAGAATTTAAAATGCAAATTGTTTGTTGCGATCAACTTTTATAGTTTTTCCTAGAATATAACAAAAATAACATTTGTATTCGTACGCTCGTGTTTATTTACGTGATAAAATAAGTAAACAAAAAGGAGGATAGATCGATATTAGTGCTGCATGGCCTGCATGGTTCACACGGACTTTCCAATGACATTTGCAAGGGCGATGCTTTATAATAACATTTGTGAAATTGTCTACTTAAAGTCTATCCGAGAAAAAATATGGCGGGGCGTATGTTATCGCGCCAAAAATCCACGCACCACATGCTCCGTTTTATGACGAAGTAAATATCTGAAACAAAACAAAAGATGCCCAATTCTAATTAATCTCAAAGATTGACGTATCTATCAGCGCCACAGATAAAAAAAAACGCCATTACAAATTAACCTAGCTGTCACACAAGACAATAATAAAACAATTTAATAATCGTATCATCAATCATTTATCTGCGATCTCACTTTCACTGGCGCTTGATAAATGTGGGAAGAGACGCGTTACAACTTAGGCGAATAGTTTCCGTTGTTTGTTGAAAAGCATCTGGTATTTTATGTGTCTAGTATTATGTAACTAAACTAGTAAGTAAGCCCGTGGCGTTGCCCGCATGAAGTTCGATAATTTAACGAGGACGTCATACTTATCGTGATAAAAAGAATCATAAAATGTAGTTATAAAGTATCCGTGTTTTTTTTATCCAAATCAGTATTTCCATTTTTGTGAAAATAGAGACATCCGTACTACGTGTACTTACCCTACAAGAACAATTAAATTAACTAAGGAAACTTCCAAGACGCAATCTAAACACGACAATAAAAAAACAATTATTTTGATGATAAGGGGTCACCGACCGCAAGAAGTGTAAATCAACAAATGAGTTAGTTTCCTTCATTTCTTGTTTTCATGCCAATAGTGTTCGTTATTGACATTTTAAACGGCACAAGCCTCACAATTCATCAAGAAACACAATACAAATAAACTAGTTCTCGTTTACAATAATTAAAAAAAAAAAAAAAAACCACGAAGCATTCTTATACGTACGTTTGTAGTTACATAATTAGTGATATAACAGCTCTTTAATTAGATAAATGTATGCGCTACAAAGGCTACAAATAAGATCGCTAGCTAAATTGTTTTTTTTTCTTAGTACCACAGACTATAAGGCAGTGCTCCAATTTTAAAATTTCTGCCACAGTCTGTCTTAACTTTAGACAGACTCTAAAGAACAAGGCTTTAGACTCTATAGCCTTGTTCTTGATTAAGTATAGAAATGGATGTTGAATTGCTAATGCAATTTAAAATCTCTAATTTGTACCTAATGAAGTTCTAGAACTCTAGTCTATCATAATAATCGACGTGACGAACTGATTATATTATTGATTGAATTGATTGGAATTAAGTCAATATAATTATTTACACGTTGTATTTGCTGAGTGGATTATCTGATCCATGAAAAACTAAACTAAATCGTTTTTTTTTTCTTTTGGGTAACCATTTGGGTGGATGGATTGATGAATTTTTTTTGTTTTTTTTTTTTATCGTGGTAAAATCATCAAATGAGGCCTCCCCGGGCAGGGCGGGAGGGACTGTCAGACTTGTACTGACTAAAATCCACGGTGTCCTTCAATAGCCCTTTATGTCCCAGGGTCACGGTGATGGTATAAGACCCGCGACCAGAGATTGATGACTTAGCATTGTTGACAATAAATATTTTAGCATATTTGTAATGCTAATTAATTAATGCTCTTCTTGTTAATGTTTGCTAATTAAGATGATCTTGTTCTTGTTTGATAAATCTACATCATTAAAATAATTGATGACCACTTATTAATTTAGTTCTTTTTTTTCTGTTACAGGTGAAAACTGCGCAGGACATTGAGAGTTGTAAGTTTATTTACTTAATTAAAACTTTTTACTTTTTATATACCTCTTTTGTTAATGCCAAATATAATACAGTCTCAAAAAAAAACAAGACAAATTATTTGAAAGTCATTTTATAAATGTGACGTTCACATTTCTATAACGATCGTTTTAAAGACTTTCAGAAGATTAACATAAACGTTTCGTTAACTAACGTCAATATAATATATTATTATGTAACTTTTGCATTCCATTAAACTCAACACACACATTACATTAAATTATCTAAAGCTGAACGATTTGTTTGTTTGGTTGAACGCGCTAATCTCAGGAACTACTGATTCGAAAAAATATTTTAGTTTTGGATAGTCCATTTATTGGGGCAGGATGTAACCTGTGCTATATTACATCACGCTACGACCAATAGGATGCGAGCGGGAGTGAAGTCGCGAGGAAAAGATAGACCTCTTTGTTACCACTTACAGAATCGAAGCTCATTAATTCTTTTTTCGGGTGGCATTTTCACCAAGAACATTTCCTCAGTTCCATTTACTTTCATTTCTCTTACACAGATGATTATTTTCAAGAAACCCAGCATCCATTCATTCACACTAGTCGTGGATTCACATTACAAGTCGTGTCGAAACCGCACGAACTTGTATTCACACCTTTAAATGAAAACAACGTGTCTTTCAACGTAATCTGTAGTTTCCTTTACTTTCACATATTTGATCGTAAAGAATTGAATAAGCCTTACTAATGATATAAGATTTACTTGGTAAGGGAGTGCTCATATCGACACTCGAAATTGGTTTGATTTTGACTGAAAGAGCTTAATATCCGTGCAATAAAGGTAAAAACATCTTTGTAGTTCAGACGATTCGGCTTACTCGAGTCGAGCTTTTACCTTTATTGTAAGGATATAATTGCGATCTATAAATCTTGTTTTAACCATCTGAAGCCGACCCTCTAGAACCCTGGTGTGACCACTCGCCTAAAAAGAAATTTCCGAACGCGTTCAAAATCACGCTCGTTTTCAGACCAATCCGGTATCGCACGGATGCAATGTAGTAAATTACACATAGAACATAGTTTTGTACTATGTATGTACGAGTATGTGTAATTTATGTACATTACTTATATACCCTAGATACCTTTTTTCTGTTAGATCGAGTGATCTATTTGATCACTAGACTGAGTAATCTAGTGATGAAAACCGTATTAAAATCCGTTGCGGAATTTGAAAAAATCTAAGCGTAAGTAGGCACGTTTAAACTTTGTAAGATGAATCTACAAACGACGTAAAACCCTCAGTTTTACTTCCTATAAATAAATAGCTAGTTTTATATTGTTTTCCAGTAACAGCAACCGTCCTTACGGTTCCTAATCTCAAGCTGAAATGCAGTGGCGTAGTTAGGCGGGGGGCGGAGCGAACCCTAGCCCTCGGCCTGGCACCTGAAAGGCCTCGCGCTCAGAGAAAAAATCTTAACAACGGAGATCACGAGTTTGCACAACGCAACCAGTCAGTAAAGCAGTATATTTTACTAAGAAATAGAGGTCCCGCAAAGCTAATACAAGATATTTATTTTATAAAACATGAGTGCAGGATTATACAGGTCTTAAAAATAATAAGAGGTAGCTTTAAGTTTTGCCAATCAAAATTAGTCGCACTAATACAACTAATGATGTCGCGACGATCTCGTTAAGGTCTAGCTCCACTACTGCTCGCACGCAAGATATGTTTTGTTAGTAATTGGAAAAGTTAAAAAGGCTTCGAAAGGCCGACACTGACATTTTTTCATTTGTTATAATATATATATGGGGCTTAGAAAAGGGACCCGCAGATTCGCGTTGCCCCCTTCTAGATTCAGTCTTGCAACGGCACTGCTGAAATGTGTGAGCACTTAGCACCTCCCTAGTCCCTATAATATTTTAATGGCGGCTGCGTACTAAAATAGTGATAAAACGCGACATGTCCTAGTCACCTGTGTCTGGCCACGACTCGTAAAAAGTACCGTTGATATGTAAGCAGTGTGCTCACCAGCGGATAGTCATATATTTCGTAAGTGATAGTAAAGTATCGACTTTACAGCCTCTGTGTTGTGGGTAAAATAATATATTATGTACCTAGGTACTAACATAGGTAGTTATCCAGTGGAATTTTCGTCTTTTCGCATAACACAAGAATTCTAATCTAATGTATGTAGGTACATTTTAGTATTTTATACTTATTCCTTTAGTTACTTTTGTTTTAAGTTACTGATTAGTTTTTGACTAAGATGTTAAAACTTACAATTCGGCATCTCATTAAAATTAGTTATATATATATATTTTAAACAATACACCTTGAAACCCACAAACTCTTTGATGGCGAAAAAGCAACTTTTTTCTTTTCATATTTTGAAAAAGGAAAAGCAATCAATTTAGCAGTCGTATATAGTTTTAAACTTGGCAACTTTGAGCAATGAGTGACAAGGAGGTTGGCAGCACTGAGTAGATTTCATTTAACCTATTTACATGTCACTGGCCATCCGTTAGATCGATTTAATTAATGTATTCAACGTCAAGAGCTTGTCATTCCAATGCATTTTCTTTTTAAATACTGATGACTCAAGCCTGCTATCTTAAGCGCCGTATTCACGTTCCATCTTGCTGTACGTCCCGCCAAGGTCATACACGATGCACGACGCAAAAACACCGTGAATAGGCTTGACGTACGTCAATTATTATTATCATGACGTAGGGTTGTTTCGCCGGTTTCGCGACCACCTTCAGTAGGCGACCATTTGACGGACTAAGTTTCTTTAAATCAAGAAAATAGTATTTGTAGAGTTTACATACTTAAAAAATAAATCTAACGTGCTTGTTAAGTAATTATGAAATAAGAATTTGCAAAGTTTGAAACAAATGGGTTAACCCAGAGCCGAAAAAAAATTGTTAAATGTGCGTCTTGATTCCGCGGTGAGTGGACGTAGCGCGAGTTGAAAAAAAAATAACACGGCGCGCGGCGCTCAAAGGTAAGTTTTAATACTTATTTCATGTTTTACACACCAGTTACCATGTTAAATTGTAAAATCCATAAGTATGGGTTATAATTTAGTTGTTTTTTGCATTTTTTAAACTTATTTTTAAGATAAAATCAAGTGGTCGGTAACCGAAATGCTTATTTATCGAAAACGTTAGATAGCGACCACATGGTCGCAAACCGACGAGATCAGCAATATTTCGTTTTTACTAATATCTTCCTAATGCTTCATACAGGACTGTTACAATTTTGAATGTAGTATTGTAAAAGTTTTTCTTAGTAGTTCTTTGGTAAGCGACCACCAGTTTCTTTGTAAGAAGTTTGTTTAATTTGCCTACGAAATTGGGCGCTAAACAGGTCGTAAACCAAAGTTAGCGAAATAAATACATTGGTTTCCGGCCACCATAATTTAGTATGAGAGAAATAACGGCCGCTAACAGAAATAAGTGTGAAAATTCATTGAGTATGCGACCACATCTGATTTTTTGAATTTCGTCAGTTATTTAAATGTCCGTTTCATAATTATTTGTTGTAGATACCTCATCATCTCAGCCATACGACGTCCACTGCTGAACATGGGCCTCCCCATTAGATCTCCACGTATGGCCGGTTGGAAGCGACCTGCATCCAGTGTCTTCAGTAACCAGGCAGTAAACAGTTTCGGGGAGATAACATCCCTCTTACGCCTCTTCTCAATGGAATCGCCTTCGTACTCTGCTCCTGTACTCGGACCGACATGGTGGCGTTATGATACAGACACATCAACACTTTGTTGTACCGATAGTCAATACGGCATCGCTGGAGTGACTCAAGTACCGCCCATGTTTCCACCGATGCGATGGCTTTCTCATAGTCCACAAACGCTAAGCATAATGGCAAGTTATACACTTCGGTCTTCTGTATAACTTGCCACAGCGTATGGATGTGGTCTATGGTACTAGAGCCTCTTCGGAAACCGGCTTGTTCGGGACGCTGGAAGTCATCAAGTCTGTGTTGGAGACGGTTCGTCATAACCCTCAAAAACAACTTATAAACATGACTCATAAGCGTGATGAGTCTGTAGTTCTTCAAAAGGCCCTTAACTTTTTTTGGAGAACAGCACCACCTCAACTCTGCTCCATGCTTCTACATATTATGGATATTGTTTGACAAATGATTTTTGATTCTACTACAACTATGACTAAGTCTCTACAAACTGTAAGAAAATTAATTATTAATTATTTTTTTCTTATTATTTTTTCTTATTAATTATAAGAAAACATTACGCAAAATGATTACCATTTCTGTTTTTATTAAATTAAAATATTTTTAAAGCGATTATAATAGTTTTATTGGCATATTTTTCATATTATAATAGTGGTCGCAAACCAGCACACTGGTGGTCATAAACTGATAAAAATGGTCGCAAACTGACGTTTTCGCTATATTTTCACTTTTTCAGCATTTTATAAATATTTTTGTATCAAAGTGTATTATTTTATGTTTTGTATCCAAACTACATTATATTTGGGACCAATTCACATTAACATATACGATTTTGCGTGAACACAACATTTTTTTTTCCTCGTCTTAAGTGGGCAACTCAGCTAACTGGTCGCTAACCGGCGCAATCACCCTACGTCAAGCCTATTCACGGTATTTTTGCATCGTGCATCGTGTATGACCTTGGCGGGACGTACAGCAGATGGAACGTGAATACGGCGCTTTAATTTCTTTTCATCGTGTATGTATCTTTAGTTCTTACTTTGACAGTTATGCCTCATTTACATTCAGCCCCTATCGCTGCTCCTCGCGCTGCCGGCAATAATTCCCTGAATACTGCTGTGGCAGGATCGAAGGAAATGTGTGTTTATATACTGCCCTGCCTCTCACTTCGCTTTCAAGTGTCCGCGCTGTGTCTTTTAGCGATACATAACTACGAGCGTCAGTTAAAAATAAATCTAATGAAAAAAAAGAAAAGACGTCGTAGAAGATGGTGGATGATATCTATTCATCGTAATAGAACTTTGTAAGTACCTACCAACCTGCTTAAGATAATATTTTATAATGCAGAAGAATTCTACGAGGCATTATATTCGGCGTCAACTGAGCGCTTGAGCAGAATGTAAACACGCCCTACCGCTCGCGCTGCCGGTCCTTTGAAGTCCGCATAAAAACCGCTCTTTTGGGAGCGCTGGGCAGCGCGAGTGGCATTAAGCAGTGGCATGAGAAGTATACGTTTACATACTCGTTCTATCCACTTCGCTGCCCACTTCCCTGCTCACTACAGCTGAATGTAAATGAGGCATTAAAGTGCCTTCTTTTTTTTGTTTCTTTGTATCTTTCCGCTCTGGGTGAAGTTAAACGGATCTTAAGATCTGGAGGCTTTTGGTTTTAGTCAGTCAAGTCTGACATGCCCCTCCGCCTTTCCTCAGACGGAGGTAATCCTATGAGGATTCCCACCTCGAAAAAAAGAGAAGATCTGGAGGCCTACCATAGCGTCTTAAAACGCGAGTATTTACACTGTGGGTACGAGATGGTGCTAGATGACTTGTATAGCTTCGTCTCTTTCCCACAGTAGAACTACTGTCCCTCTATGACGTCATGCCTTAAACCCAGGGCAATGACTAAAACCCACCCTTATCATTCAGTTTTGCCTTTAATTGCGTTCCAGACTGAATTCATTTTCAATAACGGCAACTGTGGCACATACCCACAACCCCTAGCAGTGCTGGGCTTACTTGGAGGTAGTGAAAATATATTCATAAAAGTAGATAAACGAGCAATACGTAGCATAATCTGCAACTTATCTACAAGATATTAGTCATGGTTAACAGTTTCGATTTATTTCAGACAGTTTTTATTTGCACAACGCATCTGCAAACTAAATTGAATTGCTTAGAAAGCAAAAGCGATTTGGGTTAATGCTCTGTAAAATTTCAATGAAAATACAAACGGCTTATGGTTTTTTTATTATATTTTTTTGTTGTTTTTTTTTAATCGAATATTTTTTTTATTTTTTTTTGTATTGCTCTTTAAAATTTTTTATTCTGTCTAACTTTTGGAAAAACTTAGATCGTCTGTTTTGAAATAGGATTTTTACGAAAGCAACGCGACACCTTGATTGAAATTTTATCAAAATTGTCATAAGATTCGACCGTTACAAAATACAAACGATTACATTTGCCATCAAACCGTGAGCAATTATTCGTACATAATAATAGGGAACAGCAATTATTGATAAATTACTATTGCAATAACTTGCACCCTAGTACGTCGGGTCACGAGCGATTTAACATTACATACGCTAATAATTGCGGGCACAATGGCCATTATGAAATAATACATTTTTACGATTGTCAATTATTCCTCAATCGTGCGTGATGCCCATGCCGTATCTTTATCATCACGTTTTTCATCGATTAGAAAAATCGTTACAATCTTATTCGATCAGGATATCCGAATGCACGTTCGGTTCTTAAAGTTTTTTTTTTTCAATCAACACAAGGTCGCATTAAATTCGGCCTATTGCAAAATGCTGCCAGAGTGAATGTGAAAAATTGTGAAATGCATTTTTATTTTGTACATTACCTAAATGCATGTTTACCTTGTAAATGTAAACACAGATTGTTATTCAATTAGTAGCCGAATTTTGATCAGAACAAATCTTTTTTGTGAAGGTCCTGTCGTGATCGCAAATTACATACCTACTATTTAAGCAGTAGCAGCCAATCAACAATAATGCTAATGAATTCCAAATATTTCGCAATTGGTAAAAATATTTGTGTGAAATTGATTTTCTGAATTGTTGAATTCGTGCCACACGCAGTTAGGGTTACCATAACTTCACAATATTTTTTGAAAATGGAAGAGGACTATGCAATGCTTCGTTTACTGTAAGTAAACGGACAGTGCAAGTAGCCAGTACTAGCGCCAGTGACTTCACTAGCCTTTCAATTATTCCAATGCACTAATTACCGTCTATTACAGCGACCCAACAATTTGTCTGCCATGAAGTGTTGCGAACACAGTCATTACATTGTTAAACTAATGCCGATCCACTTCAGACTTTATCGTGCTGTGACTTTTGAATTCAATTAGATCGTCGTTTGTTTGCGAAACATTTTATTTGTAATGCTTGCGATTTTTATCGGGTTTTTCCTTTCTTTCTGGGTTGTTAAAATCTCATTTGTGTTTTTTGCTTTTTATGCTTCCTCGTTGGTGGCAGTCGTAAAACGCTAGTGATGGAGAAAATTTGATTGGGCCTTTCCAATAGACCATTTTGTTTTCTTTTTAAATAAGTCCTTCCACGCTGGATGAAGCAGATAGAACTGTAAGACTTGTTTTCCCTGAATTTCAACATGTTCTGATGTTAAGTGCGTTACATATTTAAATTACATAAGAACGGCCATCTTTAAAAGATGAATTCTTCTTTAACGCGATGTTAATGTGTGGCTGAATACAATTAGCTGACATTTAAAAAAGTTTAGCTCCATTGTAAGAGCGGGTTCACACGATACGTTAACATTAATGACATTAGATTGTATATAAACGTCTCACACTTTCTTCCATTTACACACTCGTAATTAAATCAAGTAACGTCATATTGTTTTGATAAAACATTCATTAACACTATCTCCCATCTGGGAAAATTTTGGTCACCTTCGAAACTTATTTGTCTCGTAGCATTAATTAATAGTAGATTACGCACCAAGGGAGTAAAGCATTGCCTTACGTCACGGGCGTATTGAATCCCGAAGCGACACTAAGGATTCTGGGGGTGAACCTCCGTAGCGCAGCGAGGAGGTTCAAGTGTTAATTCCCGAGTGAAACGAGGGAATTAAGTTAAGAATCCTTAGTCTAGGGAGGGATTCAAGTTAGCCTAAGACAAGGCAGCTTTACTCTCGAGGAGCGTACTCTGCTTTTCACACCTACTGCGAGGAAATAAATTCGATTTTTGAAATTTGATGTGGTACGACAACCTTCGAACGTGAAGTTGGCACCACTGTAAGCGATCAGCTGTTGCGGCCAGCGGCCGCCATTACTGATACGACTCCTTGGTGAAAGTTTTCATAGGGTTTTCTTTGAGGTTCCAAATTCAAATCACATTATTCCCACGGGAATAATGAAATTCAGTACATATATTATTGCCCGGCTCGAGCGAGAAGGAACAATGTCATGCTTTACAGCAGGTTTGCCTGACATATAATATGACATTTACGAGCAAGTAGTGTGAAAAAAATCATATCTACTTGTTGTATTATGCGGAAACCCCGTTCTTTAGAATAAGAAGACATTAGATTTTTTAGATTGAAGTAAAAACTGTGATTGCAATTGCATGTCAAAAATAAAATTTGGTAAAGAAACGCCATTTTGTTTATGTAGAGTTATACCTACGTGTCCTTTCTGCGTATTGGAGTTACGTGTCCATTCTGCGAAGAGATAGAAGTCTTGCGAACGGGGTGATTCTCTGCAACACTTTAGACTGTGAAATGGTAAAGCTTATCTTTAACTTAATCAAAACACGTCCTTTTTATGTGAGCTAATAGGTTCGCAAAAATACCCTTTGACCGAAGAAAATTAAGGTCAATGTCTCATATAAGCCTCACGGACGGTTCCAACCATGGGGTTACCCCCGACAAGTATCAGCACTATCAGCTTACCATTTTCCAACGGTTCCCAACACTGTCCTTCTCCAATCTTTATAGATTTGCCTAATAGTTCCCTACCTACTTCGATCGTAAGACCAAAAAGGATAACTCCCAGAAATCTTGGCAGTATAACACTAGATGTGTGAATAAAAGTACCAAAGACGGTAACAGTCCTCACAATGAATTCCCATCATATCTGGCCCCTTGTCCAACATTTTACATAATAGTGTAATTTAGTCGAACGTACGAAGAATTTAAATCAACTGTTACATATAGAAAGGTGCTTTTTGAATAAGCTTTTATAACTTCAAATGAATTGAAATATCGTGACTTTGTGCTCCATGCAAATATTGATAGATAGCACTCAATGTCCATAGATGATTGGTACATAATAATATATTTTTCACACTACTTGCTCGTAAATGTCATATTATACGTCAGGCAAACCTACTGTAAAGCATGACATTATTCCCCCTCGCTCGAGCCGGGAATAATATATGTACTGAATTTCATTATTCCCGTGGGAATAATGTGATTTGAATTTGGAACCTCAAAGAAAACCGTATGAAAACTTTCACCAAGGAGTAGTATCCGTAATGGCGGCCGCTGGCAGCAACAGCTGATCGCTTACAGTGGTGCCAACTTCACGTTGGAAGGTTGTCGTACTACATCAAATTTCAAAAATCGAATTTATTTCCTCGCAGTATGTGTGAAAAGTAGAGTACGCTCCTCTGGAGTAAAGCTGCCTTGTCTTGGGCTAACTTGAATCCCTCGCTACACTAAGGATTCTTAACTTAATTCCCTCGTTTCACTCGGGAATTAACACTTGAACCTCCTCGCTGCGCTACGGAGGTTCACCCACAGAATTCTTAGTGTCGTTTCGGGATTCAATACGCCCGTGACGTAAGGCAATGCTTTACTCCCTTGGTGCGTAATCTACTATTACATATAAGAAAGAGAGATATCTGTAAATATAAATTGGTTGTGATATCTAATTCCACCAAGGAGAGGCTAACCTTTTTGGCTCATCATTTATCTCATATGTCATTTTATGACAGCTACAAAACTTTATTTCCCGCCAATTTATGTTTATGGCAAACTTCTATGTTTTATTATTATTTCGAACATATTGCAGTGAATATGTTGTCATCGTGCCCTTGAATACCTGCTATGATTGACGCACCGCGCATAGACAATGCGACGTGAATCATTCTATTTTATAGCAAATTGTTGTAAGTATTGATTGTCTGTGGTCCATTGTTCAGACCTGTTTGGGTCAGCTGCATCTGCATAACGAGAATCTTCTAAAATAAAATGTACGGTTCTTGTGTAGTTTAAAATAATCAAGGTGAGTTCCTTGTTTAGTTGGCTGAATATTTATTATTTCGAATTTTGTGCAAATACTTAAATTCACTCATGTCACTCCTCAAAATAAAAATGCTGTCATGAAGTTGACCATGATAACTGATTATAAGATCTTTGAAATATTGCAAATAATAGATTGATGCTAGGATGATCCTACTAATCAAATCATTGTTGTCGTGACTGTATATCTTCTATATTTTCTCCAATCACTGTGAATCTACAATTTCAATGAGTCATCAAATCAGGCCCTCGATATATCACAGGCGGGCCATCATAATAACTGTACCGACATCTCATTATTATCTCTCTATTATGTCTATGGCACCCAACGAAAGTGAACTATAGCAAAAACTAATCGAAACTTTCATTTTCATCTTATTGTACGCGCCACAGTTGTACCGTTAAAAAAAAGTAATCTTTATCATCTGTGCGCGGGAACGTGAAAAGAGGCAAAGAAATCAGACCATTGTGCCCAAGTAAAGCGCGTACTGGCTCATTGCTGCTTAGGCAATTCTATTTTCAAAAGTTTAACAAATAAACTTTTTTTTTCTACGATTATCGAAGCTTTTGGTCACGTTTTGATTGATAACATTCAATTTTCTACAACTAAAAATAATATTTATATTTAAATTCTAAAAACTTAACCGCTTCTAGATCTTATATTTTATTTTATTAACTAGACACGGTTCTATTACTGATAGGTTACAGCAATATGCCCAGACAATCGATTTTGAAAATGGAAGACTTACAAAACGTGTTCGTTTTCGTGTCTCCGTGTTTAGTAAACTTCTAGTCTAGCCAATACCTTGACCAACTTCATGTGCCAATAATGTTGTAACGATGATAACATTCTCATCCGTAAACAATGAGATTTTTTTGCTGTCAAATCGTCCTATTGTTTGGTGTCAATATTGACATTTTTTGCAATGGTCACTGACCTTCTTGAGGAAAGGCAATGATTGGTCTAGAATTCTAGACACGATTGCAAACAAATGCCGATAGTTATTGTACGTTGCATTTACTTCCTAGATTGTGCATAAAACGTTAACTCAACAAGAAGCGAGAAATCATTAACATTGTTATTGATTTTCCACGATTTGTTACAGTGTCGGAGACCTTTTTAATTGATTACGTCATCAATTTGCCATGGCTAATCTGTGGCGCACTTTGCCATTCATTCGCATTATCGGGTTCTTTCATTTACCATGGTCCAGCACGCATTGAAGGAGATTTGCTTGCCTTTCAATATCAAAGGCTTTTCATAGTATAAAAACCTAGTTGATTATAAAGCAAACGATCTAATTTGGAAGATGTTTTAGCTGTTTGTGCCTACAAAATATTAAAGCGTAGTAAAACTTGCTATTTTTGCTCAATTATTTATATTTGATAGGTAAGCATGAACACATACCGGCAAAATTAGAGAACCACAATAAATAATCCCCTTTTTTTGGTTTCCACTGCCGCATACGGGGTGTGTTTAGAATGCTACTATAACAGCTTATTACTCCCCCGAAACTTAGAAAATGGACATGATTTTTTACCAAGATTTTTAGGAGCCACTTTTTGTTGGAACCAAAAGCAAATCAAAATTATGGAAACAGAAAAGTTTTTGAAAGATCCTTTGAGGTTTTTGCACGCCTTTGAAGTTCATTAGCAATCCTTGTCGCACTTAGCATTCCACAGAAGCTGGCCCAAGAATGTCGATTTCTCATGCAAGTTGACGAAGGTACTATCTTCGAAAGCTCTCGTCTCAAGAGCTAACTGCGAAACATCGGAATTCACCACTTTCCCACGTAGGTACACATCACTGAACTTTACTTCCTAATGTTCGCGAAGAAATATCAAAGCTCTTCACTTGATGTTATATAATTTTAAGATGAATATACACGAGAGCATTTTCATATAGCCTCACCAACGTTACAATACAAGCTTAGCCATATTTGTTTTATAGCTTAGCCTGGAATTTGCAGCGATTTCTTCCCAAAGATCTTTTGGTTCTCCCAAAATAACCCGAGTACCGGCGTTCTTTGTCGGTTAATAGTACAATCTTTTCGTTTTTTTTGTACGTTACCTGTCATTGTCTCTCCATCTGCCAATTCACGATTGTCATAAGTGCGAATTTTCGACACTTTGTTCGACTTATTGATCAGTGCGATTAAGGGATGTTTTTATTTCATTTGCATCTTTAAGAAACAATTACATTGCACAGTATGTGTATTACAGTGTTGCATGGCTAATAATAGGTTTGCTTGTTTAACCAAATTAAAATCTGCTTGAAAATCAAATTTTAACTTAATTTCTAGAGTAAATGTCACAATTTCAGTTCGTCGCATCGGTTGGGTGGCTCTTTGATAGTTGATTACAACTAAATACTCCACTGACTGTTCAGCTTTCTAACCATTCGATCATCATATTACCATCATTGGCGCTGGCGCTACTTTTTGACCAATTACGGTTTTGTTTTTATATCCTCAATTATACGCCTCATATTTCGAATTGATTATGCAATCTGTAGTATCATTTAGTTATTTATTGAATCATAAAAAAAATATTTGTCTTATATAACACACATTTAGATAGGTGTTTGTGTAAGTTTCGGAATGGGAAGTGCATCAAATTGCTGTTATTTTGATTGACCCCATATTGAGAAAAAACGTGACTGATCGTAAAAGTCGCGTAATATGATTTTGTTTACATGTTAAGACATCGTCTTTTTCATTTGTAGGTTCTTAGACATTTTCTAGAAGTATTTTGATAACCGTGCAACATTTACTGTCAGGGTCATAAGTCCCTCCGCATTCCTCGCCAGCATTCCCAAGTTTACAGACAATCAGTTAAACCTTCACTTCCCCATCGCCGTGAAATGTCAAAATCATCTTCGCATTACGTCACATCAGCGTCTCCCGCGCATTTGCGTACAAAAACTTGCCTTATCACTGCATTAGCAGCACCTGTGGGAGCTCGGACCACACGTAGCCTCGTATGCGCCATTTTCTACTTATTTCTCATTTGCCTACGCCTTGACACTTCCTCGAGCGTATCTATCATTCACTTACGGTTATCGTGTAGCGGGAACCCGACACTCAAGTAATCGCCTGCCGTTTATTTACATTTTGAGATGTCCAGTGATTTATTGGCGGCATCGTCGCCATTGGTCGTGGTCCCGTGGACATTAGCGCCGATACTAAGGTAGATTGCTTCGCGCGCCTTTGAGGTTTATTAGCAATCCTTGACGCTTTTGAATCTAGGTACTCGAGTAATGAGCGTTGAATAAGTTTTCCTTTAACGACTATGTACGGTCACGCTTTTCTTTATGGGGGTCACACAATGAGAAGGCCAAATGAGTAATTCCGTGGTAATTCAGCAGGACGGTTTTGATGATTGTGGTATGATGTCGCATAGATGTCACTATGAATTTAATAGGGATATTAAATGCCCTTTCATATATGCAGCAGTTGCTTCATTATCATTTGTATACAGAACACCTACAAGTTATTGGAGACGATGGGATGCCATAAGTACTGCAATGAAAGGCAGAACATCTGCATAACTTTACTTGGAATATTTCGAGCTAATTGCCCGAATCTGTAGGTACTACTTCTGTGAGACGTTATCTATCTATCTATAGTTTAATGATCGGTATGGTAAATTATTGTCGATGGTATGGTTCGATATTTCTATAGATAGGGTGACTAGATGTTCTAACTGTACGTTTGCTTCAATATTTTCATTTCCTCCCTTTCATTTGCCAATTATTTCGGTTCTATGCTTTTCCCATCTAAGCGCTTCCCCAATGACGGGGCCCCCCTCTCAGAGGGCCAAAGCCTGCTGGGGTCGCGGGACTTATTCCACCACCGTGAGCCCGGAATATAAAGGGCTATTGAAGGACACCGTGGATTAGTTCCTCCCGCCCTGCCCGGGTGGGAGGACTCATTTGATGATTTTACCACGTAGAAAAAAAAAGCGCTTCCCCAATTTTTACGACATAATCAACCCCACTAGCTTTGTTTGTTTTTTTGCTATCTTACTCATACTCATAAATGTAGGCATATTAAGAGTAATAATTATGCTTTTAAAGAATATTATTAAATTAAAAGACACACGTCCACAATAATTCCAATCTACCCATGAAGTCGTGTGGCTAATGTTGGTATATCGTGATGCATTTCGATGCTCACTCGCTCATCAAATTGTCATTGTATAATTTATGATCTGTTGTATTATTGATAACTCTAAGTACTGAGATCAGCCGAAGGTTAACTTATTCGATCATATTGCTGGAAATTGTTTTATGATTTATGTCCTTGTGTTTTGGAATTGATTTTAAACGACTTTAGATGGTGTTACTTACGGAAAAAATTGTATGTTCACTGTGGGTAGCGATGACCAGTATACTATTTGCTACGGTAGGATTTATCTACAAAAAACCATAATCTAGCTGCGAACAAAGTGGGAATGCCATTTTGTTGTTTCTTTACTACATTTTGCAAAATAATTTCATTGTAGATATAAACATAATTTAAGTTGATAAAAAAAAATATCTACGGGTAAAGTGAGCGGCTAACGATGCCTGCAGCCTTCGTCATCCATATTATAATGAAAAAATAAAATCTAAGGTGCCTGTCGATCTGTCTGTAACATTTTTACTACATCTTCGTCGTTTCTTCGTCGTCAACTGCTGAGCTGATGTTGTATCAGGTATTTATTGTCTTCGAATAGGTAGATTTTATTCCAACAAATTCTAAAACACAATATCACTTTTTTAGAATTTAAGGCTATGGGTCAAAAACATATTTTATAATGATCAAAATCCTTAATTTTTTATCATATAAAATTGCTTTTCTTTCGCGTATATGACACAGTAGCGCACCTGGTAGACGGCTTTATTTTCTAATTTATGCTTTCTGTTTGCTATTAAAATTCGCTCACTTATCGAGGATTAACATCTCGATGTCACGTTTTGGTCCACTTTTTCTTCTATTTAAAACAGAAAAAATATGTTGGTAAAATTTATTTATGCAGTGATATGAAACTTTCATAGTATTCTAGGCACGTTTATGACAACAGATTTGGAGATTAGGGCCTAAATGAATTGTCCTGACGTCCTGCTGTCTTGATTTTAAATAAAAGTACTTTTTTTTTACGTGGTTAAATCATCAAATGAGTCCTCCCGCCCCAGGCAGGGCGGGACTGTCGGACTTGACTGACAAAAATGCCACGGCATCCTTCAGTAGCCTTTTGTATACCGGAGTCGCGGTGTAAGTACGTATGTCACGCAACCCCGGGAAGGCTATGGCCCTCTATAGGAGGGCCCCGTCACGGGCAGACGCTCTCTGAATCGCGCGTGGAACACAACCCGCCGTCGACCCGGCGTTTCTATTTTTTTTTTAGATTTTAAAAGTACAGGAGCTATTGAAAAGTTCAATATGGAATTATATTTTTCCAGAACAATTGACCTTTGGGAGCAATCCGTTGGAAAACTACTAGCATGCCTTTATTTATGGGATATGAAGAACATACATTAATTCAAGAAAATCGGCTAGGACTACTGCGAAGACCAAAATTAACCATGATTAGTATGCCACCAGGATGAGTGTGATATACAGGCCCATTATGTTTTTCTTAAATCTTTTTATAAAGCAGTATGCAAAACTAAACATATTGCATGAAAATGTTTTCAAACAGCCTCTAGTAAATTCTTAGAATAAACTGGGCTATATCAATTGACATGAAATTAACGTGTCTGAAAAATGCTCATTCAGGAATTTACATCAACATTCATCTTTAACTAATTATGCTGTAGCGCTGTCTTAATTAAATTTATCTAACTTGCGTGATTACAACTTTGAGATACAGCCTAGATTACATAATTAATGCTTCTAATAAGGCATTAAAATGCCTTTTAATTGTTTATTACAAAAAATAAATAATGTTAGGTATTTTATGTGTTTTACGACCGTGGTTCCACTCGCATTAATTGTGGTAGTTGACCGATACCTAGGGTCGGTCATACCCATAGACATAATGAATAGACACAATAAATTAAAACATAGGGACTACAGGGCTCCAGTTTCAGGTATTTCTTGTGTTATAATGTATTCGTATAGGTAAAGGCACTTTGCAACGAATTTAAAACTTCAGTTTCAGAGTTTAATTATTCTATACAGGAAAATGCCCATCATAAATCAAAGTACCCGCAGATTTACACGTCATTAGCCGTTGCATAATTTTCAATACGTTTTCACCACCTGACCCGTTTGAACTTAACCAATAAATAGAAATTCTAAATTCAAATCTGCCAATAAACAAGCAAGTGCATTCCGTTCGGGTTGCATCGTAAATAATCGTGTAACATCGGACGCGGGCATCTGGTGCCCGTGGGAGCGGCTGCGCGCGCAATCTCACGCAAGTGGCTAGTCAGCGTTATTGTATGCCTGCCTGCATGGCTTCCTGGTTGCCTGGTAGCTTTGTTTAATAAACAATACATTTTATATTATTTGAAGGAGGTTTTTTAATCAACGAAACCACTTTTCATTCCTTTTAATACATAGCTTCTAAACTGTCGGTTCGACTTAAATGCGGTTTGTTTATTCGAAGTCTAAGAAGAATTCCAGTCATTTTGAAGATCATCTGGAATACTATAACTAATACTAATGATTCGCAATATAGTATTCCAGATGTATCAGCTCCATAGAGTAATCTTCCAGAAAGCAAGGATCATAGTCAAGTTAGATATAAATTGTTTTACGAGCTTCTATCTCATGAATTCCACCGCGAGTTTTACACAACTAATAAATAACCATCCATTAAATATCTAGGTTGGTGGTTAGCCACCGTGTTTCATTTGTTTATTCGAACTTCTTATGTAATAACGACATAATAAAAGTCGGACTTGCAAATCGCTATCGATCAAAGCCTTTGATCTACGCAAACCTACCGTCTTATGTATCGACGATCGTAATTTTATGGGATAACCTATCATTCTATTTTGTTGATTGATTTTGAACTTTTTGCTTATTAATTATAGAGTTGTAATTGTATGTTATGTAATTATAAGGGATAATGAACCTTACCATTATTGTTGATTGATTCAAAACTTTATGTCTATCAAAATAGAGTTGCAAATAAATAATTATGATGTGTGTAAACATGGGTGCCTCGTGAACGTTTATCACCCACTACTTTCTCGTCATGAAATAAAGTAAAAGTAGAAGAACTTGCCGCGTCTGCGACGCCGGCGCAGGCTTCTGTCACACCGTGCCGTAACTTTACATGTGCTATCAATGTATCACGCTTTTTATCAGTGTTATTATCAATGAGATATAAATTTTGTAACATTTATTTTCCACTAGGCACAAGTACTAGGAAGAGATACGTACATACGTATTATAAGAAATAATAAAATATTTAACCTGTCTCTGAAACCAGAGATTAATAGAGACTACACAATTCAAATTGTTATGATAGATAGATAGACACCATACAAGTTGTACGTCCTTAATGATTATCATTACGTCTATTATATTAATTAGTGATAGAACTAAGCCTTTAAAAAATCATGCAGTAAGTATCTACAGGTAAATGCTTCTTTAAACGTTTAGAAAATTCATTAGATTTTTTTATAAAATAAAAAGAATCCGATGAAGGTTTTTGTTTCCCAATTAATTATTCTCATCCAAGATCATTGCATAACCTACAAGCCCATTAAAAAACCACATAATTATGACCCTGATTACATTAACAATAATCAATTAAAAAACCGTAAATAATTAATTAACGTTTAATTTTAACTTGAAGCGTTACATTGCGGTGTGAGCGTCCGTCTTAGCGCTAATCAAACGGAATGCGCAGACGCAACTGTGTGTAACGCGTATAAACGAGATTGGCTAATTATCTCCGAATTATGTGCGCCTGGTAGGTGAGTGACGCTTTCTATTGATTTCTAATAGTCTCAACTTTGTTCATAAATCCTTAATTATTTTTGTTTGACATTTATTTATAGCTGGACATTTTTTGGTAACTTTTTCCTTATTGATTGGAGAGTGAAGAACGAAATTATTTGTGTAGAAGCTGATATAGTTAAAAAGGAATATATTTATTTATTGTACATGAATGAAAACAAAGAAGCCAAACCTCCTGAACTTACTGAAATTAGTAAGCACCGCCATATTAATAAAGTGTCCTTACTGTAGGATTTTTTTGATATTTTCACATTGATGTATTACTACTACGTATAGAGAAGACACCACGCATCACCACTATGTCCCATCCAGGATGAGTGCGCGCGCCTAGAGCACGTCACAGAGCAGTCAAACAACTGAATGAACTTGTATTTTCTCTTATATTTTTGAGATAAAATCTTTTCTAAATCAGCCTTAAATTCCAATATCCGATTTATCATAAGTAAAATCTCAGTTTGATGTAGTTTTGTACTAGGGAAAGACAAACAAGTGCCGTAAACAGATGTTAAACGGACCTACTTGAGTCTTCAATAGAATAACTATGATATTTACTTAAAACACCTTATGGTAACCTAGTTACAGTCATTATCCATGTAAAACAAGTATATGTATGCACGCATTTCCCATCGTTTGGAAAACCCAGAACACACATGTCTGATAAAAGTTCATTGAACTGAGTTCAATATACTGAACAATAATTAATCCAATTTGCATCTATAGATAGATGCAATTCGAGATTTGAACATAGATATTTTCTTAATCACAGAATATTTTTATGATTCGAAAGGACAAAAGTTATTTCTTATTTCCCTCTTCATAATTTCTATTTCCTTGTTGGGATCAAATTCTGGAATCAAGATAGATTATTAAAATGAAAGAAAATGTTCCTAAAAATTTAAATCGTGTCTAAGAAACCCTTATTTTCGCTGATATGATTATTTAGAATAACAAATCTCCAAACAATATCAACTTAAGCGAATTCATAATCAAAACTTCCGGTTGAAATCTGGTTGTTTTGTATGTAGATTATGCAATAGCATAATCTACATACAAAACAACCAGATTTAAATTCCGTATTCAAAAAGCAAATCGAAGCAGTCCTATTCCGTATGCTTTTTAGTCTTTTCGAACATAACTAGGAAACGAGGACCCTAGTCATTTGTGCAGTGAAATGGTGCCTTTCTTAGAAATGCAATCATAACACGTTCATAAGAAAGAAGATATAACTTTATCTTTATAATGAGAAACTCGTCAGTGGAGAGTTTTCACTTTTGTTAATGAATCCATCTGCATACATTATAATCGTTGGTCGTGATACACTTTATAGAAGTTTATAGAATACGTCTTTTTATGTTTTTTTTTCGGCGGGATTTTTTTAAATCTGTAAAGGAGAAAGGTCGTGTGCCTGAACGAAAACAATTTTCATTACAATTATGCAAAAAAGAAAATCTAAAACTAGATGGCGAATTTAGAAAATAATTAAGTATTTTATTTTGCCGACAAACTAATCAATTAAATAATGTAATAATATTTAATTACCTAAAAGTAATTAAATCGAAAAATTCTTTATTAAAACCGGAATTAAACCTTAAAAGTGTCACGTATAAGCCATTGCTCTAACGATGTGACACCAAACACAGCAGACGAACAAAGTTATTTTTCCCTCCACACGACGTAAAATAGGCTTTGTTTCCTCCACATAAGATCCATTATGTCTGTAAAAATAAGTTGGTAAATTGCACAATAAGGGTATTGTGTGGTATTCCCAGGGAGATATCGCAGTTTCCAGAGAAGATCGAGAAAGTTGGCTTTCTTGTGAAGATCTCAGATGTAGATGCTGCTTGTCTATTTAATTGTAGTACAAGATTAGACACAATTAGCTTCGAATTGCTTAAGGAATTGCTTCCTCATCTGATTGCGAATAAATTGTGGCGTGTGTAATTAAGACTTCAAGTCTGGAGTGCTGGCGTCTCATATTTTTGCATAGTAATTGTTTTGCATTCGTCAGTAATGACTTTATGCAATGCGAATTGTTTTGTACTCAAAGCAATTCGGAATTGTGGTAAAAAAAAAATTAAATGATTTATAAAAAGAACATAAAAAAGCAATTAAAAACGTCTTCAGCTTCCTATGGGTTTAAAAAAAATGCGTAAGTAACGTGTTAGGTCTGGAATGCGTACATTAAATGTCTAGCAATTACATAGTATGTAAGATCACATTTTAATATGTATTAATAATGAACATGACGGATAGTTTAAAAAAATAAATTTAAAAAAACACATGTGCATTGTGTTTGGCGCCAATTTTCCTGTCATTATTTTTTCTTTTTCAAACGGCACTTCTATTTTGAATTTTTGATAGTCTATAGTCGTCATTTAAATATATTGCTCCAAAATCAGAATTTATTAACAATTGACAGAGACATAAAACAAATAATAAAAGGGTGCCGCGTATGTATTTAATTGCATGCATTTAAATGAAGTTGTTCCCTCGCGGCTATAATAATAGGTATTGCTTTAGTGTCGTCGGATGAGAACCCTGAATTGCTTAATTGGTATAAAATAGGATTTTATTGGAAACCATTGAGTCAAATTAGAGCTAGGAATACCACCTATTCAGCATTCGCGCTATTTTCTCTATGGCAATTTTATAGGGTCCAGAGAAATAAAAGCTCTAAAGTCCTGCATTTCTGATTACCAATTTTAATTGATTGAATTGTTTGTCTACTAATTAGTTTATGTGCAGTCTTAATAAAAGTTTCATTAAGAAACTTGCATGTTGTGTATATGATAGGTGTTCTTTTTCCAGGGTTGCTTTTTCTAATTAATCCAAAAGTTTCGGCACAGGAAAATTATCTTCCTAATTTATTATAATTTCTTGCTTTTCCTCCTCATTTATTATTTCTGCATAATCGTGTTAAGAAATTACTCTAGAAATAATATTAACAAAACGGGTACAACCAAGGGATGTGCAGTTCACGCTCAATTAAAGGAGAATGCCCAATCACCGTCAAGACCGTGCATAATTACATCCATACCGATGCACTTAATTACATACCTACCGTATTGAATGCACATAACAGCTGTGAATTAATTTCACGGTTCATTGCAATCGAGCGACTGAACGCTTCCGTATGACATGTCCTCGTCCTTGCACTATGGTAGGGCTGTCTATGGTAACCTTTTTGCTGCGTTCATTAAAAACTTTTTGCTAATCTGTGGTTATCTAAATTAGTGATGGTTGAATACACCGATGATTAAAGTTAAGTTTTTATTGAGTAATGATTATGGTACGTACCTTCTATTGTCATTGTTAATCTAATCGAATTGGACACAAAAAATCACCGCAGAAAAAACATTAGAATGACCTCAGTCGGAAAATTTGATTTAAACTTTTCATGTTTCACGTATATTTAAAACGTTACCTATGATTTTAATTTATTTTTAAAAATTGGAAATGAACTTCAATGTATTCGGAATGGCTAAACTCATCAACTACACATTACGATAGAAACTAAGCTCTGCATGGAAACCTAGACATCAATAACATTTCTCACTGATTCATACATCATTAGCTCCATTTCTGCTTAGAAGTCAAGGTGTACCACTGACTTTATTATCCATATCACCTTAATACTGGCAACCCTAGATGGGTCAATCCTACTTTTTTTTGTCGAGGCCTGCAACACTATTTGCCCTTTTATATCTCGGAAGAGTTGAATAAGGATAAAAGCCACTTCCACATACGTTCTGGCTATTATAGCCATTGACCTACTGTAAAGGACGGTGTATTTATAGCCTTACCTTAAATGGTCGCGTCCCGACAATGTCGAGAATATCTGCCCTGCTTTATTAATGTAGGTCCAATTAGCGATGTTACTGTCAATGGCAGTACTAGGCTGCGCATTTAAAAATAAACTTACAGTTTGAATTTCGAAGCCATAAACTGCGATTTTTCTCTCGTGCCAGTATTATTGATGTTTCTCTGTCTTCATTTAGATACGACCTGTTTTCACTCAAAACTAAATATCATATTATTATTTTAGATAATGTATATTGGTATTTTATGCATGTTGGTATTTATTCAATTAAATACTACGATAGTGTATTACAGTTGTTTGTTGAATATAAACAATTATGTTGACAATCTATTCTAAACATTAATGCACTTTTATATTTAAAACAAACTAGACAAAACATTAATTCTGTACCTAAATTATACAAGTAATCACGTATAATAACAGTCAGAGACAAACAAACAGGTGCTCTCTGTATTTTAATAGTGACGCGATATCAAAGTGTATAATTATGAGAACAGGCATTGTCGCAGTGAAAACAGTACAATGCCTACATGTGAACTCCTGCGATGGCGATGATGACGATACTTTGTTTGAAAATTGTTTCCGCGTCTTCTCCATTATCACAATTAATTGTATATTCTTAGAAATTTTGAAATCGTTAGTATTGTTATTGGACTGCGATGCTCTCTCTCGCTTATTCTCTTTCTGTCCCTTGGAATCTTCTTGAGATGGGGTCTAGAGGCCTATCACGAGCTCTTAACGCGATCCAGTTAGGCTATAGGAAAGAGAGAGCTATACAAGTCATCTAGCGCCCTCTCTTTCCCACAGCCTAAAGACTCACGCTTTAAGAGTTCATGGTAGGCCACCTGTTATCAGTTCGTAGGTCGCCGCTACGAATTATTTCGTAGCATGTTCGTAGCTTCATGTTTCGCTTCCGACCGGTCGTATTGGAAATCTATAGGGGAGGTCTATGCTCAACAGTGGACGTCTTACAGCCGATAAAATAATGATTGTTAGGTTCATATCAACAAGTTTACTCTTATTGTGATTTTGTGAATTTAGTAACTAAGTTGGTGTTACTAAATTAAACAAAAATTATCCATAACTAGCGGCCCGTCCCGGCTTCGCACGGGTGGAGTACATAATAAATACATAATAAAAAAAAGTAAATAATTATCCGAATCGGTCAAGCCGTTTTCATGTTATGTCGTGACAACGGAAAACGGGTTTCATTTTTATATAATAATAATATAGATTTATTATTAAAATGCCTATTCAACAAATAGGAATACAATCAGTATTACATATCGTTAAAAAAATGCCTAAATATATATTTGGCCTAAAGTCGACTAACTTGATCAAAAATAAGTCCACATACAGACAGGCTTATATACTTAGCTCTATAGCCATATTATGATCGTTATGGTTATAATGACAGTCCACACTGGTCTCAGTAACCTATAAATTAATATGCGTCACCATTCTCTTGTCCTATTACAATAAGGAAATCGGTATTATGTAAAATAAACCATTAGTTATGTTAATTCTTCGCTAACCGTTTAGTGGCCATATAAGTTCACAACGAAAAACATGTTATTCGGGAAAAATGAATATTTTATTTTTTCTGTCTACTAATTAGAAAATGCCTTATCATTTTTCACACCTTAGCAATAGGGTTCCTATTTTTTTATAATAAGTATTCCTAGAAAAATGTCATTGGATTGGCTGAAAAATAAAAAAGATTTTAGTTTTTCTTTCCAAAATGTAAAATGTCGTTGCAGATAAGAACTACTTGAGCGATAGTCATTAATTTAGGCCCTATAATCCTTCTATAGCTATAGCTGTATTACAATTACGTTTAGAAGTTTTTAAGTATAATTATTTAAAAATGTAAGTACTTAATATATACTGGGCTTTAAAAGAGATTATGAAGGATAAAGATCTGCAAATCAATACAAAAAGCAAACTTTTTAACACCTGTATCTTACCAGTTCTCATGTACGGCAGTCAAACATGGACCCTGTCACAAAACCTGACTAACAAACTTGCAACATGCCAGCACGCAATGGAAAGAAGCATGATGAACGTGAAAAAATCGGACCGACTGAGAAACTACGTAATAAGAAGCAAAACAAAGGTCATAGACGTAACGCACAAAATTAGAAGACTGAAGTGGCGATGGGCGGGGCACATGATAAGAGGAAGAGATAAATGGAGCAAAAATGTGACGCAGTGGTATCCAAGAGAAGGAAAAAGGAAAAGAGGGAGACCACAAAAAAAGTGGGAGGATGACATCAGGCAAGTGGCAGGCGTCACATGGAACAGAGTGGCTCAAGAAAGACGTGAGTGGAAAAGGTTGGAGGAGGCCTTTGCCGACTGGCAAACAGATCTTCAAAAAATAAGAAAATCTCAAATAAAAGACTAGTTAAGGATAACAGTAGTATTAAGTTTTGCATGTATTTCTCTTTTATGTAATTTTGATCTGAATAAATAAAAAGGCTAAATAAATAAAATAAATAAAAAAAGTACTTAATACTTCAAAAATGAATAATACAATGCCAAGAGACCTATTTCCTCATTAATTACATTAATCTAATTTACCTACTCTACCTCATGCCTATAGGCCTACACGGAAACCTCGTTTGCCAAATCCACGGAAATTACCCATAAGACATAACTCAATTTCGCAACTAGACAACCCAAAAAACATACAATTTTCGTAACAAAACTCAATTAAGTAAGCCTAATTGCTGACGATAATTCATAATTATAATTGTGATCAACAATAACTTTGTAATCAGATAAGGAATTGTTTCACTGGGTTACAAAAGTTCACCCAGTTTCTTGGGATATAACTCGGATTCTTCATAAGTCGGAAATGCACTAGATATTATGTAAAGCGATCTCTCATAGAGGTACAATCGTTGTGGAAACATCTGGAAGTGTGGCCCGAGATGTGCGCATTAGCGGGTAATTGTGGAACTTGTAATTGGGTTATGATGTATTGTTTAATTGGTTGTCGTAATCAGTGAACTTAGGTAAGATTTGATGGTAACACCCGTCATTTTAGAGATAGTTGTGTTGTAAGTCTGTCTCTTAATTGCTTCCCTGAAGCCAAATTAATAGTATAAATCAGAAAATAGTAGTTTAATAAAAGAAATTTTCAGATTTTTTGTTTACTTTCTATTCTGTTTGAAACCTTCAAATGCACAGATCGGTATCTAAATTGTTACACTACATTCAATAACTTCGTTCAAGATAGAACACTAAACCACGCAATTTAGACCCAATGAACAGCCCATTGGCAGATTTACTATGAGATCTTTATTTTGTTTGCACCTTTTTTAACCACTCAGTGATTTACACGAAAATTTCGACGCTTATGTTAAATATCATTGACATGATTGATTTAACACACGAAAATATTGCGAAACATGACGCTTAAATACCCATTATATGTCTAAATATCATAAATAAACACACAGATTTGTCAACTCAAAGAAAGTTGGCAACACATAGCACGTAACAAGATCCTTGCCTACTTGACACATAGGCTTATTTTGAAATACTTTACATAACCTCTTATTTTCACACCAAGTTGGGTAACAGCTTCTATCTTCCACCACATCGTAATTATGTTCTCTAATTCATTGCTCATCAGTAGGAAGTGTTTTTGTTCTAAAATGTCGCACGCTTACGACAAACTATTGTTTTTTTTTCATATTACGCTTTCTCTTACATATAAGACTTGTTTCATTTAAGAATTTTATTGAAGTTCTAGTGGTGAGATGAGGAAAAATGACGTTGTATAAGCTGCTGGAGACGTAATTGATGAAAAAGTGGCTAACAAGAACATTGATAAGTTGACATATGTGACGCTAAGTGAACTGAAAGCTGTTTTCTTGAACGTAACGACTAAAGTTACTCACTTGTATAGTCGTTGGGGACTTAGTAGGTGCCATATTGACTTATGATATACGTATAAATCTAGACATGGAGAGAAAAATCTTTAGAGTCGGTAACGTTAAAGCACCTGTGAAGGCAATTTATTAATGACACCACATTTTAGGGTTTCCTAAAATATAGTGTCTTATATCAGTTGCCTGTTACATTTCAACGTGGCATATATTTTTTTTGTGATCGCTTTTAGTCCGTCATTACTGTAGACAATTCAATAATTTTAGATCACAAAAAATTGGAAGAAAGCAAGTGAAAGCTACTAAAATCATAATTACGTTTGCTTTGAACTTAAAACGCTAACACATTTGAACAATATTGGCAGTTAATCGATTGCTAATAGCATAGAACGAGTATCGAACTGAAATAGCTCAAATTTCATGGCGTCTATGATTGATCGCAATTATTTAAATATCGATTAGATCGAAGCGTTCACGTAATAAAACAACTAATTTTATATTGTTTTATAAGATTTTTACGACCAAGGAAGCTAGATTATTATATTCATTGGTGTTTAAAATACTTTCTAATTGCAGTTTGCATTTTTGATTAAAGAAATCGTAATATATTAGATTGTATTATATTATTTTTATTTGAATCATACTTCAATAAAAATATCAGTAGGTCAATTTCATCTGGACTTAGATTTATGAACTTATTAAACTTTGATGAATGATTAGAAAGGTGTGAAAACAGAATTTAGTTAGATATTGTCGAGATTCATTATTTATTTCTTCTTTTCTCTTGTTCCAGAACAATGACCGTAAAGAAAACCGCCCGGACGGGCGGCTTCGCAGCCATGGTGGCGCGGCAGAAGATGCACAACGCCAGCCAACAGCTCGACATCATGACCATCAACAAACCTTCCTCCCTACAGTCCTACAACATCATAGTCGGCTTCAATGAGAAGGATCAACTACAACTCCTCACTAAAGAAGATATTACAGAGGAGGACAAAAAACAAATCAAAGACTACACAGAACTTAAACCTACCAAATGTGAGAACGTATCAATAGACGACATTACAAATTGTGTCAATATCGAGAACTATCCCAATTGTGAAAACACTCTAGTCTTTTACATAGCCAAAAACATGAACAAAGAAGCCATCGCGCTCAAGTTCGAAAACGAGCAGGACTTCAAGAGGATATACTTCACATACAAATACTTCAAAATGCGGAACCGACTCACGAAAAACACGAACAACTATTCGAGCAGTGAAAACTTGTTTTCTAAAAAGAAAACTTATGATATTTTCAAAAGCAGAAAGAATAGTATGGACGACTACAGTTTATTCGATAAGGGACGCAATGATTACGACTTGATGCAAACTACGGATAACGATGGCGTAACACACATATCGGTGCAACAGAAGAATAACTTAAACACTCGCTACGAGCAACCAATGAGTCTGATAGGAATACGGAATGATTTGAATGAGGCTGGTGAAATAGACAGCATAATATACACTGATATAGAGATACCATCGAGGCCTGATAGAAAGAGGTTGTTTCACAAGAAGCCTAAAGCTCCTCCGCCTCCAGTATTAAAAGATAATCAACCAAAAGTGTTGAAAGGAGAATTTGTGAGAGTGAACGTGGATCGAGTGCCGGACATAATACCGAAGGATAATAAACTGAATAAGGTACCGGATATTCTGATGTTCAGAGACAACAAGAATAATAATAAGAAAAACTCGACGAACAACATCTGGCCAGCAAGTAATAAAGGTGAGTTGATCAATCATATCTACGTCCTCAATATCTCTATAGTGTGCTGTTTTGAACTTTTCAATTCAGGCTTTTGTATTGTTTGTATCATATATTTTAGTACGGTCGGTTGATAATATCTTTATATTATTAACATAATGAGACACGTATAACATTATGTATACTAATATTATAAAGACGTAACACCTGTATATAGAGGGTAGTCTCCGGAACAAATTATCCAATTATTACTTTTTGTCAGGTAGGAAGCTACGTTCTGCCTGAATACTATAAATTATATTTATATCATAGATAGTAGCCAAACTCACAGTTTTTATCTAACAAGTCGGAAAAGTAATTCATGAAACAGTATTGTATAGACGGAAAAGTAATAGATATAACAAATACAGTAGATGAAAGAAGAACGGTCAGACGATAGGATGCAAAAAGGTGGTAGGGTAGGTGACCAAAATGTCACACTAAGAAGAGCAGAAGCTTATAGTAATACAGTATTCCGAAATGATTATAAGGTAATAAATGAAACATCAAGCTCAGAAAATGAAACGTTGTCACCGTAGTTTACCTAAATAAACCCATCAATCTAACGGTTACCGCATAAAATGAACAGACAATTTATGACAGAAAATACCATAGTTCATGTCATTATTATAGAGAATCAATAAACATCATAGAGCAGCCAATATTGTTATATAAGTTCTAAGAAAGACGTCAGTAGTTACGTAGAAGAAATTCATTGGGAATTTCCTTCGTTATTTTATGAGCTTATTATAACATCTTATGAGGCACTCCATCTTTATGATTAGTTTGTCCATCATTAAAGGTGAGGAAGGCAAAACAATAGTCAATTTCGTCACTTACAACTTATTGTTCTACAATTTTGTTTCCTGGTTTCGTAAAATAAGGTAAAATTGGTATATTCTTAGTTCGTTTCTTTCCTTATGATTAAGTCATTGTCTTTGTTTTAGCTTTCATCACCTTGGCTAAGAGCTTTAGGATTTTTTTTCCGGTAAAGGGTAAAAAAACAAAGCATTCCATCGTTGACTAGGGCAACAGCAAGTGAAAATCTATAATGTCTTTCTATACGAAAATTCAGACTAAAATGTATTGTATTGACAATAAACTCTGCAGTAGCTTACATCAACAAATAATTTTAATCTTTTCCAACGTTATCATTGATAGAATCTTAGTTATCTAAGACCTTTAGTTTTATTATTTCCTATAGATTATTACACTTTCATTCCCTACAGCAAAAGATATATTGGTTACATAACTTACGTCCGTAAGTTCCTGATCCATTTGACACTCACCAGGAACTAATAACTTTAGCTATAATTAAACTAAACAAAGATATTTTACGAACGAAAAATTGAGCTGCGAGCAGGTTTTGAAGATGCGTCTTCTGGATAGGTACTCTTGACAAGCAACAACAACAACTCCAGGTAAACAGCGTTCATAAAAACAAAGCAAACGAGAAATTGAGCTTCGAGTGTAGTGGTTGCGGTGGCCTAATTGGTTAAGGCGTCTGGAGTACCTATCCTGAAGACGCAGGTTCGAACCCTAGTCGCAGCTCAATTTTTCATTCGTAAAATATCTTTGCGAAAACGCGACGCACGCGTTATTGCGTATAAAAATATAACTTTATATTTAAACTATAACAAGAAAATCATCATCTATCACTTTTTCATCATTTGTATCTTCTTCATCATCTAAAATCACTTTCATCAGCCTATCGTTGTCGTATTTTATCGTAAACAAGCCAAGGCCACTGCCCATTGCGTTTGCGCAAGCGGTCATTCACTCACAGTACCATCTCTTACTGTGTCACTGTGGTAAACAATTTGTATGGACGGAGTTGCTCTGAGTTCATCTTTAAAACATCTAATAAAGTCGTTGCAGAGTTGTAAATAGTACAAAATTAGCTTATTTAAGACATTATCATGTTAATTAATGAAGTGCCTTTTTGAATTAAAACTTCTCTGGCGATTTCTACTTGAGCATTGTGTTAAAATGGTTCGGCCGAGACGTCAGCACAATTTTCCTTAAAAACATTTTCATTTTCACAGTAATTCAGATACCACAATATTAACAGTATCATAATATTATTTTCAATGGAAGATGGATCATTGAATAAAAGTCTTTGCAAAGTCAATCTTTTACGTACAGCAATTGGCCAATAATAATGTAGCCCAGATCTCTTTCCTTATTTTTCTTCTTTATCCCCACAAATCCTAGCTTCGCAATCTATAACAATGTCCTACGTGTGACTATGTACTCCTGTTTGGTATGGACAGTGTCTAAAGTCATTACGTTGCACTCTCGTATGGGTAACGTTGCGTACGCGCCGGTTTGTTTAGGAGCCGCAGCACGATCGACCCAGTCGTTGTTGTTGTCTATAAAAACTAATTGTGGTTCATAGGTCGAATATATACGTTTATATATTCTAATAAGACCACCAGAGATGTAAGCTGTTTTTTTGGAGTTCTTAATTTTACTGCAGTGCCAATATGAAAAAAATATCATATCGGTCCTGGTTAACAATTATCTACTGTACTCCATAACTGTGTATCCTATATTTTAAAACAAAATTGAATCGGATGATGCCATAACTAAGCAGATAAACTTCCAATTACAAATATGTAAATTGTAGCTTGTTGTAAAAAGGCGAAAAATCCCATAGCCCATTGCGTTACAAGAAAATTACTCACGAAAGGGCTAACCAAATTCAAGCGCCATGATTGGCGGAACCGATTTATCAATAGTTACAGTCGTCACTATTACAACACCTCGAGTTAGGATGACACCAATGTTTGTACATGCTAATTACGTCTTCTAAATCTCCATAAAGGGTGTTACGTGGTCTCACGAAGTCTCAACTGGTATCGTCCTGAGAATATATTTAGTTCTATAAATAAACTTAGGTACTATGCCGTCATACTGTCTTAGGTAACGTAAGAGATGGGCAATAAATGTTGTCGACTTAGGAAACTATGCTAACAAGCTTTAATCGTCTTTGGAGTTCAAAGTTCGAAGAAGAAAAAAAAATCGAACGATAATTTTTGAATGTCCAGACCTTCTTTTTTTAAATCTCGCTCAACAAATATTAAAAATAAAACAAGAAACATTCAAAAATAGAATTGAAATGAAGAAATATCGGCTAGCGTGTATAGCACACATCTTGTAAAAAGACCTAACTTATGCCTAGGCTAGACATAAATATACAAAAAAGTTCTAAAACAAGAACCTTTAAAAGTGTGGTAAAATGTAGGTATTACACGCAGAAGCTGTAATATCTTATTTCAAGGTTGAAATTTATTGAATTTACTCCAGACACGCCAATTAGACAATTATCTAGGAGTTTAGTAATATAAGCATAGGTATGCTAATTATATGCGATAAGGCTTATGGACTCAAGGTCACGACAACGGCGCTTCAATCTAATTTTAGTCTAGTACTAGCTTCTGCCCGCGACTTCGTACGCGTATCCTGTTGCTTATGCCAGCGACAACGGGATCGTCAAAATCTAAGATCTGAAAAGTCTATTATCCAACTCCAAGAGCCCGGCTGAGACGTCACGACAGCGTCCTCCCTCCGCCCCAACCGCAGTGGGTAGACGCCCCCGGCGTCGGACGTCGGCAGACGACCTCCAGCCACCGTAGGCGCGGGCATGTGGACAGTGAGTAAAGGACAACTCGCTGTCCGACCATGGACCATGCCCGGGTCGACGGCGCGTCGTGTTCCACGCGCGCCTAAAGAGCGTCAGCAAAATGACGGGGCCCCTCACAGAGGGCCAAAGCCTGACGGGGTTGCGGGACTTATTTCCTTCACCCTGACCCCGGAACATAAAGGGCTATTGAAGGACACCGTGGATTTTAGTCAGTACAAGTCTGACAGTGGGGGTGGGAGGCCTCATTTGATGATTTTACCAAGCAAAAAAAAGACGTCATTCCTATATGTTATAGTGTAGTTGGGCTCTTGGAGTTCCACATTAGGTGTTCGAGATCTTCAATTTTTATACGTCAACAGAGAGTGCTCATCAGGCTGAACAACTTTGCTAAGACGTCATCCCTGTACATGTTATAGTGTAGCTGGGCTCTTGGAGTTCCACATCTTCCAGATCTTCAAACTAATTCTCTCAGCAGAAAATGCTCATCACGTGGAACAATTTTTGCTTTCGCACCATTTTTGTATCTCTTATAGTTTAGCTGGTCTGTTGCGGTTCTGCGCCAGTTGTTCAAGTTTTCAAAATAAATTATAGCCTATGTTTTGACCAGACTTAATACCTTTACAACAAAAAAAGAATCATTCAAATCCGTCCAGTACTTTTTGAGTTTATCCCGGACATACATACAGACAAACAGATAAACAGACAAACAGACAAAAATTCTAAAAACTATATTTTTGGCTTCGGTATCGATTGTAGATCACACCCCAAGTATTCTTTTTAAAAAATATTCAATGTACAGTTTTGACTTTCCTACTATTTTATTATAATTATTATGTAAGTATAGATTATGCCTAGAATTTAGGAGCCATTAAAATATCTATCAAAATTCAGGGTTTCATTACGAAGTCGCGCTTCTAAATTATTCCTCGCAATACGCTTTGATGTAACTGGGGGTTTACTCTCTTAGTCCGGCAACGAAAATCTGGGCTCGTTTTTTCGAGTGAACACTACTCCCTATTAATTCTGAACTCATAAGTTCTAACAAAACATTGGGAGTCGGGACAACTGTCATATCACTAACTAAATAATCATAGGATAAGATACGAGTACCTAATTAGAAATACTCAAAGCTTCAACCGAAACTACAGGATTAATGCTTTAGTACCCCTGATGTGAATCCCGGGATGAAATTCAACCAAAAATGGTTCGAATGAATGGTTGTGAATGTTGTACCTAATTATATAGAAAAAGACGTTTTCCTCATTGCATATTTTATGCTATCGGCCGACCCGACTTTTAATTTTCGATTCTATCCGATTTTTCCGAAATCTTATTTACGACATATAAACCTATCCTAAAAATAGCAAATACAGCAGAACAAGAATTATCCAATGTTGGTGCAGTCGTTCGGAAGTTATGCGCGGACAGACAGACCTAGGCTCAAAGTCTATCTGCAGCTGCAATATTGGGCTATCCGAGTCTTAAAGATGTCCAATCAGGAAAAGCCATCAAAAACAAAGGAACGGGATTCGGATTCTAATTAATATTAATTTAAAGCGTAAAGCGATTTTGTTCTATAATAAGTAAATATAAAATGCTCATCTTTACACCACATGTCTTCAAAACTTCTCCACATAGAGAAATGAAGCAATACCTATATCTGTTTAAACATAAGCCATTCTAAAGCATACTTATTTCTAAAAGGTCAGTGGCTAAACAATTAGCTTTGTTTATATAAAACCAATATGTACATAGAATTTAATATTTGTTTGGCCCCAATTTACACGGCAAATTGATTTAAGTAAAATATTATGGAACGTGTACGTATTGATTTCATTGGAATTGTAATTTCGTCACGTTCTGTCTGTCCATAATTTGGATTAAGTATACGAGATGGAATAACATCATATCTACATATCATCGATTTCTTGTAGATAGCATTATTATGTATTTTGCCAAGGCATTATAAACATAATTATATTATCTTATTAGGGTTATCTGTAGGCACACGGGGAGGGATCTACCTTGTGGGCCCTTGTGCTTTCACCAGAGCAAGTATTCCATTTATAGTTCCTATACAAAAATGTATTTAAGTACTGATTTTCATTATTTTCATAGTTTTTATTCAAAAAATGTATTTTTGTCCCGATTTTCATCATTATCAGTAAAGTTTGAGATATAAATTAGTTTTCCTCATCCTTTCTTTAATGGGAGACTTGCGACTCACACACCTACAAACAAAACCTCTTATTTTTCAATAGTCAGATAACTTTTATCTAAGGAATAAAAATGGCGGTTTGACAGCTTATCAATAATATAAGTAAAGTAAGTAAATTCTAATATAAATATAGAAAAATCTCAAATCGCAATTTTTATTCCTCAGATAAAAGTTATCTGACTAAGGGCTGATTTTTCACGAGTGAACTTTTATTTGAGGAATAAAAATGTCGGTTTGACAGCTTATCTATAGAAAATATGTCAAATAGCTATTTTTACTCCTCAGATAAAAGTTATCTGACTATTGAAAAATCATCCGTTAATAAAATGATAACACTACAAGTATTTATAAAGAATTTTCATATAATGTATTTTTGTAATTTGCATCAAAACACAAGGAAACACACACTCCAATTGTACTCTCCATCCATTTCTACGACAAGATATGTTGCAAACGATTATTTAGTAATCTCATAATCAGTCCTTACTTCCCAATAAGGCTTATCATACATGGTCGCATGGTGCAGTCACGTGCTTGAACCTAGCCTGGCTAATCGTAGTCTTGCAATCAGCGTGTGTGTACTAACCCTTATGTTGGGAGTTATGTAAAGAGGTTTGTGTCTTGAAGGTTTTATATTAGAAAGAGTAAGAATACTTATTCGTTTTTAGGTTTGCTAACTAAGCTGAAATACCTAGGCTATAAGCTATTTTGAAATACTTCTTAAATAAAAGGAGAAAACGTTAACTTACTTTTAGGAATGACAGCTAATTGAAACAAGATTTTGTATCGCGTTACCTAGTAGTGTTTAATTAATTCAATTTAAAGAAAAAACCTAGTTTTGACGCTGCCGCGGCGCTGAATCACTAGAGAATGACTCTTTAGGAGTTTAGAACAACTGCAAAAGTCGTAACCTCTTCGCATCCGTGTCAATGATGAGAGCATATCAGTATACACAGCTATACATCAAGCTATACAAAACCAGTATTAGCTGACCGTTCATTGTGTGTAAAAATCATACGAAGCGAGACCAAGACAAACTGGTTTTGTATAGCTTGATGTGTAGCCGTGTGTAGTACAAACAGTTTGTGCAACCCACAGACGCGACAGGCTCATAAAAGAACATTGCGTTAAGACAAACGCCAGATCTTTAGCTGTAAAGGATGAGGAAATCTAGATAGTAGGTAGGTAATTAAATAGATGACACTATCTTTAACTTTACCTTTCAGCATCTTAGACAAATGTTTGTAGAGTACTATTCATTCATTACAGTAGGTGGAGAACATAGAAGTAAGCTGTCTTTTTGATAAAATCTTGAGATGATGATTAATTTTGTCGTCTACACGCTTAGAACAAAAGGTACCTACGTATAACTTAATCAAAACGTCGTATTTCACAATTATGCTTCGTTTATATTGTACATACGACTATCTGATTCTAATCGAAACATTTGAGTTGTTCTAATCATCTGCCTAGCCTTTTCCCAACTATATTGGGGTTGGCTTCCAGTCAAACCAGAATCAGCTGGATATCAGTATTTTACATGGAGCGACTGCCTGTCGAACCTCCACAACCCAGTAACTGGGCAATACCATACCCCATGGTAAGTCTGGTTGTCAGACTTTAGATTTTCTGACTAACAGTAACGACTGTCAAAGACAAATGACAGCCGGGACCAAATTTGTTCTGACAAACAAAATTTTTAAGAGACAATAGAAACGTTGTACTCGTAGATCGAAATGAAAAATATAACAAGAAATTACGGTTTAATAACAGACGTTTTCGATTGCAAAAATGAAGATATTAACAAAGTTCATAATAGCTGAAAAAGACATTATAGAAGATGACCATATTTACAGATTTACTAAACGAATTAGCACTTCATCACCACGACCAGTAAACTAACTAAACACATGACTGTTAGAAACTCCAGACGTCTAGACATTACCTCATGGTGTAATAACACTACAAACAGTATGAAAGATAATAAAACTTGGAAGTACTGTTTACAGGCAATGGACAAAGTAACTGTTAACTTCTGGAGAAATACATTGGTTAATATTGGCAAATTACTTCTCATCATCATCTGTCTAGACTTATTCCAAGTATATTTGGATCTCGGCTTCCAGTCTACCAAAATACATACTGGGTGTAAGGGACAGCCCTCCGCAAACTTCCAGGGCTTGGTTGGTAAACAAAAAAAGGCCAGCCTCATCATAGAAAATTATAAACTTGATTGGACAGTTTGAGAATGGAGAGGCCAAATTGTGTTTGAAAAAAAAATGTGAAACATTGTTCAGTTTCGTCTAGTGAGCAAGCCCTGAAAGTTTGCGGAGGGCTGTCCCTTACACCCAGTATTTATAAGGGAAGGTGAGGGTATTCCGATTCATCTATCATGATTGTAAGTTTGGTCAATACATCCTATTCTTGGAATCCATTGATCCGATATTGCAATTTTACAAAATCACTAGTGATGATGAATCTACAATGTCTATGAGAGTCATAAAATATTTTCACAACAGAAATAAACAACCAGAACGCGAGTGAAGCCACGTTCAAAAACAAGTATACATATATAAAAAGGTAGTTGTTCCATTGCGTGTTGATGTCTGTATGTTAAGAACTGTCAAAATACAAGAACCTCAACTTGCAAAACCACTTACTGCTGATTGGTCCACACCACAATTGGCCAAAGGTACTGCAAATGTCAAAGGTAGATAATAGTCATCGTATAATAGTCTCTATTGTGTAAAAGATAAGGTTCTGATTGCGAAAGAAAATGCAGTTAATTGAAGCAATAGCAATAAAGAATGGTTTTAGTACGACTAGGAGAATTATCATAAAGTTTTATGAGGAATTGAGTACGTGTGTTATGTATCTTACTTAAGTTTTACGGTCCATTTCTTTGCCAAGTTCTAAATGTTATTGTTTAGCTTATATAAGTTGAATATATGATATGTGCAGCTACTTGCAGAATTTTAACTACACAAACTAATAAATAATTAAATAAATTACCTATCTGAAATCTGGACAACCCGTAAGCTTATGTGATTTTAGGATAAAAAAAAATTGGAACTTAATTTTTAATTAATTTGTAGCCAATTATTAATTAATTTGTTTCGTACTAAAAGTGCTCCACCACACTAAAATTGTGACAACTGAAGCTTACGTAAAGAAAAGTCAATATAAATATTTCAACATTTTCCTCTCCATTTAATACTTTCATATAATGCCTAAAGGATGTAAAGATGACGAATATTAAGAAAAACGCAAAGAGCATAAAAAATTGCGCAAAAGGCATGCAAATACGGATGTTCAAATTTCAAAATTGACAGCCCGAAACGTCAGTGTCAAAATTAGTCAGCCATTTTGACCGCAAAGTGAAAGGGGTAAAACAAATCCATAATGATTCACGAAGACTTTTATTGGAATTAGTTTACAATCTCAAATATGTGCAAATAAAATAGTTCTGTGACTAACAGAGAGGTAGACTAGAAATGAGACAAAAGATAAACCACAGATAATTAGTAATACTAAAGTAACCATAGAGCATCTTGCCGGTTACTCTCCATAAAACGGACTAACTCGTATATCTTTTTTTCTGAGAAAGAAAAAAAAGAATGAAACACACCACCCGCTGTGTTTCTTTAAAAAAAAATGGAATTTGGTAAAGATGACAATTAATAAAAAATAAAAGGTAAAACAGAAACTGAACTGAATAAAACATAAATATATTCAAATACCAGTCACTATGGGAATAAGACATGTAGATAGGTATTAGGTAAGATGATATAGAAGAAAAAAGTGGAAAAGAGCAGTTTAGAGTGTTTTTCTAAAACGAATTTAGTCTAATAGTAACTTCTGAACGAATATAATAAAATTATAATAATTCTAGTGACACAGATTGTCATGCAACAGTTGCCAGTAGTTACGGAAGCGAGGAGTAAATTGACACGCGCGGGAATCGAACCTGCCCTTCATGGTCGGATTATATATCATATACGATTACTGTAACCCTGATCTCGGGTTACATATTCTGTTTTTTAAATGAGCAATGAGCATTATGTTATTCATAATCGTGATTTCAATTCAATTTTCTTTCTCAATTCAATTCTCTTGAATTGAGAAAGATAATTGAATTCGAAATTGCAATATGTTATTTTTGCCGAGATACCACTATGGGGTACCTAAAAGTAAAAAGCAACAGTGGCTACAATTAGCAAATAAAGTTATATGAAGTCCTGGAGAACCAATTTAATCCCACAACATAATCAATTTGAAAATAAAAGCGAAAAAGTAGGAAACAATAAGTAATTTCCACTTAAAACAACACAATTTGTCCACTTCTCGGACTGGCCTGTTCGTCTACTCTAGTGTTAAGTGAAGTGGGTGTGATTTATCTATAATATGTATCTTATCAGTCTAGTACCCATAACACAAGCTCTGCTTAACTTGGGCTTAGATGGCGTTGTGTGATAGTTGTGGAGTATTATTACTTCTAGAAGTCAATGGACTAACATTAACTTGTATAATCAAATGAAGTCATACCTCTGTTTTTTATTTAAATAGATCTATTTCAAATACATTCAATTTCCAACTTGCCTCCGATTGCGCTGATATTTATTACACCTATTCATTTAATTATAATGTCCAAAACATCATTATAAATCTACTGACTGTATTAAACTGAGGAAGTCCTTAACGCTATACAGGGTGTAACATAAGTGCAATGTGCTAACTCTTCCTCTCATACTAATAAATTACAATTCAGCCAATGCGATTTTATTTCGGAATTCTAGTTTTTTGTTCATCGTCTTTTTTTGGGAAGTAATATCAATATAATTAGAGGATAACAAATAGAGTAAATCAATATCTTAAATCCTGTTTAGGAAAACTCGACTAGAATTTTCAGGCAGAAGCCAAGTCAGGTATTGACCTGTCTTGTCAGTGGATCCACAGAATATATGTAGTCTATGGGTGGATCCTCCATAAAACGGATCTATTTGCTCGGAATATCGATACTTTATACACTGCCTTTTTACCCCTAAAAATTCTTCCAGTTTGTTCAATCTCTCTAAAATCTAGTCTTATTACACCCTATACATGAAAGATTTATTGATATTATGCATATCGTTTCTAGTATCAATATAATGGCCATGTTTAGTTACAACTTAATCAAGATTTTATTTCAATATAATAAATAGTTTGTCGTTGAACATTTCCTTATCTTCAGCATCTGTAGCATCTGAAGCGGTTTGTAGATGTTTAGAATGCGGGTACTTACTATAAAATTATAGTCCTTTAGTGCTAGTGTATAACGGTACTTTTTTACGATTATTGTAAATACAAGATTTAGATTTTTATCTCTTCGATTATTTAACTCGTTTGATGCAATTATATTTAATTCGTTTAGAATAGTTGTGTGATGTTTTTCTTGCTAATTAATTGACAAAAACATGGTGTCAATAGGACATAAACTTTAACCATGAATACCGTACGTAATCGGAGACCGCAAGACGAACAACAAAGGTTGGACGGCTTGAAAATTTAGTTGGTTTTAAAATAAATAAAAATAGTATTTTGTATGAACCGGCAGATAAATTGAATTTCAGCTCTTGACAAAATTTAGTCACAAAACTTCGTAATGTTACAATAAATCATGCCATTTACTTCAGCCATTAAAAAACAACTACATATCTTCAAATACTTTAACTAATTTGCAAGAGTTATGGATAAAATGCTTGATTTAAAAAAACATTTAAGGAATGGGGCACAGATTCCAAAGATGTAGTCCAAATATGAAGGTTTTATTTTAAATGTATCTCTTACCACTGATATAATTTAGAATCTCATCTCAACTTCCATATTAAATCCACTCGTTAATACGAAGGCCACATTGTGCCGGTCGAGTTCAGAAGGCAAGCTTGCGAAATAAATGAACTTTTAGTAAAATAACATAACATGTTAAATGATGAGCATAATAGAAGGTCAATTGATGCGGACACAGTGTAGTCCCTAGTGGTACTCCAAAAAATGTTGGTTCTTGTAACCGTACAGACAGATGTGTTCCTGGGGAGTTGGTTCCGCCACTTCTTCTTCCCAGCCAAAACACTAGGAAGTTTTGAAGAGGACTGTCATGATTAAAAATTTACCTTCAAAAAGTGCTGATAAATCAGCCGAATTTGAATAAATGACTTTTGATTTTGATTTTCTTGGCAAATATCCTTGATGAAACCCAGCATTTATGCAGCTCATAAATATGAAATTTTAAAGTATTAGTTATTTAGCGGAAAAAATATAAGTTTAACTCAAAATGGTACAACAACTATTAAAATCTATATCAATTCATGTATATGACCTAAAAAATCCTAGATTCTTTATTCACAATTGAATTGTTAATTCTTTTGTTACTATCATCTTTACAATGTCAAATAACTATGCACCTTTCTTTATCTGAACAAAAAATACACTGATTAAAAAATGTTATTTAGAAATAACATTACCTTGCCATTTAAGTTCAGATCTTATCGCTTCAGATCTAACTTTTATATTATCCGATTCGTCATCTGTGGTTTTATTATCAGACTATATGCTCCGCGATTTCAAGGGACTGTTCTGTTTTTGTTTTTTTCTTTTACTCCGTTCCTAAGGATCGAAGGGAAATTGTAAATTCTTCCCCATATACTAGCTGATCAAATCATTTTTCAAATCCACCTCGAAAATCCAGGAGTGCACTAACTCTATCTACTCCAAATGTTATGAATACTAGTACATTGTCAGTAGGAAACTAAGTAAAACAAAAGACTTCATTTAAGAACTTAAAGTCATAAATTGTGAACATAAAGGTGATTAACTAGATCCAGCAAAAACTATTAGTACGCATTAAATCAAAATACCTTATTGTCTTGTCTTTAATTATGAATGGAACTCACTATTAACGAGCTACAAGCTTGCTCATCTCACAGATGTGATTAGAAAGTAGGGAAGTCTGTTAGAAACTACATAAGAGTATGTAGACGACGTCTTAGGATTACTTATCTCAGCAAACATCTTCGTAACATCTAGAGTTCTTCCTATTTTGGCACGAACAAAGAAATGATTCATATAAACGTCAAAATTTCACATTTTCCTGTAAACAACCGGCATCCTTGCAGTGTGATCAGCTAGGTCATCTCCATCACTCGTGTCTTGAAACTCACAAACGATTCATATGCGCAGGAGCACGGAAGCGTGCGTGCTCCGAATTTGAACGAACAGCTGATGTAACGCTTGCATCCAATTCGGACTTATTTACATACCCACAAAATTACGCAGTTCTAATATATAATTACGTACCTACCCAAACTTATGTCATTAAAATTCGTACTAATTACAATAATATGTCTCCTATATTTTCGTTTATTTTTAAATGTAGGAAGTGAAGGTCCATCTTGTCGACCTGCAAATTAAGTACGACTTGTTTGAATAAGTGTCTTACGTTAAATATTGGTAAAGAGGCACCTTGGTTGATTGCAAACAGTTGTAAGGACTCCGAACAGATTTATTAAAAACTGGTTCTATACGTGCTGCCGGAACTCAGTAATACTATTGATGTTATTCTACTGAATATTGTATTCGTGTAAGATCATGAAAAATGTTACAAGTATGTTTCTAACAGTACTTTTCTCAATTTCAGTGACCGGCTACGAGTCTGACCGCGAAGAGTGGAAGAGCAGCCGATCCCAGTTCTCAACGACGGCCTTCGACAGTCTTGCACGACCGACGAAGATGGCGATGGCTCTCACGCTACGGAAACCCCAAAGATTGGAGCCAGTACCCCAGTATTACCGAATACCCAGCGAGAAACCAAAACTAACACCGCTGCCATTTAGACCGAACAACTTCTTACAACGACCACCGCGACTACCGCGACCGAACACAGACATGAAGAGGAACCTGTTAAGCACAGACCACAGGAAATTCACTTCATTACAAAGCCTGGAGATACCTAAGAAACTAAGTGAGCCGAAGAAGCCGCAGATGGATCCCAAGAAGAACAACTACACGAACATTTCACACAGAATAACTGGTTTGACGAATAAGTTAAGAGATTTGGGCAACCCTAGTAACACTATCGGGAGATTTAAAGCCCAGTCTCACGGTGATGTGGCGAATTTAAAGCCAGTACTGAAGATGAACGGCCATGATGGCGCTAAGAGGTCGGTAGTCAGGACCTGCAGTGCGGAACCACCAAAGAAAGTTACATTCAGTGCTTTTGCTACTGTCCAAGTCGTGTAGTTACTTCTGATTTTAGTGCTAACTGGTCTAATTTCTCTAATGATCTGGATTATTTTAAGAACTCTGATTTTGTCATCTCTTTCAGTGATCATGTAATTATTCTTAAGAGAAAGGGAGAGGTTAAATTCTTTGGACATTAGTGAGATCAGACACAGTTCATCGATTGTATCTAACATTTTAATCCAAGGACTGACTGATTATAAGAATATTATCCAATGTAACAATAGCTTGTAGATATCGTCGGTCAAAGATAATTTGTAATATATAAACAACGAGGAGGTCGGGCCGGGAATTCTGTGTAAATATAATTTAAAATGGCGTTTCAAGTCATGAACTTAATAACGTTTAGTTTTTCGTAATTATACCCTTCATTTTAAAGCACTTTAAAGATTACTCGTCTTCCAGTATCTTCTAGTAACTTAATGGCTTTTGCATCTTCAGTATTTTATGCTTTTTGGATCTTAAATCTCATACCGCAAATAAATATAATATTTATTTTAAAATATAAATTGCTGTTTAAGATAATTATATTGATGAGTACATTTTACATTTTATTCCATTTAAAATTTGATTCTGTTCTGACAGTTGAGAAAGACAAGTCAAGCCCATGTCACGATTTGTCATAAATATTCGATTACGACAAAATTGACGAAAGTTTTGACTTAAACAGACATAAATTAAGTAATCAATCTAGTGTGTTTCGCAAAGAAATGCGATTGATATCAATCTTAAAATTTTGTATCATTTTATGTGGAACAAAAATATCTTAATAATGTCAAAACATTTTTGTGATTTTTGTCATGATTGGATATGACCTAGTGTTAAGGCTTGTGCACAATGAAGCAAGCCGTACCGCAACACAAACTGGTCTTCTGCTGATGTACATTTTGTAGATAGTAACAATTGCACTGTACAGGAGCCCTAAGACTTTATATATAATTATATACTTATGAGAGAGGACTACAAACATCATTTAACAAAGAGATATCTATCGTGCAAAATCCAACTGGTGGCTGTCAGACTCAGAAGAAGTGTAAAGTGTCACTTGGTAATTAATTAATTCACCACGACTCATTTTTCTTTGCCTTATTTTGTGATATCTCCTTTATAGTCTCCTTAATCCCTTTGAGTGGGTCATAACATGCATCATAATGTAGGATAACGTTTAGCTACAGGCCGATGTTGACGCGGTTGTGTCATTTGAGCACTAGCCTTTATAATATTTGCTTCATTTTGTTAATATATAATTTATTTTTATATTTCTACAACTCCCAAGTCCCTCTGTTGCGCTGATATAATGAAATGCCACCAATCTTTGTGTCAGAGATTGCGGTCGGTCAGTTTCACGCAAACTGTGGTTATTCGACAAAAATATTTATTGTTATTTATTTATTCTTTACGAATATATATTATAGACAGTAACGACAATATAGGCTTCATTATTTTGATCGATATTTTTTGTTCGAGTACGTCTATATTTAGTTCACTGATTATTCTGTTTTTTTTTTTAAGTTAATGAAATGTTACTATTTTCTGAACGTGTCTGTAATGTTAACCTTATTTATTAATTTTAATATAACTTATTTTTCTTTATACAGAAGTTAATTATACAGTATGTATATCTATCATTATACATTTAAAATGTTAATTTCTTTAAACAACCGCATTTTGTCACCTCACCTTTTCAATTTGCTTTATTGACAACCTATCGTTCAACTATCAAAATACCTAAGTGTTTATATATTTACTTAGATAAACATAGATTCAATTTGGGACTTATAGAATGTTGATCCTACAGAAAATTCGGATTTTTGTGTTTATATTGAAATTGATGTTTTTGATTTGTTTTTGTATATAATAGTATTCCCAAAAAATGGAGTGATGAAAATTATATACCATCTTATGTAATGTGGCATCCTAGTCGTTAAAATTTTGAAATAAAAATTATACCTAACGGCATAAAAGGCTTAAAGCTTTGTCTAAAGATTTTCTTGATGTGATTTGATTTTAATGTTATAAAAAATTAAATAGGCAAAAGAATAATTTGTCAAACTTTTAATAGAAGTATAATTTGTAATAATTATGTGTATAATATTAAATATAATTTCTGTTATAATGGAAATTATAAGGTAAGTACTTTAAGAATGTTTAAAAACTTCTTTAGATATAATTAGAATATTATATACTTTAAAATAAATAATCAATACTTGTAAAATTGTAACTAGATACTGTAAGTATTATTATATGAATAAAAGTCATAACTAGTTTGGCATAATAATTATTTCGCATAATTATATTGATTTCGAATAAGTTTTGTTTGTATTAATTATTTTGTGTGTGCATTAATAATAACACTGTTTGATTTATTTTGTTGTTACTACTTGTTTCTTTAGATTTTGTTTTGAAAAATAATAAAATGTTTGTTTATCAAAAATATATCTGGGTCTTTTTATCGTTCCCCATCTGCAAATTAGCATAAAAAACAGTCAGTCTTTTATTTTGGGATATCTCCAAGCAACTCCATCTACTACTGGCCAAAATCGGCAGTGGCGGCCACCGGAGACGAAGGTAGTCCCTAAAAATGAGTCCTAAGAATGAATTTCACTGTTTGGATCTCGTTACTATTTTTTTATTTATTAGCCTTAGCTGTTCCACTTCTGGGCAAAGGCCTTCCTTGCAATCATTTCTTCAGTCACATCTAACCAGCCCTCTTAGTACTCGTCCAAATTTTCTCGCCACCTTTTCAAGACAGATCTCGGCCAAGGCAGCCAATCTTAGCGGAGATTAGCTATCGACATGGGAGATATAAGTGCGCAAGTGCGTGCTCAGGCGCAGGTGCACCTCTGTTCCTTTACTCTCATAGTCTTATGGAATGGTAATCCGACACGATCGAAGTGACATCAGGCGCAGGACTAACGGCTTGACGTGTTTTCCAAAACACGGAGGTATCATACTGCTAATTTCCGAGCTCAGCGGACATAATTATAGGTATTATAACACAAGATTTCTGTATGTGATTTGTAGCGTACTTAAAGTATTTACTGCGTTTATTGTATGGATAACGAGCACTCCGCCCGCGACTTCGTCCGCGTGATTTTCGATCTTTGCTTTTGTGAATTTCTACTCCTAGCCACCTTCTTTAAAGGATTCTTTTGGAAAATCAAAATTCAACAAAAAATCTCTCAAACCGCAATATCCCGTCTTGGGTAGCACCTACTATCCTAAAAATAACCCTAATGCATAATTTTGGATTCCTTACTAACAAAGAAAACTTCCTTAGGGGTAGAATTTCGCAACATCCTCTCTTGGTGTCACCTATGTTCTAAATAGAAACCCCAGCAAAATTTGAGACCTCTAACTATCAACCTCAAAATCAATCCCAATAGGGGTCGAATTTCGCAAAATCCCATCATGATGAGCAAACTACGTCCACTACAACTACGTCTACGTCCTAAAAAGAAATCCCATGCAAAACTTGAAAATCCTAGCCGGAGGTAACGAAGTCTCATAAAAACTATCAACCCCAAAAACAACCCCTTGGGGGTCGAATTTCGCAAAATCCCGCCTTTAGTATCACTTACGTCCAAAAAAGAACCCATATGTAAAAAATGAAGTCTCAAAACTATCAACCCCAAAAACAACCCCTTAGGGGTCGAATTTCACAAAATTTTTACCTTGTTGAGCATTTACGTCTTAAAATGAACCGGCAATGCAAGATTTGAGACGCCTAGCACTTGCAGTTACAAAGTTTAATACAAACTATCGACCTCAAAAACAAACCCCTTAGGGGTCGAATTTTGCAAAATCCCGTCATAGTTAGCATCTACGTTCTAAAAAGATTTGGAAAAAAGTTCAAAAGTTCTATGCAAAATTTGGAATTCCTAGCACCTCTAGTAGCGAAGTTTCATACAAACTATCAACCCCAAAAACAACCCCTTAGGGGCCGAATTTCGCAAAATCCGTTCTTAGTGCTCACCTACGTGGTATAAGGAAAGTTTATGCCAAATTCCAAGTTTCTAGGCCCAGCGGTTTGGGCTGTGCGTTGTCAGATCAGTCAGTCAGTTTTGAATTTTATATATATAGATAGATTGAAAAGCGCCTCTAGTGTACGAAGAAGGAACTAAGTTTTTCCTTGAAATTAGTCTCAAAGTTCCAGTTACGTGAAATGTCATACTGGGGTATACGGTCTTATCACAAGATTTTAGTATTTTATTTACAACTTACTTGAAGTATTTACTGAGTTTATTGTTTTTAAAAATGGAACAGCGCCTCTAGTGTGCGAAGAAGGAACTATTTTTTTCCATCAAATAAATGTCAAAGTTCTAATTTGCTTTACGTCACAAAAACTTGAAATATTATGCTAAAGCCTTTGGAATATGACTGCAGTCAGCTGCAGTTACCATCACATCTCAAAGCTCAAGCCATACTGTTTTTTCGATCAAAACGGAAACACAAATCATCTCACGATATATAATATTACATAACACATCAAACAGACACAATAAAAGCATTAAACATCGCTTTTACATCCAAACATTATCTGGAAATATAAACAATGATATATAATTGTGTGTTTAATCTCACTTTACCTACATATATTTAGACAAGTTATCATTTTAGAGGTACAATGTCAGGGTTATCGAAATTTTTATCAAAAGCAATTAATCTTGAGAAGCAAATGGTCATTTTTATTTGCTCTGACAGAATTCTAAATCTGTCTCTTCCTTTTGTATGGGATATGAAAGAGAGGTGTATGGATTGTTTCACATAAGGCCGATTGTATGTAAAATCATATTCGTGTAATGCGGTTTCATGAAGTTTTATATTCAGTGTTGTTGAAGCAGCCGTGCAAAAAGGTAGGTTTTATTTAAGTTTTTTTATTATTGCAATGTATCTTGGTATCATATGGGTGCCAATTATTAGGGCTATTGATAAAAGCCTAGACTTAAAGTTAACATGTACTTGTTATAGTGACACTTCTGAGATTAAAATTAACAACGTCTATCCAAGTTTTTTAAATAATGTAACTCACTCACCGACTTGGCAATCTAAAAAATATTGTTTCCATTTTAAATTTTACATTATTCGTGACGCCTTTATTCATATTCAGTGTTCTAATTTAATCGCAGTTATTATTATAAAATAATTAAAGATCAAAGAAAAACAATTGCGAATCAGTCTAATGACAGTCTTTATTTTTGCGGTGTGAAAATCATAAAAGGGACGAGTTATACCACTCTGATCCCCATACCGATCCCCTGTCAAATATTTTTACTGTCTAAGGGATCAGTTTTTGGGGATCAGAACGGAATAATCGAAAGGGACTGTCAGTCGCTTGACTGAAAAACAATCTCATTCCTACACGTCCTTCGCTTGCTGCTGAGACATTCTCGCAAATCGAATGGCAATCGTAAACTGCAAAATGCCAAGATCTAGAAAAGTCTAGAATTCTTAGGTATACCCACTATCATCTAAATATTATGATAGAGATAGTTATTGACGTTTCTTTTTCCCGTGACAGTCACCATGTCCCTGGTAGCGCAAGCGTTCTCGGCGAGCAAGATCGTGCCTGATGTCGTCCCGACAGCACCCACCGTCAACATTGAGGTAAGAAACTGTTTATATACTAGGTATAACAGAAAAAAAAGTGCGATACTTCTTAGGTGATGATTCCAAGAACATGACACTCAAAAAATCAAACCGTCTTCCCATGAAAATAAGATTTTATGAAGAGTCCAATTTTTCTTTGTCATTTTGGGTTCTATAGAAACTCTCCTCTGAGTTTTTCAAATATTCTGTAAATTATAAAATCAGAATTATTTGCATAGATGTAGGGTCTGTTACCAACCCACACTGCGCCGGCCGGGCGTGGTGGATAATGGCCCACGCTCCCTCACAAAGAGAAGGCCTGTGTCCCAGCAGTGCGAACATTTATAGACTGATAATGAAGGTCTGTATATATCTCTACAAATATTATGTGAATGATTGATTAACTTAGTGTACAAGTGCATGAATAACATTTTTTTTTACAGTGATATCGAACAGACAGATTAAAGTGATAAAAGTAATTACGTTTGTTATGTAGAAATTATGTAATATTTGTAATGCGAAAACATGCACTAATTCATTGTGAATCAATCATTCATTACGATAAGATTAAATACCAATAAATCAATGGCTTAATTTATCTGATCTTGATTCATTTATTTTGTTTTTTTTTTGGAAAAGTGTAGATGATTTTGATTTTTTTACTTTACTGTTTCTCAGAATCTGAATCTATGAGGTGGACGTTAATTTTTCTACATAATATCTCTACCCGTGGAAGTAGATAGGTAGAGTCAGAAAGAGAGGAGTCTGTGAAGGCATGACAATGATATTATCTCGGTAGAAGTTTCTGGCATTTTTCCCGCTGATTTCGACATCGGTACCCCTAGCACGAGTTTTCACTATTTTACTTTACTGAGTCTTTCCAGTATTTACAACGTTTCTTGTATGAAAAAATGGAACAGCACCTCTGGTGTGCGAAGAAGGAACTAATTTTTCGCTTGAAAATTGTCAATTTGAAATTGTCAATATTCCAGTTTACTTTATACGTCTCAAATCTCAACTGAAAACTCGTGCTAAGGGTACTGTCAAGAGAATAGATAAGGAGATGTGATCACGAACTAAAAATTTGTGACAACACGATTTAACAGCACTGTAATTGTCGCTAGTCCCGAATGTGTTGTAAAACTCATACTTTAATTTAAAAATGTCCTATGGAATAGTTTTCCCAAAACAGTTTCGGGTTACTTTTGTACGGGTCCGTATCTTCGTTTACGGCCTTGGAGCGTAGACACTCTGACACCTAACGAGACTGCGAAGTATGATGAAAAATGTACGGCTGAGTGTGTGTGAATGTTCAATATAACAGCATATAAAAATGCATAATTATAAAAAGTACTTTTCTTTGATAAAATTACAGATTGTCAGACATACGTTCAAAAATGCATGTAACATTAACAAATTCATTGATAAGGCGGCAGAAGGTTGAATGTCATGCAGGCACTACCTGCTGTTACTGTAAAATGTGTAGCTAAATTGTTTTCAAATTGTACGCCATAATTTGATAACATGCCTGTTATAATGAGTAGACTTGAACAATGGCCGTTTGTATGAAATTAATATCTACAGAGTTTGAATAACAAGTTAGAGAGAAAAGGATGGAACGACTATATCAAGACACTGGAACGCAAAGGGCAAGCGAAGGAATAGGCTGGTTTTTAGTCAGTACGAGTTTAACAGTTCCTTCCGCACCACTCCGGACGAGTAAAGTAACAACTTACGGGTTCGATCCCTACGCGGAACAAATATTTGTATGAACTACAAGAGTTGTTCTGTGTCTGGATGTTTCTTTTAAGCAGTTTCTAAATTGTTTGTAAACGCACGTAGTGTCCCTTTAAAAAAACGTATTTTTATTTAGATTTTAAATGAAGAAAAATATCCTGTATAACTCCTCAGCTTTCAAACCGGCTTATCATAGCCTGGTCTTATCCCAACTATAGTGTTGTGGACGCCCAGTCTAAAAGCAGATACGACAACACAAGTTTTACTTTAAGTGATTCCCTCTTCAATCTCCATAACTCTGACAGGGCCTCATAGAGGGCCAAACACTTTCCAAGGTCTTTGGACCGTGACTCTAGAACCTAAAAGGCTGACAGTCCCTTCCTTTCCTGTCCTGCCAAGGCGGGAGGACTCATTTGCCTCTTATTTGATTTTACCACCAAAAAAATACCATTTATTTAGTAACGCGGTACCCTTATATTCTTCCTTCCGGGCATAGTTTTGATACAAGATGTCTTATTGTTTCCAGTTGAAGTACCCGAGCGGCGCGATCGCGTCTCAGGGCAATGAGCTGACTCCGACCCAGGTGAAGGACCAGCCCAGCGTGTCCTTCAGCGCTGATCCTAACAGCTTCTACACGCTCATCTTCACAGGTTAGTAACATCATCATCATTTGCCTATAAATGTTCTCATCTGCTGGGAGCATAGGTGGAGTGGGCCATAATCCACTTCGCGGGCCCAGTGCGGATTGGTTGTTACAAACCAATCCGCACTGGGCCCGCGGGGTGAGGTGAATTAACACAAATTAAATTTTATGAAATACATCTAGTTTAAATTCTGCGTCAAAAATCCAGACTTGGATGCAGGATGCAGTACCACTCTCCCGTCCTCATGGATATGCAAGGAAAAGCGAGAAAAATCGCGGTAATCGCACTGCTATTATAGAATTTTAGATTTCAAAAGTCAAAGTTAAAGTCAAATCATTTATTCCAATAGGCCATCAAAGAGGCACTTTTGAGCGTCGATTATTAAAATTAAAGGAAATAGGAAGGGATAGGATTGATTCTACACCCATTCGCAAAGTTAGGTTGTATGGAGAAGAATGGGCAAGAAACTCCATTTTTTGGCGTCTTTCTATCAAATGCAGGTCGTCGCAGGGATGCTATTATTAGTGATCACTAGTTATAATAGAGGACCTCGTGGCTAAATAATTACAGCCTCACAGGCCGATCTTTCGGGTTCAGCCGAGCTTGCCGAGGTAGGCCTGAGGATGGGTGAACATCTGTCTGTCTGTGCCTCGGAAAGCACGTAAAGCCGTTGGTCCCGGCTGTCATTTATGACAGTCTTTAGCTCAGCCACTGCGCCAACCGTGCCGTTATTCAATAAAGAGTTGGTCATTGAGTCATTGGAGAATATAGAAATAAGTAGTTTGCTTTTTCTATGTGCAGTTTTATGGTTTTGTTATTACCACAATCTGTTTGTGGCAATTGCGGTTTAACGAAGTAAATTGTCATGATTTATAAGTATTTGTTACAAGTTATTCTCAAATAGTTGTTCCGTCTAGGCTGGATTTTCAATAAAGCGGATTTTCTGATCTTCTGATTTTCGTATATGTATAGTTTTTTTTGCGTGATCATCAAATGAGTCCTGACTAAAATCCACGGTGTCTTTGCGCCCCGGCAGGCTTTGCCTTGCCTCAAAGAGTGCCCGTCATTGTGCTGACACAATTGCTCGTGGAACGCAACCGCCGTCCACCCGGGCTTGGTCCATGGCCGGACAGCGAGTCGCTCATTACTCGCCGCCCGCATGCCCGAGTATGTCGTGATCTAACATTTCAGGGCCTTCCTAATAACAGACACCTTTCTCTATTTTATGATTGTACATGTGAATCTGTGCCTGTAACAACGTGATTATAAAGATTTTATGATTTGTGATCATCCACCCCAGATCCCGACAACTACGACGGTCCCGAGCCAGTCTACCGCGAGTGGCACCACTGGTTGGTGGTGAACATCCCCGGCAGTGACGTCAGCAAGGGTGATGTGCTGTCAGGCTACATCGGCTCCGGCCCGCCAGAGGGCACCGGCATCCATCGCTACGTGTACATCGTGTACAAGCAGCCTGGCAAGCTCAGCTTTGATGAAAAGGTCTTGAGTAACAAGTAAGTACCAGAAGTTTCTCAATCGTAATGAGGTTTTATAGTAATGCCAGCATGATCAGATCGCGGGAATTTCTCATCAGGTAACCGTAATCCTGGAACGTAAAGGGCTATTGAAGGATCATCGTGGATTTAAGTCAGCCTCCCGCCAACCTTTTTTTTTGCGTGGTAAAATCATGTCAGACTTGTACTGACTAAAATCCATGGTGTCCTTCAATAGCCCTTTATGTTCAATAATGGAAATAAGTCCCGCGACGCCGGCAGCCAAAGCCTGCCTCTCTCTGTGAGGGGGGGGGGCCCCGTCATTTTGCTGACGCTCGTTGAGGCGCGCGTGGAACACGACGCGCCGTCGACCCGGGCATGGTCAATGGTCGGACAGCGAGTTGCCCTTTCCTCGCTGTCCGCATGCCAGCGCCTACGGTGGCCGGAGATCTGCCGCTCCCACCTCCCTGGGTGGCAAAGCCACATGATCCAATTTACTGTGAAATTTTCAGTGCGCTGGAAGCGGCCAGTAAATTTGATGGCATAATGACTATCAGTGTATGACAAATGTAATGTTTTCATCTGTAGAAATATTTATTGTAAAAGCACTAATTATAATTATTGGTCTAACACTGTTGTGACTCTTCCAAACAGCAATGTCAATGAAATATCTTTCGATTTTATAGCGGAGACATTATTTTTGCAAGCGGGACTTAATCATATCCTATATAATTTTACAGCTGCTGAGACTATAAATACAACGTGTAACACCAAAAGCGCAAAACCTCAAGTTTTGGAACAAAAATTAGTCAGTAACATGGGCTGAATTTGTGGAAACTTTTTGGTTCAAACACTATTTCAAATATTCGAACATGTGTTTTTTATATTGACTTGTGTCAATCTCTTCAATAAAAGTCTTCTCTGTACAAACAACTTTTTTCTTCATATCCTAGTTATCTAGATATTTCATCAATAGTGTTTGTCTTTGTAAATAGAATCTTCAGTTTCAACATTTAAAAATAAATCCAGAATACGATTTCCTATCTTTGATGTTCCCTCTGTCAATGTACCACTCCGTCGGATTGAAGGAGTCCCCGGCGCTGAATGAAGACAGGCTCACACTCGCGACGTCACTTAGTTTGGAGATTGAACCCGCTTTCTTTCCTTCAGGACAGTCCGGCTTCTTATGTCCAGTCTTTCCACATTTAAAGCATTTAATTTTGGTTATATTAATTTCCATGTAGAGTAGTCATCTAGGCCGCAAAGGCTCTTGATGGTAAAATTAGTGACTGGGCCCATAACCTATTGATAAATACGAGAAAAGTTGTTCACGTATACGTCTACGTACCCGGATTCCAAAGACTCCACCGCCATCGAGAAGGACCAAGACGCACTAGCATTGATTTGTCTGCATGTGGAACCTACACTTTATGCGTATGTACAAAATTCAAATTATGCTAAAGATGCTTGGGATAGCTTAGCGAAAGCGTTTGAGGACAAAGGCGTAAATCGCAGAATCACCCTCATGAACGCGTTGTTGGATGAGAAGCTAGAGAGACACTCGTCGATGCATGAATATGTTGCTGCAGTTATGTCTCTTTCTCAAAAGTTGAAGGATATTGCCACCGGATTTGACGATGATCTTGTAGCTGTCGTGTTGCTGAGAGGACTACCTGAAGAGTACAGGCCTATGCGAATGGCACTGGAACACTCTGGGATGAAGTTGACCTCAGAGAACGTACGGCAGAAGTTACTACAGGAGGATTCACGTCAAGGTTGTAGTACTTCAGCGGACTCGGCATTGGCTGTGCGTAAGAGTAAGAAGTGGAATGGGAACAAAGATGTTAATATAACCAAAATTAAATGCTTTAAATGTGGAAAGACTGGACATAAGAAGCCGGACTGTCCTGAAGGAAAGAAAGCGGGTTCAATCTCCAAACTAAGTGACGTCGCGAGTGTGAGCCTGTCTTCATTCAGCGCCGGGGACTCCTTCAATCCGACGGAGTGGTACATTGACAGCGGGGCATCTTCACATATGTCTTTTCAGAAACATTGGTTTAAAGATTTGGTTATGAATGTTGGTATGAGTAATGTGACTTGTGCGAATAATGATAAGATTGAATGCAAGGGTAAGGGTGATATCATAGTGAGTTTGAAAGGACGAATGCTCGCTGTGAGGGATGTCATGTATGTACCTGGTTTGCATGTCAATCTGTTATCAGTGTCCAAATTAGTAGAGAAAGGATGGAAGGTAAGTTTTGACAGAGATGGGTGCAAGCTAATTCACCATTTGGTTCCAGGCCATTTCAAGGGAAAGCTTCTGGCTACCGCAAGTGAAGTCTCAGGAATCTACAAGCTTGAAGGTTGTCAGGCGGTTGTAGATGGGACTGCGTTGGCGTCAGTAAAAGCAGGTAATCCTTTGATGTTGTGGCACCGGCGGCTTGGACACGTAAATGAGCGAGATTTACGTAAGCTCCTGGGTATGGATTTTGGAAAGAGCGTAATGGAACCTTGTGTCGCCTGTATTAAGGGGAAGGCACATCGTTTACCTTTTCCAGTTGGTGAGGCTGAGAGGGCAGTCGAAAGACTGCAACTGGTTCACGCAGATATCTGTGGTCCAATGTCTGAACCCACATACGGTGGATCTCGGTATATGCTAGTTATTTTAGATGATTTTACACGTAAGTCTTTTGTATTTTTCTTAAAATCAAAAGATCAGGTTTTAGATCATTTTAAAGTTTTTCTAGCTAGTGTAGAGGTTGAAACCGGGTATAAGGTGAAGTGCATACGCACGGACAATGGAACAGAATTTGTGAACAGGAAGTTTGATGGGTTTCTACAGCAAAAGGGTATAAAACATCAATTAACTGTTCCCTACACTCCGGAGCAGAATGGCGTAGCGGAGCGAGCAAACCGCACTATTGTGGAGATGGCTCGTGCTATGTTGGCGGAAAAGGGTCTGAGTGCGAGACTGTGGGGAGAGGCATGTAATACGGCTGTTTATATCAAGAACAGGCTGCCTCACAGTGGAAATAATGGTAAGATTCCTGAGGAGTTGTGGACAGGGAAGGCTCAGTCATTTGATCATTTCAGAGTTTTTGGAACGAAAGCGTTTGTGCACGTGCCCAAGGAAACTCGGAAGAAATGGAGCCCTAAAGCAGTAGAACATATCTTTGTTGGTTACTGTGAAGAAACCAAGGGATATCGTTTTATTAATCCCAGTAATCCTCGCGTCATTGTTAGAGCAAGAGATGTAGTTTTCTTGGAGGACTCTACAGCAGTAGTTTCAGAGGATCCTAGTCAGCTCGTAGGTAGCGGTGACAAAGGTGCTGAAGTAATCTGGGAACTAACAAAGGCACAAGACCAATCAGGTTCTTCATCTGATAATGCTCCAGGGCCTAATTCCATAGATAGAGCTGAAGTATTTGAAGACGCGGAGATGGAGGTGGGAGAAACGGGTGATAGCGGAGCAGAAAATGTCGTAGTACAAAATGTTGAAACTGAAGATTCTATTAACAGAGAAGAGTCAAACGAAGGTGAATGTCGTTATCCTCTACGTAGTAGAATCCGAAAAGGAAATCTTCATGGACTTGCATGCTGTACAGAAGACCAGGAGCCTTTGACAGTTAAGGAAGCCTTATGTCGGGAAGATAAGGATAACTGGAAGGAAGCCATGAAAAAGGAGATGGATTCGATGTACGAGAACAAGGTCTGGAAGCTCGTTAATAAGCCACCTGAAGCTAAAGTCGTGGGAAGTAAGTGGATCTTCAAGTACAAGTTTGATGCAGATGGTAACAAGACCTATAAAGCTCGACTTGTGGCGAAGGGTTTCACTCAGTCCTACGGGGTTGACTACTTCGAAACATATTCACCGGTCGTAAGAAGATCGACAGTTAGATTGCTGCTATCGTTGGCTGTAGAAAAGGACTTGTTCATCAGTCACTTTGATGTGAACACTGCTTTTCTCAACGGTAATTTACACGAAAGAGTATATATGCAACAGCCGGAGGGTTGCATAGATAAAAACTCGAAGGAAAAAGTTTGCTTACTAGAAAAAGCGATATACGGCCTCAAACAAGCTTCACGTTCTTGGAATGAAAAAGTAAATGAAGTCTTATTGTCTTTGAACTTCAAGCGCTGTGACTTTGATAGCTGTCTTTACAAAAATAATGATTTTTATATTGCTCTGTACGTAGATGATTTTTTATTATTTTACAAAGACAAACAGCAGAAGGAAGTTTTATTAGACAATCTTTGTAAACATTTCAAGATAAAGGATTTAGGGGAAGCGAGACAAGTTTTAGGTATGCATTTGTCTAAGACTGATACTGGGATATATTTGAATCAATCGAGGCTTATTTCGAAGATCTTGGATGAATATGGTATGTCTGACTGCAAACCTGTAAAAACTCCGACGGAAATGGATTTCCATAAAGCCTTGGCGGAAGGGGAAGGAGGTAAGTTCTTATCCTGCCAAGACTCTCGTATTTATCAGGCGCTCATAGGGTCGCTGAACTATTTGGCCTGTAATACACGCCCGGATATTGCAGCTGCGGTAAATTTTTTGGCACAGTACAACTCATGTTGTGAGGAACGTCATTGGAAAGCTGCTAAACATATCTTGAGATACCTTAAGGGTACAAGGGATCTATGTTTGATATTTCCCAGGTCACCGGTGCGGGACATCACGGGATTTGTAGATGCTGACTGGGGAGGGAACATCAAAGATAGGAAATCGTATTCTGGATTTATTTTTAGATGCGGAAACTCGCTGATTAACTGGGAATGCCGGAAACAAACTTGTGTGGCACTGTCGTCAACGGAAGCCGAATATATTGCACTTTCGGAGGCAACCAAGGAGGCAGTTCACTTGCGGCAGCTGAACGCATTTATAAGAGGTGAATATCTTGGGGCTATTTGCATTTTCGTAGATAATCAGAGTGCTATTAAACTTGCGTACAATCCTGTAGCGCATAGAAGAACGAAACATATAGACATCAGCACGCGTAGCATGGCGATTCTATCTCTATTCTACCAAGAAAAGACAAAGTTATTTCGCCGTTATTCCTATACAAATCTACTGTTTTTTTGCACAAATATGTCACTATTCTTACACCATTAAAGAATAGAAACATATCTTTTCTATATTTTAAACATTACTATGCTTAAAGCGATAAAAATCTTTTACGTTATGTCGTTTTGTCGATTCTCCCGTCGATAAAACCCGTTCCTACAGCGCCATGCTACGCGTGCAGGGCGCACTATGTCAGAGATTGTATTGCTAAGAATGTTGTACGACTGGACTATGTATGTACGGAAGATAACCCAGCAGATATGCTGACTAAACCATTAGGTCGTGTGGCATTTAGTAAATGTGTGCGCGATCTGAATCTGAGTGTGTCTGGTGTGGTGTGATGTGAGGATATCTGATGATGGATGTTGTTTGAGGGGAAGTGTGGAAACTTTTTGGTTCAAACACTATTTCAAATATTCGAACATGTGTTTTTTATATTGACTTGTGTCAATCTCTTCAATAAAAGTCTTCTCTGTACAAACAACTTTTTTCTTCATATCCTAGTTATCTAGATATTTCATCAATAGAATTACCCAATGAGAGGTTTTGTAACTTTTGTAACTTCATTGCGCCTTTACAATTAGTCATAGCAACATCATAACTGCCTATCTCATTCCATAACTCCCGATTAACACATGAAGCTTTAATCACAGTTAACACCCTCTAATGTTACCTCCTATTCCTCAGGTCTATCGACGGTCGTGCCGCCTTCTCAACGAAGAAATTCGCCGAGAAATACAACCTGGGAGGACCTGTAGCCGGCAACTTCTACCGCGCGCAGTTCGACGACTACGTGCCGCAGTTGTACAAAAGTCTAGGCGTTTAAACTGTTCTCTTGTGTTAAAGGAATTTCATGTAAATAGTTATTGTTTCTTTTTAATATATACCTTTATTTTTTATGTCTGGGGTTTCTTTATTTTACCTATTTTTACAGAGTGTTTCTTTTAAATTGGCCAAAATGGAGAAATCCTTATCCATAATAGATAGGGGAAAACTTTCTTAAGAACCTTAGCTCTTTTTTAATGTTAACAATTTTGGCGTTTTTAATTTCGTGGCGTGGTCCAGTGCGAGTTATCCCCAAAAATGAGTAAAATTGGCCAACATTTTTTTTAACTGCTCTTTAAATGCTGTTTCATGTAAGGATCATTTTTCATTGTATCGGAAGAAAAAAATCGGGACGGCGGAAGTTGGTCTTTAACAAAATATTTGTTCATACAAATTGTATGAACGAAAAAATTACATTTTTTTTATGATGTTTTTTGACTTAGTGTCTTGTAAGGTTGATTTCATTGTATGTGTACGCTTTATGCTGTAAGAAGAAACTTTACAGTACTTTTGACTAACTTCCATTGTTCAGACATTTTCTTTCCCATACATGATAGGATTTCTCCCTTTTGGCCAATTTAAAAGAAACACCCTGTATATCTCGTCGATGGTGTAACTCATACCGGGTGGCATGCCTACTATGATGATGATGTGTTAAAGCCGGAGTAGTTCCATTGTCGGAAAGAGACAGAGCTATACAAGTCGTGTAGCGCCATCTCTTTCCCTCACTGAAACTAAGCCTTTAAGACGTCATGGTCGGCCACCAGTGTTGGCCCAGTGGTAACATCTACCAACCCGCCCGCATTAGGCCGGCATGGTGTTTTTTTTTAACTACAATTACAGCCCAAATCCCTCTCATAGAGATAATTACACCTCTGTTACTTGAGGGAAAACCGTACCCACAGTAACTGGTGAGTGGGGATAAGTTGGAATGAAGATGAGATGAACATCAGTGTTGATTTGAAACTGTTGTCACACAAAGGGATTACAACACATGATTAATGTCATTATTATTTAATTAATTATTTGATTAATTTGCCTTAATCCTTATTGATTGATTATCACCATATCTCCCAACCAGGGCGGGATGAGAGGAATTCAGACTTGTACTGACTAAAATCCACGGTGATCCTTCAATAGCCCTTAACGTTCCAGGATTACGGTTACCTGATGAGACTTTCCCGCGAATTTTCTTTGATACGGTGGAGACGGCAGTAAATACTGCGCTCACACCTTTCACAAAAACACGTAATGTAGAATAAAATAATTTTTATTTGTGTCGTAAAAATTAAGATTTATGTTGAGATAATAAATTGTATTCATTGACACACACGATTAAAAGAAATAAAGGTGTCTCAACAAAAAAAAAGTATTTCTGTCTTCGTCTAAATGCCGAGCTGTTCGTACAAGATCGGTACGTATTCGTCCCACTCAGCTCGGTAGAAGTTGCCCGCGACTGGGTTGCCCAGGTTGTACTTTTCATTAAAGTTGTCAATTGAGAACGATGCACGATTTTCTGCTGACCTGGAAAATAAGTTTTATCTTTCTAAATCATAAAATTTTACAAAAAAAAAAAATGATTAGGTACACACGGCTACACATCAAGCTATACAGCACCAGTTTTTTAAACACAATGAACGGTCAGTCAATACTGCTTTTGCATAGCTTGATGTTTAGCCGTGTGTACATTATGATTATGAACAACAATAATAAAAAAAAAACAATTATAAAAAATAAATTAACGACAGATAATGTAAAAAAAGAAATATAATTAAAGAAGTTGTACTGAGCATGTCCACACCAAAAGGATTACCAACTTAGCATTTTCTGGGCGTAAGATACCCAACGCTGATGTTGGCAACTCGCAGTGACACAAGGATGAGGGTAGGCAAAGAAATAAAATAATAAGCAGTGTGAAACGTGTGTAAGGAAAGGTGTAGTGTTTTAAATTATTGAAAATAATATTAAAAAGTGTTATTGAGTGTTAAAACGTGTATGTACGCTAAAAGAACTGTCTTCACGAATTATTAAAAATTAATGCCACACGTCAGACAACCAATCGCGAGCAATGCGCTACCGGGCCGACTGCAGCTGGGAGAAAATGCAGTGAGTATTTGTCTACCATTAGTTTATTTGACTCTCTGAGAATTACAGATTTCAACTCTAAATATTTATAAGAAAAGACGGCCACTTTGCGCAATTTTCGTACCTAATTATTTATTGACGGTAAAAGTGTAACCCTCCTGTAGCAGTTGCTTTTGACTTTCGGTAAACTCTAATGAAAAGTACATAGGTACGCCCGTACGCCTTTAGAGTTTTGTCCTCACCTTCTGTTTGTAAAAATTTACGCCGTATTATAAAGGCAAGATCGTGTTGGATCACCATGAATATTAGTTCCTTTTTTCCCCATATAACAAGAGTGTCGCTTCAGTATTTAGATTGATTCTTTATCAGAAAAAATCGCTAATGACCAATTTCATTTTTTTAAGGTTTTTGAATTCCCTGTACTTGGCTCCTTTTTATAGAGTTATACTTTTAATAAAAGCATGAAAAATGATAACATAAAAAATCTCACGAGTAAAATGTAATGGAGTATTTTAATCTGTGGAACTCATATGTCAAAAATGAATGTCATGTGGTCTATGCTTAGGATCTATGAAGTAAAATCTGCTCTGTGGTAAATGATCTGTCAATAATAAAAGTCTCACTACGTTTACGAGAAGTTATTTATTTTAATATCGCAAAAAATCCACACGATTATTTAAAATTACCGGCCCATATCACTCGCAACGGTGATTGCTAAGGTGCTGGACGGGGTAATTGAGACTGAGCTTCGTCAACATGTACAGCTGCATGATGCTCAGTTTGGGTTTAGAGCGGGGGTCTCGACAGAGACAGCTATACTCACTCTCAAGAACACTGTTCAGTACTATACCAATAGGAGCACGCCTGTTTACGCCTGCTTCTTGGATCTATCAAAAGCATTTGATCGCGTGGCGTATAGCAGGCTGTGGCAAAAGTTGTCGAGTGATACGGACCTCCCAGCTGAGCTCATATCGTTGCTGAAGTGCTGGTATGGTACTCAGGAAAATTGCGTGAGGTGGTCAGGGTCGTTGTCGGACCAATATAGGCTGCAATGTGGTGTCCGCCAAGGTGGATTAACATCGCCTACCCTTTTCAGCCTGTATATGGATCGTTTGATCGGTGAACTTGGCAGCACTGGTGTCGGATGCTCAATTGATGGAGTTCTAATAAATAACATCAGTTATGCTGATGACATGGTGCTGCTGAGTCCATCGATCAGGGCTCTTAGGAAACTCGTCGAAATTTGTGAACGATACGCGGGGACTCATGGTCTCAAATATAACACTACAAAGAGTGAACTCTTGGTTTTCAAGGCGGGTTCAAAGACGTACAGAACCGTTTCTCCTGTGTTTTTAAATGGCTGTGCTCTTAAGGTAGTGTCTACCTTCAAATATCTGGGACATTGGGTCACCGAGTCGCTCACGGATGACGTCGATATAGAGAGGGAGCGCAGAGCGTTGTCGATCCGAGCCAATATGCTGGCCCGCAGGTTTGCACGATGTACGACACAAGTCAAGGTCACTCTGTTCAGAGCTTTTTGCCAATCTTTTTACACGTGCAGCCTGTGGTCCAAGTATACAAAGAAGTCGTACAGCTCTCTGCGCATCCAATATAATAATGCCTTCAGGGCGCTGATGGGGCTGCCGCCGTGGTGTAGCGCTTCGGGGATGTTTGCGGATGCGCACATAGACGGGTTTGCAGCGATTCTGCGTAAGAGGATTGCGTCCTTTATGTTCCGCGTCGGTGGTGAAACCAACAGCTACCTGCAGCTCTTTGCTAGCCGGATGGACCAGGACTGCTCAATCATGAAGCATTGGAATAGGATTCACATTGAGCACTCAGGGTCAAATCCAAAATATAGGTTGAGGTAGCCTCCATTTCTTTCTTTTTAATTTTGTTTTTAATTTTTATTACTTTCTTTATTTTATTGTAATTTTTATTAATTTTAATTTATGAAGTTTTTATGTTAAAATGTAATTTGAATGTATACTTTTAATCTGTCCCACTGTGTTTAACGTGTTTTCAATGTTTAAATATTTTATAATTTTAATTTTTACTTTTATGATGGTGTGTGTACTTTTTTTTTGTTTTTGTCTTACGACTTTTTATGGTATGGGTGTAAGGCCCGAAATAAACGATTTTATTATTATTATTATTAAAACTGTTCACAATTAATCTCTGTATTTGGACAACCATAAACTAAAAAAGTTTAACTGTGCTACACTGCTCTCAAGACGGTTAGAGGGAAAACATGGTGAGGAAACTCATAATGTACTAGAACCAAAAATTGGAAGAATTGTAACATCTTGGTAGACGCGGGTCCAGCGCGGGTTGATACCGGCAATGGAACCTCGTGGTGGATTAAGATCCCATAAATGACAAAATGTTATACTGACCTATTAGTTAGTCTAGGTTCGTCAAACTCTAGTGTCGAAGGTTGCTGATATACTAGGAACACATATCTGTGTAGGCCACTGTGTTGCCCAGGTCCAGAGCCGATGTACTCAGCAATAGTCTCCCCGGAGTCGACGTCACTTCCAGGAATGTTGCCAACAAACCAATGTAACCAATAGCGTGATGTCGGCGACTCGCGAGATGGCGCGTCGGGGTCTGGAATTTTCGTATATAAATGAAATTGCTAGTAAAAAACTCCCTGGCTTGCGACCTTAGTTTGGTTGATCGCGCTAATCTCATGAACTACTCTTCGTCGTGTCGATGATTCCTTAAAATTAATAATGAGCTTCGACCAAAACTCTACCATATTTACAGCCGTGCTGGTGGCCTCGGACAGGTCCCTTAGAGTGCAGGAATTACACAAGTACAAGTGACGTGTTGGGCTGGTTCGAATTGAAAATAGTTATTTGTGCAACAAGAGAGCAAAGTCGTTTTTTGCTGCGAGTGCTGATTTTGAATCCTGAGCAAGCGAAGGATTCAACGATTGAATCACGAGCGTAGCGAGTGATTCTAAATTTGAATCCTGAGTGTGGCGAGGGATTCAAAGGCACGAGATGCAAAAAACTTTGCTCTCGTGTAACACACATAACTTTTCACTTCAGCAGCGAGAAAACTTTAAGAGATAAAATAATAAACAATCTTTACGCCAGCCACGATATTTTATTCCAGATCTTTTATTTAAATTAAGACGTATTCGGAAATAGCACCCTTGATATTTTATTATTCAAAATATTTACATAACATTATTGAAACTATAATAGTACATTATGATACAAGTGCGGTAAGTTGATCATTACAGCCGAGGCGATATTGCTCGCACGAGCCCGTAGGGCGAGTGCTATTAGAAAGCAGAGGCTGTAATTATCAAACCGCACGTATATCATACGACGTTTTATAACACATTTGTGAGGCAATAAATAACACTCGGACTTTATTAAACGAATAAATTCATTATTATTTGACATCTGTACATCTGTACTTAATAATAATTTCGTGCAGGTCTACGGTAGACTCGATCGAGAGCTAACCTGAATAATAAAACATAAAAAAATAGAGATTTCGAGTCGACAACATAATTATATCCGCAAAATTCGGGTTGAGGAGTATTTTGTAAAATTGTAATGGTTTTCTTTCAAGACAGATCGCAGCCGCCATTTTTGACATCGGTTACCAAGTTGAGAAGTTCGCGCATCAACGTCTTTTGTTTATGGCAAAGGCAAAAAAACAGCCAGTATTACTAATAAAGTAAATTAATACTTTTGTATTTTTGTTATGGATAAATGGTTGTAATTAAATGTCAAAATTAATTAAATTAAAGAATTAAATGTTTTTTATTATGTTTTATCTCTCAAAGTTAATTTTATTCATAAAATGTTGACCACTTTTCTGACATAAAAACTCTTTGCTAAGATTTTTAAAAGTATCGTTCTTTTTAGACGGAACATCTTGATGCGTTTTACATTACCGCACTAGTGCGTAATAAGGTACATTACAGTACTGATTGTGGTGCAGTAAGAGACCTTTTACGAGCAAATGTGTAATAAATAAATATTTACAGGTTAAATAGGTATCAGTTTTATTCGCAGTAAATACTTATTTTCGTTTAAATACAACAATAAGTTAAAAAATCAATAAATTACATTAAAAGACATAATTAACTTTTTGAAAAATTTCTTTACTTAGTAAAAATTTCCGAACGTGTTTCTCTTCGCTGAGGTTGAATTCAAAATCGGAACTTCCAAAAGGGCTGGTCTTTGTGGCTGTATGGGCTTGACTCTTTGCCTATCCTAAAGGAAGAACCAAAAAAAGGGCTGGTCTTTGTCTCTCTCTCTTTCTAATGGCGGGAAAGAGATGGAGTGTAAATGTTTCGAATTGTATGATTAACCCAAGGCTGAATAAGATATTCGCCATGGCTTTCTGATAACAAAAATTAAAAAGTTACTTTGTCTCACTCAGTGAGCAAAATCGCATTTTGCTCACTGTTTCCAGGCAGCAAAACCTTCATTTTTGAGCTACTGAAGTGAAAAATACTTTTTTGTTGGATAGTGAGGACTATCCAACAAAAAAGTATTTTTTCAATTCGAACCAGCCCAACACGTCACTTATATAAATTATCTTGTTAGAATTATGTTGCTATAGAATTATCTTGTTAGAGGTAACAAGATAATTCTATAGCAATAGAAGTTAAGTGTCGGAGATGAAAATACGGGGAGCAGCTAGGTACAGTGGCAGTACTTACCAGCCATCACCAAGGTATAAAACTGATCCGGGGAGGCATCCCACGACACCTGAGGAATATCTTTCACCTCTGTCGGAGTAAGCACATTGCCTTCCTTTACAACCGCTCCGCTCGGATACTGCACCTGTATTTATCGTTAATTATTTGCGACATTTTTTTTTAACATAGGTTCTCCTTTTCATCTTGGGAAGAAGGCGTGAGTTTATATTATGTAGATATGTATGTAAGGCTTAGGCGTCAGCCTTGTTTCGTCAGGTTTGTCTCAAGCACGACTGCTGAACATGAGGTCCGGGTTAGTCAGGGTTGGATTTTTCCATTAAGAATTTCTTAGTACCAGCCACGGGGTGAGGATCGGGGATGACAGGCACATGACAGGCAAGGTGATGTTTATAATAGGAATAGAGAAAGGCAGTCTATGTTAAGTATACCTACTACGATTAGTTAGGTAATTAAGTGGTATTTATGTCTCTGTCTTATACTTTTAGTTTTAGACATTTTTGTTTGCTCAAGTGTCCAAGTGTGCATTCAAGTGTGCATCCAATTATCCAAACAAGTTTAAAAAGATGTATTTAGTACTAAATGAGGCAAGTCTAAAGACGTGATCATTAATAAGCCAGATCGTTCAGTTGGGATCTGTATTTTCTGTAGCTTCCCATTTTTTTTTTGCATAATTAGTTTCGTTAAAAAAAATGCCATACGGACGGCGAGTAATGGGCGACTCGCTGTCCGATCATCCACCATGCCCATGTCGACGGCGGGTCGTGTTTCACGCGCGCTTCTGCCCCGTCCAGATTTCGCACACTATTGCAGTAACTTCGTCAACTTACATCAGAAATCGAAATTCTTGGGCCAGTTTCTACGGAATGTTAATGTTCTTGTGCCGGTGTCGCGGGACTAACGAGCTATTCTGACCTCGGAACGTAAAGGCCTATCTAACAACACCGTGGATTTTAGTCTGTACAAGTCTGACAGTCCCTCCACTCTGAGTGGGAGGACTCATTTGATGATATTACCACGTTAAAAAAAAACAAAAATGTCTTATTTATTAACGGTTTAAAAAAAAAATAACTTACAGTTAAATACTCTGCTGGTGCGACAGGCAACACATCAGGAATAACGCCATTTAGTAAATAGGCATTACAGCAGACCTTTCGACCTGCCACTAGACTATTTACGGACGCTAAAAGTACTATGAAACACAACATAGTCATCTTGATACTTGAATGTTACTAAACGTGTGGAAACACTGAACTTTCTATTTATTCATCTGTATTTGTTTAAATGAATTATCTTTTTTGATGATAAAACAATGATAAGACAAAAATAAGATACCTCCTTAATGCGAAAATAGGTATTGACGCGAATTGTAGCGTGTGAAAAATTTCACACCGCTCATCTGAAAATGCGAGAGTGCGCACGAGATCAGTAGATAAACGAAACCCTTTCATCGCATGACGACGAAAGAATCGTTTGCTCGTACGAATCGTTGCCAATTACGACGACTGTCATCGTCGACGAAACTTTATGGACCTTCGTACACGACGCGACGCAAGTTCCGATACCTCACGACTTTGTTATTGTGATAGTCGGCTGGATACAACGTAAGGCGTTGGCTTGAACGTCGCGTTTCATAATACTATGGCCAACATACGCGACGTTAACGTCCTTTGAACGCGACGTAAAACGCCAGTGGGGTAGCAGCCTAAGACTTGCGTCGCCTTGTTTACGAAGGGGCTAAGTTTGTTCTTATTAGATTTTCAACTCTGACCCCTAAAAAAGCGGTTGGCAATGCGCGGCCAGTCATAGTTTTGTAAACTAACGACATTTTGATAAATAAGGAGAAAATCTTATTTATTTATTAATATTCTGTTTTAATATAAAAATCCTTGTTTGATTTTGCCACTTTGCGGCCCTTTCTTACCAAAAGGTTGCCCACCGCTGCCCTAAAGCATAATCCCGACAAATAAAAATACTTGAGTTAGGCTTTTGGGTCTCATATAAAATAATGAAACAACAAATACAGTGCATACCACTATAATAACCCCTAGAAGACAATTTAGAATCATCTACATACAACACTTTCACTTACATACTCATTAATAATGTTCCAGTCGCATATCGCTTGATATGATACTACCCGACCAAGGTAATGAGACAAACTGCCATACAATTATATCATAACCTTCCCGTTTTTGTGACGTAAACTGGAACTTTGACTTCAATTAGATGCAAAAATACTACATTCGCTTTTTTGTTTTTCCATACAATAAATGCTGTGAATAAAATACAAAAACATTGTGCAACATGGTCTCAGTAGGTATTCAAGAAGCTCAATAGTACTTATTAGTTCCATGATTATCGTCGGCCCAGAGACAAGTTTATCTTATTTTCTTGGTCGGTTTTTGTATTACATAATATTCACAAAATTAATAAAAACAGTTTAATGTTTTATTATTTTAATGATATCGTCGGGGATAGTTCAAATCCGCGTAACTAGCATTGGATAATTCCGCGTATATGACAAATGTAGCCATTTTAAGTTTTTGCGGGCAATTCACGCAAAATCTTGATAGGCTGCCACCGACTTGACACGAGTTCATTTCCACCAATCGGAAGCCAGAAATCGCCAAATAACAACACTGCGTATCTTTCGCGAGCAAGTGTCAACACCGCGTATGTCATTTGGTGACACCTGATAAATGATAACTTTTAAGTAAACTGTGTATTTACTTAAAAGTTATCATTGCCATCATCAGGTAAGTGTAAATGTAATGTTTTTTTTTCATATATTTTAAATTAAAATCACCTCAAAGCCAGAGATTCTCGCTGAAGTCGAAAAGTTCTACGGAGACTTCTATGCTCAAAAAACTTGCCCACCTCAGGCCCACGGCGCGGATGACCAACGGGCCAAACTGACACGCCATCTCACAGACGAGCTTCCCGACATAGACATGGGTGAGGTTGGAATAGCTATGAGACAGCTTCACCAGAACAAAGCTCCGGGGGATGGCGGAATAACCATAGAGCTGCTCAAGGCAGGAGGAATACCTATCTTGACAGAGCTTGTAAAGCTCTTTAATTCCGTCATCCACACTGGCATAACACCTGAGGCATGGCATAGGAGTGTGGTAGTATTATTTTTCAAAAAGGGCGCTAAAGCGCTCCTTAAAAACTACTGACCCTCGAGAACAGCTTATAGATATCTATAAGCTGTTCTCCAGGGTTATTCTAAATCGTCTCGCCCAAAAATTCGATGACTTTCAGCCACCGGAGCAGGCCGGGTTTCGAAAAGGCTACAGCACCGTGGACCACATACACACCCTTAGGCAAGTGATTCAAAAGACCGAGGAGTATAACCAGCCTCTGTGCCTAGCGTATGTGGACTACGAAAAGGCTTTCGATACCGTCGAGACCTGGGCTGTTCTGGAGTCCATGCAGAGATGCCTCATCGACTGCCGCTACGTTGAGATGATGAGGTGTCTGTATAAGGCCGCAACAATGACCGTCCAAGTACAAGAACAAAGCACAAAACCAATCCAACTGCGTCGAGGGGTAAGACAGGGAGACGTCATCTCTCCGAAACTGTTTACAAACGCGTTAGAGGACGTTTTCAAGACGCTTGATTGGAAAGGACGGGGTCTTAATATCAACGGTCAGTAGATCTCACACCTCCGATTTGCGGACGACATTGTCATCATAGCAGAGTCTCTGCAGGAGCTGGAAGAAATGCTGAACAGCCTGAGCGATTCTTCAAGGCGTGTGGGTCTCGGAATGAATCTGGACAAAACCAAACTCATGTTTAATGGTCATGTCACCCCGAGACCTGTAATAGTGAATGGTGCTGCCCTCGAGGTTGTGCAGGAATACATTTACTTAGGCCAAAGTGTACAACTGGGCAGGCACAACTTTGAGAAGGAGGCAGCCAGAAGAATACGCTTGAACTGGGCGGCATTCGGGAAGCTGCGTCATATCTTTGAATCATCGATCCCACAATCCCTTAAAACCAGGGTTTACAACCAGTGTGTCCTTCCCGTAATGACTTACGGAGCCGAAACGTGGACACTTACCACCGGCCTGGTCCACAAATTGAAGGTTGCTCAGCGTGCGATGGAGAGAGCAATGATCGGGGTTTCTCTGGTGGATAGAATTCGTAATGAAGTCATTCGCCAGAGAACCATAGTAATCGACATTGCGCTTAGAATCAGCATTCTGAAGTGGAAGTGGGCCGGCCACGTTTGTAGACAGACAGACGGCAGGTGGAGCAAACATGTGCTGGAGTGGAGACCGCGAATGGGCAAACGTAGTGTACGGACGCTCTGCTGCAAGATGGGTCGATGATTTGAGGAAGGCGGCTGGCAGTGGATGGATGCGGGCTGCCCAGGACCGGGATGGTTGGCGCTCTTTGGGGGAGGCTTACGTTCAGCAGTGGACGGCAATAGGCTGATAATATATACCTTCAGATTGCCATGAATTCTATGACAACTTGCCATACAGAAATACTAATAATTTAGTAATTTAGTTTATAAGAGATTTTTATAAGAGTAATTCAAAGAGATTTTAGAGTCTATGTTAATTTTGTTACATTTATCTAACATTTATTCATTATAAGTAACTTTTGTAAGAGGCAAAATTTTTTCAATAATTTTGTATAGTTTTATTTTTCACATTGAATAATATTTTTGTTAAAATAATGATATTTGTTTCATTTCAAAACCGCGTACTTTCCCCTTAAGTTCCAATGTTATAAGTTTATGGTCAAAGCAAATCCGCGTAATTGTCATAGGGCCTTAATTATTTACTTAAATTGATATATTTTCTACCAAGAGATAGAACACATTACTAATTACTTATAGTGTAAAAATGAGTTTAAAATTAATTAAATTAATAAAGTTATTAAGTTTTAACCTTCCCCTGTAAAACTGGATCTATTGCAGATACGCACACTTTACGTATGGTAGATTCGCGGATTTGCACTATCCCCGACGATATTATTATTGCGTATTGGCGTAAACAGTGTCTTTTATCGATGATAATGTTCAACATTATATTGTTGGAATAGACTGTCATTAGAATAGCCGCAAGTCGCTACCGAATCTCTTTATAGAAATTCAATTTAGACTACCTTCACTCCGCTAAGAAGAACAAATATAATTGGTTACTTTAGGCATAATAATAGTCGGATAACATATTACTTGTGATGAAAAGAAGTTTCATTATAAAATTGCAAATGGTTCACACAAACGAATAATAAAAATGGATAATTGTTATTCTGGATAAAAATATTGATGTTTTAAACAAATAACCAACCTAAAACTTTGATTCATAAAGATAATCTAAAATTGATATATCCATATAAAACCTTTTACAAGTGTTCAGAAATGAAACGCAATGAAAAATATGAATAAAACGATAAATGCTTATTGAATCCAAATACGACTCTTACACTAATAAAGACAAACGCTTCACATACAGACTATAATATTGTCTTACAATGCTATTAGAGAATTCCCAAATCAAGATATGATAAGCGGTGTTCGGTTGTCAGGGCACGGAGGAACATAAAAATGGAGTAACCTTATGACATCTTAGTTATACAAAACGACTGTTTAACCGAATAATTTCATCGTTCGGTAACATTGCAAGAGCCCTAGGATTGTAACGATTAACTTTCAAGTACATTATTCGTATTACCGCCGATTTATACACATACATTGTCGTGTTAACCTTTTGAACGCCAATGTCGGCTATAGCCGACATGAGCAAGCGTGGCCTGTGCGCCAACGACGGCTATACTCGACAAAAAACAGGTCGCAGAAAAATACAAAATAAACCTATTAAATCATTACTTTTATGTATTTTATTGATACACCTTGAAGAAGCTGAATGTCTAAACATTATTTAGTTGCATACAGTAAACAAAAATGCATATTCCTCATTTAAATATTTGATGATAAAAAGTAAAATAATTTATGGTTAAAAAAGGCTTGGCGTACAGGGCATAGGAATACCGATATGGCGTGGCGGTGAAAAGGTTAAACATTTATTCTGTCTGAATTCCTCTTACACTGACGTCGGTTACTTATTTTAGTGAGAAAAAGAAACGTCGTAAGGGGCAGCTGACGTCGGCGAGTGTAGTGCTATTTAGAACACTTTATAGGCTGCGTTTCCACTCAAGCGGAGCGGAGACCGATTCACATCCACATATCTCTCAAGCCAGTGTGATTGGTGAATTGCTCCCCACTCCGCCTCAGTGGGACCGCTGCCTTATTGTATATTTGTACGCACAACCGACGTACGTGACCGATATCAGCGTAGAAGGAATTCAGGCGTTAACTTTAATCAGCGTTTAATTAAATCCTTATAAATGATTACTCCATTTGTTCTATCCTTCATAGTTGTTAGTATTATATCTTTATGAAAGCATGGTGGAAGTCGCTTATTCGCCGAGTTGTTTGTAGAGGAGGGGCACATAGTCGTCCCATTCAGCTTGGTAGAAATTGCCCGCGATGGGGTCGCCCAGGTTGTATTTCTTGGCGAACTTGGCAATAGAGAAACCTCCACGGTTTGCGCCAGACCTGGAAAAATACAGATAAATGTGAACGCTAGGCTTATCGATGATGAAAAAAGGGACAAAGATTAGAAATTGTATTAAACCCAGGCCTAATTGTAATCTAAAACCAAATATTATAAAGAGCTAAACTTTGTAAGGTAATAAATTTGTTTGTAGGAGTAATCTCTGGAGTAACAATTAATTTTGAAAATTCTTCAACATTAGAAAGCTGTGTCAGGTCCGTGCAGGCGCGTGCCTTGTCGCGGGCGTTTAGTTACTCGTATAACATGCAAATATACTCTTTAAATTATTGTACGCTATCTCTCGCTGCAGGGGCTCCTATTTTCCACGTGGAAGTTTTAACTGAACATCGGGGTGCCCAAGAGTTGTTGGTGCCCTTGAAAGTAGACATCGAGGTTCTATTGAGCTTCACACATTTCCGTGCGAGTTTAGGAATTACATAATTTCCTAGGAATAGTATACAATAACGGACATACATTTCTATCAACACGGATACTAACCTGTTGGTAAGCCTAGGCTCATCAAAGTCTAGTTTGCCAGGCTGCTTGTAGACGAGGAACACGTATCTGTGCAGCCCGGTGCCCTGTGGAGGTCCGGAGCCGACGTACTCCGAGAGGGTCTCTCCGCTGGCTATGTTGTTACCGACCACGTTTCCGACCAGCCAGTGGTGCCATTCACGGAACTTCGGCTCTTGTCGGGAAGGTGCGTCGGGGTCTGGAATTTAGAAGTTGTCGATTAGGTACACCAAGATTTTTTATTCGTGCTCAGGTTTTATCTTCAAGTTGCCATGCTATGTGTGTTGTGGAGGTTTATATTAGGTTTGTAAATTATAAACACTTTTTTATACTTTCACGGTCTGGGAGCCGATTCTCGGTTTTAGAGATGGTTTCGAACTCGACAATAAATTCTAATGACGTCATTTTTTCGACATAATTATTTCAAAAGTTGCTATTCATGGGGATGTCAAATTCGCCATTTGTCGAAGGCTAACGTTAGAGTTTAGTAAAATTTGTCGAAAAAATGACGTCATTAGAAATTTTTGTCGAGTTCGACACCATCTCTAAAACCGAGAATTGCCCCTCTGGTTCTAAATGTCACTACGGGATATCTTCCGTGATTAACTATTTGTTTGAGTTCGAAGCGGTTGCAAGCGCACTGATCGTGGGTTGACTGGAGAATGCACAAATCTGTCTACCCTCTTTCTTTTTCGATTTTGAAAATTATGTTTTAATAATTATGCCCCAACGTCTCTCATAGACTGCCTGCCTCCTGCATCTCAGTAATTTCATTATTAAAGTTGATTATACCTTGATTTTGCAATGCCGTCATCAAGTAGTTTGAAGGAGTTAATTCAGGACATTCAACAACACAAGTCATCTGATTACAACTTCAAACGGAACACTTAATGAAATCCGAGTCACTTTGCCTTGAAAATTCCTAACTATTTCAAAACTGGCTTTCATTACCACAAAATGAATAAATGTACACTTGAGAGCAATAAAATCGCACACCCCTTGTAATTTGGTTTATAACTGGTTTTTTCTTAAATCTAAAGATACTGGGTATAAATAATTAGGCAAAATTAAAGAATACAATCTTAGCTTTAAAAAAACACAAAATTAAAATCATTGACGTTCACGTAACTTGCAGAAACCAGCCGTACACCAAATTCCCCAAATTCACCCGATAGCATTGTCACTACTTGTACCCCTTACCCGCTTATCCGCAGGTATACAAGGGTCGGGTTTTTAGGAATTCTAATCAGTTGCATACCCAAGGTCAACGTGATAACATGTCTACTGAAAACATACGGAAAAATATGGATACCACGCCCGCAGAAGCCGCTCAAGTTATTGCCTTGCTCGAAGCAGGCCTTAATCAAAAGAAGTTGCTCGACGACTAAATTTGAGCAGCTACTCTGTTCGTCGTGTGTACCAGAGGTTTCAAGAGACCGGTGGCTACATTCGGCGACCAGGATCTGGCCGGTGACGAAGAACATCAGAGCGTGATGACCGCTTTCTTGTGTCGAGGTCTTTAAGAAATCGGCAACAGAATGCGGTTCAACTGGGACCAGAGCTTCGAGAAGTTCGCAATGTCAGCATAAGTCGGTGGACAGTCAGAAGAAGACTTGGTGAAGCAGGACCGACTTCACATCGCCCAGCAAATGGTCCTAAATTGACCACAGCTCACCGACAAGCCCGACTACAATTTGCCTGGGAACATTTAAATTGGACGTATGACTAAAGGCGGTCTGTTATGTTCTCTGATGAGTGCAGAATGACACTACATGGTCACGATGGATGCTCTAGGGTCTACAGAGTGTCATCAGAATGATTTTCTCAATGCTGCATAAGTGAAAGAACGTGTGGCTTTTGGCGGTGGATTGTGTATGTTTTAGGGTGGCATAATGTTGGTCACTAAAACTGACATTGTATTCATCACTGGAGCGAATACCGGCCCAAGATCGAGAGGTTTGACGGCTGCACGATACGTTGAAGAAGTGCTCGAAGGACATGTGAGGCCGCTTGCGTGGCTTATGGGAGAAGATTTTCTCTAAATGCACGACAACGCGAGACCGCATGTCGCTAGAACAGTTTGCGACTACATGGAAGACGTTGGAATCACCGCGATGGGGTGGCCAGCTCGTAGTCCTGATCTCAATCCGATTGAGCATGTCTGGGATGAGTTAAAAAGAAGAGTTCGAGCAGAAAGCCCTGCTCCTACGCGCCTCCGAGAGCTTCAACTTGCCAATGAAGACGAGTGGAACCCTATACCGCAAGATTTCATGGTACAATTAATTCGGTTCATGAAAAACCGATTAAGAGCTGTAATTAAGGATAGGGGAAGGAAAATACAGCAAATACACCTTATTAAAAAACAATTTGATCAAGAATTTTGAGTTTGATTTTCATTTTATCTTAAGCGAAATTGAGTAAATTTACCCGTTTGTTGGGTTTTGTGCCATAAATCCTCTTATGGGTATTTTTAACACTGGTATTTGATATCATTAGAAAGGTAAATAAGTAGACTTTCAATTGGTGTATGTGTTTTTTTAAATATTTATTCAGATTCATGAAAAATAACTGCCTTTACAAAAAAAGTCAAGGTGTGCGATTTTATTGCTCTCAAGTGTATTTTCGGCTATAACTCCGTCGTGTATAAGACAGATTTGCAAAATTCTTATTTTGTAGTTTTTTATCAAATGGTCCCAGAAAAAAAAAGCATTAATGTGTACCTATTATTTAATATAAACAACATGATCTGCATTATAATCTATAATGCAGAACAGTTACAATTTTCATTAATTGCTATAGGTAGGTTGCTGAATAATATTTATTGAATGATGAAATCAAACGAGATTGTTATCGTGAGGTGTTTTTTAATTAAACTAATTACGTATTTTAATAATACAATTTGTTTATATACGTTGCCGTTTAATTTTAATTGATACGACTTGATAAAGCATTCAATAGTTTTAAAAATTTTGATATGAGAAAGATCCGTGGTTTGATGCACATTTGTTGCATTTACTGCAATGGCGGTAAGGTTGGGGGGGCAAGGGCTGGGCGATCGACTATGTGTTTTAGGTTCGATTCCCGTACAGAACAATTATTTGTATAACCCACAAGTACTTGTTCCGGATCTGGCTGTTTGTGCTAACGAATTTAAGTTATTTTCAATGCACCAACGACAGAGGATTAAACTTTAGTCTGGACTCTAGAGCAAGGAAAAAAAATATTGCAGAAAAAAAAAACATTTTCTTTTTAGTTTTTTGTATTTAATTAACTTTGGTTGTTTTAATTTTAGATAATTTCCAATCAATACCGTGACGTTCTTTACATCCGTTAAGCTTGACAAAGTATATTTACAAAACATTAGCTTTCTGCATAATAGTAAAAAATTAAAAGTGTTTATCTAAAATATTTTACGGGTTTGACCGCGGCTAATTTGTTTTCATTCAAGATTATCTACTTTTTTATGGTAAAAAACCATAAAAAAAGTAGACACGTTTTTAAAAATAATCCATAGTTTATCAACATACTACTCTGTAATGTTTTGCTGCCTATTGGTCATTCCCAAAAAGGGACGAAAAGAACCAAAAAAAAATGTCTATGGTCATTTATGTGACACAAAAAGAAACAGTGGGGTGTCCTCGGAATTACTAACTACCTTCATGGTGGAATTAAACTTAAAAGCAGTCTACATAACATTTCATTTTCTTTGAACAAAGTTGCATACAATTTGCAGCTTGTATACAAGTAACTTGTTTAAGGAAAACGCGACTGATTCCTCCCTCCCAGGGGAGGGCAGGAGGGACAGTCATACTTGTACTTACTAAAATCCCCGGTGCTCTTCAATTAGCTCTTTACGTTCAGGAGTCACTGTAGCCGTTTGGTCCCCGGCAGAAACGCGCCTATAAGGTGAATCAATACTAACCAGTCATAGCGACGGTGTAGAACTGGTCAGGAGAGGCATCCCACTGTACTGAAGGGATGTCTTTCACCACGGTTGGAGTCAGGACGTTGCCTTCATTCACTACCGCGCCACTGGGGTACTTGACCTGTAATCATGATGGAAAATGATGAATAAAATCTTCACTTTGGCTTCAACCATTCCATATGGCTTATTTTTTGTGCATCAGAAAATATTGCATCAATTTGGGTATTTTTGAGGTCTGGATCTATCTTCTAAAAATGAAATTGATAAGAGTATGCTTTTTTTTTTCAACTCACAATTTATTGTATTATTTTTAATCATACTCATACGCATGTGCTTTCTCATTAAAAAAATTAAATGGTTATTGCGGTAGAATTCATCGTAATAATACCTAACTAACTCGTATACAAGTCTGTTTGAAAAGCCGTTGTCATTATATCCGGAAAAATCTAGATATTGTTAATACATCATTTGGCTTTATCGACGGTTGTTTTGTGCTCTTAGATATCGTCATATCTAAGTGCACAATTGGGATAATGGAGTTAATTCGCCACATAGACTTTGTAAACACATTCATTTCACTAATGTGGTGAGAATTAGATAATTCAGTACCTAAATTATGTACAGTCAGCTTCAACTGTGGCTTCAGAGAAATCTCACCCCTTTTTGTAGTGATTTCACTAACAAAAGGGGAGAGTTTTCTCTGAAGCTCATCTGAAGGATACCTCAGCTTCCTAACTATATTATAATTGCGCATGTTTATTAGGATGGATGGATGGATGTTTGTTACTCTTCCACACAAAGAGTACTGAACGGATTATACACAGTCGGGTCATAAGTTCTGTCACATAGGCAAAATTTCGAATTTAGAATGCAAGTCGAAGAAATATGATGGGCATTCGAAAATTGAACATTTATAGAATATAAAAACAAAGGGATTCTGGAATTTCCTTCATTTTCTAAAATGGAGTGGACACGCAAAGAAGACAGAGTCGCAGTAATTGCATTGCATCGTTGCGGTCACGAGCCAACTGAGATTTTCAAACTGCTCAAAAATTTGAAAATTCCAGTTAGATTTATTTATCGTACGATCAAACGATTCAGGGAAGATTCAAGATTAGAAGACAAAGAAAGGAGCGGTCGACCTGGAACTGTTCGGACTCCAGCGGTCATCTAAGCAGTGAAGGCGCGATTCCAACGAAATCCAGTCCGCAAGCAAAAAATGTTGGCTCTGCAAATGGGACTAAGCAGAACTACTGTTAAAAGGGTGTTGAATGAAGATCTTGGACTGCGTGCTTACAGAAAAAAGACAGCACATCTTCTTAACGCGCGTCTGAAGAAAATCAGACTCGATAGATCCCGAGTGTTGTTCAAGCGGTACGCTGGAAAAAAATACCGCGAGATACTCTTTTCGGATGAAAAAAATTTTAATGTTGAGGAGAGTTTCAAATAACAAAATAATAAAGTGTATGCACACTCTAATGAAGAAGCGAGCAGACGTGTGCCACGTGTTCAGCGTGGTCATCATCCTTCGGCATTCATGGTTTGGCTTGGGGTGTCCTATTTGGGTCCAACAGAGGTGCTTTTTTGTGAAAAAGGAGTGAAAACCAGTGCTCTCGTATATCAAAACACAGTCCTAACAATCATTGTGGATCCCCTTTCAAAAACAATGTTCAAAAACAGGCACTGGGTATTCCAGCAGGATTCTGCGTCGACTCATAAGGCGAAAAGTACCCAAAACTGGCTCACGACCCGTGGAATCGACTTTATCAGGCATGAGGATTGGGCTTCCTCCGGCCCAGACTTGAATCCCTTGGATTACAAAATATGGCAGCGCTTAGAGGAGAAGGTTTGCGCTAAACCCCATCGCAATTTGGAGTCACTTAAAGCATCCCTAATTAAAGCAGTCGCCGATATTGACATGAACGTCGTGCGTGCTTCGATTGATGACTGGCCTTGCAGATTGAAGAGTTGTATCGAAGCTCGAGGAGGACATTTCGAATAATTTTAATGTAAAGATATTTTTACGAACGAAAAATTGAGCTGCGAGCAGGGTTTGAACCTGCGTCTTCTGGATAGGTACTCCAGACGCCTTAACCAATTAGGCCACCGCAACCACTACACTCGTAGCTAAATTTCTCGTTCGCTTTGTTTTTGAAACGTTGTTTACACGTTTACACGTTGCGCCATCTATTGGTAATGTTTCAAACTACTTACCAATCAACATGTCTGATATTGCAATCAAATCAATGTTGTATTAAATAACGACTTCTAAACTAAATTTATATTTTTATACGCAATAACGCCTGCGTCGCGTCTTCGCAAAGATATTTTTACGAACGAAAAATTGAGCTGCGAGCAGGGTTTGAACCTGCGTCTTCTGGATAAACCCTGCTCGCAGCTCAATTTTTCGTTCGTAAAAATATCTTTGCGAAGACGCGACGCAGGCGTTATTGCGTATAAAAATATAAATTTAATTTTAATGTAGTTTAAATCTGTATTTTATACCCTTTCATTTGATATATAAATGGTTGTAGTACGTAACTTATTGTGTCATTTATTTAACTTTCCACTTGTGACAAAACTTATGACCAGACTGTGTATGTATTTTGGGACACAGATAGTTTATTATCTGGATTAGCTGTTACCCCCGTTGTTCGGCTCCTCTTGGTCGTAGCATGATATGATATAGCATTTAGCGTGGCTCTATAAATATACTATCCAACACAAAAATACTTTTTTAATTTGAACCAATTTGTTCCTGAGTTTAGCGCGTTCAACCAAACAGTCTTCAGCTGTATAATATTAGCATATTAACTCATCCCTGAGGTTTCATTAAGTTCCCGAAGTTTAATTTTCGAGTAACAAGCGAGTGATGCCGCTGACAAGTCATTCACATTAGCTTAAAAGGTGGTTATCTATGCCCGATAAAGTCTGCATTTTTTTGTTATCATGACATGTTTTTATTTAACTTTCGGATTTGGACTTATCAACACAATATTTTTATGTAATATGTACTTACTCGTTTTATATTACATAAAAAGATGTATGTATGTTATGTATTTAACGGCCGGATAGTTGCGTTAAAATATTTTCATTCTTCTCAATTTCTTAAAGGAAAAGGACAATGGGTACTTTAGTCCAAAAGGTGATTTTTCAAAGATCACTTTTTTTGGGCCTTTTCTGAAAGAGCCGGCCAGCGAAAAAAAATGGTTCCAATGGGTAGTACTAGTCATTTGGAGCAATAGTTACTATGGCACCAAAGTTGTAGGATTGCTTTTGGCCAAGTTATACTTTCAGAAAAGGCCCAAAAATGTATGGAACGTGAATGATCTCCTTTCTTAGATTACATCTCGAAACCTACAGATCTTGGAAAATTCTGTAACCATGATCAACCTTGATTAAATAAACAAGAACTCATTAAGTGCAGTTGCACATTAGATCGTAGTACATCAAGTACGTCATATCCGGTGATCGCTGATGACATTTCATTTTGCTACCCTAGTAGGTGTTTGCTTTTGTAAATTGCGTGTTCAATTTATCATGTTATATTGAGATAATGATGCGTTGTTATGCCTTAACGTATTGTTACTAGACTATCTTCGCTAACAAGGTTAGGTATGGCTACAAATTACTACTTATTTCTATTTTTTTGTATATAATTTCTTGTGGGCTGTTCTCCTATAAGTTAGTTTTTTTTTCAGGGATTCTATCAGAAATAGATTATTGTATACACATACTTATTTGTTCAAACTAAAGTTACTACTACAGCAGCTAGTGCAGTTTGTAGACAAAATCAGCACTTTTCTATGAAAAAAAAAAACATGTCATTTACTTTAGCCTGAGATAGGCTTTGATGTTAGAGAATTTTGAATCAGGAAACGCTTTCAAACGAATTACTCTGACTACGACGTAAAATTACTATTTTTTTAATATTTATGATATTATAATATTTGCAAAAATAACATCAGTACGGGAACAATACCTAATTTCTTTGTTAAAACTTGTTGTCGAAATTAATAATTTAGTATTTCATTATAATGTGTTAAACAGCCTGGCTGCCAGTGCGGAAGAACTCGACAAAAAATGAAATAATTACGTCAAAAATTTGGAATAGCTATGACGAAAAAATATTTAAAGCAAGCGATGAGCGGCGTATTTACGTAACTTCAAAATGCCGATGATTATTTATTTTGATAATGTATTAGTGTCGATTCTGTTAATTACTCTGTCAAGCAAATTCACAAACATAGCATTTAGCAATAATTTCCTAATTTCAAGTGCGTAATACGCAACTGTGTGTATTTTATATTCATAATGGATCTTTATTTATTTACCTATTTCCGTGGTTTACTCTAACAGTCTTGACGAGAACGTCACCTAGCGGAAGAGTCAAGACAATAGAATTACCAGATTTCCTGTCAAAATGCCGTCATACCTATGTGTCGGCTTTAATCGAGTTAGCTTCAAGTGCTACTTGCTAATCGACCATCCAGTGCGAAACAACGACTATAGTCCACGCCATATAAGCCTGGAATAAAGGTCATTGATCCTAATAACGCATCGTTAGAATTCCATTATACCATCGTTCGAATTTCAAAATAAAATGTAAGGTCACGGTCGCCTCTTACCACGATTCGTTTATTTTGATCGTGGTACGACACTTTCTTTACATTTTTTCGAATGGTTTTGAAATCTATACGAATATTATAAAGCTGAAGAGTTTGTTTGTTTGTTAGTTTGTTTGTTCGTTTGTTTGTTTGAACGCGCTAATCTCAGGATCTACTGGTTGGAATTGAAAAATTCTTTTTGTGTTGGATAGTCCATTTATCGAGGAAGGCTATAGGCTATATAACATCACGCTATCACCTATAGGAGCGGAGCAGTAATGAGAAATGTTTCAAAATCGGGAAAATGTAACCATTTTTTAGAGCTTCCGTTGCGTGCGCTGCGTAAACGGTTAGAGTTTCGCAAAAATTATGTACTACGGAATTATTCCTCATAAAATCTACTAAAATAAAGTCCGCGAGGGCATATATCTATCTTTAAAGGTTAAGTCACTATAACCATTTTTATGGAAACCAAATTTGTTTTTAAGTAATGCATTATTTGCGAAGGTGTTTTCATTAACATGATATTAATCCTTATCCGTATAAATATGCTAATCAGCACAAGCATTTCATTTTGAACGAAATTGCCCTTTACATCATTTGATTTCAATGAATATCTTAGGAGATATCACAGTTTCAAAATAATACCGCGACAAAATAATGACGGGCTGGGTAATATGTCACAATTGCGTCTATAAAATCCCTCTTTAGGCCGGTCAATATCGACATCCAACATTGCAAACGCGCAATGTAACTACCATTTTGTTATAATTTGCAACCCTGAAAACCCTGTGCTGCCAATTCAGTAGTTTTTGCGTGTGTATCTCATGAACCGTGATAGCTATAGATTTGAAATTTTCACAGGTGATGTACTTCTGTTGCTGCTATAACAAAACATACTAAAAGCCAGAATACAATAAATATTACGGGGGGCTCTCATTGGTCGCGGGACTTATTTCATTACCGTGACCCCGGAACATAAAGGGCTATTGAAGGACACCATGGATTTTAGTCAGTACAAGTCTGACAGTCCCTCCCAGCGCGGGGTGGGAGGACTCATGTCATGATTTTACCACGTAAAAAAAAGGGGCCTCCCTTTTTTTTTACGTCCCTTACAAAAAACGTGATTTTGTTGCTGGTTTTTGTAGATGTTATGAAGTAATGTAATGTTTCGGAGGCTGTTTCTCACGAAACGTGATAGTTAGATAGTTTAAATTTTCACAGATGATGTGTGTCTATTGCCGCTATAACAACAACCTATAAAAGAATCGTAGTTACATGCGCGTTTGCAATGTTTGGTTTTTTATGTGGATATTGACCGGCCTACTTTGAGGATCGTTTGGAAAGGCTACGGGCTGCGTCCTCACCTTCAGTCTGACGCAGTCCTACCGGTTTTCGTTTCGGGAGGTACCTCAAGATTCAGTGGCATGTAAGGGGAATGAATGAAGACATCGTCTACCTCTCGCCCCAGCCACAACTGAAGATGCCCACGACATCGGAAATCGCGCTCTTCAAGGGAACTGATGGAGACGCGACCATAGGACCAAACGCCTAACATGACGCGGGTGAAACCGCGGGCAGAAGCTAGTATTGGAATACATTGGTACACGGGGGTCAACGAATTTTATTCCACACTTATTTGGCTCAAACTATAGCGACTTTTAAAACTTACTTTATCAATTGATGTTGTTTAAAAACCGGCACCATTGTTAATCAAATTCTTTTCTGCATTTAAGATTTTTTACAATTAACCCATACAATATGGTCATTGTCCTTTAATGTAACCTTTGGAAATGCGTAACTGTATTTGAACCTGGTTACGGCTAGCGTCTTTTCAAACTTAATTTATCAATTGATGTTGTTTAAAAACCGGGACCATTGTGAATCAAATTCTTTTCTGCATTTAATATTTTTTATACCTAAGTAACCCATACAATATGGTATTATGGTCATTGTCCTTTAATTTAACCAGTGCCTATGGAAATGCATACCTGTATTTCTGACTGACATTTATAACCGGTTTGATAACAAAATAGGTCAGAAGAACTTGCCCATACAATTAATTGTTTTCGTTAACTTACTTCACATTGCTTTTGTTCGAAAATTACCGGATTAAGTTTTTTTTTGCATAGCCTTAATCTAGCCCAGAAGAAAGATGAGATTTAAGATAGAGATTTTGAACTCAAAAATGGACCAGGAGAAAAAAAAAGCGAGGTAGGTCAAACATAAATTATGTAAGTAAGTATTAACATTTTTGATTGTGACTGTACCTCATCTGTACCTAAACTTTTTTTTAAAATCTCTAGGAATAAGCGGAACAGCAACATAACATAAGTAAATAAGGTAATCTGGGTGACTGGGTCATAATCAGCTATCGACAGACGGCCTCAACAAAACTTTCTCAAAAAGTAGGTGGATATGTTTAACAATTTTATATTATGCAGTATCTACCAGAAAAATGGGATGTACATCGGTAGAAATCCCAATTAAATAACTTAAATATAAAGTACACTTACAGCTGGACTGGAGTTGACCCATAAAAAAGCTTTAAACCTATGTTCAAGGCAAAATCTGTGTAAATTAAAACTGAATCAAACTTATAGTTTTTAATGTCTGAATTCAAACAAAACTTCGATAAATATAATCAAAAAGGTTTTAATACTTACGGTAGCCAAAGCACTGGGCGCCTTAGACACGACATCAGGCACCACCTGGTTCGCTTCAAAACTCTTCGCAACCGTCGACATGGCTCTCGCAAACACCCTAAAATTGACCATAGTGCCGTCTGCTATTAACAAAACAATCGCACATCTCAATATTCGCGCCATCTTTAAAAATGGAACAGGACATAAACAAAGAAAAGTTTTTTTTTATTTTGAGTGTAGGCGACGGACAATGACTGCGTGCGGCGAGAGACTGGCCTCTGCGGTGTTACCTACTGGCTACTAGTTATATAAACTGCTAGTCTAACGACAAGTTTCAATATAATGATGGATGGTGGGGTACTGGTGAGAAAAGAAACGTTTTCATTCTTCAAGTTTTTAATCTAAAAGTGATATATTGGTAGTGTTGGAAGAAGTGTGATTGTGAAGTAGGTCGTTTTGGGCCTGATAAAATAAACCATCAATTTTGATAAAATTCCCATGAATATGGTAAAATTTGTCTATTTTTATTTTATTTTTTTTTCACTTTTATTAAACTAGTACGCTAGTTGATAGCAAAATTACTTGAATAAAACGATTTTACATTTGTTTAGGTGCTTCAAAGTAGACAAAAAACATGCTTAAAAAAGTTTAATATACCCTGAATATGCAGAGAAAATCTACTGTTAATTTTAATTTATATTACAAGACACACCCAATTGTATTAGTAAAAGAATGTAATAACTAACATAACACTTTTTCAAACACTTCTGTAACCAACTGTACCCACACTCAATTGACAAACATGGAGTAAAATTCCTATTAGTGCGATGTGAGAGTGTACCTTTCCATGGAAAATGTATGGAAGTCAACATCATTGTCATGGACTACCTGAACATAAACTAAGTTGTAGCTCTCATCATTCATGGACATCTACATACCTATATCCATAGAGTCAAAACATTGATACAAGCAGTGGACAGCAATAAAAGGGTTAATTTACTGTGCCATGAAATTACTATGCTAGCCTACTGATTTTTACTGATATTTTAAACAAGTAAATTATTACTACAACAGAACCTCAGTACTTCTAGACTTCAAGGAATCAGTTGCAGTACTATTCATGAGTTTGATTTTCGAAGTTGGCATGGATGGGCCCATTCTAAATCTATGAAGAATAGAAACAAAAAAAAAATAACAAAAGAGTCTAAAGAAAGTATGATGAAAACTTTTTGATTTATAAAAAAAAATTATATTTCCAGCCACACTTTAAAAATGTTGACTTTCAAGAAAAATCACATTCAATAAGATTAGACAAAACAATTACTGTGCTAAGGCCACATACTGTGCTGCAACAAAACCACAGGCAAGTTGTGCATTTTGCCATCCACACTTTATTATTACCTAAGTATATTTAACTGATACTAACTTGTAAAATTTTCAAGTCAAGAAAAAAAAACATGGTTTTTTATTGCTCTTTTTATTTTAATAATCAGCTATTTTTTTGTAACATTTTTGACCTGCAATCTGTACTTTCCAAGTGCCAGTTGACAGATACAAGCCATTGAATACACATTCTTAATTTAAAATGCAAAAATACAGACTGTATTTTGAGATGTTTAAATTAAAGAAAATTAATTTATTTTAATTAATGAATATTAGGGGGTAGAATAATATACCTAGGTTTGTATTTTTTTTTCTAATTTGTTTATCTGCCAGAAAAAAATAACAGTACTACAGTAGTATTTAGATATTCATGCTTATTATTCTGTACTTGCATTTTTTTTTGTGAACTGGAGGTCATTGTACTCAGATCACACTTCGAAAATTTCATAAAATTGATTTGCTTTTTTTTCATTTACTGACACTTAAAAAGATATTTTGCAGGAATTCAAGTTTCGTGTGCATGAATTAAATTGATAGCTGATTGATTATTGGTTAGACCGTGGACGAGTTGTTGATGCCTTAGTTCATTTCATTTGCACGATATCGTGTTTCAGAGTAACTATAAACGTTTAATTCTATTGAATTAGTGCCAATAGTGCTCTGATCGTTACTACAGACGCTCTGTATTACGTAACTTAACTGAATAAATAAATCTAAAACTACACAATGAAGCCGGCGGCATGCAATCAAAATATTTTGTCCTATTAGAACTAATAATGTTTTGTGTAGTGAGAATAAATGTAATTAGATAATAGAACATATGGAAAAGTTGGTGCACATCTTACCTGGGTGTGAATATAAAAAAGTCAGCGAAGTGTGGACGAAAACCAAAAAATAAACTTCGGAACTCGATAAACACGTAGTTATCACGTTGCCGGTCCGCCAATAATATCAGTGCTGCCAGAATAGAATAGTCCACTTAGTCCAATTCCAAGTCCAAAAATTAAATCATTTTATGAATTTAATTAACGCAGTAGGATAGGAATAGGAAGAATATAAAATGTACATACTAGATATCAGTCACGCTATCTCGTCAAGCTTTGGCCCTTTATGTTCTTGTCAGATTGCTAACAGCTCTTTGAAGCGCGTGTGGAACACAATACTACACGCCGTAAACCCGGGCATGGCCCATGATCGGACGGCGTCGCCGTCGGCGAGTTATGACCCATTCATAAACATATTCATTACTCGCCATGCGTACCAAGGGCGGATCCAGCTTTTACATCAGGGGGGGGTCACCATGTCGCAGACAGCTTATCTCTGTAGCTAGCTATACTTTTTTTATCGTGGTAAAATCATCAAATGAGTCCTCCCACCCAGGGCAGAGGGGGAGGAACTGTCAGACTTGTACTGACTAAAAGCCCTTTATGTTCCGGGGTCATGGTAATGATATAAGTCCCGCGACCCCGGCAGGCTTCGGCCCTCTAAAGGGGGGCCCGGTCATCATGCTGACACTCTTTGAGGGGCGCGTGGGACACGTGTGTGTGAACGTGTCGTGGACCATGGTCATGGTCCATGGCCGGCCGGCGAGTCACCCATTACCTCCTTGCCGTCTGTATGCCCGCGCCTATGGTGGCCAGAGACCGTCTGCCGACGTCCATCGCCGTGGGCGTCTACCACTGTGGCTGGGGTGGAGGGTGGACGCTGTTTTCTCCCTCACGCGGCCCGTTTCCTCCGTCGCGAGCATGACTGCTTGGCAGAAGGAGGCGACCGCTTCACATTCCCTGTCCCCCCGCAGCATGAGAGGTTTCCGCCTATCGGCGTCGTGAGGACACGGCGGCGGCGGTGCTCTGATAAAGCGGGGCAGTCCTACACCGTATGCTCCACCATGTCCTCCGGGCGATCCTCACAGTGGTGACACCCAGGCGTTTCTTCCTTCCCCATTCGATACAGGTACCTCCCGAAACTTTCGTGTCCGGTGAGGACCTACGTCATGCGCTAGGTCAGGACGTCCCTCGTGACGCCTGTTTAGCCACTCCTCAAAGCAGGGTCTTACCGCCTGCGAAGTGCCCGAGATATAGCTATACTTAATATTTTAAAGGAACGCGAAAGTGTGTTTGTCAATTTTCACGTTGAAACTGCTAACTCTCTCGATACTCTAAACTCGATTACATTGGTCCACCACAGCACCGAAGTTACCTTGTCGCGGATAGAGTTACCGGAAAATCTAGTAAATAATAATATTTGTAAACAATATTTACTTGTTATGCAAGGCTGTAAAGATGTTTTTTGGCGCGAGTAGGCCTGCTCAGTTTTTAATTCAATTAGAATTAAAAACTGAGCAGGCGGAGGCCTCTTCGCTCGCGGTTTCAAATATAGAGTCCTGAGCGTAGCGAAGTTTTCAAAGGTACCAGAGGCAGAATAACTTTGCTGCCGAGCGCATTTCTTCGCTCTGTAGTGAGGTGAAAAGTCGTGTGTTGCACTCGGCAGCAAAGTTATTCTGCGTCTCGTACCTTTGAAAACTTCGCTACACTCAAGATTCTACATTTGAATCACTCGCAATTGCAGTGGCTACCTATGACCCAGCCTACCGCCCAGGGGGGGGTCATGACCCCCATGACCCCCCCCCTGGATCCGCCACTGATGCGTACCCATGCATTTTTATGTCGCCGATGTCGCTTACATACGTCGCTTTTTTTATGTGTTAAAGTTTTGTCTTGCTTCTGCAAAATAATGACGGTTTAAGTATTTTTCAATGATTCTCAGTTTTGTAGTAACCCAATAACAGAGAAAATCATCAGCATTTGATCACATTATAACACATCATCATTACAACTTTTTTATTTCATGTTATTTTTGGTACATTATTTAGTAAATATTCGGCATTGGCAATGATTTTGCAAATGTCAATAACGTCATGCCTCGATGTTAAAAGCTTCTCTTTTCTGTGTATTTATTTTCTTGTGATTTAATGTTGTAAAGTGTTTAAAAGTCTTTCAAATTAATTTTTATCCTAAAAGTTTATGTACCCGTCCATAAAAATGACATAAACTGTTTAAAATGCTACTCGGTGACATCGAACTAACCAAACGCTTGTTGGTTATTGCTGTTGTTCTGGGAATTATTTTGGTTTTAAAAGAATACGTATTTGTTTATCCACTATGACTCAACACAAAGTAGCTTATTTTTATAATGCCGACGTGGGGAACTTCCACTACGGGCCGGGACACCCGATGAAACCCCATAGATTGTCAGTAACGCATAGTTTGGTGTTGAACTATGGCCTGCATAAAAAGATGCAAATATACAAGCCCTACCGCGCCAGTGCTCATGACATGTGTCGCTTCCACAGTGAGGACTACATTGAATTCTTGCAAAATGTAACACCTCAAAATATACAAAGTAAGTAAACAAAATTAAAAGTTGTCTACTATCATTATAGTATTTTTGGTTATTATCAACAGACTGTTAAAGTGCTCTACAGATTTATGTTGGATGACATTTGTGTAAGCATGCAGTGTTTGCTTAAAACATTCAAATCAATGATATAGATCAATACCTACACGTATTTCAAAATTCTAATGTAGGTAAAGCTGCTTATTAATATGCAGTTATAGAGAATAATAGACAATAATGTTAAAAAAATCTGTAAATGAAAATAAATAAAAAAGGAAAAACATAATGTAAAGAAAAAAGAAAACATATGACAAAAAACATTTCATAGAATCATTGTCTTGCTCCTCTTATCCCAATAAATGGGATTTTATATGATCTTCTTTTTACTTCTCTGCATATGTTTGGATTTATCTTGATCTTATGTACTTTATCTTGATCTTATGAACTTTATCTTGATCTTATGTACTTTATCTTGCATAAAGTGTACCATAACGGGCAGTTAAAAGGACAATCTGCACAAAAACCTTTTTTTGTTTCAGGTTATTCCAAAGACTTACTCCACTACAATGTTGGAGACGACTGTCCTGTCTTCGAAGGCCTGTTTGACTTCTGTTCAATGTACACAGGAGCTTCACTGGAGGGTGCCATGAAGCTCAACAACAATGCTTGTGATATTGCTATCAATTGGTCCGGTGGCCTGCATCATGCTAAGAAGTTTGAGCCTTCAGGTACAGAATTGAAACGCCTACATTACTTGCATACATAAACTCACACATTCCTCCCATGGGTATAAGCAGAAACTATAGAGCGCCACCTGCTACAATCCTGACAAACATTTATGCCTGATCCGCAAACATACGTCTCGTCATACACTCACATTGATTGAGAGTACTATCATCCCGCTTTTCTGAATTTCTGGAATCGCAATGAAAGTGTGAAAAGTGTCTTCTAGAATTGTTCCTTTCATTCTAGAATTCTTCAATTGTAAAGCATGAGTGAAGTTGATATTTATGGTTTTGCTAGCTCACTAGATTAGAATTTTTATAAATCACTTGATAGAAGCCTATCGGCATCAAATTAATATATACTCTTGATCATTGCGGAGGAGATAGTGAAGGGAATATAAATCATTTTCCTAAAGTTGATGAAGATCTCAGCAGTTGTATTATGAAATAACTTAGTCTTGTAACTAAACATACTTAGTAGAAATTACATCATTTATTTTTCCCCATTTTTTGTTTGGTTTCAACCTCATAATCACGTCATGTTCTTTTCCAGGATTCTGTTACGTAAACGACATAGTTATAGCCATTCTAGAGCTTCTCAAATACCATCCACGAGTTCTGTACATAGACATTGATGTCCATCACGGAGATGGAGTTCAAGAGGCTTTCTACCTCACCGACAGGGTGATGACAGTCAGTTTCCATAAGTATGGGAACTACTTCTTTCCTGGAACTGGTGATATGTACGAGATTGGTGCTGAAAGTGGGAGGTACTACTCCGTCAATGTACCGTTGAAAGAGGGTATTGATGATCAGAGTTATGTCCAGGTTTGTTACTATTATATTACTTTCTTTTTTGTAGCTGGTGTTTGTACGTTTTAATGAATGCCCTCTTTGACTCAATATAGCCCAGAAGCAAAGATGGAGCAAGTTCATACAGAAGGAACTGGAAAACCAATGGAACACAGTAAAAAATGGTTGTTGCTAAACTCCGATACGATAGTGCGTGCCAGTCCGGTACCCTCACTTCCCTGTGTTTCCACCCCCGCTGCTAGACTCTGCTATTAGCTATAGTGTGATGTTTTATAGCCTATAGGCTTCTAACATAAATGGACAAACACAAAAACGCGCTAATCTCAGAAACAGAATGAATAATTCATTTTATTCCTGAGATTAGTGCTTTTAATCACCCAGAGAAACGTCATCTTTATAATATTACTAGCTGACCCGGCAAACATTGTTTTGCCATATAAATTATTTTTACACGTAGGGGTATGAAAAATAGATGTTGGCCGATTCTCATAGATACCGGATAAGCACAAAAAATTTCATCAAAATCGGTCAAGCCGTTTCGGAGGAGTATGGCAACGAAAACTGTGACACGAGAATTTTATATATTAGAAGTATATGGATTGTATATTTAGTACTGTAGCCATTAAAACTCAATAAAGTAATCCTATCAGTCTGCCATCTCACAGAACCAGAAACATTCCCACATGCACATCTCATTACATCTTTGTTCCTTTCATCTCAATTCCAGGTGTTCAAACCGGTAATCTCGAATGTAATGGAGTTCTACCGTCCCACGGCGATCGTGCTACAGTGCGGCGCCGACTCGCTGGCGGGCGACCGACTGGGCTGCTTCTCACTGTCCACACGAGGACATGGCGAGTGCGTGAAGTTCGTTAAGAACTTGAATGTGCCCACACTGGTTGTGGGTGGCGGAGGGTGAGTTAGAAAGAAGATCTAGCTAGTAGATATTTCATAAGCATGCCTCGCGAACTGTAAAGCTTTTTGTGGAAAGAAAATATCGATTGTGATTAAGATCTGATTGTGTTCTCTGAGGAAATGGCTGATTTCTATGAAATTGACTATTTTCCCATGTAACTTTACTTCTACTGAGCCATAATTCATTTGAAATTATAAAATTTCATTGTTTTAAATGTTTCCAGGATTTTACGTTTCAACAATCCCACATTACATAACAATACGAAATTATTGAATTGAACTAAATATAGCATTATTTTAAAGAAGAAACGGTAACTTATGCTTCAAATACTATCTTTGCCTTCAAGATTAATCAGTTTTTTTGTAATAATACGTTTTCCTTAAGTTTGCCGTATATGATTACTTCCCAGAATTTGTTGCCTATTAGCAACACTATCGAACGGTGTAATAATACAGAGTGTGTTTTTTTTTCCAAAATCAGCGGGTTCCGTTCCTGGCCAGGATTTTTGATTTTTCTAAAATCCAATGATGCAGTTTTAGTTTTCGTCAAAATCGGCCTCGAGACTCCTTTCAACGTTTTTCGATATTCCCCATAGTTTCGAAAATAGCCATCCACGCCCAGTTGAAAAATTCACCCTGTATAGATCTTTTGGGACTTGAATGACATCGTCAGAAAAGTACTTATAGAAATATCTCGGAGTACCTACACAATAAATGCCAGTAGTTGTTACCTTTTTGTAGCCATAATTATTTGGCCTAGCTTCCTCTACTCATACAGTCATTATTCTGATTGTTGTGTATTGTGTACAGGGGTAGTATATGTACAAATCCGCCCTGAGATTATTTATTTAACGATAGGCTTAGTTTGTAGCTATCCGGAAACAAAAAGACAATATGTTTTTAAATAACTAATTAGACAATTTGCTGATTGACTTATTTGTAACATTTCAGCTACACACTAAGAAACGTGGCGCGGTGTTGGACCTACGAAACCTCTTTGCTAGTTGACGAAAATATTTCAAATGAACTGCCCTACACAGAGTACCTGGAGTTCTTCGCGCCAGACTTCCAACTGCATCCGGAAATTAACAGGTAAACTATATTTCTTGTGGCTATGTCCAGATAATATATCTTTATGGCTTTGATATTTTTTGTTTGCCTTCTTCGACAAAGGGACTATACACTACAATATTCAATTCGGGCCAAGAGTCCAGAGTGCATTCAACCAAACAAACTATTCAGCTTTTATAATATAACTAGCGGCCCGTCCCGGCTTCGCACGGGTGGAGGACCCGGTCTAAAACCCGGTCCCGATGGTTACAAACACAACAAAAAAATAATTATCCGAATCGGTCAAGCCGTTTTCATGTTATGTCGTGACAACGGAAAACGGGTTTCATTTTTATATATATAGAAGTTATGTACTTCCTACTAATATTAAAAACGTGAAAGTTTCTTTGGATGGATGGATGTATGTTTGTTATTCTTTCACGTCAAAACCTCTGAACGGTTTTGGATGAAATATGGTACACAGATAGTTTATAACCGGGATTAACACATAATATGATAGTTTTGAATCCCGATTTTATGTTCCCGTGGGAGAATTTTCGATTGGTAGCGCGTGTAGCCGCTGGGAACAGATATTTTGAGTTTTAGGTTTAAACTGGTCAGTTAGTTCTCGGACTATCTATCTATCTTCTATAATATAAAAATGGGTCGCTAAATGTGTTGCTAAGTTCATAACACGAAAACGGCTGGACCAATTCGGATAATTCTTTTTTCGTTGTGTTTGTAACCATCGGAACCGGGTTTTAGAATACTTCCACCCGTGCGAAGCCGGGACGGGCCGCTAGTGTTAAATATAAAGTTTCCCTGGTTACCAAAGCATCAACAATTGAAAAACAAAATGTTGCGTATGCAAACATTTTACAGCGGCAGCGTTATTATGTGTAATTGCTAGTGGCGCTTCGTTTTCTTTGTGTGTCGATGTACTCAAATTGAATCCTACTAGCATGTAGCCCATCCCGCACAGCTCTGTTGTTTGTCTTGTACAAATCCTGGGAAGTGCTGATGGTGTCAGGATGGCCACGGAGGAGGTGGGACATATTCTACACTGGGTTTAAATAAGGCTAAAAGCAGCCGCCTATGAATTTCAAATACGAAGCTTCTTGCGTTCATTGTATATTCCTAAAGTGCTATATTTATTGTATTTCAGTACAAACAATGCAAACAGCAAACAGTACTTGGAGGCGATCTCGAAGCATGTGTACGACAACCTCAAGATGTGCCAGCACTCGCCCGCTGTGCAGATGACGCATGTACCAGGTATACTACGTCTTGTTTTGATTACACTTTAATTTATCTGTTTGCGTTGTGGACCCAAATTGTATGACGTCGAAGTGATGGGTTAGGGGGAACCTCGTCCGCTTCGAAACTGGGTCTACAGACCAGTTGCAACATAATGGGTCAACTCGTCCACTTAGAAACTTTGCTTGGGGCCCCAGTTCTATTTTATCTTTATTATTCGAAGTTGATGTTGTCCCGTAGCCCGAAGTGACACCGTAAAGGCCTGTACTATTATTATTATACCAGCCCGTATTATCCCACTGCTGGCCCAAGGCCACCTTCCATTCCTTCCACTCCTCGCGACTGTCGTCTTTTTCTTGAAGGAACAGAGTGATTTTTAGTTAGTACGTGTCCGAGTCTGACAGCCTGTTCCGCTTTAACAAGGAGGTTGTAGCTACTCTGTAACACTTGTTTGATGATTTTTCATCCAAAAAAAAAACTAGTGTCTCCTCTATTCCTACCTTTCCAGATTTATTGTTACATTCATTAATTGAGAAACCTGTTCCTACCCACTGCGGAGTATATCGGTGCTGATATAGACCTCCTTTCTTTTGCGCCATATTTGCCTGTGCGAGCGTTTAACCCAGTAGGTACTAATTAAAAACAATATATCCACAGGCGACTTCTTCCCCGAAGAATACAGAATCAAAGACGAACCGGACCCAGATGTCAGGATCAGTCAAGAGGAAGCTGACAAGACAGTGGAACCGAAGAACGAGTTCTACGAAGATGAGAAGGACAATGACAAGGAACCGCCAGCCGAGGCCAAGGAGCCATAGCATACGACTGGCCTCACAGACCCATTGGCCATCTGACATGAAAAGGGTTTCAAGAAATACAGAAAAAAGTTTCTGTGAGTGAGAATGTGTGACTGTTGTTGTTGACACTGAGTTTTGACGTTTGACATTCTATGAGTGACATAAGCAGTGTTTTGTTTTTGTCTTCCAAGCTTTTTTTTTTTGCTTGTGAATAGGGTAATTTAATTAATTTTTTAATTGCATAATTATTTAATTGCATAAATAAGTTTGAAGTCTGTGTAGTCCATTAGTTAGAGTTTTGAAAAATAATGACCACGTTTTTCTTGTTTTTTAAATCAATAAATATTGACAAAGATAAAACGCTTAGAAAGTCGGGAGTGGGGGCTTGTGACGTCATAACGCCTGTAAAATTTTACCGACCGGGTGACGTTCTGTGATTTTTAGAAGCGTTGTATCTTCGTCAATTTTGGTTTTTGTAACAAAAGAAAAAATACGGGTTTAATATTTTTTGATAAGCTAATTTTGGGACTAATTAATTTTTTTTCAGTTAAATAGCCTATTGATGTGATGTTGATGTGGTTTTAACCCTTCTTATACGGCTAAAGGAAGAATTTGGTTAGATGCAAACGAAAACTTGTTGAACGCTGAAAATGTATTTGTGGAGTTTTTAAATATGGATACTGATCTCAATCTTAAATTAATGTTTTTTGGCAATATTATAATGAAGTTATAAGACTTTCAATGAACTGAAGAATATTCCCCTGTTTCGAGCTTTACCACAAGAGTAAACAAGCTCAAACAAGGTACCGTATGAGAAGGGTTGATGTTTTTTTTAAAATAAAAAGGCCGTCTCCATGAACGAGAGAATTTTGGCGACACTTTCGTTGTGCCATACGTATTTCTTTAAAATCTCCTAGAATTCCTAGATGTCTACAATATTGTGATGTCGTCAGATTTAAATTTGACTCTTTTATAACGCCTCGACGCTTTACGCGACACACGGAGATTCGATTCGTGACGATACGCTGGCAGAATAATCAATCTGTGGAGAACACCCAACAACGACGATATATTACTAGACTCCGCATGCACGATTTAAGGAACAAAAAACTATTCTGTCAACTCGATCAGGTACTACGTAAGCGAGGGGGACGGGGTACTGCGTTGTGATTGGCTAACTCAAGGTCTGTTCTGTCTCAAGGTATGTTTACGGCTCACAGGAGTGAGAGAAATAAGACGGATATAAGACTTTTTTGTCTAATGTCTTGACAGACATCGGTCGCCTGTTATTAGGAGTCTAGTAATATATCGTCGTTGCCACGATAGAAGAGTGGAATCGTCGCAATTCTCTGGGCCATGGAAACTGCGACATCGTAATGATTAAATCCAGCCTTATGATTAAATCTATAAATAATTTGCAGACAAGATATTAAGCAGATGAAAATTTATTTTTATATAGCCCGTGGCTAAAATGTAGGTTGTAAAATAAAATCGTTATTTATTGTCTGTGAATGTATAATTTAAATGTGTATTTATAGGTCAGGTGCAACATTGAGAGGCCTCATTTGACGGCTCTGAAGACGTTAGAGTGGTTTCACACTAGTATTTTACGATGCGCGGTTAGGTAAACCATTGGATTACACGCGCATTACATAACCTGTTAGTCGAAGTAACTCTTTCTAATCAGTACCCTTTGCACGAGTTTTCACTATTTTACTTTACAGAGTCTTTCCAGTATTTACAGCGTTTCTTGTATGAAAAATGGAACAGCGCCTCTGGTTTGCGAAGAAAGAACTAATTTTTTTCTTGAAAATTGTAAGTTTGAAATTGTCAAAGTTCCTGTTTACTTTATGTCTCAAATACTGCAAACTCGTGCTAAGGGTACAGCTCTTATTATCGGCTTACGACCTTGGTCTGTCTCGCTGAGCGTTGTAGCGAGCAGTAAGATCAAAGATTTGAAACACGCGTCGAGGCGCCGCTAGTGGCGAATGGCCTGCCGCACTGCTCTTCGCTTTGACCAGTCGTGAGATATTGTGGTCACTCATTTACTGTCCAATAGTATAGTCATGCATAAATTATGTTTTGTAGTTTACACTAACAAGTTTAATGATTTTTTTGCCCAAGAAAAATAAATTTTCTTAAGACTTTTTCCAAGTCTCACTTTCGTTTGCACTAGGTGATAGATTAAAAATCATGATTGTATTCCAATCCATACAACCATTTTTCCTTCTTTATCAAATATTTTAGTAGGTACAAGTAATCAACTTAATTTACTAGTCAAGACTAGTAAATTAAGTTGATTTTATGGTGCCTACAATGTAGGTTAGTTTAAAATATGTTTTTTGGTAAACAAAATCGATAAATTGAGTATCATCATTCCTATTTTTTTATGTATAGGTTGGTAGGTAAAGATGGTCGCACATTTATACGCACCGTACGAGTCACATTTTATGACGTCATCAGCACTGTCAGCAACCTTCAATATTTGGATACTGATAGTATTTTTTGCAATGTGGCGCGGATAAGTGTGCAACAAGGTTTCTCGATTTCATTCGACGAATTCTAAATTTAATGCGGTGAGTATGGCTCGTGTGGTGCTCTTAGGGCCTATGCACACCACGTTTTTTAAACGCTCTGTCGAAGCGCGTTTGTAGCGATGCAAACGCGCGTTTAAAAAACGTGGTGTGCATAGGCCCTTAAATGTACGAACAACCTAAATGGTTGGTGTTCCCATATTTAATATTTTTTTCATGTAAAAGAAATCAATTTCAACACTGTTTTTTTATGGTTGAAATACTTATTAACATAGATCGTAGATTTTTAAGTAGGTTACAGCTAATTTTAAACAAATATAATGATAGGTTTGGGTCGGAAACAAGTCCAAATAATGACAAATGATAAATTATTTATTTTAGTCGCTACAAGTTAATTATCTTGTTTTCCTTATCATTTCGGCATTGTTTAATAAGTTGTAAATATTGTAAAAATGCCCAATAAAATAATTTTACTATTTGAAATCGTCATCTTGTTTCTTTTCGTTGTGGGTTTCTATGCAAGCAAGGGAGCAATCAAACGAAACTATTGTAAAAATTGTATTTTATTACTAATTATTAAATTAATTACAATAAATACATGTAGAATGAAAATTCTAATAACTACCAAGCTTTAGATCCAAATTGTTTTCATGTATGTACAAGTGAACGTCGGCCATCTGTACTGAATAGTCCACTGTGAACATTTGAAGCCTATCGCACATTTGTATTATCCTTTTGACCACATCCTTTGAAACTTCTATCGTACAATCCAACCACAAAGAATTAAGACTTTTAAAATGTCCCTTCTCTAATAAATGCAATAATGTACCATCTATATTAGTCTTTGTTTGATATTTCAAAACTAGTTTTTGTAAATTATCCGTACACTCGACGAAAAATGTCAACAACTGATCTATAGAAAAATTTTCATTGCCTATTGTTAAATTCCTAAGTTCAGAGAATATTTTATCTGGTCGCCGAAAATACCTGGGTATAACCAACGATTTTGATTGTGTCATTAGAACGAGTGTGAGCAAGTTTGGGCAACACCTTCCTAGCGTGATAACTGCGTCTAAAGTTAGCGAGTGGTCAATCTCCCACAGAGAAAAGTGTGTGAGGTGATTGCCTTTCACTGTTAAAAGCTGCTGCATTGAATCCGAGTAGGAAAAGAACGAAAGATCCAGCCTATTCAATCTTAATTCACTTATCGAAATCTGTTCTAATATTGCGTCTTTACTGTGTTCCGATAAATGCGTTATAGACAGTTCTCTGAGGAATGGACATATTTTGCTCAACTTCCTAATACCGTCTGCTGAAGCGAAATGACAATTTATTTTTCTGAGACTCAACGGTCCTATGTCACTACCGATCAACGTAGAACCGATGTCGCAGGATTCGATGCGAAGGTCCTCCAAGTAGGGTAGATGGCTAATCAACATAATGATGCCGGATTGTGAGACGCACCGCCCGATACGACTAGCCCGTTCGTTCCTCGGGGGATCCATTGCCAAAATCCTCAAGTGTTTCAAATTCGTGATAAAGCAAAGACCTGCATCGGAGACGTTTCTAATCAAAACGGAAGCATTAAAAATGGATTTGCAGACGTCTACTCTAGAGACAATGTTAAGTTCTTCGAGTAAGGGGCAACTATCGCCGATGACCTCGAGAATCTCGTCAGTGCAAATGAACTTGAGATCGAGAACGACTAAGCGGCTGAAGGTGGCGAAGGTCGCTATCCAGAACCGCTGGGGTATGCTGTTATCGAAGTCGCTTTTGCGGAAGACTGTCATGTTGGGATGCGTGAGTACTTGTAGCTGAATGCGAGGGTCGCCGCGATACGGGCAGCACGTTCTTTCTGAACAGAGGACATCGAATAACCTGAAAAATAAAATAACATGTTAGTGTTTTTAGTTATTTGTGTTTCTGAATGGCAAAATAAATAACCTTGATATTCAATATGATTTAACAGTGATAAAATTTGTTTTAGTGTGCAATATCAGTCTGATTGTTTTTTTTTGCTATATTTTCTTCATAATTGCGTTCAAGGATTACCTATTCATTTTTTTTAAATATGCACATGTGTGGGTTTTTATTGGATTTTTATCTTAATTTTATCACAAGAAAAATAATGAACAAAGATAAGAATTGAGATCATTTAAACTCGCAAAAAACCAATGTTTAAAAAGGCATTATTTGGTTGTTATGTATGGTGACCTTTTTTAATAACATCAGGCAACAGTCAAATAATGTCTAAAAACTATTGTTTTGCCTTAAGTCTGTAAGAACTCGGCTTACTGTCAACTATATTGGAAATCGAAAAGATCAGTTTTGCTTAGTTCCTTTAAAATTTTTTTAGTTGTGAAAATATAAAAGGCCTTAAAAATGTCTACCGAAGATTCTAGTCATACGTGATCATCATAGCAATAACTACAGGGTTTCAAAATTTTTAAAGTTCTATGTACTCAGTTCCGTAGTTATTCTTTAGATTTTCTATGAAAGCTGATAGCTAAAAGAAAACTTAAAAATTATTGTGGGTCCTTTCGTTCTATAGTATCATGATCTCCAATAGGTTTGAGATGGCCCCAAATTATTCAAATGAAGCAAAAGAACAAGTCATGTCATGACTCAGATATCTATTTAAATAAAATCTCCTAAACCATCAAGGTGAATAAAGGTTAAATATCAAAAGTATAGACAACTGCATTCACAAATTATTTTTTGGAAGAAAAGCAGGTTACTAATTAATGCAGCTGCATGTACTACCCATACAGATTTGTATAGCCTTGGAATATTATCTGAGACATTGCACAATAATTTTGTTTTATCACGGTAACAACAGTTGTAAAATATTTTTGGGACTTTGCCAATTTTAAACATGTAACTCATGAGACAAATTTAACACAATTTTATATTTTTGTATTATGAATGAAATGACACATTGAATTATTTTTCCTTTCTAGTGTTGGCATGAAATTAAATTCTTTGACTGTAGCCAAATCTTTTCTGATCTATTGCTGTTTGTTGATATTTTTAGTAGGATTAATTTATCAATATTATGTGGAGAAATATAGAACAGATAACTGCAATGCAGCAAGACAATCAAATTCTCAACAATGGAATGTTAATTTCCAAACAATTTTAAGGCAAACTATTTACAATTTACTCGGTAATGGCCGTTAATTAGTGTTTTGGAATTCCAGTAAGATAACGATGACGTATTTTTAAAATATAGTTAGTGATTTAGAAGATAAATAAACAAAAGCATACCTGGCTGGCAGCATATTCATCAGTTGGCATTTTAAATCAAATATATCTCTATCACACTCGTGGAACTTATTTTCAGGATACGCTTTTTCAATAACATAACAAGCTGAATTAATAAGATCAATAGAACTTTTAACACATAACTGAAATAGACTACAGGGCTGCTTATGAGGCGACATCTCGACGCCTGCAAATAATAATGGCAATCAAATACGTTCGTTGTGTTTGAGTACGATAACTGAGTGTTTGATACCGATAATAGAAATTATTTCACATTATACAATAAATCTAATATTACAAAACTTCACTTTGTTTACTGTGTACGATATTTTGATCATTGGTTGCTAATTTTTTGACAGTTCTGATTTACAACCTTTTGACGTGAGGAAGCCATATTGAGTTACTGTCAGAAAAACGTTCTTTTTCGTTCATTCATTCTTTTTCTTTTTTGTAATGTTTTGGCATGGCTTCAAGGCTTTTATGTCACTCAGTCATTTTGGTTTTTTTCCCAGGATAAAACTAAGAAAAGTTATAATATACGCGAGTTACCGCTTTATTACCTGACAAAAATGTAAGAGGTTCTAAGTTTTGAATTTTTATGTATGTTTCACCACATGTAAAACAAATTTCAAAATTCCATTTATATTCGAAAGCCTATAGGGTTCTTCTACTCCTTTCTTAAGCGCCTTATTCACGTTCCATCTTGCTGTACGTCCCGCCAAGGTCATACACGATGCACGAAGCAAAAACACCGTGATTATGACGTACGTCAAGCCTATTCACGTTGTTTTTGCGTCGTGCATCGTGCATGACGTACAGCCGTGACAGATGGTGAATACGGCGCTTTATAGTGGTAAAATCATCGTATGAGTCCTCCCGCCTTGGGTAAAGCGGTTCGGACTATCAGACTTGTACTTACTCAAATCCACTGTGTTCTTTCGTTTGATAGACAAGCCCGCAAACTCGGCTGGCCAAAGTCTTAGCTCCTCCTCCTTCACATCTTCGGCCAATGCCGGGTGCGAAAGGTAGCACGCTGGACCCGATGCTGTGCAAGGATGATTACTACGAGTGCGCGGAAGGCTGAGGGCCTGCAGTGAGCTGAGCTTCGGTGAGAGGTACCCCGTCATACTGGACGGGAGGCATGACGTCACGCCGACTGATCAAGCATCACCACGAGGCAACACTGCAAGGCACGCGAATCAAGAGGCCATCGTGAACAGCATCCGTGAGTAATATCGGATAACTAACTTGCGGTCCTCTGTTAAAGCAGTCACAGCGAGCTGCCAGTGCTGCTGCATCGAGAAGGCGAAGCCAAGAGTGGCCTACCGATCTCCAGGCTGGAAGTGACATGGCGAGCGTTCGTCCACTGCGGGGTCTACTATTTCGGCCCTATGGAGGTGTCCATCGGACTGCGGCGAGAGAAGAGGTCCCGGCGTGTTTTTCACGTGGCTTGCCACGCGCGCCGTGCACCTGGAGCTGGCATCATCGGTAAGTTCCCACTGGGTGATCTTTGCCCCGCGGCGCCTCATTGCGCGTCGCGGGCGATCATCGACCGTGTACTCTGTCGTACATCGTCGGGACGCACAACAAGCGACGTACTGCCCTCCGTGAGATGGATCACTCACGACTGGGGAGCGAGGCTACAGGCCGCAGCATCGCGTGGTTCTTTTATCCCCCGGATTATCACATGGCGGATGCTGGGAGAGGCTGGTGCGCACTATAAAGAACACGCTCAAGGCGAACCTGCGCGAGCGCGCTCCTCGCGAGGTAGGTGCTCTACACCCTCCTCCTCGAAGCCGACCTGGACGTCAAGCAACCAGTGGTGCTCACACCGAACCATCTCCTATTGGGCATTGCCTCAGGAGATGCACCGTGTACAAGGGGCCACGCCCGCGACAAAGACGCACGTCGGGCCGAAGGGGGGGGGGGGGGCAAAGGGGTCATACAAAGTGTCGTATGCGTGTCGTAATCGTGTCGTAATCGTGTCGTAATCGTGTTGTAATCGTGTCGTAATCGTGTCGTAATCGTGTCGTAATCGTGTCGTAATCTTATCGTAATCGTATCGTTAGTGTCCTAATCATATGCTAATCGTATCGTAGTCGTATCGTAGTCGTATCGTAATCGTATCGCAGTCGTATCCGTATCCATATCCGTATCGTAATCGTAATCGTAATCGTATCGTATCGTAATCGTATTCTGTCCCGTCCCGTCCCGTCCTATCTTATTATGATCCTCCTATCCCATCCTATCCCATCCTATCCCATCCTATCCCATCCTATCCCATCCTATCCCATCCTATCCCATCCTGTCCCATCCTATCCCATCCTATCCCATCCTATCCCATCCTATCCCATCCTATCCCATCCTATCCCATCCTATTCCATCCTATCCCATCCTATCCCATCCTATCCCATCCTATCCATCCTATCCCATCCTATCCCATCCTATCCCATCCTATCCCATCCTATCCCATCCTATCCCATCCTATCCCATCCTATCCCATCCTATCCCATCCTATCCCATCCTATCCCATCCTATCCCATCCTATCCCATCCTATCCTATCCCACCTATCCCCTATCCCATCCTATCCCATCCTATCCCATCCTATCCCATCCTATCCCATCCTATCCCATCCTATCCCATCCTATCCCATCCTATCACATCCTATCCCATCCTGTCCCATCCTATCCCATCCTATCCCATCCTATCCCATCCTATCCCATCCTATCCCATCCTATCCCATCCTATCCCATCCTAACCTAAACCTAACCTAATCCTATCCTAAGGTTTAATCCGAATGAATGGAAATTGATTATGTTACAATTAAGTCGCGTAACGGACTCAGTACATCTCCAGAACTCTTCAAGATTCCACCAAGTTTGCTACTCACGTCTTGCGTTCCCATCGCTACGTTTCCATCGCTTACGTATCCCACGTTTTTCGGGCAACGTTTGTTCCCAGCAGTCGCCCTACGTACCAAGAGACATGATCTTACGATGCAGATGATTTACACATGCAATACGTAGGGACGGTCGCTTTGTTTTCCCACTTATTGCTGCCAACGTGTTCGTTTCAGCGAGTTGTTTTCTGCGTTTTTGTTTCCGACGTGGTAACAATCATGGAGGTGAGCCCTCTTTTTTAATTTAAACATGTTTCTTGCATTTATGACGTTATAGCCTCCGTATCTAAGAGCATAATTTTGAATAACCAAATCATTTTTCTCTTTTCTCTCTCTATAATTATTGAGAAAATTGATGAAGAATTATTATCGTGATAATAACAATTACGCCAGCTAAAGCATTTAAAGACGAGATAAGTGTAATTCAGATTAAACCTTAAATAGTGAGTGTCAGTTAGACGTGTTAACTCAGACCACTTATCCTTCTAAAGCATCCGCGAAGATGACTTGATCTATAAGACAGTACTTCTGATCCTACTTTTAATTTTCCCCGATTCTTATTGGAACGTGCAGTCTTATAAGCGCAAGTTATAAAACTATTTAGCAAAGTGTGAATTTTGATCCCATAAACGCTTTTACTAAGATTGTTTTGTCATTTAAACGTCTTGTTTCTTTCTTTTATTAGACAAGCAGAAGATATAGCAGAAGATAAGAAGTGTCTTATTAACGTCATAGATATAGCTGCTAGAGGTATAGGCTCAATTTATCTTAGTGATTACCCCTCATGGATTTTTAACACCAAGCTAGCATAGCTTCTGATTTTTATAAGTAAAAAACTACTTACTCGTAAATGTATCCTAAATTTTGCTATTATTAGAATAATCGGCCATCTTGTGTTGATTTTGACGAAGACAGCTGTAACATTATAAATATAGATTTAAATCAATGGAAACGATTTAAGCATAAAAGCAGTTATCGAAGAAGAGTTTCGAAAAAGTACCTCGAAAGGAAGTCAGTATCAGAGTTCGGGTCAACACTTTTCTTGAATAAAAAGAGTCTGGTGAAAATGATGGTTCTTGATGGTTCCATGGAGGAAGATGGTTACATGGAGGGCAGGTTGCAGGACGCCCGCTATTTGAAAAAAAAACCAGCGTGTGTCAGACCCCATTATCTTTCTTCTCAATAATTACCCATTAACTTTCTAGGTAATAAAATAAAATTTAAAGTACTGATAATTAGTTATTTTATTGTTTTCTCTTATCTGCCCACTTTTCTTTCTCTTTTACTCTGAAATGTTAATACTAATAATAATATAGCTCACAGAAATAACCATAATATAATAAATAAATACGAATGCTAGATGCATTAGCATGCGGGGTTATTTCTGACCTCTAGAGAACCCTGGTCGGTAAGCACTGACTTTGGCTTTTTTTTTTTTTTTTAGGTGGTAAAATCATCAAATGAGTCCTCCCGCCCTGGGTGGGGCGGAAGGGACTGTCAGACTCTTACTGACTAAAATCCACCCGTGTTCCTTCGGATGCCCTGTACGTTCCGGGGCCGCGGTAACCTGGGTTAAGAAAAAACCCGCGACCCCAGCAGACATTTGGCGCGAAACACGACGCGCCACCAACCCGGGCTTGGTCCTCGGTCGGACGGCGAGCCACCCATTACTCACCGTCCGCAAGCCCGCTCCGCCGCTGTGCCCTCTGCTGATCAGAGGGACACGCGTTGGAGCATCCACACGACAGGCTATTCGCATACGGGCAAAGAGACTCCTTAAAGAAGAGTTTTTGCCCGCATCCCAGGGTGCACCGGCCCGAAAAACTGGTCTTCCCCCCGGACGTATCCGAGAGGGAACTCCAGTCCACGGGCACACGTGGAGGTTTCCTGCCTTAGCACCCCACTGACTTTGGCTTGGCTGTGGTTTAGGAATGACTATTTAACTCAGCCTGAAACTTAAAAATGGTGGCGAACCAGGTGTGTCATTAAAGGTTCTGAAGAATGCACGTATTTTGACCGTATGTCGGACAGGTTGGGGTGCTAAGACAGGAAACCTCCACGTGCGCCCGTGGACTGGAGTTCCCTCGCGGATACGTCCCTGGTGAAGACCAGTTTTTCGGGCCGGTGCACCCTGGGATGCGGGCAAAAACTCTCAGGGGACTCTTTGCCCGTATGCGAATAGCCTGTCGTGTGGACGTTCCAACGCGTGTCCCTCTGATCAGAAGAGGGCACAGCGGCGGAGCGGGCTTACGGACGGTGAGTAAGGCCCTTCGTTCACTAGGCGACTCCAGTTTCCGATACCTTACGACTTCAGTATCCAGGCGACTCTCGCAATAGAAATCCATATACGTTCGTACACATGCTCGCGACGCACGACGCCAATCGCGCGCTACCTATCTGTTGACATCGCCGCTACTTGAGTTTCTGCGACTTTCAAGATGGCGGAACAATTTATTTACCATTATTAATTATATTCACACAATAAAGGGTTCCGTAGCATATTCTTGAATCACTTTTGGAAAGTAAGTATTTTAAAATGTTAAAAAAATATTCACTCAATATTCAATCCTCGTAATACATCTTAATTTGGTATGCAGTTTAATAAAAAAATTGGGAGAGAGAGGTTTTTTTTTCTATTTCATTGAATAAAATTGATTACGAATAAAGTATTATTTTTACAATCCTCAAAATAAGCATTTTCATTTGATGTCACATTCATGATGCTGTTTACAATTTTTTTTCATTGTTGTCCCTGCGATGTCTATGTTGTTTTAAGATCATAGGACTACTGTAAAATTTCTTGTAATCTATATACAAAGGACTTCTATTATTTGTATCTTTTTCATAATTACAAATGTACTCAGTATTTTCGGAGATAATACAGAAAGACATTTGAGCAATAGGAACTGATATGTTTGGAAATGCCATACCTACCTACTTAACTGTTCTAAATGTTGAGTATTTTTTATTTTCTTGGTGTACTGTGTGCACTTGTGGCGTGTGCCAATAAACGTTTTTTCTTTCTTTCTTTCTTTCTATGTATTCAATAGATAAATATTTACAACTTAATCGGTCAAAAAAGTTCACAGAAAATTAACTGTGAAGGGCGGACGGTCACACGACTTGGTATCTAATAAAGATTCCGTTTTTTCTTTCGAACCTACGGATCCCTAAAAATATATTTTGACGTGCAGTCATGTGTCAGACATTTTATAAATTCATAATCTTGACCACCCATCATGACCCTTTGACGGGGCGCTAGTGTCTATGTCGTTACATCAAATTGCATTATAAAAATTTAATACCTCGAATTTTCCGCAGGTCATGAGTAGTTACGAAACTATAGTATCGGCAACTTGCGTCGCGTTGTGTACGAAGGTTCGTACACAACGCTACGCAAGTTTCCGATGCCTTACGATTTGGTTTCCAGGAGACTATCGCAATACAAATCCTTAGAGGCTTATTTTCGTGATGCGTCGCCGACTCTAGCCACGCACGACTCCATTTATCAAGATCGCGGATACCCAAGTCTGCGCGATTTATAACCGACGAAAAATTTGTATCATTTCAATATAAGTTTTAATTCAAACTTTATTATTAAACATCTTTGTATCTGAAGTAGAAAAATATACTTGTTTGTATCATTACAATTAATAATAATAATATTCCACAACTATTACACAACGTCATCTAGACCCAGGCTAAGGAGAGCTTGTGTTATGGGTACTAGACAACTGAAAAACATACTTTATTTTCTAAATACATAAATATTATAGATAAATTACTCTCAGACACAGAACAAAAATGATCGTGCTCATCACACAAACATTAGATGTCCTGGGTGGGAATCGAACCCACGACCTCAGGCATAGCAGTCAGGGCCACTAACCACTAGACTAGCAAGCTTGTCAAATTCAAAAGAATATTCTAAATATATTATGGAATACTTAAGCTTTTTTTTTACGGGAAAAATCATCAAATGAGTCCTCCCAACCCAGTCAGGGCGGGAGGGACTGTCAGAATCGTAGTGACCAAAATCCACGGTATCCTTCAATAGCCCTTTATGTTCCGGGGTCACGGTAATGAGATAAGTCCCGCGACCCCGGCTGGCTTTGGCTCCCTAGAGGGGGGCCCCGTCATTACTATGGAATATGTACCTAAGCTTGGGCGGTAATAGGAATGGCCGGTATTTATTTTTTGTAATGATTAATATAACTAGTGATTTACATAATAGTAGGTACCTGGTCGATCGAGCTTAGCTCGGGAAAATACATAGAAAATTAAAAGTGATTAGGTATTAGATAAAAATAAATGAGACTGTAAACTTCACTGATAAGAAAGGGAAGGGGAAGAAGAGAGGAAGGGGAAGGCCAAAGAAAAGATGGATGGATTGTGTAAGTGATGATATAAATGAAAAAGGAGTAAATTATTCGGTGACGTTTAATAGGGGAGAATGGAAGAAAAAAACGTGTTGCGTCGACCACAAGTAAAATGTAATAAGGGCTGGAAGATATAAGCGGAGACCTCTCGCGCCTGGCATTGGTTTCGGCCATGCTGCGTGGCGAGACGGAGTGGGAAGTGGTTGCCACCTTCTGCGAAGCAGTAATGCTCGTGAAGGAGGTGGCGGGCCGCGAGAGAGAGGACAGCGTCCTCCCTCCGCCCCAACCGCAGTGGTACACGCCCACGGCGTCGGACGTCGGCAGATGACCTCCGGCCACCGTAGGCGCAGGCATGCGGACAGCGAGTAAAGGGCAACTCGCTGTCCGACCATGGACCATGCCCGGGTCGACGGCGCGCCGTGTTTCACGCGCACCTCAAAGAGCTGTCAGCAAAATGACAAGGCCCCCTCACAGAGGGCCAAAGCCTGCCGGGGACTCGGGACTTATTTCCATCACCGTGACCCCGGAACATAAAGGGCTATTGAAGGACACCGTGAATTTTAGTCAGTACAAGTCTGACAGTCCCTCCCGCCCTGCCTGGGGTGGGAGGACTCATTTGATGAATTTACCACGTAAAAAAAAAGGGCAGGAAGATGATGATGAAACTTCACTGATAACAAATTAATAAATAATACCTAGTACCTACCTACTTACTTTAACAGATAATTCTTTTTTTTTGTACATTTTATACAAAACAAATAAAAAAAAATGAAGGAATTAAAGAATTACATAGAAGTTAAAAACAAGTAACATGACTAAAAATAAATTACACTTAGTTCTACCGTGGTTCTATTCTTAAACTTGGGTTTTTTTAACCTCATGGTGAAACTGATATAAAGAAAGAAAAAACGTTTATTGGCACATAGCATGATTACCTATACAGAATTAATGAAATCAAAATACTTAACCTACAACTCTTATATTAGTTGTTTACTACCAAGCTCGAGAACTGGTAATGTTGGAATATTGAACTAATGTGAACACTAATGAGGTTCAAAATAAAACCACAGTTGCTTTTACTAAATCGATGTAACCAAACGACAGCGCGATCTAACTCGACGACAACGCCATCTATCGAGGATGGTGTCAATTTTTTTACTTTTATAAATTATTTTGGTTTTGTTACAAACATTACTACTTTAACCCAGCTTCATCATGTACTTGCACATACGGCAAAAATAAAGTAGTTAAGAAAACGAAAACATTAAAAAAAATCCTATTCAAATCTGAAATTTTCCACGGTCATCAGCATAAGCGCGTCAGCGTTCCGGTGCAAATAAAATATAAACTATAAAAAAAAAACCTAGAAAAAAAATGGAATAAAACTCTAAAAAACAAGTGAAACACGAAAACAGAAAAATTCTATGTTTACCTGGGGATTGAACCCATGGTCACCACCATGAAAGTCAAAGCATAAACAAATCGAGCTACCTTGTAGCAGAATCGCGCGGCGAAATTATGAACCATATTCTTTCTCGATATTTTTGCGTGAAAATACGTTTTTCTCCTGTAGGTACACGCGCCAATTTTGAATTACAAGAAGTTGAAATTGGAATGCGCCCGCCATTTTTAAAATTAACAGCATTTTAATTTATGCAAAGAGATGTACATTTTGTGTTTTGTACAATGTATTATTAAGGTTGAATATAGAATGGTGGCCGAATAGACGATTTGAGTCTTACGACTCGAGTCGCCGCTGTGTACGGATCATGCGCTACTAGAGTCGCGCGACTTCGGTATTCGACTGGAGTATCGGATACCCGAGTCGCCTTGTGTACGAAGGGCCTAATGGGTAGCTCGCCGTCCGACCAAGGACTAAGCCCGGGTCAGTGGCGCGTCGTGTTTCGCGCCAAATGCCTGCTGGGGTCGCGGGTTCTTCTTAACCCAGGTTACCCCCCCCCGGAGCGTAAAGGGCATCCGAAGGAACACGGGTGGATTTTAGTCAGTAAGTCTGACAGTCCCTTCCGCCCCACCCAGGGCGGGAGGACTCATTTGATGATTTTACCACCTATAAAAAAAATGTCGGATAGGTTAACTATTACTGAATTAACAAATATTGAACATATTTAATTTTGAAGGCGCATGAAGATAAATGTTCATTATCATCTTAAGGCACTCCCTTACTCACCACTGCGAGGATCGCCATGAGGACACGGTAGAGCATACGTTGCAGGACTGCCCCACCACCCAAGCGGGGCAGTCCGAGGCAGCGCCGTGTCCTCACGGCGACGATAGGTGGAGACCTCTCGCGCCCGGCATTGGTCGCGGCCATGCTGCGATGCGAGACGGAGTGGGAAGCTGCCGCCTCCTTCTGCGAAGCAGTCATGCTCGCGAAGGAGGAGGCGGGCCACGCCACAGGGAGAAGATAGCGTCGTCCCTCTAACCCAGCCGCAGTGGTGGACGCCCACGGCGTCGGACGTCGGCAGACGATCTCCGGCCACCATAGGCGCGGGCATGCGGCCGGCGAGTAAAGGGCAACTCGGTGACCGACCCATGGACCAAGCCCGGGTCGTTGGCGCGTTGTGTTCCACGCGCGCCTCAAAGAGCGTCAGCATGATGACGGGGCCCCCTCTAGAGGCCCAAAGCCTGACAGGGTCGAGGCACACACGTATAGCGCGATTCCGGTACAAAAAGGGCTACCGAAGGACACCGTGGATTTTAAGTAATGGAGAGAGGACTCATTTCATGATTTTAACACGATAAACAAAAAGCTTAGAAATTAAAATATTCCAAGTAAATCCTAATAGGAAAATGTCGCCATAGTAAAAATAAAAATAAAATTAAAAAAAAACCCCGACACAAAAATAGGAGATGTTAAATAATTTGGAGTAGTCTTTGTGTCGGTTGGTTTTTGTGTCGGGGGTTTTTTAAATTTATTTTTTATTTTATACTTTTTATAGGTACATACTTACATCACTTTATGTTGCTAAGAGTACTCCCGATTAAATCATCAATATTCCCTTTCAGAACGCTTTCATTTGATACCCAACTCGAGTATATTTGCAGACCCTCAGTTACCTTTCCCCACTTTCACCCCCACAATTTGTAAACGGCTCAACCGATTTTCATCAAACATGTCTAAGAACACTCGCAAAAAAACTAAATTTATTCGCTTCATCCGTTCAGGCTCTATGATGCCACAGACAGACAGACTGACGGCAGACACGTCAACCTTATAACACCCCTCCTTTTCCGTCGGGGGTTAAAAATGGTCGCCATTCGCGAGATGTTGGGTTAGGATTTTTATATAAGCAGTTTTGTCGATGAAAATGAGTCTATAATATCCCCCTAAAGTATCGGTAATCGGAAACCAAACACACTGTATATAAGATAACGGGGTATGGTCATAAGACTCGCCTACAGCCAAAACTGCTAAACGCAGAAACTTGAATTTTGGACAATAGTCGCGGTCTACCATGTAGTCGCACAAAAAAACATTAGGGGGTCAAAACCTTTTAAGTATGATCCAGGGCAGTTGATCACCCTGAAACTTTGCACGAATACATAAATTTAAAAAAAAGGATATAGAAAACGATTATGGCATTATTAGTCTTTCAAAAATATCTTTGATTGGAGATTTAAATGATGTTAAAGTTTGTATGGGACGTATGGGATAATGATATCACGTGAGCCGATGAATTTGAAATTCAGTATGAAGAACTAGAAACTAGGTCAAAAATAATCAAATACGTGTTTTTGGATTTTCCGAAAATCACCCCCCATGTATAATAAAGTATTAAGGTCCATTCACACACATCAGTTACGTGACGTTACCTTCACGCAACGACAATATATTACTAGACTCTTAATAACAGGCGACCGATGTCTGTCAACACATTAGGCAAAAAAAGTCTTATATCCGTCTTATTTCGACCACTCCTGTGAGCCGTAAACATACCTTGAGACAGAACAGACCTTGAGTTAGCCAATCACAACGCAGTACCCCGTCCCCCTCGCTTACGTAGTACCTCAGCGAGTTGACTGAATAGTTTTTGTTCCTTAGATCGTGCATGCGGAGTCTAGTAATATATCGTCTTTACCTTCACGTCACCGAATGAAACTTGTATAGAAGTTTTTAAATGCGTCCATAGACTACCCACTGACCCTTACTTTTGAAATCAAATGAGGTGACGCGGTATGTATATAGATTTTCCAAAAGTATCCCATAAAGAGGGTAGTCAGGATTTAAAATTCATAGAGGAAGAAGTAGAAATTCGCGTGGACGAAGTCGCGGGCGAGCGCTAGTTATTTTTTATGTTTCCCCATCATAGGAATTTCTGCTGAGTCATGGGTGCGTTAAGAAACATAGAAACTCACGTACACAAACGACCCAGAACAACGACTTGCAGATCATCGAAATATTTGCTCCAGGGAATCGAACCCGCGACACGCTGCGCAGCAGCCGGATTACTCAGCCACTCCACAAGTGTATTGGGCCAATTGGGCGAAGACTTCAATCGACTCTGAAGTTTGTAAACATTATGATCTGTACTCAGACGTATTTTTTTTTTTTTATTACAGTATTTTTTTACTAAGTAGACATAGCGGATCTAAAATTATCATGACTGACATATCGTCCTCTCTTACTCATTTTCCCTAGAAATGTATGAAACTACCCACCGATATCCTGTCGATACTGTTACCGTCTAATGTGAAAAGGCTATTCAGAACGAAATAAGGAAATTGGAAACATCACGTTCGGAATTCGAATAGTGTCTCACAGATACCGTAAATACCTAAAAAATTAGTTCGATTGTGTGCTCACTCGGAAAAAGCGAGCTCATGAACGTTACAATATAGCACTACAGACGGATCATCATTTTGAGACAACAGTTTTACGAAACTCAAGTTTATCAATATCTTAAAAGTGAAGAGAGAAGGAAGAAGAACGGACGGCAATATTATGTCGAAATACCCCCAAGTCCAGAAAAATAAACCTAAAAGTACTCACCGTTACTTATAGAATCCAATTAAAGTAGTAACGAACTTAAACACGTTTAGTAATTTACGATCACAGCACTTAACACAATAACACACATTTGAGAACAACTCGCGAGACAGCTTTTGATTATGGAACACGATTCTAACTAGTATATTTGGCTCACTTAAGCACCATCGCGTGCTTACCGGTTGACGGTCCGACAACGACTAAGCGACAGAGTAGATTATACACTACCCCCACTGCTCGCATCTTGTGACGTATTCACCATAGACAAATCATAAGGCGGTTGCTACACATTGATATAAAATGTCGGATTTCTAAATTCATAAATAGATAATAGACACTAAAAAAATCTTTTAAATCGAGATTCAATTAAGTAGTGGAAGGCTTATTTATGGGTCCAAGTAAAGACAAGTTCATTTTAAATATTTTATTTTCATTTTTCGTATGAGTTTACACCTAAAACTAAGAATTTATGATTAATTAAAAATATACATTCGTCATAATAGAAATCGATCTCTTAAACTTAAAATGTGTTCTGCAAAATGAAATAATTTGAACTTCGTGCGAATTTGTATGGAGGCCTCAAATGATATAAACAAGGAATAAATAAAGTCTTGTTTGTGATTTGATAAATATTGAATCTCGGGAAATAGGAGACTTTTTTATCCTAAAATAAAATATTCGTAGTCAGGTCTACAAAACTAAAGAAAAGGATCATATACTTACACGGAAAGAGTTAATTTCTTTTTAATTTTACATCATTAGTCTACACTAGTTTTCTAAAAATAGATTAAGTAGGTGTGATTTCCACGTTTCATCCACCTATTTCATTTAAAAAATCAGTACAAATCTAGTTTTAAAACTATACCTTTCACCAATATACAAATTCGCACGATCATAACAGTGATTCAATAATAGGGCATTTTAACAACAAACATTATTTTTACATCAAACCAATGGAACTTGTACTACAGTAAAAAACAATAATGTTGGTACACCTACATTATAAAGTGTAAAATTGTACCCAGTTGTTAAATGTTCAGTTTTTTTTATTATTTTAGATTATGATATTGAAATTCGGATTTCTTATTTTGGTGCGAATTTATTCTGGAAAACAGATAAAACTTTAAGAAATTATCAACCAAATAATTTTCAAATTCAGAATGTGCCCACATAAAAACAGTTGCGTTTCATTTTTTTTAAATGTTTTACTGACTTAAATACATTGATATCGATTCTGATTTAAAATAAAATAGTGATTTAAATACATTTTATAGTAAGTCTGCAGAATACGCACAGGTAAAATTAAAAAGTATTTTGATAAGCAAACCGGATTGTTTTTTTTTAAAATTAACTCAAAACCATAGATGAATAAAAATGGATAAAAACTTCAAAAGCAGCCTTGGGGAATAGGGAGAGTGTGCACTGTGCAGTGATTTGTCTCTTTAATAATAACACACATTAATTTTAACAATTATGTGTCATCATTATTAAATATTTAATTCATTTGCTCTTTTTTGTAGAGAGTCGTACTCTATGGTATTGGTAGATATTCTATTTTTTTTTTATCTTCTTTATGGTTACGAGTCCAATTTTGACGAACTTACTCTGTATCGATATAGTAATCAATCTCTCTAGTTTCTTAAACATTTACGGTTAAAAATTATAATTTATTTATTATCAGTATCTAAATTTATTTTCAGTAGCATAATTGATACCTATATCTATGTTAAGTTTCCGTAATTATCTAAAATCTTTGTTGTTATATAATAACACTCTAATTTACAATAATTTTGAATAAATGATTTATTTCATACATTATTTACAATATTAATAACATCTACATAAATTATTTAATTTAAAAAGAGTCTACTATAAATAGTTTTTGGCACTAATATTAAAACAAACGGACTTTATTAAAATTAAATTTTTCATACAACTACCTATCTACTTAGTATCAAGTTTTCATAAATTAATAGGAGTTGTTTATTAAATGTTACAATATTAATAATTTATGTTGTGCTAATTTTTGTAAGGTACACAGCAAAGGAAAAAATGTAGGCGATGGCCTTGTTTTGCCTTTCTTAGCAGATAACATCAAATAAAATTTGTTCATAATACAGCTTATTTGATTAAATTGAAACAATTTATTGATTTTATTTGGCAAAGGATATACGTAAAAAAAGAACCATCGGACGATTTATTATCTCTACTAACTATTATAAATATCTCTGCAACATTTTCTTTTATAACATTGTGTTATAACAAAAATAAAAATAATTATAACAATACATTGAATGTATTTATTTAAAAATTTGAATGAATAACATGCTAGGTAACAATATTAATATAATTAATAAACATTTCGTGAATAGTAAATTAAAATATTAAATATATTTTTAAGTGTCATCAAACTGAAAAAAAAACGATAAGTATAAAAACTTATTAAAGCTAAATAAACAATTAATTGAAATCGTGAGGAACATTTTATAGTACGTTTTCAAACACACTTCATTTATATAAATCGATTGATTTTCTTTGTGCACCATAAAACAACAAGACTAGATTGTAAATATTTAAATTATTTAATCCTCTAAATAAATTTTACGATTCTATTCACTATGCTAGGGACTAAAGTATCTACAATAGATTTCTAGATAAGTTGGATAGAACTACAATAAGAGTAGAAGAAAATAGAAATAGTATTATATACCTACACACAGCTCAGTACTGGATAATTTAAGAAATAATTACAGAGAAAAAAAAACATAAATATTGACAGTTGGTTTACTCGAGATCGTTAAAAAATCTTTATATTTATACCACAAAAAGATAAACATCTGTAAAAAGTGTAACTGCATAACGACCCTTATCAATGTCAAATGCAGTTTTGAAGTTGACAGTTTTTTTAGACATGACATGTGCTAAATGGATGTTTATCTTTTATGTAATAGGACAGTATTTGTTTAGTCGCCAACAAAAATAGAAAATGACAGTTCAAGCCGATTTTATCAAGCTGTTGTCGGTTCTCTAAATCTTCCAAAACTACCCAACACTGAGCATAAAAACAGTCATACAACTTTATCATTCATAGCACAACACTTATTGTAGTAATAAGAAAATTACATAGTCAAATTCATCGTCACAGAAAATAATGACGATCAGTAATTGACCGCTGACAGCCAGCTGATCGAATATGTTCGGATTCGCATTCTCTCGTTCATTATTATCTTTATTTCTAATCTCTCTATCGTTTTGGCCTCCATTCCCCGCAGTCGCTCCTTGATCCATATCACTACCTACACTACAATCATTTTTATCGAGCCTGTTTTGGTCAGGGCCACCCTTATTTTGGTCACGTTTACCTTTCAGATCACATTTACCCTTACTCTGATCATGTTTATCCTTGCCTAAATGTTTTTGCTTTACATCATTATTTACCAGAGAACTTTGAGCCGTTTCTCGTATCACATTTCTTTGATTTGGACCTCTATGGAAGGCGTCGGACTGGGCGCCTCCGCTCGGCCTAACGGATCAGAGTCTCTTGTGGGAGTCCGTGCTGGCGCTCTTGAGGGAGCCGAAGCGACGCGTGGCGGCCGACGTGGTGGACGTGGTCTCGCGGTCCAGGCTCGCCGCGCGGAGTATCAGGCCGCGGGACTGGCGGAGGGAGGATTCTGGTTGCACCTGGAGATTAATAATTGTTATTACATAACGCTATTCTCTATCAGATATCGTTATACACCCGATAAACGAACTTAGAATAAAATCGAAAGTTCCTCGACTTTCTCGAAGTACACAACAGACGTTCAGACTATAAATATAATATGCGCCGCTGAACAGTTTATTTGGTCACCTTCTTCTTCTTCTTATTTTAAAGACTGAAGGAAGTAGTGAAAACTTGGCATTGTGAGACTTTCTTATGTAGGTAATTTTGACTTTTAGAAAGGATGAGTATACTAGTATGTTAAGCCTCATTTGGAAAATTGATTTTAAATCACGATGGAATTATTTTTTCCTTACCGGTTCTCCCACGGATCCAACGCGCCTCTGCCTCGGCTCCCTCCCAGGTCTGCTAGTCGCCTCAGTGAAGGAGGTCTCCAGCGACCGCTGAGAGGCATCGCTGATGGACTGGGAGAGCAGGTGCGTGGTGGAGGAGGAGTTCGAGTCTTCGATGTTCGAATACTCGTCAGGACTGTCATCGCGTTGAGGGGTGTCAGATTCCTGAAAGACGAAAAGGTGAAACTATCATAATATAGGTAGACGACTGCTAAACTAGACTGACTGAAGTTAAACGTTTTGTTAAAAAAAAAGGTTGCCCCACACTAGGAATTTCTCCTGTATCGTGGGTGCGTTTACAAACATAATAACTCACATACACAAACACCACGATCCGGAACAAATACTTGCAGATCATACAAATATTTGTTCTGTGCGGGGATCGGACCCGCGAAACGTTGCAGTCAATCGCTCAGCCACTGCGCCTATCGCGTCGTCAAAATGTAAGTAGGTAATTATTTTGGTCTTTAGATTCACACTTTAACACAACGTCTTTTCTGTTCTTACCTCCTCCAAGTCTCTAAGAGTGGTGGGATACAGATGTCTCCTAGCGTCTTCTCTCTCCTTTTCTCTTTCTCTCTTTTCGAGTTCGTCTGCCAGCATCATGACCTCCCAATCACCTCCGCTTCCGGCTAATGCTGAAATCAAAAATTGTTTAGATTTAGTTTTGCCAGAAATGTTTGGCAGATTCGTCACCGAATTAGGCGTGCCAAATTTTTGGTGTTCTCGACAAAAGATTTGATAAATGATAAATGATATTTATTCAGCAAATTGGAATTTACAAACTCTTTTACACGTCAAAAGACACTATTTTTAGACTAGATGGGGCCGGTGTTTCGTACCTGACTACTCTGAGAAGAAACATCCGAAACAAACTCAGAGGTCACAGTCTCTTTTAAAGTCCAGACAATTTTGTATTGGTAAAGTACTATGAGAACCATGCAGATGTCTGAGGTGGTCTTTTGAAGAAAGAACCACACAGATTTGAGTGGACCTGTCCAGTCAGTGCAAGCATGTGTCAGTTACCGTGTAGCTCAACTTATAACACAAGGAGCTCAACGAAACGACGAACAATACCAAAGAAAGGACATTTGGGTAGGCCGCATAAATAACTCAAACTGTCAGACAATACAAAAAACGCAAAAAAAAGAAAATCAATAATAATAAAAAAAATAGAATAAAATGTAACCCACATTTGTTCTCATATTCACAAGCTAGTAAAATCACAAAAATAAAAGACAACATTAAAATTACAAAGTAATTCATGTCAACAAAAATACAAAATAAAATAAAATAAAAAAAACAAATGACATAGAAAATGTCAAAAGATGTTAAAATATAAATAAATTACAAAGTAATCATGTCAAACAAAAAAAAAAAAAATACAAAAAGATCATGTCAAAAAAAAAAGGATAAGTAAATATAAAATGTCAAGGTGTATATATGTATATAAAAAAAAAACAAAACATGTCAAAATGATAATAAAATGTCTGAGTGTATAAAGAACAAAATAAAATGTCAAAATAAATAGTGAGAAAACATTGAGTGAATTTAATTGGAGCAGCTTATTCCCAGGCCTTTTTATCATCTAAATAATGATTAATATGATAGTATGCTTTCTTGGACAAATTTCGTTTTATATATGATTTGAATTTATTAATACTTAGCTTTTGAATAGGGCCGGGAAGTTTATTATAGAAACGTATACATTGGCATCTAATAAACGTATACGAAATCCCTATTTTTTTGAGCCGCGTTGCTGGTACAATAAATTTATCTTTATTCCTCGTGTTAATACTGTGAATATCACTATATTTTTTTAAAAGATTAATATTTTTATGTGCGTACAAAAGATTTTCATAAATAAATTGAGACGGCACAGTCAATATATTAATCTCCTTAAACTTTTCTCGGAGGGAGCATCTGGGACTCAATTTATACATGGAACGAATTGCCCTCTTTTGCAATACAAAAACTGTTTGAATATCGGCGGCATTTCCCCATAAAAGAATACCGTACGACATCACACTGTGGAAGTAACTAAAGTAAACTAAACGCGCTGTCTCTAAATTAGTTAAGTCGCGAATTTTTCTAACGGCGAATGCTGCAGAGCTTAGTTTCTTTGCCACTTTTCTATATGGGGACCCCATTGAAGTTTATTATCCAAAGTTATGCCTAAAAAGACTGAGGTATCTTCCGGTTTTAATTCTTGATCCTTTAACCGTATAACAGTGTCCACTTGTTTAACAAGAGGTATCGTAAATTTAATACATTTCGTTTTTTTCTCATTTAGTAGAAGATTATTACATTCAAACCAATTCACTATTTTTGCAAGAGCTCTATTAACATCATCAGTAACGATTTGCTGACGTTTTAGTTTAAATAAAAGAGAAGTATCGTCTGCAAACAACACTATGTTATGATTGTCCTTTATTAAGTAAGGCAAATCATTTATATAAATGAGAAACAAAAATGGGCCGAGAATTGAGCCCTGGGGTACCCCCATTTTAACAACAGATCCGGGCGATCTTTTTCCGTTGACGTCCACTCTTTGAATCCTATCACTCAAATAAGAGGTAAGAAGATCCAAAGAGGCGTTCCGGATACCGTAGTGGTGTAGTTTCCTGATCAATGTTTCGTGAAGAACGCAATCGAATGCCTTGGACAAATCGCAAAAAATGCCCAAAGCATCGCATTTGTCCTCCCATGCATCATAAATATGTCCTAAAAGTTCAACACCGGCAGCAGTTGTTGAACGACCCCTTGTAAAACCGAACTGTTTATTATGCAATAATTTATGTTTGTTAAAAAAACTCTGCAGTTGAACTAAAATAAGTTTTTCAAAAATTTTACTAAAAGTAGGTAGTACTGAAATAGGTCTGTAGTTAGTAGGGTCTGATGTACTACCAGATTTGAACAGTGGTATTATTTTACTATATTTCATTAGATCAGGAAACTCTCCACTGTCAATACAATCATTAAAAATAGAAGCGAGGATAGGAGCTACAATATTTATAATTGATTTAGCAACGTCTACTGAGTGACCCCATAGATCAGCGGTCTTCTTAATATTTAAGGTATTAAAAATTTTGAGTACATCTTTAGAAGTTACGTATTGAAAGTTAAAATCGGAATCGCAAGCAGGAACATTATCCTTTAGTAAAGACTCTGCAGCAGAAGGTGACGAGTTTAATGATTGTGTAGTCGATACAGGAATGTCGGCGAAAAACCTCTCAAAGGCTGTGGCAACTTGAGTATCTGAATTTAAAATATTATCACCAATAGCGAGGCTAAACTCACTATCCGTCTTGCACGACTTTCCCGTTTCGCTATTAATAATTTTCCATGTTGTTCTAATTACATTACTACTATTTTTAATTTTAGAACTCAGGTATTGAGCCTTTGCTACACAACAAACTTTTTTAAATAATTTAGAATATTTTTTAACATATGAATTAAATTCAACAGTATTAATATAAGACCTCTCTTCATACAGCTTATAAAGTCGCTTTCTACTTCTATGAATACCAATGGTGGCCCAGTCATTGAATGAAGCTTTAGTATTAACAGAGATTGTTTTGGGAACAAATGTGGTATCAAATTGTTTGCAGTACATACTGAAAAAATCATTAAATTGTTGATTCGGGTCATCATTAGTTGACAAAAGAGATAATTTATACAAAAGTTTATTCTTAAAAGTTTCCAGTCTACTTTTGGTTTTTGGATTGACTATAATGTCTTGTTTGATTTCTTTTTTGATAACATTTTCAAAAATAATAAGTTGCCCGCAATGATCAGAATCTATTAGGTTAATAATTGCTTTGTGAGTTTCTTTGACATCAGTATATATATTATCCAGACAAGTAGAACTAGTAGGGGTTATTCGAGTGGGCTCCAAAAATTTATTTTCAAGATTGTATGACCGGAATAGGCTTAAGATTTTAGTACTTAGCACAGAATTTTCTAACAAATTAATATTAAAATCACCACAAGTTATAATAGTCTTTTTTGAATTACAAACTCTGTGCAGCACTTCATCCATTACCCTCTCAAAACAGTCCTACAACCCTGAGGGAGGTCTGTATACACTTAATATAATAAACTGCTCCAATTCTATACAGGCTATTTCAATTGTCCGTTCAACGGATAGGCTTACAATATCCTTACGGTCTTTAAATTTGAGCTGATTGTTTACTAGGATTAATGCGCCGCCATGTATAGCATTCACTCTGCTGAATGAACTACCAACCTGGTGATTGCTAAAATTAAACATGAACTGATGACTTTTGAGCCAGTGCTCCGTTACACAAAGAATATCTATTTTATTACAATTCAAAAAAAGCTCTATTTCTAATTCCTTGTTTAAAAATCCTTGAATGTTTTGATGCACCAGGTTGATACTATTCAAATTTCCAAAACTCGCATTGCAAGAGGTTGCCTCTATTGTCTCAAGTTCTAATTTAAATGATGATTAGATGTAGTTAATGTTACCAAATTATTAGAAGTGTTACTGAAATCAAGGTTGCATTGTTCAATAGAAGCATCTTGTTTATTTAAGTTCTGGGCTGTTATATTAAAAAAGTAGGCTAAGGACACTGCTATTTGTCTTTTACAATAATTAGTAAGATAGTACTTTTCTACAAGATACCTATCTTTTGTCAAATAAAAATTGTCACCCACATAATTATTAATGTCAACTAATTGAAATAAATCATTTTTCGTACCACTTGCTCAAAAAAGTGACATTCTATGCCACAAAAAGCGAACATAACAATAGTCATTTTTAATCTGTGAAAAACAGGGAAAGAATGTTGTACTGATTTTCATTCTCTCTCTAGGGAGAGAATGTGATTTAAATTTGGAATACTTAGATTACGGTAGACTCGATCGAAAGCTAACCAGAATAATAAAACATGAAAAAATAAAGATTTCGAGTCGACAACATATATCCGCAAAATTCGGATTGTCGAGTATTTTGTAAATTTCTAATGATTTTCTGACCAGACAGATCGCAGCCGCCATTATTGACATCGGTTATCATGTTGAGTTTTTTTTTCCTTCTTTATTTTCGGCCTATGACTTACCGTGACACCTACATTTAGTACATTGATGTGTAGTATTTGGGACACACGTTTCACCCGAGCGAAGCCGGATTTTCATCTAGTTAAATAAAATTACGAAAACCGACGAGGCCGTATGAGCTTGATGCCTTTGCTTTTTTAATTTGCCGCGTTTTTGTATTCTTCAAATACCTATACGTTGAGTTAATTTTTACTTATTTTTATAAATAAGTTAATGTTAAATATTAATGTTTAAAATGCGTATCTCATATTATTACTGTGTTATTTTTTTCGCAAATGGTACGAAAAGTAGAGTATTTTCCTCGGTGATAAAGCTGTCTTAGTCTTGGGTGAACTTAAATCCCTCGCTACACTCAGGACTCGTCTTAAATCCCTCGCTTCGCTCGTGATTTAAGTTTTTAACACCCTCGCTATGCTCGGGAGTAAACCTCGAGTCCTTCGTTACGCTCGCGATTTAATTCGCCACCCGCGACAGAAGACCCTGCTTTATCCCCTTGGTTAATAATCTACTAATTACATGTCAAGTTGTGCAATGTCATATTAATATTAAATCTAAAGTTATTTTCCTCCTGTGGCAAACTGTTACTATATGGAAAAGTAAACAAAATAATTTTTCTTAAATTTAAGTTACTTAATGTTCTATAGTAATGTAGCAATTCACCTTTATTTAAGTTTCCTCTATTTCCTATTAAAATTAGTAAAGTAGTGTCCTGCTTGAAATTAAATTTAATAATTTTCTTCATAATATCATTTAAAGAACATCCATGCATACAGTGGTTTATTATTTTATTTCCTGGATATTCATCTGTTATTAAAGGCCCTAGATCTTTTCCAATCTCATCACAAAAGATGACTATATCCTTATAACTTTGTTTGCATTTTAAATTGGAACAATTTGCCGGTGTATGTAAATCAACACATAGCTGTGGTAAGGTGGTATTACATGCTGTCAATGAATGTTCCGGTGTATGTACATAGGAAGTTGGTTGACAGTACTCACAGTTATTTTGAGAATGTACCAGATCATTCATTGCTAACACATATTCCCTCATAAGTTGTTCAGAGGTATGGTACTTACTAGTCATTGAAGTTAGTTTCTCTTGTAGGTAGTCTAGTTTAGATTGTAGGTCTTCTGTGTCAATTTTGTACTTTTGTGTGTACTTTTGTCAATTTTGTGGTTCGGTCATGTTGAGAGGATGATTTAAAGGCGACTAACAAAAGAAAATAGAGCAGAGGTGAGTGGAAACGCCGGGATGGAAGACCCTAGGAAGAACTACACTGACCTTATTGGTAAAGCGGTTTAGAAAGATTAGGTGGGTAGTACTCGCAATCGGCGTGCTTGTATGACCTGAGGGGGTATTACAAAGTCTTAAAACCAGGCTTATTCCAGGGAGTGAAAGTGACAGAGTTATAAAAGTCGTCTAACGCCATCTCGTTCACTCACTGGAACAAGCCTGGTTTTTAGACGTTGTAATAACCCCCAAATGTATGAATGTGGATGAGGCGAAAGGATTATGTAAGGATCGTAGCGGGTGGCGCTCTGTAGTTTCTGCCAACCCTCATTGGAAGATAAATGAGTTTATGTATGTAGATAATTTAAAAAGTTATCACGGCTGTACATTATGTAGCAACGGTTCTTGACACCCAAACTATGGACACGAAATAAAACTAAGTGCATCATTTTTTATAATTACCTCTTATCGGAGAAGAACTGCTACCGTGACTGGAGCTGCTTGGTCTTCCTCTTCGAGAACTGCTCTCAATAAACTCTTCAAACATCGGCGTACGAGGTAACGACTCTGAATCGCTGCTCGATGATGTTGATGCACTAGAACAGAGTCGTCAACAATTAGGATTGTAATCGACAGTTCATGAGTTTGTTTCGGCTGTTTCTTCTCAGATTAGTCTGGTACAGTACACTGGCTTCATGTAGTTTGTAAAATACTACTGTTTGCATAAATAAATAAATCTAATTTAATTTTATGAGAATGAATCTGGTTTTAATGAACCTCATCTTTGCACCTGCCATCTATACCTACACAACCCTTGAGTACTGATTATTTTGATACCTGGCTATGGTAAACCTGGTTTCCGACTTTCGGGCGACTTTGACCTATCATTTGCGTAGCCTTTCCTTAAATATGTTGGTGTTGGCTTCCAGTCAAATCGTATGCAGCTGAATAGCCACAGATGTTAGTCAGTCATTGCAACGAATATAAGAGAGTACTCACGCGTCACTCCAGCTGTAATCGCTGCCCATATCCAGTACAACGTCGTTGCAGTTATTCGTCGGCTTGTGAGACTGACTCCGGTGGAACAGTGAGCCCAGGCTGAACTTGCGATGCTGCCGAGGACGACCCTCGGGGAAACAGATGCCTGAACATTTTAATAAGAGTGAGGGTAGTTCAAGATTATTGGTTTTGCCGAATAGTCTTTATGTTATTTGTAATTTTTGCTGTAATATGGTTATTGTAATCGTGGTAGATAATATGACGAGAAAAAAGAAGAGAAGAGAAGAAGGCAAAACCTTTCGATTTAAAAGCATTACGTTACTGGGTGTAATCAATATTTTTGCATAAACTTTTACCATTTTTTTTACCATTGCATTTTTGGGGAATGTCGATCTTAGAAGAAACCATTTACCAAGAAAATATGAAAACGTGTGAATTAATAACCTGTATGGCACCATTTTGGGTGAAAATGATCCGCTAACTTAGCTAGCAATTAGCATAGAAAAAAGAACTACACCTTATGCTTTGTCTGAACGAACGACTACACGGCAAATCACTGACTGAATCATTAAACACTCACTCCTCTCATTCGTTCCAGTCCGATGCATCCCCGTATCCACTGACAGAGTCTTCTTAATCTTCGACTTGGTGGTGTCCAGGTGTGTGCCGAAGAAGTGGAAGTGTCTCCTACTGGATCGCAGACTAGACTGCTCCGGACTCAAGAGTGAGCGGTCTTCTGAGGTGGTGTGCGGAGAGAGGGGCCTGAAAGAGGGATCGCTTCTGTCGTCTGTAGGTTGTAAGCTTTTTTGTTTCAAATGAGTGAAAATCAGCTTGAGGAATAAAAGAGGGTTTTACTGAAAGTTATATTTAATTCCCCAGAGTGGTGAAAGGTTCAGTTGATGAAGAAGAAATTACTGTTATAACGGAACTTATAAAAAACGTTTTATTTTTACTCCAAAGAAAGTACCATTGAACTACGTTGGATACCCAAAATTGAATCGCTATTTCAATTTATCTAATACTCGTATACTTTCGAAACTAGTCTAAGCGTCTCTAAATTGACCGTAAATAAAATTCTTAATTAAATGTTTTTAACTAGCCCGACTTGGACCCATACTCGTTAAGATTTCATAATCAATCTCCTTACCTTGTCAAGTCTTGCATCTCCATACTTTCTTGGTCACTCTGGTCCTCCCAAGACTTCCTCTGCCTCAACTTTGCCGCTCGTTTCCTCGAATAAGTCCCAGCTTTCCCATCAAGATTCAGATCTAACCTCTTCGATTTGCTGACAGTCCATTGCTCCCTGCTTGATGAAGTTTTATCAACTTTTGAAAGCGATACGGCTAAGCTTTGTAGCTCTGCATATGATAGCTTCGATAGTTCAATTCCTTCAGTCAATTCTCTAAGGTTTTCTTCGGTGAGATCTTCGGGAGAAAGTGGTGCACTTGCACCTGCTTGTTCGCTTTCTGGTGATCTGTCTTTCTCTGCTTCGTCAGCACTTGCTGTAGGTGGGGATGTGGCGAACACAGTATCTAGAGAGTCTCCCCTCTGGAACATCCAAAAAGTTGAATATGAAAAGGTGAATAAGGACATTTCATTGTTATTTACATGATTGTAAGAATTTTGCAACATGTACATGTAACAATTCAACATACAATATTTTTAGAGAACATTGATGACTACTCTAAGACTATATTAGTTCTATCTGTTAAGTTCTCTTACCATAAATCCTTCTTCAGCACCCGATGCATCTTCACTCCCCGAGCTTCCGCTCTTTGACACAGGTAGACTAGCAGCAGTAGCTTCTATTGTTTCACCAACCACTGTTGGTTCCTCTCCAGGTTGTTGGGTAGTTGGACTTATTCCTGCCATTCCTAGTCTCTCTAATTCTTGGATACGCTTCTGCAGCTGACTGATTATTTCATCCCGTTTTCGAACTTCATTTTCTAAACTGTTGAACCTTAAATTTGGGAAGATTACAATTAAAAGATTCTTTGAAATATGGTTAATATTTATGATGATGATTAAGAGAAATAAAATTTCAGTTTTCATACTCTACCTAGTAATGGCTTACCTTTCCTGAAATTTTCCCTGAACATCATGTAGATGTCCTTGAATAACTTGCTTGATACCTAGTAGTACCTCCCCAAAATATTCCTGTTCTTCAATCGAGCCTGTCAATGAATATAAACCTTAGTCAATTATTGATAGAAAATGTTTGAATCAAGCAAGTATTACAAATAACTTAAGACAAAATAATTACCTCGCAGTAGCTTTCTTTGGTTAGCAACAGCCGATATTAAAGTAAGCTTAGGTTTCTCCGAAGGCACTTTAATTTCTTCAGGTCTAAGTGATTTTAAATCTAACATTGGGTCAATGTTTTGTTGTAGTTCATACTCGGCTCTAATGTTCAAACCACAGTCCTGAGGCACAGTCTCATCTGCCGGTCTCACAATTTGATTGTTGGGACATTCAGGTGCAGTTACTTCAACCTCAGGAGGGATTGGTGGAGAGATCTGTGGTATCGAATCGACAGTGACTTCTGGCATCGTGAAAACATCATCATTTAAGATGTCAGCAGGTGCACTGCCTGGAGGTGAAGGTAACGTATGACGATGAAAGGTAACACTCTTGGCAAATTTGGAATGCCGTGCTGCATACCCTTCTAGAGTTGGAGCACGAATTAATCTCCTCAGCTCATTACTGCGTTCAGGACTTTCGGCAGGAGTTACATCTTCTGAAAGTTTCTTTAAAATAGACTTTAATTCTCTTCTTTCCAAAGTTTCGTTAGATTCATGACTTCTATAAGAATCGATAGATTTCCTTTTGAATTTTCTTTTATCCATAGTGCTACCTTCTGAATGACTCCTAGTTAGCGTATCACCAAGCAAATCTTCCGAAGAGCTCGTGTAATCTAAACTAGAACTACGTATTTTAACTACCTTTTCTAGTTCTGCTAATTTTTGACGTTCATTCAAAATTTTTAGCTTTTTGACAAAAGGTAGTCCACCGTATTCTGGCGATAGGTCATCTATTGACTTATACTTTTTTACTTTTGGCAACAGCATGCCTGGTGTATTGATTTGTGTCTTACATTCGGATCTAATGGGTTCTTGTTTTGCGGTGTTGTTAACATTTTTCTTTGGAGATAAAGTTAATAAATCTAATGATTTCTCTTGGACGGGTTCCAAAGGGCCTGTTAAGCAAAGCTTAGGTTTATCTTTATCATTATCACTAGCAACTTCAACATTATTATTGTCTATTTTAACAAGCTCCGCGGTGGTAACTATAGGCACACATATATTTACAACTGCCTCCGCTATACCTTCATCTTTCTTCTCACTACTCGTACTTATACTTTCATCTTTCTTTTCTTCTAAACTAGTTTTGCTGTGGCTTTTTGATTCCCCTAATATAGATGCCTTTTTGAGTTTTGTCCAAGGCCTTTTACTTTTCGGTTCTTCTTTAACTTCAGGCGGTGGCATAGGACTTATTTCTACTGGAGCTTTTTCTGTCGGTACAGTTTTTGGTTTTTCTGGGGTTGGCGTTTCAGGTTCTTTTGGTCCACTTTGTAGTAGTTTTAATTTATCTCGGAATGTTGAACCTACTGCTTTTGCTGGGGATTTAATTTTGCTTACAACAGAATGTGGTATCGAAATGAGATTGCTTTCTGTTTTTGGGGTCGGTTCGACCACGGCTGCAGGTTTTTCGTCTTTATTGAGCGGTTGACAGACTGAAGTGCCATCACTCTGAACTTGTAATATTTTATCTCTAAAACTAACTTTTGGTCGAGACGTTCCATCACTTGATCCTGATGAATTCTTCCTGGAAGTTTTTGTAGTTGGGCTTTGTAGTTTTCCTGGGGAGCTGGACTCAGAACCTTTTCTGATTGGACTTAGCGTTTTTATCGTAGGACTTAATGGGCTTTTGATGGAAGTGGGGCTAATTGTGTCTGAACTCGAAGGCTGATTGCTCATAGTTGGTGTCAGTTGATTTTTGTCCCTCTCTTCTTTTGCTTTTAGTAACAGTAACCTTTGAATGAGTGGAAGACCAGCTCCTATGACTTCAGGTTCAACGTCTGGTGCTGAACTGGTTGAAGGAGTTGGTTGAGGAGTTAAAGAGAGTACTGATGATGTTGAATGCCTTTGTTTGGCTACTTTTTCTTCGCGATCCTGAAATAAGACAAGAAGTTAGTAGTATTTTAATCTTTACCTATAAAAGTATGTGAACAAAAATCTAGGCAGATTTTTTACCTGTTTTTCTTTGAGTAGCTTTAAACGCGACAGTAACGGAAGACCGGCTCCTATGGGTGATATGCATTTCTCACCATCTTTGCTACCAGACGTGGTCTCACCATTATTGTCCTGAAATTGCAGTGTCACAAGTATGAAACAATCGAAGATCAAGTAAATTACAATTTTTTACGAAAATTATTAATGAAGAATGAAGTTCAACAACAAAACTGAACACGATTACCACATGTAAATGGCGTTTAAATGCTGTCACGGTTAGCAGTATTTATATCAATGTTTCCAAATCCTCAACATATTTACAGATCGCGTTCAGTTTCACATGTGGCATCAGAACTTACATCCTGATTCTGAGGATGAGCTGAATCATCACTCTCAACTCTTGGCATCCTCCTCAAGGTCTTTCCTTCAGTAGTGCCAGCTCTCTCGGCACCAGCTAGTGCTGCTAATTCCAAAGATTCTCCTGATCTACGTCCGACGCGAGATCTACTACGAATGGCGTTACGGATGCCCTGGAAAAGATCAATTTACCATGTAAATCTACAGGGTAAAATAACATTTGTTAGTGAAACTCGATCAATGTAAAAGGTATCTAAACACAGAATTTGTTAATGTGAAACTTTAAGTTCAGTACCCCTAGCACGAGTTTTCTCTATTTTACTTTACAGAGTTTTTCCAGTATTTAGGGCCTTATCACACTAGCGGTTTGGAAGCGGTTGCGGGGCGGAGCGGCCGCACAGCGAATGCGTTGCGAACACGCCGCGGTTGCGCAGCGAATTCGTTGCGGACGCGCAACGGGATCGCCGCGAACAGCAAAGAGGACGCCATTTTGTACTGCCTCGAACAAACGCCAAAACGTCCGCCCCACTTCAGATCAACGAGGAATTTTTTGTATGAAAACTTTCGAAAAATTCCTCCAGCGCTGAAATTTGGCATAATATGATAAGAGTAGGTGATACAGATTATAGATGCATAATCATCCAAATTCTTTTTAGCCGAGAAGTTTTTTTTACCAAAACATGAATATTGCTTATAACTCTCGGCGAAAAATTCCTCAGCCTAAACTAATAATGGATCTTCCCAAATTCGTCGATGCTTTCGTTTTCGACGTTTTCGAAGTAATAACGTCAAAAGCAATGTTTCCTCGTCGGAATCCATTTTGTTACTGAGTGTACAAACACGCGACGAAAACGTAACGCATTTGCCACGCGTCCGCGACGTGTTCGCGACGGATGCGCGGCGTGTTCGCGACGGATGCGCTGCGCGTCCGCTCCGCCCCGCAACCGCTTCCAAACCGCTAGTATGATAACGGCCTTACAGTGCTTATTGTATGTAAATATGGAACAGCGCCTCTGGTGTGCGAAGAAGGAACTAATTTTTTCATTGAAAATTGTCAATTTGAAGTCGTCAAAGTTCCAGTTTACTTTACGTCTCAAATACTGAAAACTCGTGCTGACGGTACAGGTGCGGTCAATTGAATGGATCGGATTTCGATGGCAGAACTTTGACAGATGTAGACTAAAGTTCGGATTTCAGTCGATTTTCACGAATATCTACTTTCTTTAACATACGATATTCTAAAATATTCTAGTCCCCTTTTCAGTAATTCAATTTGGCTTTTTATAAAATGGCTCATTGAAGGATTTATTGCATGTTACACCCAATAAATGATTAATTTATCAAGAGTAATCCATGATTCCAAAACTATTATCTAAAATCTAAACAAACAGTAATTGAACAGTTCCAACAAACCATGTCATAGTTAATCTGTAATTGTCACACTAAATTAAACTCAAATGAACCGTCACAAATCTAATGCTATCACAGTTAGGTTTAAACCCATTCATTACACGACCATGTTTGTTTTCAAATTACAGCATTCAAATTCTAATGGCATGAAACGTAAACTACGATTTGCATCATTTTGGCTTCAAATTATTGCGCGCTTGATTCACTAATTCGTCGAATGGAGAAATTTCTGTTAAAAATTTAATTGAGATGTCCCAGTTAACTGAGAGCGAATAAATATTTCTTGTCTATAATAGTCTAATAAATCTATCTATCTTGCTTTATGCTATAAATGCCCCAAAATGAGTGAATTAACATTAACTATCTGTTCAAAATAATTATCTATAAACTAGCTGTTACCAGCGGTTACACCCGGTTGATGACGAAAAAATTGTTCCTCTTATCTACACCAGCAGGCGTAGCAAGGCGCCGTAGAAAGGGGTTTTGTCGACGGAAGTATAGACAAAATGACAGAACGTAGAAATATTTTATTGATATAAGCATGGTAATGTAAAAAATATGGAAACTAAAAGTTCTTTTCTTCAATAGTGTACGAATGGTGTCATATTTGCGCAAAAAAAATAGTCGACTTGTGTAGAAATAATGATGAAATAACTTTGTCTTTTCTTGGTAGATTAGACATAGAATCGCCATGCTACGCGTGCTGAGGCCCTTTTTCATTTTCCGTACAATAATCGCCGTAAATACTTCAAGTGCGCTGTAAGTTAAATGCGGATTTGTGATAAGGCATCTGTACAGCTCTTTAAATGCTACTGGTATTAAATCAATAGTTAGGAACTAAATTACACATCACAAGTTAAGTATTAAATCAATAGTAAGGGGCAGTACCTTACCATTCATTTAATACTTAACTTATTTTAATGCGAAATTTCTATATTTACCTTAACGTCGCTCCTCAGCTTATGTACGATCCTCTTCGAAGTACTGTCGTCTCCAGACATCTTGTCCGGACTTATCTCGCCTAGAAAAGACACTTCATTAATATTTCGCTTCGGCAGGATATTAGATTTCTTATTAGCAAATTTAAGGCATAAATAAACATATATTTTTATATATGGTTTTGATTTAGAACTTTTATAATATTTAGGATGCCAATTATATACAACTTGTTTCAGAATGGTGTGTGTTTATTTACACTGAACAGCAATCTTTATGAGACCAACATCAAGTTCGCAAAAATATAATTTTTGATGTTGTTTTTTTTATTTTTATATAGTATTGGAACTTCTATTTGAGATATTAATTAAAAATTATTAAACTAAAATTATGTTGGTATTAAAATTGTACTGGTCACTTGGTTATATTGTCGTGATTTAGATGTAGGTTCCAAAGATAATTAGTAGGAAAAGATAAGAGAAAGATAATTAGTTTGACGATCAGTAAATACCGGGTTTTATGCAACTTAAAACAGACAATTTATGCCATGCAAACATGCAACATATTTGCTCGAAATACGCAGTAGAGTAAAGTATAATACAGTTAGTGTTAAAATGAAAAAATATGCCCAAATAATGTGAAATTAGCCGATTTTACACAAATTTTACAATAATTTAAGAATTAGCCTTAATATGTAATTGCATAACAATCCGGTCTCTAATGATCTGTATGACGGCTCTAAATATGACCACACCATTCTGATACAAGCAGCATACAACAATATTTGTAATATGAAATGCTGTAAGAGATATTGAGCGCGTGTTCAATTTTCAACTATCAGTTCAGCACCGTAAAATGAAAATCCTACAGCACGCTGAACATCCCTTAAGTGATTCCAAATTTGAAATGTTTGACCTTTTTGTCACATGTCTATTTATTTTGGTTTCGTCCCACTCTCAATTAAATTCCGGGACATCAGAAATTGGGGTGGTTATTAATACTTCCTGTTTACCTTTGCCTTTTTGCTAACTTATTTTAAGCGTTTTGGCCTTTTCGTGCGACCTCATTAGGCAATAAAAAATCTTCTAAAAGTGCTTTTTCCGAAGACGAATGCAACCGTAGCGAGTGGATGTTAGCAACGTGTCAAATTAATGCGTGCGAAAGTCGCCGACATGCGGTGCTTTAGTGTGTAGGCTCTTTAAAAAAGCGGCAGTGTCTAATGGATATATGTCCATACGTGGCATATTTCCATAACATTTATGTTCGTTGTTACAGATAGTTCATGTGCACAGCTTTTCTAGTGTGCATTCCTCTTTGCGTGTGTGTTTGTGCACGGATTCAAATTATATCCGAACAATTTGTAGCCATCTGGATAGCGTTGTGTGATCGACATTTTATAGTTGATTTCAAATCAACTCGATCATGCTCCAGACTAACAGTGCGTGTGCATGTGTCAGCGGTATTGTATAGTACCGTTTATTTCAGCAATAGAATTGCAAGCTGCAGGGACAATGTTAAAAACGGAAGCCGGTTAGCAAAGTCGCCATCTATGGAACCCGTTTTCACAGAGTTCCATAGCACCATAACAACTGTCGCTGCGGCCGCTGTCGCTGCGGCCATTGTCGCTGCGGTTAACGATTGCAGTCGCCTTTGAAACAGCACCTTAATATTATTCAATTGATTCTCACCTTTAACAGTAACTTTCTTCGAGACTGTTTTAGCATCTTGACGGGGCTTCCTCCCTAAAGGTTTTTAATAGGATTCTTTTTACAAACTCTACTACCAATTCAGTCTTAAAATTATTTAAATTTTGAGATTTTTAAATTTAATTTCCTCCTACTGAGAATTAGTTTATGGGTCAAGAAAGGGGAGATTTATAAATAAATTTAGTAATATTTACCTTCGTCTTGATATTAGTATATATATCTAAATATATTTACCCTATTGTGACCTTTCTGGTAAGGTCACGGCTGGATACAAAATCTTAAAATGTTAGTGTCACTGCGTTACCTTTATGTTTTTTGGACATATTTTTAGCCTCTTGTAGGCGCTTCCTTCCGAGGGTCTGGAGAATTTCTTGTGCTTCGGGGTAGTCTTTCATAGCTGCTAGTACATCTTCTCGAGATAATGAGAACAGTTCCGAATAGCCTACTGATCGGACGTCGGCTGTGCGTCTGAAAAGGAAAATGTAACGATAAAATGAAAAAAAAAAATCATAAAAGTCATCCCAGAAACTCTAAAGGCTAGGAAAATTAAAGTTAATTATTGCTGTAGTAAGTAAAGCCGTTTAAGCATTTTTTGAGAACCTCAGAACAAGGTCAGAACTGCTGATTGTTAAACAACGAACAATCTGATAGTTGGGTCTAATAATAATATAAGACGTGACGAAATTACCCAAAAACACTCTGTTTGACCTAGGAATCTTCTTGTTCATGCATTAACACTCTCGCACGTGACTATGATTTACCGAGTTACAAATATTCTTACATATAAAAATCAATTGCTGTTCGTTAGTCTCGCTAAAACTCGAGAACGGCTGGGCCGATATGACTAATTTTAGTTTTTAACGATTTCTGGAAGTCCAGGGAAGGTTTAAAAGGTGAGAACCTACAGATAGCGCGCGAGTTGAATGCAGTCGGGGTCTGAGGTGAAGAGCCCCCCGCTACCCGCCCGCCCCACCTCACGCGCCTGCAGTGTAGTACTTTGCCATACTTTTCAACAGCACTACCGCATTCCTAAGCTCTGCATTCAACTCGCGCGCTTAGTGTATATGTTACCGGCCAAACCCGATTTTCAGGACAAACTAGTTTGGCCTAGGCTAAACTAGTTTTTTGCAAGCTAGGGACTTGCTGGCATCCCGACTCGGACAAACTTCTTTTTTTTAAAACCACCCAGTAGTAGGAAATCCGCAAAGCGGGACTCTGTCGAAACTAGTTTAGCCTAGGCCAAACTAGTTTGTCCTGAAATCGGGTTTGGCCGGTAACATATATATATTGCAGTACTAAGTTTCCCGGATCATCTAGTAAATAATATAAATAAAAAACAAGACTAACATAGTGTTGATGAAATAGTAATCTCATAAATTGAATACAAATTGAAAACCCTGAATAAATTTAAAAGGACTGAAAGGTGCAATAGCACTATTTCTGTTTGAATAAATATTAAAGAGTCCCCTGGAATGTAGTTAAATATTCATAAGGCTTTGAATTGCTAACTGTAAACGGACGTGCTATTCGAAGTGTTTCAAAAGATTGATGAAACAATTTTGTGAAAATTATTTACACTTTTATTGCCTCTATTTTCACGAAGTACTCGTGAAAGTGTTTTTTATGTATTTTCAGGGAACAGTACCCTTAGCACAAGTTTTCACTCTTTTACTTTGCAGCATCTTTCCAGTATTTACAGCGTTTCTTGTATGAAAAAATGCGACAGCGCCTCTGATGTGCGAAGAAGGAACTAATTTTTCCCATAAAAATTGTCACTTTGAAATTGTCAAAGTTCCAGTTTACTTTACGTCTTAAATACTGAAAACTCGTGCTTAGGGTACTGGGTGTTACTGGGAGAACCCTCCGACCAGACGGGTGCTGTTTGGTGGGCTCTACCCTATAGTTGTTGACGTTGTTGTCTGGTTTTTCCTTTGTGATCTTAACTCGTTGAAAACTTTAATGTCACGTTGTAGATTTTCGATTTCATTTCAAGTTGTTACAAGTCATTAGTGTGATTTCTGTCGACTTATCAGTATTTTGACAGAAATTACAAATCTAATTATTCTGAATCAGAGTTTTGATACTGTATACCAAATTTTTCTATTATTCAACGGTTATTTACAAATATTAAACTAGAGAGTGGGGGCTCCTGACGTTAGAACCTTTTTAGAAATATTACGAAGTTATTTAGTAAATAGGTAGTTATTAAGTAGGTATTGTGAATTTATTTTGTTCATCAGCGGTGGCCCAGTGGTATCGGTCTCGACTCACGAGTTGTAGGTCGTGTGTTCGAACCCAGCCAGGCGTATAATTACTTAATGTAATTTATTTCATCACCACTGCTCTCAAAACGGTGAAGGAAAACATCGCGAGGAAACCGGCATGTCCTAGAACCAAAACTTCGAAGACATGTGACATCTACCAACCCGCACTGGGCCCGCGTGGTGGGTAATGGCCCACTCCCTCTCACAGGGAGGAGACCTGTGTCCCAATAGAGGGAACATTTATAGGCTGACGATAATTGCGATTTTTAAAAATCTTCGTCAATTTTGGTTTACAAAAATAAAAGTGGAAAAATAATCTAGCTGACAATATATACATTTTTTGTGTCAAAGTGCCTTTTATATTTGCTACAAATCAATTTTTCGGCCTTCCCAATATACGTCCATATACATAAAAAAATCCAAAACATAGACAAACAAACTAAATAATATAAGAAACTTACTTGTTCAGTCCATCGAGGTTCAAAATCCCGATTTCCCCGAAGAAGTCCCCTGCTTTCATGGTGGTGAGCACTCGACCTTGCTCCGATATCACTTCCAATATGCCATCGGCTATTATAAACATTTCACGGGCAACCTCACCTGAAACGAAGTCGAAATTACAGTAAAGTAAGGGACTTCACCCATGGCGCGACGCGATTGCAATTCTATCGATTCCAAGTGAAAATCAACCTTACTACTACGACACATGACATAAATAAAACACAAGGTAGATGAAAAACAAAACACGATCGCCACGACGACGTCAAGTCAATCGAATTGCTTCATTATTTCTTAGTTGCAAGGTCGATTTTAATTTTTAGTTACTAGGAATTGCATATTGTACGAATCGCGTCATGAGTCAGTCCCAAGTCGTAAAAAGGGTAAAGTTTAAAAATGTATAAAGGCTTGGACAAAATTTTAATGAAAGATGTCGAGATCCATTTGTAAAAATGTGTGGTGCTTGTGTATAAATTTTATTACGTTATGTTTAAAAATGCTGAGGCGCTAACACTTGTTGATACAACATGAATTCTTATATTTTCGGTGCAAAAATATATACATATTTTTGCATCGAAAATATAAGAATTCATGTAGCATTTAAGACCAACATTTTTATGAAAAAAATACAATTAACATCAAGATATTATTAAAGCAATAACATTGAGTAAATGTGATAAGAGAAACTATTAGTCAGTTGTATAATCGAATTGCCTTTTCAATTAAATGACTGTCACGCATTGCTAGAGCCTCTGTTTCAGTGAACAGTTACGTTACAGTGCGATTACTTACCTATGATAAGGTGACAGTGACATATGACACAAATGTCACATGTTATGACATGACCGGAAAAGTGATTAATTTGCAAAGTGCATAGCCTTAATTGCCGTTTCGCAATATAGGACTAGAGGTATTATTACTGTTATTATTGATCAGAATTAAGCCACAAATATTACTCATCATCATCATCTCAGCCATAGGACGTCCACTGCTGAACATAGGCCTCCCTTTTTGATCTCCACATATACCGGTTGGAAGCGACCTGCATCCAGCGTCTTCCGGCGACCTTCATAAGGTCGTCCACCTGTCATTAGTTACATTTGTCTGATGGACAAATACTACTAATCATAATTATTATAAATGCTTTTATCATTATCCATCCATCATTGTTTTTTACATAATTGAAAGTCATGAAAATACAGTCGATTCACAATAATTTTATTATTTCACCTTTTGAAATAATGAAAGCCAATAAAGATTGCTAATTTTAGCAGATTTAGTGTCACTAATCAAATTGCGACTTTATAATAACATCAATAAGGATTACTTTAATTTGAAAGTGATGTAAAGACGTAAGAAAAATAACAGTGTGCTAGATCCATCCTTAGATTTCCATCACACGTTTCCAACAAAAGAAATACGACGGAATCTTTCAAGGAATCGTTCGGCACGTTTTTACGACTTACCTTTTCTACAAATCGAATCGCCGGGAGTGAATATGTACGCTTTCATTTTTAACACCAGATCGTGCAGGAATTCCGGCTGGCACTCTTGAAATATCGTCACCTGCAAAATATTATTAGGTTTCAAGATGATCTAGACAAAAATGACATCCTATAGCCAATTTCGCATTAATCGACAACGTTAACTACACGATATCGTGGGGCTGGAAGTTTTCTACGTTTTATTATCCAATGTTTTCACATTGTGTTGTTGACGTCACTGATATGGTCGACACGATTGTCATGCCGATATCGGCACACGTCTACACATCAAGCTATGCAAAACCAATATTAGCTCACCATTCATTGTGTGTAAAATCGTACGAAGCGAGACCAAGACAAACTGGTTTTGTATAGCTTGATGTGTAGCCGTGTGTACTGAGTTTGTACTGTTTGAAAGCTTGAATAATCTCTGATAATTCTTTTCTGGTAATTCAATAAAACCCAAAATCAAAAGCACATTTATCTTAAAATAGCTAATTTAAATAATTCATTATTAGATATTGACCCAATTCATAACAAGTAAAGTATGTCATAAAAATACAAAATTACGAGTTTGTAATCCACCCTTTTATGAGAATTCCCTTTCCCAAAGCGGAGTGGAAATTAAAGAACCATTGAATGTGTGTTGACCTTCACGAGATATGGAGTCAAAAGGGGCATAGAGGTCATCCCTTGTTCCCAGGTAGATGTCAACTTGTTAACGTTTTTGTTTACAATTGGATAGTAGGTTCTTATATTTAGAATAAGATCTTTATGTTACTAAAGTTTTGTTAAGCCTTGCTTAACTGATGAATAAAAAAAATAGAATATTATGGAAAATATCGAAAAAAGGTTTTAGTTCAAACAAGTCTCCATTTAAAACGAACTGAAGAATGAAACGTTTTTTTTATTATTAAAAAATTACGAATTAATCGAAAAAAGAGATTATTAGTAAGAACAAAATTAAACAAGGATGAAAACTGTCAAAATAGTTCAATGAAGATGATGCCAGGTATTTGTTACTCGTACTTTCGTCTAAGAACCAATTGAATGCCATTAAGTTTCTAGAACTTATTTGAGAGTTTAAATATGTTTGACAGATGGCCTACCATGATGTCTTAGCCCCTTCGTACACTAGGCGACGCTAGTTTCCGATACCTTACGACTTTGACATCCATTGACTAGTGCGTGTTCGGAGACTTGCGTCGCCTTGTGTACGAAGGGCCTTAAGCATGAGTAGTTCCATTGTTGGACCGAGGTGGCGCTAGACAACTTGTATAGCTGTGTCTCTGTCCCACAGTGGATCTACTCACGTTTTAAGACGTCATGGTTAGTCTGAATTGGTTCATAATCCATTAAACGTTCGATTAAGGAATACAGACGTACAAAATTATGGATGAAGTCACATTTAGTCTACACGGAAAGTAAATAAATGTAAACTTATTTTATCACAGTACCTTCTTCAGCACACTCAAGTTAACATGCAAAGCGAGTTCCGTCTTCAGCTTATCAGGCAGGAGTCCCAGCGCAGTATTGATGTCCCCTCCCCCCTGTATACGTCCCCTCGACCAGGAGTAATCGTACCACCGGAGCACCCGCCGCTTCATACCACCTGGCACCTGTTAAATGTATCAAGTCGTTAAGGGTTATGGGATTTTCAGTCCAGTGCCTTTGACGATTTATTGCAATAGAATCGAATTTGGCGTTGCGATATTTTTGGTTTGCCCCTTGGTGCACGTCTGGATAGTTAGTTATTTGTCTGAATTTGTCAGAGAAATTTGTTATGTTATAACTGGACTAGCGTTTTTTTTCTTATCCTCTCGTGGGGTAACTCAGCCCTTGTTACTGAACAATGTTTGTTCCAAGCCTTTTGGAAATCCGCACAAAAAAAATGATTTTTCATACTGATAGCCCCGATCAATTTCTCATTTTGTATGAAAAAGCAATTTTTTGTTACCCCACGAGAGGTTAATTTGGTGTGGCTTTTGACAATTCTCAAAAGTGCCTGCAACTAATTTTCTTGGATAAATATTAAATACTAGCTTCTGCCCGCGACTTTGTACGCGGATCTTGTTGCTTATGCCAGCGACAATGGGGTCGGCAAAATCGAAGATCTGAAAAGTCTGATACCCAACTCCAAGAGACCGGGTAAAAAATTCATGGGAGTTTGGCCAGTAGAATAAAAATTGTATTAATATATTAATCGTCATCGAAAATCATGTCCGTGAAATTAGTGATAGCTTTGATATTTTTGATACATCAATAGATAATGCTCATTAGGCTGAACAGCTCTTTCTAAGACGTCATTCCTATAATAATAAGTACAGGTTGAATTTTTGTTTTGAACAAAAATAAGCATTTGTGAGTTGAACAAAAATAAGCATGATTTCAAAGAAGAAAAGGTTAACTTCAGTTTCGAATACTGTCATCGCCTTGAAGATTCATCAGTTTTTTTCAATTATACGTTTTTCTTAAGTTTGCCGTATATGATTACTTCCCAGAATTGTTGAAAGGAGTCTTCAACATTTTTCGATATTCCTCATACTTTCGAAGATAGCCACCCACGTCCAGTTGAAAAAAATCATGTTATAGTGTAGCTGGGCTCTTTTTTTTCGTGGTAAATCATCAAATTAGACTTGTACTGACTAAAATCCACGGCGTCCTTCAATAGCCCTTTATGTTCCGGCGACCCTGGCAGTCTTTAGCCCTCTGAGAGGGGGCCCCGTCATTATGCTGACGCTCTATAAGGCGCGCGTGGAACACGACGCGCCTTAATGGTCGGACGGCGAGTTGCCCTTTACTCGCCGCCCGCATGCCCGCGCCAACGGTGGCCGGAGATCGTCTTGTGACGTCCGACGCCGTGGGCGTCCACCACCGCGGGGTAGCTGGGCTCTTGGAGTTCCACATTAGGTGTCCTAGATCTTCAATTTTTATACTTCAGCAGAGAGTGCTCATCACGCTGAACAACTCTTGCTAAGACGTCATTCCTGTATATGTTATAGTGTAGCTGGGCTCTTGGAGTTCCACATCAGGTGTTCCAGATCTTCAATTTTATTCTCTCAGCAGAAAATGCTCATCACGTGGAACACTTTTTGCTATCGTACCATTTTTGTATCTCTTATAGTTTAACTGGTCTGTTGCGGTTCTGCGCCAGGTGTTTAAGTTTCCAGAATAATTTATAGCCTATGTTTTGACCAGATTTAATACCTTTACAACAAAAAAAGAATCATTCAAATCCGTCCAGTACTTTTTGAGTTTATCCCGGACATACATACAGACAAACAGACAAACAGACAAACAGACAAACAGATAAACAGACAAACAGACAAAAATTCTAAAAACTATATTTTTGGCTTCGGTATCGATTGTAGATCACACCCCAAGTATTCTTTTAAAAAAATATTCAATGTACAGTTTTGACTTTCCTACTATTTTATTATATGTATAGATTTAATACGCATTAACGACTGCGTCTTGAATTATAAAAATATCATAACACGAGAAAATAATGCGCGCACATTCAAGAAACATTCGCGCACACCTAGATACTTTTGTGCGCGCACACTTGAGCAGTAGAATCTTTATTACTGAGCCATTGGTAGATTCAGTCCATTGAAAATGTTCCCGAACGCTTGTTGAACAGACGTGACGTACAGAGGCTAAACGCGATACAAGCTTAGTACGCGCACTGCTGAATTGATACACAGAATGTTCGCGAACAAATGTGCACCAAACTATTTTGGTGGTATCGTACCATTACAATTACCGCCATTAAAATAAGTTTTTAAAATGAAGATAATTTTGTAAACAGCTACTTAAAGTCGATCCTAAGATTCTTAGAACATGACATGTTATGAAGAGAATCGCGCTGAAAATAATCCATCTACTTTAGTATGTGTTTTAGCAAGATCGATGAGTTGGTTTTGCATTCATGGCATTAGTTGACACAGGCTTTCAGGTATATTGCTTGCTCATTCGATTAGTGTGACTTCACTTCAAATATTAGGATAAATACATTGTCACAAGGTTATATTCTTTTTAAAGACGTTGAACCATCATGATATACATTTTATAAACCAACGTCTTTAGAATGTTTAAATCTAGCGATTTGAAAACAATTATGGCATGATAAAAGAATATTGTGCATTTTTTTAAATTAATCAATGTTAGAAGAGCTAAGAAGTTCCTTAGTAGATACTGTGGATTACAAATATTTGAACCTGGACAAACAGCCGCACTTACTACAAAACTGAGATTTATTTACATCACAAATCAAAACAATTTGGATTGTTTTCTTTAAATGTAAATATATCGTGGGTACGTTAACACACATTTTAACTAACAGACCAAAAATATACTTGTTTCGTACGTGGATCGAACCTGCGACACGTATTGCGGCACCTAATCGTTCCACCTCCATGTCAACCGTGCTGTCAAAAGTTGTGCTTACCTTATGATGTCGCATGTAAGTTTTGGCGCCATCCAGAAGTCTCTCAAACTCCAGTCTGTTAGCATTCCTGTTGGTGATGACATTCCCAACTTGTCCCACTATAGTGGCGAATATGAACACGCCAATCAAATAGCTCACTATTGTGAAAATGTACCTGAGGGAGAATATACACAGATTATGTTTAGTCTCTGCTTGTAATTGTGGCACGTTAAGTTTATGTTATCGGTCGCATTCAAAGCGCAACGGCGATGAACGAAAAAAAAATTGAGGTGTCGAAAATTAAATTTAAAACAGTGTTGCTATAGTAAAATAATGTTTAAAATAACTTTTTAACAACAACCAACTACAATGATGTTTTAAACTAAAAGAAACAACAAAATAAATCACAACAAACAGTGCAAAGTTTTCGAACAGTTGCGATAGTTACAAAACACCCCAAAAGCAATAATAACGGACAAAATAAAGCGACACGTTTCACAAAATGGCGGTATCAGTGAAGGCTGTTCGAAAACTTTCTAAACCCGTTGTACGACATCGATGAGTGATTTAATAAATAAAAGTAACAAATAAAATAAATACAGTTAATGATGAAGAAACTAGTCACATTTATAGTCGTCCGAAGTTTGTCGCTGCGAAGCGAACAGCCTCCAAATTTCTGCCGCCGCCATTTTTATTTTTATTACACTCCACACTGGCTGTTTTCCTCCAACAAAATGTTTGAGACAGTGTTTATGGCGAATTAATGAACGGAGAAACTTATATGTAGTACCGTAAAATACGGGGAAATTACAAACCATTTGCCCCTGTCGTGTGTTATTTGATAACTTGCTTAGTTGCTTTCGTATTTTTGGGACTAAGCGTGTACTTGTTTGTTTTCATAAAGCCCCATAAATACCTTTAATAAATTTGGTGTGCTTTGCAAATAATTGTGTACGAAAACTTCACTAAAATCCCTCGTACCGCATCGTGGTGAAGCTGTAAAAATACTTTCCGTGCAATAAAACGTGTTATTGCGTATGCTCAACTGTGCAGTATAAATCGCCATAATGCTCTCACTCCGTCCGTAATTCCTTTGAAATATGGGCTATATTCGCATGCAGTAAACACTGTCCGCAAAACATGTGTCGTAAGAAAACATTGAAAAATATATTTTTTTGATGAAAAAATGGTATAATTGAAATAAAGTGTTTATACGTTTTTTACGAATACCTGCGATTGGTCAGATCATAATGATGTTTATCAAAGTGTTTGTTGTCATAATATTATCATAATCTCATTATGCGGGGCCTTGAAAGAAATTAGGTAACCAAAGTAAGTGATGGTAATTCGTCCAAACATTTTTGTGGTTAAGTATTAAAGCTTAGAGCTATACCTATGCTTTAAGAGTTCGTAATGTTTTTTCAATAAAAAAATAAGAAACTGTATCTTTTACAAATCGCAAATAACAATTTTCTTTCAAATATTTCCAAATATAGATTTCGGAATTTTCTGTAAAGGAAATAAATCCAGCTTTTCTGATATTTTGTGTCATCTCAAATTGGTGTCTTTTATCCGTAATACTACACAGATTGAAAGACGATATCGTTATATTTCCTGAAGACAAAATTAATTGAAAGATTAATCTAAGTCGCGGCTCAGTCGCACTTGCAAAAGGATTTTTCCCCTTTTGAAGGAAAAGTTACAAAGAAAATAAACTTTTATGCATTTTGGAGTTATTCTTACCTCGTACTCTTACCTATTAACAATTTGAGTTGTCTAGGAAGGAATAACAATAAAACTTTATTTGAAAGAGAAATTGGTTAAATTTCCGGTGATTTTAACTTTAACGATTAAGAGATCCTCTCTTTGTTATTCGAATAGAAAGGAAAGACAATACCGAAGTGTTTTATTTATTAATGAATATGAAAATACCTTATAACGCACCAAAAATCAATCTAAATGTTTTTGGTAGCTACGTATTTTTTAAATATTCAAAATAGGAACGTACCAGCTGCAAAATCTGAATTCAACAAAACAACAGTCGTCTAAATTCGAAATTCAAATCGCAACGGCCTCAAACGCAAGTTAACAGACGTTTAAAATTCGAACCTGACGTGAAAACTCTATGGTAAATTAAACATGCCAGGCTATGTTTGGCGTTATTGGGCCAACTTTAAGCCAAATGTCCAATCTTTGTAGGAAGTTTAGTTGGAAGATTTTTTCTTCAACGTTGGCCACAAGGTATGTGGTCGAGAGGTATCTCAGTAATTAAAGCTCGCTTTTTAACGAGACAGAACGGGAAACACCAGGCAGACAGTGTTTTGTTTTTAGCCTTCCACTTACGTCTACGGAATTCCATTTTCGACGGTTAAGAATGGTCTATGGTAGTCGGTTGTGTAATCGGCTGTGGTTATCGATTTTGTGAGCTGGCAAGACAGGGATTTTAGCTAGATTAATTTATTCTGTTTTCGGTAGTTCTAGTTTCGAATGAAAAGCGCCTGAAGTGTTTTTGGATAACGTTGTTTATTATTTTTCTTTGAGTGAAATGTTATTGTACATTATAGTATTTCAACTTACTTTAGCTCTACAGAGGGTAGTCATTCTGCCAAGCAAAGAAATAGAATAAACATTTTACGAATTTCATCATATTATGATTCTGCTGCAGTGGTGGCCCAGTGGTATCGGTCCCGACTTACAAGTTGTAGGTCGTGGGTTCGAACCCCGCCAGGCGCATTACTTTGTGTAATTTATTTCATCACCACTGCTCTCAAAACGGTGAAGGAAAACATCGTGAGGAAACCGGCATGTCCTAGAACCAAAAATTCGAAGATATGTGACATCTATTACCAATCCGCACTGGGCCCGCGTGGTGGATTATTGCCCACTCCCTCTCTCAGAGAGGAGGCCTGTGTCCCAGCAGTGGGAACATTATAGGCTGATGACGATGATTCTGCTACATTGATCTTGTCAGGCCACTAATTTTTCCAATGGTATTTTGTCAGAATCAAATCAAAACTATGTTTTTTATGCTAATTCATACATATCTACAGACGAAAATATAACCCTCTTTCTGATGAAGTCGGGTATAAATAAACTATGCCTCAAAAATAAAACATCGTAAAGTTGATTAAAATATGCCTTTAGAACTGAAACAATAAATTTTCATTACGTAAATCAATTTTCCGAAACAATGAGTCGTGAAATGGACTAATTTTAACTTGTGTTGAATTCTGTATCAACCATTAGTTGCGTCATTAAGTTCAGGCTAACTTTAGTCCATTAATATTGGTACCTGGAATTCATTATGAAAATTTTCTAAGTCATTAAATTTTTCTTTGTACACCACAGTACTACCAACAGTATGTCTCTCTTTCTTCCTAATCCATCCAAAGGTTGTCTTGAAAAGATCACTTTTAGTGATAAGACGTTTTAATTTGTAATTTTATGTAACTTGAAGTTATATGGTGTGCATAATAAAGAGTATTCTATATATCTATCTTTGTAGTTGAGAAATTATTCACAACTTCTAAGATAAAATAAAAATTACAAAAAATTAAGAAATATTTTATTTATTTTTATAGGTTGTAGTCTGTTGTAGTGGATGAACCCAAAAACTTTAGTTTTTTTTAAATTAATTCACTTATAAAGATCTACATTATCAACGAGTATATTGGTTTATTTTTTATTATTTTCGTTGTAGATATTTTCGTTAGAACTGATGCAGCCTTGAAAAAACAAAAAAAAAATACGTAAAACGGAAAAATACGAACGGAACGGAAAATATTTTCATTGCAGTTGGGAGACAAGTTCTGTGGATCATTTCTTAATAGTTCGGATTTTATTTTATACAATCTCATTTCATACAAAATTTTACTATGAGCATGATCACGTTTTTGTTACGTAAAGTAAACTGGAACTGTGACGTTAATTGATGGACAAAATTAGTTCCGCATTCGTACACTAGAGGCGGTTTTTTTCAATTTTCCATACAATAAACGCAGTAAATACCTAAAATCTCTGTACATAAAATACAGAAATCTTGTAATAAGGCCTCAGATCTACATCTCAACGAAACCTTATCAACACCACGTAAATGCCTGTTAAAAATCCCATTACAAAAGTGCTAAGAAGCGTAATTCTCAGCCGACTCTCAGACCAATTCAAAAGTAATACTTATTATATAATATCCATTACTCCTAGCCTATTCAGTTTAGCTTCTGTGAAATGTAGCGTACTAACGTCTTTTAAACGTATTAAAGAGTTTAATAAAATTCTTTCTTTGAAAACATACGTGGCTTCGTAAAATGTATGGGATTTAAACTTGGTTTTTTTTTGTTCAAGACATCAAAATGTTGCTAAATGCTGAGGAGAATCTTCAGTACTGAGGATTCTTATTTATAAAAAAAAACGCTTAGATACGCGCTCTAAGGAACAAAACAGAGTGAGTTGTAAAGACTTGCCGGCTCTGGAACGCAAAGCGCTATTGACGGAAGACGGTTTGTTTTAGTCAGTACGAATCTGACAGTCCCACAGTCATGGCTGGAGGAGTCCTTGATAATTACCCAAACTCAAAAACGAGGTTCTATTCATTCTCGGGCGATGCGTCTTGCGTCATACATCATACGCGAGATTCACTCGTTTTGTCGTGACGTTAATATTAGAGTCCCTTAGATTTAGAGTGTCTTGCATGACTGCATTCTAGTTGCGTAGGAATTACGCAGGTGCAAGTATCATTATGTGCGTCCACAAAGAGTGTGCAGCCTCGCGAGGCATTTGCCGCGTGAAGCAGCTCGGTTAGTGTGGACGTGTCACGGCCGAGACAATCGCGTGCGCTGCCGCGGGCCAGCGACCGAGTGCCCGAATCATTCAGTGTCGGCTTTTCTTTTGCTCGCTTATTTTGTTTCGTACCTCGGTCGAGAAATAATAGACGCGTCCACACAGAGCAAGCAACCTTGTTAGGTAGTTTCCTCGCGCGGAAAATGCCTCGAGAGGCTGCTCGTTCTGTGAACGCACCTAATCACAAGTTATGAAAAGAGTCAAATTCTCTAATAAAGAGTCATGTGCGCATTGACTATAGTCGCAAACATGCACCTGTATCCGAGAATAGTACCTATTTATTGTATAAATAAAATTCAATTTAACTATCACAAAGCGATTTGTACTAAGAGAGAAGTTTGTGTTTAACTCGTTTAAGTTACGTATAGTAAAAGTTGTTGACATTTTAATAGCTAAGTCATAACTAAGGAACGTCAGCTTTGAGCTAAGACTGACGGCAGACAGACTTTCACACAGTTCATTAATTTTTGTGACAATGTAAACTGTTTACTTTAATTTCAACTTTGTGGTAATGAAATAAGGTTCTTATTTATTTTTAGCCATGAGACAGTTGCAGGGAATGAATGTATGGGAGTGGTCGAGGGTTGAATCTTTTTTTTTAAATATATTTTTTAATTGTAGTTGAGGAGTTTTTTTTCCCTTTAGTAGAAAAGTGTTGTGCTGTTGATGACCGATAGCAACTCTAAGGTAAATCAATATGATAACGGGAAATAGTTTGATATAGTAAAGTAATGTCTAACTACTGATATAAAACCCTAAATTCTTTAAAAAAAGATTATTCATTTATCATTATTTATATAAAGAAGATTATTCACCTTATTGCACAAAACCGCAGGTAAAACTAAGCAATTTATATAAAGAACATTATTAATAATCTGACTTTTTCTGTAAAGTATAAATAAATAAATTTTCTTTATTAAATCGATTGGGACCAATAGAAAATACTGAATTTTCTAAACTCTACGACAATAAAATTATTCCGACTCAATGTTTACCGCCATCTTCTATCTCGAAAGAAGAAAAAAAACTATCTTTTTATTAAATTTCTAAACAGAGTATCATGACTGGCCGAAAACAAAACTTCAAAAGTAAACCTAAGGTCGAAACGATTAAGAAACAAAATTGAGAAGTCGCATAACTCTTCGTGCCCTCATGGCGCTTAACCTTTTCCCAAAAAAGGTGTTTTATAGCCAAATCTAAGGGATGCCCTGGGAGGTTATAAATCAGACATGGAGGGCAGATACTTGGGGCAGTTTGACCTGCGGTAATTTATAGGCTGGCTCCTTTATTACGACAGATTTATTGATGTCCAGTCGTATTATAACGGACTAGTTTTTGCTAGCGGTTTTGCTTGCCCATCCCTCTTTGCTATCTGTCATTTGCGCACCTTCAGTTTTATGAACAAAAAAGTTATTCTGAATTGATATTATAAGGGAGAAAGCAAGTTTGTCTGTCACTTTTTCACGCTCAAACTACTGAAGCGAGCATCTTGATGCTTATATGCAAGATTACGGATACGGACAAGAGACGGACATAATTATATGTCTATCCCGAAAAAAGGTATTCTGCCCGAGAAAAACAACAGTAATGTAATGCGAGCGAAGCCGGTTTTTCTGGCAAATTCGTTTTTAACAGAGTGATAACGAGGTCGAAAAAGTCAAAAGTTCATTGATATAAGACAATGAAAATTTATATCCATTCTGTTGAAAATCTCTATGAAACACGAAATGCTTGAGAACTTTTGTAAAACCTGTTCAGTCCTTCTATTTAAAGTAGAAAATACAAAATTTGTTTTCTATCGATAAATATTGCCTCGTCATTGTCACTAATTAAATTCAAAATAGATTAGCAAACTTGCGCTCAAACTAATTAAGAAATTATCAAAGAAACCCTCCGAGTTCTTGCATAGTGACAAAATGACAAACAAAACCGTTTTGTAACAGCTGTTTGCTTGAGATAAAAACGCTACAATTACGTTCAAAGTTAGTGCTAAGTAATGTCTTGGTAATTAATCATAGCATCTTTAGACGGTTGATAACAAAAGAGAATATTTTTATTTTATGCTTTAGATTACCTAAAGACAAAAAAATACTAATTTCAGTTTTGCATTGCAGATGAACAAAGTCGTAGCAACTCGTAGCCACTCGTAGCACTTTCGTAGCAGATTGCTACGAAAGCGTAGCACCACTCAAACATTTTTGACCTACATCATTTTGACTGTAATCGAGAGAGTTTCTAAATCGAGATCAGAATCGAATTCTGGACGTGAATTGTCGATTAGGTCTCTGAAATCTTGAATAGACAGACAAGTCACTTGGTTTAGTCACAGACATGTGATTTAAATCGATTTTGTCTGCCGAGTGGAAGACTGTGTATTAGAGAGGCAATGATACCGAGAAATTTCTAGAAGGGGAGAAAGTATTCCCGTGTTACGTCAATATTTTTACGTGTTTAAGGGAGTTTTGCTTTTAACTAAATGGGAGGGATGCACTGTGCAGGATAAGTTTTCAGTATATTTTTATTTCAGAGCTAGTCTGTGCTTTGGGATTTGTAAAAGGAATTGAAAATGTAGAAAATATTAAAAGTTAAGAGTTATTTTTCATGTTTTTCATTTGTTTTTTCATGTTAAGTCTGGTAAAAAGATGATTCAGTGTTTTTAAGCAAAAAATATTATAATATAATAATAATATTCTTACTTACAAGTTAAAAAATAAAAAGAATAATTCAATATTTTATGGAAGATATGTTGTTTTATTTATATTCGTTTGAATTCACGCCCCGAAAAGAAAAAAAGTACCTACATGAAAAAGAAAATATTCGTTCCCATTAATTCAAAATATTTTCTTTACGTTATTTGGGTTGTCGAAATACCGAAAGAAAGATATACGAATCTATGCTTACTCAACTGTGAAAAGTGAGATGAAAAAACACTTCGGAATAACGAGCAAGGAATAGTAGATTGTTATACAAGGGTGGAAAGAAATCAATTCCCATACGAGGTATTTAGACGCACGAGCGAAGCGAGGGCGGCTATAGTCCGAGTGGGAATTGATGACTTTCACCCGTGTTAAACACTCTACTTTTCATTTCAAATATAAGGAAAGTAAAAAATAGTCTTTTATAATTTAAATTTCAATTAAGGAACACACCGTCCGCGTCACCGCCGCGGGCCATCCCACTTTAATAGGTATCTATTTTTTTTAATTCACATTGGCCGTATACACTCACAAGACCGCAGCATTTTTTTTTAATCGATATTTTTCTTAATTATGTAAAAACGAGATGAAAAACCGGCTTCGCTCGGTTGAAACGTGTGTCATACATAATACACATCTAGGTACTAAATGTAGGTATCACGGTAACTCATAAGTTTATAGGTTTTTCTAAGGAGGTTTACTATCTACATAATACACCACATGACACTGGCCGAAAATAAAGAAAAAAAATAAAAACTTCTCAATATGATAACCGATGTCAAAAATGGCGGCTGCGATCTCTCTGGTCAGAAAATCATTAGAAATTTACAAAATACTCGACAATCCAAATTTTGCGGATATATGTTGTCGACTCGAAATCTTTATTTTTTAATGTTTTATTATTCTGGTTAGCTTTCGATCGAGTCTACCGTAGCCCTGCACGAAATTATTAATATAGAAAATAATAGCCGACTAAATAACCAATTTTAGTTCTATTTTTAAAATTCATTCCCGCCCTAGGGAGGGAAGCAATTACTATGAGTCTTTCCCGCCCAAGGGAGGGAAGCATCGTTTTCGACCCGCTGCTTAGATCAAACAAACACTACTTTCCGAGTATGAGAAATGAAAAACAGGTTTCCATACATGTTTGTGAATGTTCGGTCTTCAGCATAAGCAAAGACGCTCGGCTCTTTTGAATCGTGTCGAGTAGACCCGATCTCAATGCAACGAAGGTAGGTACCGAACGGGATTAGCTGATTAGGGGTTCTACATTCAGAAGAAAAATTAATAAACGAAAAGAAATATAAATAAACTAGCGGCCCGTCCCGGCTTCGCACGGGTGGAGGACCCGGTCTAAAATTTGAGATTTAAACTATCCTATCTCTCAAGTTGGATCGAACTGCACATGGTGTGCGAATTTTATTATAATCGGTTAAGTGGTTTAGGAGTCCACTGAGGACAAACATTGTGACACGAGATTTATATATATTAAGATTAAGATAACAGTCAATTTCGAAGCTTTTCTTATTGATATCAATCCATTTTTTTTACTGTTCAATAAACGTGTCAGTTAACATAAAGTTATTACTTTTCTAATAACAGCAAATTACTAATCCTGTGCCCTTAACACGAATTTCCACTCTTTTACTTTACAGCGTCTTTCCAGTATTTACAGCGTTTCTTGTATGAAAAAATGGAAGAGCGCCTCTGGTATACGACGAAGGAAGTAATTTTTCCCTTGAAAATTGTCAATTTGTAATTGACAAAGTTCCAGTTTACTTTACGTGTCAAATACTGAAAACTCGTGCTAAGGGTACAGAGTCTTTCCAGTATTTACAGCGTTTCTTGTATGAAAAGATGGAACAGCGCCTCTGGTGTACGACGAAGGAACTAATTTTTCCCTTGAAAATTGACAATTTGAAAGAAGAATGGGCAGAAATGTATGGACCCCGTCCCTTTCCTTGTAACACTCCCATTCATATATCAAATGAAAGTACGTGAAAAGTGTATCAGTTCATTGTATGACAGCGAACCTGTAAACTATAGGAGAAAAAAGTTATTGAGATTTTTATGACAAAAGATGAATTTCGATTTTCAGAAGAAAACATTGCTCTTGACTTTTTCTCATAATAATATTTGTACAGATCATAAGAAAGAGTAACATCGTTGACATAACCGGACCTCAAGTGGCACCCACTTCTGACTCTTTAAAAGAAAATCATAGTACTTAGTAGTGATAATTGTATGAAAATAATGTGAGTACCAGCGCTAACGCTTGTACCCATCATTACCAGGTGAAAATCTATGAAAATCGCCGTGTGGAGACACGTTCATATAGAGTATATGGAAATATGTGGCACGACGATAATATCGTTGCGATTCTCTCGCTCGTGGTGATAGCACCTTATTATTTATAAAAACGCTATAATAAAATATTACAACTGACATGTTCGAAATCAATGTGTTCCATTATAAACTCTGTGAATTCCGGCCGATCTTCCATAAACATATTCTCGTAATAACACACTATGACGAATTCTGACTCGAAGTAAAGATCGCGAACACATAAAACAATTATAGTTGACGCCTTTCTTCTACTTCCATAGTCTACCCAATCATTAAGGCACAGAACCGTCGACGAGCTGAAGGTAGTCCGAGAATCGGTTAAAGAAACTAGCAAGTTTTATTATTTTTGCTTATTGCACATTTCTCATACTGACATCATCATGATTTGTTATCATGTTCTTTTATTCTTTTTTCTTTATTTTTTTTGTTGTGTGTCGGCTCTCAAATAAACGTTTTTCTTACTTTTCTTCTTTATTTCACGGCCAACTCTACCATTGCGCTTGTTGGTTAAATCAAGAACCCCCCCTCCCCTCCTGGCATTTTTTGAATACAGAAACATCAACGATGCATTACTGCATCACATACTTTAAAACATACACGACTTCTCCCTAACATTTTGTATCGTTGGTATTTTGACTTTCAAGTCTCAATAACTTTTTTCTCCCATGGTTTACAGGTTTGCTGTCATACAATGAAATGATACACTTTTCAAGTGCTTTCATTTGATATATAGATGGAAGTGTTACAAGGGATGGGACGTTTTGCCTATTTTTTCTTTAATGTTAAAGTTCCAGTTTACTTTACGTGTCAAATACTGAAAACTCGTGCTAAAGGTACAGAGTCTTTCCAGTATTTACAGCGTTTCTTATACGAAAAATGGAACAGTGCCTCTGGTGTGCGAAGAAGGAACTAATTTTTCCCTTGAAAATTGTGAATTTGAAATTGACAAAGTTCCAGCTTACTTTACGTCTCAAATTCTGAAAACTTGTGCTAAGGGTACTGACACAACCCTATATTTTCCACTTCACTTTCCAAACCAATATCTGTCTCTTCGTTTCCCCATACTAACTTTATTTATTTGCGCCAAATACTTCCGTAAACATGTATTCATACTTAAATCGATCATATAAATATGTCCTTGCTTGCGCACTCCATCACATTATGGGCCATGTCGAGGGGAATTCGGTTATCTTTTTTAAGTGCCCATCATTTTCAGGGTTATTTTATATCAAGGACTTAAGTATAGGTAAGTGTATTTTGTATTGACTTATGAGGTTGCATTTTAAAAGGCGTACAGTCGGTACAGTTTTCGTTTAAGAATTTCAAATTGTCAATTTTCAAGGGAAATATTGGTTTCTTCTTCGCACACCAGAGGCGCTGTTTCATTTTTTCATACAAGAAACGCTGTAAATACTGGAAAGACTCTGTGAAGTAAAATAGTGAAAACTCGTGCTAGCTGTTGGTAAAAAAATACTGTTTTGTTGGTACTAGTGGTCATTCAGTGATGACTAGCCCCCTTTAGAAGGTCAAAACCTGCCAGGGTCGTGGGAATTATCTCATTCTCGTGACCCTGGAACATAAAGGGCTATTAAAGGACGCCGTAGATTTTAATCAGTATGAGTCTGACAGTCCCTCCCGCTTTGTCTTGGGTGGGAGGACTCATTTGATGATTTTACCATGAAAAAAAAATAAGTCTAAAAAATATTGATTTAACTGTGCCTTTCATAATTTTCGCACAATAGGGTACAAAGATATTATTATATAATTAATTTATGAAATATCGCTCTGTTTTAAACTAACATAATTATTATCTTATCATCCAATTATTAAGAATGAACGAAAATACATAACATAAAAATTAAAGAAAACAAATTGTAACTATTTTCTCTAAAATAGTGTCTTTATTACTTAATTTCCAATGAATACAATCCTAAAAGCCTATGACATCATAAAGAGTAAACGAAACTATTTATTACAACTAAGTTAGATCTTCGTTGTAAATGTTTTCTCCATTTTGTTATCTCATCGCGCGACATCGTCGTCTCAAGTCCGAGAGAAAAATAGCCATAATTAGTTCGTGTCATAGGAGAAGATTGAATTGTTTATCTTATTTCCTCCACTAGATTCATGCTGTATTTGTGAGTCAAAGAAAAATATTCATTCTTGGGGCAGTCTGCAGTGTCTGAAGTGGAAGTTGGCCGGACACGTCGGTAGACGGCAACGACGATATATTACTAGTCTGTCAATACATTAGGCAAAAAAGTCTTATATCCGTCTTATTTCGACCACTCCTGTGAGCCGTAAACATACCTTGAGACAGAACAGACCTTGAGTTAGCCAATCACAACGCAGTACCCCGTCCCCCTCGCTTACGTAGTACCTCAGCGAGTCGACAGAATAGTTTTTGTTTCTTAGATCGTGTATGCGGAGTCTAGTAATATATCGTCGTTGGTAGACGGACAAACGGCAGATGGAGCAAACATGTGCTAGGGTGGAGACCGAATGGGCAAACGTAGTAACGGAAGGTGGCTCGCAGTGGACGGATGCTTCATGCGGGCTGCCCAGGACCGGGATGGTTGGCGCTCTTTGGGGGAGACTCACGTTCACCAGTGGACGGCAATAGACTGATAATATAGGACAGTCTGATCTAATTTGTGGTATTTCCTTGGAGAAAATGTAATCTGAATTTATGATTTTTTTAGCTCCAGGTTCGTCGGAATATTACTTGAAACCTAGTCTAGGATAGGGTAATCTATGGTAGGGTAGGGAAAAATCCAACAATCTTGGTTGGCCTGTCGGAATATTAAGCTGGTTATCATTCAAATGTCCCTTCTCTTTATCTTTCTGATCTATCAAATATATCACACATTTTGCGAGAATAGAAACGGCTTATACAGCGGGTTCGCTATGTGGAAGTGATGTGATGACAGTGCAGAAATACGATATATACAGGGTGCTTTTATTGGTAATGGGAGCCTGTCACTCTGTGAACGGTTTTGTGTGAAAACAAGATAACGCTTATCGCCGCTGAGTGTTGTTGGAGATTTAATAAAATGCTTTCTTTTGTCGGAGATTTGGCTTATAAAATATCCTAGGAATAATATTAGTTTAGGCTTTTTATGATTGAGCAACGAACAATGGAACACGAACTCTCAAAACACAGGCATTCTTTGCTTAGTTTGGGGGTCAAAGATCTTTTCTAAACATGATTAATCAGTCTTCTTATAAACATGATATTTGTGTACAAAATATTGTTTATGGATTTGCTGTATCCTAACAAAATAATAACGTCAGTTTGTTAACTGTATGCGTATAGTTCAGGAATCTTATATATAAGTTTTCGCGTTTTTTTTAACGTAAAAAGTTGGCAAAGATTTTGATTTTAATTACACTAGTAGTACACTAAAAGCGCTGTTCATTTTCTATAAAATTTACATCGTAATACTTCAAGTACGCTGTAGGTCAAATACAAAGAATTCATGCTATGGCCTTTGAAATTTTTGGATTTGTATCAATAAACATTAAAAAAATAATGTCTTTGTTGTTTGAACAACAAAAATATTGTTATATTCTTGTTGAAGCAATCCTTCAAAGTTTATCCTCCAAGTACTATAGTTTATCCAAGGATTTTCAGCTGGATACTAACTTTTAGAAAGGCACCTTGTTTGTTACAAAATTTGTTAACTTTAAGTGACTACCATTATGAACTTGAAGCGGTAATATTCCAAATTGTGTTGATGAAAGTTTTGACATTATTATAATTTACACTAAAACAGTACAAGTTAGACGTAATCTTAGAACAACTCTTAAGTTGTAACTTAAAACTTCGTGAAAATGTTTTGATTAACAAATCTGGGCTGAATTTTCACAATTTTGAACTTTGTTTTTTGGGTTTCAAGAGCGTGTTACAACAAACTTTCATGTACTTATTTTTCGTGATAACTGAACCGATTTGTTTAAACTTTACACGCATAGCTAAACTCGATCGATTTGAAAACTTTTCATTGTTTTCTCTGAAAACTTTTTGGACCTTTTTAGATTGTATGATTGTTCGAAAAACAAAGGAAGGTTTTAATAGTATATTTTGCAACGAGTGAATAAAAAGCGGATTTAAAGCGAGGGCCATTATATGAATCAAGAGCAAGCGAAGGATTTTAATGACTGAATCACGACCGCAGGGAGTGATTCATGATGATTGAATCACGAGCGAAGCGAGTGATTCAAGTATTTAAATCCTGAGCGACGCGAGTGATTCAGGCCCTCAATTTAAATCCGTTTTATTCAAGAGTTGCAAACGATACTTTATACCATGACTACGAGAAAAAGAAAGATTTGATCGATAAAAGATATTCAACGAAACAAAATAAAGTTTTTTTTAATAAGTCCACACACACGTGGGTGCGAAGTAGTCCAATCGCTCGGTCACTGCGCCAACAAGCTGACATTAAAATCGGAACAATGATTTGAATTAAGAGTAATTTTCATATTAGCAAGGGGGTTGTCCAGCATCGCGGTCGATGTCGAATGTACTAAAGTGTTCTAAATTCAAACACCAAAACAGTGCGTAAAAGACTACTTTTACGCACTGAAAACAGTGCGTAAAAGTAGCTTTTTCGAGGGGGAATGGTATAAAATATCATTTTCATCCCCCCATCTCGGAAAGGGTACTTTTGCTCTTCGATATCTGACCGTAAAAGCCGTTTTTATCCTCAAGTGAGTAAAAGCCGTTTTTATCCTCTAGTGAATAAAGTAAATTTGAATTTAGAACATCTTATGAACAAAAGAGTAGCAGCAGTAATGGCGGCCGGTGACCGCAACAGCTGATCGCTTGCTGTGGTACCCACTTGACGTTCGAAATTTGATGTTACCACATCAAATTTTAAAAATAGAATTTGTTTCCTCGCCTTAGGTGGGAAAGCAGAGTACGCTCCTCGGGTGAAAGGCTGCGTTGCCTTGGGCTAACTTGAATCCCTCGCTTCACTAAGGATTTTTAACTTTATTCCCTCGTTTCTTTCGGGTATACACTTGAACCTCCTCGCTACGCTACGGACGGAGGTTCACCCCCAGAATCCTTAATATCGCTTCGGAATTCAATACGCCTCCCTTGGAGCGTAATCTACATAATTATAATTATTTTGTTAAAATCTCAGACCCGGAACATTCTTGGCTCAGTACTTTGTTTTACTTTTTTATTTGCTTTGTGCGGTTTTCCTTTCACGTCTTATTGTTATGTTATGACAAACCAAGATAAAAATAAGTAACTTATTACAATATATTATTTGTTTTAATTTAAAAATTATTCTGTTCTTTAATAATGTCTTAGTTAATACCTAAACTGAAATAAAAGCCTATATTGTGTTTGTACAATGTACATCTGTTTTTATTTGTTTTTGCATTTAGTAATTTCCTCGCTGAGGTGGGATGAAAAGTTACGTGTTGCACTCGAGTGCAAAGATTTTTCATCTTGTGCTCTTTTGATTCCCTCGCTGTCGCTCATGATTCTAATTTTGAATCACTCGTTGTACTCGTGATTCAATTTTAGAATCATTCGCTTGCTCGGTCATCAAAATTGAGCACGCGGTTAAAAATCAACTTTGCACTCTTGTATAACAAATAACTATTTGAGTAAACTTTCGAATCCTTTGTTTAGGTGTACACTCTATTAGTATGTTGAATAATAGTAATAATATCAAAGCCAAAATATCGGCGAGACAATCAAAAACTTACTTTAAATATAACAGTGATAGAGTTTATTCTAAGATTGAAAAGTACTGACAATTGATTACTGGACATTGGACACTGAAAATACGGATATTTAAGCCTTGTTTAATAAAACCAGGTCCATTGTTTTAAAAAAAATAGTTAAAGGGTTTATAGTAATTTTAAATAACTTATCTAAATTCCACTTAGATATTAAGCTAACGCTGACTTTTAGTCAAAAAACTAAATTAAATTAGAGTTTGCGTCCCAGAATAATTGTCCTAAATGAATCTTAAGAGATAAACAACAAATTTTGTTCCTGTCGACCTTGGTTTAATTTAGATAACTTTTGTATAAATTCGGGAAATCAAACAGCGATTCACAGTCGCCATTTGTAAAACGTTTCAAATGGGACATTCGAAAACCAAAATGTTTATTCGCAATTTGTGTTCCGAAAATCAAATTAGAAACAATTAAATTCAAACACAGGCTGGAAACAAAATAAAATGTTTTATTTATTTTAAAATTGGAATGACAATTCGCAATTACACTTTTTCCAGAGTTGTTTTACCTTTAATTATATCATTCTTTAAATCAAATCTAATAAGGTTGCTAATTCATTGCTACCTTTGTTGCAGGCAGAGCTAAATCAACTGCGAAAGAATTCTAGCGTTCTAAAATCAATTTAAATTCAAATAATGGCAGTTATTTATAAAATTCTCTTTTTAAAAATGATCTGACCAATCGCGTGGCGTTATGAGACATACCCTCGATTGGACCTGAACTGCAGCAGGCGGGATTTGAGTCCGCGACGCGGCAGAAATTTGGGGCCTCCTTGCGTGCTACTGCGTGCCACACATACAACCTCTGTTAATTCTGTTAGTCTTCAGCGGCAAACAGTAACAAAAACCTTGGCTTTGGAACAAGAGGCAGAATGAGACCCTCAGAAAAACAGCTAACATAGAGAAAATTGGTATCTCTTTCTTACTTATGAATCTTTCCCAGAGTAAAAGAGACACAATACCTTGTTTACTCCTTATAACTTATTTGGCGTAGGTAAACACTATGGTTATCAGGCGACGATAAACCGACTCGATTTATTTGGTATCTAACATGTCTATAAGAACCTCTATGCTAGCTGTAATTCTTATACTTTATTTAAAAAGAAATTTGGAAAAGGATTATGAGACCTCTAAAAAAAGGATTATAATAATTCCAACTCGCGATAATGCGAATTCATAGGCTCAAAAGCCTCTTGTTTCAAAGCCCAGTTTTAACACTACAATGCCGCAAGCTTTACTGCGGCTAAGATCGGTCGGAAAATCTCTCGGAAAGCAATCACAGGTAATTGTATTTTTACAAGAACGTTGTTCAGAACAAATTCGGTATTTTTCCCGAGGTAAGTGCGTGCGTAGGGGAGGGTTAATCACGGTAGTATCGTTTTTCCTAATTGAATTACAGATAGTAATGTTCAGTATACGTTTTTTTCGGATACTTATTGTTTTGTACGAGTATTTTCTGTTACATAAAAGTTATGACGATATTTTTTGGAATTTCTTAGATAGATAGAAAGAACATTGAGTTTCCAAATGGAATGTGTAAAAGGCCTCAGCTCAAAATGACTTGGCAAAAGTCGAGTTTTGACGTTTTCTAAAACAAAGGTAGATAAAAAAAATAGAATTGCCTGTTTCTAGAAAAAAAAACAAAAGAAAATCGAATAAAAGGTTTATTCTAGACATAAGAAAACGCCGCAAACTTGTAGAATCAATAAACAGCGAAGTTCCTAAGGAAATAAGATCCAATCGAATACTGATTTATTTTTATTGATCCTCACTCTATTGAGTCTAGATCAAATTGTTTGAACTTCAACTCGAGTCGGGATTTAATCTGATTGTATATTTTATACGTTTTTCTAAACGAACTCTTTTATCGAAAAAAAAAACTAAATTTTTCCTTCAGAAGGTTTCGTCTTAATTGTCAACTTGTTTAAATTTCCTCGGTTTATATTTAATAATTATGAGTACTAAAATTAACAAGCGCTTCAGACAAACAATAAGTCTTAATCAACCGTTCAATGTTGATTTTTATTTTGTTATATCATTGTATTAGTAATTGTTCTAACGGCCACCACTGGGGCCGGTTTTAGTGGTGGCCGTTGGGAGTATACCTAATTTTCTCGCAATCATAGCATAGCTACTGGCATAACGTGTTTCTCTGAAAGATTCATATAATTTTAATCAGCAGGCATGAAATATAATTCTTTGCTTGAAAGTAATACCTACTTGACGTCAAATGATCTCAAATAAATCAGAAAAGTGTAGTCATATTAATCTTGAAACATTTTTTTAAATCATCTATCAATCTAGATTTTTTTCCCATCTGTCACCACTGGTGACAACTGGGAAAAATATCCCGACTGTATCCACATGCGGGACAACTAAGTCTCGATTATTGCCACCGCTGTAGTGCTACGATCAACAATCGTCGCCAGTGCACAGTGGTGAAAAATGAGAATAGATTACACCGGTCGACAAATAAAAAATAATTTTTTGTGCATGGGTTTTACTTATTATATTCTGATTATACAAGCATATTTACTTTAAAAAATGTGATAAAAAATCAAAAATATTTGCTTTAAGAGTTTTTTTTTCAAAGCTTTCAGAGGCGAAAATTAAAGATAGAGTGTCTGTTGGCGCTCAAATAAAAAAAAAACCAATTGTGATATTTTCCTGACATTACTTAGCATTGAAGAGAAAGAAGCCAGGAACAGTTTTAAGGCATTAGTTCATGGTTTTAGTGTAAACCCTAGAGCTAAAAGTTATGTCGAGCTGATCACTGACACGATTACGATTTTTTTCCATCATCAGAAGTAGAATGTCTCTAAAGATACACTAAAGATACATATGCTACATTCTCATTTGGATAAATTTAAAGATAACATTGAAGCTTGTACGGAAGAACAAAAGGAACGCTTCCATCAAGACATTTGACAAGCATTTTAGAGACGTTACAAATGCCAGTACTGAAAGGGACATGATGGGAGACTATATTTGGGAGTTAATAAGAGAAACTTCTACTAAAAATAGCAGGAAAACTAAAACAGTTATTTTTTAAATAATTTAACTTTATTTTAAAACTTATTTTGTAAAACAAAAACGTGAATGGATGTACGGTTTCCTTTGTAATAACTCATCTCTGTGTCATTTTTTAAGTATTTTCAATGAATTTGATTTACCCATTTTTTTCTCACAAAAGCAAATTCAGAACTTTTTTTTGTTCATATTCTTACTTCTAGATATACAAACAATAAAAATAACGTATGTAGAACCCATGCACAAAAATGCTGTTGACCTATGTTATCTGTTATCATATTGAATACATTTGGAATTAGATTTGGTTTTAGAATTGACGAAATTCAAATTCATAAAAGTTATTCATAATTATTTTGCAATAATGTAAGTATTTTGTCACAATAATTTCACCAGTCTCTTGAAGGAATTAGATCAGTTTTATGGTCTTGATCTCAAATCATAAATAATATGATAACACTTTTCTGAGACGCGCTACAGGTAATTTTATCAATAACAAACATAAAAGTGTCCCGATTTATTAGTAGTAAAATCTCCTATAAAACTTGGACTAAAGAACTTTTCACACATCTTCTCATAGATTTAATATAAAAATACTAGGACAGCAGAAATTGATATTTTTATAGACCATCAACACGGTTCAGTTTCGAACACATTATTATACATTTATTGTTATTACTTTTCAATACATTAAATTTATTCCATCACGGAATATAATAGTGAATATTCTGACTCATTTTTTATATAATATTCCATATTAAGACTCATTTTTATGACGGAATTAAAAAAGGTACGTAACCTACTGGTATTTTGGAACAGGTATTTTTATTCTCGTTGTTTATACTAAGCACCAAGCTTATCCTTAAATCGATACGTATTAAAATGTTTTTAGTAAACAATTTAAAAGTAACCTTTTAATCTACTTTTAAATTAATCCTTTTGAAAACAACAAACAACTTGGTAACATAATAGTGATTGTTTTTGATAATAACATTTTTTTTCTTTATCAAATTCCTTTTTCTTCCAATCATTATATGAAGTACATTCTTTAAGAGGTTTTCCTTATTTCCTAAGTACTAAATTCCGTGTTTTTAATGATATAACCCTTCTAATGATTGCGGGAACCGGAATTGGAATTCAGCTCAGTTTAATGAGACCTTTCTAAAGACCTTTTGCATTAGGTCGAAGTCCTTCCCTGGGTCATTAACCCCTGCTGGTTTATTTTTGATATAATTAATGTTTTTTTAATGACCTAGTATGCACAATGTAATAGAAAATCATTTACATCACTCATTTTATAATCTTTTTATACAATAATAAAGCAATTTGCAATAACAAAAAAAATATGTTCGAAAACTTATAAAAAAAAAGTTATTTGGATAAGCTGCTACAAGATTTACATTATTATTTGTTTTCCTCTCATTATATTTCCGCCAAAAACTCATAAAACTTAAATGAAAATGGCGTCCCATATCAAAAAAACACAAGACGCATGGTAATTGTATAAACAAGGGGACGCCTTGGCCTCATTTTCCTCGACGAAAAAAAAAACTTTCCCAACAACAGTCGTGAAGAACGTTTTTTTTAAGAACCTGTCACCTCCTTGAGACTCCGTAATGTTGGTACTTGTTCAAGTTTTGAAGGTTGGTAGAACTGGAGTGAAGTGACAGTTTGTATTATCAAGGTTTTAAGGAATGTTCTGTAGGTCAAGTGGGGTTGTTCTACTCGTATTTAATTGGGGTAGACTTGACAAATACTTGACTTATAAGAGTAGATTTTCGTCAAGAACTTAATTTTCTCCTTACTTTATATTACCCCTTGTGCTATGTTTTTAAAAGAAATCTGCAAAAAAACCTACAAGACAAAATACTAATTTCAAGATATAATAAGTACTAAAGAAGTAAACAAAATGTAGTCTTTTAATAACGTTCAGTAAATATTAACTTATGCGTAATTTATGGAAACTTCCTTATTAACATACGAAACAATTTATTTTCTGTAATAGGTCAACAATTAGGGCTTAATTTATAAGTTTTGTATTATTATGAGAAAATAAATAATACACGAAATTTTTTAAGACTTCTGCAAAACGAGACTACCGTCTAACCATCCCCTCACGTTTTAAAGACAAGAAAGCGTTATTAAAACATAGTAATATGTATAACATTAGTTACACCTAAAATGATTGGTTAAATTAACACACTGACAAGTTCTAAAGTTCTACGTCGACGTCAGTACAAAGATATTAAGATCATAGACGTATTTTTTCTTTTTACTAAAGGCCAGGTGTCAATTTGACATTCAGATAAGTGTTGCCATTGTTACAAAAAACACGCATTATAAATAGATTTGTTTTAGGTTATGTCCTAGCAAAATTTTTACGTCAATTTTGACAGTTGTGTCATATATTTTAGTAGTTTTATCTAAATCAGTGCGCTTGTCCCAGAAAAGCAACGTGCGATGTGTTACGTAACAAAAAGTTGAGCACAGACCATGCTAACGAGGTTTAAATAACTTTTACTGGACTCTACTATCTATGGCAAAACATGACAGAGTTTTAGCAACTTTTCTCATGTTTTTTTTTGGGAGTTTCACTTATAAGAGTCACTAACACTGGAAATAAATAATATCGGTCGCCATCTTGAACTCTTTTTTATCTGTAACTAATCAATCATCGCTTAAATCCTGCATTTATATTTAGCAAGTAGTCTTTAGGGTGGGTATTAGACTATTCTGGGCTACAAAAAAGATTTGAGACATTCATAGTTATTAACATGGTCTGCACTCAGCTTATAAAATAGAATATGGACCAATCATGCAGCATACTTACTCAGCGTTGGTCTCAGGAGTGGGCAGGTCTCCGATGGTCGTGAGTGTGAGGGTAGACCAGTAGAGGGAGCCGAGGTACTTCCTCGTGAGGGTCGCGTAGTCCCCAGGTCGGTGGGGGTACACCCAGTCGCCCTGTTGGAGAGAGATTTTGATAAGTAATTTGAATGAAAACGGGATAAACTCATGTCTGTGCTCTTAATTATTTATTGTATTCTGTTTTTTGGTTTGTATATTAAGTAGCGGCAACAGAAATATGTTACCTGTGAAAGTAAGAACTGTTGAACTATCATAGTTCATGAGATGCTGCCTAGTGACAGACGGACGGACAGCGACATGTAAGTAATGCATAATGAGGTCACGTTATACTTTTTAACTACGTAGATACTATTTCAAAGTTTGTATTGGTTTTTCTGTTCAAGGCCTTATCATGAAATTACTGTTTTTATGACGTAAAGTAAACTGGTAATTACTAGTAATTAATTTCAAGGAAAAAATTCATTCTTCGCACACTATTGGCGCTGTTCCATTTTTTCATGCAATAAACGCAGTAAATACTTCAAGTACTAAATATTTATATAAGACTATAAATATTTAGTACACGACGAATAATTTCAATGAATGTTGAACATAGGAATGGGACTGTTCCCACAAACAAGCTTCAACACTCTGCAAGTCACCACATGACATTTGTATTGTTTCTCAGCTCTGTTCTACGAGCACTTTGGTTATCCGAGCTTGTGACTACATAAGTAAATGTGAGGCTGAGGATGAGTGTTCGAGTGCACATATAGTGTCCCCTTTTACTAGTAAGGCCGGGACTCCACCGAAGCGGAGACGACAGGAGATGTGTTTGAATAATCAATCAGATTTCTACCGAAGTTATGTTCCGGGGTCACGGTGAAGGAAATAAGTCCCGCGACCCCGTCAGGCTTTGGCCCTCTGTGAGGGGGCCCCGTCATTTTGCTGACGCTCTTTAGGCGCGCGTGGAATACGACGCGCCGTCGACCCGGGCATGGTCGGACAGCGAGTTGTCCTTTACTCACTGTCCGCATGCCCGCGTCTACGGTGGCTGGAGGTCGTCTGCCAACGTCCGACGCCGTGGGCGTCTACCCCCTGCGTTTGGGGCGGAGGGAGGACGCTGTCCTCTCCCTCTCGCGGCCCGCCCTCGCCTTCACGAGCATAGCTCCTTTGCAGAAGGAGGTGACCGCTTTCCACTCCGTCTCGCCCCGCAGCATGTCCTCGACCAATGCCGGGTGCGAGAGATCTCCGCTTATCGCCGCCGTGAGGACACGTCGGTGCTGCGTCTAAGCTGGGCAGTCTTGCACCGTGTGCTCTACTGTGTCCTCCGGGCGATCTTCGCAGTGGTGACACCCAGGCGTTTCCTCCTTTCTCATCAGACACAGGTACCTCCCGAAACTTCCGTGTCCGGTGAGGACCTGCGTCATGCGGTAGGTAAGGACGCCGTGACGTTTCTCCAGCCACTCTTCAAAGAGCGGTCTTACCGCTGCTTTTGCGGCGTACTGCACGTGTAGCACGACATTGTGGTAACCGGTTTTGTCAGCGGATGAATAAATAAAATGACAGAAAAAAAAAGATTATTATTTTCCTAATCATTGCGATATTTAGAATTATTTATTTTACGGACAATGCTGCTGCCGTGTCCAGATTCCGTGTTCAAAATAAAACGTTACGTTTTTCGAGATGCCGCTTTTTATAAGTGTGTGAGTAAGCGCCACGTTTACAATTAAATGTAATTCGTTGGCATGTGACGTAGGGTTCGAATTCGAAACAAGGGGTAATTTTTCTACCCTTTATTGGCTTCAATTCTCATTTCATCATCATCATCAGCCTATAATATTCCCACTGCTGAGGCCAAGGCCTCCTCTCTGAGAGAGTGGACCATAATCCACCACGCGGCCCCAGTGCGGGTTGGTCAAATTTCAGTTCCCTAATAAGAATCTGAACTGCTTTATTTCATGTCAAAATATCTGACGAGTATGTGGAATAATTTATCATCTCAGGGTAGAAAATCTTGGGGGTTGAACACGGAATAAACCCACATATGGATCAGCCTCCAAAACAAATGAGCATCGGCTAACCCCGCTAGACAAAAAACTTTATCCTTAAAATACTGGCTTCGAGATGCAAAAAAGGCTTCCAAGGGTTTGTAAATCTGCTTAGCCTGAGTCCACAACGATGCCTCGTCATTACACGAACCTCTGTAAACTTAGTTGTATACTGTGACTGTGCTCGTATATTCGTTTCGTGGACAGAGTGGCAAGTTTAAAACTCAATTGTTTGCGAGTTAAGGATCCAGAGGGTGTGCTAAAGTTTCAATAGAATTATGAGTTGAAAGTTTTTTTGATATGAAGTTTCAGGATATGGGTCACATGTCCCATAACGTCAAGTTTGATTATAAATGACTGAATATGAGTGAATTAATGATTTGCCAATTCACATTCAAAGTTTCTATGGAAAGAAAAATTCGAACCGCGAGCGGGATATGAACATTTCTAGCGTATTTTCGTTATTTCTCGGTAGAAATACCGAAAAATTGGTAGATACGCAAAGAAAGCGGTATCGCAACGGTATGTGATACCACGTCTATACAGAAAAAAAATATGCTGAAAAATAAAAAAAAAGAACAAAAAACCTGAGGTTTTTTTTATTCATACTGTTTTAATCCGGGTTAAAAAAGGAGTTTCCAATTTATTATTGTTTTTTTCTTTTCTTGGCTGTCAACAGAACCTGCCACAAATTTGTTATATGTGTTTGAAATCACTACTGCCAATGTATTTGGTATCCTCGATCTACCCCTCTGCCTGTCACAAGAAGCCTCGTTGATTACGTCATCTGGGACCTTTTTTTTTTTTTTCTTTTATCGTGTTAAAATCATCACATGAGTCCTCCCACCCCGGGCAGGGCGGGAGGGACTGTCAGACTTGTACTGACTAAAATCCACGGTGTCCTTCGATAGCCCTTTATGTTCCGGGGTCACGGTGATGGAAATAAGTCCCGCGACCCCGGCAGGCTTTGGCCCTCTGTGAGGGGGCCCCGTCATTTTGCTGACGCTCTTTGAGGCGCGCGTGGAACACGACGCGCCGTCGACCCGGGCATGGTCCATGGTCGGACAGCGAGTTGCCCTTTACTCGCTGTCCGCATGCCCGCGCCTACGGTGTCGTTTACTGTCGTATGCTGTTTGACTAAGGTCCCAGTGGTCATCATAATTACAAGTGAATGGACACTTAGATAAGTTGGAGTGTCCGAATCCGTCAGATGGTCTGATCAGACCCACAGCATTTGAGTCTAAATGGGCCATTAACTACCCACGTTCATCAAATTGTGCTCGCAACGGTCCACTAGTTGGGCACGCAATTATAATGCTGACGAAGAGTGGTGTGTGATGTGGTCATCAATATACGAGTATAAAAATCAATACCACTTTCGTTGTAATTTTGGAACTCAAGAACGGGCTCACCTATACAAATCAAGTATTTAGACTTTACTCGGACTATTTAGTAGTTGGTTTATGTGAAGTTTGTACTAAATCGGTCGAGCGATTTTTCATTTATTACATTTTTAAATGGCGGATCATTTATTATTTCACTTTATACGTAGCGAAGCACGTACCGGGTGCTAGTATCCTCTAAATTCATGTTTATGTTTAGTTAAAAAATAATGGCATTCGTATACAACCGACCACTGTCTTCAAAATAATTCGTCTTTGTTGAATGTTTTAATGATTCAACTCTCAAGCGCATGTGACACTAGCTAATGCTTTCGCAGCAGTAGCCATACTTACGCGGCAGTAGCCATGTTTACGCAGAAGTAGCCATGCTTACGCGTGCAGTAGCCATGCTTACGCGGCAATAGCCATACTTACGCGGCAGTAGCAATGCTAACGCGTTAGTAGCCATGCTAACGCGTTAGTAGCCATGCTCACGCGGCATTAGCATTTACGCAATATATGCTGCATTAGACGATTGGAACATAGCCAAGCGAAAATATCAGCTTTAAGTAACAGTTCGCGTACTCGATGAGCCTACCAGTGCCTTGTCGACCAAATAATGCATGCGGGTCCTACTATCTTCCTAGCAGCGTAAATTCCATTCAAATATGACACATATAAAGATCATAAACGCTTCAATTTCCTTTAACACATTGTAAAATGTGCTCTAAAGCCGCTCGGCTTGCCTGTCCGTGTACATTGTACTTTATTACTTTGTCGACCGGTAGACGCCACAAGCACCCTGTTAACTAATTCCCTTAGTCGCGTCTACGGTGAACAGGGCTTATGTCCTCTTCGCCGTATAGGCTGGAGTATTCATTAAATTAGCTACGACTAAGGCCCTTCGTTCACTAGGCGACGCCAGTTTCCGATACCTTACGACTTCAGTATCCAGGCGACTCTCGCAATAGAAATCCATATACGTTCGTACACATGCTCGCGACGCTCGACGCAAATCGCGCGCTACCTATCTGTTGACATCGCCGCTACTTGAGTTTCTGCGACTTTCAAGATGGCGGAACAATTTATTTACCATTATTAATTATATTCACACAATAAAGGGTTCCGTAGCATATTCTTGAATAACTTTTCTAAAGTAATTATTTAAAAAAAAATTCACTCAATATTCAATCCTCGTAATAAATCTAATTTGGTATGCAGTTTAATTAAAAAATTGGGAGGGAGGGGTTTTTTTTTCTATTTCATTGAATAAAATTTATTACGAATAAAGTAAAATATTAACAATCCTCACAATAAGCATTTTCATTTGATGTCACATGATGCAGTTTACATTTTTTTTTCATTGTTCTCCCTCCGATGTCTATGTTGTTTTAAGATCATAGGACTACTGTGAATTTTCTTGTAATCTATATACAAAGGACTTCTATTATTATATACTAGAAGTCCTTTGTGTATTTTCGGAGATAAGAGATAATACAGAAAACACACTTGAGCAATAGGAACTGACATGTTTGGAAATGGCATAACTACCTACTTAACTGTTCTAAATGTATTCAATAGATAAATGTTTACAACATAATCGGTCAAAATAGTTCACAGAAAATTAACTGTGAAGGGCGGACGGTCAGACGACTTATCTTATAAAGATTCCGTTTTTTATTTCGAACCTACGGATCCCTAAAACATATATTTTGACATCACAGTCATGTGTCAGACATTTTATAAATTCATAATCTTGACCACCCATCATGACCTTTTGACGCGGCGCTAGTGTCTATGTCGTTACATCAAATTGCATTATAAAAATTTAGTACATCTAATTTTCCGCAGGTCATGAGTAGTAACGAAACTATAGTATCGGCAACTTGCGTCGCGTTGTGTACGAAGGTTCGTACACAACGCTATGCAAGTTTCCGATACCTTACGATTTGGTTTCCAGAAGACTATCGCAATACAAATCTTTAGAGGCTTATTTTGGTGATGCGTCGCCGACTCTAGCCACGCGCGACTCCATTTATCAAGATCGCGGATACCCAAGTCTGCGCGATTTATAACCGACGAAAAATCTGTTTCTAAGTTTTATTTCAAACTTTATTATTAAACATCTTTGTATCTGAAGTAGAAAAATATCCTTGTTTGTATCATTACAATTAATAATAATAATATTCCATAACTATCACACAACGTCATCTAGTCCCAAGCTAAGCAGAGCTTGTGTTATGGTTACTAGACAACTGAAAAACATACTTTATTTTCTAAATATATAAATATCACTATCACTACATAGTATAAAACAAAGTCGCTTTCTCTGTCCCTATGTCCCTTTGTATGCTTAAATCTTTAAAACTACGCAACGGATTTTAATGCGGTTTTCTTTAATAAATAGGTATATTCAAGAGGAAGGTTTATATGTATAAAACATGTACAATGTAGTAGTGGAACACTGTCAATTTTTAAGATTTCTAATGTGATGTCGTAAATCAACTCACTTTGTTGCGCTTATATTGCAAACGCTGGCCAAACCCTACGAGATTGGTCAAAATAGAACTGTTTTGCATAAAAACAAAACAGTTATTATGTGTGTGGAGTAACACGTCACTTATATTTTGAAGAAGCGATCCAAATTTCAGCCTTTGACGCTAGTTAATTAACTCTTTACCTTCATATATCCATAGTTCAAACCAGGAGTCCACCTTTCACCTCTATGCAGACAGCGCCTCTGCGCCTGTGAATGTCAAGTTTGACATTTCACGTCATAGTCTTCTTCAAACACCAGCAAGCACCTTGCATAAGTGACGTGTTACTCCACACACATAATAACTGTTTTGTTTTTATGCAAAACAGTTCTATTATATGTGTTTCGTAACACGTCACTTATATTTTGAAGACCTGTTTGTTATCTGCTGGTGAAAGATTTAGATGCTATGTGAATTAACTTAGAATAAACGAATCCTTTTATCCTAAATTCGTACATTTTTTTTTTTTTTATCAAAAATACATAACATTTTATTTAACATTATCTTCTGCCAAACTGCTGTACAGTTTATCGACAGATATACTATAGAACATTGGGTGATCTGGAACTTCTCTAAATAAATCCACAAATTAACACATTGCCCATTTGAAGTTATACTCCTAGCAAATGCCTCATTTATAATATTATTTGTGAAATAATAAAAAACTACTAAAATGATTATTCATTTAAATTTAAAAACGATGACGACCTTATCAAAAATGTAAGGAATCGCTTAGTTCTCAGAGAGTACCACTATGGTGCCAGAATCACTGGGTCATTAATCATTAATTTACTTCATTACTGACTCCCAGTCAGTCTAGATAAATGTATCTCTTACATGACTGAAGAATACTCTCTCAAGATGTGAGAATAACCAATAAATATTATTTGTGAACTTGACTATTATTAGACCTATTACAACATTTACTTCATTAAAACCTAGCCATAGAAAACACAGTAGGTGATGCGAGTAGCAATGTACCTACACAATTTATTTTATTAAAGTTTTCAAATTCGTTGTACACTGTACATTGTGTATTTCTACTACCTATACATTTGTATTTTATTATGTAGTAGAGATATGTAATAAATCCTCCTGCTCATTAAATGAGCTCCTCTCTGTGTAAGATTCATCTCCAACCTTTCATTGGACACATTCCAGGATAATTATCCTGAGGAAATTCTCTCTTTGATGACTGTATATTAGTACAAAGTGTTTATCTTGGTAGAATAACTGATCTTCCAATTTTGTGTCATCTAAAATTCTATTCTCCAGATAACCTCCTGATGGCTAGAAGGGAATTAAGCTTCTTAATCTGTTAAAAGATGGATTTTCCAACCATCCACAACAACAGGAATAACCTTTCCAGGTCAGCCTGGCCTTGATCTCATTAACAAATTCATCAAGGAACAGGGTAGATTTTAAAAAAGGCAACACAATAAACAGACGAGTTCTATCGGCCCTTCATAGCAATGTAAGTTGTTCATAATCTTACAACATTGGGCTATTGTACGTCTCTACCAATCAACGGGTAGGTTTAGCCAAGTCAAAATACTTGTTAAAATGAAAAAATCATCAGCAAGGAGTCCCACTGAGATGCTCAAAAAATCATTTTGAAAACATTGGCCCCGAGCCCCTTAATTGGAGGTAACAGGTACCAATCTGGCAAGTCTTTGCCTATCCATGCATAGACAAAAAGGTAAAAATTGCACATGTCTTTCAACAGATTAACACAAGTAATACACTTATTACCTTATTTGAGGATGAACGTCATGTAATCTATAAGCCATGACACGCCTCAGTATTTTCCTTGTAATACACTTATTACATTATTTGAGGATGAACGTCATGTAATCTATAAGCCATGACATGCCTCAGAACTTTCCTTGTAATAACCTTGTAACCTCTTTATTCTACTGATGCACCTGTCCTTGAACTGCCCCCCCCCCCCCAACTTTTTAGCCTAAGGGTAGCAGTTTGTTAGGTTTAAGGTACAGGTTGTGGCTTTCACTCTCCGAGAGCTCTCGACTCGAGGGCCAGCATTGTTTATAGTATGGAACACAACACAGTTCAGAATGGAACAATTAATTCATTATTTTCCAACAAGTTGAGATGACTCATCATTAGCCATTATACAATACGTAAAGCTCGAAAATCCATGAGTTCAGTCCCTTGGTACGTGCAGTTGCTCACAGGCCAACTTGACTAGCACGAACATGGTCACTTTGGGACACCCCACTTGAAAACATAGCCTCCGAGGCCTGGGGCATGAGGCAACAGGAGCCAATCTGGCTATCTGTTCCTAGTAGGTAGGCGGTAAGAGATTTCAGTTTACTTCTTAACCCTCCCCGGGAGGGAAACCGCTGTCAGAGTGATATTCAGCAATCTGCTAGCCTCAACAATTTGCATTTCACATTCAAGAGCACTAGATATCAAGTTTCATAAGCTGAATTGTGCGTTTGGATAGCCCATGTCAATCAGTTGACTTCTGATAGGCAGAAGAGTGTCCGTCACATTTTCCTTTAAATCTCCAACATGCACATATTCTCTGACACTTGGATTTGAGTCTATGATATCATTATGTTTCTGAAGAGAAATGGTATTATGGGTTCACCTTTTCTTCACACGCTGTGCGGACAAAAAAGAAGGTTACCCTACCCATATCTCAGGAAATTGAGTGGTACATTGATAACCTCATGGTATCACAAGCACACCACCTGGCAAACTCGTAGCGCCACCTAGGCAATATAGAAGAGAGCCACATGGTTTAGTTTTTACTTAATAATTAATTCAGATTTATTTGTTTAATGCCACCATACTAATAATAAGCTTATGGGGGGCAATACAAGTTATCCTTGAAAGTCTTAATAACTTCGCAACATAATCTGCTGTCACAGATTGGGTTCCTTAGTATTTTCACTATCCTAGGGTCTTAATAATGATTAAGCTATCCATGTAAAACTTTACAGGTACAATCCCAAACAATAAACATAAATGCAGATACCTCATGCTAACGGATTCTTTGCCAGTAATTAACTGGTTTAATATTTAGCAAGCTGACAATTTTCATACTTTTAATCCTAAAAGTATCTCAGACTTGATTGGCATGACCTATTCCCCAAATAGGTAAGTAATGCATACATCACAAAAGCTTAAACAAGCTATTTTACTCAACTCTCATATAAAAAGGATTTGACCTTCTGTCATAATCTTCATTATAAACAAAACATGTTTGTTAAAAATTATTAATTATTCATTTTTCTGAATATAAATCATCAACAACATTAAGAAATTGATCAATTTCACTAAAAGTTCATGCACTCTATGATAATTGTCTTATATTTACATCACTGCCCATCCTTTCAGGAATTAGAAGTGTGCTATATTTTAATAAGATATTTTTATAATCTAATTTATAACCAATGCACCATTGTAATTGGTGATTGTAAACGGTAAGCCTTGTAAGACTGAACAAAAATAAAATCTGTTACACAGACAACACTGTGTCAACACACTTTATAGTCACATAGAGTAATACATGTGAATTAGGTTCTAGCACTATTTTAGTATAGTGGTAATTAATATTTTAGTAAACTGCCAAGATATCCTAAATTATTTAATTTTTGTTTTATATTTATGCCATCAATTAATTTGTTATTGATTGTTCTCTTATTTGGAACTGTTACAGCGATGGCCTAGTTATGATATAGATAAATAGTACAAAAATCATTAGATAATTTTATATTTCAATGAACGTGTCATATTATTATTAGCTTTTAAATTAAATAAAAAAATTATAATTGTCATTATATCAGACAATGGCTCCAAGAAATATTAACATCATGTGGGTTCTTTGATCCATAGATAGGACTCTCACCGGGATGTTCTGATTGTACTTTCAGACATCATTTATAAATAAGTAGGAAGCTTTTTAGCACAGTTAGCAATACAGATGTTTTAGCAACTGGCTCCAGCACAGGCATAGGCTTAGTCACAGCTGTTTTAGGTTCTGTATAAAAACCTCCCTCCGCAGAGGTATAAGTGCATATATATGCTTGTTTAGTGTTACTACTTATACACTTTTGATTGTGCTATAGCTAAGTGACTGAGACTGCAAGGTTTCTGTATTAATAATCCAAGAATTAGTTTTCATGTTGGAGTATGTCAAGCAGTTTTAGTTTCTCCAGACATTCAGAAATTACTTGAGGAATAATTCCTACTAGCACCATGTTTTACACTGAAAGTCTTGTAGTCTTTAGACACAAGCTTCATCTAAGGAAAAAGCAATATGCTTTATTCACCATTACCATTCTGCTAGAATCACAAGCCAGAAATCGCTACTTTGAACTTTGTTTAACAACACAGTGATTCCGGGTTGGGTCAGTCGTAATAAGGGATTTTTGAAAATTTCTACGAAAATTTTCTTTGTTCTTACGCCATTGCTGCTATAAACACTCCAACCCCGAGTTGAGAGACGTATAACATTAAATATACCACTCACCTCGTTCCAACTCACACAATGTGAGGAGTGCTAGAAATCGTTGTCATCACAAACCTTATGTTCGGTAAATAAGCCGACACAGAAGACGGTGCCATCTAAACACTTATCCTTCGAGGATAACAAGTAACTTGAAAGGAATTTTGCTTCTTATCAGAACCGACAAGACATTTCTGAAAACGAAGATCTAAATCTTCGTTTCGATCTAATACTGAATCATAATCGGAGTGAACACAATATAACACTTTTCCGAGCACTTTTAAATACTTTCTGTACAGTTTAACTGAAAATTTACTAATTTTCCATGAAAATTAGAGGGAAGGAAAAATTTTGCGTCCGTTTCGCGCTAAAATTTAGATGCTATGACGTGAAATGTCAAACTTGACATTCACAGGCGCAGAGGCGCTGTCTGCATAGAGGTGAAAGGTGGACTCCTGGTTTGTACTATGGATATATGAAGGTAAAGAGTTAATTAACTAGCGTCAAAGGCTGAAATTTGGATCGCTTCTTCAAAATATAAGTGACGTGTTACGAAACACATATAATGATGTACTACAGTATTGTACAACTTACAAAAGTCCACAAAAAAGTCCGCGATGGTATATGTCTATCTCTCAAGAATAACCCACAATAACCGCTTTTTATCTTTTACTTTTTACTAGAAATAATGGCTTATTTACGAAGCCATTTTAAGTATGTATAACATTAATTATTATCCAAATAAACATGTTAGTAAGCTTGGACATTAAACCTAGAATAAATTTGTCTTTTACATTATGTAATTTCGATCAGTACTTTATAAGATATCAAACGTACAAACTTACGCTAAATCGAAAAATTATCATTGCGTCGATGGTAGGTACGTGCTGACGAAATAAATGCTTCCCTAAAAAGATCCAATATTTGGCCACACATCAATAAATTAGAGCTTAAAACTAACATTGAACGTTGTTTATTTATAATATAAAGACATTCTGTAATATGTTGTAAAAATAAAATAAATAGTTAAAAATGTAAAAAGAAAATAAGTAAAAATATAGTGTTTGAATTTAGATTTATTCCAAAGATAACAGGAAATCTTCATGGTATATTGAAAGGGGGATTGTTTTACTCTAAATTTAACGCGTGCGGGCCACGGGCTGTAATGAATAAATCAAAACTACTAGATCGATTTTAATCACATAGGCTATATATTTAATACCCGCGCGAAACCGGAGCGGGCCGCTATGTTTTTATATACAACGTTCACAGTTTTTTTGTAGTGTATTTAGTATCAGCATTGCACCCGTGCGAAGCCGGGGCGGGTCGCTAGTTATAGATAAATTACTCTCAGACACAGAACAAAAATGATCGTGCTCATCACACAAACATTAAATGTCCTGGGTGGGAATCGAACCCACGACCTCAGGCATATCAGACAGGGTCACTAACCACTAGACTAACAAGCTTGTCAAATTCAAAAGAATATTCTAAATATATTATGGAATACTTAAGCTTTATATTTACGTGATAAAATCACCAAATGAGTCCTCCCACCCCGGGCAGAGCGGGAGGGACTGTCAGACTCGTAGTGATCAAAATCCACGGTATCCTTCAATAGCCCTTTATATTCCGGGGTCACGGTAATGAGATAAGTCCCGCGACCCCAGCAGGCTTTGCCTCTCTAGAGGGGTGCCCCGACATTACTATGGAATACCTAAGCTTGGGCGGTAATAGGAATGGCCGTTGATTTAACAGGCCGGTATTTATTTTTTCTAATGAATAATATAAATCCTTAGTGATTTACATAATAGTAGGTACCTGGTCGATCGAGCTTAGCTCGGGAAAAATACATAGAAAATTAAATATTCCACAACTATCACACAATGCCATCTAGTCCCAAGCTAAGCAGAGCTTGTGTTATGGGTACTAAACAACTGATACACATACTTATATATTTTTAAATACATACATATTATAGATAAATGACACCCAGACACAGAACAAATGATTGTGCTCATCACACAAACATTTGTCCTGGGTGGGAATCGGCATCGACCCCCGGCATAGCAGTCAGGGTCACTAACCACAAGACCAACAGGCCAGTCAATTAAAGTGTTAGGTATTAGATAAAAATAAATAAGACTGTATACTTATTGATACTCACTGATAACAAATTAATAAATAATACCTAGTACCTACCTACCTACTTTAACAGACAATTATTTTTTTTGTACATTTTATTCATTAAAATGAAGGAATTAATTAAAGAATTACATGGAAGTTAAAAAAAGTAACATGAATAAAAATAAATTACACTTAGTTCTACCGCGGTTCTGTTCTAAAACTTAGGTTTTTTTTAACGTCATGGTGAAACGCATAGAAAGAAAAAAAAAACGTTTATTGGCTGGCACATAGCATGATACCTAAAACTCTTATATTACTGGTTTACTACCTAGCTCGAGAACTGGTAATGTTGGAATATTGAACTTAATGTGAACACTAGTGAGGTTTAAAATAAAACCACAGTTGCTTTTACTAAATCGATGTAACCAAACGATAGCGCGATCTAACTCGACGACAACGCCATCTATCGAGCATAGTGTCAAACTTTTTTCACTTTTATAAATTATTATGGTTTCGTTTCAAACATTACTACTTTAACCCAGCTTCGTCATGTACTTGCACATACGACAAAAATAAAGTAGGTAGTTAAGAAAACGAAAACATTAAAAAAAAATCCTATTCAAATCTGAAATTGTCCACGGTCATCAGCATAGCAGTAAGCGCATCAGCTTTCCGATGCAAATAAAAGATAAACTATAAAAAAAACCTAGAAAAAAAATGGAATAAAACTCTAAAAAACAAGTTAAACACAAAAAAAGAAAAATTCTATGTTTACCCGGGGATCGAACCCATGGTCATCACCATGAAAGTCAAAGCATAATCAAATCGAGCTACCTTGTAGCGGAATCGCGTGGCGAAATTATGAACCATTTTTTTTTTCAATATTTTTGCTTGTAAATACGTTTTTCTCCTGTAGGTATACGCGCCAATTTTTAATTCCAAAAAATTGAAATTGGAATGCGCCCGCCATTTTTAAAATGAACAGCATTTTAATTTATGCAATGAGATGTACATTTTGTGTTTTGTACCATGTATTATTAAGGTTGAATATAGAATGGTATAGAATAGACGATTTGAGTCTTACGACTCGAGTCGCCGCTGTGTACGGATCATGCGCTACTAGAGTCGCGCGACTTAGATATTCGACTGGAGTATCGGATACCCGAGTCGCCTTGTGTACGAAGGGCCTAAGAGTACCTAAGTTTGACAAGGTGCGGTAGACTCATGGTGTTTGGCAATGTAGACGTTAAGTACGCCTTTGTACGGTTTGGTTTACTTTCGAATAAAATTTTCCTAAAGTACAATGTTCTTCTATGGGAAGAAAAATTCGAACCGGGAAGAAGGATATCAACCTAGAACCTCTAGATGCGACCGTATGACGTTAGAAATGCAATGAACAATTCGACAATAGGGTATTTTACTGCATAAATAAATTGAAAATCTATTTAGTCGGTCAGTAAGAATATTTAAAAATAGTGGACACGTATTTTTTGTTTTTATAAATCATTGAATATTGACAAAGTTAAAACGCTTCCGAATTCGGGAGTGGGGGCTTATGACGTCATTACGCTTGTAAAATTGTAACGACCGAGTGACGTTTTGTGACTTTTAGAAGTGTTGTATCTTCGTCAATTTTGGTTTACCTGACAAAAGAAAAAATACGGGTCTAATATTTTTTAATAATCTATATTTCGGACTAATAAAAACATTTTGAGTTAAATACTCTATTGTAGGTGTGATGTCGGCAATGACCATAGACAGCCTATCGGTATGTCGGTTGCAAAGAGCGTTGGTTGAAGGTTGCAGATCCAAATCCTGGTCGCAACACATGCGTTAATGTATGTTATGTAGTATTCTATTTTTAAAATATAAAGTTTTATTTATTTATTTATTTATTAGTTTGGGAAAACAAACAGTTACACATTAGAAATAATCATTACAGTAGGTATACATAATACTTATTATAAGTCTGTAACTCACTACGTTATCCACAGTTTATATATGACGTACACTTTTGGGAACGTCTACAAGTGAGACACAATTTCAGTTTCTTATTATCAAGTTATACATTATACAAGTCACTGATTTTATTGTTCAGAGTACTTCGAAATTTACTAGCAGACAGAGAGAATATATCTACATCTGAGAAGTGTGTATTATAATTTTGTGCCAAGCGACGAAGAGGTGCACGGACACCAGCATTTGTGCGACAAGAAGACACAAATTTTTATATTTGACTTGTCTAAAATTTTAGGTATTATGTTTGCCTTTGTAATATCTTAATACCTAGATGTAATGCTTTGAAACTTTCCATCACGTCACAATAAAATTCAGAACAATAACTTTATAGCCTCATAAAAGAGGTCCACAGAATCTCATTTTTAAAAAGAAATTACTTTTTAAAGCGCAGTCCATAAACTTGTTTCTTATTCTTTGACGATGAAAGAATAAAGTTTAATTTTGAACGGAAATTTTGTCGTAACGTTATGGAGAATAGTTTTCTTTCATAGTTCAACCACGCGCTGTAAATTCTGAGTTTGTGGGTTGTGTACATTTTTGTTTGTGCTACTTTTCTTGTTGTTTTAATGTATTCTTTTTTTTGTAGAAATTGGAACGATTTACGTATGCGTAGTCTGAGTAATGGAAGACAACCCAGATGTTTTACCCGACAGCGGGAAGCAAAGGTGGGTAACGGTTTTAGATAGTCAGGTCGCGGTATCCCAAGAACCGCATTGATTTAAGATTTGAAGTTCCGATCTTAAACATGATGTTATATTCACGTTTGTTTTGGCAATTGATACTTAGATATTTTTCTTGACAATTCTTGATAATGGAACATGAGACTACTTACATAGAGCCTTAGTAAATAAATTGCCAGCTAGAGGGCTTCAGCAAAAATTTGACTGTAATTAACTGCAATGATTTACATCTTCGTTTACCATATGTCGAGGTAGCGGTCAAACCCCAGTTCCAAGACTATGTAAAATATTGAATAATTGTGACGAAACCATTGATATAACTTGTACCTCACTCCAAAACTTCAAACACCAAGTCCACCAAATTATGTAATTAATCATTTATCATCATTGTACTACCCGAGCCTATCTATAAGAGAAGTGTAATTTCTAAAATCTTAACTATATTGTTTTTTTATACATGTTTTTGCATGCCGTGTCTTACGCCTAATATTGTGCACTTGGCTGGTACGTTTGCTTGTCTTGTTTGCTATAATAGTTTAACAATTGTAGATAGACCATATAAATAAATAAATAAACGCGTATAATAATATATAAATTGATTGATTTATGGACTGTTAAATTTTTGAATAGAAGACAAAATAGTTTAGTTTCATTTTTTAAACCCAAATTCAAATCATCACGCGACCTCACAATTTCTCTAACAAAAGATCCACAAAATTCTTAACAAAGGAAGGACGTACATTGCACAGTAGCATTAAGGAAGTGTAAGTACGGTTCTTTACGTTCACACTTGTTAATGAGTAGTGTCTGCAATTTAGTTCTGGCTTGCTTCATGACCCGAGGTTTATTGTTCCTGAGTGTAGTTTATGTGTAGATTGTAGTTTTTTTAGCGGACGTTGAATCATTTGGTACTTATGTGAATATTGCACGGCAAGTTCCAATGGCTTGTTTCAAATCTTTATCATTTCTGATGCTTAGCCATATATTGATATAAGGCCAACCTGACTTCATTATCAAATGTGTTTTAGATATACGAATAAAAATAAAATTTCTTTGTCTGGTATCCTTTATCATTTTCGTTCCTATTTGCATCATTATAAATTAATTATATAAATAAGTAAAAAAACAAGTTTTTTTTAGTTATTTGGAAACCTTTACTTTGGAAGAGGAGGATGCTATTTTTCCTTTTTAACCGACGAAATAAAAACAATCGGCGAAGATTAATCTAGCTCAATTCTTTGCTTCAAAAAAATCAATTTTTATGTGTATTAGTTTGGCGCCGTCTTAATATTTATTTTATGGTTTTCAGTTCGATCTTTTGTACGGTTTAATTCATTGGTAAAAAAGTTTTTATATTTATTTCAATTTACAATTAAGTCTAAAATATTAACAGACTCATCCAAGACAATGCTATAAATGTCTAACCAGTTTACAACTCACCATTGCCCGATACAGACCTTCACTTTATGACGCTATGATTAACAGGGCCGGCCCAGTGTGAGGTCACAAGGGCACCCTAAAACACGGCTGCACTTAAAATATATATCGTCACACTCGACACCAGGAGATTGATGATGATCGATGTCAGTTTGCTCTACACCTATTAAATAAATCAATTTGATAGATTTATGTACGTAAAGAGCAACATATCCATGGGCCCATTTTCATTAAGACGGTAAACCGCGGTTCAAGATCCTGAGGGCCTTCTCGGTCAGGCCCCTCTATGACCTGACCCTCGTCAACTGGATTGAATGTCCTATATTCAATGTTGAAGTGAGGAGGACATTGACAGGAATTTAAGAGGCTATGTGGCATCTCATATGAATATTTCTGTGGTATCAGTCATATAGTATTTTCTGAATAAATCTTGTAGATTTTCTTCTAAAGGACTATCATTCAATACGCTGTCAAATCTTTTACGACATAAATTAATCAAAGCAAGTATGAGTTTGAATAGTCATATTTAACGAATCCCAAAGCTGCAAAAGGATACTGTCGAAAAAATTATAGGCCGTACGGTAATAGGTTAGTGGCCCCTGAAGGCAAACAGAAACCGAAGGGATAGAGTAGTGGATTATTATTCGGTTGGAGTCTTACAGTCCCTTTCTTCCCGACCTCCACCCAGAAAACCAAACAGTTATAAAGGTGTTTTACATCTATGTACATTCCTTTAAAGGTACATGGTAATAATTTCTCGTTTGCCCCTTACATACCTACTTTTATTCCCCACCGAATAACACTTTCATTATACCTATTACTAGCGTCCATTTCTTCTTATTACCTTCTAGAGTCAACTTAGAAACGTAACAGAGAAGTGTAAGTGTGCTAATAACATTTGTACCGCAGTAATTGTAATGATTATGTCCTTAATTGTAGTCGCCATTACAGTAGTCCCTAGTGGACCGCAAGAGGGCAATAGGAAGCTTTGTAGTGTCGGACAATGTAAGGTCAATGTCCTTTATTCGATTTGCTTTATTACTCTCGATGTTGTGGTCTGATTGGGCAATTACAAGGGATGTTTTATTTATACAGCTTCCACCATTAGCTCGCATCGGTAAGATACTGATGATCACTAAAATTTTTTTTTTTAACTTTGCCCGTTTGGTTGACGATATCGTCAAGATCGCGGGGAATAAATAGATACGACAAGCACAGAATCGAGAAATATGGCAAAAAAAGGGGGAGGCCTATATAATACCCAGCAGTGGGTGATCCCGGGCTGCTACGATGATGATGATGAAACTTTGCCCAACACTATGAATTTCTTCCTGTATCGTGGGTGCGACCCGGAACAAATACTTGCTGGTCATGCAAATATTTTGTTCTGTGCGGGGATCGAATTCGCGACATGCTACACGACTCGCACAGCCACTGTGCCAACCGTGTTTTCATTGACAGTGACTTAAAATTGGAAGTAAAAAAATATACATGTCGAATTGAGAACCTCCTCCTTTTTTTTCGTCGGTTAATAATTCTATTGTTTTTGCTAGAATTCATCCAGTGATTCTTTCCGCTCTGTTTGCAGTGGAGGGGACTGTCAGACTTAAAGTAACAGGGTCAGGTATAAGTACCTACTTATGCTTGACCCTCGGGCTCACAATTGCCACAATTGGGTGCGGGACTGTCTAAGCAGAATGTGGTGCCCTTGCGCGCAGGACAGCCGAAGAAATATGGTGAATTTTGAAGTCAGTAAGAGTCAGTCCATTCTGATGCATCCAGTTTGGGAGGACTTATTTGATGATTTTAACACCCCAAAAAAAGTACAGGTAATAAGAAAAAAAAAATTCTTGAAGGAATCCTGAACTGGTAATCAAATTCAGGACTTCATGCTTTGCAGTAGCATTTTGAACCATAGATCAAATACGAGGCGAGACCAGTTAGATTTCGAAAACATATTGCCCATAGACAGCCTCTTTGCGTGCTAAAATCATCAAATGAGTCCTCCCACCCCGGGCAGGGCGGGAGGGACTGTCAGACTTGTACTGACTAAAATCCACGGTGTCCTTCAATATCCCTTTATGTTCTGGGGTCACGGTGATGGAAATAAGTCCCGCGACTCCGGCAGGCTTTGGTCCTCTGTGATATTGACAAGCCTTATACATGAATTTAGTACAATATCATCAACATGATATCAACTAGCTAACCCAGGTGCCACATCTAAACCATGAATACAAAATAGAAGCGCTCCCTAGAAAGTCGTTTGAGAGTCAAAAAGATGTCAATATAAGTCGTTGCCCGCAATATTTGTAATATTCAGAGGCACATAAAATTGGAAATACGAGTATGAGATAACCTACGTTCGTACTTTGCGAATTTAATCAGAAAATAAGCAATATCACTAGTATTATGTTCCAGTAGTGTTTATTTTATTCAACAAGTTATCTTAACATGATAATTATTATTGTTTTTGAAGTTAAAAGTACTTTGTAACCGACTTCAAAAAAAGGAGGAGGTTCTCAATTCGTCGGTTTTTTTTTTGTAGGTGTTTTCCCGAGTTTTTCGACGGCGCGTCGTGTTCCACGCGCGCCTCAAAGAGCCTGTCAGCAAATGACGGGCCCCCCTCACAGAGGGCCAAAGCCTGTCGGGGTCGCGGGACTTATTTCCATCACCGTGACCCCGGACCATAGAGGGCTATTGAAGGACACCGTGGATTTTAGTCAGTACAAGTCTGAAGTCCATCCCGCCCTGCCCGGGGTGGGAGGACTCATTTGACGATTTCTCGAAGGCGCCAGGACCGATTTGTATTTTTTTCTTTTTAAAGATGATTTTTGCTGAAAGGAAATTCATCTGCGAATGGTGCGAATTAAAATTAAATAAATATGAAAGGGGTGCCATACAAGAGACATGGGCAGTAATGGTACGGAACTCTTAATGCTCGAGTCCGATTCGTACTTGACCGGCTTTTTTCAAGTCTTTGTAATAGAGGACGAATCCTACTATCCTACTTCCTACTAATATTATAAACGTGAAAGTTTGTATGTGTGGATGGATGTTTGTTACTCTTTCACGCGAAAACTACTGAACGGATTTGGTACACAGATAGTTTATAACCTAGGTTAACACATAGGATAGATTTTGTAGTGGGTGAAGCCGCTGGCAACAGCTAGTTAAGACATAAAAAAAAACTTGCTTTTACAGGTCATAAAGCCTTGCGACTAACATAAATCTTATTAAAAAAAATATTAATGCTTTGTCTAGTCTTAAAAATTTGCGCTAACTTAAATGTGACTGAAAAATTGTTGCAGTTTGTTTGAATTTTATTCAAAGACGTTTGCTTACCAAGCGTGAAAGTGACTTTGGTGTTACTGAGCTACATTTTCAAATGCATTTCAGATATAGTATCAGTAGCTAGGAATGAGTTATACATTTTATTTTATTTTTCTTATTTTACAGACAGGTTTACTGCTCGCTTTGAGTGCATTCGCTGCGAGTAAAATTGAACATGCTCATTTCAAACTGTGGCGAATATCTGCTGTGAATAATCTGTCACATTAGGTGGTTTCCTGCGTTAGGGAGAAACACGACGCGACGTGACGCGAAGTAAATATTATAATAATATTTGAAATACTTCGAATCGCGTCGTATTCGTCGCTCACGCAGGACACTGCGATACAGCCAACGACGATATATTACTAGACTCCTAATAACAGGCGACCGATGTCTGTCAACACATTAGGCAAAAAAGTCTTATATCAGTCTTATTTCGACCACTCCTGTGAGCCGTAAACATACCTTGAGACAGAACAGACCTTGAGTTACCCAATCACAACGCAGTACCCGTCCCCCTCGCTTACGTAGTACCTCAGCGAGTTGACAGAATAGTTTTTGTTCCTTAGATCGTGCATGCGGAGTCTAGTAATATATCGTCGTTGTATACAGCGAATAATCTGTCATATTCAGTGATTACTCGCTGTGTATGACCGAAGCTATAAATAAGATTTTAAAGTATGACTGACCTGAAACCCCTCAGCTTCTGACAGCAAGAAGTAGAAGCACCCGAACCAGTGTGCCAGGATGAGCAGGATATGGATGAGGTTGATGACGCGCCAGAAGTTGGGGTACACGGTCCTGGACTCCACTATGTAGTAGAAGTCCACTGCTCTGTACACCTGGAACAAGGTTTTTTTTATCAATTTCAATGATATTCATATCATATCACGAAATATCACATCATATCATGTCACATCATATCACAACATATCATATCACATCACATCATTATCATATCATATCATGATATTATTCTTATAAAGAGTTAACTGCATATAAGATCATGGTGTAGCTATATTTAGCCAGTCATGTACAAGTCCCATTAATTATTAAAGGACACGGTTTGCACCGTAGATGAGCGATTGTTTACGTATCGCGGATTCGATTCCCGTTGGGAACAAATATTTGTATCATCTACGAGTTGTTCCAGGTTTGGATGTTTGTGTTCATCATCATAAATTATTCAGTAGTAGCCACGGAGTCTGGATTTTTACCCGGTTGATGTTAATGAGTTCACTCCCTATTACATTGTACCAGTGGCGTAGCTAGGCCACAAGTGACTTCGTATCGAAACTTGTTTGGGGCCTTTCTAGTGACCTTGACTGCTATGCCAGGGTCGTGGGTTCGATTCCGACCCAGGACAAAATGTTTGTGTGATGAGCATGATCATTTTTGTTCTGTATCTGGGTGTAATTTATCTATTATTACGTATGTATTTAGAAATATATAAGTATGTTTATCAGTTGTCTAGTACCCATAACACAAGCTCTGCTTAGCTTGGGACTAGATGGCGATGTGTAAAAAAAAAGTGTAAGTATAGTTTTATAGAATAAAGACTGAATCGTAAAACTAATGATATTACTATAGCATTAAGAGGGTTTTGAAGTGAGCTAGAAAATTGAGAATACTAATCGACTGATCGTAGCTCATTTATGACAACTGCATAATGCCTTTTTGAAAATTGAGCTACATAAGTAGTTCGATAATTGGAGCTTTATATCGCTATGTGGTCGCGATAACTTTTCATTTAAGAGCAACATCTAATGTTTATATTTTTATTTAAATTTTCAGGGGTCCTTTAAACTTGGGGCCCCGTAGATACGGCTTATACGACAGTAGCTACGCCTCTGCATGGCACTTAAACATTACTTGGGATATGTGGGTGTAAAGAAAGAAAAAAAAATTGCCTAACCTTTCGGGGATTACGAAGGCGTAATGTGTATGTTATGTTAAATTGTTTTTTTTTAAATGTCATTTAAAATATCATAATAACCTTTTCAGTTTGTTAGTGAGTGTTTTTTAATTGGTTTACGAGGACATCATAAAACATTTTTAACATTCAGTCGACTAACTCCTTTTTTATTTTGGCGAGAATAAAAATGGGGATTATGTGCTGGATTTTGCAAAAACATAGATGTTAACGAATGTTTCATAGTTTGTGTTTAAATTTTATTTTGCTTCATTTTTTTAATTTAAGGTATAATAGGAATAAGGGCCAGTAACAGTTGTGAGATCAATAGATAAAGTAAGTACTGTGAAATTCCATATCACTATTTTTTTATTTTATAGGATGTTAAAAATAGTTTGTTTAATACTGATCAAAACACTCGCCCTAAGGTACTCTTGCGGTTATTATGTCAAATTACTGAAATTAAGATTGTTATTTCTTTGCATAATAAAACCATAGTTGCTCCGAGTCTGACTGATTGTGTATGTGAATTTATAGGTAGATGAACACACTCACGACAGAGGAGAAATTTCCAGCATGAGACATAACCAATGTATAAAGCTGATTTACATTCGTCACATCGAGGTATTCCCAATTGAGCAACTATTTCCAGAGCACCTTTTTTAAAAGCAATTATTTATTCCCGTTTGAGCAACTTATCAAAATATTAACGAGTTGCTCAATCCGGAACGAAAATATCTAGAGGTCTACTAAGTATTTGAAAGCCAGCGTCGAGCAAAGCCAAGAGCCATTATGTATTACAACTTGTGTCTATTAATAGAAAAGTGATAACATGTGCCCTCGGGCCACGCCAGTCCGCTGGAGGAAGTCATTACATGTGTAATGAGGACATCGCGCAGAACTTATGAGGCATTTACCACGATTGACACGCCATTATTGTTTAATAATGGGCTTTGGAGAACAGATAGGCAGTTGAGAATTGTAGAATAGGTATTTGCTGATTTTGATTAGGCTTGAAGCCGACTTTGTGAATGGTGGTAAGGGGCTAGGCAGATGATGAATGTCGCATTTAGAATTTTTGAGCATTAATGGATAATGTTTTATGGGTAGGCGTTAAGCTGAAGTAAGATACGGATAGGCCAAAAAGTCGGGAACCTTGAGGCCTAGAAAACGCTGGCGTGAGGACTTGAAAGACCAGAGAAAACAGTGGAAGTTTATAAAGGAAGCATTTGCATAGTAGTAAGATAATCAATATAATATGTAGACAAAAACTAATGTAGGTTCTAATACATTGTGGCATTTGACATCTAAATGTCCATCATATCAGACCCGCGTGTCGGCTCCACTCATTACTAAAAGTTTTAATGTTGGTACTTTGCTAAACTATCCACGAAACTAATTCCCGTATTATAGAACGCGCCTCAAAACACAAGTGTTACTTAAAACTAATTTCAACTAATCAAATGACTTGAATCTAGTTTTAAAATATGCTTGATTGATTGACGTTCTGTAATACGGGCCTAAGATTTTTTTTGTTAAACAATTCAAATCAAATTCATATAGAAGGTAATATGTAACGACATAGCCAGTAAGTTTCACCTTCCAAACACACGTATATCATACTAGGTAGTCAAACCTAGTAGCCTAGCACCCTTTGTTGACAATTCCTAGCGCACATTCCATCAGTGCGTCCTTGATCGAAAGCTTTTACCGGTAACTCGAGCCTGTGTAGGCTCTATTCGTTTTGTTTTCTATTCTATTCTCTTTTCTATTCGTCAACAGACTTAGGTTTCAAGGTGTACTAGATTTGGGGAATTGTTTTATCGTCGCAGTTTGGTTTGAAAGGATTTTTTAGATGTCAACGTCAATAAAAGTTTATTAATGATTTAACATACCAACTTTTCGCGGTGCTCCGTCGTCGTTTTTTGACATTTCACTAGATTAGGTTTAGTTTTAAAATACCATAGAAAAGTTATTTCCGTCAAGGCTTTCTGTAGGGTTTTTGCTTAAGTAACGTTAATTTTATTTATGTATATTATTATTATAAAAAATGAAGAGCTTGTTTGATTGATAACGCTAATCAGAGGAATTTAAAAAAACATGTTTGTGTGGCATAGCAGATTAATTGAGGTAGGTTATAGGCTATGTAATATACCGCGGGGGAACAAGTAGTTGTACATGAAAATACTTTTCATCTCGACAAAGGAGTTATGAGAAAGTCGCGGGCAAAAAATAGAATTTTACAAATTATTAAAACACACACACAAGTTATAGGAGTAATTAAAGCAACGGATAAAAGTAATTCTAATTTTATATGATTCTAAAACTTTCAAATAAAGAATTCTCTAGCCTCCAAATTCAAAGTTGTCGATGGTCACGAATCTAAAAGCGGTTTCGTTCAAAAGTCAATCATCTACAAAGAGAGGTTTCAGTTACAGGAACTTGAGAACCGATTATTCCGAACCGATGTAATAATATAATTAAGATTAGATATCTCAACTTCAAATCTCAATCAAAGACGTTAATTCCACTTGACATGATCCCGAAGTTCGTATTTCCGTTTTCCGGAATGTTATTCAATATTGTGCCAGTCATCGTGAATTTTTCGCTTTTGGGAGGATAATAATATAAATAAACAGTATAAAAAGAGAAAATATTTGATGTTTTCTTGTATTTGTAAAGGAAAAATGGGAGACTGTGTGGAATACTGATAATTTAAATCGAATTAAAAGAATATTCGCGTTTAATATAGTTCTAGTTGTCACAATATTTAAAAAGTACCTATGGTATTCGTGTGGACAACTAGTTTACGCCATGAGAAAGGATTCCTTAGAGGAACATTACGTTTTGAGCTCATAGGAATAAGCTGTAGAATCATATCGTGTTGAATGCGTGGTAACTTTTTATTCATTGATGTCTCTACACCCAATGCGAGATTTCATTTTTTTTAGCGACGTCATTGCTTAGTTCTACGCGATTTTTTTTTAAACGTTGCCCTATCGTATCGTGGGTGCGTTTACAAACATAGCAACTCACATACACAAACACTCATACCCGAAACAACTACTTGTAGATCTTAAAAATATTTATTCCGTATGGAAATCGAACCCGCGACGCGCTGTGCAGCAGTGTAATTGCTCAACCACTGCGCAAACCGTGCCGTCAATTATCCTTACTTTATCTCTGGTGGAAACGCAACTTAAAATTGTTGATCGCGTTCATTTTCACAGACAAAATCCTCTCTTAATTTCGAGACGTTAACATTTTAAACGAAAAGTTAATAAAAAGGCTTAACATTGTAAATTATCATCGAAATTAAACCCATTTAAAGCATTAGGCGAGCTCCAAAACATCTTGATTGCGAATACCTAGTTATTTTATGAGCTTGTCGCAATAAAACGGGTTACACCAAGTACTTAATTACAACTCTATAATGTTTTATTCCAAAATTAAGATATAAATTAACTGAGTTTCATGCTCGATTTATAAAATAATTAACAAAATAATTATTTAGTGAACTACAAGGACACGCTAATAAGTTACTTTTCGATTGATCATAATTATTTCACTTGGACATTAATTCAATTGTCTCCAATGTAAATGTAAAATTGTAACGGATTAGCAATTTAAAAATAATACATTAAAAGAAGTAGTTTAAAAACTGAATTGTGGACAACAAGATAAGGTATTTTATCCTACTAATATTATAAACGTGAAAGTTTGTATGTGTGGATGGATGTTTGTTACTCTTTCAAGCAAAAACTACTAAACGGATTTTGTTTATTTTTGGTACACAGATAGCTTATAACCTGGATTAACACGTAGGATTATTATAGTTATTATTCCGATTTAATGTTCCCACGGGAGTTGTAGCGGGTGAAACCGCGGGCAACAGCTTGTTTAAAATATCTTTTCGTCGAATGATTACTGATATAATAAGCGTTAAAGCTGTTCCACAGTCAAAGAACAATGGCAACTTTAAGTAAACATTAACCATCGTACTACAAAAATTTAAACAGCTGTTGAACACTTGTGTAAAAAAAAGTGTCACTGCAAAACGAACCTTATGACAAAGTGAAATGACAATTTGACATTGACAGTTCATTTAGACAAGGTGTTCAACAGATTTTTAGTTTTTTTATGGTAAGACGGTTACACTTTAATATTAGTGACCAATCCAAATCAGACGCGACGCTGCACGTACATTTCAATCGAGAGATCAAAATGTAACTTTATTTACTACACAAAAGATACATATTTCACTGAGGACGTGGTGCGTGAACTCACCTTACAAAACCTAGGGAAGCGGATGATGGGGTTGGTGCCGAAGTGGAGCTGCAGCAGGTCTAGTGGTGCCAGTGATATGACGTCCAGGAGGAAGTTGCGCGACTTCACGTAGTGCTTCGCCAGCTTCTTTGAGTCGTACACCTGAGGAAAATAATAAAATACATTGCAAGTTACAATAAATAAAATAGGAGTAGTACTCGCAATAGGGTTAGGGGTATAGCCCACCCCTATTGCGCTAGGCATCGCATGTGTGTGGATGAGGCGAAAGGAGTATGTAAGGATCGTAAGTAGTAGGTCGCGCTCTGCTTTGTCTGCCTACCCCAGTTATACAGGGTGAATTTTTCAACTGGGCGAGGATGGCTATCTCCGAGTTTGCCGTATGTGGTTACGTCCAAGTATTTGATCCTTTTTAGCAACACAGACTATCGAATGGTGTAATAATATAGGGTGTGATTTTTTTTTCCAAATCAGCGGGTTCGATTCCTGGCCAAGATTATTGTTTTTTTTTAAATCCGATTATGACATGTATTTTAGTTTTCGTCAAAATTGGCCTCGAGACTCCTTTCAACTTTTTTCGATATTCCTCATAGTTTCAGTTATAGCCATCCACGCCCAGTTGAAAAATTCACCCTGTATGTTAACTTGGCTTGACACGCTCCCGCGTGTCTAGATAATTTCTTTCGTGTTCTTTACCAAAATCTCGTAACAGGGTTATTACACTCATCATTTTAACATCTACTAAGTACCTACATTTCAATGAATAATGTGAGTACAAGTTCGAGCCAGTTTTACCCAAAATTATGTTTTGTTCCCCAGACAGAGGTACGTTTTGCAGCTTTTAGAAATTGCTAACAAATAATACTTTGAATACCCTATTCAAAATTTTGTTTGTTAGCAATGAAATTGACGGCATTCTAAACTACCCTTAATCTTTTATCTTATTATAGACTAGCTTCTGCCAGCGACTTCGTACGCGGATCCTGTCGCATATGCCAGCGACAATGGGGTCGTCAAAATCGAAGATCTGAAACGTCTGATATCGAATTCATATAGCCTGGGGACGGGAAAACAACGGGACGCGCAAATTTATATCTTACTTTCCTAATTTTAATAGTTCTTGTAGATTTCTGCAGTTTTTATCTTCTATGACAACTTTCATTTCACAATAAAGAGCAATATTTTTCCCCACTTAAACAAAAACAGTCCCAAATCTACCAAACGCAGTGGTTTGACGCTGAAAGAGACACGTCTAAGTTTGAATGTTCGCTTACCATCAGTCCCTGCTCTAAGTAGCCAGTCCTGAGCTGCACGACGAGGTCCAGAGCGAACACCACGTCACTGATGCCGTCGCACGTCAACCAGAAGTAGTGGCACATTATCTGAGGAAATACAATCACTTATTGTTCTCAGTTTTTTCTTTACACTAGGAATTACTTCGGGTGATGTCTAGATACTAATATTATAAAATAAGAAGGAGATTAGGAAACTATTGGATTGAAAAGATTTTTTTTGCTATATAATATCACGCTGCAACCAACGAGAGTGAACTCACGGGGAACAGCTAGTGTTTCCCACATTTTTACACACTTTTCTTGTTTGTTTATTTGTTTGTCGTTCCGGTTGGACTTTTGCAACTCAATTTTGTTTATGTTTAGTGTAAACTCGCATAAAATCATACATCTGGAACACCCACTAGTTGGAGTTTCGAATTCGAGACACGCAAAGCAACGGCCTATCGCTCAACCACTGTGGCAACCGTATAGTCAAATTGTACTCTTCTTATAGATCATTACGTTTTCTTTGTTTCTTAAACTATAAAAGAACTTATTGTAACTGTCGTATAATGTCTGCAGATAAACATCAAACTCAAATAACTTCGCGTTGTTTTAAAAATGATTACTAACAAAAATAAATTGCCATGAACTTTTGAACCCGAAGTCTACAATAAAAACTAAATAAACAACGACTACAAAGCATTTTAACGTCCCATTTAATAGACCAAAATATAATGTTTAGTACAGAATTAAACCTATTTTATGAACATCTTTACTAACATTATAATGAGAAAATTTGGATGTTTGTAGAGACAAAGAATAAATATGGTAGAGATAGATGATTGTTTCTTAATAACGTCAGTGCAACTGTATAGATTTTCATGATATTTAGCACAGAGGTAAAATATCGACAGCATTAATACGTAAGACTTTTTTAATATCCGGGTAATTTCATCTCCTTATTTATTTTAGCTGTCTTTTCCTGGGTGAAGCGGAAGGGACTGTGACATAAATCCGCCGTGTTCTTTCAATAGCCCTTTACTTTCCAGTATCTGAGACAACTGGTATAGACTAGAAGTAAAATATCTTTCATAACTTTTTTTATAAAAGCAGGCTAGCTCTGTCACAGAAAATATTTGTTGTTTGTTACAAATAGGATCGGACAGACTACTGTTTTATTCATACGTATTTGTGACGAAAACAGAATATGAAATAGAGAAATTAGATAAATGTGTAGAAGAAATAAATTTTGTTGAGATAACCCTAAAAATGTATAAGGTACAATCGGAAAATATAATGTCATTACATTATTCAATTGAAGTAATAAAATTAAGCTTTTAAACAAAAATACAATACTCATTTTATGAAATAAAAAGCTTCACCAATAATGTTTATAAGTACTGAGATAAGGCTTCTTTCTCACTTTGTATTGGTCGGAATCAGGCGGCAAAAAATACATTTTGCCTCCAGAATTATATTTTGCTTACTGACTTGTTCTGGTCTGGAGTCATGAAACCAGAGCACCAAAAATAGGGAGATTTAGGACTACACTTGGTGGTCAAAATTTTAAGTAGCAGATATCGAACTGTGCCGAATCAGGCCACCTCAATCATCTGAATCACCGCCATTGCCAGTGAGCAACTTAGTTGCAAACCTTTTCTAAATTTCTTAGGGCTCATTTCTCAATGGTCAGATAGCTTTTATCTGAGGAATAAAAATGGCAGTTTGACAGCTTATCTAAAGCAAATATTTCAGATCGCTATTATTATTCCTCAGATAAAAGTTATCTGTATTGAAAAATCAGCCCTAAGTCTAGTTAGTATTTCGTGAAGTATCTAACGTTTATTAGGTACGAACTGACTGAAAATTACATTTTGCTTATTTCGTCAAAAAGTTTAATTATTAGTAAAAAAAAACATAAGTTAGAATATTAAAAACTTTTTACTAAAAACTTTTTACTTTTTTCAAAATTAAATAAAATACCTATGTAAAATTGGAATTCCCTACTTAATTTTGGCTTTACGACTTCTCATAACTTATTTTTGTGGAGTTTTGCAATTTTTCATTTTTACGTTCACGGGCGCGTTAATATAACAGTAATATTGTGGAACTTAGTTAATTCAGTGAATAAAAATAACGTAGTGAAAACTTTTTTTCAGAAAAACTTTATAATTTAGTTTTTCTTCTATTATATGACAGTTTTATGAATTTATCCAACAATATTTATCTTGATTGAAATATTAAAGCTACAACAAAAAAAGGTAACAATATGAATTGCTATATAATTCGTAAAATGGTCATAGAATTAAATTATTAACTGTGTACGCGACCATTTTACGAATTTCAGTAGTTTATTCATGCAGTTTGACGTTTTTATTCCTTAGCCTGCACTGTCCTACTGCTGGCCAAAGGCCCCCAAATACTTCCCAGATATTAAATTAATTTTTAAATGACGACTTCTAAAATGTATGCATACAATCATAGACCAAAAGCAATCTTATTTCAAGAATCGAGTATCATAAATCAAAGAAGCAAAATATCGAGAATTAGATAAAAACAATGTGCAAATGTAATCGACTTGCGTTTTATGGTACGACTAAGGTAGTTAAACCCTTTGGGGCAAAGTCATCCCCGACTCGCCGCGACCTTTGTTTACGAAGAGCCCTAGAGGGGAAAGGGTTGTACCCAGTACAGGGTAAACTTTTACCCTCTGGGGAATGGCAGACCACTGCAAATGGAGTGAAAAAAAAGGTTTTGTTTAGTTTTGAGTTTTCGGTCACGTGCTATACGCGTGTAGACACGGCGGCAAAAATAAAATGATAGGGTTTACTATGGGCATGCCATGAGTTCAAATGTACGATTTTCAAGGCAATACGGATGCCACGGTTAAGGCAGTGGCTGGATGATTGAATGCTGCACTGTGTGCCGCGGAACACACACAACCAGGAAGGATAAATTTCATCATTTTATCATACCAAAAATAAAAATTAAAAACAAATTAGAAGTACCTCACTTTTATTTGAGTCATTCCAGGAAGGGCACGCACTGAAATAGCACCTGAGCGAATTTCTTAAGCTATTCCACGGACGGCACCTTTCAGTGTTAAAAAACCGTTTGATTTTGTTTTGTTCCGAATTGGAAAATCAGCTTTACGAATACAACATTATTAGATTTCTTTTGTTTTACAAAAATGAACAGCTTATTCTTTATAAAAATATCTTTGTTTGAATAATTACATTTTTTACGGCTATTATTATGAGTTCGTTCCAGTTGGAGTTAATATAAAGTTTTTATGACTTTTCCAAAATTAGATCACATAAATCAAAATACATAGCTGTAGGGGCAGGTTCATTTTACGAATTTCATTTAATCGACACTTTTGGAAGAAAAGTAACTTCTATTCACTTAATAATAAAGTTCTAAACTTTTTGCTGACTAGTGGCCAGAGACAATAAAAGAAAAACAAAAATCCTACAAATATCTGATAAAAGTTACGAAGAAGTTATTGATCAGCGACTTTTGATGCTGTCAGTATCAATGTTTTTTTTCATCTTACGTTAAACTATGAAATAAAACTAATATTATAAATATGAAAGTTTGATAAGATATAAATGTATGGTTTATTGTTAATCGATTGTTTTTTCATTCTCTGAAGATGAAATCAAACTAATATTAAAATTGTTTTAACAAACGTTTGATAAGATAGATTTATGGGTGTTTGTTAAAAATCGATTACGTCACAACAGCGATTATTGTATCGGAAATTGGAAAAGCGCGTAGCTCGAATAGTACACACGGCTACACGTCAAGCTATACAAAACCAGTTTAAACTGATCGTTAATTGTGGGAAAAGATCCTGTAAACCGCGACCAAGATTAATTACTGGTTTTGCATAGCTTGAAGTGTAGCCGCGTGTAGTGAGTAACTGTTTTCTTCCATCAATACGGTCAAAGTTTTCGTTTAATTTTACGAAAACTTGAAATGCCATGCTGCCAGCCTAGTCCTTAATAGCCCACAGGACACCGGCAGGAAAAGATTCAGATTATGAATTGGACGGTGAACGTTTTAATTTTAGTGTATTTTATTTGATCACCACTGCTCTCAAAACAGTGAAGGAAAACATCTTAAGAAAACTGGCATGTCCTAGAACCAAAAAATTGAAGACATTGTCATGTGCGGTGGGCACTGGCCCCACTGGTGCACTACGCACGGGCTCAAGTGGCGGATTTTTACCCAGTCCCTCTCAAAGAAGCCTGTGTCCCAGCACTGGGAACATTTATAGGCTGATGTTGGTGATGAGATATAAGGGCTTATGCACACCAGGTTTATTAAACGCGTCGACTGCCCGTTTTCGTCAAACAGAGCAGTTTGTTGTCGCGATACAAACGCGCGTTTGCATCGAGTTGACAAACGCGCGTCAACGGCGTGTTTAATAAACGTGGTGTACATATTCTAAGAAAGCAGAACTCAAGATAATACTCAACAGAAATGTCTTCAAAACATTCATACGATACTAAACACCCCACGGTTCATGGCTTTATCGATTTCTCAAAGGTTATAAGGTGACACGTATAATATAGTCATAAAATTTGCATCTGTGTGGGATTCTTGATCCCATTGTTAATAGAATTAAGTTTTGCTTGGAGACTGTGTTCTATAGGATACTGGGAATGCTGAGATGATGAGTGTAGTAGTGGAAGGAGATATGCTGTGTTGGACAGAAATTGGGGTAAGGACAGAAAATTGATAAGTCATGTATGTCATCAGTTATACAAAATATAGAGCAGTGGTGGCCCATTGGTGAGTTCGAACTCAGGCTGGCGCATAACTTTGTGTTATTTATTTCATCACCACTGCTCTCACCAATTTTTGTCGGTGTCACTAAGTTATCTTATGTAGAATAAGAAATATTCAAAGCGGCTACTGAAGCTACGAGTGTGAGTTCCATCAGTGGGAAAATTCTAAGCTTATCGTGCTAAGGACATTAGTCAAAATTCACCATACAAAGAGGAAAGGTGCATTATCCACGTCCAGACTGCGTCTAAGCGCGAACTGTACCAATTGTAAAGTTACCCTGCTCTTCTCTCATTTGTTTTCAGGACAAAAGGTGACTTCATGAGTCTTCCTACATTCCTGAGTTATAAAGTTCTGAGGGGATTCGGTTATGGAGTCCTTATAGTTGCAAAATCTGCACAATAAGCGGGCGAGGTGAATGAAGAGCTTAGGAATGCGCAAGCAAACGTTAGTTATAGACTTTGTTAAATGTAACGTTTTAGTTTTCTTAAATAAACCAACTTCTCGCAGCTTCATCGATGGTCAAATTTACTCTAAAATAAATCTCGATACTAAGATGTCCCTAACTTCAAAGTTGCCATTCAAAAATAAGGTATTTTTAATCTGCATTTTTTAAAACGAGTTGTGCTAGTCATGATCCCAGATTGTAAAAAAGATACTGCTAATCTGGAGTCTCATCTAGTTTTAATGGATTTACAGTCACGGAGTCTGAGCGAATTAAAAAGGAGATTACGCTACAAATATTTCTTGAAAGTCTAAGCAAAAATTTATTCTCATGTTCTAAAATAATATGGCTCTAAAATTGTGAAAGGAAACATCGTAAGGAAACTGGCTTTCCTGAGAAAGATGGTCAATATGCGTCATTCATAATCATCGAGCTATTATTACTACGTATAGAGACGACACCTTGTATTACAATTATGTCCCATCCAGGATGAGTGCATGAGCCTAGAACACGCCACAGAGCTGTCAAACAACTGAATGAACATAGGCGCGCGCACTTATCCTGGATGGGAGACAGTGGTGATGCGTGGTGTCGTCTCTATACGTAGTAGTAAGAACTCAATGATTATGGCCCACTTTTTTGCACATAATTATAGTTACAATCAGAACTTTTTAAGCTGTTTTCTGGGAACACATTTTTCCAGCCAATGATATAAGTATATTCCTCATTCTTATCCCATAAGCTTATAAAATAGACTAATTCTTCCCTATCCAAATAGCAATTAAATTCGGACTGGGTCGCGATGGGGTTTCTAAGGGCAACTGAAGTAACACGGCGTGACCATTTTTCCAAGCCAACAAAAAGTAAATAAGGTCAGAAAAGTGTGAACGAGATAAGCGATAGCAGGTAACATTTTCTTTGGCTATGTCATTCTCTGTCTTACAGGAAATGTATAGGTATGAACAGCTGTCTTTCTTTCTGGAGAGTGGTGGTCCTTTCATGCAAATATCGACTCAATCCATTCCTTGTGTCTATGCCTGATCGAAACAACGAAAGACGAAAGAAACGTTTATTGACACATGCCATAAGTAGGTACACACAACATAAAGAAAATGTATAAAAAAAGAAAAAGTAAAAACACTAAACTATTGTGTGACTCACGGCTGCGCCAAATAGACCCAGTTCAGCAAATGTCGGACCACTAGTGCCCGACGCTGGTAATCGCAATATCTCTTAATTCATTTGGGGTCAATCGTACGTACATAATTATCCAGCCAGCATTAAAACGAAACAAAACAATTCCAAAAGTTTGACAAAGTATTCCTTCTTACATGAATTTAAATTTCGAATCTAGGTAATTCGAATATCAAATAGGTATATTTGAAAACAGAACACCGTAGCTTTAACGAAACATCTAGAAACTAGACGGAACAATAGATTCCGTCGTCGAATGCATTTTTATCCTCAATTTAAAAGTAAAATCGTCGTCGAGCGGGCAATGGTGCGAAATAACAGGTTTCCGATACAGTAAACTGAAAGTCCCTGTGATTGTGTCGTTAGAAATACTAAACTATGAGAAATACTAAATAATATATTATGAATATATATAATCTTGAGTGAAAGTGGTTCAACGATTGACAGCTGCGCTGCGTGTCGATACTTACACTGGTATTCATGAACATTACTATGAGGTCTCACAGGGCGCGCGGACGCACAGGGTCACAAAATCCTATTCATAAACGACACTTGAGGGACGAACGACACTATGCGCTTACTATAATGAACGCACAGCTAAAGTAGCTCGCTAGCTACTTTACGCAACGCATAGTGCGACAGTTAACAGAAAGTTCAAACTGGCATCGGGCATTTGATTATACTTGTAGTGATTTGTAAATTGTAATACGCTTGTTTTGTTTAATTTCGATGGATTACAGCAGCGAAGATGATTTTGATAATTATATTCTTGAGAGGATAAATACACAAAGAACAATCAATACAAGAAAAGTGATACGTGACTTCCAAAATCCTTTCGATTATTACAGTGCTGATGAATTTCAAAGACTAGTATTCATATTGAAGGGTTTCTTATAAATTACAAAACTTGTAAATATACTAGTGGTCTTGATTGACGTATATCTGTCAGCCAGTCAACCCGAGTCCCCGAGTGAAGTCGCATCACAAAGTTAACCAATCACAGCGCCCCATTCAATACTAAGTGTCCGCATAGCAAAGAGTTCACTAAGTATTGTTTATGAAATGAATGGCCTGCCATGACGAACGCAGTGAGAAATGCCTTACTTAGCAAAGTGTTGCTGCCATTTATATCTAAGTAGCGTTCTTGAATACCAGTGTTAGATTCCCACACGGATCAAATATTTGGACATAAGTACTTGTCCCGGTTGTACTTACTTGTCCCGGGATGGGTGTTTGCGCATGAGGCTTTGCATGTTGCCTTTTATACAAATTCCTAATACCAAAAATATATCAAAAGCACAAGTTTCAAGTTTTTGTGACGTAAAATAAAAACGAACTTGCTCGTACACAAGACGTTTTTTCATTTTCAAAAAAGAAAATTACATAGAATTCGTGCTAGAGCCTCTGCTCGCTGTCCGTCCATGGACCATGCCCGGGTCGACGGCGCGTCGTGTTCCACGCGCGCCTCAAAGAGCTGTCAGCTAATGACGGGGCCCCCTCACAGAGGGCCAAAGCCTGCCGGGGTCGCGGGACTTATTTCCATCACCGTGACCCCGGAACATAAAGGGCTATTGAAGAGCACCGTGGATTTTAGTCAGTACAAGTCTGACAGTCCCTCCCGCCCTGCCCGGGGTGGGAGGACTCATTTGATGATTTTACCACGATAAAAAAAAAGAGCCTCTGCTGTCCCATACATTTGGATCCAATAGTATCTTTGTATTGGATGGTTGATAATGTCTTTCATTATTAAGATATTGATGCCATACATCATAGGACTGTTCGTTCACGCAAAAACCACTGAACGGATTTGGATGAAATTTGGTACACATACAGTTTATAACCTGGATTAACACATAGGAACACAGTTTTTATCCCGATTTTGTGTTCCCGTGGGATAATTTTCGAGTTGTAGAGGGTGAAGCGGTTGGCAACAGCTAGTACTTTAAATATGAATGCATTATTTCGTACAGTAATCCACCTAACACTTGAAAGGTTTGGTTGGCATTGGTGTCTGCATACGACAGGGGATATGGCTTGGAAGTTTTAAATGGCGCTATCATTTTTCGAGAATAAGTAAATATTTTATCTGGCTAACCCACAATAATGGAAAGATTCATGGAAATAACTTGTATTTGAAATATAAGTAACGAAGAATACAATCGAAACTCCTTTTCATTTTTGTATAAAATCGGGAGCTGTCAGATCTGAACTGACCTTCCATTTTTTTCCCCGTGTTTATCTCGTCATATAAGTATTAAATAATTCATAGCGGGATGGAATAGCTATCCAAAGAACGTCGACCTACCGTTTATAGTACAAGTTATATAGAAATGTAACAATGAGCCATCAAAAGTGAATCTGTGAGATTATGGCTACATTTGGCAAGGCAAGTCTAGTTCAAAGACAGTTCAGGTTAAACTGAATAACTTAGTCTCCTTTTTGACGATTTTCAGACAATATTTTGACAAAGAGTAAGCTGTTTAATTTGAATTCAGCTTTTGTTCAGTGAAATATAACTAAACATTTTGTTTTTCTTCTTATCGTGCTTACGATGATCTCTCATGTCTATGTATAACTGTAACAAGAACATTATAAAAGCAATTATTTGAAAAGAGTAACCATGGAGTCATCCAATGATCCATGAATCCAAAAATCCATGGATCCAATTGCAGAAAGGCGTGAGACAGGGAGACGTTATTTCTCCGAAACTGTTCACGAAAGCGTTGGAGGACGTTTTCAAGCTCTTGGAATGGAACGGACTCGGCATCAACATCAATGGCGAATACATCACTCACCTTCGTTTTGCCGATGATATAGTCATCATGGCAGAATCGTTGGAGCACCTCAATGCTATGCTCAGCGACCTCAGTATCGTTTCCTAACGGGTCGGCCTTAAAATGAACATGGACAAGACGAAAGTCATGTCGAATGTCCATGTGGCGCCCGTACCGGTTGTTGTTGGGAATGATACTCTCGAAGTTGTAGACCATTATACTTACCTTGGACAGATTGTTCAGTTAGGTAGGCCCAACTTCGAGAAAGAGGTCGCCCGAAGAATCCAACTAGGATGGGCAGCGTTTGGGAAGCTACGTGATATCTTCTCATCGAGAATCCCGCAGTGTCTCAAAACAAGGGTGTTTAACCAGTGTGTGTTGCCAGTGATTACATATGGCTCTGAAACGTGGTCTTTGACTGCTGGCCTTTTAGAGAAACTAAGAGTCAATGGAAAGAGCTATGCTCGGAGTTTCTTTGCGGGATAAAATCCGGAACACGGATATTCGGCGAAGAACCAGAGTCACCGACATAGTTCGTAAAATTTGCAAGTTGTTAGTGGCAATGGGCAGGCCACATCGCTCGTAGAACTGACAACCGATGGGGAAGAAAGGTTCTCGAGTGGCGACCACGGACCGGAAAACGCAGCGTAGGTAGGCCTCCCACTAGGTGGACCGACGACATCGTGAGAGTCGCGGGCAACCGATGGATGCGTGTGGCGAATTGTCGTTCGGCGTGGCGGTCCAAGGGGGAGGCCTATGTTCAGCAGTGGACGTCTTCCGGCTGTTGATGATGATGAACCATGGAGTTTCTTGCCGGTTCTTCTCCATGGAAACGACCAACCCGAACCGTGCCAATTTATTTTTTCTTCTCGACGTTTTAAAAGGACCCATTGAGGCCCATGTAACATCAAATATTTTGATTTTGGGTTTCAAAACTCCGTTTTTTAGTTACCCTTAACTGCACTTTTTCTTTAGTTGCAATTTTGTGTTCTAGAGTGGCCTTTTAAGATAGTCCCACGACCCTGATAGTCGTTTAGTTCTATAAGATCGAACCACACCCTGCTGTTGCCACAAAAATAGTTACAAAACTTTTGTCCTAATTTAATATTAAATCACTGCACTCCTCCATTGCCTGACTTAAAAGTAACACTCCAAAATAATTATTTCATTCAATAATTACCTCCAGTATCAAATATTCCGTTGCACCTCTACTTTTCTTTCACAGTGGCACGGAATGACTATTTTGAACCTAACAATTTCACGCCATTCCACGTCCGTTTCCAAGCAATTCTAGAACTTAATCCTAAGGTTTTAGTGTTAGATTCCTTTGTAATTGAACAGTGAGTTGGACTTGAATAATGTAACGGTCTATAAGAGACATGGAGTAACGTAGAATACTGTATTTTTATGAGTCGATATTGTTAAGGATTCGACCTGTTTAATTATTTATCGTGTTTCTGATACTTTTATTGTGGAAATACGAATAGGTCAGTTTGGTTTATAAATTATTATCATTACTGAATGTATTATTAGATTTGACATTAGCTTTGATTTTGTTTTGTAACTTATTTGATTCGTTTTCGTTGTATCATGGTCTATTATTATTTTGTCTTTTGACAGTTCAAAAGTGCCGGTTACGGCCTAGTTGAAATAAACGTTCTGATTTAATGTTTTCCTTGGACATGTTCACTAGTTTTAGTTTTACGTAGGATTCGAATGAAAGGAATAATTTCGCTTCGTTTTTTTGTACTTCAATTCTCAGTTGCCTACTAGAAGTCTGTACATTCTACAATAATCTTAACGATAAACTATGATAGATTTTTTGTAAATAGACTGAATTTGTTGAAACATTTCTTTACATGTCTAACAACGTAGATCAATTTTAAACCTATACTTTGCCAATAATTGACAGCCATAACAACATGATCACTTCAGCTCAAATATTGATCAATAAGAAAATAAGTGCAAAAAAATTACCTGTAGTTCTGGAAAGCTCTGTCTGACAATCAGCGTCCAAAGATTATAAAGCACGAAGACGGTGATCAGCCACAGCCAATAGAAGAAGAAGTTCTCGTCAGGATTGACGACGGTGCGCGGCGCTCGAATCTTGCGCCGCCTCTGTCTGTTCAGTGATCTGTGCTCGCCTGTCGCTCCCTCTGACCCGGTGTCTTCTACCTATGGGAAAGTTATAGCTGTATTGTACATACAAACATGTCGCAGGGATGTGATAAAACCGGGGATTTGATCAAATCACTAGTTTTGTTTAGGGAAATAGAAAGAAAGAAAAGAGTTTTATTGGGACACACAAGACAGAAAAAACAAAATTACATGAATAAAATCAACAGAGAAAAACAAAAATTATTAAAAGAAAAAAAAGGTAAAACATAAAGCAATTTAGTCCTGTGCGAGGCCAAAAGGCTGCTACCTCAGCATGTGCTGTGACATTTAACTGTCACAGCCCTAGTTTTCTGATAGGGCCCAAAGTGAAGTGAAATGATAAAATCGTGTTCTTATTTTAACATCTCTCTAAATCCCTAAAGGATTTCATCAAATCTCTGTTTTTATCATATCGCGACATACATACACATGATGCTTGAAATCTTCAAAGAGCTAGACCTAGGTATACCTTCATTTTGCCAGTCCTATGCAGCAGGGGAGTGTTTTGTCATTAACCGGTCACAAATATAGACAAGGAGAAATTCTGTACGGAAATACTATTCACACTATAGCCTGTCTTAGGAATCGCACCAAAGATTCATACTAAGTGGCAGCATTTGTGACCTCTATGTAAATCTATCTATATATATAAAAGAAAGTCGTGTTAGTTACACCACTTATAACTCAAGAACGGCAGAACAGATTTGGCTGAAAATTGGTAGGGAGGTAGCTTAGAGCCAGGAGGCGGACATAAGATACTTTTTATCCATAAACGAACAGGATCCGCGTACGAAGTCGCGGGCAGAAGCTAGTTAAACATAAAAGTATGTTATTTACTTATACGATAAACTTTAAACTGAATTGTAAGAAGTTAAATGTACTTACAATAACTATATTTAAACGAATATGTCATCAATGTATATTATCAGGAAAAATGCCAGATATTTTGTAAATTTTGCGAAATAAAACCAGTTTTAGGCTTTCTGTGCATTTTTGATGGCACTTATCATTATACATTTTGTTTAATTGCTTATGGTGTGAATATTATAATGGTTATTTTAGTTACATGTCTTTGCAAAGGTATTTGGTGGTATGTTCTAACAACATCCAATTATGAAAATTGATGATTTTAGAAACGTACAAAATATGACATCAGTACCGTCAGCACGAGTTTTCAGTATTTGAGACATAAAGTAAACTGGAACTTTGACGACTTCAAATTGATAATTTTCAATGAAAAAATTGGTTCCTTCTTCGCACACCAGAGGCGCTGTTCCGTATTTTCATACAAGAAACGCTGTAAATACTGGAAAAACTCTGTAAAGTAAAATAGTGAAACTCGTGCTGGGGTACTGAAAACATGTTTCAGTATGTAATATCACAGGTACTTCGGAAAATTGATGAAAATGTGGTTTATGTTTTCAGCTTAAAAGCTTTATCCTATACAGTGATCCATCAATCAATTTAAATCTAATAAATATGTCCCGTTAATCCCATTTGTAGCTTTCATAACATATTCGATACGTTTATTTCGACATGATACAAAATCCGATAACCGAATTTATTTTTAAGAGTTAGGGTTTCATTGAGTGTCTCCTCCACTATTTTATATTTCACTAGCTATTGGGCACGGTTTTACTCTTGCTGTTAGGCTTCTATTGGTGGTTGGCATAATGTTATACATTATAGTCTTTCTCGTTATATGGACTATCCAACAAAAAATATTTAACTCGAACTAGAAATTCCTGAGATCATCATCATCATCATCTCAGCCATGGGACGTCCACTGCTGAACATAGGCCTCCCCTTTTGATCTCCACATATACCGGTTGGAAGCGACCTGCATCCAGCGTCTTCCTGATTCATCTTCGTGATTCCTGAGATAAACGTGTTCAATTAAACACACCTTTTAGATTTTTTTTACGTATTTGTAGTTTGCTGATGTCACGTTACATCCAGAAAAAAAATATTAAAATATCCTTAATAAAGTGAAAAAACTTGATGGAGAATTTTCTCTCTATTCATTTTTGGTTTTGTGACTAAAAGTTACAAGACCGAAGAAGTAGAAAATTCAATTTTGCAACAAAAATGTTTCTACAAATTCTCTGTGCGAGCAATAGTTTGCCAGATAAATCCCATCTGCACCCCGTTTTCTAAGAAGCAGAAGCAACACAAGGTTTGTGACCCCACAAACTTGACTTTTCATTAACCCGTCAAATATTTAATGTAAAATTATATTTGTTTATTATTAGTTTTGTACGAATTTTAACTTCAAGTAGTACTTAGCTGTAGGTAATAGACATTGTGTTTCTCACTATTTTGCTGTGCCCTTACAGGGTCTACAACGGATATTAGCTCTAAGCTCTTTATAACATCTTTGTACCTTGTGGAATGCAAATAAATAAATATGAATATGAGAGAAATGCGACCCCAAATGTAATAATAACTTTTCAATTTTCTTAAAACCTATATGTCCCAGAACTTCTTTATATAATTCATACAAAATGACGTTTATTACTAACGAATTTACTAGAATTGCTCGTGAGTAAACCGTTATCATCATCATCAGCCTATAACGTTCCCACTGCTGGGACACAGGCCTCCTCTTTTGTCAGAGGGAGTGGGCCATAATCCACCACGCAGGTGGATTGGCAGATGTCACATGTCTTCGAATTTGATGGTTCTAGGACATGCCGGTTTCCTCACGATGTTTTCCTTTACCGTTTTGAGAGCAGTGGTGATGAAATAAATTACACAAAGTAATACGCCAAACTGGGTTCAAACCCACGACCTACAACTCGTAAGTCGGGACCGATACCACTGGGCTACCTCTACTCTCAAAACGTAATGCTTATCCGTAATATCAAACTAGCAATCCCGACATTTAATACACCCATTCAAACACTAACCGCAAACATTAATAACTATTCCATTAATTTGAAACCAGAACAAATACTTCTATCGCTTTGATACTAAATTATCATCTGCCTAGCTTTTTCCCAACTAAATTGGGGTCGGCTTCCAGTCAAACCATAATGCAGCTGGATATCAGTATTTTACATGGAGCGACTGCCTGTCGGACTCCCACAAACCAGTAACTGGGTAATACAATACCCCATGGTAGAATGGTTGTCAGACTTTAGAGCTTCTAACTAACAGTAACGACTGTCAAAGATCGACAAATGACAGCCGGGACCAACGGCTTTACGTGCTCTCAGAGGCACGGAGGAAACTTGCTATGACAGATGGTCACCCATCCACAGACCAAGCTCAGCAAGCGCGGCTTAACGCCGGAAAAACGGCCTGTGCGGTTTTAATTATTTAGCCACGAGCTACTAAATCATAGTAACATAATTCGGATATATGAAACATGTTTTATGACTATCTCGTAAAAGCGACATAATCGGTGTCACTACAATTTGCCCAGCTCTAAAAGTTTAGGGTCACACGCGGTACTACTAAGTTAATAAACCTTTGAAGTAATTCGAGATGGCACCACTATCGTATAGTGGCCTTAATCTGAACTCTGAAGTGAGGCTTCAAAATTCAATATTGCTTGTTCGAATGCATGACCGGTAGGTAGGTTTGGTTACATTATATGAATAAGTGCTGTATGTTAATGATTTCTTGTATAAGTATAGCTTTAAAATTTACTTTCAATTACTATTGGTGTAAAAGAAATAACGCGGGTTCGATTTCCGCAAGAGTATATCGCACCCCTAGATCTAAAGGGAGTTAACTCAAAAATTGTCAAATTTGAGTTAAGCACACCATCAAATTACCGAACCAAAAGCCTATCGACCAATAAAACAGATTTTAAAATATCTCTGCTACTGGATCCTAGGTGCCATCAAGTATCTCTTTTGTTGAATGAGCCAGCCCGATAATCTCCCACCAAAACAGAGACATTCCTAGTTGCAATCAGAAATATGAGCAAAATGTATGTGCCCCTTGTAGACAAATTGGAGTTATTTTGAGTTCCACTTGTGTTGTTGAATTTTTGAGCGGTATTATTTTGAGTTAACGCTTTGTAGATGGTTGCTGCTGAGAGAAATAATACAACATTTTGAATTGAACCCATTTTGCTGGCCAGGTTATCATATTTTTTATTTTTATTTTGTGTTGTTGCCATATTGATGAAACATTTTCGAATTTTTAATTAACTCTGTTTTGTTGAGTCATATTTTAAACTCTTATATTTCTTTAAAGACTTGCTTAAATTGAACTCTTTTGCTATTGAAAATAAGGATCTTTTTAAATTAGTATAATTTTATATTCGTCTTTGAAATTCGTGGATTAGTTCCCTTTTTAATGCAAAATTTTGAGTTAGCTCTCTTTAGATGGTATGCCCCAAATATTACTCTAAAATATTGTTTATGGGGTAAAAATATCACATTGTTGACTGCTTAATTTGGCACACATGACTCTGTAAGTACAATAAATGTAGGTACCTTTTGCAGGAAAATAGGAGACGTGGTCGGTTTGTAGTAAATATGATAGAAAATAAGGATCACTCTTTCTACAATTTCTACGCAACATAAAACCCTAGAACAGTGGTTCTTAGCCGGTGGTCCCCGAACGTATTGCAAGTGGTCCGTGTATCCTTATTAATAAATGACAATAAACAAGTGAGACAACACAACGCGACTCGCATGACGTGTGGAATTAGCACATGCAGCAGCCTATGATCTGGTCTTTTAGATTTTGCCGAGATAAAAGAAGAAATTCAGAAAAACATTAACGAGAGTAGAAAAACATTAAACATTATTCGCTCGGGTGTCACCACTGTGTGGACCGCCTGGAGGATACAGTGATAGTCTGTGCGACTTCGGCGGAGTAACGCCGCCGTGACCTAAAGCAGAATAGGCGGTGGCAGTGACCGTACGCGTCCAGCATTGGTCCAGGCCATTGTTGGCCAATGAGTAATAGTCACTTCTTTCTGCGAATCAATAATTAATACTAGCAAAGGAGAAGGCGGAACGCTTGAGGGAGAGGACATCGTGTTCCTCAGGACCCAGCAACTGTGGGTGACGTCCAGGGTGTTGGACATTGCGAGGCCATTTCACGACATCGTTAACGCGGGCTAGCTAATGGCGAGTAATGGGAAGCTTGCTGTTCGATCGAGGACCAGACGGATTATTATAACAATTATAAGAATAAAGACAGCGAAATGCTTGGATGCCACTGCTGAGATGCATTTGGCTTTATTATGATCATTGAACCAAAGATTTAGAAAGCATTATAGAGTAATCACATAAATCTCATTGAATTGTGTTTCATTATGATAATTTTATCGTAAAAAAATGTGTTTAATAATCTATGGCGTGTTTCATAAACCTCCTAATAAACTGAGTAACCCATGGCAAGACAGAAATTTTGTGTGATCAAAAGAAATATCTACAAAAGTAACATCAAAAGATTATTAAAAGAAATATCAAAGTACAGATTATTATCAATTGTTATAATTGTTATAAATATCGATGTTTTTGCGCAATTATTTTTACCACATTCTCGAAGATTGAGCATTTTGTGATTTTGTGGACACTTTGGGACTTGAACATTTCGAGATTTGAGTACTATGGGAATTGGACGTTTTGAAAATTGGATATTTTGGTACCACTGGACATTTTGAGAATTGGACACTATTCATTCTGCCCCTGAACGGCAACTAATAAAGCTTTAATAAACATACTAGCACACAAAATTCGAAGACTTCAATACCGCCGTTTATGATGACGTAATTCTACAAAAGAGAGCTAACTAACAACTTGATTCACCAATACAGGCTCAACTCAAAATAACCAAATAAATATATATAAATTGTCTAGCAAAAGGGAAATAACTCCGAAAATCCAATTTTTAGCCCCAATATCTGAGATAAACACTAGATTTATATATCATATTTGTTCTAGTTGCGTAATAAAAGATTTTTTCTATTCAGAACACTTCTACAGTGCACAGAGACACAGTAATCAGTTTTTCGCCTTTTCTGAAAAAAGTGCTTTTTTGAGTTATACCTGTTTAGATCTAGATGTGCGATATATATGTAACAACATATGTGTATGGTATTAGACGCTAAACGATCAACAACTCAATGTCTGTTGTTTGTGTGCGAGTATAAATGTTGGCAAACACATACACAATCCGAGAGAATAACATTAAAAAAAGAATGATATCATAATTATTTTCTTTTCAATTTGATTAGCTATGATTACTTGTATCTGAGAATTTGATTATTTGATCTCTATTGAAACTTTTGCACGTGATACAAAACGGTGAAGGAAAACATCGTGAGGAAACCGGCAAGTCCTAGAACCAAAAATTCGAAGATATGCGACATCTATCAATCCGAACAGGGGCCTTAGTCAAACAGCATTCGACAGTAAACGACAATCGTTATCGTTCATTAGTCACCAATACATTTTCAACTTTATACCCCAGCGCGTAAAGTTGAAAATCTATTGAAGTTCACAGATCGTTTTCGTTTGTTTCGTTCGTTATCGATTAGCAGTTTTTAATAGATTTTCAAGTTTACGCGCTGGGGTATAAAGTTGAAAATGTATTGGTGACTGATGAACGATAACGATTGTCGTTTACTGTTGAATGCTGTTTGACTAAGGCCCCTGGGCCCGCTTGGTGGATTGTGGCCCACTCCCTCTCACAGAGAGGAGGCCTGTGTCCCAGCAGTGGGAACATTATAGGCTGATGATGATGAACGTGGTACAAGTATTCCTAGTACAAGGGCAGAGCTAAACAGACATCAGCCTATCTAGCAGTGCCTATTCAGTATAATCCTCTTTTAGGTCGGCCAGAGTTATTTCCGCCTATCAACCCAACCCCGGAAACAATAGACTTGGAGATAAGATCAAAATTTCAGACTTGAATGACCTTTCAGGAAGTGACTGTCAGATACGTAACTATGATTGAGTGGACAACTAATACGAAGATGGATTTATAAATCTCTATGAACATTTTTAATAATAATTTTCCACAACTATCACACAACGCCATCTAGCCCAAAGCTATATAAACAGAGCTTGTGTTATAGGTACTAGACAACTGATAAACATACTTGTTTCTAAATACATACATTATTATATAAATTACACTTAGACACAGAACAAGTGATCATGCTCATCACATAAACATTTGTTCTGGGTGGGAATCGAACCCGACCCGACCCCCTGCATAGCAGTCAGGGTCACTAACCACTAGACCAACAGGCCAGTCAAATGAATGATATAGTCTAAGGTAAAATAATACTCACAGTTTCTTGTGTTAGTGGTGTCTGCCTAGTAGAAAATCTCTTTAGAAACGAGTCTTCTCTCTTCAATGGTGGTTTCTTTTGTATCGCTGAGCTCAGTTGCACCGTCGTTCGCAGCTTCATCCATCTTTGGTTCGATTTTGTTCTGCATTCATACAAAATCGTCAGTACCCAGCAATTTCGCCAAAACATAAATAGGGAGTTTAGTAAGCAAAAGTAGCCATGCTCTCAGATAGTTCAAGTATATTAGACAGACAAGAAATTACAGATTACTGTTTGTTAAGCACAGATTTCTGGAAGATTCTGTTCATTTAATTCAAGGAAAAGTGTTAGTCTTATTGTTATATACCTCTATAATTACGTTATTATGTGCGGTGATGCACTAGAACTCCGTGAACAGAAAGATCTCAAACACGTGCAAACAAATACCTCTATTTTGACATGCGGCATGGCAACTCACACTATAGAAACAAAAAGTCCAACTCGAATATTACGATAGTTTGTAGAGTGAAATATCAGTGAATCGAATCTATCATTTCTAAAACTAATACTAGGCATCTAAAGTTAGGAGTTCGAAACTATTCTTCTATTGAAACATTAAAAATGCAATTAAACAATGAAATAACATTGAACACGTTTTTATTGTCTCAAGTTACAGTAGGAAAGTAGAATCTTTTGGTGAACTAGTAAGACACAATATTCACAAGAAAAACACACATAATCCAGTGAGTAAAAGTACCATTCCCGAAGTTCCTATACACTGACGAAGGTAGCACATTAGTGGGAAATCATAAACAAACAATGAAATATAATAACAATCGACAACGATGCGGCTTTACCGGTGGTCCGATAGTGTTCGAACCTCTTTATTTTCCTGAGTGCCTGGTAGTATGCCATGACAGCTTGGACGTGTCTCCATTTATGGCCGCGTTTGTCTGTGTCTGACTCCGCCCTCTCAGTGTCCTGCATGGACTTGCGAGAGCTTGACGAACTCGATGCAATGATCGGTCGCCTATAAAGGGATGTTCGTGTTATACGGAGACAGTGGTGTTGTGTGTGCAATGTTAGTGGAAGCCTCCTGTGACCTTGTGTTGCGCGCTTTGGTGAGCCTCGAACCCTCTTAGATGCTGAATTATCACGTGCCAAAATCTAGAGCTAAAGTTCTATAAGTCTACTTCATTCGATACTAAAAATCTAATCTATGAAAGCTAAGCGACATCAAGATAGAATGAAAAGTAATAAAGGTAGTTCGTCACCACCAAAGCGGACAACACAAGTCACAGTATATGATACATTGTCAACGAGACTTCATAAATCATCACATGCATAATGCCTACGATCTCGTTAACGGACAGAACATTTTAATAAGTGTTTAATACAATATTTTAGCATTACGTGTAGTCTACACGCCCAGCTGTGCAAGGTCGTGAACTAAACTTCAACATTTTAACTATTTGCATTATGCACAAATTATTGTGGTAGGCGTAGGGCACCAATTACGTATCAGTCGTTCGTATAGTCGACGATTTAATGTGGCTTTCAAGTGACATTTGTAATGGCCTTTAATAAATCTGCAAGACGATCAAATATTTAAATTAGATCGTTTATTTTTACAATCTTTTTAGTGACCATCGTTTCGATTACCGTCTTACTTTATAAAATAGCCGTTGCATACGTCACTTGAAAGTCTCAGCTCATCTATCGGGCGGCATACGTAATCAGCATTGGTATTGGATCGTGCTCGTTGCTAGGGTCGCAGCTAAGCGTATCCAAAGCGTAATGTGCCATTATATCAGGCAACTTACATATCCTCAGGCTTCGCATTTGGAGTGAATGGAGATAACTTGCTCAACAGCCTGAACAGGTTTAGAAAATTGCTTATCATCAAATTCTATTACATTTGTATAACAGTTGCTATGACATGGAATTGAAGCTTTGGTTTGATTGCTGATTTTGAAGTTGATGAGACAGAAATTATTTAAGTGCAGAAATTGCAAATAATATTTGTTTTCCAGTATTATTTGCAGTGTCTGTGCTTAAATAAGTTTTTTTTTAAATAGGTACATTGTTTTAAAGTTATTTCAGTGATCTCTTAGTAGGCTATGCTTGAAATGTAGTTTAGTTGATCCGTAGTAAATAATATAAATACATAACATACAAATGTACAAATATTTTATACTTATTGTTCAATTATAAGATACTAATTACAAAATGAATGATGTAATGAGAATGAAATAGAAATAAATACATAATTTATTTGTATTTTATCGATACATAAATAATAAAGACTTTTATTTCTATAAATTATGATGATCCCTTTTCTATGTTTTTATGTCTGTGCCTATTACTTAGGCTGGGCCACGGTGTAAAGGGTGTCCAAAATATTATGGCAGTGTTGGTCGTATATTTACATAACTCGATCGTATATCACACTTTATGGTGTTCTATGGAGACATCCGACATAAAAATGGCGGTATAAGCTTAATCTTGTCAATTTGGGTCAATATTGCTGTAATTACCACCCGTTGGTACACAGTGTTAATGTTGACAGTGGGATGTTTATTAGCGGAACGAGACAATATGCTACTGTCTATTTATAGTGCCCTGGTACAGGAGCCAGCACATCAAGAGATTTTCGACGGTTTTTTTTTAAATATTTGAGACATGTTGACGATTTTATCACTATTTTTTTTGTTAAAATTGCTATTACTACAGAATCAAGGTCAAATAAAAGTCTTATTGTCAAAACTTACTTATTTGGACATGTTTTCAAAATGGCAAATTCTCTATAAGCCTAACTCTCAAAATGGAGAATTCTCCAAAACTCTGAATATCAAAATGGCAAATCTTGAAAAGCCTAATTCTCGGAAGTTATTGACAGTCAACAATTAAAATCTGATTCATATAACTCGTATTGCTAATGCTAAATTTGGATGTATGGATATATGGATGTTGTTACTCAATCACGTAAGAACGATTGAAAGCATCTTGATGAAAGGACCTCAGATATTATGTGGAATAAGTTTTTTATCATTAGTTACCGTTGTTCCATACTAAGCATTTCACCTATGTCGTTGGTGCGTTTAAAAACTGACATACAGAAACGGAATAACTAATTGTAGAATTTGTAGATCAAGCAAAATAATAATTATATTTGTTTCGCCCGGAAATCGAACCCGCAACACGCAGCGCAGCAGTCCAATAGCACAACCACTGCGCCAACCTTGCCGTCTCACAAAATACCGGCCATATCTTTATTAAATTCCCGTTGAAAAATCTTCGAGATAAACGCGGGCGAAACCGCTGTCCATAGCTTATATTATTTAAATAAATTTAATAATCAAGTAATCTTCTATAATATAAAAATGACACCCAATAAAAATCGGTTTAGTTATATAGAATTTTCGCTCGAAATGAATTTAATTGAACCGGTTAATTGGATTAACCTAAACAATTAATTACTTTTGGGTGTAAGAAAGTTTGTTAGTGTTGAATTAGTAAAAGGGTTGTTGATGCGTCTCTATCATCGTCCTTTTGGCGCCATTTATAGTAAATAAACAGGGATTTAGTTTAACCACTCTGCACGACAAAATTTTGACACATGACACATCAGCTGAGTCGACCGGGTGATTCGAAATTTGAGATAATACTGAAGATTTTTTTGTCAACTTTCAGCATCCAATTTTTAATCAAAAATATGTTACTACAGCTATTTCATGCGATAAGTTTGTGAGCAATATCTCTGAGAACATGTTGAGGTCACTAAAACTGCCTCATTGTACTGTAAAATGAGTGTAACATACAAAATGCTACATCGTTCCAAAAACTAGGTAATTTAGATGTGGTGAAAATATGTACATAAACAAGCTTCTCACATGAAAAAAACGTGTTAAACAGTGAAATAAATAAAGTAACTTACTATATACATTATTAGATTTGCCAGTGTTCATACATAATTTCATAAATAATAACGATCAAACTCTTCATAAAAATTAGCAAAAACTATGTTGCAACATGACACTTCTTAGTGCTGACCGCAATCCCAATGTCCACATAACGATTAAAAAGGTTCTTTCAGCCTAATCGATAATCGCATTAAAATCGAACATGGAAAAAAAGTAAAACAAGACATAGAGCATGGACTGATCTAACTGCTTATTTGACTATAGTTAGTTTAGTCCCTGCAATAAATCTATGAAACTGAATCTGAAGACTCTTTTTAATATATTTAAGTATTATTTCGTATGATGATTTTTTTATTACGCAATTTTTTTTTTCATGATTTGAATAGAAATAAATATCTGTGTTTCAATGGAGGTCAAACGTGTGTGTGTCTTCTAAATTTAAAATAAATCCTAAAGTTTATCCATACTGTGTCTTCGTTAATTCGGATCAAATGATTCCTTGCAGTAATAAATAATTTGAATTTCCTGCTGAGCGTGAATGGCTAAATTTGAATCTATGAGGAATAGCGAAAAATACTGAAACAAGTCTGGTGGCCGATTTTGATAAAAAATATAGTTATAGCATTAAAATTATTTTTTTGGCATATCAATTTCCAGTATCAATGTTCTAGAAACGTATTGGTAAAAGATTTTTTATAATAAATCGATTCAAGCTTTAGTTAATGGCCGTAGCTCACTACAATTACGTTCACAACATCGTGTTCTCATTTCAAATTTTTATAATCACCTCGCGATACAAATACGAGTACATACCGAATTTTTTGAAATTCGAACTTTTAGTGACTTGGCGCGAATTTTGAATATGACCTGCGTACGATGACTAAATTATAGATTATACTTAACCGAATTTGATCCTTCACAACGACCCTATCAAATAGTGTACAAATATTCCGTGTTTTTTTTTTAATATACAAGTTCGATTTCTTACAAGCAAGTTGATAACAAAAATCTAAAGACGCACACCTACTTAATTTTTGCAAAATTATTGTAGTAGCGGGCTTGCGAACGACGAGTTTTGTGTAACTCACCGTCCGCTCAAGGGTCCTGCCAAAAGGGGCATGCCAGTAGGTTTACCTACCCAAATCTGTCAAATTTTACCAATCGATCATTAACCTTTCACTATTGTGTTAATGTTGAAAATCTATTGAAGGAAATGGACAGATTGAGGTAGGTTTAAGTGCCGGTGTTTGTACTTAACATGACGAACCAACCTTTTTTTTATCGTGGTAAAATCATCAAATGAATCCTTCCGCCCCGGGCAGGGCGGGAGGGACTGACTTGTACTGGACACCGCGGATTTTACCATGGTGTCCTTCAATAGCCCTTTATGTTCCGGGGTCACGGTGATGAAAATAAGTCCCGCGACCCCGGCAGGCTTTGGCCCTCTGTGAGGGGGCCCCATCATTTTGATGACGCTCTTTGAGGCGCGTGTGGACGACGCGCCGTCGACACGGGCATGGTTCATAGTCGGACAGCGAGTTGCCGTTTTCTCGCTGTCCGCATGCCCGCGACCAAACCAACCTTACATCACATTTTTGAAAAAAATAATAATTTACTTCTTTATATTTAGTGAGAAACAAAATCATTTGATTTAAGCCTTTATATCAAGATCCAAGGCATTCTATATTCATTCAGCCTAAATTCTAAATTATTGTACAAAATAAATGCACATTCAAAAATTGCTAATAAATTAAATTTTGAACAGCGAGCGCATTCCTATTTCAAATTTTGAAAATTAATAAAATTGGCGCGCATTCAAACATATTTTTTTATTGACATTGTTGCTTTGTCTATATTGTTTTTTAGAAATTAAAATGTAGATAAAATTATTATAAAAGCTTTAAAAATATTGTAATAAATAATAATTGTATTCTAAGCTTAAAACTGATTTATTTTAATTTCTATTTATCGATTCCCTATTTTTTCACTCGAGTTGACAAAAAATTCAATTATGGAATCGATTAGAATACTCGCTTTCACGCATCATTACGATTTAAAAAAATAAACATGGTTGTCGATTACGAACAGAAATTGGGTAGTGGTAATGAAAAATACGTGTTATTGGCTCTGTATTAGAGAATTACGCCAAGATCTGGACTTTTTTACGTTACTTATAACATTTGTCATGATATTTATCTTAATTGTTATTGAGTATAAGCGCGTGTGTGTGTTATAAGTGAAAAATAAAAATGTAAACAAACAAAAGTGGCGCGAAACTTCGAGTTCAGATATCATATTCTTCATTACCACTGCTAATTTACGTTGAATAATGTATGCATTCGTAACAATACTAAATGACGAGTTATTCATCCCTCGTATAATGATTCGTTGGATGTCCGAAAACCACATTTTTTATTATTTTTAGCCCAACCCAGCATTGCCATTAAAATGGCGACAGTCGTATTTACACTTTTTAATTTTGTTATGGTAAATTAAGAAAATGCGCGCTAAATGTAGAAGTTTTAATGACGTGAACAAAACATTTTTTTATTAAACATTCTTAATTAATGCGCACTCTTATGATTTAACGCAGAAAATATTATATTTTTTAAATTTATAATGAGGATGTCGTATGACTACAACGTCTGCCCCTTTAGGGGCACTTAATGAGCCAGCGTAGGTTAGCTTGTCGCGCCCCTAAAGGGGTCGGTACCGAACTATACGGTTAAAGGCGTAATCTCTTGTTGAAAGCGGTCGCTATGTGGTCGAGGGTAATTTAACTTTTCTCATAACTTTCATGTTGATTGAAGGTTGGATAGTAAAAGCAACATACATGGAAGAGTATAAGATTCCGTTGCCTACATAAATGTTTAGAAAATCATACTACTAGCGGCCCGCCCCGTGCTTCGCTACTACTTTATAACACAAAAAATGTGATAATTAAAGGACCAATTGACCGATTTTGTGCAAACTTCACATAAATATTCTACTAAATAGTCCGAACAAAGCCTAAATATTTGGTTTGGATAGTTAAGCCCGTTCTTGAATTAAGTTACAACGAAAAGTGTCATTAATTTTTATTTATATTAATCAGTATATTCCGAAAGATGTCAAGAGCCAATGCAGTACGATTTTCACTGAACTCCGGTTCACTAAAGCAGAAGATTTTAGACCGACTTCTAAAAAGTAGCAGGCACGGTTAGCGCAGTGGCTAAGCGATTGGACTGCTGCGCTGCGTGTCGCGTATCCGATTCCCGCACTGAACAAATGTTTGTATGACCTATTAATAGTTGTTCCATGTCTGGATGTTTGTGTATGTGAGTTTCTATGTTTGTAAACGCACCCACACAGAAGAAATTCCTAGTGTGGGGCAACGCTCTTTTTAAAGAAAAACATTAACAATGCGTTTTTGGAGCTGTGTTTCATAAATAATTTATTATTGTGTCAACTGTAAAAGGATATTGAAGGAACGTGAATTTTAGTCAGTATGAGTCCGACAGTCCGATCTGCTTTACTCAGATTACCATAAAAAGTATCTTCACTACGGAAAGGTAGAACTAATTGAGTAATTTCTGAATAAATAATATAATTTTAATAATCCATAAATTGCTATCGATTGAAAACTTCACAAAACTGACTATCCAGATCGATTCGATGACATCACTTTAACCTATATCCCGGCATGGCTTACCGGTAAGCCACCGGCAGCGACGAGTCTAATCGAGTTATGCATCGAGTTGCTTATCGATTTGTTGTATTCTCGTGTAAATGGGCCACTTAGTGACATTAAATTAGTAGAGATATACACTTCTGGACACATCTATTGGCCCACCTTAGAGTTTAGGTTTCGATGGCCCCTACCGAAATATGATTGCTAGATTAAACAAAAACTGTTGATGCAGTTTTAAACCTGATACATTTTACCATCTTTTTCGATCGTATTGTTTTAAATTTGAATTCAGAATACCATACGACATGGAGCTACGCCTAACAAGTCGGATATGCGCCTTGTTAAAGGCAATTGATTTTTGAATAAAAAACATGTTTTATCAAATAAAGGTTTAATTTAATAACGCGTGTTGCCTCCATGGGCATCTACCACAGCTCTCATACGATTAGGCATAGAGTTTATCAACCGCTCTATGAAATTTTGAGGGATCATCTCCCATTCCTCTTCTATGGCAGTTTTCAACTCCTGCATCGTCTGGGCAGCTGGCTGACGAGCCCTAACACGTCTTTTTAGCTCGTCCCACATGTGCTCAATGGGGTTCATGTCGGGGCTTCTGGCTGGCCAGTCCATAACTGTGATGTTCACATCCCGAAGATATTCCCTGACGATGCCGGCCGCATGGGCTCTTGCATTATCATGCATAAAAAGGAAATTTGGGCCCACATAGTCCGCGTAAGGTATCACGTGAGGTTCTAAGCACTCACGAATGTACCTTTCAGCATTTAATGTTGGCAGCCGTGGTCCTGTAACAACCTCAAGTTGAGTTTTGCCGCTCGCGGATATACCGCCCCAGACAGTCCATGAGCCACCGCCATAAACAGTCCTCTCTTCAAAGCAGCATTGTGCGAAACGCTCTCCCTTACGTCGGTAGACTTTCTTCCTTCCATCATTGCCATGTAACACAATTTTAGACTCATCAGAAAAGAGTACACGGCTCCAATCTTGCTGTGTCCAATTTAAATGACTGCGTGCGAAATGAAGGCGCGCTGTTCGGTGGGCTCGCGTTAGTTTGGGCCCATTAGCTGGCTTGTGTTCCTTCTTGTAACCTTCTCCGAACAGTTCGAGCGCTCACAGATACTCCGTGGAAGTCGCGAAGTTGGTTTTGTATCTCAATGGAGGTAAGGTGACGATTTCTCAAGCTGGTCGTCACGATGAATCGATGCTGCCTTTCAGTTGTGACCCGAGATTGTGGCCTTCCTTGGCTACGAACAAAGCCGCCAGTCTCTAGGTACCTCCGATAAACATTTCGGACCGCAGATCGACTTAAATTAAGTTGAGCACTCACGTTTCTTTGGCTGTGTCCGGCCTGAATAAGTGCCTTAGCTTGGGCGGCGACTGCAGGTGAAGTATCCATAGATTATTGATAGAACCTCACCTTAATGTTAAGAATAAGTAATGTTTGTTGCAAAACCAAAGATATCAATCACTTTTTCAAGAATTAAATCCAAGTAAACCAATAAAACCAAGTTTTCTTAGTATTCGATTGTTTGATATCAACAAACAGGCTCCAAATTGTCTTTTGTTTCTTTAAATTCTGTGTTCGAAATTCAAAAAAAGACTATTGAATTAAATTGTGAATGTGCCAGGTTCAAAACTGTATAAAAACTTTTAGCTCGACCTAATATAAAATTTTAGCTAGGACCAAACGAAACTGAAAATACAAGGTGGGCCAATAGATGTGTCCAGAAGTGTAGATGCCAGACAAATGATATTTAAATCAGTAGATGTTAGATGCAGGGTAATGAAAGTTCATTAAAAACTTTGATCTGGTTAAAAAAATATGTACAAACGCCAGCAGGTCAACTTATCAAATTTTACCAATCTTAAATTAATTTTCCAGTGAAAAGGTTCAAAATCTATTAAAGAAATTTGACAGATTGAGGTAATTTTATGTGATGGCGTCCGTACCTCAACAGGCCCTGTGGCTTAGTGTGTGTGTTGTCTGTAAGTGAATTTAGAATTTTTTGAAGGGGCATTTTAATCAGAAACTTATTCACAAGAATCCGTTTGTGAAGATACAAGGCTTGTCGATTAAAGCATGTATCTGAACAGACTGTTGGGCATTTCTTTTGATTTGAGTTACTTAAAAAAATATTTAATATGACGGTTACCATGCCCGGCTGGACGGCGCGTTGTGTTCCAACCGCCTCAAAGAGTGTCAGCATAATAACCGGGTCTTATGAATTGCCGTGACCCCGGAACGTAAAGGGCTGTTGAACGACACCGTGGATTGTAGTCAGTACGAGTCAGAAATTACCAAGATAAGTATGACGGTTAGACTCATTTCCAGGGAGGGTAGAAAAGAGTAAATCACTACCTGGTTTATCGTTGCAAAATTAGTATTTAGATTTCACTATTTATCTTTTTGAGACATTCATAATTATCATTTATCTGTCATTGTAATTGCTGAACCATCAAATTAATTACCAGAATGGATAAGTACACTATAAAGCAAGTAACGTGCGAACTATAATTTCCCTCGATAATCTGCACGCGATCGCTGACTAACTGTCGAACGACTAATTGGTACCGAATCGATCAAAGCTGCACTCAAACGCCTGTCTAACCAATCAAGCGTTAGTAAGTCAACGTGAACGTCAGCCACTGATGTCGGTATGATGTCTAGATTTTGTGGTATAGCCATAATTCAACTAGCAGCTCAAGTCCAAAGCGAACTGTTGTAAAATACAACCTCCTCGGGTTTCATGCAGTTCTGGTACCATTGTTTTTTTAACGCTTAAAATCATCAACATTGAATGAGTTCTCCAATGCCTGCATGGAGAGGAAGGGAATGGTCAGACCCGTACTGATATAAATCCATCGTGTTTCGTTTTTTTACGTTCCACGATCACTTTACCCATATTGGACAGTACCGCGACCCCGGCAGGCTTTGGCTCTCAATGGGGGTCCCGGCAGATTGTTGACAGTTCTTTGTACCCTCGACCTGGGCATGGTCCATGATCTGACGGCGAGTCACCCATTTCTCGCTAACCGCGGCTATGGTAGCCGGATATCGCGGCAACTTCTGGTACTTTTAAGTAATTCTAATTTTCCACTAGTTTGACGTCTATTAAGTGAAGGTCACACAGAGTTATTCAGTGTATTTATTTGAGATGCATTATATGATCGTACTAATTTATTACTAAAGAGATCTACTTCACACTTTTGAGGTAAGTTTCTCTCGCTCTGTTTTAGTTCAAGTTCACTGTCGATGTTTTACTTCTGTAAACTAAGACCTTCTACACTTTTATGCAGTCCTGGTAACTCCGTGCAGTAAAATGAAGTTGGATGACTTTTTATTAGACTAGCGTTTTAAATGTTATCTGCAGTGTGGCTGTGGTACTGACAGTCTCAATATTTAACTTAACTTCTTTCTTACAAAGCGAATCACTTTAGTTCTATGAGATCCTGGTAGCAATTTAAACTGTAATTGAATTTTATTGGAGCTAAGTTAGAGGTAAAAGAGCTTATTATGAGAGGACTTCATAAAAATGTTTTTGCTTAAATATTTGCTCAGTAAACTGGGACAAAATAAACTTCATAAAAGTCTTATTATATTATAAGTGAATGAAATAAAAAAAATGTTTCGTAAGTTGAAAAACTATTTATTTTAGTTTTCTTATTTTTGTTTATCTCTCAAAGTTGACTCTGTTATCCAATTGTTTTTTGCTTAGGCATACATTTCTTTAGAAAACATTCTGGTCAGTTTTTTTAACAAGAAAACTACGTAAATATTTATTCACAAATGTCTAGCAATACTTCAAATGCAAGTATGTGTTAAATGTAGCGAACTTTATGTCTTTCTCGACCCTGAGTAACACTTTAAATGCAATATGGCTCGGTTTAATGTTTTCACGATAGATGTGCTAAAACCGTGTTAGCGCGTTATAAAATGCAACTACATTTTAGACAAAAATGCATTTGAAACGAATGAACGTATTGCTTTAAAAGCGAATTTAAATCTAAATAGATTTAGCTTGGATTACGTCATTTATTTTAATTAAATTGCGGTTTATAGACCACTAGCTATGTATTTTCAGCGGCAACCACTAGCTATGTGTTTTCAAGTATACTGAATGACTCTGTGTGACCTTCACTTAACAGACATCACACTCGAAAAAAAACTAGAATTCTTGAGGGTGCTAGAACTTTCACTGCGGGAGACTCCCATAGCAACAGACATCACGAAGCGATTCCCAGACACCCCGTAGGCATCCGTAGGGGCGGGGTATGCAGACGGCGAGTAATGATTGACTCGCTGTCCAATCACGGTCGACAGCGCGTCGCGTCGTGTTCTCCGCGGCCTCCTAGATCGCCAAACTGTCGAAACGGAATGACGTGATCCTCTGGAACACAAAGGACTATTGAAGGAGACCGTGGATTTTAGTCAGTACAAGTCTGCAAGTCCCTCCCGCCCTGCCCTGGGTGCCTGCCACCCTCATTTGCTGAAATTACCACGCAAAAAAAAAGTACGAGAATGTAATACTGGGATAAAAAGTTTCTTGTGAGAAAATTCAAGTTATAAACTGCATGTATGACAAACTTTATTCAAATTATTTCAGCCAATCAGACGACGTGATTGAGGAAAAATCCATCGTAACTTTCGCATTTGTAACATTTTTCGAATAGCTTTTGTCAGCTCGTGGCTAACTTATTATAGCCGCACAGGCCGATCATTCGCTTGCCGAGGTCTGTCTGTGGATGAGTGACCATCTGTCATAGCTAGTTTCCTACATACTTCGGAAAGCACTTGACACGCTTTGTCCCGACTTTCATTTGTAGATCTTTGACAGTCGAGTCGTTTGATAACCAATTATGCCAAGAGGTATCGTATTACCCTAGTTACTGGGTTGTGGAGATCCGATAAGTAAAATACTGATATCCAGCTGTATCTGGTTCGACTGGAAGCCGATCCTAATATAGTTGAGAAAAGGCTAAGCAGAGCTTTTGTAACCGTCTTCATCCGTTTGTAATTCGGAAATTATACCATTATAGTGCTACTAGGATACACGATATCTTATCTATGTGTTATTCCAATCTACATTTGAGCAAAATTTCATCAAGATCCAATCAGCCGTTCTGAAGTGATGAGTAATAAACAGTAATCCATTCATCCAAATATCCAAATTATTACATTTATAAATACATAGTTACATAGTTATAAGAGGCTAAAGGTCGACTGGTAGACAAAGTCACATTGCAGAAGGTAGGTTTTGTGTACCATCAAATAAAATCGAAAAGTAATCAAATTTTATTGACATGAGCCTAGTACGAAAGCTCAGAAAAATATTTAACGTAACGTAAATGTTTTTGAATCAGGAATACAGTTCAGAATCCCAAGCATTTTAATTTTTTTTTAGAAGCACAGTGTCGAATGTGTTTAAGCATCATTATATATTTTTTAATCTAAGTGAACATAATGATGTAGGTACTTATTTAACGAACTTATTTTATCTTGATTTCGCATGATCATGTTAGGGCCTACAGACGAAGTCAATGAATGAATGGAATTTGTGATCATAGTTCGAAGGGCACGTCAACGAAAAATAGAAAACAAATATATACATATTTTACGTTCTGTGCTTAATTCGTTGAAGTGAATATATAAAAAAATACACAGTGAATAATATAATTTACATAAATTATGTGTGTTTATTACATTATGTGTGCCTATTTTACTTTGTGTGATGTGATGTCAATGTTTTATTTATCGGTGCTTTCTTAACTTCTTCAGAAATATTTCCATTTTCATATATGGAATTTAAAAATAAAATAAAACTTGAAATGCAGAAAATATAATAGTATAGAAAAATCTATGTCGAATTTCTGAGAAAAGTTAAGAATGCAGCAATTTTTTAATTATAATTTTGTAATGATAATATAATTTATATTTTTATTTTTTTTATATTTTTTTTTTTCTGCCCAGCTGAAGTGGGACTGGGCGGGTCACGTCAGCCGCATGAATCCTGACCGCTGGGCGAAGGCCGCCACACAGTGGGTGCCTGGAGATGGACGGCGCCGCCGAGGCCGGCCCAGAAAGAGGTGGAGAGACGAGTTGGATTCGTACCATGAGGGCTGGTTCGAAGTGGCGCTGGACAAGGACTCTTGGAAAGACTTGGGGGAGGCCTTTGCCCAGCAGTGGGACAATGTAGGCTGAATAAAAAAAAAAAAAAAAATATAATTTATACAGATAATATAAATTGATACAGTTTAATATTATATTGCGCTCCTATTGTTTTTTTTCTGAATTTCAGAAAACGGGACGAATAACTTTCTTTTAAGTAATTTATTTAGCATACTACGCCAGGTCACGTAACTGACCGCTAAGTAAGTAAGTGTTGTAAAATAGCTTACATTTACCTAATTATCCAATAGCATTAAATCCCTTAAGAAATGAATAATTACCTGACAATTTGGTTCAAATGACAACAAGTCTAAGGACCACTTGTACCACAAAAATATTAAATGCATTTGGCGAAAAACCATAGACGTCAAGAATGGACTGAGTGTTTTTTTCTAATGCCAAATGAAGCAGACAAATAAGTGTAAGAAAGTATTTTCTATGTCTTACAGGAAAGAGATAAATATGGGCCATGAAATAGCTTTCTCTCTCACTAAAGGGTGGTTAATTTAATGCAGGTATTGCTCAGTCCATTCTCTATATCTATTCGTTGAACTTGGGTATAACCCGAGCAATTAAAACCAAGCACTTATTAAAATTAAATAAAACGATTAATTCCAATGTATTTTCTAACATTGTCGAAAACGTAGTATTTTGGAAGACATAAATTATTACGTCCGATTTCAATGGAAACTCGTTATTTCTATTCTGTTTTGTCAAGTGTTTACATTTCATTACGCGTGTGCGTGTATAGTGTGTACCTACACTGCTTGACGAATTGTTACGCGGAGGGTACAAATAATGTCAATTTCACAAATCTTACTCTTGTAAATTAATAGTCTTCTACTTATACATATATAAAAATCAATTGCTGTTCGTCAGTTTTACTAAAATCGAGAATGGCTGGACCGATTGGCTGATTTTGGTTCTGAATTGTTTTGGGAAGTCCAGGGAAGGTTTAAAAGATTTTTTTTCAATTGTTTCTGAGGCAATACGAATAAAATTACGGTATTATTTCTGCTAGCTACCGCGGGTGTCAGAATCTTTGCATCGATCGTTCCCGAAATTAAAAATCGTGCCATTTCTGGCTAAAGTTGAAAAAAGATACATCGATGTAATAATAATAATAATATTTCAGAACTATCACACAACGCCATCTAGTCCCAAGCTAAGCAGAGCTTGTGTTATGGGTACTAGACAACTAATAAACATACTTATATATTTCTAAATACATACATATTATAGACTAGCTGTGCCCGCGACTTCGTTCGCGTGGATGTCGGAATCGAACAATGTATTTTTTTAGTTCGAAGCGCTTAATTCTGGCCACGTTTTTCATTATAAACCCTGTATTTAGAATTTTCTAAGATTTATCAAGAATATTTGACACTTCTATTCCAGGTTTATGTAGAACTATTTTTCCTAATGCCCGCTCTATGCACTCCACTTCACTCCACTCCACTCCCTTCCGTTCCAATCCCCACCGCCCCACTCCCCTCCCCTCCACTCCACTCCGCTCCATTCCAGTCCATTCCAGTCCATTCCAGTCCATTCCAGTCCATTCATGTTATGTGAACCGATTACGATGCTACAAAATACATAATGTTATTTGAACATAAACACGTCTATTCCAGGTTTTCTTTTAGCGCCATCTGCCGTGCGTTGAAATATGTATTTATTTGAATAATGTAGTTTTTCTATTCGAAGTTAGATCGCGCGACTGACGTACGAAATTAATGTGTGAGACCAAAGTGCACCCGTAATTTTACTTCTGAAACACTTTAAATTCAAATATCTTTTGATAGACTGAACCGATTCCAATGAAACAAAAACTAAATTCCTCTCCAAGTTACGCTTAATCGTTGTGTATAAAAGTTATCTACATTTATTGCGTACATTTTATGTGATACCTGGACAAATACACAGACAAACAGATAAACAGACAAACAGATAAACAGACAAAAGTTCTAAAAATGCTAGAAATAGGTTCTATTGGTTGTCCTTTAATACCCTGGCTATATTTTTTGAGTTTTTTTTTAATGTACAAAAATAACTTTTCTACAGTTTTATTAGATAGATAGAATAGATAGATAAATTACACCCAGACACAGAACAAATGATTGTGCTCATCACACAAACATTTGTCCTGGATGGGAATCGAACCCACGACCCCCGGCATAGAAGTCAGGGTCACTAACCACTAGGCCAACAGGCCAGTCAATGTTCTTTAGAACTTGTTTAACAGTAAATACATTTAATATTTTGTAGTTCAAGTGGACCTAAAAATATCGAAACCCACAAATAATTTGTTGAACGGTGATCGAAATGCTGAACCTGATGGATGAATGGTTAAAATAAAATAAATACACACTTAGTCTACTCAGAAGAGGGGGGTTCGCAATACCTATTATTGCTTTTTTGTCATTCCAAGTTTTGGATCAACATACATGGACAATCAAAATTATTTGACAAGATTTTTGTGCCTGTAATGTTTTATAGAAATTCCAGGTTTACTACAATGATACGATTAGGTTTATATATTTTAATTTTGTGTTACTTTACATTCAAACGTTTATTATTTTTGATATAATATTTTTATTGATGATTTTTCACAAAATGCTTCGTCTGTTTTGCTACTTCTGGATTAATATCAGTTCTGGGCAGATATTTTCGGACACACATGAATTCAAAATTGAATAGTTTCTGTTAGTTTTTACCTGTGCCATTTTCCAAGCTTTTGTAATTACTAATACGTCGCAGACACTTCATACTTAAAAAAAGAACTCGTATCATCGTATTAAACCTTTTCAACTTAAACCTATTCTTAACTAATTCGAAATTCAAATAACTGTCAACGTACCTTTGTCCAGGGCTTTTGCTTTCACTGCTTGCATTGTTACTGGAATCATCATCTTCTTCTCTAGAGGTTGCGGCAGATAGAACACGCGATGAACCAGCGTTAACCTCGCTCCCATCATTGTCTTCGCCTTCTGATGTTCGATTTGTGCCCTCTTCTGCCTGCCGAATAAAAAAAAATCATAGATGAATTTTTCGTCTATGCGTAGAGGTTGAATTGGGAATTATTTTTAATCTGTGGAGAATTTTGACATGCGCTCATGCTGTATGTTTGTTGTTGTTTTAATATTGTATCTGTGTTTTCTTGTTATTTTTTAATGTCTGCTTGAGTAAAATAAAGTGTTTTTATACCTATTGATACAAAAAAGCATTATTATTTACAATTAGGATATTTTACACCGTTTTTGACTTTCTATAGAACTGAAATGCAGTTATTTTATAACGGTTATGTACACAGTACCTATTAATAACGCAAATATACTAAAAGAGTACTCTTAATTTGAATTAATTGAATTCTGTCTTACAAAATGGCAAATTGACGGTCCCTTCGTGAGGCACTTAATACAATTTTGATAAAATATAAAACCATCTCGTCGAAATGTTATCAGGAGTTCCACGGAAATAAGTAAAATCGAATAATTTCCTCTTGGCGCTGTTTTGCAATGGCACTTTTAAATGTAAGTGAAATTGTTTTGAAAGAAAATGGCGGCTTTAGAACCTTTTTGAATAAGGAAGGGACATAATTAATTAAGACGAGGCTTTCTGCAAATCGTTTGAAGAGAATTACCTATTTTGGTTTAAAAATTATTACTTTTTTTTATTTAAATCATGAACGTGACTGATTTGTTTAGTTACAGTTGAAAAAATATTTATGAATGATTTGATCATGATAAACCAAGAATAATATCACTTTAGAACATTAAGCTATTATTACTACGTATACAGACGACACCACGCATCACCACTATGTCCCATCCAGGATGAGTGCGTGCGCACAAGTTCATTCAATTGTTTGACAGCTCTGTGGCGTGCTCTAGGCGCTCAATGCTTTAGAATCACAATAATAAATCTACTTTACACAGTCGTGGCGTGGCCAATCGTATAATTAATAAGAAAGGCCGTCTAGAAAACTATTATATTGAATACTATTTCAAGAACTGTCAGTGTCAACAATTTTACATAGCAATGATGAAAATTCATAATCCTCCGCTCCACGACTCAAGACCTTTGATAGTGTCTTTGTCATTATATTAAATTGCATTTAAAAATGTAGTACCTCGAAATTTCCGCAGATAGCGCGGACTCTAAATGAGCAGTTCGTGCTGCACTGTCACTTTCACAAATAAATATTGACAATAAAGTCCAACTTACATAATACGTATCAACTTATTGTTTGATAGTTTACCACCCACACCCAAAACTCTATGGTACCCTGGTAGGTAATAGCTGTAGTTACAGTAATTTATAGTGAAATAACGTTAATTTATCACCTCCGTGTATCGTAGATACGTGTCCATTAAATTCACAGGTGACTCTTATTTACTTATTTACATTTTTACTATAATTGGTCTCGATGGTACTTAAATGAGTGTTGTCAGTATCAATTATCACGTTTTATGGAGCCTACTGGAAAATAAATTCAGATGTTTTATTGAAATAAGGTTTAAACTGTATAAATAAATAAATAAGTGGAGTTGTTAAAGTTTTCGGGCAATATTTGAATTATTTTGTGTCCGCAACACCAAAGGAAGAATGATACCTTTGGCATGAATGTAATTAGAATTCCAGATATATTTTGGGAATAAAGACTTGTTATTTTTTGGAAAAATTGTTAATTTAAGATCCAATAACAGCTTGGTTTAAGTTAATTGATAGGTTTTCAGTTTCAGCATTGAGCCTTTAAAACCTTGCTTCTGACTGGTAAGGAAACTAAACAATCTATTTCAAAATTCACTCATCATTTTATTTTTCAAACAAATCTCTATCTTTAATAAAATAAATTAAAAGTTGTTGTTCAAACCAAATGCCTACTCCTGAAATGAAACCGTTCATCCATCTATAGATAATATCTATTGATTGACTGTTTGTCGTGGAGACGCTCGGTCAAGGTTAATACAATAGTTTCGGAGCTCGCGATTGTTTTTGCGACTCATCCAATTTTGTATCCGCACAACTTTTGAACTTTGTGTCTCGAAAGAGGTCTGTGATCTTGTAATTACGTGTTTATGTACTCGTCTATTGGTATTTGTCCTTGGTCAAAGACAAATCTTAGAAGGTCCTTAAACTCCACCTTTATGAAATACACTGGAAAAATGTGGACAGAAAGAATTTTTTTTTACTGCTTGGAATGTGAAGCAAGATTCAAAATTAGATGTTTGAAATTCGAATAGCGCACTTATTTTTTTGAATAAAATATTTGGTGTTTCAAGTCTTTATGTGATTTATCTGACGGGAAGTAACTGTTTGATTCGTTTTGAATTGAATCAATTCAACGCAATTTACCTATTTGTTGCCTATGAACAGTTTGTAATACGAGTATATCAAACATTCACACAAGTTTGTTACCATCAGGTAACAAGCTAGCACTTACACATTTTTGAAGAAGTTATTCACAGAATTTTGTTTAACTAAACCTCCAATTTTCAACAAGATTAACATTTCAAGCTAAGTAAAGTACTAAGTACAGGCCATATAAGTTACAAGACCCCGTTACCCAAAACTTCACCTTTAGTTTGTATTTCTGACACTGAGTTAATTTCTCTACCCGCAAAGTTTTAGAAGTATAAAGTTGAAACTACCTGAATCCATGATTTCTGCCTACATAGGCCTAGACTAGGTGACACTTAAATAAAATAGTACTGTTGCATTTTGTATTTTTAGCGTAGGACTTAGAGTTGAAGTTTCAACACAATACAGTTTAATAGAAAGACAGCACAACTGGATTAGAGCCGTTACTTGTCACCTCAATATTTCAGTTTTTTTTTTTAAGTTTTAAAAATTAATAAAAGTAAACTTACTTTATGTCAATTTCAATATTTGAGAAGAACTTAATAAAAGTAAACTTACTTTATGTCAATTTTAATATTTGAGAAGATCTAATTCTACAACATTTTATTAAGAGAAAATGTACTTCTTTTTTACAACGACTTCGATTATTGCGTAGCGACACATATAGGGATGTATATTGTTTTAGGTACTTACAATTGTAACCATTTACTTTCAAAGAACGCATTATTTCAAATAACCATGACACTCAAGACCTATGTATCAGAATATATGCTGCCAGTACCTACCTATTCAAAAAATAAGTCACGATCCATTTTAAAAATTAAGTTTAATTTAAATTAAATTAATACCTATTAATTAAAGTCTCGCTATGCAACTACTAGTTTCGTTTAGAAACTAGTTTTGTGAAGAAACTCAACATCATAACTACTGTCTTTAAAGTTCTCGCAACTTCTAGAAACTTTTGGTCCGCCTACAAACTAAACTTAATTTATGCTGACTTTAAACTGAGAAGATTTTCTAATTATTCATGACGTCAGACAAAAACTAACGAGAAAACGATGCTGATTTATTTTTACCAAGACAGCTAACGTTTTTGGACGATAGTGAGCGTTTTTTTTTCTAAGATTTATGTCCCAATTTTGCGGTGTGATCTTTTTATGTGAAATTTGTATAAAAATGCTGAAACCACAAAAACATAATTATGTTACAAAACGAATTTAAAGAGCTGAAAAATGGTTTGTAAAATAAAAACAAAAGATAATATGTCAAGTTTCGTATAGTCAAAGAGATAGGCTTGAAATAGGTCCAAAAAATAAATGACCGTTTTGTACATTGGGCAATACATTTGAGTCACGCCATGTAATACATATATCTTCGTTACATACATTTTTGACAGTGTCATTATTATTTTTTATCCTGTAATTAGTGGTTTAGTTAGTTAGGTATAAACATAATTATTCAGACCATTAAAATTAAGAGACAAATTAAAACTTGTTCTTCAGTTTCAATTTCACTAAATTAAACAACAAAACCTAAAACACTTTAGATTTATTTACAGCGAATCAAAATTCAGGAGCAATTAAAGTAATTACAAAATGATGGCAAACTTCCTAGGAGCGCTCAAATTATACCAAATTAAAGTTGTTACTTAAAGTATTCGAGCCGGTTGGATTGGACTACTTTGTTAGGCTGCCTGTCCATTGGAACGGAACGAGGGAGCTTAATCACTGAGTGTCTCTCTCCATAGACGTGGAGAAGTGGAAGCGAGAATGTATAGTGCAAAAGACAAAATATACAAAGCGGAGTGAATGAGCAGAGTGGGATGGTGTGCTATTTTTGTATTGTATCGTAGGATAATTAAATAAAAACTTTCATTTTTTTACTTATAATTTCAGTTATAATTCACTCTTAGCTCACACGGTTATAAACTAACAGATATGTTCATTAGGCAAATATACAATTTGAGATTTGGTGATAAAAAAAAACTTTCTATCCTGCGATACACACATTGCATCATAAAACTAATCACTCTATTCAAGTCATACTGACTAGAACTAAGCGTAGCGTGAGAGGAACTATGAATTTCGAGGAACGCTTTTGTTAATGTTTCCCTAGCTCCACTCCTCATCGTTCCAGTAGACAGGCAGCCTTAATTAAAACTCACCTGGATCCGTATAAGTGGTATAGTCTCCTCTTTGTACATAATATTTGTGTTTAGAAGTTAAAATCACTTGTTTTCTTTATTAAATTGTATGTATAAAGTATTGAGGGTTGTCTATTTTACAGGAATTTACATAATTGTGTTATGTTGCTAATGAACTATGTGGTTTTGTGTTATGATTATGTTATGTTTTGGAGCTCTATGATTGTCTAGTTTTCGTAGAACCAGGAGCTCAAAATTAATAAAGATGTTTTGTTACGAAAACTCGGCATTTGCTATTGACAGTTTTTTTAATATGTTTTCAAAACCAAGTGGTGAGTTATTATATTTTTTGTAATGAGATGAAAAAAAAACATTTTCAGCGTTGAGCTCCCGGTCTATAATGAGTTATGGTAGGTAATGCATTTGGTAGGAACAGAGTGTGGTGGTGATGTGAGTGAGTGTACCTATTAAAAAACATATTAATATTAAATTACTATTCATAAAATATATTTATTGTCTAAATAGCGGTTGTGATTGGTGATAAAACTGCACACACACCAAAACAAATAATAGGTACTATGCGTTGCTATTTTTGCAAATAAATCACAATACAGAACTACTTTTAACCCTCGATATATAAAATCACCATTCTGTCTTTATCATCTTTAAATTGTTAAAAGATACAAAATTATGATTTAAGAATTTGGAAATCCGCGTGCGGCCAAAATCACATAAATAAGGGATTTTAGCCGCAAGCAGTTTTGACGGCCGCAAACGGGCTTACGTCAATAAATAACCAGTTTAAATTACACAGATTTCTTTGCGTTGAAATCTTGACATATTGAATCACCATTCTGCCTTTATCATCTTCAAATAGATGAAAGATACAAAATTATGTTTTAAGAATGCGGCCGAAATCACTTTTTTAACGTTTTTGGTCGCAAGCAGTTTTGACGGCCGCAAATGGGCTTATGTCACCAGTTTGACAGTTCAAATGACACAGGTTCTTGTATTTTAAATTCAATCTAATCTACTGAGCTTTAAAGCTTAATTTAGAAATAACACATGACGGTAGTAGGGACGTACTTACTACTCTACATCCACTAAAATATTACTCCGAACGAGAATTTGATCCCTGAGGCGTGGATGCAAATGTACGAATTGAATTTGAATAATACATTAATTCTAGTTCTGTACTGACGAGCCGAAATATGAATGCCATGTAGTGTATTGTGAGATAATAATAGAAACAACAATGTTTGTACAATTAATTGAAAAACAATGGAAGATCTAACCTAGACCTTATGAAACTGAGGACGGTTGAAGGGTAAATTGAAATAAATATAGATACTGGGTTATGGGGTCAAAATTATTATATGGCTTTTTTTTTTAAGGGGTAAAATCATCAAATGAGGCCTCCCACCCCGGACAGGGCGGGAGGGACTGTCAGACTTGTACTGACTAAAATCCATGGTGTCCTTCAATAGCCCTTTATGTTCCGGGGTCACGGTGATGCTATAAGACCCGCGACCCCGGCAGGCTTTAGCCCTCTGAGAGGGGGCCTCATCATTATGCTGACGCTCTTTGAGGCGCGCTGTCGAGCCGGGCATGGTCCATGGTCGGACGGCGAGTTGCCCTTTACTCGCCGCCCGCATGTCCGCGCCTACGGTGGCCGGAGATCGTCTTGCGACGTCCGACGCCGTGGGCGTCCGTATGGCTTTGAATAAAATTAAAAGCAATACTTAAACATGTTTTAATCAAGTCTAATCAATAAAACTGTTATAGTATTGTAACTAACCAATGGTTATGGACAATAATTATTAGTCTGAATCAAATGAATATTGTATTACATAATTAAAAAGAAAAAAATGTACATAATAAGGTCACAAAAGATTAAAAACATAATATAGATTTAATTCAAAGAATTAAGAAATCTTTATTGAAAATCGGTACTTCAAGATCTCCTGATTAATAAAGTTACCAAGAAAAACGATTTGCTAAAATTTGAATGGCCGCTCAGTTTCATAAGGTGTTATAAACATGTTCAGTAATTTATTTATCTCCGCAGTTATAATATTGTATGTCAGTAAAAATCCATTTCTTTATTGTGATATATGTAGTTGAAAATATATTATATTGAGGTCGGTTGCTGAGGTCGGTACATTACTAAAAATTAAAAGCTTTTTGTGAAATACTGTACCTAGTACCTACGTACTGTATGCACAAGAAAGCAGATATTTAAAAAAGCTACATAGCATAAATTCTATTATTATTGTACATAAAGCGAAAATTGTCTTTTAACTTATTTTATTACTGTACAAATTTAAAAAGTTTTGACTAATTTACAAGTCCATAAAACGTGCTTTTAATGGAATTTAAAGGTAAACAAATATAAATCATAATTTACAGTATCTACAGTAGGAATTGGAAAGCATGCAGTGCATAATGAAAAAGAAGTGCATAAGTTTTGAAGTCAAAACTAAAATTATTAGCAAAAATACTTAAATACATAATGTTATTATAAAACTGGTACCATAACATTGGAACGTGCAATAAAAAAATACAGTTATGAAAAAATAACTAAAAATAACTACGGCGAATAGTCATTAAAACGCAATAAAGAAGAAAGCTTTAAAAATGTATAAACTGATTGAACTAAATGTAACAAAAAAACTTATGAATTACTACGAATTTATACTTAAGAATTACTAATTTCGATTTATAAGACATTTTTTTTTAGTTATTTTAATAACCTTTGTCAACAAATCCTAACGCTTTTCTGATATGGGGCCTTGGCCTATGGGGCCCTTTCCAAGGGCTGTTTTTATCTAACTCTATATCTATTACAGTCTAACAAAGCCCTTGGCCCAATTTCTGTCCATCCCTTGTCTAAAATCCGAGCAATATAAACGAATACAGAGTGTCCGGGCCATGTTTTGTTCAGAAACGAATTCGATGAAAAACGTAATCCGTTTGGAAATGTTTGAAGTGGGACGTTGACGGGTGACGGCTGCGATCACTGGCCGCTAGTGTTGCTATGTTAAAGATATTTTTATTCGTCAGAGAGAACAGTTTTAGTTTTTTTTTTTGTTTACGTTGTAAAGTAACGTGTTTTCAAAAAGTTACATTCCACAGTACTAGAGTGAGTGAGCATAATGTTGAAGTGATTTTTTATTGGTAATATTTTTTTTTGTTTTTTATAGTAAATATAGTTAAATAAATTTTTATAAATCCATGATGGTGTTTTTTTTTGTTTAACTTTTCTAGATCTAAGCTGATTTCATTTCTTAGAAAAACACAAAAAGTGCTATCTTTTTTTAACAGTTACTCTGTCATCAGAGCAACAACATTACGCGAAATCAATGTGACATAAAATCACTCTTGTGTCAGTTTAAAAAAAGAATGATTATTTTCAAAGAGACAATACTGGCAACCCTAAGTGGGTCAGCAAACAGACCGGATAAATGCAATCCCAGTGCTGACAGATTTCATACTCTTTTACGTTTGAAGTCAAACGTTGGAAATATGGAAGTTTTGACACATTTCATTCTGATATGAAACTTGATTGGCACTCTATAAAATACGATTTTCATCCCCCCATCTCGGAAAGGGTACTTTTGCTCTTCGATATCTGACCGTAAAAGCCGTTTTTATCCTCAAGTGAGTAAAAGCCGTTTTTATCCTCTAGTGAATAAAGTAAATTTGAATTTAGAACATCGTATGAACAAATGAGTACCAGCAGTAATGGCGGCCGGTGACTGCAACAGCTGATCGCTTGCTGTGGTGCCCACTTGACGTTCGAAGGTTGTCGAGGAAACAAATTCTATTTTTAAAATTTGATGTCGCCTTATGTGGGAAAGCAGAGTACGCTCCTCGGGTGTAAGGCTGCGTTGCCTTGGGCTAACTTGAATCTCTCGCTTCACTAAGAATTTTTAACTTTATTCCCTCGTTTCTTTCGGGTATTAACACTTGAACCTCCTCGCTGCGCTACGGACGGAGGTTCACCCCCAGAATCCTTAGTATCGCTTCGGAATTCAATACGCCTCCCTTGAAGCGTAATCTACAATTATTTTGTTAAAATCTCAGACCCGGAACATTCTTGGCTCAGTACTTTGTTTTACCTTTTTTTATTTGCTTTGTGCGGTTTTCCTTTCACGTCTTATTGTTATGTTATGACAAACCAAGATAGAAATAAGTAACTTAATAATTATTTTGTTTTAATTTAAAAATTATTCTGTTCTATAATAATGTCTTAGTTATAATACCTAAACTGAAATAAAAGCCTATCTTGTGTTTGTACAATGTACATCTGTTTTTATTTGTTTTTGCATTTAATCATTTCCTCGCTGAGGTGGGATGAAAAGTTACGTGTTGCACTCGAGTGCAAAGATTTTTCACCTTGTGCTCTTTTGATTCCCTCGCTATCGCTCATGATTCTAATTTTGAATCACTCGTTGCACTCGTGATTCAATTTTAGAATCATTCGCTTGCTCGGTCATCAAAATTGAGCACGCGGTTAAAAATCAACTTTGCACTCTTGTATAACAAATAACTATTATTTACTTTGTAGATGATAGGATAGCAGTGGTGGCCCAGTAGTATTGGAAGTAATTTAATACTGCTCGAGACTGTCTAGTGGACTTAAACCAGACAAGTACTACCCTCCTTTATCTAAAATTAATTAATTAATCACCCTTGCTCTTAAAAAGGTGTGAAAAATATAGCAACTGGAATGTCCCAACTCCCAAAAATGTGAAGATTTGTTTCAATCCCACATTGAACTTTTTTTAGTAGAAGACTGTTCAGTCTAACTTCAGTCTTGAAGAGATTAAGATTGTATGCGTTCGGAAAAGGACGCAGGCAGAGAGTTCCACTCCATTATTGCCTTATGCCTGCGAGACATGCCTCCCCCAAAGAGTGCCAACCAACCACACCGGTTCTGTGCAATTGGTTCTTCAAATCATCGATCCATCTGTGTTCCACTCTATGTTTGCCCATACGCGGTCTCCAATCAAGCACACTGATCTTACATCGTGAAAACTGGCAAATAGCGTTTGACGAAAAAAATAGATCCATATCAAAGTGCGAAAGCTGAAGGTGGGGTCCACTGGGCCACTTCTAATTAAGCTTATGATCTTCAAAAGTTAATCAAGAAAGCATCTTTAAATCTATTTCTTTTTTATTGTTTACCCAAGGCAACCATTATTAATCTGCTGACACTTTTCAAGCCTCCTTCATTATCTCAAGTTGCTGACAGCCTGTCACGCCATCTTGTAATTAGTTTGTTTAAGTGGCTATTGTTACAAAATTGTAAACGGCCTTAAAACCTAAATTGAACTTTTAAGGTTGACAGGATTCTCAACTCTACTTGAGTCTATCACTATTCCTTTATAAATGGAAGTCCATGCTGCAATCTAAACTATACCTTATAAGAGAATAAGAGTTTATTTTGTTTGAACGCGCTAATCACAGGAACTACTGGTTTGAATTAATACCTAATTATTTTTGCTACGACCAATAGGAGCCGAGCTGCAGATGAAATCGCGTGAAACAGCAAGTTTTTACAAAATTACCTATGCTTTGGCTGAGTTTGCACATGTGTATGCAGATGCAGGATAGCTATGGTGTTTTATTTTATATAAACATGTCGAGGGAAACCTACATAGACACGCCCCAGAACTGGGCTACGAGTTATGGTGCAATATTATGGAGGTAACCTAAAATCCTATTTGACAGTTACAATCAAAGTTGCCAACATAAAAAAACAAGCCAAGCTTGGCAAAAAACCTACAACATTTTAACAACGCGTAGTTTGACAAGCATCTCACTGGTTTAAAACTCCACTTGTTTGAGTGGACTAATTGTGAGTAGACTGCTAACAAGGACCGTCGCTTCGTTAAAATGAAGCATCTGAATAGAAATAGTGAACCATGGGGCGAACAATAGAGATATTGTATGCCTCGCTGACACTATGACGGGCAACGGTGACTGGTAGGCAGAGATAGGATTTTGTTTTTAGTTTTAGAGCTTTTTTTGTTGTGATAACATTGTATACTTGTTGTGGCACTTTTCGGTTGCTTTTTAAGTGCTTTACAAGTGTTTTATATAAATATGTGTGCCTACACTACACTATTTATAAAATACGAAACCACCTGGTTTGGCACCAAGAAAATTAAGAACTAAATATTAATGAAAGTCTACAACAAGATACCTAAACAGATTAATAGAGAACTTCCATTTCATTTTTTTAAAGGCCGGCTTAAAAAATGGTTATCTGACAATGTGTTTTACAATATAAGTGAATTTTTAACATATAGCGGCAATGGTACCTAATGTTGTACCAACATAAATACCTCACTTTTTTTTTTTTGTAGGTATATTAGATTGTTGATGTTATTTATTTCTTATTTTTATTGTTATTGTTTTTGTACTTGTATACGTGTTTGGATACTAAATGTATAATGTTCACCTTACGTTAATTGTTTGTTAATAATAACTTTAACTAGGATCTCATGATCATGTTAATTGTAAAATTTTATTATTTTATAACTTAGCTTTTAAAACAATTTGCATGCTGAATAATAGTAAGCGGAATATGTAGAACTTTTTAGATTTAACACCTCAATGTACCATATTTCACGCAAATAAAGATATTCTATTCTATGATAACTTTGCAAAAACATAAATTCGTCTCGTAAAACATGGTCAACATAGAGTTGTTGCGTACACAATTAAATAAATACATGTATTTCTTTTCATTTATATCGTAATTCATTCGAATTGAGTCAACGAAAACGACATAAAGAAAATAATTGAACATATTTTTTATATTGTTGTAGAATAAGCCAAATTATCCTTTTGCTAAACATCAGCAACAGGCTATCTTCATCAAAATTGCCGAAACCAAAGAAAAACGAAATCTGACTAACGTCAAACCGTTCAAAAAAAGAACATATAAACATAAACCAAAAATAAGCAATACCGTTGTATTTAAAAAAGTAAACTTGTCCCCAACCCTAGTTCTCAATTCAAACAGCAATTTCATATCCGAAAAGCATTCCAGTTGATCCTTATAAGCGCAGCAATAAGGTTGTTGATAAATTGCCATGACGAGCAAGTCTATCAACTTCATAGTGATCTTTATTCTAGCCACGATAAGGTTGCGTTTTATTTGTCGCTGTCAAGAGTAAAGTTACTCTGCAGGGGCCGTTACTTGGTCCTCAACTGATAGACAAGTGCTGACAGGGCAAGTATCGCTCATTATGACCTAGATCTGTACCTCATTGAGGCTTCGTTTTATAGTTCATAGAGCTATCAAGATCGTTATTTAGAGGTTGATAGTACTTGTATTACTATTTTTATTTTACGATCAATGTAAGTTTTTTAGTTGAAGGAAATGTTTAGTTTCTTTTAGTTGGACAGGATGACATTTTTATGATAAAATTTGTAGTCTCTCAGTTTTGACTTGTAAAATATTGATTCATGCATACAGTCCCTCTCGTTCTGCCCTGTGTTCCCACTCAGAGCAGGCCGGGAGGGACTGTCAGACTTGTACTGGCTAAAATCCAAGTTGATCCTTCAATAGCCCTTTACGTTCCGGGGCCACGGTTACATGATGAGACAGTCCCTTGACAATGAAAATTTATTAACTTACTTTGCCAACAAATTGGCTATCGTTACTAGTGGCTATGTAAGTACGTTTGGGTTAATTTATTCCATTAATTCAACTTAAAACAATGTCTTTCTTCTACGTCTAATGGGCCTACCACACGCACAAGCTCCATCACAGTTTTGCCTGCGCAAGCTGGTTTGTAGACGGAACACGGTGCGTACAGTTGGTAAAACTGTGAAGAAATGAGAAGTTTGCGCAAGAAAAACTGTGGTAAAGCCTGTCCGTGTGGTAGGCCCATAATTCTCTTTTATATCAGCCTTCTTTTAGATTATTCGATATTGGTTATTAGTTCTGCGTGGTGATCTAAGTGGGAGGCATTTGATCAGCATTGGACGTCTTCTGTCAACGTGGATGATGATTATGATGATTAGAAATCGTTAAGTTTACTTTTTCATGGACATATTTATCACACTTGTTATTTGTTGGGGGTTAGGTAGAGGTACAGCTAATAGTACAGACCATGTTTTATGGCTACTTTGTAGTAATCGAGAGAAAGATTGAAGAAAGTCTCGCGAAATAGGGTTAATGAAGACTTATTGCGAATAAAGTTGAATAAATTGTTTTTATTTAAACATTTATTTCGTAATTCATTGGAATTGCACCAACAAAAACGACATAGGTAAAAGATTTTTTTTTTAAATTACGTATAGTTTAAGCTAATTTATTGTGCTACTGAAAAAAATACATGGGGGAAAACTCAATAATGCTTTGTTCAACTTGGGAATCTAACCCAAGAGAAAAACGAGGTGGCATTTTTCCAATTTGGTCTATTGAACTAAGTAGCCCCTACAATATAGAAAAATACGCAGTTAGTAAAACTAACTTCTTAGGAAAAAAAAGAAATATGTGTCCGAAAACTCCAAACATTTGAATTGCAATGTTGGAACGAAATGTTTGCGCCAAGCATGAAACCCGACAAATGTTCTTGTCAAATCACACTCTCGTACTGGCTAGAATCGAAGTCGTGATTCGAATTTTGAATTCACAATTGGAAGACTGTTATTGCTTTATTGGCAGTTGATACGGGTTTTATAAGTTGAAGTGTCAGCAATGTGTTGTAGGTACTCGTGCAATGTTTCGCGAGGTTTTTCACTTACTTACTTGCTGTTCTTCGTAAAGTTTGAAACCCTTTGGAATGTACATTTTCTAATAGTTTTACGGTTATTATGGCTAGTGACTGGGACTCGTACCTAATTATTTATTTTAAACTAGCTGTGCCCGCAACTTCGTTTGCGTGGATGTCGGAATTTGACAATGTATTTTTTAGTTGCAAGCGCTTAATTCAGGCTACGTTTTTCATATAAACCGTGTATTTAGAATTTTCTCCACACCACACCACCACACCACACCACACCACAACATTCCATTCCATTCTGTTCTACTCTATGATTCCTTAAAATATTGCTTTAATTAATTTATATTTTTTACATTATGTGAACCGATTACGATGAAACAAAATACATAATGTTACTTCAATTTAAACATTCCAGGTTTTCTTTTAACGCCATCTGCCGTGCGTTGTAGTTTTGCTATTCGAATTCGAAGTTAGATCGCGCGACTGACGTACGAAATCAAATTGTGAGACCAAAGTGCACCCGTAATTTTACTTCTAAAACACTTTAAACTCAAATATCTCTTGATAGACTGAACCGATTCCAATGAAACAAAAACTTAATTCCTCTCCAAGTTACGCTTAATTGTTGTGTATAAAAGTTATCTACATTAATTTCGTACATTTTACGTGATACCTGGACAAATAAACATACAAACAGACAAACAGACAAAAATTCTAAAAATGCTAGAAATGGGTTTTATTGGTTGTCCTTTAATACCCTGGCTATATTTTTTGAGTTTTTTTTTAATGTACAAAAATAACTTTTCTACAGTTTTATTATATGTATAGATAGATATAGATAGATAGATAGATAGATAGATAGATAGAAGATAGAAGATATAGATAGATAGATATATAGATTAACAATAAAATAACGTTAAATAATCTTGACATTTCTAATTAGCTTACTAGCCATAAATGCTTTAGTTTTAATGATTTAAATTTTTAAATAATTTACTATGTACATATTTTGGAAGTAAAGTAAACGAGAACTTTGAAGTTAATTTGATGGAAAAAAATGTTCCTCGTTCGTATACTAGAGGCACTTTTCTATTTTTCACACAATAAATACAGTAAATAAATAAAATACAGAAATCTTGTGATAGAGCCTCTGGTTTGGATTCGAAAACAGAAGAATTAATAATTCAATCAAGAATGGAACGGATTTTACTTTTTAATGAAATATCAGCATTCGACGTTTTTTTAATTTGCGTTCAGGGTTCGGACAAAGATAAATTGATTATATTTTATATGCAATAACGTTAACTGTGAAATATTTTGACATAAATAACACAAAAAAATATTCAACGTTGAAAATCATTTTAGTAACGTATCGCTTTGAAAGTGTATGCGAGTTGGTTACCTGGTCATTATTTATTTCAAGCAAGTCTTGCTTTCCATGGTGAAGTTCCTAACTTGATATAAAGAGCGGTCAGGGCGTGCGTCCTGGGCACCTTGAAAGACACTGGCGCGCGCCCATGGCGCTTCGGATATCAAGTTCTTTAGAGATCCGATAAAATTCAGTCAATCTCTGATGACATCTAAATATTATTTCTTGCAACAATTCCTTTTATCCTACTTAATATTATAAACGTGAAAGTTTGTTTGGATGGATCGGATTTGTATGAAATTAGGTACACAGATAGTTTATAACCTGCATTAACACTTTATGGTAGTTTTATCCTATGTTCCCATGGGATAATTTTCGAGTTGTAGCGGGTGAAACCGTTGACAACAGCTAGTTAATCATTATATTGCCATCCAAAACATGGCATCTCGGTAATCGAATTTATCCGTTCCCTGTTCAACCTACGTGACGACTGTCCGTCCGTGTTAGTGAATGGATCCCAATTATATATGATCGGGGAGGCAGGCTGAACAAAAATGTCAGTTGTAGGCGGATCAAATGTGCGGAATTTCGTATACAACATGTCCCAAAATTCAACGATAAGCCGGCACCAGAGGATGGACCTATTAATGACTACTCGAGAAAAAAATAAAATAAAAAAAAATACCTACTTTTAAAAAAAAATTTTTTTTGATACTTTGGGCACATAGTAGAAGTGATTACTATTAACAACAACTTATGAAATTTGGTTCTTGATTAGAAAAAGTGTCATTATTTTTTTTTTGTGGCTAGTTTTCCTAAAGTATTATACCATTTTAAAATCTAGGTTAGTTGCGCCAATTTTTTAAAAAACTTGCCATAGTAGTGTCCATATTTTTTTTTACACTACGATGAGTTAAAGTGTACTGAACGTTAAAATCTTTCAAAATTTTAGGGAAATAATTTTTTTTTGTTTGTTTTTTTGTATAAAACTACGAAAATTCTGTAATTTTCAAAGATCATGGTGAATAGTAGTACTACTTAGGTTGCCGATACAAACAAAAAAACTGAAATATTTGAAAAATTATGGTCATGGTAGTTAAAAGTGTCATAAGGGGTATACATTTTCGAAGAATTTCCAATTTTTTAAGTAATTTAAAAAAAAAGAAGAGGTATTTTTTTTTTCTTTTTTTTTCTCGAGTGGTCATTAGTAGGTCCATCCTCTGGTGCCGGCTTATCGTTGAATTTTGGGACACGTTGTATAAGGCTGTGTTTTAAACTGCGGGTGTGAAAGTAGGCCTTATCATAAGCATTTCGTTTTTTATTTACTGCGTTTATTGTATGAAAAAATGGAACAGCTGCAGCGCCTCCAGTGTGCGAAGAAAGAAATATTTTTTTCCTTGAAATCCATGTCAAAGTTCCAGTTTACTATACGTCACAAAAACTGTAAATTCTTGATAAGGCCACCCATCTGGTTGAGGTTCTAAGGCCATTTTTGTAGGTGCTGAAATCATCAAATGTGTACTTCTGGTGGAAAGGTTAGACACTTATTAAAATCCACCGCGATGCTTCAATTGCCGCTTAAATTCCTGGGCCAATAACGTGCTAGACAGTCTCTCGGCCAGTTTGTTTGAGTCTGAATATGAAAAAACTTTACAAACTTAATTTTCAAATCCAGCAGTCAATTTTGTAGAGGGGTTGAGGCATAGTCTGCACTTGAAATTTTTAGGCTTGGTTTTGAGACTTATTTTTAGAAAACGTTTAGACAGATTCTTCTCATATCCAGCTTTATTATCATATAAGCAGTGCATTGATTGATGAATGAGCAAGACAAGGTCGCGGGACTTATCTCATTATTGTGACCCCGGTTATTGGAGGACACCGTGGGATATTAGTCAATACGAGTCTGACAGTGATGGGTGGGTCATTTGATGAGTTTACCACGCTAAAAAAAACACTATGACTAGTACTCTATCTCGGATCTTATTAAGAAATCGTAACGCCTCGAATACACACGATGTTTACACGTCAAGCAATGCTGATTGATTCAACTTTTAATAGACACGCGCAATCAACGCGGATCCCGCATCCGCGATTGTGTACACACCCTGATAGGCATGTGTGATGAGAGTAATTGTTTATTCAAGGGTCGGGGACGAATTGGGAATCAAAACAGTGTGGAATACGAGAGTATAATGTTTTATTAGGGTTTGTGATTATTTCACGTAAAATCACGTGTTCAAATTCCTAATGTTATGATAACGTTAAGGGCCTTTAGACTTTAGTGTTACGTCTTGAAGTTTAGAGTTGAACTACTGAGAAATGATATACGGGTGAATTGACTCGTGTCTTGCTCAGTTATCTACATGGTAGATGTTCTTCTTGAGTCCTTATTACGAGTTTTCAGTATTTTACTTTACAGCGTCTTTCCAGTATTTACAGCCTTTTGTGTATGGAGAAATGGAATACCGCCTCTGGTGTCATCATCATCATCATCATCAGCCTATAATGTTTCCTGCTGGGACACAGGCCTCCTCTCTGAGAGAGGGAGTGGGCCATAATCCACCACGCGGGCCCAGTGCGGATTGGTAGATGTCACATATCTTCGAATTTTTGGTTCTAGGACATGCCGGTTTCCTCACGATGTTTTCTTTCATCGTTTTGAGAGCAGTGGTGATGAAATAAATTACACAAAGTAATGCGTCTGGCGGAGTTCGAACCCACGACCTACAACTCGTAAGTTGGGACGGATACAACTGGGCCACCACTGCTCTCACACACTCTGCTGCCTCTGGTGTGCGAAGAAGGAACTATTTTGTTCCTTGAAAATTGTCAATTTTTAAATTATCAAAGTTCCAGTTAACTTAACTTCTCAAATACTCAAAACTCGCGCTAAGGGTACTGGGCGTTCAAATGTTAATTATTGTGTGTATTTAAAAAAAGACATCTTCTATTTTAGAGTTTTTAGCTATAAAGAACAATTTCGTTCAAAATTAAGTAGTATAATAAAGTAAATATTTATTTCTAACAAATTATAATTATGATGAGTAGTTATTTACCAGAAACTGCAGAGACCAGTGTTTTTACTGAATACATAACAAATTCTCTCTCAGAGATTTGTCTCTCAAATATTGATGCTATGTAAAGGATCAATCAGTGGGCAGATATCAATGAGCCCATAATTCCTGTCAGCAGTCGGATGACACGTGTCAAACCCGACTAACACAGTGTTAACACGGGCTTAAACCACAATATACAGGATTGATTGTTTATAATAAAAGTTGTGTATCACATTGCTATGGTTTTTCTAAAATGTTTGATTTATTGAAACTGAACTGAAAATACAACGTGTAACGGTAAATGCGCAAAACCTCTCGTGGGGTAACTCAGCCCATGGGACTGACCAATTATAGTTCTAAGACTTTTTGAAATTCGCAAAAAAGAAGATTTTTTTATAGAAGAATTCGCAAAAAAGTGTATGAAAATAATCAAACAGTAATTGGTTTTTAAACACGTTCCGAAACAAGATTAACACCAAAGTCGGTTTAGTTAGATAATTGAAACTTAACCAATCTATTGTAGTTCAGTTTTAGTTTGTTTAACTTCAAAAACTTTCGTTTGTTTAGTTTCCACTTTATAAGCTACACTGATGGGTTTGTTACATCGACTCCGGATGTTTTCGCTTCCTTGTTGTGTCCGAAAGACGGTAGTGTAATATTCATGAACGCAATTCAAGAGGTTTTTAAATGGCTGCCGGGGTTGCGGGGCTGTCAGCTAGTTATCGGAATACGATACGGAAAGGTCAAGTGAAGGAGAAGGGTGAAGAAGGGATTTGAAGTCTCCTATACAATGTAATTCTCAATTTTAAGATTTTATGTCTATGAAGATTAGTGATTTTCAATTTTCGAACCGAATGTTAAATTAACCTTTGGGGTTTAAAATTTAACCATTTTTTATTTAAATATTTTTTCACCACCACAAAATGGGGTTAATTTATTTATTTATTTTTTTTAAACTTCAAAATTTAGTAAAAAAAAACTGAGCCCTCATAAAAAGTTTTCAGTATTTTACTTTACAACGTCTTTCCAGTATTAGCAGCGTTTCTTATATGGAAAAATGAAACAACGCCTCTGGTGTACGAAGAAGGAACTATTTTTTTCCTTGTAATTAATGTAAAAGTGCCACTTAACGTCACAATAACTGAATATTAATGATAAGGTCTCAGCGTAGTCCCATATAGTACAAGCGTTGGTACATGTTAGTATGATATTCCATTCGTTCCCCTAACAACCTGCCTTCCTTTCCTTCCGTTCGGCCTTCAAGTGACAGTTTGATTGACAGCAGTTATATTTGCTAGCGTAACGATGGAAAATTTGGGAGAACTTATTTGATGATTTTACCACGTAAAAAATATGTTTTTTTTTTTAAACTTTATTTTTAAGTTACTATAAGTTGACAGATGGAAGACATTTGACGTTTTCTTATGGCTACTACACACGTTACGAAAAATCGTTACCATAAGACGGTACAGTACAAACTGCAACGATAAATTTACAAGTGTGTAGTGTATGAGAAACACTGTACAGTTTCTCCGATTTTTCTCATACTTGTAGATTTATCGTTGCAGTTTGAACTGTACCGTCCAATTGTAATGATTTTTCGTATGGTTTGTACCTGCCATTGCGTATCTTGGTCGCATCTCGCTTATTACAAGTTTTATTTCTTCCAAAAAAAAATCTACCTCTAAATATTCAAACGTGGAAAGCCACAGCCATATTCCCCGTTCCAACCAATCTGTACCCCTAGCACGAGTTTTCTCTATTTTACTTTACAGAGTTTTTCCAGTATTTACAGCGTTTATTGTATGAAAATATGGTACAGCGCCTCTGGTGTGCGAAGAAGGAACCAATTTTTCCCTTGAAAATTGTCAATTTGAAGTCGTCAAAGTTCCAGTTTACTTTACGTCTCATTTACCGAAAACTCGTGCTAAGGGTACAGGAATCTCAACCATATACGCCTAAAACTCTTTGTAGGTGAATAATCTATTTCCGAGATCATTCGGCTATGCTCGGATAGATTCGTGTCTACTCGTGACGGCTCGTGACAACTCCTGTCTATAAACCTTTTACGTGTATATCAAGTTGTCAGTGAATCCGGATTGTATATTGTTTACGATAAAACCTGAACGTATTTGTATTCGGTTGTTATTTTTCTTTGGTTTTTCTTTTTTGAAATAGTTTTTTTGTTTATTCTTTATTGGAAAAGATGATTTGCTTTATGTCTTTTATGTTATTATGGTACACAATCTAATACAGAATCTGTTCCACTGTTTATTGAGACAGACAGTCGTGGGAAATCGATTGATAGGTATATTATACCGATATTGTTTCTTTTTTAAATAAAAATCTAAATACAAGATACAGGTTTTACCTTTTCTTGAGCGTGGAATTTTGACAATAGTGACTTCGTTCAAGTTATGATGGACAATTACGCCACTGGAAAATACAGGAGGCGTAAAAATATCCCATGTCGTCGTATCCACGTATACCGCGACTCCGGTACACAAAGAGCTACTGAAGGACACCGTGGATTTTAGTCAGTACAAGTCTGACAGTCCCTCCCACCCTAGGAGGGACTGGTCCTGGGTCCTGGGAGGACTCATTTGATGATTTTACCTCGAAAACAAAAGAGGTTTATACGAGTGAAAACTTCATCCGTCAAGTCTGCATAGACGTGCACACGATTAGATAGAGTAACGCACCCATGAAGTTATTACAGTTTTTTTTTTCTTGGAATGACAGTCCACCATTTTTATATGCAGCCATCTTTAATTTTATAAACATCTCAGTGCAAGTGACTTCAATGCTGCAACCTGCTTGAGGCTGTATTTACGTTGAGATTGAAACAAGCGAGAAGCTTTAGAAAGCTGCTTAAAGCGGCTGAAAGGGGTTTGACAGGTGAAATACTTTGATTTTATTAGCATTGTTTGCCGTCAGATTATTCAAACTTAGGTAGTTCTTGACAGATAGGCTCATTTTCCCGTCAACTCTACATATTGGAAGGCCGTTGTACAAACTTCCCCTGTCTGTCTTTTCCCAAAGGAACATGGACCTTCTTCATTTGTGATAAACTTGAAAATAGGTTAAAGCATTTAACAGATCTAGGTACAGCCACCACAAAGGGATAATAATCATAATGTACATAATTGATAAAAAGGTATATCCAACCTTAATCTGATTATCCAACAGTGAATAAATTGACGATAAAATTGGGGCAGTGGCGAGGCAATCAACTGTTGCGGTGCGGGTAGCGGGTATGATTCGCGTACCAAACAAAAAAATAATTATGGCCTATAAGTAGTCTTTCCGGGTTTTATTTATGTAAATGAGTTTAAATGTCAGTGAACGCTCTCATGATACAGGAGAAAACTTTAGAGTAGGGTAAGTATAAAAAAATATATCTAAATTTAAAAAAACTCAAGGGTGACTGACTGATCAGCTCACAGCCCAAACCACTGGACGGATTGGGCTGAAATTTGGCATGCAGGTCGATACTATGTCGTAGGTATCCGCTAAGAATGGATTTTGATCAATTCTACAAGGGGATAAAATAGGAGATGAAAGTTTGTATGAAACTTTGTCAGTTTTAAACAGATCGGGCTGAGACTTTGCATGCATAAAGCTACTATGACGTGGCATCCCCTAGAAAGGATTTTGATAATAGGGGAAGAAAGATTGTATAAATTTTCTTAGATGTTCGACTGATTACGCGAACGAAGCTGCGGGCAAAAGCTAGTGTAAAATAAAATACCTGACAAATTGAAACCACAAGTACTTAAACAGAGAAGTCCTCAACTATCAATTACAACATAACCTAATTGATAAAGTCGTTAACTGACATGTATGCTAAGTCAATAGGTCCACTAATGACTACGGAAGTCATAAATGTCCATTATTAATAGTGCAATACGGGGTTTGACAAATGACTATATTGTTTGCGAAATCCTGATATGTTTATTAGTCCAGCAGTAAATAGGCTCTATCTATATGATACACACATATGTGTGTTTGTGTATGTATCATATATGAGTTTCTATGACTGTAAACGTATCCACGCCACAGGAGAAATTCCTAGTATGGGGCAACGTTTTCATAAAAAAAGATACTTTGCGACAGAAAAGGGGATCATGGCGCCATATTGTGACAACAATAATATTTACCAAAAAAGCTATGTATCTATTTCTCCTTAGTCTGTCCTACTTTTGGGAAAAGGCCTCCTCCAATACCTTTCATGAAACTCTTTTCCTGGGTCGATTCGAACCAGTTCTCACGGTAAGCGTCTAGGTGGTCCCGCCACCCTTTTTCTGAGCCGGCCTCGGCGGCATCGCCGTCGTGAGTGAAATAGACCTTAGAAAGGTTCCTAAGATTTTCTTCCGTATCTCTTATGGGTACAGATTTACCCTTGTTGACCACCTTAAAAGAAAGACCTTGTTTGCTCACACTATGCCCCATGGGGATAAGCAGACCTAAACGGAAAATCACCTGATACGAGCTTACACTTCAATTTTTTTTTACTTTGCTCCACACTAGGAATTTCTCCTGTATCGTGTCTGACGTTTACAAACATATAAACTCACATACACAAACGCTCAGACCCGAAACAACTACTTGTAGATCATAAAAATAGTTGTTCCGTCTGGGAATCGAATCCGCGTCACGCAGCGCAGCAGTCTAATTGCTCAACCACTGCGCTAACCGTGCCGTCGATTCATTCCATAAAGATACTTCTCTTAATTTCGTCGAAAAACAATAATAGTTCGGGCAACAATAGTCGTGAGCACATCGAACTGTATTATTGCTTCAGATTGCTTCATATTGCGTCGTTGCAAAAGCAATTGTTTTCGAGCAAATATTTACTTGAAACGACCCTAAACTCTCTAAAGAGTTCGTTTACTATTGAAAGGACTTTTTGGAACAATGTTATTGTAGTTTTTGAATTCAGAATCTTTGTTATTGGACTAAATGAGACTTTACAAATGGTTAGTCAATATACAACTTTACTGCATTACGATAAAGCAATTTATTGTTTGAATAAGTGGCAATGAAGTTTTAAGCTGTCTTCTTATTGTTTGTGGTAAGTAAGTATGTAGGTATTCAGAATCATTGCAAACATAAATATCCATTCTAGCTTTGACTGTCCGTCTAACTGGCATATTTTAACACCTTATCTCTTAAATAGCTGTACAGATTTGGAAATGGTGTAACTAGGACTCATTTAATATTAGTGATACCTAAAGGGTTCTTTTTGTTATTCCAGTTATACGTATGTCATTGTGGTATTATTTCGAAACCACGAGTGGATTCTAGTTATATGAATCTACTAAGTTAAAGATATCGATTTCACATCGCCACAAATCCAAGAATAAGAACTTCTCCGAAGAAATCCTCAAAGATAGAACTTTCTTGAAGAAAGTTTAGAGAAAACTGCGGTGTGAAGTAATAAATTATCATTTGATAGTTTAAAGTTGTCGAATGTTTTGAAATCTTTAAAAGATAAAACGCTTGTACAGACATTAATGATTAGGTTGGATATATACTACTCAAAAGAAAATAAGGGCCAACTTATTTTTGTAGATTTATTAAATAATATTTAAATATTACTGGTTATAATGACTGAATCTGATTAATATTAATGATTTTACTTGGAAATACACAAAAATTAAGTTTGTATTCCAATCAATCTTTAAATTAAACGAAATTGAATGAAAAGTGGGGAATTGCAGGAATGTATCAACTTACACAAAACATAAAAAAACTCGAAAAAAAAGTTGTTAATGTTCCAAAGTGTTCTTTAAAGCTTCTCTTTTAACTCTGTTCTCTCTGTGCTACTCATTTTAATGGAGGTGGAGTGTCCAGGATTAAATACCAAACATTATCTTTGGGATTCTCTACCAGCAAGTTTTCAGACAGTTTATGAGATCCGGCTGGGTGTTGATGGGAATTTTACTTTCTTTTGCACTCCTCCTTAACTCATCTCTTAAATGCTGAATAAAACTTAGGTAAAAATCCTGAGTAGCCACTGTAACATTGTAATTCGAACGTCAGCGAATGTATTCACTGTTAGTCGCAGCGTTTCCGCTCGAATATTATCCTGCTTGAAGATGAACTCAGGTACTTGTTGCTGTGCGAATGGGATAATGTGGAGTTGCACCACATTCGCTACCCAATTTTGAGGTAGTTACAGCAACGTTATTACGAAGTGCAAGCTCAGTTTTGCGTGATAGAGACAACCGCCCCAGAGCACAATTCAGATCTCATCGGAACAGTCTGTTTCAAAAGTGCAAGGATCTGAAACCTATTGTTTAGATCTTCTCTACACTCTAATGAATCGGTCTTTATTAAAAAAAAATAAGCCTGCAGTCATAAATAAAAAGCAATGAAGACCACTCAAAACAGTTAAATAATTTTTCTCTTTGCAAATGTTTCACGATTTGCACCATACGCACCAGTTAACTGGAGGAGAACCAAGCTTCTTCTTGAGTATTGTTAGTCTTCATGGAGTCGATTCGGAATAGTCTAGTCAATTATAGGGGTGCCTGTAGCTAAACGCAATGGAGTTTGTACGGTCCGCGCGGTAGATTTTCGCACTATTTGCGCGGTTAATCAAACTTTTTGGTCTCCTTAGGCTTTACTTACTTACTTTCTTCCTGGATCACGGCGTCTGGTGATATTACCCGTCTTTTGAGACCAGTTTCAAACTTTTTGAACCATTGGTTGGGAATATTCCACCATAAGACCTTCCTGTTCTGGCTATGCCCCCCCTGGATTAAGGTAACACCTCAAGTGGCTGTTTTTGCATCCATATGTCTCCGAATAAATGGCATTATGAGATTAAACAATCGTTACAGCCTACTTGCTGTATAAGTCGAAGAAAACTCCGTTAGACGTTTGAAAAATAAAAAACACCAAAACGTACATTCGAAGAAATCTTAAATATCTAATAAAAAAAAAGTTATGAATTTCCAATTATGCAGTAGAAACAATATTAATACTTGAAAGAAACCATAACAAGGTATTTACCATCTATTATGTACACAGAATAAGAGTGATACTTGATCAAAGTGCAATTTAATAAGTGGCCCCTATTTTGTTTTGACGAGTATATTTGTTTTAACGCTTAAAATTTTCAACTGTCGCCACATTAGCGGACATATCCGTAAAATCAATGGTTGGGTCACTAGTTTCTAAATAGATGAAAAAACATGAAGCAACATTAAGTACATACTTCTAAAAATAAACAAAAAATCAAAAATAATAATTAGACATAATTATAGTTAGGTAAAAAGTTAAAGCCCGAAATTAAAATCGTATCTCAATCCTAATCCTGACCCTGAGTGACGAAGAAGACGGCTTCTTTAATGACTGCTTGTGATCACAACATCATTGGTCGTTGATTGCTAACAGAATAAAATTACGCTCAATATAACGATAAAGATACATTACTAATTTCCAAACCTAATAACCTAAATCTTGCAAATCACAGACAATTTTTTTCACATTTCATTTCTCAGAAATTGTTGACTAAAAGAAGCTTCATCTGCGCGCTTTTTCAACCATTTTTCCAAGAAGAGCCTGAATACGAGGTCGTAAAGAAAATTGATTTACCGAGACAAGATGTTGAAGTGTGTCATATAAAATGGTGTAACTTGCAATTATCCCTTTCAGCACAGTAATACGTCTTAATGTAGCAATTAAAAACGACATATCCTTCACAATTGTATTACCTTTACGTTTATGACTTCAAGTAAGCACCTGTTCGTTTGGAAGTGGATATAAACACAGAAAACATCTTTAAATTGTTTTACAGTAATTTTTATAACACTTTAGAGCTTTCATTGGTGAAGAGAAAGTTATTTTTTATGTTTGAAGAGTAGCTTTTGTTCAAGACTTCAATGCCAAAAAAACATACATACCTACATATTGTTGTCATACTGGTATCACTTTTCCTTTTTTATCAACTATCCTATCTTTAGAAAAAAACGCCTCTGTTTCCATCATTTACCTAGATGCAATTTTTTCAGAAACACTTTTTTTAATTTATTTACTTATGGTCCCTTTACAACATCTAGGATCATTAGCGACCACAATGAGAAATGCGATCTCAATTACCGATACCTACTGTAATCTTGTGCATGACGATACACTCATTCTTAAAAGTTTGTGTATAACCTTTTCAATTCTATACAAAACAAGTCAATAGCCAACAGTACAGGCTTTAGCCTGAAATATTAAATAATCAATCAGTAGCTATTGTAATGTGGCTCACAATACCGATTGTGTACGCAACCCGACTTGAACAAGTAACAAACAACCAATAAGGCTGAAATATGAAGGATTTTTCGTTGGCTATGATAGCCTTTCTTCTGAAAATATACAATTATTTAAGCTTTTTTCTTTGTATAAATGGAAAAAAAATTGTAAGGATAATAAAAAAAAAATAACAACCTTGTTAGCCATGGATGTTTATTAATTTTCTACAAAAACTGCTCTCAAAACGGTGAAGGAAAACATCGTGAGGAAACCGGCGTGTCCAAATTCAAAGACATGTGACATCTCGTTCAACCCGCTCTGGGCCTGTGTGGTGTATCATAGCCCGCTTCCTCTGACTGAGAGGAGGCATGTGTCCCAGCAGTGGGAACATTATAGACTGATGATGATAGGCGACTCACTGGCCACAGCTAGTTGTGAGTATGTTTTCTATTGACGGTAAATTGTTGGTAATAATTCGACCTTGAGCTGACCTCGAGATAAACTCACGCCTTTCACCCTTGAGGGTTTTCCTAATCAGACTTAATTAGGATTTCGGAAACCAAGAGTCAGTGACCTTATTATGTTGTCCATTTAATCAAAGATTTGTTTAGGATAATCAGATCCCTGAACACTTTCCATGAAATGACATCGTAGGAAGAAAAATATGACAGAAAGAAAAAATTCATTCGTGAAGTGGAGACGCAAATTTTTCGTTACAATTTTCGAGAATTAGGAATGAAGGCTTTGTTTTCATTAGAATTTTTTGCTGTTTTTGTCTTTCTCCTCATTATAACATCGTCTTCACAAATCCTCTAATGAGATTATTTTCACTCCGGTGATGTTTAGTTTTTGTAATAGAATAAAGAAAAGCGATTATTTAGTAACTGGATATTTTTAAGAAGAAGAAGGCTTTATATTTTTTGTTAATAAATTACAGCTTTCTTTCTTCACTATTCTTTTCTACATAAAATAAGATACTTAAAAAAATGTATTTGAGGGCTGTTCTCTATTTTTCTGGGAATTGAACACATAATATACGGATTTGGTGACAATGGGACCACCTAGGCTTTCGAATAACAAAACAAAATACTTTGAAAATCTATCGCCAATGAAGAATCGATTGAATAACATATTAGAAAAAAAATACATACAGTTAAATGCAGAACCTCCTCCTTTTTTAAATCGGGTAAAAAAGTAGCCACTGGCAATACGCTATCGCTGTTTAGGGCTCCTGAGATAAGAACCTCTTTATACCCGAAACATTATCCGGAGTACTGTCTTTTGAATCAGACCCTTGATTCAACTTCTTAAGACTAAGCGATAGATTTTTTTTCAATACCTAAACTTTCACGAAAAGTGGTCCTTATCGCAGAACGATAAGGTTTAAAATGCGGTGAAAACACACGTGTTTAAGTTTTTACCACGTGTGTGGAAATAAAAAATTCCACAGTGGGCATTTTAAATTGCTGTTCTCGGCTCCTTACCGGCCCTCGCCTGCAGCTCGGGTGGGATTTTCGCCTTGAATGCAATAACGAACTTTCCTCACTTGTGTCAAAGTTTATAATCCTTTAATCTTGTCTTTTTTCTTACGAAGTATAAATAATTTTAAATCTTGATGAGATTATTAACAGGTGTTAAGTATCTACCCGGCGATGTTCAAAATTATTAAAGTGTGTCATTGAACTTAGACCTATCGGGTGTAAAATATGGGTAATTTGATAGATAATCTAATTAATTAGGTAAGTAGGTTGGTACTGGCTAAATGTAACCAAAACAAAATTATGTGTCATATCCGTCAATTTTATGAGTAGGTACAATGAAGTTTTTTTTAATGTTTGTCTATGGAACTATACGTTCTTCTAATCAAAACACCGGATTTTGACGAATTTTAGAAAATCTAAACATTTTCTAAAATTCGTCAATATCCGTTGTATGTCCTTGTTTTGCGTCACACTACATCACAAACTTACAATAAGTTTGTAATGTAGTGTGTAAGTGTACTATATTCTGTTTGTGTGAGTACATAAAATGTATCAATGCACCAAATATAGAGTTGCAGTATTTCATTTTCCTTAAAGTCCCGTCCTTATAGTTGAACTGAACGCAAAAAAGTTAGGGAAGACCACGACGCGACGCACACTGTGATGCCTTAATTCAAGATTCGAGAGAGCGCAAAGAGTATTTGAAACATAAAGGAGAGGCTTTTGCTCTAGAACTAAACAAATGAAAACTTGATGATATCTTTCAACCTTGTGGATTAAAAACGACTCATTGATAGGATACCTGTGTCCCAGTAGCGGAAGCATTATAGGTTGATTATGCTTTAACTCATCATCATCTGCCTAGCCTTTTCCCAACTATATTGGGGTCGGCTTCCAGTCAAACCAGATTCAGCTGGATATCGGTATTTTACATGGAGCGACTGCCTGTCGGACCTCCACAACCCAGTGACTGGGCAATACCATACCCCATGGTATTAGACTGGTTGTCAGACTTTAGAGCTTCTGACTAACAGTAACGACTGTCAAAGATCTAGAAATGACAGCCGGGACCAACGGCTTTACGTGCTTTCCGAGGCACGGAGGAAACTCGCTATAGCAGATGGTCACCCATCCACAGACCAACCTCGGCAAGCGTGGAACCCGGAAGATCGACCTGTGCGGCTGTAATTATTTAGCCACGAGCTCCTCATCCTTGATTATGCTTTAACTATTGTCAAGTAATTAAAACCATGTAAAGCAGTAGCCGGTAACTAGTTATTTAACGGCTAAAATTCCTGTAGTTTCCTGTTATTGCCATACCAGTCGCCAATAGTGTAATCATAGGCAAAAAACTTCTAAAGTGTTCATATAACATCGCTGTTGGCCGAATGTTCAAGAGTATTACTCTCATTGGAGTAATCTAAACTTTTTCCATCTCAATATTACTACCAAAGTGGCTTAGCCTTTATTACGAATATTGATAGATTTGTTCGAAATGCTTGAGATAAAGAAACTATACTGGCTATTGAGAAGGCTCAATGGCTAGCAGATGATTGTGGAAAAGGATTTGAATTGAAAAGCAAAGAGAAAATTTAAAGTCAGTGCAATTTCAGAGGAATCTAGAAGATTTTGTTTGTGAATAAATGAAATTAGTACCTACCTACTTTTTTACTTACATAAGATATTTTTTTATTTTTTCAAAATAAATGTTAAGATTTGGCTCGTAAGTTTATTACTTATTACAAGTGACAATCGATTAATTAATTGAATGAAATATATCCCCTTAATTCGTGATTTAGAAAAAATATAAACGAAGGTACATATTATTTTTAACTGGCCTGTTGGTCTAGTGGTTAGTGATCCTGACTGCTATGCCGGGGGTCGTGGGTTCGATTCCCACCCAGGACAATTGTTTGTGTGATGAGCATGATCATTTGTTCTGTGTCTGGGTGTCATTTATCTATAATATGTATGTATTTAGAAATATACAAGTATGTTTATCAGTTGTCTAGTACCCATAACACAAGCTCTGCTTAGCTTGGGACTAGATGGCGTTGTGTGATAGTTGTGGAATATTATTATTATTTCGTTTATTCATTCTTTTTACATATCTTTACATTTTTAAATATTTTATAAAACAAAAAAAAACATATTATTATTATTACCTAAGGTCTAGATAAGTAAATAAATAAAATTGTACCTTGACAATTATATCGTACCAAAACCAAACTGATTGGCATATTTGTAAAAATAAATGGAAATAAATGGAGTGGCATGGCGCCTGATGACAACAAAAAAATGTAGCCCAGTAGAGATGGAGTGGTACTGTGGTATCCAAGGCTAAGCAACTGAAATCGGGGAAGCGTGTTTGCTAGATGCAAGGAAGACATTAAATGATAACAAGACGGTCACACGAGATAGGAGCCAATGGAATACTTAGGAGGAGGTCTGTGTATAGGCTCGCCGAAAGCAGGATTGTAAATCTAGTTGTTGAACTATTTTAATGTAACCCTAAAATAAATGACCTCAAAATAATGGGAGTTTTCTATTCAAGAAGGAAGGTTCTATTTTGAACCATATCAAAACTTGGTATTCGTAACAATGACAAGGTTGAATTCATGCATAATTTACCTATACGCGTTTCCCAAGAGATTCCCCAATTCGGAGTTTAAACACAAAACCACTGTTTCAGATGATTCCCAAAGGCATGTAACACAGCACTGAATATTTCAACTGAACAAAAACCAGCAGTTGTAATTACATGAACACTTAAGCCGAATAGCCAAAAGTGTGGCTATAAGGCTAAAAGGCTATTTCGATCTGCAGGAATCCAATAATTGCGCCCTAATCACACAGTGTGGGCGAACAGCTGAATAATGAATGGGATGTGGGCGAGGGGTACTAACAGGGCCGGATTTAACTTATTGGAGGCCTTGGGGACTTTAGGACTTTAAGGCCCTACAGCACCTGGTCTACTTTAGGTTTTCATTTGACTGTTCATAGAACATAGAAGTAACAATCAAATTATGTAGCAAAGCTTAAAAATTACAAATATAGGGATGCGAAAACGGGCCAACAAACACAGAACTGTTTAAAGGCTTTTTATTATTTTATAGGTTGAAAAAAAAAAGTCAAAAGAATCCTCCCATCTTGGGTCTTTCAAGTCTTCCGTCTTGCTCAAGAAGAGACTGTCAAACTTAGTTGACTAAACACCACACTGTTTTTTCAAATGTCCTTGTTGTTTCAACGCCATGGTATCCTGTTTGGCCCCGCTGAGAGATCCTTGAGGCGTGGGTGAAACACAAGACGCCCGTCATTTTGCTGACAGATTCTTTAGGCAAGCGCGTGGAACAAAACACGCCGTCGTAAATTCGGTCTCAGATCCAGTGAGCTACCCGTTACTATAACCGTATGAGATAAGGTTTTGTACAAAAGGCGATAGTAGTCTACTATGATGCTTATAGAAACTCGAGGCCCCTAAGGATGGCGAGGCTCTGGAGAAATGCCTAGGGAGCCTATAAGAATAGACGGCCCTGCGCATTGAGAAGTGTGAACGGATTAAAAGTTGGACAAAGGAATACAAGAGCTTTTATAATAGAAGATATAAATTATTTTTTGATCAGGAATTTAATGGTCAATGGGATTCCAATTTTTGTTTGAGTTTTGTTAATCAAAATGTCTGTTCCAGAAATTTCAATAATAAAAATTCACGCTTTTCTAGAAGCTTCTTATAATTAGCTTTAACACTGGCTTCCTCGTGTGGAAGTCAGAAATTAACAAGCAAAGACGAGCTAACGAGATAAAAATTAGTATTCTAGTCGAGGAATAAATTACCACTATCTTTATATCTAGACTACTTTTATCCAGATTTTGCGGAGAACTTAAATATCACGATCTTGGAACTTGATTTTAGTTCGTGATTTGTATTTTTTATGTTGACTTGATTATACTGATGAACACTATAAGCATGAGGGCTCATTATAAAAATAAACTCACTTTATCATTTAAAATATTCATAATTTGACTAGCTTTTTCCTTACTATATTGGTGTTGGCAGTCTAATCAGAAAAGGCGAAAAACCAGTATTTTACATGGAGCGACTGCCTATCTGACCTCCATAATTATCCCAGTTGGTACTATTTAAAACGGAACCGTTTGATTGGTTATGAGACTTTCGGGGCATTAATGATATATAACGACTTTCAAAGATCTACAAATGACAGCTGGGGCCGACGGCTTCTCATACTTTCCGAAGCACAGAGGAAACTTAGTACGTGATACTCGACCGTCCATCAACTGACCTAGCCAAGCGCGGTTCAACCTTGAATATCAACGTTACCACGAACTTCTCTTTAACATTTGTTATATTTCCTATAGTTTATTTTAAAGCACTTTCTTCTAAGACTTCCTACCCGTCACTCATTTGACGGTTAGGTGAATTTCTGACTGACATTCAACTACCCTCTTCGTGAACAACTGAGGTCTATCTCTTTCACTCCCCTCTCGAGTGAGAGGGAAACAAAAGACGCATTAAACCGTAAATGTGAGTATAAATCTCGGCATGGAGCCGCGGAGGTACAAAACAGAAACATTTCTCCTACATTATGAGTCAAATAAACCTCTCTTATCGCTGAAGACGAGAAATACGTTGAGATAATGAAACCCATTCGCGTAATTACGATGATATATACTTTGTTACCAATCTTATTGTAACAGGATTTGGTTTAGTTAGAGCGTACTTTGTAAATGTTTCTAATTAGATCGTTTTAGAGAGAAAACTATTTTTGAGGTGTTTGGTAAAGATTTTAATTTAGATTAAGTTCAGTATTTTTTTTTTAATACCAAAATTAAAATGGACTAGTAGTTTAAAAGACAATTATTTCAACTTCAAAATGGAAACGGAGTATTTATTTATACTAGTTATGATTTTAATTGAAGTAAATTTTAAGTTTTACGATACAAACACATCAAAGATAAACTTTAAAAGTTTAATTTATCTTTGGCGCCCAACGTGGGACTAATAGTCCCACAGTGGGCGCCAATAATTATTTCATAACGTAACCTTTATTTATTAGGTTTCAACTGGTTAACGGGTTGCGCTTACCTGTAATCAAATACGTGATTATCTTGGTAGAACGTTAGTCAGCAGCTCGCTAGTAGACGACAGTCTCCTTGCAAGTAAAGTTGCAGGTCAGAGCTATGATTTATGCTAAACCTAAATAAAAAATATATTTTCGACACTTAATGTCAATTTCGAAAGCCGTTACTGAAAAACGACTCAATGTTGACATTCCGCTTTAATAACTGTTTTTTTTTATCTACAGAAGCATAAAAAGTTAATATTTTCAATCAACAAACGAGTTGGAAGTTGAAAGTCAGTAAATTAAAGCTCCTCGAAAAACAGTAACTTAGTTATTAATTTTAATTTTCACTTTACGGCTCTAAAACAAGCGATTTAATCTCGTTGCTTTTTAAGTATTCGTTAAACTAGCATGGAGATTTTTAAGAAAAGCTGTTTAATGAAAATAATATTCTATTCACAGTCGCATCTCAGTCCGGTGGCCGGATTCCGGAATCAACTCCGAAATTAAAGGCTAAAGAGATCGTCCACCTTCATTAGTCTTTTTTTAAGTCCCCTGCGTTATTCTCAACCCACTGGATTTTCTGAAAATCTGGATCAACAGTGGTGTTGACGTAATGAACCTTAACGAAGTCACGAAGAATAAACAATATCTTGGAACATTATAGAGACAAGAATAGAGGGACGCTCTATTCTATTCTTAGAAAAATCATAAAGTTTTAGTTTGTCCACCAGTGGCGATCATAGTTTTTTTTTTTTTTTTACAAAATTATTCCTCTTGGCTAATCAGCCCGGGTCGGAAAGCGGGATTTTTTTTTAATTTATATATTGTTTGGTGTAATTTATAAATTATTGAAAAATATTATAGAAGACAGTCTTATTAAAAAAAAATACATGATGTTAACATAATATATTAAATTTCCCTGGTCTCTCATTTACAGTGTATAGACAAAAACTCGGTGTTTTTTATAATTACATAAATGCATGTTTTATTCGTCGCATATCGTAAAGCTTTTACTGTAAAAAGAAAAGTTGTAGAAAAATTGAACGGAGAAGCTGTCTGAAAACAAATTTTCAGACAGCTTCTCCGTAGATATGTGTTTAAGGGATAAGGGTATCTCCTGAAAAGAAGGATTTACGCCTAAAACTGCCTCTTGATTGTATTTCACATTTATGTTTCTTCTGTGTTTACATTTTGCACGGTTTTACTCCCATTTTTCGGCGGCAAGGAACATTTTGTTTGCTGAAAAGGGTATTTTCGTGAAAATAACACAATATTTAAGCTGGGTTTTATATAAGATAAACATATTTTAACAATTTAGCCGTTTATTTTTGTGTGCGTGAAAGGGTACTTCTAACAAAAGATTTGGGCTAGTTTAACCAATGTTAAATTCATTTCTTTTCGTTCAAACCGATTAAAATAGTTGAACAATTAAAAGTAGCTAGCTCTTGCCAGTGTTATTGCTCGCTTTGATTAAGAATTTGACAATCAATCGGGTCGCACTCTGCTCATAAAACATTATTTATTTAACTATTACAAAATTCACAGCTCTTAAAAATACTTGTTCACATTAACTGTACCACTATTATAGCTAATTGTAGAATTTCTAACATTCCAGATAAATTGCTTTTTTTTTACGTGGTAAAATCATCAGATGAGGCCTCCCACCCAGGGCGGGAGGGACTGTCAGACTTGTACTGACTAAAATCCACGGTGTCCTTCAATAGCCCTTTTGCTACAGAAACTTAGAAATAAAATGAAAAGACACACAACATAATTCTGAATAACATAATATGTTATACTATACCTAATGTGTTATGTATTTTAAACAGGACAATCGACTACCCAATATTATCAGTCCTAGTTCCACCAGGAAACCTGTAATTGGCCATAAAACTGAAATACCTGTTTATTTTTCATAACTAACAGTATATTGTATTTTATTGTTAAGTTACTGTGAAGCTATTTGTTATGCCTTTTCTTTTGCAAGAATAAACATTTTTTGCGTTTTTATTTTATGATTCTCTCGAGTCTCTACTTTTTAAAATTTAGTCTGAGCCCTAAATCAACAAGCTTTGGTTTGAATTTAAAAAGTTTATTGTTATTTACCAAACAGATATAAACGGATTGTCTGACTCTTGTCTTCGTACATTTTGTAGAAATTCAAAAAAAATCAAAGCACAAAATCTTTAGGCATTTCAACAAATACGACTTTTTATCTAGCTAACTTTCTTAGGACCCTCGTCTGCCAACAAGGGCAGACGAGGGTGTAGCAGAGTAGTGGAGGCCTAGTGGTAACAACACCGACTTATGAATATAGGTTGTGGGTTTTAACTGAGCCATTACTATGGTTAGGTAATTTATTTCACCACCACTGCTCTCAAAAACGGTTAAGGAAAATATCGTGACCAATATGTCTTAGAACCAAAAAAATTTAGACATGTGACATCTACCAACCCGCACTGGCCTAAGTCCCAGCAGTGGGAATATTATGGACTCATAATGCTTAGGAACTTTTTTCTTCGACCTAATTCTTAAGAGTCCTCCGATGCTTTTGTTGCCCTAACTCATCTGTCTTTGGTTACTTTTTCCACAAACTTCATAATGCCTTTTTAATTCAGTCTAAATTGTTAAAAATGTTTGTTCCAGTTTACTTTCTTTATTCTTTTGAAGAAATGTGAGAAATGCAAGCAATTAATACTCTTCTTTGGGCGACGGTACTTTTCAACGAATACTAAGTTCTTAGTGACTAATGAGCAAGTATTGCTTTCAGAACTTATAACAATTTTTTTTTTAAATTATTTTAACATCGCAATTTGAAGAAATGTCGATGTTATTGCAGTTTTAGGGAGTAAATGAAGCAGTCACCTATACTGTCCAGGTACCCAAGAATCGATGTGACAGAATTCACAAAACTGATAAGAAAAAACTAAAAAAATATACCAAATAGTCGTATTTTTTGTTTTTTTGACTCATTTCAGTTTTTTTTTGAATATCTAAACGCAGTAAAACCTACAACATTATAAAATAAATTATAAATGCTTCTTAAACCAAAATACTGGCCCGTTACAATGACAAAGACAGCTAAAACAAGAGAACATCACAACAGCTGTTCCAACAGAAACAAGTAGGTATTACGTGTCATCCAGAAAGATTAATAGAGTTACAGAGTAGATAGCTAATCCCCTGTCACTATTTGTTTATTACAGCATCTATTTTGTTCACCATCTATTGAAAAGCTTATGTGTATGACAATCGCTTTGATGACTGTTCAAGAATTTCGAAACGCTTTGTAAGCAATTTTTTTTTTTTTTTTTTTTATCAGCCCATAGTGTCCCACTGCTGGGCAAAGGCCTCCCTCAACAAGCAATTACCATTTATTTTAATAAGCTCTTTTGTGTTTACATACTGGCCAAAAAATATTGCCACAAATAAATAGAAATAAATTCCCTTTTTAATAATGACTGCAATTCCACCCCGAGTCAAGCGGATGGAAATGCCAGACTAGGACTGACTAAAAACCACGGTGTTCCTTCAATAGCCTTCTAAGTTCCAGGGTCACGGTTACCTGTTAAAATAATCCCGCGACGGGAGACAAATGGCTAAACTAGCCTAGGGAGCTTGTACTTAACTTTAGCAGTTTAAGATATTTTTCTGTATCTCATCATCATCATTAGCCGGAAGACGTCCACTGCTGAACATAGGCCTCCCCCTTAGACCGCCACGCCGAACGACAATTTGCCACTTGTATCCATCGGTTGCCCGCGACTCTCACGATGTCGTCGGTCCATCTAGCCAGCCCACGCTCACGCAGCGAATTCCGGTCCATGGTCGCCACTCGAGAACTTTTCTTCCCCATCGGTTGTCAGTTCTACGAGCGAATCTCTATCACTCTCTATCTATATCTATATCGTGTATGTTTTATTGACAAAAACCTTTGATTCTCAATCAGAAAACCCAAAGTTGATTTTCAAAAATCGTGTTCACGCAAAATTCTAAAGTTCCTAAAAGTAATTAATCCTACCTTCTGATCGAAATTCTTGCTACAAAGTGTCGAAAGCAAACAATTAATGTCACTTACAACCTTCTTAATGACGTAAAACAAACTCGGCAAAGGAACTTTGTTGTCATGCCGACGGATTTTCTAAAACTCTCCACGATAAGCTGTGGGTGATTAGTAAAATCAATTTTGTGAGTTAATTATTAATTAAGATATAGCTCTGACATTTAATTTTAACATCCAATTTAAATGTTTCCCTACAGTTTAATTATACAGGGTTAAATGATACTTGAGTTTCATAAGCAGTTATTAATTTTAATCTCTGTTAATTTAACCTTTTCGTTACAGAGACGATTGTGGGTCTATTAGCCTTTTTTTCTGTCGTTTAAAACGTTTACCGTTTTTATGTACCGTTTTCAGTATTTACTTGAATTTGAGTAAGATGAATGAAGAACAAAATGGTGGAGCGTTTTCTGAAATGTTTAAGTTCTTTTGAATTGGAATCATTATTTATATTTAAGACTTGGATTAGAGTCAACTAAAAGAGTATTTTTTGTTGAATATAGTGGGGTTGCTTCCACGAAATTACTTAATTTTTTTTTTCCGTTGATGGTTTAGTGTCGTGTAATTGTGACTTCAACCAGCAGAAATGGAAATCAATGGCCACCAAGCTGCATATAACTAGTTTGTCTCGACCTTTTTTTTAACCCGGTTAAATAATTAAATGAGTCCACATATTAATATATTATGTTTTATATTCAAGATTCAATCTTTCGACTCTCGTAAACGACACATAAAATTATTTTCTAGGCCTATAATAGATCGAGTTTTCTCTAGAGCCTTTTACTTGTGAGACACGCACTGGAGGCATGAATTAAGACATTCTCACGTTCCTGTAGTCCTAGTACTCACATAATACTATATAAGTTATGTATGTACCAAAATTCTCTTGTAAAACTCAAATGTACTATGTTACTCATGTACTACTCTTTAGAAACAAACACGACTGCCACTTTTTATTATCTTGTAATTCTGTCAAATGACAAATATATTTACAATTGTATTTATGAAAGAAATTAGAAAGACGGCTACATAAAAGGCGCTTCATAGGTTTTGCACACAGGCGCTTCAAGGGGTCGGCGCGGCCCTGGGGCACACAGCGGGAAGCGACTTAGTTTTATAATATGTAGTGATAATGAAGGGGAATGACAAGAATCGGCCCAATTCATATAGTGTCCAACAGAATTTTTAAATTAAAGATAATTCATAAATAAAACATGTAATAATGTGAGAATAATATGCAAAAAAACATTAATTTAATCAATCATTTCAAATTTTATTTTATGTTAACGTTAAAGTTAGAAATATTGAGTGGTCAACTCTATACACACATTTTTTTTTCGGTGTACTTCTTATGGAAAACTATTTATTTAATAAATTATTAAATTCTACAATTGCTTTCCGTTTTAATTATATATAGTTCATATTTTTTGGGTTTATGGTCCGAGACTTCAAAGGAAACCTTGGCAATATATTTTTTACACTCCATGACTTTTCTAGACCTCAATGCTTACTTTTTAATGCTGTCTAGAGTCTTTTTACTTGTGAGACACGACTCATAAATTGGAACATTCTCACGTTCCTGAAGTCCTAGTACCTTAATTTAATATATACCATTTATATCATGTAATGTACTTGCTATATAGTAATGCTGACACGTACATACCCTAGGCAACCTTCGTGTACTCCAAAATGTTACTACGGTGCTACCTCATCTTAATATACCGGGTAAAGCGTTGGTTATACAGAAAGCGTAGCGAGTTACTTACAGTAGTTTATTGTTTATATTCGTGAGAATGCTAAACAATATTGGTGTATGTACATTTTCCAATTTCTTCAAAAAGAAATTTTGCTCCTCCAATTAATAATTCCGGGCTTGTTAAAGCGACTAAAAGTGGGCATTTTATAGTCTAATAAGATAGGAGTACTGCACTAGATTCTAGAGTCAAGAGGATCTTGTACGAAACACAACTATTGAGACTACAAAAGTTATTCAAAGAAAACAAAATCTTAAAAAAACAGCACATATTTAAAACTATTTTATGGAACCTAGGCAATACAATCAACTAAGTTTTCACTAAAAGATACTACTCCGCTTACGGTAAGACCCGTTCCCAACAAACGCTCTTGTACATCAGCGTTATTTGCTAGCAGCAATAAATTACGACACGGGCACCCATTTCTTCATACTTACGACGATATAAAAGTAACATTTGTACCAGTGTGTTATGAGGAAACTTAGTTTATTAGAGAATTTACTGTATCTCTATTTTGCTCGGCACTGAGAAATGGAGTAAAGAAGAACGAGGGAAGTATATTTTGGGTTTTATTTATATAAAACACTAGCCGACCAGTAAGTTCTTCACTACGAATGTGAATCCTCGTTATAAATTTGCATGCCATTGAGAATATTTACTTACTTACTTAGAACCGCTTGACCGATTTTGTACAAAATTTTGCATAAACCATCTACTAAATAGTCTAAACAAAGCCTAAACGTAAGGTCTAGATAGGTCAGCCCGGTCGCGGGACATACGTATACCGCGATTCCGGTATACAAAAAGGCTACTGAAGGACACCGTGGATTTTAGTCAGTCAAGTCTGACAGTCCTGGAGGACTCATTCGATGATTTCACCACGTAAAAAAAAAAAAAATTTAGGTCAGCCCGTTCTTGAATTATAATATTACAACGAAAAGTGGCATTGACTTCATATTGATACACAAGTGTCGGGACGGGACAGCCTATAAGCTAGCGGCGTGCTATCGCTTGTAACGGTAACTGTTACCTGGAACTCAGTGGGCAGTTATGAATTTGATAGTCCCTGCAACTCGGGGCGGGAGATTTTAAGATTTAACACCCAAAAAAAACTAGAAAGTTTAAGTGAGAATAACTTCCAAAATACTTGACGTAAAGGGATTACTTTGTACAATTTTATAGACTGACTCAAATATTTTTTATTTAATACAAAAACTTTTTTTAATACGAATATTGATTGGTATGTTTCAAACTAGAGTAAAAAATTAAAACATTCAGTAATTTTTGGATACAACTTTTGTGTTGTTTTTTTTTCATTTCATTTATTAATTACATTTCAATTATCAGAAGCCTCAACTTTCACCTTTGCAATAAAGTCATTTACATGTAGGTCTCTTGGATTGAATGATATTTTACTGTACGTACACCCCGGTTCGATAGATCAAAAAACTAAAATGGCCGCCATTTGCGAGGTTAAGATTTTTTTTATAAGCAATTGTGTCGATGAAAATGGGTCTATAATATCCCCCTAGAAGTATCGGTAATCAGAAACCAAAGACACTGTACAAAGTAAATAAATGTCTAATGCGATTTTCAATTAAGTCTTTCAAACACATGATCAAGAATATTTTACTCTCAAAGCAATATAAGGATATACCTACCTAAACATGAAAAAAATATCTTCACGAATAAATCAAGCGTGAAATGAAACATCTCGTCGTAACACTCCTTCTAATTAATCTTATGATTTGTTTTTCCTCGTAATAATTCGTCTTCTTACTTCAAGTTAGCTGTAACTTTCATGTTTACTGGGCCAATATTTACTTTCGATATTGCGTTACTTTTTTTATTGCTGAGTTTTGGAGTAAATGGGGCAAAATTGTTTGTCTGTCAGTGGGTGGAGTGACTGAAAGAGTATGTCAAGAGGTTGTCGTTAGTTTTGTGTTGTTTATTGTTGACATACTTAAACTATAACGGACGAGCTCGTGGGTAAATAGAAACAATCGCACAGGACGATCTTTCTAGGTAAGTAATGCACTTGCCGCGTGGGCATGCGGGTGGCGAGTAATGGGCAACTAGCCGCCCGACAATGGACCATGCTCGGGTCGACGGCAAAAATGACGGTGTCCCCCTCTAAGAGGGCCAAAGCCGCCTGGGTCGCGGCGCGACTAATGACGAACACCGTGGATTTTAGTCAGTACAACACTCCCTCCCGCCCTGCTCTGGGTGGGAGGCCGCATTTGATGATTTTACAACGATAAAAAAAAGCAATGCACTTGCCAAGTTTGGTCTATATATGGCTGAGGATATATCATAGCGATTTCCCTCAATGCCTTAGCACATAAAACCGTTTGTTTCAGCTGTCATTTGAAAATCTTTGACAGTCTTTACTGTTAGTCAGTAGCTTGAAAGACAACCTTTCTTACAAACGCGTATCGTTTTACCCGATAATTGGATTTTAGAAATAGATAGGAGTCGCTTCATGTAAAATACCGATATTCAGTTTGATTTGATTGGACCGGACGGAGGTCGACCTGAACTTAGTTGGGAAAATGCTATGCAGATGATGATGAAGACCTTTAATGAGGATGGAAGAGAATTTGGAAAGCTGTAAGAGGTAGTGAAGACCAAAGAAACAAAGGATAGCCAGAGTGAAAGATGACACTTTTAAAATGGAGTTACTTTCGAAACAAAGAGTATAGTAATGGAGTAATGTGGATGAAGAAGATATTATGCTGTGCCGACTCCAGAAAAATCGAGAAAGGAAAATGATAACATAGAAATTAAGATACAAGTATAAGCTAGACAGCAAAATCAAAGTAACTGAACTCAGCAACAAAAATATTAGTTACGACAGACCAGTTCTTAGAATGATAAAAAATCAGTTTTAAACAAGGCAGCAAAAAGATTATATCAGCGACCATTTCTCTTCAAAACGAGTTTTAAAAAGTTATAAGAAAAAAAAAATCGTAATAAAAGACAAACTCTCTTTTCAACTTTTAATTAAAGCAATCCTGTCAAATGTTTCGATGTAAAGTTGAAAAAAAAAATTGCAATAAAATTGATTGATTGATGTACGAAACACGGGACCCGGGAAGCGACGTTTTGTAGAATATTGTTAACGGGACGACGTTATCAATCTTACTTTGTCGTGTGAGAATATGACCACGCTCTGGTATCAAAGTTTGTTACACCTCCTCTGGGAACTTCTCATTTTTCTGACATGGTTTTCCTTGACTAGATAATCTTCAAAAGTACATAATTATGCATTGAGAAATACACATTGGTACTTGACATTTCCCCGATTTCAACTCATAAACTTATGCATGCTTATCGCGTTCAAATTAATTGGCAATACTTGCCAATTTTTATCGTGGTAAAGTCATCAAATGAGTTGTCCTATCCAATTCGGGACGGGAAGGACTGACAGCCTTATATGGGGCCATGACACTTTGTAAAAGTGTAAAGTTTCCTGATGAGACAGTCCCCCGACCATGGCAGGCTTTGTATATGCTATATGGAGCTTTTTGAGATTTCTGACAGCTCTTTGAGGCGCACGTGGAACACGACACGCCGTCAAAACTAGATTTGATACTTTAACCTTTTTTGGCTTACATTCCGACACCCCTAGAAATAATTTTCAACCAGAGTTTGTATTTTTAGCTAAAAGGCTCTCAGTAGACTCTCAGACTTCAACTGTCTAATGTTACTTATAGATTAGAAATAGTATTACAACTGAGTCTGACTGTCGGCCCGGTCGTTGATATCTTTAGTATGTTGTATCGGTCAACCTTTATGAAATGTTCGTTCACGTTCATCTCAAAAACAGGAATGTTGAAATAGTTTATGTTCATTATTTTTATTGTTAGCAACTTGCACCCGCAGAAGAAGGGAAGGGTTACACATACTATATTCTTACTAAGTTATTTAATTCTTAGTCAAATATTTACAAAATAAATTACCAAATTAAAACTAAAAATTACAGCGCGTCGAAAAATTCATATTCTTAGTCAAGATTTTTTTTTTAATTTAATCATATCCAACTGAAGCTTCGGTCCGGTACGGAGGAATTAGGACTATCTACTACTAACACAAAATTCTATTATTTATACTTGATCAAATTATCAGGCCCCGTAAAGTAAACCAAAGCTACAATATCTCTTCTTAAATGTGACAGAACCATAACAAAAATAAATTATCCATGTTGACTTTCTTCTGAATAAAAACATAAATTATCTCGCAGACCATACCTTCTGGGGTCGCGGGTTCTTTCTTAACCCAGGATACCGCGGCCCCGGAACGTAAAGGGCATCCGAAGGAACACGGGTGGATTTAAATCAGTAAGAGTCTGGCAGTCCCTTCCGCCCCACCCAGAGCGGGAGGACTCATTTTGCCACCTAAAAAAAAAAAGACCATACCTTAAGAAAAAGAGGAGCTACAAAGAAGCAACAAAATTGTTAAGGGGTGAATATCGTATTTCTTTTTGTACATCACAAAGTGACACCGATCAAAGGTTATATAATATAAAAGCAGGCACTGACTTGGCTGGTTCTTCCGCGCATTAAGCAATCGATACTCGTTTCCGCATCATAGGTTCTAGAGATACGTTGTTTATGAAAATGGTTAGTGCCTCTTATAGACACTTACTTAACTTATAGACACTGTCTCTATTATCTGTCGCACAGAATTTAGGTCACAAACTTTTATAATCAAAGTTTGACAAATAAAGTACTCTGACTAATCTTTTATTGAGTATTGTCAACTGGCATGCGGGCGGCGAGTAAAAGGGCAACTCGCCGCCCGACCATGGACCATACCTGGGTCGAAGGCGCGTTGTGTTCCACGCGCGCCTCAAAAAGCGTCAGAAAGATGACGGGGCCTCCTGTAGAGAGCCAAAGCCTGAAGGGGTCGCGGGACATATCTCATTACCGTGGCCCCAGAACGTAAAGGGCTATTGAAGGACACCGTGGATTTTACTCAGTATAAGTCTGACAGTCCCTCCAGCCCTGCCCGGGGTTGGAGGACGTATTTGATCATTTTAAAACGTAAAAAAAGGACCTTGAATACATCTTTCAGCTTTTATTGAGTATTTTTAACTAGAGTAAACTCTATTTCTTTCTTAGTAAAGTTTGGTATCTTTTGATGGAATAATTGATATGAATTGTCTGACTTTGAATTTGTTTTCGTTTCAACCTAAGCATTTGACACTGTATAGCATGGATTGGTATGTTAAAAGAATAATTTTTAGAAAACAAATTGTATAATTTATTCAATAAACATATTAGTCATGATAGTCAATGAAATAAATTCATGAATTTATCCTATGATAGCAAGTACTTGTGTACATATTTTATGATAAACAGAAAAGGTATCCCGTAAGGGATTACCCTCAGACCTTACCTTTTTTACTCAAAGATGTTTTCTTGAAATATTTGATTATTTTCTTAGTAGGCAGTGTTCCGTACTTTACTAGAAACGCCTATAATTTCGCCATGTCTGTCCGTGCATCTCTCGACAGCTTAGCTCAAAGACTCATAGTTATGGCAAACTGTAATTTGGAATGAATATAAAAATATTAAGGATGTTTTCTCACAGACTACATAATAAAGGCTAAAACTTTTGGTAGATTGCGAAATAAATTTGAAGATTTGAGGTTTGTGAAATAAATAAGATTTAAAGTAATTATTTTTGTTTTTCTTGTCTGACTTGATTACTCGAGATAGTTTTCCTTTTAACTTGAGATAGGTAAAAAACAAAACAATTTTTATGGGTAGTTATTGAGTAACTTAGAAGATGTATTTCGATAACACATTTTTTTAATATAATATAGGAAGAGAACGTGATTGTCAACTGCAAAAAGTCTGTTTTTTATTCTACGGAAGTATAACGGCCACTGTACCATTGGACAAGTTTTATACCCTTTCCACGTATCTCATTAAATATCTAAAGCTGCCATGAATACGACCCTCGACTTGGACAACAATACTAAAGTGGCAATCATCGGAGTGAACACTTGAAGCCGCAAACAACATGCCTCGATACTCGCTCTTCAAGTCACCATCCAATGAAATTGTCTCTATTTTTATTTTTAGATCACTACTCACTTTACCACTTCTCTTGTATGCCATCTTGTATCAATATTTTAGTTGGAAAGTATTGAGCTTGAAAGTAGTTCTCACTGATATAACTTTTAAGTTGTATGTAATATTGGTTTGTTTTAGAAATTCGTTGTTTTTTGTTCTATTGAATTTTAAAGCGTTTTAATTAAATAAAAAAGTTTTATGTAAAGGATTCCGTAATTATATAGTAAGTGAAGAGCAGTGGTGGCCCAGTAGTATCGGTCCCGACTTACGACTTGTAGGTTACGGGTTCGAACCCCGCCAGGCGCATTACTTTGTGTATTTTATTTCATCACCACTGCTCTCAAAACAGTGAAGGAAAACATTGTGAGGAAACCGGTATCCCCTAGAACCAAAAATTCGAAGATATGTGACATCTACCAATCCGCACTGGGCCCGCGTGGTGGATTAAGTAATGGCCCACTCCCTTACTCAGAGAGGAGGCCTGCGTCCCAGTAGTGGGAACGTTATATATAGGCTGATGATGATGATAGTAAGTGTATAAAAATCTGAAGTTTCCTAATAGAAAATGGAGATTGTTAACGAACACAAGTTTATCAGTGAAAGTTACTCTTTCACGCAAGTAGTATACAAAGGATGGATAAAATTCAGTACGAAAATAGCTCATAACCTGGGTTAAACAATTAATATAACAGTAATAGAAAGTAGCACAATCTTGTGAAAGAATTAGCCAACTCAAAATGAGCGAAGCCGCGCAGGCATGAGCTATCCTACTAATATTATAAACGTGAAAGTTTGTATGTGTGGATGGATGGATGTTTGTTACTCTTTCACACAAAAACTACTGAACGGATTTGGCTGAAATTTGGTACACAGATAGTTTATAACCTGGATTAACACATAGGATAGTTTTTATCTCGATTTTATGTTCCCGTGGGATAATTTTGGAGCTGTAGCGGGTGAAGCCGCTGGCAACAGCTAGTTGTGTATAATGATCAAAACCTAGATTACAACAAAGCTATTGTTTATTTCACTAAACAGTATTATTTCTGGAAACCATTAAAACAATAAAACTCCCATTTTCTTTTGTTTCCATCACATCAAAGCAAATAATAACAGATGTAATAAAAAAACTTTCCATGAATTCTTTATACATGAAAATTTGAATTTTTCCACGGTAATAACGGTTGAATACCTACTTTTTCAATCAGTTTGTGAAGTTGTTCACTATGTACTGCCCACACTTCACGTGTAGTCCACGTGTGAGAGTAGTGAGCACTGAGTGATCTAATCTAATACCAGGGCACGTGTCTTATTACCTGGAAAATAGTATTACAAATGGAAAAGAAAAAGAAAGTTTTGTTTGCGTGTCTATTCATTAAGTAAAACAAATAGGCAATTAGGATAGTATACATGATATGTGTACAATTTTTTGCATGTAGACTGAGCTATCTATATTTTTTTATGTAATCAAATTGTGTGTGTAAGACTAGGTGGTGGGCCCAAGACAGGCGAACCTGGTAAGGCTTACCAGTCAGTGAGATGAAGTGAAATAACCATCTTTGCCTCAATCTATTTTTTGTTTTGACTTGTTATTAAAACTACATAATATTTATATTTACTTCAGAAACAGTCTTAAATATAGTTTGTGATTCTGTGGCATAACTTTCAAGGAAAAACATCTTCATGTCATGAATAAAACTGTTCATTGTATTAAACTGACATTGACTACTGACTGGCTATCATTAGAACGCGAATCAAAATGAGATATTTAGGGTGCTCCCACATTAGTCAAACAGTATTATATTTATATCATCATCATATATCATGATCATCTGAAGGCGAACGGCTCGTTTCGGCCTGGGCATCGCGCCGCGTCGTCCAAGCCGAGCCGATGCGAACAGTATTAGTAACACCCTCATTACGTAGACATAAAGGGTTTTTTTTATGCTACATGTTCATAATTTATTTTGAATTTGGAAAGCAATCATAAATATTCGATTCCATCACACAACATCCTGTAAATATTTTGACAACCCCACGACAAGCAGAAGTTAATAAAACCCGTACGAAACTTTTACGAACCAAAAAGATTGATACGATATAAAAAAAAAGAGCAATCATAAGAAGTCTTGGTAACCCGTCCAATACAATATGGTGGCAATAAATAATCTACCCTCGCGTTCAGATCATTTACAAAATGAGGGTAGTGAAAGAATCTGAGATTTAAAATGGCGTAACACAGCCTGCTTTGTATGTCAGTTACGACCTTTTTGATTTTTCCTCTGTAAGACGAACAGGCCTTTAGGAGGCCTTTTTGTCGGGTCCCGGGGTGAAATAGATAGCCGTTTCCAGAATGATGTCTTAAATCATAGACATCACGACGGTGTAAAGGATATTGAGGACTTAGAGCGTTTTTCTTTACAGCAGTTTAGCCGGTTAAAGCATTTTTATCGTGAGTTTTATGTATATGCGATTTTTGTTATGAGACGTGGTGAACTGTTGGCTCTTTCTACTATTATTTAAACAATTTCAATATATAAGATAAGAGTGAACCAAAAAAAATACTTAAACGAATCCTAAATTTAATTACCCGACTACGGCAAAGCCAAAAGGAGGGTTATAATATTATAAATGCGAAAGTAAGTCTTGTTTTTTTGTTAAAATTTCACTCCTAAACCACTTCGACTTGTCATTGATTTGACTTTTCATTATTTTCATTGGCTCTATAGATAATTTTGCCAAAAAAAAAAAGACTTTTTGATCATTTGGTTACTGAATTTTATAACAAACGAGTTATGGATAATGATGTTCGGAAAATCATTTTAGGAAAAGAAACCCAATATTGCAGCAGAATAAGTTCCAAAATCCAATCGAACGGACCAAAAGCTAAAATGAGGGAAGTTGTACGTCCCATTGCATTGTCATCGAGGCGTTCACCGTGGTTGTTGCGGTGACGGCGTGTGGGAAGCCATATTGATTGAGTGCTGGCCATATACGTATATGTACAGTCAACAAAATGGATATTAAGGCAGACAGTAAATTTCAAAACGGTTTTTCAATGCTGTGTTATAAGTGAGTGTAGTTAGAGTGAAGTAGTTTGATAACTATGCAATAGATGGTGCAACATCACCATACGTTAGAAATGGATTTACAGATTGAAAAGTTTCGAAGCTTGTAGACAACACCACAGTGGCTCGGTTGTAAAAGCGTTTGATTTACTGAATCCGGAGGTTACAGGTACAAGGATAGAATTTGGCCGCGAGGGCGCGGCCAAATTCTATCCAATTGAAAAATTCTAAGTGAGGTTTGAGTCTCTTCTGCTGTATCCAGGGCGCCCAGGACTCATTTTATGATATTCCAACTTTAAAAAATAATCGCAGTAACTCTATTGTGACAGTGATTATAATAATATTGGCAGTGAGATGCATTCAGATGAAAACTAAGAGTATGTATATGTATAGATTGGCGGCCCGTCCCGTCTTCAAAGGCGTGGAAGTGATAATGTATGGCCTATGTTAATCTGAATGTAGCTTTCTCAAAGTGAAAAAAATTTTGATAGCAACAAAGCAGTTTTTGAGTTTATTCATTACAAACATACACACACAAAAATACAAATCTTTCCTCTTCATAATATTAGTGTAGTACTTATAGAATACTAGCGACCGGTCCTGGCTTCGCAATGGAAGAATATTATTAAATTCGCAAAAAAATTGCTCTATAACCTGGTCCTGATAGTTACAAACATAACAACAAAAGAATTGTCCGAATCGGTCCTGCCGTTTTCGAGTTATGAGCTTGGCAGCACATAGATAGATTATTATAGATACAAGAATATAGATAGATAGACAGAAGAAAAGAAGATTTATCAGTAATCATATAATATTTTAGTGTAGAAGAGTATATTTATCAGCAATGACAAAGATATATGATAACCAAGTTTATATGGAGCAACTCACAACTTTCGGGATCATACTGAGCGCTGACTATAATAAAGCAGAAGCTGAAATTAACCTCTTAATCTAATTACCAGCTGCAAGGATTAATGATAGTTTGCACTAAACTTAGACTCAACCGAAATTGACACTTAAAACTTGGGCGTTTCCTAATTGTAGTGTGATGCACTAACTTTTGGAACAGCTTATTTCGTGCTATTGAAGTTAGTGGTTGAAGTTAATTAAGACCTTTTTGAAAACAGTTTATTACGCGTTTGAAATCACGTTTATATTAACTTGCTAAGGAGGTGGCGGGCCGCGAGAGAGAGAGGACAGCGTCCTCCCTCCGCTCCAATAGCAGTGGTACACGCCCACGGCGTCGGACGTCGGCAGATGATCTCCGGCCATCGTAGGCGCGGGCATGCGGACAGCGAGTAAAGGGCAACTTGCTGTCCGACCATGGTTCATGCCCGGGTCGACGGCGCGTTGTGTTCCACGCGCGCCTCAAAGAGCGTCAGCAAATGACGGGGCCCCCTCACAGAGGGCCAAAGCTTGCCGGGGTCGCGGGACTTATTTCCATCACCGTGACCCCGGAACATAAAGGGCTATTGAAGGACACCGTGGATTTTAGTCAGTACAAGTCTGACAGTGGGAGTGGGAGGACTCATTTAATGATTATACCACGCAAAAAAAAAAAAAAAAACTTGCTGTGGTACGAGTACCTGTTTATTTTTCTCATCAAATACTTAGTATTATAAATAGGTAATTGTTTGTGTATTTTTATGCAAGAGTAATCTCTGAAACTACTGAACTTGTTTTGAAAATTCTTTCAACTATAAAGCTACGTTATTGTTAAGGTTATGTTTTATTTTCAAAGTATGTGAAACTATGGCATACATGTTATCTAGTCTAAAACAAATCAGATTGATTTTACACTGACTTTTCATGTTGTCATTTCAAAATTATACCACTGGAAAATCGGGATAAAAATTATCTTATTTCTTAATCCAGATTTTAAACTATCTGTGTATCAATATTCAAATCCGTTCAGTAGTTTTTGGGTGAAAGAAGTTTTTAGGGAAAGAGTTACAAACATCCATTTATACAAACTTTCACGTTTTAAAAAATAGTAGTTATTTATTTATTCGTATTAAATAACAACCAAAAATAAAGGCATCGAGGATGTCTAAGAATTGAAATACAAACAAATATAATTAAATAATGAATGGATAATTATAATGTAAATGATGTAATTAGTAAATTTTTATAGTTTTAAAATTGAAATAATTTAATTTATGTAATTAGTTAATGAATAAAGTAATTTGTACCTAACATTATTTGCACGCCCTGAGAAAGGCAGACATGTCATGACCCACCCTTATTTAAGATCTTGCATGCATGTTTTATTTTAATTCTGTATGTATACACATGTTTAAGCAAATAAAATTTCTATTCTATTCTATTCTATTCTCAACTTAATACGTTCAGTCACTCCGACCGTAACACCTACTTCTAAATCAATAATCATCTGCACCAATACCTTTTCTACAAATAAATAAACGAAGCCACCCGACCATATCATATCGAATCAAACAGATATAACTACCGTCACAGATGTATATCGGCCTATATTCAGTTAGCCAGTCAGGCAGTCAGAGTGGCCGTAACCGACTGGCCGTGAGGGCCGTCTCATAATCAATACGAAGGATAGTTCAAGCTATATTTAATAAGCTATATTTTTTATGGAATTGCTGCGATATAATGGAATGCTGTGGGGTGGTTTGCATTTTTTATAATAATAATAATATTCCACAACTATCACACAACGCCATCTAGTCCCAAGCTAAGCAGAGCTTGTGTTATGGGTACTAGACAACTGATAAACATACTTATATATTTCTAAATACATACATATTATAGATAAGTCACACCCAGACTCAGAACAAATGATCATGCTCATCACACAAACATTTGTCCTGGATGGGAATCGAACCCACGACCCCCGGCATAGCAGTCAGGGTCACTAACCACTAGACCAACAGGCCAGTCAAAGATTGCATTGCATTGCATTGATTAAGCAATTAGATGTATGTCGTGGTAAACCTTTTTTTTTTAAAACTTTGGTCAGAAAGAAAAATTCGAATGCGAGCAGAAATCAAACCTGCGTCCTTCTAGACATTCGACCATTCTTTTTTTTTATAAAAAATAAACGTTGCCCCACACTATGAATTTCTTTTTCTATCGTGGGTGCGTTTACAAACATAGAAACACACATACACAGACACCCATACCCAAAACAATTGTCTTATACAACGTGCAACCTTAATAGCGCACAACCTCTCGTGGGGTAACTCAGCCCATGTTACTGAACAATGTTTTGTTCTAAGACTTTAGGAAATTCGCAAAAAAAAAAAATTTTTCATACTGATAGGCCCGATAAATTTTTCAATTTGTATGAAAAAGCAAATTTTTCTTTTTTGCGAATTTTCTAAAGTTTTAGAACAAACATTGTTCAGTAACATGGGCTAAGTTACCCCACGAGAGGTTGTGCGCTATTAACGTTACACGTTGTATAATCGATACGAAGTATAATTCAGGCTATATTTATAAGAAAATGCTGCAATATAATGGGCGGCTTGCATTGATTAAGCAATTAGATAAAGCTGTCGAGGATGTCTGTCGTGGCATCACGGACGTCACGCGACGTCTATACGTCGTCGCGTCGATTGGTTTTTTGTTAGTCGAAGTTTCGTTTTTTTATTATCTTGGCTTTTTAGTTACGATGTTTTTTATCGTGGTAAAATCGTCAAATGAGGTCTCCTACCCAGAGCGAGGCGAGAGGGACTATCAGACTTGTACTGACTAAAATCCACGGTGATACTTCAAGAGCCCTTTACATTCCAGATTCACAGTTACTTGATTAGACAGTCCCGCGAATATTAGTATTTACGAGCTCAACTTTGCAACTGAATTTTATGTCAGTTGATCCCAACCGATTGAGCTGAAATCACACTTTTTTTTTCCGGTACTCAAATACTTTTTTGAAAGACAAATACTCTTTTACGAGATGACTCGTCAATGGATTACGTTTTGATTGAAGAAGACTTGTTTTTTTGTGTTTATTTATAAACCAACTCTGATGTTCTTCAAATCTGATCTGATTTTTGTTATAAAAGTTAAGTTAATAATAAGTATAGTTTAGTACATAAGTTAGAAGTAAAGGTTAGTAAATAAGTATAGTTTAGCATGTAAGTATAGTTTAGTTCATAAGTTGTAGTTTTAATAGCGAGTTTAATATTTTTATTTTATATCAGTTTCATCAGTTGAGAGAAGCGCCCTGCACATGCCGCGATGTCAATACAATATCGACATAATACAATAGTAGGACTTTACGACTGTTCGTACCACTGGGATGTCATGTACGTGTGAGCCGGAACTAATCCAATTGTATACTTCTTAAGGTTTCAAGACAATGTTGGATGATCATTCAACACGTTGCTATAATAATATAATCTGATTCGAAAGAAAAATGTTATTATTATTACTATAGAAAAAAATATGAGCGTCGACCATGCAAATATCTTTATTGACAACAGTGCGCAATAAACTATAGAAAATACTACCCCGTACGTGCTTCGCGACGTATAAAATGATATAATAATAAAAAAATTAAACAAAATGTGATAAATGAAGAACAGTTCGACCGATTTTGAGCAAACTTCACATATTATGGTGTATGTGAAGTTTGCTACTACTAAACTACTAAATAGTCCGAACAAAGCCTTAACATTTGGTTTGGATAGATAAGCCCGTTTTTGGGTTACAATCAAAAGTGGCATTGATTTTTATATAATTATATTGATAGCAGCAAAAGCCAACAACTCCCAAAAATGTGCAAAAGCAGTAAAATACAAATTACCTATTACGTTCTAATTTTCTGTAATTTTGTGCTTTTTCTGTTAAACGTGCGAAAATAATTAGTAAATTAAAAGTGTGGTTTCATATCTTTTTTTTTCGTTGCAAGGTTACTGTGTGGCAAATGTACTACAACCCATATAAAGTAAGGATTACACGAAGGTTGATTTTTAAAAAGTGTGTCCGTTTACAGAAACAGCTTTTCTTATCTCACGAAAAAAATACTAGCAAGCGACACTCACAGTAGTGAAACAAAAAGATGACATTATCCTACCAATATTATAAACGTGAAAGTTTGAATGTGTGGATGGATGTTTGTTACTCTTTCACGCAAAAACTACTCAATGGATTTGAATGAAATTTGGTACACAGATAGTTTATAGCCTGGATTAACACATAGGATTTTTATCCCGATTTTATGTTCCCGTGGGATAATTTTCGAGTTGTAGCGGGTGAAACCGTTGGCAGCAGCTAGTAAATCAATATTCGGAGAATCTCTTTACCTATTTTAACATAATATTATTATAGCGAGAATCGGAATGCTTTGCTGCACTACCTTAGCTCTGAACACAGCAAATTCCCAGATGTATTAATTTAATCAAATTCCTCATCAATTGAGAATCAAATGCACAGCTCAGACAAAGCTCAACCAAAATCAAGTTTTAATTAACTCAAGGCTTTTGCCGAATGCAATTTATTTAGAACGAAGTTTCATCGAACTGGGTCGGCAATGAGAATTGACGGTATTTCTCAATTTTATTGAAGGAAATCTATAACAACGTGTCCCAAAATTCAACGATAAGCCGGCACCAGAGGATGGACCTACTAATGACCACTCGAGAAAAAAAAAGAAAAAAAAATACCTCTACTTTTTTTTTAAATTTCTTAAAAAAATGGAAATTCTTCGAAAATGTATACCCCTTATGACACTTTTAACTACCATGACCATAATTTTTCAAATATTTCAGTTTTTTTGTTTGTATCGGCAACCTAAGTAGTACTACTATTCACCATGATCTTTGAAAATTACAGAATTTTCGTAGTTTTATACAAAAAAAACAACCAAAAAAAATTATTTCCCTAAAATTTTGAAAGATTTTAACATTCAGTACACTTTAACTCATCGTAGTGTAAAAAAAAAATATGGACACTACTATGGCAAGTTTTTTAAAAAATTGGCGCAACTAACCTAGATTTTAAAATGGTATAATACTTTAGGAAAACTAGCCACAAAAAAAAATAATGACACTTTTTCTAATCAAGAACCAAATTTCATAAGTTGTTGTTAATAGTAATCACTTCTACTATGTGCCCAAAGTATCAAAAAATTTTTTTTTTTAAAAGTAGGTATTTTTTTTTATTTTATTTTTTTCTCGAGTAGTCATTAATAGGTCCATCCTCTGGTGCCGGCTTATCGTTGAATTTTGGGACATGTTGTATATACTTGTCGCGGGACTTATTCCATCACCATGACCCCGGAACATAAAGGGCTATTAAAGGACACCGTGGATTTTAGTCAGTCCAAGTCTGACAGTCCCTCCTGTGCTGCCCGGGGTGGGAGGACTCATTTGATGATTTTAAAACGTGGAAAAAAAGGAAATTTATACTAATGTAATATTTAAAAAGCTAAGGAGTTTGTTTGTTTGTAAGTAGAGCTCCCTGAAAGTGACAGACAGTTTAAAAAAAAACTGTATTGCTTGTCTTGATAGCCTATTTTTAAATTAAGAACTAAAGTCTAGCGAGAGACACCGTGGAGCGCATCTAGCAATATAATACAGCAGACGAGTTCGATTATTTCATTGAGCACGCTTTTCCCAGGAATTGCAAGTCAGGTGACATAACATACATTATTTTTGCAATTGATTGCCCAATAAATTCTTAGGGAATAATACCTTGTAGTAATGATTGCCAGCGGTTTTGCCTGCGTGTATCTCGGAATATACTTCTACTGCTACTACTACTTACCCAACAGTAACATAATGGTGGGATCTCTGAACCTTTCATAAAAATCTTTTCAGCTAGTTAGGCGCGATTGAGTAACAACACTATACATCCAATCAAACCATACTTTCGCATATTATTGTAGGTATGTTTATCAATTGTCTAGTACCCATAACACAAGCTCTGCTTAGCTTGTGACTAGATGGCGTTGTGTGATAGTTGTGGAATATTGTTATTATTATTTATGAATTAGTTTATATGAGTATATCCAAATAACTAAACGAAAATAATAGTAGGTGTGGACGAAATAACAGCTCCGTGGATCGCTGTAGGCCATGGGTAGGCGATTTCTTTTAAAGTAAACTGCGATTGAACTCGCAGGGACGGGACGGTCAGTTCAAGACAAACTGTCAGTTTGACCTGATTCAGATTTTCAATACGATTGATTGAAGCTTAGATTGAAGTGGTTTTCTTTAGATAAAACTTTTTTAAAGTGATTTTCTTTTTTTTTTTGTGTAATTGTTTTCTTTTTCTTTAGTCTTTCGATGTTTTAACCCCGTTTTTCTTAGTTTTAGGGTTGTTTAATCGAAACTTTGCGGTCAATTTGGACTAAGTGTAGGGAAAGGGATTTGTTGCCTTTCTGTTTTAGAAACGAAACGTGTTTTGGGTAGAAATCCTAATCTAGTAAGATTTACTCTTACCTAATCTTACTATCTTACCAATGTTATAAAGTTGAATGATTGTGAGTATATACATAATTATTATGTGTTTGTTACTCTTTTACGCAAAAAATACTGAACGGATTTCTTCTTCGTTTTTTTTTTTTAAAAAAATGTTGCCCCTCAGAAGGAATTTCTCCTGTGTCGTGGGTACAAACACATAAATTCCCATACTCAAACACCCAGACCCGGAACAACTACTTGTAGCTAATACAAAAATAATTGTTCTGTGCCGGAAAACGAACCCACGACGCGCAGTGCAACATTCCAATCGATCAGCCACCGCGCCAACCGTGCCGACTGAACGGATTTGGATGATAGATAGTTTAAAACCTTGATTATTTGTATTTATTTTCATTAACACGTAGATATTTTTTATCCTGATTTCATGTTAATAATAATAAGAATTTTCGAATTGTAGCGGGCACAGTCGCTGCGAAAGTGACCTTATTTGTGATGCTTTCATGGCTAAACTGCTAAATGGGGTTTTCTTGATTACCCCAATTTTTTTTACGTGGTAAAATCATCGAACAAGTCATCCCACCCAGAGCAGCCGGGCGGAAAGGATTACTCCTACCGCAATATGTCTTATGTACGTACCTAACCTCATGTATTGGTAACTATGGTCACTAAAGACCCTATATGTTAAAAACCGGCTTTAGATATAGATATTTTAATTAATTAATCTATTATACAAATCAATTGCTGTTCGTTAGTCTCGCTAAAACTCGAGAACGGCTGGACCGATTTGGCTGATTTTGGTTTTGAATTATTTTGGGAACTCCAGGGAAGTATTATAAGGCTTTTTTTAATTGTTTCTGAGGCAGTACGAAGTTTGCCGGAACAGCTAGTTATAAATTAATTAATAAACAAAAATATCTTAGTAAGTTAATCTAGCAGTCAAAGCACAGGCTAGAAAAAAATTAAGAAGTAAGTTAAATGCCATGTTTTAGATGACTTTACTACTAATGAACTTTATAACCTTTGTTCAAGTTACTGTTAATTTGTAAGATGCACAGCTAAATAATTGCAGAAACTTTGTACCTCATTAGACTTCACATAAAGTTTGTACGCCTTCGATCTCTGCTTCTCATTTTTCAAACATATAATTTTCTCCCTAATTAGTCTTGACGTTTATTTTGCTATAGTGTAAATTGTAACCATATACAATGTGTCCCAGGCATAACTGACCGCCCGGCGTTTTTGGAATATTTGTACAAAATTATTAATAATTACATTTATATTTGTGATTTAGCGGCAGTAGTTTTTTTATGATTTTTTTTTTTATGTAAAGACGCGTGACGTGCTACAATTTCTAAAAAATAACTCTTCTTTTCAGTTTTTATCAAAATAAATCTAGAAAATGCTTTAAAAACTAAAGCTGCTAAGTCACAAATATAAAAGTAATCTATACATATAATAAAATAGTAGGAAAGTCAAAACTGTACATTGAATATTTTTTTAAAAGAATACTTGGGATGTGATCTACAATCGATACCGAAGCCAAAAATATAGTTTTTAGAATTTTTGTCTGTTTGTCTGTTTGTCTGTTTGTCTGTATGTATGTCCGGGATAAACTCAAAAAGTACTGGACGGATTTTAATGATTCTTTTTTTGTTGTATAGGTATTAAATCTGGTCAAAACATAGGCTATAATTTATTTTGGAAACTTGAACATCTGGCGCAGAACCGCAACAGACCAGCTAAACTATAAGAGATACAAAAATGGTGCCATAGCAAAAAGTGTTTCACGTGATGAGCATTTTCTGCTGAGAGAATAAAATTGAAGATCTGGAACACCTGATGTGGAACTCTAAGAGCCCAGCTACACTATAACATGTACAGGAATGACGTATAAACAAAGTTGTTAAGCCTGATGAGCACTCTCTGTTGACGTATAAAAATTGAGGATCTGGAACACCTAATGTGGAACTCCAAGAGCCCAGCTACACTATAACATGTACAGGAATGACGTCTTAGCAAAGTTGTTCAGCCTGATGAGCACTCTCTGTTGACGTATAAAAACTCCAAGAGCCCAGCCACACTATAACATATAGGAATGACGTCTTTTTTTTTGCGTGTTAAAATCATCAAATGAGGCCTCCCACCCCCACTGTCAGACTTGTACTGACTAAAATCCACGGTGTCCTTCAATAGCCCTTTATGTTCCGGGGTCACGGTGATGGAAATAAGTCCCGCGACCCCGTCAGGCTTTGGCCCTCTGTGAGGGGGCCCCGTCATTTTGCTGACGCTCTTTAGGCGCGCGTGGAACACGACGCGCCGTCGACCCGGGCATGGTCCATGGTTGGACAGCGAGTTGTCCTTTACTCACTGTCCGCATGCCCGCGCCTACGGTTGCTGGAGGTCATCTGCCGACGTCCGACGCCGTGGGCGTCTACCCACTGCGGTTGGGGCGGAGGGAGGACGCTGTCCTCTCCCTCTCGCGGCCCACCCCCGCTTTCACGAGCATAGCTGCTTTGCAGAAGGAGGTGACCGCTTCCCACTCCGTCTCGCCCCGCAGCATGTCCTCGACCAATGCCGGGCGCGAGAGCCTAAGCTGTCGTGTGTCCTCCGGGCGATCTTCGCAGTTGTGACACCCAGGCGTTTCCTCCTTTCTCATCAGAGACAGGTACCTCCCGAAACTTCTGTGTCCGGTGAGGACCTGCGTCATGCGGTAGGAAAGGACGTCGTGACGTCTCTCCAGCCACTCCTCAAAGAGGGGTCTTACCGCCGCTATTGCGGAATGACGTCTTAGCAAAATATTTTCAGCTTGATGAGCACTATTTGTTTATGTATAAAAATTTAAGATATGGAACACCTGATATGGAAATCAAAGCTATCACTAATTTCACATACAGTGAAATTAGTATAGTGAGTATTTTATAATTATACAAATACAAATTATAAAATAACATAAGCTGGGATTTCTTCCTCGCAGTAAAGGCGGTAACAGTTTAGAACCGATTTTCGATGACGATGAATATTATTGTAATCTACTGGCCAAAAGCCATTATTTTTTTTGACGAGCTCTTGGAGTTGGGTAATAGACTTTTCAGATCTTAGATTTTGATGATCCCGTTGTCGCTGGCATAAGCAAAAGGATACGCGTACGAAGTCGCGGGCAGAAGCTAGTTATTAATAATTTTGTACAAATATTTACATAACGCCGGGCGGTCACTTATCCCTGGGACATATCGTATAAAAGAAAGATGATGAAGATGACATCATATATCCGACGTAAGACGTCCACTGCTGAACATAAGTTTCCCCTATGATCTTCCAACATGATCGGTTGGAAGCGGCTTGCATCCAGCGTTATCCTGTGGCCTTCATAAGATCGTCTGTCCACCTTCTTGGTGGACGTCCTACGCTGCGATAGCTGATGATTATATTAACAAATAATATAAATGCGAAAGTCTGTTTGTTTGTAACTATTTCTTGTCTAAACCACTGAACTAATCACCCTTAATTGCTTAAAAGTTGTCAGGAACACAGAAACAGTCATAGAGTTTTCATCACGAAAAGAAGTTACTGTCTTGAGGAAAATAACTATATCTTTCATAATATAATAATAGATGGGGACACGTGTCTTCGTGTCAAATTCTTAATGATAATATCGATTACGTAGTGTTCTAAAATCTAAAAGATTAGAAACAAAAGGTAGATAAGGGCGATCGCCATCTTAAACTTTAAATTGCTTTTGGGAAACGACAAACAATGCAAGCTGAATTAGTTACTAATTAGCATTTATATTTCAAGTTTTTAAAGGCAGGGAAGCTATGACGGGCCCCCTCACAGAGGGCCAAAGCCTGCCGGGGTCGCGGGACTTATTTCCATCACCGTGACCCCGGAACATAAAGGGCTATTGAAGAACACCGTGGATTTTAGTCAGTACAAGTCTGACAGTCCCTCCCGCCCTGCCCGGGGTGGGAGGACTGACTCATTTGATGATTTTACCAAGATAAAAAAAGGGAAGAGACAACTGCATTTTATGAAAACGTTTTAATTAACATAATTTAATTCAAAAGTTTTTATTATAATTAGAGTAATTTTTTTAAATTCCAACAGAAATGTTAAAAAATGTGTGTTTGTTTTTCCCTACCGTTTGCCGTACAAATATTTAAATCAACAAAACGTTTCAAAGGTTGTAAAACATATTTTGTAACTGAATGTCGGAAGGTCGAAGTTGCCAAGTGTCGCACAATGTGGCATCGCTTGACATCTGTTGGCTGATATGTTTCCTGGCAAACAATTTATTTTTGAGATACAAAGGTTTGAAGTTTATTTACTTGGAATGTATGAAAAGAATAATATGTAATGATATTCATTCTTTATTTTCCTTTTATTATGATCGAAGTGGAGCTGAACAAGAATACTTGGAAAAACTTGGGCAAGGCCTTTGCACAGCAATGGGATAGTGCAAACTAACTAACTAACTTAGTTCAGTGGTTTTTCAGTCTTTGTATATATGTTACCGGCCAAACCCGATTTCAGGACAAACTAGTTTGGCCTAGGCTAAACTAGTTTCGACAGAGTCCCGCTTTGCGGATTTCCTACTACTGGGTGGTTTTAAAAAAAAGAACCACGAAGAGGATGGCGGGGTCTTTCAGACCCCGCCATCCTCTTCTAACCTAAATTGTCTGAGTCGGGGTGCCAGCAAGTCCCTAGCTTGCAAAAAACTAGTTTAGCCTAGGCCAAACTAGTTTGTCCTGAAAATCGGGTTTGGCCGGTAACATATACAAAGGCTTTTTTTTTAATAGAAAAAGTACAAGAATATAACATTTTGGTTATGATTTTTTTGTATTTTAGAAACTTAGAGAAATAACTTGTATTTTAAAACGCATTACTCCTAATGTATCTATACCATTATGGTTACATTGTAGATGAAAACTTAGCGAAAAGCTAATTAATTTTAACTTTCATATGAAATAGCTATCAAACAGTTTTGCATTGCCGACGATCAAAGTCGTAGCATCTTATAAACGCTCGTAGCACCTGTCTTTCGTAGCACATTGCTACGAAAATGGTACGAGCGGCTATAAGATATCAAAAATACACCGAGCATAAAATCAAAACACAACTCCGAATTTAAATATTAAAAAGAACTTCCCTTTTCAACCGATAAATCTAAGCCCACGGGTACACAACTGTCAATTTCTGACCGTAGCAATAAACCTCTGGACCCTAATCGATCGTTATTGGGACATTATCCAGGTTGCCATCACCGACATCGGTCGTCCAATGGAATAACAACGATAATAATTTTAGTATCAGCTGAGGAGGTCTATAGAGAAATCTGTACTTTATTTTGAACCTGGTTCCAAACTCGAAATTTATCCCACGAGAACATAAAATCAGAATAGCAACTATCTTATGTGTTAATCCCGGTTATAAACGACCTGTGTGCCAAATTTCATCCAAATCGGTTTTGCAGTTTTTGTGTGAAAAAGTAAGATACATCCATCCATCCAAATAATACTACGTTAAGCAGGAAATAAGAAGTAAGATAGAATATTTTCTTTTGTCTTTGTTCGCAATTCATATTTTATAATGATTTTAATAAGAATAATTTTTAGACACCCTGTTTGTATGTAAAGGATATTTTTTTGTATAGAATCCTAAACATAGGACACTGGGATGATGTACCTACCTACCTTTAATCAGATTATGTTGATGTTGAATTTCTTTACCCATAATTAAAACACAATGTCCGGGGTATATCCTGCTACAACCTTGGGGTCTTTAAGTCAAAAGTAAATAGGGTTGGAGTCTCCTGGACTGAATTTCATACCAACATATCCATTCTCCAGGAGCTAGGTATCAGGCAGCGTCTATCTGCTACGGTCCAGGCTCGTATACTTAAGTTCTTTGGCCACGTGTCTCGGAGAGGCAACGACTCTATTGAGCGGCTTGTTGTCCAGGGGAAGGTGGAAGGCACGAGAGCACGCGGAAGGTCACCCATGCGATGGACTGACCAGATCAAGTCTGCAGTTGGTGGTCCGCTACATGAGTGTACACGAGTTACAGCAGACAGGGAGGGATGGCATCGCATTGTAAGGCGAGTTATGGCAGCACGATGTCTTGCTGCAACATGCTGACCACGACCACTCTGTCAAGAGTGAACCGACGAAGAAGAAATATGTTACTTCTAGGCAAGCGTGCTTTCCATCAACCAAATCTCCGCTTATCATCAGTCGAAATAGTGGTCAAACGCGACCATAAAGTATATCACTAAATAACATTAAGTAAATACGTATACATAGTAAAAAGAAAAAAAGTAAGGTATTAAACAATCCCTCTTTAAAAAACAATATTTTATTAAAGTTGTTATCTATCAGACTAGTTGGCGCCGGCCTCTTTTACTGATCGACCTCTAGGGAAAAACCCAATAGGAATAGTTTTTACTAGGACAGCAGTAATATAAAGGAGATTTTATGACCATACATCATTTAACCGAAATGTTTAGTGGGGATTTCAATTTTTTATCTTGGTAAAATCATCAAATGAGCCTCCCACCCCATTTATACTACAGACTCGTACTGACTAAAATCCACGGTGATCCTTCAATAGCCCTTTACGTTCCTCGGTCACGGTTACCTGATAAGACAGTCCCGCGACCCTGACAGGCTTTGGCCCTCTAAAGGAGGCCCCGTCATTTTTGCTGACAGTTTTTTGAGCGGAGCGTGACCCACGACGCGCCGTTGACCCGAGCATGGTCCATGATCGGACGATGAGTCACCCAACTTCAAAATGCTGAAGTTCAGTTTAGTCTTGAAATGGACAGGTCAATAACCCCTCGATGTCTCAATTACCCTGCTATGTACTTCAAGATATATGTCTACGAGGGACAACTTGGGACATTTCCCAAATAACAACAACAATAAACAGACTATTATGTTTCTCCTCTATATGAGAGGACTTCACTAAAGCCCTGCTTACGGTAGTCCGTAGATTCACTAACAGGGGGCCAATTCTCAGTTTTAGAGATGGTGTCGAACTCGACAAAAATTTCTAATGACGTCATTTTGTCGACAAATTTTACTGAACTCTAACGTTAGCCTTCGACAAATGCCGGATTTGACATCCACGGAATAGCAACTTTAAAAATTTATCGAAAAATGACGTTGACGTCGTTTTGCATAATGTAGGTATCATTTATTTTTGTGAACGCTCGTTAAATATTTAGCGAGTTAATAAATCCAAGTAATAATTCTATTTTATATTTAGTCCTCAGTAAGTAGATACACATCTTTTAAACTGAAATTGAAAGAGCACTTCCTCTCGCAACAACCTTGATATTTATGTATATATATATTTATGTATATATTATTTGTGTATGTATATTATATGTTTTTATATATTAATTTTATGTATAATTTGCTTAAATACTGTATTAATTAAGTATAAATGTACCTAATTATTTGTGTGTACAATCTTCTTGTCCCCGTATTGGTTATCTCGTTATCAGTTTTGCGGGTTGGCTGGAAGAGATCTCTTTAAAGAGATAAGCTCACCTTTGTGAACTTAATGTATAATTGCTTTTATTGTAATTTTTTGTGCACAATAAAGAATAAATAAATACACATAAGTAAAATAAATAAAAATCTTAATCTGGCTGGGTTCAAATCACGACCCACAAGTCGTAAGTCCCACTGTTTGTAATGCAATTTCCGAATACCTACTTCTTCATTTATAAATACAAAATTGGCTTCACGAAAATATGTGTGTGATTTGGGAAACCGAAATATCTTACGAGTCCCGATTGAACCGGAAGAGGTAATCTGCAAACCGAAAATGTGAAAGGAAATGTATTTCACGAGCATTCGTATGGAAAAATACATATTATTATGTAAACATTCGAGTATTCAATTTCAGCAAATTGAGTATTTTTGGATGGAACTTCTGAATGAAATTGGAAATATACCTACGTAATAAGGCTTCTTACGTCTTGGCTACGGGACATTCGCTGCTGAGAAAATTCGAGCGATTCGAATAGTCCCGCTATATAATAAACTGCTATTCATGATTTGAATTACCTATGTTTCCGTTACCGATTGACCAACTCGTCAAAATTTTGATAGGTATACGATAGGTGAAAGAAATAGTTGTTCGAACAGATTTAGAACCTCATAGATTTGCTGCAATAAATATTCAATTGCTAGTCAGTAAATACCAAGCTGTATTCATAAAAAGACAAATGTTGATACGGTTTGTATGTTTTTTTTTCCTATAACACGCATCTGACAATAATCTTCTACAAGAGTTGAGGAAAGAAAGCATAACATTTCAAGTGTACCCCATACATTCAGGTCAAGTATCATATTGAAATATTGAATGGGGACTGCCCCATTCAAATGATTGTATGTATTTTTCTCTCGAGATTTTGATTATATCCCATGGATAAAGTGGTTCAGTTCGATGGTTTGTAAACCCTTATATATTTTTTACGTCGTTTAATATCATTCCAGACAATGACCTTTCGTTTGCCAACCAGATCACAGATCCTATTTGTAATTGAATATACTCAACGGTGCATAAATCCTTATGCATCGTTGAGTATATTGCTAATTTGACATATCTGTTTGCATATAGGTACTTTGATTTGACATCAAAACAAATCCACATCCTGTGATAATTGGCGTTTGCACAAAATGTTTTTGATCGAGTGTATTTACAATATAACATTCTCGCTTGTAATGTTTGAATATATCGGGATTATGCACGACATTCACATTATAAATACCATATTTATGTACAAACGTATATGAATTTCACTTCAAAGGTTTTGTTGTTCACGTATCAACAAAAAGGTTCCCATATTGAAATATCGCTCAAAATAAATTTATTGAGTGTAAATAAATTATGCTCCAATAAATTGGTTTATTGATCCATCAATTTATGAGGACATCACAAAGCAGGTAATTGAATGTTCATTATGGTAATGTACCAGGGCATCATATGATGGGAGGAGGTATTATTACTACTTAGAGGAGTTAATGCTACGTCAGTGGAGCTGTTTGGTTTTGGGTTTTAAAATAAAGGCTACCTTTTAAGTCGGGTGGCTTTGTAATTTCTTTTTGAAGACCAGCTTTTCTTAATTTGATATGGACCTTGGCCCAGCCATGGGATAACCGAGTCTTATAGTAACAGTATTTTTTGCAAAAACTACTGAACACATTTTTTTTTAGTGGTAAAATCATCTAATGAGTCCTCCTACCCCGGGCAGGGCGGGAGAGACTGTCAGACTTCTACTGACTAAAATCCACGGTGTCCTTCAATAGCACTTTATGTTCCGGGGTCACGGTGATGGAATAAGTCCCGCAATCGCGGCAGGTTTTGGGCCTCTGAGAGGGGGCCCTGTCGTTACTGAACAGTTATGGATGTAATTTGGTAACACATATAAATGGACTTTGTTCTCATGGGATGATTATCGAGTTGTTTCGCTGGCAACAGCTAGTATAAAATAAAGGGAAAATTTCGCCCAAACGTTATAAAACTATTTACGCGACTACTAAAGGGTAGGACACACACAAGATTATTTCATCCAAAACTTTCGGAGGACACTTTAAGAAGAATGTTTGCGACTATCGAAAACTATTGGTCCTTCGAGTCCGTTTTACGAGCGGACGTTCAAGAACAAGAATTTATCAAGTACTAGGAGAACATGAAATGGTAGGCATGTTCAGTTTCGCAAAGTAAGTTCAGAGTTACTTATATTATCAGAATATGATATTGACTACGCGTGGATTTTTGGCCCCCGAATCGTGTCGTCGAATCTTATCACCCCCGCCTTCGGTTTAACTTTTTTTTAACTTGCTACATAATAATGGTGATAGTTGGGCTAAGTTTCTCCGTATAAATTAATGAATAATAATAATAATAAAAAATTTGGAGCTTGTAGGGGTTATCTCCTGTTTGAAAAAATCTTCGTCAATTGAAAGCGACCGAGGGGTAGGTCAGTCAAAGGGATCAACCGAGGGGTAAGATTTAACTGCTGGCGTCTGTACGCCAATTGGGAGAAATAAAGTCATTTTTTTTTCTCATTCTACGTTCAATTTCGGACGTGTTCAATGTTACTGTTATATACTTAGAATGTATTGTGTTGTAATATTAATGCAAACCCCATACTTCAAAGAAAAGGATACCAGAGTTGTTAAGGTCACTCAATATTAGGCGAAGGTTCAGAACGTTACTGACCCGAAGATCAAGAAAGAGAAGGTTATATAAATAAAGTTTAGGAAGAGAATTTATTTTCGAAAATTTGAAAGGTCAGTTTGCCGGATTTATCGTATACCAATGCTTCTGCTCTTTTTAATTTGCATTTTGAAAAAGAACATCACCTATCTACTGACTACATTGCAGCATTTAATAAGCGAAGAAATTAAAGAATAAAGGAAATAAGGTGAAGGAATTTTTGAAATTGCTTCAGTAGTTTTTGAGTTTATTTATTACACACATAAAAATACAAATCTTTCCTGTTTATAATATTAGTGTAGGTAGATGTAAAAATTATAAACCTATCTATCCAACAGATTAAGGTCAGGTCAGATCTTAGATAGGTAACCGCTGTTAGTTAATTAGAAGCACTCTATCTCTAGAACACCTCGTTCAACTGTCAATTCTATCTGTCAGTTAGGCTGTCAGTTCTGCGATATTTGAAAGCCCTTCCTCGTTTGATTGTGGTTAATATCTAAATTGAAATTGGCTTATGGCCTGAAATAAATGACCTATTTCGTAGTGAGTGAAATAATATCTAGTAGATAGTATATCAGCCTATAATTGATACACGGTTAGAGCAGTGGCTGAGCAATCGACTGCTGAGCAGTGTGTCGCGGAGTAGATCCCCGCACGGAACAAATATTTAACAAAAAGTTAAATAAAAAAAGTTCCTAATGCTGGGACACAGGCCTCCTCTCTGAGCGAGGGAGAGGACTGTAAACCACTACGCAGGCTCGTGGCGGGTTTGTAGATGTCTCATATCTTCGTTATTTGGTTCGAGGACATGCCGGTTTCTTCAAGGATTTTTTTCTTCACCGTTTTGCCATCTAAACCCTAGCATTCACGCCCTGTATGCTCGAAAATTTTGTTAACAGGGGTTTGCAAAGATCGAACTTCAGAACGAGAAGGCGTAAATTACGACCCGCGATGCAGGCGTTACTGCGAATCATCATCATCTGCGTAGCCTTTTCCCAACTATATTGGGGTCGGCTTCCAGTCAAACCAGATGCAGTTGGATATCAGTATTTTACATGGAGCGACTGCAGGCGTTACTGCGAATAAAAAATACAAATGATTATCTTAGTTACTGATTGAATAACAGCCAGTTAGTAAACTTTCGCAGCTCATATACTCTAGAGAGTTTTCATACACATAACTTGCAAGATAATATTGTTCGTAGAACTAAACCAATTCAGAACATTGGTAAATTATTGTACAAACATGGAAACTTGAAACAAATATAGATCAAGTCTGCGCCAGGTCGAGGCAGCTAGAACCAGCTAATTTTATATCGGATCGATCGGTTCGAACTTATTCCCTTGGACTAATTTCTATATTTACTTGTATTCTATCTGAGATAGCACGTGTATTTTTGAAGGCTAAGTTTTTATATACTAAAACTATTATGTACATTATTTGGTTGTTTTTTGTATTTATTTGTCTCGCGGTCGAATTATTTACTTTTCAAAGAAAATTTTTGTGTGAAGTCATGCGTTCATGCGTAATATACAGGGTGAATTTTTCAACTGGGCGTGGATGGCTACTTTCGAAACTATGAGGAATATCGAAAAACGTTGAAAGGAGTCTCGAGGCCGATTTTGACGAAAACTAAAACTGCATTATTGGATTTTAGAAAAATCTAAAATCCTGGTCAGGAATCGAACCCGCTGATTTTGGAAAAAAAATCACACCCTGTATTATTATTCCGTTCGATAGTGTTGCTAATAAGGATCAAATTCTGGGAAGTAATCATACACGGCAAACTTAAGGAAAACGTATAATTACAAAAAAACTGATTAATCTTCAAGGCAAAGACTGTATTTGAAACATAAGTTACCGTTTCTTCTTTAAAATAATGCTATTTTTAGTTCAACTCAATAATGTCGTATTGCTAAATACAGTGGGATTGTTGAAACGTCAAATCCAGTGAGACATTGAAATTTTATAATTTCGAATAAATTATGGCTCAGTAGATGTAAAAGTAACATGGAAAAATAGCAATTTGATAAAAATCAGCCATTTCCTTAAGTTTGCCGTATATGATTACTTCCCAGAATTTGATCCTTATTAGCAACACTATCGAACGGTGTAATAATACAGGGTGTGATTTTTTTTCCAAAATCAGCGGATTCGATTCCTGGCCAGGATTTTAGATTTTTCTAAAATCCAAAGATGCAGTTTTAGTTTTCGTCAAAATCGGCCTCGAGACTCCTTTCAACGTTTTTCGATATTCCTCATAGTTTCGAAAGTAGCCATCCACGCCCAGTTGAAAAATTCACCCTGTATATTTAAAAAATATGTTATTTGTTTAGAAATATAAATTCATTTACTCGGCATACATATTTATATTTTCAAGGAGTTCACACAACATTAACGTAAAGATACTGTATATTATTTATTTTATTCTATTTTTTTGTGTTTTTTGTAGCGGCAACTGAAATAAATCATCTGTGCATTAAATTTTAACGGTCTAACTCTCACGGGTCATGATATAGAGACTGGTTGCAGACAGACATACGGACAGCGGAGTCTTAATAATAGGCTTCTGTTTTACCCTTATGATACGAAACTTTATACATAATCATAGCGATATTTTAAAGACTAACTGTCATTTTCATTCGTTTTTTCTAAGAGAATTACTCTGACTATGTGTGAGGCCAAACGAGCGTAATTTTGTGAGACCGAAATTCTGCGACTCACGTCGCAGAATTTCGGTCACTTCCATAGAAAAAGTCTTTAGTCTTTCGCGACGCAAAATGAGTGGTCTGAACGTGGTACTAGAACACCAAATTAGCAGAATTTGGCTTTACACATAGTCAGAGTAATTCTCTTAGAAATAACTCACGGCTTACAAAATTACGCTCGTTTGGCGTCACCCCATCGTGAGCTTAATATTGACTGTCACACGATTGACCATGATCTTAAAGCGATATTAATTCCAGTGTAGGAATGAGGTGGCGCTAGACGAATTGCATAGCTCTGTCTCTTTCCCACACGTTACGTTACTCTCACTATTAGACATCATAGTAGGAGAAGTCAATATTAAACTAAGAACAAAGAAAAGGATAGCGAGACATTTTAGAAAGAGACTGCCCCATAAAAATAGTCCACCGTTGATCAGCTGCAACAAACAGGACTTTTATTGGCTACCGTTGCTAGCAACACAGGGCTGTCACAATGTACCAAAGCAAATTGGATCCTTTCCTAAATGAATTTCAAGACAACAAAGTTCATTTTGTCTTGAACCATATTTCAGAGAATTTATTTTTGAAAGGTTTATGAGTTTATTACATTAATATTAAACCTTCATAAAATAAAGATTTCGCTGTTCTTTCAAGTCGTAAAACGGTTTGAAGTGTAGGGGTGGGTCGCAAGTTTATAAAACATTATTGAAGGTTCCGTATTTTGCTGCGTCGCGGGACTGTCTAAGCAAGTAAACGTGAAACTGAAACATTGTAGGGCAATTTTAACTTTTATTTTTGTTACAAAGTTATGTTTGATTATAGAAAACTGAGGATCCACTTTCAACTGTATTCAATGACACTCTGGGCACCTAAACCTGGTCGTCATCGTCCTGACATTACTGTTGGTGATGAGAAGTGATGATGAAGACTTCTCCGAGTGCATTGGAAGGAAGTGTTAGACTCGTACTGTCTAAAAGCCACCGTGTTCGTTTCTTTGCGTTCCGGGACCATGGCAATTTTCTTATCTTACTGCCGCTGTCCCAATAGTACTGTGAGACCGCGTCGTCAGTGTGACATATTTTTTTCTCTGTTCTCTTTTGTTAAGAGTCACGCTGCCATTTGAATATTTTTCTTTCATAACATTCTTCAGACAATCCAGCCATCGTGTCTTTGATTTAAATTCAATGTCACACAAGGTGACAAGTCTATCTACATATTTATTTCTTATCAATAGTATATCGTAAATAATAGAAATAGTTACTGCAAGTCGGTTTAAATTGAACTTGATTTTTATGTGAAATGTGCCTTATTTCACATAAAACTTTATAAAAATCAAATCAAATAAAACCGATCGTCACAGTATGAATTGTTTAAAATAATAGCTATTTCAGGAATGGTGCAGCTTTCTACTGCTAAAAGTATTTTCAAAGTCGGTTCAGTAGTTTTATAGATTAATTCCTACAAACAAACTCACACCCGTTAAATCCTTTAAAATATGAGGTAAATACAAGGTTATGAGTTATGCCATCGACACAAAAGTAAAAAAAAAATCAAATTAATTATACTGAAGAGACAATCGCAGCCCATTAGCATCCAAGTACCAGGCGCATAGAAGTGTGTAGGAATATACTACGGAAACATTTATATCTGATACGACAAAGCAAACGGTCGACAACAGCTGCGAGCATACGCTTGAGTTTCTCACAATAAATTCCATGCGAGGAATTACATGCAAAAGGTTTTGACAGTTTGAACTTTATCGTGTTATATGAAAGAGGTATGCTGATTTCTTGTTTAAAGTCCTGCTTATTTTATGAGACCTTAGTAGTTGACGTGGCATTTTATAAGCGATTATAGGATAGCGTTTATGAGGATTGAAAAGTTGAAATTATTTTTTTTATCGACAGCTGTAGAAGAGACTTTGTCTTTGTGTTTTGGCTGTTTTATTTTCTGACGCTTCAGAAACAGAGGCCGTTGCCTTGAATCATGCTGTGGTTTTCACGATAACGGAATTGTAGAAGTATCCAATTTTAGTATCTACATCATGAGATATTACTACTTATTAGTAACCAAAATTTAATAAAAAAAATATATTTTACTGTTAAACTATTATAAAATAGCTATAACTGTAATTAATCAAACCTTCGTTAGCCTTTACTTTGCCATATTCATAATTTTTTGCTCAAATGATTTGAAAAATCCCCGCCTACAAATCGAGGAAGTATTTGATGACCCTTTTACTAAACTGAACAGCGACGATGCGCAGAAAATAAAACTTTCTTTCAGAAAATGGGGAAAATGCCATTTGTTACAGGCGTTACAGGGCCTCCATGACAAACTGTATAAACCGACATCATTTTACAAGAAAAACAGTGGGGGACGTTTCAGAACGAGTCAAAGTTGCGCGGGACTTGTTTGGGTAGGCAAATTCGATTCGACAGTATTTGTTAAACAAGAAAATCGAACGATGGCAACCTCGGCTTTTTTAAATCAGCTTGATGCCCTGTTTTGCTGATGCCTATCGAACTATAAGCATAATAACACAGATTACGAAATAATTCTATACTTATAGAAGTCCCTTTAAAAATATGAAACGGCAAGTTTTAGAAAAAGTAACTTGTACTATATGCATTACATACAGCCTTACGTTCCTACATTGTCACGGAGGTCAGAAGAAAATGTTTTATTAAGAGGAAAAATCAAGTGAGCGCCCCTCCTCGACCCGAGTGGTGTGGCGGGGACTGTCGGACTCGTACTGACTAATAATCAGCCTGATCCTTTGTACGCCTTTTATTTTCCAGGGCAGCGGTACCTACTTTAGACAGTTCAGTGGCAGGAAATTTAATTCTTTGTACTTCATATACAATATGCTTTTCTTTCCATTTTTTTTAAAACGTTGCCCCACACTAGGAATCTTCTGTGCCGTGGGTGCATTTACAAACATAGAAACTCACATACAAAAACGCCCAGACCCGAAGCAACTACTTGTAAATCATACAATATTTGCTCCGTGCGGGAATCGAACTTGTGACACGCAACGCTTACGCTTACGTTAGCTACGGCGCTAACCGTACATTAATAGTACACAATGCCACAAGGCATTCTTCACCAGTCAATCTTTGGGTATAAGGTCACACTGTGAGATTCTGTCTTGCCTACTTGTGAAACAATATGGCCACTCCAGAGGCAACGTTAAAATGCCCCACGTGCCTATAATTACGGCGGCACCCCAAACCCTACAAATGAGAGCACAGTATCGTTGCTGAGCGGCAGAAATACTTTGAACGTGACAAGCTAACTAAATGCGGTGTTTAGTTGAACGTATATGCAGTTAGAAGTTTTCCTCAGTCAGTTCGAAGTGGCAAGCGAGAATGTTATGTAACTAAATGTAAATATGAAATGATGTAGGATATTAATTGAATGGAATTAGTGTTCTACGTAATATTATTAATTGTTAATCTAGTTCAAAAAATATGTACCTTCAAATCACGAATATTCCGGTTTCAAACGTGTTTTCATCCGAGCACGATCAGGCTATGCATAGAATTTGCCCTTTATTATGATTTTTCCTTTTGCGAGTATTCTGTAAAACCGGGATCATTGTACTAAATGTATGATTCAAAGTTTTTTCAATGACCTACAACATGGGGATCGGCTACAGTGACAAGTTTCCAGCAGATTGTTTGTCATGTTTATGAGAAAATAATGTGTTATTTTTTATTAGCATACAATTTAACAAAATTTATTTATTTGCTTACATATACACAACACTGATTAGTTAGGCATGCATTAGAATTTTATGACTCAGTTAATAGTACATGTACCCTGTAAGGGCACTGCAAATTTTAAGCAATACTTATACCAAATTAAATGGTTCAATAAATTATACAATGTTAATAAATTATCGATACTATTTCCAATTCAATTACAATTTATATGATATGTTAATGCATCTAATTTTTTTTTAGAAGTCATGATAAATAAGTTTTCTTTTTACAAGTTAGGAGTTTCGTGGTCCGCTTGCAGCTTAAGTCGAAATATTATGATCCCACCAAAATCATATAAGAAACCCTCGTTTCTTAAAACATGGCTTTAGGCCAAATCTTTTCACGTACACTTAAAGTAAACATACGTAAGTCTCGTTGGGTCAAAAGAGAGTAATTTAATAAAGTACGGCTATTTCTTTTATTATACGAAAAATAGTCTCTTCTTTCCGTTGAAAAATGGTATACAATAAAAACTATACTTCATAAAATATGGTACCATCATTATGGTACTCTTACACTCGTAAAAGGTTATCATAGATAATGCACTTGTCAAGTGAGGTGTGTTTCTGTAGAAAATGGTAGATATATGGGGCACAGAATAAATAACAACTGGAGTGATTTGAACAATTTATGAGGCGGAAATACTTTTTTACAGAAACATGTGGTGAATCCATGTGGACAAGGCTTAAGAAGCATTTGTCGCGATCGTAGCATGTGGTATTCTGTAGATTCTGCCTACCCCCTAGGAAACAGGTGAACTGAGTTTGTTTAGTCTTAATCTATAGGCAGAGGAAAGGCTGGAATGGTATGAATTTGGAATGAAAAATCTAATCGTTATTAAATACTCTACTATTACGACTTATGAGCTTCTAAAAGTTTAGTAGGTAAATATCAAAACAAATGAGTTCTTTTTAAAATACAGGGTGTTTCTTTTAAATTGGCCAAAAGGGAGAAATCCACATCCATAAGAGATACGGGAAAACTTTCTTAGGAAACTTTAGCTCTTTTTTGATACTGAAAATTTTGGCGTCATAAAAAATATTGGTAATTTTTTCGTTCATACAATTTGTATGAAAAAATATTTTGCTGAATTTGACCAACTTCCGCCGTCCCGATTTTTTTCTTCCGATACAATGGAATGATTCTTACATGAAACAGAGTCGAACGGCATTTAAAAAAAAATTGGTAAATTTCACTCATTTTTATGAACAACTCGCACTTGACCAAAAAAATAAGAACGCCAAAATTTTCAACATTAAAAAAGAGCTAAAGTTTCCTAAGAAACTTTTCCCGTATCTCTTATGGATAAGGATTTCTCCCTTTTGGCCCATTTAAAAGAAACACTCTGTATAGTCTGCACAAATATGAAGCAGCTTGCACGTTAAATGCACATGGACCATCCATTTACTCCTTCCTCTGTAGTTCTGACGAAGTGATAAGCTTGACGGGCATAGAGCTTATATCCGAGGGACATGTAGCGAGGTGCGAGTATTCTGTAAAACCGGGATCATTGTACGAAATGGATGAACTGTTATGGTGGGTAGATTAAAATTATTAATAGATATATTTCTTGTGTCTGAGATGATTTAAAGAAGAAAATTGTTTTTTGAAATTGTAAATTAGAAAATCATGGTTGGTGATGGATAGGATATTTTTATTATCTTTTTCATAAAGTGTTGACAGTAAGTTACGGTGTTGTTGGATGTTGAACATAAGATCAATACAAGTTAAGAAAGGAAAAGGTGTTGATGGTTACTTTCAATTATACATATTAAGTGATGTATTTATACGTGGCCTTAACGCTGCTTTCACATTTGGGCGACAGTCGCTCGACAGACCCTGCTTATGCGCGGCTTTTCACATAAAATGTCAAAGAATGTGCTTCTGCCGCGCTACTGTCGCGCTGCTAACATCCTTATGTGAAAGCGACCTTATTGGTTGTATATCTTCAAGCTTAAGTTAAATTCATTCTTATTAAACGTAATGTTTAAAAAGGGAGATCTGTATAAAATCTAACAGTATCAAATAAACCTTCCTTTGCAGTCGGGTAAAAATATTTAGCAAAATTCGTTCCAAACCTTGAGATACTTAATGCCTTTAAACGTTCTCGAGTAAGAAACTTGAAACCAAGTTGTTACGTACACGCAGCAATTACCGGCCTCTTGATTTATTAGCATTGAACATTTCATTAATACTTACAATGTTTTACTGAATTTAAGGCGGTTGTTTGCTTTATAGCTAGCTTGTACGCGTAACTATTCACGTGTTGAACACACTATGCAGGGCTATTGGAACACTTGATAGTCACTGACCAGCAGTTGTTAACCTGAACTTGGATGGCTTGATACCTGTTATGAGGCTTAGTTGAGGGCTGGAGTGAGCAAGCAAGAGCGTTAGAATAGTTGATTTTAGGGAACATTTACGTTTATCAGTGTCATTGCAAATGCCAATACGAAATTTAACTTTTGTAAGGTATTTGATAGTCACTACACAGACACCGAGATACGCAATAGTCCCGCTGGTGGCCTACGGAGAGTAATGACAGTGTGGAAACGAGACAGAGCTATGTAAGTCGTCTAGTGCCATCTCATTCCCACTCTGGAATTATTCTAGCTTTAAGACGTCATGATAGGCTACCAGTACTATTTTTAATGTATGAGTTTTGATCTTTATAAGTAAATCATTATGATGTGACACAAAAAAATACGTGTGGCACTCGGGGACTGCCGCGGTGAAGCTATTGCATAACATTTTTATTATTAAAAAAAAATCGTCTACCTTATTTAAAATGTTTGTGGTGCACTACTATAATAAATATTTTTTGTTGTTGTAAGAGAATTTTAAAAGTAGGCTTTGTTGTGAAAACTCCTTTTGTAGCTGGCCGTTTAGAATCAGTAAGAAAAAGTAAATTGTCTTGATGACGGATATTTTTATGATTGTCGAAGTCTTCCGAACTGAAACGACGTTAGACGATGCGTGGTGTCAGGTATTTTCGTTAGGTTTTGAGAATTTCCTGATACGGTCGCCGCGCCGCGCCGCGCTCAGAGTCATAAAAGCTATGCAATAGCTTAAAAATGTGAAAATATGTTTTCTTCTATCACATAAAATCAAATAAAATGATCTATTACCCTTGCCCACATCACACCTGTCAGAGCACACATAAATACAATCCGTGTTGACCTCTCGTGGCATGAATAAATTATAATTTGAATATCTACGTGTTCACAGAATTCTAGCTTTAGTCATAAAACCCAATTAGTTTGCTAAACCTATATGCATATTTAATAAATTGAGTTATGAGAATAAAACATCAACCTGTACATGAATTTCATGTACAGGTTGTACCTTTTGCAAAACTTAGGAATAAGTATTGTGAACACGATAACGATGAAGCTGCGATAACGCGATATTGTGTCGTGTCGTGATGCAAGTTTTTCTAACAATTGCACGCCCTTTTAAAAAAACATTTTGACGCAACACTTTTTTGCTTAGCATTATTTTCAAGTTTAGGGTGACAGTTGATAGTACAGTCGCACAGGTTGATTTTCCGGGTTAAGCAGCGCTTGCCGCGGTTAGTCTGTGGATGGGAGACCATCTGTCATAGCGAGTTTCCTCCATGCCTCGAAAAGCACGTAAAGCTGTTGGTCCCGGCTGTCATTTGTAGAATTTAGATAGTCGTTACTATTAGTCAGAAGCCCTAAAACTCTGACAAACAGTCTTACCATGGGTTATCGTATTACAAAGTAACTGGGTTGTGGAGGTCCGGTAGGCAGTCGCTCCTTGTAAAATACTGATAACCAGCTGCATGTGGTCCGACTGGAAGCCGACCCAATATAGTTGGGAAAAGGCTAGGTAGATGATGAGTTTGACAGATGAAAGTCATTACGTGTTTATGCTTTTACATACAGAATGTCCATTTTGAAAACTACAATAAGTAACTACCCAGTTCTATAGAATCTCCTCAATAGTGTGGTGTCCATTTAACAATGGATCAATTGTGCTGATTTTCATGTTATTATTAAAATATATTTCAACAATCCGTTATCGAGAATAATAAGGGTTTCAGAGCCATTTATACAGATTTCGGGATGTTAATAAATTTCAATTTCGGTGTCATTAATTAAATGAGTTGGTAGTTAATAATATTCCACAACTATCACACAACGCCATCTAGTACCAAGCTAAGCAGAGCTTGTGTTTTTTTTTTTTTTTTTTTTTTATCGTGGTAAAATCATCAAATGAGACCTCCAACCCCGGGCAGGGCGGGAGGTACTGTCAGACTTGTACTGACTAAAATCCACGGTGTCCTTCAGTAGCCCTTTATGTTCCGGGGTCACGGTAATAGAAATAAATCCCGCGACCCCGGCAGGCTTTGGCCCTCTGAGAGGGGGCCCCGTCATTTTGCTGACAGCTCTTTGAGGCGCGCGTGGAACACGACGCGCCGTCGACCCGGGCATGGTCCATGGTCGGACAGCGAGTTGCCCTTTACTCGCTGTCCGCATGCCCGCGCCTACGGTGGCCGGAGATCGTCTTGCGACGTACGGCGCCGTGGGCGTACACCACTGCGGTTGGGGCGGAGGGAGGACGCTGTCCTCTCTCTCTCGCGGCCCGCCGCCTCCTTCACGAGCATTACTGCCTCGCAGAAGGCGGCGACCGCTTCCCACTCCGTCTCGCTCCGCAGCATGGCCGAAACCAATGCCGGGCGCGAGAGGTCTCCGCCTATCGCCGCCGTGAGGACACGTCGGTGCTCTGCCCAAGCTGGGCAGTCTTGCACCGTATGCTCTACTGTGTCCTCCGGGCGATCTTCGCAGTGGTGACACCCCGGCGTTTCCTCCTTTCCCATCAGCCACAGGTACCTCCCGAAACTTCCGTGTCCGGTGAGGACCTGCGTCATGCGATAGGTCAGGACGCCGTGACGTCTCTCCAGCCACTCCTCAAAGAGGGGTCTTACCGCCGCGATTGCGGCGTGCCCGGCCGTCGGTTGCGACAGTCGTCCAATCCATACTACCCTGAGCTCGCGCCGGAGCTCTTCCCGCCACGCCTCGACTTCTCGAGGCAGCGGGGTCTCGCCCCGGCGCTGCGCCTCCACACGCCACTCATAGACGTGCTGGAGGGCAGTCGCCTCCAGATCCCAGGGTAGTAATCCGGCAAGCAGGAAACATTATAGGCTGATGATCATGAGCTTTTGAGTCTGGAACTATGATCGGTTGATGTTAATACGGTCGCCGCCAATATTTCCCATACTTAAATAAAACTGCCGAAATTTCTCTCCATGTAAAATACTGATATCCAGCTGAATCTGGTTTGACTATAAGCCGATCCCAATATAGTTGGGAAAAGGCTAGGCAGATGATGACTTAAATAAAACTGCCGAAATATAGTTGTACCATTACCTATATGTGCTTTAGAGATAACAGGCGTGATGTTATGTTATCTTATTATTGTCAATAGAAGATCTATACATTAAAGTTATAACACTTCAATGAACGCCGTTGTTCCATTCTGAACCTTATCTACAGAGAATTAAGATACTAAAGAGAGACTATAACAAGAAATCTCATAGAAAAACAGTGATTTCATGTCTCAGTGGTGCCATAAAATGAAATGACATAACCGGTAAGTTTGACAAAACAGTTTTACCGACTCTTATCGTTATTCTTGTTAGAATATTGAGATATTTTTAGCTTTTGTCTTGTCTATTATGATCATCTACTTTTTTCTATGCTGGGTCAAAGAATACGTCCACATCGCTGTCAACGGGTACAGTGCCCATAACGCTGGCAGCATTGCCAGTATTGCCACGTTGTGTGGCAATGCTGATTCGTTGGCCAACCCTCTGGTCATGAATGTTTTTTTTTTGTTCATATTATTACCAGTAAGTTTCTATTTATAGTTTGTATTTAATTTTAGTATTCTTGCCAATTGTTAATAAATAGAGTACTATAGGTTCGACGGCATTCTCCCAACACTATGTTGGGGTCAACTGCCAATGTAACCGATTGCAGATGCATGTCATTCCACGTAACATACATGAAACGATGGAGCTGTCTGTCTTCCACAGCCCAGTTCATTCAGTGACGTTTTTTTTACACTTTTTTTATTTTTACTATACTTCGCTGTTAACTGTTTCATTCACCTTGCCATTCCATTTTTTTGTTTTTTTTATTGTGCATGCCATTTGTATGTCATGGCTAAATAGTAAACAGATGCAAAGATCGATCTTCAAAGTTAAAATTGGCCAAAGTTAGTCTGTGAATGGGTGACGATGGTCACTCATGATAGATGTATCATAAGCAAGTTTCCTCCATCCCTACGAAAAACGTTTGGTTCCGGCTGTCGTCTATTAATACTCGTATTTTACAGCCATTACTGTTAGCCCTTTCGTACACTAGGCGATGCAAGTCTCCAATACCTTACGACTTTGGTCGATCCATTGACACGTGACTGTGTAAGAACCTCCAGGATTTTTATTGCAATAGTGACCTGGATACCAAAGTCGTAAGGTTTCGGAGACTTACGTCGCCTAGTGTACGAAGGGGCTAGCCTAGCAGTATATTGACTGTTAAATATTAGCAGATGACAGCCGAGACTAACCATTTCTCGTTCCTAGGGACCCATAGACCGATCAACCTCGGCAAGCGGAGCTTAACCTTGAAGATTGACCTGTACATTTGTCTATTGTCAGCCTGAAAATTTGACAACCAGTCTTACCAAATGGTATTGTATTATCCAGTTACTAGATTGTGGAAGTCAGATAGACAATCCCATTTTTTTTTCTTTTTTTATGTGATATGGGTTTACTCTTGACCTGAGTCTAAGTCAGGAATGACTAAGAAAAGGTCGACGATGGAGCAAGCTTACCCAGAAGAAGCCTGATCACTCTAACTTTGAAGATATTAGGGTTGTATGCGTTCGGAAACACAGACGCAGGCAAAGAGTTCAACTCCTTCGCTGTCCTCTTTATGAAAGACGTTTGGAAACGTGAAAAACACTGATATTTAGCTACAGCCAATAACCGATGATCTAAAGAAGGTGGTTGGCAGTGACTGGATGTAAAAAGCAGGAGATCGTGCGCTGTGGCGCTCCCTGGGAGAGGCCTATGTCCAGCAGTGGACTGCAATAAGCTGAAATGATTATGATAATGAACAAGCCTGGAAGTCGATCAAAATATGGTTTAGAAAAGGCGGCAGATCAGTCCTAATTTATAGCCTTTTTCTTCCTCTATAACTAGATCCAAACATACCTACTTATATCGTATCTCTAACTACGTGGTAACAAAGTATTGTAACACTCTGTATGTTAACCTGATCATGTTGTTAAGTAGACAATTAGTATTCACATGTCGTTTTCTTCTCCCCCTTTCATATGTAACTTTTCCAGAAAAGTGTATTGAACGTACTCTTAGAATAATTGAGTACAGTTAGAAAGAATTGGAATTGCTATTTAGTCTGTGGAATAGCAATTTCTATGTGTGTAAGTAGGTAGGTAGGTAGTTAATATTTCCTTATTTTTTTTTTAAATTTAAAAACAATGAAAATAATAGTTAAGGTTGTTTATGAACCTACATTTTTAGACACTTTTTTAAACTATCCCGGTTTGCTTCATAACTTAAAATGTCACTTACGGGATATCTTCCGTGATTATTTATTTGTTTGAGTTCCCGATATTTAGAGGCTGTTGCAAGCGTCATGATCGCGGGATGACGAACAAATAAATAATCACGGAAGATATCCCGTGAGTGACATTTTAAGTTACATTTTTAGAACCTAGATTAGCAAGAATATTTTTTTTTTTTTAGTATGTATGTATACGATATGGCTCTTAAAATGCTCAAGTTAGTTCAGTCTCACTGAAGTTCGTTTTAATCTTTTAGTACCTTTTCAAAGATAAAATTTCTATACACAAACTTTTTGTGCATCATTGATCTGAATGATGTAACGTAAAACCCATTTTTTTTCCACAAAATAAAAAAAAAGTAATATAATAATGCAACGTATTGCACCGACTCTTTCTAAAAACGTTGTATCGTTTTAACCTCACATAGCTTACAATAAAATAACCTTAAAACATAAGGCACAAAAGTTCAAAATCACCAGTTCCATAGAAAATTACCAAAAAGGTTTATATTCTTTCTTAAAATTTGTCGCACATGTTTTCAATTTTCCTTGGTCGCGCTAAAACCGTCCAAAACCATTTAGATTACGTGTTTCTGAAAGGTTAATGCGATTACCCTGGACGGGCAATAGCCTTGATCACTAATAGACATTTTCTTTTAGCATACCTTTTTGGGTTAAAACGGCTCTTTTTACCGTTTTTCTACCGACCACGTATGTAAATCGGATAGTCTAATGAGGGCCGTGTCTGTATTTGCTTTGTATACTGCTCGGATTTCGGTTGGATGTAGACTAGTAGAAGTTCGGGCTAACGATGATAAAAAATAGGGTAAAAAACATTGATATATTTTCGTAAGGGATAAAAGAAAAAAATGTAGATTTGTACTTACTGCTCTTTCCATATAAATGTTATGTCACCTTATTCCAAAAGCAAATTCTATATCTACATGTTGTGATAAAAATATTTTATTCTAATAACACTGTAACAATAACTTTTTCAATAAACCAAGATCGTTATTTTCGTTTCACTGAACCAAATAACTTCGAAGATAAAACGCTACATAAAAGAGATCGAGCTAAATTATATAAACAACAAAACAAGCCAAGCTAACTACGTCGGTATCATGTAAAAACCTGTAAACATGCCACTATGTATACACTTTCATTGAATCCTGTGCATCGCATTAAAATCTCAAAATCTTACCACAGACGGCAAACGTACTACATTATTTTTTTTAGTTGCCATCAAGGCAGCATTAATTTTTTAAATTGGCAATTTTTAACACTGTCACATAATTAAAAAAAGAAACACGCGCGTATTTTTGACGTTTCTTTTTTTGAATTTTATTTCTTTGTTGACACTAGGGTTGGCACTTATTTGTTTTTGGCTGTAATTGTTTTGTTTGTTCGCTCGAGTTTTTATGTTGTCCGCGTTGTTTTCGTGTTGTTTTTGTAGGAGCGTGCGCGGTCGTGACGGAACAACCGCCCGTGTCGTCGCCGACGTTAGACTGAGTTGCGACCACCTATAAACTGTACAGACGAGCGCTGAAGTGATTTATCTTTTCATGTTTTAATTAGCAACCGAGTTTTGTCAAGCATTGAGTGTAGGCATTTGAACTTTTTAGCTTTGTGTTCAATGGGTTTCGTTACTTTTGTGACGGTTTCTTTAGAGTAATTTCAAGATGAAAGCGAAAATACTGAAATCGAATAAATAACAATTATTTTCCAATGTTGAAATGTTTTTATTATGATAATTACCTCCTTTCAAACATTTGTGCGAAAAAGTCAAGAGTATTATGGTGTTGGAACAACTAATAAAACCACAAAAGAAAACGATGGAAACTTTTATTTGTTATAATCGTAACATTTTCCACGTCAATAGTTTTACATAAACACGACCTTTTCTTCCCATTGTATTGCTGTCTATGGCATGCATGATGATTTAATGCTTAAATATTGAACGTGGGTAATAGTCCTTTTATCCAATAGATGAAGTTTTAGGGTTCCTGCTGTCGACTCCACTCATTGTCTATGGATAAAAGCGGTCTGGAATGTAATCGACAATAATATATTAAGATGTCGCCTCCCTAATGTTAATCCGAATTGTCCCGAAGAGTTCCGACATTACACGAAGTCGAAATATCCTTGGTGTTATGACTATTGGTGTAAGATATGTAGGACTTATTGAAGGTCGTAGTGGTACTTAATACGGTGCTTAGTAGACGGGAATTGAGTGTGGAGTTTCTTATTTATGAATTGTAAATTCTATCAATTCAGAACTTTTATAGTACTTTGAAGTTTTTGTATCAGCTTGAACTGCTTCCATTGCTTTGAATTTTAAAGGAAGCGGCTGCGAAGCTGGAAGTGCATGTCTGAGTTTGAACCTACGAACTTACTACTAGTAAGACGGGGTAACCACTAGGTCACTACTTTTTCTCTCTGTGATCTGTATACAACTTGAAGAAAAGCCAAGCCTGACGGCTCTCGAATGCAAAGGGAAACCAATGGAAATGGATGGATTTTTAGTCTGTACGAGGTTGACACCAGTCCTTTCCGCTCTTCACAGGGCGTTAAAATGCACTTGATGACTCCAAAATTCATTTGATTAAAGCAAGTGATATTTTGGTCAACCTTTTTATTTGTTGCGGTTAAATTATCAAATTACTCCCATTCTAGGTAGAGTTGAAGAGACTGTCAGACTTTTATAGATTAAAACTACCTCTTTTCTTAACGTTGCCTTTTGCGTTCCCATACGACGGTGTCCTTTCAAAACAATCCCACGACCCCGTCAGAAGACGGTTCCGATTACACGACAGCATTTTGGTCAACCCTAAAAAAGACATAAAAGAATAAACCCGAAGTGCCAGCAATCAATAGACCAAGGGTTTATTTCCCGTGAGCACCATAAAAGGCGAGAGAATGACCGGAGATCTCTTGTGTGTTGTATCAACTACCTTAGACTATGTCGGGGTGACTATGTCAGCATTATAGTAAAATTGAGAGGGTTAGGTATTTTAATTGTACAGGTATTTAATTCTGGTTCAGTGTTTGAGCGATCGAGCGTTGCGCAGCGAGAAGCAGGTTCGATTTCCGCATAGAAATAAATATTTGTATGACTTACAAGTAGTTGTTTCGGGTCTTGTGTCTACTTTGTGTGTGTGTGTGTGTGTTCCTATGTATGAAAACCGACCTGTGATACAGGAGAGGGGAAAAAGTAAAAAAAAATCGTCTCACTAATGCTAACTACTAACTTTACTGTCGACGATCTACAAAATGATAGCCGCCCAACTTTACGTGCTTTGCGAAGCACGGAAAAAACTCGCAATGATAAATGGTCACCCATCCACAAACCACCCTCGACAAGGAATATGAACCTGTGCGGGTGTTATTATTTAGCCACAAGCTAATACATAGTGAAACCAAATAATTAAGAAATATATAACAAGATTTCCGATAAACAATTTACGAATTCCGATTGCCTTTTCATTATAACTTAATATTATTGACACAGTTCCAAGTAAATAATTTTCTTCCATCTTGGTACATACAGCCAAAGAGTTTAGTGTTCAGGCAGCAATTTCAAACAGTTTTACTGAACCTACTTATGCATGCTTTATGCTGTATGTATGTACTTTTTGAATGTGTGCTACACACAGTTAAAGAGCTTAGTATGCAGCCACATCTGTATTAATAATATTATTAAGCTGAAGAGTCCGTTTGTTTGGTTGAACGCGCTGATCTCAGAAATAAATGTAACGAATTTAAAGTTTTTTTTAATGTTGGACGGTCCTTTTATCTAATGTTAAAAACAGCTATGCAACTTCACGTTTTGGCCAAAAACAGCCGAGCAGCGGGTGAAAGAGGGGGGGGGGGAATAATTATTTAAATCATGAAACACGAACAATCTTTACAATCGTACACCACAAAAAGATAAACCTCTGCTGAACGCTTGTTTAAAAAACGTGTTACTGCAAAACGACTCTTTTATCAACGACAAATGCCGTTTTAAAGTTGGCTGTGTTTTTAACCACCGACGGAAAAAGAGGGGTGTTATAAGTTTGACGTGTCTGTCTGTCTGTCTGTCTGTGGCATCATAGAGCCCGAACGGATGAAGCGATTTCAATTTAGTTTTTTTGTATGAAAGGTGACTTATCTGCGAGTGTTCTTAGACATGTTTGATGAAAATCGGTTGAGCCGTTTAGAAGTTATGGGGGTGAAAGCGGGGAAAGGTAACCGAGGGTCTGCAAATTTACTCGAGTTGGGCATCAAATGAAAGCGTACTGAAAGGGAATATTGATGACTTAATCAGGAGTACTCTTAGCAACATAAAATGATAGAAGAATGTACCTATAAAAAGTATAAAATAAAAATTAAATTAAAAATTTAAAAAAAGTAAAAAATAATAAAAATACGTCGCGTTGCAAAAAAACAGGAGATGATAAATAATTTGGAGCAGTCCCCCAACGCGACGTATTTTTATTATTTTTTACTTTTTAAAGGGAACTTAGTTTTAGTTGAAGATCAGATTTTAACAGATGATTTAATGTGTAGTAGTAAGACGGAAAATGTTTAAAACTTGATACCTGTATACATAACTATTTCCCTGACTGTACCTCTCGAGCGTCGCCTGTAATTTCACGAAACGCCTACGTTCTAATATTTCTTACCTCTGTTTATTTGTTTGTTTATTAATAAATAACTTAGTTTGATAGCAATCAGTGATGTTTAGTTAGGGCACGTGTTCGGTTTGTATGATTTTATTTCTTATTTGTTGTCCGTCACACCAATATTGATAATATTTTTTTCTTCATAAACCCACTAAGTACGAAAACGACTCGTGTATAATGGATTCCGAATGATTCTGCAATAATTTTCTTTCAAACTATAAAAAATACTACCCCGCTTTAGGAATAACTTCTGTATCGTGGCGCGCTAACATATAAAGTTACGTACATAATATAAACAGCCACAACCGGAACAACCATTTGTAGATCATACAAAATTTGTTTCGGGAATCGAATCCGCGTCATGCAGCGCAGTAGACATTCGCTGAACTATTGTGCCAGCAATGCCGTCTAATTACTAATAAATATTTCTGAAAGGTTTTCCTAATAACTAATGGCAAAGAACACTGTTAACTGTACTTTTTTATTTTTTTTTTAGTTTCAGTAATTTTGTAGATTGAAATTGGGTCATTGGAGGAAAGAAGAGATACGTATTTCAGTATTTCATCAAATTTTTTGACTAACTTCAAAACCATTTTCACTGCTTGCAAAATGTTACTTGTCTTTGTATTGGAAAAACCTCAGTTCCAAATCAAGGGCAAAACAAACACCGTAGCTTGGAAGCAATAGGTACTATTACGAAATAGGTCTTATCTCAAAATAGAAAAGAATATTTGTCGAGAAAATTGCTTTTGAATTGTTTGTGACTACAACTGACACAATGCGTACCTATGTCAGTGAGATAAATTCTCATCTTTATGGCACTAGTTGACGTCAACGGCTTCGCCCGCTACAACTCGAAAATTTATAATAATAATTTTCCACAACTATCACACAACGCCATTTAGTCTCAAGCTAAGCAGAGCTTGAACCGCAGTGGTGTACGCCCACGGCGCGGGCATGCGGACAGCGAGTAAAGGGCAACTCGCTGTCCGACCATGGACCATGCCCGGGTCGACGGCGCGTCGTGTTCCACACGCGCCTCAAAGGGCTGTCAGCAAAATGACGGGGCCCCCTCTCAGAGGGCCAAAGCCTGCCGGAGTCGCGGGACTTATTTCTATTACCGTGACCCCGGAACATAAAGGGCTACTGAAGGACACCGTGGATTTTAGTCAGTACAAGTATGGCAGTACCTCCCGCCCTGTCCGGGGTTGGAGGTCTCATTTTATGATTTTACCACGCTAAAAAAAATATAATAAAAAAAAAAGCTAAGCAGAGCTTATGTTATGGGTACTAGACACCTGATTAACATACTTATATATTTCTACATACATACATATTATAGAAAAATTACACCCAGCCAGACACAGAACAAAACGATCATGCTCATCACACAAACATTTGTGCTGGATGGGAATCGAACCCACGAACCTCAGTATAGCAATCAGGATCACTAACCACTAGACCAACAGGCCTTCAAATTATCCAATGAATAGATAAAATCGGGATAAAAACTATCCTTTGTAAACTTTCTGTGTACCCAATTTCATACATAATCAGATCTGTATTTTTTTTAAGGATAACAAAAAACTTTCGTGTTCATAATATTAGTAGGTGTTGTAAGCAAGATAAGATAGTAAGATTTGTCGACTTACCAAGTTTTCATCCAACTTAGAGCCTATGTGGACTACGTTTAATAAACGCGCCGTTGACGCGCGTTTTTAGCGATACAGACGCGATAAAAAAGCGCGTTTGACACTTTGTGTCGCGACAAAAAACTACTCTGTTTGACAAAAACGCGCCGTCAACGGCGCGTTTAATAAACGTGGTATGCATAGGCTATTAGCCGTGCGGCTTACCGTGCGGTGATAATCGACCGTTTTAATGACAATAGATGCGATTGGTGACTAGTCGCACGGTTAGCCGCGTGGCTGTTCACGATTCAAATTAGTCCTTATAAATGCTCCATCAAAACTTATACCTGCACGACACTGGCAGAATAGCCATTATCGACACAAAATACCCAAAAAAAAAAGAAAATGAAAACCTAATTATAATTGGTGTCACCGGCCAGCACGTAATGTTCGGTCGTTTCAAAGAGATTTTATCGTTCCCTATGTGTCGTAGAAGATTTATGAATAGAATACGTTAGCCTCCTTGGACCATTCCAAGAAAAATAAAAAGAATTGATTGTTACAATAATAATGTCAATTCGTTGACCTAGTAGAGATGTAGAGACACCAGCATATAAAACTACCTAAATCTTTAACCTTTCGTTAATGGATTTTCAACCTTATCACAATAGTGAAAGGTTTCGATTGGTAAAATTTACAGATTTGGATAGATTGACTTGCTGGCGTCTATACTTAGGTATTTGACTTTTAAGATATGTTGTTATTGAGTTCAATTACCACTCGAAAAAAACATTGTATTGTTGTTAGTTTGGTGAAATAAAACTAAGATCTTTTTTGCGACCCAAAATAAATGTAGGATTATTAGAGAAACAGTTTGAGTTTCATTATTTTGAAAACAACGATATGACTTTATTCATAAAATCCCACTATCTACTATGTGAAAATCGTTTAGCCTGCCGGGATCGCGGTACTAACAAATTACTGTGACTCCGGAACGTAAAGGGCTATAGAAGGATCCCGTGGATTTTTGCAGTACGAGTCTGACAATCCCTCCCGCTTTGCTCTGGGTGGGAGGACCCATTCGATGATCGACCTTCATTATGGTCAACTATTACTTGAAAATTTGTTAATCAAAAACAAAAATGTTTGTGCAAATTAATTCTGAGTTACATAAATAAGTAATCAATTATATTATACGTCTTACTGTCGTTGTAATATTGTTTATTTATATGTATATTTATATGTTTTTTTTTTAAATATATTTATATGACCAATATGACCAAACATAGGTGTTCTAAAAACGTCCATGACGTCACAAATAACGCTATTTTTTTGTTCTTATCATGGTCGCAACGTATAAACAAAAAACTATGCTTGTTACCTACCTCAACAAAAACATTGGTTTACCTTGTTAAAAAATTTCCAATTTTTTACTGTCACACTTTTCCGTTCACCTGTACGGCAAATTGTCATTGAAAAATTGCGGGTACACTCGTTAACAAAATTAATATGCCTGATCAAATTGCTGATTGACTTATAATGTGTCGGATAACAAAGGGTGATGTATCGGAGTTTGTTTATTGCCTTAGTAAATTGATTTCTGTTACGTAGGTGGGAAAAGGTAATTTAGCGTGAATCTGATTCGGTTAGAGGAGGTCGTGGCGAAATAATGACATGCTCGGGTCAAACAAATGTGTTATTATGATCTACAAGCAGTTTTTCCGAGTCTGGGCACTTAAAGTGAGTATATTAACGATTGGTGCAGTGGCTGAGCGATTGGACTGTTGCGCTGCGTGTCGCTGGTTCGATTCCCGCACAGAGCAAATATCTGTATGATCTACAAGTAGTTGTTCAGGGTTTGGCGAGTGTATGTGAGTTTATATGTTTGTCAACGCACACACGTCTCAGGACAATTTTCCAGTGTTATAATTTTGTCCATTCATCTAAACTATACTATACTTTTTGTTAGCTTTAATATAGCACTAGCTGTTGCCAGCGGCTTCGCCTGCTATCATTATCATCATCTCAGCTATAGGACGTCCACTGGTGAACATATATACCCCTTTAGATTTCAACGTATACCGGTTGGAAGCGACCTGCATCCAGCGTCTTCCGGTGACCTTTATAAGGTCGTCTGTCCACCTTGTTGGTGGAAGTCCTACGCTGCGCTTGCTAGTCTGCTTCACCTGCTACTACACCAAAATTGTAAAACGGAAACAAACAATTGGAATAAAAACTATACTATGTGTTAATCCAGGTTTAGATTGTGTATTTACTGTCAGAAGCTACAAAGTTTGACAACCAGTCTTATCATGGGGTATTGTATTACCCAGGTACTGAGTTGTCAAGGTCAGTACCCTTAGTACGAGTTTTCAGTATTTGAGACGTAAAGTAAACTGGAACTTCCTTCTTCGCACACCAGAGGCGCTGTTTCATTTTTTCATACAAGAAACACTGTAAAATACTGGAAGAAAAAGAGTGAAAACTCGTGCTAAGGGTACCTACTGAGCCCACCCCACGTTTACCTACGCGAGGAAGAAGATAATTAAAACCAGGAACAAAATTGCTATTTCATTGTTTACTAAGTTCCCTGAAGCATCTGTATACGTCAGGTCTCCCCAATTAAATCAAACCTCTTAACGTGCACCATTTTTCAGCGACTTTGTTTTCAAGGCTCTATTACAAAAAGGAAGCCTTCACAAAATCCTGAACAATCTCTAGAGCCTACTCGATTTTCGGGTTTATTAAGGACGACAGTTTCTCTCGTCCCTTTGTGTTGTAAGCTTATGTATTGGTGTAAGTTCCCCTTCGTATTCTATACATTTATAATAACCTAGCTTCGGCGTGCGATTTCTCTTTCGTTCTGTTATAAAAAACTTTTTTAAAAAAAGGGAACCGACTTCAAAACCAAACACAAAAAACCGTTAAATAACTTTTCTTTCGGAAGTCGGTGGCTTTGTTTTTTATTTCATTGACTATGGCCACCGACTTCCGAAAGAAAAGTTATTTAACGGTTTTTTGTGTTTGGTTTTGAAGTCGGTTCCCTTTTTTTAAAAAAGTTTTTTATTTTTCCCTTTTTAGTTTAAATATTCAACAAAAATCTTCATAAAATCCGCGCCTTTGAAAATCTACAATCCTAGTAAGCAACAAAAACGAATCCATGTGGGCAACTTCACGAGTTATCTATTATTGTTATATACTCAAACCTTCTCCAGAATGTAACAAACACTTTTCTAAAAAAACCGCATCAAAATCGGTTCAGCCAAACGCGAGATAATCGCGGACAAACATACATACATACATACATACATACATACATACATACATACATACATACATACATACATACATACATACATACATACAGGTCGAACTGAGAACCTACTTTTTTTTTTGAAGTCGGTTAATAAAATCAATTAATTGGTAAATTACCTATAAGTTAAAAACTTATTCCACGCATTCTTACATTTTTAACATATATTTTGGCGCTAACATTAAGTATTTTAGCGCCAAAATATATGTTAAAAATGTAAGAATGCGTGGTCTTCCTATATAATATATATAATATTCCACAACTATAACACAACGCCATCTAGTCCCAAACTAAGCAGAGCTTGTGTAATGGGTGCTAGACAACTGGTGAACATACTTATATATTTCTAAATAGATAAATTACACCCAGACACAGAACAAATGATCGTGCTCATCACACAAACATTTGTCCTGGGTGGGAATCGATCCCACGACCTCCGGCATCGCAGTCAGGGTACTAACCGCTGGACCAACAGGCCTCTGAATCAGGCCTATAAGTCTTATCTATGTCTATTATCAAACTTAATTGATAATTACGCTGCTTTAACGTTTCCGTTGAATTATTCTTAGTTACAACGATAACTTCACAAAATTGATTCAGCTATTTAGGCGTGAAAACATAACAGATAGACGGAGTTACTTTTGTGTTTATAAAAGCATAGCTAAGCGTCAGAATAACTCATGCTGAAAAGCTAAGGCTATTTTCGTATTACTGTAAAAAATCTCATCAGTCTATAATGTTATTGCCCACTGGTGGGACATGGTCCTCCTCTCAGTGAGAGGGAGTGGACTGTAGTCCACCACGAGGGCAAAGTGCGGATCGGTAGATGTGGCATGTGTTCGAAATTTACGTTCTGGGTTCTACAGCTTTTTTTACTATTTAATTTTTTATGTATGCCAAATACAAATAAAGTTATAACAGCAATGTGGAATTCCATCACATACCCGATTTACGAGGAGAAAGTCTTCCTCAATTTTAATGTACGTATTTTATGTCTTACCTGATAAGATAAGAAATGACATGGCGTAAGAATTTTATGTATAAGAACGGAGGTGTTATGTGTACGTCCATCTCATATAAGGTTATTTGTAAAATTTCAGGTATTTCATAAATTGTCAACGGAAAAACATTCGATTATTTTCCAGACTGTTCAAGGTCTTTAGCCAAAAGACTGTCGACAATCATTATCGCTCAGCAGTCACCAATACATTTTATTTAAGAGATCTATAAATTTAAAAATAAAATTTTAGTTCGTTACTATGACGCAAGACGTAGTTAGAAACATCCTTGTCTCATAGAAAATGGGGACGGAATGATCTTTTAGGTCGGATATATTCAGTGGACCACTTTTGTAAGACGACTAAAAAGTCACGGTGTATAGCTAAGATAGATTTGGGAGTGAAGAACTTCGATATTACATAACTTCAGCAAAGTTCTTTTGAGAAATGCTCCAAAATCAATATAACATGACATAATGACATTCCAGTTCCTGGTATTTCATTAATTGCATCTCAATATTCGATAGCTTCTATTTCAACTGTACTAGGAAGTCAGAACTATGCTGTTCACGTTTTAGTGGAAATACGTATTAATATCCCAAATATTCCAGATATTTGAATTTGGTAGAAATTGTATCAAAATTATTTTTTTTACTCAGAATCATTTATGTCGTGTTTATTTTGAATAATTATTTGCATATGTTGTAGTTTTTGCTATTAACAGATATTGGAAAATGCTTTACAAAGACTATTTAATACTGTTGCATACAAAATTGCAGTTTTTTTTTTAGCAATGTATGTATTTTGTGTTATTATTTTCACAAAAAAAAATATAAATGGCTTCTGAGTTAAGCAGTAATGTTGCGAAAGATTCATTTGGGTCGGCCTCCGACCTCGTAGTCTGAAAAATCGCGAAATCTCGAAGTTTGATAATTTTATGAACCGACAAAAGGAAATATTTTTTTCTAACGTTGCCCCACACTACGAGTTTTTCTATTTTTTCTATGTATCGTGGGTGCGTTTACAACCATAGAAAACCTAATGCACAAACACTCAGACTCAGAACGAAACTACGTGCAGATCATACAAATATTTGGTACGTGCTGGGATCGAATCCGCGATACGCTACGCAGCATTCAATCACTCACCCACTGATCCAACCATGTCCTCAATTACTTTGACAGTTTCACATCAGCTTAAAAATAGAGAATCAATTTCAGTGAAGTCATTGTATACCGTGACCCCGGAACATAGGGGGCTATTGAAGAGAACCGTGGATTTAAGTCAGTACAAGTCTGACAGTCCCTCCCGCCCTGCCCGGGGTGGGAGGACTCATTTAATGATTTTACCACGTAAAAGAAGTGACGTCCTTGTATAGGTAAAAAAATAAAGAGAAGAACGTACAAAATGTCTGTATGTAAGGTAGTTTACTTATTAAAGATCCATAAATTCAGGTAAGCTTGTACAAAGAAGCGTAAGTCGTTCATCAATCATGTTGTATGTTGACATAGGCAGGCTGTAGTCTTTTCATCTGGCTAATGTTAATAATGCCTTTAAGGCACTATGAATAATGCGAAGAAACACTTTACTGGCTGACGTCATTGTTAGCGTGTGTGATTTATGGAAATCAGTGAAGAAAAGCGGTTTTTATATTATTCAGGAACTCTACAGTCCGAAGAAATTAAAAAAAGGTAGTTTTTTCCTTGTTAAGAATAAACTATATTTAAAGTAATAATATAATGCAAGTTACAAAAAGATTAAACTCTCAAAGGGCGTCTTTTTAATCGGCGTTGATTGATGTCAACGGAAAAAGTGCTTGGAAGATTGGCAACATTGCCACGGCGCACTTATTGACATCTTTTTTAAATCAACGAAAATTTTAATAAATTGCAATCTTTACACAATTATATGTAAGTATTAAAATATACAAATTTATTATTTTTTACATTTTCAAAACCTTTCTTGAAAAATTAACTGGTAGGTATCAACCTAATTTCATGCATACATAAATTACGAACTTACTTTTCAATTATTTATTAGCTAGCTAACAGATAACCTACTATCTAAACCATATGTTCTTGAGAGAGTTACTAATGTAACAAAAGTGACAATTAATAAATAGTTACTAAATATTAATTTAAAATAGGTGTTGATGTATGGATGAAATATGAACTGAAATTTTTTATTTTTGTTAACGTGAAATTTTAACAAACGTCTGCTAGATACCCAATGAACTTTGGGCCAAAATAACCACTATATGGAGCCGTGATATATCCAGACATAGTTTACATTGGCCCTGGATCGAAATTGGAAGTTATTTTTATTATAAACACTCAAACTTTGAATAACTACCAGTAGAACATAGAAATAATTTTTAGAGTGGAATTCGAACACACGACACACCTCAATCTCTGCGTCAGTCATGCTAACGATCAGAATCCCTAGGACGAGTTTTCACTATTTTACTTTTTTCAGTACTTACAGCGTTTTATGTATGATAAAATGGAACAGCGCCTCTGGTGTGCGAAGAAGGAACTATTTTTTTCCTTGAAAATTGTCAATTTGAAATTGTCAAAGTTCCAGTTTACTTTACGTCTGAAATACTGAAAACTCGTGCTAAGGGCACTGGTGACACTGGCTGGGTTATCTACTGACAAAAACGGTTTAAAATAAAACGAAATTAGTTAAATAAATAAACCGATCACATTATATACACACTCAATATAGAAACTCATTGGTTAGAACCTGATATGCTCTTGACTCCACTCCCTGTAATTGAGTTTTCATTTGATCGCCCCAGCTGTGCGGCCATTTTGAATTCAATATTATTATTCTAAATTGGAATGGAAGTAGTATGTAACTAATAAAAATATGCGGTGCAATTTCCTTATTACGGTATGGCACTATTTTATTATTATAATAGAATGGATATGTATTAGATTAGCTTAATGGAGAACACGTTTGGAATCCGAAAAATATTTTACCTAATTATAGAGTATTTTTTTTTCAAAGTTACAACTGTCATAATGTGTTGCCAACGCATGACTAACAGGTTTAAAAAAATCTATAATGGATGATAAATCATTTTGGTAATTTTTAATTAACTAAAGAATAGTATTTTATTTATTTTCGTTACTAAAATATGTTGATAAACATGTAGTATGTCTTATGTTAGGCAAATAATGGTCTAGTTTGTTGATCCGAACAAAATAATGCCTAACACGTGCTTAGATCAGACGGCGCCGGTGCCACAACAAAAATAAAAACAAAATACTAGACGGCCGATAGACTATAAAAAAGTCTAAACAACTAACTAACCTTGTTTCTTATATTTACGAGTACTAGCAAGTTCTATTGTATAGAAGTTTAGTACCACAAAATTAATTACTTTTCAAAGTGCTACAGCGCTACGGTCTGCTACGCCGTAGCGTTTCTCGTAGACATTGTGCTACGTAAAGAATTAAAAGTTGTGTGCAGTTGAAACTAACATAAGACTTCGTTTGTTATCCTCAACGGGTTGAGCAGAGGTGAAGCTTCGTAAAGTACATCCAGATTTCAGTTAAATATCAGTTTCATACCAAAAGCATTTTTTAAATGATTGTAGTATCATTATGTTATTGTGGACAGGGCTGTTGGTTTAGTTTGGTTAGTGAGGCGTGAGTTCGATTCCCACCCAGGACAAATGTTTGTGAGATGAGCACGATCATTTGTTCCGTATCTAGGTGTAATTTATCTATAATATTTATGTATTTAGAAATATTATGTATGATTATCAGTTGTCTAGTATCCATAACACAAGCTATGCTTAGCTAGGGACTAGATGGCGTTGTGTGATAGTTGTGGAATATTATATATTTCTTTATTCATTTTTTGCTCTTATCGATTACATTTTTTAATATTTTTACAAAAAAATAATTAAAATATAAAAAAATAGAAATCCACCAGTACCGGGAACAGGGTCCGGGTCACAGGCGGTCAGGGCTCTTGAGACAGGAACCTCCTCACAATACGAGCCGTATTAAGGAGTACTGCCTTCTCAATCTGGTTCATGATCCATCTACCCAACGAGAACCTCGACAGGTGTTCGTCGAGGCTCTTGGCCATCAAGCCATTGGCCGTTACAACAATCGGCACAATGATAGCCGAGCTCACATTCCACATGTCGACAATTAGAATTATTATTATTATGTATACTTTTTAGAGATAAAGAAGCAGCTCCATCGAGACTTGGCTATTTTTTTTACAGAATGTTTTTGGTGGGTATTACTGTACCAAACCACATTTATTAGAGTACCGTCGTATTCCGAACAGGCAAAGTTCTCGATAGTTCCCGAATAGTTTGGCTACCAACACTCAATCGGCAACTTTGCCTCTATTCGAATTAGTTCGCCAAAGAATAATTAATTTATGAGATTTATTGAGACTTGGGTTTAGATATGAATGGATTACTCTAATTATGGGTATTTGTTACATTTTATCAGTGTTATTTTCCAGTTGTGATGGGTCGAAGGTTTAGTACCTTGCTTCTCATGCATGGTTACGAGTTCAAAACCAGGCAAGTATCAATGTGTCTTTTACAATATATTTGTACCTACTTTTCTAAGTTGACATCGGTTAGAGAGAAAAACCTGAGGAAACCCAGACTTCATCATCATCTCAGCCATAGGACGTCCACTGCTGAACATAGGCCTGGACTTTTGATCGCCACAAGTACCGGTTGGAAGCGACCTGCATCCAGCGTCTTCCGGCGACCTTCATAAGGTCGTCTGTCCACCTTGTTGGTTGACGTCCTACGCTGCGCTTGCTAGTCCGTGGTCTCTACTCTAGCACTTTTCGACCCCATCTGCCATCCGCTCTGCGAGCAATATGGACTTAACCCAGACTTACTTAAATTGAAATATACAAGATTTAAGTCCAAAGCCATTTCATATGCATGTGGTGTTTCCAGATGCGGCTTAATTAATTCTGATATCACAGGTTGGCAACATACAAGAAAAAAAGTGATATTGCGGCAGAAAAGGTGATTTTGTGGATATGAAATCCACGGTGTTTCTTCAAAAGCGATTTACGTGCATGATGACTTTTTTATGCGAGATGGGTTTGCTCTTGGCCTTAGTTCAGGTCAGGTCTGACTAAGAGAAGGTCAACGATGGAGCGAGCTTACCCAGAAGAAGCCTGTTCACTCTAACTTTGAAGAGATTAGGGTTGTATGCGTTCGAAAATACAGACGCAAGCAGAGAGTTCCACTCCTTCGGTGTCCGCATTACAAAAGACTTTCCAACACATGTATGTCGAAGGATAGGTCCATGGAGCAGACGAGTCCTGGAGTGTAGACCACATACCAGCAAGCTTAGTGTGGGACACCCCGTGCTAGATGAACAGACGAGCTTAAGAAAGTGATTCGGACAGACCGTTACTAAGGAAAGAAGTGGACAGCGTGTTGTGGCGCAGTCTGGAAGAGGCCCATGTCCAACAGTGGGCTGAGATAGACTTAGTTTATTGAATATAAAGTCTCAGTCTTCATTTTCACAAAATATCTTTGCCTTCTCTCTTAAAAACATCAAACCGAAACACTATAACTAAATGACATTTAAGACAAATTAAATGTTGAAGATTAAAGTCCCATTTAACTCGTCAAAGGACTTGTTACGCATAACTTAAAGTTACGATCGATTGATAACTTAAACGATTTGTTATTGAAAATGGAAATTAGTGTAATATAGATAGTGTTTAAATTTTAACTTAATCAATTTGATAATTAAGTTTATATCTCGGTGTATGATATCTTGAATATTACGTTAAGCGATCACATGGTTTGTGTAAATTAATTTTTAATAGTGTTTACTATCTTTTTGCAGATGTTTTCATATGGTACGAGTAATTGTTTATTTAAAAACATGCAAGTGTTAAAAGGTATGACGCTTGTCATTATAAATTAAATAAATATTAAAAATGTATAAAATCGTTCAGGTGTATATTAAAATTGACATGTACGTCTCTCGATAGTTGTCAAATCATGCGTTGCGATCGATTTGATAGTCCCCAACACTGGCTTTGTACATAGCTTATAAATAGTCGTGATTTCGTGATATCACTACATAGTATAAAACAAATTCCCTTCCCTGTCTGTCTGTCCCTATGTATACTTAGATGTTTGAAACTACGCAACGGATTTTGATGTGGGTTTTTTAAACATAGAGGGGTTCAATACGAAGATTTATATGTCATCATCATCATCAGCCTATAAATGTTCCCACTGTTGGGACTCAGGCCTCCTCTCAGTGATAGGGAGTGGGCCATAATCCACCACGCGGGCCCACTGCGGATTGGTAGATGTCACATGTCTTCGAATTTTTGTTTGTAGGACATGACGGTTTCCTCACGATGTTTTCCTTCACCGTTTTGAGAGCAGTGGTAATGAAATAAATTAATATACAACTCGTAAGTCGAGACCGATACCACTGGGCCACCACTGCTCACTCGATATATAATATAGTAGTGATTGCACCCGTGCGGAGCCAGGGCGTGTCGCTAGTAACGTTAAAAAACAAATCACTTTACATATAAACTACTACTAAGTTAAGTTATCAGAATAACTGTTAACGGTTCAATGCATATAATAATACTAAGTAAAGTCTAAGTTTTGAGACGAGCCTATCATAACTTTGATAGCACTGAGGTTTTGATCGTTCAATTTCTTTAAACGAGATTCCAATACGAGTTTCCGAAAACGTGTTTGAGTTGGTTAAAATGTGTGAATGTATTTCTTTATCTTCCAGTGGAGTTTGAACGTTGAGTTTTACTCCATTTATATTACTTCGAAGATGAATTGCATTTGTTTTCGAGTGGTTTGCATTTGGGAAAGTGAAGAAACGGGGTGTAGGCCAAAATTTATGATGCTCGTGGCTACAAATAACAGTCACATAGGTTGATTAAGGTTTCAGACTCTCTTTAATGTACAACCACAATATTCTATTTCGAATACAGTTCGACAAAAAAAAAATTTTTAAAACGTTGCCCCTATACCTACTAGTAATATCTCCTGTGCCGTGGTTAAAACTCACCAGCACATCTGTGTCATGACTACCTTTACAAACTGAGGTGTTTGAATAAAACGAACGTGTGGCTAGTAACGTGGTTTAATGTGGACTGCCCGTCCTTTACAATATTGCGGCGCTGTCGCATACGCACGCACACATACCTAGTTACACATACATTACACCTTCACCCTTAATAACGAAATTCCTTTATTATACATTTACTTACATTTAAATTAACAAAAAACTTAATAATATTATTATAACTTATAATTAGGCTTATTTATCCTACATCGACGGATGGGACGAGACTGGGTCGGCTCAGGGGAAGACAAAGGAGTTTGTGTTTCCGGTTCGACACAATCCTCAAAATGCTCTGGTTCCTTGTCATCCTGAGGTGTCTTTGCTGCGGCTGAGTCATCAAAGTCTGGATCGCTCGGACCGGGCGTTCCCTGGTCTCTAACAACCTTACCCGTCTCCGAGTTCTCTCTAACCGGGCTAGAAGGACAGATAAGTGAACTCCGTATCCGTTGTTTTAGCTGATCCACATGTTTATGGGATTCCCTACCTAACGAATCCACTACTTTATAATCAGTGGTTCCCATCTTTTCTGTTACCCTTCCTGATACCCATTTATCTTGCCCCGTATACTGGCGCAACCAGACTTCTTCCCCTGTACGCAATTGACGTGACCCAGTTGCGCCGTACTTCTGTTGTCGCCACTGAGCCTCTCTGACTTTATTGTCCCTATTGGGTCTCAGCGCGTCGAATCTAGTACGCAACCTACGGCCGAACATGAGAAAAGCTGGCGTTTCGCCTGTAGTACAGTGTTCCGTGTTCCTATAGTATAGTAGGAATTTATTTATAAATAAAGGTATGTTTACATTTTCCCTAATAGCTTTCTTAATTGCCCTTTTCACTGTGTGTACTGCATTCTCCGCTGCCCCGTTTGAAGCAGGGTGATATGGAGCTGAGAATATGTGTTCAATGCCATTGGCATTAAGGAATCGTGCAAACTCATGACTTGTAAATGGTGGTCCGTTGTCCGAGACTATTTGTCTTGGTAAACCAAAACGTGCGCACAAGTCACTTAAAACGCTGACTGTGTGACAGGCCGCTGTACTAGGTACTTGGCTAACTTCAAGCCACTTGGTTCTAGCGTCAACTATCACTAAAAACATCCGCCCCGCAATAGGGCCTAAAAAATCAACATGTATACGGGCCCACGGTCTATCTGGCCATGGCCAAGAGCAGGGCATATGTCGCGGCGGCGCCTCACTTTCTATAGCACAGACACTACAACCCCGGCACGTATTTTCTATTGCTTCGTCCATTCCCGGCCACCAAACATAGCTCCTAGCAAAAGCTTTCGTTTTCACTATGCCCATATGAGCCTCATGTAGACCAGTTAGAACCTTATCCCTACAACCCTCCGGTACGACCACCCTATGGCCCCACATTACACAGCCTAATTCCTCATACAGTTCCTTCCTGCGATTGAAATAAGGTTGAAGCGGTTTTATGTCGTTATCCGACGGCCATTCGTCGCGAAGATATGTTAAAACTCGGCCTAATAACTGATCTCGACTCGTCTGCTTTTTAATTTCATTATAGTCTAACAACATTGCATTTTGCGCGAAATGTAAATACGACTGTTCCGGAATTTTTCTTGTTTGTTTACTCGCAGCAACAGCTGGCAATCGCGATAACCCGTCCGCCCCGTTCTGTTTGGAAGTAACGTACTCAATATCGTATGTATAGGCTGACAACTTAATCGCCCACCTTTGTAATCGACTTGCGGCCATAGATGGTATACCTTGCTTAGGTCCAAAAATAGTGACCAACGGCTTGTGATCCGTGCGTAGTGTAAAACGCCGACCGTATAAATACTGGTGTAATTTTTCTAAGCAAAACACAATAGCTAATGCCTCCCGTTCGATTTGTGAATAATGTCTCTCAGCTGCGTTAAGTGCGCGCGAAACATACACCACCGGCCGCTCGCGCAGTCCGACTGAGCCGCTGCTGCTATCCTGCTTGCACATCTGACTCAACACACCGCCTATGCCTCGCGCGCTCGCGTCACAAGTTAAAAACAACGGTTTGTTCGGATCATAATGAGCCAGGACGTCCGCACTAATTAAAACATTTTTAATTTTCTTAAAAGCTGACTCACATTCCATGTTCCATTTCCAAGTTACTCCCTTCCCTAATAATCTATACAACGGCGCGAGCATGGTGCTTAAGTTGTTGACGAATTTAGCATAATAATTTATTGTTCCTAGGAAAGCACGTAATTCAGTGATATTTTCTGGTCTAGGAATGTTTAAGATACCTTCTACTTTTTCCGGGTCCACTTTAATTCCCTCGTCGGAAACAATAAATCCTAAGTACTTCACCTCATTAGTCATAAACACACACTTATTTTGTTTTAGTTTCATTCCGTTATTACTTAATCGCTTTAATACTTTTTCCAGTATAACTAAATGTTCCCTAATAGTGGGTGATCCAATGATAATATCGTCAAGGAAAACTTCTACGTTTGGTATATCGTTGAGTAGGTTCGCCATAATTCTTTGGAATATGCCTGGACTCGAAGATAGACCATAAACTAATCTTTTATATTTAAAAAGACCCTTGTGGGTATTAATAACGGTATAATTATCAGGATCGTCCAATTCAATTTGGTTATATGCTTGTGTTAAATCAATTTTCGTAAATATCTTAGCACCGTTTAATTTAACTAACAAATCATTAATGCGGGGTAATGGATATTTGTCTACCAATAGAACGGGATTTAAGGTTATTTTGTAATCAGCACAGATACGGAGACCACCATCAGCCTTACGTACCGGTACCAGTGGGGTAGCCCAGTCCGCGCTCTCCACGGGCTCGATGACACCAGCGCGCAACATACCTTCTAATTCTGTCTCAACGCGCTCGCGCAGCGCGTACGGCACAGGTCGCGCACGGCAAAATACCGGCACTGCTCCTTCGCGGATACGTAACCGAGCCTTGCCTCCCGTGAATCGGCCCAGTCCCTCCGTGAACAATTCCTTATATCTGCGAAGCAATAACGTTAATTCTTTATTACTTGAGTTATTACAATTAGTTCGGTCTGCGTTCATGGTCAACATACTTTGATACATCGGTATTTTAATGCCTAATTCTGTAAGCCATTGCCGGCCTAACAATGACGTGGTACCCCCATCTATCACAAATAACTCCATTTGTTTACACTTGTTTTTATACGTTACTAGTGGCATGATAACCCCCATTGGTTTTATTATAGTACCATCATAGAATCTAAATACAAAATTTGAGTCTTTTAAATGTCGATGTTTGAACAATTTATAATACATTTCCCCACTGATGCATGACACTAAAGACCCCGTATCAATTTCCATACCTAATTTGAGTCCATCTACACACATGGTTAGGCTCACCGGTTTATAACTGTTTAAGCTGAGTTGATGGACATCTTCTACCGCCTCCCAATCTCCCTCGTCTGACACCGGCGGTTCATCGTCCCCTGACTGGTCCGCAGGGGCCCTGACTGCTCCGCTCGGCGCTTGCGCCTGCACCGCCATGTTGTTGGTGTCGTACCGATCTTGTGGCTGTCGACCCCCTGTTCGCATCGGACATACCCGACGTAGATGGCCCTTCTGCCTACATCTACCGCAGATAAAGCGATTGTATCTACACCCTTCACTCTGGTGGGTAGAAGCCCCACAAGCAGTACAACTGCTCCTGGACTCATCGGTGTTGCCCTTCCGCGCGCTCGCCGGTATTCCGCTGCTGCCACCACGGCCTCTCCGGCCGCGGCCGCCCCGCGTTGTCGTGGCCACCACGTGCAGCGCTCCAGCTGTGGCGTCACCACCCCCGCCTGGGTCGATACTGCTTCCGACTGTGTGTTCCACTGCCGCTGCATCTCTTTCCGCCGCTTCCATAGTACAGGCAATTTTCACGGCATTTGCATATTGCAGATTTTCTTCGGTAAACAGTCGTTGCCTGATCGCTTCGCTTCTCAGTCCACATACTAGCTGATCACGTAAATTCTCTTCTAACACGTTTTTAAATTCGCAAAATTTAGACATTTTCTTAAGTTCCGATATGTATTGCAAAATCGATTCACCCGCATTTTGCCTTCTCTGTCGAAACCGGTACCTCTCTGCCATAAACGACGGTTTTGGTTGCAAATGGTCCGTCATGAGTTTCACCACCATGGTATACGTTTTTGCACTCGGTTTTTCCGGACTCGTTAAATTGCTCAATAGTTCGTAAGCTTCATCACCCATCGTCGCAATCAATGTAGGTAACCATAGTTCCTCTTTGACACTGTTCACTTTAAAAAACATCTCCATGCGCTCCACGTACATTGTCCAGTTGCCCGACCTAACATTATACTCTGATAATTTCCCGATAGACATGATATAGTTGTATCGATACGTTAGCCCGCTTATAATTGTTTTATCCTCGTCGCCAATGAGGTGTTTGAATAAAACGAACGTGTGGCTAGTAACGTGGTTTAATGTGGACTGCCCGTCCTTTACAATATTGCGGCGCTGTCGCATACGCACGCACACATACCTAGTTACACATACATTACACAAACATAGAAACTCACACACAAACACCCAGACTCAGAACAACTACTTGCAGATTATACAAATATTAGTTCCTAGCGGGGATTGAACCCACGACATGCTGCGCAGCAGTTCAATTGCTCAGCCACTACACCAACCGAGCCGTTCTATTTCACACTCAGCTTCACATAATATTAAATTACTTTACTTACCATCGGGTGAAATAGTAGTCAAACGCGAACCTACCTATAATTAAAAAAAAACTTGAGCATTTTATACGTCCTTCTATTATATGTATGTCTATTATATATTATGTCCTTTGTTTTAGTTGACCAGCAGGGAAACGGCATAGAGCCTAAATTCTTAAATACTCAGTTTAGTTAAACATTGTGGAATCCCTAGTGCTCCACTACTTGCAGTTGGCACTTACGGTTGAGAAGTGGAGAAAAACCCCGCACCGACACAAGAAATAAGAATCTACAAACAAATCCCTAATAATAAATGACCAACCCCTAGCCAGTTAATCCTAAAATTCTCAACCATCATTAAAACAAGTCTTCAATTGAAGTTGCCCAATCAAGCTATTACTTGAATTACTTAATGACCCCTTGAAAGGGTGCGCAGCGGCAAGGGAATTAATTTTATGCATAACGGCAGTCCCGAGCTTGATAAATCTCTGTTTTAAAACCTTTTTTGTCCAATTATGACCGGGTTAGGTCAGGGTTGGGTAATTAGTGGGTGTATATTAGAGTTTGTTTTAGTTATTTTGGGGTTGAATTCAACTTAACGTTTTAAGTGCTGTTTACAAATAGCCAGAAGTTCAAAATAATAATATATGTATTTACTTTTTCTAGATGATGCTGAGACGGTTATGAATTAGAATTCTTTATACTCAGTGGAAGACAAGTTTGTAGTACTTCAAACATTTAGGTATTCCGCAAAAATGAGTCACGATTTTATCTGTCAATTGTATCAGTCAATGACAAGGCTGTCTTGTTGTAGAGTTGCAATTATCATAATACATAGTAAGTAGCATAACTGGAAGGTATTGAGCGAGCACTTTTTCAAACAGCGCATCAGCATAAAACAAGTAATTATTAAAAGCGTGAAAAACGATTTATAGAAAACGCTTACAATTTTTTTTTCAAACTTTATAATTTTTAAACATCCCAGTTTTACAATGTCTTTATATAGATCGAAAACAAAACAAAAAGAATTGAATCGTTAACAAAAATAGGTTCCAATTTGAATAAAAGGGTTCCATCATGGCTACCCGATTTAAATAAATATAACTAACAAGTCTATTGCAATTTTCTGTTGAAATGCCTTTGAAATTCATGAATATGAGGCTCTATTTTATGTATGCGTTTTGCGAAAATTCGGTTAAAAAAATATCCTACGACATAATAATACAATCACACTAAATGGAAGCTTTTCTACATAATTTACATAGATTAAATTGCATCATTTTTTAACCGACTTCAATAAAAAGTAGGTATGTATGTATGTAAATGTATGTTTGTTTGTCCGCGATTATCTCGCGTTTGACTGAACCGATTTTGATGCGGTTTTTAGAAAAGTGTTCGTTACATTCTGGAGAAGGTTTGAATATATGTATACTTAACAATAATATGGATACCTCGTGAAGTTGCCCACATTGATCCGTTTTTGTTGCTTACTAGGATTGTAGATTTTCAAAGACGCCGATTATATTATGAAGATTTTGTTGAATATCTAAACTAAAAAGGGAAAATAAAAAAAACTTTAAGAAAAAAGGGAACCGACTTCAAAACCAAACACAAAAAAACTGTAAAATAACTTTTCTTTCGGAAGTCGGTGGCCATAGTCAATGAAATAAAAAACAAAGCTTTTTTATTTTGCCCTTTTTATTTCACATACTGTGCTAGTAATCGCGGTGACGCGAATATCGAAGTACGCAGGACCTACAAGACACAGTAGTTTATAGTGGACACCAGCTGGTGCTTCTCATGACCATTTGCAAGTCTTTTACTATTTGTTATTCCAAGAACTTGACTTTCTCACAATCGTTTTGCACATACTGTGACGTAATAACAGGCTAGTGGGCAAATGACATTATTGTTATAGCGCGTGCCGTGGGACACACGTATACTGCAACTCCGGTACATAAAGGGCTATTAAAGGACGCTGTGAATTTTAGTCAGTGCGAGTCTGAGAGTCCCTCCCTCTCTGGCCTTGGTGGGAAGACTCATTTGATGATTTTGACACGTGAAAAAAATGTTATAGTTCGTATAACCAGGATGAGGCCAGCAAATGTAAGAGAGGATGTACTCAGTAGTGGTTGATGAAAGATGATGACTACCATCTTATAACTTTTATAAATTCGTAAGTTTGTAAGGATGGATGAACTTAAGAGACTTAAACAAACTAAAGAATGAAGTTTTATGCGCTTACAGATGGTTTAAAACTTTACGTTTTTTGTTTACGTTACTGTGGGATAATTACCAAACTTCAGGCATGAAACGCCGCGGGAATAAGCTAGTAAAGCGTAATTTTACAGATAAACATAAATTAGTAATGATTTTATGTTTGATTCTTTTTTGCTACGCTGTGTGTCGTGGTCTCAATTTCCGCACGGAAAAAATATTTGTGTGCCTTTAGTGTATCAAATAATATAAATTAAAAGTTTGTAACTACCATAATCTAAATAATAATTAGAGAAGGTTACTCCGCTCGAAAATCCTAGTTGAATGAAAAAACTTACAAAAATAACAGTTTCATCTACTTTCTATAAACTAACACAGAGTTATAAAAATGCCAAGATTATAATAGTCTACATTACAAATGAAGACAAGCAAACAAGCCAGTTCTAATTACGGTCATATCTTCCACTTTATCTCCCTCGTAAATCTGCGAGCCTGGTACCAACGGACAGCGAAAGGAACTTGTTCAATACATGATTTTAAACATTTTCTAATATTTAAACACATCCATGACACGGATTTTTTTTGTTGTAAAACAAAATCTCAAAAACAGTCACAGTTTATTCTAGACTAACTGAAAGTTATAAAAATGCCAAGATTATAATAGTCTACATTATAAATGAAGACAAGCAAACAAGCCAGTTCTAATTACGGCCATATCTTCCACTTTATCTTCCTCGTAAATCTGCGAGCCTGGTACCAGCGGACAGCGACAGGGACTTGTTCAATTCTGTTCACGTACAACATGAACTTCGTATGAGAACGAACATGGCCCCTCGAGGGACCTATTGCATTCTTTTGAACTGCCGAAATTATTGTGTAGGGTATATTACTTGAGCTAGTACTTTTTTTGGCAAACAATAGGTGAACTGTACAGTAAGATAGGTTATAAAATACTTAAGGATGAGTTTTGCAACTGAGGCCCATTTAACACAATTCATATAAATGTTAAAAATAAAAACAATAAATATGAACTATATTACCATTATTCTTATACTTTATCCGTCTTACAAGAAGGATAAATATCTGTTGATCACTTGTCTAAAAATGTGTAACTGTAAAACGACAAACCCTTACATCACCGATAAATACCGGTTTGACGTTACCAGTTCAACAAATGTTTAACTATGTTTAACAAATGTTTAACTTTATTGTAGTAAGACAGAATGTGTTTATGATCTAGATCAGCACAGTGTTAGGAACAACAAGCAATAAATGGGCTATCTTAAGTCCCATTTTATCAACTTTAAAACGTTTACCTTTGAGCAAAATCTAATCCTCAATTTAAGTGCCCAGTATCTCAGCAAAACCCATCTACACAACACTTTGGAAGTTATAAAATTATTTACGACAAACATTCTGTCGAGAAACTCAATTTTTACGACATAATACTCATCACACTAAAGTAAAAACAAAATGGCGCCGATATTGTCGATTATTGGATTTGTTTGGTACTTGGATTGTAATTGTTCTCCAATAAATACTTTAACGGGGTTAAGTGATAACAGATGACAAGGGATGATGGATGATGTTAAGGGATGACACTCATGTGACTAAGAGAGTGATGAGTATGAATATTGATGGATGGAGAGGAAGAGGAAGGCCAAAGAAAAAATGGATGGACTGTATAAGAAAGGAAAAAAAAACAATGGACTGTATAAGAAAGGATATGAAAGAAAAAGGAGTAAATGATGCTATGACTTGTAATAGGGGAGAATAAAAGAAAGAAACGTGTTGCGCCAACCCCAAGTAAAATGGGATAAGACCAGGAAGATGATGATTTAATAATAACAGATACGTTTTATGCTTCTGCTCAAATAAGTACCATAAATTAAAATGAGATAAGATACTGTATGAACTTTTCATGGAGAAGTTGGTTCGTATCGTTCTTCGCTAAACAATTGTAAAACAAAACAAACGATTGTTCGAATACGGAGAAATATCAAATTGATACACAATTAAGACCATATATTATAGCGAAACCGAGATTTGGTTACAATATTTTGATGTGTTGAAGGAGTTTTTTTTTAATCGCGCCACTGTGCCGTCATAATTAAGTCAATTGGTCTGCAAATAACGAAATTTCATCTGCCTAGCCTTTTCCCAATTATATTGGGTTCCGCTGCCAGTCAAACCAGATGCAGCTGGATATCAGTATTTTACATGGAGCGACTGCCTGTAGGACTTTCACAACCCAGTAACTGCGAAATACCATACCCCATGGTAAGACTGGTTGTCAGACTTTTTACAGCTTCTGACTGACAGTAACGACTGTCAGATCTACAAATGGCAGCCGGGACCTTTACGGGGGTTTTACTTGCATTCCGAGGCACGGAGGAAACTCGGTATGACAGATGGTCACCCATCCACAGACCAACCTCGGCAAGCGCGACTTAACCCGGAAGATTTAAAAAATATACAGAAATATCAAAATAGTGACCCAGTGGTATCGGCCTCGACTTACGAGTGTAGGTCGTGGGGTCGAATCCAACCAGGCGCATTACTTTATGTAATTTATTTCATCACCACTGCTCTCAAAACGGTGAAAGAAAACATCGTGAGGAAACCGAGGAAATCTACCAACCAGCACTCCGCGTGGTGGATTATGGCCCACTCCCTCTCTCAGAGAGGAGGCCGGTGTCCGAACAGTGGAAACGTTTATAGGCTGATGATGATGATAAAAATACAAATAAGTTAAAACATTTTGACTGGCCTTTGTATTGACTCAAATTTCTCCAGCAAGGGAACCATCTTAACCAGTCAGTTACATGTTTATAAAAAACAAGTGCACTTTATTATCTGTATCTTTGTTTGTATGGCTCCCTGGAGATAATTACCGGCAGACGGTTAAACTGCACACTGTATGGCCACGAAGTTCGCGAAGACTGTGGGAATGATACTTGTAAACAAAAATATAACAAGGAGTTTTACGACTATACCCAACAGGCTACTGAATTGCTTTGAAATTGCAGAAACTTTTAAACCATTTTTTTTTTCTTTGCTACTGAATGAAAAACTTACATTCATTTAAAAAAGACAAAATTTAATATAGAAGACCCACTTTATACTGATTGATTATTATGGAATTTAAACATCACGCCTGTTATCCCCAAAAGATTAGGCACTTTTTTTGCATTCCTCGACACTATGATTTTTTCCTTTATCGTGGGTGCGCTTACAAACAAAGAAGCTCACATACAGAAAAACCCAGAGCCCAAAAAACTACTTAAAGATCAAATAAATATTTGTTCCAAGCGGTGTTCGAACCCACCTTTTGCCACTTATATTTAATTTTATTGGTCCCATGTGGTTATCCAAAACAAGCCTTAATTAGAAGTCTCTTGATTTTAATTTGGTTCCAAAAGTATTTATAGCCCTTACACGCAATCTAAAAATGCGTACACGCTGTTCTCGCTATTTTCTTACTCCCGCTGATTTAACAGCCCCGTACAAATAGTAAGGAGTAGTACACACGCTATTCTGTTCTCGACGGGAGCGCGGTCGACATTATCCTCACAGTTGGGGCCGTGTAGACACTGCATTATACAGGATATTGTTTGTATAACTCAATTATGGACGTCTTTGGTTAATACTTATGTTTTGAATAGTTGTAGATTGTTGCTTGAAAGCTTAGTTACAAGTCGGGATTGTATTAATAGGCCGTAACCCTGGAACGCAACGGTCTGCTGACTAGAGTAGTTTTTGGTCACACAATCTCCTCCTTTTCAACAGCATGTATATTCTCTATATACAAAAAAAGGTGGAGTCACAAAGTTTTTTTGCATTATTTTAATAAAGTTTTTTTTCTATCTTCAATTTCAAGTGGTGACGTCTAAAGCGCTTGGTTTTATTCTGGTGTCTTTTCGGTTATGAGTCTTTTTTATTTTATTTGGTGTAATTTTATAATTACCTAGAGCGAAAAGAAAAAAAAAGAGAACAGCAAAATAATTATCATAAAACGTGGCTACAATCTCAGAAAATAATAATTATGTTTAACAAATTGTTTAAATAATTTTCATGATCCTGTATACGCGTTGCACTATTCAGAATTAATATTTCACCCCTAACAATGTTCCAAAATACCGTCTTTAATTGCAGTGCCTAACGTTCTGACCACGACCTCAGGCGTTGTGACTTGTAACGATAGCAAGTTTAGTTATTAAATAACAATCGTTTGCCAGCGGCTTTTTCTGAGTGACCATGGTAGTGAAAATTATCCCACTCAAATTTAAACGTTTAACCGAAATAAAAGGTAAGGATAATGGACTTATACACTATAATCTATGTTTGTTCTTAGTTTAGTGGCGTATTTGGGTAACAACCATTCATCCATCAATACAAAGGTCACAGGTAGCATGCGGTGCTTATATCCGTGGTGAACTGATAAAATGTAAACTCCACCTCCCCCGGATACTTGGTAAGTCGTGGCGCACTCTAATAAAGACTACTTCCATTTGATTTCCGCAGTCGCTTTCGCAACACGCGTGTCGCTTGATCGCATAGTTTGTGGCCATGCACTAAGGCGTCAGTCTTAATTATAGGGAAGAAGGCAAGCAGAACAAACTAGTGACCGGAATCAAATATTCACCGGAGCCTTGGCATTTCGTTTGTCGCCTGCCTTCGACTGTACTCGTGAATTAGTGAAGAGGTCGGCATTATATTTAGGTATAGTGTTGTATTTGTAATTGGTGTGTCTTGCTTGTTGTAAAGTGAATAAAAGTGTATGTTATTTTTTTTTGTGCATGTTTTAAAGGAGGTTGTACGTTTATACCTATATAAAAAAAAAATATTCCTGCATGATCGTTCTAAAGTCAGTGCAAGCTTAATAAAAATATTTAACCGTATATTATTCCTGTTTATGAATAAAGATAATGAAGAAAGAAGACCGTATTAAAATCTAATTTAAAAATGTTCTTAATTGTCAACCATCATCGAACTCTTTTGTTCTGTGTCTAATCTGTTTTATTAGTCGTTGAATTCGCTCAGGCTAGAAATGTCCACTTCCCATAATGTCCACTTCCCAAAACGTCCATTTCCCAAAATGTCCACTTCCCTACGACAGCGCCTTCTAACTGCTACTACTTAAAACTGGGAATATGAGTACTAAATATTAACTTTTTTTTTTGAGTGCGAATTTTTGGTTCTAGAACATGCCGGTTTCTTTCAGTTCCGTTTTGAGAGCAGTGGCGATGAAATAAACAATAAGCAATAATTCCTGCATTCCCAAAATATAGGTGTAGACTGTTTTTTACGAAAAAGTATAAATAAGTCAAAGTTGATCCATAAATAATGCATTGTTATGATATAAAATGCCACTGTATTTTAACAATGCTTATCAATCGGACTACGCCTCAGCAGAAAATCTATGAAAAGAAGAGAAACTTGATATATCGAGGTTTTTCCTCCAAAACACACTATCATGGGATCATGAGGAAATACAGATAATATTATTATTTTTGACAAAAATAAGGTAAAGGACGGAAGATAAAGGATGTTATTTTTTGTGATTTTTATATCCATTATTCTTTTGAGGAGCTCGTGGCTAAATAATTACATTCGCACAGGCCGATCTTCCAGGTTAAACTGCTCTTGCGAAATTATTTATTTATTTTTTAGTATTTGATTGTGTTTTACGTTCTAGGGCTTCCCGCCCTCGGTAGAGCAGAAGGGACTGTCAGACTCGTACTGACTAAAATTTCGTGTCTCTTCAATTACCCTTTACGTTCCAGTGCCATGGATACGTATGTGTTTAGCCCTTTATGGGGCCCCAAAGCGTAATCCTAACGTTAATTTCAAGATTTGTTACATTAACAAGTCTAAAATAACTAGATTTTGTTTTACTGCTCGGTAATTATAGTTCACAGCGTAATGATATAAAGTCTAACCTTACTTGATAAGTCTATTTATCAAGGAAGGGTATCTAATACAAAAACAATTTTTCTATTTGAACCAGTAGTTCTTCAACCAAACAAACAAACTCTTCAGCTTTATAAAATTAGTAAAGTAAATAATCTTCTATCTATCTATCTATCTATAATGTAAAAATGGATCGCTAAATGTGTTGCTAAGCTCATAACTCGAAAACGGCTGGACCGATTCGGCTAATTCTTTTTTTGTTGTATTTGTAATCATCACGACCAGGTTATAAAGGTGATTTTTTTTTGTGTCCACATGGCCACCCGTGCGAAGCCGGGGCGGGTCGCTAGTATATCAATATAATCATTGTATTCACACCATGCGACGCCGTCCAAAGAAATATCAAACTCATAAATATTACGATGACAAATACCGTGTTACATAAATCAGAAAATCACAGCTAACCCAATTGAAAACGGGAACATAGAAAATTTACGAGTCGTCTCGATTGCAAAGTCTTACACGGCAACGTTCTTAACGTTGTACATAATGTAGAGGGTCTGTTGTGATTGTCTGGGAGAACTCACAGATGGCGCTGAGAGCACTAACTTAGAAACGCTGAAGTTACACTTAAGTTCTATGCCTAAAGTAAATACGGCGAAGCAAGACTTCGTTCGATTTTGTTTCTTCGGTTTTTTAACGATCGTATTTTTAATTTGTGGTTCCTGTTTTTAGGAGAAACACCTATAAATAGCTAATTTTTTTGGTTGATTATACAATCCTTTTACTCACTTCCTTATCAGCCTGTAATGTTCGTAACGCTGGTTTCTAACCTTCCTCTCTGTGAGAGGGAGTGGGTAATAATCCCCGACGCGGGCCCAGTGCGTGTTAGTAGATGTCACATGCTTTAAATCTCCAAATTGTGATAACAATATAAAGATAACAGGTAAGCCCATGTCGGGTACTCCGCTTTTAACAGGTATGTGTGTTAAATTACGCGTCGCTAATGGCTAATGAGAATGTGTGCGTGCAGGACGCGTCACCTCTCTCTATGAGGAGCCATGTCCTGCACACACACACTCTCATTAGCAAGACCGACGCGACGCTTACCTCTTCGTAGGTGATTTATATTATTGAATAAAATTTTAGAGGTCTTAGGTACCGATTTTAGCAATTGTCTGAAAAGACGCAGCAAATGGCCTGAAAGTGAAAAGTAGGTTGAATTTGTAGTTTTCTTTAGTCTAGAATTCGATTTTATTTTGCTAACCCTAATACATTATTGGTAGTTGCGAGAAACTGTGATTATTTAGAAGCAACATCTTTTTTTATAAAAACTACTAAACATTTTAACATAGTGGAGTCATTTAGAAATTTCGAATATTTTTCAAACTGATATGTTTTTAAATTCCAAACAATATATTGAACGTGTAGTGCAGTTCATTCCATTATTCAACGAAAAAATAGTAATTTCATGGTTATTTCTTTTAATTTAAAAATCAGACCAAAACCAGAGCCTTAAATGAATACCAACTTCAATTCCTGAACGCCTAGTACTCATAAAGATGTCAATACGAGTTCCTTGATCCCTGTAATGTGTCAGACGCCTTGAAATTGATGGTACTATAAAGTACAGAGTTCAGACCCGTTATGCGTACGATATAGCTGTGGATATATAGATGGTATCTTTTTTTGTGGGATCTTTGTGACATACAGCTTGGAAGGATGGGCAATCGGTCGATCGGTAACAATCAAAATTGTGTCGAGTTAGTCTTCGAATTCCCCTATTGGAATTATCTTCTTTATCTCAGCACTAGGTAACTTACTTGTGATAATCTTCATACTTAACAACTACGTTTTTGGTCACATCATCATCATGAGCCTGTAAAATTTTCTTATTGCTGGGATACAGGTCTCTTTCCTCTCTGCGAGAGGGAGTGGACCATAATCCAAAACGCGGGCCCTGGGCGGGTTGGTGGACGTCACATGTCTTCGAATTTTTGTTTCTAGGTTCCACGTAAATGCCTAATTTCCTCACGATGTTTTCCTTCACCGTTTTGAGAGCAGTGATGATGAAATGAATTACACAAAGTAATGTGCCTGGCTGAGTTAAAACCCCAACCTACACGTCGTAAGTCGGGGCCAATACCACTGGGTCACCATTGCTCAGGGATTATTTGATAAGCGATAAAGTTAAAACCCAAGAAATTCTACTTTTACATTGTTACTCCTATATAAACATTTAAGTACGTCGTTTAATTTATTGCCTGACTTAACTGTCCGTATGTTCGACGATCGTTAACTCAAAACCCGGGCTGCCTTTTTCAGTATCTCCGTCTTCACATTGAGAGGAGATTATGTGGATGCTCTCAAAATTACTTCTTTCCTTATAAAGCGTACAGTAAACGACGTTTTGATATCCTCTGAGATTGTCTCAATATGTTTGGCATGGATTTTGGCTTAGATTATTAACTGTTTTTATCTTATTAAACTTTTTCCGTCCATATTAAGTAATATTTCTGTATGAAAACTTTTTGCCTCGTCAAGATTTCATGCCTTTTTTGTCCCACACTAGAAAATTCTCCTGTATCGTGGGTGCGTTTACAAACATTTAAACTCACATACACAAACGCCCAGACCCGGAAAAATACTTGTATACCATACAAATAATTACTCCGTGCAGGAATCGAACCCGCGACAGGCAGCGCAGCAGTCCAATTGCTCAGCCACTGCGCCAAGCGTGTCGCCAATCGTTATTTGCTTCGGGTCGACGGCGCCTCGTGCTCCACGCGTGCCTCAAAGAGCTGTCAGCAAAATGACGGGGCCCCCTTCTCAGAGGGCCAAAGCCTGCCGGGGTCGCGGGACTTATGTCTATTACCGTGACCCCGGAACATAAAGGGCTACTGAAGGACACCGTAGATTTTAGTGAGTACAAGTCTGACAGTACCTCCCGCCCTGCCCGGGGGAAAAAATATCCTTATTTGCTTATCTTTTTGCGTATCGCGTAATTATCTAGATTACGCGATACCAGCAGGCAGTTTGGTCAGACACGCCGTTGAACCCGACCTGGTCCTTGATCTGAGTTAGCCATTGCTCGCTGTCCGTAATATCGCTAGGCAGTCCCATCATGTAAAATACTGATGTTCATCTACATTTATTTAGACTAGAAGCCGAGGCCTGAGAAAAAGCCATTCTCATTAAGTTTTTAATTATTTATCCCTAATTTATTTAATGAGTCCCAAACTCCCCGCAGCTATAACTTCTAAGGCCACTATATTGAAAACCAATAAATTGTCTACTGAGCACATTTTTTACACTAAATGGGCCCTTTTTCGTTAATTGACAGTTGGAGTCATTAAGCTATCGTCGGGGGATTAGGTAGCTAATCTAATTTGATAGAACCTTTTTCAAAAGACTTTGTGGTCGAATTGTTATCTCATTCATTTATTAGATAGTTGTTCAAGTTGAAGATGTAACCCCTCGTTTACACCAAAAAACAAGTTAAATACTAGTTTCATACAAAACTTTTAGAATACTTGTCAAAACATAATTTGTATGTTTTATACATGTATTGAGAGTGTCTCAAACCATAATCTCAAACATTCTTTCGTTCACACTGTGTAGCCAAAAAGTATTTATACAAGTATAAAACAGATTTGCGTTTACACTGAAGTCTATGACATGACAAAACTTGTCATATACATGTATTATACCTTGGTGTAAACGAAGGGTAATGTGTTCTCTGAGATAAATTTAAATCGATGGCAAGATTAATAGTTTTGAATCTGGATAATACTGATGATACTGGCTCAATGAAAATATATTTCGAGATAAACTTTATTGCAGTTTGAGACTCAATCTATACCAGTACTATAAGCTGCCAAGTTTGTTTGATTGAACGCGCTAATCTCAGAAACTGGCTCTTATAGTTTTTTTTTTTTGTGTTGGATTGTCCATTTATCGATACCGGCTAAAGGTTATATAACATCACACTATGGCCAGTAGGAGTCAATCATCGCGGTATAAAAAAAGGGAACAGCTATTAGTGCCTAAAACTATTTTAAAAATGAAAGTGGAATTCTGTGTCAATAAAATATTAGAGGTTCATCAATATAAACTGGACATGTTTGTCACAGTCATCAACGACAACAAAAGAAAAATTTAATAACTTTACATCCAATCAATCAAGCGGTACCAGGAGATCATATGTTTTGAGTAGTAGAGCGTACATTCTTAGTAGTAATCGAGTTCGAAGTTCTAAGACAATTAGATCGGTACGGTAGGTCTAGGTACCCATTAGTTTTTATACCCATTATCAAAATCATTAGATACAGTTTCATCTATATGAAAAACGTACAATAAAAAACACCACTAAGGTTTCATAGTATTATTTTGCATTAATTTTACAATTCTGTGAATCGTTGGCATTGTATGCCCAAAACAAACACAACACCATAATACGAGGACATGTCATATTCATCAAAATGACAACAATAGAAAATCTCAATAACTCCGCCGATGGTTATCGGTACCAGGCAAGCATACATTCTAAGTAGTAATCGAGCTCGAAGTATCAATCCATCCAGAATATATCCGTATAAAGTACGATGTCGTTCGGAATTCGAATGGTTGGGACCGTGGAACGGGGTTACATTTCTATTTCGGGAGAGGCAAAGGTCGCCGGTTGTGAGCCGGAAGGTACGGAGCGTTTTATAGAGGTTTATAGAATGAAGGCTGTATGTTGTAATGAGAAAGGGTGAAGTGATTTGATCTGTGGCGATATTGATAAATGAGATTGGTGTAGTTTATCAGATGTTTAGTTTAAATTAAGTGTTGGGTGGGCCACTTTGAACGATGCTCTTGGAGAGATGGGCATAGATTATCACCCACTGAACGCCTGAGAGGGGACATTGCGGATCTGATCATATTCGCACGGTAAGCATGGCCATTGGCCAGCAATTGCGGTTTGGGAGGAGAAAGGTGTCGCCCTTTCCCAGCAGCGAGAAAGAGAATAGACTATGGAAAAAAAAATTATACCACGGAAAAGTATTTATTTTAAAAATGTATGAAGGAGTACATTTATAAATTGGAGAAGTTCCTACATAATTTGAAGGTTCAATAAAGAAATACAAAAAAACACATTCTAATTTTGAAAAAGAGGGGCTTAAATTCTCGCATTCTGCTATTTAATTAATTTATCGTAAACATCAATTGCCACTGGCCATAAACACGCCAAGAACGGGCGCTGTTAAAGTAAAATATTCCTTTTTCAAATTATTCCTATTTTGGTGCCGGTTTAACGTTTTTGGCGCTAAAGAGGCATTAGATGACAAGTATTATGAATACTTGTGTCATTTTTATGATTTCTGGGTTCCGTAAAAATGAGTTTCAGTGTTGGTAATCAAGCTGTCGAGTGTAGCCGAGAAGGCCAGGGTTTGTATAGGGTCTAGTCGTAGTAGGTCTCAAGGGTTTTCCCGTAAAAACTACAAAACGCATCTAGCTATAAATAATAATCCTTACATAATCCTTTAGTCTCGTCTACGTTTATACATCAAGCTAGCAATACAAGCACATAGATTGCAAGTACGCGTGAAACCTGAGCCCTAGAATGACTTTTTGACTTTTTTTGACGTAAACGGGAATTTTGATGTATTTTTTTTATGAAAAATAAGTTCCTCATTTGTAAACTAAAATCTAAAATTCTCTTATCTTGTGCTAAGGCGCCTCTGAACTTTTCGAAATACCTCATCAAAATTAGAGAATGTACTTTAAGAGTTTCCCTTCTATTATAGTTGACACTGACTTATGTCTTGAAATAATAATTAAAAAAAAAGTTTCCAGAAATTCTTTTTGTTACTTAAAAATACTAGTTTAATTATTAGTAAAATTTTAAAATGTTTGCAAAAATGAGAGACCTAAAAATTTAATTTATTTACACTCATTGTAGAGAAAACAGTTCCTTTAGAATCCTTTCATAATAGAAATGTCTGCAGTTTGGCTGGAGTCCAAACAACTACGTTCTTACAGTAAGACACATAAATATGACACAATTGGACACAATATCCATTCATTATTGTGAAAAAGTTTATTGTTCAAGTGTTTTTTTTTTGTAGTTGCTGAATTTGAGAAATAAAATACGCCCACATTCTGAGTGATATATTTTTAATATATTATTTTTCTTTATTTTTTTATAAAATAAGATAACTTTTCCTGTCACTTCATGTAACCTCGTTGTTCTTCAAACTACAGACACATTTATGTTTTTTTTTCGTTTTTTATAAAATATAAAAATCTGGTGCAATAGAGTTGTTATTTGCACTTTTTTTATGTGGCCTAACCGTTTATAATCTTTTTTTTTTGTTTTGAATATCAGAATAGGTTGTTGTTTGTCCAATCTTACCATGGGGTATGGTATTACCCAGATACTGGGTTGTGGAGGTCCGACAGGCAGTCGCTCTGTGTAAAATACTAATATCCAGCTGTATCTGGTTTGACTGGACGCCGACCTCAATATAATTGGGAAAAGTCTAGGCAGATGATGATGATCAAAATAGGTTGTAAAATATTTTCCACCCAGGAACCAAAAGTTCATTTAAATAAAGAAATGTTTGAAACGTAGTGAAGTGGGCATGGATCAAATAATAATTTAGTGAAAAAGAAACTCTACGCAAGTGACGTTCTAAATACATCAACAGGCAGATGCAAGTATAATATCATACTTTTTGCCCGAATTTGTTTACTAATCTCTTTGCGTATCAAAGGTCCTCTTAACACAATAAAGCAACAGGAAGAGCCACTCCCGCCATTTAATTCTTATTTTATTAACATCTAATTTTGCTAATGGGCCGCTAATAAAATGGCGTCCAATGACAGTACAATGTGACACTTGTTCATTGTTTATGGTGTGTTTATAATTTTATCTATGGAGTTGTTTTTTGTGTTTTGTTTTTTGTTAGTATTTATGTTGTGTGTTTAGGTTAGTATTGTAAAATCAATTTAACCCTTAAAGGCTGCTGATTATAAACTTTTTGTAGCGGTGAGTTTTTTAACTTAAAATGTCACTTACGGGATATCTTCCGTGATTATCGATTTGTTTGAGTTCCCGATATTTCGACGATCGGTGAGTTTTTGTCGCCAAAATCAGGGCAGATCCCATATAAATCTTTATAGCAATTGACGGGTTTATATAAGAGTTACAATAGCGGGATTTTTTAATAATTGTAAAAAATACTTTCTTATAATTTTTTTTGGTTACTTTTTCTCATCACTAACATAGTTATAAGATAATTGTATACTAACCCACTATGAATGTTACATATCCGAAGTAAAAAGTATTTTATTATTTATTATATAATATTATAAAAAATGGTAAAGCTGTGTTGATTTATTTGAACATATTCATCACATTCTTAACCAAGAAAAAAAAACCAAAGTATAATCTATTCAACATTGTTCCGAAAAAAAAATTAAATAAGTTATGAGAAAAATAATCATGTTAGATTATGGCTATCAATCAGTTAGCTTGTCTGGAACTAGTCTAGACAGTGAGTCTAGTCGAAGCTCAGACATTATCCAGACATCAAGAATATGCCCGCGAATAAAGATCACCTGGCGTGAGTATTGTCAAAGTTTTACAATTATACGAGTACATTGGTAAAATACATATAAAAAACCACGAGTTAAATTCGTGCGAATCGTCCAATAAGCCTATTAATATTTGTATGATTTTTAAGTAATTGTTCTAGATCTTGTTATTTGTGTATGTGAGACGAAATGTTTGTATATCTGTCATACTAGAATTATTCGTAGTGTAGGGCAAAGTTTTATAAAACGTAATTATGTTATTTTATTAAGCTGCCTGTATATAATAAATGTTAAAGTTTCGTTCTAGAGCAAAAAAAAAACTACCAAATAAGTTATTATTTACAACAATACAGTAATTAAATACAATTTACCACCGTCCGATATATCGAACGTTATGCTGTAATTTGGTTAAATAAATAAATTAACAACAAACAAATCATAATTATAAAAATCCAGGTTAACGTTTACAAAACATGAAAAAGGCCTACCTTAATTATAAGACAATTACCTCACGTCATAGTAGTTCTTACGATGGATCACATAACATTATATTTAGCTCTTAAACACTATATAACTGTTACATAAAATGAAGGTTAAATATGGTCCCGACAGCGAACTGTACGTCAAGCTAATTCCCGCGCATTGTGAACATTTGCCATTATTTGTATTGTCCTCGAATGTCTTACTCCGAATTCTCACAATTATAATCAGTGGATCGATATAACTACGTGTCATAAACAATAAACTTTTACATCCATAAACCAGTGATGAGAATCGCTTGTTTATGGATGTAAAAGTACAAGTACATACAATATTCCCTGAGACCTCTTCTCATATCAACTTGTGCGAAGCCGGGGCAACTTACTAGTGAAAAATAAGAACTTTTTTATGTAGATATTGTTCGTCCATCGTAAATGTATTGTTTGTGGTACCAAACACCTATCAAAAGCAGTGTGAGTTAAGAAGAATGAAGAACAGACCTCACTCACCCTAAAAGGGACCTACAAGCTGTTATCTTTACAACAATCTAAACGTACGAAGTTGAACGATCCCTATTGTTTACTGTAACAAAATAAACACACATATCAAGTTCGCGCCAAAATGAACAAGGTATGGGTCATTTACCCTAAGGGTCTGAACAAACAGAGCTTCAAAACGCTTGGCCAGTTCTCTTATTTTTATTAAATTTGAAATACCGTCTTGTTTTTTCTAATTCTTGAAAATGGTATTGCTTAAAATGCGGTCTGAGTTCGAAATCCAGATAGATCATAGTTTTAATATGTTAATATTTAGTGATTTTCTCACTAACAGATATAGGCTGTATTTGGGGCCAATTAATATGTCAATAGCTTTGCCATTATGATATGGGTATTGATTGAACTTGATGCACTATTTATGTTTAATTCTTCAACGAGTGTGGGTGTGACGTAGGTACTGTTTATGTTTCAATTGAAAATAAGCATCTGAAAATAAAATAAAAAACTTCTTAAAAAAATAGCTTAATAATGTTCACGATGCAGGCGTCAATGCGAGTTAGTTATTAAAAAAACTTTATAAATGTAAGCGTGCAAAAAGTTTTCCTGTTGGTACAGCAAATGTGAGCTGTAACTGACTCTCATACAGACTTTGAAAGCACAGAACTAGCTAACGTTTTCCTTCTCTGTCAGCATCAACCCTAAGCGGGCAAAGAAGGTCCATTTAGTTTTGATCTCAATAACACTTATACGAGAATTTATGATTTTAGTTCCGAAGCGATATCGCAACGTTATCTCTTAAAATATTGTTAGTCTTTGTATTTCTCTTATATTTTCTACTATTACGAGCAGTTTTGTTTAATTAGAAGAAAACTTTTGTCGTTTGTTGAGATCGTATTATTTCACTTGAGTTCGCGTATTGTTAATAGGTACTAGTTTGTAACTTGATGTGAATGCTGTGGAAGTTTTCAATTTATTGTTGCAGATTTTGATTTGATAAAATTAAAAATATATACATGGTTAGTCTCATATGGTTTCTTTCATTATTTACTAGTTGGTGCCAGCGACTTCGTCCACGTCTAACTAAAACCATCCCATGCGAACGTAACACTGGAATGAAAAGTATTAAAGTGACATATTATGCAGATAACTTCACTTTGCGTGAATATCAAAGTCCATCAAAAGTGAATAAAACTAATACTCACTCAAACTTATATAGTAACTGCGACTAGTAACCACTCGTTACAGTTTCAAACAAAGCCTCGGTTTGTCACAAACTCCTCATAAACTACAAACGATGCAAGAATCAATGTTGGAGTTTTAACTCTATTTGAAATTACTAAAGTTGAAAATTAATTGTTCGGTTTAATATTTTATATTATAATTGTTTTGGCATTTTTCTCGCAATAGTCAATGTAGGTATGTGTGAGGCCCGTCAGAATGACTTCTGACGAGCCTCTAGAGAGTGAAAAGCATGCTGAGGTCGCAGGACTGTCTACACGCTACTAACAGGTAGCTGTGACCCATGAACGTAAAAGGCTATTGAAGAAAAGCTCCCCAAACTCATCTTTACACGCTAAAAAAACGCAAGTATGTCATAGCATTAGAGCTACGGCGTAGCAACGTGTTGCTACGACAACTCATAAATCGTAGCAGATTTGCTACGAACACAAAACCACAAGATCTTATTACCGATGTCTTGGAGGCAATGTTATCGTAACAAAATTATTAGCATGAGACAACGAATGAAATAACTAGATACTTACCTACTTTCATTCTCTGAAAGGTGGTTGAAAGGACGAAAAATATGCCTATTGTAAAAATCGCTTACCGCTTTTCTGGTGGTATCTACAGTGACAAAAATAATCAATTTTTGTCACTGTAGATACCACCAGACAGTAATATGAATGCTGCGCAGGGTGTTTGGTTCGATTCCCACACGGAACAAATATTAATGTATGATCTACGAATATTTGTTTCGGTTTTAAAAACTGTGTTTGTGTACGTGAATTTCTATGTTTGTAAACGCACCCACAATACAGGACAAATTCCTAGTGTGCATCACTAACACAAATACGTCAGAAAGTCTCAATAATTAATTAAGTATAAACTGTTAACAAACCAAATCTAAACTTATTAAAAAGACAGTTTCAACATCACTTAAGTTCTAACTTAAGCTTAAAGTCTAATTACTTAGTTTAATGTAAAACAATGTCTAACCTCATTGTGAGTGATGTCTCGCGAACTCAAACCATTTTATGGGTAAACTTTGAGCAGCAATTAAAATTGTGGACAGCGCCATCTGTTATCGTGCCCCGGAGTTAATGCAAGTAATTAATGGCCTGTGAAAGTTGTGGGTTCTGTTAGTTTGGTGCAATTTATCCTGTGGTTATAGTAAATTAAAACTTGGAATAGTTTTTTTTATTCATGCTGTTTTTTATGAAAAATATTTAATTGATTCTCACTAAGACCTTCCATTTTTTACCGATTCATCATCTGCCTAGCCTTTTCCCAAATTGGGATTGGCTGCCAGTTGAACTAGATGCAGCCAAATATCAGTATTTTACATATAGCGACTGCCTGTCGGACCTCCACAACCCGGTAACTGGGTAATACGATACCCCATGGTACGAGTAAGACTGGTTGTCAGACTTTTAGAGGTTCTGACTAATAGTGACGACATTGACAGTCAAATATTTACAAATGACAGCCGAGACCAACGGCTTTCGTGTTTTCCGAACACGTAAGAAACTCGCCAGATGGTCGCCCATCCACAGACCATACTCGGTAAGCGTGGCTTAACCCGGAAGATCAGCCTGTGCGGCTGTAATTATTTAGTCACGAGCTCCACAAAGACTCTTTCACCGATTAAAATACTGAATTAATTTCCTTTTACATTTTACAGTTGCTTGATCTGTACCGTCAGCACGAGTTTTCAGTATTTGAGACGTAAAGTAAACTGGAACTTTGACGACTTCAAATTGACAATTTTCAAGGAAAAAATTGGTTCCTTCTTCGTACACCAGAGGCGCTGTTCCATATTTTCATACAAGAAACGCTGTTAATACTGGAAAAACTCTGTAAAGTAAAATAGTGAAAACTCGTGCTAGGGGTACTGAGCTGGTCGCGGGTCTTATACCATCACCGTGACCCCGGAACGTAAAGGGCTATTGAAGGACACAGTACAAGTCTGACAGTACCTCTCGCCCTGCCCGGGGTGGGAGGTCTCATTTGATGACTTTACCACGTAAAAAAAAGGGGGGTACTGAGCTGCATTAAATTAGATCATCATCAGTTAGCCAAAAAGTTTGTATGAAAATAGAGAAGAAAAAACACATAGTACATTCAAAAGCTCCCCCACTCGTAAACCAAGTGCCATAAACCACAAAATCACAATACAAAAATACAATATCAAATAAAGGTATTTGCATAGCCCTCAGTACGACCCCTTAACGACCCTCAATTCAATATTTTCGCCTCTCAAAGTAAAGGTAAGAAGTTATCCGAATTTATATCCAAATGAAATAAATGTAAATGAGATTTAGCTCCATCATTTTTATTCACACCTCTTAATGTCTTTTCCGTTCCTTTTTTGTGATAAAAAGATTTGTAATGGACTTCTCTTTTTTATTAAAAAAATCTATTACAGTTATTTAAAATTGGTAGGTATTGAGAAAACATATTTTACATTATTGATTTTTAATACCATTTTTATTAGCCTGCCTGGTGGAATTGTTCCAAGGTTACCGTATTATTTATTCTATGCCGTAACTAGGAACGTAAAAGGCCATTGAAGGTACATGGTAGATTTCAGTCAGTAAGACTATCTTATAATATTTTATATTAAGTCCACAAATATTATTAATAAAAGGGAATTCTAGTAACATGAATTTCTGTGATTGACAAACAGAAAAATCCATTTCTTCACAAGTTTCCGACACCATTAACTTAGTTACCAGAAAACGACAAATACCTATGTTTCACCACCTACTAAACTAATTTCAAACATAATTACAAAACAATTTAAGTACCATAATACAGTTTAATTACTAAAATACTTGCTACTCGCTGAAAGTCAACGGGACGACCACGTCATTAATCACTCTTTAAGTTAACGCGCGCGTTTACGTTAAGCACTTCATGTAAAGTGTTGAGGTGATGTAATTAAACTTGCGTTATGTTGTTATTGTAGTTAGTGAGTAGGGTTGTTAAATTAGGGGTTAAGTGTACCTAATAAGTTTTGTGCAAAGATTATAATTAAAAATCGTTTGATTGGATTATCTTTGTTAAAACATCTCTTCTTTCTGAGTATAATTTAATTTATTGTGATGATATTGGAAAACTGTTTCACTAACCTTGGTTTTTTTTTTGTATAATGAGTATGTTTACAACAAGTTTATATAATCTTTTTTTATGAACATAGAACGGCAGTCAATCACTCACATACGCCAAAGGTGTCGTCAATTTGATGCCCTTGGCTTGTGAATGCGTGGGAACCCACTGAGTGCTAACACCACAGAACCGATTGATGTGGAGAAGTCTTATAGATTAATGTCTAACCGATAGCGTCTTTCGTTTGAGATGATAATTATGAAAATTATCTCAATAACAGATGCATTAGCGTAAATCGAAAACTTGCTTAGAATATTTACGTTTAAAACGCTAAAACAAGAAAATTGTATCACAGCTTTTTTTATAACTGGTAAAATCATCAACAGAGTCCTACCGCCGACTGTCAGACTTTTTTTTTTACGTGGTAAAATCATCAGATGAGGCCTCCCACCCCGGGCAGGGCGGAAGGGACTGTCAGACTTGTACTCACTAAAATCCACGGTGCCCTTTAATAGTCCTTTATGTTCTGGGGTCACGGTGATGGTATAAGTCCCGCGACCCTTACTTAGCGCGAGACTTAGGCTCGTATTAAAGAACGCACTTCAAAACACAAGCGTTACTTAAAACTAGTTTCAACCAATCACATGGCTTGAATCTAGTTTTAAGTGGTGCTTGAGTAATGACTGACGTTCTGTAATACGGACCTTACGGATTAAGAATATACCCTGTTCCTTCACTTGCAATTAACGTTTCAGGGTTACGTTTACCTTTACACACGGTCCTGCGACCAAAATGCATTATGACACACGATAAATAAATATACAAAAAATATTTCTCCTCGTGTTCCAAAAGTGTTAATCCTATAATGCGATCATCCGGACCGTATCGTGCTGGACCGGATCGAAGTGGCTCCGACCGGATATATCCGTCGTGCGTGAAAGCTTCGCTTCAGAATTACAGTGTCACAAATGTTATATATCTATTGAATTTCTTTTAAAAGGACAATTTGATTTACTGTTTTGAATTTCTGCTATGTAATTCCTCTTGACTGGCCTGTTGGTTTAGTGGTTCGATTCCCACCCAGGACAAATGTTTCTGTTATGAGCACGATCATCTGTTCTGTATTTGGGTATAATTTATCTATAATATGTATGTATTTAGAAATATATAAGTATGATTATCAGTGGTCTAGTACCCAAAACACAAGCTATGCTTAGCTTGGGACTAGATGACGTTGTGTGATAGTTGTGGAAAAATATTATATTATTATTATATTATATAAAATAAATTATGGGAAGTCGTTGCTAACTGCGGTAGGATGGAGATTGCATTTCACTTCTTTTACTACACGGTAGGCAGTTGTCCTAGATATGGGAAAATTATAACTTGATTGTGATACCAAAGATTTCATAATAGTTATCATCAACATTTACCTACAGCTAACCATGATTTCATTAGGGCAGTTTACAGCACAAATATAATTGAAAATCTATTTAGTCCATCACTAAGAGTATTGAAAAATAATGAACATGTATTTTGTCCTTTTAAAATCAATGAATTGAGCAAAACGATTCAAAATTCGGAAACACACAAATAAATTTAACAAAGCAGTTATTTGTCAAGTTAATAATAGATTTCACATTCAAAATACGAGTTGTATGTGAACGTCAAACGCATGTATTAATTAATGAATAGCCATTTAATTAAGTTCATTAGTAATTTGATCCGATAACTAAGTGACTTTAAAGCTTAATTGACACGTTGCAAAGCGGTGATAGTTCGTCACACCGCAAATTAATGTGAGTAGGATGTATAATATTAGTATTCAGTACTATGACATAAAAAGATAATAATTATACTCGTATAATTTAGAGGTATAAATACATGTACGTTGGCTACATTATTGACTGGCCTGTCGGTCTAGTGGTTATTGACCCTGACTGCTATGCCCCGGGTCGTGGGTTCGATTCCACCCAGGACAAATGTTTGTGTGATGAGCATGATCATTTGTTCTGTGTCTAGGTGTAATTTATCTATAATATGTATGTATTTAGAAATATATAAGTATGTTTGTCAGTTGTCTATTACTCATAACACAAGCTCTGCTTAGCTTGGGACTAGATGGCGTTGTGTGATAGAATTTTGAAATATTATTATTATGCATTTGAATTAAAATCTGTCTATAAAATCGATGATTATCATGATTTTGTGCGCTATGGATGACATCGACTTGTTTTTCAACTTTTTATCTATTACATTTTTATTCCTTTTCAAGCCTACGCTGATAAAGAGTCGCAAAACAAGTCGATGACATACGATGTACCTCGATTTAGTGTTGCTCATCATCATCCACAGCCCTTCTTCACCCACTGCTGGGTATAGGCCCCTCTTTGTTTGTGCCAAACTCCACACGCTCCAGCCTCATCCAGGACACTCCCGCAATGGCAACAATCTCATGCAATGTCATTTGCCCATCTCGCCGCCCTATTTATAATAATTTTAGTTCCCTCAAAGATCGTTTTCATGATTTTTTATGCAGACTGTAACTAAAAGATAAAATTAAAAAAAAAAACAATTCTAGAAGCAGGCTAGAGGGCTGCTAACAATGTACACCAAAATAACAACCAGTGCCAATTACCATAAATGTAAATGTCGCTACTGACAAATTGTTGATGGTAGTAAGTCTATAATATTTATCACGTCTATTCAATTATCGCCTTCCACCTGCCTCCCGTTTTCTGTATTCCAACATTTAGGTTTTAGTCCTTTTGATATTTTATTGTATTGCAACAAAAAAACAGTACTTTATAATAATAATATTCAACAACTATCACACAACGCCATCTAGTCCCAAGCTAAGCAGAGCTTGTGTTATATATTTCTAAACACATACATATTATCGATAAATTACACCCACACAGAACAAATGATCATGCTCATCACACAAACATTTCTCCTGGGTGGGAATCGAACCCACGACCCCCGGCAAAGCAGTCAGGGTCACTAACCACTAGACCAACAGGCCAGTCACTTTGTTTTAATACAGTAGAATCAAACATTAACCTTCCTCTAATTGTTATAAGGTGTAAAATCTATTAAAGAAATTTAACAGATTGAGGTAGGTTGTGTATGTGCTAGCGTCTGTACAACAAACATAAATTTTGTCTCAAAGATAGGTCTATAACAGTAACTCCCTAAACTAGATTTGAACTTGTGACTTGGTAAGCGTGGCTTAACCCGGAAGATCAGCCTGTGCGGCTGTAATTATTTAGTCACGAGCTCCACAAAGACTCTTTCACCGATTAAAATACTGAATTAATTTCCTTTTACATTTTACAGTTGCTTGATCTGTACCGTCAGCACGAGTTTTCAGTATTTGAGACGTAAAGTAAACTGGAACTTTGACGACTTCAAATTGACAATTTTCAAGGAAAAAATTGGTTCCTTCTTCGTACACCAGAGGCGCTGTTCCATATTTTCATACAAGAAACGCTGTTAATACTGGAAAAACTCTGTAAAGTAAAATAGTGAAAACTCGTGCTAGGGGTACTGAGCTGGTCGCGGGTCTTATACCATCACCGTGACCCCGGAACGTAAAGGGCTATTGAAGGACACAGTACAAGTCTGACAGTACCTCTCGCCCTGCCCGGGGTGGGAGGTCTCATTTGATGACTTTACCACGTAAAAAAAAGGGGGTACTGAGCTGCATTAAATTAGATCATCATCAGTTAGCCAAAAAGTTTGTATGAAAATAGAGAAGAAAAAACACATAGTACATTCAAAAGCTCCCCCACTCGTAAACCAAGTGCCATAAACCACAAAATCACAATACAAAAATACAATATCAAATAAAGGTATTTGCATAGCCCTCAGTACGACCCCTTAACGACCCTCAATTCAATATTTTCGCCTCTCAAAGTAAAGGTAAGAAGTTATCCGAATTTATATCCAAATGAAATAAATGTAAATGAGATTTAGCTCCATCATTTTTATTCACACCTCTTAATGTCTTTTCCGTTCCTTTTTTGTGATAAAAAGATTTGTAATGGACTTCTCTTTTTTATTAAAAAAATCTATTACAGTTATTTAAAATTGGTAGGTATTGAGAAAACATATTTTACATTATTGATTTTTAATACCATTTTTATTAGCCTGCCTGGTGGAATTGTTCCAAGGTTACCGTATTATTTATTCTATGCCGTAACTAGGAACGTAAAAGGCCATTGAAGGTACATGGTAGATTTCAGTCAGTAAGACTATCTTATAATATTTTATATTAAGTCCACAAATATTATTAATAAAAGGGAATTCTAGTAACATGAATTTCTGTGATTGACAAACAGAAAAATCCATTTCTTCACAAGTTTCCGACACCATTAACTTAGTTACCAGAAAACGACAAATACCTATGTTTCACCACCTACTAAACTAATTTCAAACATAATTACAAAACAATTTAAGTACCATAATACAGTTTAATTACTAAAATACTTGCTACTCGCTGAAAGTCAACGGGACGACCACGTCATTAATCACTCTTTAAGTTAACGCGCGCGTTTACGTTAAGCACTTCATGTAAAGTGTTGAGGTGATGTAATTAAACTTGCGTTATGTTGTTATTGTAGTTAGTGAGTAGGGTTGTTAAATTAGGGGTTAAGTGTACCTAATAAGTTTTGTGCAAAGATTATAATTAAAAATCGTTTGATTGGATTATCTTTGTTAAAACATCTCTTCTTTCTGAGTATAATTTAATTTATTGTGATGATATTGGAAAACTGTTTCACTAACCTTGGTTTTTTTTTTGTATAATGAGTATGTTTACAACAAGTTTATATAATCTTTTTTTATGAACATAGAACGGCAGTCAATCACTCACATACGCCAAAGGTGTCGTCAATTTGATGCCCTTGGCTTGTGAATGCGTGGGAACCCACTGAGTGCTAACACCACAGAACCGATTGATGTGGAGAAGTCTTATAGATTAATGTCTAACCGATAGCGTCTTTCGTTTGAGATGATAATTATGAAAATTATCTCAATAACAGATGCATTAGCGTAAATCGAAAACTTGCTTAGAATATTTACGTTTAAAACGCTAAAACAAGAAAATTGTATCACAGCTTTTTTTATAACTGGTAAAATCATCAACAGAGTCCTACCGCCGACTGTCAGACTTTTTTTTTTACGTGGTAAAATCATCAGATGAGGCCTCCCACCCCGGGCAGGGCGGAAGGGACTGTCAGACTTGTACTCACTAAAATCCACGGTGCCCTTTAATAGTCCTTTATGTTCTGGGGTCACGGTGATGGTATAAGTCCCGCGACCCTTACTTAGCGCGAGACTTAGGCTCGTATTAAAGAACGCACTTCAAAACACAAGCGTTACTTAAAACTAGTTTCAACCAATCACATGGCTTGAATCTAGTTTTAAGTGGTGCTTGAGTAATGACTGACGTTCTGTAATACGGACCTTACGGATTAAGAATATACCCTGTTCCTTCACTTGCAATTAACGTTTCAGGGTTACGTTTACCTTTACACACGGTCCTGCGACCAAAATGCATTATGACACACGATAAATAAATATACAAAAAATATTTCTCCTCGTGTTCCAAAAGTGTTAATCCTATAATGCGATCATCCGGACCGTATCGTGCTGGACCGGATCGAAGTGGCTCCGACCGGATATATCCGTCGTGCGTGAAAGCTTCGCTTCAGAATTACAGTGTCACAAATGTTATATATCTATTGAATTTCTTTTAAAAGGACAATTTGATTTACTGTTTTGAATTTCTGCTATGTAATTCCTCTTGACTGGCCTGTTGGTTTAGTGGTTCGATTCCCACCCAGGACAAATGTTTCTGTTATGAGCACGATCATCTGTTCTGTATTTGGGTATAATTTATCTATAATATGTATGTATTTAGAAATATATAAGTATGATTATCAGTGGTCTAGTACCCAAAACACAAGCTATGCTTAGCTTGGGACTAGATGACGTTGTGTGATAGTTGTGGAAAAATATTATATTATTATTATATTATATAAAATAAATTATGGGAAGTCGTTGCTAACTGCGGTAGGATGGAGATTGCATTTCACTTCTTTTACTACACGGTAGGCAGTTGTCCTAGATATGGGAAAATTATAACTTGATTGTGATACCAAAGATTTCATAATAGTTATCATCAACATTTACCTACAGCTAACCATGATTTCATTAGGGCAGTTTACAGCACAAATATAATTGAAAATCTATTTAGTCCATCACTAAGAGTATTGAAAAATAATGAACATGTATTTTGTCCTTTTAAAATCAATGAATTGAGCAAAACGATTCAAAATTCGGAAACACACAAATAAATTTAACAAAGCAGTTATTTGTCAAGTTAATAATAGATTTCACATTCAAAATACGAGTTGTATGTGAACGTCAAACGCATGTATTAATTAATGAATAGCCATTTAATTAAGTTCATTAGTAATTTGATCCGATAACTAAGTGACTTTAAAGCTTAATTGACACGTTGCAAAGCGGTGATAGTTCGTCACACCGCAAATTAATGTGAGTAGGATGTATAATATTAGTATTCAGTACTATGACATAAAAAGATAATAATTATACTCGTATAATTTAGAGGTATAAATACATGTACGTTGGCTACATTATTGACTGGCCTGTCGGTCTAGTGGTTATTGACCCTGACTGCTATGCCCCGGGTCGTGGGTTCGATTCCACCCAGGACAAATGTTTGTGTGATGAGCATGATCATTTGTTCTGTGTCTAGGTGTAATTTATCTATAATATGTATGTATTTAGAAATATATAAGTATGTTTGTCAGTTGTCTATTACTCATAACACAAGCTCTGCTTAGCTTGGGACTAGATGGCGTTGTGTGATAGAATTTTGAAATATTATTATTATGCATTTGAATTAAAATCTGTCTATAAAATCGATGATTATCATGATTTTGTGCGCTATGGATGACATCGACTTGTTTTTCAACTTTTTATCTATTACATTTTTATTCCTTTTCAAGCCTACGCTGATAAAGAGTCGCAAAACAAGTCGATGACATACGATGTACCTCGATTTAGTGTTGCTCATCATCATCCACAGCCCTTCTTCACCCACTGCTGGGTATAGGCCCCTCTTTGTTTGTGCCAAACTCCACACGCTCCAGCCTCATCCAGGACACTCCCGCAATGGCAACAATCTCATGCAATGTCATTTGCCCATCTCGCCGCCCTATTTATAATAATTTTAGTTCCCTCAAAGATCGTTTTCATGATTTTTTATGCAGACTGTAACTAAAAGATAAAATTAAAAAAAAAAAACAATTCTAGAAGCAGGCTAGAGGGCTGCTAACAATGTACACCAAAATAACAACCAGTGCCAATTACCATAAATGTAAATGTCGCTACTGACAAATTGTTGATGGTAGTAAGTCTATAATATTTATCACGTCTATTCAATTATCGCCTTCCACCTGCCTCCCGTTTTCTGTATTCCAACATTTAGGTTTTAGTCCTTTTGATATTTTATTGTATTGCAACAAAAAAACAGTACTTTATAATAATAATATTCAACAACTATCACACAACGCCATCTAGTCCCAAGCTAAGCAGAGCTTGTGTTATATATTTCTAAACACATACATATTATCGATAAATTACACCCACACAGAACAAATGATCATGCTCATCACACAAACATTTCTCCTGGGTGGGAATCGAACCCACGACCCCCGGCAAAGCAGTCAGGGTCACTAACCACTAGACCAACAGGCCAGTCACTTTGTTTTAATACAGTAGAATCAAACATTAACCTTCCTCTAATTGTTATAAGGTGTAAAATCTATTAAAGAAATTTAACAGATTGAGGTAGGTTGTGTATGTGCTAGCGTCTGTACAACAAACATAAATTTTGTCTCAAAGATAGGTCTATAACAGTAACTCCCTAAACTAGATTTGAACTTGTGACTTGGAAATCTTTTTCTGAATTTATATCTGAAACGTTCTGATAAAGTAACTTAAGTGTATTTCTGTACATAAATATGGTTACTGCAACGTTTAATTAAAACGACGGATGGCAAAATATTTACTTTACATTGTAACAATTAACATTATTTTACAGCTGTTTGTGAGTTTATTCATTCCATATAAAATTAATTATTATTATGTATGGGAGTGCTATAAAGTTTTGTGATGGAGGCACTCGTATTTCGTATCAAAATGGTCGTAAAGTTGACGTCAATAAAGTTTGTATTCGTATGTCAGTGATGAATATAATACCGGAAATATTTAAATGATTATCAATAAAAGTTCTGTTTATTTGTGAAAGTTCTTTTTCTTGTAATAAAACTTTTTAAAGCTACTGTATTTATTAGGAAACTTGATCAATTTTATTTGGTTGTAAAATAAAGTGGTTTTATAATAACCTAGTTACAAAAGTAACCTAACTAATGTCACCGTTTATCGAAATCTTAATTAGATTTGTAACATTCATATGAAAACAAAAAAATATTGAAAAAGTTCAGCGAACATTGAAGAAACTTATTTTGGAGCGAGATTGTGATATTTGAAACACCGCCATCTGTATTTCTAACCTTGTACTTTTACGGCAAACTGTTTCATCGCCGTAGTTTAGCGTTTGTATCGGTAACTTTTCAATAGGAGGCGCGTCATGTATGCTGATACTGTTAATGAATTGTTTGTTACGCAGCAAGGTAATGGAAACTTTGACTTATAATCGCTACCAGTATTTTCTTTCCTAATATTGTGAAAGTTTTCGATGATTTGTTTTTATAAAAGCTATGATGAATCTTTATTTGAATTGTTAAGTGAAAAACAAAAGATTATCTTCAGTACTTTTACATTGATCATCTTTCAGGAAAAAACGATTGAATTAAAACTATAAATAAAACAATGTCTGAACTATATAGTATGAGTTAGATACGCTTACACATTAATTCTTTTCTTTATTGTGATAATGAAATCGAAAATTACTTCACCAGAGGATTATATGGATTACGAGACTGTCTACACAGGTACCCGTGATCCCGGAAAATAAAGGACAATTGATGAAACTCGGTGGATTTTACTCAGTACGAGTCTGAAAATACCGTCTGCTACACAAAGTGCGAGAAAACTCATTTGACCCAGACCGTCTAAAAAAGGGGCTTACCTACATAATCATATTTAAATAGCTTTTTTTTCTGACATTAAAGCTCGTGGCTAAATAATTACAGCCGTACAGGCCGATCTCCTGGGTTAAGCCGCGCTTGCCTCGGTTAGTCTGTGGATGTGGGTGACCATCTGTCATAGCGAGTTTCCTCCGTGCCTCGGAAAGCACGTAAAGCCGTGGGTCCCGGCTGTCATTTATAGATCTTTGATAGTCGTTACTGTTAGTCAGAGGCTCTAAAGTCTGACAACCAGTCTTACCATGGGTTATGGTATTACCCAGTTACTGGGTTGTGGAGGTCCGACAGGCAGTCGCTCTATGTAAAATATTGATATCCAGCTGAATCTGGTTGGACTGGAAGCCGACCCCAATATAGTTGGGAAAAGGCTAGGCAGATAATGAAAGTCTACCAACATAATTTCCGGAAAAAACAAACACTTCCATAAAATATATAACTTGAAAATGAAAATAACGTCACAAATAAGAAGCGAGACCGACAGATCCGTTCTCTCATATCTTTGGCAGTCTTCCAAGATGGACGGAAATATTTCTTACAGTTTTATTTATAACGTCAGTTCTGTTCTTAAAATAGGATATGATACATAAATAGATAGGTATATTTATAATTGTATACCAAAATGATTACAGTGTTACTTACTATTTATTATGGTACTCATATTAAGAATAATGAGTGACACGTCGAATGACTCAAATAAAAAAAGTATTACCCTAATTGTTATTTTAATGTGTTTGGCTGAATGACTTAGCAATTTTCAAATCAGTAAGCAATTTGCAAAAATGCCATTAAACATCTCGTCTTTTAAAATTTCCAAGTAACGTCATTCAAATTTTCTTGGTGGAAAGCCTTTTTTTAGTATTTTTAGGTAACATTAGATTATAAAAACTACAACCTTTCCAGGATCATAGTAAATATGTGATTATGTTTGTATTTGCAACACTTTCGTAGCTAACGTACCATCATTGGCTACGTCGTAGCCAGCGCGTAGCAATTGCTGCTACGCCGTAGCATTGTAGCTACGCCGAGTCATAGTTGCTACGCCGAAGCATTGTTGCTAAGCCGTAGTAACCACGTGGCACTTTGTTCTGGACATTTTATAAAGCTATTGCGTCTATTCTCATTTGGTCAATTCCATGAAAATTTGATGTTCAGTAAGCGATTACAAGTGTAATATGTTTACAGTAAGTTTAACACTGGATGTTGTTTGTTTAGGACCTCTATTTTGGGTGTACACAGCCTTGTTCGCTGTATATCGTACTGTGTCAATAGAAGTAAAATTTTCAGTTTGTATTCCATCAACATATTTATTTATTATTGAGGGTTTGTTGTTTAAACGAAATTTATATTTTTTGGTATGTGCAAAAAAACCTCTAAATACATACATTGAAATGTCACTAAAGTTCAAACTATTTAAGTGTTATAATGTGTGCTCATTAAAATTTAAATAAGTGACATGCAGAGCTCCGCGACACACGTTAGTGCTGCCAATCACTCAGTCAATGCTCCGTCAAAGATAAGTATTGATTTAAATTTTAAGGATATCCAAAGGTTTACTAAAAATCACTTCATCAGAATCTAAGCGCTTTCCACTATGTTTTTTTTTTTTGTCTAGGAATTTCTTCAGTTTTACGGGCGCGTTTATTTGACCGGGCCTTTAGACTGGCGAAAGTTATAGAAGGATCACCGTGGATTTTAGTCAGTACAAGTCTGACGGTCCCTCCGCCCCGCCCTGGTTAAGAGGACCCATTTGATGATCTTATCACGATAAAAAAATGGGTGCATTTACAAACATTTCAACTTTAAATAAATAAAAAAAACAACCGAAACTGCTTCACCAGAACAAAACCGTCTTTACATTGCACTTTACCAATTTACCTTTTTTTAACAAGTTTAAAAAAAACACAGTTTTCCTTCAATAAGCCCCTGTGGTAAACAATGAAAATTACATCCTATTTAGTTTCATAACATCGTAATGAGAAGAAAGCTTTTCCCTCAGGTAAAACAGAAAGAATATTCCAGAATATGTAGTTAATTGTTTATTTGCCAGCTTGCTTTTTTATTTAAAAGGCTACTGCATACGACGTAAATTTAATTAAGAAAAGATTTAGTGAGTAGTAGAAGTAGTATTTTGTTGCTAATAGACTACCCTACTTACCTCTGCATGTTTTTTTTGTATCGTGGTAAAATCATCAAATGAGTCCTCCCACCCCGGGCAGGACGAGAGGGACTGTCAAACTTGTACTCACTAAAATCCACGGTGTCCTTCAATAGCCCTTTATGTTCCGGGGTCACGGTGATGGTATAAGTCCCGCGACCACCTCTGCATGTTAGAAATGTTTTTAATTTAATTCTTAAGAAAAAATATTTTTTTTTAAGATTCCTCTCTTCAGCATTTTTTCCTGTGTCGTGGGTTTACAAACCTAGAAACACATAAATACACAAACATACAGACCCGGAACAACTACGTTAAGGTCATACAAATATTTGTTCCTTGCGGGGATCGAATCTACGACACACTACGTAGCAGTTGATTGCTCAGCTACTGTGCCAACTGTGCCGTTAATTTTTTACTGTTCTCTTCTCCTTATCAGCCTCACCTTGGACTCGGCTAACAATTTTAGATTCCACCTCAAATACAATAGACAATATTCTACCTCGAAAGTAATAGTACTCTTTCCATAATTAAATCGAAATGAACTTTATGTTCATCACATAATTTTCACCTTCATTATAATATTTTAAGGCATCTTCTGGAAAAGAAGTAATATCAGATCTCTTTATCTATACTAATATTATAAAGCTGAAGAGTTTATCTGTTTAAACGTGCTAATCTCAGGAAGTATTGGTTCGATTTGAAAAATTGTTTTGGTGTTGGATAGTCCATTAATCGTAAAAGGCCACAGGCTATATAACATGACGCTACGACCAATAAGAACCAAGCAGCGGAGGTTAAACTTCGGAGACTAGATAGAATTTATTTATAAATTCAATACTCATGTTAATTATCTTTACTCTTGCATAGATGTTCTAATAAACTAGAATTTTGCTGTATGTACTAACACAAAACAAGACATCGCGTTCCCTTAAAAACTACTCCGAACAGAAATTGTACCACAAAACTCTTTGGTTGCCTCTAAATAGATACGATTTAATTGTTACTGAACTTGGCGACCCTTGGGCTGTAAACTTTCTTGTAACATTATATGGGCGCTTTTACATTAGAACGTTATCAGTGAGACAGAAGTATGGTGAGCTTCAGAAAAAATTGAATTATAATAATATTCCACAACTATCACACAGCGCCATCTAGTCCCAAGCTAAGCGGAGCTTGTATAATGGGCTAGTAGCTAGAGCTTGTATAACTGATAAACATACTTATATAATTGATAAACATACTTATATAATTCTAAATACATACATATTATAGACAAATTACACCCAGACACAGAACAAATGATCGTGCTCATCACACAAACATTTGTCCTGGGTGGGAATCGAACCTACGACCGACGGCATAGCAGTCAGGGTCGCTAACCACTAGACCAACAGGCCAGTCAAATGAATGCCCCTTTGGTAGTGATTTTCCTTGCAAATAGGGTTAGTTTTCTTAGTTTTAGTGTGCATTCTTTCTTATTGTTACGAGCTGTGTGTTTTTTTGTACGTGGTAAAATTATCAAATGGGTCCTCGTGAGAATCTCGAACCATCGAGTCTTCTCTGGATGCTCTAACTCGGTCAACGTAACATTGTTTAAGATTAATAAAAAAAACAAACAACCGGAACAACTACTTGTAGATCATACAAATATTTGCTCCGTGCTGGAATCGAACCGGCGACACACAGCGCAGCAGTCCGATCGTTCAGCCACTGCGCTAACTGTGTCCTTTATATTATTACTAGCTGGGTATTTATTTTGGTTTTAGAACTAATAAAATACCACTTCATCAATAAGATTAAAAATTAAAATAAAGTCTCATCTAGTAATTATCATGTCTTTTTGTATAAATTCACATAGTTTGCGATGGCTATCATTGTGATCGCTTACCCGCTTATTTTTCGTTTAAACAATAAAATTATCGTATGTTTTTTTCCCCCAAGTAGTTTTAAACGTCTATGTCTGTACACTTATAGTACATTTCATTTCATAATTTATCATCATTTCATTTCATTTCTTAAACCATTCAAGAAGAACCACGCGGTAGAAGCGCTTATCACGCGACTGTCGCGATAAACTCGCCTAACTAATGTGAAAGCGGTCTTAACAGATACGCAATAATGATGAATTTGTAGTATTACTTTGCTTGTTTAGTAATCTAAGATTACCAGGGCTTAAGTGGCAGTAGGAGGTAAAGTTTTGTTCGGAGAGAAATGATTGGTTTCGATAAATCATTGAGTTTGAATAAACCTACTCAAGGTTTATGTTACCTCCTTTTTTTTTTTTTTTATCGTGGTAAAATCATCAAATGAGACCTCCAACCCCGGGCAGGGCGGGAGGTACTGTCAGACTTGTACTGACTAAAATCCACGGTGTCCTTCAGTAGCCCTTTATGTTCCGGGGTCACGGTAATAGAAATAAGTCCCGCGACCCCGGCAGGCTTTGGCCCTCTGAGAGGGGGCCCCGTCATTTTGCTGACAGCTCTTTGAGGCGCGCGTGGAACACGACGCGCCGTCGACCCGGGCATGGTCCATGGTCGGACAGCGAGTTGCCCTTTACTCGCTGTCCGCATGCCCGCCGCTGTCCGCATGCCCGCTATTTTACCTCCTATTGTTGCTTATAACTTGGTAACAAACTTTATTGAATGCCGCAGTTATTGACATAATACTGTTTTCGAACGACTTGCTCAAAAAAGTGACATTCTATGCCACAAAAAGCGAACATAACAATAGTCATTTTTAATCTGTGAAAAACAGGGAAAGAATGTTGTACTGAATTTCATTCTCTCTCTAGGGAGAGAATGTGATTTAAATTTGGAATACATAGATTACGGTAGACTCGATCGAAAGCTAACCAGAATAATAAAACATTAAAAAATAAAGATTTCGAGTCGACAACGTATATCCGCAAAATTCGGATTGTCGAGTATTTTGTAAATTTCTAATGATTTTCTAACCAGACAGATCGCAGCCGCCATTATTGACATCGGTTATCATGTTAAGTTTTTTTTTTCTTTCTTTATTTTCGGCCTATGACTTACCGTGACACCTACATTTAGTACCTTGATGTGTAGTATTTGGGACACACGTTTCACCCGAGCGAAGCCGGATTTTCATCTAGTTAAATAAAATTACGAAAACCGACGAGGCCGTATGAGCTTGATGCCTTTGCTTTTTTAATTTGCCGCGTTTTTGTATTCTTCAAATACATAAACGTTGAGTTTATTTTTACTTATTTTTATAAATAAGTTAATATTAACTATTAATGTTTAAAATGCGTAAGTCATATTATTACTGTGTTATTTTTTTCGCAAATGGTACGAAAAGTAGAGTATTTTCCTCGGTGATAAAGCTGTCTTAGTCTTGGGTGAACTTAAATCCCTCGCTACACTCAGGACTCGTCTTAAATCCCTCGCTTCGCTCGTGATTTAAGTTTTTGTCACCCTCGCTACGCTCGGGAGTAAACCTCGAGTCCTTCGTTACGCTCGCGATTTAATTCGCCACCCGCGACAGAAGACCTTGCTTTATCCTCTTGGTTAATAATCTACTATTTGTTGGTTTAGTAGTAGGGTGGTTTTCATAAGAGGATACTAGTACTCAGCTTGAGGACTTAGGTTTATTCCCTGTTGATAGCAATGGCTGGCCCAGTTTTTTTTTTTTCTTGTTAAAACCATCAAATGAGTGTTAACCTAGGGCAGTACGGGAGCTATAAACTTGTACTGACAAAAATCCACGGTGTCCTTCAAATAGTCCTTAGACCGGAGCCATGGTAACCCGATAGCCAACGACGATATATTACTAGACTCCGCATGCACGATCTAAGAAACAAAAACTATTCTGTCAACTTGCTGAGGTACTAGGTAAGCGAGGGGGCCGGGTACAACGTTGTGATTGACTAACTCATACTCTGTTCTGTCTCAAGGTATGTTTACGGCTCACAGGATTGGTCGAAATGAGACGGATATAAGATTTTGTTGCCTAATGTGTTGACAAACATCGGTCGCCTGTTATTAGGAGTCTAGTAATATATCGTCGTTGCCGAAAGCTCTTCACCCCAGCAGGCTTTGGCTCTCTAGGGGGGCCTCGTCATTTTGCTGACAGTTCCTTGGCGCGCGCATGGAACACAACGCGCCGTCGACTCGCATAGTCATTGGTCGAACAGCGAGCCGCACATTACTCGCCTTCGTCATGCCCTCCTCGAAAACCTAGGCAAATTCAAGGTAAATAGTACAATGGCTTGTTAACACAATGCTTATCTAAACATGTAATTATTACAGAGTTACTACTAACACTGTGCCCGAAGTTTAATTGTTCACGTATAAAGTTTCGACCCTAGAATAATTAATAATTAAGAAGTAAGTTATGTTTTCATAAGGTTTGTAGGTCTCAAGTTAATTTATTGAAATGGGGTCGGGCACATACGGCGGCGGAGCATATTTCATTGTCAAATTAATTATCGACATTGCCTTTATCACAGAAATATTAAAAACAGGAGAAGTGGCAAGGGGGCGTGGCGGCAACCAAGCGGTGCTGAGCGTTACGCTCAGATATTGAAAAAATGGCCGTCACCGCTAGTTAGTCTGTTGTCAACAGCGTTCGTGAAAAAAAACGATTATGCCGTCTTGTTCAGAGGTTTTGTGCAGAAATAGTAGCCAAAACAAAAACTTTAGAACCCATGGCATCAGTTACCACAGGTAAGTAAAAGTATTTTACAATATTTGTCTTAAAAATCACGAAAAACTGCAAGCCGTAAAATATACCTGACTTGTACTACTATACTTTTGTTTTCCTATATCTCTTCGACTGCATTAATTTTGTATTAAATACATTGCTCTTTTACAACCACTTCAGTCTATCACCGAGTGAACTGAACAAGCAATGTAAAACTGACATAACGATACCTCATCGAGCCGCAATGTCGCATGGTGCGTCCGCTGCTCCGGTCCGTCGTATTTGAGCACGAGTTAGTGTTGTGCTCGTGGAGGAATGACAAAGTCTATCGACAAAAAGTCGACTTCTAATATTGTTTTATTACTATTTTAGATTTTTCTTCAATTTGTTAACTTGTAATAAGTTTGAAAGGTCGATTTTTATTGTTTTAAAGCGTAGTAGATAAATGCGTAACCAAGATCGTGAAGTAGGTAAGTTCATTAATGTTTAGTTTAGTAACCTATGTGCACTAAATTAAAAGATCTAATTTGGAACATTTTATACATCAATTAAATAATGTTTTGTTGGTTTCATATCGTTTTTATTTACTTTAATTCCAAACCTGTACAATTTCATCGATATATTTATCGAAAATTCTTCAATTTAGTCAAGCACTATGCCGTTCCGCCCCCGTGTCCCTACAACACACAATGATATTTTTTTGAGTGTGAGCAAATTATACGGAAAAAGCACGCTGCAGTTTAAAGAATAAGGTTTATATTTAAATGACTGAGTTATCGTCGGCGCGTGTGTGCACTTGTTCGTAGTATTGTTTTGACCGAACTGTGTGTGCAATATTGGCGTTATGGAGGGGCAATCGTGGCTTCACCGGTTTTCTATACATTTTGAACTTCACGCCATATCTCCTTCTTTATTATATCTATGGCCTTTATAAAAAATCGCGTTTAATGTACGAAAGAGGAACTAATTTTTTTCATCAAAACGCCAGTTCTCGTTTATTTACGTCACAGAAACGTGATATGTCATCCTAGGGCCTCACTTATCAACTCGCTGCCCGACCATGGACCATGCCCGGGTCGACGGCGAATTGTGTTCCACGCGCGCCTCAAAGAGCGTCAGCACGCTGACGGCCCCCCCCTAAAGAGGGCCATAGCATTGCCGGGGTTGCGGGACATACGTACAGCGCGACTCCGGTATACAAAAGGCTACTGAAGGACACCGTGGATTTTAGTCAGTCAAGTCTGACAGTCCCTCCCGCCCTGCCCGGGGCGGGGGAGGACTCATTTGATGATTATAACACGTAAAAAAAAGGGCCTCACTTATGCTGTAGACAGACGCTACATGTACGCTTCAAAAGAATGGATTCATCTGGATCTAGTTATACTAAAAGCCGACCTCAACATAGTTTCAAAAACGGTAGGCTGATGATTCTGCAATACAAGGTAAAGTAATGCTTATTTTTGGATAAGTAAAATAATTAAATTTTATCTTTAATCCTGGGTGGAGCGAACCTTAAAAAGGGCTAAAATAACTTCAAAAAATTTAAAAACTTGAACAATATAATACAAAACAATTTCTTTCTTTTTGTTTTCTAACCCAATTAACGTAATACCTAAAGAATTTATTTGTTGCTTAATTATAAAACTTTGCGCAGCTAATTGAACAATGAACCCCTGATACCAGGAGCTCATGAAATTATAAGAGAATTCCGACGAGAAAATATTATCTTCATTAAAAATATAACGTTGCGTCAAGAGCTCCTCACGATTCTGAGAGCCTAGTCAAACACGGCAATGCACCGCTCTGCGTTTATTGAAGAAAAGCAATTATTGAGAACCTCTAGAACCTACGATGTATCTTTTAAACCTTTTGATAACATTTGCCTTTGTTTCTTAAGTTTCTGTAATAATATTTGTTTGGTACGAAGAGCAAGCGTTCTTTAGAAAAATAATGGGAGCGTTTTCTTTCGTTTAATGTAGTTGATTTTCTTGTCTTTGTTTTGTAATTAATTTCAGACGATATTTTAAGTCTGTAGGGCTCTCTGATTTTGCAATTGATGTACATAATTAGAAAAGGCACTTCTGACATTTTATTTTTAAAATTAATATTCGAGTCTTATTATGAGAACAACCATAAGGACGGTGGATGGACTGAGAAAGGTAATGACTGCCAATGAGGGATTTTCTTTTTTGTTTTCCCTAGTCGATGGATAGATGGCGCTGAACTAGGTATGTTACTGCAATGAACGGAACGTCGTCATTTATTGATTTTTTTCACTTGATTGTAATTTTGAGATCTTAAAACGTAACGTACATATCATGTCATTGTCAGTTACATCACATCACACCATTGGCATTTAGAAATAAATAACAACAAGGAAAAAGAAAAAAATATTCATTGACCAGTCATTTTAATTTATGAGTTTTCCACGCCTTAAAGAAAATGTCCTAAGAGAAATAGAAGAAAAGTCTGTTCCTCGTGGATTTGTGCAAAAATAAAGGCATAAATCTAGTAATGTAGTCAGTTCAACGCCATCTACAGAGTTCTTGGAAACTACTTTTTTTTTAATATTCCAAAAAGAAAACTTCCCATTGAGAGAAATCGAGTTATAAGTGAATTATAAAATAAAAAGGCTTGCTGAATCAACCTAAAATAAATTTTTCTTATTTTTCTTATATTCTTAAATTTTATGTTGAAGACATCTGTGTCTGAACTAGATAAAAATATCTGTATCTCAGACATCAGCGCTCTTCCTTAAAATCATCATTACATATATTACATAACTGGCTTAATGATATATAAAATATTAGGAGTATATCTCTACACAGGAATAAACAAATTGAAAAAGTGTGTGGAGTGTTAACCTCTCGGTGAGTAGAATGCGAAGTGTATGAATGAGTGTGAGAGGGTGAGATAAAAGATTGCTATTTCAATATTTTTAGAAAGTTTTCTGTCTCTTCATATGTATGTTTACTTATAAAATTAAAGAGTTCACTTTTACACATTTTTCTAAATTGTGAGATTTGAAAAATGTTGAAGATATGTGACTCATCAGAGTTTGTTAAAATCGATATAATTTCGGTCTTTCAGGACGCTACTTCTACTTTAATTTTACCTCTTATACACTTAGATATTTATATACAATGATGATCTTAACAAATAAATAATACAACACACTGACTCTTAAGCCCACTACAAACAATATCTTTTTCGGTAATAATCAAAATAAAAGCAATAAAAACTATCCTAATTACCCACTCAAGAAGATCCGAAATCACTTGTACATACATAAAAGAACACTAGTACCACATCTTTACCCGCCATAAGTTCTTAATGCGGTCGTCAGATGGCGCTATCGGCGAGTAATTAAGGAGCAAGTGAACACTAATCTTTATGACAGCTGCTGTGAGACGTCATCAAAATGGCGGAGTGGACGGAAAACTACTGTTTTATTGGTTGTCTGTTGCTACCGTTTTGTTTGAGTGTTAGATGAAGAGACAATGCACGGAAGGTATTGTTGGTATGATGAGCAAGTGTGTAATGATGAGCAATTGTGACCCATATCGATCGCGACTTACGATTTGTAGGTCACAGTTTCGAACCTAGCCAGGCGGATTACTTATTGTAATTTATTTCATCACCACTGCTCTCAAAACAGTGAAGAAAAACATCATAAGGAAATCGGCATGTCCTAGAACCAAACATTCGAAGACATGTGGCATCTATCAACCAACCAACCAACTGGGCCCGCGTGGTGGATTACGGCCCATTCTCTCTCAGAGAGGAGGCCTGTGTCCCAATAGTATGAAAATTATAGGTATGATGTTTAGCTGACACAATTGCTGACGCAGTGCCTATGTCAGTCTCTGTACTTCTCATAACGTTCCTTAGTGTTTTGGGCGTCAATTCTTTTTTTTTAAAACAATACAAAAAAACGTTGCCCCACTCTACGAATTTCTTCCCGCATCGTGGGTACGTTAACTAACATAGAAAATCACATACATAAACACCCATACCCGGAACATCTACTTGCAGATCATACACATAACAAAAAAACTTACTTTCGCATTTGTAATATTTGTTAGGATTAAGATAGTTAGGATGTACTAAAACTATTTAATATCAAGGTAAATACGCTTAGCTAAGTGTTTGCGATAGGATCGTGCTAATTTGCATAATAGGGCCGCAACTTTGTATCCCGGATTTCGGGGTTACGGATGAACGGAATTCGGTATGTAACCTCACTATAAATGTGACGGAATTTATTTTGAGCCTGGTTCTACGTGACCTTATTAATGTTTGTTTTTTAACGGATTTCAAAAAAAAGAGGAGGTACTATTGTCGGAATTATTACTTTTATGTATATTACCCGAATTTACCAAGACGCCTGGATCGATTTGGGAAGTTATTTTGTTTCGTATGGTAGACTTCCCATATGATGAAGAAATCGAGGGAACTCTTCGATAAATGACAGTAAATCAATCTCAATTGATACACAGAACATATAACGTCTGTACCCAGGAAGGGTTCAAAAATGATTTTGTAAATATGAATATGTCGTTGGTCTGAGCAAAGAATCTTGTTTTCAAATCCCACATCCATAAAAAAATAATTGGTTCGTCCAAATAGTTCTTACTCCTAAACTAATCTCGAGTCGAGGTCAAAAAATGCGTAATTCATACCTATATAACTTTATAACGGTTACAAAACCTTATTTTTCACAACTGAAATTGTACCTTTAACATGTAACATAAATAGATACTAACTTGGCACGACACACATGTGATCCTTGAATTCGCTCCAAACGCTCTAGAACGCGTCCCATTGTCTTTACAACTCTTTGCTTAAGCACAGGTACTTGTTTGTTGACAATAGGAGCAATATTACAGAAGACACAGTCCACACAAGGATCTAAATGTATGAAAGACATCACGATAGAGACGTCACGTGCAGGCACATCTTCGATTTCCTAGGTCAATTACGTTTCATAAAAGACACGATTACTGCTACCGTGATTTAAAAATGGGTAAAAATAGTTTTTTCAAAAAATATTCAAAATTATGAGAACCTACAAAGTAACCAGACAAAGACTCACGAATTTTCCCTGTGACATAATACGTCGTTGTTGTAGTTGCGAATTTCGACTCTTACTCCCTCTAATAGGTTGATTATGATGATAATGGTCACTCATTTTTGAAAAGGTAAACAAAAGTTTAAGGTATTACAATTACCACAAAAGAACAGAGAACATTTTAAGTTTCAAGTAATAACAATATAATGATATTGTTAACTCCGAACAAAATATTTAGTTATCCCTTGAACATCTTGTTTTGACATCACCTTACGATCGATTCGCATCTTTATGCACATGTACCAAGAGTCCTTTATTGTTTGGAGTTAACCTTCTGTAAGGACAGTTCTGTGGCAATGTTTACAGAATACAAAAGTGTGTTACAAGCCTCTTAATGTGTCTCATCAAGGGCTGTCTATCTCGAGAACATTGCTTAAGGAATTTCTAATTTGAGAAGAAAGAATGTTAGATTACCTCGCTTGCATTTGTTTTGTAACCTCTAGTTTATAAGTATTTATATACTTTTTCTATGTTTAGAAGAGGCTAAGTAGTTTGGCAATCACTAAACTATGTTTCTTAAATATTCCAGTTAACATATAATTTACTATTTGTTCAGAAGAGTGTGAGTGATTTGACAATTTCTAAGTTTTAGAGCCTCATTTACAAGGTGCAAGAAATTGCACTGCGCTTCGAGAAAACATGGGCACATGTTTACATGGGTCAATTTTCCTTACCAAAAGTGTTTGAATCTTAAAGTCAAAGCCACATCATTTATTTCAATTAGGCCATTTAAGAGGCACTTTTAAACGTCGAATATTACAATTAAAGAAACGGGATGGGATTGATTCTACACCCATTTTCAAGGGTAGGTTTGTATGGAGAAGAATGGTGGAGAAACTCCAATATCCTCTTTCTCAACACTTTTAATTTTTCATACATAACAATTATGTGCAACAAAAGGCATTTTTTTCTGTTAATAACAGTGTGAATAAATTCTTGGTAATATACCTCAGTGCCTCAAGATAAAAGTCTTCAACCAATGTGTGTTACCAGTGATAAGTTACGGCACCGAAACGTGGTCTTTCACTATCGGCCTCATCTCAAAGGTTGAAAGTCGCTCAGCGAGCTATGGAGAGGGCTATGCTCGGTGTTTCTCTACGTGATCGAATCCGAAATGAGGAGCTCCGTAGACGAACTAAAGTCACCGATATAGCCCACCGGATTAGCAAGCTAAAGTGGCTATGAGCAGGCCATATTGTTCGCAGAGCAGATGACCGATGGGGTCGAAAAGTGCTAGAGGAGACCACGGACTAACAAACGCAACGTAGGACGTCCACCAACAAGGTGGACAAGGTGGACAGACGACCTTATAAAGGTCGCCGGAAGACGCTGCATGCAGGTCGCTTCCAACCGGTATATGTGGAGATCAAAAGGGGAGGCCTATGTTCTGCAATGGACGTCCTATGGCTGAGATGATGATGATGAATTAAATTACTTTCATAGCCAAGCGAACACCGGTGATTAGTCTAGCTATTCGGAGACTAACGAATTTTAGACAGGCTCCGTCATTGTACATCCGTTTCTTCGGCAAATCCTTAGTTGAAAACAAGTTTAATCTATATTGATTCCTTTTGTTGTTGGAAGTTGCTGTCTATCAAACTGTTCCGTTCAGGCTTTGTTAAAGTAAAGAAAGGTATTGGAAAAGATTTCTGACTGAAATCTTTGTAAATAATGTTGTTTGCGTGATTCAATTGTGGTCTCTCACAAAGAAGAAAAAAAGAAACCTGTTTTCCAATATAGGATTATTGTTTATTGATTTAAGCTAGCGGTAAACAAAAGCGGCATAAATTATCAATATTCTAGGAGAACTTGCCCCCCTTTTTAACAGGTATATTTTTGCTGGGATTGAAGCTACCGGTAAACCGAATCAGCATACCTAATCCATCTTTGTTTCTTCAATTAATGGTAACTGAAAAAGTACCTACTTTTTCTCGAAAGTGCTTTAGATACCTTAAAAACTGGCTCTTCTTCAGTTATCTTTAGACACAGAAATGCTGACCTGGATTTTTATTCATCAAATAAGTCCTCCCACCCAGGGCAGAGCGGGAGGGAGCTGAGCAAAAGTGGGTTTAAACAAAGCTAGACGTATTTGAAGATGCGATATTTTTGGTCCCATAAAAGTGTTTGACGCGTCTTGAAACCGTAAGTAGGTTTTCAGCGTGGCTCAAGTACTTTTTCTAAATTTCTGCATTCCAATACAATAATAAGATTGTCGAACAGGCTTTTATAATAATTAAGATAATAATCAGCTTATAATTTTCTCATTGCTAGAATACAAGCCTAATCTCTGAGTGAGTGAATGGGCTGTAATCCACCACACGAGCTCAGTGTGGGATGGTAGATGTCTTAATGTTGCCTTCGAATTTCTTGTTCAATTTAAGCAAGACTCATATAAAATCTTCACCGTTTTGAAGGTGATGAAACAAATTAGACAAAGTAATGATTTCTATCCAGCCAGGCTGTCTGGGTAGAAATCCATTACCTGTAATCGTAAGTCAAGGTCGTTAGCATTGGACCACCACTGCTCTCTTTACAAAAATATGGCTTGACGCAAATTGGTATCTAAAATACTATAAAGAATATATAGAGAATCTATTTAACGCCCAGAAGTACCCTAAAAACTTACAAATAAAATGATTCCAGATTTTTCTGGATCATGAAAAAAACTGGCGTCGGTTGAACATCAAACCCAGATAGTAGAAGCGAAAGGCCGTAATTACCATGACAATGTGCGGCGCCCGTTTCCGCGAGATTAATGGCCACCGCTGGCAGCCGTCACTCATTAAATTGATGAGCGATGACGAGGACTGGGGCGGGCCAGGAAAAGAGCGGACAAAAATCTGTGTGTTTAATTTTTATTTTTTTTCTGAAATTCTTCCTGGCCTAACCTTAGAACAGCTATGTTTAAAATGGCTATGTTTTAAAATTCTGCTTATATTTTCTCTGAAAACCCGTTAAAGACCTAGTTTAAAAATGGGCGTTAAGCTTCCATACAAAATATTCTATGCATAGGTAAAGAAACACACTCAAAATGTCTCATTATTGAGTCCGAAATAAGAACCATTTCTGTATTACCACTTGATATAAACTCAAAACATACATTATAATTTGACCACTATAAGCACTTTTGAATTGTCAAAAAAAAAACTTAATCTTATAATTAAGCTATCTACAGTCTCAGTCACAAGGTATAATAAGTTGTGATAATAAAGTAGTTGCCCATACAAAAATGTAGATCTCTATAGAGAAAAATTGACAAGAAACTACAGTATAATTTTTTCTGCAAAATCCGCTGTTTTAATCGCCTATGTTTTTGGCGTGGACTGGTTGCGGACTCATCACGTCTAATGGCGTGAAACGAACTGGACTGACCACAAATTTCGAGGCCCCAACCGTTATGCAATGCCAGGAACAGGGACTTTTTAATAATGATTATTATTTAACGATGTAGGTGATTAAGTTCCTTTAATAAATAAAGTTTAAAATTTTTTTTATTGATACAGGTATTCATCAGTGAAGAGTCAAATTGATTGAACCCACTTTTTTAATAATAACAATAAAAAAAAAAATGTTTTGAATTTATGCTCTTAACAACTTTTTGTAACTAAATGTCTTATGCTGAGAACTTCTAGTTTTGTTCAAAATTGCATTTAAATAGCACTATCTATTTTTTTCGTAAAAAAAGAACAAACTTTTTTTTTTCGATCAAAAAGAGGGTAAAAAAATGAGTGAAATCTTGCTTTATAGTCCTACTTTTCCTAAAATATTTTGTGTCTTTTTATGTCTTTTAATTGACAAAATATAATATTTTGCAACTTAGTTACGTATAGTAGCCGTTCGATGATAGCGTCGTAAACCCAAAAATGTGAATGTGACAATAAAACCAAGTTTTATTGAGTTATTTCAAGTCATAAGCTGGAGCGGGTTTAAGCGTTTCTATCGGAACTTTCTATCTGTAGGTATCTCTTATTAAATGGCTCAAGGCAGAACAAAGTATAATTTTATTGACGTTGGCAAAAGGCCTAAAAATCACTTAAATCTTGTCTCGATCTTGTGATCCTACTCAAACTACGATATTATAAATGTGAAAGAGTTAGATTGAAAAATTCTATTGTTTTTCAACGTGGTAAAGTCATCAAATGAGTCCTTCCTACACAGGGCAGGACGGGAGAGACTGTCAGACTTGTCATCATCATCATCAGCCTACATGTTCCAACTGCTGAGACAGGCCTTCTCTCTGTGAGAGGAAGTGGGCCATTATCCACCAAGCGGTATTACCAGACTTCTACTGACTAAAATCCACGGTGTCCTAGCCTTCGTTCCCGGGCCACGGTTATTTAATAGTCTGGGGACCCCGGCAATCTTTGCCCACTTAAACTATTACTAAAAGGGGAGAATTTGTTACCCGCTGCGCTTGTCGCTCATATCTTGTTCCACACAGCATTCCCAACGTCATGTTACCAGAAGTTGGAAGATTATCAAGTTACACTTTTACGGCATTCTTTTCCAAAGTCCTCTCGACACCGGCGATATCGAAAGATACCCCGAAAATACCATTATAACACCATCAACTTATATAATAGCTTTTAGTGGATTGCCTGGGAAAGAAATAGAAGTGTGGACGAAAACAAAAAACTTTAGCTGTGCTTGAATGCTTTCTTTGCATGGCAAAGTTAAGATTGTGGGTTCAATGAATTTTGTCATTTAGGAAAAGAAAAATAAGGTGGAAATTACTTCGATATTCCATTAAAAAGTAAAAACCTCCCATTTACCTCGACTGGCCTGTTGGTCTAGTGGTTAGTGACCCTGACTGCTAGGCCGGGGGTCGTGGGTTCGATTCCCACCCAGGACAAATGTTTGTGTGATGAGCATGATCATTTGTTCTGCATCTGGGTGTAATTTATCTAAAATATGCATGTATTTTGAAATATATAAGTATGTTTATCAGTTGTCTAGTACCCATAACACAAGCTCTGCTAAGCTTGGGACTAGATGGCGTTGTGTGGTAGTTGTGGAATATTATGTTATATTATTTAGGAAAAGTTCACGATGTAGAACTTTACTTTATCTTTATCTCTAGTTCTCCATTTACTCCATAAATGTTGCTGGAGTTATTTTCTTTGGCAACAGACATAGGTCGTTAGTAAATAAACTTCGTCGTCCTAATAAAAAAAAACATCGAACTAACATACTACATTCTAATATTAAATGATTAGTCTATAACTTGCCAAGATAAATTAGCTAAATCATTAACTTAAGTGTCAGTTAAGAGGCAGAATAGTTTAGTGTCAATTAAGTAAGACTCGGCACCTACGTACCAGGCGCGCAGGAGTATCGCGGAGGTCTCATTAATATGCATGGTCACACAACCTCAGTGGACTGTTGAGAAATTAAATCGTTCAACACGAAATATTTTAGTGCTAACAAAGATGTATTTTGAATTTATTTCTGTCAGTCTTTCAGAAGGAATATCATTAAAACTGAAAGAGGTGTAATTTCTTGAAGGATCTCATTTTATTCAAGAGTTTTATTGAAGACATTGAAGTATTAGACGTCTGTATGTAAATTAAATTCTATTGAAGCCCCGTAAAATTGAATTTAGAAAAGTGGGTCAACATTTTTAAAGTATTTTTTTAGGTTTTTTGTATCGAAACTAAACTACAAATTAAATCAAACGATGAATAAAATGACGGTAATTTAGTCTTGTTCAGTGAAAGTTATCTGGTTTCTGAGTAATCAACAGCCTTGTATCATATTTTTAATTTACATACTAAATGTGACAAGGTACTAGGCATTCATAACACGACAGAAGCTATCTTCGCGTAATATGATAAATCTCAGAAAAAGAAAATTGGAAACGTCTTCAAAGCAATTTATTTTCAGCTTGTTACATAAATATGATTTTAATATGCACAGACAGAAAAGAACAGCTGCAACTGAGTAATTTTTCGTTTGGCGCTGATCCAGAGGCAATGTTTTTTGTTGTTTTTTTTTTTTTAACAATCAGACACTGCGATAGTTGCTGAGGCCCGAAGTTTAGTGTCTACAATTTTGAGTGAAATATGTGCGAAAAAAAAAATTTAATTTCTTTCTTACATTTGTATCTCGATAACCTTGTATGCTACCTCCAGTGAATGAATATTTGATATGTATTAACTTTGTGAAGAATCTTGAATTAATAAAGACCTCTTTTCTGTTTTCTGTCGAGACAGACGATCTCAGCGGAGTTTATATTATTAGTTCATAAGTGTAAGGCAGGCACAGGTCACCGTCTATTCCTATCATATTCCGTATGAGACGAGACGATATAATACCACAATATCTGAGAGAGACTCGGGACCTTCCAAGGAACGGTGCTATAATACCGCTAACTCTCAAAATCCGCGCCAATAACCAGAAATTTCTAAAAACATTTTTCTCCTTAACACCCAGTTCAGCGGCGGGGCGTTTGATTTTTTAATATTTTAACTATTATAACTCGAAAGTAGATACTGGTAATTATAACGATACTTATGGTTTCTTAGCTATGCATCCGTACAATCCCTTTTATTTTAGATGAATTTTAAATAATAACCAGAAAGGAAAGGAAAAGAAAAACAAAAAATCGACAACAGGGGTGTGGTCTTAAAATTCACCAAGCGTTAATTTCGTCAATATTTTTGTAAGAAAAAAGAAAAAAAACAGCGAAAGAAGAAAAGGCAAAATAAAATTATGCTTTAATTCAATAAAACATGGCTATTCCCACAAAAAAAATGGAGCGTAATTTATTAAAATTACTCACAGAATTCTCGGTAATTCGCTCCCATCATTTTGACTCCCCATAAATGCAAATAATTTACTTATCGATGCTGAAACTGAAATTATTTCCATGAAATATAGATTGTTTATGCAATATAACCAATTTGTTGCTCTTCTGAAAATATTATCTTTGCGGGAACTTCAGTGAATATAATTTTGTATGAGAGAAATAATTTGGGTCGGCAACGATTGCTTTTTGACCAAAAAAATGATTTTTGTATGACCATAAAGAAAGGATAACTGCACGACGCGTTGCATGATACCATAAAAACTTTTGAAATCGATGAATGAATTATAAACTGAAAGGCGTCCATTACACGGTAGGTTTTGCCATGGCCAAACCATGGCAGAGATTTTGACTGAAGGAAAACCTATCGTCTAATGCGTTGATTGCCGTTTGAATGAAGAAAATTGTAGGCGATAATAATTCCATCATGCAACCAACATTCATTATTGATGGTTTTGCCATGGCAAAACCTACCGTCTAATGGGAGCCTATAAAGACTTGTACCGTTGGATGTATGGTTATATTGAAAACGTAGAAAACAAAAACCTTCCTCGAATATTTAACTATGTTCGTGAAGATCTTATTTTTTTTAATGAATTTTTCAAGAAAGGAGTTTTCCGCTGTTTAATTTAGTTATGGATTTTTTCCAACACCGGTATGACAATCTCATCCGCGAACCTCCTTCGACCATTTTACACACTTAAAAAAAGTAAAACTGAGAGTAGAAACTCTCAGTTTTACGCGCTTCATGTGCGCTTTCAAATCGCATTTTATGCGGTTTTGAGTCTTTAAAAAGTAAAAAATTGCGTCACGGGCAGGCAACGGATTAAGAACGCGAGTCGTATGCGCGTTTAAAATATGCCGTGTGCCATAATAATTCTTAGAGTTAACTCGCCTTATCTTATTTATCACTTCACAAACTTATAGAATAGAATTACCTGTTTTTTTCTGACGTGGTTGAAACTTCAAATGAATCCGTCTGCTCAAAATGGAGCGAAGGGACTGTTAAACTCTTGCTGACTAAAAATAATAGTCCATGCAATAAAATTAAATTTTATGTATATCGCAAACTGATTCAAAACGACGCGAATTCAATATATCTCGGCTTAATCCGATACGTACGTGGATTGACATCATTTTCATTTTGGAGAGAAACGTGGAATCCGTGGATTTATCCAACTATAAAATATTTGAACAACCTGTATAATCACATCGCATATACAGAGGGATTTTATTTATTTCGCAAAATCTATGACGTCTATCCTAAAATAAAACTAAATATGTTATCTTCTCTGCAATGTTGTGAAATCTTACAGAGCCTTTATCACGAGTTTTGAGTATTTTACTTTACAGCGTCTTTCCAGTATTTACAGCGTTTCTTGTGGAACAGCGCCTCTGGTGTGCGAAGAAGGGACAAATTTTTCCCTTGAAATTTAATAATCAAACGAACTTACCTGAAGTGAAGTTCGATTTAAATTATCCTGTCTTCGTCGAAGAGATTTAAATGTTTACCTGTAGTAGCCTCGCTACGCTTCGACTCACTCGCACATAGTTTAGCGCCATAGGAAAGAAAGAGATAGCACTATCTCCATAGGCGCTTGATCACCCCACTGCATGACAATGCCGCGTTCCTCATTTAGTTCAGAGTACCGGTCTACTGGACGAACTATAACATTGTTTCGGGAAATTGCAGGTGGATCTTCACCTGAATATCAGGGTCGGGCGGGAACTTAAATCTCTTCGACGAAGACAGGATAATTTAAATCGAACTTCACTTCAGGTAAGTTCGTTTGATTATTAAATTATCCTGTCTTCGTCTTTCGAGATTTAAATGTTTACCTGTAGATGTTTAGAGACACATTTGCAATGTTATAGGTAGGATGCATAATAAATAATTAAATTACTTATTTGTAAATAACACGTGTATTCTTATTTCAATTAGAAAATACAAGTAAAGATATAACTTAAATGATTTTTATCAAAGATATTCAAAAAACACAACAAAATTTTATCCTTACTGATTATTTAGAACAGCGTTTGCAAATTCACAATTTGTTTGAGCGATCGGCCGATTATAAAAATTAGCAAAGGTGGCAGACTGATCTGACCACCCAGCAGTTCTTCTAATGATATCGACACTGATTCCTGCTTGATGTGCAGCAGATGATGATGCATGCCGAGTGCTATGAGCACTGAATATTTCTGTGTCGATACCACTAGCAGCCAAACCCTGCTTTATCCATCGTCCTATAGTTTGCGAAGAGGCGGGATGATGAGGTTTTTTAAAAGTTAGAATCAATTTATTATCGACAGCACTTCTTAAGGAGGATGTAACATTCATGTAAGCTATTAAAGTCTCTGCAGGACAGATTGCAGGACGCTGACGGAAAAAAGGAAGGTCAAGAATTGGTTGTGATTTACCTATTCCAGATGTCTTAATCAAATCAGTAATAGTGATTAAAACCTTGTCTTGATTGATTATAATATTGGGCAACCTAATCAAAGAGAGCGTCTGACATCTTTGGCCTGTTGACAAAGCCAATAACACAACCAATTTTTTGCTCAACTGCTCCAAACTTAAATTATCGCTGGGATATAAACCAGCAAAATAATTAAGAACAATATTGGGGTTCCATGTAGAATTATACTTAGGGAAGGAAGGCTTCAACTTAAATACTCCCCTAAAGAATCTTTTGACAAGTTCGTCTTGTCCCACATTATTTCCGGAAATAAATGATAAAGCCGAACGGTGATTGTTTAACGATCCATACGTGGAACCATTTGTGAAGCATTGAGACAAAAAATCTAGTAAATCATGTACTCCGATCTGGAACGGATCTAAACCCTCATCGTGACAGTATAACCACCACTTTTTAAAGCTAGAAGTATATTGCATTTTAGTGCTCACAGAGATAGATGACGTCATTACAGTTAGTGCTGATTGAGGGATCTTCAATCGTGCGAACGCTTCCCGGATAATATAGTCGCCGCCAGGGAAAGGTGGCGATGCAGAGGATGAATTTGCCTGAAATTAGATGATAACAGAAATTTATTCGGAGGAAATATCAGTATTTCACCTACAGCAAGAGATTTGAATACTGGAAACCATGCCTGAGATGGCCAATGCGGCACTACAATTATACCCGTTGCCTCATCAGCTACAATTTTTTGCAGAACCTTTAAAATGAGCGAAAATGGTGGAAATGCATAGAAAAACATATCCCATTTAATAGTAAAAGCATCCACGTTGTATGCATAGGGATCACGCTTCCACGATATATATTTTTTACATTTAGCATTCGTTCTCGATGCAAAAATGTCCATCTCAGGTTCACCAAATTTTGAAACAATAGTACTGAATGCTGTAGAGTGCAATTCCCACTCAATATCAATATTTCTTGACTCTGTGTCTGCTTCAATGTTTTTGGATGACGCTATGTAAGATGCGAAAAGGAATATCTGCCTTCTTTCACACCAAGTCCAAATTCTACGGGCGATTTCATTAAGATGTGGGTATTGCACTCCCCCCATTCTATTTATGTAAGCGATCGCCGTAGTATTGTCAATGCGTAGGAGTATGTGACAATTAGTGACCTTGTTCGCGAAAGATTTAAGACCAAAATAAGCTGCAAGAAGTTCCAAATAGTTAATATGACGGGATCTCTCGTTTTCCCTCCACGAACCGCCTATACTTTCACCCCCACAGGCTGCACCCCAGCCAATACTAGATGCGTCACTAAATATCTCTAAAGTAAACGACATGGGTCTAATGGGGTTACACGTATTTAAAATTGAAGACTTCCACCAATTCAAATCAACGCATAAACTATTTGGAATAGTCATCATCTTGTCATAATCGTCATTATCCAGTAAGGCTAAATATTTGGCACGCTCTAGAGATTTTGTATATAACCACCCGTACGCAACGGCCGGGCAAGCAGCTGTCAGGGTACCTAGGTAACGGGCAAAAGCACGAATAGTAATTCTCTTCGTATCTAGCATATTTTTGGTACGTGACAAGATGTCGCGTCTTTTCTTTAATGGAAGTTCTAGGGTCATGTTTTCAGAATTTAATATAAAACCTAAAAACTGACAACGTTGGCTTGGTACCAGTGAACTCTTGTCATAGTTTATTACAAATCCTAAATCTTCTAGCCACTTAATGCTTTCATTTACATTATGTAGGCATTCTGAATAACTGCCACCGAAATAACAACTGTCATCTAAGTAGTATACCGATTTAAAACCTCGAGATCGCAATAAAGTAGAAACTGGTTTCATAAGTTTTGTAAAAGTATGAGGAGCTGAGCTCAATCCAAAAGGTAAGACCAAAAATTCGTACAGATTATTATCAAAATAAAATCTCAAAAACTTTACATGATCATTGTGGATAGGTATTAAATAGTATGCTTCTTTTAAATCCAAGTTAACTATATAGCAGTTAGGCGTCATTAATTTAACTGCTGTCCTAATATCTTCCATCTTAAAGTGGCTAACTTCAACAAAATTATTTAATTTCTTTAAATTTAATATTAATCGTTTTTCACCATTACTTTTAGGAATGATAAAAATACTAGACACAAACTGATCGCAGTTGGGATTACATTTACGTATGACATTTGCTTGCAACAATCGATTCAATTCTTTTTTAATATGAAACCTGTCGTCTTTTGAGAAAGATGATTTTGGAATCATATCTGCATTTTGAACAGGCTGCTTATGGAAGGGTATTCTATAGCCAGAAATGGTCTCAATTATTGTTTTGTCGTCAGTAATCTTTTTCCAAGCTTCTGTATAATACCTTACGCGACCAGCATGAGAGTATACCTGGGAAGTTATTGCTTCGCGTTCGTTGTGGGTGTCGCTCCCGCTGTTTTGTGACGTGATGCAGGGTGCTGGTGGGGGGACGACACTCGTGGGGCTCGGGATATCGCCTGCATTGTCCCTCGGCGGCGGTAGTTCGATCCTGCCTTGGCCCCGCCGCCGCGTCTCGACTGCCCGCGACTGTAGCGGTGATAGGGCTGGCGTGACGGCGGGCCTTTGTAGTTTAAAGTACTTAATTGACCTGTAGACTGGATCAGCTTGCCTGTCTTCTGTATTCCACGCGAAGATTTAATAAATTCTCCTAATTTCTCACCAAAAAGGTGACTGTCCCTCTTTCTATCTTTAAAAGGCTCCAAAAAGGTCTTGTCAACCATTGGAGTAACGAGAGATCTTCTAGTCTCAGTCTCCAAATAATGAGAATCCGACAACAGCTTTGTCGCGTCTGTTAAAAGACGAAGGATGTCGGCAGTATCACTGGACTTGGTCAAGATACCTGTCATCGTCCTACCTAGGACAGTCAGCACGCATCCTATTTGCGATTGCTTTTTCTGTACCCTTACGTCACGATTTTTCGTGGATTCGTTTAACATGGAAGTTATCTCAGGATTAAGTATTGGAGCTTTAAGTAAAGGACAGTTTTTTGGAATAAGGTATTTTTTCATTATTTCCTCTCGGGTTTCTTTTTTAAGGCCATCTTTAAGGACAGGATCCCAACGCTTAGTTAAATCACATAAAATATCTGGACCCCAATCGGCAGTTTCAGATTCGAAATCTCCTAGAGCCTTTAAGAGTTCGGGATCTGCGGCAGGAGGAGCATTATTGTCCTGCGTTATATCATCCCCAGCCGGTGCTGTCACACCCTGGGGGTCAGCAGGCAGTGATGTAGTTTCCCCCATTGTACAAAGATCAGGTCGCACGGGTGACGCAGAGAGCGCAGAGGTACCTGGCATATCTTCTGCGGAATAAGTGGGTATGTCATCCGCCGGAACAGCCGTCGGTGTAGGCGAGCGCTCATGAGACGAAGGCCTTGACGCATCGCTGTCCGTATCCAGATATTCTGGAACGATATGTTTGGTTAATATCTCGTATTAACTCAAAAACACAATATTATGTTAATATCTCGTATTAACTCAAAAAACACAATAGGTCAATATCTCGTATTGACTCTAATAAAAAGAAAACTTTAGGTCAATATCTCGTATTGACTCGTAAGTTTGTTTTGGGCACCGTCTAACATCTCGTATTAGATCTAAGGTGCCATTATACAAAAAAATGTAAAATGCCGTGCATTGACATCATAGATTTATAATGTTTTGCATTAAAACAATGAACACTAATATTTCGTGGGTAGATGGTACATACCTTCACTTGACGAAAGTCTATGACGATGTTTTTTCTTGGACAATTTTTGTTCATATTTCTTTAGTTTTCGTCGCCATTTATCTTCTTTGGTTTCTTCGTGGTGTCTCTTTGGCATTTTTAAAGATTTTTTTATATTTTAAACACTATTTTAACAAGAATTTATAAAAAAGTATTCACTGTGTGCGGTAGCCGTGTGCGCACGGAAACGAATGAGGAACGCGGCATTGTCATGCAGTGGGGTGATCAAGCGCCTATGGAGATAGTGCTATCTCTTTCTTTCCTATGGCGCTAAACTATGTGCGAGTGAGTCGAAGCGTAGCGAGGCTACTACAGGTAAACATTTAAATCTCGAAAGACGAAGACAGGATAATTAATGTCAAAGTTCCAGTTTACTTTACGTCACCTTAACTTGATAAGGTCTCACATAATTGCGATCACTAACAATTTTATTTTAACACTAGTAATGTTAAAATTAAAATGTAAAAATATCTTTTAGCGGTACTATTCTATTGCAGGGTAAGGGCAGGGTAAAGGTTCCCCCAATTCCATCCATAAACAAGTTAACAGAAAAAAATATCTTAACAAATAATATTTGATAGCTTTGTGAAACATGGCGCTGAAAATTGTTTTCTTAAAACGTTATTTTTCACGATAAAATAAGAAAAACAATAACGTCATATAGGGATTGACATAAAATGACACCCTGTAGATACTGGATTCGGGGTCATGTCATAAGAATTTATAGTTTTTTTTTAGCTATTCCACTTAGGGCACCTGGCATCCTGGCATTTTAATGGAGCCTTACGTGGAATAGATAAGGTACCAATAGCTCAGGTGCCATTGTCAGTGGGTGCCCTATGTGTACCTCTTTTTTTCATTATAGTTACCCACTAATTACCAGGTATGTGAATGTCAGAAACATCATAGATTCAATTGTCATTTTCTAGTAGATACATTTCTTTTAACATTTCAAACATTAACATGCTTAGGACAAAATAAATCCTTGTAAATAATGTCACTATGTCTATTCTTTCGTCGACATCTATGGACTCGTGCTAAGTATTGACGTCATAGAATAGGTATTGTGTTCAAAAAAAGTTTACATAGCGGATGAAATCGCGGGTAGAAGCTAGCAAAGAATAAAACCATTTTGCCCAACAATTTCTTAACATTTATGAACTAAACTGTCACTTTACAACTTTTAATAAAAGTTTACATCCAAAACTCGTGTACCATAAAAATGAAAACGCTTCAGCCCATAACTTGCGACAAAGGGACCTTTTTACGATAGTCGCACACACCAACTATTTTTACGAGCTGTATCCTTGTGGCAACGAATATGTGAACTTTAGTATCTATGACACATGGTAGGCTTACGACGAAGATCCACTCCACAACAGTAGCTAAAAAGTATTTATTTCATCTTCATTATTACCTAGGAGCCCACGGACTAGCAAGCGCAGCGTAGGACGTCCACCAACAAGGTGGACAGACGACCTTATGAAGGTCGCCGGAAGACGGTTGATGCAGGTCGCTTCCAACCGGTATATGTGGAGATCAAAAGGGGAGGCCTATGTTCAGCAGTGGACGTCCTACGGCTGAGATGATGATGATGATTACCTACAGATAGCGCGCGAGTTGAATGCAGTCGGGGTCTGAGGTAAAGAGCGGGAGCACCTCCCCCCGCTACCCGCACGCCCCACCTCACGCGCCTGCGGTGTAGTACTGTGCCATCCTTGTCAACAGCACTACTGCATTCCTAAGCTCTGCATTCAACTCGCGCGCTATCTGTATGTATCTGAACGCTTACCTGTTTGTTATGAAACGCGATGTATTCAGTACATTTTTGAAAGTTAATTGTAACAATATTTTACTCTGCGTTAAAAGGATCGGTTTTTAATGACTGGCCGAATCAGAAATGGTCCAAAATCTATAGTATTTCCGATAATATTAAAAAAAGCAAAAGCATAATTACAACCGCAGAGTTCAATTCAGCGACTTCCAGCCACTATAAGCGAGGGCATGGCAATGAGCGACTCGCCGTCTGATTATAGACATTAGACCATGCCCGGGTCGCTGGCCCGTCGTGTTCCACGCTCGCCTCAAAGAGCTGTCAGTAATCTCGCAGCCATGGTCGCGGGTCTATTGAAGGGCACCTTGAATTTTAGTCAGTACTAGTCTGACAGTAGGGGGGTGGGAGGACTCATTGGATGACTTTACCACGTTAAAAAATTGTCAGTTTGTCAAACACTTTACTTCCATCAGCTACGCATAATTTTTTTGACATTATCATCAAGATATTTGTTATTATAACAAAGTAAACTGAACCTTCTCCTCATATCTTTACAGTACCCTGTTCAATGTTATGCAGGTCTGAGTCAGCACACATGAACTCTCTCAGAGATAGATGTAATAAACTCCGTTCGGTTACTCAGTGACTGCGCTTTTATCTCCGCCAGGAAATCCGGTCTATACTCCTTGTTAGAGCAAGATTGTAGACAAACTTCGTGAAAATGATAGAATTGTTTGTTAAAAGTTATAGTCGTGTAAAAGAGGTATGATCCGACATTTAATGCCATGTAATTTAATTGCATTTTGGTTGATTTGTGTGTACGTTTGAATATTAATAAACGAACCTACAAAACTGAGAAAGTCAACGTAAAAATGCTAAGGTTCAATGGCATCAAGTGAACATTATCTAAGGATGCCCCGTGGAGGAGTGAGTTAATCTTAAGGGGAATGCTCCAACCAGCTCGCGATATTTAAAATTTCTTGCGTTTTATGCAATTTGCAGGCTAGTTCTAGGTTGTATGTTGATTAAAATATTAATTGCGGCTGTACACGTAACTTATTCGGAAATAGCACTCATGATATTTTATTATTCAAAATATTTACAAAAACATTATTGAAACTAGAAATAAATATTTACAGGTTAAATATCAGTTTTATTTGCAGTTCATACTTATTTTCGTTTAAATACAACAATAAGTTAAAAATTCAATAAATTACATTAAAAGACATAATTATGTTTTCGCAATTTTTTTTTAGTTAGTACAAATATCCGAACGTGTTTGTCTTTGTTGAGGTTGAATTCAAAATCGGAACTTCGAAAGGGCTGGTCTTTGTGGCTGTATGGGATTGACTCTGTGCCTGTCCTAAAGGACGAAGGAAAAAAAGGGCTGGTCTGTGTCTCCCTCTTTGTGGCGAATTTTATGATTAACCCAAGGCTGAATAAGATATTCGCCGTGGCTTTCTGATAACAAAAATTAAAAAGTTACTTTGTGTGTGAGCAAAATCGCATTTTGCTCACTGATTTCATGCAGCAAAACCTACATTTGAGCTACTAAATTGAAAAAAATTGACACCGCGCAACACGATCCGCCCTACCCACCCGCCCTTATTGCATTTATTTTTTATTTTTATTTACATACAGCATACTTTGGATCTATTTATGCGGAATTCAAGCTAAATATTTTGCAAAACATTTCCAATAGTAAATATGATTTCTATTTAATTTTGAGTTATTGGGAAAACGTTCAAAAGCCAGTTTCAAAAATAATATACAAAAATATTGCAACAATTCGAACACTTTTGCCCTGCGATGAATTTAAGTAATATTGTTGGAATAATTAAAATAAAATAAATAATAGCCAACAAATAACAAATCTTTGACAACTTCTAAAACCGCATAATTTTAACAAAGTTACCGAACGATCCAGTTACTCAATTTAAAGTTTAATTTCGTAACCGAAGCCAAAATTGAAGTCAACGTTAAGTTTACTTTGAACTGAGATTAACGTTATTAACGCTAAGATTATTAAAACTTAAATTCAAGCCATGCATTTACTTAAAGTATTTAGAAATATAAATAAACAGTGTGATTTCTATAAGTTAGCCAACGTCATGAAATTTGAAATCATGTTTTAAACCGGATCAAATATTTGTGAGTATTTTTTTCCTATTTTCTTTATTTATCTCAGTTCATTATTATATACTACATAATTATACAAATTATATACAAACTCTAAATAAATAAAAACTTATTGTTTTTCCTATTTAGACATCCCATATTTCTCTACAGGAATTAATGAATTAAAATTGGCTAAAAAAAAACTCTGGCTAACTTGAAAGAATGTAAGCTCTGTTTTTATCGCAGTTCTTTAATCATAGAAAAAACATCATAAGGTAGTATCACCGAAGATGGCCCGGCTCCTAGGATAGCCCACTTTAAATTAAATACAGATAAGGTAATTTGAAACGTTATAACTGTATTTACGTTTGAAATAATCATAACTGTATTTAATGTAATCATAAATTTTTTTGAAAATAAGATATTATGACAAAAATTGTAAATAAAATTTCGTTCTAGAGCTATCTTGTTGAGAAATAAAGACAGAAATAGACCCAGAAGGATCGCATTGAGTTTTATTTGTTTGCCCTAATTAAGTGGTCCGCAAAATTCTGCTACGCTTTTGTTTTTTTTTTCTACATTTGAACATAATTGTACTTGAATTTGTAATTTGTTACCTTCAGAGCTTTGTATTTTGTTAGCCAGACACAGAACAAAAGATCATGCTCATCACACAAACATTTGTCCTGGGTGGGAATCGAACCCATGACCCCCGGTATAGCAGTCAGGGTCACTAATCACTAGACCAACAAACAGGCCAGTCGTTTTGTCGTGGACTGCTTTTAACAGGTCGTGGTAAGATTGCCACAAAATTAATTCCCCACGAAAAAAAGTGTAAAAGAGTCAAAGGTTTTTTTTTAAATTTTGATTATTATACATTCGATCCATTATTTTCTGAACAGGGATAGCAGAACAACAAAATTTAAAAAATCCAGCACCGAGCTACCAAGAACGAGGAGACAATGTGGAAACTGAACAGAAAGTACTAGGAGGACAGGATCAATACTTTTTTTCGTAGGGAATCAATTTTGTGGCGAATTATAACAGCCCCTTTTAACATACTCATACATAACTATTTTCTTAGTAATAGAAACAATAATAAATGTCTTACCATCATCATCTTCACCGGATGGCTCTTCAGATGAATCTGCTCGGTTCCTCAGGTCATGGAGGCGAGAGAGTACACGGTGGGATGCACATATTCCTTCGCTTGCATGGCCTGAAGAGCAGAGCACTACTGCTCCGGTATCCTCAGCTTTATTGTCTTCGTATTGAAGTTTGCTTTTGATTGGCAATACACACATAAGTACACAACGCATTTTAGTATTGAGACGCATATTTTCTGAGTATTTTTTTAAAATTATTGCAACATATTTTTTATCGATCGATGCTTGAATGACGAAGAGGTAAGAGAAAATGAGTCTGATGTAGATTTCTTTTTCAAACCAAAATTCCGGGGAACACACACACGGATGAGGGATGCACAGATCCAAGAAGTTTGACAGAAAATTGGAAAGGCCCATATAAAGCTGTGATGATGTAAAAATATAGACTGAGCTGATGATGTAAAAATCATCATCAGATAATAAATCTACTAAACCAAATTAACATCAAATCGTTTAAAAAACTTTATTAACAAAGTTACTTGATCAAGTTATCAAAAATACAAAGCTCAAAGTTAAAAGTTAAATCACAAAGTAAGGCGATAAAGTACCAGGGTAACATGAATTGCAGGCAATATAAAAGTGAGACATGGTCATTAGAATAATCTTACATCAAATCGTAGTCAAGTGGCGCGGTGCCAACGCTGGCAATGTAGCTTTATTAATATATGGCTATGAGCTATCCTGACTCATTACATTTTGGCTGCCAATATGAGCTCTTGTATTTTATGATTGCCTGGTAGTAAGGATCGAATGAATACGTCGTACATACTCGTAATATGGTTAAAATAAGTTATGTGTCTATGTGCCTTAGGTACGATAAAGTTGGCAAAAATCATTTCATTTATTGTTCATTGATGGCATTCATTTTGGTTTTAGTAATAGGGTTTTAGTAATAAACAAAAAGATTGAACGTTCAAGTTAAAAGTTAAAAAAATAATAGGTAACATTAATTTCTAGTTTGTTAGTTTAGAACGTGCAAGTGTCATTATATTATATTGATTTATGTAAGATTTACACACAATATGGCATCCTTATAGATTTGTTCATACCTTTGTCACATAGTACTGGGTAGCATCTACGTACATCATTGCAAAATAAATTCCTTCTGTTACATTTCGGCTGATCGTTTTCAGCGAGGTTTAGGTTCTAACCTAACAACAGTATAATGTACTCTGTGCCTAACAATCAACTTCTACAAAGGACATTTTTTGTCACATTATTACGCTTCTATCGCTTACAAATAATATTATTATGTCGACTTTAACGACGGGCCCTCTCTGGAAAAAAAATAATATCCAAGATTTTTTTTCCTATAAACATTTAATAATATAAAAACACTAGCGGCCCGTCCCGGCTTCGCACGGGTGGAGGACCCGGTCTAAAACCCGGTCCCGATGGTTACAAACACAACAAAAAAATAATTATCCGAATCGGTCAAGCCGTTTTCATGTCATGTCGTGACAACGGAAAACGGGTTTCATTTTTATATATATAGATGAGTGAATCCTTCAAAGAAAAACCTTATTTATTCATCAAAAAACCAACAAGCGCTTACTTAATACTTAACCCTCTTCCTCGAAACAGGGGATAAGCTTGATAACTTTTTAGAACGTAAACTCCTTGCCTTATCCATAAATCTTGGGCAAAACACCCCATTCTGAAACAAGTGGGTGTCTTATACTGACAAAATCCTCGATATACGGCCTCATGTAAGTCCCAGAAGAAATAGCCTAGCAACGCCCCCTCTTCACCCCCGTTTTGCCCCCTCTTAAGGGCGTTTTCCGCATAATTCGCTAATCAACCTTAAGCTTAGGCTTCGGGGTTATCCCTGTTGTATATGCACATCAACTTAAGCCAATCTGGCTAATTTGTTGAATAGATTTTCAACTTTATCAAATTCGGAGAAGGTTCATTTTTGATTAGGAACATTTTATAGTTTTCGATAATTTGATGTGCAAGCGCATGTACAATCTTATCTAATTTTATTCTAGTGAAGTAACCATAAAATGGTGCGAGTATATTTTCATGAATTGAATGAATTACTAACCGTATCAAATACGTGTTGCTATGGCTGTAAAGAGCATGGTTTTAATAACTCAATTATGTATGTGTAAATCAACTAATACATACGATAATTGAAATCTAATTATTCAATTATTCTTTCAGTTTTTTTTTGACAACTCATTGACAATCCTATGCCATTACAATGTAACTAGTATGACGTCACAAGCCTCAACTTTTGAGTTTCATCTTTGTATTTGAAAATATTTATTGATTGACTAAAAACAAATACGGGCGCATAATATTTCTAAAACTAACTCTGTCGACAATAGACTAATTAAAGTAACTTATTGATGTTGTCGACATTCCTAATTTATCGTTCGTCATACAATTACGTACAGTTACTCCAGTAAATCCCGAATTGTAGGCTGGAATGAACCGTTATGTTTCTAGGTGTCCATGTAATTGGGTGACCCTATTGCCCAAACCGTCCATAAATTCCAGAATGGAAAAGCCCATGACACTACTCTAGACCGTCTGACGACGGCGCGGTTGGCGCAGTGATTGAGTCATTGACTGCTGCTTAATGTGTCGCAGGTTCGATTCCCACACGGAACAAATATTTTTATAACCTGCAAGTACATGTTCCGGATCTGGGTGTTTGTGGATATGAGTTTATACGTTTGTAAACGCACCCACGACACAGGAGAAATTTATAGTGTGGGGCAATGTTTATGATTTCAGAAAAAAAACTAAGCTATGACTACAATATTATACTAACTAGTAGCTCTTGAGAAAACTAAACAGAAATGAAGTAATAAAAAAAATTACAGCCATTAAAAGTTCAGCCATCTTAAAAAAAAATCAAGGCTTCTTCTTCAAACATTTGCCGATTTAACATTCCGGATCGCAATTGACTTAGTTCATTTAATCGTTCGGAAACGAGCTACTCATTCATTTCTTGTGCGGAATGGTTGGCAATTTTTAAAACGACTTTAATTTGTAGACTCTTATAAAGTTTTATGAATATTTAAACGGCACTTTCGTTTGTGAAGTCTAGCATTTGTCAAGTTTGACTTTGAGGTCCTGAGAGCATTGTGAATAGCTAGCAAATTGCTTCACAGAGTATTGATTGTCAAATATTGACTTTCAATATGATTAATATTATGAATTATTACATTTGTCAATTCACTAGCGGCAACGCTCAAGTTTAACTTGAAAATTATACTACGGGAACGCTATGATGGGATAAAAGGTAGGTACATGCTATATTGTGTTAATACAAGTAATAAAAATATCAGTACGTATATCCACCCAATTTTATGACACCTGTTCAGCGATTATGTAACAAACATTCATCCATCCAAACTTTTTCACTTTTAAACTTAATTAAATTTTAGTCTTTTCTATCATCGCCACATCGAATAAAAGTCATGCTCATGTGTATATTGTCATAAACAAATCCTTGTTAAGTATCTATCACGATGTATTACACAGAATACACTTTTGTTTTAAATTGTATACTGTGTAATACATCGTGACCGTTTATTACAAAGTGCAGAAGGCAGGAAAATCTCTACGCTCAGTAGAAGTGAAGAGATCGGAACATTTATCACGGTGAGTGATTGTCTCTAGGTACAGGGTCGATGTACTGTAACACGATATCGTGTAGTCCTGCCTTTAGTAACTGATTGTGAACCGGCGTACTCGTCTTTTAGTATAGATGATAAGATACGTTATTTCATTGTGATCTTACGAAGTATGAATATTTTGTACGAAGTTCATTATTTATACAGGGTGTCCAGGATATAGTGACCTTGGAACGGGTCATAGTAGAACTAAAGGCCATTCAGAAAAAAATACAACAAAAAATCTATACCAGGTAGTGCCCGATATATGTCACTTTTAAGAATATTGATAATGTTTGATACCTTATTTTACATTCATGCACACTACGGTCATAAATTGATGAATTCCATCTGTTTTTTAATGGTAAAATAATTTAAATTAACTGAGCTAATAGATGAGTAATAAATTGTATCACTGGTATTACACAGCTTTTAAAAAAATGAACTTGAATTAGCACTTTATTGAAAAAATGAATAAATAATATATGTATGTGTAATGTATATTAAAAATGCCATGTAAATAACATCACCGTATTAGTGGAAAAGCCGGACGACAAAGGAAGTCCAAATTAAACAGTCATCACGAATTAAAATTAATTATTAATGTGATTACGGGACCCTGCGAACTTGTTAAGAATGTATCAGCCTTCAAGTTTCTGTGTTTTCGTCTCACTTCACTCCTCTTTTTCTCATTAATTTTCCTATACAAACATACAAAATACATAATACATACAAAATACAAAGTCTACTACTTTGTATTTTGTATATTATTCTATTTAGCTTAACCACCTAATCACTCAAATCCTAAATCATTAAACACGGTTTCTTTTATTGCTAGGTAATAATCTACACGCGTAGCATTACATCGAAAAACCGGGTTTTTGTTGGCGCAAGGAAAGACGAGATGACGGAAGGTACTAAGGGTTACCCGGGAGGACTCATTGGATGATTTTTTTCTTCTCATTGTGCATATCGCTGACAATGGAAAAAGTGCCCAGAACACAGTATGACCACGATGGATAGCGATGCATTTTTTTGAACCAAGAAATAGCCAGCGTTCTGGTCTCTCAAAGAGTCGTCTACACGTTTGGTGATTTCTTAAAAAATAAGAGAATACTCGAATCCATAGCCTTACAGTTTCAACCCCAAAAGGGTTACACTAATAAAGACAGAGTATTTGAACCGTTTCAATTTTTCAATGCCTGAAGGAACCGTAATAATCTATCTTTTAAGGGTACACTAGTCGGTCATTCTTCCATACAAACGTAGTTTCGCGATTATTCCAATATTTGACGGTTTAAATTCGAATTAAACAATGATCTATATTCATCTCATCATTGTCTAGTCCTGTATGGAATCAAAAAAGTAAAAAAAAACATCTATTATTAGTTATGGGTGTCGAAACTTACTTATTTTAAGCCTAATTTTAACGAATCTTTGGGGGGAAATAAATAACAAAAGAAGACAGTAAATTGTAAAATAATTTCCATACAGGAATAGATAATTTGTTCAAAATTCTAGATAACTTTATTTTGAACAGATACATTCAGTAGTTTTTTCATAATATCCAAATTCCCGAAGGTCTTTTGAAAAGTTGCAGTAGTTCATTATTCAAAGTAATCACGCATTCATGAGTCATTCGAAGGGTGGAGTATGTGTGCATAAGTGCCCTAGCTTCTTACTGCTCATTCATCCTATCGATACGTGATGTTGGATGAAATAACAAGCATTTTAATCCCGCTCGCCAACGAGTTCGTCCCGCCGACTAGCGCATCCTTAAAATAACAAAACCGGCGCAGTCATTACTCTTATTCTTAAACAATGATTACTCAGATCGCCAACAAAATCAATAAACGATTACAAAGTCAATACAAATTCATTATCGTTTAAACCCAGTCTTACATCGGAAGGCAGTCCATTTATTTTGTTGGCTGGTATTAAGGGCGACCTCTCAAAGGGTTAATAATACGGTATTTGAGCATTGTAATCACTGTTCCCAAATTGTTCGGTTTACAGACATTGGAACGAAATCTTGAGGGTTTTTGATATATAACTTTGTAATGGAAAATGTTTTAGATTGGATTGTTTATTTTGTTTCTTTGGTCTCTCTATTGGTTTTCGTTACAAGAAGAGATTTGTTTGTAAGTACTGACAATTAAAGGGTGACTTAAAATGTCACTTACGGGATATCTTCCGTGATTATTTATTTGTTTGAGTTCCCGATTAACATTTTAAGTTATGAAGCAAACCGTGATAGTTTAAAAAAGTGTTTAATTTAAGGGTGTTTTAAATTTCATAAATGACTGCAAGTTTGAGGAGCTCATGGTTAAATAATTACAGCCGCACAGACCAATTTTCCAGATAAAGCCTTGCTTGCCGAGGTTGGTCTGTAGATGGGTGATCATCTATCAGAGTGAAAGAAAGAAAGAAAAAGAAAGAAAAAACGTTTATTGGCACATGCCACAAGTACACACAGTATTATGACAAGAAACAATCAAGTAGAACTTAAAACTAAACAAACTTAAAACCAAATAAAAAAAACATGTAGGTAGCATATTTTAAACTGTGTGACTCACGGCTGCGCCAAATAGGCCCATTTCAGCATAATGTCGGACAAATAAAGGTGCCCGACCACAGAAATATTAAAAACAGGAGAAGTGGCAAGGGGGCGTGGCGGCAACCTAGCGGTGCTGAGCGTTACGCTCAGATAATGAAAAAATGGCCGTCACCGCGAGTTAGTCTGTTGTCAACCGCGATCGTGAAAAAAAACGATTTTGCCGTCTTGTTCAGAGGTTTTGTGCAGAAATAGTAGCCAAAACAAAAACTTTAGAACTCATGGCATCAGTCGCCACAGGTAAATAAAAGTATTTTACAATATTTGTCTTAAAAATCAAGAAAAACTGCAAGCCGTAAAATATACCTGACTTGTACTACAATACTTTTGTTTTCCGATATCTCTTCGACTGCTTTATTTTTGTTTTAAATACATTGCTCTTTTACAACCACCTCAGTCTATCACCGAGTGAACTGAACAAGCAATGTAAAACTGACATAACGATACCTCATCGAGCCGTAATGTCGCATGGTGCGTCCGCTGCTCCGGTCCGCGGTATTTGAGCACGAGTTAGTGTTGTGCTCGTGGAGGTCTAACAAAGTCTATCGACAAAAAGTCGACTTCTAATATTGTTTTAATAATATTTTAGATTTTTCTTCAATTTGTTAACTTGTTATAAGTTTGAAAGGTCGATTTTTATTGTTTTAAAGCGTAGTAGTTAAATGCGTAACCAAGATCGTGAAGTAGGTAAGTTCATTAATGTTTAGTTTAGTAACCTATGTGCACTAAATTAAAAGATCTAATTTGGAACATTTTATACATTAATTAAATAATGTTTTGTTGGTTTCATATCGTTTTTATTTACTTTAATTCCAAACCTGTACAATTTAATCGATATATTTATCAAAATTCTTCGATTTAGTCAAGCACTATGCCGTTCCGCCACCGTGTCCCTACAACACACAATGATATTTTTTTGAGTGTGAGCAAATGATACGGAAAAAGCACGCTGCAGTTTAAAGAATAAGGTTTATATTTAAATGACAGAGTTATCGTCGGCGCGTGTGTGCACTTGTTCGTAGTATTGTTTTGACCTAACTGTGTGTGCAATATTAGCGTTATGGAGGGGCAATCGTGGCTTCACCGGTTTTCTATACATTTTGAACTTCACGCCATATTTCCTTCTTTATTATATCTATGGTGCCCGACGCTGGTTTTCAAATGAACCTAAATGGTGAGTGCACGAATGTCAAGTTAGTTTTAAATTAAATATGATGGAATAAAAATATAATACTAGTTTAGGAGACATAAAATATGTATACATAATATACTTTTGTATAAATAAGAATTAAATATAGTAAAACAGTACAGGCGGTACAACACAACTACAACACTAGCGATGAAAAAGAAAATATCAACTGGTATCGTAACGTCGGAGGTCGTCACAGTGCGCTGCATGCAGCCTCCTGCGACGCACGAACTACCGGTCTAAGTTGCACATTTTATTAACATTAATGACTACTATATTATGTGTGCAGGTGTTTTAGTAAAACACTGTAATTATGAGAGACACTATCAGACAAAGAAAAGAAACAAAAAAAGTTTTCCCATAAGTTACGTTTACTACGCCAACGTGAGAGATAAAAGTAATAATAATAAGCATAGGAAGGTAAGTTTATAAGTATTAAAAAAAATTACATTATTCACCCATGTGATTTTCTGCAGGGTTGGGCTGTCAGATCTTAAATTTTATTTTCTCCTTTTTTAGGTGCACGAATTTATGTCTACCTACACTTATGGCTGAAAAAAAAAAGGGGGCCAATAGATAGCATCGTTCCGTGATCTCGTCTTGTTTACACGAAGGCCAGAAACATGTGGTGAGTTTTAGCTTTAGAAATCAGCGATGTCTTACGGTGTACGGAATAGTGGTCAAATTCTATACTAATGTCATAATGTTATGATTCCTACAGGCCACCAGTATCGATGTACGGGACACAAGACACGGCAACCACAACCCAAAAAAAACACAAAGGAACTTCAGGTCATGGACTCAACAGGCAGCGAGAAAAGAAAATAATACCACTGGCGTGAAGAATGAAGGATGACCCGGGCTCATGCGTAGATATAATATAATATTTATAATATTTAATTTCTTAATACATAATACTCGCGCAATGTTAATAGCTCTTGTCACTGTAATTGAGACTATATTATATGAGTGACATATTTATATTTGCCATGTCCAATTTCCGTTGTGTGTCAGTAAGGTATTGTCGCAAGCGGCTTCTGAAGGCATTAATCGAATTAGAAGATCGAATGGGTGGTGGTAGATTATTCCAAATCTTTGACGCCGCGTATCGAAAACTACCCCTGAAAGCCGCTGTACAGTCGCGTTCATTAACATCTTGGCACGTCTGGAGTTCAAAAATATATGAACATCAAAATATTTCAGAATATTGTGACAACTACAAGCATCAATAAATTGTGATCAAGATTCAAATTCATTAATATGTGACCACTTTTTCTCAATATCATCTAAACAGCCAAAGGGACATTTTTATATGAACAACTTTATGATCATAATTATCTGAACAGAGTAAGATTCACAATTATGTAAGCTCACATGAATACAGTAATATCTAAACAAGTAAATGTAATTAAAATTCAACCTTGTTACAACGTCATAAAGATGGTTTTACTAGCAATATTAAAATTGCGTGGTCAAGGAGTTCGCAACATTATTTAGGTATCACTGGCTAGTTTTGCATCAAGAGACGTTATTAAAAATAAATAACTGACGCAAATGCATAAAAAATATACTATGGCACTGAAATACTCATTTCAAAAGACCTAAAAAGCATTTGCGCGGAAAACAATTGAAATACTTTTATTTCTATAACAATGTAAACTGGATCTTATTTATTCTAGCAAATAATATACTTTCCTATGCATGTAGAGATAATTATGAAGCTTACCCTGCTCAGATATTATTAAAGCTAATACAGTATAGATATATTTTAAAAAGGTGATCACATATTATTGTCTAATGCAAATTATATATTATTGAACCTTCATATGAAGACATATTTTTGATCGATAAATTCGTAGAATTTATTGAGCTTATCAACGCTCACAATATTTTGAATCATTGGCAATGCCAACATATTATTGAACTCGACTGTACGATGAGACCGAGACGCAAGTTGCTGTGAGCATTGCCTTCTATTACATTCGCGTGTACTCCCTAACCAACTAAGTTTGTTGTACAGGTAGTCAGGTTTTTTATATTTTACAACACCGAACAGAAGGCACGCCAAGTGCAACTTGCGTCTCGATTTCATTTTGAGTGTAAAGTGTTTATTTAGAAAAGGCGTTACATGTGTCCTGGGTGGGATTTTATAACAGAAACGAGCACAAGCATGCGTTTTTTCACAAGAGTGAGTTTCCTCCATGCCTCGGAAAGCACGTAAAACCGTTGGTACCAACACTCAGTTGTAGATCGTTGACAGTCGTTATTGGTAGTCAGAAGCTCGAAAGTCTGACAACCAGTCTTATCAAGGGGTATTGTAATACCCTGTAACCGGTCAGATAGGCAGTTGCTCCATGTAAATGTACTGATATTAAGCTTCATTCAGTTCGACTGGAAGCAAACCCTAATACAATTGGGAAATGCTAAGCAAACACTGACTTCACAGAACATTCACAATTTATAATGTCATTTTTTGAATTATGAATGTTCTTAAAACCAAGTTTCTTTTGAAAAAATGATGATAACATGTCGCCACTTAATTTTGCGTCCAAGTAAACTGTTCCACCCGGGTCGACGGCGCATCGTGTTCCACGCGCGCCTGAAAGAGCTGTCAGCAAAATGACGGGGCCCCCTCTCAGAGGGCCAAAGCCTGCCGGGGTCGCGGGACTTATTTCTATTACCGTGACCCCGGAACATAAAGGGCTATTGAAGGACACCGTGGATTTTAGTCAGTACAAGTCTGACAGTACCTCTCGCCCTGCCCGGGGTGGGAGGTTTCATTTGATGATTTTACCACGTAAAAAAAAAAAAGTAAACTGTTCCATGAAAGTGTCATCAATAAATAACATGGAATAAAAACGCTCAGAGTGAGCATTTGACTGGTTATCTTGTTATGCGGACGGAACTAATTCCTAAACTCGGTATCTTGTGCAATAATCTAGTGGCTAGGAGAATGCTTCCGTTGACCAGACACCTCTGCATCTGTAAATGTCACAGTGTAAAGATATTCAGTGAATCAATAAAACTTGTGTTTCAAAATAAAATAAACACGCAGTCGGCGCATTTGACAGTTCATGTTTTTTTTTGGGGTTATAAAATCTTTCAATAAGTCCTCCCGCTCTATATGGAGCGCAAGGGACTGACTCACTCCTAATATTGACTAAAATGCAGTCTGTTTCTTCACATGAGTTTTGCATTCCAATACCGGGGTACCCTGTTAAGGTAGGACTAGGTAGGCGTTTGGTCCATAGAGACACCGGTCATTTTGCTGATAGACAGACGCGCGTCAAACACGACGCTCCATCAACTCGGGCACTCCTTGATCGGTCGGCGAGCTACCCATTACCTGCCTTTCACAAGGTGGGGTCTTCTAGCAATTTCCGACAGCCTGATTATCTTTTCCAGCTGCTGAGGCATGAGTGGATGGACAACCTCTCCCTCACGCGTTCCCTCTCTTTCTTCCCTGGCATTACTACTTTGCAGACAGGGCAACAGTTCCCCCTAACAAACCTCTTTACTAAATTGCACCTTAATATTCTAGAGCCACCTTCTAAAATAGACTTCATTAGTCCATCTCCCAATTTAGTGGCCAGCGAGATGTTTCCGTTCACAGACACCGGCTTCATCTATCTATAACGTCATAGTGTAACCATGTTGAGTGGGTTCATTTGAATTTATAATTTCTGTGTTCAGGAGATCAAATTGAAGCCTGTTTGTAAGCTGGCTTTTGCTTGATTTGCTAAAGCTATTAAAATAGTTTTAGTGTTGGTTTTGTGATAAAATTATCGCTTTATTAATTGAGTTTGAAACTGTTAAATTTAACAAGATCCATTCCAGAACGGTGTTTAGATGTTTTGATCGCGTTTAATTTCATTTTCACCACTACTTTATTTATATTCCATGGCCTGTGGCGTTGCCCTCATGAACTTCACGGGATCATCATACCGGATTAAAAGTATCCTATAATTATGTTAATTATATTACAAGCTTTGTGTTCCCGCTTTTATAATAGTCTGCTTAACATTGAACGGTAAGGTTCCTACAGCTGACAAATCACACAAGTAAATAAAAATGCAACATCTATCCGTGTATAAAAATTAACTTCCATTTCGAACCGTCCTGTTTGCAATTTTACGGCTTATTTACCTCAATATTTTGCGCCATAACCACGAACTTTTTTCATCACACAATAAATTCAACTTTTTCAATTCCCCTCCACTTTCACGGGCCGTTCGAAGTTGACCTACTGTTACACTTACTCAGTGGCACCGGATGAGAGGCGTCGACGGAAACGTGCATTGGCAACCGCTAGCAGTTAGTTGCCTGCTACGTTAAACGTGGTGGAAACTATTGCTGGCTGATGGCTTATGGCTTATCTTATTTATTGTTGTTTTAAACATGTTGCTAGCTAAGTCAAAATAGCCAGGCAGGTCGGCCAAGTGAGAAATTTGAATGCTGTTTTGTGCCCAGTAAAATTTATTAATTCGGTGGGCTATATAAACTTTTCTTAATGTACTTTAATTTAATACTTACTATTAATGCATTGACTACGTATGTTTATTATTTTCAAAGAAGGAACAGTTTAAGCATTGAACTGACAGAAAAAATGCCGCTTTAAAAAAGGAAGTTGTCTTTTTTTATCGTGGTAAAATCATCCAATGAGTCCTCTTACCTAGAGCAGGGCGGGAGGGAATGTCAGACTTGTTCTGACTAAAATCCAAGGTGTCCTTCAATAGCCCTTTGTGTACCAGAATCGCGGTATTTATGTGTCCCGCGACAGGAAGTAGTCCTAGGTATTTCTGCCGTATCGTGGTGTGGTTATAAACATTTAAACTTATTTAAACACTGGCGGCCCTTCCTGGCTTTGCACGGGTGGAGGACCCGGTCTAAAACCCGGTCCCGATGGTTACAAACAGAACAAAAAAATAATTATCCCAATTGGTCAAGCCGTTTTCATGTTATGTCGTGACAACGGAAAACGGGTTTCATTTTTATATATATAGATAGATAGATAAACAAATATTCAGATCTGGAACAACTACCTGTAGTTCATACAAATAGTTTTTCCCTTCCGGGTATCGAAGCCACGTGGATATTGTTTTTTAATTTGTCCTCTAAATTAATAGGTCGATTGCGCAATAAGACAATAAATCGTCCACAAATTAATATAGCCTTTCTCAAAATACTTTCACTATAGATTTAACTTTGAAATTGGAATGTTCGTTCGTCAAAGTTCGTGAATATCCGCATACCTGACCAATCGTGGATACTTCGAGAAGTTTCCAAGATATTTGATGACAGCTATGTAAGTACCAACTTGTGACTTGAAAACTTTATTAGATTGATACTTGGAATTCGTGGCTAAGTTATATACAAAACATGGATCGATTTTTAAGGATAAGCAAAGCGAAGTATGTTGAAAAACCCTTAAAAAAACTAAATAGGGTGAACTCATCAAATTCTTTGTCTCGACTAATTATAAGATACTACCATATGCCTCAGTAATAAAGTTCAAATGCGTCTGTAAATTTGGGGAGGCTCGACTGCGCGAGATAATGACAACTAATTGTCCAGGTATTTCAAGTAACTCATTTCACTGGTACAGCCCCACGATAGTGCTCAAACCAAATATCAGCGAATTAGGTGAGTCACAGAATTCGATGAGTTTGCTGTACTAGTTAAAATTAATATTCCAGCTTCGGAAATACCAAAGATAAGGCTGAGATCTGCAAATTGCACTTGGACTTAGCTTTGACTTTGCTGAAAAGAGATGGTCCAAAAATGTAAGGAGCCTGGGGTCAGTCTATGTACACCATGTATAAAAATAGCTTTTTAATACATAAAACGTTTTTAATTGTTGATTTTCTTTAATTTCACTTCGTTTAATTGTGCTTTTAAATTAATTTTGTCAAGGATAACAACACTCGACAAAAAATAAACATGGTGGATCTGACAGTATTACGTTTATTTTGACAACATTTGACAATGACATTTGATTGACGTTTAGAAACTGGCGTAACTATCGAAAAAAAAACAATTTTTGATCTCAAGAATCTTGGGTTTCGATAAAAATAATCGTACCATCAGGATTTTTAAAATAAATACAATCATTACAAACTCCGAAAAACATGAATTATATCTCAAGAAAATCTGCAAACGTCACTGCATAGAAATGTTAAAGTTGTCAAACGTCATAGTAAACGTCAAATAATACTGTCATGGCCGCCCTATAATGGGGTTATCGTGCTAAAAAACGCCCCTAATTATCATTTTTTAACAGCAAAACCCGTCTTCAAATGATTTTTTCAGTATTTTTATGAAATTACCATATTTTTTTCCTATTTATTGATATGGTGTACATAGACTGAGCCCAGAATGAAACATCTCCTTTGACTTACGTAAATATTTGACAAGTCTATGCTTAGCGTTGTCTTCAATTTGAAATTAAAAGACTTATCGCGTTGTATAAAAGCCGAGCTATGTTAAGACCAGTCAACAGTTTCTATGAACGCAATCTTTGCTAAGCACTCTTTCAAATGAATCGGTAGGCATTACGAATACCGACTTCTTCTTATTAAAGTGAAGTCTGAGCAAAGTCCAAGTTCGTTTTTCCGCACGCAAAATACGCGCATCTAACGTGGAGTTGCGGATACCAGCCCGTTTTACAATACAAAGTCCAAGTTCAATCTCTAGATGTCTCTCCACTCCTATACCCCTCCCCTATTTTAATAACTCCAACAGTAAAATTGTTAACAAAAGCCTAAGAAAATCACAATTTTGTAATACTCACAACATTTCAAAATGTTTCACAATCTTACATTTAAATCAAATCCAAGAACAATGTAACACAGTAACTTACATCTGGTTCTATGGCAGCGGTGCGTCTGCGTGAAATTAAACGTAGCGTGTCGTGAGACGAGGCGCGTCGTCGCTGCTTCATAACTGGGACATTATGAATACGGGTTTTGGCAGATATTATTGTATGTAGGTATGAGTTTATATGTATGACTCTTCCTAGTGTGTATGGCTCTTTTCATGGAGGGACTTAAATACTAAATATATTGTAGAGTGAATATTTAATAGTGATCAGTACTTAGAGCATTGTACTTCTTGTTATGATCTATTTTTTAGTGAAACAATTTCAAAATCGCATAAATGGTCTTGTATTTTTTCAATTGCAGAAAGAAAAATTATAATATATAATTTAACACAATTGAGTGGCATTTTGGAATGCCAGCTCCTACATGCAAGCATGGAGTTTTGTGTATGTTTAAATCATTAATTCTCAAAAGAAACCAAAAACAAAACACTTACAAGAGAGTATAGAATAACATTTTGTACAAGTGATTTAGTAATGGCCACAGAAACAGTACAAAACATATACATAATAATATAAAGTGGGCCTAAATATTGTAAAAATAACCCCAGATTTTCGCTATAGGACTCTTTAAATAGAATAAACCGGAGTTTGAACCCCGGAAAATGAAAACTTTCACTGTTATAAAACTTTTCACATTTTATTTTCACATACAAAAATTCACTCACACAATCACAACACATTCGAAACTTAATTTAAATTCATCCAATTATAAAGAGTCTGGCTGAGTCAAGACGGAAGTGACAAATTGCAGGAAACGCCAGTACCCGCCGCCATTGTGTGAACCAGCGATGAGAGGGAGGCGCTGCGAATATGTCGGTTTAATGCGCGTCTTTGGATTTTAGTTGATTAAAAATGTGTCATAATTTTACTGTGATTTAAAAGGAGAATGATTGTGAATGCTGTTTATTTATGATAAAAGTGCCATGAAAATTGAGATTTGGTCACGTTGTAAAATATAGGAAAAATAAGAATGCAAATGTAAATATTTTATCTTTATTTTTAGTTTTTAAATGTAGTATTTTAGTAACTAGTTCTGTTCATTATGTTAAAAATTCTATTAAAATGCAAATGTTGGTTTAAATTAAATTAAAGCTAACAGTATTAGAAAACGGGCAAAACAAGATTTGAGAACAATAAAAAATAGAAAAAAATAATGGAACACTGTAGATTTTATGTCAGTCTGACAGTCAGAGGACACTATGCCCACCCAGGGCAGAGCGGGAGGGACTGTCAGACTCGTACTGACTAAAATCCACGGTGTCCTTCAATAGCCCTTTACGTTCCGGGTTCACGGTAATCCATTAGTCACGCGATCCCGGCAAGCTTTGGCCCTCTGTAGAGAGGTCCAGTCATGATACTGACACTCTTTGAGGCGCGTGTGGAACACAACGCGCCGTCGACCCGGGTATGGTCCATGATCGGACAGCGAGTCACCCATTACTCACCGCCCGCATGCCCGCGCCTACGGTGGCCGGAGATCGTCTTGCGATGTCCGTCACCGTGGGCGTCTACGAGTGCGGCATCAAATAAAAGGCCCTTCGTACGCAAGGCGACGCAAGTCTCCGATACCTTACGATTTCGGTATCCAGGCCACTATCGCAATACAATCCATAGAGGTTCGTAAACACGCACGCGTCAATGGATGTCAAAGTCGTAAGGTATCGGAGACTTGCGTCGCCTAGTGTACGAAGGGGCTAAGTCATAGTTCCCCTTTACGTCACAAAACGAGGGCCTCATAAAGCTCAATATCCCAGAAGCCACAGCTTAAGCCGCGGGTGAGTTTTGTCTAGCTCAATTAAGCTAGACAAAACTCACCCGCGGCTAAATTTATTACCATCACTGCTTTTAGTTGACTTTAATTAGTATTTCTGCTTTGAATTCAAAACGTTTTTAGGAATAATTTTGTACTCTCACTAGTAAATTAAATGTTGAATAATTTATGTATTTAAAATGTCTAAAGAAAATATTATCTTATTTTATTAGGTTCGTTAATTTGCCGCTGTGGTGGGGTTTATCTATAATGAAGATCTATTGTAGTACTTTAATTAGAGAAATGGGTTTTGAAATCTGTTTTTGGTAAAGTTGTTGGTATTATTTTTCGTGGAACGAAAGCTTAATAAAATTGATTTTCTAAAAGCTTCATTTTAGAAAACCTTGTACAAGCTTTGGTCGTAACATCTTATTTACACAATCTTATTATTCAATCCACTTCGTCATCTTATTATTTTTTTTTAATTTTCTTTTATTCATCATTTATTTTATATTATTGTAATCTATTGTTGTTAATTTTTTACACTGTAATTATTCTTATGCAATTTGACAGTTTGTTGAATGTGTCTGTGTGTTTTTGTAAAGATTTGCACGCTTGCTTGCAGGCAAAATACAATGACATTTAGGCTTTAATTTCTTACCTTGTGAACAAAATGTATATCTTCAGCAAATAAACTTTTTGATTTCATTTGATTAACTTTTTGAGTCGGTACGTAAAGATCCTAGGAATACCAAATAAAAAAAATATCACTGTGTGTGTTTCTTTTTCATACAATATACACTAAGCGCGCGAGTTGAATGCAGAGCTTAGAAATGCGGTAGTGCTGTTGACAAGGATGGCAAAGAACTACACTGCAGGCGCGTGAGGTGGGGCGTGCGGGTAGCGGGGGGCTCTTCACCTCAAACCCCGACTGCATTCAATTCGCGCGCTATCTGTATACGAGTATAATGTACGTGCGAACAGAATCGGTATTTTACACTTTTATGTCTTTTTTTTCAACTTTTTTTTAATTAGTTTATAATCCAGTAGTTACTTGGTATGTTTTCTTTTTTTTGTCATCATCTTCATCAATCATCAAATGAGTCCTTTTACCCAGGGCTGGGCAGGAGGAACATCCACAGAGTTCCTTCAATGGCCCTTTATGTTCCAGGATCACGGTTACATGATGAGACAATCCCGAAACCACAGCAGCATTTAACCCTCTATGGGGACCCCAATGATTCAACCCTTTCCATTTGTTATTTGATACGTTTATCAAATTAACTGTAATAATGAAATCACAGTTCTCTCTATGCAATTAATAAAGTAAATAGGCGTATGATCAGTCTGTATGCTAGTACTGTTAGGCTTAGCATGCCGCCACTAATGCATGTTGTTTGTTCCGTCCGTCTGAGGCAACCGCTAAACGGATTGCGACGGATATTATGGTCGGTATTAATTCTATGCCTAAAGAGATTTTAGACTGGATTGTTTTAGAAATTAGTAGAGATTTAGTAATTTTAGTAAATAGATATCTATTCGTTAAATAAAAATAGGTTTCAAGTAAACTTAACTTTTTTTTTAAATAATATACCACTGCTATCACACAACGCCATCTAGTCCCAAGCTAAGCAGAGCTTGTGTTATGGATACTAAACAACTGATAAACAACAAATATTATAGATACATTACACCCAGACATAAAACAAATGATCGTGCTCATCATACAAACATTTTTGTCCTGATGGGAATCAAACCCACGACCGCAGTCAGTGTCACTAACCAACCAACAGGCCAGTCAAAAATATCCTATCGCCCTATCCATCCTTTATATTTTTACCCGCTAAATTAGCTGTTGACTAAAAATCAACGAATTAATTAAAGTATGTAGGTCACCGAACACATTATTTTCCGATTTGTGTGTTTCTATTTTTAACAAACTTCAAAAAAAGGAGGAGCTTCTCAATTCGGTCTGTATGTTTTTTTATGTTTGTACATCGATTACTCCGAGGTTTCTAGTCCGATTAGTGTGATTCTTTTTTTTTTCGATGCAAGATACTTGCAGTTTGGTCCCATAAAAATTTCATCAAATTTGGTTCAGTACTTTTTATTTTGTGAGCATTTTTATTAATTTCGCCTACTTAGATGACATGATGATCTTTACTTTTTGCGTGTTTGTTACGCGATTACTTCGCCAATTGTGGACCGATTTTCAAAATTCTTTTTTGTTGTACTAGGGATCGTTCACCTTAGGGAATACTGTAAGTTTCATTGAACTCTGTTCAGCAGTTTTTGAGATAGTGAATTTTATTGGAATTTTATTTTATGTACCTACACAACATGGGCGATGTTAATACCGGTGCTACGGATTACAAAATTCTAGTGTACATGTAAGAAAATGATGTATTTGCCAAGAATTTGGGTTGAATATTTAAACTAAAAAGAGTAAAATAAAAAACTTTTTAAACCACAAAAAAGGGTAAAATAACCTACAAAAATAACTTTTTTTTACCCTTTTTTGAGGTTGTTTTTGAAGGCGGTTAATCTTTTTTTTTTAAAGTTTTTATTTGATGTAGTAAGTATTCTTGTCATTTTTTTTATCTATAAAAAACGTTGCCCTGCAATAGGATTTTTTCCTGTGTCGTGGGTGCATTTACAATCATAGAAACTCACATCCACAAACAACCTTTGGTCCCTTATTTTTTTTTTCAGTTTGGTTCATTAGTTTTAATTTTATGATCAATTCTTATTGTGTACTTGAACGATGTCATTACCGGTACTCTCATTAGGTATTTGACAAGAATTTGGGTTGAATATTTGAACTAAAAAGGGTAACAAAGTAAAAAAAAGAAAAATGTTTTTTTTAGGGTTCTGTAAACAAAGGGCACCGTTTTTTATTTTATTTATTTAAGTACCTATAGTTCGCATAGATTGTTTTTTTTTTTTACTTTTTACATAGCCTTTGCCATAAATTAAGTAAAGACTTAGCTAGAATACTCTGTAAAAGTAATTTTTATCAGTCAAGTTTTATCCGGGTTTTCGAAAGCAATATAATTTAGCCTCCGTTTGCAAAAACAACAGGACCCGACGTACGGAACAAGAGAACATCATTTTGCACTCCACATTGATTGCATTGCCGAAAGCTCTCAACTATGATGCAATGAAGCTGATTTAATTTTATATCCACACTGTGTTACCTCTTATCTGAGTAAAATCTTTTAATAATATTAAAATAAATAAACTTAAAAAATAGGAAAGTTTTTTTTTAAAAGACTTTGCTCCACACTAAAAATTCTCGTGTATCATGGGTGCCTTTATAAACATGGAAACACACACACAAAAACCCAGACCCGGAACAACTAATTGCAGATCATACAAATATTTGTTCCGTGCGGGGATCGAAACCGCGTCACACAGCGCAGCAGTCCGATTCCTCAGCCATTATGGCAAATGAGTCGACAAAGCTGGTCGTTAATAGGACTTTTAAATCTTTGCCCGACACTAGGAATTTCAAATATACCGTGAGTTCGGTTACAAATATTTAAATTCACATACACCAACACCCAGACCCAAAACCATATCTTGCGGATTCCGTGTGGGATTCGAACCCGTGACTCGCTGTCCGAACTTGGACCATGCCCGGGTAAACGGCGCGTTGTGTTCCACGCGCTCCTCAAAGAGTATTAGCATAATGAGGGGGATGGGCCCCCAGATGGGGCCCTAGCGGGCTTCTAGAGGGCCAAAGCCTGCCGAGGTCACGGGAATTATCGAATTATCGTGACCCTGGAATGTAAAGAGCCCTTTAAATTCCAGGGTTATTGAAGGATACCGTAAATGTTAGTCAGTCCGAGTCTAACAGTCCCCCTCACACTGCCCTAGTTGGGAGAACTCGTTTGATGATTTATCCACGATAAAAAAAAGAAAATGCTTCCACTAGACAGGAGAAATTCCTAGTGTGGGACAACGTTTAAAAAAAATAAGTTTTTTTTTACATTGATATCAGATAACTCACCACGTATTGCGCAACTACTGTCATGGCTATTCCATTTCTATTAACGCTCTACTGCCCTATTCCATTGCAAAAAACATCTCACAACCCATCGATTTCATGTGAATAAATCTTCAAATCTTCAACCCCACTCGCGGCCAGCGTTGGTCGAGGCCATGACGTGGGGCAAGACGGAATGGGAAGCGGTCGCCTCCTTCTGCGAAGCCGTAATGTTCGCGAAGGAGGAGGCGGGCCGCGAGAGAGAGAGGACAGCGTCCTCCCTCCGCTCCAACCGCGGTGGTGGACGCCCACGGCGTCGGACGTCGCAAGACGATCTCCGGCCACCGTAGGCGCGGGCATGTGCACAGCAAGAAAAGGGCAACTCGCTGTCCGACCATGGACTATGCCCGTGTCAACGGCGCGTGGAAACGCGCGCCTCAAAGAGCGTCAGCAAAATGACGGGGTCGCGGGACTTATTTCCATCATCGTAACCCCGGAACATATAGGGCTATTGAAAGACACCGTGGATTTTAGTCAGTACAAATCTGACTGTCCCTCACGCCTTGCCCGGAGTGGGAGGACTCATTTGATGTCTTCACCACGCAAAAAAAAAAATCTTCAACCCCAATTGCTCAATCATGGCTGTACAATTGTACACGAAATGCGACCCCTAGCATAAAAAACCACTTGTAAAAAGTCCCTTCTATTAACATAATAATGATATAAAGAAACATGTTTCTATGGGTATCTTCCCTTCAGAAAACGAAACGGGAAAGAAAGCCAATTTTCCTTGTCATCCTCATTCATTTCCAGCGTGTCCCATGATTTATATTTCCATACATGTCGTTAGGAGTTGACGGTTTTGGTAAATGATTGTATCGTTGCCTTTTGCGTGGTTCTTTGAGAGGGGTTTTCTTTGAGTTGTATATGTCTATTGGTGGCTCTTAAGACTGAAATTCATTTTTTGAACGAAGAACAGTTGTCAATAGATTTTCGATTGTTTTATGATGCAGAATTTTTATTTTCGTGTTTGTTTTATCGATTACTTTTTTCCCTGTGATATTACAATGACAGTAGGTTACAAAAATTGTTAGTGCTACTTGTTTTTTAAACTCATTTTTCGGTAAGTTTTAAAATCATTTTAGGTAAGTAGTCGAACCAGTTTTACATCATCATTATCAATCTGCCTTTTACCAACTATATTAGGGTCGCTCGCCATCTAAACGGATGCTGCTGCATATCCGTATTTTACACGGAGCGATTGTCTATTTGAACTCGACAACCCAGTAACCGGATAATATTATAACCCTGAGTAAGGCTGGTTTTCACTTTCGGGTTTCTGAGTACCAGTAATGCCTATCAAAGATCTACAAATGACAGCAGGGACCACGACTTTGAAACACGGATTAAGTGATAGACGGTCACCCATCTACAGAACAAACTCGGCAAACAAGGTTTTTTTCTTTGGAAATCACCCTGTGCGTCTGTTATTATTGAACTACGAGCTCCTCCAGTTCGGTAGCTATTACAAATCCTTCTTTTATCGGGAATTCTACTACGTCCAACTCCAGGCACTCATTAAGTGAACATTTAGCCCCCCCCCCCCTACTTTTTAACATTTTTTTTTCCAGTGATTGTGTGTGTTTTTAATACCTATTTAATTATTAGTAGTCTATATAGTTAACTACGAAATCCTGCACCTACAAAGATCATCATCATCTGCTTAGCCTTTTCCCAACTATATTGGGGTCGGCTTTCAGTCAAACCAGATGCAGCTGAATATTAGTATTTTAGATGGAGCGACAGCCTGTCGAACCTCCGCAACCCAGTAACTGGGCAATACCATACCATACCTACAAAGATACTAGTTACATAAAAAGTTTTTACCAATCGAGGTATAGTCTGCGATCCCCATTAAACCCAAAAAAAAAATTTGTAATTCGTGTAATTTATACAGTACTTGAAGAGCCGAGTGAACTGTAATTACACAATTACTCGATTCATTAACCCTCTGTTTGCTGACGTTTATTTTGAAATTCAGGAGCTGAAAACCCGGTTGTTGATGAAAGTAATTTTGTTTAAAACTTTTTGTAGTGGCCATGCCTGTAGTTATTTTGTTGTTAATTTGTCGAGTTTTTGCTGTTGGTTTAATTGGTGATCCCTGCGTTGATCACCAATGCAGTTTTTTGTGTAAATAATATTTTTTTATTGTTCTTTTTTGGTGCTGTATTTTTAACAGCTTTATTGGTCAACAAATTAATTCATAGATATTTGCGATAAGTTTAAAATACAGCAGACAAAAAAATAAATTAAAAGTTATGATTACAGTTATATAATATTTACATTATGCAAAATTGTTCCTACGCCGTAATTTAACATCTTCTTTAATTTAACTAAATTAGTCGATTGACCTAAATTAAAATTATCAAACAATACTGTCTACAACTCAGCTTAAATAAAATACCCATACAATAACCTAAATCCCGGTAACCATTGCATTACAGTACAAATATTCGCAAAATACTATCGTAACATGGACTGCGCTACTACGCAACCACTACGCAGCACTAACCGATATAAATGCGAAGGCGTAGCACTACGCGTTCCAAATATAAACGCAATTCCAAGAGTCGTATCGATAACATCTATGTTTATTTGTATCGAATCGATTCTATCTTAGTCGATTCCTAGGATTCGATTATTGAGTTGTAGCCGAGAGATTTATTTTAGTAATTGCTTAGGGATCAAGTTGAGTGGGTCTGGGTATAATTGCATGTATTGAAATTGATTGGTTTAATAAGAGTAATTGAAGTATGTGGAATGTAATTGATGTTTATATATCGAAAGAAAAGCTGGAATGCTGATAGTTACTGATTTGGGGTACTAGGAATGTATGAAAGAAAATAGCACACTTTTTCAGACATTATGGGTGGGTGGGATGCACTTCCTAGCAGCCGCTACTACTATACACCACAAGCTATCTGAAACCTACACTGAGGGCTAAGCTATCCTGCTATCACATAGCAATAACATGAAAATACCTATATAGGTTTAAGAGCAGTGGTGGCCCAGTGGCATCGGCCTCAACTTACGAGTTGTAGGTCGGGAGTTCGAACCCTTAAGAAGTACTTTGTGTAATTCATTTCATCACCACTACTCTCAAAACAGTTAAGGAAAACATTGTGAGGAAACCGGCATGTTCTAGAACCAAAAATTCGAAGACATGTGACATCTACCAACGCGTACTAGGCCTACTTGGTGAATTATGGCCCACTCTCTCAGAGAAGAGGCCAATGTCCCAACAGTGGGAACATTTATAGGCTGGTGATGATGATGATGAGGTTTAAGAGCAAAATAAAGTCAGTTACACGAGCATAGAAAATTAACTGTTCCATATTATTAAAAAAACTTTAATTGATTTTTAAAAGCTACTTCAATTTTTCATGTTAAAAACCTTTAATGAAAACGTTGAAGTTATGTAAACAAATCCAGAGAATTAACTTTACAATCCATTCCACTGTTTTCCTTATTCAGGATTTGAGATTACACGCATTTCATATTTCATCTTATTACAATGTTCATTCATCAGCATGTGCCGCGGCTTACATGAGTTGATTACATTTTAATAATAAATGGAAAATTAAAGGGTCCTGTTTTAATTTAATAGTTTTCATTTTAGTACTGGTAGACTTGAGCATTCACTTGTAACAGAACAACGAACATTCACCCTTACAACGAACATAGAGCTAAATTTCATTCATTACGAAAATTTCCACAATATTTCTAGCAAACGCTCTAGGCGATGGTCGTCAAAAACTTTTTCCCCTACTAACATTTTCTCGATCTTTCTAGCGAACGATCTAATGATAGCCGTCATAATAATTCTTCTTGAACATGTCAGACTTGACAGTCGGCTCAGCAAAAAGCTCTCCGAACGTTCGTTACAATGCTCGCTAAAACGCTCTAAAGTACGTTTATTAATTGGAGTCAGTAAAATAACATTTGATCACTATAGAAATGTACTAAATGTCAGTGTATCAGTGACAGTTGCACTTGTCATTTTACTGACTCCAATTAAAAATCGTACTTTAGCTAACTTTTCTGTTATGTCACATTCGCAAGAATGCTTAATGAGCATTCTTAAATTAAACTTGAACATTCAATTGTTTGTAATCAAACAATTGAATGCTCAAGTTTAATTTTGTGGTTAATTTGAAACTAGGTACTCAACGTTCACAATTAAAGATTTTCTTCAATTTTTTAATAAGTTTAAAAGGGTGATTTGAGTGTTTTTTGCAATGAGTTTAAGTCTCAAAGGATAATACAGCTTTTGAGAAACCTAATGGTGCATGTTTAATATTATAAGCTTCTTTGTTAGCTACCTTGTTTCAAGCTAGCTACGTTGTTTGAAGAACAGTTTAATAAAGCATCAAATTTGAAACACAATATCATGTATATTTAAGTAATAAACCTGCAAAAATTGTTGTTATTTCTACTTTATAGAAAGGAATAAAATTTAGTGTGATAAAAAAAATCTGGAACGATTAAGCTTTTGGCAAACAGACAGGCGAGGCGAATGCGATCCGAAGCGTTTTTGTTTGTAATGTATGGAATTGTTTGAATCCAGTCACATGTTTAAGCGAAAGCGATCCGATAGTCTATGTGACTGCGTCAAACAATTCCATACATTTTAAACAAAAACGCTTCGGCATTCGTTTCGCCTATCAGTTTGACAAAGGCTTTAATGGATACTATATTTGTGGTGTACAGATTTATTTACAAGCTTATAAATGTTATTATAAACACAGGATATCTATACTCGTTTAATTCTGACTTCAAAAAATCAAGGCAAAATCAACAGCGATCCACATAACACCATGCATTTAAGGGTTATAGAGGTGGCATTTTTTACAAAGGATTAGTCCACCCATCCGTTTTATGACCGCAAAATGTAACTTAACCACAAGCCTACTAAAATACAACAACTTCTCTAATATTGCCCCACAACAAAACACAACAGGCTAACTTCAATCAAAAAACAACAATGCAACTTAACAAAATTTCAACAGACGATCAGATAAGGCGTATTCAAAGCAAAGCTGTCCCGACTATACCCGTGGGGTACACAACTCAATAACTTGGGGAGCTAGGGGGTCAATAAGACCCCCAAGGATTAAGCTAACTGGACCGACGGCGATAGGGGTGTTAAGTCTCCGTACATTCAATACAGCGAGCGTTTAACCCTTTCCGAGTCAAGGTTTTATTTTTGGGGTATTTGTTTGGTATAGAATTTTTTGTTAGCTATTTTATAGAAAGGTATAATAATCCTATTATGTACAGAAGCAAAAGCGTATAAAGTTTGAATTTTACGTAGTTTATAGCAGGATCGATGTTTTGTTACATGATTTTCGGTAGTTTTTTTGTGAAAACTTTGCCCCACACTATGAATTTCTCCTATATCTGTGTAGTATTGATCGTAGCTTTGTAATATCGAATTTAAGAACAAGAAACTGCATTGTTTTTTTTTTCGAAACTCGAAACTAACAGATAAATGTAATGTGGGTAACCTAACTGAATTCAGATTATCTTTTCTTAAAATGTCTGTTAATTTACGTGTACTTTGTCACAAATATTTTTTTTAAAAAAAACCTCTTTTTAACAAAGTCCACACGCCTTAAAATGCTACAATATAGCGTATTGAAGCGAGTTTGATAAAGTAGTGGTTTAGGAATTAAATGTTTTTTAATGTTCCGTGCTCTTTGTAAAATAAAAGAGCCATAGGATCTACATTCTAGAACTTTCTAGTGTAAAACATAACACAATAAAGCTACTCGTCACTTAAAAATAATTTAATTAGACACAATACAAGACTACAAAAGTCTTACCTAACAATTCATTTCCATACATTATTCCTACAGTTTCAAAAGAATTCATTAACAAATGAATATCTGAAGCTAAAGCTACCTACTTTTTATTACTTTTTAGAAACTGTATCAGTTTTTCAAGTCTTTTTGAGAAGCTTTATCACTATGGCAACAGTTCGTTATAGAGAAGTGCTCTTCACTTCATGCCAATCATAACAAGTGTTTAGAAATAAAATGTGGACGAAATTATGAAAATAAGAATTTAATTTTTACGAATATAGTACCCTTAGCACGAGATTTCAGTATTTGAGACGTAAAGTAAACTGTAATTTTGACAATTTCAAATTGTCAATTTTCAAGGAAAAATTATTTCATTCTTCGCACACCGAGGGCGCTGTTTCATTTTTTCATACAAGAAACGCTGTAAATACTGGAAAGACGGTGTACGGCGTCGGACGTCGCACGACGATCTCCGGCCACCGTAGGCGCGGGCATGCGGGCGGCGAGTAAAGGGCAACTCGCCGCCCGAACATGGACCATGCCCGGGTCGACGGCGCGTCGTGTTCCACGCGCGCCTCAAAGAGCGTCAGCATAATGACGAGGTCCCGTCTCAGAGGGCTAAAGCCTGCCGGGGTCGCGGGTCTTATACTATCACCGTGACTCCGGAACATAAAGGGCTATTGAAGGACACCGTGGATTTTAGTCAGTACAAGTCTGACAGTACCTCTCGCGGGAAGTGGAAACATATTTTTTTTCCTACTCCTCCACTATTCTTTTCTGATTAATTTCGTTGCAGGACCCAAGACAGGTAAATTCATTCTCCAGGACACGTCGAGCTTCATTGTCTCGGCGCTTTTCTGGTGGTTGCCACTGTTGATTCTGGCTCTCAGGAGTTGCAGTGGTTTGGGAACAGTGTGGTGGGTTTGTCCCAAATAAAAAAAAAAAAAAAGTACCTCTCGCCCTGCCCAGGGTGGGAGGTCTCATTTAATGATTTTACCACGTAAAAAAAAAAAGTGTACAGTTCTTGATCGCGGGACCTATTTCCTTCACCGTGACCCCGGAACATAAAAGGCTATTGACCCTGGATTTTAGTCAGTACAAGTCTGACAGTCCCTCCCACCCAGCCAGGGGTGGGAGGACTCATTTGATGATTTTACCACGCAAAAAAAAGGGGTTAGTAAAAAGGGGTTAGGTCGTCAGTTAAAATATCAAAAAATAATTCACTCGTATTTTTTCTTTCGTCACTTAAACTAAAATTGCCGAAGATACGGCGGTTTCAAATTACCAATACGTCAAAAGCAAGTCCACTTTTTACTTGTTCTGACGTCACAAGCGTTACTCTCGAATTTTGATGTGTTTTATCTTTGTAAATATGCAATGATATAACAAAGGACAGACCTGAGTTGGTCTCGTGGTTAGTGACCCTGACTGCTATGCCGGGGGTCGTGGATTCGATTCATAATAATCATTCGATATAATATGTATTACATACATATTATAGATAAATTACTCCCAGACACTGAACAAAATTATCATGCTCATCACACAAACATTTGTCCTGGGTGGGAATCGAATCCACGACCCCGGGCATAGCAGTCAGGGTCACTAACTTCTAGACCAACAGGCCAGTCACTAAATTCATTGATTAAAAAAAAAACGTGTTCTTTATTTTTGAATACTTTAACCGACAGACTAAACAGACTTTCAAATTATTTATGCAGTTGAGCAAAAAATATAAAAGTATGTTAATCAGTTGTCTAGTACCCATAACACAAGCTCTGCTTAGCTTGGGTCTAGATGGCGTTGTGTGATAGTTGTGGAATATTAACATTATTATTATATTATTAAAGGAAAAAATGCGTATACATTATTTTTCGAAACTAAGATGGACTAATTAGATATGAAAATACATGCACTCGATATGCCTATTGGTATCTTTAAAAACCTTTCAAAAGTATTTTTGTCAATTTCGTTAATAACCAATCATACTTAACTAGGCAGTAACAAGGAACGAAGAAAACTAAATACGATCTCTCAAATAAAGTTGCTCTTAAACTTGAGGCCGCTTATTGTTAAGCTCATTAACTTAGACGGGAACTAAGAGATTTCAAACTAAAAGATATCGTCAGAAAATGTCGGTACTTATTCAAATTATTCTTCCTGTGCGGACTAATTACATGATTTTACAACTCCAAAAATAGAGTGGCTTCTGTCCTCCTATTTTTATATCCTTCCGTCGCCGCGATCTATTCCCATCCAATACCAAAAGCTAATACCATTTGGTATTAGTTTATTTCCGGATTAATCTTGTATTCCCAACGAGTACCACATTTTACAAACCAATACCAAAACAAGGTTGAAGAAATTAGGTACAGTCATGTTCAGTAAAATTAAAATGCTTCGCTGGGCTCCTATTTCTGTTTGCAAAGTTTGAACCTTACACCGAACCTGGCCGAGTCGGGGTGCCCCAAGTCCCGAGCTCGCTTCGCTCGGTCCTGCATCGATAATATGTAGGTAATTTGTGTAGCTGAATGTACAAAAAGTCACGTTTTGGTATTCGTTAGTAAAAGATTTTTTTTTATTTTACAAAATGTGGTATTCGTTGAGAATAGAAAAGAAATTCGGAAATAAACTAATACCAAATGGTATTAGCTCTTGGTATTGGATGGGAATAGACCGTCGACGTCGAGGTCGGTCCACATAAAGGTGACGAGACGACCTAGAGTCTTATCAGGAAGGCTAGTTCGAAGCGGCCCAGGAAAAGAGTCCCAGGGGGTAATTGGGAAGGCTTTTGCTCAGGCTAAAAAGTGCTTATAAGGTAATAATAATATTCCACAACTATCACACAACGCCATATAGTCCCAAGCTAAGCAGAACTTGTATTATGGGTACTAGACAACTAATAAACATACTCATATATTTCTAAAAACATACATATTATAGACAAATTACACCCCGACACAGAACAAATGATCATGCTCATCACACAAACATTTGCCATATTGTGTGGGAATCGAACCCATGACCCCCGGCATAGCAGTCAGGGTTACTAACCACTAGACCAACAGTTCAGTCAATCTCAGTCAATCAGGTTAAAGTATTAAAAGTTTTGTAACCTATTCTTCTTACATAAGACAGTTCAACGCTATTCCGTACAAATAAGTTTACGTAACAATGAGCAAGGCGGCCTTCCCGCTCTGAAAAACTGAAATTGTGAGACATAATGTCACGTAGTACATTTTTAATGTAAATTATTTTCTTTTAAGAGATTATGAGGTGCATACGTAATGGGCACTTCACGTTTCTTTTTAAATTATTATTTTAATGTGTTTCTATGTTCAGATTTTCAATTTAAGTTATTAAATCTATGTTTTTTTTTTTCAGTTTGAATGAGTGTTTCGGTTTTTTTTAGGTATTTGTATGTATTTTTACTAGGTTGTCTTCTTCTATCTAATCGGTTGCGTCTTTTTTTATGACGTAAAATCATCCAATGAGTCTTTCCACCCATGGACGGACTGGAGGGACTGTCAGACTTATACTGACTAAAATACACGGTGTCCTTCAATAGCCCTTTACATTCCGAGGCCACAGCTACCTGATGAGACAGTCCCGCGAACCCGGCAGGCTTAGCCCTATCAGGGTGGCCCCAACTCAAAGGGAGGCCCCGTCATCGGTTGTCTCCTTACATTCTTTTTCCTGTCCGTGATCTATCTACTTTCAAGCTTTCTTGCCTCATCTTCCATCTAATCTACTGCATATACTTATGGCTAATGTAACCTATGCTATTCTATGGTAATGTAACCCTACTTTAGCTAACAGTAAACTTAAGATTAGTCTCCACCGACTCAAATAGTCAGCCATCACTTGAAACTTTTATTAAAATCAGAAACGTTAAACCCAAAATAGATTCAATCTCGCGGAATAGTTCATAAAGTCGGGAGCAGACGAGCGGTGCGTGAAACTCCGTAGTCTGAGTTTTAATTGCGGGCACAATGAGGCATTTTGCTGACATTAATGTTACGTAGGGGCAGGATTACAGCGGTTTATTTATACGGCAGTTTTAAATTGTTGTTGCTATTGTACACGTGGTTTTATGGTGATGTAATTTTGTATGTTTATTGGAGTTTCAGAGATAAAACTGTGTGACGCAGACGATCGTGCGTTTTTATGACTGGCCTGTTGGTCTAGTGGTTAGTGACCGTGACTGCTATTCCGGGGGTCGTGGGTTCGATTCCCACCCAGGACAAAATAATGTTTGTGTGATGAGCATGATCATTTGTTCTGTTCTGTCTGTTATTTATCTATAATATGTATGTATTTAGAAATCTATAAGTATGTTTATCAGTTGTCTAGTAACACAAGCTCTGCTTAGCTTGGAAAACGATGCCATTGTGTGATAGTTGTGGAATATTATTTATTATTTTATTATTTCGAATTATTTAGAAATTAAGAATGGACCTCATGTTGTCGGGGTTGAAATTGTTGTAAATTAGACTGTATAGGTTGTATTCATCCTGTATACCTATTGATTGTGACACAAGGTCATAATCCAGGTTTCCTCCGAATGTCTTTGGTTAGGTTTTTTTAACCGATGTCACGGATATCCATGATAAACTGGATAGTATATAAGAATGGAAAAGACAAATTAGTACTTGCCCCGGCTTTGAACTCACTAATTTATTCAAGAGAGGCGTGTTGTTCTCAAAAATGGTCCTATTGTAAAATAAGGGCATGAAACTTTCAATACGTATTTTGTTTTACTGAGTGGAATAATTTAAACGGTGAAGTTACATAGCTAAAGGCAATGTACTGGCGAGTTCGAGGCCGAGAATGTAAGCCTTGTTGTATTGAAAAAAGTTAAAAACAATGTAGCTTTTGTTTTAAAACATTAAACACATCAAGAACAATTAAACCACATTGATTTAACAAACATTTGAGTTTGAGTTTTAAATAAAAGTATTATAGAATTTTAATTTGTTTTAACAATCAGAATTTCGACTACAACCACACGGTAGCAGTCTGCGGTTCTGAAAAGGCTACTTTGAGGAATAACATGATAGTATCGTAATATGAGTCATACAAAAAAATCGGAGGACATTTATATTACGGCTCTTCACCTGACGGGGTCCTTTTGGGCCAACTGTACCATAGCTCTGAAAGGCAAAGGATAGCTGCAGGAAAATAGTGGTTTTAGTCAGTCAAGAAACAAAAACACAAAAATATTACTTCTTCCAAAAGAAACCTTTGTTAATTACATTAAACTTGTTTACAAATGTGGTGATGCAAGCGATAATTTCGCCAATTGTTCACCAAGTTCGTCACGAAGTTTCACCAAGAAAAAAAAAAAGAAAAAGTTCGTCACGGAAATCGCGTGACTTATATCATCACCGTGACCTCGGAACATAAGGGGCTATTGAAGGACACCGTGGATTTTAGTCAGTACAAGTCTGTCAGTCCCTCTCGCTCTGCCCGGGGTGGGAGGACTCATCTGATGATTTTACCACGTAAATAAAAAAAAAGTTCGTCACGGAAACGTTATACCCAGTTAAAACATATTCTATGATATATTCCAGATATTAAACTATCTGTGTGTCAAATATGCCGTTCAGTATTTTTGTGAAAGTGTAACTAACATCCATCTACCCTCACAAACATTTGATAACACTATTATATAATTTTTAAACCTTTCCCCACACTAGAAATTTCTCCTGTGTCGTGGGTACGTTTACAAACATTAAAACTCACATACAGAAACACCCAGACCCAGAACAACTATTTGTAGATCATACAAATATTTGATCCGTCCGGAAATCGAACCCGTGACATGCAGCGCAGCAGTCTAATCGCTCAGGTACGGCAACATACGTGCCGGCAACTAATAAAATTGAAGATGATGGAATGTGTAAAGAACAAAACGGAAAGGGAATTTTGGGCTAGCGAGTTCAAATTTAACTTGTGGGATGTCGGACTGATCCAAAATATTTTGGCATACCCTAAATCAGAAAGCACTCATCATCTGCCTAGCCTTTTCCCAACTATATTGGGGTCGGCTTCCAGTCAAACCAGATTCAGCTGGGTATCAGTATTTTACATGGAGCGACTGCCTGTCGGACCTCCACAACCCAGTAACGGGGCAATACCATACCCCATGGTAGGACTGGCTGTCAGACTTTAGAGCTTCTGACTAACAGTAACGACTGTCAAAGATCTAGAAATGACAGCCGGGACCAACGGCTTTACATGCTTTCCGAGGCACGGAGGAAACTCGCTATAACAGGTGGTCACTCATCCACAGACCAACCTCGGCAAGCGCGGCTTAGCCCGGAAGAGCGACCTGTGCGGCTGTAATTATTTAGCCTCCTCTAAATCAGAAAGGACTAAACGCATAATATGTGGCTTATTGCAGATTCTGGCCAGTAATTCCGTCCCCTATTTCATAATACCTATTAGTGTATAAATAATTTAATAATTTTAGACATCGTTTTGAGTCAATAGATAATAAGGTTTAATGTGGTTGACGTATCCATGTGGATAAAAACCCTTATTCATAAATTAAGAATAAAAAATAAATAAATAAAAGATTGAAGATAAAGCATAGTTCACACAAACATTAAAAGGCAAGTCCGAGTGGATCTGTAGTGTTAATATATCACCCTTCCTATGTTCATCTGCGACTAAGAGGCTTTGTCGCAACGTGTTTGACTTCCCCTGGTAATTCCACTTTGGGACACACTTGTATATATATACAAGTGTGTCCCAACTGTTAAGTGGCTTGAGCAAATATTGTTGAATTTAGTGGATGTATTTATCGATTTAGTTCACATGTTTAGTCCGGCTAAATCGAACTTAAACTGTAAACCACAGGGTAAATGGTCTGAATTTATTTTATTTTTATTTTTATTTTATTAAACGTATGTGTTAACTTATTATTACAAGGAGAGTTCAGGAAGATTGGGTGGTTGGAAAGTTCAGTAACACAACACAAAGAAATGTTTAAGAAGCAGATGATTCTTTTTTACTCCCTGTCTGCCTTGAAGGCAAAAAATGCATATTTAAGGTTTTTTTTTTACTGGTAATTCCCGCGAACGGGATTCGTAGGTACCTGCGACCTTTGAGTTCAGTATATTCGATACGCTTACCAACCGAGCTACTGAAACTCTAATTCTCATTTCTGACATCTTACTGTGACGTTTTATAAACGACGAAAAAAAAACATAAATTCAATTGTTTGAATTTTTTTGTGAAACAAAGACATGCTGAGCTGATCCCAATTAAATTGGAGTGGATGGATTAGGGGCCAGAGAATGATTACTTTAATTTAAATAAAAAAAGAATAAACACAGTACCAAAAACACACCGCCCAGTATCCTCAGCACGAATTTTCCGTGTTTGAGACGTAAAGTAATCTGGGGCCTAAGTCTACTAATTTATAAACGTTACAATGGTCTCTCAATGGTGTGTTTTTGACAGTGTTTGTATGGCAAATCTGTCAAAAACTCACCATTGAGAGACCATTGTGACGTATATAAATTAGTAGACTTAGGCCCCTGGAACTTTGACAATTTCAAATAAACAATTTTCAAGGAAAAAAATATTTCCTTCTTCGCACACCAGAGGCGCTGTTCCATTTTTCATAACAAGAAACGCTGTAAATACTGGAAAGACGCTGTCAAGTAAAATCGTGAAAATTCGTGCCAGGAGTAAGTTCCTAAAAAAGCCGAGCTAGTATGACGTCACAATGCCAAATTGCTGATAGAAAAAAAATACCAAATTCAAATTACCTATATCCAATTCAAACGTACATTCCATTAATAATCCGGGACACTAAAACGCACCAACCCACATTAAGCTCTCAGGCTGTCAAGTTAAGTTACTAATTAAACATTTCACTAACTACTAAGTTAGGGAACTAAGTTCATTATGCGTTGTCACGGACAACCTATCAAGAGGCTAAGCTCCAAACACCAAATAGCATTGACACTAGGGGGCGCTACTGAGATGTGATTTAATTATAGTAAATTGATATACAATGAGCCAGTGTGATGGATTATCTTTTCCCGGAGTCCGGGCTGTTATTGATCCCAACATTTTATTTATGCTTTTGATGCCTATGTTTATAAAAACTAATTTGGAAATGTAGCTGTCCCATTTTCTAAATACAAGGGGTTCAATTTTGTAAGTTTTTATTTTTCTTAGTTTCACTTGGACATCCCAGTTTTTTATTCAGTAGCCTTAGCACGAGTTTTCAGTATTTGAGACGTAAAGTAAACTGGAACTTTGACAATTTCAAATTGACAATTTTCAAGGAAAAAATTAGTTCCTTCTTCGCACACCAGAGGCGCTGTTCCATTTTTTCATACAAGAAATGCTGTAAATACTGGAAAGTAAAAGAGTGAAAATTCGTGCTAGGGGTACAGGCCTGAATAATGATTGAACTTTAAATCAAATATATCAATTTCGTTCGATTCGGTGTTCTGTCTCAAAATAGTAGAATATTAATGGCAATGTATTTTTTTTTACAATTTATTGAAAAAGACACAGCATATTTTCACTCAAAAGAAGCCAGATGTCCGGAGTCAGAATTTATTTGTAATAGGTATTTTATTCACAGTTTTATTCATTTTTCATTAATTTTCGTCTAATGTTCCAAAAAAGCGATTGATATGAACACGTCATCAATTAATAAACAAAGGTATAAAAGTAATCAGTTCTATCCTGATACACTGAGTACCTTCGTAGTCTGATCCTGTTACATAGGCGTCGCCGCCAAAGGCCCTACCGAAATCCACTCACAACGGATTGAAGGATAATTGTATTAAAAACAGAATGGATCCGACAAGAGACTGAAATTGTAAGGCGCTTTTACGTTACTATTGTGAGTTACATAGGGTTCATTTTGTCGTGCACTTAATTTCTGAATGTGAGATTCCCATTTTAATGGATTCACAGAACGGTTTGAGCTACAAAAAGTTGCAGTTTACTTAAAAAGCTTACTGCCCTAACAATTTTTTGTTATTATATTACTGTTTTGTACAGTTTTCACTTCCACAAAAGTCCAAATAGAAAAAAGCTTAGATTTGATTTTCGACTGAATAACAACTCGGGAAATGGATACCTATAGGCTACCAATCAGAAACGCCAGTAATAACGCCAAATTTACCAATTGAATCTTTATAAGACGAAGCAATCCCCTCCACCATGGTCTCGTATTTCCGTGAAAACACCTTCAGTCTACCAGGACAGTGTTGGTTGCTTTTTGAAGCCCTGGTTCTCTTCCCCATGTGTCGATGGTGATCACTGAGGTGGTTTTATGAGGTACTGATCCCGCACTCACCGGTCTTTTCCCCAAAGACCGGGCGCCTTTTGAAGTTATTCCCTCAAAAATCAAAAGCTTAAAGGAGAATAACCTCATTTTACGAGTAGCTTTTTTCACCAACGTTAATTAAAAGACATCAATAACCCAATCATGTCCCTTAATTTTGCAATTGGCAACCTTGGCCAATTTTAAAAACGTGCACAGCGTTCAAATATCGTACAATGAACCCGCTTTTAATTTAATCGCTATGCTAATGACTCCGCTGTCACTCGGACCTAACATACAAAGATGGTGGCCGAGTGACTTGTTACCGCACTCATGCATTTTGTAAGCACTCTTGAAGCTAGTGATGGGGTAGTGTCGAAGGTTTTAATATCGATAAAATGTGAAGTTTTATTGAGTAAGACGGTTGACTTATCTAGTAATAGACTGTGTTAGGCTAAGTGAAAATGCAGCAGTTTCTACAGCCAAAATATCTGCAGAAGAAACTCTCGGAGTTTCATTTCCCTGGTATAATAAATTAAAATTACGTTTATTGGCACTTCATAGATACAATTCAGAGGCCATAATAAATCATGCATTATGTGTGTAGCTCTCTGGCATCTCCAGCAGTATGAAGAATCTTTATAATTTTGGTAGCTGGAGCCAACTCAAGAACATTGGAAATAATAAAACTGACAAAAGTATACATTTTATAGCAGTATTACCATATGTAAGCAACTTATCGATTCAATCTTACAGTTACATTAAAGATACAATTGTTTTTCGTAAAACCGTTTAGGTCAGATCATACAGGTAGATAGTATTCCAGCTATAGAAAAGATAAAATTGTTATTCATGAAATCAATTTATATATGCAGATACTATCTAAATTCGATACACGTATTTTGGCAACGTCTTACAATAAAGAAACAGCGATATAATTGCCTACCTTAAGCATTTTTTATCGATAAAAGAGCAGTTACCCCAACACTATTTTGCAAGTGAGCTTTGTACGCGCTCTTCTGAGCCAAGCCGATAAAAATGTGCAATGTAAATAGCATAGGAAATCTGAGGTTTTAATAATATATGCCTGCGACTTTGCCTGCGTGGAGTTAAGTTATAGGGATGATAATATCTTCAATAAATTGCAAGTTCCGTCAATTCAAGTTTTGATAAAAAATAAACCCATAATTATAATCAAATTTTCTTTAAATCAATGAATATCGACAAATGTATAACGCATCAAAGCGTTATGGGAGGTCCCCTGATGACAGCACTGTGGAAAATTATACCTAGAAGTGAGGTATTATGAATTTTAAAGCTTAGTGAGTATCTACGTTAGCAAGTAACAAAAGAATAGGGTTTAAATATTTTACGATAATAGTCGGACTAGTAGATACACAAGCCTAATTGTCTCACGGGATCGTGCTAGTATTTATATTATTTTTGGTGTATTAGTAGTATTTATTTTATTATTATTTTTCGTGTATACAGGGTTACTGGTTAAGTCGACCTATTCCCTTTGTGGGGTTAAAGTAGACATCATTTTTGACTGATTTTACTATGGGAACCCCTATCCTAATCCTTACCGTTTTTGAGTTATTAGACTTTTAATATTTTTTAAAAATATTCCACCTCTGTGTCTTAAACTGGTTATTGTAAGAATTTTACGACGTTTAGGACGCTAAAGTGATACTTTTTCGATAGCTTACAAACGACTCATTCTATTAAAGCCAGTACATTTGATAAATTACTCAAGCCTTGGGAAATAAATGGCTGTAAAGTTCAAATATTGAATTTTTTTAGGAGCTACCCTTGTCTTTCAGGTCAAATTTCTCAAAATAAGTGTACGGTACTAGATGTGCAGATTGCAGCAAAAACACTGCTGTCTCATTAGCTTTCTAAAATGATACCACAATATCCACTTTTATTAAGAATATGGCCGAAAAAATATAAGGGTTGATACGGACAAGGTGGTTTTTTAACCAAACTCGTCAATACACTTTTTACCGATTTCATTAGAAGAAGGAGGTTCTAAATTCGAATTTAAATTTCTATTTGTCAATCGATTTCCTCCACTTGCAGTTTTATTTTTCTTACTTACTCTGTAGCGGTTTTTTTTGTTACTTATCGCTATGTTATTCTTTCGCTGTATAAGTACATAACTCTACCTAATTCCGACCCATGGTTGTGACAAAACACAACGAATTGGCCATGCGAGAGGTATTGAGTCAAAAAGCTAAGGCCACGTAATGATATCGAGAAAAAATCGTAACAAAGAAGATACATGAACAAAAAAAACAGTTTACAATTAGCGGAGAAGACATTTCGGTGGGAGAAGATCATCCACATTAAAAAAAACACAGTCGAATTTAAAATATGCTCTTTTTTTTTAAATTCGTCGAAAACTAATGTAACGAAAAACTTGTTTGTACAGAACAAGTTTTGTTAAAATACCTACCACCTTGTCAGTATCAACCCTTATTTTTCGTCCATATTCTTAATAAAAGTGGATATTGTGTTATCATTTTAGAAAGCTAATGAGACAGCAGTGTTTTTGCTGCAATCTGCACATCTAGTACCGTACACTTATTTTGAGAAATTTAACCTGAAAGACAAGGGTAACTCCCATAAAAATTCAATATTTGAACTTTACAGCCATTTATTTCCCAAGGCTTGAGTAATTTATCAAATGTCAGTACATTTGATAAACGACTCATTCTATTAAATCCAGTGCTTTAATAGAATGAGTCGTTCGTAAGCTATCGAAAAAGTATCACTTTAGCGTCCTAAACGTCGTAAAATTCTTACAATAACCAGTTTATGACGCAGAGGTGGAATATTTTTGAAAAATATTAAAAGTCTAATAACTCAAAAACAGTAAGGATTAGGATAGGGGTTCCCATAGTAAAATCAGTCAAGAATGATGTCTACTTTAACCCCTCAAAGGGTCGACTTAACCAATAACCCTGTATATTAAAGAGAATACCAATTTACTCTCTATGTAAACAGACCACATTGCTTCACTAACCTCGAGATAAAGCATTTTCCACTTTAACAATAATTTAACATAAATATTCACCTGCATCCAGTAACGCTCAAAGCCGACCTCATAACAGCTGAGAAAATCCAAAGGAAAATACTGGGAAATACTAGTATAACTTTTATCTAGAAAACCGTTTGAAAACATTTCCAGGAACTAAATATTCCCTGTTTTCGTGCCTGAGCTTCGTTGAAAATCCATTTTTATAGGAATTCCCTAAATTGAACGTTTAACCCCAATATTCAGACTAAGTTATCATTCATTTTACAAAACTTTCATTTGGGAATTGGATTGTAAAAACCTGTTTTAAATCTTTTTCGAGGCATTTTGTATTCCTCTAGGAATTTTGAATATATTCATGAGATTTTTTTGGATATTTTCATTGATTTTAGATTTATTCAAATCAATTAAATAAAGTTTTTTCCATCACCAATTTATGGAGATCATAAATTACTATATAGTAATCTATTTATCTATACTAATGTTAAGTGTTTGTTGGATTGAAGATGTTAATCTCAGAATTTTCTGGTTCCTGGTCTCCTTCTAGTTATCTTTTGTAGAAATTTTTGAAAAGTTTTAAAAATATATTAAACCAGAACAATGTACGCTTATGTACATTTCATCGAAAGAAAGCAAATAAAAAGAATTACTTGTAGTAGTAACCAGGCACGAAGTCTTTTAACCAACGTGAGTGCATTTTATCAACTTTTTAATAGATAAATTAAGTTAAAAGTTGTATACTTTGTCACTAAAAGCAGCCTTAAGAAGAATACAGAAAAAAGTTCTATGAATAGAATAACTTTACATTTTCTTTTTAAGGTTCCGTAAGTGCAGCGGGAATCTATTTAAAAAAGCCATGTTATTATTGACTGGACTGGGCAGGACATGTCTGCCGCATGCCGAACGAGATGTGGGCACGCAAAACTCATAATTGGTGCCCTGAAACAGCGACGCGGGGCCGCGGTAGACCTCGAAGGAGATGGCGGGACGAGCTGGATGTCTTCCTTGAGAATTGGAAAGAGGTGGCGCAAAGTCGTGACCATTGGAGGAAATGGAGGGAGGCCTTTGCCCAGCAGTGGGACAGTTCAGGCTAATAATAATATAATTATTTAGTTTTAAAACGGCATATTTACCATGTTTATTATTTGTTTTGAGTTACCGATATTTCGACGTCACTGTTTTAAAACTAAGTAATAGTTATAGTGACCATGTCAGTCTAAAAACTTATAAAGCTATGTTGTGTGATAACACTATAGAGACTTATCTGTTTATTATTATATTTTTATCTGTTGAGTCATAATATAATGATATGTGCAAAAAAGATTAGATACATAAGCCACATGCGAGCACATGAACGGCAACTACAATGGACCTGAAGCAACCACCCTGACCGAAATCGGTTGGATCGCATCATCATCATTTCATATTTCATTTAGTATTTTCAAATTATTATTTAATTTATTGTTAAACATGAAACTTATACATGCTGTAAAACAGACTTTGATCCCTGAGTTTGTTTCGCCATTTCTTCTCAGGGTAGTCAGATATGAAATGTCGACCTCATCTAGTCTTAGTTTAAAATGTGATGTATGACGTGTAAAAGTGATATCTACATCCTAGTTACAGAATAAATAATTTCATTTCATTCCATTTCATCATCAATGCATAATTCCACTAAATTGGTAGTTATACTATTACATTAAATTAGTTGTACATTTAAAAATTAAAATTTGTATTTTTTTTTAATTCCACTAAATTGGTAGTTATACTATTACATTAAATTAGTTGTACATTTAAAAATTAAAATTTGAAATTTCCGAGTAGTAAAGAAGAACTTATCTACATAGATTCCTTTTTTTTTGCCAAGTATTTTTTTTATTTGCTACGGAACCCATTCATTTACGAGTCCGACTTTATATTGGTTAGTTTTGTCTTAAAAACGTGTAAGCTTTTATTTATTAAAACATTCTTAGAAAACCCTTTTATACAGAGGAATATACTCGTATACCTCTTTATTCAATTATTGTAACCTCTGTCAAATGGGTAATACGACACGTACTCGGTTTTACCATTTATTTACAATTTGTGGTCACTTAATATTTATTGTTACAAGGATTTTACATTAAAATGTTGAAAATAAATAAAGCCTTTTAGATGACTTAGATTTTTTGTGTTCTCTCTACAAATTCCTATTATTTTATACCTATTGATAAGCTGTTTCACACCGGACGCTGATTTAGATTTATGTCTAGAAAATTATTTATTTTACTGTGAATTATTTTATGGAAAGGTCACAATTTCGTGAAGAATTTCAACAAACGTTGTTTTTTTGACTTTATTTAATGTGTGCCGCGACATTGTCAGCATTTGGTCTTACAACCCGTCAGTTTGCTGACAACTTCTTGAGGCGCGCATGGAATACGAGGCGGCTTTATTCGTACACGGCCGGGTCCTTAATCGGACGGCGAGCTACTCTATACTCGCCTTCTGCAGGTCCAACGCCAATGTATTCTAAGAATATTTCCTGTTATTAAGTTTTTTTAAATCTTCGTTTGTTTAATCTCTCATCGTATTTCAGATCCACCAACAGAAAAATGGAAGCTGCAGAGATTTCGTGAAAGCATCAGTTTTCAAATTAAACGAACCAGATGCCAAGAAATAGGAGTAAAAAAGTAACGGTTAGCGGCTGTAGCTTACTCCTCGCTTTGAACTCGCACGAAATTGGAGCAATTTAGCGTCATTTCATAAAATGCACTCGTTTTCACTACGAAAAGCCTTCAGATTGCTTTGTTTTCAGTCAAGTTTTTTTTTGCTAGCCTACAGGCATTCATGGATCTGTCAGTTGTATTTTTATTACACAATTTATTTTTATGTCGGCAGTTTACGTAGTTTCGGGTTGTTGACTGTCCTGTTGGTCTAGTGGTTAGTGACCTTGACTGCTATGCCGGGGGCCGTGGGTTTGATTTCCACCCAGGACAATTAATGTTTGTGTGATAAGCATGATCATTTGTTCTGTGTCTGGGTGTAATTTATCTATAATATGTATGTATTTAGAAATATATAAGTATGTTTATAAGTTGTCTAGTACCCATAACACAAGCTCTGCTTAGCTTGGGACTAGATGGCGTTGCTTGTGTGATACTTGTGGAATATTTATTATTATTATTATAAAGTTCAGATAGTGTCAAAACATACAAGACAACATACAATACAGTATCGTATTACTGAAAAAAAAAAATGTTGAAAACTTGTCTAAAAAAACTGTCAACATCAAAACAGCATTTCACGTTGATACGATATCAGGGTCGTTTTGCAGTTACACTTTTTTTAGACAAGCGTTGAGTTTGTTTGTTTGTTCGGTTGAACGCGCTTATCTAGTATAGCCTGCTTAGCTCTTAAGCCTTTGTGCCTTTAACTGAATGCGTGACGAAGCGTTTGTGTTTGTAATTTATGGAATTGTTTAAAGCCAGTCACACAGACCATCGGACAGCTTTTGTTATTCAATGTGACTGGATTCAAACAATTCCATACATTACAAATAAAAACGCTTCGGATCGCATTCGCCTCACTTGTTTGTTTGACAAAGGCTTTATTGTTCAAACCGTGATGTTATATAGTCCATAGCTTTCCTCAATAAATGGGCTATCCTACACAAAAATAATTTATCAATTCGGACTAGTAACTTCTGAAATTAGCGCATTAAATCAAATAAACTTTCCAGCGTTATATTATTAGTAGTAAAAAAAATACAATAAACGAAATGAGAAGTAACTTTATACTAATAATACTGTAATAAACTGACGCATAAAAATGAAATGATTCAATTTGCTACGAGCGCGTAGCAGGCGTAGCATCGTGCTACGTTTCGTAGCTGTACTCTCAATAGTATGTTTAGTTCACGAGCTTATTATATGCAGGACGTTGTAATCTCGTCGAAAACTAATTAGTTGTAATCAGAAATCTGAATAAGCAGAAAATATTTGCCTAAACATTAAGTAAGAAACATGTGAATCATTTCTACAACATTTTCGGTGTATTTTATGTAATAAAATTAAGTTGAAAAAATATGCTATATTCTGTATTGATTTAAATATAATTTGGGACAGCCAATTTTTTTCTCGACATTTTATTTTAGTGACCATTGAAGCCCACGTAAAATAAAATATTTTTTTCTAACTATGTAATTCAAGTTTTTAAACTAACAAGGTCACTATTACAAATATGTATAAGGCTTTAAAACGGGATATTTACCATGTTTATTATTTGTTTTCATGTTTAAACATGGTAAATATCTCGTTTGATACCCTAATATTTATGTAATTCAATTGTAAAATTATTTGATTACATTATGACATTCATAGATTTATTCTAATATTTGCATTGCTGATGTATATTATATTTAATGTCTGCCTATCATATTTTTACGAACAGAGACAGCAATAAACTGACCGACAAACTGTAAAAACAAAAGAAAAATGGTTTTCTATCTTTTGCTCTCTCAAAGATAAAAAACAACCCCTTTTTTTGTCGTCCCATACTAACTTTCTATTAAACGTCCCTCACCTGAGATATAATCTGAAAGTGGTTTTGTTTACAAAGTGATGTATGGAACAATTTATCTTTCCACTTACGCAAGATTTATCACCGCTGATATCAAGATCGTGGGAAAAGTATTGCGATGGTATTTATTTTCTTTTTTCTTAAAAAGGACTCTGATTGTTTTTGTTGCGAATTTTGTAACTTTTTTAAAGTTTACGGCGAGTAATGGGTGACTCGCTGTACGACCACAGACTGCCTTGGTCGACGGCGCGTTGTGTTCCAGGTCGACGGCGCGTTGTGTTCCATGCGGGCCTCAAAGAGTGTCAGCATTGTGACGGGGTAGTCCCCGTCACAATGCTGACACGTAAACGTGACCCCAGCAGGCTTTGGCCGTCTAGACTCACTAGAGTCTAGACGGCCAACGAAATTGCCGTGACCCCGGTACGTAAAGTGCTATTGAAGGACACCGTGGTCAGTACGAGTCTGACAGTCCCTCCCGCCCTACCTTAGGTGGGGACAATATAATATATAAAAAAAAAATATAAAAAAACTTAATTAATGCGTTTAAATTATTTCTTTGTTACATTTTATTTTTAGAAAAATACTTAGGTTATACATTAAGGTGGTGTTTTGATGTAGCTTAAATTATGTTCATTTTTAGTAACCGAAAAAAAATTATTCCATTTTTTTTATAAGGCATTTTTCTATTTTTTAATTAATTTTGTGCAAAACTTTATCTCCCAGAATACGTCACAAAAAAGTAGTATTTTTAAACAATGAAGTAAAACTTAGCTTACCTTTAGAAAAATTTTTGGAAAATAAAAATATTTTATAAACGTATAGTTTTTTTCTCAATAAAGAAACATAAAAAATATTACTCTTATACTAAGACAAACAAAAAAAAAGAAAATCAGAATAATTACAACCATTATTGAGTTACCCTTATAAAAGGCAAGCTAAGTGTTTCACAGGAAATTTGAGTCACCGATCTATCAAACTCTTGCGCCTAAGTGCTCCGCTGAAGGATCGCTGAAATATGGCTGAAAGCTGAAAGCCTACCATTCAATACGATGAGAATTTCAACGCTTTTTCATTCAAATATTCTTTGGTACGGTAATGAGTTTGTAAGCTAGGCTTTCGCGGTATTCTGTGCCGGGCTTTATTCTTTAAATTGTGTTCAAGGTTTGTTGTAATTTAACTGAAGTTATAGAGATAGTTTAATCAAATCAATATTTAACAAACTAGCATGATTGTAATCTAAGTATTTAGTTATTCAAAGCAACTATGGCAGTATTGTCACGTTGTATGGCAATGCTGATTCGTTGGCTTAGGAATAAGCCAGCCCTCTGGTCACCTAAGGAGCCGATTAATCGCCTGGCGATATCTTAAAAAACTTTGTGAGCGCTCGCACCCCATGGCCCTAGAGTTTCAACCCCAAACGGTTCAAACACATAGCTACTAGCTAAGCCAATGTATTTGCGCCGTTTGGAGTTTTCAGCACATGCAGCAGCAGCGCCAGCAAAACACGCTGAACTTGGAAGATGGGATGGCGCAAAGGAGTCGACACATGTTGCAGCCCAGCAAAGGCCTACCCAGCTTCCAAGGCATTATGGACATACCATCTGGTTATAAATAAATAAATATATGTATATTTTAAATCTTCCGAAAAAAAAATATTTTAAATTGTAGACAATATTAAGCGTAGGCGTCAACGCGCAGATATAAACCTGAGCAAGTTGATTTTTTATAGTGACGTCGTAGATATTTTGTTAAAGAGTATAGCTTAGAGCAGCGACAAAGAGTATAGCGGTTATTCAACCACACCAAACACATTATTCAATTTTAAGTTACTTAACCTCACTTCACTATCAATGTAACTCCTGCAGTACAAACAGTAGTTCAAATTCCCTTACACAATACGTAAGGAAATTCAATATCGCACGGACGTAGTTCAATCGAGAACAAGACAGGCAAAACTCAAGCCGATGCACAAGTTACTTGTCGAAACACTTAGAAACTTTACTGAGAGATAGACAAGTTTTTGACTATCGATATTGACGAAGTAGAATATGAAATAGTGAAGGACTTTATAGTTGAAGAGTTTTTGTATACAACGTGTAACGTTAATAGCGCTCAACCTCTCGTGGGGTAACTCAGCCCATGTTACTGAACAATGTTTGTTCTAAGACTTTTGGAAATTCGCAAAAAAAAATAATTGATTTTTCATACTGATAGGCCCGATCAATTTCTCATTTTGTATGAAAAAGCAAATTTTTTTTGCGAATTTCCAAAAGTCTTAGAACAAACATAGTTCAGTAACGTATGCTGAGTTACCCCACGAGAGGTTGTGCGCTATTAACGTTACACTTTGTATGGAATTAAAGTGTGCGGTTGACGTCTTATATAAAGTGGTATTTAGGACTCTAAAGCTAATGTCTTCGTATTAAAGGCGTACAAATATAATTGGTTTTGTTTTAAAATAACAAATTGGTGGAATTTTGACAACTTTCATTAATATTATTTACGTTACAAGTTATTATAAATATAAAGAAATGTCGCTGTTTTCCTCGATGTATGTTTCACAATATTAGCTGCCTTTTAATAAAGCTTATAACAGATAGGTTTGGTCGTATTTAAATGCTTGTTACAGGCAGTTAAGTGAACAAGTGATATTAGAAGATTAATATAATCGCGAAATTTATTCCAAAACTTCTATAGAATACCTTTGCAACGACAGTGAGTTAGCTGTTATTTTTATTGTAGTTTTTATTTATATTAGCTTTTATATAAAAAAGGAGGATATTATCGATTGGCTGATATAGAAAGTTGTTGAGTAAGATAGGGAAATAATACTATCTGGAATGAAATATTTACACCTAGCTCAATTCCAAATCTTTTCATGAAATCTTAAAGTTTCTGTTTTAAGATAAGTCAAAACCCTTTTTAGACATAAGATACATATTTATTAAATATATACATAGTTAAAATGCTCGTTATTCAAAATTATAAAAAAACAACTTCTTTAAATATTCATTTCGTAACTCGTAAAAATGTAAAACGTAGCATATGTTTTATTATTTTTTATTTATGTTTTGTGTCATTCGCACACTACCAGATGGAATGGAAATTAGAGTAGAAAAATCTTGCTATTCGCTGAAAATCTAAGTGACGTTTGGAATTAAACATTCAACTGAAAGCCTTCCGCTATATTGAAATGTTAAATAGTGGACGTTTTATGATTTGTGAACTGTTAGGTACTTTTTAGTGTTGGAAAAATGTGGTTTGTTCATAAAAGTTTGTGATTAAATCCTGTAGTCGAAGTAGTAATATTTTTTTTTCTAGTTTTACGAGGAAAGTTTTGTAACTAGTTAATAGATACAGAGTCATTGTTTTAAATAAGCTAACACAGGGAAATCAGAACATATAACACGGAAAAAAACCTCCGGATTTTTCAAACATTTTTAGCATAGCAAGTACTTATTTTGTGTTCAAGTTTAGTTAGTTAGTTTATATTCCGATTTTAATGATTTTCAATTCAGTTCATTTTAAAAATTCTTCGTGGAAGAGTTATTTCATTGTGAATATTTATTTCATAATTTTTTTTTTTTACGTGATTTTTGTATCCTTTTTTCTTCATTCTGGTATTTTTAAAGCTTTCTTCAATTCCGCAAACACTATAATATTATCAGCTGTCATACGTATAATATGAACAAAAAATCTTAACTACGCACTAACCTGTGGTGTAAAGTTGGTTGGATGCAACGGGTTACAGATAGGCGGCACCGCGGTACTTCCATAGTGTTGCTGGTACGTCAGGATCTTCTTGTGCGCCGACGCTTGCGCACGATACGCGCTAACACTCAATTTCATTATACACGTTTCGTACAAACAATTTTAAACTTTAACACTTTTTGTTTAACGTCGATTTTGGATTGTAGTTTCCTAGTAACATAATATTTATTTAATTTATTTATTTATAGCACTTGTTTTGTTATGTTAACAATGATTGGTACACGGTCACTTGCACGTTCTATTGTAAAATGAATATATTTCTTTTTTATTAATCTTTATAAACAACCAGTGTTTTGAATTGGCCCATGTTTCCATCTGTAACAAAAGAAAATAATGTTTTAATTAATGCAATTTAATAATAAATGATAACAAAGTAATAATTTTATACTAAAGGTAAACATGTTAATTCCTATATTATAACGTGATATTTTGTAAGGATTGCGTTCAGCCACGTTTAGTTAAAACTATCCCTTGGAAAAGTAATCACGGGATAAAAAGTATCTTATGTCTCAATCCAAATTCTCTGTATCCTAAATTTCATCCAAATCCGTTTAGTAGCTTCTGAGTAAAAGAGTAATAAACATTCATCTATTTCATTCATCTTTGCAAATATAATAACATGTTTTAAGATAGACTAAAAAAAATCGATCGATACAAAATTAAATCTTAAAAACATAAAGCTGACGTAACAGATTTTACTTTTAAAATTCACTTTCCTAAAAACCCAAAGGAGCACTGCATAACAAAACTGTCAATTTTTATGTGTTAGCCAGTAAGGATCACGACCAAACCCGGTTATTATTTTGTTACACTACACTATTGTTATTCTAAGATACATCTCGTTTCTGCCGGAGCCTGGTTTTTTTTGAGCACCCTCCTTTTCAATTCCAATTTTACTGTCAATTCTGACATTATCCCTTGTCGCCTATAAACTTAAGTACTGAGGTCAACGATTGGCTATCACGATACGAAGTTTCTTTTTATTATTTTGGAATCCGCAGTAGTAAAAAGTTTTATTCCTGTCGTTATTCCGTCTAAAGTCATCGACATAATGAGGGGCGTTGAGGTCTCACTTAACCCTAATACCGGAGGGCTCAGTTACAGTTAATCACCGAATTTAATGACTAGACTCTGTTCGAAGATGATTAAGATAAAATTAATGCTGGCAGTTTGTAAACAATATACATATGTGAATGTAAACGTTAGAAACTTTCTTATTTTTATGCAGCGCTTTTTTTTTCATGATATCGCCAAACGTGGTCGACGGTGAAGCACGTTTGCCTAAACGTAACCTATTCACTTTTGACTTGAAGACCTCAAAGTACTCAGGTCGACGGCGCGTCGTGTTCCACTCGCGCCTCAAAGAGCGTCAGCATAATGACGGGGCCCCCTCTCAGAGGGCCAAAGCCTGCCGGGGTCGCGGGACTCCATCACCGTGACCCCGGAACATAAAGGGCTATTAAGGACACCGTGGATTTTAGTCAGTACAAGTCTGACAGCTCCATCCTGCCCGGGGCGGGAGGACTTATTTGATGATTTTACCACGGTAAAAAAAAAGACCTCAAAGTAGTAGCTATCAGGAAACACAAATCTCGGCAAGGGATTTCACTCCATAGCAGTGCGCAGAATAAAACTCACTCGTGCTAAAGGCAAAATTCCTAATAATACTCACGTAAAATTTTCACTTGTACCGTGAGTGCGTTTTAAAACCTCTTTGGTCGTTTGGTCCCACTCAGTTGAACTCTTATCACAAAAGGGAATTTCGAATTATTTAAATACGAAGAACTAGGAATTTCTCCAGTATCGTGCGTGCATTTACAAACATAAACTCAGATAATAGGAATGCCCAAGCCCGGAACAATTACTTGTAGATCATACAAATACTTGCACCGTACGGACATCAAACCCGCGACACGCTGAGCAGCAGTCAATCGGTCAACCACTGCACCTACCGTGCCGTCAATTTAAAGTTCATTTGTTTTAGGAATTTTCGTGAATTTCGTATGGTTTTTAACCCCCGACAGAAATGTCTGTCTGTTGGACTGTCTATCTATCTGTCTGTCTGTGGCATCATAGAGCCCGAACGAATGAAGCGATTTCAATTTAGCGTGGGAGGGACATAATAATAAATAATTTGGAGCGGTCCCTCAACGCGACGAATTTTTTTTATAATTATTATTTCTTTCTTTTTTTATCGTGGTAATATCATCAAATGAGTACCCCGAATCGGGTGGGACCCGGGGCAGGGCGGGAGGAACTGTCAGACTTGTACTGACTAAAATCCTCGGGCCCTTTATGTTCCGGGGTCACGGTGATGGAAATAAGTCCCGCGACCCCGGCAGGCTTTGCCCCCCCGTCATTTTGCTGACGCTCTTTGAGGGGCGCGTGGAACACGACGCGCTGTCGACCCGGGCATGGCCCATGGTCGGTCAGCGAGTTTCCCTTCACTTGCTGCCCGCATGCCCGCGAGGATTATTAACTTAGGTACTTTAAGATTGAGATTTTATTGATTATGCTTTACTTTTTTAAAGGGAATTTGGTTTTTGTGTATTATAAATTATTTATTTAAGGTTTATAATAAAAACACAAAATTAATTCAGTACAACAAAAAATCCTCACAAATACCATCTTCATATGATTAACATTCCTCAGTAAATCTAGTTGGTAAGCAAACAGAGATTTTCAGCGTGAAACTCAATGCTTTACAATCAGCCGTATATTCTCGACGAGCTAGCTCAATCTACTTTATTTTGTTCACTCATTCCTCTCAGCATTTCTTAGTAGATTCATAAAAAGAGATTGTTACAGAAAGTTAACTCCGTACAATGAATGAAACTGCATTCACACTAGTACGCGATTTTTAGGGCGAGTGCAATAGGGTATTTTACTGCATAAATAAATTGAAAATCTAATTAGTCCATCAGTTAATAATATTGAAAATAATGGACACGTATTTTTGTTTTTTTTTTTTTCTTTTAATCAATGAATATTGACAAAGATAGAACGCTTCCAAATTCTGGAGTGGGGGTTTGTGAAGTCTTTACGCTTGTAAAATATTAGCGACCGAGTGACGTTTTGTGATTTTTAGAAGTGTTGTATCTTCGTCAATTTTGGTTTACGTGACAAAAGAAAAAATACGGGTCTAATATTTTTTAATAATCTATATTTCGGGCTAATATTTTTTTTGAGTAAAATACCCTATTGCAAATATAGGCATTTGTTTTAGGTAGTTAGCTATTCAATGACTACATCCCATCGTTTTTACAATGCAATAACCAAACAACACATACCAAAACAAGTTAAAAAAAGCGTCTTTTCGACACAGTTTTGAACTTTGTGCATTCAGTCCCATTTTATCGTTTTTACGAGTACTGTCGGCTCCCAAAGTCAAAAGGATATAAGGATAGATATCTTTAAGGTTATTATTTTTTGTCCCTCCCCACGATTGGGACTGTATCGATGCGCATGGCTTGTCTTTATTTACTCAGTAGTAGTACTCTCTGATCGAAAAGTTGGACCACTGAAGCGTGGCCTTTTTTATTTATTAACCGACTTAAAAAAAAGTAGGATTTCAGTTCGACCTGTATGTATGTATGTTTGTCCGCGATTATCTCGCGTTTGGCTTTTTTTTTTTTTTTTTTTTTTTTTTTTTATCGTGGTAAAATCATCAAATGAGACCTCCAACCCCGGGCAGGGCGGGAGGTACTGTCAGACTTGTACTGACTAAAATCCACGGTGTCCTTCAGTAGCCCTTTATGTTCCGGGGTCACGGTAATAGAAATAAATCCCGCGACCCCGGCAGGCTTTGGCCCTCTGAGAGGGGGCCCCGTCATTTTTGCTGACAGCTCTTTGAGGCGCGCGTGGAACACGACGCGCCGTCGACCCGGGCATGGTCCATGGTCGGACAGCGAGTTGCCCTTTACTCGCTGTCCGCATGCCCGCGCCTACGGTGGCCGGAGATCGTCTTGCGACGTACGGCGCCGTGGGCGTACACCACTGCGGTTGGGGCGGAGGGAGGACGCTGTCCTCTCTCTCTCGCGGCCCGCCGCCTCCTTAACGAGCATTACTGCCTCGCAGAAGGCGGCGACCGCTTCCCACTCCGTCTCGCTCCGCAGCATGGCCGAAACCAATGCCGGGCGCGAGAGGTCTCCACCTATCGCCGCCGTGAGGACACGTCGGTGCTCTGCCCAAGCTATCTCGCGTTTGGCTGGATGCAGTTTTTGGAAGTGTTCGTTACATTCTGGAGAAGGTTTGAGTATATGACAATAATAGATACCTCGTGAAGTTGCCCACATAGATCCTTTTTTGTTGCTTACTAGGATTGTAGATTTTCAAAGGCGCCGATTATATTATGAAGATTTTTGTTGAATATTTAAACAATGAAATAAAAAAACAAAGCCAACTAAAAAAGTTTTTTTTTTTTTTTAGTTATTGCTAAACCTTCTGTGCCTTTCTATTTTTTAGAAAAGTGATTGTACGAAATATACCTACGTTTCGTCTCAACTCGGTGATCCTATTTTATTTCTACTTGGTAATTCTGGTCTTCTATGTTTTGTTACATCGCCGTTGTTGATGGAAGAGTGTCTGAGTGACGAGAGTTAAGGTGTGAAAGTTTGTAGTGTAGACTTTCTTGATCTTTTTGTGTAACCTTGTAGGTATGTACTAAATGGTTGACTTGATGGTAAGAATGATGAGATACAGAAAAACTAGAAGGGACTGTTTTTAAGGGCATTGTGCAAAGTTAGTTTTGGTCGGTCAAGTCAAGCAATCATTAGACGATGCCAAATAAGTGAAATAATAAGTGGCAAACACTAATATTTAGGATGGCCTTTACTAGTTAATCATGTAATACTTGTTTTCATAAAACATTTAGATAAATATCTAGTTTAACCGTAATCAACCAATTTCAAGGGAATATGGTGGTATACGTATGGTACGTGGAGCGTTTTTCTTGTGCGTCACAGAGTCGCAGAACCTCTTAAAAAACCACGGTGTCTTTCAGTAGCCCTTTATGTTCCGGGGTCATGGAAATAAGTCCCGCGACCCCGGCAGGCTTTGCCCTCTGTGAGGGAGCCCCGTGATTTTGCTGACGCTTTGTGAGGCGCGCGTGGAACATGACACGCCGTCGACCCGGGCATGGTCCATGGTTGGACAGCAAGTTCTTAAATAATTCTGTGGAACCAATACCTATATATAGATCACAAAACAGCTTTTTAGTTATCAAACTGAGTGAGAAATAGCTCATCCCTTGCTATAACTTAACCGCGAAGGTCACGCGACTGACAATTCTGCGTAAAATTTAATAGCCGAAATTATAAGGACGTTAAATGCTTATCGTGGAAATAAATTAATTCAGAATTTAATGAAGACCTTAAATCCTGCGCTTGATGTTAATTGTGTACTATATCTTATGTTGGCGATAAATTATGTTTATTAGTGGTTTATAGAAGGTTTCTTTTTGTTGATGGGGTCGTTGACCGAGGAATTGCTGGCGAGCCGTCGTGGATGATTTATTCTTGAGCTAGCAAGAAGAAGCATACAATCTAAAGTAATGGAGGATAACTTTTCCCCATATAAGGAATTTCAACTGTGTCGTATGTGCATTCACAAACATAAATGAAAAACAGGAGTACGTATCAAAAACCCGAATTTTAAAAGACCGATTTTTACAGTACCGATTGACGAAATCCCGAAAATTGAAACGACGAATGGTTGTTTAATCGAAAGTTCAAAATCCCGAAATTACATTTGCCCGAAAGCAGACCCGGAACAACTTATTTGTAGGTTATACAAATATGTATAAAAACAGTCACACTAATAAAAAAGTCTGCATATAATGTTCACCTTTTTTCTTCTAAAGTAAAGTAATACACAAACTTTCAAGCCGCGAAGGGCCCACGTAGGCAACATTAGTAAGATCAATAATGGCAATACTGTTGACTCGGGATCGCCCTCGTCAAGATCTCCTGTCGACTTCTCGGCGCCTGGTACCGGTTTCTATGAACATCACATGTGTGAGCAATTCTTTAATAAACTGTGGCCCTGGAAGTATGGATGAAACCGAATATGGTCATGGGAGAGGGCATTTTCAATAATTTAACTCTGACTTTTACGTCAGGTAACCGTGACCCTAGAACGTAAAGGACGTTTGAAGGACACCGTGGATTTTGCTCAGTAAAAGTCTGACAGCCCGTGATAGGACTCATTTGATAATTTAACTAAGTAAATAAAAAGTTTAAGGGTCCAATTTTTTAAGGTTAAAGTAAAATTATGTATTGTTTGCCACATTAAGAAATAGAATAGAAAATACTATGTTACCATTTTTTCATATTACAATGTACCATAACCTTTTAATCGACTTAAAAAAACGAGGTCTAATAGACATCTTTTTGGTTCACAATATAATTTTTCCTTCCTGTTATTCTCAAAAACAATGTATCGTTAGATAAACAAAACACGTTAAAGTAATGACGGGACACGTTGGGATCGATACCGTCTTCCCTGTTGAGTCGGGATCGCTGTCTAAAGCTCCTGTCGACTAGTTGGCGCCAGTTAGGGATGTCCCCTACGACAGTGGTAAAAGTTTATCGACTATAGATGTTTTTATGACTTGTCACCTTTTTTTGTTAGATATGAAATCTGTTGTAAGACGGATTACTCTGTGTGTGTTTGACAGGTATAAGTGATTGTTTTTGTAAACTGTAGAAATATTTATTTTTACAAAAAACAGTTTGGTGACGCATTTTTGAAATAGGGTGTTCAGACTCCTGTTCAAATTATTAAAATTGATATGGAAATCATTAACGAGGCGATTCTTTGATATTATTAAACAACTCCCCTCGCTCTGGGTGGAACGAAAAGGACTATCATATTCCTACTGTTTTTTTGATCTAGAAAAGAGAAAAAAAGTCTAAAAACAAAAGTTTTCTATATTCCCATTCAAAAGATTCGTTATAATATTTAAAAGTAAATTTGGATAATAATAAATTTAATACCATAGTAGTAGTAAGATGAAGTGTTAGTGGAGGGATTCCGAGAAGGCAAAACAATTCAGTGACGTTAGTTATAGGCGGTACAAAGTTTACCGGGGCAGCTAGTAATTCAAAAAAATATCGACAAGGTATCATCACACTAAGTCACATCACTACACAACAAGGTACAATGGAGTGAAATCCTTCAGGTTTTCTCAATACTCATTTATGTATTTAAGAAGCTTATACTGAGAGTTCATGTAGGTTCGCTTACAACCCAAAAGTAGGTCGAGGTTCGAATCAAGGGTCATTATAACAAAAACAATAGTCTTAATGTCTCTTCTTATTTTTGTTTTGTTTATCTGTTCTTGTTTGGAAAGAAGTTCGTTGATGGGCTTAGCAGAAACATTTTTTTATACTTCTGTGGCTGCGAGAGTGGTTTTGTAAGGAAAATAGAAAGTGGTAGTTTGGTGTTTTTTTTTTGCGGTAAAATCATCAAATGAGTCCTCCCACCCTTACTGTCAGAATTGCACTGACTAAAATCCACGATGACCTTCAATAGCCCTTTATGTTCCGGGTTACTGTGGAAATAAGTCCCGCGACCCCGGCAGAACGATTCCATAGCTAGCATCCATAGCTCTCATCTATGTATAGCAAGCATGAACAGCACGCATCCATAGCAAAATCGTAAGTACATTGAATCTGTTTCCCTGTCCTATGTGGACCAATGACTATGATTGATGGTTAACCAACCATTTTCACCGTTAAAAAACCATTCATAGCAACTTCAATTCCACGAAGCCTAGCACATCTCTGATAGAAAAACAACCCAAATATGTGAAAAACAGAAACCAGGCATTAGATTTTCTTTTCAGCAGCTTTTACTAAATATTTTCAGTAAGTAAAGTGTATTTTGATATACTGGAACATATTATTATGTAGCCATGTTTTATTAAAAGCTGTTTGCAACGTTGATAGAACTTGATTCGCTTCGAATTTATATGGATGTTTATAAAATAGGTACGTGCGGGCACGTGTACTTACTCAAATCTGATAAATTTGAAATAAAATGTCTTATATTCTATATACTGTAATTATTACTAAACTAGCGGCCCGTCCCGGCTTCGCACGGGTGGAAGACCCGTGTCTAAATCCCGGTCCCGATGGTTACAAACACAACAAAAAAAAAATCTGCCAAATCGGTCAAGCCGTTTTCATGTTATGTCGTGACAACGGAAAACGGGTTTCATTTTTATATTATAGAAGATAGATAATGTACATTATTGAATGAATGAAAGAAAAAAAAATGAATGGGAGAATGGAAGAAAAAAACGTCAAGCGCCAACCCCAAGTAAAATGGGATAAAGGCAGGAAGATGATGATGTAATAATACGAGTAGTTACACCTGCTTATTTTAATCAGGCAGGCCACATCGCTCGTAGAACTGACAACCGATGGGGAAGAAAGTTTCTCGAGTGGCGACCACGGACCGGAAGACGCAGCGTAGGTAGGCCTCCCACTAGGTGGACCGACGACATCGTGATAGTCGCGGGCAACCGATGGATGCAAGTGGCGAATTGTCGTTCGGCGTGGCGGTCTAAGGTTGAGGCCTATGTTCAGCAGTGGACGTCTTCCGGCTGATGATGATGATGATGATGATTTTAATAGCTTGTGGCTAAACAAAATCAGCCACAAGGTTCAAATTCAAATTTAAATTAATTTATTTGCAAGAACACGTGTAGATAATATACATGGTAAAATGCATAATATAGGTGTTACAGGATATTCTTTGTCTCAACATGTTTGACCATGGCTGGTGTACAAATTAGTTCGAAAGAACGTAACATTTTAAATAAGATTACAAAGGAATAATAATTTAAATAAAACAACAATAAAAACATTAAATTACATTAAATAACAAAAAGAAAGAAAATAAACATGCAAATTAAAATAAGTAGGATATGCATTTAGCGAAACTAAAGAGATTTGTCCGTTAAAAATTCATTGACATTGTAATAGGCTTTTGCGGTCAGTATATTTTTTAGTGTTTTCTTAAACTGGACTGTATTTAAATGCGTAGCGTTGCGAAGCGTTCAACAATGGATCGCTGCCACGGGGCAGTGGAATTCCCTCTGTAAGTTTCTTCGTACACAATAGGGTGCAAGTTTCTGATACCGACCTTACAACTTTGGTATCTATTGACGCGTGTGTTGCACGATGCTCTACGGATTTGTATTGCGCAGTCGCATGGATACCAATGTTGTAAGGTATCGGAGATTGCATCGCCTTGTGTACAAAGGGTCTGAACTAAGGAAGCAAGTTGGTGTACGCATAATAGCTTTTTTTTTGGTTTTTTAGGCATAGGCAATAGGCATGATACATAAGTGTAAGTTATAGAGAATATTTTAGAAAAAAAATTGTTGTAGCTAAATAACATTTTTCTACACTTTCCGTAAAAACAGACAGTTTTAACTTTTTCTTATGTAAGACATATTGGATTTTTTTCGAAAATTCTACGTTCAGTCGGTAAATTATACCCACACAGGGCTGGCATTAGACAAAAAATAACAAAGCACATACAAGGAAATATAAACGTTTCCAAGTTTTTTTCACACCATTACCTTCTTACATCACCCGGCAAGTATCATAAAAGGATTTTTACATAACACATTTTTTCTAAAAGCCTTCTGGTATACACAGTAATACTTTTACAAGGCACTAACTCTTGCCCGCGGCTTCAACCCCGCACTCTCTGTTCCATTTGGTTATTAGTGCCCTGAAATTAACAGGCTTCTTATGAATCAGCTCGATCCATCGTAGGCTTTGTCTCTGTCACCTCTGAGCTAGACTAGAGCCAAAACCAAAACTATAACAATATCAAATATTTAAAACAAAATCACTATACATACTGTGCATTAAATTTAGGAATCTTCCGGGTTGAGCCGCGCTTGCCGAGGTTGGTCTATGGATGGGTGACCATCTGTCATATCGAGTTTCTTCCGTGTCTCAGAAAGCACGTAAAAATAGGGGCTGTCTTTTCTTCACGGCTTTCAGATCTATGACAGTCACTATTATTATTCAGAAGCTCTAAAGTCTGACAGCCAGTCTTACCATGGTGTATCGTGTATTACTCAGTATTACTCACTGAGTTGTGGAGGTCGGATAGGCAGTCGCTTCATGTAAAATATTGATATTTAGCTGCATCTGGTTCGGCTGGAAGCCCATCCCAATATAGTTGGTAAAAGGCTTGGCAGATGATGATACTATGCATTCGAATAACATTGCTATAAAAATCATATCTGAACAAAAAAAAACTTTAAAAGAAAGGTGGTTGATATTACGAGGTTTTGTATTCAATACGTATTTTTACGAGTTTATTTTCATGATACGAATGAAATAGTAAATTTATGAATTTCATGCAGAACAATACCTATTTTCTGTGGTATGGAGCAGCCGAATTTTGGCGGCATATTTTATTGTGCTGGCATGCGTTGTATTTCTGTGGTAAAAATTGGCTGTGCATAACATTGGTAGAAGGATTGACCGCTTATGATGTGGCTGATCTACTGTGTATTGACAATCTGTTGGAACATTTTATTATAGAAACCTGTGGAGATTTTAAGCCAGTGTTTACAAATCTTGTATATTTTCTATCTTATTTTTCGGGATAAGTAGAATCATTAAACAAGTCATCCCGCCCCGAACTAACTGATATGGACTTTTTTTTTTAAATATTTAACCGATCCATTCCCAAACCACTGCAAATCCTGGAAGTCCGAAGAAAAAAGAAAAAAACTGGTACGAACTGTCATTGTCTTACTGGTTATAAGTCCAACCAGTTCCTTTGATTGTCCTTTGCGTTCCGGAGCCACAATGTCCTTTTAAGGCGGTCGCGTGACACCAGTTGTAGAAATAGCTACAAGTTAAACAGACGTGATATGTCAATGTTATAAAAACCGATAAAAATCTAAAATAATGGTGTATAATAATGAGTTTCTCGAACAAAGTCTCTTTGAGCGCTAATCAGGGCGACCACACGCTGACATCGAAGACAAGATAAGTCACGATCGCTGATTATTATCTGTTTTCTAACGTTGGTACAGACAGCGTATTGAAAATCACTTTTCTATTTGTTTTAAGGTATTAAAAATATCTTATACCACTAGCTGTTGCCCGCAGTTTCGACCGCTGCCTACCGTCTAACATTCGTAGCGTGATGTTGCATTTAGCCCTCCTCAATACATGGGCTATCAAACACAAAAAGTTTTTTTTTAATTCGGACCAGCATCCTAGCATAGTTCCTGAGAAAGTGCGTTCAATCGTTCGAGTAAGGCTGCTGAAACAACCAACTAGATTTTTTTGGCACAAAAGTCTAGTTGGTTGTTTTTTTTCTTTTGTCACGTAAACCAAACGAAAATAGGACGCTTTTATAATTCACAATACGTCATGCCGTCGTGCTATTTTAGTTCATCCTGACACAAACTCTGACTCTCGAATTTTGTCTTTATAATATTCATTGATTTAACAAAAGAAAAGATACGTGACTATTATCATTAGTCAACTGACTAATAATTAGATTAATAATTTACTGATGTTGGCTATCAACTTTTATCCAATCTTAAGGTGCATACACACTCATCAGTCACCGTCACGTCACTTGTCCGGTTTAAAAAATCAAAATATTTTTACACTACTATATGATATTTGTTCCCACACGTCATTCACCGGCCAGTCACCGGCACGTGATCTATCACAACGTCCCCGATCAGGCATATTTTCATACAAGTTTCATTCGGTGACGTGTAGTGACTGATATGTGTGCATGTATCTTTATTCTGTCACTCCACAAATAACTAGTCCCAACTTTCTCAACGTATAAAAACGATCCTACAAACATCTCAAAATGTTCATAAACCACTATGTAATCTTCTATGAATATACCTTTTCAGAAAACTTTTCATTATCATTCATTCCTTTTGCGAAGCGGTTTGGCCAAAAATAAAACAGTACCTACTTCAAAAAACTAGTTTTAAAAGTAAATGAGTCGGCTTGTGTGTCATTTGGGTTTGAAATAGCAGAGGCCTTATCACAAGTTTTAAGTTTCTTTTCTTATACATATAACGTACTTGAAGTACATATTTACTGCGTTTATTTTGTGAAAAAATGGAACAGCGCCTCTAGTATGCTGCCAGTTTACTTTACGTCACAAAAACTGTAAAGTCATGTTAAGGCCTCTAGAGTCCGGGGTCGCGGGACTTATTTCCATCACCGTGACCACGGAACATAAAGGGCTATTGAAGGACACCGTGGATTTTTTGTCCCTCCCGCCCTGCCCGGGGTGATTATTTCATTTGACAATATTACCACACAAAAAAAAAGGCCTCTGGAGTGCATGACCACGTAGAAGATCATGTTAACCTGCTGATTGTTTTTTCGAAATATAATGTAGCCTTTGGTATTTTGGTCTAATTGTAAACGAAGAGTACTTTGAACAAAAAACAAGTGAAGATTTTCTTACTAGGTAATAAAAATAAGTTGCAAGTTAGGTACCTACTAAAATTAAACAAAAATATAACTTGAATTCTATTGGTCAAACTTTGCAGCTTTAAAGTTACTGTTATACTTAATAGTTACAGTTTACTTTAAAATTCAATTTATTTTCTGTTGTCTAGAAAATCACTAAACTTGGAAAATTCTAACCGGCCTAGATATTTTAATGATTAACAACCCACCTACCTAGTTTTTAGTAGCGGCCTACCCGTTGGATTTTCAGAAAACATACCTACAAAACTGTACCCTTAGCACGAGTTTTCAGTATTTGAGACGTAAAGTAAACTGGAACTTTGAAAATTTCAAATTGACAATTTTCAAGGAAAAATTAGTTCCTTTTTCGCACACCAGAGGCGCTGTTCCATATTTTCATACAAGAAACGCTGTAAATACTGGAAAGACTCTGTAAAGTAAAATAGTGAAAACTCGGCTAGGGGTACTGATCCTTACCAAATTGTATTTTTTTCTCGTCATAAGTAACACACCAAATAAATGTAATTTTTTTACGGTCATGCCGATAAGTTTTGCCTGATAACCATTAAAACTAAACATTTGAGTTTATTCGTGATCTCAGGATTTCTCCAAAAATGGATGACTCTTTTAGTCAATAAACCAATACAAGTAGAAGAATTTTTCTAGGCTGTCAATCTAGTGTTGGGAGGCAAGCTAAAATAATATTATTTGCGATAAACACCCGAAGCGAACGCGTCAGGAATACGATACGATACAAACAAAGGCTATACGATAATACAGACTTGTAAGATGTTTTTTTTTTCAATTAAAACGTCGAATGATGCCAAAGCAATTAGTATCTGAGCACTAATCATATCAAAAAAATATTACAAGGAAAATTGAGAGAGGAATAAGGGGATGCCTTTATTCAGGAATGAGACAGTAAATTATTGTGATAAACGAAAATTGAATGGAAGAATGAATGAATCGGAGAATGGTAGAAAAATAGCTTCCTCTTTAACTGGCAAGAAAAAGCAGGATCCTGCGCATGAGTGGAACAGTCAAATTGAAACAATAGTATTCATTTAATTTCACTTATTTTGCTTCGTTTTTAGAAAAACTTTGTCTAACACAAGACATTTTTTCCTGTATCGCGGGTGCGTTTACAAGTACATTTAAAATCAGAACAACTACCTGTATCATACAAATAATGTTGTGATACAAGTAAGTAACACAACAACCGCTCACTTAACTGCTATATTATGCTGCAACACAAGTACTCATAACTTATAATATTATACTTGTCTAACAAGTACAACTTATGTTTTACTTGTAACATTTTAAGTACGTACTCTGCCTACAAAACTTTCAAATATTGCTTATAAAATTTTCAATACTTAAAGACTTCCCGGGTTAACTTTTTTCCATTAAACTACTACCAAGTTGAACTTTAAGTACCACGACTTGCATAAAATCACGATTTTCATCGCTGCACCATTTCAAACTATATTTGGTACAAACTTGGGTGAGTTGCAAGATGACGATTTTTGACGACAGACATTGTACCTATATTGTATGTATTGGAAGTATATGCCTCTTTTAAGATGAGTCATAAAGTGAGCAATTACGTCAATGTTCTAATTTAAAGCTTTGTGAGTTTGTTACTTATTTTTATTCTGTAGTAAAATCTGTTTTCTATATAATTTAGTAGTTAATTATTTTTATACGCATTAACACATGGGTCGCGCACCGAAGAGAATTCAGCTGCAAATGGGATACGAACCCACGTCTTATGGATAAGTACTCCAGATGCCTTAACAATTAAGTTACCGCAACTCAAACTTCAAAGCTATATGTTTTGTGTTTGAACGTTTTAGAAGACACGGGTTCAAATCCCACTCGTATTTTTCTTCCCTCAAAATTCATCTATGCAATTATTAAGTCTGTGTTAAGATTTATATTTAGACAGTTTTAAAATACAGGGTCACCGACAAGCTGTGCCTAATCTAATTCGGTAACCGTAGCGCGGCCATTTTACGTCCGAGAAAACTTGAACCTATTGTGAAAGTACTAAGTAACAACTAAGGCGTAAGTTCTAAAACTTTGTTGTTAAGAAAAACTCTCAACTTTCCAGGCCAAAGGTTGAAAGTATTGTTTCGTTTGAAAAATAAATGTAAAAAAAGAAACTTCTAAGTTGAAACTTATTGCTTATTTGTGCGCAATGATTTGGAAATTGGTTTTGGTTTTGTATTTTTTACATAATATCACTTTTGTGAACAGGTGTTCAGGGACAACTAGACTTGCACGGCATGGAGAAGCGAGCATAAATCGTCACTCACTGGACTCCTGAGTTCATCATCTGCCTAGCCTTATCCAACTATACCAGTCGGCGCCCTGACAAACCAGATGCAGCTGAATATCAGTATCTACAATGAGCGCCTGCTTATCGGACATCGACAACCGAGTAGCTAGAGAATACGATACCTTAACCTATTGTAAGATTGGTTCAAAATCAAAAAGTAGCAAAATCCTCGCCTAACAATGAAACATTAAGCATAACCTACAAACGTTACAGAAACTTCTGTAACAATATATTAAAAAAGGTCAAGGAAACTTATGAAAGAGAACAGCTTAAAAGTGCTCAGAAGAACAACAAGGAGTTATGGACAGCTATTAAACAAATAACTAACACTACTAAAACAACACAACACCCGAAAGAACTATTAAATTCCTCTACCTCACCAGAACGGTCACTTCACGAAGCAAATACTTACTTTATAAATGTAGGAAACTCTTTAGCTGAAAAAAATCATAATATAAACCTAAACACACACACATTCATACAAAATACCGCCAAAATAGTACCAAATCCCTCTAGCAACATTAATTTGTTATGATAGACACGGACGAAAATGAAATTAATAACATTATAACTGGCCTAAAAACAGACTGCGCTTCAGGAGGAGATAAAATAAGTTGTAAATTTTTAAAGCAGAATAAGAATGTTCTCGTACCACACCTAACAAAAATATTTAACGACTGCCTTCAACATGGAATATTCCCAAACTCTCTAAAACAATCAGAAGTTTGTCCTATTTATAAGAGTGGAGACAGAAATCGTATTAATAATTACAGACCCATATCAATACTACCGGCAGTTTCAAAACTATTAGAAAAAGTAATAAATGTGAGACTAATAAATTACCTAGAAACAAATGATTTGTTAGCACCAAATCAATTTGGATTTCGGCAAGGAAAAAGCACAGAACAAGCTGTTAACAAGCTCATTAGTTTTACAAGCGCCAACATGTCGAACGGAAAAAAATGCCTAACAATTTTTTTGGATCTCGCCAAGGCATTTGATACGATTTCTGTTTCCATCTTAATAGATAAGCTGGAATTGCTCGGAATAAGAGGCATGCAACTTGAACTATTAAAAAGCTACCTCTCTGGGCGATCGCAATGTGTACGGGTAGGTCAATGTAAGAGCACGTACCTTCCAGTCTCTCACGGGGTACCGCAGGGCAGTGTGCTTGGTCCTACACTTTTTCTCGTATACATAAACGAACTCACAAAACTAAAGCTCACCCAAGGCGAAATCATTTCCTTCGCTGACGATACAGCTCTAGTGTTTTCCGCCAATACTTGGGATGAGGTCTTCGACGTTGCTCAGCGGGGCTTTAACACCGTTAGAGGATTGCTTCAGCATAACATTCTAACACTAAATGTAGACAAGACGAAATATATTTGCTTCAGTATAAGACATGACACTAAACTCAGCAAAAGTCAAAGTCTCAAAATCATACCGCATGAGTGTGTAACCGAAGGTAGTTGTATATACAGTAGAATCCGTTTATTATGACTCCGTTTATAATGACCAACCGCTTATTATGACGTATTACACAGCGAAGTTTGGTTTTCATAGAAAATTCTTTCAACACCTTCGACAAGTTTTCGCAAGCGTCACGTGATACCCGATGATGTTCGGCGCATGCGCATGGTTGTTTTGAGTCTCAGTGGGTAATACAATTAATATTATTGACTTAGTTCTATATAGTCTCTCTGTTAAAATAAATACATACTGACAAAAACAGGAGGTTGTTTATTTTGTACAAAATGCTTTGTAAGACGTCCGCTTAGAATGACTGTCCCTTCAATGTCATAATAAACGGATTCAACTGTATATATAATTATATATGATCCAGGCCGATTTCGGCCACAGCGACTTGGATCTATTGAGTGCCTCGCTGGTGTGCCCTCTGGTGACTGACATTGCCAATTTTTGTAGTGAAAGTGCGTCCACATTCACTGCAAGTCAGCACCCCTCCGACATTATTGTATTGGATGGCCGCGGGTGGTCGGGCCTTAAGCTCGTCTCGTTTAGTATCGAGCTCTTCTTTACGCCGGCTTTCGAACTCAAACACCTTAGTGCTCACAGTATGCCTCCACAGCTTAAAGCACACGTGTGGTAGAGTTCGAAAACTTATCTACATCTTTAAAAAGCTTAGGCACATTGCTGAACCAAAATTAATGAAGCAAATATATACCGCGTTATGTCAGTCATTGCTTACCTATTGTATCTCGACTTGGGGAGGAATTGCAAAAACCACAATGAAGTCCTTAGAGGTTGCTCAACGTGCTGTACTCAAAGTTGCAATTTCAAAGCCCACCTACTTTCCAACTACAACTCTTTATCAAATCTGCGAAGTTCTGACGGTGAGGCAACTATTTATTCTAAATATCATCCTTTTACAACATAGTAGATTATCTTACAACCCACAGTTATTAAATAGACGTCGAAAACACATGGTTTGTAATACCCCGACACCTCCGAAAACTCAATTCATCTCAAGATTTGTTGACTTCATCGGACCTCATTTGTATAACCAAATTAATAAATCACTGAACATTTATCCACTAACAAAGACAGACTGTAAAGCAAAAGTAACAAAATACCTGCAAAAACTTAATTATGAAGAAACTGAATTGCTTCTCCATAAAATTCAGTAAACAGAATAATAACCTCAAATAAATGCATAACTACTCATATTCAGATATACAAGTACCCACACACCCACACACACTCACTCACACACTCACACAAATACACCTAAAGCGGACTGGATCTGTATTTCCACTGCTGGAATCTGGGACTGTTTTACGTCAAGAAAACCACGCGATGGTGCTTAGTCGAAGACTCATATTTTAATAATGTCAAAAAGGAACAAAAACTATAAAATAAAAACAACATTCGAAATATAAAAAAACACTGTAAAAATAAAGAATAAAACTGTAAAAAGGTGCGTCGCGCACATTCCTCCCCCCTTGTTAAACCCTCAGCTTGAGCAGCTTCTTCAAGGGCCTCTTCAGTATGCCCGCTGCGGTCCTGACGTCCGCCACTCGAATCACCCCATCGCGACCCGGATAAGTAGCTGAGATACGCCCTCTCGGCCAAGAGCCCCTCGGTAGGTTGCCGTCAGCCACCAGGACCAGATCACCCACAGCCAACTCTGGAACATCACCTTGCCCGGGTCTGGGAATAAGACTCGGCAAATACTCTTTAACCCAGCGCTGCCAGAAGTGGTCCGCCAGTCTGACCGCTTTGCGCCAGCCGCTTCTTGACACCAGATCTCGTTCCGTCAAGGTTGCTGGAATAGGACGCCCCGACGAAGCTGCAAGAAGAAAATGATTCGGAGTGAGCGCCTCTTCGCTGCCGGGCTCTACCGAGACGTGCGTCAGGGGGCGGGAGTTGATGAGGCCTTCTGCTTCTGCCAGCACAGTTCGGAGAACTTCTTCTGACGGAGCACGTTCGGTGAGGGTCACTCGGAGTGCTGTCTTCACACTTCTCACCAGTCGCTCCCATGCTCCACCCATAAACGGAGCCGACGGAGGAATGAAGCGCCAACTGATTTTCTCCGTCGCAGCATATTGCATAGCTGCGTCCCCGTAGAGTGCACGGAGTTCTCTTTTTGCCCCGATAAAAGCGGTGCCATTGTCAGACCAGATCTCAGACGGCGTTCCTCTGCGAGCCACGAAGCGCCGAAGACTCATTACAGCAGAATCTGTTGACAAGCTTCCAACAACGTCCAAATGGATAGCGCGGACGACTAGGCACGTGTACAAAGCGACCCATCTTTTTTCCTTTCTTCGACCAATAGTCACCTGAACTGGCCCGAAGTAGTCTAGCCCAGTGAATGTAAATGGGCGCTTGTGGTGAGCTAAACGTGCCTCCGGAAGATTCCCGGTGGGCGGCTGGAATTTCTCAGCTCGGCGAATGCGGCATAGCTGGCAACGGAAGGCAACGGAACGGACGACGTTTCTTAAGCCAATCAAGTAGAAGCTCTGGCGAAGCTCGTTAACCACAGTCTCCGTGTTGGCATGGGCGGCTCGGCGGTGGTGGTGGTCCACCAGTAGCTGGACGGCAGGGTGCTTCCCGTCGAGGACGATGGGGTTCTTTGTGGCTTCAGGCACTCCCACGGCTGCAGAGATTCGGCTGGATAGGCGTAGAAGGCCCTCTTCATCCACAATCAGCGACAGTCGAAACAACCGACTGGTGCGAGGTATGGGCAGGGGTGAGAGGCTGCTTAGACGCATCATCTCGTCGGGAAATGAATCCAGCTGTGCCTGGCGCAAAATGTGCGTCTCGGCTAGGCGCAAATCGGCAGCCGTCTCATGCGTTGAGTGTGGAGAGCCAAAAGAACTTGACGGCTGAAAAGAAAACGTTAATAACCCCCCTTGCTCACGCACTAAATTATCTACATGAAGTCCCCTACGTGACAAGGAATGGATTCTGATCCGAGTTAAATATTTATGAGCTCTAAATGTTGCTCGTACCAATCTCAGCCAAGAGCTAAACCGCTTGGGATCAGCTGAGACAGGCACATGCCTCTCAACGCTACCGATGAGGTGAACTTTTGCAATGGTATATCCTGGATTCCTACTCTCTTCATTTACACTTTTGTACTCTGAGGAACTACAAGGTTCAATAGGCCAGTCAGAAGAAAGCAAGAATTCTGGACCAGTGATCCAGCGAGACTCTGGGGACAACGTAGTGCGTTTTAACCGAGTTGCATCGTCAGCAACGTTCAATTCACTAGGCACCCACCGCCAATCACTCGCACACGTTAATTCCAGGATCTCGCCGACTCTGTGCGAAACAAAGGGCTTGAATGAGCGGGCCTCGCTTCGTAACCAACTCAACACCGTCATTGAATCACACCAAAAAACTTGCCTGACAGGTTTGAAACGATGAGAGTCGCAGATTGTTGAAGCGAGGCGCGCGGCGATCAACGCTCCCTGCAGCTCCAACCGTGGAATCGAAACCGGCTTTAGGGGAGCTACACGGACTTTGCTGCAAATTAGTGCGAGCCTGACTTCTCCATCCTTAAGTACGAACCGCCAGTAAGCTACCGCAGCATAGGCAGACTCGCTGGCGTCGGAAAAAATATGAAGCTCGCATTGATTCACTTCACAGTCGGCTAGGCAGTAGCAGCGTGGGATCTGTAATTTGGCAGCCCCAAACAAATCCTGAAACCATAGCCTCCACGCTGCACTGTCCTGCTGTGAAAGTTCTTCATCCCACTCGATACCCTTGCGCCACGCATTTTGGAACATGATGCGACCGGTCACTACTAGAGGCGCAAGAATACCGAGAGGGTCAAAAACCCGCATCACGTGGGCCAAAACCACCCGTTTGGTAAGCTTTTTTGGCAACCCACCCTTTTTTAATCCAACATTGAAACCGACACAGTCTGTAGTGGGCTGCCAAATAAGGCCAAGCGTTCTTACAGGAGTGGCCAGGTGGCCCAGGTCCACGGATGACGTCACCGGCGCCTCCAGCAACGTCTCCTTAGGCAACAACGTCAGCGCCGAGGCGTTGTTGGAGGCCCAGCCACGCATTTCAAAACCCCCGTTTTTGTGGACAGCGTAAATATCAGCGGCCAGTTTTGCTGCTTTATCCACGCTATCAAGGCTGCAGATGCAATCGTCCATATAATGATCGCAAATGATTGCACGCGCTGCGTCCGGGTATCGTGGCTGATGCTCGACTGCATTTTTATTTTTAATGTAAATTGCCGTAAAGGGACTAGAAGCGGCACCGAACATCATCGACGACATCCGGTAAACGCGCAGCTGTTCGCGCGGACTATCGCGCCACAAAAACCTCTGCGCGTCGCGATCTTCAGAGCGAATTTTAATTTGCGGAAACATTTCCCGAATGTCCGCAGTTAACCCAATTTTGCCTTCCCTAAACCGAAAAAGAATGCCCAATAGTGGCTGAAGTAGGTCTGGGCCTGGTAACAACAACGAGTTTAGCGAAACGCCCTCTGATTTTGCAGCGGCGTCGTGCACAACCCGCAGCTTATTAGGCTTGTTTGGGTTGACTACGCCGAAGTGAGGCAGGTACCAAATACGTGGCCCTGTGGGCGCTTCTGGACTCAGCTCGGCGTAGCCCTTCCCAACCATATCGAGAACATTGGCACGATACCGCTCCGCGTAACCAGCATCCTTACACAACTTCTTCTCCAAGCCTAAAAACCTAGATAAGGCGAGGTTGTAACTATCTGGTACTGATAAAACGTCAGACTTCCAAATCAGACCCACCTCAAAACGACCACTGGGCAAGCGGCGTGCTGTGCGCTCAATAATCTGACCAGCACGTTCGTCATCAGCATTGCGTGCCTCGCGTTTCGAAATACCTATAGACTCGAGTTTGTACTGCTCCTTAATAAGCTGCTCTAATTCGGAACGGTCGCTTTGGTCTACAGTCGCAGACTCAAACAATGTGGTGTGGCTAACAACATCAACCTGATTAGTTGAACTACAACCGAAACCGAACAATGCCCAACCAAGTGCAGTACGAATCGCAACAGGTTGTGACTTAGACCCCTTACGTGTGGCCCTAGATACGGTGAGGTGCCAGTTATCAACGCCAATGATGAGCATCGGATGGATTTCACCGTAACACAACTCATCTGCAAGATCCGCAAGGTAGGGGTATTTCGTGACGGCGTCCCTGTTGACAAACTGAGACGACACCCCTAAACCGCTAATAGATCTAACCCTACGAATAAGGTGATTATCTTTCGTGTGACGACCCTTAATGTAGAAGTCGACGTAACGCACCAGTGCGTTCTTGCTAAGACCCCCTATGCAATCTACGTGGACGTGTCCTTCTGGCCCATTAACACCTATTTTAGCAGCGACCTCCGCATCAATGAAAGTAGCGGTCGACCCGTCGTCCAACAAGGCATAAGTATCGACACTACCAGATGGACCAGACACAGTCACAGCAACAACTTTCAGCAACGGCCGAAGACTCAGCGATCGCGCCGGACTCTCAGCTGAAAAAGAAGTTGACGCATGGGACAGAATCTCTTTCTCTTCAGCAAGAGTAACTATCGGTACTGAGCTCGACGCGCACGGGGCGGAGCTTGATGTGGACGGCGCAGGATCGTCCACCTCTTCTAAGCCTACGTGAGCCGCGGCTGTGCGCTCACTAGTACTGTGCAACAATCTATGATGGCGGAATTTACAATCGCCAATGTCGCATAAACTTTTTGCTGAGCACAAACTCAGCCTATGCCAACCTTCGTTGAGGCACCTGTGACAAATTCTTTTCTTTTTTATGAACTGCCACTTGTCATCTACTGACAAGGAAATAAATTTGTCACATTGCGTCAACGAATGCTGTTGATGACATAAAACGCAATGAATTTTGCAACTATTTTTATAAGATTTTGATCTAGATTTGTCTCCATCAACGACTGCATGCACCTTATCCCTGACTCGTGGATTAACAGCAGAAGTCGAACTCTGCGCGCTAGCAGATTCAGGGAGGAGACCGAATCTAGACTGCAGCTCGACTACGTCGGCCAGGAAATCGGCGAACATGTCGAGTATGGGTAGGCCACTGGCCGCGTGACTGCCGGCGTAGGCCACCCATTGTGCTCGTAACAGTGGGGGAACTTTAGAAATAACGGATTGAATCAAGTCTGGCGATGTTAGGTACTGAGGCTGGTCGAGTAACCGAATCGCTTCCGCACAATTACGAACACGACTAGCAAAAATAGCAAGGTCCTTACCTTCACCGGAGACGCGCGGTAAAGCGCGCATTGCAGCTGCTTCCTGAGCCACTATAAGTTCGGGCCGGCCGAAGCGCGTATCGAGCGCGCGCAGCACTACACCGGGCTCGCGCGCCGTTGCCAGCAGCATCATGACTGCTTCACGCGCGCATCCCTTCAATGCTCTATTCAACCTAGCTAGATTTTCCAATGCAGAATGTGAGTCCATCGTATCCAGAAAGGCTCTTTTAAAAGAAAGCCATTCTAGATGCGATTTACCGTCGAAAAACGGCAGCGGAAAATCCCTATCACCCCTACGGTGGCAAGCGCCTTTATTAACATTATCTATGAGAATGCCTAACGACTTCACAAGGCGGGCTGAATCACTGGAACAGAGATGCATGTTAGGGTTTGTAGCTGTGGTAGCTAGGTCAGCCGGTTTTATAGGCGATACTGGGGTTGGGTTAACTAAAGCCAAACGGGAACGGCCGACCGAAACAATTGAAGTAAATTCAACGGGGTCAGCTAGGCCAACTCGATCAGCTTTCAGAGCATCTTCCGAGTTCTGCAGCCAGTCATTGACCGACTGATTGCTTCTTCTCGAACTGCGATGACTGGCATCCGCATCTATAGCCGCCAATTCTGCTCGAAGTTCCAACTCTGCTGCCTCGCGCTCTCGCGCGGCGACCCTCTCTGCGGCGGCCCTCTCTGCGGCCTCCTTCTCTAATTCTATGCTAGCTATACGGCGAGCATGCAAGGCCTCTGCGGCTAACTTTTTAGCCACCATTGTGGCAGAAGAACGAGATGAAGTTCTACTTACGGGTCTCGACGTAGTCTGGATGGTAGAGACGGACCTCGGCGGGGTCTGATTGCCGGAGACGGGCCTCGAAGGGGTCTGGACTGCGGCCGCCGTGTCGGCGTGTGAGTGGCTGGGCCCTGGCTCTGGTTGCTCCAGCTCCCTCTCCACTACGTTCCCTTCAGCTCCCATCTTGGCACCCGCACGAGTACGCACCATCACTACTATTTATTAAGTTGGCTGTCGAAGGACCAGCAATAAAGCGGACTGGATCTGTATTTCCACTGCTGGAATCTGGGACTGTTTTACGTCAAGAAAACCACGCGATGGTGCTTAGTCGAAGACTCATATTTTAATAATGTCAAAAAGGAACAAAAACTATAAAATAAAAACAACATTCGAAATATAAAAAAACACTGTAAAAATAAAGAATAAAACTGTAAAAAGGTGCGTCGCGCACAACACCTATACATATACACTTTAACACACAATACACTCATAGGTCAAAAACAGAGTATTTTATAATTAAAAAAAAAAAATATTAAATTAACATTAACAGACCTTTATGAAAAATATCCTACACTTACACGCTAGGCCTTAAACGTTAACTGGATCACATTCTAAGGGATTGGGCACTGATAGTCGAAATACAGGCAATGCCTAGTTCGACTACAGAAGCTTAAATCATCTGCTTATGTAAACATTGTACCTAGCCTAAGTTATTATTGTACTATATACTAAGTTTATATGAAATAAAGATTATGTTTATGTTATGTTTATGTTTATGGTTGTCAGACTTTTAGAGGTTCTGACTAATAGTAACGACTATCAAAGATCTACAAATTACAGCCGAGACCAACAGCTTTACGTGCTTTCCGAGGCACGGAGGAAACTCGCCATTATAGATGGTCACTCGCCATTATCGATGGCGGGCGTAGTTAGTGTGACGATCTGATCAAGTATGGTCATCGTGCCCCAGAAACAGGATGGTTCTTTGTCAGTCAAATCTGATATCCTCATTCCGCTCAGTATAATGATCGCTATTTTTGTTATCGGGGGGAAACTTTCAAAAGGCTAATTTTGGGGAAAAGACCGGGGAGTGTGTGATTATTACCTCACTAAAACCACCCGGTGGTCACTATCAACATATGGGAAGAGGCCCCGTTTCCTCTTAAAAGACCTGACCATGGCTCCCTGTGTGCAACGCCTGTTAGGGTACATCCCTAGGACAGTATAATAAGACCTATTTTTAATTTCACGTATCTATCGACCCAGAAACAAACTTCTTACCGAACTACTATGAATACGTTTTTATTTTTTTCTTTCTTTTCCGGTCAAACAAAAAACAATCGACGAAAAAGAAAAAAAACAACTCTTTGGTGTAAAAAACATCCACTTAAATTTGAATTCCCGTTACTTAGAAATAAAAGCTTTTTCAAAACAACCACTAATGGCTCTTAGTATTTTTGAAAGCTCAATTTAAACAACTTTGTCATTATTATGTGTCCAAATTGTTTTCTTTGTAATGAATACTTTGAGGAAACTGTTTATCTGGCTCTCTTTGTAAAATAAATTAAAGTTAAATATCTCTTCAATTAACTTTGGCTTTAAGTAAATAGGTTTATCACCCCTAAGATTAAATGTTAATAATTATTTAATTAATGATATTTAAATAGTGTTTCTGTGTTAGTCAATTGTCAATTTTATGGGCACTAATTTTGAAAGTGTTACTTCTAGGCAAGCGTGTTTCAATGTTGACCACATCATTAGTTCACCATTCTACGATAGTGTCATTTAATTTACATACCTTGCCCCACCCCAGAAATGTACCAGAGTAAAATACTGAAGACTGTTTGATATCATCATCATCATCATCATCAGGAATATCTGCTCTAACAAATTTATCAATATCTATATTTTGGACAGGCCCGCCACCTGACTGTCGGACTTCAACCCTAAAACAAATGTGAGCGTGTGGTAAACTTCGCTTTTGAAATTCTATTACGTCATCATCATCATCATCATCATTAGCCGGAAGACGTCCACTGCTGAACATAGGCCTCCCCCTTAGACCGCTACGCCGAACGACAATTCGCCACTTGCATCCATCGGTTGCCCGCGACTCTCACGATGTCGTCGGTCCACCTAGTAGGAGGCCTACCTACGCTGCGTCTTCCAGTCCGTGGTCGCCAGTCGAGAACCTTTCTTCCCCATCGGTTGTCACTTCTACGAGCGATGTGGCCTGCCTATTGCAACTTCAACTTGCAATTGTTTTTTTATATGTTCAGCTGTATTTAATCCTAATATCCTATGAAACATTTTAAACTTATTTCTTCAAACAATTTATTAATTATAGAAATTATACTATGAATGCGCACTTATAGTTCAATGTACTCCTCATACCGCATGAATGCTACTCTCTATCACAAAACAGTAGCTGTCTCATATCAACTGTTTAAGCTGAATATAAAAAAAAACTAAATCCATTAAAAAGGTTAGCCGAAACCGCTGAATAAAATCCTTTTTTATTTGCGGAATTTTACCGTAAAGAGCCATAATTCACGAGGGAAACGTGATTCTGACAACTGAACGTATAAAACACCATGTGTTACTTGATAATTAATCATTTTAAATAATTATTAAAGCTTTTATTACAAAATATACTAACATTTTGGGTATAAAAAGAACAAAAATAAAATGATAAAATAGTAGATTACGCACCAAGGGAGTAAAGCATTGCCTTACGTCACGGGCGTATTGAATCCCGAAGCGACACTAAGGATTCTGGGGGTGAACCTCCGTAGCGCAGCGAGGAGGTTCAAGTGTTAATTCCCGAGTGAAACGAGGGAATTAAGTTAAGAATCCTTAGTGTAGCGAGGGATTCAAGTTAGCCCAAGACTAGGCAGCTTTACTCCCGAGGAGCGTTACTGATCCAACTCCTTGGTGAAAGTTTTCATACGGTTTTAATTGAGGTTCCAAATTCAAATCACATTATTCCCACGGGAATAATGAAATTCAGTACATATATTATTGCCCGGCTCGAGCGAGAGGGAACAATGACTTACTTTACAGTACGGTTTGCCTGACATATAATTTGACATTTACGAGCAAGTAGTGTGAAAAAATATAAATTGTAAGTTAATATATGTTCTTGGAGATGAATGGCGACGCTGAAGTCGGCCAAGAAAAATTTGGCCTAGACTTTCACCGTTAGGGTTGGTTGGAAGTGGCGCAGGACAAGATCTCTTGGAAAACCCCAAGGTGAGGCCTTGCCCAGAAGTAGGACACCGAGGGCCACAAGGGCCACAAAAAAAAGTTACAGTCGGACAACTACTTAGTCTGACCAAGTAATATCGTATTACCCAGTACTGAATGGGATGTGGTGTGGAGGTCAGATGGACATAAAAAAACTATGTCTATTCTCAGTAGAAAAGAGTTGGAATTAGTCAGTTAACTTACACATTCTATATCCATTGCAAATGCAAATAATTTTGTAGACAACCTTGTTTTGACATTCCATCAAATTAATAAATTATTCCCTACTCGCAGCTAATCCCACGATAATAACCACTCAGCATCGAAATGGCACACGTATGCATCGAACATAATATCCCTGTAACCGCAGCATGAAATATTGCCACTATTAGGGTGCCTTTCCACCTAAGTTGTGCTATGCTACATCACTATGGATGCGTTTAATTTCCAACGTCCATATTCCTTAGTCCACATAGCATTTGACGACAGAGTTGACGCAGTGGCTGAGCTATTGACTGATGCGCAGCGTGTCGTGTGTTTGATACCCGCAAACAAATATTTGTATGATCTGCCAGTATCCGGTTCTGGGTATTTTAGTATGTGAGTTTCTGTGTTTGTAAATGGACCCACGATACGGAAAAAAACCCTAATGTCGGGCAACGTTTTATAAGTAAATAATAAAAAAATAAATATTACTGCTTCAGATTCAACTACGCTACGTTTTATATATGGAAATAAGCGTGCTGTGGCAGCGTGCTATGGATGTGAGCTATGGATTTGTGCTATAAATGGTCGAAAGCAGTATGTAGGCTTGTCGGTACATCGCACAGCTATCGTGACGCGGTACTTTGTAGCACATCTTACTTGCTCCGCTATATATAGCTTAGCACCGGGAGAAACGGTAGCATAGTTTCATAGCTTAGCTTTCACTATATAGCACATCTCAGGTGGGAAAGCACCCTTAGCATTGAATTACCAAATGAAAATGACATCGTTCCGTCGAATACATATAACAAAATCATTTTCGGTCACATTACTACTTCAATTCATCCTAATAATGCTTTATTGCTGTAGATATAAGGCGCTAATTCCGATGAAGGAAATCGTATTATCATTTTACGAAAGGTAGAGTTAAGTTTGCAAGAAATGGATGATAATTCGTTTCGCCACATTTCAAGAATACTATGCCTACTTGAATTTAGGTGACGTAGGAATCTATTCTTGTTTGTTGTAAATACGTGGAATGAAAGGAAGTAATTATAGTTTTAACGGCATAGAAACAATGATATTTATGTTAATTAGAGGATAGCAATGACCTGAACATTATTGACTACATGTATTTGACTTTCAGCAGATTTGTTAGTATTTTAATCAATAGCTGCGATTTAAAAATACAGAATTTTCTAAATTGGACCATAGTCTATTTAATTTTTAACTTTTTTTATTTTTATTTTTCCTTTTGTTAAATCATAGAGTTCTGATTCTCATGAAGACAGAACGCAGTAAAAATAATTCAACTATACTATATAGCCAATTTTAAAAACCCGTAGCATCATTGCCAATTTATGATTACGTGACAAAAGAAAAAAAATTGTGATACAATACCTATATTTAGATAATATGTTACTGACGGTCTCTTTACATAATTATCTGTCAATTTGAGTTTATGTCAGTCAATTAATGATCCATCATACAAACCTGTTTCTCAGTGCCTTTATATTTTCAAACACAAACGAAACCACTGAACCCAAACATTTTCATACTTAATACCTTGGAGAAATCACAACAAAATCCAAAGTTATTATAAAATGCATCGATATGCAACGAGTTTTATCGATACAAATAAACGATCCGAGTCGAGTTGACTCGCAGTCACGCCTTCCACTCGACACCGGCTGTATTTTAACGAGATTATAACACAATCGAGTGGGTTTTTAACCTGCATTCAGATAAAATCGAGAATGGTCCATACATATATCAAATGAGGTTCGTTTCATCTTTTTTTAATGGGATGGAACGCATGATAAGAGATTAATTATTTCGGTGTTTCGGATTATAGATCGTGTTGATTTGATTTGTGAATTCAGTGTTGTGATCTGAAAAAAAAAATACAAAGAGAAACAAAAACTAAATGACTTTTTTTTTGTTAACCTATTTTGTCCCACTGCTGGACAAAGGTCTCCCTCATAACCTTCCACTCTTCCCTTTGTGCGGCTTTCTCCAGCCAATCGCTCATAAATACGTCTAGATCGTCACTCCAGGGTTTTCTAGGCCTCTCTCGGCAAATGCCTTAATTGACATTAAAACACCTACAAGAGACAACATCAAATTAGTACGATCCGTGGGTGCCCTATGTGGAATAAAATGCTAGATGAAAAACTATTCCACTAAGGGCACCTGCAAAAAAATTTGATAGGTGCCGTTCGTAGAATAGCTTAGGAGCCATTCGCTCAGGTGCCCTTCCTGGAATACCTCAACAAACTGCCTTACCAAAAAATGATAAACATCCGTTGTCGCTTTTCTGAAATAAGTGTTACTGCAAAACGACCCTTATATCAACGTGAAATTTCGTTTTAATCTTGACAGTTATTTTAGACAAGTGTTCAACACATTATTTTTTATGTTAAGACTTTAATTATAAGCAAAAAAACAAATTTTACTAAACTTACGCTGATAACAGCTAGTTAGTCTAAAAAAGCTATACACGTTACAGAGAAGTAATAGAATAGCGCTTAAAAACAAGAGAATGAAATATTCAGCTTTGAACGAGTGGTTGCGAAAGCCTAATTGGTAAATGTCTGGAGTACTTATCCACTCGCAGCTGAATTTTACTTTCCTCTAAAAAATCTTTAAGTACATTCTATGTCTGATGGAGTAATCGTCCAGAGGCAGAAGTAGTATCAGCGGTGAATGAACAAATCTTTTAGCATTTTGGTCCAATCGTGATAATTTGTCAGTTTGGTGGTAACCTTTTTTATCGTGGTTAAATCATCAAATGAGTCGTTAAACCCAGGCGGGGTAGAAGGGAATGTCAGACATGTACTGACTAAAATACGGTGATACAATCCATTTCTAAAAAAACTTATCAATGACGATGTACCAGGAAATAATAAACGTGTTAGAGCAGATCGTAATAGGTTTCGATTTTAGAGATAAGTAGCGAGGTCAATTGGTAAAAACTCAGCTTCCGCCTACCCATTTCATTTCTGGATGGATTCATTGGAATTAGGTTAGGGCCGCACCTGTCATCCATCGCAGGTCACCTATACATGCATAGCTTATCGACTGGTTGTATGGTTGGGCTATAAAGTTACAGATCATTAGGACTAAAGATTGTATCACAGTTTTATGTACTTCATTTTGATTCCCAGATGATCTTGATTTAGGTTGGGGTACTTTCATTTTGATTATTAGACGAACTTGATTTAAGTTGAAAGCTGTTAAATGGGTAAAAAGCTAAATGACAAAAGTTGATGACCTTGTAACTGGCTCAATAAATATTATATTTTAACTTTTGCAAACACTAGAGAGATCCTTCAAAATTCACGCCATGACAAAAATCGAAGTTCTTTATTAATTGACTTTGGAAAAGGAGATTCTCGATTCGTCCAGATATTTTTTTAATCAGCGGTCACAGCCAATTTTTTTTTAACAAATATAGATTCAAAACTTTCACGGTTTACATTTGGTTTGTTACGTCAATGGGCGTTTTTCCATTAGCCGGCACGGCACCGACAAGTGACAACGGCGCCGGCGCCGGTGCCGTTCCGGCTAATGGAAAAACGTCCATGTCTTCTAATATTTTCATGCCAGCAATACATCAATACTATAGCAAGTTTATCTCGCTTTGGCCTAGTTAGATCTAACTTCTTTTACACCTAAAATCTTCACTTTTAAGTCATATCTCTCCACTGATGGGTAAATATCATTAAAACATAATTTTACTTTTTTTTTGCGTGATAAAATCATCAAATGAGTCCTCCCACCGAGCAGGGCGGGAGGGACTGTCAGACTTGTACTGACTAAAATCCACGGTGTCTTTCAATAGCCCTTTATGTTCCAGAGTCACGGTGATGGAAATAAGTCCCGCGACCTCGGCAGGTTTTGGCCCTAGAGGGGGCCCCGTCATTTTGCTGACTCTCTTTGAGGCGCGCGTGGAACACGACGCGCTGTAGACCCGGGAACATTGTTTTTCTTTGCGCCGATTCCTCCACCCAATCTAACTAGCCTCACTTCTTTCTATCCAGTACTTTTCATCACAGCAGATTAAATACAAGAGAAAGCTCTAGCGTGTTGAATAGCCAATCTGTCTCAAGTCGCGAGCTCTGGGGCCGTACAACTAATCCTCTTACTATCTCAGAGTCCCGACCTTAAGCTCAATATTATGCTTGATCTGATGCTTGCAGACATCGGATTGTTATATTTTTTTTTAAATGACAAGATTATCTGTTATTAATTCTTGAAGTTGAGATTATTTGATTTCAAAATTATTTCGGATAAAGTAGGCGCGCGATTGTGGTTGGTGGTCAACGGGCAGCTCGCCGTCCGATCAAGGACCAGGCACGGTTTATTGGCAAGTCGTGTTCCACTAGCGTCATTGTGGAACAAAACTTAAAAAAAATGACGGGGTCTAAATAAGGCCAAATGTCTACTGGTATTTCGAATTTTAAACACCCTACATATTGATTAAGAACATAATAATTCGTTATCATCGTAGTCTTACATCATTTTATCCTATAAATGTCAACAAATAAATCTCACAGAAATTAAGATTCAGGGTTGTTACTGAGAAATCATGAAAAAACCAATAGCACTTTACCCATAATGACGAGGCCCCCTCTCAGAGGGTGTGTGTTTGTGTGAGCCTGTGGGGTTGCGGGACTTATACCATCACCGTGACCCTAGAACATAAAGGGCTATTAAAGGACACCTTGGATTTTAGTCAGTAGAAGTCTGACAGTAAGGGGTGGGAGGACTCATCTGATGATTTTACCACGTAAAAAAAAAGGAAAAAAAAAGCACTTTACCCAACCTAGAACTCAAAGCCAGGACCCCTATGCTTCCCAGTCGTACTTACTACAGCTAAACAAACATGTCAATCACACACCCTTTTAAGTTACATTCAAACTCAGTTACCCGCACGTAATTAATCTATTTCAAAATTAATAACCGAACCCCTCAATGGAATGAATTCAGGCATCAATTACAATAATTTTGACAAGTCCAACGATCGGAAGACCTCGGCAATATTCGGATGTATTCGGAATCAGTGATCCTGAACTTATAGTTCTCATTAATCATTGCTGATAAAGATGTGCCTATTGGATGGCGTATGCAGGAGCAAGATAGCTTGTAGGTTGTTATTCGGTATGAGAGAAAGCGAGATAGTGATAGATCACGTGTTAGCACAAAAGTTATGGTAGTGACATAGCATTTTTTGGAAAGAGATATTTTTTTAATGGCGTATCTTTTTTGTATGATGGATGAGGATATAGGACGTGAAAAAAAAAGATGTTATGATAGTTTCTTTGAAATTCTACCAAGATTAATATTTCAGCTATGATTTTGATGTAACCATTTTTTGCAATGGCTTAATTTCAAATGTGACGTTTTGGTTATACGCTTCCTCTCTAAAATTGTACCAGCTTTTATTCAATTAAGTCAGATGACTATATTATTTTGGCAGAAGCATCCAATGGGGTGAATGCATAAGTAACCGATACAATAAATTAATGTTGTACATATAATTTTTCTAGACTTGATTCTAGCCTAGAAACAAAATAAGATCTAATTTAAGACCCAAAAGGAACTAGAACTCATGCGCATCGACGGAGCACAGTAATTACCGTTTGTCGCCGCACCGGTCTCCGACAAGATGCTAGTCGCGAGCCAGGAGGTCTTGGTGAGGCCTCGCTGACCCGTCACCGCAGGTAACAGATAGACTATTTTTGTATCGTGATAAAATCATCAAATGAGTCCTCCCACGCAGGACGGGACGGGAGGGACTGTCAGTTTGGTATTGTCTAAAATTCACAGTGATCCTTCTTATCTTTACGTTCCAGGGTCAGGGTTACCTGATGACACAGTCCCACAACCCCTGGAATAGCTTTTAGACCTAAGTGCTAGTTAAATTGTAAAAAGAAAGGAGAATTTGCCATTATGAATAAAATTATTAATAAAAAGTTCAGGAGTATTTTACGGTGAGTAGGTAAATATTGTAAACATAATACCTAAAATTTGTGTGCCATTGCCCTGGGAACAATGCTAGTAGAAGAATTACCAAGCTCAAGTGAAGAGGGCAAGACACTTTGCCCCAAAAAGAATTCCGAGGAACAGCCCCAAAAAGTTTTGTAGTAGCAATCAATGAACAAAAATGGCCAACTAGCTCACCAGAACTAGGTTATCGTAGAACCAGAAAAGTAAATGAACTTCGAAAAACGAGAGACTCATTAATTTCATCCGTATTCGCAGTACAGTTGCCAAAAATTTATTCGTGAATATTCAAGAACCACAATTTGGGGTCCCGAGGTCTGAATCAATTGTCCGTTGACAGTAACACAACGCAATATCGGACTTAATGCCTCGATATTTTTGTACCATTTGTCTTTAAAATCTTTATTGATGTGTTAAAATCATCAATTAATTCTTTCAGCCTTAGGCAAAGTGGCAGGAACGGTCAGATGTTTTTTTTTTTTAACCTATATTGTACCACAGCTGAATAGAGGTCGCCCCCATAACCTTTCACTCTTCCCTTTAAGCGACTTTCTCCAGCCAATCTCTCATAGAAGTTATTTTAAGAAACTGTCCTTTTGATTCCCTGTTGCGTTTATCACGGCCAAGTTGCCTTATTAAGACGGCCCTGCCACTCCAGCATGCGTTTATCCTTAACTGACGGAGTCCTTTCCACGTCAATTTGCTGACAGCTTCGTCGTTTGCTACGCGAAAGTTGAGTCAAAGTTTGAGGGCTTTTTTAACTAGTTAAAATCATCAACCACCCAAAGCGAGGCGGGACGGTCAGACTCGTACGCTCGTACTGAAGTTTATGGGTTAGTTTAAGTCCTACTTAGCGTTTGTGAAAACGAGCGTATTCCCAGCAATTCAACTAAAATAGGAGCCTCGAGGAAATATTTACTATTCTTTTATTGCCGCATTTTTACGACTTTTCCAGCTGTTGTACTTTAGTCTGAAATATCAGATTTTTATCTTTATGGTGAGTTTTAAAAACAGACTGACTTGAGTGTTCTTCTGGACCATTTATCATTATGATCATCAAGGGACAGTGGGGCTCTCTGATAATGGCCCTAAATTATGGGCTGATCATGTCCTCGCACCTTGACAGGCGCATTACTTTGCGTAATTTTATTTTATTGCCCAAGAATCAAAAATTCGTACACTTGACTTCTAGAAATCCACACTAGGGTCTACTTTCCTCGCGGGCATGCGGGCGGCGAGTAAAGGGCAACTCGCTGTCCGACCATGGAACATGCCCGGGTCGACGTCGCGTCGTATTCCACGCGCGCCTCAACGAGCGTCACCATAATGACGAGGCCCCCTCTCAGAGGGCCAAAGCCTGCCAGGGTCGCGGGACTCATTCCATCACCGTGACCCCGGAACATAAAGGGGTATTGAAGGACACCGTGGATTTTAGTCAGTACAAGTCTGATAGTCCCTCCCGCCCTGCCCGGGTTGGGAGGAAAAAAAAAAGTGTCTGCTTTCCTGACAAAAAATACCACCACGACTGAAGTCCCGCAGACAACTTTCGCGGCGCTATTGTACTTCAATACATTAAATTGCATAAAAATGTAATAGAATAGAAAAACATTTAATTGATATTGGAAACACACCCAGAAAAAATAAAAAAAATAATTAAAAATACAATTACAATTTTGCTGAGCATGTCCACACCAAAAGGGGTACCAACTCAGCATAATATGCTGGGCGAAAGACACCGAGCGCTGGTCTTCAGTGCGACTAAAACTTAAAACTCCGCTTTTTGATAAAAATAAGTGCCTAAGAAATTCCTAACAGCAAAATTGAGACACAGTTAATCAGTTAACTTCCGGAAAAAATGGAATGAGGAAATGTGTAAAAGTGCAATCACACAGTTCCCGGCGACACAAACGCAGACCCGTACGAGCTCACCAGATACAGCTCAGCTCGAAGCTTGCCCTTTCGTTACCTAGCATTACGTACAATGGTGAGTCAAAGTTTAATCATTCAAATAAATACGTTTAACAAATAACATTCAAATTATTTACATTAAAAATTAAATTAGGTATATCTATTTCATTAAAATAATTGTAAATGCATAAAATTGGTGATTCTATTATTATAATGCAATAGCTGTTCTAGTGCGATAGCTAGGGCAGCATTGCTATTCGTAATAGAGGGAATTAACTTAATAATTATGAAATTATACATGACGTGATATTAAAATTCTAAATAATAATAAAATATACCATTCATATATTTTATTTATCTAAATGTCAATATTAATATTTTCAAAATTAATTTGCGAACCAAGAATAAAATGCTTAAGTCTGATTTTAAAAGTATTTAAATTGTTTAGGTCCCTAATCGCCGGAGGAGTACTATACCAACATTTGGAGGCTGCGTAACGAAAACTACCTCGAAAAGCTGCAGTACGATGATGTGGGGTAGCCAGCTGTTGGGCGCAACGCCTGGCCTTGCGCTGCCGGTGATCATTCATCCACGTAATAATACGTACAATAATACCTACATACTACGAATTTTGAATTTTTGTCTAAATTAGAATCTAAAATCTTCAACTCGAAAATGGAAGTTGTTGCCACTGGACCACAACTGCTCTTTTATTATACTATCCATAAAAAATATGTTATGAAGGGATAATCCTTTGTTGTACAAACTTTATGGAAATCATATGAAAACCCAACGTAAAATAACTAGAGAAAGGTCACCTTTGTCAGATTATGTAATCTACGAGTTTAAGAGTCATTTTAGACCTCAAAAGACCTTCAAAACGGAAAAGAGAAGTATTTTTTCATGAAAGTAAAATACACAGGTCGCGGGACTTACTATACCGTGACCCCAGAACGTAAATGGCTATTGAAGGACACCTTGGATTTTAGTCAGTACTAGTCTGACACTCCTTCCCGCTCTGCCCGGGGTGGGAGGACTCATTTGATGATTTTACTACGATAAAAAAAAGTAAAATACCCAGTTCCTATTTTTATTTCGAAAAGACGTTTAGGTAAATCATAACGCTTTGAGAAAGCAGTTTATCGTTTGTTTATAGCCTTATTTTTTACTAGCTGTGCCCGCGACTTCGTTCGCGTGGATGTCGGAAATTACCAATGTATTTTTTTGTGCGAAGCGTCGGGTAAAAAGGTCTCCCTCCAAAATCCCACCGTATCCCATCGTATCCCATCTTATCCCATCTTATCCCATCTTATCCCATCTTATCCCATCTTATCCCATCTTATCCCATCTTATCCCATCTTATCCCATCTTATCCCATCTTATCCCATCTTATCCCATCTTATCCCATCTTATCCCATCTTATCCCATCTTATCCCATCTTATCCCGTCCTGTTCCGTCCTGTCTCGTCCTGTCCCGTACTGTCCCGTCCTGTCCCGTCCAGTCCCGTCCTGTCCCGAGCTGTCCCGTCCTGTCCGTCCTGTCCCGTCCTGTCCCGCCCTGTCCCGTCCTCTCCCATTCTGTCCCGTCCTGTCCCGTCCTATCCTGTCCTGTCCCGTTCTGTCCCGTCCTGTCCCGTCCTGTCCCATCCTATCCCGTCCTATCCCGTCCTGTCCGTCCTGTCCCGTCCTGTCGCGTCCTATCCCATCCTATCCCATTCTATCCCATCCTATCCCATCCTATCCCATCCTATCCTATTCTATCCCATCCTATCCTATCCTATCCCATCCTATCATAATCATTAGATGAATTTTTATTTGAATATGTAGCAGAATCGAAGCTAGATCGCGCTATGAACTACGCGTCTTGGTGTGAACTGACCGTAATTTTACTTCTGAAACACTTTATATTCGAATAACTTTTGATAGACTGAACCGATTCCAATGAAACAAAAACTAAATTCCTCTCCAAGTTACGCTTAATCGTTGTGTATAAAAGTTATCTACATAAATTTCGTACATTTTACGTGATACCTGGACAAATAAACATACAAACAGACAAACAGACAAACAGACAAAAATTCTAAAAATGCTAGAAATGGGTTCTATTGGTTGTCCTTTAATACCCTGGCTAAATTTTTTGAGTTTTTTTTTAATGTACAAAAATAACTTTTCTACAGTTTTATTATATGTATAGATAGATTTTTATTACAGTGTTTACTTTGTAACAGGATGAATGGGTGTACTTTAGTCGAGGGCAGATTTTTTTTATAGCAGTTATATTTTTAAGATTTATTTTGGTTGGTAGGTTGGAGTTAAGAGTTTTCCTTTTTCATGCCATACAACCGTTCCATTCAAACTTATAGCGCCACCATTGAGTCCAAAGCCCAACTTGCGGCCAAAAAGCTGGGCATCCTAAATAGAGTGAAGCGGTACTTCACGCCTGGACAGATTTTGACACTTTATAAAGCACAAGTCCGATCCTGCATGGAGTATTACAGCCACCTTTGGGAAGGCTCAGCTAAATATCAACTTGCCGCTCTTGACTCAGTGGAACGCAGAGCTAGGAGGCTCGTTGGCGACGTTAAATTGGTGAATGCCAAGCTCCATAGCTTGACTCATCGCCGCAAAGTCGCCTGCCTGTCGGTCTTCTACAGACTGTACTTCGGAGAGTGAGCCCAAGAACTCTACGACCGCATCCCACCAGCCCCCTTCTATCATCGCACATCCAGACGCACAGCAAACTACCATCCTTTCCTTATTGCTATACCACCAATTCGCACTAAACGTTTCCAAACGTCCTTTATAATGAGGACAGCGAAGGAGTGGAACTCTCTGCCTGTGTCTGTGATTCCGAACGCATACAACCCTAATATCTTCAAAGTTAGAGTGAACAGGCTTCTTCTGGGTAAGCTCGCTCCACCGTCGACCTTTTTTTAGTCATTCCTGACCTAGACTAAGGTCAAGAGCAAACCCATCTAACATAAAAAACCCATGTTTTTGTAAGTCAATCCTTCAAAACTGAGTCCAGCTCATCCCGGCATCTCCTTCTAGGACTCCTACGATGCCGTAGATACACCTACATCCCACAATTTTATCTTTTTCCTGCTGTTATCTAACTTCACCTATGTTTCACTTACACGCGCGCGTAACCTCGCTTGACGCCCCATAAGACGGTTGGATACACCGTTAGTCACTTGTCTCATTGTTAGCGATTCGCGAAAGCGGCGACCGGTGGCGCGTTTAAAAGGGCACCGGGCCCTTGGAGCGCAAAGGGACTTTCCCCTTAATAAAAGGCTACATGACTCTATCTGGCTATGTTAAGCCGAGGAAGATCCTCTCTGAGGTTTAACTCTCAGTTTGGGCTGTCTCTTTTTTTTTTACGTGGTAAAATCATCGAATGAGGCCTCCCACCGGGGGCAGGGCGGGAGGGACTGTCAGACTTGTACTGACTAAAATCCACGGTGTTCTTCAGTAGCCTTTTTGTGAGCCGGAGTCGCGGTATACGTATGTCCCGCGACAGTTTGGGCTGTCTCTAGGGACGAACACAAAGGGGCAATCTAGATTGGATAAAGTTCGAGCCTATAAACGTACAATTTACTCTCTTTGATAGCTCTTGTCACTGCAATACATATAGGTCGGTGAAATGTATACAAATTATGCAATAGAAGTTTATGCGAGTTCAAAATAAAAATAATTCTTATTTTCTTGAATCGAGAATAATCGCCTCCTCATCGCTGACGATGAGACCTAAGATGACCTTTCATAACGTTAGATGCTCTTACAGCGATAACGTTAATTCACGCCATGGGAGCTGCGTAATGAAATGCTGTTTAGAACTTGGTGAGTGCTGCAATCTTTATGAGGGATGCACCTTTGTAAGTTATGCCCTCCTGGTATCAAGTATTATAACTTTCAAGAATCTTAGGGGATTATCCTTATTAAGGTTTTTTAACTAAACAGTTAAATGGGACAATAATATTTAGACTATCCGTCCGTCTGTCTGTCTATCCATCAGCCACCAGGCTGCATTTCATAACTGTGATTATTACTCAGTTAAAATCAGAAGTTCACAGATTATGTATTTCTGTTGCCGCTATAACAAAAGTTACTAAAACAACAGAATATAAAATACTCATAAATAGACATGATATTTTTGCCATTTTTGTAGATAATAAATCCTTGGACGAAGATGCCTTTGGACGGTTTTGCGTTGCCACACACTAGTATTTTTTTCCAGTAACGTGGGTGCGTTTACAAACATTTAAAATTACACACATAAACCCAGAACCCGAAACAATTACTTGTAGATCATACGAATACTTATTCCTTATTCCTGCGGGAATCAAACCCGTGACACACAGTGCAGCAGTCGATTGCTCAAACACTACACCAACAGTGCTGTCAACCCTATAAAGGTAAATAATCACATGTTTCATAAAATAAAATTTCAAATGAAGGTACATTATATAACATTACCTACCCTCCATTAAAAGCGCCTAAGTACGTCATAAGTTCACCACAAATTCCAAAAACATGCTTATAATAAAATGTAAATGTAATCCTGAGCTCTGTTGTAAACCGCTAGTTTTAATGTCAGGATTTAGGCAACATGGCTACTTGAATAGCACCTATTAAGGTCCATAGGTATTGTAAAATCCTTGCTGAATGGATATTGCCGGCAATTTGCTGTAATTTTGAGAAGCTTCGGGATATTTTGAGTGGAATATCTGACCGCAGTCGAAGTTTTCGGTTGTTGCCCGCGGCAAATAGTACAACGGGTAAAAAACTAAGTTGTAGTACTCGAAACGAGCAAGTAGTTCCACAGGTAGTTCTTTAAAATTTACCCATTATGTTACTGCTGTTTCCGAATGTAAAATAATTGCAAATTATAGAACTTGAGCACAATTTGACGACACGGTTGGTGCTGTGGCTGAGCGATCGACCTCTGTGCAGCGTGTCGCGGGTTCAAAATGTTTCGGTACAAATATTATGTATGGTTTGCAGATAATTGTACCAGGTCTATGAGTTTGTGTTTGTGAGTTTCTATGTTTGTAAACGCACCTGCGAATGCCTACGATACAGGAAAAAAATACTAGTGCGCGTTTTTTTTTTAAAAGAAATATTTCCGTAATAAAATAATAATAATAATATTCCAAAACTATCACACAACACTTATATATTTCTAAATACATACATATTATAGTCAGTGACTGATGTTAATTATTAAAGATCAATTATTTGTGATCATTTTTAAAGAAATCTAATAATTAGGTACATCAATTAATTCACAACAACACTGTTCCAGAAGCCGATATTAATTCGACCATTAATTCGGAAAAATACTACAAACAAACATCCCCCTTTACATAAATAAATACAAATCGAACTAAGAATGATCGATAAATTCATTCAACAGAAGACCTGTAAATGTTAACGACCGCACTACGTTCGTTCATTCATTCACTCACCGTTCACTATCGCTTCGTTTCAGTCCACTGCTCTTGGTAAAGATATCACGTCTTCATAAAACTAAGAGAGAAGTATGGACTTCGTATAGGAAGGGTTATTGCAAAGGATTATACCTCTTATCTGGAGACTGTAGCTTAATGAGATCCCTAAGCTTAGTAGATTACTATCAGTGCGATTCTCATTAATCAATAACGTATGATTTTAAACATAAGCCCTCTTTTCATGGTCTCTGATATTGAGGATGTCAATTATCCAGTTTTATTCCAAGTGCTGCACGCTGGTGTCGTACGGTCCATGGCCCTCTAAGGGGCCACAGTGTGAGCCCTGAGCATTCGGACGCGACCAGCCAAGCTGATCGCATGCCAGAGGGTCATGGCGCATCGTATTCCACGCGTGCCTCAAAGAGCGTCAGCAAAATAACGGGGCCCCCTCTCAGAGGGCGAAAGCCTGCCGGGGTGGAAGGACTTTTTCCATTATCGTGACCCCGGAACATAAAGGGCTATTGAAAGACACTGCGGATTTTAGTCAGTACAAGTCTGACAGTACCTCCCGCCTTGCCCGGTGGGAGGACTCATTTGATGATATTACTAAGATAAAAAAAAAGTGTAATGGGTGGCGACGCTATCGTCTTCATCTGGCCACACAACCAATCTCGTGGATGGTGCTGAGGAATTCCTGATAGAATAACCCAACAACAAGTGTTAACGGTCTTGGTTTCTTGGGTCAGGCCTATACCTACCCTAAAACTCAAAACGCATGCCCACCCCTATAACTTTACGTTTGCGACCTCTAAAACAACGTACAAAAACAATCAAATATTCCTTTCTCTCTAGACACCCGAAAAACAACTCAGGTAAAAATATTTCCTTTCAAATCTCTACATATGTAATCCCACAACGAAATAAAACTGACAGAAAACTACAACACACATTCCCTTGGGCACAATACTCGTAAACCACTAAAGAAGAGTAGCAAATCGGTTTTCTATCTGAAAACAAAACAAAACACTATCGGAAAAAAAGAAGTAAAAAAAAAACGCTTGAACTGTGTCGCCCCATTTGGTCTCCTTCAATCCTTTTTGACGTTCGATACCGACTAGTGTTGTCAAATGTCCGCGGGACGTCCCAATTTCCCGGGATTTATGTCCCGTCGTTCGGCCACCTGAGACGATAAAATGTGGCTTCTACGTGTGAGCCATTATCGTAGCGTGCATGGTAGCCGATTTGTAAAGTGTCAGGGCACTTAATCGAGTATGAGGTATTTTATGTTGTGATCGAAAATATGGCTGAATATTATAATGCTTACGTTCATACTTGTAAGCTTTTATGATACGTTTATCGCGCAGAACGATAAGTGCAGTTGTAAGATCGTATCCCACGAGCATTTCTTATTTAGTATTTTTTTCAGACCGAAGTACTATTTGTATATCACAAAGAGTTTATTTTTGAAATTACCACAATTTGACTATTTCAAATATAATGACTCCCGGGATTTGAATCCCGGGACCTTTAACCCGAAGCGGTACATCCCTACACAGCAATCTTCTTGGCATGCATGACCCGTTTTTATTCGTGTTACTTGGCACAACGCCTTCGCATCACTCAACGAACAAATTAGTGATTCTAAACATTTCTGTCGATACTTTTCGGAAATAATCTAACGAGGAAATGATATGGAATGTTTGGAACACGCTCTCACAAATCACATTTAGTAAAAAAAAAAGAAAATGATGTTAAAATTGTTTTTATGTTTTCTTCTTTTTTTTTGTCAGTACGGTTAGTGCAGTGGCTGGGCAATCGGATTCCTGAGCAGCGTGTCGCAGTTATGATTCTCGCTCAGAACAAATACTTGTACGACCTACAAGTAGTAATTCGGGTTTGGGTTTTATGCATGAGTTTTAATGTCTGTAAACGCACCTAGGAGAAATTGCTGGCAACGTAAAAAAATGTGATCAACGTACGAAAATTAATGACAATGTTTTGTTTTATTAACGTCTAATTTCTTTAAAGGTTGACTAGCTGTAACCCGCGGCGTCGCTTGCATATAACTCGAAAATTATACCACGGTAACGTAATCTTTTTGTAAAAATAGTACATAAAATGAAATTCAGTTTATAAATTGTCTGCGTACCAGTTTGTATCCAAATCCTTTCAGTAGTTTTGTATGAAAAGGTAATAAACATCCATTTATCCATACGTTACATCTTTCTTTATCATACATAGTCCATACCAAGACAGACGCCTACAATAGTGTAATATGCCACAGTTTCAGACCGTTTTTATATAAACATACATGCCTTATTTTATTTTATACTAGCTATTGCCAGCGGCAACGCGCGTCATTAAAAAAAAAATCGACGGATTCATCATCCCCGAATTACCCATCGAAACAAAAAATCAAGATTAAAAGTATCCTGTGTTAATTCAGTACCTATAAAAACTATGTGTGAACGTCCAAAACCGTTCAGTACTTTTTTGATAAATAGAGTAGCAAATATCCATACATCCATCCATCCATCTTCACAAACTTTTACACAAAATATCAATAACCGAAAATTTCCCGGAAATACGGTAAAAGGTACGATTTTGTGACCGTTTTCAAGGAAAATAGTGTCACATTCCTGTCTCGTATCGTAAAGATATTTTACGGTAATGTGGCCATGGGTCAGGTCGCTGTAAATAATCCATTTTCCTTCATAAATATTAACTTCAAACGAGTAAAGATAAAATTTTACTTAGCTTTTCCCTTTTTATTTTACACGAGATGTGTTTTTTTTAATAAAATAATTATACTAAAATTTATACTGGGTCTACACTAACGGGAAACGCTCATAATTATCGTAGCTTTAAACAAACATTTAAAGTCAATTATCGCAATATTTAACAACATTTCTCTTTAGAGTGGCCTTCGCGTTATAAAATTTTGCATATTGATAGTTATGATTTATTTTATAAAGTAAAACCTAATTTGTCCGGCATCTTGTTGAGTTTCACCTTATGGGCGGGAATTTCAGGCTCACAGTTAGTAGTTTGTGTTCATGTTATTTTTTGTGATTATTTGTAGCTTGTTCCAAAAAACCGTATTATGTTCTCTCATAATTCTCATTTATTAATGGTATCATTCCCTGGTAATTTGTAACCCATATCTAAAAAATGCATTAATAAAACGCGAACCTATTACTGAAAACCGCATCCAAATTGGACTAGTGGTTTTGGAGATATACGACAATATTGATTTGCACAAACAACCTCGCACCGAAACGGATATTCCGTCTCCGTACCGTTGCGGGTAAAAACAGACAAAATAAACCCTTCAAAAGTAATATGAAAACGTAAGTGATATAACAAAATGAAAAATAAATAAAGCTTATAACAACCAAATGAATCACATTTGTAAGGTTTTTCACATTTCCTTATAAAAACATTTTATTCCTTTCTCGAAGAAAGTCGCGTAATGGCAAAATCTATCCCTTTGTGCAACCTTAAGTTTATAAGAGGTTACTTTTATGAATTTTCTAGCAGGTTAGATAAAAGGCAATCGTTTAGGATAAACAACGTTTATGGGTACTTTGTGTGAGGCAAGTAAACTTGTATAGGATCTTCTTATACCATGTAAAAATTGTGGCGACGTTGAACTGCTGGGTGAAAATTTCGAAGCAAAATCCTTGTTATGTAGTTTTTTGTTTATTTATTTTTAACTGCTTGAGCTGCTCATATTTCTTTATATAAGAATTTAATTACTGAGGCAGCTTGTGAAATCACAGTTTTTTTTTACGCTGTAAAATCATCAAATGAGTCGACTTTGGGAAGGACAAGAGAGACTGTCCGACTTGTACTGATTAAATTCCACGGTGTCCTTCATTAGCCCTTTAAGTTCTGCGGCCACGGTTACTTGATAGTCATATTACTGACAGCTCTTTGAGGCGCGCGTAGAACACAACGTCGAACGTCAACGAAATCATAGCTTTATTTTTTTAATAAAGTTGCTTCTGATTTGGATTAAGGCTTAATTTAAGACTATTGAAAGCACCGTAGATCGAACAAAAATCATTTATCTTTAGGGTGTTTTTTCAATTGTGAAAATGTGACCAATTTATTGAATAACAGAAAAAAGATGGACTATCAATTGTGTCGAATTTACTATTATTTTTTGAATGTCTAAAACGGCCACTTAGCAGTATTCCAAATGAATCACTTTGTAAACGAATAACTAATGACGTTACTGGAAATAAACGAAGTTAATCATCATTCGAGGGAAAATGGCCACTTTAAGCAATAGTTATGAAAAACGTCATGTTTTTAAAGTAAATCCCTTTTCTATATTTACAAGATTTTCACTCAAAATAAATCCCACTATTGTACATCACAGATAATATGTATATCATAAATTACTCTGTCAACAACATTCAACGAAATTATCGCCTAAGATGTAACATGTCTCTAAGATTAATGGCTTCGACTCATTTTTGGGACACATAAGGTCCGACAAAAAGAGGTCTAGTCGGGACCTCTACAAGGATCCTCCTTAGAAAGGATTACAAGACACTTTGGTGATATCATAAATTATCTTTTTGTAGGTAGATGTAGTGTAAGGTGACAAGAAGAGTTTGTACGATGAAGAGATATCTTAAATAAAAAATAAACCAAAATGTATGTTGTTAGTATTTCAAATCAGTACAGTATTACAACTAACCTAACCTAACGTACGCAGCATAGTTTAGTGACATTTTTCCCAGTTTTTATCGTTAGTAATTGCCATCAACCAATAAATGTAATACTACGGCACGGTTGTCGCAGTGGCTGAGTGATTAGACTGCTGCGCTGCGTGTCGCGGGTTCGATTCCCGCACGGAGAAAATATTTGTATGATCTACAAGTATACTCTTTGGGTCTGGGCGTTTGTGTATGTGAGTTTTTTATGTTTGTAAATTACTCTCCATCACGCCACACGAGAAATTCCTGGTGTGGGGCAACGTTATTTTAAAAGAAAAAAAATATATGTACATGCAAAAGTTTGGACGATGGATGTATGAAAGTTTGCTATACTTTAGCATAAAATAAATCAATTGAGATGTGGATAAAATTTAGCTCACAGTTAGTTTATAACCGAAGGATGCATTTATTCTAAAATAATATTACCGTGGAATACAGGTAAGATACGACTGTAAATATAGGATGTCAATCAACACAAAAAATACCTCTTAAATACCTACCGTTTTTCTTTGTCACAAAATGCAACCCCTAACTTGCTTGCTAACCAAGTTAAAAGTAATGAATCTAAAACATTTTATCATAGCTGACCCATTGCGGCTGGACTAAAGAATCTGGCTCGTTGCCAGGGAACGTAAGGGAATTAATATACCAGCCGCTATTGTGACTAGGATAACATAATGCAATAGGAGTGAAAAATTAATGTGTTGCGGTGTACGCTTGGTTTTGTTGGTTAGAAATGTGGGAAATGATTATTTTGTTTTATCTTGTTTGGTGTTTTGTGTAAGGATGTTGTGACTCAAATAATTACAGCCGCACTGGTTGATGTTGGTCTGTGGATGGGTAAATCATCTGTGATAGCGAGATTCCTCTGTACCTCGGAAAGCACGTTAAGCCGTTAGTCCCGGCTGTCATCTGAGATCTTTGACAGTCGTTACTTTTAGTCAGAAGCTCTAAAGACTGACTGACTACCAGACTTTCCATGGGGTATCGCATTTTTCAGTTACTGGGTTGTGGAGATCCGATAGGCAGTCGTTTCAGCTGGATATCAGTATTTTTCAAATAGGGATATTCAGCTGCATCTGGTTCGACTGAAAGACGACCCAAATATAGTTGGGAAAAGGCTGGGCAAATGATGATAAGAGTAAGAATTTTCTTAATGTAAACAGAATACAGATTAAAAGAGAGTTTATCGATTCTGTAAAATCACGATTATTATTTGCTTGAGCAAGCGAGACTCACGGCTATGAAAGACACGAATACGTAGCACATGGCATTTTGTCGAATCAAGCCAAAAAAAGCCATCAACGCCAAAGAAAAAAAACGAAGTATTCTTAATGGATTATCCGGCTTTTTTATTCATGCAAAGTCAAAGTCAAATCATTTATTTCAATTAGGTCATCAAAGAGGCACTTTTAAACGTCGATTATTAAAATTATAGGAAATGGGATAGGATGGGAATGATTCTACACCCATCCGTAAAGGTAGGTTGTATGAAGAAGAATGGGCAAGAAACTCCATACATAAACTCCATGCGCAAATGCTTATATCGCATGATGTAGGTAGTTAGTACCGACCCTGTATATTATATGCGACCGCATAAGATAAAAGCATTAATTTCACCTGTGCATATCCGTACTGACCTGCCTGCACCGACCTCGGTGCTTCTTTATAAAAGTACCTGTCTGAAAGTCTTACTGAAATGGCTTGAGAAACTACCAATATTCCACAAAATTGAAGCGAAAATAACCTTTATAAGCATCTGACGGTCGATGTACGCTAAGCAAACCTTTTGGGTGATCACTAAGAAAACTCATCAGTTAAAGTAAACGTACAGTTTAGATTTAAAAAGCTGAAGTAAATGTAACGAGCACTAGCTCATATCCTGTCGAACTTGTTTGGCACTGCTGTAGCTCAAACTCTGGCATTCAGAAATGAAAAACTGTCAAAGTTCATGTGCTCCTGGTATATTTACTGCGAAACTGGTTACATTTCCTAAAAATAATCCAACCAGGCGCTATTTTGTGTGATTTATTTTATCACAACTACTTTCAAAATAGTGACGGAAAACATCCTGAGGTTACCGGCATGTCCTGGTCCTGGGTCCCCGTGATGGATTATATACATACAACCAACTCCTTCTCACTCTCAAGAGAGAAGTCCTATATACTAACGATGGGAACATCACAGGCTAGTTACTGCTTTTGACCTCGTCTAAAAATACCTTAATTAAATTAGCAAAATCTCTAATCAAAATAAAGAGACCTAAATATATCCCAAATGACAAAACATCACGATTCGACTAGACAGTTAACGACTGGAATGATAGCGTCAATCCACGACATGCTTCGGTCAACAAGCTACCTAGCTATTCTGCGAGCCTGGTAATCTTACAAAACGAGCGGCCGTTTCAGACATTATTTTAGGGCACACCTACTGACGACTAATTTCTCAAGGGAATTGTCTGTCTCTGTCCATTATCTTTTTTTTTATATTTTGTTCTGTCTGTGGTATTGAATAAGGTATAATGATCTGTGTCTTTACTAATGTTAAGATTATGTTTTAGATTCCTTCTTTATGAAAAAACCGTCTTAGTATTTTCTTTTTAAAATTTTTGTCACTTATCTGCAAGGTTAGCATATAAAATGGCGAAATACAGTGCGAATGGAGAGGCCTGTGTCTAGCAGTGGTCTGCTATAGGCTGATGATGATTATGACGATGTTCACGTAATTACCCCTTCCCTCAATTTATCGTTCAAAGTTACCACACAAAGCGTGTAAAGAGATAGTGTTTAAATTATCAAATTTTCAAAGGTGGACAAGTCAAAAATTCATTTTATCCAAGTTTTTATGTGAACGGTACAACTAGGCTGACAATAATTTAGATAAATAATATAACCCACCAACGTAATACGACAGGATGGATGTGTGTAACGCGATTACTAGGGTAGCAGGAAAAAGAGACAGTTTTATGGCCGTTCCCAGTACCGTAAAAGTCACAAACGTGGATAGATGTTGTAAAAACGTTACAAAATTATTTACTAGATGGATTACCTTCAAGTTACAGTTCAACGAAGTTAACCTTCAATTGGTGGAGGAATTGAGGAGATATGTCTCAAAATCTTTAGTGGATTACTGAGGAAATAATGTAGTTTGAACCTAAACAAGCAAAGCTGACAAAATTAAGTATTATTTTTTGCAAGTTTTTACACAAAATTAACAAGACTTTTTTAAAAGATTGAGACAAAACTCACCATTGTTTGGTCTAACTTTGAAAAAAGGAGAGAGCGGTAGACAAATATTTTGTTCACTATCACTATGGAAGGTCCAGGTGGTAAAAACTTGGGTTGGAGACTATCTACGACATTTTTCTCAATTACACAACAATCTGCAGAACACGATAATAATAAATTATATTGTAAAATTTAAAGTTTAGTTAATTCTACTTCTGACACACGTTTCTTCGAAAAAGAAACGAATAACCTTAGTGTGAATTTCAAGCTTCCAATCTGAAGAAGGGCCTGAAAAGCCCTCGAATAGAGTATACACGGGATACTTGAGATTCGCCTAAAATGTTGAGAAGTCGACGAGGTATGGACCGCATTTTTAAAACACATTCATAAGTACGTGTTGTTATGAGAGGGAAGTATAAAAGGACACAATTGTGTTTTTTGTGATAATAGGGTAAAAAAACTACCTACTACTTCATAAGTAAATTGAAAATCATTAAAATTTGTCAGTAAGAATATTGCAAAATAATAGACACGTTTTATTTGTTTTTTTTTTTTGTAATCAACAACGCTTTGAAATACGGGACTAGTCCTTGTGACGTCATAACGTCTGTAAAATTATACCTACCGAACGACGTTTTGTGATTTTTAAAAGCGTTGTTTCTTCGTCGATTCTTCTTGGCCAGTTTCATGAATAAGAAAAGTGAAAGGTATTCTATTTTTAGACTTGAATTTATTATGATACTTTTATTATGATAAAAAAGTTATTGGCATCTAAAATGTGAAATTCTAGCATAGTAAATTTAAGTAATTCATTAACTGTTACTAATAATTCAAAATTTCCTACATTATTGTCACTATCCACTGAATAAGCACTTATGTCTCTAGAGACGTAATGTCTGAATCCAGTGAGCCAAAATAGATCGGCCATTGAGATCTATAGCCATTAAAACAAGGCATTCGAGCACACAGAGCTAATTTACTGGTCGAATAATTGCTCAGATAATGATTAGTTTAGAACATCTGCAGTAGACCGAATCTTAGCCTGGACAACCAACACAATCGTTAATACAGCTATAGTATAACATTTATGTACTGGCAGAGCTCACACATGCGATACCAAGTACCAAGTTACCATAAATGCAGTTAGGTGTTAGACCAGTCGATCAACATCGTAGGATATTATGACGTGTCACCGGCTCACCACACTATCTATTATGTGGGGACGCGCCACTTGCAACACCAGTGATTGATGTTCCTTGAGTTTATGCTACCCTAGTACATCGTGGATGATGTATGATGGGTTGTATTGCAGATCTATGGGGATTTATTATAAGAATTGATGATGTATTGGCAAAATGAATTGAATTATTATCTATTAAAATTAATATCCATCACCTAGGTATCTCATAAGTATCTTTTAAATTCTCCTCCTACATTAATAAAATTACCCTAATCAACGCAAGTCAAGACCTAAATCCAGTTTTAGTTACGTTACATGCCAAGCAAGTTGTGTAAATCAGTTGAAATGGTTCGGACTGTACGCATCCCTATTTGGAGGGACCGTGGCTTGACCCAATTGTGGTTAGACGAAACTTTACAGCGGCCCAGCTAACGGCGACGTAGTGTTGATGTCTCTGTGTTTTATGATCTCCTGGTACTTGATTGAGGTAGAAAATGACTTGTGTTGGTTTATTTTATTGTTTTGTTGTGTAATAAAGGTGTTCTACTTACTAGGTTAAATTCAGCGAATGTTTTGATGATTACCTGAAAAAAAAAAGAAATTTAAGAGATAAGTAACAATAAATGGTCATTGTTAAAATATGTACTGTTAAATACTCATTTTTAACAAACCGTTGCCAATGTCTTTGTCCAAATAGAGTTCTTCAATTGTACCAGAGAATTAAACTGCCGAGATAAAAAGTATCTTTTTAAACAAAATGATTTTAGACATTTTGACGTGATTGAATAACAAACATCCATCTATTCCAACATCTAAGCTTACGCATTTCCTGACGGGGCATGCCTCAGAGGGCCGAACCCTACCGGGGTCGCGGGACTATCTCATTCGGTAACCGTTACCCCGGAACATATTGGGCTATTCAAGGAAAACCGGCCATTACAGTCCCTCCCGTCCCACCCTGTGCGACGGGACCTGGATTATGAAATGAGGATAAAAAGTTTTCGCATTTACTTATAGTATCAGTGTAAGAACATGACTTTCTTCCTATCTTTTTTTCCACAATTGCCTGTCAATTAGGTAAATCAAAATAATTTGACTTTGATCCCTTCTCTTCCAAAAACATAGTATTATTAATGACGTTATTTTTAAAACAATAAACACGATTTCCCATAACTTCACTAATACTAATGAGTTAGCGAAGCGAAACTCAGACCAAACCAATTAGGTATTACACTTCCGTTTCGCTTCCACGTATTTGTGGTGTGGTACTTCCTGGCCGCGCCACAGTTGCATTTTGAATCGAAGTTAGTATGAAAAATTGTTCATTATTGTTCTAAATAAAATAAAAATTGTACTAGAAAGATTCGCGAGATATTTAACTTAATTGGTGGCGCGGCCAGGAAGCATACTTCCTAGCCGCGCCACCTCGTACACTACAACCAATAGGATATTTATGTACAAAATTAATAATACAAAAATGTGCGAAAATTGTTCATTCTATTGACGATTAGGAAAACTGCAAAAAGCCATTACCAATAGGATAAATATCGAAACTTTAAAATTGGTTATGCCAATACTAATAACAGTAGGCAATGTAGGTATTCTTGTCTTGTTTGTCTTGTCATATACGTGCAATTGATTTGCATTTGTTCACTTAAGGTGCATTCACACTCATCAGTCTCCGTCACTCAACGGCCCGGTTTAAAAAAAATGTTTCTATACTTCTAGTATGACTTTGTTACCACAGGTCAGTGTCGTCAATTGCCTGCGGCACTGCGTGAAGCCGGGTTTGATTCCTGCACGGCACTAAATATGTTTATAGTCCAGTACCGTCAGCACGAGTTTTCAGTATTTGAGACGTAAAGTAAAACTGCAACTTTGACAATTTCAAATTGACAATTTTCAAGGAAAAAATTAGTTCCTTCTTCGCACACCAGAGGCGCTGTTCCATTTTTTCCTTGAAAATTGTCAATTTGAAAGTGTCATTTACAGAAAACTCGTGCTAAGGGTACAGGTTGCTGTTTTTATAATAATTATGTGATTTTTTTATATTCAAGAAGAAGTTTTCAATGTAAGAATCCTGAATCCTATAAAAAACTGTAAAGCTGAAAGTCGTGGATATTCTTAGCAACAAAATAACTTATTTGTTTCGTCCGCCCTCCATTACACGTAAGAACACGTGTGCTGGTAACGTCGTACATACCTACGAACACACATTTTGAACGACGATCCATAAAACCCTAACATTTTAGGATTCCGTAGCCAAGTAGCAAAAAACGGAACCCTGATAGATTCGTCATGTCTATCCGTCTGTATGTCACAGCCACTTTTTAAAAAGTATAAGGGCTATCCAGTTTAAACTTGGTAAGTAGATGTATTATGTGGACCACATTATGATAGTCACATTACAATTGAAACTCAAAAATATTTTTCACCAAACCCATATGTGTATCTATGGATAGGTCTTTAAAAATTATGTTGAGGTTAGGTACTAATATATTTTTATCTAAACTGAACAGTTTGCGCGAGAGACACTTCCAAAGTGGTAACATGACCCCCCCCCCCCCCCCGTAATTTCTAAAATAAAAGAATGATAAAACTTAAAAAAATATGATGTACAAACTTCCAGCGGAAATTGGTGTGAACGAGATCAAGTAGGTAAAACGTTTTTTTTTTAATACGTCATAAATAGTAAACCGGAATTTACCTTTCAAAGTTATAACCAACTTAATTATGTTACTTGCTGCTACGGAACCCTTTATCGGCCAGTCCAACTCGCACTTGCCCGCCTTTTATCAAAGCGCTCAATATTCCATCCACGTGAATACTTTACTAACTCTTTTTTGTCGTACAATTGACTGGCCTAACAAAAGGTTTGGCATAACGAACTCTAACGAGTTGGCGTAGTCGCGACGGTTAATCTCTGCGAATTTTAACTTATGTTTGTACCTATAGACGTCGCTTTGTATGTATGAGAGCAAGTCTGAGCGCAGCTTAATGTAAAAAAAAATATTGTATCATTGAAAATTTAAATCATTAGTAGTAGTTTTATGAAAAGACGTGTAAAAGTGTTAATATAACCTACTTCCATAAATAAAAATCATTTCATTTCATTTCATCATAGTCGTCATGTTTAGTTAGATCATGTTTCTGTGTCTTTAGCATCGTTATGCAGTACAATTAACTTATCCTAAACTGTCAAATTACTTTAAAATGTATATGTATAATGATTTGAAACTATCACAGAGGCAGAAAGTTCTACTTGAATTGGGAAAATTTAACAAATAAGGGTAGTTTGTTGGGCTGGCGTTTCTAAAAAAATAAAGTTACGTAAGTCTGTCTGTACGCGCAGTAACTCGTCCCCCTCGCTTACGTAGTACCTCAGAGAGTTGACAGAATAGTTTTTGTTCCTTAGATTGTGCATGCGGAGTCTAGTAATATATCGTCGTTGATCTAATGTTTAGGTCAATATCTCGTGCAAAGCCGGGGCAGGCCGCAATCTATTAATATCATTATTCCATTAAAAAAGTAGTAGTGTAATTACTTTATCATTTCTCATACTCGGAAAGTAGTGTTTGTTTGATCAGAGCAGCGGGTCGAAAACGATGCTTCCCTCCCTTGGGCGGGAAAGACTCATAGTAATTGCTTGCCTCCCTAGCGCGGGAATGAATTTTAAAAATAGAACTAATATTGGTTATTTAGTCGGCTATAATTTTCTATATTAATAATTTCGTGCAGGTCTACGGTAGACTCGATCGAAAGCTAACCAGAATAATAAAACATTAAAAAATAAAGATTTCGAGTCGACAACATATTATATCCGCAAAATTCGGGTTGAGGAGTATTTTGTAAAATTGTAATGGTTTTCTTACAAGACAGATCGCAGCCGCCATTTTTGACATCGGTTATCATGTTGAGAAGTTTTTATTTTTTTTCTTTATTTTCGGCCAGTGTCATGTGGTGTATTATGTAGTTACTAAACCTCCTTAGAAAAACCTATTAACTTATGAGTTACCGTGACACCTACATTGACAGTGGTATTCAAGAACGCTACTTAGATAAGTATGGCAGCAACACTTTGCTAAGTAAGGCATTTCTCACTGCGTTCGTCAATGCAGGCCATTCATTTCATAAACAATACTTAGTGAACTCTTTGCTATGCGGACACTTAGCATTGAATGGGGCGCTGTGATTGGTTAACGTTGTGATGCGACTTCACTCGGGTTGACTGGCTGACAGATATACGTCAATCAAAACCACTGGTATATTTACAAGTTTTGTAATATATATGAAACTTTTCAATATGAATACTAGTCTTTTTAATTCATCAGCACTGTAATAATTGAAAGGATTTTGAAAGACACTTATCACTTTTCTTGTGCTGATTGTTCTTTGTGTATTTATCCTCTCAAGAATATAATTATATTATATTATTATATTATTATTATATTATATTATTTTTGTACCTAAAGCAGTATGGTGTGTATCCAGGGTATCCACTTCTGTATCCTACACTCTTTGTGCTGGGCATGGTAGGATATAATAAACTGGAAGTAAGAAGGGAAGTAGCTGTCGCCACTTATTTATTTAAAATTTTGCGTGGTAACATACACAATCCGGGTGTTTTAAGCACGTTGAGGTTGTGTGTACCAGATGGGTACATGGGACGGCGGAGGCGGCCGCCGCTGCTGTGGGAGCCGCCCGCTCGCACCAACCTGCTGCAGCACGCGCCGCTGACGCGAGCGCTGCGCACACTCAATATGGTGTCACAACGGATTGACTGTTTCGATTGTACTTTGAGGGAGTTCACACGGGCCGCATTTTGTTTTGTAGCTTCATGTTAAAAATAATAATAATTTAATGATGTACCTAGTCCTATATTTATAACTATAACTACACTATTGTATTAGGTTAAGCCTGTGATGATAGCTGTAAGTGTGTTTAAATAAATAAATAAATAAATAATAATAAATAAATTATCAAAATCATCTTCGCTGCTGAAATCCATCGCAATTAAACAAAAAAATCGTATCACAATTCACAAATCACTACAAACATAACCAAATACCCGATGTTGACCCGATGCCAGTTTGACATTTTTGTTAACTGTCGCACTATGCGTTGCGTAAAGTAGCTAGCGAGCTACTTTAGCTGTGCGTTCATTATAGTAAGCGCATAGTGTCGTTCGTCCCTCAAGTGTCGTTTATGAATAGGGTTTTGTGACCCTGTGCGTCCGCGCGCCCTGTGAGACCTCATAGTAATGTTTATGAATACCAGTGTTAGTAGCTAGATGTGTATTATGTATGACACACGTTTCACCCGAGCGAAGCCGGGTTTTCATCTCGTTTTTACATAATTAAGAAAACAATCGATTAAAAAAAAAAATGCTGCGGTCTTGTGAGTGTATACGGCCAATGTGAATAAAAAAAAATAGATACCTATTAAAGTGGGATGGCCCGCGGCGGTAACGCGGGCGGTGTGTTCCATATTTGAAATTTAAATTAAAAAAGACTATTTTTTACTTTCCTTATATTTGAAATGAAAAGTAGAGTGTTTAACAAGGGTGAAAGTCATCAATTCCCACTCGTACTATAGCCGCCCTCGCTTCGCTCGTGCGTCTAAATACCTCGTATGGGAATTGATTTCTTTCCACCCTTGTATAACAATCTACTATTCCATGTAATCTAAGTTACGGCAAATAATACGGTGAGTGGCCAACTAATGATTCAGTCATTTCTTTATATTTTTTCATGAGTGTAGCAGAAAACTTTACGTTACTTTTTTATCTTAACGTTACGTTTACTTTTCATCCATTTTCATAATGGACCAATTGCGTACCAAACAAAACAAAAACCAAGGTTTTTGGATACTCTGTGATACAACTCATTTATTTGTAACATCCAACCGCTAACCGTAGTGAACGTTTGTGTAACAATCAATTAATTATTTTTTTGGTTACGAGCAACGTGATACACGACCACAAAAACAATTGCTCAATTTAAATATCAACAAAACTAAATTGATAAAACACCGGTCGAATGTAAATTGTGTGTGCAAAATTAAACAATACAAAAAAAAACGAAAATGCCCAGATGTCCCACAGAAACTCATTCCAGGATAATAGTAGATTACGCACCAAGGGAGTAAAGCATTGCCTTACGTCACGGGCGTATTGAATCCCGAAACGACACTAAGGATTCTGAGGTGAACCTCCGTAGCGCAGCGAGGAGGTTCAAGTGTTCATTCCCGAGTGAAACGAGGGAATTAAGTTAAGAATCCTTAGTGTAGCGAGGGATTCAAGTCAGCCCAAGACAAGGCAGCTTTACTCTCGAGGAGCGTACTCTGCTTTTCACACCTACTGCGAGGAACAAATTCGATTTTTGAAATTTGATGTGGTACGACAACCTTCGAACGTGAAGTTGGCACCCCTGTAAGCGATCAGCTGTTGCTGCCAGCGGCCGCCATTACTGATACGACTCCTTGGTGAAAGTTTTCATACGGTTTTCTTTGAGGTTCCAAATTCAAATCACATTATTCCCACGGGAATAATGAAATTCAGTACATATATTATTCCCGGCTCGAGCGAGGGGGAATAATGTCATGCTTTACAGTAGGTTTGCCTGACGTATAATATGACATTTACGAGCAAGTAGTGTGAAAAAGTACTTTATGTGTTAATCCATGTTATTAACTATGTATGTAGTGTACTCATACAAATCCTTAACATACCGTAACTTTAACTGTAACTTGGACTTTAATTTGAAAGAAAAAAATATTCCTAGTTCGTACACTAGAGGCGCTTTTTCAATTGTCATTACAGAAACGCAGTAAATATTTCAAGTACCCTATCCGAAATTTCGGTTTCGGTTTTGACCGGTTTCGGCAAAAAAATTTAGCTTCGGCCTTAGTTTCGGTTTCGGCCAAAATGTAGCCGAAACTTTCGACCCAAAAAATCAGATTCGGTCGGACACTTCTATAAATAAAATATAGAAAATTACAGAAATGGTTCAGTAGTTATTGTGTGATTTTTTCATACAAAAGAATATTCATCTTCACAAACTGTCGTATCTATACATATAATAAAATAGTAGGAAAGTCAAAACTGTACATTGAATATTTTTTTAAAAGAATACTTGGGGTGTGATCTACAATCGATACCGAACCCAAAAATATAGTTTTTAGAATTTTTGTCTGTTTGTCTGTCTGTTTGTCTGTATGTATGTCCGGGATAAACTCAAAAAGTACTGGACGGATTTGAATGATTATTTTTTTGTTGTATAGGTATTAAGTCTGGCCAACACATAGGCTATAATTTATTTTGAAAACATGAACACCTGGCGCACAATCGCAACAGACCAGCTAAACTATAAGAGATACAAAAATTGTGCCATAGCAAAAATTGATCCACGTGATGAGCATTTTCTGCTGAGAGAATAAATTTGAAGATCTGGAACACCTGATGTGGAACTCCAAGAGCCCAGCTACACTATAACAAATACAGGAATGACGTCTTAGCAAAGTTGTCCGGCCTGATGAGCACTCTCTGTTGACATATAAAAATTTAAGATCTGGGACACCTGATGTGGACCACCAAAAGCCCAGCTAAACTATAACATATATAGAATCGACGTCTTAGAAAGAGTTGTTCAGCCTGATGAGCATTCTCTGTTGACGTGTAAAAATTGGAGATCTGGAACAACTAATGTAGAACAACAAAAGGCCAACTAAACTTTAACATATACAGAGTGTTTCTTTTAAATTGGCCAAAAGGGAGAAATCTGCATCTATAAGAGATACGGGAAAACTTTCTTAGCAACCTTGAGCTCTTTTTTGATACTGACAATTTTGGCGCTTTTATTTTTTTAGTCAAGTGTGAGCTGTCTACAAAAATGAGTGAAATTAATCAAATTTTTTAATGCCGTTCGACTCTGTTTCATGTAAGGATCATTTCATTGTATCGGAAGAAAAACATCGGGACGGCGGAAGTTGGTCAAAACTTTCATGTAAGGATGAGATAATTGTACCGGCAGAAAAATATCTGGATAGTAGAAGTTGGTCAAAAGTAGAGTTTTTTTTTTATGGGACAAACCCACCACACTATTCCCAAACCACTGCAACTCCTGAGAGCCAGCATCAACAGTGGCAACCACCAGAAAAGCGCCGAGACAATGAAGCTCGACGTGTCCCGGAGAATGAATTTACCTGTCTGTCCTGTCTGCAACGAAATTAATCAGAAAATGATAGTAGAGGAGTAGGAAAAATATGTTTCCACTTCCCTCCGTGCAAGCAGGAGACAGAACGAAACAAAGCCAATAGGCACAAAGGGATATAACAACTGGGAGAAGCCCTGTAGCCTAGCACCACGGGTAAAAATGACTACTACATAATATTAATGGGTCCTAAATTGTGAGCTGATTAGATAGATATTTGATTCCAATTATAGGTATGGCAGAAACGCTTGAACGCACGGTAGTTTGTTCGAGTTTCCACAAGGTCCGAATAATAAATGACTCCGGATGTAGTCTGAACAGTATCCAACATAATATTGCGTTCATTCTGCCAAAAAATACACTCCCAAAGAATATGATGTGCTGATTGTTCATATTCACAGTCAGGTGTCGAATATTGACAAAAAGGCGAGGGAAAAAGCTTAAAGGAAAACAATTTACTTTTAAAGTTACCATGTCCCGTAAAAGTAGAGTAATGTTTCTTCCAACAGCATCAAGTCGTATTAATAGTGTCAGTATTTCATAAGATTTGACCAACTTCCGTTGCCCGGACATTTTCCTTCCCATACAATGAAATAGTCCTTAATAGACACTTAATAAAATGACATCATAAAACAATTGGTGATTTTTTCGTTCATACAATTTGTATGAAAACATATTTTGCTAAATTTTACCAACTTCCGCCGTCCCAATTTTTTTCTTCCGATACAATGAAATGATCCTTACATAAAAGAGAGTCGAACGGCATTAAAAAACAATTTGCTCAATTTCACTCATTTTTGAGGACAGCTCACAATTGACAGTATTAAAAAAAGCTAAAGGTTCCACGTATCTCTTATGGATGCAGATTTCTCCCTTTTGGCCAATTTAAAAGAAATACCAACGTCATTCCTATACAGATAGGAATGACGTCTTAGAAAGAGTTGTTCAGCCTGATGAGCACTCTCTGTTGACGTATAAAAAATGAAGATCTCGAACACCTAATGTAGAACTTTAAGAGCCCAGCTGCTCTATAGCAATAACGTCTTAGAAAGAGTTCTTTAGCCTGATGAGGATTATCTATTAATGTATAAAATTTTAAGATCTGGAATACCTGATGTGGAAATCAAAGCTATCACTAATTTCACTGTATAATTATAAAATAACATAAGCTGGGATTACCTTCACGCAGTGAAGGCGGTCGCAGTTTAGGACTGATTTTCGATGACGATGAATATATTAATAAAATTTTTATTCTACTGGCCAAACTCCATCCCATTAATTATTAACTCGGGCTCTTGGAGTTGGGTATCAGACTTTGCAGATCTTCGATTTTTCCGACCCCATTGTCGCTGGCATAAGCAACAAGATCCGCGTACGAAGTCGCGGGCAGAAGCTAGTTTATAATAATTTAGTACCTAGAAATTAAAATATTCTTTAGAAATACGTTACAAAAAAGGGTCTGAAACCTTTCAGTTGACGTCTAGACCAGTGGTTCTTAACCGGTGGTCCGCGGACCACTAGTGGTCCCTGGAGGCATTTCAAGTGGTCCGCGAAGCCATCCTGATAATACCTATGTGGCGTGACGCGAACAACAATCGAAATCGGTTGGATGCCACTGCCGACATGCGTTTAGCTTTGAGTAGCACTGAATACAGAAGTTAGTAAAGAGTATGCAGTCACAAAAATCACATTAAATTAAAATCTGTAACTTTTACTTTTTTGCTAAACAATAAATAAATGAGTGCTTATTATAAAATTGTGCTTGTTTTCTTTATCAAACAATCCTTGATTTATAAAAACCAACTGGGTGGTCCCCGGCAAGACAAACATTTGGTAAAATGGTCCCTCGTGACTAAAAGGTTAAGAACCACTGGTCTAGACCGTACATCAAGACCAAATACCTACAAACATCATTCATTCAGTTACTAGGCAAACATAACTCACAAGATATTCGCATCAGCGGTTTTCGTTCGCAGAATTTCATTCTCTCTTCAATAAACACATTCAGCCTAATTCAGGTGTTTCAGCACGCATGGCTACTGAAAATGTAAAGCTTATTTATTTTGTATTTACTGATGCTTGTATACTTTATTTTACTTTTTCAGACTTTTTTTTTTGTACGAAATGTTTAGGAGTTCGAGCAGAGTTTGTCGTTGAGTATTAGGGCAACACGTGGCAGAGAAGTTTTATTTGTACAGATGATAGTCAGTCAACCTACTGGAATCTGTCACATTTTCCCACGAATGCGAACCTTTTTTGTTTTGTGAAAAAGTAGTTTTTTTTTTTTAAAGAAATGAGATTATGTTGTGGTAGCTGCATGTGCTGGCATCTTTTAGTCACATTCAATAGTAATAAATTATCGCATATAAATGTTAATATAACACTAAAAGTTTTAAACTAATGTTAAACTGAGCAATGAAAATCAAGCTTCACGCTTTCTATATTTTTATTCACTGAGATGTTTCATAGTATAAACAAAAAACGCCAATAGTTAAGCAGCTACCCTAGCGTAGGGCCGCGGGACTGTCTAAACAGGTGACCCTGGAACGAAAAGGGCTATTGACGGAATACCGACAGTCACTCCCGCTCCACTCTGGGCAGGAGGACTCATCTAATGATTTACCAGGATACAAAATTAAACCCCAAGATATATGCATATGAGGCAAAAAAATGTTTAAATGATTAGTTTATGTGAAAAGTAATGCTAATCTACGATCCTAGGGTCACTCGTAAAATCGCCGTCAATGACCACTTAAAATTAATCGCAATACCCCTCATTAAATCGCAATCAATCAACACAGATCGTTTTCAACCAAACCAGAATCCGAAAAAAAACTACAGCCTGTCTAAATTACCCCGAGTAACTGATACCCCACAAAATTGTACTGGCAGCAAATTGTTCGGCACCCCGATATAGCGGGAAAAATAAAACAGAATAGAACGTTTTTGTTTTACATCGTTATGCCGAGAATTTTCCACAAACATTCTCATGTTGCTTACACCCTGGTACTTCAGCTAAAGCGATATTGCAATTTGATACTCTGAAACCTTGATTTTGATATTGGAATGATTGAAAAGATTATTATTAAGTTGTTTTTCTTGAATTATTAATGGAGTAATTCGAAAGTATGTTATCATTTGTGACGGTATAATTTTGGTCGCGAGACTGTCGTATCATGTAACCCCCCGGAATGTAAATGGCTATTGAAGGACACCACGGATTTTAGAAAATTTGATAAAAACGCTATGCAATAGCTTAACTGCGGCAGTCCCCGAGTGCCACAGTTTTTTTTCTTTTATTTATGGAGAAATTCAGAAAAAGAATAAAAAAACACTACTACTAAAACAGAACGGTTTTCACCCGGATAGGATGTTTAAAAAATTTAGATACCTAATCAAATTTTCTCTTTCCCAAGAAAATTAGTTTCCAATTCTTTACAAGACATATTACTAGTAACATGACTATCTGCTACGCCGTAGCTGCGTAGCTGTGACGTCATATTCTTTCGCTACGTGACTACGCCGTAGCAACCACAGTGCAGTACCCTTAGCACGAGTTTTCAGTAAATGAGATGTAAAGTAAACTGGAACGTTGACACTTTCAAATTGACTATTTTCAAGGAAAAAATGGAACAGCGCCTCTGGTGTGCGAAGAAGGAACTAATTCTTTCCTAGAAAATTGACAATTTGAAAGTGTTAAAGTTCCAGTTTACTTTCTCTCTCGTCTCATTTACTGAAAACTCGTGCTAAGGGTACAGTTCTTTTAAGATTTCAAACCTGCTCAGATTCAAATAAAATATTTTTCGTCTAGATTCTCACAGACAGTGGGTAGAACAACGAGTTGCCTTATCCCGTGTAAATGTATAGGTCCCGGGGAAGCAATAAATTCAACTTTTTACGTGAGTGTATTCGCTTGAAAAATCTAGTTTATTGTAATTTTTTCACGTGGATGTAGTATTTTTCATTGTTGTGATTACGAAAGGATTTTTTGTGGTAGAACTGGCGAGGTAATGTTTAATGAAAACCCTTTAATAGTATTAAGCGATAAATGAGATAGAATTGGCAATGTAATGTTATCTTAATCTACATTTAAGTACATTGTTGTGTAGCAAAACACCAGTTTCAATACTTAACAATTATTTATTTGACAGTATAACTTCAGTCACAATACTATAAGATAAATATTTTTGCAATAGTAATTTACATTCGTCATATTTTTTCGTGACCAGACTATTCCGCGTCAACAAAAGAATGTCGTCCATAGACAAAATCATTGAGAATTTATTACAAGCCGTGAAAATCTATTATCTATTATATAAAAATTAATTGCTGTTCGTTAGTCTCGCTAAAACTCGAGAATGGTATTGGTGGAAGACCAGGGAAGGTTTAAAGGTGAGAAAAAGAGGCGGTACGAAGTTTGGCGGGTCAGCAAGTTCAAAATTAAAGTTATACATTTGTTTTGATTAAATATTAGATATTGAGCAATAAAATCATTAACCTTACAGTACTTATAGTGTGAGATGCTAAAATGATATGCTTTTAAAATATTTACCTTCTATAAAGTCACTAGCATTTAATCTTATATCCCCAAGTAAAAAATAATGAATTCTTTTAGTAAAAGCCACACAAAAAGATAAATCGTGCAACAAACTCGTCTTTTAAGACTGCAACGTCTTAGCTTTTCAACTGAGGAAGTTTCTAGAAAACCATTAATAAAATGAAGTAGTTTACACTATGATTTGCAGTTTTAAGACAATTTTACACTATATTGAAATGTTTGTGTTCTACCAGAACAGACATGTCCGGTTTATTGACATTTTAAACGTCGTTTTAGTCGTCTAAAGTTGAAAGTTTTGTTCAAACTACATATTTGTTTGTATGATTTGACTGTGTGCATTGGCACTTATATCATTGGACATTGGATAGCTTACAAGTTATTTGGAACTTTAGCAAGTGGTAATTATGTTCATAATCTTTAGTATTTCATGGAAATGATCTCCTACTTGATATGGAGTGAAGGGCATTTAATTCATCAATTTATTCTTTACATGATGACAGTATGGGGAGGAGATATCATTTGATGATTTTACCGGGATATAAAAAAATACATATCTCTATGGAAAAATCTACACTGCTCGACCGAATCAAACCCGACACTCCATGTCTCATTAGCAGTCGCACTTATAGACCACCGAGGTAGCGATCTATTATATTAGTATACAATTGTGACTGAAATTTCGTAGCTTGGCTTAGTAGCTAATTTTTAAATATATATGTATAAATGTATACGTCTTCTAACGTAATATAGCGACCTCCTGATTTTATTAATACCAATATTTTTTTGGGTTGTTGTAAGTTCGCCACAAAAATTATTCCCCACGAAAAAAAATTTGATCCTGTTCTCCTAGTACTTTCTGTTTAGGTTCCAAATTGTTTCCTCGTTTTCGGTAGTTTTATGCTGGATTTTATTTTTTAATTATTCTACTATTCGTGCGGTAAAAGAAATGGGGTGCATTTACAATAATCAAATAACACTTTTGTACAACAACCAATTTTTCGTGTCTATGTTAAACAAATAAATAAATGATTTTAGCGAAGCGAGACTACAAAGAATATTGTAGTTTATACCTACGATTTGGACAAACCCACCACACTGTTCCCAAACCACTGCAACTCCTGAGAGCCAGAATCAACAGTGGCAACCACCAGAAAAGCGCCGAGACAATGAAGCTCGACGTGTCCCGGAGAATGAATTTACCTGTCTTGGGTCCTGCAACGAAATTAATCAGAAAAGAATAGTGGAGGAGTAGGAAAAAAATATGTTTCCACTTCCCTCCATGCAAGCAGGAGACAGAACAAAACAAGGCCAATAGGCACAAAGGGATATTACAACTGGGAGAAGCCCAGTTGCCTAGCACCACGGGTAAAATGACTAATAATATTAATGGGACCTAAATTGTGAGCTGCTATATTTGATTCCAATAATAGGTATGGCAGAAACGCTTGAACGCACGGTAGTTTGTTCGAGTTTCCACAAGGTCCGAATAATAAATGACTCCGGATGTAGTCTGAACAGTATCCAACATAATATTGCGTTCGTTCTGCCAAAGAATACACTCCCAAAGAATATGATGTGCTGATTGTTCATATTCACAGTCAGGGGTCGAACATTGACAAAAAGGCGAGGGAACTAGCTTAAAGGAAAACAATTTACTTTTAAAGTTACCATGTCCCGTGAGAAATTGGGCAACACAGTGATCCACCTCCAACCACGTCCTAGCCAGCCGCTCACGAACGGATGGAAAGAACTGGTGGAGGTGCCGCCCCTTGATAGAATTATCCCACCTACTTTGCCATTCGGATAAAAGATCCTCCCAGACGTCGCTCTGAGGTTTGAACAATCTAGATATCTTATCACGGTCACGTTGCGGTAGAAAATCAGCGTCAGTGGTCTCCCGTGCGGAAAAGTACATTGCAGCACGTCGCTGCACTTCAAGATCGACTGGAAGTACACCAGCAAGCACCGGCAAAGCTTCAGTACTGACGGTCCTATACGCTTTACTTAAGAATAACAAAGCCAAGCGCTGACTTTGGAGCAATTTACGTCGTGCCGCCCCTATGGTGGCCCTATCGGCCCAAACAGGTGCTCCGTAGCACATACAGCCCAAGTAAGTAGCCCCATAAATAGTTTTTAAGGTTAGAAATGACAGACCCCAAGTAGATTTTGATATTCTAGTTAGGGCATAAAAGTTATTTTTAGCTTTTTCACCAACTGTTTTAATATGTTCTATGAATGTGAAATTTCTCTCTAAGACTAAACCAAGATAGCACACCGATTGTTTTCTCTTAACGGGAACATTATTGAATTTAATACTAGGCAACGATTTAAGCTCACCTTTTAAAAGTAGTTGATAGGTTTTTTGTGGTGCAAAGGTCAGACGGTTTCGATCACCCCACTGAGATATTAATCGTAGGCAAGTGTCAGCCAAATTCTCGAGTCCAGCACGAGTATTCGACTGAATGAGCAGAAGGCCATCGTCCGCATAACCAGTTAAAGAACAACCACTTGGAAGTGGAATAGCGAGGAAATCATCGAAGCCTAGATTCCATAAATAAGGACCGATAACCGAACCTTGAGGACAGCCCATGGTAAGAGGTTTCGATACGGAATGATGTCCGAGTTTAAGTTTCGCGGATCCATTAGAAAAGTACGAGCAAAGAAGATTAAAGATATTATTATAGCAACCACGAGCTTTTATTTTAAGTAGTAGCATTGGCCACCATGCGTTATCAAAAGCCCCGGAAATATCTAGAAAGATTCCAAGTACATACTTGTGCTTGGAGCTATTAACCATTTTCCTAACAGAAAGTGCCGCGTCAACGGTTGATTTCCCGATAGTAAAACCGAATTGATTTTTATGGAATTTGGGACCGTCCGGTAACAATCGTGGGACGATAAGACGCTCCAGGAGCTTTCCCAAAGATGGTAATAATGTTACGGGCCGGTAAGACTTAGGGTCATCTGGTGGCTTGTCGCCGCTTTTAGGTATTATTCGTATAAAGCCAAGTCTCCATATGCGAGGAAAAACGCCTTCAGCAATACACCGGTTGTAAACAGTTAATAACGCGTCGCCCGCTGTTTTACACGCTTCCTTTATCATACGATTAGATATTTTATCTTCACCTGATGATTTGTTAAGGGGCAGTCTCTTAACAACATTAATGAATTCGTCAGTGGATGGTAGGTCTGACGCTGGTGATTCAGGCGCGACTGTTGCCCATGCTCTAATCTGCTGGTGGTAGTCATTATCATTAACGGGTGAATCATCAGGGATAAGAGTATTTAATAAAACTTCCGTCGTTTCTTCAATACCGGAGGTGTGTTTATTATTTACTTTAATATTCTGAACGTACGCGAGGTCGACCGATCGATTGGCTTTAAACTCATGATATAAAGGAGACCACGGACCTTCCTTTTCTAATTTATCAACTACTTTCCGCAACAAATTACCCTTAGATTTTTCAACCGATGCTCTGTAACGGGACCTGGCAACTCTAAATGTATTTAAGGCTGAGGTTAGTGAGTCTCCGGTGACTTGACGTTTTTTAAGCTTGTTAAGATGTTTACGGGCTCGACGATAGATTTAGATACCTACGATTATTATATGAAGACATTTTCTATAAGTCATTGAGAAAACTCTCGATTAGTATATACATCAAAGAACTCATTGTCACGACCCACTTTAAATCTACAAAGAAATCAAGATGGCGACCGATGTAGGAAGGTTTCTCGCGTGGGAAGGACTTAGTACAGTCCTTTAGAAATATTTATTTTACTTTGTTATTTTCGAACTTCGAAAATACCGATACTTGATAATTTTTTCTTAGATATTTATTTTGTTTTTGATAAGCTATTAATAACAACATTTGCTTTGTTTTCTTTAAAATTATCTGGAGAAGAATACTTGTTTTTCTTATTTCTAAGAAGTCAAGTTTCTCGCACATAAATATTTTTTTTGTTTAGGTTTCTACTACTACATATAAAAAAAAATAAGCATAATAAGTGTTAATTTTTGTTTTCTTGCTGAATGTAATAGCTTTCGGTACAATAAATAAGTATAAGCTTCTGCATTTTATATAAGTTTCAACTGTGCCATATTTTAGTAATTTTCGTAAGCAATGTACCTCTTGTACATAGTTTTTGCTTTACGTATTAATATGTATAGTATTTTTATTTGAACCTAAAAGAAAACTCAAAAGAACTAAGTAACATTTTATTTCAAGTATTTTCACTTAAAAGTTCGTTTTAAAGACGTTCTAAATGCAATCACACTTCAGAAGTGACGGTTCAGGTCGTGAGACTCAACGCCGTTTTACTTCAGAGAAAGATAAACAAACAAATTTCTTGCACCGCTTTTTGTTTTAACTTATCTGTCCATTTCACTAGCTACAATACGAGAAATGAAATTAATATTATTTAGACTGCCCATTCCTATTTTTTGTCATCATTAATCACAAATCAATTTTAGGGTAGGTTACCCTAAAGTTTCAGGCAGGTACCTAAATAATAAATTATTATTAGTTTTTAAACTCATAAGGTCACTAAGATAAGTACTAACACTGGAACTTAAACTTCATGCATGATCATCAGAAACTCAAAAAAAATATGATTAACATCCCATTTTCAGTTTGGTATATATTTTATCAGCTCGAATGATAGTCAAATCAAAATCAAATATTTTTATTCATTTAAGATAAAAAAAATATCAATATAAAACTCTGAATTAATGACAGTACTACAAAATTCAATGCCTGTACTAGGTTAAACCTTATCACAGAAACTAAAACTGCAACCCAGAACAAGTTTTAAACAATTCCAAAATGAAAAGAACCGTTTTTCCCTTCCTCTAAATATAAAGAACATTGGAAAAGAACATGTCTTGTGTAAAGCCTTAGATAAAGAGCGATGGCAAGTTGCCAACCCTTCTCTAAAGTTCTCAAAGATAACGATAATACAACTCTGAACAAACACTATCGCTGACGCGGATACGAAGATATTTTCTATATTTTTTATAGGCCCTTTATTATTTTTACTACAGCAACATCTACAGTTTCCGTCCAGCTTTACTAAAGCTGGACGGAAACTGTAGATGTTTTATTTATGGATAAGATAGAAAAAACACTTAGCAGAAAGGACAGAATGGATAGATCATATCAGAGAGGTCTTTTGATCTAGGTTCCATTAGACGCGGGCATGCGGGCGGCGAGTAAAGGGCAACTCGCCGCCCGACCATGGACCATGCCCGGGTCGACGGCGCGTCATGTTCCACGCGCGCCTCAAAGAGCGTCAGCATAATGACAAGGCCCCCTCTCAGAGGGCTAAAGCCTGCCGGGGTCGCGGGTCTTATACCATCACCGTGACCCCGGAACATAAAGGGCTATTGAAGGACACCGTGGATTTTAGTCAGTACAAGTCTGACAGTACCTCTCGCCCTGCCCGGGGTGGGAGGTCTCATTTGATGATTTTACAACGTAAAAAAAATAAAAAAAAGTTTCCATTAGACAAATAAAATTCAAGTTTTTTCAATTCAAGACTGTTATTGAAATGACGTGGCCCCTTAGAGGGTCAAAGCCTGCCGGGGTCGCGGGTCTGACGAGCAATTGTGGCCCCGGAACGTAAAGGGCTATTGAAGGACACCGTGGACTTCGGTATGTAGAATCTCAGACAGACAGACAGTCCCGTCATGCCCCGGGTGTCCTCCCACCCGGGGCATGACGGGACTGTCTGTCTGTCATTTGTTGTCTCATTCGAAGATTTTACAACGTAAATAAAAGGCTATTGAAGCAAGCTATGCTGGATTGCGTCCATAAAAACGACACGGTTGGTGCAGTGGCTGATCGATGGACTGCTACGCTGCGTGTCTAAGTTTCGATTTCCACAGTGTCGGATCTACATAAAAGTACATAGTTGATCCAAGTCTGGGTGTTTTTGTATGCGAGTCTAAATGTTTACAACTTGTTTTTAAGTTTGCCGTATATGATTACTTCCCAGAATTTGATCCTTATTAGCAACACTATTGAATAGTGTAATAATACAGGGTGTGATTTTTTTTCAAATTCTGCGGGTTCGATTCCTGGCCAGGGTTATTTTTTTTTTCTAAAATCCAATTATGCAGTTTTATTTTTCGTCAAAATCGGCCTCGAGACTCCTTTCAACGTTTTCGATATTCCTCATAGTTTCGAAAATAGCCATCCACGCCCAGTTGAAAAATTCACCCTGTATAAATATCATTGTCCTTGTCATTTCTATTTCAATGAAAAGAGATGGCAAGTGACTAAGATATGTAACGTCTATTCAATGTTTATAAGTAAGGGGGTATATGATTAACTTGACATACACTACACCACAGATAATATAACTACACACTCGAAGGTACAATTGTTTCTTGTTTACGTTATGCGCTTGGAGCGCCACTCCTATCAAAACTCGCAGTGATTGAAATAAATAAAATAAACTATGTATAATCGTTTGATTTAATTCCCCTCTAAATTAAACAACATTTAAATTGCCTAATAAAAAAAAAACATTTTTAAATACAATCTTAAATCTTACATTATTTATTTTTATTCTGTCATTATTTTAGATTCAGTTGCAAATAGTGAGCGCTCCATCTCGAAACAGCGGAAGAGAGGCTTCTGAATAAAACATACACTCAGTGAACGAAGGCGAAACAAACAAAATAACGAGCATATACTGTTACTGGATGGGATATAACATATTATATTGACATAAAATAATGTATTTTAGTAGCTGGCCTACTGGTCCACTCACTTCCACATAGAGGAGATCCGTATCTCGCAATTATATCATGGTTAAATCAACAAATGAGTCCTCCCATCTTTGTCTGGATTCCCATCCAGGGCAGGATGGAAGGGGAATGTTAGACTTGTACTAACTAGAGAAGCCTGAATTAGTTTACAATCACTGAATTTTCCTATAACATTTTCCTTTCAGGCGTTCAACCCTAGAACTAAATTAACCAACCTCATTTTATAGCCCTATTTCCTTGGCAGTTTAGTTTATTAAGTTCCGTAGAACATACCCAATAACTTTCGACGTCTTACCGACAACATACCACAAAGACCTTACATCACAATTTGACCTCCTTACCTTACCTACATTCCTGGTACATCTACCGTTTCCATTACTCCTAAATCTTGACAAAATAAAGTGCAAACGGCCCGCCGACAGAACAAATTGTAGGCGCGAAAAATTCCATCCTCACTTGAGTTTCCCCGTGTTTAAATAAAAACACCATTATTTTTTATTACAACGTCGGTTTCGAGGGCAATTTTCACATTTTACAGAATACAGCACGAATTGTTTACGGTTATTAAACGCAATGGAAAGTGAGAAGATTATGTTTCTTTGAAAAAAGTTTGGTTTAAGGATTCCTTATTTAATTTTAGCTGTAGTAAAAGTTTATTTCAAAATTCAGTTAATTTTATTGATACTCAAATTGTTTGAAGTACATCAGTATATAAAAAAAGAAGTTAAACCAACAAAATTCATTTACTTAGTTGATTTTACAGTACGAATTTTAACAGAAATGAGGAGACGAGCGAAACTGAGAGCAAAGACTAGTATTGCAATAAATCCAATCAACAACAGAAAGACTTCTGTTTATTCATTTATTAATAGCCAAACATATGTAAATAAGACTATAATGTCTTAAAAGAGTAGTCTTACAAAACAATATTAAACCAAAATGTACCAGGACAAGAGCGCTACAGAAGAGATATTACATTAATGAACTAAAACAATTACATGGAACAGCCCGGTGGGTGAATTAACTAAACAATGCTAATTAGGAAACGAGTTGCGGAGTTTTGAATGCACAAATTAATTTAAAGAGAACTCGAGTTATTAAAATAAACCCTTCTAAATGACTGTGGAATTGAAAGTTGCGATATTAATAGATGTTAATTGCGTTCTTGAATTTAAGAGTTGAAAGACTGCTTGTTACGACTATTAATTTATTTGCGTCTGTATTTTTATCTAAACGAGAAAACCTCTCGAAATATTGTTGCTGTTTTTTTATATTACACAAAAACAGTAATAATAAAACTGCTGGCCAAATGGCTTGAAATTGGAGCCCTGAGACAGTGAGACGGAGTCGCGACAGGCCGCAAAGGAGATGGCGGGATGAACTGGATAGGTTCTGTCCGAATTCGAAGGAGATCATACGAGCTCGCGAGGCTCTATCGAGCAGGCTATTAAAAAAATGAATTTTGAACGCGTCTCACGGCAGATTATAAATTTACGGTTGTTTCCCGGATGGAGTAAATGGTATCAATATTTTCTACCACTAGAAATTAGTCAATATAAGCTCGGAGCTAGTAAGTTCGAAGTATGATACGAGTCCACAAGGGTATCTATGAAATCTAGCGTGCATTATTATAACCGTTTTTCCACCCAGAACATTCTACACAATTCAACGTTTTCTTTTTAATTTCAAAATCTTATTTGAGTGACTTTGACCTTATGGACTTGTTTCGGCCAGTGTTTACAAAAAAGGCTAGAATCTTTAAAGGTTTGTTCACACAGTACCCCAGATCTTCGGTGTACGGATCTCTCTCCGATTTTGTCGGATTTTCGTTCAATCGTACCATGAGAGTAAAAAAAATAATTGACTAAAACATGCGGCGATGCTGCGCCCATCGCGCCGCTTGTCGCCCCGCGTGCCCTTTTACGAGGCCGTATTTGTCACATAGCGTAATCAGCCAAACGTTCTACTGGGATACTTCATTTCAAATGCTCCTCTCAGTAATATGGAGTGAGCCATAATCTACCACGTATGCCCAAGGCGTACGGGTGGATATTTGTCACGCAGAACAGAGTAAATTACATAATTTGTCAAAGATGTAGATTTGGTTGGGAGTTGTAATATACATACACATTTATTTATCGAATATACCTATGCAAATTCTTTTGGGGTGCGTTTGCGATCCATCTGGAGCAACGGCACCGCAGGCTATGTCCTGTGGTAAGAGCGTCGGAAGTACTGAATTCGGAGGTCGCAAGTTTAAATCCTGCCCGCCGCGGTTTGAATTTTCTTTCCGTAGAAAATGAAATTCGCGATGCATGCGTTGATAATGCCTACATCATTTGTGAATTATTTTATTTTCTGATAATGCTGAATAGAAAAGTGTGGAGAAAAAAAAAATCGTTATTTTATATGTAAGTATACAGGTCTGCAGGTTTTATAGTACTCGAGGAAACTAAATTATAATTCAAGCACAAAAAACTTGACGTGAACTGGTAAAAATAGATTTACTAATACTTATTCAGAGGCGTTGAAGGCAGGCAGGCAAGATATAAAAAAGCAATTTTACAAAAAAAAAAAAGATACTTTAGTAGAGGTCCAAAGAAATAATTAATTTAGAAAATTATCTCATTGCACGGATTATCCTAATCCCAAGACCCATTATCCTTCGGCACGAAATGGGTATAGCGGTTAGGTTTTTCTTTTAGCATCAATTTTTCAACAATAGATAAAACTGGCTTTACAGAGAAATAAATTGCCTTTTATTGAAGAAATGGAAAAAGTATAAAGAGAATTAAGGTACTGTTGCGACGCAATCACAAATAAATGAAATGTGTAGAAAATTTGTATCAGTTAACCGATTCTAGTTTTTAAAATAACCTTTCACAGTTTCAACACATTAAATCGTTACTCGAGGAAACAGTATTAGTTGAATCATAAAGATATGCACAATATCGGAGATAATATGAATGTTAGGAGTAAAACACGGTTGTTCTAATCGCAACAATCCATTCGACAATAGGCTAATTTTCAGCTTTAATATGGCACTTATCATAAGGTATTGAAAATTAACGGACCCTTCTCTTTTGTCACAAAATATTTACAAAGATAAAACGCATGGAAACTGAAGCTTGCAACAACAACGTGCTAAAAATTAAACCGCCGAATTGTTCAACAATTTGTTAAATCCTAATTAAACAACTCGGCCTTAATGGGTTCGGTACAAGTCAAGCTAAACCGAAATTCTTCTGCCCGAACGAATTTATCTGTATCCATATTTTCAATTTTACAGGTTTGCTACAGGCTGTCTCCAACAAGGTACTCGCAGTACTTAGAAACGTAAGCACATCAAGCTATCCTAATAAAAGATTTTCGACTTTATCACAATAACAGAAGAGTCATGTTCGACTGGGAAATATGAAAGGTTGAGGTAGTTTGTACAATGTTTACAAATGAAGTGATGACGTCACTTTAAGTGTCGCTGTAAAACTGGACGACATACAAAACGGGTTGTAAAACACGATTGGTAATTTTGAATCTGCAATCGGGAATAACTTGAACGTTATCGCTGCGTTCATAGTTTTCAACAATGTCCAAAAATTTGCAACACTGTTCGGCTGATTCAAATGTTTACCCATAGATGACATCGTTAAAGTACAACTAACATATTATTACATTATTTGAATCAGACGAGATGTAACCCTTGACTAAATGATCTGGCTTACATTTTTTTTTCATCTTATCCTTAAATAACAAAAAGGTTTCAAACAACAAAAAATTGCATCTTTAAATATGTCTGTCAGTTCCTAATGTCGACCTAGGATACCTAGGAAACCCGAAGCAAGTTACGAGAAGTACAAAATACTATGTGATGTAGAAAAAACACTGTCCCTCTGATATAAACGGAAACAGTAGATACATAATGTAAGCCGACCCGACAAACCAGGCTTCCCATCGGCACATGAGACAGCAAAAACTAAAAGGGATAAAACCGCAAAAACTCCGAGGATTTCCGCAATCCGAGAGATTTCGGTCAAGGAAACGATTTTTTTGGGCAAATACTGTTCAAGTGTCATTTCTCTGAATGCCTACATCTACATACCGATTGATTATCGTTACTTTATAGAAACATCGAATTTTACCATTCTCATAAAGTTTGTGAAGATACCTATGCTTTAAAATTTAGCTTTAAATACTCGATTTTAAAGTTAAAAATTGAGTTTAAAAAGGTCAATTTTGCAGTTCAAAAATGGTATTGGGTTTTTCCATATAGTATTTGTACCTCTCAAGTTTATTAAATGATAAATGTTATTTCTTTTGCAAATAGGTTTTCGCAAACACTTTTACAAGTCAAAACACTTTTTTTTATAACTAGATGAGGCCGGTGTTTCGCACCTGACTACTCTCAGAAGAAACATCCAAAACAAACTCAGAGGTCATCGTCTGACATTAAATTGGTTAAATCATGCATTAGATTGAGAATGAATGTAAGAATATTGACGTAGACCGTTTGACCCTGGAGGGCTATGAGAACTCAAAATGAAATGTTTACTATATGTTTGGAATTCGTTTGATAAAAAGCAGTCAGAATTGCCGCCGAAGGAGATGCCCTCGGCAATTAACGTAGCAAAGCATTTTCCGGGAAACGTGAGCACGGGCATGTTGACGGTAAGTAATGGGCATCTTGCCGTTCGATCATGGACCATGCTCGGGTCTACGACGGTGCTTTGTGTTCGACACATGTCTCAGAGAGCTGTCAGCATTCTAGGCCCTCTTTTTTGCGTGGTAAAATCATCCTATGCGTCCTACCGCCCAGGGCGGAACTGTCAGACTTGTACTGACTAAAATCCACGGTAATCTTTCAATAGCCTTTTATGAACCAGGGTCGCGGTTACCAGGTGAGACAGTCCCGCGACTCCAGCAGGATTCTAGCCCCCTTAGAGGACCAAAGCCAGCCGGGGTTGTGGGACTGTTGTCTTTTCGGGTAACCACAAACCTGGAACGTAAAGGTATTGAAGGACTACATGAGTTTTGGTCAGCACTAGTCTGACAGTCCCTCCCGTCCTGTGAGGGGGACTCATTTGATGATTTAGCCACGTAAAAACAATTCAAGATTTCCATATGTCTTAAAATTTATTTCTGAGATAGTACTTGATATTACAATGAAAGACTACATCTTTCATAAAATATTTGTATTCCGGCCAATTCCTTTGTCCGTCGCGAGGTTTATCTCGTAAGATGCATGGTTCCGTACACAGTGCTTATGAAATGCTGCATAATAAATTGCACTGTCTTCGCAATCTCTACTACTTTAATTTTGCGACGTTCCCCGTACATTATTAAGCCACTTATATTTTTGTTTAAATATTAAATTCATTTTAAGTATTACTTCATTAAATACGAGTTTCTGCCTGTAATTTTGTTCGCATAATCTTTTAGCCTCTGACCCATCGCTCGCTTGTGCTATTTCTTTTTCTGACTTGCTCGACTAAAGTTGTGATAGATTCCAGGGCAGCAATACGTGCGGTATCCTCGGATCATCCGGATGGCCCTGAGCCTCTGGCATGCGACCAGCTTCAGTGGTCGCGTCCGAATGGCGGCCGGCCATGGACCGCACGACACCAGTGTACAAAAAAATAAATCTAATCATAGCAATCATGAACAGTGCAGCTAACTAGAAAACCAAAATACAATTGGAAGGTTATATTTCCGGAGATTTCCTCTACAAACAAAAATGTGCACGTGTTAAAAACGTAACATAATAAAAAACAAACGACGTCGCACGGGTTCGAACCTCCATCCATACTATTGCTCTCAAGTATGCATAGGTGCCTACCAGGATGACTGGACAATTTAAGCAGGATACCGTAGCCTTGGAACGCAAAGGGCCATCGAAAGAACAGGCTAGATTTTTATTCCATAAGATTCTGACAGGCGTTTCCGCTCCACCTAAAGCTGGATGTCTCATTTGTTGATAATGATGATAAAAGATAAACATAGCTAATTGTTATTTCGGTTATTAAAATAATCCTAGTTAACTTTATTAACAGGGTTTATTACAGAAATAATTAACTTATTATTCAAGCTATAATTTGAAGGAGACCAGGTTCACATAACCGCTATTATTAATTCCGTACTAATTTTGAACAAACATTATCTTTTCATCCAAAATATGTTGAACAAAGTCTACGTTGTTTAAATCTTTCAGAAAATGTATTATTTAGTAGACTATTGTTGTGATTTAAAACGAACAGCGCTAATATTTGGTACAAAAGGTTGATTATTGAATAAATAATTTTCAATTTCCCTGTAAATTGCGAAATTAGACAAAATAAGACGACTGATAAAACGTCGGAAACAGTATTGTCTTAATGTTGGTTCAGGATTTATTATTACTAAAATAAGGTTCGATAAAGCCTTTTTTGAAGACAAATTACTGTGTGAGAAAAGGAATTATTAGTCAGTAACGGTTAAGAAATTTAAAAAAGAAAATAAAAGAACTCTAGAAATGCGTTGAGTCATTTTTAATGATCATCATCAGCTAGAAGACGGCCACTGCTGATCATAAGTCAACGGACACTTCTACAACTTGCATCCATCCGTTGCCCACAACTCTCACAATGTCGTCGGTCCACCTAGTGGGAGGCCGTCCTACGCTGCGTGTTTCGGTCCGTAGTCGCCACTCGAGTACTACATTCCACATCGGTTATCATAAATCTACGAGCGATGTGACGATGTAATTAGAATATTTTGAATCATTATCGAAATGTAAATAAACATTGTGAAATGATTTAAAAAGGAAGAACAAATTCTTATTTTGAAGTTTTTAAGTAGTGATTAACTGCGAAAAATTTCTTTGAACCTAATGGTTTTTCACCAAACCACATTGGGCCCGCGCGGACTATGGCCCACTCCCTCTCACAGAGAGCAGGCCTGTGTCCCAGTAGTGGGAACATTATAAGAGAATGATGTATGTATGTTTAATGGGTTTTAAAAACCATAATTAACATCGCCACATGCTTCTCTCATCACAAAACAACATAAATAGGCTTATGAGGCGTTTGCTCAATAAGGAGAAATAAGGAGTAAACGCCTAATTCCTGAAATACATTTCATTCACCTACTACCGAGAATGTTACTCAGTATTCGTGACTAATGTATATGTATAGAAATGGCCAGTACTGACATAACACTCCGAATTAATCCTGACGCTAACACCTCTCCTGGCAAGGCATAGTAATCTATAACAGTTTCATGTTTCAGAGATATATTGTTACTGAACCACTAAAATTAATATTATGTGAAAGTGAGTATGTTTAACTGGCCTTAAAGGCTGAGTGGAGATGGGCCCCCCCTATGGAGGGCCATAGACTTGCCGGGGTTGCGGGACATGCGTACACCGCGACTCCGGTACACAAAAGGCTACCGAAGGACACCGTGGATTTTAGTCAGTCAGTCTGACAGTCCCTCCCGCCCTGCCCGGGGCGGGAGGACTCATTTGATGATTTTACCACGTAAAAAAAAAAGGGCTGAGTGGATTTGGATGTAATTGGCAAAAGGATAACATGACTGAAACAACTTTTTTCGAGCATTTCGATTTAGGATGAGTTCCGATCGCCGTCCTATTGGGTCTCTTGGTATCTTTAATGAGGAGGCCTATGTTCAGCAGTGGCCGTCTTACGGCTGATATGATGATGATGATTTGGATGGTACGGTTGGCGCAGTGGCTGAGCAATTGGACTGCTGCGCTGTTCGTCGCGGGTTCGATTCCCACACGGAACAAATTTTTGTATGGTCTAGGTGTTTGTGTATGTGAGTTTTTATGTTTGTAAACGCACCCACGATACAGGAGAAAATCACACAGGAGAAATTCCACGTTTTAAAAAAAATGTTTTATTTATATATTGATATACTTATAATGATTAATTGATAAGACTAGAACATTGTCAGTGACTTCGTCTGTCTATGAAGTCCACATTCCTTTTAGAATAAAGACTAATTGAAAAAAAAAACTCATCTCACATACAAGACCACCTAGAACCGGAACTACTTGTACTACATCATAAAAATATCAGTTCCGTCCGAGAACAGCAGTAGAACCCGTAACACGCAGTGCAGGAGTCAATCGTTCAGCCACTGCGCCAACCATACCACCAAAACATTTCCCATCTTTCTTCTTATATGAATTTATAGAACATCTTTTTTTTTCTTAGGCATAACCGCAACAGTTCTATACATTCAACCAATAACAACAAAAATAATTTGTGTTTACTTTAGCTCTTTAATATTGAATAATTTAAGCTTTTTAATGCACTTAAATAAGTAAGTAGCTCACTCTTCACAGTAATAATTATTTTACCCAAAAACATTGTATTTAAATTAATAATTTTATCTTTTATCGTGCATATAACAAAGTAGTCATTGTTTTAAATTGTTATAATTTAATCATTCTGTTGGAATTTACCAACATAAAATAAATTATTTAATTTACACAGTTCGCATTAATTTATGCTGCACAATTTATTTGTTATATTATAATACTGAAAGCTTTAATTTAAACATTTAATGAAAAGCATATTCTGGCTTTACAATTAGTGCATTAAATATTTCACGTATAATTTTGAAGTCTGTTTCTCATCAAGAGAGCATTTAAATTTCGAGAATTTCAACAAAATTGACTTTAATTTTGTCGCAAACTAGGCAGTGGTCTCACAACTTTAATAGGGTAGTTTACTATTTATGCAATAAACTAAACACAAAGCATAAATAAGTGGAAAACTGTATTTCCGTCATTTGGAGTATTGAAAAATAATGAACACGTATTTTTTCTTTTTTTTTTATCAATCAGTATTGACAAAGATAATATTCGTCAAAATTTGGGAGTGAGGGATTGTGACGTCAGAACGCCTGTAAAATTATATCGACCGAGTGACATTTTGTGAATTTTAAAAGCGGTGTATCTTCGTCAATATTGGTTTACGTAACAAAAGAAAAAATAAGGGTCAAGTATTCATTGATAACCTATTTTTCGGAGCAATAGTATTATTTGTTTATTGTTTGTGTATTTTTAACGATATGTAGGAGGAATATTAACCATCAATAAAAATCGGAAAATGACCACTGCTGAAAAAAGGCCATTGTATTCAATCATGTTTGCCAGCGATTCTTACTATGTCGTCATCCGTCTGACTATTCATATCGCTAAGTTTTACATAAATATAGTCTTTCACACACACAATTTTACTTTTGTATCACGGAAATATTCTGAAATAGCTATCTTGCAAATCTATTTAACACTTGTTGTTGAATGTAAGAATTCTTTCATAGATTCCATCTTTGATATTTTAATCAATATTATCTACGAATTTACTGAGGAGTCTGGCTGGACCATATAAAAATTATAATTTTCCAGTTACCTGGACAATTCTAATTAGTGAACTTTTAACATTATTTTATTCGGTAGTATAGTTAACTGTACCAAGGAAAATTATTGTTTTCTACGGTACAGTTAACTGTAACGAGGAAAATTTATTTATTGAATGGTACAGTCAACTGGACAATCACAACTGTTATACTGGCAAGAATCGTCTATACCTAGGTATACACTGCTAATCTATGGTACCTCAATCTGTGTCCTGATTGATAACGTTATTAGTAAGTAGTCTTAACGGATTAAGTAGATAATGGCATCTTAAGCTTCAAGGCCGAACAGCAATTTGATCAAATTAATTGATTGACAGTTTAGGAAAGCTGATTGATCATAGATGACCTAATGCCTAATTACATCAAATTCTTCACTTGGTTTAAATCACTGGCATGCCGGGTGGCGAGTATTGGGCGACTCGCTGTCCGACCATGGACCATACCCGGGTCGACGGCGCGTTGTGTTCCACGCGAGCTTCTAAGAGTGTCAGCATGCTGACGAGGCCACCCTTTAAAGGCTATTGAAGTACTCCGTGCATTTTAGTCAGTACGAGTCTGACAGTTCCTCCCGCTCTGCCCTGGGTGGGAGGACTCATTTGATTATTTAACCACGATAAAATAAGAGTTATATCACGGGAATTTCTTAAGAGTTAATCGAGTCACCTGGAACCCAGTGCGAGTCTGACAGTACGTCCTGCTCCATCCTAAGCTGGAGGAGTCATTTGATGATATTTAGCACCCCAAAAAAAAACAGTTCCTTACACTTTCTGGATCATTCAAAACTGTTTTCTTTCTCTAAGATTTAAAGTCTGTGTTACAAGGAAAAGCGTTTAAAAAATTGCCTGTCATGATTAAACTCACATTTTCCTAACGGTAAAATATCGATAGCTTAGTGAGTGACAATTTGTTACAGTAATCGACTACATTTTCTTGGGATTTATCTAAATTACCGGTGCTTATTTTCCGTTTGAAATAAGCCTTAGTTGATTTTAAACGGATTATCTATAAATTATCTGTCATCTGCCTAGCCTTTTCCCAACTATATTGGGGTCGGCTTCCAGTTGAACCAGATGCAGCTGGATATCAGTATTTTATATGGAGCGACTGCCTATAGGAACTCCCAAACTAGTAACTGGGAAATACGATACCCCATGCATGAAAATGGGTTATTTGTAAGAGTTATACTTTATACGCTATTGTACCAGAATGCGTGATGAGTACATATTGCTAACTACCATACTAGTCACCATTCCATCACTTCGCGCGCTTTCAAAAGGTCAGCTCGATGGTACCCCAAAGGTTTACATCATTTTTAGCACTGAAGCTTATGAAACGGTTTGAAAACCTGGGACGAATAGTTTCTGTTTCCAATGAAATAGTATGCATAGGCACGTCTAGGCTTATGGTTCAAAATGGGAATGTTTCTGCCAAAGCGAGCGATCACCCAATTTTTGAATATCAAGTTTATATGTCACTCATTTATATGAAAAACGAATTGTGGTAAAGTCCTCATGTCTTCATATTGTTTTTCATAAAACATGCTTCACGATGTCTTCTTTCGCCATTGTGAGAGCAACGGTTATGAAATAAATTACACAAAGTAATGCGCCAAGCTGGGTGCGAACCGAATTTTTTATACATATTATAGGTATATTGATAGGTCACTAAACGAAATCTTTGCACTTAAAAACCCACAATTTCAAGTAAAACCATGCCAATTTATGATAATCTCTCTCTTGGTCGTCATCCAGCTTTACGTACATCTCTAATGAGTATATTACACGAACCGCCTGCCAAACAGCCTCAGAGTTCCAGAAACTAATTTAGTTCAAGCAATGAAAAGTCTAAATGATAGTTCCCTGAAGTAGTTAACACAGGTACTGAAAATGCCTGAAACTAGACTGAAGTAAACACAAGGGAGATTCGCTCCTATTTTTATTCGAAACAAACTGTACACATTTGTGGCCTTCCCAATTCTAGTTCACGTTTTCTAAAGAAAATCGTGCCCCCAACAATACTAAAGCCCTGTTTGACAGTCCATTGCTCGTTCTGTATAGAGACGGGAAAGAATGTTCAAATAACAATGCTGCAAAAGGAGTAATGGAAGGCTGAAGTTTGAAGTTGTCGTGGAATGTGAAGTGGGATGGCGACCGTAGTCTTGTTTTATTCAGATGTTTATGTAATACTTGTGTACAATGAAGTTGGTGAAGCGTTTGGGTAATGTATGGCCTATAGATTTTTCCAGTGTCCTTATCTTTGAAGCAGACATTTATTTCGTGGAAAACGATAAAAGAAATACTCGGACTAGTCGACGATCAACTTCCAAACCAAGTAACTGTTTATAAAATTTGAAGAAGAGTGGGATTAAGAGCGCTTTTGAAAAGAGGACCTAACTGATAATAACTCTTATGGTCTATTTTTGAACAACGACAAGCTGTCAAACATAAACGAACGTTTATAGGAAGTTTCGATCCACCAGTATCAGCCAGGCTGTATATTATATAAAACCTGGCTAAAATTTTATTCACAAATAAAGATTCTATGAGAGGATTGATATTGGTAAGGCTCGATTATGTTCGGCAATTACGCATAATGACGGGGCCCCCTTTCAGAGGGCCAAAGCCTGCCGGGGTCGAGGGGCTTATACCATCACCGTGACCCCGGAACATAAAGGGCTATTTAAGGACACCGTGGATTTTAGTCAGTACAAGTCTGACAGTCCCTCCCGCCCTGCCCGGGGTGGGAGGCCTCATTTGATGATTTTACCAAGTAAAAAAAAAAAAAAAAGATCCCAGCAATTGTTAAATGTATTTAGAGTGTAATTATGTCTAACTTTGTAACATATAATAATTCGATATCAAGTGTAGAAATAATTTATTTAAAAATATATATATAAACTTGTCTAAGACAATTTATGTGGAATTTAGAATAGCCGTCACCTTCTAGATTTTTACGAATTTTTTGTTACGACTCGTTTACAAAGCTAAATATTATTCACAAACATCACTACATTCCTATGATTGTATTATTGGAAATACCTCGTTTATTAGTAGCACAAAATTATTGGAAATTGAAGTGAGATCCCTCTCATTTACATTACATTCAGTACATATCTGAATCGCGCTGTAATAACAGTTCATTATACTTAGTTACGTATAGAACCATAGATGTATTTTCATAGCGTATCAATCATTAAAAGACGTATGGGGAACACCTTTTTTTTTCGTGGTAAAATCCGCCTCCTCCTTCGTGAGCATGAATGCTTCGCAGAAGGAGGCACCGCTTCTCACTCCGTCTTGCCCCGCAGCATGCCCTCGACCAATGCCGGGTGCGAGAGGTCTCCGCCTATCACTACTCCTATACCTACTCTGCCAAAACGGGCCAATCCTGCATGGTGAATACCTTACTAATTTTTGGTCCTTCGAGCCGTATTACTTTTATACTAAATCTCTATACTTTTGTATCGTTAACATGTAAACAAAATTAGGTATTACACTAATTAACATTTAAAATATAGGACATTCAATAGTAAAACCACTATAGGCAGATTATGATAATAATTGCCATAAATATAAAAAAAAATCTATACATTTAACATCAAACAGCCAATATTTATGAATAGCCAATTGATTTTTAATATCAAATAAACCAAATAAGATCAGAATCAAAAAATATGTTCGCATCCGAGAAGATATTCTTATAGGGATTCCGAGAGATCCGGCGAATGGTACGTTTCAATTCATTTCGTCTATTGTGTCTCAGATATTATATTCTTGCTGGACGGCTACCTCTTACTTTGTATGTTTTCCTGGTAGGTCAGTCTCTGAAGGTTTTGTATAGGAAAATAATTTGATTACATAAAGACACCTTTGCTTTTTGATGTAATAGTCATTCTTGCCCGTTTCTTTGGTGTCGAAGCTGCATTGTATTCTTTCAAACCACAGAAATTAGTAGTGACCCAGTGGTATGTGGTATTTTATTCCCTATCAAATTGAGGATTAGAAGACATTTATTTATTTTAACTTTTACTTATAATTGTGGTACTTGTTGCCGCAAGGCATTATCTACCAGTAAACCTTTAGATCAAAGGAGAAGCAGTTGGAATAGGTACAACAATATTATTGAAACAATAATTAAAACTACTACATCTAGCTATAGGTATTAATATAATTATAATGTACTAAGACAAGTGACATCTACCTACCAAACTGCACTAAGCCCACAAAGCGAGGAGAGCATAATACATAAAGCAAATGCCTGCAACATTCCTTCCCCCTTATAGCTTACAACTATTTCTAGGGTTCCATTATCTGTACCAAAATTCATCAAAATCTGTTCACCCATTTTTACATTAAACCAAAAACTACACACAAATAAACCCATTTTTATAATAATAATTAGAATAGGATAAAGAGAAGAAGATTAAGCACAGACAGATTAAACTTTCACCTACCGCAAACCAACTTCATTCCGAACTAATGTCATTCACTCACTCATTCAACATTCCGCTCCAAAACATGAGGTTTAGTTTCCATTCGTTCACATGGCATGAATACCACTTGAATTAGCTAATACGGTGACTAATTTAGTGGCGTGTGTGACTTAATGTAACATGCAAATAAGTTTGGTAGACAAGATAAATAACGCGGTCTCATGTGACATATTATGTAATAGACGTCGCGAGGCGATCTCCAGCCACCGTAGGCGCGGGCATGCGGGCAGTGAGTAAAGGGCAACTCGCTGCCCGACCATGGACTATGCCCGGGTCGACGGCGCGTTGTGTTCCACGCGCACCTCAAAGAGCGTCAGCATGATGACGGGGCCTACAGAGGGCCAAAGCCTGCCGGGGTCGCGGAATTTATTTCCTTACCGTGACCCCGGAACATAAAGGGCTATTGAAGGACACCGTGGATTTTAGTCAGTACAAGTCTGACAGTCCCTCCCGCCCTGCCCGGGGTGGGAGGACTCATTTGATGATTTTGCCACGATTTGCAAAAAATAGGTACCTACTAGAATGTGTTTTTAATCGAGAACCTTCTTTTTACACGTACCACAACCACACCACGTCGCAGCGACAAAATGTGGTGAAGCTGTGGTTACGTGGGAATAGTGTCGCGGCGACTTTTTGCAGTTACGTTGTGGCTGTCGTTGCGATGTGGTAACCACATAGTCGCGTGCAGTTTATACTCCGGACATCATGTCGTGGCGATGTGGCCGCGGTGCCACCGCCGGTGGTGGCGTTGCCGTCGCGATGTGGTCGTATTGCACAGGTGGTCGATAACAACGGCAAAATGTGGTACGTGTAAATTGTAATATTCATTTTCAATACAAAATATACGCCCGACCACGAGGCGGCGTTGTGGAGTGGTTGTGGCTGTGGTGTGGTTGTGGTACGTGTGAATTGACCCTTACAGACGAGTAGGTTTTTTTTTTAAATTGTTATAATTATATTTGACAAGAGATTTTAATGAAACAAAAATTAAATGTAACACCAAGCTTACAAAAACATGTTAGTGACCTCCACATTTAAATAGCTTTAGCGATTCCAGAGATTAGCGTAAACAGACAAACAAAAAACAAACCACATTCAATGCACCCGGTATGAAACAGCTAGGCAGCTAACTACGACGCTAAACATTATTAGATGACATCGTTCTAACCTAACTGTGTTGTGGTCGGTTCCGGGGTGACCGGATGCGGCTAAATATCAATATTCTGTGCATGTAGCGGCTAACTGACCTAAGTAACCCAGTTTCTACGGCATCAATATATAAACTCGGGCTGCCTCATCAGGAAACCGTGACATTTCTTACCTTCAAAAAAGCCTTGTCATTAAAGTTAAACTAGTACAACAAAAAAAGAATTTTGAAAATCGGTCCGCAATTGGCGAAGTAATCGCGTAACAAACACGCAAAAAGTAAAGATCATCATGTCATCCAAGGAGGCGAAATTAATAAAAATACTCACAAAATATAAAGTACTGAACCGGGACCACAATGCAAATATCCTGCGTCGAACAAAAAAAGGATCACACTAATTGGACTAGAAACTTCGGAGTAATCGATATACATACATACAAAAATAAAAAAAGTACCGACCGAATTGAGAACCTCCTCCTTTTTTTGAAGTCGGTTATAAAAGCCGGGTGTTCAATCAGTGCGTCCTTCCAGTGCTAACCAACGGAGCCGAAAAGTGGAACATTTCCGTCAAGCTGGCCCACCGACTTCATGTCACGCAGCCTGCTACGGGAAGGTCTGACAACTGATAAATTTACTTATAAATTTCTAAAACATAAATATTATAGATAAATTACACCTAGACACAGAACAAATGATTGTGCTCATCACACAAACATTTGTCCTGGGAGGGAATCGAACCCACGACCTCCGGCATAGCAGTCAGGGTCACTACCTACTAGACCAACAGTTTTAATTCGTTATCGGACAGCGAGTCACCCATTACTCACCGTCCGCATTTTCGCCTCTACGGAGGCTGGAAATCGCTTCGCGATGTCCGTTGTCGTGGGCGTCTCCCGCGGCGGCTGGGTCGTGACATGGAGGCTGCGTCCTCTCTCTCAAGCAACCGGCCTCCTTCTTTGCTAGCATGACTTCTTCTCAGAAGGAGGCGACTGCTTCTCACTCCGTGTTGCCCCGCAGCACGGCCTCGACCATGGTCTGGCGCGGAGTTCGCCGCCTATCGCCTCCGTGAGGACACGGACTCATAGTTAATGCGAGATGAAAAAAGCAAATATTCATGGAATGATTTTTCATTAATATTTTTCTATTTCTTTTTTGAAAGCAACTTGTGCGACCCCTACTCGCACTTGGTAGGTTTTACACTTCCTTATAAACTCATCTCTTATTTTATTCATTCTTGCTACTATTCCCCTTAGTATTCTCATCTCATTCACCGTCTATCAGGCGTCTAAAATACTTATACCAGGCAAACAGCCTATTTGAGAGCTATCGTAAATTGAAGGTGATTCCCGCAAACTTACTTTACGGATAAGAGGGTAGGGAATTCAGGGGTGATAGATGGTTGACAGTTAGAGAAGTGACAAGCCGTAGCGTAACCTCAGTGTAACCGGCTAAGATTAGTGTCGTCATACTTTCCCGAGAGAGCTCCTGATGTTTCTGTCGCCCTGGTACATTATTTTGAAAGATGTTTTTTGTGTAAAATCCTTTTTGGATATTTCGCTGTTTGTAATGTTTTGTATATTATTTTTTATTTCGATTGTTACAAAATAATTTCGATTTTCGATTCTGTAGATATCGCCTTAAGTTCCTGTCCTCCTGGTACATTTGTTTGATGGTAGTTATCTATTTAGAAAGTTAATGATATCCATTAATTTTATTTCTACTGTGACTGACAAATTACCGTTTTATTTTAGCATTTAATTATTTACTTTGTATATTTTATTAAAACTAACACAGTCATATTGAAATCCCTAATTATTTTTGCATTTTACAAGGTGATTTTTTCATCTGGGCGTGGATGGCTATATCCGAAACTATGAGGAATATCGAAACACATTGAAAGGAGTCTAGAGGCCGATTTTAATGAAAAATAAAACTACATCATTGTATTTTAGAAAATTCAATTCTCCTGGCCAGGAATTGAACCTGCTGATTTTGGAAAAAATCACTCCTTGTATTTTTTTTAAATTGATAGCATTATCCAATATTGGCGATAGTTTTGCTAATAAGGATCATATTCTGGGAAGTAATGATATATGGCGAACTTAAGATCCCAAGGGATAATAAAGTGAGTCAAAAATTCAATATCGTGGCAATTTCCATTTTAAAGTCTCCCCGATTGTTTATGAAACTAGGTGTCATCTTGTGAAATGAAACAAAAAAACACGTTTTCAGATAAAAATCACTAAGTTTTATCAAACTAGATGAATCCAAATCATTAGGTCAGAACAAGGACAAAAAACAACACGAAATATTAAACTCAACGTAGCAGAAATCTCACATAGCGTTACCATGGCAACCGGCTGTTACCTCGAGTAACCTTCGACATAACAACATGTTGACGATTATATCCTCATTGGGTACGACGTGTAAATGTGTTGGAAATGTAATGGTATATCTCAAGATGTTAGTATGTTGTGTAAATATACAGATTTTGCAAACTAGCTACTGACTATTATAATAAAAGATAATCATCTAATCCGTCCTCTCTCAGTGGAACTGAAGGGACTGTCAGACTTAACTGACTAAAATCTAAAGCCAGCAATACATGTTGGCCGAGCATCGTCGAATGAACGCCAATACCAACGTGTAGACAGTATATTTGCATTGTCTTGCCATCGCTCGGTGTCGCTCAAGCCGATTGAAGTCAAGCGCCAACGTGTATAGAACTCATTTGGCATAGCTTGTCACGAGTTGCGGTCGCGACCACTTGCCGCACTTCGGAGCGTTTTCGCTTTTCCGGTGCACAAAACAAAAGTGCTCGGGCGCACTCGACCAACGCGTGGACATCTCCTCAAAATTCGTCTACATTGGCCATTTGGATTGACTTGCCGAACGTGTAGGCAGTAACACTTGCCTTGTATTAACTATTATTATTTTCCTTCGCTCGCATTGGTCTAAGCTCGGCCAACATGTATTGCAGGCCTAACTACACCGCGGCCCCGGCAAGCAGTCAATTATCTGACAGCTCTGTGAGGAGTGTGTGGTACCTATTTGAAACATTTGGTCCTTAATCGGACGATCAGCCAGCCATTATTCACCGTCCGCAACCCAACAATATTTTTTGTTGACAAAATCATCAAATGAGTCTCTCCGACCCTAGGTGGACTGGAAGGGACTGTCAAATTTGTACTGACTACAATTCACAGTGGTCGTTCCATTACCTTTTACAATCGAGGGTCACGGATACCCATTCGGACAGTTCCCTGATCCCGGCAGTGTGAGGCCCCTGTCAGTTAGCTGATTAGTCTGTCTCTCCTAAAACACGACGAGCCTTCGACCCTGATCTGGTCCTTATCCGACGGCAAGTTACCCATTAGTCGCCGTCCGCCGCACAACAATAAAAACCATTTTTTTATTTACGTGGTAAAATCATCAGATGAGGCCTCCCACCCCGGGCAGGGCGGGAGGGACTGTCAGACTTGTACTGACTAAAATCCACGGTGTCCTTCAATAGCCCTTTATGTTCCGGGGTCACGGTGATGGTATAAGTCCCGCGACCACAACAATAAATACCTACAATATAATTTTTACTTTGAAAACTCGAAATTCAGAATTCCAGCAGCCACCTACCTATTTGAAAAACCCGTCAGTGTGTTCGTAAAATAATCCGATTAGAAAAACTGTATTGTATTTTTCCGACAGTATCAATATCGGGATTTGCATCAAACATTGCACTATACACAGAAAAAAAATGATTTTATTTTTATGTAAGCTCGTTGCAACGTTTCTTTGTATTTTTGTTTTGTTTTCAGGAATCCTTTTACACTTTGTTCGTATAGTATGTTTATATTTCTCTTGTAGGTAATGGTTAAGTTAATTGATTGTAGAATTGAATAAATATGGACGGAATTCTAGTATTGTAAATGTTAAAAATAAGCTGTTTATTTATTAGCTTTGACGCCTAAACCAGTAGGTGCGTCCACACAGAGCGAGCAGACGGCCTCGAGGAAACTGCCTGCACGCTGCATGTTTTATGTGGACGTGCCCGATGTTTCTCGACCGAGGCGCGAAACAATATAACTGGATGGCTCGGGCGTTCGGTCGTTCGCCCGCGCTCGCATGCCTCGGCCGAGACACGTCCACACTAACAGAGCTGCTTCGCGCGGCAAATGCCTCGCGAGCCTCGTAAAATACGACGTAGATTACAAACAAGTAGCCGGAAGAAACTGATAGTTATGACACAAAACCAAAAGGGAGAATTTTGGAAAACACAAATCTCGACATTTTGTGACAAAAGACGAAGAGAGACAGACACATGTCACATAAGACGTGATACCACCGTCGAGGTATAAAGCTCCGTAGTTTAAGAATACAAATATTTCGTGGCAAACAAAATGTATAAGAAAGTTAAACTGTAGTGCGTCTACCGCTACAAAATATGTCCCAATTGCTCATTCCATGCAAAAAGAACTCTGTGTCTATTACAAATATTATGTACTTATTTCCATGAATTGTTGATCCTAAATAAACCCCCAGAAGTATTATAAAAGCTTACCATTACAGAAAATTGTGTTCGCAGAATCGTATATAATAAAATTCGAAATGCAAATCATAATAATAACCATACAACCATTCAAGCACTTCACTCAACAGAGCCTGAACCACAATCTTCCTGTTCCACGATAATGACTCGTAACGACTCCAAAAATAAAGGCTTAACTGTCGAAATTCGCATGTAATATAACAAGAATCGATATGAATCGTTATGAGTTCTCGATTATCGCATCGCAGAGCTTAGCTTCACGGCCCATTACCGTAGGAGCAAGATCGAGACGAGTCAAGCGTGTGTCGCGCAACACAGCCTGTAAACAATTAATGATCGAGTTGTTGGTTATTCGATTATTCGTCGTTGTAAAGGGTTTCTATCGCTTGAGGTTTGGTGAAAAACATACGTTATACAATGGCTACTTTTGACCAATATACGTATAACCAGAAATCGTCGCTGCATAAATATTTTCTTCAAAAATCGTCATATTTTTGACAGGTTCATGTGTCTCAGCCGATAGCGTCAGCATAATGATTTTCAAAAGCCTACCGGGGTCGGTTATACCATCACCGTGACCCCGGAACATAAAGGGCTATTCAAGGACACCGTGGATTTTAGTCAGTAAAAGTCTGACAGTCCCCCCCGCCCTGCCCGAGTTAATCTATAAAAATAAAATACACAGATAGAGGACACAAAGTAAACTCTACAAACATACACTAGGAAAATAACCTTCTGAAGCAGTTGGCTTAAAAAATAATAATCCCTTAGGGGTTTTAAGAGCAATTGAGCCTGCTGGTCCAAATAAGTATTTCAAGTTAAAGTGGTAGTAGGCATATGGCCTGCCTGCATGTGGTAGCACGCAGAACTCATGGTTGAAAGGCCGTAAGATTCTCGTATGGAGACCACACACCGGCAACCGCAGCGTAGGCCGTCCACCTATAAGGTGGACAGACGATCTGATTAAGACCACAGGATCGCGCTGGATGCAAGCCGCTTCCAACCGGTCCTACTGGAAATGTATAGGGAAGGCATAAGCCAGCAAGTGGTTGACGTCTTACGACTGAAATGATGATGATGATGACAATGGTGGTTGGTGCAGTGGCTGAGCGATTGGACTACTGCGCTGCGTGTCGCGGGTGCGATTCCCGCAGGGAGCAAATATTTGTATGATCTACAAGTAGTAGTTCCGGGTCTGGGCGTTTGAGTATGTGAGTTTATATGTTTGTAAACGCACCCACGACATCGTTTAAAAAATAAAATCAGGACCCGGAAAAATCGAGAATAAACAGCTGGTCACTCTTCCGAGCCATGATAAATGTAAAAAATGCAGTAACCTTTTCTTAAAATCACAAACTCAAGGAACAAAATGTCAACAGATTTAACATAAATCGTCCTTTCTTAAATCTGCTCGTCCATAACGATTTACTATCACCCATCTTTCTCTAACGTTGGTGGTTTGAAAAGGAGGGAAGTAATGTCGACGTTGAATGTTCGACACTTACATACGGCTTTGAAATCGATCTACCACACAATTGGTTGGTTCCGGAACGAAAATAAATGTGCATTGGATGGTTTCTGAACACTTTATGATTAATATATTCTTGTTATTGGACATTTTTTACTCTATTATTTGAAAACATATATTCTCATGGGTTTGAAAAACAGAGCAATAAAATGGAAAAGCGATTATTTCTCGGTCGTTTCGTGAGATCCTCCAACCTGATGCAGGTCGTCACCGCACACATTTCATTCTTTCTTTTTAAGATTTTCGAGAAACTTTTGAGTGAACCTTACTCCCTATTAGTTCTGAAATCATAAGTACCTACTGATGCCATGTTCACACAAATTTTTGGTAAACTAGTCTTATGTTCGTAATATGTAGATAAAGAATAATTAACGCCCGAAACGTCGGCCGATGTAACGGATTTCGTGCTTAGTTATCAGTGTACCTCTGTGTCGCAAGTCGGGTTCATCCCAAGACATAAATAAAAAAACTTGAGCATAAATGAGTGTTGAAAACGTTAAATAAATATTGGTTTAATGTGTCCTTATGTCCCAGAAAAGCAGTAGAAATTATCAGCCTTGACTAATTAACAACGAACCTGTCACTCAGTTGCTCTTTGCATTCCAGGGCCACAGTTACCAGTTACGACTTTAGTCACACAATCGCTAAGTTTATCTAAATGTTATAATATCCGAAAAAACTTAAAAACAAAAATATCAAAAAACTAATTAAACATGTTATATTGGTACATATTCTTTGTAAAACCTAAACTAAACTGGAATAACTAAGTCGTCCGCCGAAATAATATAGTTATGGCTAATGGGCCATAGAAATACAGCCTTAAAGTAATTTTCATGCGTAATCGTTTATCATTCAAATGGGAAACTTTACTAATTTTCTTCTTTAGAATTGCTTTATTGAAATTGAGACGCTTAAGCAAATTTACCACTTTTGAAAACCCTTTATTAAAATGTCTGACGCCTAAGCGAATGTTTTCTGTTTTTTTACTTACAGCGTACCTACTTGAAGTATGTAAATACGACGTTTATTGTATTGAAAATGATAAAGCGCCTCTGGTATACGAACGAGGACCTTTTTTCCATAAAATAAACGTTCATGTTTCAGTAGTTTCCTTTACCTCCCAAAAAATTGTGCTATTTTAGTCAGTACGCGTCTGACATTCCTTGGTGAGAGAGGACTCATTTGAGAATTTTACCACGTAAAAAATTAAAGGTCGTCAGTTTTTAAAAGCTTACAGTACAATCATCATCATCATCATCATCTCAGCCATAGGACGTCTACTGCTGAACATAGGCCTCCCCTTTTGATCGCCACAAGTACCGATTGGAAGCGACCTGCATCCAGCGTCTTCCGGCGACCTTCATAAGGTCGTCTGTCCACTTTGTTGGTGGACGTCCTACGCTGCGCTTGCTAGTCCGTGGTCTCCACTCTAGCACTTTTCAACCCCATCGGCCATCCGCTCTGCGAGCAATATGGCCTGCCCATTGCCACTTCAGCTTGCTAATCCGGTGGGCTATATCGGTGACTTTAGTTCGTCTACGGATCTCCTCATTTCGGATTCGATCACGCAGAGAAACACCGAGCATAGCCCTCTCCATAGCTCGCAGTACAATATCAAAAGTTAATTTCTACCATGCACAGTGCACTATGGCACTTTGCAAAAGAACAAACATAATAAAAAATAAATGTCATTTGAAACACAAAACAGAAGTGGTTTTAAATAATAGAATCCTCCATTGGAATCCGATAAGTCCATTGCTGAAGGCGAGGCATTATCTCCCAACAGATCTATTTATTGAAAGCTGAAACCCAGGCCGATTGCTTTATTATTTATAAACAAGCGCTTTCAGTGCTATTCCTGGATTATTGTTGTTTGTTTTAAAGCTAAGTGCTTTGTTTATTGAAGTAAAAAGAAAGCTAGAAAGAAAATATGGTTATTTATCACAACATAAATAATGCTATGTTGCGTGTTGTGGGTTCGATTCCCGCTCGGAGCAAATACTTGTAATGGTCTACAAGTATTTTAGTCGTACAGCGTACTTGAAGAATTGCGACTTTTTTTGTATGGAAAATGGAATGGAATGGAAGATGTTTTTAGTGTGTCTGCCGACAGAATCAAACAAACTTCGTAAGAAATACCCTCATATAAAACGCATTATTACTCATATGACATTGTCCTTATTTCTACCACATTCTCTTACCATACCAAAGTTCTCAATTTGCAGTAACATAACCCAAAAAATCCTGTACCCTTAGCACGAGTTTTCAGTATTTGAGACGTAACGTAAACTGGAACTTTGACAATTTTAAATTGACAATTTTCAAGGAAAAAAAATAGTTCCTTCTTCGTACACCAGAGGCGCTGTTCCATTTTTTCATACAAAAAACGCTCTAAATACTGGAAAGTAAAATACTGAAAACTCGTGCTCTGGGTACAGTTTCTGTGATCAGAATAAAGCTTCACAAGCCCTGGGTTGCGATGTAAAGGATAAGATTAAAATTCACAAGATATTGAGCAATAAGATTGCTTGCAAGAAAGTGTACCTATATTGTGTGCTTGCGTCTTCATCTTGTAGATTAGAAAGTTTTGCTGTACTTACATGAAGATCATGCAGGAAAATATAAGGTATGAGTAATCGTAGAAAGTTTGCAGATGTAGTGGAGTAGTATTTTAATAAAATTCTATAAAAAATATATATAATTTTTCATAGAATTTGATGATGGACTGAAAAAAAATAGTATTATCTACTTATTATGTTTCGGTAACACAAACAAGTACGTAAAGGAGAACGTATAAATCTAAGTAGGTAATAGTAAATTAAACTAACTTAAAGACTATAATTTTGTTATTTATTTGTTACTCGTATCTCGAGATTACGATCGGAAAAACTACAACTGAAATCTATCTCGATTCTCGTGTATACTGACAACTTTAAACTCTAAATAAAAAACATTTAAAAAAATACTATAACTGCTCAATAAACTACCTCATTACTCCCACACAACTCCTCCAAGGAATGCAGACATCCACAGAGAATCGCGCGGAATCCGCGCGCTTACGTCACCTGCGTTCGCAGACCGCTATGTCAATATGGCGGCCGTAATAATTGACAGCGGCAACGATCAGTGGAACACCTCACTTACGATATAGGTTGTGTACAAACAATGGGGTATTTTTGGTTCTATTGTTATACGTAAACGGTATTGGGTTGTTTTTGTTCGACGGTATGTGACGTTATATCATTATGGAATATTTGGGGTGTTGAATAGCAATAAAAGCTTTTTCAAAAAAAAATGTAACCGCCTTCAAAACCAACCACTAAAAAAGGGTAAAATAACCTACAAAATAACTTTTCTTTCGGAAGTCGGTGTTTTTTTTTTTAATTGTCTTTTTGCCACCGACTTCCGAAAGAAAAGTTATTTTGTAGGTTATTTTACCCTTTTTTAGTGGTTGGTTTTGAAGGCGGTTACATTTTTTTTTGAAAAAGCTTTTATTTTACTCTTTTTAGTTTAAATATTCAACCCAAATTCTTGTCAAATAGGTACATCATTTTCTTACATGTGCACTAGAATTTTGTAATCCGTAGCACCGGTAATAACATCGCTCATGTACAAAATTAGCTAATAAAATTCCCTATCTCAAAAACGACTGAACCGATTTTGATGAAACTTGCAGTGTTCCCTCAGTTGAACGATACCTAGTATAACAAAAAAAGAATGACCTAAATCGGACTTGTACTTCCGGAGATAAGCGAACACAAACTAAATCAGTCGATGCCTATTCCTTACTCTTAAGGAGTTGTACCTTCCATCATCAGCTCAGCTACATGAGATTATGATTACCACACGCAAATACTTAAATTACTTCATAATATGTATTTGCGAAAAACTATATGTGGGCCTATAAAATTTGAGGGTTGCCCTCGATTTCTCCAGGATCCAATTATCAGATCTTGACTTGGCGAATATGGGACCACTCCGAAAGCATCTCCTTTCGAACAAAAAAAGAATTTTGAAAATCGGTCCACAATCGCCGCAGAAATCGCGTAACAAACACACAAAAAAAAAAAAAAAAAAAAACATACAGTCGAATTGATAACCTCCTTCTTTTTGAAGTCGGTTAAAAACATACTTTGAGTTACGTTTTGTTGTAGTGGTTTTTTTTCGCCTCGGTCAGGGCCGGAGGGACTGTCAGACTTGACTGACTGAAATCCACGGTGTCCTTCGGTAGCCTTTTGTGTGCCGGAGTCGCGGTGTACGTATGTCCCGCAACTATGTTGTAGTGTAGTGTGGTTTACGATTTTTGTTTGTAACGCCAAAAGGAAAGAACGGAAATCTATATATTTAGTTTATTTATAGCAATGCTATAGATATTTAAACTAAAAATAAGACTCGTCTTGATGTCTGTGACAGCATTTTTTTACGCTTTAATGTGTCTATCATAGTTTTGGAAAATATTTCAAAATAATTCATGCGTCTTCATAGAAATTTATTAAAAAATCTCAATGTATCAAATCTTTAGAACTTTCAAAACCAAGGATGATTTATAAGTTTAAAATGAAACCATTTATCATTTTAAAATCACAGTAGGTTTTAAAATAAAATCATTATTTTCAATAAAAAAAAACCACTTGTCATCTTAAGATCTTTTGAATTTCACTTGTAAAAATCTTGAAGCGCTCACCCTTAGAGTAGGACCCATTATCACCCATCCACGTCAATATATTGACGCTATAAATTGACGTCGTATTGACAGTAGACTCATTGTGTGCACTGACTTCAGAAGATTTATGACAGTGCACGATTCGCGGGTACTTTGAAATATTCTTTATTATCTTTGAAGAATGAAAAATGATTCTTCAGAATAGTTTGTGCTTGTTTATAAGATATTGTGTTGATAGATTGATGAGAAATTAAGATGTACGTAGAATGAAAAAATACTCAGTTTAATATGTGTACGAGTGTTAACGGTTATAACGTTTGAGAGATGCAGACTACACACATGGATTGGTAAATTATAGTTGCAGATATTTTAAAGATAAGGTAAAGAGGTCATGGGACTGTCTAAATCGCCCTGGAACGTAAAAAATAAGAGAGACGGCAGATTTTAGGCACTGCGAGTCAGACAGTCCCTTCTGCTCAGCCAAGCCCGGGTGTAAAATCACCAAACGAGTCCTCGTTTGATGATTTTGCAGTGGAAAATAAAAGGATATAAGATTAAAGCCTGTTGGTATTGCCCACAACTTGTGTTGTACTAGATGCTATACTGACGGCTTTGTAGTATAAAAAAATAAAAAAAAAACATTGAGTAAAAATAAATCTACAATTGAGAACACTAACCAATAGCAAAAATAACCATTTCCCAGCTAATTCTTTATCCCATCTTATATCATTTCTGCCCCATTGGAGAATACTCAGATAAGGAAACTCGGTCATACGTGGTCGAACTATCTTATGCCATATGCTTGTCGGTTACACAGAGTAGCAATCTACAGAAGACCAGCTACATTATATCGAACGAAAACAGGCACAAACCCCAGGCCACGAAAGCGGCAAGTTTGCTTCAAGATAAATGAGTGATCAACGTCATGTTAACGTGGCGGCGTAATAACTCATAGCATACTCCAAATTACTCCATTAAATTGTTATTTTTCGCAATCACTATCAACAAATGACAGATGTACATATCATAATTTAACACACAGCTTAGATGTTATGGACATCACAAACCATTGCAAGAAGATTTGAAAGATATGCAAGTAGCAAATTTCTACGTGAAGAGAAGACAATATAATATAATAATCATGCCTCTTTTCAAATTCTACCATTTTTGCCTCTAGTTGACTTTCCCGTAGGCAGGTCGTTATGGTCGCCGGACTTATCTCGTTACCGTGACCATGGAACGTTAAAGGCTATGAAGGACACCGTGTATTTTATTCAGTACAACTCTGACAGTCCCTCCCCGTCCTGCCCTGCGTGGGAGGTTTCATTCAATGAGAGGTCTAAAGTACGATTATTAATTCGAGTCAGGAAAATGACATTTGTTCATTAAAGAAAGTACTGAATTGCATTGTATCAGTGACAGTTGCACTATTTGTCATTTTACTGACTGGAATTAATCATTGTACTTTAGGTGCGTTATATTTTTGTGTAGTTGTCCTTCTGTCCATATCTATTTATTCCGTGTTTGTTAGTTGGTCATAAATAAATCTCATAGAGTTCTGCGGTTGCAGCGTGAGATTTATTGCAGAAGTGCGTGATTATGTGAACAATATGAGTTTATTTGTGTTGTGTTGTACAAGTGTCTGTTTCCAGACTGTTTTGTTGTTTTGTTTTTTTTTCGCTCATAAAATTTGTATGAAAAAATATTTTGCTAAATTTGACCAACTTCCGCCGTCCCGATTTTGTTCTGCCGGTACAATGAAATTATCCTTACATAAAGTAGAGTCGAATGGCATTAAAAAAATTTGGTCAATTTCACTCATTTTTGTGGACAGCTCACACTTGACCAAAAAAATAAAAACGCCAAAATTATCAGTATCAAAAAAGAGCTAAAGGTTCCTAAGAAAGTTTTCCCGTATTTCTTATGGATGCAGATATCTCCCTTTTGGCCAATTTAAAAAAAAACACCCTGTATATGAGTTAAATACGAAAAGAGACACCGGTAAGAAAAAAAGACGAAGTATTTGTTTTTTTGGGGATTTCAACCTTTTTTTTTTGTATGGTAGAATGTCAGACTTCTACTGACTGAAATCCACGATGTCCTTCAATAGCCCTTTATGTGCCGGGGTCTCGGTGATGGAATAAGTCCCGCGACCCCGGCAGGCTTTGGCCCTCTGAGAGGGGGTCCGTCATTATGCTGACGCTCTTTAAGGCGCGCGTGGAACACGACGCGCCGTCGACCCGAGCATGGTCCATGGTCGGGCAGCGGGTCGCCCTTTACTCGCTGCCCGTATGCCCGCGCCTACGGTGGCCGGAGATCGTCTTGCAACATCCGACGCCGTGGGCGTCTATCACTGTGGTTGGGACGCTGTCCTCTCTCTCTCGCGACCCTCCACCTCCTTCAAGAGCATTAATGCTTCGCATTAGGAGGCGACCGCTTCTCACTCCGTCTCGCCCCGCAGCATTGCCGCGACGAATGCCGGGCGCGAGAGGTCTCCGCCTATCGCCGCCGTGAGGGGAATTTTACCCCTTAAGGGTTTTTGGTGGTTTTACCCCTTTGGGAAGTATTTGGTGGATAATTTTTCAATACCTACCTAATGTAAAATTAAATTTAACAATTCTAATGTGTTATAAATCAAAAACAATTATTAAATGCCGTATGATCTACTGATAAATGTATCCAGTTCGTTGTTAATATAAACAACAAGATGTTACCCTGTTTAATCAACCCCAAAGTCACCGTTTACGACACCTACAGGTCGAAAATTACCTACTGCCCTGTTTCCAAGACACCAAAATTAAATTATAGATAAATTGACAACAGAATTGACTCCTACAGTAAATAGCTCTATTGTGAAACGGGTACCCTCTGAAATATTCAGTCTACAAAAAATGGAAGGTGTTCTTATTTTTCCCACCTTCAGATTATTTCCTTTTTTTAACCGACTTCAAAAAAAAGTAGGTTCTCAGTTCGACCTGTATGTATGTTTGTCCGCGATTATCTCGCGTTTGGCTGGACGGATTTTGACGCGGTTTTCAGGAACGTGTTCATTATATTCCGGAGAAGGTTTTAGTATATACCACTAATAGATATCCCGTGACGTTGCCTACGTGGATCCGTTTTTGCTTACTTGGATTAAACATTTTCAGAGACGATTGCATTTTTGTCCGCGATTATCTTGCGTTTGGCTGAACCGATTTTGATGCGGTTTTTAGATAAGTGTTCGTTACATTCTGGAGAAGGTTTGCATATATAACAATAATTATGGATACCTCGTGAAGTTGCTCACATAGATTCGTTTTTGTTGCTTACTAGGAATGTAGATTTTCATAGGCTCAGATTATATTATGAAGATTTTTGTTGAATATCTAAACTAAAAAGGGAATAAAAAGGGAAAAATAAAAAACTTTTTAAAAAAAACGGAACCGACTTCAAAACCAAACACAAAAAAACTGTAAAATAACTTTTCTTTCGGAAGTCGGTGGCCATAGTCAATGAAATAAAAAAACATAGCCACCGACTTCCGAAAGAAAAGTTATTTTACAGTTTTTTTGTTGCTTTCTTGGATTGTAGATTTTCAGAGACGATTGCATGTTTGTCCGTGATTATCTCGCGTTTGGCTGAACCGATTTTGATGCGGTTTTGATAAAAGTATTCGTTATATTTTGGGAATGGTTTTAGTATACAACAGTAATGGATACCTTCTGAAGTTGCCTACATAGATCCGTTTTTGCTGCTTACTAGGATTGTAGGTTTTCAAAGACGATTATATTATAAAGATTTTTGTTGAACATCTAAACTAAAAAGGGGAACAATAAAAAACTTTTTAAAAAAAGGGAACCGACTTCAAAACCAAACATAAAAAAACTGTAAAATAACTTTTCTTTCGGAAGTCGGTGGCCATAGTCAATGAAATAATAAAAAACAAATACCAACCGAATAGAACCTTTTTCAAATCAGATAAAATATTTATTATAATGATTTTATCGACACGGTTCATATCATTTATTTCATAATACTCGTAATGTAAAAATTTTGCCTTCTAGGAAAAAAAACCTAATTCGTATATTTCTACTTACGGTTCATAACAAAATAATGTAACAATTTAGCCTTCTAGGAAAATAATAATTCTTATATTTCTAATAGGTTTCACTGAAACTCATGAAATATAAATGTTTTTAATTTCAATTATCTTTAGTTTTAAGTCATATTATTTAAGTCGTCTTGCTAATAATAAATTTAAAAAAAGAACACAACACAACATCCTTGCTCAAATCAACTAATTAAAAACACCTCATAACTCACTACACTTAAAAAAAAAGAAAACTGACATAAAAAGCCATCTTTAAAGGTTTGTTTACACCGACGTTAGGCCGGGGGTACAAGAGATGCTCTAGAGACAACTCGAGCCCTGTCAGGTACCTTAACACTAATGAACCCTGCCACGGAATCTCGGAGAACGCTTCATAAGAGTGCCTGCCTTGCTTATGTGACGATTTTGTGGGGGTAAAGATGTGTTTTTTTTTCTTATACAGTGTGTACTTGGGTTTTTATTAGGACACGCTAACGTTAGTGTGTTCTGAGTTTTATAGCTGGGAAAGTACGTGCTGTTTTTACACTCAGTAGGTATGTAAGTTGGGAAAACAACACCCCATATAAAATTTATGTGAATGTTCCTACTATTTGATCATAAATGTAGTACAAGGCATCTGGTACTTTCTGATTAAGAAAACTTATGTATTTTACTCGTGAATGCAAGCTGCAGCTTGTTATCCAATGTAAAACACTAAGTAGTTACTTATTCGCTAGAAAACTAAATCGTCGTGATAGCAAACGAAGGAACCATGATATTAAAAATATAACTAAGAGCTCTTACACACGAGCGGCATGTTCCCAACGGCAGAGGTAACTGCAGCCGTCGCTACAACTGCGAGTGTCGTTATAAGTCGACTGCTGCCGTCGACGCGTCGACGGTTGCCGCCGACGCGCGTCGACGGCTGCAGTTACCTCTGCCGTTGAAAACATGCCGCTCGTCTGTAAGAGCTCTAAGCTAGGGTCAACATTTTTAAGAATGTCAATGAAAGCAGTGAAATTATACTAAAATATACAATTAAAAAAAAGGTTGAACCTTTTTTTAGTTTTGGTGCCGTATATATTTTATTCACTTAATTAAATCAAGTAGGTATAGTAATTGGATAGATAGAGAAACAAATCAGTTGAATTTAAATAAACACAAAAACACTCACTTTTACTTCGAACACCAAAATACAGAAAAAATCAGTACCTGAAAAAAAAGAAACAAACATTTCAATATCACAAACATGAATAATTTACAACGTCAGACTTTTCGACCGAAGTGGTATCATCAATCTTATTTGTGCGTAGACAGGGGGAGACCCTGATTAATTGATAACAGAATTAATCAGTAAAGATGTACTGACAACAGCCCGAAGCTTTTGTTACGGTGTCATCGCCAGATAAGATTCTGTTAAACTGTTGTTAGTCGTTTGGAGTACCAGGGCAGCATAATTTATAGAGGAGTTTCTGGGCGATAAAAAAGCTCCGGAAATGGAAGCGCGCTTTTAAAGCGCGGCCATTTTTTTAAACTGCTTTTGATTTTAAATGCTGGTCAATGACAGTTATGTTCAATTTACCTTCTTGTTAAAGCTCTGCTTTTTTTAAAAGCTCACTTTCTTACTTTCCATGAGGATCAGATTGTACCAGGAGAACATATTCGTGGAAGAATCTCAATTTAATAAGACTAATATCTATATTACAATACACGAGAGGATATTCGTCATCGTATCATTTTCTTCCTATTATCCTTGAGGATAAAAATCCGTGCGAGAAAAGTACTAGGAAAACATATTCGTGGAAGAGTCGCAATTATTGTAATGATATTTTGACGTATTTCAACGAATTTTGGGTCAACTTAACGAGATAGTTACTGTCTGCTTTTATAATTTAATGATGAGAGTCATTTGGATGTACCAGGAAATCATAATTATTGAGGTATTGTTGAACACAGATATTGTTTAAAGCTGTTCCGCGAAAAAAAATTAATTCACTTTGAACCGATTTTATTAATTTCAGTATATTCCGAGTACCTTGAATAATTGAAAATCACCTGTGTTTGACAGGCCTTTCACCTTTGCTTTGATTACCGTGTAATGTCATGTTGTTTTAATTGAATTATCGACCCTATTGCGTTATACATAAAGATTTTTTTACAATGACTTTGACGTGTTAAATTTCGAATACTGGTGTTCCAAAATCAAACATCACAGCCATTTTGTTTTCTTTCGCATGTTCAAAAAATTTTATTCGCATGTCACGGGCATAACACAGTTTTATAGCGAAGAGTAAAAACTCAATATCACACGCTGAGTTAAAATCAGTTTCGCGCTGGCAGGCAGCGAATATTTTCGATACCAATATCTTCAGTATTTTTATTCCGAACGGTTGAATTGAGCTGCTTTCGAATTTCTCTGCTCAAGTAGCCTTCTGGAATTTTCTAGAAAAACCTGTCTAAAAGGATTGGTTATAGATTAGAAAATATTTTAAAGTGATTTGAATATTTGCATACCAAGTCGGGCAACATCGGGCACGCCGCAATCGCGGCGGTAAGACCCCTCTTTGAGGAGTGGCTGGAGAGACGTCACGGCGTCCTGACCTATCGCATGACGCAGGTCCTCACCGGACACGGAAGTTTCGGGAGGTACCTGTGGCTGATGGGAAAGGAGGAAACGCCGGGGTGTCACCACTGCGAAGATCGCCCGGAGGACACAGTAGAGCATACGGTGCAAGACTGCCCAGCTTGGGCAGAGCACCGACGTGTCCTCACGGCGGCGATAGGCGGAGACCTCTCGCGCCCGGCATTGGTTTCGGCCATGCTGCGGAGCGAGACGGAGTGGGAAGCGGTCGCCGCCTTCTGCGAGGCAGTAATGCTCGTGAAGGAGGCGGCGGGCCGCGAGAGAGAGAGGACAGCGTCCTCCCTCCGCCCCAACCGCAGTGGTGTACGCCCACGGCGCCGTACGTCGCAAGACGATCTCCGGCCACCGTAGGCGCGGGCATGCGGACAGCGAGTAAAGGGCAACTCGCTGTCCGACCATGGGCCATGCCCGGGTCGACGGCGCGTCGTGTTCCACGCGCGCCTCAAAGAGCTGTCAGCAAAAAATGACGGGGCCCCCTCTCAGAGGGCCAAAGCCTGCCGGGGTCGCGGGATTTATTTCTATTACCGTGACCCCGGAACATAAAGGGCTACTGAAGGACACCGTGGATTTTAGTCAGTACAAGTCTGACAGTACCTCCCGCCCTGCCCGGGGTTGGAGGTCTCATTTGATGATTTTACCACGCTAAAAAAAAAAAAAAAAAGTCGGGCAACATGTTACTGGTTCTGCTATCAGGAGCAGCCACTGACTAAATTTGTGCCCGGTTGATAGAAATAGGGTCACCCCTATTATATACCACTACCAGTGTACTATTTTAAGTACATCATAATTGATGTACTTAAAATAGTACACCCACATTTCGCTGATGATGATACTACTATAATAGGTGATGACGTCATCATCATTATCTTACACTTCGAGAACTGTACCATCAGCACGAGTTTTCAGTATTTAAGACTTAAAGTAAACTGGAACTTTGACAATTTTCAAGGGAAAAATTAGTTTCTTCTTCGCACGCCAGAGGCGCTGTTCCATTTTTTCATACAAAAACGCTGTAAATACTGGAAAGACGCTGTAAAGTAAAAGAGTGAAAACTCGTGCTAGGGGTACTGAATTCATTTCGTAACCATTGGATAATTTGGAAAACATAGCTATATTAAACACCGGTCTGGACAAATGTAGGTATTTCCATTACTTATATATCAGCAATTTAAACACAATAGCGCAATAAAGAACTCTTTTTCTGATATTAATATTAGCTAAGATTTATTTTAAACTTCGTCGACGCTCTAAAGATCCATCTATTTTTCTGCCACGATTGTACTTATTTAATTTCAAAGCTGCAAATAATTTAATAAACACTTTATAAACATTGTATAGCTACTAAAGAGTATATTTACTTTATAAGTCAGTGCCCTCGTCCACGCTTGAAGTTTCTCAACATCTCATTAAGGGGCAGCTGTGTTAGTTCCCCGCGTATCTTACCAACCAGCTTCTTTTTCTAAGACTTTTTCAATGAAAAAGGATTCATTAATCATTTATATGAAAATCCCAGCAGTTTACAGAATAGAAGTTCTTTACTTTTTACTTTCATTTGTTTTGATTACCTTTTAATAGATACGTCTAAGTAAGCTATGCAAAATTATACCAATAATCTGACATATTATATGGTAATTTTTCAAATTGTGCTAGATGAATTTTCAATAATTATTTATTTATCAAATTATACTAAGTGTATTAAATTGTGGTGCTAAGACAGGAAACCGTTGACTGGAGTTCCCTCTCGGATACGTCCGGGTCTACCCACCAATTTTTCGGGCCGGTGCATCCTGGGATGCGGGCAAAAACTCTTCCTTAGGCACACAGAGCCTAAGGGGTCTCTTTGCCCGTATGCGAATAGCCTGTCGTATGGACGCTCTAACGTGTGTCCCTCTGATCAACTGAGGGCACAGCGGCGGAGCGGGCTTGCGGACGGTGAGTAATGAGTAGCTCGCCGTCCGACCTAGGACCAAGCCCGGGTCGGTGGCGGATAGTGTTTTGCACAAAATGCCTGCTGGGGTCGCGGGTTTTTCTTAATCCAGGATACCGTGGCCCCGGAACCTAAAGGACATCCGAAGGAACACGGGTGGATTTTAGTCAGTAAGAGTCTGACAGTCCCTTCCGCCCCACCCAGGGTGGGAGAACTCATTTGACGATTTTACCACCTAAAAAAAAACGTATACTTACCTATTAAGTTCATCACACTTTGTAAAATACTAAACTGTTTTATTCACTACTAACTATTAATGGACTAATAATATGTTCTCATTTCTTTGAAACAACTATAATAAGGAAATGTTTAACACCGAGACTATTTTTCACCAAATATTAATAACTGACAAAAGTAACTACGGTGAAGGGAATATTAACAGAGTTATTTAAGAAATATATAAATTATAAAAACAATACACCCGCTATAAAATTAAAACAACCGCAAAATTTCCATTTATTATAATCATTATGTAAATTATAATCAAACAAAATTACAATAATGGAAAATGAATACCGTTAAATAATAACCAGAATAATAATTTAAGGTTAAAAACCACGCGATATTAAGTAATTAATGCTAACGAACCCCTTTAACATTGTAATTATTGAACAGAATGAGCTCGATCCTAATTGAAATTATGATTACGCTATAAGTAGGTAGGTACTACATTCAGTAATTTTATTATAATGATGATTTAATTTTTGAGGCAAAAATTTCAAACTTTATCAATTGCGACAGTAAAAACATTCGTAGGAATCTTCTTAATCTTTAGCATAATTGTAAACTGAATTCACAGATACCTATTGCAAACTAAAAACAGAAAAAAAACTAACTGTAAAGCGATGCTATCTATATCAATCCCATAATAAGACCTTTTTAAAAAAAAAACAAACTGACGAAACATCGTACTGAAAAGCAAAAAATAAATTTATAAATAAACAAACATATAAATTAACTAATTGAAGAGCAGAATAGCTCGTTGTATAGCTTGTCGTGGTTGAATAGCTCGTCGTAGCTATTCGCTGATTGTTTCTTTGGCGCCGCCTCAAAATTTATTTTTTGTTTTTCAGTACGACGTTTCGTCGGTTTGATTTTTTTTTAAAAAGGTCTTATTTTTTACTTTTGAGTTTCCTATCTCGTATCATAATATACAGCAGAGATGTGGAAAACATTACATGATGGCGTCACTATCATCACATCAACTTCAGATGCTAAGTCACCATCCTCAGACCCTCGATGACAATTATACCCCAGCTAGGTATAAAGTTTTCACCAAGACTATTGAAATGAGCCCAAACACGATAAAGGTACTGTTAACTGTTGAGGACCTCTTGCCCGTGCTATCCATCACCATCTTCAGACCCTCGATGGCAATGATACCTCGGCTAGGTCTAAGGTTCTCATCAAGCTGAATGAAATGAGCCCAAACACGATATAGCTGTTGTTAACTGTTAAGGAACTCTTGGGACTGACTTCACAAAAGAACAGGGATCTGGAGTTGATCTGATGATGGTGACGTCATCATGTTGTATCCTCAAGAAGGAGTTCACCTATCCGAACCAAAAGTTAAGGCTTTGTTCGGACTATTTAGTAGATTATTTATGTGAAGTTTGCACAAAATCGGTTGAGCGGTTCTTCACTTATCACATATTTTGTAACAGGTAGCAAAGCACGGGGCGGGCTGCTACTTAGCTATATAAATATAAAAATATCTTGAATTTTAGGCTGGAATAATTTTAAAGCTGCAGAATACTTCTCCCATTCAGTGTTATTTTCATTAGTTTTCCAATTGCTGTCTGCTCCAAGACCGCGATAATATTGAGGTCCCTCAGGAGATTATTGCCGCGAATCGAAGATATTAAACGGTGTTCCGTGACGAAAATTTCTAGGACAATATTATCGATAAAGTAATCAGTATCCGTTGTGATTTATTAGAACAATTTATTTCCATTTCGTCTAAGACTTAACCTAGGCCAAGAATAATATACGTAGGCGGAGAAATCTAGGACTTATTTCGCCTGAGAATCCAGGCTACTTGCGAAAACCTAATGTGTTGTTTCACATTAGGTAATTGATTGTTTTGTACTTAGGTCTCATTAATTGCTCTAAGTAAGTGGAAGGGATCAGTCTAATTTAACGTTATTGAACCTTTTCTGAATCGAATCAGAAAACACAGAGTAAAAATAAAGTCAAAATAGGTTTTTAAGGTTGCTGGTTAAAAACTGAAAACTCCGTTGAATTTGATGATAACGTTCTCTCAACTTAATCTCTATTTCGTAACGAATAGAATTATCATTGTAGCAACCCTAAGTTGATGCCCCCGTTTGGGCGCCAATGTGTTCAATTGGCGCCCAACGTGGGGCGGGTGCTTGTTGGTTAACCCTTAATTTGGCAAGACCAAAAAAGTTGAAGTAGAAAGTTGGCGTTAATATATTGCGTTAATATGCATTCAAACTTTACGGGAAAAATAATAAAAAAAATATTTCATGAAGGGTTTCCTGAAAACAGAACGTAAAGTATACTTAACAAAATCCTATGGCTAAAGAATTAAAATGTATGTAATATTATATAATATGTATATAAAATAATGTTTACATGCAGTATTTCTATGTAGTAAACAATTTTCACTTAGTTAACACCATAAGTAACCATTAGTTTTGGCACAAATTTCATCAAACAGATTGTCAGAACTGAAATCGATGAAATAATTGAATTCTTTCTTTCTATCGGGACCCTAGAGCTTTCCCACTTTTCTGGATCTACTTCCGCACAATGAAGGAAACTTCTATGAGACCATTTAAACTTGATTACATTGTCGTTTTGGGTACAGGGGTTATCTGGATCAAGTTAAGTGAAGTGAAGTGGAGACAGAACACAGCCTTTCTGTCTCCGACGATTTGCTAGTAGCTGTAGTACATGTTGGTAGTGGCACTAGTGGCGCAAAAGCCAAAATTTGTGTAAATTGTAGAGGGGAATCAATTACCTGACTGAGAATGCATCATTTCATTGGAAAAAGTGCTAAAACTGCTATTTCAATAAGTCTCACCATGCAGATTTGTTGAGTATACTTTACAGAACAAGATTACTCACCATCGAATTTTGTTGAGTATACTTAACAATCAAATTCACTGACTCCTCGTGTTCATATCCAGGTGAAGAATGGATTTCTTATATTTTTAACCTATTGATTACACAATAAATAAATAGAAATAAGCAAAATATGTATCAAAACTAGACCAAAACCCAACAAAAATAAATCTTTACATTTATGGGTTACAGATGGCATTGTCTCATTGTCATTTCTGGTTCGCTACTGTCAAGGAAAATATTGACAGGCCGGTAGAAACTTTTTCCTACTAAAATTAACTATCATTGAAATATTCCTAGCCCATAAAATTTGTAATCACGGAAGAAAATTTGACATCTAGATTTTTTCAAAAGTTATGTTAAGTATACTTTACGGTGCCAAATTAAGGGTTAAAGTAACAGAGAGCCCGTTGAAGTTTAGCTTAAACATTGTATTAACACTAAAAATTATCTGTAACTGTACTTATAAATATACCACTTAAAACAAAAGGGCCTTTAATTTTCACCAACAACTTTTTTTAATCGTGGTAAAATCATCAAATGAGTCCATCCACTCAGAGCAGATGTTGTACTGATTAAAATCCAAGGTGTTTTCAACAGCCCTTTACGTTCCAGGGTCACGGTAATTTGATAAGTCACGCAACCCCGGCAGGCTTTGGCCCTCTAAACGGGGCCCTGTTATCTTGCTGACGCTTCACCAACAACTTACAAATTATGTATAAGGACGTAACTAAGTTATTAAGCTATTATTACCCCCACGATTGTCTTTATTAAACATGCCACAAGCAGCCGACATCTAAGCTAAGTGTTTGAGAACACAATCGCAATATTCTGATTAAAGTGACGACCTCGTTTAAATTCAGGTAAATGGTTGGGGCTTAAATGGATGCTGAGGTGTTTTATAGGCAAATTTTGTTCAGCTGTAGGAAATTTTTCTTTTTAAAAATTGAAATTAAAACTAGCGAATAAAGTATGTAGTTCAGCAAAATTCACGCATAGCGTTACTCATTTAATAAAAAACAAATATGCAGACATGTGTTTTGCAATGTATTATGTGTACAGGAAAAAAATACCAACTTGAACTTGAAACTTGAAGTTTCAAGTTTCGTATTATGAGTTTCAATTTTTGAGTTCTGAGCTTCGAGGTCTTTCTGCTGCTTTAAAAACTTTTGACTTTTACTTCTACTTTTACTAGCCTACTATCGAACTTAACTACCATCCTACATCCTACTAACCACCATCCTACTTTCTCCCACTCAGTTATCTTTGTTTTTTTTATTCCCAACTATTTTTGTTTATATTTTTCCCCACTTGACAATCGAAGCCAGAACCTCTCCAGGCCACTGGACCAACGAGGCTGTCAAATTATTTTGATCTACTACGGGTAGAGTGTAAGCTTGGGCCCAGAACTGCCCCCGGCGGCAATTAGGCCGCTATTCCGTGCCGCTTATCTTAATTAAACAGTCGACAATGACGACCGCTCAAACTTTTGTGAACTCATCAGGAGAATGATGAGAGGAGTTTACATTAGCTGTTTTGTTTTATATGGATGATTTAATATTTAGTGAGTTAATTTTACAATAATGACTTCCTTTTTAAACGTGCCTTTTAACACGTCGACGACATCAGACCATTAAAATTACCTTCAATAGTCAAATACAGACGGGTTTTTAAAAGACAATTCGTGATTTAAGATGCAACCGCATTTTCCACTATTCCTAGTGCCTGTAAACACTTTCAAATACGACTAAGACTACAAGACTACTACTACTATAAGACTTTTTTTATGCAACAAATGATTCTCAACATCTACCTATCCCAAAAAATATTCGAAACATAATGTCTAAGCTACAAAAAACACATACTTAAATGTTCAAAAATATTATGACACCGCGTGAGTTCCACTGACAGAGCAATCTGTATAAAACCGCAAGGTCCACGTCACATAGTTTCAGTCCTAAGAACACGACCTTATAGAGCCAAACCATGGAGCCCCTTTTTTTCCAGAGGGCAATTATCTATTGAGTCCTCATACCCTGTTTTTTTTATCGTGGTAAAATCATCAAATGAGTCCTCCCACCCCGGGCAGGGCGGGAGGGACTGTCAGACTTGTACTGACTTAAAATCCACGGTGTCCTTCAATAGCCCTTTATGTTCCGGGGTCACGGTGATGGAAGTAAGTCCCGCGATCCCGGCAGGCTTTCCGGCCCGTCAAAATACATACCCTGGTCATACCCTGGTTGGAGTAAAAGAGATTGTCAGACTCAAAATGACTTAGTTAAGATGATAGACCCACTATCCACACTAAAGGCCCCTTTAGCTTTTTATTACTATTGTAACTTATCCCAACATAATAAAAACGATTTATTTTGGGATAGAAAGTCCCTTGGGCGATTTGTGAGCCCTCAATCATAAAAATAGGTATTTGTCCGATGTACTAAATCTAGGGCATGATTTATTTTATCTGTGTCCTTTGTAATAGATGCTCTACGTGGACATCTTTAGTCAGGTCGAACATCTGCCGTCTTATTTTCGTGAAAGGCTATAAAATAGTAGAAAAGGTTTGTTGTGAAGAATTTCGGATTAGGTCCCTTCAAAATATGTTTACCCGTCTAAAAAAATGGTCATAATTATGCATTTATATCCTATTTTTAAAAATAGTGTTAGTAGTCTACCCCATGTTCAGGCAGTGTCCGTTACGTGGAGTCAGTTTAAAATCACGACCACACCGATGTCAGCTAGGTGGCGAGTATACAGGATGAATTTTTCAACTGGGCGTGGATGGCTATTTTCGAAACTATGAGGAATATCGAAAAACATTGAAAGGAGTCTCGAGGCCGATTTTGACGAAAACTAAAATTGCATCATAGGATTTTACAATAATCCTGGCCAGGAATCAAACCCGCTGATTTTGGAAAAAAATCACAGCCTGTATTATTACACCATTCGATAGTAGGTACTGCTAATAAGGACCAATTCTGGGAAGTAATCATATACGACATACTTAAAGAAATGGCCGATTTTTATGAAATTTATATTTTTCCATGTTAATTTACTTCTACTGAACCATAATTTATTCGAAATTATAAAATTTCATTGTTTTCAATATTTCACTGGATTTTACGTTTTAACAAGCCCATAAATTATTCGAAATTATAAAATTTCATTGTTTTTTAATGTTTCACTGGATTTTACGTTTCAACAAGCCTGTACTTAGCAATACGAAATTATTAAGTTGAACTAAAAATAGCATTATTTTAAAGAAGAAACGCTAACTTATGTTTCAAATACAGTCTTTGCCTTGAAGATTAATCAGTTTTTTTGTAATTATACGTTTTCCTTAAGTTTGCCGTATATGATTACTTCCCAGAATTTGTACCCTATTAGCAACACTATCGATTAGTGTAATAATACAGGATGTGTTTTTTTTTTAAATCTTGAAAATTTCACCCTGTATAAGGCAGGCTTTTCAGCAGCAGACTTGTTAGTAGGTACCTACTACCATACTAATTAGTATAGTAGTAGTACGAATAACATGGGGATCAAGATAAACAGGGGAGTACTGTGTTAGATTTGCACAAACCAGTAAGGAGGCCAATAATATTCAGCAGTGATCAGACTAAAGGCTCTCAAAATGCGGCATTTTTCTTACGACAATGCTCGTTGACGTAGGAATATGGGTATGGAGAGGCGGTAAGTGCCGTTTATCTGCGTGGTCGTGCGGTGCAATTTTAGACAACAATGAATTTCGAACCAGCTGAGTACGATGAACCAGAATGTTGCCAACGTGAATAAGGTAATAAAGAACTAAAAGTGCTATACAGAATCTACATAAATCCTAAAATATCCCAATCGCGTCTTCAATAAAACGGCGTCAATTTCCGGCACATACAGCAACATCCGAGATATGTGGGAGATATTATTATATTCTATTTTTATACCTTTCCTTCTCTACTGGAGAGTAGGGTACTGATGTTTATTTCCTGAGGCTGTCAGCTCCAATAGCTCGGAAGTCCTAATATTACGCACAATGATAATGTTACTTTGAAATCTAGATTGATATGAAGCCTAATCGAATCTAAATCAGTACATGTATACGTATGTGTTATGCAAAACACGAGTATCTTATGTTTAGAAATAATTCAATACCTTCAGTTTAACTTTAACATTATGAGGTCTGCGAGTACGTATAAGAGTTTTTACGTACGTAGAAGCCTTGGGGCAATAACAAGGGTCTCTTAAGCCAGTATCTAACAGTAACTCAGATCTTGATAAAACAATTAACAATGAAGTCTTCAAGACTTGCAACTAGTCTACTAATCTCAATTCAATACCATTACTTGGCAACAAAAGCTAGCACACTCCACCAACAGTGAAGCTCTAATTATATCGATTGTTAATCCGAAACGTGAGGTGCATAGGAAGAGATCAGACTGGCGTGTGATCTGATAGTATAGATATTACGCTGTTCCATGAGTGTGTACAAGCATTACTAGTTAGATAGCTATTGTTGTGGGATTTGCTATAATAATAGATTTTTTTTTTTTTAAATGGTTAAAAAATATAATAAATCTAAACTGAGGTTAGAGAAAAGAAGGCGCCCTTTTTTTTAGCGTGGTAAAATCCACGGTGTCCTTCAATAGCCCTTTATGTTCCGGGGTCACGGTGATGGAATAAGTCCCGCGACCCCGGCAGGCTTTGGCCCTCTGAGAGGGGGCCCCGTCATTACGCTGATGCTCTTTGAGGCGCGCGTGGAACACGACGCGCCGTCTACCCGGGCATGGTCCATGGTCGGACAGCGAGTTGCCCTTTACTCGCTGCCCGCATGACCGCGCCTAAGGGAGAAGGCGCCCTTAAAAAAAATCAGGATTGTCGGTACTGATTGCTGCGAGCAGTTATCTCATGATACATAAATAGATATAGATATTATCTAATAATAATAGTTTGTATAAAAGAGTACTAGCCTTGTCAATTTTCCCCAAAGAAACCAACAATTTTAAACAAGCAACTTATGCTTTTTATGACTGGAGCTTTAATCTATGTTTTTCTAAAGTGCCTCTAACGAACGTACAAAAATAAAGCCTTTGAGTTATAAAGTCCCGTTTTACCTTCAAAGTATGTGTGAAAGACAAACGTCCATCCATCCATCCACACAAACTTTCGCATTAAAAATAATAATAATTATAAGATCAATGTAGTCTGTGCAAATAAAGATAAATAAAATAATAAATAAATAATTAAACACCGCCATTTCAAAGTACGAAGAAACTATTATTAACACTGAGAAAAGAAACAAGTCCCCGATAGATTTCTTTTAATACGCAGTAATATCCGATATACGACATCCAGGAAACGATGTACATTATCAAAGGCGGATCCGGATAACACGGGCTGACAGACGTGTCGAGTGACAAGGTACTAGGGCCGCATAACGCTGAGACAATGTTTATAGAATACGTAGTTCGTAATAGTTACTATACCGTTTATCGGAACTCATTGGTAAAATGCAGTATGATTATTTAGCACTTGGATGATATTGTAGATTGGATATATTTATGAAATAAGCTGTGAAAAGTATATAAACAGGCCGAATTTTTACATACTTGTATCATTATTATGCATCGTTCTGAAATAGATGACCATGATTTTTAAGCACATATAATGGAAACTGCCAAGTATATGCCGTTATTAAATATTTTGAAAAACATCCGAAAGCAAAGAGTTGACCATGTGTACTAGGATATCATAAGACTGAGAAGATGTTTTTATAAATTAGAAGTTACCGTTTCATACGTATCGCATTATTGATTAAGAGCATTACAATGTATTACGAAACTAACCAATTAAGGACGAAGTAATTAATAATCTTTTGTCCCTGAAAGCAAAATGAATAATTTATTAAATCCATTGTGTTATAAATCACAAGAAAAGTTGCTTTTTTCATAAGAATTTCATTGGAACAGAAACAAGAATTAAAAACAACGGAGGAAAGTTGGCAAAGCAAACATGACGCGGGGGACATAAAGTTAGAGGAGTTGTAGCGTTGTAAAGATCAACGCCCGCCCATCTTTGGACTGCTTGAAGATAATAAACTGAATAGAATAGGATAGTTTTGTGCAAATAAAGTACCTATAAACCATTGCAAATCATAACCTGCCTAGTTTTTTTTTCTGAGTAATCGTAACGACTGTTGTAGACCTTTTTTTACTTTGTAATATTATCGACTGAGTCCTCCCACCCAGGGCAGGACGGAAGGAACTGTCAAACTTGTACTGACTAAAATCCATGGTGTCCTTCAATAGCCCTTTACGTTCCGGAGCCACGGTTACGTGATAGTCCCGCGACCCAGACAGCCTACTGCTAAAGACCTGGGAATGACAGCAAGGCACATTAGAAGCCCCAGCATGACTTTTCACGTTTATATGACTTAACGTAAACGAGAACTTTGGCGTTAATTCAATTTGATAGAAAAAAACTAGTTCCTCGCTCGTACACCAGAGGAGTTTTAACAATTTTCCTCTCAATAACGCAGTAAATACTTCAAGTAAATAAAATACTGAATCTTGTGATGAGATCTCAGTTTTTTTTATCTCCAAGCTCCACTCTCAGTGCCTAAAGATTTTTCTTAGGGCACAGTTCTTACTTTTTAATCGAGGACACCTTATTTAGCCAATAGCAGGAAGATGATGATGAGACAAAACACAATTATTATTTACCAGCAACATCGCGAACTTGCGGTGGCCACAACGCAAGCACATCGAAATGTCTAACCACAACGCAACTGCAAAAACCTACTGCGAAATTTTGATCACATTTGTCCATTCGTTGTGGTGTGGTGTAGTAGGTACGTATATTGTTTAGCCAAGAGTCCCTAACAACAACTTTTCAAACTAAAACAGAGATTTTTTTCATCATTTCTTTGTTTTCTTAGAAAACGAATTCCAAAAATCAGGCAAGACATTTTGACTGACAGTGAGGAGACCGGTACATTATTAAGAGGGCTATCACACGTTTCCGTGTTTTTGTGCAAGGTTTTGAACCTGATTCTGGGTAGGAAATGGCCACAAATTAAAAAAAATATATATACACGAGAAAGTTTGATTATTTCTGCGTGGAGTGTATTGAAAACATTTTTAGATTTGTTTACATACATGAGTAAAAACCTTGTCTCTGCAAAGGATGTTTCATAAAATTCTACTTTTTGTCATACTTTTGTATTGAATTACATAGAATGTATAATAGTAAAATAACATTTGAAAATGTCCATGGTACATCTGAAAGTTTATATTTGGAGTGTATTAATCAGATTTTTATTTTTCATTCAGAAATACACCAAAAATAATTCTGGAAAACAGGAAGAATTTGACATTTTTTCGTCCGAAATTATATTTTTTATCTATCAATATTTACTGAATATTCAATCAAAAAGTATTGAATAACTAAGGTTACTATGTTAGCTTGCATTAAAAAAATAATTAGCGCATTTAAAAGTAAAATAATAGTATAAAATAATTAAAATATGCAATGACAAAATTCAATATAAAACCAAGAACGGTTTGTTCTTTGATTTAGACAGCGCGGGGCGCTTTCAGAGGGAGGACGTATCGCTCCCGACCATTTTGACATTAGTAACGTAATCATTAAAATTTAAAATACACGCCACCATTCATGACCTTTAGACGCGGCGCTAGTATCTTTGTTATAACATCAAATTCCATATGAAACATGTAGTACCTTGAATTTTCCGCAGGTCATGAGTGGTGGCCAGTAATTTTCCCGATCGCCAAGGATGCAGCGTGACTAACCTTTTTTGATACAAGCTAATATTTTGAATTTATTTCATTCTGATCTGTTTGCAATGTAAACACACATGTTAATGTTGATTGTATTTTCCATTTATTCGAATGTGGATATAATTCTAGATAATTAATGTAAATAATTCTGATAGCTTTTTTTCTGAATTGGTAATTAAATGTAATTTCAGACTTGTCAACTTCCCAAACTTCCAGTTCGGTTGAATAATATAGCTCGCTGCGGACCCACCATAGCACCGGCCATGACCCTGGTGATATGGCTTTTTAATACGTGGTAAAACCATCAGATCAGCTCTTCCACCCAGGGAAGGACGGGAGGGACATTCAAACTTGTACTGACTAAAAACTACGGTGTCCTTCAATAACCCCTTGCGATCCGGGTGTATATTTGGCTCTATAACGTGCGCCCCGAAAATCTGTGAAAAATTGATCCGCAAACCTGTACCACTCCATGTACCAGACTTGAACATTATACAAGTTCATCAACTGTTCAGGCGTGAAGTACTGCTTGACAAGGATCCTAACTTTTTTGCAGCCAACTCAATAAATATTGAAGGTTAATGTCAACGGTACCCCAAAAAAGTCAAGATGGTCTGTCATTTTTACGGTTATACCTCAGAGAGATAGAACCGGGTCGGATTGGCTCCTTTTTGCGAAAAAAATCACGTCTTAGCAGTATTGAAGTTCGACCATGGTTCTTTCGCCTGATATTTGTGAATTTCATTCATGAATATAGGCACTACTCAGAAATAAGTAAGCATTCCAATAAACGAAATTGAATGAAAAGTTAGAAATTACAGGAATGTGTCAAGTTTCATAAAAAAATCGAAAAAATACCGTCTTCAATGCGCCAAAGAGTTTTTACAATTTCTCTTAAACCCTGTGTTATTTTATTGAAGGTGAAATGTTCTCAATAGAAATCAGGTAAAAAGCCCGAGTGACCAACAGTAACATCGTAATTCGAGCATCACCAAATCTATGCACTGTTAGTCGCGATTGATCCAAGATGAACTCGAATCATGTACTACTTGCTGTGCGAATGGTTTTTTTTTTTTTTTAATGGCATCTCGCTGGTCAACCTAGAAGAGGTTGTGTGCTGCTTAACAGGACTTTTCTGTGGATGCCATTGATTACTATAAGGCCTCCAGCCAGGCGCTTAAAACTAAAAACTACAAACAAAGTGACCACTCGCTAAGGGCACACCCTGTGGGGTATGGACCTCGGCTTAGGGCGTCACTGAGGGAGGACAGTGCAAGGGACAGGCTGGATCACAATGATATCTTATTTAGGGGCTAATTTAAAACTACAGGCTCAGCAGCACGGGCTGGCTCTTGCAAGGGTCGGGGGGGGCATTGACTTGGGCGTCCTCGGCGGCGAGGGTGGAATGACGGAGTCGATCTGTGTCTGTGTTTCCTAAGAGTACTGGTTTCCCTACTGCTCTCCTGGAGGAGGGTAATGAGGTCATCGGGGTCTACAAGGGTATGCCTAGGGCGGCGAATGATGTGATCAGGGGATTGGGGTGCCTAATAGCTGAGTCAAAGAAGCGCTTGAAAATTCGCTTCATGAACTGAAGGATGATGGGTTTTCTAGGTGGAGGCTGTCTTTACGGACATATGGAATAATATAGAGTTGTACCACATTTTAACGCAATTTTGAGCACGCACGTAAGTTACGTACCTTCGTTAAAAAGTGAAAGCTTAGTTTTACGAGATAGAAATAACCATCCCAGAGCATAATTTAGAGCTCACCGAAACATTCTGTTTCAAGAGTGAAAGGATCTGTAACCTGTTGTTAAGATCTTCTCTACACTATAATAGATCTCTCTTTATTTAAAAAAAAAATAACCCAGCAGTAACCCAGTATAAGAAGCACTGAAGTCCAGTCAAAACAGTTCAATAAATTTCCTTTGCAAATGTTTAACGATTTGCGCCATGCGCTACAGTTAACTGCAGGCGGACTAAGCATCTTCTTGCGGGCACGCCGCAATAGCGGCGGTAAGACCCCTATTTGAGGAGTAGCTGGATGGACGCACGTCCTCACCGGACACGGATGTTTTGGGAGGTACCTGTGTCTAATGAGAAAGGAGGAAACGCCTGGGTGTCACCACTGCGTGCCATTGCGAAGATCGCCCGGAGGATACAGTCAAGCATACGGTGCAGGATTGCCCCGCTTGGGCGGAGCAACGACGTGTCCTCACGGCGGCGATAGGCGAAGACCTCTCGCACCCGGCATTGGTTGCGGCCATGCTGCGGGGCGAGACGGAGTGAGAAGCGGTCGCCTCCTTCTGAGAAGCAGTCATGCTCGCGAAGGAGGAGGCGCGCCGTGCGAGAGAGAGGACAATGTCCCTCCTCCGCCCCACCCGTGGTGGTGGACGCCCACGGCGTCGGACGTCGCAGGACGATCTCCGGCCACCGTAGGCGCGGGCATGTGAGCGGCGAGTAAAGGGCAACTCGCTGACCGACCATGGACCATGCCCGGGTCGACGGCGCATCGTGTTCCACGCGCGCCTCAAAGAGCGTCAGCATAATGACAGGGCCCCCTCTCAGAAGGCCAATGCCTGCTGGGGTCGCGAGACTCATTCCATCACCGTGACCCCGGAACATAAAGGGCTATTGAAGAACACCGTGGATTTTAGTCAGTACAAGTCTGATATTCCCTCCCACCCTGCCCGGGGTGGGAGGACTCATTTGATCATTTTACCACGAAAAAAAAACATCTTGTTGAATTTTTTTAAATCTTCATGGTGTCGATTTGAAATAGTCTTGTCTATTATAGGGGTGCTTGTGGCTTGTCGCAATGAATTTATATGGTCCGCGTAGTAGATTTATCGCTCTCTTTGTGCGGTTTAACGAACATGATGGTCTTCTTGGGCCTTACACAGTTTCTTCTCAGTTTCTTGGATCACGGCGTTTGGTAATATTACCCGTCTCTTGACACCAGTTTCAAATATTTTGAACCACTGGTTGGGAATATTAGACGATTAAACCGACCTGTTCTGGCTATATCCTTATCTGTCACCTTAATCACCCCAAGTGTCTGGTTTTGCTTCATCATTATGTCTCTGAATACATTGCGTAAATGATTGTTTAATGTATAACTTGACTGGCCTGTTGACCCTGACTGCTATAGCGGAGGTCGTGGGTTCGATTCTCACCCAGGACAAATGTTTGTGTGATGAGCACGATCATTTATTTTGTTCTGTGTCTGGGTTTAGTTTATCTATAATATGTGTGTATTTAGAAATATAAAAGTATGTTTATCAGTTGTCTAGTACCCATAATACAAGCTCTGCTTAGCTTGGGACTAACTAGATGGCGTTTTGTGATAGTTATGGAATATTATATATTATGTTATTATTATAAGCCGAAGAAAACGTTTGAAAAAGTTAGAAGTTTAAAGAGACATCAAATCGTAAATACTAAATAATTTCAAAATTGTAATTTAAAAAAAATAATGCGTTCTAATTACTCACTAGAAATAAAATTAACACTTGAAAGATATCATAACAAGATATTATTTGTTCGTATTATAGAATAGAATTGAATAATCTTTATTATGCACACCTTGTAAATTACAAAAAGGTACATCCAATTCGCAATTTCTCTTAAATAGTGTGACACAATGGGCGATCTCATCGCTAAGAGAGATCAGTATAAGGGTAATACTTGTTTAAAGTGTAATTTAATGAGTGGCCATTATTTTGTTTTGATAGGTATACATTTATCTTATTATTATATCCATTCGATTTCGTAACTAAGAAAATAAGTAGTGTCTAGAAGCCCGGGATCTCACTTTGTTTATTCGAAAGAAAAGTGTCAAAAGCTCATGTTGTTTTCATCCTGGTATACGAGGCGTAGATGTGTTGATTGTGTTTTGTTTTTATGCGGGGGGCATCACGATGTCAAATTGACAGAAACTGTGTTCTTTCATTTTGTAATAGGGCTCTTAAAGACAAAACTCCAGTTAGTGACACTGACAGTCAGTGTCATTTGTGTCGTAAGTGTCACGAGTGTCACAAGTGTCAGCATTTCTAGTGTCTAGGGTTGCCGTCTTGACATTTTTATAATGTCAAATTGAATGGATAAACTAAAGCCTCATTTAGTATTTGTTTGATCAACTGAACTCGTTGTGTCTATAAAATCTGCAATGTAACGAGTTCTTGCATCGTCTAAATGACGCTTTTTTTTTCGACTTATACTACCTTTAGCTTAAAAATGACATCTACTATGTTTCATATCGGCCGGCATCAGTCCATGTCACCCATTGATTTTGTTTTTAAATATTTCCACAGGACTGTCAGACTAGTACTGACAAGAAGCCACGGTTTTTTCAATAGCCCTTTACGTTCAAGGCTCAAGGTAATTTGACAAGACAGTCCCGCGACACCAGCAGGTTTTGGCCCTCGAAGGCGGGCCCTGACCACGTTTGCAAGGTTCAAAATTTTCACGTTCACAGTAATGAAAATATTTTAGGGTGATTTTAAAATCTTAAGTACTTTAATTTTACCTTTACAGTTACTAAATTGAAAGAAAAACTTAAAATGTAAAAGAAACTTAGATAATATCAACTTTAAAATCAACAGTCTACTTGTAAAAGAAAAAACTTTCTACTAAACAAAGTCTACAATTTCTTTTCAACTATCAATTCTCAATCGTTCTTCTTAAAACAATATTATTATAACTAGTCTAGACTCGTGGCTATACCCTCATGGAGTATTTTTCCCTCGTTTTAATACACTCACTTTTCTTTTTTGTTTGTATGTTTGTTTGTTTCTGAATTTAGACATATTTCGCTCTATACAACGTGTCCCAAAATTCAACGATAAGCCGGCACCAGAGGATGGACCTACTAATGACCACTCGAGAAAAAAAAAGAAAAAAAAAATACCTCTACTTTTGTTTTAAATTACTTAAAAAAATGGAAATTCTTCGAAAATGTATACCCCTTATGACACTTTTAACTACCATGACCATAATTTTTCAAATATTTCATTTTTTTTGTTTGTATCGGCAACCTAAGTAGTACTACTATTCACCATGATCTTTGAAAATTACAGAATTTTCGGAGTTTTATACAAAAAAACAACCAAAAAAAATTATTTCCCTAAAATTTTGAAAGATTTTAACGTTCAGTACACTTTAACTCATCGTAGTGTAAAAAAAAAATATGGACACTACTATGGCAAGTTTTTTAAAAAATTGGCGCAACTAACTTAAATTTTAAAATGGTATAATACTTTAGGAAAACTAGCCACAAAAAAAAAATAATGACACTTTTTCTAATCAAGAACCAAATTTCATAAGTTGTTGTTAATAGTAATCACTTCTGCTATGTGCCCACTCTATCAAAAAAAATTTTTTTTTTTTTTTGATAGAATTTTTTCTCGAGTAGTCATTAGTAGGTCCATCCTCTGGTGCCGGCTTATCGTTGAATTTTGGGACATGTTGTATAGCTTTTTACCGTGGTGTCACCCCGTTTCTCGGCTCCTATTGGTCGTAGCGTGATATTTTATAGTCTTCCTCGATGGAATGGACTATCGAAAACAAAAATATTTTATCAATCCAAATCATTACCTACTTAGTTGACCTGAAACACAGGTTTTTATAAACCTAGATAAGGCAGATCGCTACATTACACATAGAATTATAGTATTTTCGCTTGTAATAATTATGTAAACCTTTATTGTGACCGAATTCTTGAAATTATTATTTTTTATTATTTATTTAGTTCCAGAGATTAGCGCGTTCTACCAAAACAAAACAAACAAACACTTCAGCTTGATAATATAAGGATAGATTTAATTTCATTATTTCACGAAAGCATACTACTGGGGGTGTAAAAGTACACCATGACTTATAGTTAAAATTTCAATTTAAATACTACTCTGTAGGTTTTGAGGGAAAAAGTTACAAACCCACATATGTACATCCTTACAAATGTTCGCATTTATAAAAGTAATGATTGTAAAGTCTGAAAAGAATTATATTCAAAAACTCTGTGTTAATATTTGAATTCAAGCAAAATTCATAGATTTAACTTCTGCCTCTAGGGCCTAACATTTATAAAGTAACATGAAATACTACTTAACTCTTCGTTAATTTTGGTAAATTGAGATATTATCACACTAGTGTACGCCACGGTCGCGGGACTTATACCATCACCGTGACCCGGAACATAAAGGGCTATTGAAGGACACCGTGGATTTTAGTCAGTTCAAGTCTGACAGTCCCTCCCGCCCTGCCCGGGGTTGGAGGACTCATTTGATGATTTTACCAAGCTAAAAAAAAAAGGGACTTACATTTATGAAGTAACATGAAATACTATTTTACTCTTTGATAACTCTAAAACCTTTGTTTATTTTGGTAAATTGTGATATTATCGCACTAGTGTACGCCACGGCTATGTGGAACACCCTTTATTTGTCTAATGTTAGGTAACAATTATTATCTTTTTACCCACAAAGTAATACCTATGAATTCTAAAAATTATCACCCTAGAAAAATAAGTACAGATTGGAGTGATTGATTTATGAACGGCTATTACTCTTAATTTGTGGTAAACATTATCTTTCTTACCAACAAAGTTAAATTCTTAAAATTATCACCTGGTAATTTACTATTTTTTTAAACAATGGCAAATTACTGAATAAAGCTGATTTTTTAAACATTTATGAAATAATTTAATTGCAAAGAGCGCAGAGAGGGGTAGTGGCAGAGCGATCGACTGCTGAGCAGCGTGTGCAGGTTCGATCCCCGCACGGTTTATAATTATGATCTGCAAATAGTTGTTCCGAGTCTGGGTGTTCATGTTTTCTATATTTGTTAACACACCCAAGACACAGGAAATTCCTAGTGAAGGACAACTAAAACGAAAACACCGAAACTAAATCTATGAAATAAAACTGAATTATCTCGTGAGCCTTGTAAAACTATCATCAAATTATATACCAACTACAATAAAAAAGTTAACAAACTTTAAAGCTGGCTTTTAGTGCTTTTAATTTTAACTAAATAAACGCTTTTTAAAACTCCTAAAATATATTTTGCTCGCGCACATTTTTAGTTGAGTTAATAAATTTTTGGGTTGAGATAATTTGTTCATGAATGTCCAACTGTTTCATGATAAAAAGTTATATAAATAGATGTTTTGAACTTTGTACGCTGAGGTTCTATTTAATTATTCAACTTAATGGTAAAATCTTAGACAGTGTTTAAGAATTCTGGAGACAAATCCTGCACGTGTAGCATGACTTGATGAATTCTGTCTCTATTTTAGACAAAATTTTTTTATAAGAATTCGACATTGTGTTTTTGCCTGAGTATCTATAGCACAAATCTTAATGGAGTGGAAGAATAGAATCATTTCTTTTCTACATTTTGTACTTCACCATAGAAATCTATCTACATTCTGTCATTTTCTTTGACGACAACCACATCAACAAAATCTGTTTTCACGAGTCTAACATTCCATAACTCCCCAGGGCAGGGAATATATTTGAAGACCTTACTGCCCCAAAAAAAGGGCCGACTCCCTACTTTTTTTCTCAGAATGTGTTTATTCTCTACAATGACACACACAAAGGAACATACAAAAGGCTTTTAAATACATAACCCAAAGTAGTCGAGTAAAAACAGCAAGTTCTGTGTAAGGTAAGTAATGTAAATGTAAGGTAATGCGCAAATCTTTCAAACCCAAACAAAAAATCTTTCAATCCGTTCAACTATCATCCCTATCCCCCACAACTTAAAAACTATTATTAAAAAACTATAACACTCACATTATCGATTTAAAAAAAAAAAACAATCAGGCAACTAGGGTCGTATTAAAAGTTAGGGAAAGCCGGCGGAAGTTTGTAATGGAGTTAGGAGAACTGTGGAGCGACGGGAAGCATCACAAATTGCATTATGGTCCTCCGGGAATGCCCCAGCTAGGGGGCATCAGTGACTGAATGTTTGACAAATACTTACTTTGTTATGACGGCTGTTCGTCTAGACTTTGATGTTTAGCTGAGCTTGTGACTTGTCTTTGTTTTTCAATTCAATCCAGTTTTTCTGAGATTTTCGCGTTTAACCAGACAAACTATTCAGCTTTATAATATTAGTATAGTTCTTCTTATTCGTGAGAAATTGAGAGAGAGAAAAGAAACAGTAAAAGCTGTTTGGGTCCGGAGTCCAAAAGTATGGTGGTTGCGATTCAGACGGTCCTGGTGAGGACCACCACCACCAGTGGTATCCCTCCAGCCACCGCAGTTTATAGGTAAGTTATATTCTCTCCCGGGTCGGAGGCGCGTTGTGTTCCACGTTGTGTGCCTCAAAGAGCGTCAGCATGATGACGGAACCCTCTAGAGGGCCAAAGCCTGCCGGGGTCGCGGGAATTATTTAATTACCGTGACCCCGGAACATAAATGACTATTGAAGGACCGTGGATTTTAGTCAGTACAAGTCTGACAGTCCCTCCCGCCCTGCTCGGGGTGCGAAAACTTATTTGATGATTTTACCACGACAAACAAACAAAAAAGTTATATTCTATAAAAGGAATCTCATCGCTGGACGCTGGACTCTTCGACGCGGCTTTGAGATCGTCAAATCATGCTGCGTTTGCTCATTGGATAGTGTCGGTGTCAACGACGATATATTACTAGACTCCGCATGCAGGATCTAAGGATCAAAAACTATTCTATCAACTCGCTGAGGTACTACGTAAGCGAGGGGGACGGGGTACTGCGTTGTGATTGGCTAACTCAAGGTCTGTTCACGGTTTACGGCTCACAGGAGTGGTCGAAATAAGATGGATATAGGACTTTTTGCCTAATGTTTTGACAGACACCGGTCGCCTGTTATTAGGAGTCTAGTAATAAAATAATAATAAATAAATAAATATTCCACAACTATCACACAACGCCATCTAGTCCAAACCTAAGCAGAGCTTGTGTTATGGGTACTAGACAACTGATAAACATACTTATATATTTCTAAATACATACATATTATAGATAAAGTACACCCAGACACAGAACAAATGAGCATGTCATCACACAAACATTTGTCCTGGGGTGGGAATCGAACCCACGACCCCCGGCACAGCAGTCAGGGTCACTAACCACTAGACCAACAGGCCAGTCAAGTAATATATCGTCGTTGGTCTCTGTGTACTTAGTGAATGTTTCTCAGCGTTGCGTGAACGCTGCGGCAGCGCCGTCTAGGCTACATTTATAAAGAACGCACTGCAGGCCACCGCCTGTTGCAATATTGAAATAGTTATTGTATACTTGTATAACTCTGAAACTTATTTAATGAATATCTCTTGGTCTTAAACGGCTCAAAACTCGACCATCAAATCTATTTATAATAATTTCCTCAGGTTTAAGATAACAAACAGGAGCAAACAGTCTCGAACCGGTGAACTGTGAAATAATAACGACTACGGACGTGTGTAGGCACATGTCATTCACCCACCCGACATGTGAGGCCAGGAGGAAAAGGATATCAATTATTAGAATTAGAGGAAACTAGGCTTTTGTTTTATTTCATTTTCGTTGTTATGAGAGCTTCTTGATTTGACATGAGGTCAAAAAAATGGAAAGTTATTTTGTAGTATTGTACTTTGTTAGACACATATTTTTAGACACAGTTCATTTCACGATGGAATGTATAAATCTAACCAAAAAATATATACACATTTCTAGCCAAAATAATAATTATAGATAAATTACACCCAGACACAGAACAAATAATCGTGCTCATCACACAAACATTTGTCCTGGGTGGGAATCGAACCCACGACCTCCGGCATAGCAGTCAGGGTCACTAGACCAAAAGGCCTGTCAAAATATCCCGCGGTTCTATCCCCCACCCCCTCTCCTTTAACCTATGACACTGTCCATAGAGTCCCGTCAATCTCTGTACCAAAATTCATAAAACTGAGCATACAAATACAAACATACCATGAAACACACTCACTCTTTTTATTATTTTATCCAATTAAGATTTGTCGATTTTTTTTTGTACCTAACACGTTATAGGCCTCTTTTCTCTGTAACCATTTTTAATGTTATCCAATTCCGTTTTAAATTAATTGTTAAACAAGAATTGACTCACATACAAACCAAACCATAATTTCAACACCATTTTTACAACACTGAAACCATTTCGAAATTAAAAACACTGTAGGAACTTCCGTATCACACCACAATTCACTCGACGCCGGATATCAGGCTCCTAAATCCGGGGAAAAAAGAAAAAAAAGACAGTTAAAAGCTTAGCAAGTATACCGAGCGAGAATCCGGGGACGGAGCGGACTGTCGGGTGTCCGAGCATCTGCCTGCTAGCTCGAGGTACTTGCACGAATGCGCGGTGGGAACGCAATGACAGTAAGAGCGATTTAAAAATAAATCCTACTAATATTATAAACGTGAAAGGTGTATGTGTGGATGGATGTTTGTTACTCTTTCACGCAAAAACTACTGAACGGATTTTGTTTAAATTTGATGCACAGATAGTTTATAACCCTACTAATATTATAAACGTGAAAGTTTGTATGTGTGGATGGATGTTTGTTACTCTTTCACGCAAAAACTACTGAACGGATTTTGTTTAAATTTGATACACAGATAGTTTATAACCTGGATTAACACATAGGATAGTTATTATCCCGATTTTATGTTCCCGTGGGATAATTTTGGAGTTGTAGCGGGTGAAGCCGCTGGCAACAGCTGTTAAATAATAATTTTAAAAACTGATAATTGAATAAAGGTGTTGATGATCTTCAAATGGCTGAGTTAATTTACTTAAACCATAACTTGGAACACACTGCTTACTTTTTCGAGTTGCGACTCTGTAGAATTTATTTTATTTACTTCGCATTACATGGGTGCCCAGTGGTATCGGCCCCGACTTACGAGTTGTAGGTCGTGGGTTCGAACCCAGCCTGGCGCATTACTTCGTGTAATTTCTTTCATCACCACTGCTCTCAAAACGGTGAAGAAAAACATCGTGAGGAAACCGGCATGTCCTAGAACCATCAAATTCGAAGACATGTGACATCTGCCAACCCGCACTGGGCCCGCGTGGTGGATTATGGCCCACTCCCTCTCACAAGAGAGGAGGCCTGTGTCCCAGCAGTGGGAACGTTATAGGCTGAGGATGATGAGGATGATGACATGGGTGCCTGAGAATGGATGACGCTGATGAGGCCGGCCCAAAAAGAGGTGGCAGGATGATCTAGACGCGAACCTTATTAGCTGGCCTGAAGTGGCACTAGGAAAGAGCACCTGGAAGGTTATGGGGGAAGCCTTTGCCCAGCAGTGGGACATAAATGGCTAATTAAAAAAAAAAACTTCGCATTAAAGTTTAACGTTCAAAAGTGCTTTTTATTGAGCTTATTAGAATCAAATATACTTCGCCTAAAACGAACTTCAATCCAAAAACTTTTATCACAATTGATAGAACCGTTTGAGCACTTGGAGTGATACAATAAACAGACTGATATAATATATAACAGACGAATGATACAACAACATACAGACACTCATATACACGTTTAATGTACAAGACGCTCCGTGCACTTTAAATGTTTTTCTAATAATAAAAAATTATTCACAGCTGTATTTTACTTTTATTGTGCTTTACGCAAAAGAAAACTAAACTGCGTATTTAACATTTACTTCGTTTACGTTAGCCGTGAGTTCGTGTAAAGGCCTCCAGTTTCCGAACGAGTTCGGTCATGTTCAGACTACTCACTGCCCGCGCAAACCGCAGTTACGAAAACTTCTACTGAATTTAAGGTGTTAGGATGAAAGTCCCAGTTGTGCTGTAGGAAATTCACTTTGTATGTGGAGCTTTTTATTTTGAAAAACCTATTTTATGCTATTTGCGTTAAGTTTATTTTAGAATTTCTCGGCGTTATGAATAACAGGCGCACAGGGCGATCTTTAAGGTTAAGCCGCGCTTGTCGAGGTTTGTATTATTGAGTGACTTAGTTGTGGAGGTCAGATTGCCAGAAGCTCCAAGTCCAACAGTGATATTCAACTGTTTCTGGTTCGACTGGAAGCCGACCAACATAGCTGGGAAAAGGCTTTTTTTTAGGTGGTAAAATCATCAAATGAGTCCTCCCGCCCTGGGTGGGGCGGAAAGGACTGTCAGACTCTTACTGACTAAAATCCACCCGTGATCCTTCGGATGCCCTGTACGTTCCGGGGCCGCGGTATCTTGGGTTAAGAAAAAACCCGCGACCCCATTTGGCGCGAAACACGACGCGCCACCGATCGGGGCTTGGTCCTCGGTCGGACGACGAGCCACCCATTACTCACCGTCCGCAGCCCGCTCCGCCGCTGTGCCCTCTGCTGATCAGAGGGACACGCGTTGGAGCGTCCGCACGACAGGCTATTCGCATACCGGCAAAGAGAAGAAGAAGAGTTTTTGCCCGCATCCCAGGGTGCACTGGCCCGAAAAACTGGTCTTCCCCCGGACGTATGCGAGAGGGAACTCCAGTCCACGGGCGCACGTGGAGTGTCCTGTCTTAGCACCCCGATGCTGGGAAAAGGCTAGGCAGATGATGATGTAAATCTAAATAATTATTAAATGTTAATGTCCAAAACTTACGAGATACACCCTTTAATGTTCTCACTGCTGGAGCTAGAGATGGGAGCTAATCAATAACTTGGGCCTAGTGGTCGTTGGTAGATGTCATATGTCTTCGAATTTTTATTTAAACACTTGCCGGTTTCTTCATTATGTTTCATTATCACAACTTCAACACAACAACAAATTACAAAAACAGTAATGCGTCAGGCTACGTTCGACCTACAACCCGTTATCGTGACTAAATACCACTGGGCCACCAATGCCTGCAACAAGATCAGGTATCCTACCAACACGTCTTATAGCGAGCGTAACTCCACTATGGGAAAGAGACAGATCTATACAAGTCATCTAACGCCATCTCGTTCCCACACTGGAATAACTGTCACTTTAAAACGTCATGGCAAGCCTAAAAGCCTGCCTTTCAACCACCTAGTTGAAGCCTTTTATCAGTATTAGTTCCGAAAATCGCTGAAACCAATCGAGGTTCAGTTCAATAAACCAATACAGACGGTTATGCTTCCTTTAGCGATTGGAAACTTCGATATCAATTTTGCCAAAGTGAACACCTCTATTTGACTTTTACCTTCTATTTGATCAACCGTTTCTATTTAGATAGTGTTGTATAGAAACTACACGTGTCTGAACATCAGGGCGCTTGCAGTAGCGTCGAAATATCGTGCTCAAAGATATATTGAATATCTGACTAATAGGGCCAAATCCTGCCGGGGTCGCGAGACTGTCTCACCTGGTAACCGCGTCCCTGGTTCATAAAGGGCTATTGAAGGATCACCGTGGATTTTAGTCAGTACAAGTCTGACAATCCCTCACGTCCCGCCCTGGGCGGACTCATTTAACCACGCAAAAAAAGAAGAATTTTGAATCACGGAAGATTGATTTGGAAGCAAACCATGACAGCTGAAATCTGTGATCATGGCTAGTATTTTACAAATATTAAATACATTGACGCATATGTCGTTTCAAAGATTTTCTGAAAAGAATAATACGAATCGCTAGGAGGACTTGAATTCCCGTTCCCGATCACTATCTTAAAAAGAACGCACTGGGCAACTGTTTGAACAAGGTGGTTTCAGTCTGTAAGAGTCTGACAAACCCTCTTAAGCCCAGGGTATGAGGATACGATAAAAAGTCCATCACTAGCCACAAGAATTTTCAAAAACACATTTGGTGAATAATTTAATCCGTCTTCTAACAAAAGGCATTTTAATGATTTTATTTTGAAACAAATGCTGTTAGACTACAATTAGCTACCTCACCCCACAATGTTTAAGTCTTACAAACGGTTGAAAAGTTCTTTGTTTTGGGGATCTATTGTGCCGTACCCGCAAACGGTTTGAATCGTCGGGTTAAGTCGTCCGAACTGAAACAAAATTAATGGTAACTAGGCATTAATGGTATACAATACAAGTAGGTATTTACATTATCGCGAGTTACAGTACCCCTAGCACGAGTTTTGTAAAGTAAATGTATGTAGTAAAGTATAAAACATAGCTATGTTTTTTGCGCTTGCGCAAGCTTTCCGCTTTTGGCCTCAATCTATCCCAGAACCAAAGATGAGGCCTTAAATGGAAGTTTCTCAATGGCGAGCTCACCCAGAAGTGACTGGAACTTCTGCGCACTGACACTCTACATTGCGTGGACAAAGGTTGAAGGCAGAGAAGAGCCTAAAAGGAATTTTCATGTGGTAGGTACGTATCTCTCACGTTATCCGGAGAATCCCCTTTTAGCCTCTTTTCAAAGAAGACTGAACATTCGAGCAGTACTCTTTAACCGACTGCAAGAAAAAGGAGGACGTTCTCAATTCGTCGGTTTATGTTTTTTTTACTAAATATGTTACATTTGGTCTAACAAAAATCCATACTTCACAATATTGGGTACTGACATTGTCAATACCTGAAACGTAAAATAAATAATATAAAATCCATTGCGGTATTGTTCAACCCAAGAAACGACTATGAGTCCCCTAAAAAAATACGAAAGCAGAAACAAATTATACTATCCACGTCTCTTAGTCCCATTATCATCTATTAAAACAATAATCTCAAATACTAAAACTTTGTTCTAAATCCTTAAAATTAAAATCTAAAATGGCCTCCGACACAACGAGGCTCCTTCAGGACTAGGCTCGTAAGTCATCAGCGAAGATCGCGACGACAGCGACATCTGTGCCCGTTGCCAGTTGCCAGATGTGGCAGATAGCAAGTTGGCAAGTTCTGATTTATTGCCACTGCCTGGCAGATGCGCTGCTATTGATTAGAGTAGGCTCGAGATGAGGTTTTGCGGGTAAATTAGAACTCAGAAGTGAAGGTAAATCTTCCATTACTTATTGATGCACATGACGTAAGATATACCGCACGTACTGTGTTTTTTTCTCTGTATCACTTAAAGGCAGACTGGCAGCAAACGCCTTTTTCTTTTTACGTGCTAAAATCTTCAAATTAGTCCTCCCACCCCTTACTGTCAGACTTGTACTGACTTAAATCCACGGTGTCCTTCAATAGCCCTTTATGTACCTGGGTCACGGTGATGGAATGAGTCCCGCGACCCTGGCAGGCTTTGGCCGTCTGAGAGGGGGCCCCGTCATTATGCTGACGCTCTTTTAGGCGCGCGTGAAACACGACCCGCCGTCAACCCGGGCATGGTCCATGGTCGGACAGCGAGTTGCCCTTTACTCGCCGCGCGCATGCCCGTGGCAAAAAATGCGTTAAGTCCGCCTCTGTGCATGAAGTTTTGAAGTTATCTATACTGTAATATTATAAAGAGGTAAAGTTTGTTTGTATGTAGGGGATAATCTCAGGAACTGCTCAACCGATTTTAAAAATTCTTTTAACAGTAGAAAGCTGTACCTATTGGTCCTGAGTGACATAGGCTATAAGGGGGGGAGGTTTAGGAGCGGGTGAAGCCGCTGGCAAAGGCTAGTAATAAATAAATAAACAAGCGGTTTAGGAGAAGCCGTTCTCCAAATGTGTTTTGGAAGACGCTGGGTATGTCATTTAAATTTTTACGTTAAAAAAAACACCTTTGAGGCGCTAGCACCTGACCGAATCATAGGACAATCTAATCCAGCTACCGTAACCCTGGCACGTAAAGGGCATTGAAGGGTCACGGTGGATTTTAGTAAGTACTAGTCTGATAGCCCCTTCCGCCCCACAAAGTGCGGGACAACTCTTTTTTTTTATTTTACCACATAAAAACGGTTCTAGCAAGTGTGTGATGTAAAAGTAAATACTTCGATTTTAAAATTGAAAACAGTCGTATCATCTATAATTTCTTGTCTGCTGCGCTTGAGTCCACAGAAATCACGAATCGAAATGAGTCCTTAATCTAGTTTAAAGTCTAAACTAGATTAAGGATTAAACAAAGCATATAATTTTCGACTAATTTATGCCAAATTGAGTAGCCTAAAAGGGGGAGTGACTTGAGCAGTTTAATCAGTTTGTCTTGAAGTTTAGACACATGTTGTATACATAATTTATGCCATCCAATAATTTATGCAAAAGTTTGTGCTGAATCAACTATGTTGATATAGGTATATGAGACGATCCATCTTTGGCAAGAGATATGATTTTAGATATTCCTCTTCCTAGCCGTTTACCAACTATATTGGGGTCGGCTTCCAGTCAAACCAGATACAGCTGAATATCAGTATTTTACATGAAGCGATTGCCTATCTGATCTCCACAACCCAGTAACTGGGTAATACGATACCCCACGGTAAAACTGGCTGTCAGATTTTAAAGCTTCTGACTAATAGAAACGACTTTACGTGCTTTCCAAGACACGGAGGAAACTCGCTATGACAGATGGTCACCCATGCACAGACCAATCACGGCAAGCGCGGCTTAACCCGGAAGATCGGCCTGTGTGGCTGATAATTATTTAAGCACAAGCTCCTAATTTGATCATAATATAATTTAAGATAATTATTATGTTTGGTTAAATTTCAACTTATAACGAAAATATGTATGTTTGTTTGCTACGGCAAACATATACATATTATACCTAGTCAGAAAGGGATCCACACCGTATCGTACCGCTCATTTCAAGGAATGCACCCAATTACCATTCACGCTGTTGAATTAGTTTACAAATGTTTACCAACAAAGTCCCTGTAAAGAGAATCTTGTAGCACTTTCTATTCAACAAAATACAAAGTTACTGCTTTCCTTCATTTATCTCCTTCTTAACGTTTATAAATGACTCGGACACTACTTTCCACATGAATCGAGTAGGGGTCCGCTTGACCCCGTCAGTACCGTATCTGATTTGCATGTCGACGCCAAGTCTTCCGAGTAAGAAGATTGATAGATTAAAGTCTATGGAAAAATCTTATATTCATTTCATTGCAATTTTTCAGAATTTCATAAAATAATAGGTGAGTGCTAACTATGGAAAGGTGAATGAAAATGATGAAAATATTTAATTTTATATAAAAGTTAGCGTTACAATTTTAAAAATTCAATGCGGTTTACTTTTGCTTTTCTCAGTTCCTTGTTTTAACATACCAATTTACTCTGCACTAGGAATTTCTCCTGTTTAGATTTATAGAAAATGCTAGTATGATTTGTTTATTCGTTATTATTAGAAGGCAAATGTTGGCTACCTCTGGAGAAACTGTTATCAACAACAAATATTTTGAAACTCTTATTATGTAAAGATCGTACCTAGATTTATTTTAATTATCCAACATCGTGCCAAGCTTTGTTTAATATTTTATCTTGGTAAAAAAATGTTTTTTTAACTCATTTTAACTCATCAACTCCACCACAAAGCATTCAGGTACCAGGATTACATAAAAACAAGCAGCTTGCGTGTTATTGTTCGCTAGCATCGATACAGCGTCGATGCAGCACCAACAAACAATAGCGTTTTGCAAATTGGAAACACAAAACGTGACACAACACTGCGCGAGATTTTATTATCTTCATACATTCCTAGTACAATGTAATATATTGACAAGAGAAAACAATGCTTCGGAATCAAAATAGAATGTCCAAATTAATGCTGACATTTTCCTTTAGTCGAGGAAAATGGACCAAAATACTGAGAATTGTTATTTATTGTTCTAACGAGAAAGCAGGTAAATTATATTCAGAACTAACCAACAGGAACTTGACTATGGCTGGTATAATTCATGCTTGGTTCAATCCTGATACACTGTACTCAAACAATGTTCCATTGCGAAGGTCCTTCAATAGACCAACTCAATAGCTATAGAGGCCTAATACGAGAAACAAAGCCATGTGCTTCCTTTATAATGCGAACTGTGTACAGCGTATGGAATTTATGGCACGGTTGGCGTAGGAGCGAGAGGTCGCCGCCTATCACTACCGTGCTGCCTCTTCGCTAGGAGAGCCGAGCACGAGCGGAATATGTGTCGAACACAATTTGTCTAGTGTGGACCAACTTACAAACCTCGAAAGAGCGCTCTGCGAGCATTTCGTTCGTGCTCGGCTGCTTTCCACCTGTTGTCGGTTTTTTGACAAACACAAAGGGATTTGAACTACGTTCGAGGACAGTGATCGTTTTAGGTTCGTAGTACGTCTACACTTGACGCCTCAAACGACGATGTCGAGAACGGCTCTGCTTGTGCGTCGCTCGTGCTCGGTTCGTCTAGTGTAGACCCGCCTTAAGGACACGGGTGCTCTGCCCATGCGGGGCAGACCTGCACCATATACTGGAGTATACGGGATACGGTTGACCGTATCCTCCCAGGCGTTTCTTCCTTCTCTATCAGATACCTGTGTCTGATAGAGAAGGAAGAAACGCCTCCCGAAACATCCGTGTCCAGTGAGGACCTGAAGCAAGCGTAAGGAGACTCCTCAAACTCTTCAAAATGCGGTGTTTCAAAAGAGTAACTCCTAACCTTCAAGAAGATAATAATAAAAACAAATTCTCTTTTTATTATTTAAAAATCCTTCCATGAATAACAGAATAAAAAACCTGAAGACACGAAACATCCATTACAAGACTTTTCGGCTTAGAAGTACTAAGTCGAATATTATGAAGACAATTTAGTACCGTGATAAATTTCTTTATCGAATAATGTTCTATCAACTAAGTCTATAAAATTGTTAGTGAATAACTTATAAAGCTATTAAGTTACTGAAGATATTTATATAAGAACTAGCGGCCCGTCCCGGCTTCGCACGGGTGGAGGACTCGGTCTAAAATTTGAGATTTAAACTATCCTATCTCTCAAGTTGCATCGAACTGCACATGGTGTGCGAATTTTATTATAATCGGTTAAGTGGTTTAGGAGTCCATTGAGGACAAACATTGTGACACGAGATTTATATATATTAAGATAATACACATTTTAACAATTACTATGAAATATAAAGCAGAACAAAATTTATTTGAATGAAAATTAATGTGGTTTCCTTGACTGCTCTTATACATTTTTCATATCATGGGAGACAATCTTTTATTATTTACTACAAAACCGCTTTCCACATTGATCCGGTTCGAAGGACCAACATGGCGAAGCACAATTTGAATACTCGAAGTCTACGAAATGGAAATATCAAGAAACCTAAACCCTAAATCAACTTAGGAATACAACTCCACTCACAATCTTACCGATCAGATGGAAACGTGCTTCTCTTTGAGTCTGACATCGGCAACAATCTTTACAAATAAAAACAAATATTGCAGCTTTAGTGTTTATTTTAATATAAAAAGGAATAAATGCATTCTGAAGACATTTTATGGAATTATATTGATAATTTCAAATCGATTCAAGCTTTCTTTTGTGAGCACGGTGTCTACTTTCTAAAGTCCGCCAGCGAAAACACGGGAACAGATACGAATGTACGAACGTAACTGACGTCAAAATCAAATTACGGAATAAATACCATACCATGCCAATAGAAATCATTTAGACGCGACGCTTGTGTTTATTTTATATTCGTTACAAAATGTAATACCATTTTCCACAAGGTGGTTTGGTGGCGCGGACTCTAAGGAGTGAGAAGGAGCTATCTGTCAAATCGTAATAATGTCATTCCTTTTTTTAATTCGGCAGATGATCTCCGGCCACCGTAGGCGCGGGCATCCGGACAGCGAGTAAAGGGCTACTCGCTGTCCGACCATGGACCATGCCCAGGTCGACGGCGCGTCGTGTTCCACGCGCGCCTCAAAGAGCGTCAGCAAAATGACGGGGCCCCCTCACAGAGGGCCAAAGCCTGCCGGGATCGCGGGACTTACTTCCATCACCATGACCCCGGAACATAAAGGGCTATTGAAGGACACTGTGGATTTTAGTCAGTGCAAGTCTGACAGTAGGGGTAGGAGGACTCATCTGATGATTTTACAACGCAAAAAAAAAGAAAGCTCCTTGTCAAAACGTCTGTCCCTAAGGTCTAAATCACGGGATTCGTGCTTAGAGATTAACTGTGATTCGTCGAAAGAGATTAAATGCCTTGTGGGTGTAGTCACTACTTGCACATTGAATGAATGCATGTACTCATGTTCGTGGAAAATCGTAGTACGTGCATTTATGAAGATATAAAGCCGTAGAGAGACGTGGGAGTATGTTTGTATGCAGGTGTAAAGCATATAAGGTATATAGTGTATAAGGATTATTTATGAAATCGTCGTCCAACTTTGTACAGCTTTTGCAATAACATTCTTCAACCAACTAAAATTCAGCCACGATTGTCTCTTTACCTAACATAAGCAATTATTTTTAAGTTTTTTTATTCCATGCAATAAATATTTTTTGCAGTTGTATTAAGATTTATGCACTACTGAGTATAAGATTTCTAGGGTTTCAATCCTCCGAAGTGGAACAAAATTCAGGGTTTTAAGTTATTGATAACATTTTTATCAAAATCAAAGCATTTATTACAAGTAGGCCAGTTAGAGGTACTTTTGAATTGTCATAGACAAATAACACTAAAAAGTTATGGTGCTACAGTCCCAGTCACAAGACATAAAAACTTTGAAGTACCGTAGCTGCCCATTCCAAGAAGTAGATCTCTATGGAAAAGAACTGGCAAGGAGACTCCATGGACACTCTTTTTAGATCACCGAAATTATTACAAAACCTTTGTTACATCATTCATTTTGAGATGGCACATTATGTGAGAACGAAGTTATAAGTTAAAAGTGTACATAGTTTCTTAAGAACTGTTTAATACCTTTCCATTCTAACACAGCCCACCAGTTCTACTCTTAACTTCTAAAGTTATACTCCTTATCCATCTTTTGTATCCGTATTAATAATATATCGGTAATCCGAAGTATCTCGGAGTTAGCTGAAACTCAAAGAGTCGCCATCACTAGTTAATTGGGACTATTTATACATCCGACGCGACGCCGTGCAACTCCGCGAGACTTCACGTGAACTTCCTCTCGATGTTCGAAATCGGTTTATCAGACTTTTGTGTTTGTGGTACATTACTCAAGAATATTTAGAAGAAAGTAAATAATGACTTGCACGTAACTGTTTTTTTAATTTCACAAAAAGAAAGAGACGGCTTTAGACTGTTTTAACATTGTTGGAATATGTTTATTCAAAGTATTCTAAATGGTAAAGAATTTTATAGTTTTGTCATATTGGTATGTTAATTTTAATCTCTAACTTTTGCCGGTGACTGCAATTGTTTGAAATACAGCATGTACTTGGTAATGTAACAAACATTGTTGATTTAGTGAATGATTTTTCACAAACATTTCCCACGCTAGGATCTTTTCCTATGTCATGAAGTGGTTTACAAACATAGACTGTCACGTACACAACTATCCAGACCCGAAAACAACTAGCCGGAGATCGAACCCATGACACGCTACGCAGCAGTCAAATGCTAAATCACTGCGCCAAACAAAAATAGCCATCATATGCCTAGTCTTTTCCCAACTGTATTGGGGTCGGCTCCCAGTCGAACCAGATGCAGCTGTATCTCAATATTTTACATGGAGCGACTGACTATCGGACCTCCACGGCCCAGTAATTGGGCAATACAATACACCAAGGTAAGACTGCCAACCAAAAATAGTAAGGTAAAATAAAAATAGTTTTATATACAGAAATCTATTGTCATTTTTATACACCCACTACAAAAGGAAACAGTGACAATTATTTTGTCGTTCTATCATCATTTAAGCATCTGTAGGCAGTTCCAGGAATAACTGTTGACAGTATACAACATTATTTTCAGTATATTGTGTGAAAACTGAAATAGTTTGTTCAGTATCTGTAAGTAAATCAATTCCAATATTTTTACACCATGTTATATTTTGAAACAAAAACATTTTAATTAAATATCAAAAGTTAATTATAATACAATCACTTTTCGGTTAGGTACCTATTGCCAACCTGCCGGGGTCGCGGAACTCACAATTAACCGTGACCCCGGAACGTAAAGGGTTATTGAAGGATACCGTAGATTTTTGTCAGTACAAGTCTGACAGTCCTTCCCGATATGCCCTGGGTGGGAGGACTCATTTGATGACTTTACGCACGCTAAAAAAGGTACCTATTGACAAACTATTACTAATGAGTGTACAATGAGCGGGGTACAGCGAATCGCCAAAAAATGAGCATGTTTTAGAACAGACATGACCTGGATGTCCGTTCGGACAACGGACATAACCCTTATAACTTTCTGATTTTGATAAAAAAAAAAAGTAAATACAAAAATACCGATACCTGTGTAAGGAATCGGTTTTTCGCAGCTACTTAAAATAATATTGTATATTGGTGTTCGTAACTAGAGATTTCCGTCGTTTATTTTTGAAATAGAATATCATTCTTAGAACGTTGTTTATTATAACGTGATACACCTGTATTATATATCCTGTGTGAGCAACCGGGTGAATGATATTTATGTGAGCTTATTTATTTATTTTATTTCCAACTAGCGTCTGCCTGCAACATTTTTCGGGCCAGAGAAACGTGTACTATGGGCATTTCCTGCGAGTGAGTGGTAAACTCACTCATATCAATATTATATTTTTGTAATTAATTTTAAAATTTGATCACGGATAACGAAATAAGAAAAAATATTAAACATGATAAATGTTCCAGTCTAAGTTTAGTGACAATTATTTTGAAGACACTAAAGTACGTAGGTATATTGTAAAAATAATAAACGATTATTGATTAATGTAATTAGCTGTTATAAGGTTAACAACTTACCTTGAAATAATTTTAAGTTTGTATATGTATTTATTACCATCATTGATACAGTACCTGAAAGTAGAGAAAAAGAAAGATTATTCACATGTTCTTATAATTGTCCTATAACGTTCCCGTTCGGTAAAAATCTTTTTCTTTTTTTTTATATACATAAATAAAGTGTGAAGTTTCACTAATATACTTTTTTTTTAATTTTACTGTTTTTTTTTTAAATTATGCACTTCATTCAATGTTTATAATAATATTAAGTCTTACATTCAACAAACCGTCATAGTGTAAACACAGTGTTGGTAGGTATGTGTTGGAGATGACTGACTTGAGATACTCGTTAAACAGTATTCAAGTAAAGCCTAACTCACATAACAAACAACTTCCCTTCTTGTCCTAAACGCCAAATGATATTCATCAAATATCGTTCAAGACATACGAGAAATATTTCACTGAGTGAAACTTAGGTTAGGTTTTTGTTCACACACGACACACATTCAACCGCGCGGACGGACAACCGGCGTCAGACGTGCACATCAAAATAATTTTGTGATCATTGGCATAAGTATTTTTTTTAGGTATTATTAGAAAAATAATTGAATTGTTTTATAATCTTAATCTATATTTTTAAATAAATAATCTAAAAATAAGAAGAAACCCTAATATAATTTACCGCAACAAAAAAGACTTCGATTTTTCAGTCAAGTGACCGCGGATCTTTAGTTATTTGTGCAGGTGGCAAAGGGTTTTGTTTCAGTGCACCGTGTAATATTGTGGTCTACAGTCACGTGCAATGTAATGTATGTTTGAGCCTTTTATCAAAATTCTGGATCGTTCTAACAAAATGTATTTCATAGTTTCCCTAGGCATTCGTTCAGTTGGTGGTTAGGTTTGAAAATATATATATATATATTCACAAACGTCGAGACGTATTCGTCTATGATCGCAGAGTGCAATCGCAGTTGACCGGGTTTCCAATTAAACTACTTGAGACACGATAAGATCTTATAACTATTACTTCAACATATTTTCAGTACACGGTAAATTAAAAGAGCAGACATTTTCTTATGATTATGAACCATAGACATAACACGCAATAGTAGTGATGCGACACACACAAAATAGGGATGTGAGTGGACGAACGATTATAACATTGTAACAGTCTAAGTGAGATGAGTTCATTCGTTCTATGTTTATGCCTTTACTAGAGTGAGCTCATAGTCAGTTACCGAATATACGAGTATATTCAGTCTCCGGCCATTTGATCTACCATGTAAGGCGTCACTCCAAACCGTTGTAAACGTACCTTATTTCGGTCACGTAGCGGTCATTGACCTGTTCCTTTATTGCGTTCGCCAATATCGCTCCCTGTTTAAGGGTCCATACATTAAAATACTTGGCAAATACTACCTGGTAGTTATTAGTACGTATGTAGTCGTGTTTTCAATTTGTTTCGATTTGGCATTTTTTTTATTCAGTACTATTGTCATCGTTGTGCTTAGTTTTAGTCCTAGTTTATATAAATGAATAAAAATGATATTTAAATAAGTAATAATACAGTAGACATCACTATGATCATGAAAAAACTATAGAGAGACATAAAAGCTTTTTCAAAAAAAATATAACCGACTTCAAAACCAACCACTAAAAAAGGGTAAAATAACCTACAAAATAACTTTTCTTTCGGAAGTCGGTGGTTTTACTTTTCATTGTCTTTTTTGCCACCGACTTCCGAAAAAAAAGTTATTTTGTAGGTTATTTTACCCTTTTTTAGTGGTTGGTTTTGAAGTCGGTTACATTTTTTTTTGAAAAAGCTTTTATTTTACTCTTTTTAGTTTAAATATTCAACCCAAATTCTTGTCAAATAGGTACATCATTTTCTTACATGTGCACTAGAATTTTGTAATCCGTAGCACCGGTAATAACATCGCTCATGTACAAAATTAGCTAATAAAATTCCCTATCTCAAAAACTACTGAACCGATTTTGATGAAACTTGCAGTGTTCCCTCAGTTGAACAATACCTAGTATAACAAAAAAAGAATGACTTAAATCGGACTTGTAGTTCCAGAGATAAGCGAACACAAACTAAATCAGTTGATGCCTACTCCTTACTGTTAAGGAGTTGTACCTTCCATCATCAGCTCAGCTACATGAAATTATGATTACCATACGCAAATACTTAAATTACTTCATAATATTTGCAAAAAACTATATGTGGGCCTATAAAATTTGAGGGTTGCCCTCGATTTCTCCAGGTTCCAATCATCAGATCTTGACTTAGTGAATATGGGACCACTCCGGAAGCATCTCCTTTCGAACAAAAAAAGAATTTTGAAAATCGGTCCACAATCGCCGGAGCAATCGCGTAACAAACACACAAAAAAAAAAAAAAAACATACCGTCGAATTGATAACCTCCTTCTTTTTGAAGTCGGTTAAAAATTACTGATCCGTAACTAAAATGTATATACGTTATTAAAACGATGGAGTTGTAAAGTATTTAATGTGTCCTAGTAAACTACGATTAACGAAACGACGAAATTCGACATTTATGTAAGTTAAATTATATACAATCGGGTATACTTGTTTAATATTTTAACTAGTTCTTAGACAACACCCCAAGACAAGGCCCCAAGAGGCCAAACCCCTTAAAATTAACATCAATAATTCACAACTATCGACATGACTTGGACTGTATCCAAGCCAAAGATTGCCGGGCGGCGAATAAAGGACAACTCGCTGTCCGACCATGGACCATGCCCGGGTCGACGGCGCGTCGTGTTCCACGCGCGCCTCAAAGAACGTCAGCATAATGACTGGCCTGTTGACTGGCCTGTTAGTCTAGTGGTTAGTGACCCTGACTGCAGTCGGGAGTCGTGGATTCGATTCGTGGGAGGAGGTCGTGGGTTCGATTCCCACCCAGGACAAATGTTTGTGTGATGAGCATGATCATTTGTCCTGTGTCTAGGTGTAATTTATCTACAATATGTATGTATTTAGGAATATATAAGTATGTTTATCAGTTGTCTAGTACCCATAACACAAGCTCTGCTTAGCTTGGGATTAGATGGCGTTGTGTGATAGTTGTGGAATATTATTATTATTAATGACAGGGGGCCAAAGCCTGCCGGGTTCGCGGGAATCATTCCATCACCGTGACCCCGGAACATAAAGGGCTATTGAAGGACACCGTGCATTTTAGTCAGTACAAGTCTGACTATCCCTCCCGTGCTGACCGGATTGGGAGGACTTATTTGATGATATTATACGTAAAAAAAAAGTCAAAGATTGCCCTCAATATTACCCATTATAAATCATAAAAGAACGTCACCAAATGGCAGCACAATTGAGACATTAACTCATTATGCAACTATCGAACAATGAAAACGGAAAAATTACTGAACGGTATGGAATACTGTTTCCATAATGTTCTGTCTTTTGTCCGTTTGTTGAATTAATTACTGTTGGAAATCGGATATTCTGAATTGTATGGAAGGATTGTGGAACAATGCTATATTAGGTTTCAATTACATAAATTAAATAATAAAGGTATAACGCAGACGTTAATTAGTTTAATAGGGTTAAAAAGATAAAATATTAATATCCCACCAAAAACATTTTCATGTAAAATGTTGCCAAAACGAGCACATATAGAATTTGTGAAGTTAGGGTTGAATCGGAAACCAACTCTATGAGGGTTCAAAAAAACGACGAAACACTTCAAGAAAAGGTAGGGTTTGCCCTTGCACTTCTCTTCGCTCGTCTTGGCGGGGGGCACTGCCGTGCCCCCAGATTATATTCCGCATGCATAGTAAGGCAAATGGGGCCTAAGAATGGACGATGACGCTGAGGCCGACCCAAAAAAAGGTGGCAGCATGATCTAGGTGCGCACCTCGATGGTTGGGCCAAAATGGTACTATAAAACAGCACTTGATGACATCATATGGGGGAGACAGCAGTAGGACAACAACGAGTTTAAAAAGTGTAAAAATGTATTCAAAATAATTTTCATCTAATCAATCTCTAGCCAATAAAACGTAAGCTTTCGGTTGTAAGACAATATGAAATAGCATAAGCATACACTAATCAGCCAATCATGTGCCCACCATGGCACAGACGTCTTATGTGGGAGGGTGTGGGCCATAATCCACCAGGTAGACAGAAATGCATAATAATGTCTCGAAAATCTGCTCAAACTTGTTTTAGTTTACCCAAGTTTACGTAATGGGACAGCACTCGTTTGAAAACATCTGCAAGAAAAATTAACTAGAGCTTCTTCAGTGAAGCTAAAAACTACACGTTACAAAAAAATAACGTTGAAGAATATACTCAGAAAAAATGTTGTCTGTCCTATAAACCCACAGAAGCCCTCATGTAATCTAAAAAAACTGATTTATTACATCCAAAAGCCAACTTAATCGGGAAGTAGAGAATAAATTCGACAACTTAATGGTGGCAGTGAATCAACATTAAGTTTTTGTCGCCGCAGCAAACGATGGCAACTTAGGGCGATAACACACTGACGAATTACCAGCATGTTACTAGTGAGGTGATTTGTGAGATCTCTGCGGGTGACTAGCGCTAGGTACGACTAGAAACCATTCATAGTGATTCTTTTTTAGAATTTGTACTGCTGTGGAAATCAGTTTTATTGTCGTACTAGCTGTTGCCCGCGGTTTCACCCGCTACAACTGCCGTGGGAACATTAAATCGGGATAATAACTCAATCACACAATCCTATGTGTTAATGCAGGTTATAAGCTATCTGTGTACCAAAAATAAACAAAATCCGTTCAGTAGTTTTTGCGTGAAAGAGTAACAAACATCCATCCACACATACAAAATTTCACGTCTTTAATATTAGTAGGATTAGTTCGCACGCTAGTACGAATCATCGCCTGAGGTATGTGAGCGGTAAAACGAGGAAAGGCGCAATTGAGAAGGGTTTTTTTTTTATCTTGGTAAAATCATCAAATGAGTCCTCCCACCCCGGGCAGGGCGGGAGGACTGTCAGACTTGTACTGACTAAAATCCACGGTGTCCTTCAATAGCCCTTTATGTTCCGGGTTCACGGTGATGGATATAAATCCCGCGACCCGCAATTGAGAAGGTGCATGACGATTGACAATCTATATTGTATAGTCTATTTTGTACCTTTTGCTCGTTACCTTTTATAAACTCACGACACGCAAACGCGGCAAAAACATTGCGTATACGCAAGCATACTCGTCCCGCTGCGAACTTATCAACTGGCAAAAGACTCCATCTATAGCTTGGTCCGGTTGATTCAACATTTAAAAAAAAATCGTATCTATGAAAACTGATCTGAAGCTGATGATGATTTTCAACTGAAAATCATCATCAGCTGAAAGACATCCATTACTGAAAACAGGCCTCCCTCGCATACAGCCTCGCTGAACTATAATTCGCCACTAGCAACCAACCACCGCGGTTTCCCGAGATTCTCACGAATGTCGTCGCTCCGTGGTCAAAATCCGAGTTGAAAATCGCCACTGTGTAAACGCCCTTACACAGACGCCACCATATTTTGATTCTCCCGGACAAATTGTACCATTTGTCTACCGCATCCGAACTAACATGGACGTCGAAATGTCTGGAAAAACTGGTTAACTGCCATTTTGTCGAGAACGTAGTTCGAAATGTGATTTAGTTCAGTTGGAGGAATTATTGTAACTTTTATCTGGATTTTTATTTGGATTTGGTTTAAATCGGTTGAAATTGCTTTAAAATATAGCAGTATTTCATGTACTTTTAACATTACTTCACGATAGAATTTTCTCTTGTATTGTGGGTATGATATCATCATCATATCAGCCACAGGACGTCCACTGATGAACATAGGCCTTCCGCTTGGAAGCGACTTGCATTCAGCGCGATCCTATGGTCTTCATCAGATTATTTGTCCACCTTCTGGGTGGACGTCCTACACTATATTGGCCGGTTTATATTCTCCATGGGGGGTATGAATGACAATAATTTATTTTCACCCAGAACAAGTACCCGGAAGCTATATAATCATTTGTTTTGCTAGGAATCGAACCCATAACACGCAGCACGTACAGTGCGCTGCGCAAACCGCACAGTCAAGAGTATGTATGATCATTTTCAAGCAAAAATAATGTCTATGTGGGAGTAAGATAATTTTCTCTCAAATTATAAATAAGTCGTGCATGAAAAATTTTTGTTTCAGAACCCCTTTAAAACAGTCTTGATATTAAAAAGGATGTATCCTTGAAATAATAATGTTGGAGGTTGGTAGTTAGTCATGCATGAGTTTCTCCTTAGCCTCAATCTAGCTCAAAAACAAAGATGAGGCCTTTTTTTAAGTGGTAAAATCATAAAATGAGTACTCCCGCTCAGGGCGGCACGGGAGGGACTATCTGACTCTTAGGTACTGACTAAAATCCACGGTGATTCTACAATAACCCTATACGTTTTAGGGTCACGGTTACCTAATGTGACAGTCCCGCGACCCCGGCTGGGTCTGGCCCGAGAGACGTAAAAAGGAGCAAGCTCAAGGCTATCGCGGCAAGGAAATGCAAAGGCCAATTGAAAGGACAGGGTGATTAAATTATCGCCTTATTCAAAAAAGCTTATTTTTAACCGACTTCAAAAAGTAGGAGGTTATCAATACGACTGTTGTTCGAAAGGAGATGCTTCCGGAGTCGTCCCATATTCACCAAATCAAGATCTGATGATTGGATCCTGGAGAAATCGAGGGCAATCCTCAAATTTTATAGGCTTACATATAGTTTACCAGCTCAAATATTATGAAGTAATATAAGTATTTGCGTATGGTAATCATAATCTCATGTAGCTGAGCTGATGATGGAAGGTACCACTCATTAACAGAAAGTAGTAGGCATCGACTGATTTAGTTTGTGTTCGCTTATCTCCGGAACTGCAAGTCCGATTTAAGTCATTCTTTTTTTGTTATACTAGGTATCGTTCAACTGAGGGAACACTGCAAGTTTCATCAAAATCGGTTCAGTAGTTTTTGAGATAGAAAATTTTATTAGCTAATTTTGTACATGAGCGATGTTATTACCGGTGCTACGGATTCCAAAATTCTAGTGCACATGTAAGAAAATGATGTACCTATTTGACAAGAATTTGGGTTGAATATTTAAACTAAAAAGAGTAAATTTGACTTTTCTTTCGGAAGTCGGTGGCAAAAAAGACAATGAAAAAAAAACCACCGACTTCCGAAAGAAAAGTTATTTTGTAGGTTATTTTACCCTTTTTCAGTGGTTGGTTATGAAGGCGGTTACATTTTTTTTTTTAAAAAGCTTTTATCTTCAGTCTAAATATTCCAGTTAATAAACTCGAAACCATTTTAAATTCAAACAACGATAACAAGCACGATTTCAATATTTCGTTTAAAGCAAAGTACAGTACTGTTAGCGTACGGTCACAGTGCCCACTGAAGCATAGCATCAAGCGGGGCGGAGAGTGCAGCGTTTCTAGAGTATTTTGTCTTAATAATAATAATAAATAAATTGTTTATTGAGTCTCTTACATTTAAGCAACAAATGTGATGTGATTGTGAAATGTACTAACTTATGACGAGACGACAAGAGAAAAAGGAACAAGCGCAGGGGTGACATATATTTGATGTAAATCCTTTCTTTATTTTTTTTTTGTGTTTATTTTTATTTTAATTGTTGTGTGTATTGTAGTCTCTTGCGCCAAATAAATGTTGTTTCTTTCTTTCTGTATATCCTATCCCGTATTCCTTTAGCAAATTATTTTTCAAATATTATAAATGCCTACGTAAAATCTCCCGTTTCACCTCTTTTTTTTCCTTTTGTTTGAGAGGCCAACACATGTAAATATTTCCGAGTGACCTGAGCGGCGCGGCGCGCGGAGCGTATTTGTTTCCTTCACCCCTTGCACGCTCCGCTCGACGCTTTACCACCGTGTTCATACACTTACACAGTTGAAAGACATCGATATATTGAATTGTAAATACGAATAGTTGAATAATTTACATAGTTTACATAAAACTACTTTACCTTTACATAAAATGTATCGGTATGAGTGGAGTCTTTAACCGTTCACTTGTTTTCCTCTTTTTTTTTGAAGAAATTCCTTTGTTTACAAGAAACATGTCGAAGCGGTATAGCGGCTAACATTTAAAATCAAGAAAAATATATTGTATCTTGGTAGCCTTGAGATTGCAGTTTGAGAAACTAGTTATAAATTATGGTTTGTTATTGTAGACAAAATTCATTAACTATCTATTAAAAGTTGTTGTTGATTCATGGCAATAATAATAAATCAACCATACCTACACGGCATGAGCTACGCCGTAGCACGTAGCGCGCTACGCCGTAGCACATAGACCGCTACGCCGTAGTAAAGTGCTACGACGTAATAGTTGAAATGCCTTGAAGCTACTAGTACTTTCCGATAATCGGATTTTTGTAGTCGCTTGAAGAAAAGCCGTCGTAACTATTAACCGTCTCTTTGTTAATTGAATTTAAAGTACTTGTTAATAAGTAGAGACACTACCTTTTACCTAAGTTAAAACAAAGTAATTCTGAAACTCAGTCAGGACATAAAAGCCAATTGAATCGTACAGCTGAGACTGAAGTATCACAATTTATTATTTAATTAGCAATTTAATAGAAATAGATTTTAAGGCTTTAACGTAAAACAATCTAAGTTACAGTCGCACTTTCAGAGTTTCAGACTTGAATTTATGATAATAATCCAGTAAAGTATTTATTTAAAGTGTTTTCAAGTAATGGTTTCATTTTGATGACTTTATATATAATCAAAGAAGATTGAAGTTGATTGTTTTTTTTTTATATTTTTGCTCAAACTTCTCGAAAGTAAGTATACCTACTGTTCAACGACGTGGGCTTGCGGACTGTGAATAATGCGTTGGTCAACGGCTGATCAAACTCAAACTGACCTTTGGTTTACATTAGTTTGTTTTTAGCCCATACGATATGATCGACGGTGCATTCTGTTCGACGGGCGCCTCAAATAGTGTCAGCAAGATGACGGGGCCCCTCTTTAGAGGGCCAAAGCCTGCCGGGGTCGCGGGACTTATCTCATTACCGTGACCCTGCAACGTGAAGGGCTATTGAAGGACACCGTGGATGTGTGTGATGTAGTCAGTACAAGTCTGTCAGTCCCTCCCGCCCTGCTCTGGGTGGGAGGACTCATTGGAAGATTTTACCACTATAAGAAAGCCCATACGATATCACTGCTGGTTGAAAGCTTCCGCCAATTTCTTCCATTAACTTTTTTCCCGTGCTTTTTCAAACTTTTTCTACTTATTTGTACAAAAAAACCTACTTGTTAACATGTTTGCAAACAAAACAGCAAATGGAATATTAAATCAAGTTGAGAAATTGTTCGAGACAGAGTTAATGACGGCGTATATCTTGTTTACATCCGTACAAATAACCCTCCTTCTGGCGCAGTCGGCTAAAAAAGTTTAGCCTGAAGGTAACAATCACAAATGATGTAAATATGTGCTAATATCATAATAATATGATATTACTATCATTCCGCCGCAGTTTCGGAGTTTCGTCCCCGAGGACTTCGTATTTTCCCTTATGATTATCAAATTACTCCCTTCAGGGCAGGAATTATGAAAAATCTTGAAACACGTGTTTTATCAATTTAATTAATAAACCTAGTAGAAATTTTATTTTCAGTCTGATGTAACTTTGGCTCATTACAAACTTTATGTTTAATTGTTCAAATTTTAACACTACTTAATACAAATATTTTGTTTTTTTAAAACTCATCTTCGAACCGACTGTGAGACTCGTAATGACCACAGTCCACCGTGTTCATTCAATCACCCTTTACGTTCCTCTGTAACCTGTTTAAAAGTACTTAGACAGTTTTAGAACCTCGCAGATTATTACCCCCTTAGGGTATGAATTTCACAATTACGTCATCTAGGGAAAGTATGTGCCAAATTTTATGCTTGGTAACAAACCACTGGTTTCAGCTGTACGATAAATCGATCTGTCAGTCAGTTTCTTGTCATATATATTTATAGAAATAAATACGTGTTTGTGACGCCTACTGTCGCTCAACTTTCCTTATTTATTCCTACTTATTTGATTTCGCACAAAACGTGAAGAATACGTGTTATACTGATGTTTTTACTTATCAGTAATGAGCTGCCTACGTGTTATGTAGGTGTTTCGAAAGCTATTTTGAGTAACAATGATAATTGAGGAAGATAACGTTTTCCGTGATATTTTTTGCGATGGCACCAAAATATACTTCAACGGGGCTCAGCTTTTTCCTGTGTTGTTTATTGTGTGTATATAAATAGTTGAATAAATAGAGAAACTTTGACAAAAATAACATATAAATAATCTTAAAAAATAAATGTCAACCATACATCTATTTGAGCAAAGTAGCAAGCAATATTATCGGTAAGATTTTTCAAGAAAGTGCGCAATAAGATTATTATTGTTACATGACAATATATCGCATATTAGTTACTAATTGATCCATCAAATTAAAAACTTACACATAACACAATATTTAGCTCTAAGCCGCTATGTACCTAACTGTTCCACATCTGTAAAAATATACTAGTCCAGTCATTAAAGCCTAAACCCGAAAATAATTAGTAGCTTGCTGAAATTTTAAAGGTTCTTAAAGAAGGCAAAATAACTTACCGGGTGATTTTGCAGCGTTCTGGGGTGTACGGAAAGGGTTGAAAAGGGGTGAAAAGTGTTTTTCGTTAATAACATTGCCAAAAAAATTAGTAACGCGCTGCAAATTTGGAATTAGGTTATTCTTAACGTTTTGTAACGTGTATCAAATTTGCAGCGTTTTGCAACATACGGAACATTGTTTTTTTTTTTTAAATAATGCAATTTGTTAATAACAAGGGTAAAAAAATTTGCAACAAGCTGCAAATTTGGAATTAGGTTGTTCTTACCGGTTTGTAACGTGTATCAAATTTGCAGCGTTTTGCAACATACGGAACATTGTTTATTATTAAAAAACATTGTTCGTTACAAAAAAAAAGATAGGTTTTAAATATTTTTTGATATAATTATCTACATTTCGATGTTTTTTTTTTTGTAAAACAGCCTATTATACGACTTTTTAGCTAGTTTGGGATGATGCAAGGATTCTAACAGGTGGTATTCTGTAGTTTTTGCATTTCATACGTAAAATACGTAACTCTAAGGAAGTATCATACAATTCAAAGTAAACTAAATATACTTAGTACATCTAGGAATTTCAATAGCAAAACTTTACACCACCTAAATACGACGTTGACGCTGAAATTCAGTTTATATTCCACACTCGCGACGATCTCATATCGACGGCATGCGCCAGATATGAGAAATTGTTACCGACTTTCAATATTGAAACGATTTCAAATTATGATTTAGAGTTTTATCAAGTTTTATTTTGTTGTTAAATTGTCTGGAATTTTGTTTAAGTCTGGTGTAGGTACTAGGCATATAGAAGTAAGATTTAGGCCTTTTTGTCGTGGTCATCATCATCTGCCTAGCCATTTCCCAACTATATTGGGATCGGCTTCCAGTTAAACCAGATTCAGCTGGATATCTCTCTCTCTAACTGCCTGTTTGACCTCCACAACCCAGTAACAGGGTAATACCATACCCCATCGTAAAACTGGTTTTCAGACTTTAGAGCTTCTGTCTAACAGTAACGACTGTCAAAGATCTACAAATGCCAGCCTTTTTTATTGTGGTAAAACTATCAAATGAGTGCTCTTACCCAGGCCGGAATAAGAGAAACCGGTCAGACCTTGCACTAGCTGAAATCTACGATAATCCTTCGAGAGCACTTTTATGTTCCCTTTACAGTTATCGGTGGAAAAAAAATTCAACCGCGAGAAGGATTGAACCTGCCGTCTCCGAAATCAGTAAATACAACGATCTTACCAACTTTTTTTGCTGTTTTTATTTAATTATTTTATACCAGTACTACAGTCATTCTCTACTTAAATTCAGTATCATAGCTGAAAACGATTTAGAAAGCTATTAGAATAGTAAAATTATCGTATTTTAACAACTCAAACATCTCAATTTGAATAGAAATTTTATTGCGGAGCTTTCGTTCAGGTAGTAAAACTTCAGCAGAATTTTATCATGACAAACGTTAAGAGTTATTAAAAACTTGTAGAATATGAGAAAAATAAGTTGTTTATATACTTCTGTCATGTTTTATGACATCAATGACTTTGACTGTTGAACTGAGAGAAGTTCACCATACTTGCCAGTAAAGTTATGTGGTCTTGTTATTGAACTACGCGCATTATTCAATCAGTTTACGCTGTGTAAAACTTTAAAAAAAGTTTTTCTGCCTGTATGATTGTTCTGGTAATTTGTTATAGGTCATTTGGTAACAAATATCCATCCACCTATCTATCCAAACTTTGTAACAAAGTTGTCTACTTTAGCCTGTGGCCTTTCCGTGGTCGTGGGACTGCCCAAAGCAGCGGGATTGTCTAAATAGGTTATCGTAACACTGGAAAATTAAGAGCAATTGAAATAACAAGGTGTATGGCAGAAAGAGTCTGCCAGTCCTACCACCTAAGACGGGAGGACTCATTTGATGATTTTACCACCTCAATATAAGAAAACAAATGGCCCAGAATCTGGATGACACCCAAACAATATTAGTATTCGAATTTGTTATCCACGTTCTAACAACCATCTACATATAAAAACCATCAAAAAGAAATCCTTCATTTTACCAAAACACAACAAACAAATACGATTGTTTGCTAACGAAAAACAAACACAAATTAAAATAGAAATTCAATGAAACTGTTTTTTATCAAAACAAACGAACATGCCTAACACAATCCTATTACTGTATGGGTTTATTTTTCTTTTGTTTACTTGTAGAATTTCTGTTTTTAGTATATTTTTAGTTGCCCTAATAGTCCGGTCAATTTAGACCAAAAAATGAGAGTGAAGTTACATAAAGTCCCAACAAGCTGGATTTTTGTGAAGTTCTTCAAAACATAATTATAAACAATGTCTGGAAGTTCCCCATCATTCCCCTGTAAGGAAAAAAAATAATTCAAGGTCAAAGGTCTAAAAAATGAGTTTTTTCGCGATTTTCAGCAAAACGGTAAGTTTTATCATAAAAGTACCACAGACAAAAATTGTAGATCATAAAATTATCTATAAAAATGTATCAATACTTTTTTTCTTACGAGCCACCGATTCTGAGATATAACGATTCTAAAAGTTATAAAAGTTGTTATCGTCATAATAATGCACACGTTTCCACGCCACCTATGAGGTAGTGTACTTAGCGCGTTTTTGTTAACGTGGTTTCCCCAGTAGGTCCACGGGTCAGTTGTGATCCTGTTTAATGTAAAACTATTACAAAATAACGGAAATTTTCAAAGATTGGGAAAGATAAAAGCGATGTAAATGAAAAAAAAAAGTGTTGAAGTTTATTCGTCTTATTCGTAAGTTTCAAATTCTTGTTCTTCTTCTTGATCTTCTTCTTGTTCTTCTTCTCCTGCTTCTTCTTCATCTTCATTTTGGATGCAAGCAAATTGCGTCAATAGCGATGTATCGCATGATAGGTACTTCGTCGGAGTCAAACGAATCCTCCATTGTTTGTGATTCTATATTAGAGCACGACCGGCCTTGACAATTTGTGCATGCCAAAGAACAAGACAGTCCAACTTTTTTGCAACTACTTTTAGCACTGCATCCCTTTTTGCAGTTGCAAAAAATAATGTTCAGCAGTTTTTCCGGCGCAGGTGGAAGTAAAGTTTGAACTGGCTCTAATATATTGTTGACCAACTTCCAACCCCAGTCTGTAGGGTCTAGCTAGCTGATAACCAAGCCACACTTGAACTTGGTAATATACTCGAAAAAGATGTTGGTGAGCAGCAACTGAAGTTGGAGGAAGACAAGCTAATTGAACTTGTTTTTTATTTTTAGTATTTTTAACGAAACATGCATATCGATGTTTATCTAAACAGGTAGTTTTTTTAGGAGCTCCGTGCATAGAAAGAAGAAAGCGGATGCCGTTGGTAATAACTTCTTGTTGAGTTGAATCACTTTTTTTAAAAACTTCAGCACATTGAATTAAATCTTGTTTTTCAAACATTTTGAAAACTGCTGTTTTACCCCTCCTGTAAAATGCAGATGTCGTATCACAGCCAGTTATTGCGTGTAAAAATAGAACATGATCTTTACATTTTACAAAAGTACATAGCACACAATGAAACAAGAGACAGATGTCTCGAAGTTACACTGGCTTAGAGATTAGTAGCATTGGCTGAGTTACCTCACGAGAGGTTTTGCGCTTTTAACGTTACACGTTGTATACGTGGCGTACTCATGCATATTATGACGATAACAACTTTTATAACTTTTAGAATCGTTATATCTCAGAAACGGTGGCTCGTAAGAAAAAAAGTATTGATACATTTTTATAGATAATTTTATGATCTACAATTTTTGTCCGAGGTACTTTTATGATAAAACTTACCGTTTTGCTGAAAATCGCGAAAAACTCATTTTTTAGACCTTTGACCTTGAATTATTTTTTTTCCTTACAGGGGAATGATGGGGAACTTCCAGACATTGTTTATAATTATGTTTTGAACAACTTCACAAAAATCCAGCTTGTTGGGACTTTATGTAACTTCGAATGTCTAAATTGACCGGACTATAAAATAAATACGTTACAAGGCCAGTACTATAAAGGCGCTCCCTCACCGGGAGCATTCTCCTTAGTTTTTAAGCCCCGGCTGGAGGCCTTAGAGTAAAATCTATGGCATCAACAGAAAAGTCTGGTTAAGCAGGACACAACCTCTTCTAGGTTGATCTACGAGATGCCACACAAACAAAAAAGGGAGCATTCGCCTGAAATGTAACATTATAGATTCGACTTTGAGTATTACATTACAGTACTACCTCCCTGACTGACGACCATTTGTGTACATTTGGTATAGATTTGATACAAGGTGCGCATTGTGATGCTAGATTGTTCTCCCTCACCGATGAATAGTTCGAAACTGTAAAGTTACATTAGGTACAGGTGAATGCTCGCGGTGAGGAAGCGCCTTAGTGATCAACATTCTAGAATGAAAGGACGTAAATGGCATTTTATGTCTTGTAATTTTAGAAAGTTGCATTATTTTTTGGGTACTAATTCTTTGTACTCTACAACTCAGCATATTGCAGCCCACTGGTATAACTAAGCTCGTTACAACTACCTATCTGTCTTCTAGCACATTCAATATGTCTTAATATACTTGGAATCACTGTCAGTACAAGTTTCAATACGTTTTTGTTAACGTGCTAACTACTGAAACTTACTAGAAACTTTTTAGTGAACCCTATCAGTTTTGGATTCACAATTACTGATAACACATCGAAACTCGGAACAACTGTCCAAATTTTAGTTCGTAGGTACCACTAATTAATATTATGTCCGTAAGTGATAAAGAGTAAGAAACGCCTGAAACTGAAGCCAAAGTTTTGTGCTTAGATAGTAGAACCTATTTCTTCTTTTTCTTAGGTTATACTGTCCTATAGCGTGGGAAGACCTTCCCTATTTCTTTCATCTACTCTTTTCCCGCGCCGCTTCAAGTAACCTTGAATCTTCATTTACTCCAGATAAAAATCATAACCAGGAAGAACACAAAGAATCTTCCCGATAAAAATACCGATATATAATACCGCTATGATAAATAGCGGTAATGGAACAAAAACTCATACCTACAGTATAGGGAGTAAAATCGGCGGATATCGCACATCATTTATCATTCGAACGATCCCGTCAGTCAGGGCGATAACACCGAGACAAGAGAAAAAGATTCTCGGCACGAAATTGATTGTTTAGTTGTTTTTATCTGCCGTTTTTTCAATGTTGAAAGAGTAGCTCCAGACTTGAAATATTCCAGCGATATTTAAGAACAGGTTAAGGGCGTGTAATCTCCTGTCGTAATTACCAATTCTACAGTCTTCATCTTCGAGTGTCGATGACAATCTGTCGGATGTTTGTGTATGTGAGTTTCTATGTTTGTAAACGCACCCACGACAAAGGAGAAATTCCAAGTGTGATGCAACTTTATCTCCTGAAACTCCTCAAGGAGGGGTCTTACCGCCGAGACTGCGGCGTGCGCGGAGCTAGGTTGCGACATGCGACAGTCTCTCCCTCCATACTGCCCAGAGATCGCGCCGGTGTTCCCGACGCGACTCAACTTGTCGAGGCAGCTGGGATTCGCCCCAGCGATACGCCTCCATGCGCCACACTCATAGGTGCTGAACAACAGTCACCCTCAAATCCCAGGGCAGCAATCCGGCTAGGAGGTTGGCCGATTCGCCGGCGATCATGCGCTATCCTCTTATCATCCGGATAGCCATCATGACCCTCTGGTATGCGACCAGCTTTACTGGTCGCGTCCGTATGCTCAGGGCCCACGCGGAGGCCCCGTAGAGGGCCGTGGAAAGCAGCGTCAACGAGTGGATGGAAAAAAATGTTTACAAATAGAAATGATACAGATTTTTTTGCTCTAGTACTAGGAGCTCATGTCCCGTGAGAACCCAGCATTAGATTGTGATTCTCAAAGTAAAGTTAAACAAACGACTCCCGTTTAATTTACAGGCGTTTGTAAATATTTATTACGGTTAAGAAAGTGACGTGGAAGTTTACTGTGTGTTTCTTAACAACTTTCAACGTGTATGTAAAGTTTTGAAGCTAATTTATGTGTTTACAGAGAACGTTTGAACGAACGTTTCAGTACTAAGTTATTCTTAAGTAAGCGAAGTAATATTCATAAAACATTTATTTAGCAACAATAATTATATTTTTTAAAGTACTAAAATAATGACTGAGAAAGTTTTTAGAATTCTGTCTCAGTAGTTGACATTGAAGAGCTCTCAGAACTGAAAACTTTAGAAAATCGGATTTAACTTTTCGTAGAAATAACTGAGTACTACACACGTTTCTGTGATCCTAGTACTTTGCCATATTACGAGTCAGTTCTGCTAAAACCTTTCAAGTGGAGAAAGGATTTTGTCTGATTTATTTATTTGCTACATGAAAAAGGCAGTTTTAATCTTATTTATTTTTTAATCGTAAATTAATATTTCAATTTTATCGAAATCTTAGCTATCATAAAATAATTTTATGAAATTAAAAACTATCATCAATGAATAAAGAAGTAATCGTATTTTTTTGTATCATGTGGCTCTTCTTGTCTTCCTTTTTTTTTGTTTTTTGTTTTCTGTTGCTGTTTATTTTTGTTTAAAAGGATTTTTATTTTATCTGTAAGTCGTAGTAACGCATTGGTCAATGGAATACATCTTATACGTATAATTCTCACAATAAAAAAATCATATTCGCAAACATTACTATCAACCATTCAACAAAATTAGCATTTAACTACCAACTAAACGACGGAAAAGTTCATAAATACGAGCAAAGTCACAGATAAAAAATGACAATAGGTTCCATTTTTAAAAGAGCGCGCTCGAAATAATTTATGGCCGCCATTACCGAAAGAGACTGAATATTAAAAGGCAAGTGGTAGGAGCGGATAATTATGATAAGCCGATGTTTTGTTTTCGTATAATGAGGAGTTTGAAACGGCCTTTGTTATTTATGTGATCAGTATCATTTGGGTTACGGGCCAGTGGTCCAGTGCGATGGAGATTTTGTGTTTTTTTTAAATATGTTCCCGATTTATTTTTTTTATTTTTTTATTTGAACGTTCCCCCACACTAGGAATTTCTCCTGTGTCGTGGGTGCGTTTTCATACATATAAAGTCACATACACAAACGCCCAGACCCTGTCTGGACAATGGAAGTTAGTAAAAAGTACAGTAATGTTTCTTCTTACAGTTGAAACTTATTGCTAGTACTCAGTATTTCATTAGATTTGACCCACTTCTGATGAAACAGAGTCGACGCGCGTTAAAAAAAAAGAAATTAGTCAATTTTACTAATTTTTGGGGACAACTCACACTTGACCAAAAAAGTAAAAACGCCAAAATTGTCAACATCAAAAAAGAGCTAAAGTTTCCTAAGAAAGTTTTCCCGTATCTCTTATGGATAAGGATTTTTCCCTTTTGGCCCATTTAAAAGAAACACCCTATATAGTTATACAAAAAATTTGCAAACCCACATTTCTATCTTTTATATATTTGCAAAATGATATAGTAAAACATGCATATAATGTAAGGAAGGAAATATCGCATTTTATCATCTCACATAAGCAATGGTAGGCAATTTAAGGAAACAGCAATTTTGAGGGCAGCCTAATGGTGCTACCAGGATATAAGAAGAGATTTATTGATATATTCGGGGCAGTGGCTCAGTGGTAACTCAGACTTAGGACCTGTAGGTCACTGCAAAATGTTCCAACAAGGGTATTTGATTCCCTTATGTAACAATTATTTGTATAAGACTGGCCTGTTGGTCTAATGGTTAGTGACTCTGACTGCTATGCGGGGGTCCTGGGTTCGATTCCCACCCAGGACAAATGTTTGTGTGATGAGCATGATCATTTATTCTGTGTCAGGGTTTAATTTATCTATATTATTTATGCATTAAGAAATATATAAGTATGTTTATCAGTTGGGGTTATGGGACATCTCGCCCACGAAAAAACTGGCCCTAAGGCCAGATGTCCCCTTTTTGAAATGTGCATGGGTAGATTCGCCCGAACCAATTTAATAGAACGGGCCAGATGTCTTCTATTAAATAGTGAGGGGATATTTCGGCAAGATCGTATATTTTTAATTAAATATTTCTGTTCATTAATAATTAACAAAAGTACTAGGCAAGCATAAATTCGAAGTGGTATGAAGTATACGATTTTTTTAAGTGGTATGTGCTTAAAAAATCCTCCTGCCTAGAATTATTTAAGTACATGCCACTTTGAACTTATGCGTGCCTGGTACTTTTGCTGATTATATTGTTAATGAACAGATATTTAATTAAAAATATACGATATTGACGAAATATCCCTTCACTATTTAATAGAAGACATCTGGCCCGTTCTATTAAATTGGTTTGGGCGAATCTACCCATGCACATTTGAAAAAGGGGACATCTGGCCTTAGGGCCAGTTTTTCGTGGGCGAGATGTCCCATAACCCATCAGTTGTCTAGCACCCATAACACAAGCTCTGCTTAGCTTGGGACTAGATGGCGTTGTGTGACAGTTGTGGAATATTTATTATTTTTATTATTAATCTACAAGTAGTTGTTTCGGGTTTGAGAGTTTAATTGTGTATGTGACTTTGAATGTTTGTTAACGCACTTACGATACAGGAGAAATTCCTAGTGCGGAGTAAAAAAGTAAATTTAATAAAAAAGAGTATATGTATAACTGATGAACTATAAGTTTTAACCTCGACGAGCGGTACTGTGAATAGGCAGGGCCGGTCCTAGGGCGGTGCGAGCGGTGCGACCGCACCGGGCGCCTTCTAAGGGGGGCGCCAAAATGATCCAAAACTTGAAACAAAAGACGCTCGTTCTAACAAGCGAGTCGCGCCGCAACCGCGCCTCTAGGCTGTGTATAAGGTCGCTACCGCGCCGCCACCGCGCCTTTAGGCTGTGTATACGGTCGCTACCGTGCCGCCACCGCGCCTCTAGGCTGTGTATACGGTCGCTACCACGCCGCCACCGCGCCTCTAAGCTGTGTATACGGTCGCTACCGCGCCGCCACCGCGCCTTTAGGCTGTGTATACGGTCGCTACCGTGCCGCCACCGCGCCTCTAGGCTGTGTATACGGTCGCTACCGCGCCGCCACCGCGCCTTTAGGCTGTGTATACGGTCGCTACCGTGCCGCCACCGCGCCTCTAGGCTGTGTATACGGTCGCTACCACGCCGCCACCGCGCCTCTAAGCTGTGTATACGGTCGCTACCGCGCCGCCACCGCGCCTCTAGGCTGTGTATACGGTCGCCACTCCGCCTCTAGGCTGTGTATATGGTCGCTAACGCGCCGCCACCGCGCCTCTAGGCTGTGTATACGGTCGCTACCGCGCCGCCACCGCGCCTCTAGCCTGTGTATCCGGTCGCTACCGAGCCGCCACCGCGCCTCTAGCCTGTGTATCCGGTCGCTACCGAGCCGCCACCGCGACGCCACCGCGCCGCCACCGCGTTTCTAGGCTGTGTATACGGTCGCTACCGCGCCGCCACCACGTCTCAAGGCTGTGTATACGGTCGTTACCGCGCCGCCACCGCGTCTCTCGCGGCCGCAGATGTCCGACGCTGATTTTATTTTTCGTGGATAGTGAATGACCCTAGCTATCATAATACTCACGCCATACACCCAACATATTAGTACAATTGAAGAAAAAAAATGAAACGTGATTCTATCCATACAAAAAAATCTAATTTATTTATTTTCAGACAAACTATCAACTTTAGAAGAAATTTCACAAGAGTAAAAGTTGTCAGGAATATCATGAAGAATCACATAAAAAAAATCGCATCGATATTAGAACTTTGTTGCCTATGTCCACTAATTTTGGATATGGGACCACTGTGCGCCACCGCGCCTCTAGGCTATGTATACGGTGGGTCAGCGGCGCGTTGTGTTCCACGCGCGTCTCAAAGAGCGTCAGCATGATGACGGGGCCCCCCTCTAGAGGGCCGAAGCCTGCCGGGGTCGCGGGACTTATTTCATTACCGTGACCCCGGAACATAAAGGGCTATTATTGAAGGACACCGTGGATTTTAGTCAATACAAGTCTGACAGTAAAGGTGGGAGGACTCATTTGATGATTTTACCACGATAAAAAAAAGGCTGTGTATACGGTCGTTACCGCGCCGTCACCGCGCCTCTAGGCTGTGTATACGGTCAAAAAAAAATCTAGGAAAGTAGCTATTGAAAGTTATTTTTATATTATTGCTAAATAATCATTAGATTTGATTAGGTAAAAAGAATAAAATAATAAAAGCTGACAATTATTAAAATTATTTTTCAGTTGTGGTGGACAACTGAAAAATAATTTACCACCAACCCATTGCTTTTTCTGGTTGAAAATAAATACTGCATAAAGATTATTTTTTTAGAGGGGCGCCATTTTTAGTCCTCGCACCGGTTGAAAATGTTAGTAGGACCGGCACTGTGAATAGGTAAAGCGTTTCGCAGTATTTATCCAAGAAGTTTAAATCCTGTACCCTTAGCACGAGTTTTCAGTATTTGAGACGTAAACTGGACCTTTAACACTTTCAAATTGACACTTCTTCGCACACCAGAGGCGCTATTCCATTTTTTCATACAAGAAACGCTGTAAATACTGGAAAGACGCTGTAAAGTAAAAGAGCGAAAAGTCGTGCTAAGGGTACTGGTCGCAGTCAAAGCTTAATGTATAACCGTGTGTACAATGTATGACTCCATAAAGCTTGAAATCAAAACATAATGTTGTTTGTTTAACTCAAACAACATTGTTTGATGGTTCACGAAGTTTAATGAGATTCATCTCATACGAGTGTCAGTAATAAAGTCCCTGTGTTTTAGATCGTAACATCGTTCCAGTAAATGATACCACGGTTTTAAATGGAAAAAGTTTTTGGCAATAGACAGATGGGCAGTTCAAAGCCTTTTTTGTTGTTGTAAAAATCATCAAATGAATACTCCTGCCCTTCGTGTAACGGGCTGTCAGACTGTAGGTGACTACACAATGTTTCTCCCATCGGTGTTTGCTTTCCAGTGTCGCTTTAACCTCTTATATAATCATACTAGCTTCTGCCCGCGACTTCGTACGCGGATCCTTTTGCTTATGCCAGCGACAGCGGGGTCATCAAAATCGAAGATCTGAAAAGTGTGATACCCAATACCAAGAGCCCGGGTAAAAAATAAAATGAGAGTTATGCCAAAAAAAGAATCATTCAAATCCGTACAGTACTTTTTGAGTTTATCCCGGACATACATAAAGACAAACAGATAAACAGACAACCATCCTAAAAACTTTATTTTTGGCTTTGGTATCGTATGTAGATCACACCCCAAGTATTCTTTTAAAAAAATATTCAATGTACAGCTTCGACTTTCCTACTATTTTATTATATGTATAGATAAGGGTCTGAGCGTGAGGACTGACGATGGATGGGATTGCGGGCATCTCCGCAACCCATTCTGTGCTGGATTGCGGCCCACATTCTCTCACAGAGAGATATAAGCTCTTGGCTAAATAATTACAGCCGTACAGAACTATCTTCCTGGTTAAGCCACGCTTATCGAGGTTTGTCTGTGGAAAGATGACCATCTGTCGTAGCGAGTTTCCTCCGTGCCTTGGAAAACAGAAAAGCAGTTGGTCCCGGCTGTTAATTGTCGATCTTTGACAGTCTTTACCGTAAGTCAAAAGCTCATAAGTCTGACAACTAGTCATACCATGGGGTATCGTATTGCCCAGTTACTGGGTTGTGGAGGTCCGATAGGCAGTCGCTCTTCTGTAAAATAGTGAGTCTGCTGCATCTGATTCGACTGGAAGCCGACCCCAATGTAGTTAGGAAAATGCTAGGCTGATCATGATTCTCTCACACAGAGAAGGCCAGTGTCCCACCAGTGGGGCCATACCTTATGCTTAAATACAACATACGCCAATAATGAAAACTTTTCAATGAAGATGATTTTTGAGGAAAGATAAATTTCAGATTGCAAGTGGGATTCGAACTCGCGTCTTCTGGATAGGTACTCCAGACGCCTTAACCAACTAGGCCATTGTAATCCACACTTGCAAGCTGAAATTCTCTATTCCTCTTTGAACGCTTTTCGGTAGCACTTTTCAGTGGTTATCACGGTTTATCCAATATCCGTACAAAAAAATAACAAAGGAAAAAAATATCATTCATTCGATCATACACCGATAACGTTCACTAAATTCATTCATCAGATCACTGACTTAGAAAATATTCGATTTTATATGTTTTCGAAATCCTAGTCGAAGGTGCAAGCTATTTTAGACATTGTTGCTTTGAAATTAAATATGGTATTTGTTTGTAAGTGAAGATGTTAACCAAACTAATACATACATCTGGTTTAATATAGAGAGTTGAAGATAATTGTACTTGTAAGGTGTGTTGCCAGTGATGACATATGCCAGTAACGAAAAAAGGTTTGAAAGAATACTTATACTAAACTTTAAGTTTGACCAAAAATATAATAAAGAGAAGTAAACGCAACAATATGAAGATATAAGTTTATCCAAAAAATATCTACATTCATAATCATAATCATCATTATCAGCCGGAAGACATCCACTGATGAACATAGGCCTCCCCCTTTGACCGTCACGCCGAACGACAACGTCCAAGGTAAGTATAATGGTCTACAACTTCGAGAGTATCATTCCAAACAACAACCGGTACGTGCGCCACATGGACATTCGACATGAGTTTCGTCTTGTCCATGTTCATCTTAAGGCCGACCCGTTGGGAAACGATACTGAGGTCGCTGAGCATAGCATTGAGGTGCTCCAACGATTCTGCCATGATGACTATATCATCGGCAAAACGAAGGTGAGTGATGTATTCACCATTGATGTTGATGCCGAGTCCGTTCCTTTCCAAGAGCTTAAAAACGTCCTCCAACGATTATCTACATTACCTACTTGAAAATAGAAGTTAAAATTCAAATTAATCTTCTCAAATACTTTGAAACAAGTACTTATTAAAGTCTGTTATCAGCACTCATTAACAGATGACTGTTAAACGGAAAACATTAAAGTGAAAATTGCCAACTCGTGCTCAAAACTTCCTTAATCTGTATTAAACTTGGTTTTCGTTACGATTCAAATTAAATTCGTGTTTGATTTTAATATTTCTACCTTTCGATTTTGCAGTTAATGGGTTAATGGTCTAGTTTTGTCATCGTTTCTTAAAAAGTTTTTCTGATATCTCTTAGGGTTGTATTGGTCGCGGGACTAATCCCATGATCTTGACCCTGGAACGTAAAGGGCTATTGAAGAACACGGTGGATTTTAATCAGTCCATGCCCGGGTCGACGGCGCTTTGTGTTCCACGCGCGCCTCAAACAGTGTCAGCATTATGACCGGGCCCCTGTATGTTTCTAGAGAGCCAAAGCCTGCCGGGGTCGCGGGACTAACGAATGACTGTGATCCTGAAACGAAAAGGGCTATTGAAGGACACCGTGGATTTTAGGAAGGACTGGGAGGACTAATTTTTGATGATTTTACCACGAAAAAAAAATTTGCGCCCGATTTGGGAAATTGTTGTTTTCGCAATTGTTGGGCGCAGCGCTGCGCGTAATATTACGCGTGTGAAGCGATCTTGAATCAAAGTTTACACGGTAAACCACAAAGGTAAGCAAAACATAACTTCATGTCCTGTTTTTAAACAATGCTTTCTATAAGAAAACAAAACACGATGTTTTCCTCTTTGTATACTTAACTGATAAAAATTTCCATACAATAAAATGTCTATAAAGAAATAATCTTATTAGAAGAAACCAACTTCTGCTATGGAAGTTGTGGAACCCGATATTACATCAAATTATTCGCGCCCACTGAAAATGCCGTATAACTGTGAAATATTTTGAAAGGTAAAGTGGAGAAGAATATAGAAAATCACTGACAAAAAACTCATGTACAACTCTAAAGAATTCTTTATTAAACAACCACTAAAACACACACTTTTTTTTTTACATGGTAAAATCATCAGATGAGGCCTCCCACCCCGGGCAGGGCGGGAGGGACTGTCAGACTTGTACTGACTAAAATCCACGGTGTCCTTCAATAGCCCTTTATGGTATAAGACACGCGACCCCGGCAGGCTTTAACCCTCTGAGAGGGGGCCTCGTCATACTAAAACACACACTTGATCAAACTTAAAATCACTTAGAGATTATCACTTCGAATTCACTTTCCCTAGCAACGTGACACATAAAAGAAGCCCCTTTAGGCATATAACCAGTGTACTAAAACTGGTTATGGGTCCCTAGGGGCCGCTTTTATGTCTTATGTAAACTTATAATTGAATCTAGCGCAAGTAAGAGATTGCTCCAGTTGATAGGCGCTCACGCCTCTACGTTATTACTATCGTTACAATTTCCAGCCTGTTCAGTATTCAGATTGACGCTCCAAGTATGTTATTAAACCGCAAGATTGTCTAAGCTGGATAACGTTGCCCTGGAACGCAAAAGGAAACGGAATACACAGTTATTGCTATTGTCAAACAGACAGCCGAAGCGAACGCGATCCGAATCCTGTCATATAGAAAAGCGAAAGTGGTCCGATAGTCTATGTGCTGTCACATAGACTACTAGATTCAAACAATAGGGTATTTTACTGCTTAAATAAATTGAAAATCTATTTAGTCCGTCAGTAATAATATTGAAAAATAATGGACACATATTTTTTGTTTTTTTAAATCAATGAATATTGACAAAGTTAAAACGCTTCCAAATTCGGGAGTGGGGGCTTGTGACGTCATTACGCTTCTAAAATTGTACCGACCGAGTGACGTTTTGTGATTTTTAGAAGTGTTTTATCTTCGTCAATTATTTCACAAACTAATTGTGAGACAAAAGAAAAAATACGGGTCTAATATTTTGAAATAATCTGTATTTCGGACTAATATTTTTTTTAGTATAATTCCCTATTCCATACATTACAAACAGAAACCCTTCGGCACGCATTCGCTTCGTCCGCCAGTTTGACAAAGGCATTACAGACAGCTATAAGCAGCGCTGCGTTACGTGGTTCGGTTCTCGAATGGAACAAATATTTGTATGATCTGCAAATAGTTGTTACGGTTCTGCGTGATTGTGTATGTGAGTTTCTATGTTTGTAAACGCTACCACGACATAGGAAGAAATTCCTAGAGCATCTTTTAAAAAAAAAGTATAGAATATTTACTTTACAAAAATATTAGTATCATAATTGCACAATTTGCGGGAAAACATGTCTTTTATAATGCATGAGGATGGAACTGCATGTTGCATCCAAAAAATTTAACACCACGGTTTAACAAACTGATTATTTTATGGGGAAAATCATAAGTTGGAAAACGCTCCCAGTTAAACAATAAAGCCTCCAAACATTTTTCGATGGCACCTAATGCAAGTATTGTGAAAAAAAACTTCAGAAAAAAAAGAAACATATTTAAGTTGATGGGCAGCGAATATTTTTCGTATATGAAAAGTCCCGCGTCCCTGCACGCGGCTCGGATCATAAAAGCAATTGATCATCCTACCCTTTCACCTATATTAGGGGACGAGACACATCCTCTATAGGTACTTTTCATTTATACATATTTGGGGACTGAGCAGCTCATGTAATATTTTTCTTTCATATCTATGTGCTGAACATCAGACATCTAGTACGCTTTGGAGAACAGAGACGGATAAGCAGTAACGCCTTGTCCAATACTGTATTTAACTTAATCTAGGTAGGTACACATTATCGAAAAATTTGAAGTATCATACTATCCTACTAATATTATTTTGAAATTTTGTCTGAATATTGGATGTTTGTTACTCTTTCCCGCAAAAACCACTGAATGTATTAATTGAACAAAATTTGGTACACGAATAATTTATAACTAAAGATAATACGTAGTGTCTTTATCCCGATTTTATGTCTCTATGAGTTGTAGTGAGTAAAACCGCTAGATAAGATAAAATAAAAATAAGATATTTTTTTATTCAAAAACAGGCTTATGATATGTACACGTATTGTTATTGTAAAAAGGCATAGCAGATAGACTATATGCTATAGGAGCTGCGCGGGGCTCCATCACAACACGTCACTTCCCTCCAAGCAATAATATATTTCAAACCAATCAAGCCACCAAAATTCAAGACTACCCGCAAATTGCTCAAACACTCGCCTTGTGTGTATGATTACTATTATAGAACTTTCATGTCTGATTATTATTCAGTGAGAGTGTAACCGCAAGTTTCAGTAAGCCAGGAGTTGCTCTTAGTAATGTTGTAAGCAAAACTAGGGTTATAACCTCGAGAAACATTGACAAGGTATATTTTGGGTACGATTTGTTTAATTTTGTACGAGAGAATGCCGATATATGCGTCCATGCAGAGCGAGCGGCCTCGCGATGAATTTGCCGCGCGCCGTCTGTGTGGACGCGTCTAATATTTCTCGACTGAGGCACGAAACAATATACGCGAGCATCCAGAGTGCGCGCGGCAAACGACTAAGGCGCCTTTGAGCAAAACAGAAGCCGACCCTGGATGGCTCGGGTGCTTGGTCCCTAGACCGCGGCGGCGCGCGCTCTTGCCACGGCCGAGTCTCGTCCACACTAACCGAGCTGCTTCGCGCGGCAAATGCCTCGCGAGGCTGCTCGTTGTGTGTGGATACAACTATTAATATTTCTCCAAAACTGAGGCCTTATATAAAGATATCTTCATGTTATTTGCAGCGTTCTTGAAGTATTTACTCCGTAATTATATGGAAAATTAAATAATCGCATTTAGTGTATAAACAAAGACCTATTTTTACATCAAATTAACATGATCAAAGTTCCAGTTTACTCATAAAAAGACATGGCTAGGGCATCCGGTTTTGCTATACCACTACTATTATAAATGTGATGGTTTGTGTGGATAGATGGATGTTTGAATATTTTTTAGTCTATGAGCCTTAAGAAAATTCCGTTACCATATTCCCAGATTGAAAAGAAACTATGAAAATTTGGAGCAATTTTACTAACTAAATTAATATTAGGAACTCTGCGATCTGCCCAAGCATAACTCGTAAGATATACAAAAATACATACATACATTTTTTAATTGTGCTGACACGTGTAAAATTTCTTAAGGTAACTGATACGAAAGGTACTACAAAAGTCGCGCTAGAGGGCGCCAAAACTTCGGTCATTATTAGTTTGTAAAACTTTTGAACAAAGAGCTTTTAATTAATTTTAAAAAATCTATTACTCCATTTTATTTTAACAGTATTTTAAAATTAATTAATGTAAAACTTTCCATACGTAACTAATTTACGATTACTTTGGAAAATATTTAAGAACACAAAACTTTAAAAGAATCTTTTTTTAAAATATTTTTTTTTTCAGTTTAATATATTAAATGAAATCACGCTATTTACTCCTGAAGAATAAAAATAGTATTGCAAGCTTTACATATAGGGCGGCCGAAAAATTTGACGTCCAAATTTTTAAAGCTGAGTTTTTTTTAATATTTAAAAAAAACTCAGCTTTTTAAAACAATTTGCATGCTGAATAGCAGTAAGCGGAATTTGTAGAAATTTCCAGATTTAACACCTCGATGTCCCATATTTCACGCAAACAAAGATATTCTATTCTATTCTATAGGTTCCTCTACCATGGGGTATCCGAATCATCCCGTTTTTTTTTTGTAGTTTACGATTTATTCTTGATATTTGTGAAAAAAAATCTCTTAATACTTGTAAACTTAAAAAACATAAACCACCCTATATGTTACACACTCAGTAGGTTTACATACTCATTCATGTAGCCTACTTGATATTCCGTGAAGGTACACTCGCTGTCAGAAGCGTATCGTCGCTAATGACGTTATTCAAATAATTACTCTGTATTCACTACACTTTTATTGTTTACTGTAGGGTCGATGGTGTTAATAGATGTTTGTTTCTTTTTTATCGTTGTAAAATCATCAAATGGGTCCTTCCATCCCCTTACTGTCAGACTTTTACTGACTAAAATCCACGGTGTCCTTCAATAGCACTTTATGTTCCGGGGTCACGGTGATGGAAAGAAGTCCCGCGACCTCGTGTAGGTACCTCATTACATTTTTAGAGCACTGTTGAAAACTACTTTTTTAAGTTGTATTAATTTATATGGCATCAGTTCAGTTTATTATAATACTACAAGAAAAACAGATTTAGATTTTTCCCTATTTTTCTGCAGAAGAATTCAAATGAAAAGAAAAACCAAATTAAAATGAGATCTCTGGACCGTCTATGGAACTAACCGTGACAATGGCAACTGCCTTCAGTTGCCATTGTCACTCAACTCCTTAGTTGAGTGAATTTTTAATCAGTAAGAGTCTGACATCTGACAATTCCTTTTGCTCCACCCAGAGTGGGAGGACTCATGTAATGATTAAAACATAAAAAAGTTTTGACACAAACAATGATTGCTAAAATATTTTTGAACAAAAGACAAATCCATGTGTATTATGTAAAACTCTTATTAATAATGTAATCTGTTCATGTGGACGCACACATCAAGAGGCTTAAACCATAAAGGGTCGGCGCCATACCCTTTGATTTGGGACAAGTTTCAAAAGTTAGCGGGTGACATTAAAAATTCTAATTAACGAATACTTGACAAGCGGCCTGTCCAGTCTCCTAGTTTCGCGCGTATTCAAATTGATGATCTTCCTTGTAGAATTTCCGGGACGTTCTTTCATACAAATTGGGTATTTTACTGCATAAACACATTCAAAATCTACACATATAGTCTGTCAGTTAAAATGTTAAAACATAATGAACACATTTTTTTTGTTTTTTTTTTTAATCAATGAACATTGGCAAAGATAAAACAGTTCCAAATTCGAGAGTAGTAAGACATAGAAATGTAGAAAAATTATAAAAACTGTAATAACATAGAATAAGGAAAGATGTCATATAAACATGTAAAATGTAAATAAAATAAAAACTGGCAGTCTAAGTTAATACCTTAATAAAGGAAACAAAAATAAATAGATAGGCAGAATAGCGGGAGTCCCACCCGGATAAGAATGTAAGAGACGTATGAAAGAAAGATACAGGATTAAGCATAAAAATGCATGCGAGAACTGGTATGGAAGAGAAACTAGAATAATAAGATCCCGTCCCGCCCTTAACGGGGAAAAGCATAAAAAAAAAATATCAAGAGTAGGGCTTGTGACGTTATAACGCCTCTTAAATTATACCGAACGTATGTGACATTTCGTAGTTTTTTGACCCGTTTTTATTTGATCTTTAAAATAATCAGTGAAGTAAAATAAGCTTTCGAAATAAATGAATCATCAAATGAATTCATTCAGTCGCTGGGGTCCCATTTATCACACCAATTAATATCAATTAGAAAAATAATCAGATTTTCTCAATTCTATTATTTTTTATTCATAAACAAAAAGTTTTATAAACGATTCAATTCCCCACTCAGAAAAACAAACACGAAAGGTGAAACATTTTGTCACGCGCCGTTTTCACCTTTGGGCCATTTGTCATCTCGTATCGTCCCCAACGGACTCAAAGTACCAGGGTCACATGACATCGCAGAGATTTTAATTTTGGAAAAATATCTACATAATAAACCAAGCTTCCTGGGTTGTTTGCCAAATATAAATGAAGATGAATGGAGGTCTGTGGGTATTTTATGGAAACCGCTTCGTTGTTATACTAATTTTATAGTAGATATATTTACTGAATTATATTGTGTCCTTTTTATAATCAGAAGGATTTTGGCATACGTTTTCGGATACCTATGAAAGTCTGCTTCGAGTATGCTACGGGGCGTAGCGCAGTCTACGCTTGGGCGGAGTTTTCGGTATTATGATGTGTCTGTATTTTAACTAAAATACAAATTGGCACACATTTTTAAACCAAATAAACTGACTTAAGCATTAAGTACGTCGACCATGGACCATGCCCGGGTCGACGGCGCGTCGTGTTCCACGCGCGGCACAAAGAGCGTCAGCATAGTTACGACGCCCCCTCTCAGAGGGCCAAAGCCTGCCGGGGTCGCGGGACTTATTCCATCACCGTGAACCCGGAACATAAAGGGCTATTGAAGGACACCGTGGATTTTAGTCAGTACAAGTCTGACAGTCCCTCCCGCCCTGTGCGGGGTGGGAGGTCTCATTTGATGATTTTAACACGATAAAAAAAAAGTACGTAACTGGTTATCGTAGTAACTTAATTTATCTGCCCGTAATGCTTCATCTAAGTGCGATTTTAAGATCTATGATTATTTAAGTTTTTGAACTATTTTAAATTCGCACGGACACGACGCTAAATGAACAACAAGAAAATCAACAAACAAAATGAAATAAATTAATCAAATCACACTTAATTGAAGTAGTTATAAATAAATTGGGCAGCCTACATTTCCAAATAGTTTGTTTTGTTAGTAAAACGTCTAAAAGTTATAACCAAAACAGTTAGAAATAATTTTAGTTTGAAACAAGTTCCATTGCTGTTATTGTAACTTTGTTATTAAATACGGAATAAATTAAAGTTATTTGCAATAACCTTGTTAGTGTAACTGGTGATTAATTTTAATGGATTCAGAAAGGGAAGGGAATCAACTTGTGAATTGCGATATAATTCATAAAATGAAATATTCTACTTCATCACTCAAGCAGTAAAATATAATAGAATCATTTATTTACCTAAAATATGACATTTTACAATTTTGATAAAACATAAACAAAACCTCCTTATATTCCGCCACGAAAACTAAAACTGCGTCATAGGATTTTTGGAAAATCAATAATCCTGGCCAGAAATCGAACCCGCTGATTTTGGAAAAAAAACACATCCTAATTATTAGACCATTCGATAGAACTTTACTTATTAAATTCGGGGAAGTAATGATATACGGCAAACTTAAGACAGTTGGAAAACTCACTGTATTATAATACTTTTATCGCATTTCACGTAATAAACGGCCTGTTTTGACCCTCAGAAAGTTTTATTGGTCCATATTTATCGCGATATTAATTTTAATGTCGGCATCCGCTAAGTAACTTTCCCGATTAACAAACTGAACACATTAGATACTACTCAGAACTACTGTCACTGTCTCCCACTGTATTTGTATGGCGCACGGCTCCGGCACTTTTTTTTATCGTAGTTAAATCATCAAATGAGTTCCCCCACCCCGGGCAGGGCGAGAGGGACTGTCAGACTTGTACTGACTAAAATCCACGGTGTCCTTCAATAGCCCTTTATGTTCCGGGGTCACGGTGATGGTATAAGCCCCCGACCACCGCGGCTCTGGCACTTAAAGGGCATGTGAAATAACAGCATAGTTTTAATCTTCCGCTCTACCCAGGACTGAGGGACTCATTTTGAGGACTTTTACAACAAAAAAAAGTTAGTCATCATAATTCCGTTTTTTTTCTTTTTCATCATAGTCTAGCTTCAATTTCATTTGATGAAAATTGATATTTTTACATGAATATTTATATGTACAAAGATAAATCCTTAAAAATGCCTCCAAAATGAGTTTTGGATAATAAATGTCTAGAAAAATAATAAGTTTGTCGAAGCCTAATAAACTTTCTTTCGTTTTTATTACTTTGTCGTACATCGTTTACTTTTTATATTCGTGCTATATTGGCTTACCTTAGATTTATGTAGGCTCTAAAACGGAGGGATAAGTGATAAATTCTCATGAGGGAAAACACGAAAAGTTTCGATATGGGGGTAAGTTGAAAGCGACTGCGATATAAACTTTTTTGCACAAATGTAAAAAAGGTGTTACAACATTGTGTTTTTGTTACGTTACGTACGTGTTATCCTGCCGGGGTCGCGGACTGTTTTATCAGGTTACCATGACTGTGGAACCTAAAGAGGTATTGGATAACGTGGATTTTAGTCTATAAGGTCTGACAGTCCCTCCCGTTCCGCCCTGCGCGGGAGAACTAATTTGATGTTTTAGAACGATAAAAATATATACTAGGATTGCATAACCTCTACAGGTAGTTGGTTTATATGCTAACTGAGCATGAACGTTTGTTTTTTTTTTACCTGATGTGTTGTCAGACACATACGTTTTCAATGTTGATGTTTCTATTTTTATCATAATAAGCCTTTCTTGGTGTTATCATAATTTAGAATACTATATTATGTTAAACATTTGTTACTGATATCGGTTTCCTCAACAACATGTTCGTCGACAAAGGCCTCCTGCAAAGACTTCGACCTGTCTCTGTCTCTTGCAGTTCTGGTCCACTTTTGACCACAAACTTATTTGTATTACTCAAGGTGGAAAATCAACAAATAAATCTTCCCGCCCTGGATGGACTGTCAAACTCTTAATGGCAAAACTTGTGATAACGCCTCAAGCAGTTACGATGTTTTAACATTCATTCGCTTGTCACCAAAAAGGTAATGGAAAATCCAGTCAAGAAACTATGCAAATCTTATTCAATTCAGAATCAGACAAAATTTCTCGAGAAAATCACCTCAAATAAAGTGCAAATCCACGAGAAATTATAAAAAATTCTACCCTTTTAAAATACAATTCTGCTGCTTTTCCCGATCCCGCGCTCTTTTGAAACTAAATCCTTATATCAACAGATCCCGTCGCGCAATACAGCCACCTCTTTAAACTCCACCTCGTTTATAATGCCCTGGTAAATAGGAACGGAACAGCGCTTTTTAAGTAGTTTTAAAATAGGTTTCTTATAATTGAAGTGCGGATAACACGTTGGTAATTAATGTTGGTACTTTATTTAGAGACCAAGTACGATATGTGTGGTTATAAGTTGGAAATACTTGCGATCAAAAGCAGTTTAAAATAATGCAAAAGCAAAAATAAAATACAGAATCAAATGTAGAAATTGTGTTGAAAAAAACAAGACAAAAGTGGTAAGGTATTTTTTTTTATTTGCAGAAAAGACGGACTAAAATAATAAGAGAGATCTCAAATTCATTTAAAAACTTGGTTAAAAACATGGTAAACTTTTTGAGAAAGAGGCCAAAAATAACTAAAAAGCTACCAAATATTTTCGTTAAATTTAATTATTATAATATTTTTACCTAACGCTTAGCCAAATTCATAATAAACTAAAATTAAAATAATTACCTGCAACCCTTCAAATTAATCATTCATACAATTAAAATGTACTTCACCTCATTTTCTTCACTTAAGCAACGTTTAAATTACACTGTAACGCTCGGCAAGCATGTAATTTACAGAATTTTCAACACCTCCAAGTATTTAAGTATTAGCTCTCATAAATTATGCTTGCCTGGTACTATTTTCTGGCAGTGTACGAGACAAGCAGCTACACACGATGTGGCATCTCTTTGTTTTCTGCGCGCTTCATAATTGCATCCTTCAGTTGTTCCGTGAGCACAGTCTTGAGAACCCTTCTCACGTATGGACTCCTAGTACTCTTGTACGGATGAGAGAATTAAGAGATGATTTACTGCCCCATGTAAATATTTAAAGGTGGCATGTTTTTCTTATAAGTGTAAGAAAATATTAAAAAAAAATAACAAAAAAACGTTTCTAACCCGTCTTATAAGAAATTATATTAGAGTTATAACACCAATAATTTCAAAAATCCCGTTCACAACAATCTAAAAATAGGTACTTCGTATAATGTCAACATTAACAGAAAAATTAATTAGTTAGTCCTACCTAATCGTTTATAAATCTATTCATCAAATCTGACACCCAAAAACTTGATAAAAATTCTACAAGCAACCCAAATAACTAAGCTCTTTATAAAAATGTTCTCCTAGTACCTCGGGACCATTCAGACATTTCATTACTTAGGCGTAACGGCGTATTAGGAAACTATACCTTCAGCCAACGCTCATGACGTCAGAGATCGTGTTGCCGTCGGTCATATTTTCAAATACAGAAACAAAGAATTAACTCAATAAAGTGTACCTTTACCTAACATTTGTGACGTCACTGGCCGAGTTGACATCGGGTATACTTTCAGATTTATGATTTCGCGCGTAGGTATTTTAAAACATACCCGACCGCAACGAAGTAATCGTTCGGTATTCTTTTGTCACGTTACTATTTCAATCGGGATTTGACCCCGTGTGTACGAAACGGGGCAATGAGAAAAAAAAATCGTTAAAACGACTTGGGGCACCCCGACACGGACAGGTTAGGTTAGAAGGGGATGGCGGGGTCTGAAAGACCCCGCCATTCCCTTCGTGGTTATTTTTTTTTAAACCACCCAGAAGTAGGAGCACCGCTTGCGGTGCTCCGTCGACGTTTTCTGACATTTTACTAGATTTAGCTTAGTTTCAAATGAAAAGTTATTTTTGTCATTTCGCTGAACCAATTTAGGAATTTGTTTTGATCACCAAATTTGCTTAGGCAAATGATAAAATCGTGTTGTTATTCTAACATCCTCCGTGATTTGATCAAATCCCTTAGGGATGTGGCCAAAACCCTGTGTTTATCATATCCCTGCGACAGAGACAGTAAAACGGGTATACATTACAGTATATTAAAATGGAATGTCCTACATGAAAGTATACCCCAGCAAAATGTTGGGATCGGGTATATTTTGAAATCCCTAACACGGGCGTATATATTTTTAACGTATACCTGAACTCAACACTACAGAGCGTTGGCTGAAGGTATAGTTTCCAAATACGCGGCGTAACGCTCTCCAAGACACAAATCAGGTCAAGAGATATGAAAGTTCTGACAATGTCTCTCATACAATGAACGCATATTCAGTTACAGGAACTAATTTTCATTCATGAAGGGGATGATAGATCCTTTTCATGAGAAAAGGTAGTATAAAATAATGGCCAGTAGAATTTTATCTTATAATTAAGTTGAAATTTAATTAATTGGTCCTACCAATTCTATAAGCATGTAAGTTTGTGAGGATGTATGGATGGCTAAAACTGAGAAACGCAAAAACTAACGGATTTGGATGAAATGTGGTTATCAGATAGATTATAACCTAGATTGATACATTTTTTTTTTTTTTTTTTTTTTTTTTTTTTTAGGTGGTAAAATCATCAAATGAGTCCTCCCGCCCTGGGCGGGGCGGAAGGGACTGTCAGACTCTTACTGACTAAAATCCACCCGTGTTCCTTCGGATGCCCTTTACGTTCCAGGGCCGCGGTATCCTGGGTTAAGAACAAACCCGCGACCCCAGCAGGCATTTGGCGCGAAACACGACGCGCCACCGACCCGGGCTTGGTCTTCGGTCGGACGGCGAGCTACCCATTACTCACCGTCCGCAAGCCCGCTCCGCCGCTGTGCCCTCTGCTGATCAGAGGAACACGCGTTGGAGCGTCCACACGACAGGCTATTCGCATACGGGCAAAGAGACCCCTTAGGCACACAGTGCCTAAGGAAGAGTTTTTGCCCGCATCCCAGGGTGCACCGGCCCGAAACACTGGTCTTCCCCCCGGACGTATCCGAGAGGGAACTCCAGTCCACGGGCGCACGTGGAGGTTTCCTGTCTTAGCACCCCAACCTAGATTGATACAAAGGATAACCTTAACGCGAGCGTGGGTGAATAAATAAAGAAAAGTTTTACGATCCCAATTTATCAATCCGTACATTTATTTTTTTAGAATAGAATGTAAATATTATTTGTTTCAAGTTTATTTCGACACTGTCGCAGGGTTTAAATAAAATATTCAATTTATGTATATTTTTTTTTTTTTTAATAAATAAAGAAACATTTAAAATATTTTATAAGTATGAAAAGTAGATTTAATATAACATCTAATTTGCACACCCACATTAATCTAATCTAAAAATAAAAGTTCTAAGCCCTAAATAAATTTACTTCTATTCTAAACTTGAAATTTATATTCATTTTAGCATAAAAGATTCAGAAAGAAAGAAAACTATTGTATTGAAGCGACTCCTTTGTAAAATAACGGATTTTCAGGTCAGTAAAAGTTTATACGGCTGTTTTAGAATTATTTCTATCACATTGTTTATTTAGGTTTAGAATGAAGATTAATAGTCTAGGTCAGGGGTTCTCAAACTGTGCTTCGCGACGCCCTGGTGGGTCAGTACATTGGGGCGTCGCGTCGTAGACGCAAGGACGCAAGTGTCGACCACCCTCCGGATTGATATTGCGTGGAACCAAGATTCTAATTATGTATAAAATATCTACCAGTAAGAAAAGGATAGGTATTGATCTCTTTTGCAACTACAAACCCAGATTCACGTACTCTGATGACAAAAAAAAACTATTCAATCAAATCTGATTCGGAACCTGGTATTATTGTTTTATTATTCACCTGATATCAACTAGCTAGGGCGCCTAGAATAATTCTAAACCTGAATATGCTTCACGAGCTAAAAATGTATGGGAACCCCAGGTCTAGGTATTGTGTTGCCTTGAAACAGACTGGCTGGAATCTAGAGGTCAGATAGACTGTCCATGTAAAGACTCATCATCATCTTCCTGCCCTTATCCCATTTTACTTGTGGTCGGGGCATCAAGTTTTTTTTCTTCCATTCTCCCCTATCAGCCGTCGTAGTATCATTTACTCCTTTCATTTAGTCAATGTTAAGACAAAGATATTGTTACGATCGAATTGCGAGACCAATCTATAAGCTTCTCGAAGCTTCCACAAGCATCCCGACAATTCTACTGAAGACTGCACTGGGAGTTCTAGTTTCTCCCCTAATCTAGGTGGTTCTGGATGGGTCTGGAATGTTCTAGAAGGTATGGCACTGTGTAAAAGTCCATAGATCTTTACAGAACGTTCAACCATCTTCTAGAAACATCTAGTGGGACCGGCTGGAGTATGAGTGGCAGAAGATTTGGACTACGATAGAGGCGCCTCGAAAGTGAACTCTAAGTGAAAAGCTACAAGTGACTTTTTAGTGTGTTCAAATAAGTGCTTTAGTGTTGAATACTGTTGAGTAGTGTTAAGCGTTTGTTTTAATTTAGTGATTTGTGTGTCATTAAAGATTATATGGTTTTTAATTGGTGTTCATTAATTTATCCCCTACCCACCCAGCTCATAACAATTTATAATTATTGCGAAAGGTCTGCTGCCTGCAGCCAGGTGAATTACTTTGTGTTTATTTTTCATCACCACTGCTCTCAAAACAGTGAAGATTAATAAAAATATTGTGAGATAACCAGGATTTCCTAGAACCAAAAAATCGAAGACATGTGACATCTACCAACCAGTACTTCATACAATGAAAGGTTGTTTATGTGTTACAATTACAAATCAGTATTAGATACAATGAAAGGTTGTTAATGTTTTACAAAAACCCTGTATACTCATTCCTTACTTAATTCATTGTTGTCACTCCACACATCAGTTTATGAATGTACTAGCGACCCGCCCCGGCTTCGCACGGGTGCAATGCTGATACTAAATACACTACAGAAAAACTGTGAACGTTGTATATAAAAACATAGCGGCCCGCTCCGGTTTTGCACGGATATAAAATATATATCCTATGTGATTAAAATCGATCCAGTAGTTTTGATTTATTCATTACTGCCCGTGGCCCGCTCGCGTTAAATTTAGAGTAAAACAATCCCCCTTTCCCATTACCATGAAGATTTCCTGTTATCTTTGGAATAAATCTAAATTCATACACTATATTTTTACTTATTTACTTTTTACATTTTTAACTATTTTTTTTATTTTTACAACATATTACAGAATGTCTTTATATTATAAACAACGTTCACAGCTTTCTTGTCACTTGTTAGAAATGTTAGTTTTAAGCTCTAATTTATTGATGTGTGGCCAAAGATTGGATCTTTTTAGGGAAGCATTTATTTCGTCAGCACGTACCTACCTACCATCGCACAGAGGAGTATTTCAACTGAAAACCCGCTCAAAAGTCGAAAAGTCAAAATTTGTTATATTGCTTTACAACTATTTTATTGTGAGAGCCCAATAGCTATTACGTCACATAAGGGCCAATTTGGCAATGTACCGTCCCTCCAGTAACCGTAGCAACAGTCGGAACTAAGTCGTTGCGTGAATCGTATGTCTTTGTTTTCGGCACTGCAGTTATAACGTGATCTTTAAATTGCATTTATTTGTGTTTGGTGAAATTGTGTGCAACCATTATGGATATTTTGGAAGAAGGTATGTCGTTGATTTATAAAAGCATGTTTATTTTGATATTACACTTTATTTATGTGTCGTTTTGCGCCTTTAATAAACTCCATAAAAAATACAACGTTTTTTTTGAAACTTCTGTAATTAAAGGTGTTTTTGTTTATGAGTTAAGCCTAGTTAACTTATGATTTTGGATGTAACATATAGTTTCATTATTCTTGATAAGGATTTTAAAGTAAAATTACCCGCATATACACGCCATTTTTTATAAAAAATAAATTACGAGATTTGTCGAAATCAGCTTTTACAGAATAGTGTTTTATTTTTCTTTTTCTTTTCCAGAATTTTCAATGACGTCGATGGAGATGACTAGTAAATCACTGTATGAAGTCCTAAAACTATATACAGATCGAAAAATTGAGCAAAAGTATGAGTTTTTGAAAATCGTCTGAAAATAATCACGAAATTCCCTGAAAATAAAAAATAGCAGACAAGAACTAGAGAGCATAAAAATATAGTGACAGGAAGAAAGAAGAAAATTCAAGAGGCTTTTAAAGAGGAAATGGGGCTGCTAGTGGATATTTTGAAGGCAAGGTTTGGGAACACCAATGATGGGAACACTGCAAGGAGGTTTTTCTCAAATCCCGAAACTTGTTCCCGCATTATTGGGAGATCAATGTAATAAAAAAATGCAGTGTCATATTGGAGACTTTGTGTGTGGACTCTAAATTGATACGCACAAATTTGAAAACTTTGCTGAACAAACTACAAAGCTATATGTAGATTTGTATGAGTGGCACCCCATGTCGCCTACAATGCTCAAAATTTTAAGGCATGGCGCCACAGTCATTGATCACGCTATGCTGCCTATTGGCCAATTGTCGGAAGAGGCGGCTGAGGCCAGAAACAAACAATTCCGCCTGTATAGGCAGAATTTTTCCAGAAAGTTTTCGACCGAAGACTGTAACAAAGATAACTTAAAATGTCACTTACGGGATATCTTCCGTGATTATTTAAAACAAACCGTGATAGTTTAAAAAAGTGTGTAACAAAGATGTGTTAAACAGACTTCTGCTAACTTCGGATCCTTTTTTGAGCAGTACCAAATGCAACGAAAAAAAAGTAAGCCATTTTCCGTAGAAGCATTAGAACTCTTGCTCCCGGTGACATCGTACGTCTCGTCTACAGAGTTTGACAATGAGGAGGAAGATGAATCTAGTGAAGGTGATACTGATTGGAAGATTTGTGATGGAAAAACTCTTTATTTAAACTTTATTTGCAGTAGTGGTACATAGGCGGACTGAATGCAACAAGGAATTCATTACCAGTCAACCATTTTCTACTTTAATGTAAAATTGTACATGTGTCTGGTGTTTTAAATACAAAATTATCACATTAAACTACTTTTTATTTTAAACCCAACCTATAAAAATCACAAAATAATTTTGATCGACTTTTTAAGTGAAATACTCCTCTGTGCATCGCCGCAATGATAATTTTTCGATTTAGCGTAAGTTTGTACGTTTGATATCTTCTAAAGTACTGATCGAAATTACATAATGTAAAAGACAAATTTAATCTAGGTTTAATGTCCAAGCTTATTAACATGTTTATTTGGAAAAGAATTAATGTTATACAGACTTAAAATGGCTTCGTAAATAAGCCATTATTTCTAGTAAAAAGTAAAAGATAAAAAGCGGTTATTGTGGGTTATTCTTGAGAGATAGACATATACCATCGCGGACTTTTTTGTGGACTTTTGTAAGTTGTACAATATTGTAGTACATCATTTTGACCAATCTCGTAGGGTTTGGCCAGCGTTTGCAATATAAGCGCAAAAAAGTGAGTTGATTTACGACATCACATTAGAAATCTCAAAAATTGACAGTGTTCCACTACTACATTGTATATGTTTTATACATATAAACCTTCCTCTTGAATATGCCTATTTATTAAAGAAAACCGCATTAAAATCCGTTGCGTAGTTTTAAAGATTTAAGCATACAAAGGGACATAGGGACAGAGAAAGCGACTTTGTTTTATACTATGTAGTGATGATGTAGCAATATACATACACATAGTCTGAGTTCCCAGTTACTGGCAGTACATTACCTAGGCGACGACGCCGACGTCGCGACTTATTTTAAAAGAAGAAGCAATTTTCTACAACAAGATATTTTTTATATTTCGTTGGCTGAATACTATTTGCATAGAATTTAAACAAAACTTAGTCAGTTGAGATGATTGATAGTTTATGTATGGTTCACTAAACTTTGAAAATAAAATTATCCTTTATTTTTTCTCTTTGTTATTGCAAAAAAAAAATTGTCTCCTGCACTTTGGGTGGCGGAAGGGACAGTCACCTTCGTACTGACTAATTACAACTCTGTTTCTTCGCATGTCCTTTGCGTTCAAACCCGCGGTGTCCTTTCAAGACAGTGTGGGGTAACGTATTTTAAAAACACAAGAAGGAAAGTATAGTCTTTGAATTGTTACTAGTAGGTATATTAAGTCTTATGTACACGCATTCCCTAGGAGCAGTAAAAAAAATATTAACCTTTTTTCAGGGATCAATAAACTTAGCCATGTGACCGTAGGCGAAGCATCGTTATTAGTTTATCAAGGGTTCCGTAGTTACGTGACACGTCGTAGGAGGAACCCATGTATTCTATAAGCAGGATATTAGATACCTACGTGTCATTTACGAAATTAAGTGATGTTACAAGTTTGTAAGCAGCTGCGTGAGATCTTTGAATCGTCGAACCTACCGATTTTACCACAAAAAAAGGTACTAAAGGGGTCTTTAGTACCTTTTTTTGTGGTAAAATCGTCAAATGAGTCCTACCAACCCGGGCAGGGCGGGAGGGACTGCCAGACTTATTGGCAGACAGTACTGGCTAAATCCACGGTGTCCTTCGGTAGCCCTTTGAGTACCGGATTCGCGGTATATGTTTGTCCCGCAACCCCGGCAAGGCTATGGCCCTCTTTAGGGGGGCGGCATAATGCTGACGATCCCTTTAGTACCAGGGTATTATAACCAATGCAGAGTTATGGCCAAAACGTGGACACTAACCACCTTGTCCACAAATTCAAGGGTGCAATGGAGAGAGCAATACTCGGTGTTTCTCTTTTAGATAGAATTTGCAACGAAATCGTTCGCATGAGGTTGTGAAGAAAGAAGGAAAATGAAAGATAACACTGCAAGTTTTATGAAATCAAAAGAATAAAATAAAGGAACAAATCCACTGAACTCGAAGTTAATACCACCTTATTGCAGATATCTTAAAATATATAAATCTCGTGTCACAATGTTTGTCCTCAATGGACTCCTAAACCACTTAACCGATTATAATAAAATTCGCACACCATGTGCAGTTCGATCCAACTTGACAGATAGGATAATTTAAATCTCAAATTTTAGACCGGGTCCTCCACCCGTGCGAAGCTGGGACAGGCCGCTAGTTAGTATAATATATAGTCAGTTAATAAATAATGTCAATTAGTTGTTAATTGTTAAAAGCTACAGAATAAACAATTATTATAGGTAGGTAACTCTTTCGTAACAAATTTTCGCTCCATCGAATTGAGAAATGACTTCCCTCCGACAAGACATAATTCTCTGAGGTCGAGGGCTCGACTGACCGTAACGGAGCTAATTACCGTTAATTAACTTTACGAACTTCATAATTTTACAAGGTCTTGACTTTTCTAAGAAAGAAGGAAGGACAAAACGTCCCACCCCTTGTAACACTTCCAGCTATATATCAAATGAAAGCACTTGGAAAGTGTATCATTTCATTGTATGACAGCAAACCTGTAAACTATGGGAGAAAAAAGTTATTGAGACTTTTATGTCAAAATACCAACGATACATAATATTAGGCAGAAGTCATGTATGTCTTAAATTATATTAATCCATACTCAATACTGTGTGCTAATGCATCGTTGACATTACTGTATTAAAAAAAAATGTCACATGACATGCAAAAAAAAAAAACTTGCTAGTTTCTTTAACCGATTCTCGGACTACCATCAGCTCGTCCACGGTTCTGTGCCTTAACGATTGGGTTTGTCGACTATGAAAGTAGAAGACAGGCGTCAACTATGTGTTACGTGTTCGCGATCTTTACTTCGAGTCAGAATTCGTCATAGTATGTTATTACGAGAATATGTACGTATATGGAAGATCGGCCGGGATTCACAGAGTTTATAATGGAACACATTGATTTTGAAAACGTCAGTTTTAATATTATTTTAATTATAGCGTTTTAATGAAAGTCGCCGGAAGACGCTGGATGCAGGTCGCTTCCAACCGACGGCTGAGATAATGATGATGATGATAGCGTTTTTGAAAAAGAATAAGGCGCTATCTCCACATTCGATAGAATCGCGGCGATATTATAGTCGTGCCACATATTTCCATATACTCTATACGAACGTGTCTCCACACGGCGATGTTCATAGATTTTCACATGGAAATGATGGGTACAAGCGTTGGCGTTGGTACGCATCATTACCATGACAAAAAGCTATTCAGACACTGTTAGCACTTCGGACACTAATGAAGGAAACCAAACCAAAAATGACTCCAACGACCATCCATAGTACACTGGTGATTTTTTTACTCCTTTGCTTCCTCGTTAGTCAGTTGAGTTACGTTTTGGTTGTGGCGGCATGTGACGGTCTTATAGCCATGTTCTTCTAAGTAGGGCCTGTGATATCCCTACCACAGCTTTGAGCCTCTAAAGCCCCAATCTAGTTTAAATTCTTTATTATCATACAATTATTACTACTAAGTACTATGATTTTCTTTTAAAGAGTCAGAAGTGAGTGCCGCTAAGTCAACAATGTTACTCTTTCTCATGATCTATACACATATTATCATGAGAAAAAGCTAAGAGCAATGTTTTCTTCTGAAAATCGAAATTCATCTTTTGACATAAAAGTCTCAATAACTTTTTTCTCCTATAGTTTGCAGGTTTGCTGTCATACATTAAAATGATACACTTTTCACGTACTTTTATTTGATATATAGATGGGAGTGTTACAAGGAAAGGGACGGGGCCCATACATTTCTGCCCATTCTTCTTTGCCACAGTGAAAATGTTGGGAAGATTATTTTTTTCATATCACTGAGGTAAGATGGTACTAGGAAAGCATAAAAGTTAGGTACACACTTGTTTTTTTTTAATATATGACTTATTTTCCTTTCATAATCAAAATACTTCAAGCTTGTAATCTACGAAGGATAAGACAGAAACATACTTAATACGGTACACCCACATTTCGCCAAATATTTTTTTTAAGTCCCACATGATGGGACGATCCATTTACCATCAATCGGGAACAAAACCAGACTCCGTAACTGCCACTGAAAAACTCCTATAGAAATCTTAATAACAGTTTTCCTAACCTTGAAGACAAACACAGGACTAGGTATTTAAATCGACCACTAGACCTTCGAAATTGTTGTGCAATTTACTCAATCTATAACTCAAATATTGTACCAGGGAAACATAAAACGGGTTAACCACTCTTACGCCGGGATGAGTTACTTTTTGTCTTAAAGACTCCAAGTTTGTAACTATCAGGAAAAGTTAAAAGAAAAACCTTTGAAAAGGTAAAAAAGAACTAAGATAAGTACCGTACTTACCAACATCACTTACTTCTAAGAAAAAGTAAGTTTACCACAAAAATCTTAATAAGCACCGGAAATATTTTACGTTCCAAAAGTTTTCCTGTAGTCAGGAATAAATCGAAAAAATTCTCGCAGTAACATAAAGTTTTATGAAACATTCCCTGAGATGTAATACGATTTATCAATATACATACATAGCGTTGTTTACTGCTATGTTATAACCGATGCGAAACGGTAGTGATATGAATTTGATAAAGGTCTTGTTTGTGTATTTCATTCTTTTGGCTCTACCCAGTTATAGAAGCATGAGGTAAATAATATCAAAGAATTGTAATTAATAGTCAAGCTACGAGGAATATCTTACTTAATAGTCTAGTCAATTTACGAACAAGTTATCTACAAAAAAAAATAGTAAATGATTATGATTAATAGTAGATTATTAACCAAGGGGATAAAGCAGGGTCTTCTGTCGCGGGTGGCGAATTAAATCGCGAGCGTAACAAAGGACTCGAGGTTTACTCCCGAGCGTAGCGAGGGTGTTAAAAACTTAAATCACGAGCGAAGCGAGGGATTTAAGACGAGTCCTGAGTGTAGCGAGGGATTTAAGTTCACCCAAGACTAAGACAGCTTTATCACCGAGGAAAATACTCTACTTTTCGTACCATTTGCGAATAAAATAACACAGTAATAATATGAGATACGCATTTTAAACATTAATATTTAACAACTTATTTATAAAAATAAGTAAAAATAAACTCAACGTTTATGTATTTGAAGAATACAAAAACGCGGCAAATAAAAAAAGCAAAGGCATCAAGCTCATACGGCCTCGTCGGTTTTCGTAATTTTATTTAACTAGATGAAAATCCGGCTTCGCTCGGGTGAAACGTGTGTCCCAAATACTACACATCAAGGTACTAAATGTAGGTGTTACGGTAAGTCATAGGCCGAAAATAAAGAAAGAAAAAAAAATTCAACATGATAACCGATGTCAATAATGGCGGCTGCGATCTGTCTGGTCAGGAAATCATTAGAAATTTACAAAATACTCGACAATCCGAATTTTGCGGATATATGTTGTCGACTCGAAATCTTTATTTTTTAATGTTTTATTATTCTGGTTAGCTTTCGATCGAGTCTACCGTAATCTAAGTATTCCAAATTTAAATCACATTCTCTCCCTAGAGAGAGAATGAAATTCAGTACAACATTCTTTCCCTGTTTTTCACAGATTAAAAATGACTATTGTTATGTTCGCTTTTTGTGGCATAGAATGTCACTTTTTTGAGCAAGTGGTGCGAAAAATAAATTATTGTATGATTGTGTAAACAATGCAAAGATCTACAATTTGCAAAGGCGGTTGCCTTGGTAGCATTCATTGATGTTTCGTTGACTGTCTTTGAAATCATCAGGTATTCACGAATTATGTCTACCTACTTCGAACAAAAAGAGAATTTCGCAAATCCGTCTTTAGATCACGGAATTAATTATCCATAGTCCGAAACAGAGTCCACTCATATTTTTTTATTCTAAACATCTAACAAAACACAACAGTTTAGTTACTTAACACGTCCACAAAGATCTATCTTGCATAAAGCTCGCCCATTGATTATCTCAGGATCAAACTTATTTATCTCTCGAGTCGCCTACTACCCTGGTACTCGTAGCATACTTGCTATCCGACTGCCAGTTTAAAATCTTTGAATTATACCTGCTAGATCGATCTGTGGCCCTGGAACGCAAAGGGTAAACAATGGAACATGGTTGATTTTTATTCAGTAAGAGTCTGACCGTCCCTTCCGTTCCACTCAGGGCGGGAGGACTCATTTGATGATTTTAACAACACAAACAATAAATAATGAATACTATGCACATACGGCCGGTCGGTCAGTTCGGTATTTTTTAGTGTTTTGCGATTTGCTATATAGTAGACAAGAGATCGTCATTGAAATCAAGTTAGAATGTGATTTTATTAGTGCAAGTTCGTAAGCAACGAAACATGAGCCTTTATAAATAAGAACAAAATGCTGCACGATTTGTTTTTTATAACCGACTAAGGAAAAACATTTTAGCAATTATTACACAAACTAGTAAAGATTAGAAAATAGCACTGCTGATCAGCGAAATGTAAAGAGAAAGCACTTAAAGTTTGTATATAATGTTATCTCCCTAAATGGTTGGAAGTCTAATGCTTCTAAGCAATGTACTAGAAACTGGAACACTTTCTTGGAGTAGAAATAGCTAGAATAAGTGATCTTAGCAGTGATCGGGAAGTATCTAACGAAGACGATACAAAAAACTTTGCACCTTATTAAAATACACTTGCTTGAGACCCGAGCTCTAGGACAGACTTTGAAAAGCTTTTTGTCCAGCTGTGGGGCTTGTAAAAAAAATACGATCCATGTACCATTTCCCATTGTGATAAAATTTCCCTTCAGCAAAAATGACGTTATTAAAAAAAGGTTCACCTTGTATCTTATAACCCGGGTTAGTATAAATGTGTCTTTTTCAAGGAATATGTAGTTGCTAAGTTGTCTTGGACATCATTAACAGTGAAGGTAAATAATTTGATTAAACCTCGACTCATACAACCAATAAATGGAGGCCTATATAGTTCTTAGTGTCAGCTTGATTAAGTCTGTCACCACAGCCTGGCAAGTGACCAGACTCACACACGAAAAAGGAAAAAAAATGGGGCTCAGTTGCAAAATAACCACCATGGTTATTATTTTCGCATATTGTCCTTTACGAAAAATGTTCGTTTCGCAGAAGTTCTATCACCTAATAGGCTGGGCTGGCAGGGGCTGATATAGATAACAACCATAAATCCATCCATTTATTATGGTGTTCCTCTTGTTCTATGTGGAAACTATCAAACTTGACCGTCTTGAAACTACCCTATACTTTCGGTTGCCTTTTGCATTCCAGGGCCGAGGTGTCGTTATTAAGATAATCCTTTTCTAGATACTTTTAACACACAAAAAATGCCAAAATCCTTGTTGTACAATAATAAAATTGTAAATAGATTTTCAAGCAGTAAGACATCCAATACCAGGTAAGCAGAACCTCAGAGAGTCAAATTAAACTTAGTCAGGGAAAACCTGCATTGCTAAGCTGCATTTGCAGTCGGCACTACTAACCAAAGACTAAGTAAGTAAGTACCTATTAGAAACGAAACTCCTGACTCTGAGAATCCGTAAAATACCGAAAGTTTGAGACCGATTTACACTAGGATAGTTAGATTTCAATTTACTTTGACGGAACGTTTGGCGCAGTGGCTGAGCAATTGGACTGCTGCGCTGTGTATCGGGGGTTCGATCCCGGCACGGAACAAAATATAATTATATGATCTACAAGTAGTTGTTCCGGGTCTGGGTATTTGTCTGTGTGTGTTTCTATGTTTGTAAACGCACCGACGACACAGGAGAAATTCCTAGTGTGGGGCAATGTTATTAAAAAAAAGAAAAAAAATGTAGATTGCGGTTGACTCATCCTGTGGCATAATGAAGTACAGTGCAACAGATATGTTTAGTTTTATTTTAGTGTATATAGACAAAGATAAAAAAAAAACATCAAAACTCGAGTTTAGGGACGCCGAGACGAAACAAAATTATACCTAGAAGTGAGGTATAGGTAGTAGATTTAAAAAAGCGTTGTATCTGTGTCAATTCTGACGTTATACTTTATTTCAGACACTTTGTGCATTCAAATACTTTTAGACGTCTTCTAATATATTGTTTTTAACTTAATTAATAAAAATGTGTTTTTTTTTTCGCCACTTTTTAGTGAAATTGAGTGTCCTTTCCATGAATTTCTTAGTCTGTGGTGCACACTACGCAAATAGAAGCCCTCTTCTGACATCTGCAATCGGCTTGCTGATGCCAACTAGAGTACTATCTACTTATGAAGCTTCAGAAGTAACTAACCTACCTATAAATTACCTAAACTTCTAGGCATTAAGATGGAATTTTGATTTGAAATAGTTACAATTTAAGCTATTTTTTTTTTGGGGACAAACCCACCACACTGTTCCCAAACCACTGCAACTCCTGAGAGCCAGAATCAACAGTGGTAACCACCAGAAAAGCGCCGAGACAATGAAGCTCGACGTGTCCCGGAGAATGAATTTACCTGTCTTAGGTCCTGCAACGAAATTAATCAGAAAAGAATAGTGGAGGAGTAGGACAAAATATGTTTCCATTTCCCTCCATGCAAGCAGGAGACAGAATAAAACAAGGCCAATAGGCACAAAGGGATATTACAACTGGGAGAAGCCCAGTTGCCTAGCACCACGGGTAAAATGACTAATAATATTAATGGGAATTAAATTGTGAGCTGCTATATTTGATTCCAATAATTTAAGCTATTCAGAATAATGGGTAACCATGCCTTAACCAATGCACTTCTAAAAGCCAAAATCAACTGTGGCGACCCCAACGACGATTTATATTACTAGACTCCGCATGCACGATCTAAGGAACAAAAATTATTCTGTCAACTCGCTGAGGTACTACGTAAGCGAGTTGGACAGGGTGCTGCGTTGTGATTGGCTAACTCATGGTCTGTTCTGTCTCAAGGTATGTTTACGGCTCACAGGAGTGGTCGAAATAAGACGGTTATAAGACTTTTTTGCCTAATGTGTTGACAGACATCGGTCGCCCGTTATTAGGAGTCTAGTAATATATCGTCGTGGGCGAGCCAAAATCAACTGTGACGAGCCAAAATCAAGTGATTGGACGACGGTGATAGAAACGGCCTGACTCTTACTGACTAAAATCTACCCTGTTCCTTCAGTAGCCCTTTGCGTTCCAGAGTAGCGGTTTCCTTTACAGAAGGTCCCGCGAATAAATAGGTTATACTTAGTTACATACTCATTCATTTCAAAATTAATCAGGAAATTGATTCTCGCGCTCTTCCAGTAACATCTCTACCTAATAATCTGTACTGACCTTCGATTTTTATTGGTTTCAATAAAAATATTATACTCAATAACAAACCAAATTAATTTAATAACTTTAGCAGGAAATCTTTTACAAAAATAATAAGCTTACAGTAATTGAAACGAAACCATGCTAATGTAAATTAATTATATTTATGCGGAAATTATTATTTTTTTCCGATCTCATCCCATCGCACCCTCCGGATCTATTATCGGACATTTACAGTGTACAAACAGGAAAAAACCTGGCTCTCGCCGACGACTATGTTCTACATCAACAATGGCCACACTCTTGTGTTTCCGAGCTGAATGAGTTCTAGAATGATTTTAGCACTCAGGGGTGTAAGCACTTAAGCCCTTGTCAAACAGACAGGCGAAGCGAAGGCGATCCGAAGCGTTTTTGTTTGTAATGTATGGAATTGTTTAAAGCCAGTCACATAGACTATCGGACCGCTTTTGTTTTTCAATGTGACTGGATTCAAACAATTCCATACATTACATATTCGGATCGCATTCGCCTCGCATGTCTGTTTGACAAAGGCTTTAGGGCGTTTTGTCAACTAGGACGTATTTACCTACCTAGCTGCCATACATTCGCACTTGACGCTTCCAAACGATGTATTCTTATTTGAGGAACTATTTTTGGGCACCTGTATTTCAGTTGCCGAGCGAATCAGTGAAACTAATTCAAATGAAAAAAAGTTAATACAAAAATATCAAAATCGTTTTAAAAATTGATGAGAGCAGTTTCGAAAGATGAGGTGCTATTACATTCTAATGGTAGCAATTAATCTTAATCGGTTCAGCAGTTAAGATGATGAGAGGCGTTAAATACATAGGGTGATGTAGTGTTAAATGTTAGCCCGGTCTTACGATTTGTAGGTGAAACCCAGAAGAAGCATATAAGATTACATTGTGTATATAAGTTTTTAGACCGACATGGTCACTATAACTATTATTTAGTAAAACGGGATAATTGCCATGTTTATTATTTGTTTTCAGTTTCCGATATTTCGGCACGATGCCGATAATATAATAATACATTACGCCACTGTGCCACTGCTTTCAAAACGGGTATAGAAAATATCATGGTGGATTCTATTAATACCTTCGACGTTGATCTGTAATGAAATGGCTGACTGCAGTGACGACATACGTCCCAAACTTAATGTATAATTATGTTATTGAACTACTTTATTATGTTAAGCTCTGAGCAAAGTTGCTGGGTGTTGACGAAAACTTTTGAGAGAGCGAAGCTTGGATGAGACGCAGGATTTAAGCGAAAGAAATAATTAAATGTTCAGGAGTGCACGGATTGTGTGACAAGAATCTTTGAACCCTAATCAATTACACATGGAATTCATATTTGCATAGCTGTTAAATAATTAAGTAGCCCGATTTAATCGTATTTCTCGAGAAATAACACTCTGGCTGCTGACACCGCAATCTTCAGCGGGTCATTTTTTTCCAAACACTATTAAATTACATTCCCAATTCTATTAAGGCAGCATGTAATGTATCACTAGACAAATAATACAGTATATCCACACCAAACAAAGTAGGAACCTACTTTAAAAATATTCTGGCAAAAATTATACACAAGAGACGATAAGATGATTTCTTCTTATCGTGGTAAAATCATCAAATGAGTCCTTACCCTGGGTGGAGTGGAAGGAACTGTCAGACGCGTACTGACCAAAATTCACGAGGGTTCATTCAATAGCCCTTTTATGTTTCAGGGTCACGAAATGTTTGGCCCTCTACGGGGCTTTGTCACATTGCTGACTGCTCTAAATTTGAAATTTTATGAGATGGACAAATGACGGCACGGTTAGCGTAGTGTCTGTGCAGCGTATTGCGGGTTCAATTCCCGCACTGGACAAATAATTGTATGACCTACAAGTAGTTGTTCCGGGTCTGGGTTTTTGTGCATGTGAGTTGCTATGTTTGTAATCGCGCCCACAGCACAGGAAAAATTCCAAGTGTAGAGAAACGTTAAAAAAAGATTGGACAGCTCCATAAAGTATTTAATTGGGCACCTGCTGACATGGCATTTGAAACATTCCACATACGGCACCTATCAATACGTTATTTTGGTGCTACTGGATGCTACAAGTACATTCATCATTTTATTATTTATCCACATAAGGCACTTACGGAGCGTTCTGGGACGTTTATTTTAATACAGACGCCAGCAGGTCAACCTACCCGAATTTGTCATATTTCATCTATCGAACTACATCCTTCCACTATTGGGATAAGGATAAAAATCTATTAAACAAATTGAGGTAGGTTGGTGTGCTGACCGTCTGTACATAAATAAAAAAGTCGAATCTTAGAATTCAGAGTAGGTACCCAACAAATGTACTAGGCTAGCATAAATTCAAGGTAGTCCTTATTCGTGAGCGTACGCCATGAGCCTTCTGTATATTTCTTTCGTATAAGATCACAGTGCCAACGTTGATTGTCCCTGCTCCCCTAATGAGGAGCTTAATCTCTGTCCTCTTGGCAATGCTGGTACTGTTTCCACGAGAATTCCACTGTTTTTGCTACTATTTTATCATTCACTTGGGTCGTATGCTAGGGGTTTAATGTTATTTGCCACAAATTAGTATTGCTTTATTGTTGTTATGTGAGAGTTATGGACACGAAATAGTAGTTTATGAAGACTTAATGAGTATTAACGTGAATAATAAAACATCATAGATGAATTCAGCATTTTTTTTGGACGGAAAGATGTTTTATTTCGCGATAAGAATAAGGTAATCGTTAATTTGGAACATTTAAAATTTTCTTTACGTTCGGAGGGCGATTAAAAACTTCTGAATTCAATAGAGTCCTAACTACTTATAAATATAAATCCCTATAACATTTTTTGGGATGGTAAAAATCATCAAATGAGTTATCAGGCCCTGAGTGGAAGGAAAGGGACTGACAGACTTTTAACAACTAAAAGTCTTTGATTAACATTTGCATGGCTAGGGCCATACATATATAGGCCATAGTTTCCAGACAGTTTTGACACTGAAATGTTTTTTTTTTTTTTGGATCGCCTGCCGTACTTTTCAAAACTTATCGTTCATACATCTCACCATATAGACCTCGTTGCTAGCAACTATAGGTACGATGAGTATTATAATTTTATCCTTCGCTTTTTTCATAAAAATTACCAAAAAATCTCACACCCAATAAATCAAACAAATCCTTTTGAAAGAAGCCAGGCCTACTGCTGGGCGATAAATATTATTCCCGACATCAAACGTTACCCAATAACACGTATTTCCTAAGAGCTCGAACGGAAGAGTAAGACATGTCTTCCACACTGAGAAATCTTACGCCATTATTCTTCACAAATCATTATTTATGAACTAGTTGTGCTCGCGAGTTCGGTCGCGTGGATTTTTGGTAAACAAGAATATGTTGTTTCGAAAAGGTTGATTACTTCTTTCACTTCACTGAAATGGGAATAGTCTCCCGTCAATTTCAAATGAGAAGTGTTTTTTTTATTTTCGTTAAATCATCAGATGAGTCCTTCCACACAGGCAGAACAGGAGGGTCTGTCAACTCGTACTGACTTAAGTCCACGGTGTACTTCAGTAGCCCTTTACGTTCCAAGCCCTCGCTTACCCTATAAGACAATCCAGCGACCTCGGGGACAGTCCCGTGACCTCGGACAGTATTTTGCCTGAAACAATGATAGATGTCCATCCATCAGATGCTAACAAACTTTTGCATTTTTAACAGTAAGTAAGACATAACAATAAAAGTTACAGAGAGGACCATAAAGGAGGGAAGACCAAAGACTCAAGTTAGAATGTGGTTAATTTCTGTAACTTTATTCCCTAGGGAATAATCACGTTCTGTTGATGTTAAAGAATGTTCTGGGCTTTAGGAATCGGTGCCATTTAGGAACTCTCTAAGGGTCACGACACATGGACGGGTTTGCTAACTTCTTGGGTACAGCACAGCATGTGTTCTTCTTCCGCATTACTTAATTAGTTAATTATATTCTTCAATACAGCTCTTAGACTATCTTACTTGATATTTCACATCAAATTATCGGGTAACGAAAACCAAAAAAAGGTCTGTTTTGTGATAACAACAAAATACTACTCGTATGTCTAGGAAATAATGGTATTTTAAAGAATACTTTCACAATGTAACAGTAGTTACAACTCGACCTTGCAAAGAAGCTACGCTCAGATGAAAAATACGTGTGATTTTCCGCGAAGCTGCGACTTGTTATTTCAGAGCTACCATCTAAACAAGTATGAATTCCTGGTACATTAAATGCACACGCTCGTCGATTCCCGCGGGTAATTCACCACGTGTAACATTCATTGCAGAACCAGAGACTAAAATTAACGCGCGGTGCATTTACACGAAGCGTTTGCTTCCACGTTTATTGCACGTACTTCAATCAAAGAAGCTCCTTGCAGGGTCTGTGCTCCTGGTAATTGCAAACTTAAGATCAAGGAGTTAGGCAGTTAACATGCAAACGTAGTAGATTATAAGCATATTATGTCACATGTTTATAACCGCTGCTTGAGCTATATTATAATTACAAACGTAGAACGTGCTTATCAAAACATTTTTAAATGGCCATTAATATCAAACCAAAATAAAATAATATGGCGACATTTAGTATCACAAACATTCCTCCTCTAAATACATCTTTCGGGAGTGCTTATAAGAATCTTGGGCACACATACAAGTATACGCAACCTAAGGGCACATTACGTAAGGCTGTCCCTACAACACATCCATCATGAGGAGGACAGCACTCGACGGGTATCCCGCCGAAAAAATATTGATAATGTCTCCCGAGACCCGATCGCAGTGTCAAGGACATATGACGCCCTGGTACTCGACAACGAAATTGGATAAACTGTCCTTATCTGACGGAGATTTTGCATAATGGTTTTGTGTTGCCATGCCAACATTGCCAAAATAAACTTTATTGCAATGCTATTAAGGTCATAAATAAAGTTAAAATTAAGACAAATGTATAGAAAGGTAGGTAATTTCCAAAGTAAAAACAGATTTAAACTGTGCCAAATTGCATTGTGTTCTAAAGCGGAACACACTTGAGAACTGTTACGGCTGCCGCAAAGTTTGGATTAAAATATATCTTCCGGACTAACTGAACTCCTAGTCATTGTTTAGACCGCCTCTAGCTGTTACGGGTATTTATTATCCTAGTGAAGATAGTAAGATAACTCACTTGAATGGCTGCAAGGCAATTAAATTAAGTTTCTTATATATACATACAGCCTTTGACTGGGCCGTCAGAGATTATAAACCCGAACAGACAGATAAACAAGATAACAGATAATAATAAAACAAAAAACCAGCCAAGTGCAAGTACGACTCGCCGTGCACACGGGAATAAATCATGTCTGTTGTATGGGAAGCCCTCAATACTTATTTTATTCCGAATATTAATATCTGTTGTAATAGCGGCAACAGAAATCTCTCTGAGAAAATTTCAACTGTCTATCACTGGTCATGAGATACAGCCTGGTGCTGGTGACAGACGGACAGTGGACAGCGGATTCTTAGTAATGGGTTCAGTTTTACTGTTCGGGTGCGGAACCGTAAAAGACATTTAGAAATAAACAGTCGCATAAAAAAGCTAAGCTAAGATCAAGCGTCAAGTAGCTTTCCTACTTTATTTCGCCAAAACGAGGTCTTCAAAGTAAATGTACTTGGCCTACATTGATATTCCTCCGTCCATCTACGCAATAACTCAAAATGAAGGACGAGAAATATCACAGAATATCCCAAAAAGTCTGCTAAGCTAAAATTGTCAGCGCCGAGGGCGAATCACATTTAGGCTTTTCTAATATACGTAATTTCCACTGAACATAGCAATAAAAACTTTATTAGATGGCCGTCATATACCGGTATTAACTTTATTAGGTTGGAAATGTGTATTTAATTAATTTTCCCTAATATTCGTGGGTATTACACGGAAGCAACGCAAATTAATTTAGTGAATAAAGATGGAGTCGGAAAGTTATTATGAGCATGTTTTTTTTAATGGCTGGCAGATTGAGCAAAAAGTATTATTTTTTAACATTTCTTATTGTTATGTTGTTTTATAGTTAGTAATGAATGGAAAACTACACCATTACTGAATCCACTATTTATTCAATAAAATATAATTATCATCTTCGAACATGAATTTGCCGGTCATGTCAAATCACACCGCGCTGACATACGTCCCCCTGACTTGTCCTCTGCTTGCTCCACAAAGGATGTACCACGATGCGTAGGGTTGGGATTCCAGTTACCGTTTCTCGTCTAACATTAGTAAGTATGTATAATTGTGCAACTTATGATATATTTCCTCAAGCATTAGTGTTACTGGATGGAAATTAATTTAAACCGCTCAGTAACACTGTTACTCCATGACGAATATTATTTCCGACCAGTAACAGGGTGTTACTGGGCGGGAATAAATGCTTCAAAAAACCTTGTCAATAATATCCCACGCATTTTTTTAAACCGATACCGGCTTCTTTTGATCACTCGCCTAATGTGAATCAATGATGCTTCCAGTAGAGAATTCTTGCCCAAAATATTATAGGTTAGAATAATGAATGAAAAACAATAACACCGACTTCTGCTAATAGATTTAGATTGCGCTTGATTTAGAATTCTGTTCTTTTTTATACGTCTTCTAACATTTTAAAATAGTTTCTACAAGCATTTTATTTAAGGTGTCTCCTAACGAAAATGAAGACACAACTTGTATAATACCTCGTTGTAAAAGCGAGGTAAGACATCACAGAATAAAAGACTTAAAAAGGCATTACTACTCCCAAAAGTACAGTTATTTAACTTTGAACATCCGAAATTGCCTTTCGCCTGCACTAAACGAGCGTACTAAAGCAAATAGTAGTAACATGAGAACGACATTTTAAGAGAATTCGAGTGCATTTGTTTTTAGTTCATTAATGAACTGACTCGAATGGAAATGGGGTGAATTTATACTAAACTAACAACGTACCCTTTGTACGGGTAGCAGAGCGTTATGTCTACATTTCGGCTACATTTTTAGACATACCTTCCTACATTGGATTCAAATATAGCAGTTCACAATTTAGGACCCATTGACATTAGTTGTCATTTTTACCCGTGGTGCTAGGCAACTGGGCTTCTCCCAGTTGTAATGTCTTTTTGTGCCTATTGGCCTTGTTTTGTTCTGTGTCCTGCTTGCAAGGAGAGAAGTGGAAACATATTTTTCCTACTCCTCCACTATTCTTTTCTGATTAATTTCGTTGCAAGATCCAAGACAGGTAAATTCATTGTCTGGGACACATCGAAGTTCAGTGTCTCATCGCTTTTCTGGTGGTTGCCACCGTTGATTCTGGCTTTCAGGAGTTGCAGTAGTTTGGGAATAGTGTGGTGGGATACCTACTTTAGTGAATCAGTAAGCTGTATTTTCTAGAGAATTTGTTCCGTAATAAGAATCTAAGTTTCACATAAATGATACACTAAAATCTTTCCTATGAATCACGTATGAAAATACGTTCGATATTTTTAGAGTTTATCGTGAATAGAAAGAAAAAACATTTATTTTGCGCAAAGGGACCACGGATACACACATTCAAAATAAAAAATAAACACAGAAAAAAAAAACAAACAAAAAAAACCTATAATTATCTAACAAAAGAAAAGTAAAAGAATAATGTTTGTGGGTCTCATGGCTGCGACAAAAGGGCTCAGTTCAGCAAAATGTCGAGCAGCTAGTGCTCGACGCTGGTTTTCAACTAGACCTGTATTGGATAGACAAACAGACTGGCGGTGGTTGTAATTATGTAGTAACAAAAATATTATTACGTATTCTTTATTGTTTGTTTACACAATATTTGAAGATGTGTGTACAAGACCAATTAATGAAAAAATAATATATAGTGTTTGTGAAACAAGAATACTAAATGAAGAGATGTTATTTGAGCTCGTTTCTACCGTTTTGTTCAAATACCTCTATAATAATGTTGGTTCTTAAACAGACCAAATAGAAGTGCTTTAAATTCTGTTTGCAGTTGAAATTCACCACTACGGTTTTCTCATTTATTTACTAGAAATTATTTAGAAGGTAATTTATATTTGTGCGTAGAACCAAATAGACACATTTTCTAGTGCCTATGTTTAGAGAAATTATGGTTTGTTAATTTGTTTTAGAAACAAGTGCTTTTTTAAATTTAATTATTCAGAAATGTGTAACATATATTTTGAAAACACATGTTATCTGCCAAACTGCAATATAGTTTGTCGGCAGTCAAGCTTCGTTGCTTTAGTGGTCGCAAGAGTAACTAGGTAGGTACTGAACATGTAGTTCGAATCCCAGGTCGGACAATATGTTACTGGGTTTTTGAGCAAAGTGTTTGATTTTATTGCACTGAAAAACTAACAGAGTCAAGCATATAGCTAAATATCGCTACGAACATTTTCACGATTTTAGTTTTCTTCATGAAGATGTCAGATTGGACAGTTGGATCTGCATACCAGAGGCCTTATCAAAATAATAGTTCCTTCTTCACACACTGGTGCACTGTTCCATTTTTTCATACAATAACCGCAGTAAATATACTTCAAGTCAGAATATGTAAATAAAAAAACTGAAATCTTGTTATAAGGCCTCAGGACGTTCGTACGAATGCTCGCTAAAACGCTCTCGTTTATTTTTTTCTGTAATGTAACATTCGGAAGAATTCTCATTACAAGTGAATGCTCAAGTTTTGAGCAGCTTTAGAAACATCAACTCGTAAAATGTCCCAAAATGTTCGTACAATCAATACATTTCTAGAGCACTTTCAAATGCACTTTTGCTGTACCTACATGGTACAGCAAAAGTGTACATGCAGTGGCTTAAAAGTTTCCTCAGAATGTTCAATCCTTTGTCGGATGCAATAAAACAGATAAAAGCTTTGGTTTCATGCCCTCAAACGACCTTAATCACAAATTCGGTAAAGTTAAGAGGAATAAGATGACTTGGTCCAACTGGACCTTATATAAAAATTCCACAGTTAGATTTTCAAAAAATATTCGATGCGTATTTTTACTTTTGTAACCATTATATCAATTTTTGTAACGAAAACCTAAATTGACGGGGAGACGTCGCTTTTAAAATCTATATCTATATCTTCTATATCTATTCTATACATATAATAAAACTGTAGAAAAGTTATTTTTGTACATTAAAAAAAAAACTCAAAAAATATAGCCAGGGTATTAAAGGACAACCAATAGAACCCATTTCTAGCATTTTTAGAATTTTTGTCTGTTTATCTGTTTGTCTGTTTGTATGTTTATTTGTCCAGGTATCACGTAAAATGCACGAAATTAATGTAGATAAGTTTTATACACAACGATTAAGCGTAACTTGGAGAGGAATTTAGTTTTTGTTTCATTAGAATCGGTTCAGTCTATCAAAAGATATTTGAATTTAAAGTGTTTCAGAAGTAAAATTACGGGTGCACTTTGGTCTCATTGATTTCGTACGTCAGTCGCGCGATCTAACTTCGAATAGAAAAACTACATTATTCAAATAACTGGAGTGGAGCGGAGCGGAGTGGAGTGGAGTGGAGTGGAGGGGAGCGTAGTGGAGTGGAGTGGAGTGGAGGGGAGCGGAGTGGAGTGGAGTGGAGTGGAGCGGAGTGGAGTGCATAGAGCGGGCATTAGGAAAAATAGTCCTACATAAACCTGGAATAGAAGTGTCAAATATTCTTGATAAATCTAAGAAAATTCTAAATACAGGGTTTATATGAAAAACGTGGCCTGAATTAAGCGCTTCGATCTAAAAAATACATAGTTCAATTCCGACATCCACGCGAACGAAGTCGCGGGCACAGCTAGTTGGCAATATATCGTTTAATACTCTCGACATTTGATGCATTTTATTGTAGTATTCATTAATTGAAAAAAATACGTGTCCATTATTTTTCAAAACTCCAAATGAAGGTTTAATTGGATTTGCAATTTATTGATGCTGTATAATTTATTTATTTTTTTATTCAAATTATGTTATTAATAAAATTCGAAAACAATCAATCCAAATCGCCTTTTAAACGAGATAACTAAGGATAAGCAATGTTTGCGGACAAAGATTTAAACAACAAAAAAAAACTTAAAAACAAAACTAGTAAGTACTTTTATTTTTGTTCAAAAGTGGTCTCACACCAGGGCTTTACATTTAAACTAAATTATAACAACAGCCAGAGCCGGAGCAACTACTCCTAGAACATACAAAGTTCCGTGAGGGAATCCAACCTGCAACAAGCAGCGCAGCAATCAACCGTTCGACCACTGCGCCAGCCGTGCAGTAGGTACACACACATCAAGCTATACAAAACCAGATTGTCTTGGACTCGCTTCGTACGATTTTACACACAATGAACGGTCGGCTAATACTGGTTTTTCATAGCTTGATGTGCAGCCGTGTGTACTCAGTAATATTAAACTGGCAGAGTTTTTAGTACTGGAACGAAACGTGAAGCATCAATCGTCACTTTTAGCGTGTCGACTCCAAAGTATGATACTCGAACTCAATCCAACTTTTATATTGAATTTTTAATAACGAACTTTGAAGGAGGCACCGCGTCGCGAATCGCGAAATATGAGACTGAAAATTTAATTCTTTGATCGTGTTAAATGAGTTTATACGTATTTGTGAGATTTTATTTTAATCTCGGTTTTGATAATAGAGATTTGATTAAATGTGCAATCAGAATAATCATTATTAGTTTAATCAAGAGTTTGACCCAAATTCAGTGTTAACTTTAACAAAGCCTCGTAAAGGTCTGTACCCCTGCTCGAGTTTTCAACAAACAAAAACCAAAATGGAACAATGCCTCTGGTGTGCGAAGAAGAAACTAATTTTTTCCTTGAAAATTGTCAGTACCGTCAGCACGACTTTTCAGTATTTGAGACGTAATGTAAACTGGAACTTTGACAATTCCAAATTGACAGTTTTCAAGAAAAAAAATAGTTCCTTCTTCGCACACCAGAGGCATTGTTCCATTTTTCATAGAAGAAACGCTGTAAATGCTGGAAAGACGCTGTGAACTGTGTACCCATAGTACGAGTTTTCACTCTTTTAAATTGTCAATACTGTTTTAAATTGTCAATTTCCCAGTTTACTTTACGTCTCAAATACTGAAAACTCGTGCTATATATGGAACTTTTCAATGGATAAAATTAGGTTCTCTTTCGTACACTAAAGGTGCTTTTTCATTTTCCATACAATTCACGTTATAATACCTGCTTCAAGTATGCTGTACGGCCTAATACGTAGAATTCATGCTAGGCCCACTAAACAACCGTTAAAGCTGTGCTAATTAGACTGGAAGCCAACACTAACTTAGTTGGAGTTCAGTTGTACCAGGATACCTTTGACAAAACAGTAATGACTATATTGCCTCACAAAATTTTAGAACTGAACAGATCAGTACTTTACGCTTTGTTGAAACTGCCAGAGAGTTATGATACCCTGGTATCACTGTGCACTTACTGTTAATACTAAACCATAGTTTAGTGTTTGAAACTGTTGCTTGAAACTAACATTGTTAACATTAAAACGAACAGAACTATAATTACTGTCATTATCTAATAATTTAGTTATCTATTTGTTTGTTTTTTAAGTTTACTTCTAAGCACAAACCTCTTTAAAAAATATGCAGTCATGAACTAGTGGAGGCCAATCAAACTTGGGTGTGTAGTACTCGCAATCGGCGTGTATGACCAGATGTATGAATGTGGATGAGGCGAAAGGAGTATGTAAGGATCGTAGCAGGTGGCGCTCTGTAGTTTCTGCCTATCGCCATGGGATGGAGTGAGTATCTTTTGACGTATGCATCTTTTTCATCATCATAAAGAAGATGTAATGGTGAAGAATATAACGATGATGAAGAAGTTATATTTGTATACGCAATAACGCCTGCGTCGTGTCTTCTGCAAAGATATTTTTCAAGGAACGAAAAATTGAGCTGCGAGCAGGGTACGAACCTGCGTCTTCTGGATAAGTACATGTAAACAGCATTCAAAAAAACAAGCGAACGAAAAATTTAGCTGCGAGTGTAGTGGTTGCGATGGCCTAATTGATTTAGGCGTCTGGAGTACCTATCCAGAAGACGCAGGTTCGAACCCTGCTCGCAGCTCAATTATTCGTTCCTTGAAAAATATCTTTGATAGTGAAGAAGTAAAAATGTATAAAAAGCTCTGTAGGTATATTAATATGTAATCTGAGCATTCGAGACGTATTAAAAAACAAGTTGACTCAGATTATTTACATAATTCTTGTATTTTTCCCGGATCAAACCCATAACGTCGTAAAACAGTCAATCACTCTACCGTCACTACGTTCAATATTAGCCTCAGGAAGTAATTAAGACAGAAATGTTTGTCCAACTTTAATGGGCCTAGTATACTCCCTATAGGAAGCCCGTATGCCTTTACATAAGGATGATAGGCAATATGTTGTGAAAGCTGATATGGGAGCCAACAATAGCCATTGAGAGACGACGGAGTATAGCGGGGGCGAATTATGGATTGGTAGGATATGAGAATATGGTATAATCGGTGTACATTGATGCACAGGCTATTACTAGTTTTACTACGAACTTAGAAAATAGTCATTGGTAGTTTAAAAAGAAAGGCGGGAAATCGCGAGTCGGACTAGCGCACCTGGGTTCTTTACCATTATACTGGGTGTAAGTGACGGCCCTCCGCAAACTGTCAGGGCTTGCTCACTAGACGAAACTAAACAATTTGCCACATTTTTTTTTTAAGAAATGAACAATAAAACGGCCTCTCCATATAAACTGTCTAATCAAGTTTATAATTTTGTATGGATAGGTCGTTTTGTTTTTCATTTCTTGTCCCAACATACATAATCGCCAAAAACATCATGATGTCTGTTGTATGAGAGTCCCCTTAAATGTTTATTTTATTGGTTTTTAATTAGTATTTGTTATTATATCGACAACAGAAATACATTATCCGTGAAAATTTCAACTCTTTTACTATCACGATTCATAAGATGTATCTCTGCCTATGTTCGTCATGTGTATAGCCGTGTATGTTCGTTTGCCACCGTAGGCGCGAGCATGCGGACAAAAGGTAAAGGGCAACTCGCTGTCCGACTATGGACCATGCCCGGGTTGACGGCGCTTGACGGCGCGTCGTGTTCCATGCGCGCCTCAAAGAGCTGTCAGCAAATGACGGGGCCCCTCACAGAGGGCCAAAGCCTGCCGGGGTCGCGGGATTTATTTCCTCACCGTGACCCCGGAACATAAAGGGCTAATGAAGAACACCGTGGATTTTAGTCAGTAGAAGTACCTCTCGCCCTGCCCGGGGTGGGAGAAAAAAAAAAAGAAAAAGGCTGTAACGAGTGTCAGACGGACAGAAGAGTCAAAGTAAGGGGTCCCGTTTTAGCCTTTGGGTAGTAAAAAAAACAAAAAACGTAAACCTAGGCGGCAGGATTGGATTAGTGGCTACGCGAATTGTTGCGCAGTGTCAAAGGTCATACGATCATTTGTTCCATGACGGGTACCAAACCCGCAAACTTAGCAGCAGTCGATCGTTCAATCACTGAACCAACCGTACGATATTAAACCTGGAGTTATAACAATAACGGTTGAACGATACAAATGACCCGTTAAGTCATTATTTACAATCCAGTAGTCACAATGAACATTAGTACTGAACTTGTCGAAAGTTATACCAAAATTGTGAACAATATGGTTCGTGTGATCGACCATAAGGCCGCTATCCTACTGGCGTTTTACAAGCATTGGTTGGCGTCTCTCAAACGTCAGCGCCAACGTCAGCGCCAACGTTAGCGCCAATGTCGCGTGGGAGTGTTAACGTCCTATGAACGTGACATTAACGTCGCACACATGATACTATTTGAAAACTCACTCGAACCCATAAGGACAGAGCAGGAAGGTGTGATTGCACCTGTTGCCAGCAAACGCTACGTTAACGTTGCGAGGTCGTAAGGCGAACGCTTGCCACTAGATAATCGTGACGTCAAAGTCGCGTCTCCACAGCGTAAGGCCCTTCGTACACAAGGCGACTCGGGTATCCGATACTCTAGTCGAATACCTAATTCACGCGACTCTAGTAACGCATGATCCGTACACAGCGGCGACTCGAGTCGTAAGACTCAAATCGTCTATTCGGCCACCATTCTATATTCAACCTTAATAATACATTGTATAAAACACAAAATGTACATCTCCTTGCATAAATAAAAATGCTGTTAATTTTAAAAATGGCGGGCGCATTCCAATTTCAATTTTTTGGAATTAAAAATTGGCGCGGAGAAAAATGTATTTTCATGCAAAAATATTGAGAAAGAATATGGTTCATAATTTCGCCGCGCGATTCTGCTACAAGGTAGCTCGATTTGTTTATGCTTTGACTTTCATGGTGGTGACCATGGGTTCAATCCCCAGGTAAACATAGAATTTTTTTTTTCGTGTTTTACTTGTTTTTTAATTTTTTTCCATTTTTTTTCCAGCTTTTTTTTCAAAGTTTATCTTTTAAAAAAAGCTTAGGTACTCCATAGTAATGACTCTAGGGAGCCAAAGCCTGCCGGGGTCGCGGGACTTATCTCATTACATTACTGTGACCCCGGAACATAAGGGGCTATTGATTTTGGTCACTACGAGTCTGACAGTCCCTCCCGCCCTGACCGGGGTGGGAGGACTCATTTGATGATTTACCACGTAAAAAAAAAGCTTAAGTATTCCATAATATATGTATTTAGAATATTCTTCTGAATTTGACAAGCCTGTTAGTCTAGTGGTTAGTGGCCCTGACTGCTATGCCTGAGGTCGTGGGTTTGATTCCCACCCAGGACATTTAATGTTTGTGTGATGACCACGTTTTCGTACTGTGTCTGAGAGTAATTTATCTATAATATTTATGTATTTAGAAAATAAAGTATGTTTTTCAGTTGTCTAGTACCCATAACACAAGCTCTGCTTATTTTTTTTATTTTTTTTTCGTGGTAAAATCATCAAATGAGACCTCCCACCCCGGGCAGGGCGAGAGGTACTGTCACACTTGTACTGACTAAAATCCACGGTGTCCTTCAATAGCCCTTTATGTTCCGGGGTCACGGTGATGGTATAAGACCCGCGACCAACACAAGCTCTGCTTAGCTTGGGACTAGATGACGTTGTGTGATAGTTGTGGAATATAATAAAATATATATTTTATAGATATTTTTCTACTTCAGATACAAAGAAGTTTAATAATAAAATTTGAAATAATACTTAGATACGAATTTTTCGTCGGTTATAAATCGCGCAGACTTGGGTATCCGCGATCTTGATAAATGGAGTCGCGCGTGGTTAGAGTCGGCGACGCATCACCAAAATAAGCCTCTAAGGATTTGTATTGCGATAGTCTCATGGAAACCAAATCGTAAGGTATCGGAAACTTGCATAGCGTTGTGTACGAACCTTCGTACACAACGCGACGCAAGTTGCCGATACTATAGTTTCGTTACTACTCATGACCTGCGGAAAATTAGAGGTACTAATTTTTTTTATGCAATTTGATATAACGACATAGACACTAGCGCCGCGTCAAAGGGTCATGATGGGTGGTCACGATTATGAATTTATAAAATGACTGACACATGACTGTGACGTCAAAATATATTTTTTAGGGATCCGTAGGTTCGAAAAAAAAACGGAATCTTTGTAAGATCAGTCGTGTGACCGTCCGCCCTTCACAGTTAATTTTCTGTGAACTTTTTTGACTGATTAAGTTGTAAACATTTATCTATTGAATACAATTAGAACAGTTAAGTAGGTAGGTATGCCATTTCCAAACATATCAGTTCCTATTGCTCAAGTGTGTTTTCTGTATTATTTCTTATCTCCGAAAATACTGAACAGGTATATTTGTAATTATGAAAAATATATAAATAATAGAAGTCCTTTGTATATAGATTACAAGAAAATTCACAGTAGACCTATGATCTTAAAACAACATAGACATCGGAGAGACAACAATGAAAAAAAAAACTGTAAACTGCATCATGTGATATCAAATGAATAAGCATTTTATTGTGAGGATTGTAAATATAATACTTTATTCGTTATAAATTTTATTCAATGAAATAGAAAAAACCCCTGTCTCCCAATTGCATACCAAATTAAGATTTATTACGAGGATTGAATATTGAGTGAATATTTTTTTAACATTTTAAAATAATTACTTTCCAAAAATGTTTCAAGAATATGCTACGGAACCCTTTATTGTGTGAATATAATTAATAATGGGAAATAAATTGCTCCGCCATCTTGAAAATCGCAGAAACTCAAGTAGCGGCGATGTCAACAGATAGGTAGCGCGCGATTGGCGTCGCGCGTCGCAAGCATGTGTACGAACGTATATGGATTTCTATTGCGAGAGTCGCCTGGATACTGAAGTCGTAAGGTATCGGAAACTGGAGTCGCCTAGTGAACGAAGGGCCTAACGCTGCGACGATTGAAAGGCGCCAACGCTCATAAAACGCCAGTGAGACAGCGGCCTTAGGAGAGACCCTTTTGCAACAAATGTTATATGGCCGAAAGGTTGAAGGACTGCTCGAAATAGATCTCTATAGTGATATGGAAATTATTGTTTGATGTCATATCTATTGATATAATGTTTTTAAGTGAATTCTGATTACAGTTCCGCAAGTGGGTCAACGTGTGGTCAGTGAACGAATAATTAAAAACTTCCGTGCAATGGTATAAAATGGTAGAAGAGCATCTTTCGAATCAGCAATAGACTGCGAAACCAAATCGGCGACCGTAGCTGAGGCAATGACTCGGACTACAGTGTATCAGCGATTTCCGGATACCGTAGCGCATGTGGACGGCAAGTAACAGTTTTCTCGCCGTCCGATTAAGGACCATGACCGGGTCGAAGGCGGCGCGTCGTGTTTCACATGCCTCAAGAATCTGATCAAACGCCGGCCATGCAGCTAAGCAGTGTGGTAACCGTGAACCCGTAACGTAAGGGCAATTGAAGGAACATGATGGATTTAGTAGAAAAGTCTCAAGGGATTATATTGCTCTCTTCAAGCGACATTTCAATCATCACTGGGTGCTGGTGTGAACACGGTAGATATCTTTTTTGGGTTTAAGACATTTTTTTAACGTGATTTCTCCTGTATCAATAGATGCGTTTATAAACATAGAAACTCACATACACAAACACCAAGAGCCGGAACAAATACTTGCAGAACATACAAATATTTGTTCCGCGCTGACATCGAATCCGCGACACGTTGCACAGCGGTCAATCGTGCAGACAATGCACCACTCGTGTTGTCATTCCGATTTTCTCATAATATTTTCTTTCAGGTAAGGTTAAGATTTTGCTTTCAAAGTAGGGTACCCAAAAAACACAAAATTAAGTAACTCCCTCTCCGTACTTATCCTTGAAGAGTTTCCTCTCACCATTTCTATAGTCAAGCTCAATTTTATGATGAAAAATACTGCAATCTTTTGCGAGCCACTTATAATATGCTAAGGATCTCTTAAGTACTTCTTCAGGAGTGAAGGTACCAGAGAAACGTCTTTAAAGCTATTTTAAGTTGACATAATTTGATGGTATGATGGTGAATTCGGATAAATATTACGTTCAGTAAAACGGGGTGAATCGAAACCTAGTTAGTAATATAGGAAATGTTACGAACATGCAACTTATTTATTACCTAAAAAGCCTTTTCCCAATTGTATTGGAGTCGGCTTCCAGTCAAACCAGATGCAGTTGGTTATCAGTATTTAACATGGAGCGACTGCCTGTCGGACCTCCACAACCCAGTAACTAGGAAATACCATACCCCATGGTAAGGCTGGTTGTAAGACTTTAGAGCTTCTGACTAACAGTAACGACTGTCAATGATCTATAAATGACAGCCGGGACCAACGGCTTTACGTGCTTTCCATCCACAAACCAACATCGGCAAGCGCGGCTAAACCCGGCAGATTGGCCTTAGCGGCTGTATTTATTCGGCAGACCATTCACCATAATTATTCAAGACTGGCGGCCCGTCCCGGCTTCGCACGGGTGGAAAACCCGGTCCCGATGGTTACAAACACAACAAAAAAAAAATCCGCCAAATCGGTCAAGCCGTTTTCATGTTATGTCGTGACAACGGAAAACTTGTTTAATTTTTATATACTTATATAGATATAGATTAAAATCCGTTGAAAAGTTTGATGCCGTTTCACTCCTGCGATCTCTATTCACTCCGTTTTACTATTTTTGTAAATATGCAGAACTAAAACTTTTGAATAGACTTAAAGACCATTATAATTATAACTGACAATAATTTCAAAGTATTTTGTATTTTACGAAGACCTTCAAAGAGGTTTTTAGCATTGAAATAAAATCCAATTTTTTTTTTTTTGTTCAGCCTACACTGTCCCACTGCTGGGCAAAGGCCTCCCCCAAGTCTTTCCAAGAGTCCTTGTCCAGCGCCACTTCGAACCAGATAAATTAAACTGCATCACAAATTGAATCAACTGCAGCCAAATTACGCGCATATGACGGGGAAGTATAATACATAAAATAAATCAGAAAAAAAATACAAATAAAATGCAATGTGAATAAAATAAACCTTGAATAAAAATCTCCTCGCTATCCTAGTTCCCTAGTACTCAGATTCGAAGAAATCGTTAACAGTGCAATCAATATAAGTCGTGCCCTCAAGATGTACTAGGAGCGATGTAGGTCAGACTGATAACGCTCCTTATCTAGCCCATTTTACCACGAACCGTGATTGAATTAGAACGAAGCAATATTGTGTGATTCTCCTTCTGAATTGAATTGTTTTAGGGATTATTTGGGTATTTTTTATGGATGTTGAGATATTAATGATGATTATTCTTTTTGATTTGGTTCTTTAGAAAGGTCCAGTGAGTTATCACCTTTGTGCACAACGCGACGCAAGTCGATACCTTACGACTTTGTAATTCAGGTGACTATCGCCTGAGATCCATACAGGTTCGTACACAGCAACGACGATATATTATTAGACTCCGCATGCACAACCTAAGGAACAAAAACTATTCTGTCAACTCGCTGAGGTACTACGTAAGCGAGAGGGACGGGGTACTGCGTTGTGATTGGCTAACTCAAGGTCTGTTCTGTCTCAAGGTATGTTATGGCTCACAGGATTGGTCGAAATAAGACGGATATAAGACTTTTTTGCCTAATGTGTTGACAGACATCGGTCGCCTGTCTTTAGGAGTCTAATAATATATCGTCGTTGGTACACAGATACAAGTCAATGGATACTAAAGTCGTAAGGTATCGGTGACTTGCGACGCGTTGTGTGCGAAGGCACTAACTAACAAACTGAGTTATGGTATGATCAGATCAAATGTATGTACGTGGACGAGGCAAAAAGAATATGCTGAAGATCGTAGACAGACAGTTTTGCAATTCTGCTTAATCACGTTGAAATAATTTGATTGATTTCATTATTTATTTACTCTAACCACTATTTGCATTTAAGCACTCAAATTCATTTTCATTTTAAGATATTCCTTTTCTATCAAACTAGTATTGGTCCTAACATATACATAATGTAATAGCATTAAACAGCAGCTCAAACAAAAAGTTCCTAAAACTGTTTGTTGATTAAACAAAATGTTTGGACCTTTTATTTATGTTAACTCAAAGCGCGTCTGGATATTCACTCAAAGTGGTAATCGCGATTGGATACACTTGAAATAATATTGATCATGCTGTTTTTTATAAATTATTACTACGAATTCTTCAAATCAGCCCAGATGTCTCTGATCAACGTCTATGGAAAAAACCCATCCAAGTTAGCAATAACGGATCCTTATGGACGATGTCACAGGATATTCATTTTAATAATTACTTATTGCATTTTAATAATTACTTATTGCATTTTAATAATTACTTATTTTAATAATTACTTATTTTAATAATACCTTATATGCAATAAGTAAATTTACAAAATATAACGAACTCTTTTATGAAAACCACATCAGAATCGGTTCAGACAAACGCAAGATAATCGCTGCAATAAAACTCTTTTTTTTTATAACTAGCAGCCCGTCCCGGCTTCACGGGTTGAAGTCCTCTAAAACCCGGTCCCGATAGTTACAAACACAACAAAAAAAGAATTATCCGAATCGGTCCAGCCGTTTTCGAGTTATGAGCTTAGCAACACATTTTGCGATCCATTTTTATATTATAGAAGATTATAGAAGAAGATTTGGTTAAAAAACCCTTGTATATTATATATTTATATATAAACGTCTGAAATAATATAATTAAATGTTACCTTGTATAACTGTCACAGTTTAACGAGCTGTCACGATGCACGCAGACGAGATTACCTGAAACATAATTATAATTACTATAGCTTCACTTAAGCGCAAATCAAGTTAGAACATGTACTCGTAATTCAAACTAGCAGTGTGAGGGACTACTTGTTGAAGTTTTGAACAAGTTGTTTGTAACAAGTTATTAAGTTAGGAATTATAGTTATCTAATTTAAACAAACTTGCAAGTTTGTTGAGTGATCAAAAAGTTCAGCACTTTTGGGCTTATTTAATGTTTTTCTATAAGCTTTTATTTTTAGTTTTAAAGTAGCAACCAGTCCCGGCTTTGCATGGGGTTAACATGAAATGTTACTCAGGGTGAATGTACCTAAGCCTGCCGGGGTCGCGGAACTTATTTCATTACCGTGACCCCGAACAAAAAGGGCTATTGAAGGACACCGTGGATTTCAATCAGTAAAAGTCTGACAGTAAGGGGCTTGAGGACTCGTTTGATGATTATACCAAGTATTAAAAAAAAAGGTGAATGTAGCTTCCTAATGGTAAAAAAAAAATTGAAATCGACACAGTAGTGTTTTGAGTTTATTCATTATAAACATACACACACAAAAATACAAATCTTTTCTCTTTATAATATTAGTGTAGATACAAAAAATAATTTTCTCAAAAAGAGACATTGTCTTCATTAATCAAAAAGAAGTATATTTTTTTTAATTTTGACAATGCCTTTTCTACTTGTTTTGCCTCTTTGAAGCTAAGAGGACCTTCTTCGAGATAACTTATTGTTCCCGAAATTAATATTTGCCTTTATGCTTACCTACTGTAAAACAAAGATTACCAAATCCTAAATCGAAAGTCTGAGACTTAAATATGTACACATCAACCTACCTTAATCTGTCAAACTTTTAATAGATATTCAGCATTATCATAAATGTAAAAGGTTCATATTTAAGTGCGAAAGGTTAACAGGTTTAACAGTATTACGTACAAAAGCTAGGTATCTATCGCCTATAACAAGGTTTTATTCTTGTTAGGGACCTCATTTTCGGCCAAAATTCTAAAAAAATATCTATACGCGGGCCGCGTAAAAGGCTATTGAAGGACACCGTGGACTTTAATCAGTACAAGTCTGACAGTCCCTCCTTCCCTGCCCTGGGTGGGAGGGCTCATTTTTACGACGCTAAAAAAATCGGTCGGTTTATCACTATTGAAGCAAGCGATAACAATTCCAGAATTCCCAAAACATTTAGACATCTACCAAATCCTTAATAACATGTTAGGACAAGCAAAAAACTAGGCAAGGCTATAAAAACAGGGTACAACGATTTTAGAACATTCTACTAGTAGAATGCTAAGTAGGGGCGTTAGCATTTTGCTAGGGGGATGCGTGTTTTTGCCTAATTGAAAGATGTTTCAAGTATGTAACTTTGATTGATATGGGTTTAAGAGTTATTAAAGTTATTATACGTTATAATTGTTTTTTTTATTGCTGGCACAAGCAAGAGAGAAATATGGACGTATTTCATTTCTCAATGTAGGGCTAAATGCCTGTCGGGGGACTCGTGCGACTCTCTAAACAGATAACCGTGACCTTGACGGCGATTTTAGTCAATACGAGTCTAACAGTCCTTTTTGCTCTACCCAGGGCAAAAAGAATCATCCGACGTAAAAATAAACAAAATAAACATGGCTAGTGTAAATCCAGCACATCAGAGCCACGGCGCAGTAAGGGCGTGGACCCATGTCTACGGTGCGGCGCCATGACGCGCCACGGCGTACCCAATATTGCGTTACCCAATGTTTTCTTTGATTTTATTTCTTCTTCATTTGTCGTCGTCTTAACAGCAACAAGAACACGATACGTCTTTCGCGGTCCATATCAAGCCAAAACTGTAATTTAGGTATACGTGCTGACCGTTTGGGTACACGATGCCGTGGTGCGGCACGGCGTCGCGCCGGCAGCGGTGCCGGACCGTTGCACGGCAAACGGCGCCGCACCGTAGACATAGGTCCACGCCCTAAGAGCCCTCCTTAATTAGTGGTAGTGTTTGGAAAGGTGCCACAGCGTCTACACTATCCGCCTGATGCAAGTCCTCAACGGTCACGGTAGTTTTGAGAGGTGACTGTGTCGGATTACAAGAGAGAAAACGTCTGGTTGTCACCACTATGTGGACCCCACTTGGACGGGACAGCAACGTAACTACACGGAGTAAGTAGGTGGCATCGACCATTCTCGCCCGTTACCGGTTCAGACCATGCTGCGTGGCGAGACGGAATAGAAAGCAATCACCTCCTCCTGCGAAACGGTAATGCTAGCAAAGGAGGAGGCGGACAACGTGAGCGAGACGACACATCCTTCAATTCACAAAAATAAAGAAAGTAAGGTCGAGTAGCTACCAAAGGCACGTCCGGGTGTCACCACTGCGAGGACCGCCCGGAGGACACGGTGGAGCATACGGTGCAGGACTGCCCTGCTTGGGCGAAGCACCGCCGTGTCCTCACGCGGGTGATAGGCGGAGACCCCTCGCGAGATAGAGGGCACCGTCCTCCCGCGACGGATGTCACGGGACAATCTCCGGCCATCGAAGGCGCGGGCATGCGGGCGGCGAGTAACCCATTTGATGATTTTACCACGTAAAAAAAAAAGTACAATGGCTACAACTACCTTCAATCCTAATCGATCCTAATTAAAAAAATATGCAAAACAACCCAGCTAATATTGAAAATTTACAATGTAAAAATACGAAAGTATGTTTTTTTGTTACCTTTTCACGCCTAAACCACGCTGAACCGAAGATTCTCAAATTCAGCAACATACTTTGAAACTTAAGACACAAACACAGGGTACCTTTTTGTTAGATCACCTGTTAAAATTAGTCCACAAACATTATGATTACTAATATTTCACTTTTAAACACAACTTATTATAGTTCTAATAGTTTTAATCGCGATAATCAGTGATAAGTTCGACCTTATCAACCACGAGACGCGAACGAGACTGCCCGTTGATTCCAAAAACACGCCTAGTTCGATGTTGAAAAAAATCAAATACATTGAGGGTAGCGTGAAAAATACAAACTGAGAAACAGAATTATTGGATTTGATTGTGCAACAAATAAAAATATGTTTTTCCAAGTAGACTATTTACGGTCGCTGGACTTATTTCTATTACCGTGACCCCGGAACATAAAGAACTATTAAAGGATACCGTGGATTTTAGTCAGTACAAGTCTGAGAGTCCCACATTTGATGATTTTACCACGTTAAAAAAGTAGACTATTTACAGGCACCATTTTATTGTAAAAACTTATTTTAATTTACCCAGATTAAATAATTAATAACGGGAACTGAAACGTGGGGTGTGTATCATACATATTGTGAGTCGTAAAACCATAATCTTTAAACGCTTGTCTAAAAAAAGTGAATCTGCAAAACGAACTTTGTCACTAAAATTCTTCAGATATCCTTTGCGTTCTAGGGTCGCGGAAACGTGATAAGACGCATAGGGCCCCTTTTTTGGGGTGGTTGGCTAATTTATTTATAAAGATTTTTTTTCTTCGTTAAAGAGATTATCCAAAAAAAGATTAGACTATCAAAAAACAACAAACTCTTCAGCTTCATAATTTTAGTATAGATACTTACTAGTCGAAATCCATTAATACGTATTAATTTAATACTGTTATTTATCAGTGTTTCCTGAATCAATTACCAATAATTAACGAGTTCTGGCTGGAAAACCGATACGGTATTGGAAATCCACGGTATTTGAGCCCTAATTGGATGGGACTTCCATTGTAGTCTGTATCATTCTAGTACCTCCGTCTGTCCGACAAACTAATGTTATCTGACAAGCTGTTTCAGAGGATATGCGGCCTATTCTCCATACTAATGCTCTCGCTTGTTTTCTTTGAAAGGCCTTTGACCTTTTAAAGGTCGCTATCTCTAAAGTAGTTTTGACAGTCCTGTTGGTCTAGTGGTTACTGTTATTAGTGACCCTGGCTGCTATTCCGGAGGTCGATTCCCACCCAGGACAATTATTTGTGTGATGAGCACACGATCATTTGTTCTGTGTCTGGGTGTAATTTAGGTATAATATTTGTGTATTTAGAAATATATAATACCCATAACACAAGCTCTGCTTAGCTTGGGACTAGATGGCGTTCTGTGATTGTTGTGGAATATTATTATTTACTACAATAATCCTGTACTACAAACTCCTGCAAGCTTCACATTTCTCAGTAACCACAAGAAAGCGAGTGCATCCCTCAAGATAATATTTAACGAACCGTATACGTTCTACAAATGACTTCTGAGTCCCATCCCTAGCCGTTTGAGTGATGTAGTGTGTCATCTCGTAATCCGGGACTGATCCCAACGTAGTGCGTAATCACATTACTGCTATCTTTTCTGTTGCCCTGGTACCCGTGTCGGATTATACTGACCGATTCCTGATTGAGTAATGGTTTTTATACAAAATAAATGTAAGTAACCATTTAAGGGCGAATTGATTTACCAAATTGCCTTAATTTGCAAAAAATATGATCCGTTTTCTGTCAATTAAGCAAATTAGGCTATGCTCTGTGGATTTGACGGCGAAGCCCAAGCAAAAGATATAGAAAATCCTTTAATATTTTATTTTAAACGTCTAGTCGGTCTTTCAAAAATAAACTAATTTGACAGGGACCAAAATAAATTGTAAGCTTATTGTGGGCGTAGTTCAACCTACAGCATCACAATTATAAGATATTTATTTATTGAATCTACGTCAAATAGATGCAGATCAAAATAAATTTCTTTGTAGGTTGTTTGTGGCGACAATCTGTCTGGCATGTGGGATGGCGAGACACGTTTTCGTTGAAGGCGCTTTTCAATAAAATCTTTTTATAGCTGTCTTTCCTTAGAAACTTGTTAACATTCAATGCTTTTCTAAAACATTTCAAGTGGCAAGGTTAGTGCTTGCTAACTATTCTTTTTACCAAAGAATGTGGCTCGCAGATATTTTTTCAAAAGCAATTAACTAGTTTTTGTTTCGTCTTTCAAAACGTCAGTAGGTGATATTATACTAATGCAACCAAAAGCATATCCATGTGCGTGTACCAGGGCTTCATAGCTCAGCAGAAAATCACAATAAACGCTATACAAAGATGCAAAGATCGCTAAACAAACAGAAACCTTAGTCTGTCTAGTCTAGAGTTTAGCCTGCATCCCGTTTTTAGTTTCCAGCCCGTAGAAACAATCTTCACACAGTACCAGGACTTCATAAGCTGAGCAGCACATCATAATAAACTTTTCAACACATTTGCTCGTAAAATGCATTTACAAAGCCTGTATACAGTGTTCGAAAGTTAAAAATTACGGACCATACAACGCAGCGTGCGGAAAAATAGGTACTCTCACCTAAATACCTATTTTACCGCACGCCCCCTTGTAGAGCAGCGTGCGTTTTCTTTACGTTTTTTTTTTAATTTCCAAAAAAAAAAAAAAAGGTTTCCACCAAAGAGTTTCACATTATGAAAATAAACAACCTGACTGATCGAACCTCCTTGGAAGAGCTTTTGCTCAATTCGTTGTCTCACTTTAATACTAAAGAGTAAATGAGATGAAAGATGTAGTTCTAATTTTCACCACGTGCATGTGGCGCCATTTTCAAAGTCGCGCCATTTTCATATTAGGAACTTCAAAAATTGTTGCGACTAATCTGAGTTCAAGGGAGCAATCTGATATTAATATGGATAAATGTGTTGAAAATTATTGTATGACACACGTGCAGAAATTGGTATTTACAAACTCGTGACTACGGTACGCCCTCGGGCGCCTTCGGCGCCTCGGGCGTACGTTGTCTACTCGTTTGTAAAAACCAACTTTCCGCACTAGTATCATAAATAACTATTTCGTACCACTTGCTCAAAAAAGTGACATTCTATGCCACAAAAAGCGAACATAACAATAGTCATTTTTAATCTGTGAAAAACAGGGAAAGAATGTTGTACTGAATTTCATTCTCTCTCTAGGGAGAGAATGTGATTTAAATTTGGAATACTTAGATTACGGTAGACTCGATCGAAAGCTAACCAGAATAATAAAACATTAAAAAATAAAGATTTCGAGTCGACAACATATATCCGCAAAATTCGGATTGTCGAGTATTTTGTAAATTTCTAATGATTTTCTGACCAGACAGATCGCAGCCGCCATTATTGACATCGGTTATCATGTTGAGTTTTTTTTTCTTTCTTTATTTTCGGCCTATGACTTACCGTGACACCTACATTTAGTACCTTGATGTGTAGTATTTGGGACACACGTTTCACCCGAGCGAAGCCGGATTTTCATCTAGTTAAATAAAATTACGAAAACCGACGAGGCCGTATGAGCTTGATGCCTTTGCTTTTTTAATTTGCCGCGTTTTTGTATTCTTCAAATACATAAACGTTGAGTTTATTTTTATAAATAAGTTAATTTAAAATATTAATGTTTAAAATGCGTATCTCATATTATTACTGTGTTATTTTTTTCGCAAATGGTACGAAAAGTAGAGTATTTTCCTCGGTGATAAAGCTGTCTTAGTCTTGGGTGAACTTAAATCCCTCGCTACACTCAGGACTCGTCTTAAATCCCTCGCTTCGCTCGTGATTTAAGTTTTTAACACCCTCGCTACGCTCGGGAGTAAACCTCGAGTCCTTCGTTACGCTCGCGATTTAATTCGCCACCCGCGACAGAAGACCCTGCTTTATCCCCTTGGTTAATAATCTACTATTCAATAACTCGATACGAGGATGCAAGTTCCCTCCTTGTTCAACGCAATATTCTTACAAGGAAAGCAAGAAGTTTACAACGCGAAGTTGATATGCGAATGAAAGTCAAACAAAACTGAGGTAAGATTACCGCACATCTTACTTGATAGAGAAAAGATAAGAGTGTTTGAAGTTGATTCACATCATTACTTAGATGATGGGTGATGTTATCAATCAACTACTTTGCAGTTCAACTAAGAAGGAGAGTTTATGACGCCATTTTGTGACGACACCTCTTAACACTTGCATACTTTTAATTAAACCGCCAAAAGTCCTTTTGTCGCGGCGCTAGTGTCTATGTTATTACATCAAACATTTAAATAATTGTGTTTCCACGAATTTTCTGCAGGTCATGACTGCTGGCGGTAGATAGATTGTTATAAGTAAATGGCAACATTTGAAACACTTTCGTGTTTTTTTTCGGAGCGTTTCCTCCAAGCACATGCATTTAAAACGCTTGCTTCAAACTATGAGCTGAAGTTTTTATTAATCTGCAAACAAATACCATGCTACATAATTTTGCCACAGTCTCCGTGTCCGAATAACTTGTGGCACAAAGCGTTGGCTTTCTGCCTATAGACATCGTTTAACAAAGTTCCTTTTTGTTTTGTTTAACTATCATTTTATTGTCTTAACACAAGAGAAGATTTCTAATATTGGTAGACACTAAACCTAATAAACCTCACTAAATTCTAGATCGAAAATCATTCCACAAGTAATTTTCTGGAGTCAAAACTATACCCAAGAGGGCTCTAAAACACCTGACTTTGATAGCATCTCATATTAATTTCGCTTATCTTTGTTTTAGCACATGCGGGTTTCGCACACACAATTATACAACTCCTGAGGGGTTCGGGACTGTCTAAACAGGGTTCTGCAGCCCTGGAACGCAAAGGCTAACTGAAAGAACAGAGGCCCTATCATTACTTTTCCAGTTTTTGTGACGTGAGGTTTGCAGCGACTGGGACCCGCAATTAACTGACACCGCGGTAATTTTAATATCTGTTTTCCGTTGACTGGGACCGATCCATAAATGAAAAACAAATCTAGTGTTCATGCCAAAACAGTACAATCAGACGAAAAATGTCTATGAAAATTGTCTTGTTCAATATAAACCAGGAAAAGTAATAGGCTAGCATAGTTTCGAAGAGGTATAATTGAACTTGGAACTTCTTTTTTGACAGTCGAGCTTACAAGCTGAACGTTTGATACGCCATTTTATTTCTTGGCCCTAATTCGAAATTCAAAGCGGAAACGGTTGCATTTATAATACTAGTGCATTTGTAATGCTGAGAGTAAAAGAAAATAATTGGCTCAATTCTTTTGGATCGTATTCTAGAATAGTTTTGAATGTATTATTTGAAATACTCGTAGTTTAAACTAGGAAAATGGAGCAGTGGTGGCCCAGTGGTATCGGTCCCGACTTACGAGTTGTAGGTCGTGGGTTCGAACCCTGCCAGGCATATTACTTTGTGTAATTTATTTCATCACCACTGCTCTCAAAACGGTGAAGGAAAACATCGTGAGGAAACCGGCATGTCCTAGAACCAAAAATTCGAAGATATGTGACATCTACCAATCCGCACTGGGCCCGCGTGGTGGATTATGGCCACTCCCTCTCTCAGAGAGGAGGCCTGTGTCCCAGCAGTGGGAACATTATAGGCTGATGATGATGAAACTAGGAAAATAGGTTACAAAGTTATTTTTAATAAATTAAAAAAAATAAAGTATCACTAGCTCTTTCCCACGGCATCACTTTCGGTACCCTACCTTTCGGTACCTTACCTTGATGTTGTTTGTTTGTTGTTGATTTGTAATGCTGAGAGTAAAAGAAAATAATTGGCTCAATTCTTTTGGATCGTATTCTAGAATAGTTTTGAATGTATTATTTGAAATACTCGTAGTTTAAACTAGGAAAATGGAGCAGTGGTGGCCCAGTGGTATCGGTCCCGACTTACGAGTTGTAGGTCGTGGGTTCGAACCCTGCCAGGCATATTACTTTGTGTAATTTATTTCATCACCACTGCTCTCAAAACGGTGAAGGAAAACATCGTGAGGAAACCGGCATGTCCTAGAACCAAAAATTCGAAGATATGTGACATCTACCAATCCGCACTGGGCCCGCGTGGTGGATTATGGCCACTCCCTCTCTCAGAGAGGAGGCCTGTGTCCCAGCAGTGGGAACATTATAGGCTGATGATGATGAAACTAGGAAAATAGGTTACAAAGTTATTTTTAATAAATTAAAAAAAATAAAGTATCACTAGCTCTTTCCCACGGCATCACTTTCGGTACCCTACCTTTCGGTACCTTACCTTGATGTTGTTAATTCAAGTTTGAAGAGAATCTGACAACAAAATAAGATTCAAACAAATATATTCGCACTTTCGCATTCATAATATTTCTTGCTCATAGCATCTTAACTTTTTCATGCAATTGAAGAACTAAATTCCTACTCCTCAATTAAACAGTCTCATAGAGAGAAATAAAGATGGAAAACTTTTCGTAAAATGCGAAACAGATAAACACATCACCGGAATCGGCAAAATTGGGACTGCTATACTTGTAAACAGCCTGAGGCCTTATCACAAGATCTCAGTATTTTATTTATAGCGTACTTGAAGTATTTACTGCGTTTATTGTATGGAAGAAATGGAACAGCTTATCTGGTGTACGAAGAAGGAACTAATTTTTGAAATTAATGTCAAAGTTCTTTTTACTTACATCACAGTAACTGAAAATTCATGATAAAGCCTCTGTGGGAAGGAGATTGACAAATAGGAGTAATTGAATCTCTTTACAGGGAGACACATTTTAACGCAAAGGCGGTGCGACGCGCGTCCTTCGTTCAGAAACGTAGCTAAGTGGCATAATAATACGTATTTCTCGCTACGTGAAACTGTGAGCATTGAATAAAAACCTGGTAGGTGTGATTTTTTTCTTTTTCTTGCGCCATTGTACTAGACTAAGCAGCTTTAGGTTTTATCAACTTATTCAAGACTCTTTTCTGTGTTATTCAAACATTTATTTAAGGAATTATAAAATGTAATACCGTACCTTTAAAAAGAGAAAAAATTAAAGTGGTTAGTTAATACCTAATCATTCATTAATTGTTTACGTCACCCAATGTTTTTTTTAAATATTTAAACATTTTATTTTTTGTACGATTGACCATTCACTGTGACCGAGACGTGCTGGCAACCTTAAGTAAATGATTTGTATGCCAAAGAGAAATACAAAAGTTTCACTTAAAAATAATTAAAGCCACTTTCATAGGAAGTTAATCTCAACTAAAGAGGAAAACTTTTAAAAGAACTTTTCTGTGAAATTATTTTAGTTCATTGGGTAACTTTCTCCGGGTAACTGCTTCAAGTACCAGTGCCACATAAATTGAAAGAGGTCATAAAATCCAGACAGCATGCAAATCCGTTGAACGGCGTCCAGCTAAAATTGAGTCAATAAATTGTAGAAAACATAGTAAATTGTCTTTGCTCCATTTATTTGCAACTGCTCTTAGTACCATAGTCTTACCACCAGTGATACATAGGTATGAGGAGGTCATAGTTTGTGTTCATATTGGCAATCGCGATCGCTGGCAACTACCCAGCGTTATTTGTGGCGCTGCAGCGCTCCTGCGGTTTTAGTTTAGCGCTGTCAAGGGAATTAAATGATTTATTGTGTTTAAGAATTCAACTGGAAATGATAAAGAGGCTGTCTTTTTAGAGAACTTTACAAAAGCTGTATCTAAAGGCTATTTTTTGTAAAGATAGGCGATATTTTAGGAAGGGCAATTGATTTTCAAATCATATCCAGACGCGTCAAACACATAAGACCATAACTCCGTATTCAAGAGTCGTAACCCATATTTGTAGACATTTTTAGGACGCAATATTTCGCGTCATTAGCAGCGACGTTGGCTGTCAAATGGCGACATGTGAACGATTGATCCGAACGGCGATTACTGGCGTGCGTCAATTGGTGAGACGAGTGTGTGTGGTATACGAAGGTAGTGAGTCTTATTTCACGTGTTTTTTTAATATGTGGAAATTCAGTATTTTTCGTGCTTCATGAGGAAAGAAATTTCGATGCAAATAAAAGGCTAACTTTGTTATAAGTTCTTTACTATAATTATTGTGATTAATTCGACGTTCCTTGTGAACGGATAATACCAGGGTAACATGACACACGAAACATCACCACAAATAACATTACTTTGGACTTTTTCTAAAAATGCAAATGCAATACATCATTCTCATACTCAAATTCTCAGGGTTAACTAATGTGAACCCTATGAAACTTTAAAGATAGATCTACTTTAATCGCCTACATATTGCCTCTACACTTATAACTCCCTGGTACTCAATCCTCAGATACAGTAGCACCGTAATAATCTAGCAAGTCAAGCAGTGCGCTTTATCTTCGATCAGGAACTAAACGAGTATTTTACAGCGCTCCAGCAATTACTGCAACTATTAGTGCTACGTCTAAGCTCTCGAAGGCGTCAATCGCCACGTCCTCGTGTGTTGGCGGAATTTGCCGAAGGTATACGATGTTGTGTGTTGCTAGTGGAGGTTGATTGTTTCTAGTAGCAGGTAATTGTGAAAACTGGCAAAAAAAAATTAAAAAACTTTAGCAGAAGTAGTAATTTTTTTTAACTCCTATTCTACAATCCAGTGACCCTGGATCCGGTTACTAGCTTAATGTAAATCTGCTTTATAATGTTCGGGCTACACGAGGCTAATTTTTCACTTTTAAAGTGCCTTGGCTAGCTAACCGCTTAGAATATGCTAGTTCTGTTTACACGAAGCCAGAAGTACTAGCTTGCTATCCTAGCTTGAAAAGGTAGCCTCGTGTAGCCCTGGCTTTACTCTAAAAAAGAGCGGTCCATAGAAAAGTTAGTGATCAGATTTTTTTTAAAGTTTGTCTCTTCTTCCTTTAATGTCATGTGTCCTTAGTCCGCTAATCAAAATGTCAGCAATTTTTTTTTCGAAGTTCTTTTTTTTTCTTGTTGTTATATTTTCTTCTTTTGTTAACAACACTTTATTTTCCTTTCAACTACTATGCACTAAGCACTTGTAATCTACTCTACACCCAAACATTATAGCAGTAATGTCTAAAAGGGATTAGCGGCTGTTTCTGTTCGGCTATGCCCTTTTCTATTGTTGAATGAATGAGATGAATGATACGTCAGAATAATTTATCACCTGTTAACACTGGCCAGATTTGTTTAAATCTATTGTTTTAAAATAAAATCATCATTTGTCGTTGACAACATGAAAAGAAAAACAAATTGTTTATTTTGATTCGTAAAATTCGGCATTCATTTGTTATCTTTTTTCAGAGTTTCAGAAAGTAAACATTTGCTTTTTCCACATTAAAAATGTTTTTTACAAGCGCATATTTCAATTTTAGTTCGCTAATTTGAGTGGGAATCACAAGATTAAATATTCCTAACTTCAATCTATTTTAGAAACAAACATTACTTCAATTCATAGGGCTTTTTCAAATAATAACTAAATGGAAATTATCATACAAAAATATTCAGTAGAAAATTATGAAAATGTTGAATAAAATTTTCTGGAAAAACTCTGTTAGACTGTATTTTTAAATAATAATATTATAAATAAAAATTTCACTATTTTACTTTACAGAGTCTTTCCAGTATTTACAGCGTTGTATGGAAAAATGGAACAGCGCCTCTAGTGTGCGAAGAAGGAACTAATTTTTTCCTTGAAAATTGTCAATTTGAAATTGTCAAAGTTCCAGTTTACTTTACGTCTCAAATACTGAAAACTCGTGCTAAGGGTACTGTTCCTGATGTCTATATGGGGAATTACTTAAAGGATAAGCAAATCCCCAAACCAAACTTGTAATCAAAGTAGATTTAATAAAAACGAAATACCCTTACTGAAACTATTTTCAATCATCGAGCAAATCAATAGATCAAAAATCGAACTTTATCAATAAAGCAATTTCTATCCAAATACCTTCGTATGTGACCAACGATGTGCCAACGATTACACTGGATATACATCAAAGTAAAAACCCCCTCAATTTACTGGGCGCCTGGTATCTCCTAATTTTTTAAGTAATCCCCTCTGGAGATTTTTACGCATGACTAAATAAGATACTTGTTTGAGAACCGGCCCTGCGGCTATTAATTATGTTACAGCTATGTGTCGAATTTAGGCGTTGCCTATAAAATGTACAATTTATACCTGTCTGACAGTAAAGTCGTATAACACCTGCTTATAAAGGTTTCGACGCTTTTATAATGAAGATTTATTGGTTTATAATAAATCAGATATAACTTTGATTGACGCTTTTCATTCGGGCTGTTTTCACAAAATTTCATTACCTCTGATAACTCAGTCTTTTACATTTATAAAAAACCCTACAGCTCCTGTTTTCCCGAGTGGCAAACAAATCTCTCATTAGAAACACACCCAATTTAAGGGACTAGAGCTTATGAATGTGTAGGAAAACTCGCAAATTAAACTAAAAGGGATCAACATTATCCACCAAACGCATAAATTGAGTAAAATATGTAGATACGGGGATGACATTGTAGGCTCAAGCAAATAAAATGATAGCCATTAGAATTTTAGAATTGATAAAATAATATTTTAGAGTTAATATGAATTGAATATTGATATGTTCCAACTTTTATTCAATATTAAGGTATTTATAACATAATGAACCTAACTAATTACTAAAATACTACATTAAAAACTAAAAATAAAGGTAAAATATTTACAAAAATGATCGAAATAAAACTAAAGATTACAGGGCGTCGAAAAATTCATCCACATCGCTGTCAATGGGGAAAGTGCCCAGAACTCTGGCGGCATTGCCTCGTTGGATCGCAAAGCTGATCCTTTGCCCAAGATATAGGCCAGCCCTCTGGTCACGCGAGGCGTCGACTATACGCTTGGCGATGTCTTTGAAAAGTTGGTGGGCGCTCGGACCCCATGGCCCTAGTGTTTCAACCCCAAACGGCTCAAACATGATATGATATGTTTAAGATTTACTTAACGGTACTGGCTAAAACAAAAAAAAACTAACCAAATTCTGTAAAGACTATTCCACATCGTGTCGTCTCCATTATCCATTATCATTATGTTTCCCCTTTCACAATTTGTACCAGGCGCACAGCAAACGATGATGGTATACTTAATACTCTTTTTATATTGAGTCACAAATAACAGGCCCTCAAAGTGGAGCGATATTAGGGCACATACACAATTTAGGAGCAACACGTCGACGAAATGAATGCGGGGACCAAATTAAACCTGTCTTTCCGGAACGAAAAAATACATTATTATCTGTACCCCAATTGGCACGAGGTTTGATACTTAGGGAGGATGTTTTTTAGTCTGTGGCTGTAGATTGCCCATCATTTATGGACTAGGGTGCCAGAATTTGAAGGATATTTATTTCACTAAAGCTTTCAATAAGATATTGCTACTAGGTTAGATATGCTTTAAAGTTTTGCCATAAAAATCTTCTGAACATTTCTGGTTGAAAAATACTAGCCTTCTCCTGACTATGAAAGGATCTTCTGGAATATTACCAGCATTTTGCAAGTAGGAATTATTCTCCCATAGTAATTCGAGGGTATTTTACCATTTGTTCGGAAGCTTGAAACTCTGCTGTAAGATAAATACACATCGTTCATGTTTACTGCCTACGGAAAAGTGTTTCAAAAATCGCGACACGCATACACTGTCTACAAAATTTATAGCACCAGTAACGCGTAACGATGTAAAACTCGTGTCCTAATTAAGCTGAAATCAAGTGTGCTGGAAATAATTTATAGTTATTATTTTTGGGGATAAAAGTCAATTAGGAAGAGTGTAAAGTTTAAAATGTTAAAAAAAAGTTATTTATTTGGACATTTTACACCTGAGTTGAGCCTGTTGATAGATTATAAATTTTGCTTAATAAATTATTTGGCTTATTACTTTCAATTAAGCCAAATAATTTATTCACGAAGGTTGATTGAATTTTTGTGTTGATACTTTTTCCGTAGGGATATATTGTTAAAAAAAAAAACCCGCGAATTTTTTAAATTCTGTCTCCATCCAGTGTTGGAGGAGTCATTGGATGATTTTACCACGTAAAAAGAATTATATATGTTTACACATACTTATTTCACATAGAAACTAATTAGTGACAAAACAACATTAATTGTTATATGAGAAGATCCATAAAACATAGGTACGTGGATAATAACGATGCTACGATAAAAATGTAAACATCCAACCAATTAGATACGTTATAAAGGAAATAATCAAAGGAAAATTATTAAACAAATGGAAGAAGATCATGTAAACATGGATGGTATTATTATAAGATAACAACTAATTACTACTGCACGCTGTATGAGCGATGATAGCGCTTCTCAGTTACCTCATTATTGAGCTCCATAATATCGGCAAATTAGGTAACTAAATTAAAAATTAAATAAAACCTAAAAAAGTACTCAAAAAGGTTATGGTGCTTATTAAACTTGACACATTCTTTACTCCGCGGGTGACCATAATTATTTGAAAATCTTCTTGTAATGAAAATGTCTTTTTAACTATTTATTAAATGTTTTTTTTTTTTGTATGCCTTAAAGGCAGAACATGACGGTTTTTTTTAATAATATGAACAACCTACATGTAAGTATACTCATGTTCTACAAATAAATGTCTTATCTTGAGCTATTAATTCGCATCTCTGTTACATCACACGCTGTAAATGATTTGTTAGCCGACTTCGCACATATCGTATAAGTATTGTAAAACTTTTACAATATCCAAAGCTATTCTCACACACCACCACCGGACAGCATGCAAGCGGAGGCGGAAAAGCAAATTTGCCGGCGGTATTCCGCGCGGATAAACCGGGTCTTCCGCTCGTCCGCGCGGTTCGGAGTGGTTTACTATTAATTTCAGTACCCTTACCACGAACTCTTAACACGATCCAGTTTAGGCTGTGGGACAGAGATAGAACTATACATGTCGTCTAGCGCTATCTCGTTCCCTGAGCGGAACTATTCATGCTTTAAGACGCCACCAGCTAATATTAATAGGAGAGACTTTCTGTCATATTACAGTACCTTTCGCTCCAGTGAACCCGCGACACGCAGCGCAGCAGTAAATATAATATTTCTATGGTGAGATTTCCCATCGGGAATACATACATATAATATTATAATTCAACGTTCATTAAGAACATAATTCCCTCTCACTTGTATTAAATACAATAAAATATGCCCGCTTTTCAGACGCACTCATGCATCAGGTACATAATTCACATTCCTCATTTGTGAAAACAGTAATTTGCTCTGTTACCTCTCATTTTACACATTTTATTTGTGTTTTAATGAAATCCATTATTTATAGGTCTTTTCCCGCTGCTTCTCCGATTTAATGACGGTTTTATTCCACGTGATTCTTAATACCAGGATAAAAACCTGGGCAAGTTCTAGTTGGAATACGTGGAATACAGAGAAGGATTAAGTCGTTGGATTGAAAAACTTTTTATGATTTTATTTCAATAATTATTTGTGCAACAAGAGAGCAAAGTCGTTTTTTGCTGCGAGTGCTGATTTTGAATCCTGAGCAAGCGAAGGATTCAACGATTGAATCACGAGCGTAGCGAGTGATTCTAAATTTGAATCCTGAGTGTGGCGAGGGATTCAAAGGCACGAGATGTAAAAAACTTTGCTCTCGTGTAACACACATAACTTTTCACTTCAGCAGCGAGAACACTTTAGGAGATAAAATAATAAACACTCTTTACACCAGGCACGATATTTTATTCCCGCAATTTTATTTAAATTAAGGCGTATTCGGAAATAGCACCCATGATATTTTACTATTCAAAATATTTACATAACATTATTGAAACTAGAAATAAATATTTACACGTTAAATATCAGTTTTATTTGCAGTAAATACTTATTTTCGTTTAAATATTAATAACAGTAAGTTAAGAATTCAATAAATTACATTATAAGACTTAATTAATTATCTTTTTGCAAAATATCTTAATTTTGGAACGTGTTTGTTGAGGTCGAATTCAAAATCGGAACTTCGAAAGGGCTGGTCTTTGTGGCTGTATGGGCTTGACTCTTTGCCTATCCTAAAGGAAGAAGAAAAAAAGGGCTGGTCTTTGTCTCTCTCACTTTCTCATGGCGGGAAAGAGATGGAGTGTAAATGTTTCGAATTGTATGACTAACCCAAGGCTGAATGAGGTATACATCGCGGCTTTCTAAACACAAAAATTAAAAAGTTACTTTGTCTCACTCAGTGAGCAAAATCGCATTTTGCTCACTGTTTTCAGGCAGCAAAACCTACATTTTTGAGCTACTGAAGTGAAAAAACATTTTAATCGTGGACTCTTACGTATTTCTCAAAAAGGTAAAAATACAATCGAACACTTTATCAAAAGCATAAAATAACACTCTCTGTTACCAGGAGAACATAAGGGATTAGAGAGTTGAATTCAAATGGTTGAACATGAAAGAGGCAAAATTAATTCGACTACTTAGCAATTCAAGAGGCCATATTTATTATGTTCAATTACCAAGCCATTTCTGATCCCGACACTGTATATTTGGGTGTATATGTAAAATAACCACTTTATGCTAATGGCGTTTCGACAAGTTTGAGTAATAGAAACATTTGGAGGAATATTGTTATTAATAGTTTGGAAAATTATTCGAGGAGCTCGTGGCTAAATAATTACAGCCGCACAGGCCGATCTACCGGGTTAAGCCGCGCTTGCCGAGGTTGGTCTGTGGATGGGTGACCATCTGTCGTAGCGAGTTTCCTCAGTGCCTCGGAAAGCATGTAAAGCCGTTGGTCCTGGTTGTTATTTGTAGATCTTTGACAGTCGTTACTATTACTCAGAAGCTCTAAAGTCTGGCAACCAGTCTTACCATGGGGTATGGTATTACTCAGTTACTGAGTTGTGGAGGTCCGATAAGCAGTCGCTCCATCTAAAATACTGATATTCAGCTGCATCTGGTTTGACTGGAAGCCGACCCAGATGATGATGAGTTTGGAATATTATTCACGAAAATTATGTACGATTTGACTGATAATAAGTTTATTATATATCCATGCAAAAACAATTTACTACACTTGAATTTCACATGACTGTTGTTTATCCAAAACCAAAAGATGAGAAGAAAAGTTCTGTTTGGATCTTCATACGTCCCGTTTTGTCACCATTTCACCTATTTTAGCACGTTAACTAAGTTCGTCCCAAAGGTACTAAGAAACTTCTTGTTCATTCTATTTTTATTTCGGTCACACTGAAGTTTATTATGAGAAAACTCAATTTAGACTTTGAACGAGAGTAACAGGAGAACAGAGTCTCAAAGATGTTGGTGCTGCCAACCGCTTTTTTTTACTAAAACCGTTTATATTGAATACCAACCCAAAAGTACTAGGCTTGCATAATCTCCAGATGGTATTTATTTATGGTATGCTCTCAAAGTCACCAAGTCGGTAACTTATGTTAGGTCATACACGATCCAGGATTAGAGATTCATTGCACAACCTGATCACATGTTGCGTTCTTATTTTAATCGAGCATCTATTGTTGGTTTCTGTGCATTTTCCGTGTGGGTCTTTATAGATAAAAATATTGCTTCAGGAGATCATTCTATCATTCCATAGGCAGTCGAACCATCCTAGTGGGCGCCTCAGATCTACATAGTGAAATAAATAAATAAAGTTTAAATTTTACCAAATTCTGATTCTGAATGAAGAAACGTTTTGATAGCAGAAGAAGACGAAACCAGATAACGGCGAAACTATGTATGTCAGTAGGTCATTGCCTTAAGCTACACAATAACTACCCGCCGAAGTTCAAAGGGTACCTACTCTAATGGAAACACAAGCCTATGCAAACACGTGAGTGGAAAGGGCACGAAACGGATTAAGAACCATTTGGAATGAAATACAATGGAATTTACACACGTTGTTTTGACAAGTAACATCTCTGTTATATTTCTGCTATCCTAGTACCTATTCCCGGGTCGACGGCGTGTTGTGTTCCACGCGCGCCAAAAAGAGTGTTAGCATAATGACGGAGGCTTCTAGAGAGACAAAGCCTGCCGGGGCCGCGGGACTAACAAGCTACCGCGACCCCGGAACGTCTAGGGCTATTTAAGGATACCGTAAATTTTCGTCAGTGTAAGTCTGACTGTCCCTCTTTCCCGGCTCTAGGTGGGCAAACTCATTAGATTTTACAACTGTTAAAAAAAAGCCGTTATTAAAAAAGTTATGTCCAAATCCCATGTAATAGGAGGCAAGCTTATTGTCTTCAGCCGGGTACAAATCCAGTATCCAATTAAAAATTAAAAGTCACATAACCCTTAAAAAGCTCCCAATTCGTATTTAATCGAGTTTTTTTTTTATCAAAGCGAATGTCAAATGTCAAACAAGTAGAAAGTTGAAAACATATTGGGTGACGAGTTTAATTATTAACCGAACTAAACTCTGAAGGTTGAATGGTAATTAACAATTCATTTGAAATATTGATTTCTTAAACGCTGCTTTAAACTGTGTTATAAACGTGCCATTGTGTTTGTTATTATTTGATTTTTTAATAGAAGAATGTTACCAAAACACAGTACTAAATAACCTTAATTTATAAGTTTACAATTTGTGTTTTTTAAAGCTAAATCATCTTCGAAGAAGTATAGGTAATGAAAACCATGATTATTAATCTTATTAAAGACTAGCTGTGCCCGCGACTTCGTTTGCGTGGATGTCGGAATTGAACAATGTATTTTTTAGTTTTAAGCGCTTAATTCAGGCCACGTTTTTCATATAAACCCTGTATTTAGAACTTTTTTTCCAGTCCATTCCATTATTTGAATAATGTAGTTTTTCTATTCGAAGTTAGATCGCGCGACTGTCGTACAAAATCAATGTGTGAGACCAAAGTGCACCCGTAATTTTACTTCTGAAACACTTTAAATTCAAATATCTTTTGATAGACTGAACCGATTCCAATGAAACAAAAACTAAATTCCTCTTCAAGTTACGCTTAATCGTTGTATATAAAAGTGATCTACATTAATTTCGTACATTTTACGTGATACCTGGACAATTATACAGACAAACAGACAAAAATTCTAAAAATGATAGAAATGGGTTCTATTGGTTGTCGTTTAATACCGTTGCTACATTTTTTTTGTTTTTTTATTACATGTAATAAAATAGATAATAGATTTTCAGTGGAAAGAAAAAAATGACCAGTGAACGGGTTTGGTGGCTCAGTTGGTAAGAGCATCAGATATACTGAATCTGAAGGTAGCAGCAGGTTCCAAAACCGCTCGTGGTTAATTTTACTTTCAACAGAAAATATTTGAAATTCACGACGCATGCGTTAATGCGTATAATATTTAAAAATATTCATGTGATTAACCTAAAATCCAACAAAACTCTAACCTATTTTGAATTTATGAATACAAATTGGGACAGCAGATTTTTGCCAACACCAAGGTCGGTTTAACAAAGTTGTTTATAATGTTGAGTACATTGACCTGTAAAGAGATTTAGGGTAAACAAAAAATATATCATTGTTTGTGCTTTGTCACTTAAAGTAGCATAGCATTAGGAAAAATTACGAATTTTAACGAATTTTCAAATTACGAATGTTAAAATTCGAATCACTTTCGCTTTGAATCGCTTTCAATCCGAAGTTTCGGAGTTACGAAACTCCGGAACTTCGGATTGAAAGCCCTACTTGTGATGCTCCTTCGAAGGGTTAAAGCAAAAGTATTCTACATTATATGGTTTCTGTTTGAAGTCCTATGCAAACCCATTCATGGCTTGTCTTTAACATTTTTTGTTGGAACTTTGTCATATGAACGGTAGTCATTTTTTGAGATTGTAAATGCTATCGGCTTCACGGCTTATTACAATATAAATATTACTATAATAAATATTTGTAACATAATCTTGAGTCATTCTAAACACTTCCTCCGTATAAAGAAAGGGTTGCCAACTCTAAAAATTGGAAAACAGGACATGAACGCTGAAAAACTCGGATTTTAGAGTTCAGAACCCGGAGATGACTCAAAGTGCGTACTGAGCCAACTGCGCCGGGAGGTGTGTCGCGGGTGGCCCAAGACTTTAAAATTTTAAGCCTGGACTACAAATGAAGCCCACCCCCCCAGGTCGTTCCCCGGATGCCCTGTAAACTAGGAAAAATCCCCAGATTTTTCCTAGTTTACACCTGGACGGATGGCAACTCTGCTGCCATACAATATCTCCACACAATCTCATACAATCTGACGTCGCCATTCACCGCTCTATGCGTATACAAACGATCCATTAGAGTAGGTATTAATCTATCAATGGACACTGAAGTGTGGTCAACATCGTAGTCTGTGGACAGACAGAGAGAATCTCTTTGTATAAAGGCTCAACATTCTGTCATACGAAGATCGTTGTACTAGAACTTCATAAATCGATGGCTCCTAAAACTTTTCGTGAAAATCACTCACTGTGACTTTGTTTGCAAAAGATTAAACAAACTCGTATGCGGCGATAATTGTACCAGGACTCCATAAATAGATATAGGTCTAGCTCTAGTCAAATTACTGTAGTCGTGAATTTATTAGTTGCCACTTATGCGGGGGTGAATAGCATTTCCTCAAAATGAGAGACAAGGTTCCTCCATCAATAAAAACATACAAACTTAAAGGACATTGGGAAATCGATATATGGGATCTGGGCCCACCCTTCAATAGTAACATGTTATATACCGTTGGATAGGACTCTTTAAGGGGAACATTACTTGCTAATAAACATTTAGTCTAACGTTAGTACTTTCGGAGATATGAGGTCTTAAAGTTGTCTCGTCTAACATTTTATTTGTATCACATTTAATTAAAAAGGGCTATATTCTTCGTGAATATCCTTGTTTAGAGTGAAAGTGATTTGTATTTAGAATGTTGATATTGTTAGTGTACGAGCTGAATGACTAAGGCTGCGGTTCCACTGGAGCGGGACGGAGACAAGTTGTGCCGTGCCGGGATTAATACGAAATTATAAAAAGTACAGATGTGGCGCCTTGTCGGCAAAGGCGTTTGAGTCTCTGAGTCAGTCATACTTGCAGTGTCCTGGCTGCATATATTATTTTTAGAATAAAACTCGATTGGCGTGATTTTTTTTTTTACGTGGTAAAATCATCATATGAGGCCTTCCAACCCCGGGCAGGGCGGGAGGGACTGTCAGACTTGTACTGACTAAAATCTACGGTGTCCTTCAATAGCCCTTTATGTTCCGGGGTCACGGTGATGGTATAAGATTGGCGTGATAATTACATTAAACGAGTCCTCCCGCCCTGTGTGGAGCAGAAGGGACTGTACGACTCCGACTTACTAACAATCCACCCCATGTTATTCATCATAAGCGGCTGCTGGCTCTAGGGTAATCTCGCTTTTCGCAAATCGCTATGCATTGTACTTTGTTTTAGTTTTTGTTTTTAATACAAGTTAAGTAATTGTTAAACTATTTAATTTCATTGTCAACATTCAAAGTTAAGACAGTTGGAATAACTTCGGCGTTGTGTAAAGAACATATTTCCGGTTTTAAGTTCTCTTAAATTCTCAGGTAGGAGAAAATTCCCGAGAACATAATATATCAAATGTGTCCTCCCACCACCTTGGGTGGATCATGCGTCCGGGTAGTGTTTATCTCATAATGAATTAAACTACGATCGGGATAATTTATGGTACACACGGCTACACATCAAGCTATACAAAACCAGTTTGTTTTGGTCTCGCTTCGTGCGAATTTGACATACAATGAACGGTCAGCTAATACATGTTTTGCATAGCTTGCTGTGTAGCCGTGTGTACTAGCACTCCGCCCGCAACTTCGTCCGTGCGTATTTCGAACTTCACATTCGTGAATTTTGACTTCCGGCAACCCTCTTTATGGGATACTTTTGGAAAATCTATATACGTACCGTGTCACTTCATTTGAATTTGGGTTTAAAAAGCTTAAGTTCGTTAACCCTTCAAGGAAAAATTTAATTAAAATAACCTTAATCAATTACTAAAAGAAAAAGAGTTTTTCCAATTTTCACACTACTAGGGGTTGGCTTTTTAAAAATTGATAAATACGCATCGTTTAATTGATTAAGAGATAATGTATGCCAAGTTTGGAGCTCATCGAAGCAAGCAGCTTATAGCATCCTTCCGTTAAAACCTTATTACTCCTTTTCACCAACTTGGGGGGTGATTTTCGGAAAGTCCTAAAATACGTATTTAATTATTTTTTATCGTCTTTCTATATACTGAGTTTCAAATTCATGGGCTCACGCATTATCAATGTCCCATACAAACTTTAACACATTCTAAATCACCAATGGAGGGTAGTTTTAAAAAACTAGTGACGCCAATCATTTCCATTTACTTATCTTCGTATTCATGCCAAGTTTCAAGTTTATAAACCCAAGGAATAAGATTTTACATACAAAGGTTTTCACCCCCTTTTAACCCTTAATAGGAAGATTTTCGCAAAATGCCTTCTTAGTGGCCACTTACATAATAAACTGTAATTATTGTTAAAAAAAACATGTCTTTACGTTTAGCGATTTAGGCTGTGGGAGAGTCTTACGACCGTACCCTGATCTTTAATTTTTATAGATAACTCCGAAAGTACAGACTTTTGATCTTAGTCGTAATACTAAGTTTTCATATGTATCTTATTCCTATTGAGAGGTGGGCCCACTTTTTCTCAATATCCTTTAAACGAAGGATCTCATTTAACAAAAACAATTTAAAGAAATAATGAAACCTATTCAGTTGCCAAAGCCTATCCAATAGATGTTGAAAACTTTTTGCGTGAAGAGTCGCGCCAAGTCAAATAATGAAACTTCGCTCAGAGTCAGTATATTCCTTGTTACTTTATAAAAGATCAAAGTTTTCAAACAGGTTTGCTTAAAATATGCAAAGAGTGGTTCCCGTGAAAACATTTGTCAAGAAAGGTGGCTAATCGAATTCATGAATACTAATTACATCTTCATTTTAATACTTCATACTAATTACAGCCTCATGGCCGACTCATAATTTACTATCATCAAGGTTAAGCAACGTTTGCCAAGGTAAGCCCGAGGATGGGTGATCACTGATACCTTATTATATGCAGACATACCTAGCCTACCTATGTAATTCTCATCAAGTCGTCATCATTTTGTCATTCATCGTTTTCCCAATAATTAATTTGGGGTTTTTCTCCACTTCTAAGCCGTATAAAGCCGCGTCAGTTCCTACTTTATATTTTACCCAAGTATAAATTTTAATGCGCCAACTTTCAAACAGTTTGCTACCTAATGTATGACGTCACAGGTAGTTTGCCCACTAAAGTATTTCATTAAACGGGCGCTTTGTAGGCAGGGCCCCCGTAAGGGCTACTGGCGCCTGTGTGCAAAAAAGGATTTTGGCGCCCCATAAAGCATTTTGAATCATCATTTTTTTATGGTAGGTAGGTAAGTGGTGTATTTTAAAATTCAGCGCCCTTGGGCTGTAAAGCTTGCCGCCTCGGAACTTAAACACAAAAGAAACCATCAACTTCACACCCAAACCAGAGTGCCATACCATCTTAGAGAAAACAAACTTATTAAAATTTTGTAGAACACAACAAGATTAAACTAACATACAATAAGAAGCATGGTATTGAAAAATGAGCTATCAAAAGGGAGGTCAAGAAAACCGAACGGCTATTTATAATTTTTTTATAAGCGCGAGGGAAGCGAGCGCGAAATTTAAGTACTTACCTGTATGTAATCTATACATATAATAAAATAGTAGGAAAGTCAAAACTGTACATTGAATATTTTTTTAAAAGAATACTTGGGGTGTGATCTACAATCGATACCGAAGCCAAAAATATAGTTTTTAGAATTTTTGTCTGTTTGTCTGTTTATCTGTTTGTCTGTTTGTCTGTTTATCTGTTTGTCTGTATGTATGTCCGGGATAAACTCAAAAAGTACTGGACGGATTTGAATGATTCTTTTTTTGTTGTATAGGTATTAAGTCTGGTCAAAACATAGGCTATAATTTATTTTGGAAACTTGAACAACTGGCGCAGAACCGCAACAGACCAGCTAAACTATAAGAGATACAAAAATGGTGCGATAGCAAAAATTCTTCTACGTGATGAGCATTTTCTGCTGAGAGAGTTAGTTTGATGATCTGGAACACCTGATGTGGAACTCCAAGAGCCCAGCTACACTATAACATATACAGAAATGACGTCTCAGCAAAGTTGTTCGGCCTGATGAGCACTCTCTGTTGACGTATAAAAATTGAAGATCTGGAACACCTGATGTGGAACTCCAAGAGCCCATCTACACTATAACATATACAGGAATGACGTCTTAGCAAGAGTTGTTCAGCCTGATGAGCACTCTTTGTAGACGTATAAAAATTGAAGATCTAGAACACCTAATGTGGAACTCCAAGAGCCCAGCTACCCCGCGGTGGTGGACGCCCACGGCGTCGGACGTCGCAAGGCGATCTCCGGCCACCGTAGGCGCGGGCATGCGGGCGGCGAGTAAAGGGCAACTTGCCGTTCGACCATGGACCATGCCCGGGTCGACGGCGCCTCGTGTTCCACGCGCGCCTTAAGGAGCGTCAGCATAATGACGGGGCCCCCTATTAGAGGGCTAAAGCCTGCCGGGGTTGCGGGACTTATAGCATCACCGTTACCCCGGAACATAAAGGGCTATTGAAGGACACCGTAGATTTCAGTCAGTACAAGTCTGACAGTCGGGGTGGGAGGACTCATTTGATGATTTTACCACGAAAAAAAAAGAGCCCAGCTACACTATAACATGAATTTTTTCAACTGGTCGTGGATGGCTATCTTCGAAACTATGATCAATATCGAAAAATGTTGAAGACTCCTTTCAACATTTCTGGGAAGTAATCAAATACGGCAAACTTAAGAAAAACGTATTATTGAAAAAAATCTGATCAATCTTCAAGGCGATTTTGCCGACCCCATTGTCGCTGGCATAAGTAACAAGATCCGCGTACGAAGTCGCGGGCAGAAGCTAGTCCTATATAAATTCTCAACTCCTATTTCTAAATTATTTAAAATCTTTTTTAATTTTTTTTTTGGGCCCTTTGCTTTTGCGCCCTTAGAGGATGGCGCCCGTGTGCATTGCACACTTTGCACCTATGGATGCGGGGGCCCTGTTTGTAGGGCCCACAATGCCGTCTCGTCTCATCCCACCACAATACTGATTGGAGATACTCTTTGCCCGCGCTTTTTATGGCTCCATGCAGTCTCACGTCACTTTTTAAAGGCGTTCCTTTTTTACTTATTATTCTTTGAAGTTGATGAAATCCTGGTACCTAATTGAAATTTTCTTTCCTTTTTTTCGTTGGGGAGTCGCGAAGACCCTGAGAGGGCCTACTTATCAATAACCCATCTCTCTTGCCTTTATGCCATCCTAGTACTTCATTTTAAACGATCGATTTTTAACAGGAAATTGAAATGGAGCCGGATTTGATAATTCCTCGTCCCCATCCCGACTTTAGTTCTATTTAATTTTCTCCTCTCACTTTAAGGCTTCCTATCAACTGAAAAGAAAATCATCTTCTAAATTTTTATCCGATTACTTGCTATATTATTTCAATAACTTTTCAGCATTTTTGGTAAAAAAATATCATTTAAATTGATCCACAAATAACTGATTAACCAATTTTAGGGATTTCATTTTATTTTATTTCATTAATAAGTCTCCAGTACATTATTAATTGTCTTTTAACATTTCAAAAAACGTCTTTCACTTTCAATGTTCAGCATTTAAAAAACCTTCCACGTACACTTTTGTAAAGGCTCAGTACAATTAATCTTTGTGGATACCTCGGGGACCTGTGTTAGATCAGCCGGTTTATTGAAAGTATTGTAAAGGACGTTGATTGCGATGCTTTCTTTGTGATCAAACGGTTTGTACCGCTGTGGTGTCGATTTTATTAGACACCACCTGAAATGTGGAAATAAAAATGAATTCTTAATAAAGGGTAATTTTATAGCTAAGATGATTTTTGTTTACTTTTAGCTGATCTGACATATAGGATTGAAGACTTATGCCTGAGTCTTATCAATTAAACAGAATAACTTGAAAGGACACTTTGTTGTACAAAACAGATAAATATTGACGGGTAATGAAAAGAGCTTGGCCTAAAACTAGGACACCATTAAGGTCAATAAAACTAAACATAGAAAGTTAGGAACGTCTCAATCTTCGGAACAACTATTAAAACGATTTTAATGAATTTTGTGAATACGCCCCAAGTAATATGGTTGGTCCGACCTTGAAGGATAAGTAACTGGTGATGATGTTATTAGACCTAGTAAACGGCGGTGATACCGACATTCTTATGTGCCGACAAACCTTGATGAATTGCTAATTAGTATTACATATTTGTCTTACGATATCATTAGAAAAACTTGCAATTAACAAGGATGAAACATGTCAACTTATCATATAATTTTATGTTTAACTGACTGGGCCAGAAATCCCGGACTAAGTCGCGTAGCTACTTCGTATACAGTAAACGTAGGTACGACATAGGCATCGTTATTTGTAGTTGGGAGCAATATCAACGCACTTCGTGGTAGCACCGCGTGGGATTTACCTAGTGAAATCGCAGGAATAGACACATGCAAACAGAGCTACAAACTTTGTGAAGGATTTGTTGGAAATAGGAACTATCACAATAGTTATATGTATATGTATATGAATTTTGAATTATGAATTCGTAGAAAAGGGCGAAGTTTAAAAAAAACATACTACTTTCGCCTCATACACATTCATACTAGGATGAATTAAAGTTCTTACATGATAATAACGGGTCAATAGATTCTATAGGATTGAAAATTTGTGAAATAGTAGATTGTTATACAAGGGTGGAAAGAAATCAATTCCCATACGAGGTATTTAGACGCACGAGCGAAGCGAGGGCGGCTATAGTCCGAGTGGGAATTGATGACTTTCACCCGTGTTAAACACTCTACTTTTCATTTCAAATATAAGGAAAGTAAAAAATAGTCTTTTTTAATATAATTTCAAAAATGGAACACACCGTCCGCGTCACCGCCGCGGGCCATCCCACTTTAATAGGTATCTATTTTTTTAATTCACATTGGCCGTATACACTCACAAGACCGCAGCATTTTTTTTAATCGATATTTTTCTTAATTATGTAAAAACGAGATGAAAACCCGGCTTCGCTCGGGTGAAACGTGTGTCATACATAATACACATCTAGGTACTAAATGTAGGTGTCACGGTAACTCATAAGTTTATAGGTTATTCTAAGGAGGTTTAGTAACTACATAATACACCACATGACACTGGCCGAAAATAAAGAAAAAAAATAAAAACTTCTCAACATGATAACTGATGTCAAAAATGGCGGCTGCGATCTCTCTGGTCAGAAAATCATTAGAAATTTACAAAATACTCGACTATCCGAATTTTGCGGATATTATGTTGTCGACTCGAAATCTTTATTTTTTAATGTTTTAATATTCTGGTTAGTTTTCGATCGAGTCCGTAGCCCTGCACGAAATTATTAATATAGAAAATTATAGCCGACTAAATAACCAATTTTAGTTCTATTTTTAAAATTCATTCCCGCCCTAGGGAGGGAAGCAATTACTATGAGTCTTTCCCGCCCAAGGGAGGGAAGCATCGTTTTCGACCCGCTGCTTAGATCAAACAAACACTACTTTCCGAGTATGAGAAATGAAAAGTTCATAATTTGCTGATAAGAAATTCCAAATGAAAAACTCCAAAATCCTAAGTTTACATGATAACTCAATTTCACAATCAATCTTTGCAGTACTAGGGGCGCATAACTCCGCAGCAGTTCTATTGTACCAGACAAAACTCCCACAGTAGCGTTATTGTTGCCCAACCTGCTACCCCGTATGTCAGTGCGTTGTTGCGACATTGTTCACTTTTACGGATTCAGGTCGGGTGTCATCGCTCGTTGATTGTCATGCAAAACGCGACACAACCTTGTTTTAACGGATTAGCGAATTTAACGAACGTACTGTATACTTTTACCGTGTGTAATTATTGAGGTAAAGTGATACCTCGGCTTTTTTTTAATTTAGCAAAAAAAGTAACTGAGGCGGACTTAATGCGGTTTAGGAAGGGCTAGGCGTTTGTTTTGTTTAATCCCGGTCTATTTATGTCCAACGGAGGATTACTATTATTTAAAGACTTCCTTGAATAATAATGTAATGCCTTCAGAAGTTGATCATATCTGGTAATGCCTAAATCACAATAAATAAGTTAATTCTGGGTTCAAACACTACAGACTTCCCAATAAAATCGACTTATCATAAAAGTTAAAGTTAGAATGTATTGTAAGTTACGGTGAGATAAGAATACTCCATTTTATTTCACAAACGAGTAGCCTCGTTCTTCGATAATATTTTAAACGTTTCTAAGGGACTATTTCCTATCATTAAATGAACAACTCCGCGAGGAAAAGTTAGTCAGCAATAAAGAAGAGGTTGACGATTACGAGTAAATCCTTGGATTGCTAAAAGGGCTAAAGGTCAAAGGACTTAAACAGTTAACAGATTTTGGACCGCCTTATTACAAGGGTTAAATGCCAATGAAGGGACTTCAATCCATAGCCACATTTCACAAGAAATCACATGAAATAAGGGTCAAATGCCAGCTCAATGTGTTACATTGTTGGCATTTCTAAACTGAACCCCACAATCGGACATATTGAACTTTACATTTATAAACTCCTTACATATTCATGATGCCCTAGTCATTGTAATGTCAATGAAGAAAGAGGTCACGTTTTTTTTTCGTATGCTGTGAAACAGACGCATAAAAATTACAAATCGGAACAGTTCTTGTTATTTAGAGAACGCGCGCTTATCTTTGAAACTCCCATTCTGAAAAACGCTTTTAGATTTTACAGCTTATTTCTTGCGGAAGGTTATAGGCTATCATCACTACCGTGGTAATCTCTTAAGACATCTTAGGACATTTCCGCAAAATGTGGAAGGCATTTGTCCTTATCGTGCCCAAATAATGCTGACAGCTCCTTGAATCGCGCATGTCCTTGTCTCGGCTGCAGTCCTTATCGAACAGTGAGTTACGCATTGTTCTTCATTCACAAGGTTGCGCCTGTGCTGACCAGAAATCGCCTCGCAATCCCCAACGTCCAGAGCGACTATCGGCGGTATCTGGTCCTTCGAGTGGTCCACACAGTGGTGGGTGACACCTGGGCGTATCCTGCCGCCTGGTATGCCAAAGTCACCAAGTAAGAATCCTAGAGCCTTCCCGCGGTGAGCGTCTGTTTAGCGCGGGCAGGACTGCGAATGAAATGTTTTAAATACTCCACGAGGCTCCGAAAGTGAATATTAAGCGTGCACTTGTATGTAGACTAAGCTTAGACCACCTCATTATCATAGTAAAATAGTGAAGGCAAGGACAACAACGAAAATAGGCGCAAAAACCGTAACATAAAATTACTGGTATAAAAACAAATACTTCCAAAGTTATTTAGAGCATTAGAAAAATCTTTACTTTTACTGAAGCGCTAAACAGTCGCTATAAGCATTCCAAAGTCTGTTTGTCGATTGGTCCCATTGAGCAGAACGATCGAACTTTTTACCATTTTGTGATAGCATTTTTATAAACTCAGATCAGGGTAAAACTATAATGTTATCTTGCTGGTTTAAAAGTACCTCTAATTTCGTTTTCCATGATTTTTGAGGTATTTCTCACTAAAGCTTTGATTATATAATGTCTAGATGGAGCGTCAAGTGCGCGCCAACGGGTCAAAAAACATTCATCCAAATGTGGATGAATAGTGTTTACGCACCAATCAGTGCAGATCGTGTCGCTATACTGTCACTACGTATTACGAACGCCAAGTAAAAAACAAATATCAGCGACAAAATGACGGTATGTGCTATTAAATTGTGCCAAAATTATAAAGGAAGGTTAAAAAATACCAAACACATCACCTACCATCGGTAAGTAACCAAGAAACTACAATATTTCGTTTTTGTTTTTATGATTATCAAAACCCGCCATATTTTATAAATGTTGCCAGTCTTTTTTTTTTAATCTCCCAACTTAACGTTATTTTTTGTGGGTAAATATTAGTTGATATACAGTTACGTTTATACAATTTCGTTTGTGTACTTTTAAAAAAACTGGCGTTTGCTGTCAGGAATACGACAAAAATAGTCACGTGACTTAAATCCAATATGGCGGACGTCCAAGATGGTGGAAAGACTATTTAAATAGCAGCCCCATGATATGGGTATCAAATGAAAGGGTTTGCTGTCAGGAATACGAAAAAAATAGTCACGTGTCTTAAATCCAACATGGCGGACATCCAAGATGGTGGATTGGCTATTTGAAATGCACCCCCATGATATGGGTATTAAATGAAAGGGTTTGCTGTTAGGAATATGAAAAAAATACTCCATACATCCCGGTATTGACCAAAAACTTATTTTCACAACGGCCTCAGTCGCTTTTATTTTATGATCATTAATAAACTAGATTAAAAATTATTAAATTAAATTATTGCTCAACCCTTCTTTTCGACGGGCACGTCAACTTCCCTCGGAAAAATGAAACGAAAACTAATTATTCAACAATTTGTTGTCCGTCTTAACCGCTAGGGGACAATATTGTAACAACAGGAAAAATTCTGACGGAAATTAATAATCACCAAGAATTTTGAAACTCCAATTTCCGGGAATGAAACATGTTCCCTAATTTTTTTTCTACAATATCTTATTTTATTTACTTAGTGGGACCAAGGTTGCATGAACATAAAGAGGTTACAAATTCACATCACCCATTTTTTTCTAATATAATAATTATTTATTAACTTCAATATCTTGTTTTATTAACTTGGTACCAGGGCTGCATGACCTTAAAGAAGTTACAAATTCACATCGCATACATCGCGAGACATCGCTGGTCTATTTATAGGAGCAGCGCAGCGTGGCAGCCCATTTCCCTCCTAATCAGCTTATGAAGGAACGGAATTACGTGATTCAACTTACCATTTCTTTTCGTACCTTTTTTGAAGAGTCACTTAATTTAATTTTCATCAATTTTGTTTGTGCGCAATTAGAAGTAAGCTGTAAAGCATTGATATGGTTTTCATTAAAGGAGATTTTTTACTCTTACTTAGAATTTTATCTGCGCAATTATAGATTTGATTTGATGTGAAGGACTTTTTCAAATTATTGTACCTTATATAGCTTCAGCCCGCGTCTTCCTTCGCTTCAGGGTTTTTTTCTCACTGTACCAAAATACATCAAAATCGATTCTGCGATTTAAGCATTAACAAACTCATTTTTTTTTAATCTAGCCCAGACTGACCCTCTGCTAGGCAAAGGGAGGAGGAGGGGGAGGCCCCAAGTTCTCCCAAGTTCACCGTGACCCCGGAACATAAAGGGCTATTGAAGGACACCGTGGATTTGAGTCAGTACAAGTCTGACAGTCCCTCCCGCCCTGCCCGGGGTGGGATGACTCATTTTATGATTTTAACACGCAAAAAAAAAACTATTCTTGTCCAGCGCCACTTCAAACCAAACTCACTTATCCATTAATATTATTTTCATCCCCCCATCTCGGAAAGGGTACTTTTGCTCTTCGATATCTGACCGTAAAAGCCGTTTTTATCCTCAAGTGAGTAAAAGCCGTTTTTATCCTCTAGTGAATAAAGTAAATTTGAATTAAGAACATCGTGTGCATTAAAGAGTTGTAGCAGTAAAAATGGCGGCCGGTGACCGCAACAGCTGATCTTTGCTGTGGTGCCTACTTCACGTTCGAAGGTTGTCGTACCACATCAAATTTCAAAAATCGAATTCATTTCCTCGAAGTAGGTGTGAAAAGCAGAGTACACTTTTCGGGAGTAAAGCTGCGTTGCCTTGGGCTATCTTGAATCCCTCGCTACCTACACGAAGGATTCTTAGATTTTAAAAATTATTCTGTATTTTATACACATAATGTAGTACTCCTAGTTAATACCGAAACTGAAATACCTATTTTGTGATAGTACAATGTACACCTGATTATTTTTTTTTGCATTTGGTATTTTCCTCGCTGAGGTGGGATGAAAAGTTACGTGTTGCACTCGAGTGCAAAGATTTTTCACCTTGTGCTCTTTTGATTCCCTCGCTATCGCTCATGATTCTAATTTTGAATCACTCGTTGCACTCGTGATTCAATTTTAGAATCATTCGCTTGCTCGGTCATCAAAATTGAGCACGCGGTTAAAAATCAACTTTGCACTCTTGTACAACAAATAACTATTAGTTCGAATAAACTTAACGTTATTTCTACCAACATTAATCGCTCGTATCTCATAATCCATTTAAAGCCGAAATTCTTAATAAAATTTATCCGCTTCCCAGTGGTACAAGTTAATCAGTTTAGTAATTAAACGCCGATACGAAGTATGTGCCGGATGGGGCGATGAGTAATGGGCCAAGTCGAGAACTTCTGTAATTTATCGAGCGAACGTGACGGCTCGCGAATTCTTACATCACACTTATAAGGGATGGTATTTTGTATAGATAGCTCTTGATAGTCATGTTGTCTTGGTAAACATGGGATCAGGAGTGGAATATATTGGATATCTTCTATTTACTATTATTGGGTCTTTATTAACCTCATTTTTTTCGTCGAATCAAAATACTTTTCTTTCAATTTTGATTGAAATTTCTATTAAGGATCGGTAGTAGCAAAAAGTGTTATGGCATTTCCATAAGTTTATGTATAAAACTTAAAACAATAGCCACGAAAAAAAAGGTCTGGGTAGCTTAAGAGTTCCCCCAGGGTCTACAAATATCGGATTGAGGATAAACCCGGCTGGAATTGTTAAAAAAAATATTGAAAATCACTAAAAACGCGTAAAAAGCACTGCCGTATTTCCATAACTTTGGCGTAAATAAGCAGAAAACTAATTAATATTATACATAAATAAAGAGAACAAAGACCGGTGTACTGTCTACATGTGTCTGTTTTTCAAAACATTGTATATTTTTCGCGTAAAACAATTCGTAAAGTAACTGAATTTTGAGGCCGAAAATCTCCATACATTTTACTATGGCGGAATATTTTATCCGGCATTGGTTCGAGGTCGAATCGCAGAGCTCAGTCGTCCGCAGGATTTCAAGGTGAGAGCACGTCGCTTTTTACCAAAAAATTACGCGGCTAAGTGGCGTATACATACACAAGACTAATGTGCGAGGTGCGCACAGTGGTTGGAAATCAAAAATTGAAAATAAAACAAAATTGTACATTGTAAAAATTTGTAGTTGCATGTTTGTACAGGTAGTTGGAATTGAATTTTTTTTTTTGTGATGGATGATACTTTTTGCTAACGGCAAGTTAAAAAAAAACAGGTTCAAGCGATATCGACTTTATTGACGTTTAGAATTTAGTTTGTTTTTCTCACATTCTCGTTAGCTAACATTGATCCTCATTAAAATCCGGTGTTTGCGTAAATGTCAATAAGGTCGAAAATTGCTTGAACCTGTTTTTTAAACTTACTCAACGAAAGCAAGTAAAAAAAAAGGTTCACGCGATTTTCGACTTTATTGACATTTAAAATTTAGTTTGTTTTCCTCATATTCTCGTTAGCTAACATTGCTCCTTCATTAAAATCCGGTGTTTGCATTAATGTCCATAAAGTCGAAAATTGCTTGCACCTGTTTTTTTTTAATTGCATGATAGCAAAAACTATCACCCATCGCAAAAAGAATTTTTGAATTCCAACTAGCTCCTTAGATTAGCCGCCAACCAAACAAAACAAGTTTAGATAAATATATATTTCAACTAGATGAAAACCCGGCTTCGCTCGGGTGAAACGTGTGTCATACATAATACACATCTAAATGTAGGTGTCACGGTAACTCATAAGTCCCACGACCGCGGCAGGCTTTGGCCCACAAAGGTGGGCCCCGTCATTGTGCTGACAGTCTTTGAGGCGCGCGTGGAACACAACGGGCCGTCGACCCGGGCATGTTCCATGATCAGAGAGCGAGTTGCCCATTAGTCGCCGCCCGCACGCCCGCGCCTGTTGGCCGGACTGCGGCTGGGTCGTGAGGTGCAATCCTGCACCGTATGCTCCACTGTGTCCGCCTCCGGGCGATCCACACAGTGGTGACACCCAGGTGTTTCTTCAGGTACCTCCACACCCGGAACTTCCGTGTCCGGTGAGGATCTGCGTCAGGCGGTAGGTCAAGACGCGATGCCAATCTAGGCACTCCTCCAACCTTACCGGGGGTCTTAACGCCGCCATCGCGGCGTGCCCGGACCTCTGTTGCGACAGTCGCTCCCTCCATATTATCGCCCTGAGATCGCCGGAGCTCTTCCCGCCGCACTAAACTTGTCGAGGCAGGGGGGTTTTAGTTTATAGGTTTTTCTAAGGAGGTTTAGTAACTACATAATACACCACATGACACTGGCCGAAAATAAAGAGAAAAAATAAAAACTTCTCAATATGATAACCGATGTCAAAAATGGCGGCTGCGATCTGTCATAAAAGAAAACCATTACAATTTTACAAAATACTCGACAATCCGAATTTTGCGGATATATGTTGTCGACTCGAAATCTCTATATTATCGCCCTGAGATCGCGCCGGAGCTCTTCCTGCCGCACTAAACGTGTCGAGGCAGGGGGGGTTATATTTTATAAGTTTTTCTAAGGAGGTTTAGAACTACATAATACACCACATGACACTGGCCGAAAATAAAGAGAAAAAATAAAAACTTCTCAACATGGTAATCGATGTCAAAAATGGCGGCTGCGATCTGTCTTGTAAGAAAATAATTACAATTTTACAAAATACTCGACAATCCGAATTTTGCGTATATATGTTGTCGACTCGAAATCTCTATTTTTTAATGTTTTATTATTCAGGCTAGCTTTCGATCGAGTCTACCGTAGCCCTGCACGAAATTATTATAGAAGATAGAAATATTAATTTGTTGGGTACGCGCTTACTGCTACTTGAACACTCTATGCGTTCAAAGATGTGTGTGTGAGTGGGTCGACCGCGTCTGTCGCTGTGTGAGTAGCGCTTCAATACCTATTTTTCCCTCGCGCCCGCCGAATAGAAGGGCCTTAAGGTTATTGAAGATTAAAACCTAAACTGTTTCAAAAGAATTTAAATTGCTTTCAAATATGTTCAGACCAAAAAGCGAAGATGTTCAAAAAATAAGTAACCTTTTACTTTGCGCCGATTAAAAAAAACATTAAAGAAAAAGCAATGGCAAAGCCAAAATATACCTAAGTCTAATTTCTTAAAAAAACGTTTTTTATAAATTGCAAAATAAACATTCATTGAACAAAATCGTTGTAATAGTTATTTTCAACACATTTGCTCGTAAAATGCATTTACAAAGCCTGTATACAGTGTTCGAAAGTTAAAAATTACGGACCATATAACGCAGCGTGCGGTAAAATAGGTACTCTCACCTAAGTACCTATTTTACCGCACGCCCCCTTGTAGAGCAGCGTGCGTTTTCTTTACGTTTTTTTTTTATTTCCAAAAAAAAAAAAAAAGAATTCCACCAAAGAGTTTCACATTATGAAAATAAATCGAACCTCCTTGGAAGAGCTTTTGCTCAATTCGTTGTCTCACTTTAATACTAAAGAGTAAATGAGATGAAAGATGTAGTTCTAATTTTCACCACGTGCATGTGGCAGTGTGTAGGAACTTCAAAAATTGTTGCGGCTAATCTGAGTTCAAGGGAGCAATCTGATATTAATATGGATAAATGTGTTGAAAAACATTGTATGACACACGTGCAGAAATTGGTATTTACAAACTCGTGACTACGGTACGCCCTCGGGCGCCTTCGGCGCCTCGGACGTACGTTGTCTACTCGTTTGTAAAAACCAACTTTCCGCACTAGTATCATAAATAACTATTATCATAATGTGAAACTCTTTGGTGGAATTCTTTTTTTTTTTTTGGAAATTAAAAAAAAACCGTAAAGAAAACGCACGCTGCTCTACAAGGGGGCGTGCGGTAAAATAGGTACTTAGGTGAGAGTACCTATTTTACCGCACGCTGCGTTGTATGGTCCGTAATTTTTAACTTTCGAACACTGTATACAGGCTTTGTAAATGCATTTTACGAGCAAATGTGTTGAAATAGTTATTTATGATACTAGTGCGGAAAGTTGGTTTTTACAAACGAGTAGACGAACGTACGCCCGAGGCACGGCCGAGGGCGTACCGTAGTCACGAGTTTGTAAATACCAATTTCTGCACGTGTGTCATACAATGTTTTTCAACACATTTTTCCATATTAATAAATATCAGATTCCTCGCTCGAACTCAGATTAGTCGCAATAATTTTTGACGTTCCTATTATGAAAATGGCGCCACATGCACGTGGTGAAAATTAGAACTACATCTTTCGTCTCATTTACTCTTTAGTATTAAAGTGAGACAACGTATTGAGCAAAAGCGCTTCCAAGGAGGTTCGATCAGTCAGGTTATTTTCTTAATGTGAAACTCTTTGGTGTTTTTTTTTTTTTGGAAATTAAATAAAAACCGTAAAGAAAACGCACGCTGCGTTGTATGGTCCGTAATTTTTAGCTTTCGAACACTGTATACAGGCTTTGTAAACGCATTTTACGAGCAAATGTATTGAAAAGATTTTTCTCTCCTACCCATATTCAAATATCTTTCCAGAGACACGCTAGTACTCGACCAAAAGCAATGCATCCGGTTTCCATTGCCAAGAACTAGAAAATATTTATACTTTCCTGTCATGTTTTAAACACGATTCATTGTTGTTTCTTTTAGTAAAAGTTTACAGTCACAACCTCCTTTCACTGCTGATTATTTTAGCTAAAAGTAAGGCCAAGAATCTGTCAATACTTAAATTTGTTTGTACTGCAGTGAATATAAAAGTGTTTTACGAATTATTCTTCGCATTTTTAGGGTTTTTTTCCCGGGTATAACCCAATTTTTTAAGAATTATCAGACTGCTTAAAATTTATAAATTAAGGCAGAGACTGATTCATGGAAAAGCTAAGTACTAGAAAAATATTATTTAAAAACTAAATGGCTGATGCCAGAACTGCTTTCTTTACTTAGTGCCAAAAAGCAAGAACATTCATCTTCCATATTCACGTAGTAAAATAACATGTATTAGGTATACGTACCAAGAATACATAAAATGTAAAATAAACACGTACATATGTAAGTACATCATGTAGGTATCTCGCTCCGGGCACTCACACGCTCGTTTACTTTATTACATTGTATAAAACATACTAAAACAAGTTACAAATCCTATTACGGAACCCTACAGGGCAGGTCGTTTAACCACACTCTGTGTACGATTTACTATTACAGATAATATACCGCAGATAAGAATGTTTTCCAGTTAAATTAAGCCATTCATATGCACCGATAGTAGTAATAAAATGTCTATAAGCTCCACTTGATTATGATATCCTGTGCCCTGGTGGAAGATTGAGTTCTTTTGTGGCCCTTTCAAGGCTGTTTCCGGGTAATAAATATTATGAGGTTAACCTTTTACGATAAAACGGGTGTTTATCGTGTTATAGTTACTTGGAATACTACAAGATGAAACCTTATATCTGCAGAAAACTACTTAAGCTGCTTTTGATGTGACAACTTACAATAATGGACTAGAAAAAGGTAGGTTAAAAAATATCCGATAAAACGACGAAATGTACAAAATGTTGTGAAAAACAATAGCAGTAATCGATCCCGCCCTCTGGCTCATCAAACCGAAAGTACTAGGTCAACAGAAATCTCCAAGAGCTGGCGAAACTGGTCCGTTGTTTACGTCTAGAGAGAAGTAAGTCGTCAATTCAATCAATAGCAAATAATCTATTTCCGTGGTGCAGTCGTCGAGGCAATCTCAGGGGGACGACGGAAAATGAGAAATCTACCGAGCTATCACCGAACTACTGCGGGCTATGCGCCGCTTGTGCTGTAAAGCAAATGATTGATTGTGAAATTGAGTTCTTTACTTTAAACTTTCCGGTGGAAAAGAAAAAAATAATGACAACAACATTACTCTTGTCCGCTTGTATAATATTTAAAACCTGTGTGCTTTGATGGAAATCACCATCAGGCAAAAATTACGAACTTATATTTCCTTTACACCTCTGTATGACTTCCTGTGCGTTGTCAATCAGTCGGTATTATGTTTGTATTGTAACGGGATAGTCACATTTTTTTCATCAAATGAGTCTTCCCACCCAGGGCAGGAAGGTAATGACTAACATCCATAAGTCTAATGTCACGTAAATGAGATAAGTCGCGCGACCCGGGAAAGCTTTGCCCTCTAGAGGGGGGCTCCGTCATTATGCTGACACTCTTTGAGGCACTCGTGAACACAACGCGCCGACGACCCGGGCATGTTCCATGGTCGGACTGCAAGTCGCCCATTACTCGCCGTCCGCATGCCCAAATCACAATATAGTGTAATTTTAATGATTTCACTGAATATAGGTGGGGTGTTCTTATAATATGTACCTAAACAATATATTCCCCATGAAATAAACAAGAATTGAAATAAATTCGCTATTATAACCTACCTACTCAAATATAAGGTATATTTTCACCTGAAAACAAACTGCAAACGAATCAAAGTTTTGCGAGCATATTTCCACCACGTGCGGGCTCTAACTAAAACTTCAACATATCAGATAGAGACGAACAGAATATAAACAAAGTTTTGTATGCGTAAACAACAGAGCAATCTCTTTTATGAATATGAATATCGCAGTACTGTTTTGTTCGGGATTTAGTCCACGTGGACTTGTACATTCATTGGTATGTACTAGAGCACCAGAATGATCAGGGGGGTGTTACAACGTCTTAAAACCAGGCAGTGAGTGAACGAGATGGCACTAGACGACTTGTATAGCTCTGTCACTTCCACTCGCCGGATTAAGGCTGGTTTTGAGACGTTGTATTACCCCTCAGGGGACACGTAGTTTTAAACTTTAGTAGTAAGTGATCAAGTCTGGTTGAATTTATTTTAATTTGAAATGAAGTTATAAACTATAACTGTCTCAAGTATCCCATCTATGGGCGCATTCACATTAGGCGATAACGACACGACACTGTCATATCATCCTCTCTTGCTCTATCTCGAGCATCTCATATATGGGCGCTTTCACATTCGATGAAAATGAAACGACACTGTCATATCGTCCTCTCTCGCTCATCTTCCTTATAAACGTATGAATCTACAAATCCCTCCGATATCGTGTCGTTACCGTTTATCGTCTAAACCGCTCTTCGGCTAATTCCCGAGTAAAAGAGTAACAAACAAACTCACTTTCGCATTTATATTTATAACTAGCTTCTGCCCGCGGTCCTATGGTCCCGTCTCCATCAGTTCCCTTGAAGACCGCGATTTCCGACGTCGTGGGCGTCATCGTCAGACTGAAGGTGAGGACGCAGCCCGTAGCGTCTTTCCAAACGATCCTCCAAGTAGGCCGGTCAATATCGACTTAAAAATCCAAACATTGCAAACGCGCATGTAACTACGATTCTTTTATATGTTGTTAGGTCCCTTTAGAGTATTTAACACCCAAGTTTGCAACCCTGATAACCCTGTTCTGTCAATGTCAATGTCGAATAAAAATCCGTTCCGTAGTTTTTGCTTGTGTATCTCATGAACCGTGATAGCTAGAGAGTTGAAATTTTCACAGGTGACTCGCATTTAACCAGTTTTTAGTATTTGTTGTTATAGCGGCAATAGACACACATCATCTGTGAAAATAAAAACTATCTAACTATCACGGTTCGTGGGCATGCGGACAGCGAATAAAGGGCAACTCGCTGTCCGACCATGGACCATGCCCGGGTCGACGGCGCGTCGTGTTCCACGCGCGCCTCAAAGAGCGTCAGCAAAATGACGGGGGCCTCACAGAGGGCCAAAGCTTGCCGGGGTCGCGGTACTTGTTTCCATCACCGTGACCCCGGAACATAAAGGGCTATTGAAGGACACCGTGGATTTTAGTCAGTACAAGTCTGATAGTCCCTCCCGCCCTGCCCGGAGTGGGAGGACTCATTTGATGATTTTACCACGATAAAAAAAAACTATCACGGTTCGTGAGAAACAGCCTCCGAAACATTACATTACTTTATATCATCTACAAAAACCAGCAACAAAATCAGGTTTTTTGTATGGGAGCCCCCCTTTTTTTTACGTGGTAAAATCATCAAATGAGTCCTCCCACCCCGGGCTGAGAGGGACTGTCAGACTTGTACTGACTAAAATCCATGGTGTCCTTCAATAGCTCTTTATGTTCCGGGGTCACGGTAATGAAATAAGTCCCGCGACCAATGAGAGCCCCCCTTAATATTTATTGTATTCTGGTTTTTAGTATGTTTTGTTATAGCAGCAACAGATGTACATCACCTGTGAAAATTTCAAATCTCTAGCTATCACGGTTCATGAGATACACACGCAAAAACTACTGAATTGGCAGCACAGGGTATTCAGGATTGCAAATTATAACAAAATGGTAGTTACATGCGCGTTTGCAATGTTTGATGTCGATATTGACCGGCCTAAAGAGGGATTTTATCGACGCAATTGTGCCAGCCCGTCATTATTTTGTCGCGGTATTATTTTGAAACTGTGATATCTCCTAAGATATTCATTGAAATCAAATGATGTAAAGGGCAATTTCGTTCAAAATTAAATGCTTGTGATGATTAACGTATTTATTTGGATAAGGATTAATATCATGTTAATGAAAACACCTTCGCAAATAATGCATTACTTTAAAACAAATTTAGTTCACATAAAAAGGTTATAGTGACTTAACCTTTAAAGATAGATATATGCTCTCGCGGACTTTATTTTAGAAAATTTTATGAGGAATAATTCCGTAGTACATAATTTTTGCGAAACTCTTACCGTTTACGCAGCGCACGCAACGGAAGCTCCAAAAAAGGAATACATTTTCCCGATTTTGAAACATTTCTCATTACTGCTCCGCTCCTATAGGTGATAGCGTGATGTTATATAGTCTATAGCCTTCCTCGATAAATGGACTGTCCAACACAAAAAGAATTTTTCAATTCCAACTAGTTGATCCTGAGATTAGCGCGTTCAAACAAACAAACAAACTCTTCAGCTTTATAATATTATAGTATAGACTAGCGGCCCGTCCCGGCTTCGCACGGGTTTAAGACCTCTAAAACCCGGTCCCGATGGTAACAAACACAACAAAAAAAATTATTATCCGAATCGGTCCAGCCGTTTTCGAGTTATGAGCTTAGCAACACATTTTGCGATCCATTTTTATATTATAGAAGAAGAAGATAGATAGATATAAATCGCTGCTGGAATTTCTCTTGTATCGTAAAATAATAAGCATCATCATCATCAACATCAGCCTATAATGTTCCCACTGCTGGGACACAGGCCTCCTCTCTGAGAGAGGGAGTGGGCCATAATCCACCACGCGGGCCCAGTGCGGATTGGTAGATGTCACATATCTTCGAATTTTTGGTTCTAGGACATGCCGGTTTCCTCACGATGTTTTCCTTCACCGTTTTGAGAGCAGTGGTGATGAAATAAATTACACAAAGTAATACGCCTGGCGGGGTTCGTACCACGACCTACAACTCGTAAGTCGGGATCGATACCACTGGGCCACCACTGCTGAAAATAATAATAACAAACTAAATGTACTAACAAGTACTGTAAAGATGAATACTTCATTTCATACATATTAATGCCATCCTACTCAGTCACAATTATTGAGGTATAAAATGTATTTAATTAAGTGGGTGTCGGGAAAGTTGTTGGTAACTTCTACGCCTACTCACTTATATTACAATCAATTTAATTGAAATACAATGTGGGTAGCAACTGATTATGAGTTATCGTTATTTACTAGTGATCCGCCCCTGCTTCGCAAGAGTGCAATCTCTACTATATTAAGCATGTAATATACCTACATAAAAATATTCCTCTTAAATCACTATAACTATTTTAAAAAAACGCATCAAAATTCGTTGCGTAGTTTTAAAGATATAAGCATACAAATGGACAGACAGCGGGAAGCGACTTTGTTTTATGCTATGTAGTGATAGTGATACTGATTAATTTTACGAAAACATACATTCAGCATAGTGGCTTCTTTCTTCTTTTTAAATAATTTTTCAAAAATTTAATTCTTTTAATTCAGACTAATTGATCCCCATATTTTGCTATTTACAATTTTAAGCCGCCTCTGTGATTCTGTGAACCCCTTATGGCTTCCGATACGAGTTTTGGATTTTTATTGATTATTTCCAGGTTTTTTTTTATCGTCGTAAAATCATCAAGTGAGTCCTCCCACCCCGGGCAGGGCGGGAGGGACTGTCAGACTTGTACTGACTAAAATCCACGGTATCTTTCGATAGCCCTTTATGTTCCGGGGTCACGGTGATGGAATTATTTCCAGGTTTACGATTGATGTCACCTTCACGGCTTCACCGATGATCACTGTCATCGGTGGTGGTTCCATGACAAACTTAGGAATCACATGCATTGAAATAGACAATAAAATTGAGTAACTATTAAGTTAATTTAGTGCGAACTTGGTGATGGGACTATTAAAACTGTGTTGAAAAATGATGTGAGAAAAACTCAGGATTCTCAGGACTTTTTTTAATAAAAAAAAAAACAAGCGAAATAGATTATCAAAATATGTAGTGGCCAAGAATTGACAGATCTTATTTGTCCCGAAATAATGTGGTCACTAAGAAGGCATTGTCATCGCGCACAGACCTAATTTAACTGCATTCGTTTGACACTTCAACAAGTTTTTTTTGGGTTGTTAAAATCTTCAAAGGGTCAAAAGAAATTGTCAGACTCTTACTGACTTAAAATCAACCTTTGCGTTCCAAGTCTGCGGTGCATTTTTAACACATTTCCACGACTCATAAAAAAGGCAGCTTTTTGTTAAATGAACCAATTATGCTTCTTTTAAAATGCACGCAAAACGGAGCTAAAGTTTCTTTAATCCTTGAAAAGTCTAATTATACTCGTTAAAGTAGCTCCAAATTTTCCGGTAAACAAGTAATGGCTGCCGTATTATTTACGCTCTCAATCAATTTAAAGTGTAGGTATCGACACCTTTTCCACCCCACTGCCCCAGAAAGAGGGTGATGTTTTTATCTTCACCTTTGACGGTCGAAAGCCTTCATTTTAATAAATTTTCGTAAAAACAAAACGTAGACGAACTTTCGTCCGAAAGATCGCCGTAATTTTATTTTGACGGATTACTTGTTTCCTGTCGGGAAGCGCCTTAACGATTGTTTTATAGGAAAACTTTGTTAGCAGTAATAGAATGTGCTTAAAAATAAGCACAGAGTCCGAACTCTCCGACTTTATTCGTGTTTCTGGTCCACTTTATTGTTGTCTAAATGGACGTTTCTAGTAAGACATTAACTTTATAAAAGTTTATTCAGCACAATCAGCTGTCGATTTGGTACCAGGCATCAGAACCCAGAAGATGTGAGACGTGAAACGTATATGAGTTTATTTTTAAGTTTGTAAACGAAACAACGATACAGGAGAAACTCCCAGTATGGGGCCCTATTTGAAAAAGAAAGAAAAACTTAAGGTCAAGGCAGGCCATGACGCGAGTTAAAAAAAATACGTATAGAATCGAGAACGTCCTCCTCTTCCACCATGCAATCCTTTCTGTTAATGTGAGGCCACATGAAGAATCAATATTTACAAAGTTAACCATATCCAATTACTCATTCTGGTACCAGGGCACCAGAAATCAGATGTAGTTTTAAATACTGTCCAAAAAGATTGGATATCCTGCATTTAAAGGTCGTGCCGACAGGAGAAATCAAGCACCTTACCTAACCTTTTAAAATTTAAAGTTCATCTGTCTGGTTTGGATACATTATTCAGTCGATCAACAGTTTGTCGGTGCATCACGCGATTTACTGCCCGTCCATAAAACATAAATAGTTGGTCAGGTGATTTATATGTTAGGTCAAGGTGATAGTAGTTTTGAGCTGATGGAAAAATATGATAAGAATCATACGACACTACTGCAAAACTAATTCCTAGGCTGTGGCTAACAGATAAGCAGCCATTTCATTGCTACATGCAATAAATAGCTTCTTGTTACACTGGAATCCTAATCCTGGTGCTTAGAAAAGGCTCCTTTAAGATCATCAGACATGGTATATTTATTGTAATTCAATGTTTCTAGATTTTTCCATACCTTTATGGGCTTTCTAAATAGCAGCCATGGAATGTGTCGGTGAATCGTAATAAGTTTGCGAAGATAATACGCTTGGAAACTGCTTTTGCAAAAAATTGCTTAATAAAATGCAAATCATTTTTTAATAATATTGATTGGGTTCGCATAATTCATTATCATATGATTAATTAAATGTTGCATGTTTTATAAAAATGACTTCACAATGACACCTTCACCATTCATTTTGTACAGACGCCAGCAAATCAACCCACCCGAATCTGTCATTACAAATCAAATATCAACTTCCACTTCGTAATAAGGTTGAAAATCTATTAAAGAAGTTTGTGGTAGGTTGACGTGTTGGCGTCAGTACATGTATTATGGTAAAGGTGTGTCCAAATATCGAGCGGCAATCGAGCGCGGCTGAAGCGCGCGGCTCGTCGCGCTGTGATTGGACGACGGCCGCGCGCGGCAGCCGCGAGCTACCTGCCGCGCGAGCACCCTGCCGCGAACGGTGTTATTGTTGGTTCGCACATGGTTGTATTCACGAACTTATTTTATCAAGTAAAATGGATAACGAAACAGCAATTCGTCTTATTGAAATGTATGGCTCCTATAGTCCATTATGGGATACTAGACGTAAAGAATATCACAATAATAACGTGAGGGAAGATATATGGGATGAAATAGCAAAAAAAATCGGACAACCAAGAGCAGCTTAAAAATTGAAAATGAAAAGTCTTTTGAGCTCTTATAGAAGGGAGAGAAACAGAGAAAAAACAAGTTATGTCACTGGTTGTGGTAAGTTTAAACTTATTACATTATATAACAGAGGTTCCACTATACTAATTCTTAATTATCTCTTAAAGGCGTGAACCGATTTACATGATTCAAACTGATAAAATGGTTTTAGACCTAGATCTTTCATTTGACACCATAATCGTTAAGATATCTGAACAAAAAAAAATCAAATTTTCAAGTTGCTCTCGAATTATCCAACTTGTTTAAACGCGTAATTCAATTCTTTTAAAAACTATCTTATCAATAATTAAATTATTTTAAACTGGGTCTAATTCAATCAAAAAGGAATCAAATTTTATTTGCGAACAACACGAAATATAATAGATAACACGCGCGAGCTCTGCGACAACAGTGGTTGTAGCACCGCACGCGTGTCTCGGACATGCCGCGCAGCACTGCCGCGCAAAAGGTCTTAACTACCCGCGCGGCAAATTTGTATCCCGCGAATGCCGCGCGTAGCTGCCGCGCACCTTGCACGCCGTGTTTGGACACACCTTAACCTATTATATTATGGTAGACACAAAATATTCGTTTAAAACATAAAATAAAATATCTTGCCCTCTCTTTTGTTTTGATACCTAACGCACTTGGAGCCTTCTTCTAAAAAATATTAATAAAGGCGATTTTTCAAGAAAAACGTCCTTAAGCACGAACAGAGCATGTAGGATCAGAGCTATTTACTTTCAGTTTCAAAGTCACAAAGTTATTCATAAAATATAAAATTTTACTACTCTCCTACTAAAACTTTTTGAATTTAATCATGAAATAGAACAAAATTTTAGTTTATTTTAGTTCGTCATAAAATATATTATCTTTGTTTTATGTTGACTTTACTTTGATAGATGATTTTATATTTTTAGAAAAACGTTCTAGTGCTTAGAAGCGTGCCTACTAAGCTAGAGTTCTTGGTTTCGATTACCAAGTCGGCCAATGTGTTATTTAGGTACCTATTTATTTATTACGGATTGTGGATTAGCCTGGTCAAGGGCAACAAAGTCGCCCCTCTTCATCATCACCTATGTTCAAGCCTATAATGTTCCCACTGCTGGGCCACAGGCCTCATCTTTGTGAAAAGGAGTGGGCCATAATCCAACACGTAGGCATTTTTTTTAACGTGGTAAAATCATCAAATGAGTCCTCCCACCCCGGAGGGAGTGTCAGACTTGACTGACTAAAATCCACGGTGTCCTTCAGTAGCCTTTCGTATACCGGAGTCGCGCTATACAAAAGGCGTAGGCCTAGTGCGGGTTGGTAGATATCACATGTCTTCAAATTGGGTCCAGGACTTTCAGGTTTTCTCACGATGTTTTCATTCGCCTTTTTGACAGCAGTGATGATGAAATTCATAAGAGAAATGAATGCCTTGGCTGGGTTCGACACTTCGAACCCACGACTTACAACTAGTAAGTCGGGGCGGACACCACTGGACTAACACTCTCTTGTCATGACGTGGGACTTAAAAATAACTGAAGAATTATGGGTGAACCATTAGGTACGCCTCTGCTACCGTTCGGGGATTACAAGCGTGATAATACTTACATACCTAGTTCAAAGTATTACCATTCATTTGTGATCAACAAATATTTTGTATTGAATGAAAATATGTTTAATTGAAAATCAACTAAAATTTTTATTGTGTGTTTTCTTTAGAAAGAATAACCAAAAACAAAAATCCCAGTCAATAATCTTCCGTAACAAAAAATATTTCTATTTGTCAAAGTGATCGCGAACTTTTTTGATGTGTGTACCAGGATAACCAGGATAGCATATTATAAAAGAAGTTGCAGATAAATCAGTGCATACAGTTTACAAGACAACTGTTTCACAAAAAGTGATTGAAAAATATGTTCTTCTCTTTCGTTCTTATTTCGAAAGACGGAATTGTTATCTTCTCTTTCATTCTTATTTCGAATTTGATTATAACATTATCTTCTGTCTCTTTCTTTCAAAAGTAGGTCGTTGGTAAGCAAAGATAAACATTATAATCACAACTGCACTTTTTAAATGGTGCATAATTGGACGTAGTTAAGCAGAAAGGACTCAATCCACAAAAAGTCACTTTTGAGTTATGGGCGTTTGAAGTTTAAGCTGTAATTCCTCTAAAACAAAATAACATTTGAAAAAAAAAATTGCACCATAATTAAAAGGATAGTTTATATTTTATTTTTCAATAAATATAATAATATATTTTGCAATAGATTTCGAGATATTAACTGAAATGTGGGTTGAGTCCTTACAATTAAACTTAAGTTTGTTTAGAGAGGTTTTGTTTTTTACTTTCTCAGAATGGACTCAAAACTACCCTTCGTCTAGAAAATCTGCTTATAAATAAATAATAACAACGATAACGATTGAAAAGTCATATTATTATTGTAAATAAACATAAAGCTAGCAAAATCACATGAAAACACTTTGATTGAAATACAAAAAAAGAAGAAACAACGCAAAAATGATCGCCCATATTTTTTCTCTCTCATCCTCAAAGTCGAAGTAAAGAGATGGCCTGTATCCATCAACATCCTCGTTGATATGGTTGTCTCCCTAAGGTTACTGTAAACTGAATGACAGCCTTTAGGTATTAAATTAAACATGGATCTGAGATCTTCGAGCTTAGCTTGAAAAATAGGACGTTATCACTTAGATAACTTTCACATTAAGGGCTGATTTTTCAATAGTCAGACAACTTTTATCTGAGGAATAAAAATAGGTATTTGACATATTTTCTATAGATAATCTGTCCATCTTTTTTATTCCTCAGATCAAAGTTATCAGACTATTGAAAATTCAGCAATTATAAATTAGAACTCACAGCTTTTAGTATAGAAATGTCACAAATACGTTAGAAATATTCATTTGTAAACACGGAGCTCTTCCACTCAAATGACAAGCGAACAGCGCCACCTGAAGAAGGGATAAGTAGATCCCTATATCTAGTAAGCTATCTAGGATCTATAGCTAGTAAGCTATACGCGGTCAGAGAAGCGAAAGCTCAATAAGAGGATAAGCAAGTTGGTGCGACCTCAGAGCCTCTAATGCAAGCCTAATTCAAAAGACAATAGAGGAAAATCTGGGTGCTAAACCGTTCGTTCAACAGCCAAAACGCATTTGACGTAGCTTAGATCACCTAATGATTAAACCATAACCTCAAAGCCGGAGATCTTAACCAGATAGAAGACTTTTATGGCCGATTTCACGACAGTCGTGGTCCACTTATCAGCCCTCCAGAGGATAGCCGAATCACGCTGAACCGCCACTACACCTATGAACTGCCGGAAATTATCCTGGATGAGGTTGAGGAGGCCCTCAGGCAGCTTAAAAATAGAAAATCCCCGGGTGAAGATGGAGCCATTTCGGAGCTCCTGAAAGCAGGTGGAAAGTCCGCACTTCGGGAGCTCCAAAAGTTATTCAACTCTGTATTAGACACCGGGAGAACTCCCAAAGACGTGGCAACAAAACCTTATTAAAAACTATCCTCCTTAATCAAAACTTAGTTTTTTGTAAGTTTTTTGTTGTACTAACCCGTGGATCCAGTTGTCCCTAAATAAAATAATTTGAATTTGAATTTGAATTAATCACTCTTAAGCCATTATATTTTTGAGGGTCATCAGTACACATCGTTTTGAAATAAGACTTGATGAGTTTCAGCCTCCAGAGCAGGCTGGGTTTCGTGGAGCATTTAGCACCATAGATCATGGCCTATCGCGGTACAACGAAGTGCTGAAAATGTCTGTATGACGCGGCGACTATGAGTGTTCAAGTACAGAACCAGTAGTCCAGTCCACCAGTCTAAACATATCACGCTGCGCAGGGGTGTGAGACGGGGGATGTTATATCCCCGAAACCGTTCACCAATGCCTTGGAGGACGTGTTTAAGACGCTGAACTGAAAAGGAAAGACCATGCTTCTGAACGTATTGGTCTCAGGATGAACATGGAAAAACAAAAATCATGTATAACGACACCACTACCCCGGGACTAGTCGTAGTAAATGGTATAATAACTGTTAAAGTCGTTCAAGAATACGTCTACCTTGGACAGACAGTTCGGTTGAGTAAAAACAACTTCGAGATCTCAAAACCAACAAAAGGATTCGGTTGCAGGTTGCAGTTGCAGTGAAAACACGCGTTTCACTACTCAGTGTGCGAAAAAATGGCAGAGTTGCCAGTTTTTTAAAGTAATTACCAACTTTCAACAAAAAATTAAAACTATAATCTTTTTGGAAATTAATAGTCATAGTTTTATTACATGTATGTCTTTTATGAACAACGCTAACATAATAACTTTGATTAATGAAATATTTATACTACTTAAACGTAAATAACACAAATATTTTAAGTCATTTCAGTTCAATTAAAAGTAGATGTATCAGTCAACACATCTTCTCCTTACAATCGACTCAGACTGCCTGAGTCGATTCAGTTATTTGATAATTACATGTTTTGTTCATATAAAGCTGTTCTTCTGCAATATCTCAAGTGTTTGGAGTCGTTTCTGATAAAGAAAAATAAATATTTTGTTTCAGTAAACCTATAACTCAGAAAAGACCCAACCTGTTTGAGTCGTTTCAGTTATTTGATCAAATGATATTTGCAATCAAAATTTATTTCTTAGAAAGGATTCAAACCGTTTGAGTCTGTTCTGGTTAATCGGCCATGGGGACATACTCATAGAAATTCATTACTGAGAAACAATTCAAGCGGACTGAGTTCATTCAACAAATATATGTTGTGTGCTCTTCATACTGTGGGTTGAGTCGGGGTAGCGAGAAAAACTGGTTTCCGTGTATATTTTAAAAATAGGGTCTTCACTACATGATAGATTCGATCCTCAGGAGTACGATGGCATACATAACTCAATTTTGGCCAAAGTGTGGATTGAGTCCTTTCTGCTTAACTACGTCCAATTTTCGCCGGTCGGTTTACCGAAACTTTTTCTTTCTTCTTACAAATCAAGTAAGAATATAAATAATTATGTTCTTCTCTTTCTAATTCAAATAATATTTTTTTTCCAGTAAAAATATTTTTCCAAATTATTTTCAGCTCATTTTTTCAAATTTTATAATTATTTACTTCTCTTTTTCTAACTCCAAATAAATATTGTTTGTAAATTAGCCTTTATGGACAAGAAATAAATAGTAGGATTTAAATTCACAAACCTTTTGCACTGGGCCCAGTAATTGCATTCAATTACTAGGAGCACATATCATGCAAGAGTTTGCAACTCTACTCTTGCAGCTGCACTCACTAGGTGCTCTGGCACCGTGCAATACAGTTAACTTCACCAGTAGCTGTCAACAAAAATGTCCTGAATACGATAAATTAGAAGAAAAGACTACATAGTAAATTCTCAAACATTGATTTCATCAAATCTCAATTCCAAGTCAGCACTCACATAATATTACCAGGGGCGCATATTACGCAAGAGGTTGTAACTCTACCACTGTGTAACAGATTATCGGGCCTTTATAGCTGCAACGTTGGGTGAATGGTCGTAATTAGAGGCTTGTAGACGCAGTCTGGCGCTCTGGTAACACGATTAGGTTGAAGCCGTATATGGCGACAATTATCGGCAGGTGTGAGTTCCTTAGACATGAGTTTGTACTATCGATCAGGGGTTCATGTTTGTTTCTTGTAAGACGGATTGTGTGGGCGGCTTATTCTGTAAAAGTTTTATTGTTGAAATATTTTTGTGTTTATTTTTATAGGTACCTGGTTTATTTTGAATGTTTGCCCTGGGGTACAGAAGCTTAGAACATTTTTATAGACATGTACTTAGAAAATTGTAGTATGAAAAAATTGGTTTTGTTTTTACCGACTACTGAAATAATGGTAACACCAAATATCGTTTAAAATAAACTGTTTTTTTTTATTGATGTCTATCTCAGTTAGTCAGTAGTCTGCTAGAGTACGATAAAAATAAATTTTCTTCCAAAAAATGTAAAATATTATCTTTTTTATCACAAAGCTTTATATTATGCTTTAAAGCAAGGTAACCTCACTACATCACGTCTCATCTTTATAACTTTGCAGATACAGAACCAATTTTTGTAAAATGAATTTCTCTAAACAAAACTAATCGTAAAATCTTATGCAGCAATTCTTTTTTATATTATTGCCTAAGTGACCATGATAAGAATGAAAACGTCAACGACCTCCGTCTATAAATTTTCAATTAAAAATTACGTTGAGTAAAAAATAACCTTCCTCTTGAAGCACTCTATCTTTTTATGAAAACCGCATTAAAATCCGTTAAGCGTACAAAGGCGGGAAGCGAGTTTGTTTTATAGAATGTAAAGGAAGATTTGTAAACCGCAAGGTTGCCTTGCCTTGCGTAAAGGAGTATTGAAGGATCACCGTGGATTTTAGTCAGTACAAGTCTGACAGTCCCTCCTGCCTTGCACTGGGTAGGAGGACTCTTTTGATGAGTGTACCAGTCTTAAAAAAGGGACTATCAAACAGATCGCAGCGCAATGTGTCTGATATGTGAACTAACTCGGGGGTCTCATCGCTCCTGCACACGATGCCGCCACCGCGCCGTCGCGCGTCGCCCCGCCGACGTCGCACAACAACACTGTACATACGAGTCGCGCGAAGACCGCCACCGTGCCGCCGCCGCGCCGCCACCGCGCGCGTTCCCAGTTATTTCATTATCCAGATTCATTCCATAAAACTTCTCTGTCCTCCACTAAACTTATAAACGTTTCGTTATCAAAACTTTCCATGATAATTTCTTAAAAAGTTATGCACGTGCATGTTCATACGCGGCCGGCAATGGAATGAATCTGGCTATTGAAATAACTGGGAACGCACGCGGTGGCGGCGCGGCGGCGGCGCGGCGGCGGCGCGGCGGCGGTCTTCGCGCGACTCGTATGTACAGTGTAGTTGTGCGGCGTAGGATTAATGCACCACTATTTTTTAACTACCTTATTCATTTTTATTTAATTTTCAATAAAAAAATGTTAATCAAAGTAACCTGTAGGCGATAATCGGCAGATGATTTGTCCCGAAATAATGTGGTCAGTAGTCACTAGGAAGTTCTGTCATCGTCCAAGGAATATCAGCCATGACACTTCGAAGCCCCTTGTTAATAAAAACAGATCAGTTCATTTAAGGGCGTCGTAAATTCGTTCCGGAACCACTTCGAGGCCAGTTTACAATAAAACGAATCATCTCATTCGACAAGTGTTGTTATGATGTCGCACAGAGTAAAATAATTCAGTTAGCCAATATAAGTAATCGTCATAAAACATACACAAATAGCCAGGCCCAATGATATTATAAGTAACACCTTTTTTACTCATAATATCATTGGCCAGATCCTGAACAACTTCTTGTAAATTATAAAAATTTGAGGTATTTCACATATACATATATATTTCACCCGGCCACCTACGAAAAATTTTGACAGGAATCTTATGTGGAAGAGATAAGATGCTAGTAGCTCAGGTGCCATTGTCAGCAGGTGCCCTTCGTGGAATACCCCCAAATTTTTATTCAGTGCAGGAATCGTACAAAAACACGCGGCGTAGCAACCAATTACTCAGACACCACGTAGCTAACTAAAACAAATATTTCAACTGTAACAAATTGTTTCCAGTTTTCTATTTTCTTAGCAATAGGGTTCTGTAAAACAGTACCAGTTACAGACTATGCGTCCGTCCGTCTGTCTTCCTGTCCTTCTATTTGTGTCTGTCCGTCTGTCACCAGGCTGGTATCTCATGAGCCGTGATAATTAATTAATAATTAGACAGTTGACATTATCACTGCTGATTAAGGCGGTACTGTAGAAGTATTTTTTGTTATAGCGGCAAGGTTATAACAAAAAATTAATATTAAAAGGGTTCCCCGTTTTACCCACTGCGTACGGAATCCTGAAAACTGATTCATATTCTCTATTGTGTATGTAGTTATCTTGAAAACAAAAATTTTCTTCAAATATTATTCCGTACCTTACATATCTAATATTACTAAATATTGTTCTTCTGTAATCTTTACTCTGTGGTCGACGAAAACAAGCGTTGAATTGTATAGGGTTGTAAAACAAATGTAAACAAGGCTCGTATCGCGAATCACGACTAGTCATTATACAATTATGTTACCTCTAACATAAACCTTATGTTCATGAAAATAAAGTTCACTGTACTGCAAAATTAGAGGAGCTCTAGGCAAAATAAGAAAATCGCAAAAAAATTCAAACTTAAGCCACGCTTGCCTTTTTGGCCAGGTCAAAGAGAGGGTGTCAGACTGATTCAGACTAAAATCCACGGTGTTCCTTCAATAGCCATTTACGTTCCAGGGTCACAGATACCTGAAAAGATTCCCGTGACCGCTGCAAAGTATAAGAGTGACATGGACAAAAAAAAACCTGTGGTACTACTAGATCGCTTGGTTGCAACACGGGCTATTTTTTTACCCGTAAAAAAAACTTGGTATTCGCCTTTTTTCGTCATTTATTTCGTCAGTCTTTGTTTATTCTGTGCCCAAGTAGCACACATAACTGTATAGCAACTCCTTGCTTTTGAATTCCTTTTTCGTGTTTTAGAAAAAGTTCTTTTCTCAATGTGAAATCATTTGTCAGAAACGACACTTAACAGTACACAGAAAAACAGAAAAAAAAACCAAGATTAGGACATACAATAACACGGCTACAATTATTACAAGGACTTGTTATTGTTAGTAGTAACAATACAATAATTGATTTGAAAACAAGCAATTTTAGTTTCATTTTCCAATCCTTACGAAGAGTAAAATGTAGTGACCAGGTCTCTAATGTCGTTTTTAACAAGATAAGACCAATAATGATAACTAGTTTTAAAAAGAAAGTCTTGTAGTACCTAATAAGAACTCTGGTAAAGAGACGAAAATAATGTTTCCAATTTTTATATCTGTCTAAATTACTGCGCGACATTTTTCCCAAAGGTCATTTGTACGTTTAATTAAGCCCTTTATGGCCGAAGAGTGGGAGATTCAATCTTCTGTACAAGGGAACAGTGTTTTTAGGATTAAGAATGTGATCAACTTTAACCTCATATAGATTAGAAAGTGTACCATTTATTGGAACTACAAGTTTGTGGATTGTGGAAAAAAATGAATGCAGACACCAAACTACAAAATATTCGTTTTGCAAAGTTGAAATTGTAATTATGTTCAGAATAATATGAGTTTTCATTCGTCGTTACTGTTACTGTCAGCCTGTGTCATCCCACTGGTGGTCACTGCTCTCCCTATGACTTCCAACGATTTCGATCTAAGCCACTGGTCCCTATTTTTTCTAGCCCATCATTATTATTCATCGTTACTTTGAAAAAAAAAATCATTGTATTTTGTTAATTGATGAACAGAATACTAATAAAACCAGAATGTATTAGTCTGATGATTCAGCTCCAAAGACATTGGCATTCCAAGTAAATTCTCAGCTGCTACAACGACTTTAAGGTACTAGGAACTAAGTCGTGGTTAGGAGGTTCGGCCGACGCGACGGATTGGCTGACACAACCGCAATACGACTGTCGGATTGAATCACGCGCTTGGATGCACTGCTTCGTATCTACTTAGCTTGCTCTTCGTGTTGCAATATTTTGGTAAATTGAGCGATATTTTTGCTAAACAATTGGTATTTTTAAATCTTAAATTCTTTCTAGATGATGAAGAAGCTTGATAGGCTCGGATTTCATGTTGGCCGCATTATCGGTTCATATCAGGCAAATGGTGGTCAAACGCAAGCCTATTTCTTAAATTAGTAAATAAAACAGAAAAATCTTTTGGTCTCTATTATTCGGAAATCGAATTTCCTCTTTACCTCGTCAGTGTCATTCACACGGACTCACACCTATCATTTCAAAATGTACTAGGGCACAGATTACTACTAGGGTAGCATAGGGGTCTAAGAAGAAAGTGTATGCATGAACTTTTCTAGCAGAATTTACGTATCAAAATCCGTTTTTATAGTGTTACATTTTACGATATTACAAAATTTGTTTCACGACAGTATTTATTAGTTTTTCTCCACATAAATGTTCTTAACTTAATTTTATTATCGTCAGACCAAGCCAAATCCGTCCATTCAACAATAATATCTACGTTCGGAACTTGGTAATTCATTGCGCGCCGCCTCGCAACAGAAAAGTAATCTGGATAAAATCCTTGCGATCATAAGTACGTACCAGGAGAACAGGAATGGGTAGGTCTTCTTATCTGTAACCGAACATTGCTTCGACGCAGTTTTGTTTTCCCCAACTTTGTTCTGCGAGCTGCGAACTTACAGTACATGTAGGGTTTCGGAGATATAAAATTTCTCGGGTCTTATGGAAATTGTTGGTCTTGAGTTATTTGTTTATTTGTATTAAACTTATTCAAATCGAAGGTTTTCTTTTCAGAAAAACAGTCATCGAGGTAATTATTTATATTTTACAAATCCCTGATTGGGCGAAGTTTATTAAATATAAAATAACAGGTGTTTTTTTTTCTAATTTCTAATCTAAAAGTAACTGTTACACTTTATAAAACTGTCAATTTGTTTAACAGCAAGATTAATTAATTATTCTTCAAGTTTCATTAGGAATCAATAAATCTTTACGCTTGAGTTACAACTGGTAATTTATTGTTATTTAAAATTCCCTATCCGAATCTGATCAAGGGCAATAAATTCAGTCGTCCCATAGAAATATTCCAAATAGTTTTCGACTGAATATTTTAATTAAGCTTTAAACTATTCTCGCTATGTTAAGAATTCGACTATTATTATTAATTGTGACCCATCAATTTTATTTTATACGATGAGTTGTTGCTGAATCTCATATCCTTCTTTGTTACATGAATACCTGGTACCTAGTCATATTTTGTAAAGGCTGTGTTGAGGTAAGTTTCAAAGGTAGATCATTATTATAACAATTGGGTATTATGAGTCACCCTTAGGTAATTAAGATTTCATCCCGAGATTTTATTGTTACGAAAGGGTATTATTTCATAAAATGAGGTACAATACACTTTCATAAGTAGAAGAATTTTATAGCATTTTATAGGGAATGTCTGACTCGTACTGACTAAAATCCGCGGTGTCCTTCAATACCCCTTTATGTTCCGGGTTCACGGTAATTGAAAAGTCCCGCGACCCCGGCCAGCTTCGGCCCTCTAGAGGGGCCCCGTCATCCTCCTGACACCCTTTGAGGCGCGCGTCGAACTCAACGCGCTGTCGACCCGGGCATGGTCGATGGTCAGACTGCGAGTCGCCCATTACTCGCCGCCCGCATGCCCGCGCCTTAGGTGGCTGGTGATCGTGAGACGTACTTTGCCAGTTTTTTCTCTTTAAATAATGAAATAAAAATTGAACTGCAAAAGAAATTCTTATAGGTACATTCATATTATGATTCAGATTTATATTTCATGAAATTAACACCATTAGTTTCTCTCCGTTCTACTACTACGTAGTTTATGATACCAGGGTATCATAAACCACGTAGATGTGAGCCCAGCCAATAACGCACGTCGGCGATCGCGAGATACGATAAAACACGATACAATTTGTGTCTGCCTCGGGAATCCGATATGTTTCTGAAGTGAACCGTTTCATTTTGGATTTGAAAACTTGACACTTGAATCTATTAGATAAAATCTAGAGAAAAATACTCTCACTTGACATTTGTGAAGAGTTAGAGAAGAGTGAAATTGGGTTCTCTAAAGATACTTATTATTTTGATTAGCAAACTTTAAAATCCACATTTCTCGTTAATAAGTCTCAGTTTCAAACTTAATTTTACCTGGATATAGTACATTTTTTTATTCTTATTCAAAAGATACCTAAAAAAAACAACAGTGTCCTCCAAAAATTTATTTGATATTGCTTTATATGCATATTCTTGTATATTTTATGTTGTTACCTACTACCTGTTTCTCGTAATTTCACCGCCACTGCTCGACTCCTATTTGTAATAGCGTGATGTTAAACATATAGCCGTGGGCCTTCCTCGATGAAAACACTAACCAAAGCAAAAATATTTTTTAAAATTTAAAACAGTAGTTCCAGAATTTAGCGCGTTCAACCAAACAAACAGGTTTATAATATTAGTCTAAACAAAGTCTCGCCGGTAGGCCACTGTATTTAATTTTTTTAAATGTTTTTCTTTTGTATTTTACTCAAAATATTTAAAAATGAATAAAGGATAAAACTGTGTCGTATCTTTAAAAAAATATATTCCATCATTGAGAATGGAAATATTCAACCGTGTAAATGTCTATGCATCTCGATTTCCACGTACGTTGAGAACGGTTGGAACGTCTCCCGACATACGATTATGGATATCAAAGGATTTAGATCGTGATCGCGTGAACTGATACTGTTATCCCATATCGGAAACATTTTATTCATCTCTGCGGTGCTTATGCGACCTTGGTAATCGCTGACAAGTCTGAATTCCGGAATCCGTTTCTATGATGGCTGTAAGATTAAATCTTATTTGATTTAAAGCAGCATTTAATATTAAGTTTATTTATTCACCAAAGCATTTGGTGTAGTAGATGGTTTCTCGATCCCAATCAACTTTTCCATAGACAACGTAATTTTTGATTTGAAAAAATGCAAAGAAAACGATCTTTCAACAAAAATGTTGGATTAATGTTACAATATAAAAAAGTACGAGGATTTCTGTATGAGTATTAAAATTATGTTTATTTTATGAATAGGTTTCAGCAAACAAACAATATTTTACGTAAAAAAAAATCACAACTATTACTGCAATTACTCAGGACGATTTTGCGATTTCCGGCTTCTATTGAATACAAGTCCAGGTTTCCTCATGTGAATAAACTGGATCTGTATTCAACCTCTGTGGTACAATGTTCATCGGACGCGCCAGCATCGGCCATTGTGTACAAACGCTAGAGCCAACTAGAAAAGGGTAGATTATTGGCACAGCACAGCAAACAAGCGATTCTGTTTGCATTCACCTTCTGTAATCTCTTTGCTAACTGAATAGGTATTACTTTTAAATTTTAAAAAGAGATTCTTTACTATTTTCTGACATATTTTTAAAGCTCAACCTGGTCATTGTTTGCCTGGTTGGTGTAATGTTCAAATTTCCTTAGCTCAGGTTGGACAGGAAAGATGATACCTGATAAGTTTATGTACATATCAGGAATGTCTCAGTAAACATGGTGTCTGCCCAATTGCCCATGGTTGGCTTACCCTTCGGAAAGTGATGGTATGGAAACAAAATTATTAATTTTGACTTTTTTCCGCCAAAGCGAGTTCCTCGCCATAATGATCCTTACGCACATAACAGACTGAACAATGATTGCAAAATACTAAGGTATCATGACGATAAAGACATACAATATTACGATAATATCTTTGTAACCAAATAAATAGTACCGTTGCGGAAAACAGTGTCGCGTCTAACACATAAATGTGTTCACATTTTTGTAGTTCTTTAGAACGCTTTGCATAACCGTGATGCAATTCAAATGCAGCACGCTGTTGAGATTTATGTCGTCCTAGTAACACATGAACTATTTTGGGTTTATGTTTTGTCAGTTTAATAATGATTATAAGCTTTGTTTTGTCAGTCTGATCACTGATGATATTATATTTTTAATTTTTACGTGGTAATATCATCAAATTTTATGTTGCCTCCCACACTGGGTGTATCAGAAAAGACTGTCAGACTCGTACTGTCTAAAATCCGCGGTGTCCCTTCAATAGTCCTTTACAGTCCAGGGTTTCATAACGTAGACATTAAATTCTACCAGTTCTTGTTGATAACTAAACTACGATTATTAATTTGTAGTCAGTAAAATGACAGTAAAATGACATTTTCATCCCCCCACCTCGGAAAGGGTACTTTTGCTCTTCGATATCTGACCGTAAAAGCCGTTTTTATCCTCAAGTGAGTAAAAGCCGTTTTTATCCTCTAGTGAATAAAGTAAATTTGAATTTAGAACATCGTATGAACAAAAGAGTAGCAGCAGTAATGGCGGCCGGTGACCGCAACAGCTGATCGCTTGCTGTGGTGCCCACTTGACGTTCGAAGTTTGTCGAGGAAACAAATTATATTTTTAAAATTTGATGTGGTAACATCAAATTTCTTTTGCTTCACTAAAGATTTTTAACTTTATTCCCTCGTTTATTTCGGGTATTAACACTCGCACCTCCTCGCTGCGCTACGGACGGAGGTTCACCCCCAGAATCCTTAGTATCGCTTCGGAATTCAATACGCCTCCCTTGGAGCGTAATCTACAATTATTTTGTTAAAATCTCAGACCCGGAACATTTTTGGCTCAGTACTTTGTTTTACCTTTTTTTATTTGCTTTGTGCGGTTTTCCTTTCACGTCTTATTGTTATGTTATGACAAACCAAGATAAAAATAAGTAACTTAACAATACACACACAACTACCTGAGTATTATTTGTTTTAATTTAAAAATTATTCTGTTCTATAATAATGTCTAAGTTAATACCTGAACTGAAATAAAAGCCTATCTTTTGTTTGTACAATGTACATATGTTTTTATTTGTTTTTGCATTTAGTCATTTCCTCGCTGAGGTGGGATGAAAAGTTACGTGTTGCACTCGAGTGCAAAGATTTTTCACCTTGTGCTCCTTTGATTCCCTCGCTATCGCTCATGATTCTAATTTTGAATCACTCGTTGCACTCGTGATTCAATTTTAGAATCATTCGCTTGCTCGGTCATCAAAATTGAGCACGCGGTTAAAAATCAACTTTGCACTCTTGTATAACAAATAACTATTTCATCCCCCCACCTCGGAAAGGGTACTTTTGCTCTTCGATATCTGAGCGTAAAAGCCGTTTTTACCCTCAAGTGAGTAAAAGTCGTTTTTATCCTCTAGTGAATAAAGTAAATTTGAATTTAGAACATCGTATGAACAAAAGAGTAGCAGCAGTAATGGCGGCCGGTGACCGCAACAGCTGATCGCTTGCTGTGGTGCCCACTTGACGTTCGAAGGTTGTCGAGGAAACAAATTCTATTTTTAAAATTTGATGTGGTACACAGATGGGAAAGCAGAGTACGCTCCTCGGGTGTAAGGCTGCGTTGCCTTGGGCTAACTTGAATCCCTCGCTTCACTAAGGATTTTTAACTTTATTCCCTCGTTTCTTTCGGGTGTTAACACTTGAACCTTCTCGCTGCGCTACGGATGGAGGTTCACCCCAAGAATCCTTAGTATCGCTTCGGAATTCAATACGCCTCCCTTGGAGCGTAATCTACAATTATTTTGTTAAAATCTCAGACCCGAAACATTCTTGGCTCAGTACTTTGTTTTACCTTTTTTATTTGCTTTGTGCGGTTTTCCTTTCACGTCTTATTGTTACGTTATGACAAACCAAGATAAAAATAAGTAACTTAATAATACTTAGGTAGTAGTTTTTAACTACTACCTAAGTACCTATTATTTGTTTTAATTTAAAAATTATTCTGTTCTATAATAATGTCTTAGTTAATACCTGAACTGAAATAAAAGCCTATATTGTGTTTGTACAATGTACATCTGTTTTTATTTGTTTTTGCATTTAGTCATTTCCTCGCTGAGGTGGAATGAAAAGTTACGTGTTGCACTCGAGTGCAAAGATTTTTCACCTTGTGCTCTTTTGATTCCCTCGCTATCGCTCATGATTCTAATTTTGAATCACTCGTTGCACTCGTGATTCAATTTTAGAATCATTCGCTTGCTCGGTCATCAAACATGAGCACGCGGTTAAAAATCAACTTTGCACTCTTGTATAACACATAAATATTGTTCACTAGTGACAGTTGCACTTGTCATTTTACTGACTACAATTAAAAATCGTACTTTAGTAGACAATTTGCTATTTGTCTCAAAAGAGTCGAATTAGAGATTTAGACACTTCTTGTCACTTATTTTGACACAGATAACACAAGGTTTTTCCATTGAGCTATATTTACGGCTTAGGATGGAAACTCGCCTCTGGTCAGCGGTCTTCTGGTCCACTGTGTCCCATCCAGGATGAGTGCGCGCGCCTATGAACACGCCACAGAGCTGTCAAACAACTGAATGAACTTGTGCGCGCGCACGCATCCTGGATGGGACACAGTGGTGATACGTGGACACAGTCTTTATACGTAGAAATGGGTTTTTTCCGATTGCTCATATATCATACCTTATGAGATTTGTTAGCAATAAAGTACCAGGCAAACATAAACTCGAAGGCGATGCGCACTTCACATTATTGCAAAAGTTTAAAAGCAAACTAACAGTGTCCACGCAATGCGTAAAATAATATAAACAAGGCTTTGAAAACAAAGTTGAAATAACCATGTGTAGCTTATACGTTATTTTATTATACCCTAATATGCAATTAATTATAGTACATTATGATACAAGTGCGGTAAGTTGATCATTACAGCCGAGGCGATATTGCTCGCACGAGCCCGCAGGGCGAGTGCTATAAGAAAGCAGAGGCTGTAATTATCAAACCGCACGTATGTCATACGACGTTTTATAACACATTTGTGAGGAAATAAATAAAACTCGGACTTTATTAAACGAATAAATTCATTATTACTTCACATCTATATTAATAATTTCGTGCAGGTCTACGGTAGACTCGACCGAAAGCTAACCTGAATAATAAAACCTTAAAAAATAGAGATTTCGAGTCGACAACATATATCCGCAAAATTCGGGTTGAGGAGTATTTTGTAAAATTGTAATGGTTTTCTTACAAGACAGATCGCAGCCGCCATTTTTGATATCGGACAAGTTGAGAAGCTCGCGCATCAACGTCTTTTGTTTATGGCAAAGGCACAAAAACAGCCAGTATTACTAATAAAGTAAATTAATACTTTTGTATTTTTGTTACGGATAAATGGTTGTGATTAACTGTCAAAATTAATTAAATTAAAGAATTCAATGTTTTTTTATTATATTTTATCTCTCAAAGTTAATTTTATTCATAAAATGTTGACCACTTTTCTGACATAAAAACTCTTTGCTAAGATTTAAAAAAGTACGGTCAAACGGGGTGAATAGGGACCCAGGGGTGAGTAGGGACAAAACTTTGAAAACAATTTTAACGAAAAATTATGATGGTATGTTGCCAGCAAGGTTTCAAATTAATGTAGTATTAATCAATAAATAAAATTGAGTAGTTGTTGGTAACCTATCACATAAAATCAACATCAACAATCCCTGTTAAAGTTTTGTCCTGATTCACCCCTGGGTCCCTATTCACCCCGTTTTACGGTACCGTTCGTTTTAGACGGAACATCTTGATGCGTTTTACATTACCGCACTAGTGCGTAGTAATAGTAGATTACGCACCTAGGGAGTAAAGCATTGCCTTACGTCACGGGCGTATTGAATCCCGAAACGACACTAAGGATTCTGGGGTGAACCTCCGTAGCGCAGCGAGGAGGTTCAAGTGTTAATTCCCGAGTGAAACGAGGGAATTAAGTTAAGAATCCTTAATGTAGCGAGGGATTCAAGTCAGCCCAAGACAAGGCAGCTTTACTCCCGAGAAGCGTACTCTGCTTTTCACACCTACTGCGAGGAAATAAATTCGATTTTTGAAATTTGATGTGGTACGACAACCTTCGAACGTGAAGTTGGCACCACTGTTAGCGATCAGCTGTTGCTGCCAGCGGCCGCCATTACTGATACGACTCCTTGGTGAAAGTTTTCATACGGTTTTCTTTGAGGTTCCAAATTCGAATCACATTATTCCCATGGGAATAATGAAATTCAGTACATATATTATTCCCGGCTCGAGCGATGGGGAATAATGTCATGCTTTACAGTAGGTTTGCCTGACGTATAATATGACATTTACGAGCAAGTAGTGTGAAAAGTACATTACAGTACTGATAGTGGTGCAGTAAGAGACCTTTTACGAGCAAATGTGTTATAAAGATTTATTCCATCGGACTTTTTATTGGCAATTAATAAGACATCTATCTTTTTTAAGACCATCAATTTTAGCCGTTTCGTTTTATTGTATCGAAAAAGGCAATACTTTCAATGTTCATGAGACAGTTTTATGCACTGAATTACCTTTTTGGGATAGTTCGATTTTCTTAAAGAACAAAATTATACCAGATAAATATTTAAAAAGAAGATTGGAATAATTGTAGAAACCACAACAGATATGTACAAAGTACCTAGGGTTATATTATGAAGACAAAAAGTTATAAGGAAAACGAGTAGCTTTGTCAATATCAACATTTTTAACCGTTATTTTGTATTTCCAAAACACTGTTTCTATAGCGAATGTTGTAAAGATTATATAAAAGAAAACATATATAGTGTGTTCGATGTCGGTTTATTCAATTCTGTCAATAAAATTACCCTTCTCCCTCCCTTCTAAACGGTAGCCATTTTTGATTTATCAACGACGTACCACTATTACTCGTACCAAGAGTTCACAGTAAGTTTTTCCGTAAGCAACTAAAACTTAAGCTATCTTTAACTCCATCACAAAATCAACATTAAAAAATCAAGACCAAAAGGCACGAAATACAAATAATAATATATCATGTGAAGGTAAAACAATCCAATTATTTGTATATTACTCCACTTGGAAACGCGGTACAACTTTGAGCTACCTATCTTACTTCTGATTCCTAAGATGGCCGCCTTAGAAGAGCACTAAGTACAACTTTGAACGTGAAAGAAGGGTGGAAGTTATAAGTTTCATCCCCTTCTCATTTCATTTCTCATTTTGGTATGGGAAGTTTACCAACATATTGTTTTGGGAAAATGGGACTAGATTTCGTATGCTTTTGTCTTACTTGAGAAATACAACTTGAGCTGTTGATAAAATCTAAAGTTTGTGACTTTGAAATGCTCGCAATACGAGTATAACGTGTTTGTAAAATGTATATAACGCGTGAATTAATAAGCGAGCGGTTATAGTTCTTTGAGAATAAATATTCTTTTAGAATAAATAAAGAATCTTTAAACCCGTTTCACCCGCTAAAACTCGAAAAACATCACGTGGGAACATAAAATCTTCGATAAATGGATCTTCCAACTTAAATTTTTTTTTTCAATTCGAACCAGCAGATTCTGAGATTAACATGTCCAACCAAACAAACCCTTCAGGTTTAAGATATATATTCGTAAGTCTTAGTTTCCAAATCCCATTCTCCAATTTGTAAGTATTTCGACTTGTTGAGTAACTGCACCATTTATTTGAATGCCTCATTTCAACTGGCCCGCAGTGTACCATTCTTGACAGACTGACGTCTGTATGTGGGTCAAGTGAAATTAAAGCTCATGGGGGCTGAGAATTTCAAGACGAAATAGAAAAATCAAACAACGGCCTTTTTTTTCGTGAAATTGTTTTCTAAGATTATTTGTCGTGGTCGCGGGACTTATTTCCATTACCGTGACCCCGGAACGTAACGGGCTATTTGAAGAACACCTTGGATTTTAGTCAGTACTAATATCCACGCAAATAAAGCAAATGCTAGGCGACCACTTGTATAATATAATGAAGTGTGCCTTTAAAAAATTTCAAATTAGATAAATTGTATCCTAAATAAACACAACAGCAAAAGTTGAAACCACAATAATCCTTATGATATTTAATGTAGCATCATAATATCATATCGCACTATCGTACGTGCGGAGACTACGATACTCGCCCTCTCGCCCATTGAGAAAGTAAACTTACGCGTTTTCAAAAGAAAGGACCAAGATTTTTTCCGCGGTGAGAACGTGTTTGATACATGCCACGACGCGGTGCCAGTGGCGAATCCGAGGTATTCCACGAAGAACACCCTCACAATGGCACCTGAGCTACTTGCACCTAATCTATTCGACATAAGATTCCTGTCATATTTTTCGCAATTGCCTGGTGCCCCTCGTGGAATATCTCGCGAATTCGCGTTACTAATGTCTTATTCGTAATGTTTATTGAAAAGGCCGAGTAATTGAGTGAGAGTGTTGCGGGTTTTAATCTCGAATAGTACAAAGAGTAATTATTGTTCCGGGGTTAGCAGTTAGAAAATGTCTGTAAATGCAGCCACGCTAGATTGTTAGTCAACGTAAAAACATTAATAATGAAATATTTAAAATTCCGAACTCCAGGATGCCGATGATGATGGTTTAGATAAGTAATCATAACACTTATTAAAGAGTTAAGCTATGTACCAGGCGACCATAATCACACGCATACTATACAGTTAACAAATTATGCCCTTCGCACTTCATCTCACGATCGCAGTAAACCACATTAGCACTTCGTCCCATTCACACTTCCTATTGTTATTTGGTTCCATTCTACTCAAATAGGGTTATGTAGTACAGGATCATAAGTGTAAGCGTATAAGGATTTCGACAAATCATCATAGCACTAATTAAAATGATAGACAATGTACTAGGCGACCATAATCGCACACATACTATGCGTATAACAAATTAAACAGCCGTTGTTCTGCCTACAAATTACAATCATGCCATTACTTCAACCAAACACTTAATTTAGTTGATCATGAGAGCTTATTATTGCGTGTAATGACAATGTATTGACCGTTAATAAGTTCTGTAATGAATGGTTTATTAAGGCTGAGTTGAGTTTCACTCGGTATGTTACATGATTTAATGGATCCCTAGAATAATGTCGAAGGTAATCCTTCTCTACCTAAGATTTCAGATGTATTCTATCGTGGATCTGTCTAAATAGAATATTTCGGCCCTGGAACACAAATGGCAATCAAAACAATAGGGTAGTTTTGAGTTAGTACGAGTCTGACGGCGGGAAGACTTATTTTATGATTTCAATACCTCAAAAAAAAACTTGCTACCTATAAGTAATAAGCTTTTTGTTGTAACTGTTAAGTCCAGCAGAACCAGCCAGTAAAACTAACGATTATTTTTTAATCATCTGTTTAAAAAATAGGATTTTAACTATAAGTTCGCTTAACTATTTATGAAACAACTCGCTCGAAATGCCTTCCAATCTGATAACAGAATAACAGCTAACAAGATAATAATTATTTTAGCAACACTCATTTTTATTTGCCTTCCTACCAGTTTGTTTGACATGGCAACACAGATTCCGAAATCAAAGCCACAAAAATAACTTTACGCAACAAAAATAATATTTGTATATTACTTTGTACCAAAAACATGAAGTAAGAACATACGCACAGAGATAATAACGAATTTCTCTTAACAAAAAGTGATATACATTGGATATGATGACTGTGTTGAACATACACTCTGCGTATACGACGCTATACAGACCAATTTATCTTGGCCTCGCTTTCTATCATCTTTCTGCACAACGAACGGTCAGCTTATACTGGTTTTATGTAGGTTGATGTGCAATGCCGGACTATGTAGTATGTGTGTCAGAGTATAGCATTTTCTCCGTGAAAAGTAGGTTTTGAAAAAACATTTCCTGTTTTCTGTTTCACAATCATGGGTTTCGACATGGCGTCCTGGTACTTTTGGGTGTAATTTAAATTCGAAACTCAGTGGCCTGAATGGAGAAACCCTATATATTGCGGGAAAGGCTTCTAAATAAGTAGAAAATATTGTGATGATTCGTGATTTATATTATTCAGTTTTTATAATAAAATTAGGAATTCATAAAAAGATTGAGAAACAGGAGCGGCTTTTAAAATTGTAAAGATGCGATCGATTTCACTGATTTCTGGCACAGCCCACATTACTAGACTTAGTTCAATGTTTAAAGAAAAAGTTCGCGCATAGCCTTACCAGTGGACACAGAGGCTAAACGCTCTCAGCTTAGTACGCGCACTGATGAAGTGCGCTTACAAAATGTGCCGCACACAATTTTTACTAAACTGTAAGAAAACAAGTATGAACTACGAATCACTCGTGCTACGCCGTAGCTCGGCGCGTAGCGTGTGGCGTAGCAGCGTGTGCGCATGCAGAATAGGTAAGTAGACAGCATCAATATAATGCGTTTTGTTTTTTCTTTAATAAATCGTTGCCCCACACGAGCATATTTTTCTTGCCTCAAGTTTTGATGAGTTAGGTATATTTTGACAAATCGCATCAAAGCTCGACTTAATAACTTAATAAAAATTGTGGATAGTTGAAACGTTCTGTCAATTAAAAAGTTTCTTATATCCGTCAATTGTTATTAATTGTTTTTTATTCAGCGGTTTTTGTCTTTAAATGAAGCCTTTTATAACGTTCAGAAAAGAGCTTCTTTTATTTTACTTTCGTTTCTTCTGACTGAACACCTAAACTTAAAAAATAACATTATAATTCCCCACGTCCGCTGCAGCTTTGTTTTGTCAGCCATGTTTAGCGCTGGACGTTTACAAACTGTTGACAGTATTCCCTTGTGACAACTACCCACTATCAACTCGACAAAACTACTGTTGTAACTGAAGCCATGTTTAAACTTTGAAAGGTGATACTAACAAAATCAAGTCATTAGTTCATTTGATGGCTTGACTAAAAATTTACTTTGTTCCGTCGTTTACTATTTGCGTTCCTGAGGGTCTACTTTTTGTATCCGTTAACGAAGACACGGGTACAGATACGGATGTACGAACTACCTTCAAAATCTTTGCGGACAGACAATACTAAGAGACCGCGCCACAACAGAAGCTTTTTTGACCCTGTGCTAGTCAAAGCCATTGCATCAAATCGCATTAAAAAACTTGTAGTACCACGAATTTTCCGCAGGTCATGAGTGGTGGCGCGGACTCTAAGGAGCTATATGTCAAATCTTAATATTTCGTTTTCTTCATTCATTCTTAGTTCGAGCCCAAAACGCCCGTAACTGTTTCCGAAACCACGGGCATTTCCGGGCAATTACACCCCCAGAGCTGAGCACTGCTTTAGACAATCCCAGTTAGCAGAACCTAGCCTAGCTGGCTAACTGGTAGTAGAGAAATGAATAAAATATGAACGTGTACCTATTTTCTGTCCGCGTTATATCGATCTTTTGATAGACTGTTATTACGTATACGGTCAATTACGGCCGTTTGTTAGTATACGGTAACTATAGTTAGTTTGTTTTCAAGTGTTGGAGATTATTTATTTTACTTAATTTCTTCCTTTTTAAAAAATACATGAAACGCTGGCCAGTCTAGGACATTCTCAGAAAATTTTAACTATCCGTTTTACAGAAATATGAATATTAAGAGCACACCAGGGTGTAGGGATACAAAGTCTTGGAAATAAACAGCTGTTTTCGGTTACAAGTTTAATCCGACTGACACTCACAAACTCACAGCTCAGTCACATTTTGACCCCTATCCACATGTTCATAATAATAAACAAACGGCAAACGCCATAACCCAGTCTTTTGTTCCCACATTCCGCAATAGTCTAACTCTAACCGGGGGTTTTCCTTGGGTATACCATAGTGCATACAGGGATAACCGCCGGTTTGGGCCTCATTTCATTTAAATTGCGTAACGGGCCTCTGCAAGATGGCTTCGGCTCCTGGCACGCCTTTTAAAAGTCCGGGATCCCATGATCCCGAGATCTTCAAAGTATAGAAAATAATAATATTCCACAACTATCACATAACGCCATCTAGTCCCACGCTAAGCAGAACTTGTGTTATGGGTACTAGACAACTGATGATAATAATGTAATTTATCTATAATATCATTATAGATAAATAACACCCAGACACAGGACAAATGATCATGCTCATCACACAAACATTTGTCCTGGGTGGGAATCGAACCACTGGACCAACAGACCAGTCAGTTTAATAGTAGTTCACAAAAATTTAAATCTTGTCTTAATCCTGCCACATCACAAAGATAGTGGGAACATTTTAGGTTCATTATCTGTATATTCTAATAACCATTCTATTAAACAGATATCGCACTGATTGTTACAACATAACAGTTATCTGACAAAGGAGGTTCGATTCCAAATTACTTATATTAGTTTCGGATCGCATGACATGAGGAGGGATGAATATTGATGGATGGAGAGGAAGAGGAAGGCCAAAGAAAAGATGGATGGATTGTCTAAGTAAGGATATGAAAGAAAAAGGAGTAAATGATATGATGAATGATGACTTGTGATAGGGGAGAATGGAAGATAGAAACGTGTTGCGCCGACCCCAAGTAAAATGGGATAAGGGCAGGAAGAAGAAGAAGAGTTGGCAACTCCTTGACGAACTGACTTGGTCTGGGGATTAAGGGTGAGGCCAAACGAGCGTAATTTTTAAATAAATAATTTCGGTCGCTTTCTTTTTTAAAAAACAAAAGACGTGACGCAAAATTTCTATGAAAGCGACCGAAATTCTGCGACTCACGACTCAAAAATTACGCTCGTTTGGCCTCACCCTAAAACTCGCTGCTTAGTAACAGCAGTCCTTACACATCTCTCACTAATTTACTTTTCTTGCCTTTTTATGCTCATTTCATATCCTTATGTGGGATTGGGACATGTTATGAGGAGAAAAGTAAAAAAAAGTAAAGTAAGTCAGAGTTAAGTATGAATGATATAAAGGCAGTCACAGGATTACAGACGCATAGAAAATAAGAAATTTGTATTGACAGAAGAATACACCCTCTTCACACCCCAAAGAAGGGAGTTAAAGCCGGGTCCAGACTGGTGTAACGTGTAATGTAGGTAGGTATAATCCGGCCCTACGACCATTACATCAACGCTCGTGTGTCGTCCACACTCAAAATGCGCGTTACATTACGCGGTAGATAACATTACGCGTTACACCGGTCTGCACCCGGTATAAAAGGTGCAACGTTCGGCAACGCGATACCATCCACGCAGGTATTTTCCTTTGCCAAATTTTAAATTAACTCCAGTAGCTAGGAACATTAAAATATTTCAATTATCTACAAACGTTTTCAGGTATTGCTTTTAAATGGCTACTGGCTTATTACCTATTCTGTATCTTTTAATATTATAATCTGCCGAAATTGGGGTTTATAATAGGCACTACTTTACCATCTCGGAGCCTTTGAAGATACTCATAGTAATACTTTTCTATATTATACATTTTTATGTTTGATATTATATTAGGTACTAGTAGTTGTTGCCAAGGGTTGTTCACTCGCATCGTGTAACTTCAGAATTATACGGCAGGAATATAAAACGGGTTAAATGGTATTCTAAGTATTTTTCCAAACTAATGTATAACTTATCTGTAGGTAGGTACTATCTCTACGGATAATATTATAATTATCCTTAAGAAAAAAATCATCAAGATCGTTTTAGCGTGGTATTCCACATATAGCTCAGGTGCCATTGTCAGCGGGTGCCCACCCGCTGACAATGGCACCTGAGCTACTTAGACCTTATCCATTCGACATAAGGCTCCTGTCAATTTTTTTGTAGGTGTCTTGGAATACCTCGTTTTAGATTTTTGATGTGATTGAATAACATACATCTACCCATAAATACATTCGCATATCGAAACCATGCATCGATCTACTAATACTAACAAAAAATCTAAAAATATAATTGTACAAAATATTACGACACGTGTTCAATTTTCCCCTTCCCACCTAGAGAGAATCCTCGATAATGTCATAGGAACGGTATAAATATATAAATAGAATAGTATAAATATAATGGATTTGCTCATATCCTTATTACACCCACATGGTGTCCATACCAACTTCTGATGTGATTCGAGCGAGCGCAAATTATAATAACGAAGTGTCATGAATTTTGTGACCACACTGAATTATGTTTTAATGTGGTCGGGATTTATTTGTTATCGGATATTTGGAATTTTCAAGTAGGTATTTGTGGATGTTGTTTTCAGAGGGCCTGAACAAATTGATTCTAAATTAGTGATACATGAGTCAAAAAATCATTGAAATGATATACAGTCGAAAAATTTGTGCCATTTAAAAGACGTTCATAGCTTTGAAAGGAATTTTCACGAGACTAAACCTGGTAGCAAAATTTACAATAATCAATATTGTTTTACCAAGTGGTCATCTTACCACAATAATTGATGTAATGAACTTGACTTTTTTTTTTGGCGTGGTACATTTTTTCACCCCGGGTAGGGCGGGAGGGACGGTCAGACTTGTACCGACTAAAATCCACGGTGTCCTTCAACAGCCTTTTTTTTTCCGGGGTACGGTGATGGAAATAAGTCCCGCGACCCCGCCAGGGCCCGCGACCCCGGCAGGAATGAACTTGACTTCTATTTATTTTTGCGTTCCATGTTCATGGTACCTACTCTTTTTACACTTTAAGTCAGAGACGGTTCTGACGTTAACCCCTAATAATGCACACGGGAATAAAACAAACATTAAAAATGATAAAAACCTTTTAATTTTCTCTCGAGACGAAAACTTAATTATTCAAACAAACGCCGAGACTAGCTGAAACTTTCACAACTTGCTTTTAGTTGAAAATATTATGGAAACGTTTGAATCAGAGTTGGAAGCTCTAGAATGGAAAGTAATGGTACTATCTTCCCTTAGGGTACCGTTAACTGATACGTTTCCTAGAGCAGTTCAACTACTTGTACTAACTTCTTGTTAGAGATCCGAGAGGAAACTTCTGAGGTTATAGAATATGTTGTTAAAGATCTGTAGTGAGTGAACTAAGTGAAATTGAATGAATGGAAAATGTATTCAAAGTTAACTAAAGAGTCTTTGATTGTATGGAAACAGTTATTCCTCGGTAGATTTTACTTTTATTGAAGTATCGTACTTTCAGCATTGAATCTGTATTTTCGTTAAATTTATTATTATACAGATATTAAATGAATTTAAAAAGTAATACTTATAGCATAATTTATAAAGTGCTTTCTAACCTGATCTATTATAGTTACTCCCAAATCAAAGAACTTTACTCACTATCAAAGTACAATAATGAGCAAACCAACCGTACCCTCAGTATATTAAATGTAGTATAGTTTCATGAATATTTAAAAAATTACACTACCCTCATAACTGAAAACACTGTAACTTCTGTCATTTGTCATTAACCGTACGGGGCATAATTAAATCATAATGTTGTTAACTATGTATTAAATAAGGAAAAACAAAGAACTTACACCTTTTTACTAAATTTCTAAAGTTTAGCGTTGACACAGTTAAAGCTTATCTAGACAAAATAATATTTTCTTGCAAACTTAAAACCTAAATCAATAATGGTATATTTTTGACCTCTGGACGACCTTCGCAGTATGTAATTAAAACTCAATTAGCATTTTTATCACGTACTGGTTAGATAGAATTTAGTTCGACTTAAAAAGAAGAAGAATAAATTCAAATTATCGAACGAAACATTCATTCATTCAATCGTTCAATTCATGAATGAGACATATGACGTAACAATAACATCTTCCAGTTATTTTCTATACAAGAACGTCCGTAAGAAGCTTTCTAAATTAAATAAGAGCGCTTAATAAAGATGTTAATGAATCTTCATGGCGAACGTTTAAACGAGAGAGTAATCCTGGCTTAAGCCAGTGCTTAAGACTTTGTGAGACACCGCTAGGTTCTTTGCGAAACAGCTTAAAGAACGAATTTCGTCAATAAAATGAACAGGATCAAAACATCAAAATCGGGTTTAAGGGTTGATAATACTGACTGCTTTTGAACTTGATTTAAATATACTGTACTGATTGCGTCCAGTGTTATAGGCCAGACAAAATCGACACAGAAAATCGTTAAATTCGCAAAAGGTGATTTTTTTTTTTATTATAATCTGCTTAGTCTCTTCCCAACTATGTTAAATTCGGCTTTCAGTCTAAGCAAATACAGCTGAATATGCAATTTTTCATGAAGTGAGCAGTCACATCATGAAAAATTGACCTCCACAACCCAGTCATGGTACCCCTTAGTGAGACTGACTGCTTAGACAAAACTGTTCTTGAATTAAATATTCTTACCCCGTTTTTAGAGCCGTCATCAATAGCAATGAACGTGCTATCATTCCCCAAAATATCTTCAATTTAAATGAACTGAATGTTAAATGGTTTCATTAATTATTTTGGCTTACAAATTAAACTTGATTATCTGCCGTTTATAGGGAATTATTCGATTAAAGGAGGGTAGGAAGTGGAATTTAATTGTGAGGTTTTTTATATTTAGTTTTTTTAAGGAAGGTAAGAGACAATTCTTTTACCTTACTTAATTTTAAGTAGGTATTTTTTTCAAATTGATGTCCGCTTTATGGAGCCTTTCCATTTTTTTAACGTAAGTACGAAGTATTGAATGAAATCAATGAAATTTTTACAAAAAAATATGCGGTTCTATATTAAAATTAATATCGATAACGTAGTTTCAGTAACTAAAGTTCAAAGATCTTGCAAAGGAAACCTTTAAACCTCAAAACCATATAAATTCAATTTCAGAAGCAGGAAGTCAAAAGTTTCATAACTTTTCCATAGCAGCAGGAAACAAACCTGAAAATAAATCGCACTTACCTTATAGGAAACTTCCATATCGGCCAATAAACACAATTCAGTTCTTTAACAGTAACTTTCACATACTTATTTTGTTTTATTAACAGAAAAAAAATAACCAATCACCGAACAGTTTTTTTTTTAATAGTTCGCAAAACTTACACAGCCCTAAAGTCACAGAAAAGAAAATAATTTATAAAACTTTTCGAATTTCGAATTTAAATTGCACATTTTTTATAACTGTCACAGTTTAATTTTTTTTTAAAGAATGAAATTTGAACCTTCCTTTGGCGGGCTCGGGTGACGGAGCGCGCGGTTCACTCCGCCCGACCCGACCATTTTATCACACTGAACGTTGGTGAAATCTGCCATTAGGGACGTACCAAGATCTCGACTTTTATTGTTTGCAATAATGTTCCCTATCGAAAACAATATCTTACGTTTGCGCGGAACAAATAAACAGTGCAATAAACGCCTTGCAGTGTTTTTTACGGATGTAATGTTTTTTATTGCGAAAAAAAGTGTGTAGTAAAATGGAGGGGCCTTCTTCTGGAGGCTGTTTATGTCTTAGTCGTGACTCTGCGGATGATATGGCGCGAAAAAAAACAGATTAATGATATTCAGATAACTATTACCATTTTGTTTGTCAGCCATTTGAGTTATAACTAAAAACTTTTCCAACTAGTAAGTAGGTATTATAAGTTGAAAGTCATCAAGCCACTATTTATTGTACTTGATACATAAAAACACAAATTACACCAAAAAACCGAATCAACAGCACCTATTTAACGCCCACTAATTTATCCATACCCCATCCCAATAAAAAACCTCAACGATTAAGAAACATAATAACACACAACAATCGACAAAAACAAATAATCTTATCAATCATCGACTCGATAGTATCGATAGTCGTCCCCTCCCTACAGCGTCTCGAGCGACCGTCACGCACTGTCCATGGCTCGGGAACAACATTGGTCGAGTTGGCGCATGCGCCCTGCGTGTTTTTCTCAACTTGGATATCAGTTCGTCTGTATTCGGCCTATAACTCTTAGGGATGAGACGAAGAGACATTTGCAAGTATCAGAGGTTTTAGTAAACATCTACATGACTTGAATGCCCCTGACCTGACATTACTATACGGGTTTTAATGGATTGGAGACATTTTCTTTTTTGTTTGGGGTTAGTTTTCCTCCAAAAATTGTTACATTTGCTTATGATCAGCAATAAGAAGGTAGTATGAAAAAATATGATCTTACCAAGTCTTGTCTAATTTTATTATGGCATTCAACAGTGACCATAACAGGAATCGCAAAACAATATCAAAATATCACCTTTTAATATGATTTTGAGAATTTTGTTGGACTTTAGTCTAATCTTTTAAGTGTTAACTGTAATAAATTATAATTAATTAAATTTATGATGCCACAAAAAACCAGGAAGTAGTAGACCACTAATTTTGATCATGATAATTATGTCAATGTAATGACAAAAAGCTGAATTAGATAAATCAACCGGACTAACAACCGAACTGGGCCACACAATCGAGCCACTACATCAAATATTTTGTTCCTTGCGGAAATCGAAACCGCGACTCGCAGAACAGCGATCTAATCGCTTGGCCACTGTGCCAACCACACCAGGCCGTCATTACTCGTAATACCTAAAGCCCGCTTGAAAGCATTTCTAAATCCATAAAATGGAAAGTTCTTTTCCAGGAAATGTTAATGAAAACACCGTATTTTGTGGGTAAATAATTTAAATGCTGCATCTGCAGTTCCTCGTATCGTTAATGTGCTGTAGTTCATAGTGGGGCTGCGGTGCCTGACTCCGGGCATTTGATTAATAGGTAGTCTGTTGCAATCCGTTGAGATGCGAATGCCTTTTGACATGCAGTGTAGCAATCAATCGCTCATCTATTAGTTAAAGTTAGACTCCACAAACAGACAGATCCAAAACTTGACGTTGCCTTATGTCGCAGCATAGCAAGCACCTTATTTGCTCACAACTTGAAATGTTCTATCAAAACGAAATATTATGTCCACCATACCGAGTAACACTAAGACTTTCGCAAATCAGGTTCCCAAGATACAAGTAAAACCTAGTTTGGGAACCACCGATCAATGAAACCAATTTTCTTTAAAATTAGTTACAATGAAAACAATGTTTAAATTTAAGGTTATTTTTGTAACAGTGAAATATTCTTATTCTTTATTCTTATCTTAATATCACAACTGCGTTGACGCAGCGCAAGATGGTACGCAAGCCGTCGCGTCGCATCGCAGTGGAGCGTCTGAGTTCAACCTAGCAGTGGAACATTGTCCTATGTTGCATCGCTGTCAACGCGACGACGCAACGCACTAATAGGGCCCAATGTGTTTTTATTTCCAGTTGTTCCTTATTTGACGGAAGTGGTTTTAAATGTTTTTAAACGCTCCCACGAAACAAGAATACTTTGGAAGCATTTCTGAATCTAGATAATGAAAAGTTCCTTTCCAGGAATTGTTTATAAAACGTATTTTAAAAGTAAATTAATTAAAACCTGTAGTTATAAGTAGTTCATAGTGGAGCTGCAGCGCGTTGCTCCGGGCATTTTAATAATAGGTAGTAAGTTGCGTTGCGAATCCGTTTTGACATGATGTGTTGCAATCAATCGCTCATCTACTAAATAAATTGAAACTCAATAAGCATCTGAGGAGATCTGGGAACAATAACGTTGCGTTACGTCGCGGCATAGCAACGGTTAAACGCCCCTTATACACTGTGTTTACGCGACGCAAGAGAGTACGCCGGCTGTCGGATCGCAGTGAAGCGTCTGAGTGCTGCGTAGCAGTGGAACACAGTCTGTTGCTGCACCGCTGTCAACGCTGCGACAACGCACTAATGTTTTTTTCATCCCCCCACCTCGGAAAGGGTACTTTTGCTCTTCGATATCTGACCGTAAAAGCCGTTTTTATCCTCAAGTGAGTAAAAGCCGTTTTTATCCTCTAGTGAATAAAGTAAATTTGAATTTAGAACATCGTATGAACAAAAGAGTAGCAGCAGTAATGGCGGCCGGTGACCGCAACAGCTGATCGCTTGCTGTGGTGCCCACTTGACGTTCGAAGGTTGTCGAGGAAACAAATTCTATTTTTAAAATTTGATGTGGTAACATCAAATTTCTTTTGCTTCACTAAATTTTTTAACTTTATTCCCTCGTTTCTTTCGGGTGTTAACACTTGAACCTCCTCGCTGCGCTACGGACGGAGGTTCATCCCCAGAATCCTTAGTATCGCTTCGGAATTCAATACGCCTCCCTTGGAGCGTAATCTACAATTATTTTGTTAAAATCTCAGACCCGGAACATTCTTGGCTCAGTTCTTTGTTTTACCTTTTTTTTATTTACTTTGTGCGGTTTTCCTTTCACGTCTTATTGTTATGTTATGACAAACCAAGATAAAAATAAGTAACTTGTTTTAATTTAAAAAATATTCTGTTCTATAATAATGTCTAAGTTAATACCTAAACTGAAATAAAAGCCTATCTTGTGTTTGTACAATGTACATCTGTTTTTATTTGTTTTTGCATTTAGTCATTTCCTCGCTGAGGTGGGATGAAAAGTTACGTGTTGCACTCGAGTGCAAAGATTTTTCACCTTGTGCTCTTTTGATTCCCTCGCTATCGCTCATGATTCTAATTTTGAATCACTCGTTGCACTCGTGATTCAATTTTAGAATCATTCGCTTGCTCGGTCATCAAAATTGAGCACGCGGTTAAAAATCAACTTTGCACTCTTGTATAACAAATAACTATTTTTTTAAATTGTTCCTTATTTGACTGTTTGTGGAAGTGGTTTTAAATGTTTTTAAACGCACCCAAGGATACTTTGAAAGCATTTCTGAATCTAGATACTGAAAAGTTCCTTTCCAGAAAATGTTTATGTAACGTATTTTGTAAGTAAATAAATTAAAAGCTTATTAAAAGCTGTATTTCCTCGTATCGTTAATGTGCTGTAGTTCTTAGTGGTGCTGCGAGGCGTGGCTCCGGGCAATTTATTAATAGTCTGTTGCAGATGACTAGTTGTTTCTACTTAGAAAATCTTATTAAAGTGTTTATTATGTATCTTACGAGTAGCTTAATAGTTAAACTTTTTAACCCCCGACGGAAAAAGAGGGGTGTTATAAGTTTGACGTGTCTGTCTGTCTGTCTGTGGCTTCATAGAGCCCGAACGGATGAAGCGATTGCAATTTAGTTTTTTTTGTATGAAAGATGACTTACCTGCGAGACATGTCTTAGACATGTTTGATGAAAATCGGTTGAGCCGTTTAGAAGTTGTGGGGAAAGGTAACCGAGGGTATGCAAATATACTCGAGTTGGGTATCAAATGAAAGCGTACTGAAAGGGAATATTGATGACTTAACCGGGAGTACTCTTAGCAACATAAAATGATATAAGTATGTACCTATAAAAAGTATAAAATAAATTATAAAATTTAAAAACCCCCGACACAAAAACCAAGTTATCTTTAAAAAGTAAAAAATAATAAAAAATACGTCGCGTTGGGGGACTGCAAAAAAACAGGATATGATAAATAATTTGGAGCAGTCCCCCAACGCGACGCTTTTTGTGCCGGGGGTTTTTAATTTATTTTTTAGTTAAATTATTTCGGTCTTTCGACTTAAAGTTAAACATAGACGGCCTTATTACAAAAACTTAATAAACCTTGGTTTAAACCTGTACTAACAAGTCCAGGCTTATCTTCAGAACCATGGTTTAAATTTCTCCGTATTACAAAACTTAGATAAAACGTAGACTTTAGTACCGTCATTTGAACCATTGTCTTAACATTTAAATACGCCATGTGTACTAACAATTAAATCTAGCACGTTTTAATCCATTTTGGGTGAAAATAACACAAAAACAACAACACAATGAAAAAGTAGCTTTGAGAAACTTTGACACACCTTTGACAGCTACGACTGTTAGACCATGGTTTATCGCAAAACCAAGATTTGTAATAACGTTTTTGTAAACCGTAGTTTTTGGTGATATAAACCTTGGTTTTTAGTTAAACCCCGTTTTGTAATAAGGCGGAGAGTGTCTGAAAATACTGACAAAAACGTCAAAATGGCATTCGATTTTGATATATGAAGTGTTCAACGGATGTTTAACTTTTTTTGTACGACGATTTTAGTTTAATAGTTGAACTTATTAGTTATATTATGGTAGTTCAGCAGTCAAACTATTTTAAGTTAAATAGTTAACCTTTTGAGTTAAGTAGATAGTACCCATCAAAAACAATACTTGTCAAAAAAACCAAGTCTCGCAACTCAGTTGTTCTACGGTAAAAAGTTGTGAGATCCATGTTATAATACCAAGTCTTATCCATGTAATACTTAAGCGACTTCCTGTCTTAATACGTCCACTCCCTAAGACCACGATCGTGATCCATAACAATTGAAAATCAATTGTGTCTGGAATCTCAGTACTCGAAGCATTAAATTGTTACGTAATAATTGACAGCATCTTATAGTGACGCATCTCAATCTTAAAAATCTTTAATGTTTTATATAAATATATCCTACTTCCAAATTTGAAGCTTTTTGAATTTTGATGATCGGTGAGTCAGTGAGTGAGTGACAAAATTAAGAAACTTTGACCCGTTATAATTCTTAAACTACTGGTTCAAATTGAATGAAATTTGAAATATACGGTGTCTTTACAATGCCTGCATGGTTACTGAAAATTCAGTCTTCTAGTTTTATCCACAACGAAGTTACAAGGGGTCGAAAATGACCTGAATTGCTTCGAGAAAAGGATGGTACGGCCGTGCCGCTTTTTTGCTCGACTTGGTGGGGGCACTGCCGTGCCCCCAGATTTTTTCCGTGACCATACATTTTTTATCTATGCGCGCACTGTGTTTGCGAACGAATGAGAATCGTAACCGAACAAGATGGCAGAATAACGTTTTGCCTAAGTGCGAGCTCGCGGTTACAATCCTTGCAATGAGGGTTAATCGTCGCTAAACAGCTTCATCTGGACTGATTGTGATTCCTGAAGGCTCTTACAGTGCAGGACAGACTTTGGTGCATCTTTGTGAGTTAATCAGACCGGCCGGTCGTAGTGCTCCACCAGCCACGTGCCCCAGCAGGACAAGATTCCCTCGAAGAGTCACGGGAGGCTAGCAGGTGAGTGACGCACTTTATACTTGGAAGGTCTAACGATCACCCCGCGAACCAGCACAGTTACGAAATCATATTATTCAGCTAAAAATACCGACCTACGTACCGGAATCTGAGCTTGCCCTCCAATGTACCAACACCGGCTTGGTGCAGTATTTAAAACTTTTATATTTTTCTTAAACACAGCAGCACGTCTGTATCCCAAAGATGTGGGCAGTGGTTATAATGCCTACATAGTACCCACACTGAAAAGTTTAACACCACGTCTAGATAAGTTTACTGGGTTGGCACGGTTGGTGCAGTGACTGAACAATTAACATCTGTACAGGGTTTATCGTGTTCAATTCTAGCACGGAACAAATATTTTTACCGCCTAAAGATAGATTTTCTGAGTTTCCAGATGTTTGCGTATATGAGTTAAAGTGTTTATTAACGCTCCCAGTATTAGTTAGTAGGAATTATTCGTACTGTAGGGCAACATTTAAAAAAAGGCAATCTCATGATTCGGGTACAAAACCGGACTCCTTGATTACTACTTGAAGTTTTAAATGAAAAAACTTAACCGCCTCAAACACGTATTTTTTTCATGTTTAACTATGCTATTTTAGACTAATTACGAAATTATTCTTCAATTTTACTAAGCACGTCCGCAACCTAAATGCTCAAAACTCGTAGCCGCGTAGCAGCGTAGGCCGGCGTAGCACGTAGCTCTACGAGCCGATGTCTACGTAGTTATCGGGCTAAACATTATAATTCACTTAGATTATCAGTTCCCTGGAATCCGGGACTAAGAAAAAGTGAATTTATGTCCTGAATTTACATACTGTAATAAGAAAAGGGGATTATCTATTTTTTACCTCTTTGATTCACAAATACCTTATGTTTTGCAATGCCTAATGGTTGGCGCAGTAGCTAAGCAATCGACTGTTGCGCTGTGAGTCATGGGTTCTATCGCTCTACAGAAAACGTATTTGTATAGCTAAGAAATCTGGTTGTGTCTGGTTTTCTAACTAATGACCCAGGAGAAATTCCGAATAAGAGGCGTGATTTTATCACGACTCGACTATTGAGTCATCATGGGGTCGCGAAACTTTCTCATCAAGTAACTAGGTCCCTGGAAATTAAAGGGCTATTGAAAGATCACTGTGGATATTTTAGTCAGCACAAGTCTGACAATCCCTCCCTTCCCGCCCTGTTTGGGAACTCATTTGAAGATTTTACCACGATGATAAGAAAAAACACACACACACACAGCACACTTCACAGTTTAATCTATACCAACAATTAATAACAAAATATCATTCCACAACCAAAATTATCATAACATCCGCACATAAAAAATACTGTTCTTAAACTATCGCCACTAAACCACACGAGCCACTCGTGACTACTAGTGGCCACCCCACCGCTAAATGTAGGGATGAAAATTGGCTGTCTTGAACCACTAGAGGCGGTCGCGAGTTCTCCGTCTGCGGTTACACGTAGCTTCACTAGTTTAAGTTCACGAATAATATTTTATAGTGGGGTATTTCTAACCACTGTTAGTGTATGATTGTAAAAAGTGGCTGAGTGGTAATGATGTCACTCGATTATATTTCTGTAGATAATAATAACACTTTGATTTATTATTTTGCAATTCGGTTCACTGCAGCAGTGGCAGTATTCACAGCAGTGGGAATACGTGCTAATCTGTTTACCACTTGTTACTTTTTCCAGCTAGCAAGCACATTAGCAAGAGAAGCCGAAAACCACCCCAATATTCGAGTGCATTTACAAAAAAAATAACTCACATATGGAATCAACAAGACTCAGAACAATTACCTGTAGGTCCTTTATATACTTGTTCCAAGCGAGAAAAGAACCCACGACACATAGACCAGCAATCAATTCCCCAGCCACTGCGCCAATGCCGCCCAACTACAAGACTAATGAAGACAGATGATTTTTGGCAAAGAAAATCTTTTGAAATCTCAAAAAATCCCAACGTCTTGTTAAACGCCCAAAAATTTCTCAGACACAATAATTGTGATCTCGCGAAGATCCTGTAACCCACATAATATGTCGTCGCTCATAATAATTTTTACCCCATTATCCGTCGCTAACAGTATGTGATTGATGACAGCCTATTGAGGCCTAGGAAGGTGAATGTGTAGACCTTGGGAAGATTCGCTTTTACACGGATGTAGAGAGATAAGACATGGATTTGTGATGTCTTTAGTCATGTTATATGGATGTCTAATCCATATGAAATGTGTGATAAAGGAAGGTCGCACAGGTCATGATGATGAATGACCAAAAACATAATCAAATGAGTCGTCCCGCTATCTGAGGGGACCGATTTGTATGATTTTTTTTTTTGAATTGGATCGACATTAGCGCCGGTCCGATTTTTTTTCTTCACATGCAATGAAATAACCCTTGACCAATTCCAGAGTCTCATAAGCTGGGCACTCACTAGCAGTATTGCACGTATCAAGTGTTTGTAAAGTATAAAGTGAGTACGGACGTAGTCACGAGCCAGCTGCGAACCGCTCGCTGTGCTAGTAAGAAACACAAAGGCGGCTCGTAGTGTAGTCGGACGAACCGTACCCACTTGCAGGTACGGTTCGTCCGACGTGATACGTTACATGCAACACTGCTAAGGAAGTACTTACACAGATTTACGGATTCGGTCTTCAAATTGACCAACATAAAATAATGACTCTGAATAGGTAAGAGTTACTACGAGTACCTTAGTTTCCAAAAGAAATGTCTAATTAAACACTGTTTTAGGCTATCACGATTTGTTTCACAATTTAAAATGTCACTTACGGGATATCTTCCGTGATTAAATAATTCTTTGAGTTCCCGATATTTCGTCGCTGTTGCAAGCGCCATGATCGCGGGACAACTGGAGAATGCGGGTGGATAAAAATATTTCTTTAAGAGTAGAAAAATCTATCTAAAGACAGAGAAAGAGGGTAGACAGATTTGTCTGCTCTCAACAATTTATTTTCATCCATCCAACGCTTTCCAGTCATCCCGCGATCATGTCGCTTGCAACAGCGTCGAAATATCGGGAACTCAAATAATTACTTAATCACGGAAGACATCCCATAAACTGACATTTTAGATAATGTCTAATTACATTCTTTGTTTAGCTTATCGCTGGACTTCCCCATTTGTGTAACCAGCTAATTTTCCGCACTTCGGGTATTAGCCGTAACATATACATACTGCTCGTGACTGTATTTCTCGGCTTATCCACGGACACAGGCGAAGTTAGGGACAAAAACAATAGTTTCAAAGGCATATCTTTATTGTTTATAAGATACAGATACAAACTATGTCTATTATAAGGGGGCTGTATTATTATCACAGCGCTGAAATACTACCACTAAACACGATATTATTGCTTTTATTACATTGAACCTCATTGAACGTTAATGCTGAACATTTATTGCTAAACACGAAGCTGCATGCAAAGGTCTCATCGCGAAAAAAGGTACAGACGCCAGCAAGTCAACCTACCTGACCCTGTAAAATTTTACCAATCGAACATTAACCTTTCACTAATGTAATAAAGTTGAAAATCTATTAAAGAATTTTGACAGATTGAGGTAGTTTGATGGCTGGCGTCTGTACATCCTATACCCTATTTATTTACCAGAGTGAAGTTTGAGACAAATTTTGAATACTCTAAATTAGAGAGCTAGATATAAACGAATGCATAAATAGACAAAATTAATCAGATCTAATTGTTAAAAAAGAAAAGAGTTTTAATTTTTTTCATATTTCAAAAAGTTATCATATTTTTACAGCCTATGTATTACGTTGTCCATTAAGACTAAAATCTTTAAAAAAAAGAGAAATAGAAAAACCTACACTAACTTATTTTAAACAAGGGCAAACTGGAAAGAAAGTAATCATTAATCACAGAATGTATTAACAACCATACTTCTATTAAAAGTGAAATAAAAAGATATCAAGCACTATAAATGCGTATTGTAACCTTATTCGTATTAAAATAGAGCCCATTTTTCACTGACACTACTAAACGCTTCATTGAATGCCTACTGAGCGCCATAGACTTTAAAATAATTTGATCAAAGAGGCTGGTTTAAGCAGTTCTGTGATATTGGCATGCATGTCTATGGGAAAATTTGTGGTCAGTGAGTTTAGTAGTTTTTCGAGTATTAAAAAAAAAGTAGCTTCCGAGAACTCTGTGGATGGCGTTGAACTGACTACGTTACTAGATTTATGCCTTGATTTTTGCCCAAATCCACGAGGCACAGACTTATCTTCTTTTTCTCTTGGGACATTTTCTTTATGGCGTGGAAAACTCATAAATTAAAAAAACTGGTCAATGAATATTTTTTTCTTTTTCCTTGTTGTTATTTATTTCCAAATGCCAATGGTGTGATGTGATGTGATTAACAATGACATGACATGTACGTTACCGTTTTAAGATCTCAAAATTACAATCAGGTGAAAAAAAACAAAAAATGACGTTCCATTCATTGCAGTAACATACCAAGTTCAGCGCCATCTATCCATCGACTAGGGAAACAAAAAAAAATCCCTCATTGGCATAAAGAAATATGAATTTTCGTTTTTCCATTTAACACGTTCACTGCCAACGCGGTCAATGTTGTCCGATGCTCGTATACGCTATCAAGCCAAGTAAAATTTCTCATTTTTATCATTTTTCACATATACTTTTTATTCATTATTTAGCCACCTTATATGTTTAAATAACGTGTTTAAATGAAAACACAATGATTTTATCCTTTTATTATTAGTTATTACGCATCGCACAACACTGGCCCCCATGGCCTCACTGGACGAAAAATCAAAAATTCGTTAAATAGAGCCGCGCGGTCAGGTTGCCGCCCACCGCCACACAGTGATCCCATTTCGAAAATTAATGGACATAGGCAACAAAGTTCCAATATCGATGCGATTTTTTTTTATGTGATTCTTTATGACATTCCTGACAACTTTATTCTTGTGAAATTTCTGGTAAAGTTGATAGACTGTCTGAAAAAAAAAAGATTTTTTGTATGGAGCGAATCACGTTTAATTTTTTTTCTTCAATTGTACTAATATGTTGGGTGTATGGCGTGAGTATATGATAGCTAGGGTCATTCACTATCTACGAAAAATAAAATCAGCGCCAGACATCTGCGGCCGCGCGAGTTATCAAAAGTATCCATTAGCGGAAAACAATTATATTATAGTATGGTACCTGTCTTGCTTACGATAAGCTTTTAAGTTTTGTTTTTGTATAAGTTCATTTTAATTGCATTTAAGGGGCTCAAATTGGCATTTTTTTCTGTAACAAACGTTTTTTTTAATTTCCTTATAATCTCTAAACTATAAGTGATTTCATTTTTCAAGAGTAATGCGTTACAAAAACCATATTTTTTTTTCTAAGTGTTTCCTTTAAAAACCAAGCTATGTAGGATAAACTGAAGGGCCGCGCGGGCCACATTATAAGCGAATTATCTCGATAATGCTGTCCGTTGGCGCAATAGAGAGTTTCGAACATAGGCCTGACGCGCGGTCAACATTGTCAGACGCGGCTTGAATGGAAAGTTTCAGTATCGCTCAACATTGTCCCCCATGGCCTGAACGGAAAATGTGCACTTTTTTAGTGGCAGTTAACGTGTTAACCAAATAACTTGATCAAATTGCTCGCATAGCCAAACACTTTGTTAGATAATAAATTAAGCATTCATTTTAGAGTTCATTAGCGTTTATAAAAAATGGGCATATAAATGCCATATGGAATGGAAAAAATATAAATCTCGATTACATTTTGTATAGAACTTTGGAATTTACGTCACTATGTTAATTTCTTCTAAACTGTCGGTTGACTGACTTGAACACATCGCTCAAACGCAAAATTACTTTTCATCGATTTTAAACACTTACTTCTTATATCCTGTATGAAACAAAAGATACAACTTTTTAAGAAGCGAGAGCAAGACAACACCACTCGTGTATCTCCTCACGTTACTTTTTACATACAAGATTGTCGCGAACACTCTGTTGTGCGACAATCTTGTTACAGCTAAGCCGCGGTTACACGAGTAAATGCATGCCTGTGTAATAGTTTTACACTGGTTTACATGACCGCTCATATATTATGTCTACGTGTAACACAAATGTAATTCATGAAAATTACAATAAGGTATTTTTTTTAATCAGATTTTCGTTGAGGACAAAAAGCTAACGCTAACTACGTACAGAGTCACGTTTGCTTTGCTCTGCGCAGATCTGAGCATTATCTACACTAATATTATTAGGAGGAATGATTTGTATTTGTATGTATGTTTGTAATGAATAAACTCAAAAAACTACTGGAACAATTTTTCCATCAATTGAAAGCTGCTTTGGTACTGAGTGAAATAGACAATAAGGGGATGAACGGGCAAAGCCGCTAACAATAGCTAGTGTTATAATAATTTTGTTGCCTTGCTCGCCTTACTTTGCGTTTAAATCTTACTTAATTCAAGCGATGTGTCAAATTAGTCAACAAAAAAGTACGTATCTTATATAGCTACATGCAGTCCCTTAGGCCTGCGGACACTACAGCACTAACCTTTAAATGAAAGCCTTAGGCCGGAATTGGCGCGCCTTATCCACAAGAGAAATTCAATATCTCCGACAAAAATGTTATACGAATTGTCAAAATAGTTCATGTCTGAGTTTAATTCTGTTCCATTGCTAGGGTTTTTCATTAGAAACTGTCAATGAAAAACCAACTTAAAACGCGTGACAGTAAAGAAGATGGTTGAATAGCGGCTACAGAATTTTTACGAGATCATTTAATATGTTCGTTTACGAGATTCGACAGGTATAATTAAACTCTTGTGGACAAGGTGCTTATACTCATGCGATAATATAACTGTATATTAAAATCTTAAAGTTACACAAAGTTTTATAAGGATTAAAAAAATTAAAAAGCTATGTCCACTAGCAATTGTCATGTTGGCAAGAATATAATCTCACTAGGAAAATGGCAAACTTGTATGTGGAATATTTTCATATCTTTACTATTTAATAATCTTATAGCATTGACGACAATAGGCCAGTTGTGTAACCAAGGGAGGTATTAAAACATCTTAAAACCAGGCTTATTCCGGCGAGTGAAAGTGACGGAGCCATACAAGTCTAGCGCCATCTCGTTCACTCATTGGAACAAGCTTGGTATTAAGACGTTGTAATAACCCCCCTGGTAGCCTGGCATGGCGTCTTATAGCACGAATAGTTAGGCTGTCGGAAAGAGACAGAGCTAGACTAGTCGTCTAGCGCAATCTTGTTCCCTGAGCGGAACTACTCACGCTATAGGACGTTATGGTAGGCAACAAAATGATAAAACTTGTTTTTTGATACTTCTTTTTAGAACAAATGAGTACCAGGCATTCATAACATTAAAGAGATTCTCTTTTGACTTCTAATGCAGAATTCAGCCAGTAGCAAACACCAATTATCGTAAGCAGCTTCAGCAGGCGTAGCATGGCGATTCTATCTCTATTCTACCAAGAAAAGACAAAGCTCTTTCTATCCCACTCGATATGTCTTTTGTCCGAGTATGGCGCGGTAGCCTGTAGACTCGTGTTTCTATGAAGACAAGACATAAGATATCTTTCCATAGCAACGGCGAATGACTGAGCTGTGAATGAACTAAAACGTTTAGTTAACGAAAAAAACGTGTAAAATTCTCAAGTTTTCAATACAAATTAAAATGATTTCTTGGAATTAGACAGAATTATCCACAATTCTAGAAATATGTGCATTCATTTGCAATAAAAATAACTTTTTGCACATAAATCAAAGCGACAACAAAACGCAAAAAGTATCCAAACCATAGACACGCAGTAAGGACACGAGTCTTTCCTAGCCAAATGTCAAATAAAATTAATTTACTTTCTAGAAAGAGAGAAAAACAAGTGTAGAACATTATCTTTGTGTTATAGGAGACAGATATTTATTATATGAAAAGTTATGATCACAATTACGATTACGGCAATTTTAGGCAGAAAATATTGGGTCTATGCTGCATGTATATGACTGATGACACGTAGTTTCTTGCAAAATTAAAACATTTTTGTCTAGTAATAAACATTGGAAAGATTAGCTGTCTGCATTATTTCACTGAAAGTTTCTCATTTTATATTTTTTAATGGAACTCGTATTAAAAAAAAGTTTGATGAACTTTCCGTACAAGTTTCATTCATCCTTTTTTATTCTTTATAGCCTAAAAACTAAAGCGATTGAGTTGGGAGGACCCTTACTTGTTTTTAAAACAAATTTGAGTCGATAAACATCAAGAATATTATAAAAAGAAACTTGTCTAGGTCTGATTTGATGTAGACAAGTTTCTCTTGTAGAGAAGAAATGTGTCTTCCCCCAAGTGTCAAAAGTAGAGAAAATATTGTCGGCATGCTCGACGTTGTAGACTTCTTTCTATCGTCGAGAAGAAACATTTCTTTTCTACGTGACAAACATCGCCGTGCTTAGGATGATAGAAATCTTTCTTCAATCTGTCAGTTTGTCGATTCTCCCGTCGATATAACTCGTTTCTACGGTGATCATGCTACGCGTGCAGGTAAAAAGTTTGAACCAAATCTGGATTTTTTTGTCGCTCTGAGCACATTAAAGGTGGTTATGGTGTTTATGGCCTATTCTCTCTCACAGAGAGGAGACCTGTCGCCTCACGATCACTAGGTCGTATGTTATGTGTATTATAACAGCAATATAAAAAAAAACTTGTCTACAGCTAGAGGACACAGCATAATCTTCCTTGGACGCCGAGCAAATTATATCTTTTTCCTTCGCTTTTCCGGGGTAGTTTGGAAGAGGGCTTCATCTGCGCGAATCAGCCGGTTGACGGCGCGACTCAACGACACATCTGTCACCAGAAACAAACATCAACTCATTTAGTCGATTTTCCATTTAGTATGTTTTAATTTTGAGTATGGCAATACTATTGTTTTTTTTTTATGAAACGGTCTTTGGCAATTTGAAAATTAAAGGTTTCCAATTTTTAATTATTAACATTTTAGCGTACCTAAATACAGAATTTTAATCATTAATATAGGAAATAAATAAGTTTAGATTAAAATCCAGAGCGCACATTCATCGACGAAAAAAATGGATGTATGAAAATATACGTGAAATTTAATACTCGCGTATATTTCATGTATTTCCAAATAAATCTATTTGTTTTAAGTTTTCTCAGCAAATAAATCATTTTACATAACATAGTATTGCCATATTCAAATATTCTAGTAACGGTAAGCAGATTGTGTCAATTGAATCACCCATTGCGAGAAAAATATTAGGTTAGTGATCAAAATGAGGTTAAAAAATGAAACAAAAGTGATTTGGAAAATTCCTCTTTAATGTGATAGAATTTTAACAGTCCACTTACTTTCTTAATACATTACATGAACATGTAAAAAATAACACGAAAAAATCGTCGCACAAATAAATAATATAAATTAAATGTTCACTTTGATTTTTGGCAGTGACTGTACTGGTTGTACTCAATTTTTTCGTGTGCATTTTACTAAAAATCTTATCTATATTGCATCTATTATGAAATTGTACTTATGAAAGGCATCAATACGTTTCCATTTATTATTTTATCAAACAATGTTTGTAAATTGTAAAATTAACTAGAAAATACTTGTGAGATAAAACTGTCACCATGACTTGATTTGATATTGACACTTTGACTGTTTATTTACGGTTTTCATTCAGTCTTAAAATATGGAGCAGACTACATAAACCCCTTCATACATAAGGCAACGCAAGTCTCCGATACCTTACGACTTTGACGCCTAGGCGACTATCCCAATACAATACTATACAAGTTCGTAAACAGGCACCCGTCTCCATACGCGATGCAAGTCTCCGATACTTTACGACATTGGTATATGTACCAAAGCCGTAAAGTATCAGAGACTTGTGTCGCGTTGTGTACAAAGGAGCTTAGGCCGTTATCATACTAGCGGTTTGGAAGCGGCTGCGGGGCGGAGCGGACGCGGAGCGGACGCGCAGCGCATCCGTCGCGAACACGCCGCGGCTGCGCAGCGACGACGCCGCGGACGCGTGGCAAATGCGTTACGTTTTCGTCACGTGTTTGTACACTCAGTAACAAAATGTATTCCGACGAGGAAACATTGCTGTTGACGTTATTAATTCGAAAACGCCGAAAACGAAAACGAAAGCATCGACGAATTTGGGAAGATCCATTATTAGATTAGGCTGAGGAATTTTTCGCTGAGAGTTATAAGCAATATTCATGTTTTGATAAAAAAAACTTCTCGGCTAAAAAAAAATTATGCATCTATAATCTGTATCACCTACTCTTATCATATTATGCCAAATTTCAGCGCTGGAGGAATATTTCGAAAGTCTTCATACAAAAAATTCCTCGTTGATCTGAGGTGGGGCGGACGTTTTGGCGTTTGTTCGAGGCAGTACAAAATGGCGTCCGCTTTGCTGTTCGCGGCGATCCCGTTGCGCGTCCGCAACGAATTCGCTGCGCAACCGCGGCGTGTTCGCGACGCATTCGCTGTGCGGCCGCCCCGCCCCGCAACCGCTTCCAAACCGCTAGTGTGATAAGGCCCTTAGACATAAGTATCATCACAGATGCGGTAAATCTTGTGAGAAAATCCGTCAGTCTTTGTATAATTATGGATGTTTTAGTCTGTTTAATTTTTTTTTCTGTGATATAAGAAAATATCTTAAAGATTTAGATGATTTCTAAACAGTCAAAGTGCCAGCATTTAATACCTCAGTCCATAATTGTAATATTAATACTTATAATTAATTAAATATTTTAAAACTGATTTTGACTGTTACTTGCAAACAAAGTTAGCCTCAGAAATGCGTATTTTTAATATTGAATATTATACTCTGATGATTAATTCAACTATTGCTTCGCGGACAATAAAATGTCGACTTGTCATTTCAAAGTTGATAATAAATTAAAATCTAATTAAATTCTGCGATAACTTAAATTAGTATTTTAATTAAGTAAATTACTACTTTTTTTTATTAGCGCAGCTTAGTATAAATTAAGCTGCCAATACATCATTGCTCAAATTAATCGACTATTTCACATCAACTCGACTATTGACTTTGTAATGACAACATCACATATTATCGTTATCACACTGGCAACACTAATATATTTTTATAAGGAAGACCAGTGTTCTTTTTTTTTTAATTTGACTATGGAGGCAGCTATGTTTATCAAGATTCTTATAACTAAAGTTATCTACAGACATAAGTAACTTTGAAAATCGAAACGAAAACTGAAACGATGAATGAGCCTTGATTTCGTTCAATCGACAAAATCTCTCACGTCTATAGACATTTAAAAATATAAATTGCAGATTTTTTGACTACATAAAATTAATTTAATTATAATTAAAATAAGCACATCCACCGAGTATAATTCGGCCTAGATAATAAATAAATTAAGCCTCAGCGCCATCTTTAATATATATGTGACAAAAAATTCGCAATTTACAATAATTCTAAATAGATATTATTGTAGCTCGTATTTAAGTACTGTACGCAATAATATTAAAATAATAACAACACCTAACTAACAGAAATCCCGCCAAAACTTGTATAATTGTATATTTTTTTGTGATTTCATGCAAACTCTACCAATTTGTTAATAATAATTATATATTCTCGTTATGTTACAAATGTAAAAAATTGAAATAATATTTTAGATATTCTGATTTCTTCGAGTTTGTAACGGAATAGTGTGGATACGTCAGAAAAAATAAAAAGCTTGGGGTGTATATTTGAGGATATGATATTAGTTCAAATACAACTGGGACGTCTATGAATTAAGACATTTATTTGCCGATCGAGTATAATACCTTGGAATTTTGCTCCACATGTCACAAACATAGCTTGGAAAAAGGGCAGTTACTATAAATGTAATTTGCGTTGTTCATGATTGAGAAAATGAGCAAAAAAAAACAACTGAGACAATGCTGCTACAAGAGATAGTCCCTAAAACACAGAAACATTCAAGCTTGCTACCAGCGTCTTATGTACGGAATTGGAAAGTCGCAGGTCCGTCCAGTCCTGCTGGCCATCGAGATTTTCTTTCCCCAAAAAAGCTTTACTTTAGCTATATTTCTTTTTTCTGACATATCCACCTTTCCCTCATGTATAATTGTGTACTTAATGTACTTGTATGTTTGTATAACTACCCGCCCGAGTATATTATAAAGGTGGTACTGTGTTACGGGCCGCAATGTACCATCGCAGCGAGAAATGAGCCCAATGTTGTCCGGCTCGTAATGCTGGTCAGTACCCGCCTTTAGCGACATCGCATGCTGTATGTTTGTGAACCGTCCGTATCACTTAGAACTGACTTAAACTACGGAGTTTCCACACAGTTCAGGTTAAGAACTTTCTAGTCTTCCAGATCGTGTCTGGAATAAGTGATGTTTATTTAGAATACCGAGAGCTAGACAGAGTCAGATTTAATTGAAATTCAATTTTTTTTTTTCCAGAAAAAACGTTTTAAAAGTAAGAAAGCAATAATTTTATCTTTCCTACAAGTACCAGGTGTTCAGAAGACTGTAGAGCTCTAACCCTGATATGTGTGCAAAGAAACCTTATCCAACATATTTACCCATTCCATACAACTATGCAGATGACCTCTGCTTACCCACAGATATAATTGCTGCATTTCACGTTTTATGACTCAGACATAAAGTTCAAATTCGTGTAATGCAGCAATCATAGGCGTCCAGTATATTTTGGTCCTCACAGCGCTGCTTGCAAACACAATTAATATCAGACGCCAAATTCAGTACTTTTAATTTTAGTATTCTACTTCGCCATATGTCAAGATATACTGGACATAGTATATTTCTGACTTTAATGGGCAGTATACTTGTGTATATTAGTGAAGGGCTACATGGCTCTTTTGGCGCACGGATTTATTTGGAACTAGCGACGCCATCTTTTCCATAGACTAGTTTTCAATGTTCACCAACAGCGCCCTCTTGTCTGTGTCATTGGAACGCCAAAAGAACCATGTAGCTTTGTTTTGCATTTCGCGATGACACATTTTAAAAGGTGTTTTCGTAAAATACAACTCGGCTATATTTTAGAGTTAAAAAGTTGCGTTTGAATTGGGCAAGTAACTTGCACTAGCTGCTGTCTCATATAGTATCGCGTCAAGTGGTCATTACTCTCTTAAATTGCACCCCAGTTATAACTGCTCATCCAAGTTACTTGCATATTTAAATATTTGAGTAGATATCCAATAATGAACATGCTTCAACTTTAGATTGAAGTGTTTTATCAAAAGCCACAAATTAGGTAAATGGAATTTCATGTACCTATGTTACTTTGAAAGCTAGTTATTTTACAATAATTAAGGAAAATTGATCCTTGTTCAATTGTATTTTAACCCCATTTTTCCACCATTTCTTATTCTTGGGATCCTCATTTGGTCCCAAGACAACGTAGATAATTTAAAAGAACAATGCTTATAAGTTTGACTCATAGTAGCCATTTGATAAGCCTGTTAGTCTAGTGGTTAGTGACCCTGACTGATATGCCGGAGTTTGTAGGTTCGATTCCCACCCAGGAAAAATGTTTGTGTAATGAGCACGATCATTTATTCTGTGTATGTATATCAGTTGTCTAGTACTCATAACACAAGCTCTGCTTGGGACTACGGCGTTGTGTGATAGTTGTGGAATATTAGAGGAAATATCAATCTTATATTTTTACACTTTCACTGTCCGCGCAGCAGACACAATACCTAAACAATAGTCATGGATCACATGTGGTTCATAGGACAGGGAATGGGTTAAGTAACATTGTGAAGACAGTCACTTGGATATCTACTCAACCACGCAACTCCCAAATCAGTATACATTCACATAGGACTACGTAATAGTAAGTCTACCAACCGGGCGTGGTGTTGGCCAGTCGTCTCATGCGGCGCGTGTTCCGGTCCTGGTCGCGGATCTTCTTCTCCATCTCTGCGTTGGTGAGGGTCTCCAGGTGCGGGGCCCATTGTTCAGCTTCTGATGGTTGGCGGTATGGCGTCTGGAGGAAGAGAAGGGAAGTTATAGTAATATTGACTTGGTAACAAACATTAATAACAATTTTGAAAACTTAACAACTTAATGAAGAAGTATTATATTTTTTTTTACCGTAACTATGGTCTGCTTGCACTACAAATAAGTGCACGTAACATTAAACTAGGTGAAGAAGATGCTGCATCCCTAAATGTGACTCTCGTAAAATATTAGTTTATATTTCAATTACTGAAGTGCTACAGTGAAGAGTGGTGGTCACAACACTGATAACTGGTACAATAAAAGGGTCATTAGAGACCGTGACGCGAAGCGATGCCATAATGCGCGCACTCTTTTAAGAGCCACTCAAAATACGACTTTATTATTGTTTATTTTTTACAACAATACTATAAGTTGATTCAGTTTATCACTTAGTTCTACATTATGTTATATTATGAATCTTACCTCCACAACAGGCAGTGGTGCCTCACTAAAAGCATAAGTCCTCTGATGCCAGCTAAGTTGTCCTCGCACGCTATAAGCGATGCCGGTCACGAACTCTCCTCCTAAGCCCAGCTCAGCACACAGCTTCATTGCAAACTGTTCCGGATTGTTCTCCTTTTCTGACATGTCCCATTCCACCTGCGAGTAGATGATGTTTAGACAAATATCAGGATTAGGTGTAAGCAAAGACAGGATAAAGCTATCAAGCTTAATGCTGTCTGGTTCTTAAATAGTTTTGAATCAAAAGGACAACAACTGGTCATACTTTTTCCTTTTCATAATTTTTTGGCTAACCAGTTGAATATGTTCAGAAGTTTAGCTTTAAAGAGACAGAGCTATACAAGTCGTCTAGTGCCATATCGTTCCTACAGTGGAACTACTCACTTTAAGACCTCGTGGTAGGCCACTAGTTCAGTTTAGTTCTATTCAGTTTCAGTTAGATTCAGACTGTGCACTATAAATTACAGAGTCCTTAAGATTGGTCGACGTGGCCGAACGTAACAAACTCATCCATAAAGTACCTGTCTGTGCGAGACACTGGAGCTTTTTGGGACTCTTGAGTGCTCAATGAAACGAGTTTTACGATGGGTTGACTTTATAATTTTGCTGTAACTCGTTACAGGTTTAAACTCGTAATAGGTAATATCATGACAATAAAAAAGTAAGGTTGCCGGCCGACATGCGGCACATTTTCGTTTCCTTGTTGTATGTGTGTTCGTCGCGTCGGAAGCAGAAAATGTTGCCATCCTCAGTTCAGTCTAAGGAGCATCACTCTCATGCGGTGAGGCATGGTGCACAACGGAGTAAGAGGCGCGAACAGTACCTATACATACCTGATCAACAAGCGAAGTGTTCCCGACATGTATGTTAAGTTTGATGACAACTCTCTGGTCGGGCTGCTCCTCTAGTATTGCGGGCGGCTCGCTGGGGAACGCGTCTATCTGCTGACGGATGGATGAAGCAATAGCCGGGATGAATGTGCTTGTGTTCAGTTCTAGGTCATCACATAGCACCTCGGCGAACTGCTCTGGAGTTATTATTGATTCTGAAATATAGAAAAGATATTTTTGAAAACGATATTTAACAGGAGACTTACTATATATACCTAATAGTGAGGTGATCACAAAAATGGCCCTGGCATACTAGATCATAAAAACTTTTGTGGTAGCTACTCCATTTAACCAGACAACCAAAGTAATCGACATTGCGCGTAGAATAAGCATGCTGAACTGAAAGTGGGCCGGCCACGTCTGTAGACGGACAGAGGGTAGGTGGAGCAGAGTGGAGACCGCGAATCGGCAAACGTAGTGTAGGATGCCCTGCTGCAAGATGGGTCGACGATTTAAAAGACCAGGAGGGATCTACTTTAACTTTTTAACCACGCGAGTCGCATATATGTGACTAATATTTCCGTGCCCCTACCACCTGTCGTATTTCTGGGACAGAGAATATTCACGATTTTATTGTTTTTTGTTCGATTTTATTGCATCTTATAAGATAGACAGGTAGAATACTTTTTATTAAACTTATGATATTGTACAATTAGGAGCTTAAGAGGAGCAGAGAGAGGAGTTTTTATTTCACCGATTCGTAGCCGCACGCTAGGGCCACGGTTATTGATATTTAGCCATTTAACACCTAAAAGGTTGTGACAGATATAAAAAATATATTACCATTCTTGTTCCAAGTGAATGTGTCCCTTAGTTTCTGCCCTTCAATCTCCATGTCCAGTCTAATTGGCACCAGAATCTGCTTCTGTGAGGAGTTCTCCAACATTGCTGTCATGTCAGTGTCATCGAAGCACAGAGGGAATGTGCGAACCTGAAATAAAACAGAAGTATAGGATGATGTTGCAAAATATTACACATAACCATCATTACAACATAGTGATGTGTGAAAGGAGCTTGTAATTTTGGAATATTAATGACCTTAGGTTCTGAGTACAAAGTGTCAATTTAGAGTGACAAAAAACTATTATGTATTTCATAACAGACAAATCATCAAGTGTTGCTCATAGTTGTTCTCATCATTATTATCAGCCTTAATGTTCCCACTGCTGGGACACAGGCCTCCTCTCTTGTGAGAGGGAGTGGGCCATAATCCACCACGCGGGCCCAGTGCGGGTTGGCAGATGTCACATGTTTTCGAATTTGATGGTTCTAGGACATGCCGGTTTCCTCACGATGTTTTCCTTCACCGTTTTAAGAGCAGTGGTGATGAAATAAATTACACAAAGTAATGCGCCAGGCTGGGTTCGAACCCGCGACCTATAACTCGTAAGTCGGGGCCGATACCACTGGGCCACCACTGCTCTCCATAGTTGTTCTATTTATTGTAAATTAGATGAGAGGAGAAATGAAGAAACTTGATGCATACCTTCTTATTATGCACCCTAGTCCTGCTAATCTGAGTAGCTTGCGGTACAGCATCCAAGTGTGAGGAGTTGGGCATAACCGGCAGCCATGATGGGTTGTGGGGCTTCTTGCTCTTGCTCTCTCTTGGTGTTGCCAGTTCCTGACTGACTGACACTGCTTTGTACCTATAGTGAAGGAATCATGTCAGTTTGACAGTCATAGTAGGTATTGCCATGTTAGTGGTGATTAAAATGGAAACGGGCTAAAATGTTAATGGTGGTTATTAGAAAAGTTACAAAGAACATGAGTTTGCCATAGGATTTGGAACAAAGAGCACAGAGCCAAGTATTCTAAATACAAAACCAAGTTCATGTTCTTTATCACATTTCAAGTTTATACCTTTGATATGCTGTACACCAATGATATTTTGAAAAGATTAAATGGCCTCTACCATAAGATACAGATGTTTTAGTGAAAAACCAACAAACCAGAAGAAAAATATCCATAACCTTGATGTGTAACAAAACAATAAAGATGATTTCATGTTACGGAAGAAAAAAGCAGGTTGTAGAACTGCACCAAATGGCTCCCAAATTATGGTATACATACGTAGCCTGTTAAAATCATAGCCCTCCATAAGCTTTACCAAAGTCCTTAGTGAGAGTGAAGATATAAATGATGATGATAATGATGCGTGACCATTTCCAATAATGACTTACCAATGTCTCGTAAAACATAATTATGATACTCATCACTCAATATACCTAAAATAGAAAATAATTATTGTAAAACGTACACATACTTATCATCGTTGCCCTCTATAATATCTTCCACCTCGGAAGCCTTGAGTAGTGATACCGAACTGGAGAGTACGTGGGCACCTAGGCCGTTGTCTATGAGGCGCTTCCTTTCATCATTGGTGAGGGTACGCCGGGCCATGCCCGGGTACTTCTTATAGAGAGACCCACGGAATAACCGTAGGTAGTTGCCGACCTGAAAGTGAGACAGATTTTGATAATATTATTTTGAAGAGCATTTTTTTTTTAAATTTTCTTAGTAGAACGTATGTTGCTTACTTTGTGACAGATTTAATTAGGAGATTTTTGATAGTATGTGGCATCGTAAACGTGAAACCAAGGTATTCGTGTACCAGGAGAACCGGATTTTGTAAGAGGTCGTGTTACAAGAATATTGTTAATTTAAACATAGTTGTATTCATAATAGCCCGACAAGAATTGAATTAATTGCTTGTACATAGAAACCTCTTTTATGCATCAAATATAAACAAAATGAATGCCAACCAACCTCTGAGCCGACACAATAAAATTCTCCTCCCTCTTCTATCTGGAAACTTATCGGCTTATCGCCGTAAGTTCTCAACGCCATTTTCACTGTTTTTCTTAGCTTCCAACTAAAAAGAAACTAAATAATACTGTATGTTTTCAATAAATTGTAAAAACCATTTGCTGCGTTATCGATAAGTTGAATGACATTGATGGAGTGAATGAATGAATGAGGCCAAACCTGAAATCTGTCAAATTCTTGGCGTCTTCAAAAAAGTTGCCGTAGCAAAAAATGTGAAATCATTATTTTCAATTTAGTCGATTTTAAATAGAATTATTACTACTGCTTTATGGGTATTGTCGATTCTGATAATGGCAACACAGGCCCAGTTACCCCGCTTCCCTCACAGTTTCCCACAATATTTCAAAACATTTCCCATTTTCCCATTAGTTTCGAAATCATTGTCAAAGGGGGAAGTCGACGCAGCCGCTGTCGTAAACGACAAGTGCCTAAAAAGAAATAGTAATGTCTAACAGACCAGTAGCATTCAAAAACCCTTTCTCTAGGCCATGGATGTCGGAAACAGGCGCGGCGGCTGCGGCTGGCGAGAAAGCAAAGGGTTTAAAAGGTGTTGTGGCCGGCGGAATAACTGGTGGCATTGAAATTTGTATTACATTCCCAACGGAATACGTGAAAACACAGCTGCAATTAGACGAAAAAGGTCAGTTTACTCTATTACTCTTTCAATTTTAAACTTGTTTTAATCACCAATCAATATTACCGCATCGCTTCCTGTAAACCTGTCATATTTTGTAAACATCGCACTTAAAAAAACTATCCGCTAAAAATACTGCTGTTCGGACGTCATTCGTTATTTTTATTCTAATAACGGCGCGATATTCGTTTGTTTCTGGATTCAAACTTTCTTTCAGGCACTTGAGTTGGATTCTAATTGGAATTCAAAATAAATAAATTATTCGAGGTTAGTTAACCTTGGGGTCTTTGGGAGCGCTTTTTCCCTCGATATCTCTTCACAACGCGTAGGAAATGTTTGGTATAACTACAAGGATTGGACTTTGATCTGATACCAATGTTATGTCAGAAGACAGACAAATAAAAATATTGTTCAAGGCTTTTTCCTTAGCCATAGCAACACTTATTGAGTTTCTTACATGAATGACCACCTAATTAATATTCATTATTATTGTATTCAACCTCTTTTGTTGATTATTCCGTCTGTACCTCTAGATGTACTAATTGTTAATTTTTTTTTTTAATAATTACATTATTTATCTACAGTTAAAAATAGAATCCAATATAAAAATAAGTTGTTGCTCAATTATGTACGTAGTTTACTCTTGTGTAAATGAATCAAAAAGTAGTACTAAAGAAAAAACTAGTTATACCGGAGTTATCTATGTTCAACAAAGATTCTAATTAGAAAATAATGACTAGACTTTACTTACAATTATGCAAGAATACTATGTTGCTTATAGTACTGTAACTAACTAATGAGGTCTGTATTGCTCAGGAAATAAAGAATAGTATTCTGGAAACTTGGCTTTTAAATATTTAAATTAGAGTAAATAGGGACTCACATACAAAACAACTGGCTTGCGCTTTATTTTCTCATGATTTTATTTCCAAAAGAAATGAGTTCAAGTGTTAAACCCTCAGTATTGATACTTGATACTTAAACGGAACTTTATTCAATTTGAAATTATGATATTGTTTGTTTCCTATGAAAAAAATACAATAGTGTAAATAGAAAGTCATGGTCCAAATAAAAGATGATATCTTAAAACATTAACATTCACTTATTAAAATTCACAATTTGAAACAAGGGGCATAAATTGATAATATGGACATATCACTGGATTGACCATACAAGACAAACTCCCAATTACAAAACTCCGGCTTAATGTTGACAAGACAGATTGCAGGAAAAGAGAGAGAGAAAAAAAATTCACAATTTTCACATATTATTTGCAGCCTGTTAATATCTCTCAAAAAACAGGTAAAGGCAATATTCTGTCCACTTTTCTGGAACATTAAGCGAAAAGGAAACATGAGTTTTCAAATTATTTCTGCATTATAAGATGAATATATTTTGTAGAATTGTATTTTGTACAATTTGCCCATGACAAAATCTTTACTCATTTTATAAAACTGAAGAGTTTTTTGTTGTGCAATGCCTGGTTTAAATTGAAAAATTGTACTTGTTTTGGATAGACCGTTGACCGAGGAATATAGCCAGCTATAAAAAATTACCCTATGACCAATAGGAGATAAGTAGGGGGGGGGTGAAACCATAGAGAACATCTGTGATCATTATAAAGAAACTAAAATGTTCATTCCTAGCTTAGTTTTGCTGTATTTCTCAATACAAACACCTTAATATACATTCTGTTATCCTTATCAGTCGTTGTCATGTAACGCTGATATCTATTTGTGATAACATGATCCATAGTTTATGAACTAGTTTATCTGATCGCACTAACCCTTGGGGGCAAAGGACAGAGAGAATATGCCTGTAAGATTGATTAAACGTCACCCGTTAGGTGCTTCAAGTTACAGTTTTGCAGTTTGGTAACAGGTTACTGATAATTAAGTTAAGTCCAGGGTTGGTATTAAAGCTTAAATTATTTTATGAAACTTAAAGTTTTAGCTAGATTTATAATTTTTTCAAAGATAACGTCTGCCGCGGGACTTTTTCGCCCATTATCTTAGATATAACGTTAAAGCTCCGTGTCATAACTAAACATTGCAACAACGCATGCGTCGCGAATATCAAAGTTTTTCTGTGGATAGAAAAACGCGAGGCACAAGCGGTATTTGAACCTGCACCCTTTGATTCAGTTCATCCAATGCTCTTACCAACCGAGCCACCGATGTTCTTCTCCATAGAGATCAACTTCTTGGAACGGGCATCTACGGTACTTTCACAGTTTTTATTTTTAACTGTTTTTATTTATTTAACGTAACTGTTTTTGTCCTTAAATAATGGCGTGATTTGAATAAATATGCTAGCAATTTAAAACTAACTATTAAACCTTAATAATGGTATTTTAATGACATTTTTATTATTCTTAACTAGTTATTAAGTACTCAAGGACGCGCAATATTTGGGATTCTATACTTTTGCTCGCGACTGAACTAAGACTAATTCACTCATGATAGATTATGTTGAGAATATCATCAAAGTTGACAGTCTCAGTAGTTTTTTTCAACATACATAGAAAGGTAACATACTGACATAACACCTTACTTGGTGTGGTACAACTTGACCTATAAAATTCACGGTCAATGCGAGCACGCATTAGTTGTATTACATAATTTTATATCATGCGTTACACATGGATTATTGTCACTGCTACCTGTTTGACCAGTGTGACAGTGTAGACTTGATGGAAGCTTACTAATATTCTAAACGCGAACGTTTGTTCGGATGGATGGATAGATGTAATTATTACTCTTTCACGCAAAAACCTCTGAAAGAATTTGGAAGAAATATGGTACACAGATCAATGATTTGGAAAGTCAATAAAATAGATAATAGTTTAAAACCTGGATAAACACACGAGACCGATTTTATGTTCCCGTGGCAGAATTTTGAGTTGTAGCGGGTGAAGCCGCTTTCAACAGCTAGTAATTACATAAACAAAAGTCTTTTCCCGCGGGCGTAGGCAAAAACTATAGAACGCCAACTTATTTTTGTAGGTGTAACATAAAATGACTACTCCAGCCCTAGGTGGAACAGAAAGGACTGTCAGACTCGTACTGATTGAAAAATCGTCTCAGTTTTTTCCATTGCACTTTGCGTTCCGAGGTAATTTCGCGAACCTACAAGCCTTATATAATCTTTGCCTATTTTCTGCAAAACGATGAGATCGTTTGGCAGAATATGCGAGAGTCTTTTTGTTTCCACAAATAACATAATATAGTGTTGTATAGTATTAGTAGAATTTATAATATATAAAGCTCGTTCTATATAAATATTTATGGAAAGTAATCAGTTCTCCTCGATGCAATCGGAATTAACAAACACGGAACCCACAATAGCTAGCTATGCAACTATTTTTGCCTCCTACGCAAACATATTTTTAAAACTTCTCTCCAGCACGCGTAGCATGGCGATTCTATCTCTATTCTACCAAGAAACGACAAAGCTCTTTCTATCCCACACGATATGTCTTCTGCCCGAGCATGGCGCAGCCTGTAGACTCGTGTTTCTATGAAGACAAGACGTAAGATTTCTTTCCATAGCAACGGCGAATGATTGAACTGTGAATGAACTAAAACGTTTAGTTAACGAAAAAAACGTGTAAAATTCTCAAGTTTTCAATACAACTAAAATTATTTTATTGGAATTAGACAAAATTATCCGTAATTCTAGAAATATGTGCATTCATTTGCAATAAAAAAACTTTTTGCACGTAAATCACAGCGACAACAAAACGTAAAAAGTATCCAAACCATAGACACACAGTATGGAAACGAGTCTTTCCTAGCCAAATATCAAATAAAATTAACACACTTTCTAGAAACAGAGAAAAACAAGTTTAGAACATTATCTATGTGTTATAGGAGACAGATATTTATTATATGAAAAATAATGATCACAATTATGATTACGGCAATTTTAGGCCGATAATGTTGGGTCCATGCTGCATGTATATGACTGATGACACGTAGATTGTTGCAAAAATGTTTTTGTCTAGTAATAAACATTGGAAAGATTAGCTGTCTGCATTATTTCACTAAAGTTTATCATTTTATATTTTTTCATGGAACTCGTATTAAAAAAAAGTTTGATGCACTTTCCTTACAAGTTTCATTCAGCTTTTTTTATTCTAGGAGTTTGGAGGACCCTTACTTGTTTTTAAAACAAATTTAAAGTCGATAAACATCAAGAATATTATAAAAAGAAACTTGTCTAGGTCTCATTTGATGTAGACAAGTTTCTCTTGTAGAGAAGAAATGTGTCTTCCCCCAAGTGTCAAAAGTAGAGAAAATATTGTCGGCATGCTCGACGTTGTAGACTTCTTTCTATCGTAGAGAAGAAACATTTCTTTTCTACGCGACAAACATCGCCGTGCTTAGGACGATAGAAATCTTTCTTCAATCTGTCAGTTTGTCGATTCTTCCGTCGATATAACTCGTTTCTACGGTGGTCATGCTACGCGTGCAGGCAGTTGAAGTGTAATAAAAACGGCAACATGCTTGCTTAAAGCATGCAACAAAACAACTGCAGCGTTATTTATATGTTAGTGATTTATGCCGCTAAAATTAGCCAATGATGATTTATTAATCTTCAAGTTCTGCTAACTTTTTTGACAGATGTGTTGCTGGGAAGTTTGTTCCGCCACATCTTCCCATTAGCACAGGTAGCATGACCAATTCTATGCCTATTCTACCAAAAATAAACGAAGTTTAAAATTTTATTTTTGGAAGCATAGCAACCCGTAACGACTACAAATAGAAACATTTCTACATTTCAAACATCACCATTCTTAGCACGATAGAAATATTTCTACATCCTAATATTTTGTCGATTCTTCTGTCGACAAAGCCCCTTTTATGGAACTGTCTTGTGTATGTCTGCGTCACGACGTTGTTTCCTTAAAAGCACTTAATGTTCTTTACTGGAGTAAAAATCTGATTCTCAATTTAACTAAATGACACTTGATTTAACCAAAATCTCTTCTATTTTCCAGGTGGTGCCAAGAAGTACACTGGTATTGGTGACTGCGTGAAGAAGACAATCAAGTCACATGGAGTTTTTGGTCTATACAGAGGACTCAGTGTCCTCGTCTATGGATCTATCCCCAAATCAGCCGTCAGGTAAGCTGCACTTTGTAACATCACACATCAAAATATGTACATGAAGCTTACTTGCACCGGGACGTGCACATAAAATAAAATATCCAAAGTTTTTTTTATCGTCGTATTTTATCAGTGGTACAGCAAACTATAAAAACAACAACATCGCAACCAAAATATACTGAATTCGAAATATTTTACTTAAATGTGCAGAGATTATGTAAGCGTAAGATAGGCTTATTTGAAAAGCAACTGCGAGAGATAAGATATTGCAGCATCCTGTTTTATATTACTCTCAAAATATCTCACAACCTACCTACATGTAAGGTTGTCATCTCTTAAATATGAAACCAAGACAAGACGCGTTCCCCGGAAGCCCTATAAACTAGGACATATTCGTACGGGCTTCCCCGGATTTGTCCTTTTTTTTTTTGACGGGACTTATAGCCACATCGCATCATCCTAGATGCGATGTGGCTATAGATCCCCCGTCACGCAGTAGCCTAAAGGGGTAACCTGTCTCGTGTGTGTGTATTCAAGGTGTGACTGTTTGCCGACCACCAACTCAGGTAGACTAAAGTCAGGTAGTTCGTCTGCATTTCGTCCAAGGATCCCAGTGAGCCAGTTTTTTTCTGCAAGGTTGGCAAAGCACTGGCGATACCTCTGGTGTTGCACGCCTCCATAGGATCCGGTCATTTATTTACCAAGGGCTAAGGTGACCGCTTCACACCGTCATGTTGTATGGGTCGCAGGACTGTCAAAGCAGATAACCATGCAGACTAGAACGTTAAGGGCAATAAATTGAAGGAAAACGGTGGATTTTAGTAAGAGTCTGACAGACCCGCTCCACCCAGACCGACAGGCACACAGGCCCTTATGTATTTTTGCCAACTAAGATAGAACTTACGTATTTGTGTTTCATACAAAATCTATGTTTAGCTTAAAACATATTTAAATAAACAGTCTTAGCATCCAAGAAAAACAGCAATGCCGACGAATTAAGATTCCATTTGAATCAATCTCTACATTACAGAAAAGATGGTCCACATAACGCCCACACAACTAACAATATGTACTACTAAGTATTTCCATTCGTTTCGGCCAGTTTTAGGTAAAATCAATAAAGACCGAGGGCCGATATATCCACGTGGCGATTGAGGGAGACAATTTTGAGTAAACCCATTTCATTCGGACACAAACAACAGTCACTTACGATGTAGGTAACCGCATTTCAATTTCAACTTTATCTTGTTGTGATAAGTTATCAAGAAATATATGCCGTTATATCTTGTGTCAAATAATAATGACCAACAATATTGTGAGGTGACAACATTCACAACTACGCAACTTAATTTAAATTTCATTTATTTAATTCAAGTAATTTACAATTGGTAATCCTGATTAGCCGTACTAGTATTCTAATTGCAAATGATTGATGGATAAGTAGATGTTTGTAACTAAATCACGTCAGAACAGCTGAATGAATTTTGGTCGATTATTTTCATGGATATAGTCTGGATTAATATTATAGAAGGACACTTTATCCCGACGGTATAAGATCGTGGGAGAATTAACGAACTCACGTGCGCGATGTCTCTGACATAAGCTAGTAATCAAAATAAAATAAAATTCAAATACAACAAAAACAAATAATTCCTAACAAAATATTATGAAATGCAAAAACAAAACATGCAACCTACTAATTAATGATATCACAAAACTATTTAGTAAAATACCGTTAGCATGAATTACTTATTTGTACAGAATCATTACTAGGAGCGGGCCATCATTTTAAAATAATTACGCTGCAAATGAGATAAAATCGCAAAATAAGCATGAATTCTAAACAATTCTGAATGATTGTCGATGGAAAAAATCTTCTGTGTCTAGTGGAAACCTGTCACATGGTGGATTTATTATCTCCTCTCTATTAAGTAGAGTAAAATGATAAAAGAAACATTCAAAGACAGGTGCCTGATTTGCCATTAAGTAATAAGTCATCTTGCCGCTACGAGTGGTGCTTCAGCCTGCTTCGCTGATTCTGACCAAAGCGGCAGGTAGGGCGAAACGCAGTTCTGCCGCGGCTTTATTGCCTCGGTAAGACAAGTAGTGTCAATAAATCCCTTTACTTTCTTTTAGTGCTGAGACAGCACTTTACCTAACGTCTCAGCAATGGTAATATGATTGATTATGCCTCCTCATGTCAAAATTGAAAGAAAAAGTGGGTTCCTTGTCTATCATATCTAAGAATTGGATGCCGCAATAGCTTTTATCTGTTTGTTTGTATATTGATAAAGTTAAACTGTGACATCAGATATTTTGGACTTATGAAGAAAGACTATAGTTGAAAAACTCGTGATTTTGATTTAATGTAGACCGAAGAAGTCAACCAGGCTCAAATGCTCAGCATACAACATCCACATTCAACACTACAACACTGTCTCGATTCTATGTATAGACAATGTTTTTTTTATTTATGATAGGCTCGCGCTTGACCACTATCTCGCCTGATATGATAAGCAATGATGTGGTCGACGGTGAAGCTTGTTTACATAAGTAACCTTTTCACTCTTGAGTTCTTATCTTAAAGATCCCAATTTTTTTTTTATTCAAATCTAGTATTTATTTCGCCTGTGATGACTGAAGAATAGAAAACATTTATTTTCTACGTTTAAAATATCATCATGCTCAGGACGATATTAATATGTCTACATTCTGTAAAGTTGTCGATTCTTCCGCTGACGAAACCCGATTCTACGGCGGACTATGCTACAGATGCTCGGACATAGGCCTTCTCTCTCTAGCACGTGATCTTCATTATCATCCACAGCCCGTCTTCTTCCACTGCTGGGTATAGGCCTCTCTTTGTTTGTGCCAAGCTCCACGGTCTTGAGCCAGCCTCATCCAAGACACTCCCGCAATGGCAACAATGTCGTCTGCCCATCTCGTGATCGTCATAATACTACGTAGCACTATTCAATTAATTACCTACGCCACTGGATATCAAATTGCTGCTGATATTGATATAATATTTACAACCTTGACCTTACGTTGACTTTGCTACTTTGTTCTATTTGTGACACTACGATAAATTAATATTTCCTTAGTAATAGTACTAGGCTGCAACAAAATAATTTCTATAGTAATTCTTCGCAAGCCAATTTCGGAGAAAGGATTTTCTTTTTTAAAATTGATAGGTAGCATATACTTCCGTGTGCTACAAGGAGGAACCGAATCCTACGCAACTCAGTTTTTTTAGGAATTTAAAAAAATCCACAATCAACTTTGCCATCGACTGTATTATAGAAACACAAATGACAAAATACAGTAATGCAGTTAATAATATCCGAAACAGGTTTAGAATTAGAAACAAGAACATTTGATTGCTAATTTAATAAGTAATAACACGTGCTGCTTTGAAAACACTTAGCTATGCAACTCAACGTCCTTGGCCATTTCGCATTGAAAATAGAGACAATCCATCCATTCATACATGCATAATGCGAATAACTGATGTCCTCAATTCATCAAACTCGCAGTGGAGTCACATTTATGAAGTATAGTAAATAATCAGCCTTTGGTTATTTTGCATTCATGAGAAAAGAGACAACAATCCATCTTCGGCTATCCATGCGATTAGCTCATGTTCCCAATCCGTTAAACTCACAGCTAAGGTACCAGGGCAACATAACAACACAGTAGCTCCCATTTCCCTAGTCTAATCTATCCGAGTGAAGTCGACACTTATATCTCACGTTACCGCAAAGTGAAGCATTAATGTCTGATAACGACAGTTCATTGTGTCACTTAGCTGAAGGTTGATGCAGATAAACAGACTCAATGACATTCAGGACATTGCGTTGCGATGAGAAATTTACACGGAATGAGTTTTTTTTTTTCATATTACCGTGTTTGCGGAAGATATTTCGGCGCTTGCGCTATTGCATGGTCCATCCACAGATATTTTTTTTGTCTTACAAGACACGAAACACTAGAAAGTGGTTTGGATAAATTCACTTATAAAATGAACTGAAATAAAACACAGTCTAATGATCTAATCGTCTATGTATCCATTGTGAAATATGTAAATGCATAGTTTTCCGGTAATTTAAATGCAGTTTCCTTATTTGTAAGACTAACTAAATCAGCGTCTAGAATTCTCATTCTTTGACCCCGCTCTCAGTCACATAATTAATAAAAATTGGGTTGTTTGTTATCTTCAAGATACATTTATCAGTCGTTTCTTTTACTACGCGATAAATAATTCTATCAGCAAAATTGACAAGTCAACTCTTCTAGCATTTACTTTCACATTTTCTTCTTGGTAACAGTCCTGACTCTTGACTGTTGTAGGTCCTGGGTTCTCCCATGTGTCCCAGCCTTGCCTTCTCCTTTCTGTAAATTATTTCATCCCCGTTGCTCTAAAAATGGTGAAGGAAAAACATCATACAGGAAACCGGCATGTCCAGCATGTCCTACCAAAATTCGAAGACATATCCACCACTAGACCCGCCAAGTGTATTATAGACCACTCCTCACAGAGAGGAGGCCTGTGTCCCAGCAGTGGGAACATTATAGGCTGATTATACTACACTTTTCCTTATCAACCCAAGCCACAAGACAATTAAGGCTTCAAAACCTACCACAAAAAGTACTAGGCAAGCATAAACCAAAGGAAGTAATGTGCTGTTAAAGGAGATCGGACATTCTTGTATGGGCTCTGGCCCAAGTGGCGGCGGAGCATGACGTTTATTTTATTTGAAAGTAAGTTAACTAAGCTTACTTTTTTGTATGGGGCAGAAAATTCTATCCTGGGAGAAAAAAGTTATAGTGTATAAAAGAAATACGCTTTTATAGACCTATTTGCAAATATTTATTCAATTAAATCTAGTTATTTGTTATGCTTTCTATTATCTAATATCCATGATGACTCAGGCGTGTGGTGTCTACTACGCCAACGTTAGAAATATGTAATTACTCCATTGTTAAATGGATTCTGGGTCAAGTAACGTCTAAAGACGAACCTAAGTTCTGTTTTTGAGGAATGATTTAAAAGTGTTTAACCAACATTATAATAGCACGAGCTTGAGTCACGGTATGTCTTTCTCTTCTTAGCACAGAACGATTGCAAAGTAGGCACATCACACCAGCACTTGGTCGTATCATGTTGCAAAAGTAACAAATCCAAAACAAGTAAGAAGAATCAGTCCATTTAACAAGCCAGGGTATCGAGAAAAATCGGACAGTTCAAGTAAACACGCCAAGGTCTTCAGGAAGAAAAACAAATACATCAAACAGAGCCGGTAGAATAGATAACGAAGTTAAAACACAATAGTATTACACCAAACAGCAGCGAGCGGAGAGAGATAGTCAGCTGTCGAATCTGACAGAACATGTACGTTTTCTTTTTCATCGTAGTATCATCAAATGAGTCCTCCTATCCAGGGCAGATCAGGTGGGACTTTCAGACTCGTACTGACCAAAATCCACGCTGTCCTTCAATATTATATTTCCGTTCCGGGATCACGGTAATTACGAATTACCGTGATCCCGCGTAGTATCGTGTAGTCCCGCGACCCCGGCACTCTTTGAGGAGCGCGTGAAACACAACGCGCCGTCGACTCGGGCATGGTCCATGATCGGACAGTGAGACGCCTGTTACTCGCCATTTACTCGTCTGTCGCCGTGGGCGTGTACCACTGCGGCTGGGGTGTAAGGTGGACGTTATCCTCTCCAATACGCGTCCTGCCTCCTCCTTCGCTAACATGGCTGATTTGCAGAAGAAGGCGACCGCTTCCCGATCCGTAACGCTCCGCGTTATGGCCTCGACCAATGCCGGGCGCGAGAGCTCCTGCCTATCGCCGTCGTGAAAATACGGTGGTGCTCTGCCCAAGCAGGAGTCCTGCACCGTATGCTCCACCTTGTCGTCTGGGTGATCCTCGAAGTGGTGAAACTCGGGCGTTTCTTCCCTTCTTATACGACACAGGTACCCCTCGAAACTTCCGTTTCCGGGGAAGACCTGCGTCATGCAGTAGGTCAGGACGCCGTGACGCCTTTCCAGCCATTCCTCAAAGAGGGATCTTACCGTCGCGACACCGGCGTGCACGATCTGTCATGTATGTTGCGTTAACTGTTGAAGTATATGAATATACGCTCGGTAACTTGATTTTCCCGGGATAGATTTTTTGTACTTCTACAAAAAAACAAGCCTAGCAGGCTAATGAACTTTCAAACAACATAAGAGAAAAGTCACTATTTACAGTTGGGTTGCCGAAGCTGTAATTGGACGTTTCAAACGCGACTACAAACTTTTGAGACAAGATTATGTGAAATCGTTAAAACACTTAATGCCAAACATTAAAATAGCAGCAGCACTAATAAATGCTTACTGTGATTAGTCTTATTGCTAATATTTTCGCTGAAAATAAAATATGATTTCAGGCTTTATTTTTTTTTTATTTTGACACACTATGCCATAGTTAAGTTAAGTTTTTAGTTTATGCAATTACGATGACATATATTATAATGTTGTATAAACACTTTTAAATCATTCCTCAAAAACAGAACTTAGGTTCGTCTTTAGACACCACTTGACCCAGAATCCATTTAACAATGGAGTTATTACATATTTCTAACGTTGGCGTAGTAGACACCACACGCCTGAGTCATCATGGATGTTAGATAATAGCAAGCATAACAAATAACTAGATTTAATTGAATAAATATTTGCAAATAGGTCTATAAAAGCGTATTTCTTTTATACACTATAACTTTTTTCTCCCAGGATAGATTTTTCTGCACCCATACAAAAAAAGTAAGCTTAGTTAATTAACTTTCAAATAAAATAAACGTCATCATCCGCCGCCACTTGGGCCACCCCCGCCCGATCTCCTTTACATGGTAATTAGCATGTGTGAAGTGAACAATCTTTACATAACATCACGTGACCGTTAAAACCGGATAGGAAAAATTTCGATTATATTTGTTGCGGTAGAACGATATAATTAGAACCGTAGGTAGCGGACGGGCGCACATAGAACTCTTTTGAAAAAATATTATGTTAAAGAGTTTGTTTTTAAGTCACTGTGCTAACCGGTGGCGACCGGTTTATTTAACAAAAACAAAGTCGAGGTCAAAGAGAATTATATAATTTTAAAGAGATTATATCGTGAGAGTTCCTGACATCTTCGTTGCATAAGCCAGCCATCAATCTCACCCTATTTTAGGGAGCTATATGACCTCGTTTTCTACACTATGGGACATTAGTAGGGTTTCTCAAATTGGATCGAGCTGTTGTATATCTTTCCTCGTCTAATATTGGCATATAATTTAGAATTTTGTCGTAAAACCCAGTTTTGTTTAAATTATACATGATTCAACTTAAAAAAGACTAGACTAGAGGCAGGACATCGTCGCATGACAATCTGTACTGTAAGCCCAAATGGCCTGAAATCCTGCGTGCCCAAGAAAATTGCGGCACGCCACGAAAGAGACGATGGATACGCACTAGATAGACCTCTCGAAGTCAACCTTTGCCCAGAAATAGGACAGAATGTTCTAGAAAAAAAAAAATCCTTATAAAGAAAATGGAGCATAACGAATATCGATGTCTAGAGGTGTGAAACTCGTCACCGACTCGATAATAATATCTTACAACACAATACTATTGTTATTCAACCTCGTTATCACTATTACTCAAATTCTATAGCAGTCAGTGTACTTGTTTGAGGAAAATTATTATGCAGTCCGGACTTTGCTAGGCACGCTCATTACATAATATAAAGTCTTGCTTACAAGGATACATCTTCATCTAATTTGACAAATCTCTTCAGCTCTTTCCATGATAATATACACGGAAATGAATAAAAGAAATCTGTATTGTATTTGAATTTGGCGACCCCTAACAACACATCCAATCAGCGCATCTAACGTAGAAATGGGAAGGCGGAAAAAACTGGCTTACTCCATTCGCCTCAACCTAAAAAGGTTATCAACCAAAACTTACCTACTTTCTCTTCCTCCCCAGATTCGGCGTGTTCGAACAAGCTCGTCTGTACATGGTGACGGAAGATGGCACACTCTCCACGACCGGCAAGCTGGCTTGCGGTCTTGCCGCGGGTGTCTCGGAGGCTATCTTCGCCGTCACCCCTATGGAGACCGTCAAGGTCAAGTTCATCAACGACTTGAGGCTCGAGAAGCCCAGGTTTAGGGGATTCTTCCATGGAGTCAGGACTATTGTTAGGGAAGATGGTGAGTACTTTGGGACTTTAGCTTTGAAAATTGGAGATTGACCTGATAGCCCGAGCCCAATAATAACTGAATGTTATAAGGGCAAGTCCCAGAAGTGGCTAAAAATAGCGGTGCGTTATCCCAAAAGTCTCAGAACAAACATTGTTCAGTAACGTGGGCTGAGTTACCCCACGAGACGTTTTGCGCTATTAATGTACTACACGTTGTATATCTTTTTGGTCGACTAAACGCGTTTGATTTCAAAAATCATCATAAACAATCCGTTTGTCCATGTAGTTCTATCGACGAAGTTCTACAAATGTTCAAAAGATGATTGGGCTTGCATAACAACTTTTCCATACAATAAGGTCCTAATGAAATGCACAAATTGACTAACCCTGCTATTCCGAGCCTCACGTAGTGCTAGAACCCTAATAGTGGGAGTCAAATGGGTCCTAGGATCCAACTCAACTGTTCTTGTTCCTCAGGTGTCGGAGGCCTATACAAGGGTGTAACCGCCACAGTGATGAAGCAGGGCAGCAACCAAGCCATCAGGTTCTTCGTGATGGAGTCTCTTCGGGACTGGTACAAGGGCGGAGACAGAGACAAGCATGTACCCAAGTACATTGTGGCGCTGTTCGGTGGCTTGGCTGGTAAGATAAAAAAAATTCGCAACTTTCATTAAATAACTATGTCTTCAAAAAATAAAATCTATATTCTGAGACTTTGTAGAGATTCATTGATATCAACTCCCGCGCTGGATTGACACTTCATAGTGTCCTGACCTATGTTTATCAACTCCCGCGCAGGTTCCGTTCATAAAGTGAGTGTCCTGAACTACGTCTATCCACTCCCGCGCAGGTTTGACTCTTCATTCATAGCGTCCTTAACTATTTTTTTTCTGTATAGGAAAAATAAAAAAGAGCACGAAAGCAAACATGTCTTGTGACTAGTGCCCATTTCTCTTCATCTTATAGGATCTCTTTACAAACCTCCTCATCTCCTTACAGGTGCTGCATCAGTATTCGGCAACACCCCAATAGACGTGGTCAAAACCCGAATGCAAGGTCTGGAAGCCGCCAAGTACAAGAACACCTGGGACTGCTTCATCAAGACTTGGAAGGCGGAAGGTCCCTTCGCCTTCTACAAGGGTACCGTGCCCAGGTTATCTAGAGTGGTCTTTGACGTAGCCATTACCTTCACTATTTATGACTCGATCATGGATCTTTTTAACTATGTATGGAAGTAGTTAGTTCAGTCGATCGTTTCTCGTTTGTAGGCAAACATTTTCGAATGAGTCTGTTTTTGTTAGGTCGTGGTGAAAATGAGGAGCTTTATGAATTATTACTCTATGTATTTTTTTTATCACCAAACTGAAATAAAAACGGTATGTCGGCCTCTTACTCTGTCTGAGAGGTCTGTGTCCCAGCAGTGAGATCATGCTGATTGTGCTATAACTTAAGAAGTTAGTATCATCGTCACGGCTTAATAAAAACGGACTCCTATATTATAAATAGGTTATGTGACGATAGCCTATATAAAAGCTATAGAAAGTACTAGAAATTTTGCAACACTCGATTTACCAAATTACTGCTTAAATATTTGAGCATCTAACGACTATGCGGACTCGCATTTCATAATGACAACTTAATTACCCAAAGTAATTTAGTCTTTGTGACGCCAAATTAATTTTGAAATCAATAAACTAATTCTAAGCGACTACCGACCTTATGACAAAGAAAATAAAGATCAGTGTGATATTGACTGTGATGCAAGATCGATTGTAAGTTACTATCAATGTTGTTGACTATAGAAATGGCCTAATTATCTGTGGCCTAGTGTTATGGGTGTTTACGGGAATATTTTAAGATTGTGTTACTTTTAGTATGCCAGGATTGTATTCAAGGGGAGGCAGAAAAAGAAAAATCTAGATTATATTTTTCTGATCGTAGTTTTTAACATAATTGTTGTAAGGTTGTTCATAGAAAAAAAAATGTAAAAAACAAGTCGAAAACTATGAAATTCGTCAGAATTACAGTTAACCAGCGAACGACCGCTCTTCCAAGAGGGGCTGCCCCTCCTTCCCTTACCTCGCTACGCTCGTGCCTGTTGTCACCAAAATAATGCCCCAATATTTCAAAAATCGCTTCTGTAGTGCATACCGTCACATCAACCTGTGTTTATAGACTCATTTATTTAATGTAGATGTACAAATATTGTAGAGCTGCGTCTGCGATCAACATTGTTAGTTTAAGTGGTACATTTATTTTTAAGTATGTTGAGTTCACGGTCGTCACAGACAAAATATTAATATTAAACTGGTTTATAAATGCAGAATAATGGAAGACATTCCAGTCAGTCTGACCAAAAACAAGGAAATGTAAATGTTAATTCCACAAACTGCCGACACTGCTGGCGCAGTGGTTGAGCGATTGGCTGCTGCATTGCGTGTCTCGGGTGCAATTATTGAATGAATTAATATTTGTATGACTTACAAGTTTAGTACTCGTACTGAGTCTGGCTGTCTGTGTTAATTGTTTTTTTGTAAACTTACCCACAATACAGGAGAACTTGTGTGGAGCAGGGAATATAAAAAAAATCGCTCTGGGTCCTCATGGAATTATTACCCCACTCAAGAGGGGGTAATCATATACAATAATGAAATAAAATAATGTAAACATGTACAGCTTGCACATGTTTACAAAGAAAACCGGTAGTAGTAAAATTTTATTCTTCTTTGTAATAGAAGAATTCTTTGCCTCGCAAAGGGTCATTTTACTAGTTGATTTCAGTAATAAAATTGAAAAAAAAAAACATTTAATTTTATCTGTGACGCCTGTCATTAAATATATTTTTTTAAGACTTACGTATGTAAGCTATTGTTTTTGTGTTGTTAAATGAAACGTATTGGTTAACGATCGTGTGCGCAGCTTTCGTTAATACCTGGGTTTTGTTCCTAGGTATATATAAATTGGCTATATTTAGGTGCTATCATATCATACGTGATACACCGATGGCATAATTGTATAGTAGCAGTATGATCGATTATTGACTTATTACGGGAGTCAACGCACTTACGAACGCAGAAACAACTTGAGTCGTTCAGAAAGAGCAGGTGGCCTACCATGGCGTCTTAAAACGTGAGTAGTTCCATTGTAGGAACGAGATGGCGCTAGACGTTTTGTATAGTTCTCTCTTTCTGACAGTAGAACTACGCTTTAAGACGTTATGGCTCGCGCATGCTCGACGTGTTGCTTAGTCGCGTTTTTGAAATCGAAACGAGGCAACTGACGTCTTTTTAAGTAATTTCTTTCGAGTCGCTTCGTTTTGTGCGACCACAAAATACAGTTTAGTATGCCGATTTAAGGTTTGAAGAGCTATTGTTACTACGTATAAATATGCAATTGCTTTTCCCCCTTTAGGGGTGTATTAAAATAGTGTAGTCTTGTTGACATGAACCAGGGTTATGTATGTTTATTATAATTTTTATTTTATATTGTTAATATTTATTTCAGCGAAGCGGGATTATGTACGTGATTTTATTTACCGGGTTTATAATGGCTGTATTATTATTATTTATTTATTTATAATTTATACCCAAATGATTTATATTATTTTTATTTTGCGATTTTTTGCAATGGCTTCACCTTACTAGTTGTTATAGAGTAAATCCAAATTGTTGTTACTATACAGAATAGATTTTCTACTATATTTTTATATACTTGATTGAAACCAATGTTTGTATGAATTTTCTATATGAAATGACTTTATTATGTAAAATTATTTTGCTATCAGTTATTCCGGTTCATTCTAGATAACTAGATTGTTTATCAAATTACATGATTATCATGTCTTATACACATGCAGTTATGTAAAACACATAAGAAGCTAGTGTGCCTGTTAATACTAGCAAATAAAATAACAACTATTGCCTCAAACCCAATTTCTGTATCGAAAGGCGTCCGCGATCAAAAATTTGTATTAGAAAAACCATAGCAATGGCCACTCCTTTTAACCCCTCATAGTGGGAGCACTTGTATACAAGACTTGCTCATATAACCTTCTACTCTTCATAATGCAAGGTTTCTGAACTGTACTTCCTTGGGTAGGTTGCTGTCAAAATTCCTTTAGAAAAACCATAACAATGCCCCTGTTAACACTGCATATAGTGGACGCACTTTTATACAGGCTCCAAGGCTTGACTTGCTATCTGCGTGAATGTAAGTTTTCTGTACAGTCTGATGCCTATAATTTGTCGTTATGTTGTCCCCAAGACATTGTTGAAAGAGTAACAGCGGCCCTGAAACCTACTAGAACTGTTTCCCAAATTGCGATAATCATAGCGGACGGCCTTATTGATATCGGTATTTCAAAATATCGCTCTGCATTTATAGAATTTGGGTAATCCAACGTTTATGTTCCAAATATGCATTTCACTTTTTTCTTTTTAAGAATTATAAGGTCTCTTTTGTAGAAGGCTGTATGGTCTTAGGCCTTCGACTTGAACCTTGAAATATCTTAAAAAGACATTCCAGAACTTTCACATTGACGCTAATTATTATGAGTTTGTTAATTATTTTGTATCGTTTCAGTTTTTATCGATGTTGACATGTTTATTTATTTATATTTTCATTTAATAAAATTGTCAGACAATTTGAAAATTTTATTTTATTTTTGAGGCTATGGGTATCCTATCATCGTTTGACTTAACCAGACAACATTAATAATGGTAGATAAAATTTTAAAAATAAAAAACTGTATAAAACTTCAAAAATATATTTTCAAATTCAACAGGAAATGTACACCAAATTTTTATGAGTATGAAAAGTTGCCTTACAAACAATATTATGTAATCCTTACATATTAATATCACATTGTAGTTACCCAACCTTGATCATTTACCTATTTATAAACCATGATATTTGATGACCTATGTAAATAAGCTACCACGATAAGAACGAAAACGAAGCCACCTCTATTTGTCAACTTTAATTTGAAAACACTTTTTTAAGCATTCACGTTTGTTTCTAAATTTAAAATGTCATTACGGAATATCGGGATCTCAATTACGGAAGATATTCTGTGACATTTTAAATTTTCACTTGAAAATTATGTCTATACAATAAAAATTGTGAAATTAATTGTCACTGTAATAGGTATTTTCTGGTTAATTATTTCATGATTATTATGACGATTGCAGTCACAATTTGGCGCCAATTATTTTTGTTCTTATCGTAGTCGCATAGTACTTATGACACTGAGAGTCATAAAATACAAACTATCATAAAACCTACTCATCTTTAAAAGGGTAATTCTTCAAACCCTTGAAGGCAGCGGCAGGAACACATCTATGGTTGATATTGAAACTATCAACCAATGACATCTCACTATCAGTCAGTTGGAAGTCGAATATATTGAGGTTCTCTGCAATACGCGATTTGGTGAAGGATTTTGGGATCACAGCGATACCGCGTTGCACCTGTAATTTAAATTATATTAAATGAAATGGATCTTATACAAAACGACACCTTCGTTTTCGGAAAATAGTTTTTAATGTGGTAATAACATCGAGTGAGCCCAGAGAGGGGCGAGAGGGACTGTCAGACTCGTACTGACTTAAATCCACAGTGTTGCTTCAATAGCCCTTTACGTGCCTGGGTCACGGTTTCCTGATAAGACAGTTCCGCCACCCCGGCTGCCATGACGATGACCATAATGACAGGGCCCCAATAGGCTCCCTCAGATCGATGACAGCAAAGATTCGAAAATTGTATGCAGAATGGAGGCAACCATTTGAAACAAATTGGCCATTGTTAGAAATTATCCTAACCGATAATTATTCCCAAAAAATTGTAATATACTGAATCGGAAATACAAATACACTTTTCGAAAATCGCTTTTATTAACATAAAAAGCAAACATTGCGCAAAAACGTAAACTCACCAAATATCTCAAAGCTATCTGCGCGCGAGTCTTTCCATACTTCTCAGCTAGTGCTATGAGTTTGGGATCTGTCTTGATCACATCTTTCCCGATGAACTCTGGCCTGGCTTCAGATATGAGGCCCAGAGGAGTGTATGCTACTGGCAGTACTGACTTCTGCTTACAGAACTCTACCAGTTTGTGCTGGGTTAAGGTTGGGTTAACCTGTAAACAAAAGTGTGTGGTTGGTGCCATTAGGGCGATTATCACACGGCACCGCGCACCGCCGCGGAGGGCGATGGCGGTAAAGCGGATTTCGAAGCGGTGCCCCGTGCGGTAAGGCGGTCTACGCGCCTTTTCGAAATCTAAATCCATTTTTAAATTGCAGCACATCCAGCACCCATGTTGATCCGCGCGGTTATGCGGCGCCCCGTGTGTGAGATCCGCTTCACCGCATAACGCGGCAGTACGCGGTATATATTTATGACATTAAAACAACATTGCAACTGTCTTACACATCAAGTCTTTGTTGGAATGTTAAACCCTTATGCGGAAATCATTAAAAACATTTTAAATAATATAACCTAATTTGCAAGTATTATCATGATTATTTTTGTAACATCTTACCTCAAACTGATTAAGAACTGGTTTAATAGTTGAATTCTTTAGCAATCTGTCTAGCTGCTCCTCGTTAAAGTTGGACACTCCGATGGACTTCGCCAGGCCAAGTTTCACAGTCCGCTCCATGCCTCTCCAGGTCTCCAGATAATCTATATCAGCTTCCTCATTCTTATTCTAGAAACAATAATAATAATTATTTCAAAGAACTCTTTTTTTTCATCCCAATCTGAGTAGAAGAGAGAAGGGACTGTAAGACCAAGAAAGACTAACTAAAAACCAACCTATTTCGAATCTCTAAATATATTTTTTTTAATAAAATAATAATTAACATATAAATTTATTTTTGTTTGGTAAAATCAGCAAATGGGAAAAGCAGCAGAAGAGATTGTCAGAGACATACCTTAGTAGAAAATGGCCAATGCACTAGATACAGGTCAACATAGTCCAGCTTGAACCGTGCTAGTGACTCCTTCAATGATAACACCACCTCCTCTTCAGCATGCCGGTCATTCCAAACCTGGGAAATAAAATAGGAATATTTAACAAAATGCTGTTATGTCTACCTCCTTGAAAGTTCAATTATTTGATATTTACTAAAATCTTTCAACATAAAAATGCATTATGACATTGGGTGGGTCATATCAACAGCTTACAAGACCTCTGGGTAATATACCACACCATGTGGGTGCCAGGATATGGACAAAAAGAGGCTTTGAGACAACCTACAGTAATACAACGCATGGATTGAAGGGGCCTCATAAGAGCTGAATGTAGAATTGGGGGAAGTCAAGACGACCCACTGACTGGTCTTTGTTTTACCCAACAGTGATATAGAAAAAGCTAAGAAAAAAAATGCAGATTAGGTACCTACCTTAGTAGTAACAAACAGTTGATCCCTTGTGACTGTACCATCTTTGATTTTGTTATTAATGCCTTCTCCAACTTCTTCTTCATTATCATAGAAAGCTGCAGTGTCTATGTGTCTGTACCCTGCCTCTATGCCCCATTCCACTGCCTGTCTAAACTGACCAGGGTCGGCGCTTCTCTGAAATCAAAATGTTCATACATTTAAGGTGTCATCAATCTTATCATGTTACGTCTTTCAGCTGATAATACGAGTGGTGTGTATCCTATCGTAATGTAGGTAGTTATTTAGTTAAATATAGGTACTAGTAAAATACTTACTGCATAGGTGCCAAGGCCAATCATGGGCATCTCTCGTCCATCCGAAAGTTTAACACTTGGAATTTTAGACACCATGATTGAATAAAATGTAGGATTCAATAATTTATAGAATAACCTTACGACTCAACCTTCCGCGCGAATTTTAAGTTACGCAAATAGGTTTCTTTTTATTATTCTTATCAAAGCAAAGATAGTTCACGATAAGGTTCAAGATCATTATTTGAAATGTCAAACCGTGGTCAAACTCAAAACAAGATACAACAATCCGCGATTAGAATTTATTTTGTACAATCTTAAAATTGGAGTTTTTACTTAAATTAAGTAATATCGCTTTATTTTTTCTGTCCTTTCATGTTTATATTTTCAAATGAATAAATATGTTAATTAAACAAGCCTTTGCTAATCGACTAAAAATCATGTCACAACGCATCACTATGATTGAATGAAATGAGTTCTATTGACCACTGATTCACTGTCACCAAGTGACGTTTAAATTGTCAACAAAAATACATGCTTGTGGTCAGAATCGGATTATTGCTTTTTAAATTGATTTATAAAATAAAATAGGCCCAAATATGTCGGCAGAAGAGAATTTTAACAAAGATGCTGCTGAAGCAATAGTTGGATTTCTAAAATCCAATTTATCAAGATCGGGACAGCAAAATATAGAGGCCGAATTAAAAACAGATTTTGTCCTTGCTAAGAAAAGAGGTAAAGGACAAAAAAGAAAATCAAAGAAGAAAAAAGTGCGTTGTCTTACAAGAGTAGAGAAGAAATCTTTAGGTTTTTATGCAATTCCGAGGAATGGAGTGAAATACAATGACGTCTTACCTATGAACAAAATGTGGTTGAAATATATCAGTGAAATTTTAGAATTGGATAAACCTGTACCAGATTGTATGAGTAAAGCCTGGGAAACCTTTACTCAAACTCTGTTCAAGGCAGACTTTCATGGAAGCATGTTAAATGTAGTCAGGTCAAAGTGTCCGAGTTATGTTGGTAAAAATGGTATTTGTATTATGGATACAAGAAACACTTTTAAAATTGTATCTAAAGACAATGTAACAACTACAATACCTAAAAGGGAATGTGTGTTTGAAATGTATTTAGGAAAAAGTAAAGTAACATTATTTGGCAAACATTTATGTATAAGACCTGCTGAAAGATCTACTAAGAAAATAAAAGGACATCTTCATCCAGATTTATAAAAGATAGCATTGTTTTATTTAAAATGATACTCTGCCTTTCTTTGTATGTTGTACCTTCATTTAGGACTTGATACACTAATCCTGTTATTTTCCTGTTTCAGTGTCGGGTAACCCAAATTAGTATTGATTTTTATTCAGGTTGACCCACATTACTGATAGCAATTTTATCTTTGGGTTGACCTTTGACATAAATTACTTTTCTTAGGTCTACTGATATTTATAAGCATGCATGCTTGGTGATCGCATCCTGTTTTTTCTGTTCTGTTTTTGCATCAAAAAAGGCAAGTGTGGTACTTTGTGGGAACTTGACCGTGAGAGATGCAGACTCCAAGCATGCTCCTAGTTAAATAACGGCGTGATGTTACCGAAATAAAAAGGTTATTTCAGTATTGAAATCGGCAGGAGAACCTTAGTTATGTATTTATTTATTATTTATAAAAAAAAACTAACGCAACCCTATAGAGATAATTAAACAAAAACCTTTAAGGAAAAATTACCAAAAAACCTTGTTCCAAGGTGAAATAAAAAAAGAAAACGTCAATTTGACATTTGACAAACAATCCGTTAAATGCTTAGACGTTAAATGTCAATGTGAAATGCCAATTAGATTGTCATTCCGATATTAATCAGCCGAATAGTGAAAAAATCCACCTATTCGCGTAAACAAAAATAAAAATCACCCCTAAACATATTTCAGATTATTTCAGTTAATAAACAATGGCCAACACAAAGGACGAGCCAGTTATTCTCGCGCACGAGTGTTACGTAAAAAAGGATTACACAGGAGCATTGCAACATCTCAATGAATTGGAAACTTTAGTTGGCACGAGCAATAAACGAGTTCAGCACAACAAAGCAGTGGTGGAGTTCATGATCAGCGACATGAAGAACGTGGATAAGTTAAAGAAAGCTATCGCACAGCTAACAGGCCTCACATTTCCGGACATCGACACAAAAGACCTCAGTTCACCTTTCTTGTTATACAATTATGCAGTGTTATTGTACCATTCGAGATACTACTATCAATGTACTGTGCTCTTAGAGAGATTACTTGGTTGTAAGAATATCAAAGACAACAAATTGTTTCAGCAAATTGTCCTACTGTTGCTAGAGGCTTCTCTGTGCAGAAGGACCTATGAGAAAACATTGGACATAGCTAAGACACACGGTGACTCACTGAAAGCTAACAATGAAGTGAGTGACCTGTTTGAAAGGCTTGTCAGTAGAGCTCAGTTGTTATTAGGACAGAAGGTAAAGTTAAATCTCAAACCAGACTCAATAGAGAATGTATTTATTATAGCTCAACAGCAATATCTCAATGGTGATGTAAAAGAAGCAGCGAGTACACTAGGTCAATACAAAACACTCAAATATAATTATGATTTAAAAACTCAAGGAGAAGACATATGGGCTGCCATCAACAATAATCTTGGAGTCATATACTTATCAATAAAGAAACCATTTTTAGCATCAAAATATTTTCAACATGCAGTGAAGGAACATTTCAAGGCAATGGAATGTGAGGACAGTGAAAAGTTAATAGCTTGTAGAGACAGGCCTCTGTACGTGTTTAACTTGGGGCTGGCCTTACTTTCAGCTAACAACTCTGAAGGGGCCTTCGAGTGTTTAGTAGAGGCAGCCCGACACTACCCCAACAACCCTCGTATTTGGCTGCACCTAGCAGAATGTTGTGTGAAAAAGTGTTGCAGTGAAGAAGCTCAGCAGTATACTGTAAAGAAACTTGGCAGTGGTCCTCACACACGCATCTTACTGTCTAAGGAAGGGAAAGATAAATATTCAACATCAGGAGAATCATTTGCAATCCCATCATTATCTTTAGAATTTGCTGCATTATGTTTGAGGAATGCAATAACATTACTGCCAAATCAGGACACACCAGCCGATGTTACGGCACCTATCATTCAAGCACCTCCCGGCCCACCAATCAACTGGCAACAGAGGTGTGAGCTGAAAAACTCAACATTTGTGCTTCAGAGTTATGTGTTACTACATTTGCAGGACCCATTGTCAGCGCTCATGAGTGCAAATGAGTTGTTAAGTCAGACTGAAGCATCAAGCAGCCACAAAGCATGGGCACATATCTATGCAGCTGAAGCTCTCATAAATCTAGACCGAATAGCAGATGCAGTCGAACATTTACACCCACCCATGATCCACGACCTTGTGTCAGTGTTGCCATATCAAATGAGAGATATGATAGCAGTCAGTGTGTGGGCAAAGGCAGCTGTTTGTCACATTTTGAGAGGTGACTTAGTCACTGCTCGAAAGATACTTTTGCAAATAAATTCGCCACGAGTTTTGCCACTGCAAATGTATTTAGAAATATGTACAGGGAACATAGAGAACTGTCATACATTATTAAGAAAACTTAGGTTTACTAACTTATCACAGTGAATTGTTAACTTTACAATAAAATGTTTATATACTGAATCTAAAACTGGTTTTTTGTTTGTAAATCCTGTAATTGGTTATTTTTTATTTCACTTTATTATTTTATTCATTAAAAGTTTACATTATAATTATCATCATAGGTACACACAATTTGCTGAGAATCTCAATGCTGACGGGATTCTAACATCACGACTCAATTCCATCAGGGGTGAGTCAGTGGTGGTAATAGTGAATCCACACTTGACGTGCGTTTATTATTAAACGAACCCGTGGCACGCTGCGTAGCAGTCGAACGCTCAACCACCGCATCAACCGTGACGTCACATTCTACATTCAGTGCTTACACCAAAACGGCTTAACCGATTTGGACGAGTTTTGATAGAGATTGATGGTTTCTGCTGAATAAAGTCGTGTCCCTTAGATAGCCACGCGCCGAACGACAATGCACTTTCGTACATCTGTTGCCCACGACTTTTACGGTGTCGTCTATCTACATCTAATTGCAAGATTCTTTACTTGCTGTTATTCAATGCACCATCGACGGAATAGGCTTCTCACAAAATTCTTTTTTTTTTGTAATATAAAATGAAAAGTGATTTCTACCTTTTCTTACCAACTGTTTTCTTTTATTTTGGCAACATTTTTTCGCACTAATTTTACACCTGTCAAAATTTTCTGTCAATAAAAAGTTACGATTTATTTAGAATTCAACAAAATCGCGGAAATTGTGTATAAAATACAAATATTTATTTGGAAACCGCCTAAATGTGTACTACAGCAAAGCAAGAAATTAAAAAATTGTGAATTCTTCTTGTATCCATTTAGAAGCAACATGTTAACGAAAACAAAACATAAAGTGGGGAGGTGCACAAAATTCGCGAAATCATGAATCAAAAAAATGTTTATATTAAGAAGAATTGAGTTTACACTAGCAGTCATGTCGCGTAGATCGATATTTTTCCTTGCGGCTGCAGTGGTGATGTTATATTTTTCGATAATTTTGTTTATGTTGAGTCCCTTACACGGTTCGCGGGGCGGTTACTACGCGGGCGGGTATATGAATAACTTCGCGTTTCGTCATGATCCGCCTCTGAACTGGTGCAGTGAGCTGCGGTGGCGGTCGCCGCCGTCCCCAGACGTGGTCGCATTAGTTTCTTACCCCGGGAGTGGAAACACATGGCTACGATATCTGCTGCAACAAGTTACAGGTAAATATTACACATTGTTGTGTACTTGTGTCACGTGAGCTAGAAACAACAGTAAAGGGAGGGTATGTCTAATTCTGTATTATCAAACAGCTTAGTGCCTAATAATGAGGTTTATAAGAACCACCTCTTTGAAAATTTTATAGTTAAAATTTTGGATGTCAGGCAGTTGTTACAATCAGTCAATCCTTCCGAGTTCTGCTTAAAATCAGTACTGGGGGCGTAAAAGGTCAGTGTAGATATGAATCATGATATCAATTCAGATAAAAATTATTTTTAGTAATAAAAATAGTCTATCTATTTAGTTGTCAATCAATATTATAATCCTGTAGAAAATGGAATAAAGTGGCATTTTTGAACACTCTAGTGAATTTATTTATCTGTTTGTAAAATTAAAACATCTTTTTTAAACAAGCAAGTATTTATTGTAAACAAAATTCTTTGCCAAGCAATTTATTACTATTGATTCCAATACAATCAATTGAAGAATAGGTGGTTGATGGTTTGTTTATTCTACATTTACTATAAACACATTTTTCCCATCCTATCTAGCCAATAATTTTGTGGGTAATAAATTGTTATGGCTTATTGCTCAAGCTGGTTTTTACATTACTTTTGTACCTATGTATGTTATAATTCCCGCACGCAAAATACGCGCATCTGACGTGGAGTTGCGGATACCAGCCCGTTTTACATTACATGTTATAATTCAATCCTTTTCTTTACATTTGCCTATGGATTCCCACTGCTGGGCTAAGGCCTCGTCAAATACCTTTCAGAAGCTCTTATCTTTTGCTTCCTTGAACGGGAATACTTTATGACATTATAAATAAGCCAGGTGTTTTTCTCATGATATAAGAACATTGCAGGTGATATGCTATAGTTTCTACAGGCCCGGTACTACAATACTACTTTTACCTTGTCCATGCTCATTTAATAATAATAATATAATAATATAGCCTTTTATTCTGATCTTTAAAACATAATTACATAGGTTAGTACAGTCATGATGTTTTGTGAATTCGTTAAATTATGTCTCGTAGTTCAGCGTGCCGCTTGGCATAGGCCTCCTCTAACTCCTTCCAGTGGTTTCGATCTCGTGCTACCCTTCTCCAATGATGTCCAGCGGTGAGCTTTAGGTCATCTTCCCATCTCATCTGTTGGCGGCCTCTGTTTCTTTTGCCGTCTCTTGGGTACCAGTCTGAGACAGTTTCGCTCCATTTTCCGTGAGTATCTCGGATCATGTGCCCCGTCCACCTCCACTTTTGCTGATCTATTCGAGAGATTATGTCAATGACTCTAGTTTTCGCTCTTATTATGCTGCTTCTCACTTTATCTTGCCTCTTGGTTCCTGTCATACTTCTCTCCATGGCTCTCTGACAGCGTTCCAATTTGTCTTTGTGGTGTTTGGTTAGTGACCACGTTTCACATCCATAAGTGATGACTGGAAGTATACAAGTATCAAAGACTTTTGCCTTTATTCCCATACTTAGCTTCTTAGATTTTAATACTTCTTTCAGTGACCAGTATTGGAAGTATCTTGTGAATAGATTTTAGTAAAATTCGCAAAAAATGGTTACTCTTTTATTTCAATAATTTTCAATGTGACATACATCTTTTTATAAACAAAGTTGCCTAGCAACAAATGTATCCAGCATACAAACTTCTTTAACACCCCCACTGTATGCCTATACATTTTTTAAAGTAGTCCTGCTTAACCCTAGTAAGTCCTTTTGTGAAGATATCAGCAGGCATCTCATCAGTCTTACAATATTTGATACAAATTTCATTTGCCTCAGCCAATTCCCTCACATAATGGTATCTTATGTTTATGTGCTTAGACCTCCTACCGACTGTTGGCACGTACACTAATTTTATAGCGCTTTGGCTGTCGCTGAACAGATCAATCGTTTTATTCTGACCTGTCAGTTCATGGTAGAGACCTTTGGCACAAACTATCTCTTTCGCTGCTTCGCAGATAGCAATATACTCTGCTTCAGCTGTACTGAGTGCGACGCAACGTTGCTTGCGGGTCTGCCAGGAAACCGCAGCACTGCCAAGGACAAGCATGTAACCTGTGAACGAATGTCCATCAGCATTGGCACCCCAGTCCGCATCGGCATATGCAACCAGAGGATTACCAGTCTTCTTGTAGACCAATTTATGATCTACTGTACCCTTTAGGTATCTGAGCACTCTTTTGAGTGCAGCCATGTGAGTCGAATTCCAACAAGAATTAAACTGACTCAGGTAGCTCACTATGAATGTGATGTCAGGTCGTGTGCCACAGGACAGGTACATGAGTGAACCCACAATCTCCTGATAGCTCATATCTCCAGTTGGATCGCCTTTCTCCAATCTGAGATTAGTCTCTGTAGGAGTCCCGACAACTTTACAATCTTCCATTTTATACTTTCGGAGGACCTTCTTTATGAACTGTCTTTGGTTGAGCTCCATTTGTCCCTTCCTCTGTATGAGCTCCATGCCCAGGCAGTCCTTTGCCAACCCCAAGTCTTTAATTTTGAAGGCGTCCCCAATCTTCGCTTTCACGGCCTGAATCTCGTCAATGTCTTGCCCAAAAATGTAGAAATCGTCTACGTATAAGGCAATTGCGAGAAATTTGCTTTTGACTTTCTTCAGGTACACGCATGGGTCATATTTTGACCTCGTGAACCCGATTTCAATTATGTGAGCGTGAACCTTCACGTTCCAACAACGTGCTGCCTGCTTCAGACCATATATGGCCTTCTTCAGCTTGCAAACCTTTCCTTCTTTCCCCCTCGTGATGAAGGCCTCTGGCTGTTCCATATACAGGTCTTCAGCAAGATCACCATTAAGGAAAGCAGTCGTGACATCGATATGATGTACTGTCAATTCAAGCTCTGCCGATAGCGCCAGCAGTAGTCGGACTGACGACAGTTTAACCACGGGTGCAAAGGTTTCGGAGTAGTCCTCCCCCCACTTCTAGGAATACCCTTTAGCCACCAGTCTTGCTTTGTGGCGCTGCACTGTCTCATCAGCGCCAATCTTCAGCTTAAATAGCCACTTACATTTGACTACGTTCGCTCCTCTTGGGCGATCCACCAGCTCCCAGGTTCCGTTCTCGATGAGCGAGTCGTACTCTTGCTTCATCGCATCCAACCACAGGTCCTTATCTCCGCGGTCCATTGCATCCTGTACCGACACAGGATCATGCACGCTGAGAAAATTATATTCAAAATCTTCCTGTCTTTTTGGAACTCTGGTCCTTTGAGGGTATCGAGGCCCCTCTACAGCTGGTTCAGCTTCTCGTTCCTCACTTCTGTCAGAATCGGAGATGGAATCCATTGAATCATGGAACTCTTCAGATTCAACTACAACGTTTTCGGGTGTGGTGGACCCGGTTGCTGGAGCAGGTACGCTCTGGCTCGGAACTTCCTCCTCAGTTTCCATAGCCCCGGTAGTCCCTCCTGTAATGGGGACTATCAAAAATTCTTCAGGAACATCCACCACCGGCATCTTAGTTGGTGATTTGTTTGGAGGTCCGAGAAAATCCATATTGTCCTTAGACTGATTTGGTAACCTCTCATCAAACACAGCATCCCGAGCAACAATAATCCGCCTTGGATTATTTTTAACATCAGCAAACTTATACCCCTTTTGATTCTCACTATAGCCAAGAAATATAAGTTCTCGTGTCTTTGGATCAAATTTTTTGAGACTTCCATCCTTAATAAGCACTTGTGCCTTTGAACCAAACACTTTTAAGTGTGCAAGAATCACTGTCTTTCCGGTCCACACCTGTTCAGGGACCTGTTGCGAAACAGCCATAGTGGGCGAGCGATTTTTTAGATAAATCGCCGTTAGTACTGCTTCACCCCAATATCTCTTATTGAGATGACTTTCTGCTAGCATGCATCTTGCCTTTTCCACGATTGTCCGGATGGTTCTCTCCGCTACTCCATTCTGCTGTGGAGTGTGTGGTACAGTTGTCTGATGTTGAATTCCACAACTTTTCAGATGATCCTGGAATTCCTTGCTGGTGTACTCACCACCATTGTCGCTCCTTAACTTCTTAATCTTTTGGCCCGTTTGATTTTCAACTAATGCCTGAAACTCACGGAACTTCCCGAAAACTTCTGCTTTGGATTTCAGCAAATAGCCAAAAACTTTCCTGCTATAGTCGTCAACGAATAGCAGTATGTATCTTTTGCCGCCCCATGACTCTACCTCAATGGGACCCGCAACCTCACTATGGACCAGCTCCAAAATTTGTGAAGCTCTACTGAATTTCTTTTTTGGAAACTTCTTCACGCATTGCTTGCCTTGACTGCATGGTACACAGGGGTTCTTGCAGTTCCCAAGGCTATAACTAAAGCCCTTGACGATGTTCTTAAGTTTGTGCATTTCAGATTGGGATAAGTGGCCCAATCTCCTATGCCACAACTCAAAGTCATCCTGACTTTCTCCTAAGAGTACCGTCGCCTTGTTACTCCCCGAACCTAAAACATATAGTCCGTTTTGCTTGCGTGGCGCTGTAAACAGTACGTTTCCATCCACAGATACATTACCATCGAAAACTCTGCAACGATTTTTGTCAAACACTACAACCTTGCCATTATCAGTGCACTTGCCAACAGACATCAAGTTAGTGACTAGTTCTGGAATCAACAACACATTATTCATTGTCAGTCCTAATGGACGTCCCTTGTGACGTACGTCTAACTTTACAGTGCCTTGCGAGGTCGATACTATTTTGTCATTATTAGCGCAGGTAACTGCTTTCGAACTACTTGCTACAGGCGTTAAAATAGACCTATTTGATGTCATATGTGATGTCGCACCACTGTCTACCACCCAGCAATTATCCCCATTAGCAGCTAGTAAAGTAACAAAATCAGTAGATTCATCATAAATACTCTTACCTACAGCCGCTAAATTGCTCTCAGTCTTGTCTTGTTTTGCTTTGAAGAGCTTACATTGCCATTTGAAGTGACCCTTCTTTTTACAAAAATGGCAAACTATTTTCTTACGAGCGCTACCACTACCACTACTACCTGCAACATTAGCTAACACCGTATTGTCTTTATCATCATTCACTTGCTGTCGGTGACCTACACGCAGAAGAGCCGCTATTACGTTCTCCGATGATAATTCCTTGCCAGAATGTTCCATGGCCATCACCAAAGGGTCGTAAGAATCCGTCAAACCAGCCAAGAGAATAACCGCGATGAATTCATCATTCAGTGCAGCTTGGATTGCCTCCAGAGCTTGATGCGTAGCTTGCACTTCATTGACGTAGGCATCCATATTTTGGAAATTATCCAGTTTCAATGAAAATAGCTTCCGCAGCAGACTTAATCGTCTTATTAGACCACAGTCAGCATAGGCCTTTTGAAGCGCATTCCATGCTTGCCATGAGGTTTTGGCATTCTTGACAATAGTGATGCACTGTTCTGCTATTGACAGGCAAATCTTTGCCCTTGCCCTTTCGTCGCGTTTCTGGTCTTCAGGTTTGGTAGTAACGAAACTTTCACTCACACAGTCCCAGAGCCCCGCATCTATTAATAGCATTTCGATGCTGAAGGCCCAACTGCCATAATTATTTCGGCCTGTGAGCTTTTTGATCGAACTCGTTGAACTTTCCATCTTTATACCTTGTCGAATTTACTATACATAACTGCCCTACACATTAACGAGGCACGGGCTGGGCCCATAACCTATTGGAAGTATCTTGTGAATAGATTTTAGTAAAATTCGCAAAAAATGGTTACTCTTTTATTTCAATAATTTTCAATGTGACATACATTTTTTATAAACAAAGTTGCCTAGCAACAAATGTATCCAGCATACAAACTTCTTTAACAACCAGTACTTCTTCCATCCATTTGCAATTCGTCTATTGACTTCTTTGGTGGTCTGATCTTTATGGGAGATTATCTGTCCTAGGTAGCTGTATTCTTGGACATATTCAAGAGGTTGGCTGTCAATTTTTATAGCTATCTGATCAGAATTTGTAAGCAGTTTTGTTTTTTCTTTGTTCATAGATAGGCCTACTTTCATACTTTCCTCGTTAAGCGCTTTTATCATTTCCTGGAGGTGTGTTGCATTTTCTTCAAACAGGACTATATCGTCAGCAAAACGTAGATGGTTTAGTCTCGCGCCGTTTACGTTGAGGCCGTAGTCAATTCAGACAAAAATACTCCACCCTAGATCATATACATACAGTTAAACAAATAATAGAGAAATACAGGGAATACAACAAAAAACCATGCTCATTTATCTGACATTAATGCTTTTTAAACAAATAGAAATTGAATAGAAAAAAAAATTAATGAAATAAAATAAGGCCACAGACTTCTGAAAGAAAAGTAATTTTGCACTTTTTTTTAATCTTTTTTTTTTTGTTTGTTTTTGAAGTCGAAGAAGTATTTAAACTCCTATAAAATATTTTCAGGCATTGTAACAGGCTCAATATACATGGACTATGGCCTAAGAGTACACGGTTTTCCTGCAGAGAATGTAACAGATGGCTCAGTGCTTGTAGTCAAGACACATGCGGTCCCAATGGAGTCCGATAAGTTCCGATCTGCTATTCTACTGATACGAAACCCAAGGGATGCTATTTTGGTAAGTATGGAGATTTTTCTTACTAGAGAACATTCTAGATGTTTAAATTTTTTTGCTACCAGTTTAATTAGATGAATGAAATACTAAAATTAAAATATTTAAGCAACTCCTGACACATGCGGATTTACAAAATACTTAAACAAATCTTCTTTTTTTTTCTTTATTAAAATAAGCTGTAAACCTTCTTGATTAAGCTACTTTCTAACAAAATCAAAATCAGTCTATTTGTTTAGGAGCTATGATGCTTCAGACATACTCATCAAACAACAGCCCTGTGTTGGGAGTAATTAAATATATTTGTACATAATACATATAAAATTTTGTAGTTTACTATTATAATAAAAACTTTATTATGTAAATTATTACAACCTTAACTCAAGGTTGTAGTTGTTAGCAGATCAATTGAGAATTACAAATACTTTGTGTTTTGAAGTGTGAAAAACTTATTGATTGTGTTTAGATAAAATATTCCCACACGGAACAAATAATTGTATGGGCTACAAGTAGTTGTTCCAGGACTTGCTGTTTGTGACCTGTGAGGTGTTTGTAAATGTATCCAAGCATTAATACATTACAGGAGTATTCCTAGTGTAGAGAAAATTAAAAATGCCTATGTTAACACTTTAGCAGACAGCAACACATAAAGCTATGTGTCAAAATTTATTAGAATTTTAACTTTATCACAAAAGCAGAAGGTTCCTATTTGATTACAAAAAAAAAGAGAGATTTACGTGTGTTTTTAAATTAAAATACAAATTATGAGTTTTTATGGAAGCCCACCCTACATTTTACTATTCAATTAGTTGATTACCTTAGTCATAATGCAAACAATATCAGATTGAGTTTTTATGAAAATGTATGTTGTTTTATTAGAATTATTTTAAAAGTAAGTCGTAACTTACCTTAATTGGTGATTTAAATAATGTAGGCCACGATGCTCTACAAAATGAAGTTGTTTTGCCAGTTCAATTTGATAATGGATATTATGTTGCGGCTTTGCTCAACTCTAGCAATTTCTCCTGTATCGCGAATGCCTTTACAAACATTTAGGGAGCTCACCCATGATTCCAATTGCAATTGGTGCGATTCGTGTGATTTGCAATTGTAACTAACTAAAAATGAAAATCGTCCTTGCTACTACGATATAATGATGAAATTCAATTGACTTGACGACGTCGTGGCGAGCGTGCTTTGTTTTTCATCTACCCGTAGAAAACCGGTCGTTTTATGTCATACTAGCTTCTGCCCGCGGTTTCACCCGCGTCATGTTAGGAGTTTGGTCCTATGGTCCCGTCTCCATCAGTTCCCTTGAAGAGCGCTATTTCCGACGTCGGTCGTGGGTATCTTCAGTGGTGTCTGGGGCGAGAGGTAGAGGATGTCTTTTCCCTCACGCATTCCGACTGCTAACCATTCCACTTAATTGCCACTGAATCTTGAGGTACCTCCCGAAACGAAAAAACGAAAACCGGTAGGACTGCGTCAGACTGAAGGTGAGGTCGCAGCCCGTAGCCTTTCCAAACGATCTTTAAAGTAGGCCGGTCAATATCGACATAAAAAAACCAAACATTGCAAACGCGCATGTAACTACGATTCTTTTATATGTTGTTAGGTCCCTTTACAGTTTAGAGTATTTAACATCCAAGTTTGCAACCCTGATAACCCTGTTCTGTCAATTTCAATGTCGAATCAAAATCGCACATAACCAGTTTTTAGTATTTGTTGTTACAGCGGCAATAGACACACATCATCTGTGAAAATGTAACCTATCTAACTATCACGGTTCGTGAGAAACAGCCTCCGAAACATTACATTACTTTATAACATCTACAAAACCAGCAACAAACCCACGTTTTTCATCAAATCATCAAATGAGCCCTCCCACCCCGGACTGTCAGACTTGTACTGACTAAAATCCATGGTGTCCTTCAATAGCTCTTTATGTTCCGGGGTCACGGTAATGAAATAAGTCCCGCGACCAATGAGAGCCCCCCTTAATATTTATTGTATTCTGGTTTCTAATATGTTTTGTTATAGCAGCAACAGATGTACATCACCTGTGAAAACTTCAATTCTCTAGCTATCACGGTTCATGAGATACACACGCAAAAACTACTGAATTGACAGCACAGGGTATTCAGGGTTGCAAATTATAACAAAATGGTAGTTACATGCGCGTTTGCAATGTTTGATGTCGATATTGACCGGCCTAAAGAGGGATTTTATCGACGCAATTGTGACATATTACCCAGCCCGTCATTATTTTGTCGCGGTATTATTTTGAAACTGTGATATCTCCTAAGATATTCATTGAAATCAAATGATGTAAAGCGCAATTTCGTTCAAAATTAAATGCTTGTGATGATTAACGTATTTATTTGGATAAGGATTAATATCATGTTACTGAAAACACCTTCGCAAATAATGCATTACTTTAAAACAAATTTGGTTCCCATAAAAAAGGTTATAGTGACTTAACCTTTAAAGATAGATACATGCTCTCGCGGACTTTATTTTAGAAAATTTTATGAGGAATAATTCCGTAGTACATAATTTTTGCGAAACTCTAACCGTTTACACAGCGCACGCAACGGAAGCTCTAAAAAAGGAATACATTTTCCCGATTTTGAAACATTTCTCATTACTGCTCGGCTCCTATATGTGATAGCGTGATGTTATATAGCCTATAGCCTTCCTCGATAAATGGACTATCCAACACAAAAAGAATTTTTCAATTCCAATCAGTAGATCCTGAGATTAGCGCGTTCAAACAAACAAACAAACAAACAAACAAACAAACAAACTCTTCAGCTTTATAATATTAGTATAGATGTCGTAGTGGTAAGGATGATTTTCACTTGTAGTTGGAATCGGTCGAATTGCGTCGCATCACGTCATGGGGAAGCTCCCTTAAATTTACATGACACAACTAGACGTGGAACTGACTAATTAGATCATACAAATATTTCTTCCGTACGAGAATCGAACCCTTGACACGTAGCGATGCAATCAATGACTTAGCCACTGTGCCATGTTAATTGAAAAACAATCATACATAATAAGTTACATAGTTCGTGTTAATTTAATACATAACTACTCCATTAATAAATATAGCTTTTTTATGTTTTGTGTAAATTTTTCAGTTTTGTGTGTTGCCGCTGTATAAATGAAATGCCGTGTTTTTTTAACAATTTTAGTTGCACTCACACTCACTCACTCTCACGTTGCTTCATGTGCTCTTACCAGGCGTACCAGGGTGACAGGACCGCTGAAGAGGTTCCTGGTAACGGTAATTATTTTTAATTCGCTTCATTTTTCTCAACATTCATTATCACGATAAGTAACATCATTTCCCGTTGTCCGTTGGCTGTTGCACTGAGGCGGAGCGCAGTAGATCGGAGAGCGATTCACCAATCATCATCATCAGCCGGAAGACGTCCACTGCTGAACATAGTCAACTTGCATCCATCGGTTGCCCGCGACTCTCTCGATGTCGTCGGTCCACCTAGTGGGAGGCCTACCTACGCTACGTTTTCCGTTCCGTGGTCGCCACTCGAGAACCTTTCTTCCCCATCGGTTGTCAGTTCTACGAGCGATGTGGCCTGCCCATTGCCACTTCAACTTGCAAATTTTAGGAGCTATGTCGGTGACTCTGGTTGTTCGCCGAATATCCGTTTTTCGGATTTTATCCCGCAAAGAAACTCCGAGCATAGCTCTTTCCATTGCTTGTTGAGTGACTCTTAGTCTCTCTAAAAGGCCAGCAGTCAAAGACCACGTTTCACATTCACCAATCACGTGGCTTGAAATCCAATTCTCTTCTCCACTGTGATTGGTGAACCGCTCTTCGCTATGCTTCGCTCCGCCTAAGTGGACAGAGTTCATTCGGTCTATGTATGCATTTTGTACTTTTTTTTTGTGTTTTTTATTCTTTTTCATTTTTTTTCAAGAAACTTTGTTTTGTGTGCTTATTTATAATTCTATTAAAATGATTTCAGGCTGATTTCCATAGACTACACAGAGGACACATAGGAACGGCGCCAAAATCAGCATTCAAGAAGAAATCTCATGAACATAAGAAATCAGGTACCTAACTAGTAAAAGATTACAGAGTTTGATGTTTGTACTATGTATTGATTTCAGAGCTACAAAAATCTTACACAATTATTTAATAGTTTATCAAGTTTTTCGGCCTAAAATAAAGTGTTTTTAGATATATTATTTTTGGAATTATTGGTCAATCCAGTCAAATACCGCAATCTACCATTCCTCAGACTGGGCTACCTACGTATCGACTCAGCTGACGGCGTGGGAGACGCTGCATGAACTATGGCTGACCAGATTCCCCGGCCCGCTACACATCGTGTTCTATGAGGTCCTGGTACGTGACACCCGGCACGCGTTGCAAGGAATACTGGATTTCCTGAGTTATAATGTTACTGAGGTCAGTATTATTTTTAAAAACTTATTATGGAACTTAATCTGAAGTACTATGTTTTATATATGTATTAAAATTATGGGAAATGAATAAAATATGTATTATTAAGCCATTGAGGTCATGGGGAGAGGTCTTTGCCCAGTAGTGGGATGAAGTAGGCAAGCAGTATCAGTATTAAGGTCAGGTTGCTCGAAGCTCGGTTACGTCAACTTTAGGGTTAAGTTTTGGTTAAAGTAAAATTAACCGGGGGACAAATTTAAAAAGTGTTGTTGAAGGAGCGGTTGCTTTAACGACGGTTAAAATTACCGACTGGGTGGGGGTGGTTTAAATTTTGACGTTAGTAGAATTTGAAGTTAACGGTAACAGCTTTTAGGTTATTTACAAAATATTTCTTTGCGTATATCGTTTAAAATGGGATCAGAGCGTTTTCTTTTGGATTTAGTAAATGAAGACAGTTTATCTGACGACGAATTCATATTTGGACAAGTAGCTCGACAAAGACAGCGAAATTTTCGGCCACGAACTGATTTTTTTTTATGGGAGGAAATAGATGTTAGAGCACGCTACAGAGTGTCGAGGAATTTGGCTAAAGTGCTTGTAAATTTATTAGATTCGCGTCTCAAACGTTTGAGCTACTTGACTTACTTGTTTGAGTACTAGAGCAGAATTAATTTCAACATGTTTTGACAGATTAGCTGCTACTTATACATGACAAATGTTTTAGATGTAAACAATATTTGAAATAAAAAATATTCGTTTATCAGACTCTTTTATTTTGTACTATAAAGCTTGAAAACTACAACAATTTTTTAATTACAATGTAGGTACTAAACTATACTTATACTAATTACCTTGAAAATAACAATTTAATTCAAATAATTATTTTATTTGCGATTCTGTAGTGCTCAGTTACGGAAATTCGCGCAATTTAATCGATAAATTGATGTTCAACAAAGGCACCCCATAAAATGGACACATAAATTACTTTTAAGATTTAATTTTCTGATACATTCAGATCCTTGTCAGAAATAGGCCGTCGATGGGGTTAACATAAAGACGGAAACATACTAACGTGTCATCGCGTGTCGCGACGCGCTAGAAGCGTATCAGTTTCAAATAAGTACATTATTGACATAATTTAATGGTGCCGGCGCTGTAAGTAGCCTCGGACATATAATTTCCCGCTGCAACGATTGCTGGGGCTGCGGGTCCATCGCGGACGGGTCAGCGCGTTCGACGTGATCAGCGTGTTCGGCGCGGTCGGCGCGGCGGGCGCTCCAGGCCGCCTGCGCGACTGCGCCTTTTTACAAACGTCTATGGTCAGCTGTCATTAGGAGTGACATTTGAAATCGTGTATTTTTTGTGTTTTTTACTTGTATTTATGTTTTATATTGTGTATATATAGCTGGTAAGTGTTCCTCCTTTTTATTAAATTTTTATGTACAGCGCCGGCTGTAGCGACGCCGGAATTAGTAGTGCCAGTCAACCTGCCACACCACTGGATGTGCAGCAACTGGTGAGATGCCCTCACTGCTCCCAGCCTCGTTTCTTTAAAGGTGAACGGGGGCTCAGGATACACTATGGGAAGGTTCACAAACCGCATAGTGTACCTTTGGATCCCCCGGCCTCAAACACGACTTCAACACTTTCGGATCAAGCTTTGTGGTCAACTTTGTCTAAATTCAAAAATTCCACTCCAATATTGAAGAGGGTTCCCCGGGGCGCGAGACGGTCGGTTGCGCTGAGTTTGGCGCGATGTGTCCGTCTCGCGACCCAGGAGAACTCGGAACGAGCCTGGGAGCAGTTGCTCACCTTTCCTTATAAGATTCTACATGTGGAAAAAAATTTGGCAGCTAAAAAATCTTTAACACAATTAGTTAAAGAAAATTGCAACAATACGTTACACAGTTTAGACCCAAAATTACCTTTTTTTTCTAACTCTTCCCGTAGAGGAGTTTGTTCCCATGTAGAATCAAAATTAAGTGAGGGTGACATTAGGGGGGCCGCCAGACTGCTGTTCAGCAGTGATGTGGTGGCGCCATATTCTCCAGAGACACTTTCAGCCCTGGAGAGTAAACATCCGGCGCCTGCGGATGGCTTATCCTTCCCCGACCCACCTATCCACCCCGACCCCCTTGTTCAGGACTCATTTATCAAAATTACCGCTCCGCAGTTGATCGCAGCCGTGAGCTCTTTCCGCAGCGGTTCCGCCGGCGGCCTCGACGGCCTGACTCCACAGCATTTGAAGGATCTGTTGAGTTCGGGCGCCGGGGAAGCTGGTGTGACGCTCATGAAGGAGCTTGCGGCTTTGATCAACTTAATGCTTTCCGGCGGCGTGAACGATGCCGTCGTCGATGTCTTGTACGGGGCTAACCTCTGCGCCCTGCGCAAGAAGGACGGCGGCATTCGTCCCATTGCCGTCGGTTGCACCTATAGACGTATGGCAGCCAAGATTTGTTGCAAGTTGTTTAGTGAATCGCTTGCAACTAAATTCCAGCCCCTACAGCTTGGTTTTGGTTCCAGGGGGGGCTGTGAGGCTGCCGTACATTCCTTGTCCTCTTTTTTAAATTCAGGTAAAGGTGAAGTCATCCTCAAGGTTGACGTGAAGAACGCCTTCAATTCCGTTAACAGGGACACTTTGTTGGCAGAAGTCAAAAAGGAACTACCCGAAATTTATGGTTTTATTTGGCAATGTTACAGACATCCTTCAAAATTACTCTACAAGGACAACGTTTTGGAATCTGCAGTTGGTTGCCAACAAGGTGACCCTCTTGGGCCAGTCATTTTCAGCTTATGTATTCATCCCATTATTCAAAAATTAAATTCAAAATTTAACGTGTGGTACTTAGACGATGGAACCTTAGGAGGTGACGTAAGTACCGTTTTAGCTGACCTACAACTCCTGAAACAAGAATTTAAATTAATAGGCCTTCAATTGAACTCATCCAAATGTGAAATTTTTGTTACTGACGCTACCGACAGACAATCGACATTACATAAATTTAATGAAATAGCTCCAAATATCACCATTTTAGATAAAAGTTCCCTGCATCTCCTTAGTTCCCCTATTTTGGCAGAAAGTTTCCCATCATTCATTGACAACAAAATTAAACATTTTAATGATATTTCGGAAAGACTCTCCCAAATTAGTTTACATTCAGCTTTCACTCTAATTAGATATTGTTGTTTTGGTCCAAATTTCATGTATTTTCTTCGTTCATCCCCGCTTTTCAAACATCCACAACTTTTGAACAAAATTGACAAAATTATTCGTAATACATTAACATCCATTCTTAATGTGGCCCTGGATGACCGAGCGTGGCTTCAAGCCACACTACCAATTCGTTTTGGTGGGCTCGGTGTCCGCAAAATTTCCAGTGTTAGCTTACCGGCGTTCCTGTCCTCTGTCCACAGCACTGAAAAGCTGACCAGGAGAATTTTATCTCTCTCCCTGGTCGACCCTGAGGTGCCGTGTTTGATGGATGCCGAGGTCGCCTGGAAAATGACTTGCCCAAACACGGATCGGCCCGTGAACCCGTTTTCCCAGAGACAGTGGGATGAGCCGCTCTGCAGGTTGGTACGGAATAATCTTCTTAATACGTCCACCAATACTGCGGAGCGTGCCCGCCTGCTGGCTGTGGGTGAGTGGGAATCGGGCCTTTGGCTTCAGGCGCTACCTTCACCCAACATAGGTACTATGTTGGGTGATACAACATTCAGGGTCGCTACATGCCTACGTTTGGGCGCTCCCTGTGGTTGCTCCACACCGCTGTCAATGTGGTGAAGTAGTCGACTGCCTCGGACACCATGGCCTTTCCTGCAGCAGGAGTGCAGGTCGGTTAGCACGACACGCTAGCTTAAATGACATAATCCGTCGTGCTCTTGTCACCGCCGGGGTGCCAGCCGTATTAGAACCCAGTGGTTTGGCACGCGACGATGGGAAGAGACCCGATGGTATGTCCATAATGCCATGGAAGCTAGGTAGGCCTTTGGTGTGGGATGCAACATGTGTCGACACCCTTGCGCCATCCCATCTTCCTAGTTCAGCGTGTTATGCTGGCGCTGCTGCTGCATGTGCTGAAAACTCCAAGCGGCGCAAATACATTGGCCTAGCTAGTAGCTATGTATTTGAGCCGTTTGGGGTTGAAACTCTGGGGCCATGGGGTCCGAGTGCCCACAACGTCTTTAAAGATATCGCCAGGCGTTTAGTCGACTCTTCAGGTGACCAGAGGGCTGGCCTATTCCTTGGCCAACGAATTAGCATTGCCATACAACGTGGCAATGCTGCCAGCGTTCTGGGCACTGTTCCCGTTGACAGCGATGTGGACGTATTCTTTGACGCCCTGTGAATGTTTTCTCTTTTATTTAATTTTTTTAATTTTTATTTTTCCTGTACATATTACTAGTAGGTTTTTATTTATAGTTTGTAAATTAAAGTGTAAATAATTTATTATATTGAAAATCTTACATTAATATAGTATCATAAAAAAGATATATTACATAGGAAATACTGTAATTTATTGAACAATTACCTACGTATACTTATATTTAGGGTAAATTAAAATACAAAAGATTTATTCTAACACGGATCTGGGATGCTAATAAATAATCCTTAAACCAATCTTTTTAATTGTGCCTCTTGAATTTTTATTTTTAAATCTAAAAGTTCAAGTTCCTTTTGGTGGCGTTCCTCATTATGTTTCATGAGTTGGTCATGCATTTCTTGAGTCTGTCTTAATTTTTCTGCATGCTCGACTTCTGCATGTCTATTTGATAGTTCTATGACTCTTTTTTTTTCTTTTGTGCAGTGAATTTTCTCTTCACTCAGCATCTTTATGGATCTCCTTCTGGCTTCCTACAAATAATTAAATGCATATATTTAATGCTTTGGCATTCAACCTGCTTAAAGGACTGGTAAAACTGGTCTATGTAAATCTACTAGACATGTAGAATTGGCAATTTTAACAACAGCACATAAAAATACTATTTACTTTAGGTACTTACTTTCCGTGCACACTTTTTCATATTATCAAATTTATATTTTAATTGTTTTAGTGTTCTGTGTCTTGAGCTACTTGCGTTAAATTCCATATGTAAGCTTTGCCATGTTTTTTCTTTCTGAGCCTGAGAGACGGCATCTGTTTTCTTACACAGTAATATGTGTTTGTTTGTATCAATTAAGCATTTAAGCAGTTCAAGTTCATTACTTGAAAAGTTAGATCCTCTTTCCCTGGAACAAAACATGTGTTATAAACTTATAACAATATTTTAAGTCACCAAAAGCCATGTTAAAAAAAACACCACGGTTGCTAAAAAATAACATGCACTTACTTTGATTTAACGTCCATTCTGAATACACTTGCAGTTAGTACTTAGGTGTAAAATGGTATTTTGCTTCCGTATTAACAAAAATCTAAGTCGTTTGATAAGGAAAACGCAAGAGAATTAACAAAATACTGAAACTTAAATCACAAAAAAATATTATTTCTTTCAAAACAAGAATGACAACTTGACAGCTAACACAATGTTGGCAGTCGAAAAAATATTACCCATCGGAAATTAAGGGAAGGTAAACGATATTGTACTGACAACACTTTTAACCCTCGTTAAATTTGACCGCCGCATAAAATATTTCTGGGCAACTGAAGGCGAAGATAACCGACGTTATTTTTTTAACCGTAGTCAAAATTGACAACAGTTTTTAGACTTTTACTTTACAGTAATGTACGAACAACCGGACCTAAGCCATTTGACTGAAAAATTCTAATATGTGAGTCCGTCGACCGTCAGTTAGATGATCAAAACTATTCGTCTGGTATTTTTCTCTAAACCAACATTGAATAAAGAGAGAAATACGACGGTTTTAAAATTCATAACAGAACTTAACACATCTTTTACTGAGTTCTGACGTTACAAGCACACCGCTCTTGAGTTTTGAAGCGTTATTACTATCTTTGTAAACATTCGTTGGACAATTTTAAAGGGTAGGAAAATTCAATCGTTGATTGTTTAAAAACAAAGATCGTAATTAAGGTAGCAACCGAGATACAGTATTAATTTCTAGGTGAACCTCCGTAGTGCAGCGAGGAGGTTCAAGTGTTAATTCCCGAGTGAAACGAGGGAATCAAGTTAAGAAACCTTTAGTGTAGCGAGGGATTCAAGTTAGCCCAAGACAAGGCAGCTTTACTCCCGAGGAGCGTACTCTGCTTTTCAAATACAAATTCGATTTTTGAAATTTGATGTAGTACGACAACCTTCGAACGTGAAGTTGGCACCACTGCAAGCGATCAGTCGCTGCGACCAGCGGCCGCCATTACTGATACAACTCCTTGGTGAACGTTTTCATACTGTTTTATTTGAGGTTCCAAATTCAAATCACATTATTCCCGTGGGAATAATGAAATTCAGTACAATATTATTGCCCGGCTCGAGCGAGGGGGAATGACTTGCTTTACAGTACGTTTGCCCGACATATAATTTGACATTTACGAGCAAGTAGTGTGAAAATTAATTAATTCTGTCTACCAGGCTGACATGAACTGCGCGATGGCTAACAAAGAAGGCATCTACAGGCGGAAGAAAAAGCACCAAGACTTCGAGCCGTTCACAGCAGATATGTACAAAGCCCTGGATCGAGTGAGGAACAAAGTCCTCGGGATGGTCATGGATTATAAGAAGAAACATCACGAACCGCTGACAGTAGGGTAAGACAGTTGCTGTATGTAACTTATGACACTATTTACATAGGTACAGAAGATTTTTTTATTGATGTATAGCACAAGGATTTTTTTGATAAAATGTATAGAGGACGGAGTGGACTTGATGATGAATACAAGTATGTATTCACCACTAGGAGATTATATTTCCATAGGTTTTAAAATATTACATTCGCTGATTCAGAACAGGTACAACTTGCATGGTTACAGTTTGATAATTCTATCGAACGCGCTACGAAACATGAGATATGTGCACTCTTTCGTATCCCGAGGCGAACAGAACGATTGCAATAGGCAAATGTGCACGGAAGACGATAAACTTCCGGTTCAGCTTTCTAGAAATTTCTGGAATGTTCGAAACTGTTGCCAACAGCAATCCCCCTGGTGTCGAGTGTAAAAAACCACAACATTCATTCATAAAATAACAATGGTTCATTGATAAAAAGGCGCCTCTGGTGTCGAGCAGCGCAAACAGTCGTTTGCTATGTGCTAAAGTCCTTATCTTCTAACGCCATCTTGAGGCGAGTGGTGCGAACAAGGTGACATTTATTGTTGACTGTTCCCGCCACGCGACAACAGAGGACGCTACGTGGTATATCAGTCACAAAATGAGTTTAAACAATACAAGCAAATATTAGTAAAAAAATCCCTTTGTGATATTCGTTTAGATGGGCTCAAGTTAACATTTATTTAATTTTGAGAGTTAAATGATATAATGAAAGGGAAAAAATATAAAAGAAACACAGAATCATGTGGATACAGCTTGTGAAACTTACGGCCTAAGTAAAGTGATAAGTAAAATAAAAACTTCGCAACTGCGTACATTCTATAAAATGACAGTTTTTTTTTGCGCTGGTAGCATTTTCACGTCACTGTTGATGGCAACATTTGCCCAAAATCGAGAATGCACTGTTTAAAAAAATCTTCTGTACATACACTTACATTTTTTGTGTAAAATTGATATCACAACTTTACAATATCAGTATTTTTGTAATATAGATGAATCTATGTAGATGAATGGCTATGAGAGGATAAAATAACTAGTTAATTAATTTGTGATGTCTCTTTCTGTAACTGGATCTTATAAATCCTTTGATGAAACGGCTCAAACTTTAATTGTGACGCTTTTCTAGTTGATAGGCATTATGACAGAATCAATATTTTGAAAATCTATTTTAGTCCGCTAGTTAGACTAGTGAAAAATAATGGACACGTGATTTTTCCTCTTTTTTTTAATTTATGAATAATTGACAAAGACAAAATGAATCAAAACTCGAGAGTCATGACGTCAGAACTGTGTAAAATATTTGAAAAGCCGTAAACATACCTTGAGACAGAACAGACCGTGAGTTAGCCAACCACAACGCAATACCCCGTCCCCCTCGCTTACGTAGTACCTCAGCGAGTTGACAGAATAGTTTTTGTTCCTTAGACCGTGCATGCGGAGTCTAGTAATATATCGTCGTTGGGCTCACGTAATAAAAGAAAATATCAAAACTTTTCGTCTTCGTATACTTGAACTTTGGCGTTTAATTTGATGAAAAAAAAATAGTTCCTCGTTCGTACACTAGAGACGCTTTTTCAATTTTCCATACAATAAATACAGTAAATACTTCAAGCATGCTTTATATAAAATTCAGGCTTCGAGTCAAATATTTTTCAATAATTAAGTATTAAGTTATTAACTGCCGGACTAATTAGATTTTTTCCGTCATCATGTCTATTGTATAAATTAGTACTTAAGAAGAATCAAGCCAACGTAGTTTTAACAAAAATGTACAAATGTATTGATTTTCTAAGTGTTGTGATGTGATCGGATGTATTTATATCAAGTTATTGATGTGAAAATTGATCTTTAAGAATTAATTCCGACTGCATTGCGTGTACGACGCGACGCTAGACGCTGCAAGCATCAACCTCGAGCGTCAATAACAAAATAAGTGCATCGGCCAAGAGAGTCAATGAAATTTAGCGTCTTGAAGTGCTACTTTATGGCCTTGTAAATAAAAGAAATACGGTTGTTTTTGACGCTCGACGCTGACGCTTGCAACACAAAGCCATTTCGCTTGGAGCATCGTATTTCGTGGCTCTTGGGTCACCCTTCGTCACATGTTTATTCAGTCCAAAAGTATGACAGCTTTAAATATAAGTGAATGGTCATTTATTGACTTCCAAATAATTCTGTTGGTTATGATTGAGGCTCAAATTGAACTTACGAACTGAGCAGAGTAACGCTTCATCCGAAAGTATACCTTATTTGTATGAATTTGAGTTGCACATTCCGAAAGACGACTGTGACCAAGTTTAGCATTCGGGTAAGAACAATAATCGTAGGTGAGAAGGTTTTAGTCCTGAATAAATTAACATATCCCGTGACTTTCCACTCATAAATCCGTTTTTGCTCACTTGGATTGTAGATATTCAAAGACGCCCATTATACGTATGTACTTCAACTTGTTCACAAGCATACCAAAGATTTTTTTATTAATATTATATTTTTAAGTCTACAACTTTATTAGCTCTATCTAGATACGTATTTGTTCCTGTTTCAAGGCCTAACTTATTTTTTATTAGTGATTAATATTAGTTTACTTACTAGTCAAGCTTTAGTCAAAATATGTACTAGGATTGCATAATACACAAGGAGGCCTCACAGGCACTATTTTTTAAAAGCAAAATTCAACGAAATTCACATTCAAAGTTCAAAAGAAGCCTAAGATAATGCACTTGGTTAAAATATGCACTGCGCAAGTTTATTAGGTCCTAGTAGAAACTTACTGAACCAAATCTAATGTTGTTTTTTAGAAGTTGTTGGAAATTAATCAATTATTGTATATTTGGTTTTGTAAAAAAAATATTTTTAGTATCAACATTTTATTTACTTTTTTTTTCAAAATATCACGTATTTTCAATTAAATCTTAGTTATATTTTGCATGGAAGATAGGTTTTTGTGTTTAATTTTGTAAACAGTTTACATAGTCTGAAAATACATCTTTTTTAATAATTAATATGTTTCTTAACTAAATATCTGTTTAGAATTAATTCTTTGTTAAATAGCAATAAGTATCTGTTTTATTTTATGTCAACAATTTTATGCAGTATATGACTAGTGCCTCGTTCGTCAAGTCGCAAGCGTGACTGCAAATCATGAGGTCTCGGATTCGATTCCCGGGTCAGGCACAATGTCACTTCGTTTTCTCATTAAAGCGCTCCTTCACCGGGAGCATTCGCGTGTAATGTAACATTATAGATTCGACTTTGAGAATTACATTGCAATACTACCTTCCCTGACTGACGAGCATTCGCGTACATTTAGTACGGATTTGACACAAGGTGCGCATTGTGATGCTCGATTGTCTTCCTTCACTGATGAAATGTTCGAATCTGTAACGTTACATTACAGGTGAATGCTCGCGGTGAGGGAGGGCCTTTAGGAATTTCTCAGTAGCAGCCACGGCGCCATGTGTCTGTGGTTGATGGCAATAAGATCGCTCCCTATTACATAACTAACGATTTTGGGTATAAGGGATTAATGGCGTGATGTTATGCAGTATTCTATGCATTCCGGTTTGCTAACATTTACCTCCAAATCATTCCTTATTTTTATAGTGGCTGCCAATTCGTTTGTATTGTAGATAAACTGATAACTGCGTTCATTTTGAATTGTCAATGTTGATTAGTTGTAAGCACTAATCATTGATGTTAATGGATGCTGAGAATAAATGAGTTTCCGATGATTTACTACTTGATTTATATGGTTTCAGGCTTCTACTTGGTGATTTCGTTCCATCGCCGACTTTGTCTGTTACCTTTGACCTAGAGTCAAGAGCACGCCCATCTCAAATATTGATTCAAAGAAGTCCGTATAAACAAAATATACAGCCTTGAGCCTTACTACCAAAAGTTGAACATCTGTTAAAAAACGAAAAGTTGTCAATTGTTCAACAGGCGTTTACGTCTATTGAACAATTGTCTAAAGAGATCTAAAGTGTAACTGCGACTCTTATAACATCGTCAAATGCCATTTTGACGTTGATTGTTTTTGTTGACTACAAGTGTTCAACAGATATTTAACTTTTTTGTTGTATGACTGATAGGTTTGGGTACACTCAATAGTTGTGTTCACTGAAATGGAATGCATCATCGCATCAAATGATTTATGTTTTGCCTCGATATGGTAAACTAATGAGTGTTTTACCATTGTAGGTGTTCCCGCAAGCGCCTACCGTAGTTATAATAGCTACATGTTTTCAGTCGAGGTCACGTTCATCGATAGCTAATCGATTTATTTTATAATCATTTTATAGGCCGATTACCTTCACATATGTAATTTATTAATACATTACACGATCACATCAAGCAACGACGTTTTTTCTTTATTCCCGAAAACTATACCTGGATCAATCCGGTTCATGGTCCTTCGAGCCGGATGTGGAGATATTTGAAGAATATCGACTCCAATCAGCTAATTTATTAAAAGGATTGAAGAGAATTGGTGGACATCAAACAACGTAGTCGGCGCCAGGTGTGGCCGTTGAATTCTGCTGCGTCATTCAAAGGAATTTTTGGAATTAACGTGGTCTGGACACATCATAGCTGATAAAAGGCGTAATTATTAAATTAGTGTTCCCAACACTCTATTAAACAGGTATAGTTAGTTTAAGTCAGCCGGTTATAGCCAGGTTAGTACGAAATACCTATTGTCATTTTTCTTTGTTCTGTGAGTGATTACAAATTGTAATACAATTATTAACTAATCAGTAATTATTGTTCATTCATTTAGTTATTTACACATTGTTAAAGAGTGGTTCTTTATAGTAACTGCGTTATTTTGCTTTACGGTGTAATAATTTTACAGTTATTGATATAGTTACGTAATCACATTAGTGTGCACAGATAGGCAATAGAATTCATTGCTATTACAGCGTTATTATTAAAGTTCAGTACAACTTAAATGCGTATAGTTTATTAATAATTCTAAATTGTTATTAAATTAAAGTCACTATTAACTTAGTTAGTGTATTTTAATCTTGTACGCATTTCAGGCTGCATCATTGTTATTATAATATAATATAAATCGTTGCTTTAAGTTTATTTATATACGTTCCAGGTTGATTGCACCAGCTTACGCAATGCCAGAGGATAAGGAATTAAATAAGGATAATAAAGACCTCGTGAGGAAACGAGCGAGTTGCAAGGGAAAGGTGACGATGTTCTCAAACTATTTAAATACTTTGAATCCCTCTTCCTTGAGCCCTTCTGAGGTAGGTGAATTGCAATTACGTTTTACGAGACTCGAGGCGTTGTATGCCCAATATGATGAGGTGCAATTGATGCTGGAGTGTAGTACTGATGACTTGGATAGTCAGATGTCGGAACGCGAGGAGTTTGAGTCTCTTTATTACAAAACCCTGTCTAGAGGTCAACAAATGTTGGATGAGTATAGGAAAGGAGGTTCAAATGATCCCTGTGACGTAATGTCGCGTTCTAGCAATCATAAGTTTGTTAAATTACCGACTATTCAGTTGCCGAAATTCAGTGGTTCATACACAAACTGGTTAGAGTTCCACGACACATTTATTAGTCTCATCCATTCAAACGACGATATGGACGAAATTAACAAATTCCATTATCTGAGATCATCCCTGGAGGGGTCTGCTGCTGTGGTAATTAACTCAATTCAGTTTTCTTCTGCAAATTATTCGGTAGCATGGAATCTTCTATGCGAGCGGTTTGACAACAAACACCTGCTAATCCAACATCATGTTTCTGCATTATTTCAAATCGACACCCTTCAAAAGGAGTCGTCGGTTAATTTAAAAAGTTTACTTGACGTTGTCAATAAAAATATACGTGCCCTAGAATCCTTAGATGAACCCGTTAAATATTGGGACACCTTACTCATTTATGTTATCACACATAAATTGGATAGCAAAACTTATCGTGAATGGGGTGAGTATAAGGGCCGCCTGGATAAGAATTCTAAAGTAACATTTGATATATTTATTACTTTTATTAAAAACCGTGCTGAGATATTAGAGACGTTCGAGTTAGAAGCTACGAATACTAAACACTCACACACAGGTAAAACTTCACAGAAGGTTAGGTCAATGTTGGTACAAGATTTTAATAAAAATAATTCAGGTGAAAGTTCAAGTAAACAGGATGGTATTGGTTCAACAAAGCCTCAGAATTGTATTAAGTGTAACGGTGATCATAAATTAATTAGTTGTCCTCAGTTTTTATCGTTGAGCAATGAAGCTCGTTTACAGTTATTACCTAAATATAAACTGTGTTACAACTGTTTTAGTGTTGGACATTATGCAAACAATTGCAAAAAGTCAGGTTGTAAAATATGCCACCGTAAACACAACACTATTATTCACGTTGACAAATCATTGAAGTCAGACGCAAGTGGTACTTCTGCGAGCCGTGTTGTTGTTGACACGGACGGGATCGGCAGTGCGACTGTCTCCACTCAGCCCACAACTATAGGTATAGGTACCGGTGTGTCGCTGTCCGCGAGTATTGAACACGGTGACGTGTTATTGTCCACTGCGCTCGTCAAGGTCATGAGTATTAATGGTCAGCAGTATGTCGCTCGTGCAGTGCTGGACAGCGGCAGTACATCATGTCTCATGACGGAGAGGTTATACCACCAGCTAGGTTTGACTGCTAAGACCGTAAACAATTCTATTATAGGTATCAACAACTCATCATCATTTATCAATAAAATGTGTTCCGTATCAATTCATTCACTAAATAATAATTTTTGTACCAATATTAATTGTTTTATTCTCCCATCTATCACAGATAAGATTCCGAGTAAACATGTTAACTTGTTAAAAATTAAGATTCCGTCTGATGTTTGTCTTGCAGATCCCAACTTTAACTCACCGGCACCTATCGATATGTTGTTGGGTGCTGACATCTTTTGGGAATTATTGGAATCTCAACGAATTAAGTTAGGTGATGGGCAACCAATTCTCTGTGAGACTAAATTGGGTTGGTTGGTCTCCGGCCCAATACATTGTTGTTTGCCTTCTAAAGTTTTAAAATGTAATTTTATACAGGTGCGTTCAGACTGCGACGATGACGAATTAAATTTTAAAGTTGATCAACAACTCACTAAGTTTTGGCAACTTGAAGAGGTATGTGCTACGTCTCCGCTTTCATCAGAAGAGAAGCTATGCGAGGAGCATTTTATGAAAAACACTACTCGTTTGGCAAATGGACAATTTTGTGTAAGGATTCCTTTAAAATGTTCCCCGGACAATTTAGGCGAATCTTTGTCAAGAGCCAAACATTGTTTTGCTTCATTGGAACGTAGATTTAAATCCAAGACTCAGTTTTGTAATATGTACAAAGACTTCATGTTGGAATATGAAGCTTTGGGTCATATGTCTAAATGTAAAACTATTGATGATCAAGCGTTTTACATTCCGCATCACGGAGTTCTGCGCGAAAGCAGCACCACAACTAAGTTAAGGGTGGTTTTTAATGCAAGTAGCTTAACTAATACTGGTATTTCTATTAATAATATCCAGATGATTGGACCCGTGGTACAGGACGATCTTTTATCGATCCTGTTGCGTTTTAGACAACATAAGTATATCTTAGCTGCTGATGTTGAAAAAATGTACCGGCAGATAGTTGTTCATCCAAATGATAGGTATCTTCAACAAATAGTTTGGCGCAATAATCCGTCAACTCCATTACAAGCTTACCAGCTTAATACCGTGACTTACGGAACGGCCAGCGCTCCATATCTAGCAACCCGGTGTCTTCGGCAGTTGGGGCTTGAGTGTGCTGATAAAGAAGTTGGTGACGTCATTCTTCACGATTTTTACGTGGATGACTTGCTCACCGGAGGAGATGACATCAATAAGGTAAAGGAGTTGCGCCATAAAGTTACTTCAACTCTCGCTTCAGCGCAGATGAATTTAAGAAAGTGGAAGTCAAATGACGCACAATTGGTAATTGGTTCTGACTTTCCCCAATCTTCACTAGATTTGAATGTTGGTGGATTTGAGTCAACCAAAACCTTAGGTCTAGGTTGGCAGCCATTGTCAGATTATCTTTGTTTTCCAATTAGTCAGTCGGTTGACTTTAATAACACAAAACGCGAGATGCTTTCGATTATTGCCCAAGTGTTTGACCCGCTTGGATTATTATCTCCGTGTGTAATTGTTATGAAGATGCTTATTCAAAAGTTATGGTTGAAAAAACTGTCTTGGGATGAACAGCTATCTCCGGACATCATTAAGCTTTTTAATGAAATGATTACAAATTTACCTAAATTAAATGAAATTCATATTCCACGTCGAGTTTTAATTGATTGTTATGAGTTTTTAGAATTTCACATCTTTACTGACGCGTCTGAACGCGCCTACGGCGCTTGCCTGTATGTGCGAAGCGTTGATAAGCAGGGACAGGTTTTAGCGCGTTTATTGTTAGCCAAAGCCAGAGTGGCGCCACTCAAGCCAACGACCATACCGAGACTTGAGCTGTGCGGTGCACTTGTGGGTGTTCGCCTCTTTGAAAAGGTTGTATCAGCATTACGAGTCAGCGCTCGTCGCACTTTCTTTTGGACTGACTCCACCATTGTTTTAGGGTGGCTAAAAATGTTACCAAATAAATTACAGCCGTTCGTTCGTAACAGGGTTGCCGAGATTTTAGACAAGACTGGTGGCTGTGAGTGGAGACATGTTCCAACTGACCAAAACCCTGCTGATTATTTGTCTCGTGGATTAGACATTAATGTTTTATCTAGTTTAAACGATTGGTGGTCCGGTCCTAGTTTTTTAAACAATGACATATCTTATTGGCCTTCTAAATTAATGAATTTTAATAACGAAAGTTTGCCTGAAATTAAATTAGACGTCACCTTGCATGTTTTATCCAAAAACACTTTTGATGAATTGATTAATTTTACACGGTTTTCAAACTTCTTACGACTTCAGCGAACAGTCGCCTATGTTTTACGTTTTATTGACGCATGTAAAAAACAACCTTTTCGCGGTCCTCTTTCTGTGCAGGAACTAGAAAGGGCTTTAAACCTTATTATACGTTTATCTCAACAGCAGTCTTTTAAAGATTATAAATTACTTCTTAATAAGAAACCTTTACCTAAGAAAAGTGAATTAAATAAATTTAACGTTTTTCTAGACGAGAATAATATAATGCGAATTCGAGGTAGACTAGAACATTCTGATTTTCCTTATGATAAAAAGCACCCGATTCTTATTCAATCTAGTCATCATTTTTCTAAATTACTTTTTAATCATGAACATAAAAGATTGTTTCACGCTGGACCCCAGTTATTGTTGGCGTCTATGCGAGAGACGTACTGGCCCATTCGAGGCCGCAATTTAGCTAGGATGTGCTGTAAACACTGTGTTCGATGTTGCCGATTTAGAGGTAAAACTGTATTTCCTATAATGGGAGATTTGCCACAGCAGCGACTTCTAGCAGGTTTTCCTTTTGAAAATATAGGCTTGGACTATGCAGGTCCTATTCAGTCAGCTGTTCGTCAAGGCCGTGGCTGTAAATTAGTAAAAGTTTACATTGCCATTTTTGTTTGTTTCTCTACAAAATCAATTCATCTTGAACTAGTCGGTGATTTAACAAGCAATACTTTCGTTTTGGCGTTAAGGAGATTCATCTCACGCAGAGGTAAGCCGAGAAACATCTACTCGGACAATGGCACCTCATTTGTTGGTGCATCTAATGACCTTTCTAGGTTTCTTAAGGCGAGTTGCGATTCGCTGTCCGAGGAGATGGCTAAGGAAGGAATTAACTTCCATTTTATTCCTGCATATTCTCCACATTTCGCTGGCCTTGCGGAGGCTGGGGTAAAATCAACCAAGCATCATCTAGTCAGAGTGCTGGGCCTTTGTAACCTTACCTACGAAGAGCTATATACCATGATGGTGCAGGTTGAAGCTATATTGAACTCCAGACCACTGACACCGTTATCATCAAACCCCGAGGATCTGACGCCACTCACACCCGGACACTTTTTGATTGGACGTCCCATGACATCGCTGCCGTCACCTGATTATCGAGACCAGTCCATTAATTCTCTTAAACGCTTTGAGCGTATTGAGCTTCTCCGACAGCATTTTTGGAGTAGATGGAGTAAAGAATACGTGTCGGAGCTCCAACTTCGCATGAAATGGCGATCTTGCAAGGGCTCCTTGAAGTTGAATTCTTTGGTCCTGTTAAAGGAAGACAACCTTCCCCCTCTCAAGTGGAAAATGGGTCGGATCGTTGCCACGTACCCAGGAACAGACGGAGTAGTCAGAGTTGCAGACGTCAAGACTTCTAGTGGTCTGTTACGCAGATCATTCAGCAAGATTTGTCCGTTGCCTATATATCCAGAGTCTGAAGATTCGTAGTGGTTGAAAGACCAGCTTTCAACGCCCGGGGGTATGTTCCCGCAAGCGCCTACCGTAGTTATAATAGCTACATGTTTTCAGTCGAGGTCACGTTCATCGATAGCTAATCGATTTATTTTATAATCATTTTATAGGCCGATTACCTTCACATATGTAATTTATTAATACATTACACGATCACATCAAGCAACGACGTTTTTTCTTTATTCCCGAAAACTATACCTGGATCAATCCGGTTCAGTAGGTATCAGGTCGGGTTAGGTAAAATAAAAGATTTAAAATTCATAAAACTAAATATGCTTTATTTCACATCGTGTCAATATTCATTGGTCACAAACAAGTTTTGCACTTCGACAATACTTACACGTTACTCCGAGCTTTTCCTTTACAATATAAAATATATGCAGTTAACAACAATCCCCTCAGTTTACGAATAAATTACAAAATCATTTTTTTTTAATATACGAAGCAGTTACGCTGTAGCGCGGCCCTCGGCGACGAAACGGCTTTAATATGTTATTGTATAAAAAATGTATTAAGAAAATAACACATTATTATGGTAGTAGTCTAGAATCATTTTTCTATTAATATTTTTTATCTATGTATGGTTCTGATCTGTCTATGTTACTAGGGCCGCACGTCTAGTGTGGAGGCGGGGCCGCGCTAGGCACTTGTCTCACTTGAAGCAGGTCTATTCTATCGTTGACACCACATGGACATTTATTAGCTCCTAGTGCATTCGACAATAGCTATATCAACGCACCGCGAGGGTTAAAATAATCACCTGTAAAATTTAACTTGTAACAACATGTTTAAACTCTTAATCATTATACAAAATTATCATCACAATATCACAAATAAAATACAGAACTCTGACGCTCTACTCTACGAAATTATTACGGCGTGAAAATTTAGTACACAATATATCAACGTAATTATAAAGCTTAGTATGGATTTTATAAATCAACATGTCCAATATAGACATCTATTCTTATCCATAAGCGAATTCAGTCGAATATTTAATAGTACAAAGAAATGTATTTTATACATTTGAAATTAATGGAAAAAATGTCGAATATACAAATTAAGTCTTATATAAGGTTATTGATCTCTCGGTAAGAGACCGACGCGTGCGCCGGTCAGATAGCCGAGACTGTCCAGAGTCTGACCAAGTGTGAAACAAAACCTTATACTGTACAAAAATAATAGTAGAACAAATGAAACACTATAATACAAAATAAAAAGAAAAAACAAGTTTATACAAAGTGATACCTACGTGCGTGTTCACACCAGTTGGGGCCAGTTACATCGCTCTCGACTAACAAAACAGGAAAAAGAAATCGAAAAGAAAATACATTTAGTGAATTTATTTATAGAGACCGAAAAAAACAGTCGTAGAAAAAAGTTTAAATATTAATCGTAGAAAGTCAGCCTTCGCGTAACAATTCACTATACCATTCCCTAACTACATCAGCGCGACCAGCCATTCGACGCCACCAACCAAAGACTAGATCCTCTCCAATATATCCATCCATCCATTTGTTACTCGCATTGATATATAGAAAACTTAAGATCCACACTCAGCGTCTCAACAACGTCCGCAGAAATAGTATTTCAAATCAGTATCGCCAGAACCAGAAACGTAACATAACGTGTGTTACACCTCGGAATTAATTAATTAAAAAGAACTTTAAGCGGTCTGTGTAAGCTCTAATTTTTTAACGTTTAGTCGAACAGAATATTTTCGTTTTATTTTATAATTTATTGACACTTTCTGATGTAAAATTTGCAATGTGTTGTGCATCCAGGGTGTTTTATATATCAATGGTTGTTACACGTTATGTTACAGTATCCAACGGTTCGGTACGGTCGGTCAATGTCGTTAGCACATTTAACATTTGGACAAAAATAATGAAACAATAATGTCATGGTGATATTAATGAAAATAAAGATGACAATCAATTTGTATTCTCATACATAATTCGTAGATAAATAGCGTTTTGAAAACGTTTCACAAGCTAGTTATCGAAGCGGCATGACTAGTTTTAAACGTAAAACTGTTTAGACGTAACTATATACTTTACTATTGCTTTTATAATTTTATAGGAACGCTAATCTAGTAAGATCGGCCGGTAGGGAAGCGGGGGTCGGTCTAAACAGTTTTCGCACTCGCGAGGTCGAGCGGGGCGGGGCGAGGGGCGGGGCGGGGGCGCGGCCACCGGTGACGTCACCGCAGCGCGCGGCACCGCCGGCACACGCGCATGGTGCCGCAGTCGCCCCACGAGCTCATCTCAGAGCACGAGCCGCAGAATATTCCGCCACACCGTCTGCAACGAAAGAACTGACGTTAACTGTGAAAGTCTACCGTCACCTGACGTTGGTACTGACTTGTGGAGTTACCATCGTTGGTTTATGTGGTCCTGGTAGCTTACCTGCAGTGGTGTCTGCGTCGGGCCAACCAGAAATGGTTTCTGCAGTACTGACAGCGCGGCGCGGCGCTGTCGGGCAGCCACACGACGCCGCGCGCTTCTTCGCCCACTTCTACTTCGGATGCGCTGCCGCTGCTGCTACCGCTGCCTCGCACCGAACCACTCCCGCTGCTTGTCTTCTGTACAAGACGAATTTAATTGTTAGAGACGTGACAAACAACTTTTGTTTGTAAAACAATGTGTTGGCAGAGAGAAAAAAAAGGTGGTTGATTCACTATTATCAATCAATATCTGAATGAGTCTACTATTGTTGAACAAAGAACCACATTTTGTATCCAATGTACCAGGGTGACATGAGTCGTGAGGCAAATAGCGGTGTGTATGCGTTTATATGTCATCGTACTTGCGTGGGTGTGGCCGCGTGTGGGGCGGAGGGCGGGGCCACCGCGGGCGGAGACGACAGGCGCAAGGCCTCGCGTGCTTCACGTAGTTGACCACTCAGTTCCTCCACTACTTTCTGTAAGAAAAACTGCAATTTAAGCGAAAGCTGTGGATAATGGATAACTGTATTTACAATCAGGGCCGTCTTTACCCTAATGGAGACTTTGTTTCATTCTTTAGCAGTACACTGCATCATATTTTTCTTTGTTTATACCAAAATATACGTAATAATCGATTTAAGCAGAGACTCAAGATAATTAATAATAATTAATTCGTATTTAATTATTAATAATTACATAAATAAACATGTAAATTCCCCCACCAGCCTTGTGATTAGTAAGGTAGTTTTTGGAAGCCCTTTAAATGGTTTCGGGGCGCCTTTAGTAAGGCTCTGAGTGCCCAAAGTAAGAGATGGCCCTGATTGCAATTATAATGCACTCGAACCGACGAAGCTGCATTTATTCTGCAGTATACTGGGAGAAAGTACCAGGATAGCATAAGTTGAAGAGAGTTGCCTACCTTCTGGTAGAGTATGATCTGGTGCAGCCGCGCCTGCAGCGGGTCGAGCGCGGGCGGCAGGCCGTCCAGCGGGTCTGCGCGGGCGGCGGGCGCGGGCGCGGGCGCGGCGGCCCCGCACACACAGCGCACGCGCGCGCCGCCCAGTGCGCCGCCGCACACGCCGCACCAGCACACCTCCGAGCTGCCGCCTGACTCGCCTGACGTTTCGATACCACCTGCGAGATAATTATGCGCGGTTAGAAAGAAATACTTTTCTGTTAGAATATTTATATGGAGGAAAAGGAAAGAAAATCTTGGTATTTTTCTATAAAAATTAAGTGACTATTTTAATTCCAATTGCTTCGAGTTTATCAATAATCCCGCACACTACAATCATAGTTTCCGAAGTAGAAATACCAGGCTGCCATAAATAACCCGTGCTAATGAAACATGCACAACATCTTTGAGACGTCGTAAGCAGCTAAGGATCCTAGATAATAATATATACTCTGACGTGGACAAGTTTTTGTTTAAACTACACAAGTACTAGGCTGATATAAAATACGAAGAGGTTGTAATGACTGGAAGTACTGAAATATAAAAGTACTCGTACATGCATCTCGGGAAAGTGAGACACAGTTGTGCATTGTCTAGGTTCACAATTGACACAGGTTTTGTTTGATAAAGTACCAGGCTGACATAATCTACAAAGTGGTTGTACTCACTGGTAGTGCTAGCTCTCATAAAGTAAGTAGCAATGGTCTGGTGGAAGTAAGACACAGTGTGGGTTGCCTCGGTTCATGCAAGTTTGGTTTGATGCAGTACCAGGCCGACATAAAGCAGAAAGAGGTTGTATTCACTGGTGGTGCTTGTTCTCCTAATTTAAATGTAGCAAGTAGAAATGGGGTATGCGTCTCGTGGAAGTGAGACACAGTGTCGTTTCATGTACGTTTTGTCTGATGCAGTACCAGGCTTACGTAAAGCAGAGAGAGGTTGTACTCACTGGTAGTGCTAGCTCTTCTTTATAATGGACCTCGTGTGGAAGTAAAACACAGTGTGGGTTGCCTCAGTTCATGCAAGTTTCGTTTGATGTACCAGGCTGATATAAAACACAAAGAGGTTGTACTCACTGGTAGTGCTAGCTCTCCTGGAACAGTGGCAGCAGGCAATGCGTCGCGGGGAAGTGGGACACAGTGTGAGTTGGCTCGCGACGCGTGTTCTAGTGTGAGTGTGAGCTGTCCGTCTTGGTTGAGTGTGTGCCTCGCCTTCGCTCTCTGAACTTATACTGCTTGACGTCGCTCCTCCTGAACATAAAAATAAGAATATGATGAAAATTCTATAGGATTTGAATAATTAGTCCCTGAAAGTTCAAGCAAAGATGTGGACATTTCGCTAAGGTCTCATGTCATTTGGGACGAACCTATTGCCATCAATTGGGTATAGATCCAAAGTTCATAGCAGTTATTGCATTTTTTTTTATGTAAAGACCCAGTGACACTGCTTGACTTGGGAATTGAACCTCTTTGAATTGTCCTCTTTCTTGATTAAAATAATCCCCCATTTTCGTTTTTATTGTTTGTGTAAGTGACTAGTTCTTTCGTTGTATATATCAGGATAGCAGAACGGAGTAGAAGTATATGAATAGATAAAGTCTCACCATTTAGGTCCACTTCAAGAAACTTAGTAGCTACATCGTCGATCCCGTTCATAGTCCCATTACTCGTCACCCCGTTCTCTCTCGAATGGTTGTTGTCTGTGACCACGTTGTGGTTGGTCCTATCTTCAGTAGTAGTATGGTTGTCGAGTGGTGAGGAGTCATGGGAGGTGTTCCTGGAAGCCGGTGGTTCTGGTCGAGGCTCGTTGATCTCGAAGCCGGTGGAAGATTGGTTGCTTGACTCTGATATGGAGCGCCAGGTTATGCTTATGTTGCGGGTGCGGGCTGATTCTCTTGCGGCCTGTGAGACGAAAATAATGACTATAGAAAATTTATTAAATAATGTGCTGTTTTTCCACATTAGGAATGTATTGTCAATAAGCTATGGAGTCTGGAAAGGTGCCGCATTGATGACAATAGGTTCACTCCTTATTATTTGGGACTTACAACTTAACAATCAGGTACAACTCTGCTTGACCCTTCGGAGATTACATGCGTGACGATAATTTTATTATTACAACAATTTATTCCTTTCGAAATTTTCCATGCATTTCAAATTCAAGTACCAGGCAAACATAACACAAAGGAAGTATCCTTACCTCGGCCATTCCAATAACATCAGTATAGGTATCACAAACGAACACGGGCGGCTCCTCCGGCGTGTCCACATCAGGTGTGGCCAGGCCGGCCACGTTGGCCACGCTGGCCAGGCCGGCCACAGCGTCACCACCAGCACCGTTCAGCTGGCTGACGGCCAGGTCTTCAGTATGGTCTATGACCTGGTCAGGGATCAATGTGGCGGTGAGGTCCTCTCCTAGCTCTCGTTCTAATGAGGAGGAACCGCTGGTGAGGTCTCGGGGAAGACGGGTGCTGTTCTCGAAGTGGTCTGGATGGAGGCCGTCGACCTGGGTGGAAGATGGTAAGGTTAGATTTCGTAACTTTCGACTTTTATCCGCTAATATGTTCATTTGGTGACGGTTCTCTCACTCGCTAATTCGCTATACCTATGGGTACTGGCAACAAAGATTGCATTTAAATTTTTGGAAAAAGATAGCCTCGGCTTTATATAGCGTTATCTCTGTCACACACTTTCTGTTACGTTTGTGGCAGGTATGTAGGTCATTGGGGTTTGCTTCGTGTAAAAGAGAGCGCTCTACGAAGTGTTTGTCACTTTTAAATAGATAGCCTCGACTTCACAGCGTTATCTCTGTCACACACTTTCTGTGATGTCTATCGCAGCTTTGTAGGGTCGGCAAGTGCTTCGTGCGACAGAGATAGCACTCTACGAAGCTTTTGTCACCTTTGGAAAGAGATAGCCTCGACTTCCTAGAGCATTATCTCTGTCACAGACTTTAGTCGCGGCTTTGTAGGCTTGGTGAGTGCTTCGTGCGAAAGAGATAGTGCTCTCCGAAGCCATCGTCATCTATGAAAGGGATAGCCTCGACTTCCTAGAGCGTCGTCTCTGTCACACACTTTCTGTGTCGCAGCTTTGTAGGATTGGTGAGTGCTGCGTGCGACAGAGATAGCTCTCTAAGAAGCCTTCGTCACCGATACCGGTATATCTCTATGCTACCCTGGTACTGACCGTGTCGGTGCAGTTGTCGTTGGCGAGCGGCAATACGGGCAGCTCGTCAACACAACTGTCTGTGAGCGCTGCACGACACTCACGACGGTTCTCACACTCGCTACCCACTACCATTGATAATTTCCTGGAATTAAAATAAAAAAAAAAAATAATTAAAAAAAAATAAAGAAAAACTTAATAAACAAATAAATAAAATTTTAAAAGGCTGATTTTATAGTCAAAATAAAAGCTCTGAATGCATTAAAATAAACAATTACATACAACATTTTTGTATATATGTTCAGGCTAATCTCCAAAACTTGATTTTGACAAGATCTTTACCAGCAGATAGCTTATCTAATAAGGAGTAACCTAAGTCTTACAATGACTAGACTACACTGGAGTGAAATAATAAAACTATAACAGTTAACTTACATGACGTCAGGCGCTAAACTAGGGTCACTACATCTCCTCTGCGCTGTTCTCTTCTCGCCTTCGTTCAGAAGATTGTCACAAGATCTTGTCTTCGTCATCAGACCTGGAATGAAGTGTCATGTTATTATTGATAGAGAAATCTGAATTATTTTTACCAAAGAATATCAAGTGCGAGCGTTGTTTGTGTCGCATCAAGAAGTCCTCCCGCCCTGGGTGAAGCAGAAGAGTATATCAGGCTCTCATGTCCTTTGCATTCCATGGTAGCGGTATCTTAAGGCAGACCCTGGCCAGCGTTTGGCCCTATATGGCCCATCAGTTTAACATACAATAGCACGTTGAAGCGAGCAAGCAACATGACGCGCCATCAGCTCACCTGTGGCCCTTGATCGTATGGCGAGTTAGGTCCGATTCAGACAAACCGCCTCGCATCGCGTCGGGCCGGGCGGCAACTTACAATGCGGTAAAGATAAAAGCTTTTTCAAAAAAAAATGTAACCGCCTTCAAAACCAACCACTAAAAAAGGGTAAAATAACCTACAAAATAACTTTTTTTTCGGAAGTCGGTGTTTTTTTTTTAATTGTCTTTTTTGCCACCGACTTCGGAAAAAAAAGTTATTTTGTAGGTTATTTTACCCTTTTTTAGTGGTTGGTTTTGAAGGCGGTTACATTTTTTTTTGAAAAAGCTTTTATTTTACTCTTTTTAGTTTAAATATTCAACCCAAATTCTTGTCAAATAGGTACATCATTTTCTTACATGTGCACTAGAATTTTGTAATCCGTAGTAGGTAATAATATCGCTCATGTACAAAATTAGCTAATAAAATTCCCTATCTCAAAAACGACTGAACCGATTTTGATGAAACTTGCAGTGTTCCCTCAGTTGAACGATACCTAGTATAACAAAAAAAGAATGACCTAAATCGGACTTGTACTTCCGGAGATAAGCGAACACAAACTAAATCAGTCGATGCCTACTCCTTACTGTTAAGGAGTTGTACCTTCCATCATCAGCTCAGCTACATGAGATTATGATTACCACACGCAAATACTTAAATTACTTCATAATATTTGCGAAAAACTATATGTGGGCCTATAAAATTTGAGGGTTGCCCTCGATTTCTCCAAGATCTAATCATCAGATCTTGACTTGGTGAATATGGGACCACTCCGAAAGCATCTCCTTTCGAACAAAAAAAGAATTTTGAAAATCGGTCCACAATCGCCGGAGTAATCGCGTAACAAACAAACAAAAAAAAAAAAAAAAAAAAAAAAAAAAAAAAAAAAAAAAAACATACAGTCGAATTGATAACCTCCTTCTTTTTGAAGTCGGTTAAAAATGTATGAACAGTAATTACAGTTCATATTTGCATGCAACTTAAGCATAGACGGTGTTTTTTAGTGAGTGCAAGCCCCGCATAACCCAGCACATAGGCATTTTTTACTACTAGAAAAAAAAGGTATGTTACCGTTATGAGTCTGCGTGGTTTGCAGCGCGGGCAGGTCGGGCTTCTGTTCGCTGCGAGGCTCGTCCCGCGGGCTCTGTGCACAGAACATGCCGCTCCACACACACATCGTGCGCACTGAGTACTCCGGCCAGATCGCTTGCTGGAATAAACATTAATGGGAAGATTAAATTTTGAAGCCTTTGCTGTTCGATTCCCGAATGGAATATTTGTATGACCTATAAGTTGTTCCTGGTCTGATTGTTTGTGTACGTGAGTACGAATTTATAAATAGTTAAGGCGCAAAAAGCCTAATTCACAAAATACATACGAGTCGCAAAACGACAATTTCAAAAAATTGCAAATTCTGTAAAAACCTAAATCTAAAAATGGCAAATGATCAAAAATGTTTTTTTTTTTTTTGCAATTAGTATTTTTTTGTAATGTTTGTTAACGCACCCATGATACAAGAGAAATTCCTAGTGTGGGGCAACTTAAAAAAACCGTAACTACAAAAGGGGATTCTTATGAAAATAAACTGTTTTAAAAAGCATATAATGTATGTAGTTATCAATTAGTAAGCATATCGTTTGCCGGCTTAAAGTAATGACTGCCAACTTTCTATTTTAACATGCAATAGTAATGTGCGTGACGGAATGTATAATAGCACGCGATTGCCAAACTTGGCGCTTTATTTCATTTTAACTATCATAGAAATTAGATAGATAGATTTATGCTACCATTAATAAAATAAAAACCAGGAATCATCCTGTTTATGACCATAAAAGGAGTAAAAAAAGTTATCAACGCGGAATTGGATTGAGCCAGCAAGAAAATGTTCATACAATAAAAAAACTAATAGTTCAACGTGCTCTTCTTTCAAAAGCGTATAATATATTCCGAATCGAAACGAGGCAAGTTCTTGCTTAAAACACTAATAATAAATCACTTAGGTAATTTCACCGCGTATTCTATTTGACACCGCGTAGTCTTTTTTACAGATTCTTCCTGACTAAAAGTGCACCCTATTCTTTTAGTTGCTTTTTGCGTTTCAGGTTCATGGCTACCTTTACATTCGGTCCCGCGACCCCTAATTTCAAACCATTATGTTGATGGATGGATAGGCCAACGAAAAGATGGATGGATTGTCTAAGGAATGATATGAAAGAAAAAGGAGTAAATGATACTGTGACGTCTGATAGGGGAGAATGGAAGAAGAAAACGAGTTGCGCCGACCCCAAGTAAAATGGGATAAGGGCAGGAAGATGGTGATGATATTATTATCTGAATCTTCTGTGTTCTTTGATCAAACGTACCTGTTCAAGCTGATGCGGCGAGTACAGATGGTTCCTGTAGGCGGGCGCTCGAAGCAGATGCCACACGTGCGGCGTGAGGTCGCTCGCGCGGCACTCTGCTCGCTCGCGGCCCGTGTTACACACGAACGTGCCGAACATGCACGAATGCACGTGTGTGCCCAGCTTTATCTGCGTACATTGTACACGGTCTTAGAACATCTCCGTCATCTATGGAGATAGGGGGAGAGGTTTAGTTGTTGGTTGGATTTTGGAACGGCCCAAGTGCTAGTTTGTTTGTCCAGTTTCCAATCGGCTCTTGATGTTGCATTCTGAGAACTATAAAAGTTGAAGACTGCTACTAAAGGTAGATTTAAAGATATTATGGATCAGTAACATCCGACGACAAAAAAACGAGTCAATAAGGTTCAATTTCGGTTGAAAAACAGGGAGATTTATCACCTTCGGTCAGAAATTCGTTACGGACGAAGAAAGATCCGTCCTTCGTCTATAGCAATATTATAAAGAGACTTCATATTTCTTGGTGTCAACACTGAGATGATTACGGATATAAAGCTCAGAAAAGGTATTGAACTGCCCTTGGATAAAGCATCAATATGTAGAAAGATAATAATTTCATGATCTAACTTACCAAATAAGCCTCATTGAATTCAAAGCTGCATGGAAACTGCAGCATCATCTGATGAACGACGTCAAGCCATTGCAGGAAGATTGGTGACCGCTCGTTAGGGTCCTCCGGTCCGAATTGATGTCCGCATCTGTCCGCGAACTTGTGGCCGAAGTCTAGCCATTCACGCTCGATTAATATACGGAAGCCCTGAGGAAGAGGTGAAAGAGCATTGCAGTACATTCGAAATAATCTCCACGATCAGTCTGTTACCCTAGTAATTTGGTAATGAATAATTGTTTTTGTGCAAAGTTTTTCTGGTTTCAACTATAAAAAACCATTCAAATTAATGTCACCACTAACGCTACAATATAATATTCACGCAATGAAGGTTTTAACGTATCGAAGCCCCTATGCATATTTTTTGCCCTTCACAGTTGGAAGAAAAACTGTGAACCACCTACCCCTCCTGAATGATACCGCCCTGGTACTTCTTCTAAAACAACTAAATGTAGATTATTAGGGAAGGGATAACCCAGTGTGACAGAGACAGATGAAATGATGCAGTAATAACAATACAGACATCTCTTTTTCGCAATTCAAATAATAGAACAACGTGAGTGAAAGAGACAGAGAGATGTAGGTATACAGTACACTATGCACTTTGTGATGTCCTTCTTAATCTGTCAGGTCGTATCTACCTTTTTAATATGCTACCCTAGTACTTCTTACTTCTAACTCACCTCTAAAGTTCTGTAATATGGATCCAGTATGAGTTGAGCCGCAGCCACGATTTGCGGCGTCCTGTCCCATCCGTCTGAACAGTGCACCAGCACCGGCCTGCCCGCGGCCACAGCGCGTGCCACCACGCTGGACGCGCGTACCACGCCTGACACGTATTGTAGCCATAGTGTGCGCTCCAGGTTGCTGTGCCAACTAGAACAACAGAAATAAAATTATTAATATTAGTTTTTTATGTTAGGACAGTCTCAAAACTGGGTGAACGATGGATGGATAGATACATGAGTACATCAAATTTAACCTTCGTATTACTGTCAGAAAATACTTATCAAACTAGTACAAACCCATGTTAAACGGCAATGCTTCTTTGGTCAAAATAACCCAGGCTTACGAAAAATTAAATAGTTTTAAAAGTGGCCAAATATGGACATTAGATTACATTAAAGAATATACGGTAGTGAGTTACGCAGTTGCCGATGATCGGAGCCCAAATAGTACAGAGGGGGTGCTAAGGCAGGAGACCTCCACGTGCGCCCGTGGACTGGAGTTCCCTCTCGGATACGTCCGGGGGGAAGACCAGTTTTTCGGGCCGGTGCACCCTGGGATGCGGGCAAAAACTCTTCTTTAGGCACTGTGTGCCTAAGGAGTCTCTTTGCCCGTATGCGAATAGCCTGTCGTGTGGACGCTCCAACGCGTGTCCCTCTGATCAGCAGAGGGCACAGCGGCGGAGCGGGCTTGCGGACGGTGAGTAATGGGTGGCTCGCCGTCCGACCGAGGACCAAGCCCGGGTTGGTGGCGCGTCGTGTTTCGCGCCAAATGCCTGCTGGGGTCGCGGCTTTTTCTTAACCCAGGTTACCGCGGCCCCGGAACGTACAGGGCATCCGAAGGAACACGGGTGGATTTTAGTCAGTAAGAGTCTGACAGTCCCTTCCGCCCCACCCAGGGCGGGAGGACTCATTTGATGATTTTACCACCTAAAAAAAAAAAAAAAAAATTAGTACAGAGAAATTTGTCTAGTAGTAATGTAAGTCTTATGTAGTTGACCTAGATATTAATAGAAAAACCTAATGACACATTTTACTCGACCTCCAACGTCCCACGATATGCCAATGCGCGTGCGACCTCTTGACCAAAGTTTTATTACGGAAATTATCATCCGCGCTTAAATGAATAATAATTTCTTGTTTAAAAAGCTACAAGTCACGTTCCAGCTAAATTATTTTCTTCACGTGAATGTCTTAAATTTATTTAAAAATAAGCTTCATAAAACATGTTGGACAGCGAAATGTTTACGGAAGAGATTTAACGAGTATTTGCAAATTCGGGATTCAAAACAATGAGTTCGTTCGGGCACAATGCCAACTGACGCGAAAAATCCGCTGTAATACTACCTAGGTCCGCGTATCGGGCGTAGCGTAAACATTGCCTATTTTGTGCAGGGAGACTTAAATTACTAGAGTAAGCCCAAGTCCCCCCCCCCCCCCCCTGCTGAGACATAGGCTCTCTTACCTTTTCATAACTTCCAGTTATTCCGATTTAGGGCACCTATATTTTAGTGTTCTTTGGAATTTTTGAATTTTTTGAATTCTTTGGAAGTGAATATTTGCGCTCCTGGATAATCCTCCAGAAAATTTTGCTGTGGCATTATGTCCTGTTTTGGTACCATTTTTTTAACACGTTTTTTCTTGCAATATCCCCCTGTCAGCAATCTTGCAACCATTTTTTTTATCACACAATTCCTCCGTTTTTGTTATCTTCCACATTCTCTCCATCCATAATCATCAATCTTTTAATCTCATCCCTCCGCATCACATGTCCATATCAATCCATTCCATATAAGTCTTAAATGCAGGAAGTAATTATACTGCCATTAAACTGCCAGAGGAAGTGAATTGTGAAGCTAAACTAAACTATTAACTCGATAAACGTCCTAGTTGTATTCTAAAGTGCATTACGGCTCGCCTTAAATGCGCCTCCCACCTCCATTGACATCCTGCACTCCGGGTATCGATTATTCTACGCAGTCATCTAAGTACGGCTGTACTAGGCGATCAGGATCACGACCTTGACCTCAGGCGAGCTAACTTCATTCAGAATATTACCTGACATTTAGTTTGACAGCTAAAACAAGATGGCGGGAGATTAAAACTACCTATCGATATTGATTTGTAGGTAGACTTATTATTAAACAACATCTCTTTCTTTGTCTGCATGCCTGGTACTGTTGATTCAAGAACTGCTTGACCGATTGATATTATTTTTGTTTTTATTTAGTTTATGCCATAATTTTTGTCACTATTTTAGGTATAGTGATCCATCGATTTACGTCATTGCGTCTGTTGTGCGGTAAACCATTACCCACAATGTGATAACTGAATGAGTGGGCGTTATGTTACCTATAGTATTTTAAATAAATGTTCTTATCAGTGATCAGGAGCATGACATTAACTTATTCATTCATTCGGTGGGCGAAGTTTTTTTCCTAATTTGTCACTAAGTAAAAGAAGCGTTAGCTATTAGGGCAATCGATACCTAAAAATAGATACATTAATTTAAATGGAATCATATGGATTTTGGGTTTGAGAACTGTTGGTCTGGATGATCGGATCGGTGATGATGGTTTGGTTTTGGATGATCACTGTTAAAATAGACACAATGACCAGAAGAAACACATTTACTCCATTTTTCATTACGTTAAAGAAGGATGCCATATAGCTCGCAAGAAGGTTCATTTTTAGACAGTGTGGTATCTACTATTCAGTGGTGTCCCATATGCTATAAATGTCAGCACTGTTAACATTAGGACCTACATAGTGCCTTATCGCTGTGAATGCCTACTCGCCACGACTATTCCCTTTATTTGACTAGCGATTCGCAGCGAAAGGATTTCTGGGGGGGGGATATTACAACGTCTTAAAACCAGGCTTATTCCGGCGAGTGAAAGTGACAGAGCTATACAAGTCGTCTAGCGCCATCTCGTTCACTCACTGGAACAAGCCTGGTTTCAAGATGTTGTAATACTCCCCCTGGTCGCGTTGAATTTGCTACAGTTTGAATTGAGCATGTTTTAAAACTATACTCGCAGCGAAAAGTCGCTTTGTTACCTGAAGCTTTAGCTATTACTCACTTGGTCTGATCGCTGGGCTCTGCCGCCAGTGCTCTCATCTGCTGGAAGCTCCTCCGGACGTGGTGTATGTTGGGCAGGCACATGAACTGTATGTCGGCGGCTGGGTAGTACTGTTGGCACTCGCACCCGCCGCCGCGGGCTCGGTTGGTCACTGCAGACGCGTATGAACGCGCGTCTACTATTAGCAGCTTTAATTGCTGTAACAATAAATATATAGTTTGTTAAATAAGGAAGAAAACGGATTTATTGACACTCACGAGATAGAACAACATTATTTAGAAGAAAAACAAAATTATATAAAAATAAAGATAACAAACGGAAAAAATAACATAATTAGTCCTGTTCGAGGCCGAAAGGCTCCTATCTGGAAAGGGGAATGGTGGCAAAGCGCGCTTAACGCAACGCCGAGTGAGCAATATGTACTAGTTTATAAGCCTGCCAAAGGATGCAAAGACTTTTCCTTCTAAAGTTCATTGACATTGCTTAGGATGATCCATAATAACGTTTATCATCACCGTAATGCAATGAGCATTACGGTGATGATAAACGTTACATTTGAAGCATTACTCGCCTTCAATCATCCCATTTCAAATGAAACCTTATTCGACTACCATAAGTTGCATAATTATTTGCCCAGTTTATTGGTAATTGAATCTCAGGATTACTGTGGTATATACTTGTTCAATAAAGTTTCCTGTATCGTAAATTGTGTATTACAGACAGATACTGAGTGGGCAATATGACTAGCTAATAAGCTATCAAGCTATAAATAAATATCTGAAGTATTTCTGACATCACGAGTTCTTGTTTATAAATAAAATTGTCGGAACTGCTTATTGTATTATGGGCTATTAATATTGATAGTACCAGGAGAGCATGATCGCGAGGAAGTAGGTAAGATTGATTAGTTTATGATGCTAATCTAGCTTGCTATTGTTTTGTAATTGAATTGGCAAGAAGTTTAACAAACTTATATCGGAAGTCTTAAATATGCTTTTATTCTCAGTTTTGGAGGCAAACAATAAGCCTCTTCATCAACGCTGTTGCCCTAGTCAGGATGATAAAAATATGATGCTTAAATTCCAGTGATAAATATAACTAACTACTATTAACCCTCCTACAAGGCAGACAAACGATCAGATCAAGACCACAGGATCAAGCTGGATGTAAGGCACTTGCAACCGGTCCTATTGGAAATCTATAAGGGAGGTCTATGTTCAGCAATAGACGTTTTGCGGCTGATATGATTATGACGATGAGGCAGGAGCCTCCTCAAAATGCGATCAGATCATCATCATTAGCCGGAAGACGTCCACTGCTGAACATAGGCCTCCCTTAGACCACCACGCCGAACGATAATCCGTCACTTGCATCAATCGGTTGCCCGCGACTCTCACGATTTTGTCAGTCCACCTAGTGGGAGGCCTACGCTGGGCCTTCTGTAGTACTGACCTTATTATTATTAGGTGGTTGCATGCCCCGGTCCTGGTTGCAGGCGCTGACGAAGGCGGCCAGCAGTCTCTCGTCCTCACTGGAGCGCCACCCCAGCCAGCCTACCTCGGGCTGCGACGAGCGAGCGATCACCGCGCCGTTGGCTCGGTGCCGCCATACCACCGCTGGGACGCGGCGCATGGCACGGAATCTAACGAAGAAAATACATTGTTGACTTTGTTATTCAGAATTTGTTTTTTTGAGATTTGTGCCCTGTCATTTTATTTTATGTACGCGTCTGGACTGAAAACCGAAGGCTTTTGATCATATTTTGAATTGATTTTGCAAGAATTAAAAAAAAATGCACCCCATTTTTTAATCATTTCTGAAGGCGTTAAGCTTGTCGCAGAATTTTAACTTAGATTGCCATCATTTCTTCAAGAGCCTGCGCGCTCTTGCAATTTTAAATAAACCGTTAGTGTAGTCGCAATATAATTTTTAATTTCCTACAATTTTTATTAATTGTCAAGTGCGCACACTACGATTATAACTCCATACTGATCTTTCGACCTATCAAACTATGCGCCAAAAATCGCAAGAGCGCGCAGTCTCTTGAAGCAATGATGGCAATCTAAGCCTAATTCTGCGACAAGTTTAGCGCCTTCAGAAGCGATTTAAAGATGGAGCGCATTTTTTTTTTTATTCTTGAAAATCAATTCATATTTGTTAGTTAAAAGATGCACCCACTAGTGATGACAACTCATGTAAAACCTGACTAAAAAAGTTGGTTAAAAGATCTCAAAATCACAGTTATCACTACATTATATCTTGGAGCAGGTACTTACCTCGCAACCGAGTCGAGGTCTTCATCACAGATAGACGCGGGCACCACGATGAGGGGCGGGTACGAGGGACACAACTTGTACTCCGCGTTAGCTGCCGTCACCCGCCACGCGCCCTTCGTAGTAAAGCCTAATCGCTCCACCTGTGGGCAACGCAACAGGTTAATATGGATTCAAAGGAGAGGGAACTTTGTGGTGTAAAAGGGAAAGGTAAGTGTTTAATAATATAATGAGTTGTGGACAATGGATAAGATAATCCATTTAAACTTTGGCTTTGTATTGTAGTTAATTATTTTGTTGTTACTTTTATATTGTTATGTAAACCGCTAACGCATTAAATGTCGCTTTTGAGTTGTGAACAATTGAATAAATCGTAAAAATAAATGTTGAATTTTATCAAAATCGTGTTAAAATTATCACAATTATAATGTTTCTATCGTATGTTTTCATAACGTGTAAGTGTCGCTCATCATTTTGGAGGACTAGCAGTGTTCAAGTGAGAGAAAGTTTTTTTCACAGAAGTACCAGGTAATCAGAAGCCACAAAGAGTAAACTCAACAAGATAACTTGCACTGGAATGACTTTAGTAAAAGATAATAAATGGAGAGTGAAAGTTGTTATCATAAAAGTACCAGGCGATCAAAAGACACAAAGAGGTTACTTACTTCAGGACCAAACCAGTGCCTCTGAGGAGACTGAGACGCCCTCATCAGTGCTCTGTGCACTGACGTGGGCGGCTGTTCCTTAGCCCACGCTGCGTATGCAGCAGCAAAGGTTTCTTGAATGGATCCGATAGGGGCGAGCGCTGCGGTGCTTAACCGCCTCCACCATTCTATACATTGATCCCCAGTGGTGAATGAGCATCTAGAACAAAAAAAATATTTTTATTACAAAAAAATTGTTGAAGCAGAGGTGTATGTACCTAATAGTACACCCACGTTAGGGCACGACCACATGTTGACTCTAGCTGCGACCAAGAAATCTCTAATGAAAAATTCCTAAAAACCTTTTGCCGAAACTAGGAATCAAACCTAGAACTTAATTCTCAGACAACAAGGCCCTTTTTCGTGAGGAAAAATCGTTAAACACTGTTTTAGACTATCACGGTTTATTTTACAATTTAAAATGTCACTTACGGGATATCTTCCGTGATTATTATCGGGAACTCAAAACAAATAATAATCACGGAAGATATCCCGTAAGTGACATTTTAAATTGGAAAAATCGTTTTTAGCTTTTATTTGCATCTTTCAAAGCCCACACAGTCTTGAAACATGAAAGATTGACCCCGTATTGACTCGGGCATCCCCAAAAACTTGTGTAACCGTATCAGATATTTATAAAATGAATGTACTAGTTCACGAATAGCTAGCAACAGAGATAATAAACATTCGTTTAAACAATCTTTATCTTATTATTGAAGGAAAATTTACATGTCCGCTTTCTTTAGTCGCTAGGTAATTTATCAGTCAGTAACCCCAATTTGGTGTTAACATTATCGAAAATAAAATCAACATTGATCTCGGCTTTCAACAATATCCGTTTAGAAAGTAAATAATTACAGACAATATTGTACTTGTTTAAACATAGAAAAATGACTTCATAGCAGAGACAAAATAAAGAATGAATTTTAGATTTAAATATTGAATACTTAGCACGTTTTTTTTTGTTCAAACAAGATAATTTTAACATGTTTTTTACCGTGGCATATTTGCTTATTTAATATCTCATAACTTTGTGTGTAAACATTAGATAAGTTAGTACATTTATGAGATACTTTAAGAAATATCTAATCAGTACTCGAGTGTACATCACTAAAATAAATGACTAGGTTACCACCCGTATGAACTCATGTGCTAGTATTCTACTAATTTATAAATAGGTAGACAAAAACTTCGCCGATTATTCTTAGATACTAGTAAACTCCTCGATTATTCACTTTGGTTAAAATGACAGCAGTCATACATTTTAGTCTGAACTGACAATTGAACCCAAGCTTTGGAGGAAACCAGTCAGTGCTCATTACACGAAAAAGTCAACTGATAAAGGAGGCAAGAAAGTGGTTCAAATTATCATGGTTTTTAACAGCGATGTTGTAGATACCAGGCTCTCATAATACATAAGGATACTAACTTGAGTTGTCTTCCATTTTTGCAGAGCACTATCAAGTGCAGCAGGTCCCGGATTTCCAGTGCGTCGATGAGACGGAGCGGGATGGATGCTCCCGACCCGTTTCTCCGACGAGGTTGGACGTGCAGTCGGTAGTTGGACATTGCAATAGTTCCGCCATCCGCTGTGCGACCCACCCACTGCCAACAAACGATAAGGTTAGACACATGACACATATTTTTGGAGGCGAAAATACAGCTAATATTTAGCCGTGTAGCTCCTCAATTGATTGAACAAATCTATTAGATACTGTTGAAGTACTATTAAGAGGATGTTTTCTTGATAAATTCATACTCATGACACATTTATCACGTGCTCGAGCACGAGAGTTTTTGATAACATTTACTCCTACCATACCATGAGTACTATTTTCGCAAGCCGCAGTTTCTAGTCATAAGTGCACGCTTTGGGCTGATAACGCGCAGTCAACGAACTACCAGGAATGCAGAACTAGAACGGAGCTAAACACTATCGGAACGTCATTGCGGTTCGTTCAACCCGATGCATGCGACCTGCTGACCTTTTAGGCCACCAGCCGTATTAGTTACTTAATATGTGCGTGTTTTATCTATTTGTTACTATTTCGCTAATTAATTATTGACATGGACTTTGGAGTGAGAAACACGGCTGTTTACATACGAAGACGTAAGTACTAGTAGCATATTTGTCATGGAATTATTAGGACGTCATGTCTATTGAAGAGGTTGCGGCAACTGTGTAATTACGTTGGGAAACAATACCGTACACAACCTACACTTCTGTTTATGAAGGTAACATAACGTACCATTAAACAGCGATTACTACAATTTCCGTTTTTAAATTGCTTAATTCGTAGTTTCCCGTAAACTAGCTGTTATTACCAAAAAAGTGCCTACAAATGGTTACAAATTGTGGTATGATTGAGTGATTCTGCCGTCATATTGCGACAATGAATGTCTGGCTGCATTCAAGCTGATTATAACTAGGTAGGTCCCATAAATACCTAGCTATTTGCAATTTTCCTTATAGATTACGAGTATTTACATTGGTAATTATATACAATATTCTACAAATATCCTCAAGTGGTCTGTTTCATGCTTTCTTATAATAAAGGAATGGAGATTTTTTGCCTATATAATCACGTAAATTAAATTTGGGATAGGCGCTCATACCAAAAAGAAGAAAACTACACCTGTGGCTCTTAAATCAGGTTTCAGAATTGCCAAAGCTAATTGCATAAACAATCACAGGCTTGAATAAATATACTCTAGCGTAACTCAAATTTTCTTTGGCCCATAGAATCCTAGTACCTATATCATCTGCGGAAACTCTGGATGTATAAAGCCAGGTAAACCCTGCATTCAGCCGGGTATTGGTTGACACTCAGTATAAACTAAAAAAAATTCCTTTACTCCATATGCTCCTGTATGTATCTCACCTGCACAAACTCCCCACATATAGGTGTGAAGCCTGCATCCAGGCCTGGCTCATCGTAGTGTGTTCGCAGACGAGGGTACAAGTCTGCAGCACGCACGCGGTGTGGTGGAGGCTCTGGTTGAGGGGGCGCGCGGTACCGCTCGCGGTCCATCTCGCTTGTTGATGGTATTACCACCTGGGGGCAAAAGAGAAAAACTATTAGTTAAAGCTTATTTAAAATGTCAGACAACATTGTTGGATAATATCAAAAAATATGTCAAAAATAAAAACTATACAGTTATTGGCAAATGCCACAAAACCTACACAATATCAGCACAAAACGAAAGTAAAATCTAAACAAGAATCATAATATTTATTGATGAAGAAATTCAAGTAAAAGAAGTCTAGATGTGAAATCGGCTCAAATTCAATTCCAAAATGAACCCAATTTATGGAGGAAGAAAACACCCTGAGTACTTCCTCTATAGATCTCAATAATTAGTTATATCGAAAGCCGAAAATGAACAGCCAAATACACACGTGCAAGAAGTCAATTACATTTATTTCCGGACAAATTGTCCATAAACACATCATAACGATACCGACAGCTCCATTGAATAAAGTCATTTCCTGGGATCACGTCAAGAAAATCTAACAAAAAAGATTAAGTGCAGTATAGATTTCGGATGTCGTGGGTTTTCGATAGATTTTTTTCTATTATTAGCGAGTGATTCCTGTGCGTTTATGAAAACCGAAATCATTGGTTAAATTCGAACACCGCTAGTCAAAACTGACCACTTTACAGGACAGTGTAAAAACTGCACAAAATTGCATAGTTAATACTGGACGTTTTTTGTTTATGATTGGCTTAAACAACGCATCCACAATTTTTTTGCAAAACACGATAAACGGTATCAAAATGACTTACGCGGTGTTAGAACTTAAACGACGAAATATGACAAAAAAAATGAGCTGAAGAATTATTGAAGTAAAGAAACATCTATTTACTCTCCATCCGCATAATACCTCGAGAAGGCCAGAGATATTGAGGCACGTCACATCCGACATGGTCACATACATATTCATATCGAGACAGATTTCGACAAACTCTCCAATAACAATGAATCTATTGAACAAATTACTGAACAATTGTTTATAAATTGTGCACACAATAAGCCACAAGGCCGAATTAAAATTCAACACGAGAACGAAAATGTAAACGGAACAAATTATTTACTATAAGGTATTGATCGGAACGCGTTCACTTTTGTATTCGGTTATTGTGTAACTGTTATTATAATTTGATAACAGTTCCTCCCGCAAGTAAGATGGTCCTAAGGATCCAACAAGAGCGAGCGGGATGGTGAGTCACTTTCTCCTTCTTTATTTGTGTATTGATACGGTATCTGCAAACAAGGACTCTTGTACTTTCCAGAATTTGATGTCACTTATCGAGAAATGTGTGCACGTTGTTGGAATGTGTTCTTTTACCAAGGAGGAGCATTGTCGTAAAACACAAGACAATGCACAATACTTAAGATATCTTTCATCGTCTTCAGCGGTAATTATAATGTGGACACCGAAGTAATGTTGACCAATCACACCGAGCTCTAAGATTTCCACTAACTGTAAGGACTACCTCAACAAAGGAAAAATAGTAAGGTTATGTCTAACATGAATGCGTTAGGACAAGGTTCAAAGATTCTGCATAATTAATGCGGACAGGTTTCCACTTCAGCTCTTATTTATGCAGAATCATAACAACTTAACCTTCAGTTACACAAGATGAAAAACAAACTTGGAAAATACTTATTTGTTGATATTTTGCTTTCACTTGAGATCGAGTTGGGAGTAAAACCTTTTTACCAAGCTTCAATCTTATTTTTGAAAATACAAAGATAACTGTAGTTTAAAAATCAGGAATGTTTAGCTTTAAAAAATTTCATTACATAACGACATGCACTACTGCAGCCGAGTTAAATGCCTAAGTGCATAACGAATACATAGATATTATGTAAAAGGTGCTGTACGTGAAGTTATGCTGCCTTGGTATCGTTTATCGCCGGTATATAATAACTAAAACGCTCAGCTATCGAACGAATCATAAATAATGATCTTGCGTACTTATGATTCACTGGTGGCGCTTCGAAACCTCTTGGAGGAATGTGGTTACATCTTACTCTGTGTAGGTGTTTCATTTAATAACATCCTTAAGAAAACTTGTCTCGTTACTTAGTTTGCTAATGGTGAATGTTGCAGTATCTCTGGTGCAAAGAATTACTCATCGATTACTTTGTTACTTAGGTTGAAAATGAGAGAAAAAGTATCAAAGTGGCCATTAGTAGGATTTCCCTCTTCTAAGATAATATGCCTAGGTAAGTATTACTCATTAATCCCTATAGAGTTTACCCCATAATCAAACAACTTGGTCCTTCGAACCGGATACTCAGGAATAAGCATGGAAAACTTGAAATTTAAAACATGATAGAAAGAATTAACAGCATATTTACTTTGAAAAAATATTTTATGTCAAAGAAATACTCAGTTGGCCGCCGAATGGGCCCTTAAAGTACCAAAGAATTCAACATACGTGATGGAAATTTTAAAAGCAAAGAAAACCCACCGTTTTCCAGCCATTGCACATACTATAAGGCAATTCATACTCGACTCACGCCCATACTGCATGCCTGTCCATCGTTGGATACTACAGAACACGTTAGAAAGCGACCTTGCGTTACCTAACTTACCACTCATGCGCATTACTAACTTATACGTACTTTTAAATGCTAGTTATTTCTGCAGGATAGCAGTGAAGGACGGAATTCATAGGTCAGTCATAACGTATTTTTTTTAAGTTATCTTTGGAATGTTTTGCTAATTGTCCTTTCTGGAACATACCAGCAATTCAAGTAATTATTATATTTTTTTATTAAAGAATTCACGAGGTCAAAGATAAGACCTTATCGAGACTTTGAAGTCTTGTGAATTTGGCTTTGACATTCAGTGTTATGGCCATCTATTCAGTTTTAGGCAGTCCATTAAATGTTGCAGGATCACATTTTTGTTTTGCACATTCGTGTCATTACTGTGTTATTGCTTTTTCCCTAGTTGTCAACTCGCATTCGACAGCAAAAATATCACAACAGTTAGCTATTAAAGATTTCCATATTGTGAACTTTTCACACAAAAGGCACTAAAGCATTGGACAATGTGAAATGTTTGAAGAAGACACCAGTATCTACCAAGTACTGACATTTTAAAAGGTACTTTTACACAATGTTAGTTTTACTATGTACACATGCAAGTACCTAGTGCATTCTCAGTAGCTTCAAGTACCTTTCAGGAAGGCAATAGCAGTCACTACTGACTAAACAGTTTTGCAAGAAGTATCAAGTTTCCGACGAATTCTGACACACGCGTTGTTTGGTAAGTGCTGCTAACTTTGCAATGTGCAGGTTTCGTTTAAGTCTTAAAGCCACAAAACTCATGTTGCAAAGCAATGCATTTCTCTATTTACAAGTCATTGTAACGTTAAATTTAATGAAAATTTATGCAAGTCTTTAGACTTACCCAATTCTGTATTAAACTTTTCCACTAAAGAGTACTATTAGTATTAGGTATTCTGTGCTAAAGGGTAAATATTTAATTTAAATTAATAATAAGAAACAGGAAACACCGCTCAGTAACATTCCGTGTTTTGTTAATTCAATAACCAAATACTAGTAATTGATAAAGAATATAGTTCATAAGGAAATAATAACGAAAGGTAATTATTTGTGGTTGATAATGTATGCTTTGACAGCGATAGCGACCTCGGTAATTGACCTATTTTGGGCCGCAACTATTTATTTTAATTATACCGTTTACATACTAATCTGAGATTACCACAGGCAACAATTTGATATTAATTGATCTATTGAATAGTAACAACAACCAGTGGACATACCGTAAATTAAAAAAAAAAACTGAATATGTATTCGCAGCAATGACGTATTTGCATCAATAACTATTCACATCCCATATTCAAATATAAAATACTTCGTTACGATGTAAGCTCTACTTTCCATCAGATATAATTGGTGCAGCATTCCATAGTAATGACGTAATTCCCAGCGGCGGTTCACATGAGCTCAGCATAGATCATGTACGTACATGGCCTATGAATATGATTCATCTAAAACGATTGCCTATTAAAGCTGATGGGCCATCATTTAAGCACGAATCTCAAGTTGTGTACATTGATGACTTACTTATCTTTTTGCAATTTATAGAAAGATTATAATATTATGGCGCCTGTATTTTATAGAGTGACTTTATAAAGGCTTGAAATATGAAATACAATGAGTAATGAAACATTTCCTAATGAGGAATAGCGACATTAAAATATTGGGTGGTCGTGGGAGTACGCCCACGGTTCTTTTAGCGCATTCACCCTTTGCAGTTCAATGAACACAAACTTCTGCGCAACAACAGAGGCAGACATCCAAAAAAACTAAAAAGTTTTGTTAGCATTAGCACTAACCAAACGTGACCAACTACGCCATTACAGACCAGCCTGTAGTTACATAAGAAAGAAAATAGCGTTCATTCTTGTGAGATGAGATAATCAAGTGTGCTGTTGACCGTGCGACAAAAAAACTAGATCGAAATCAGAGCTGTTTTTTGTTGAATAAAACGTAACGTTAGGCGGTTTAGGACGCAGAATTTTAGACACAGCAATATATCAAAAGGAGAGTATGGTATGGATACTTTTTATAAACCGTAGTGTAAACAAACAAAGCTTACTGTTTGAAACAGAAACAAACTCTGCACTAAAGCATGGTCGTAATAATTAAAACGGTCATCAAAGCTGGGCGGGTGGGCGCCTAGAGCTACTTACTACCGAATGACTAACCAACCAACTAGGAAAGCCCCATTGCTTATTATAAACTTCCATTGAACGAGGATCCCCACACATCTGGTTGGGTTAATAGTTGAATTTGAAGCGTGGGTCGTTCACCTCGTGAGTCGATGGATGGTTAACATTAGAAAAAATTACCGACTCTGAGAGGCACCAAAATATATTCTAGAACGTTTCTCACACACCTTAGATTAAACCAAACAGGAATGTTTAATGTTTTTCATTGTGTCCTTGAAGTTATCGCTTTTGTATTAAAATCCTACAACGTAGTACCGAGGTCAATGGCTTCCAAGACTTTATTTTATGTAAAGAAGCTTTTTTGGTGTTTACAAAATACCAGGGAAATATTTATTTATTTATTTATTTAAAGCTTCTTGCACATGAAAGTACAAAGGCGGACTTAATGCCATGGGCATTTTCTTCCAGTCAACCTTAAAAATGAAATGTTTCTGGTACATTGTTAGCATTTTCTCTAACCGTATTTCCTTTGACTGATATCAACTCAAAACTGGAACAACAGTCCATCTGTTATCCTGGTACCTGTTTTATTTCAATAAATAATTAACGAAAAATCTTAAAACTGACAGATAAAATCGTTTTAATGTTGCAGGAATTTGAAAGTCAGCAGCTGGTTCTTTTGTTTCATCAAAAATGAGGAAGCTGAGTGAACTTTTGTGTTCCAGTGGGAGCTTTAAAGTACCAGGACAGCATAACAATTAGATGGTTTAAAACTTATGAATGAACTGGTTGGGTCAAGTAGTACTGAAGTGGTAAAGAGGTAAGGAAAAAAGAGAAAATCTTTGGAATGATAAACGCCTTTGTTGTTTATGTTGAGTTTGTATTTCAGGAATTTAAATCTTTGTTATATGATAATAAGTCAGCTAATTCTTTTGTTTCATCAAAACTCGAGTAACTGTGTTCAAGTGGAGAAGCTATGAAGTACCAGGACAGCATAACAATTAGCTGGTGTGAAACTTATGAATGAACTGTCAAAGTGTACGAAGTGGAAACGGGGTTAGCAATGAACACATACTCTTTGAAACGATACGTATGCCACTGTTGACTGTTAAAATTCTAGTTCCATATTATACTTAGCCCAAGACGAATTGATTACAAAAGTTATTTACATACGTTACGAGCACTCCGCCCGCGACTTCGTCCGCGTGACTTTCGAACTTTGCTTTTGTGAATTTTTACTCCCAGCCACCCTCTATAAGAGTTACTTTTCGAAAATCTTAATCAATATTCAACAAAATTTCTACTACTCTTAAGGGGTTGAATTTCGCAAGATCCTCACTTAGTGAGAATCTATGTCTAAAGTAGAACCTCCTGTAAAATTTGAGACCTCTTACTATCAATACATCAATCCCGTTTTAACTATCACTTACGTCTTGAGACTCCTAGCTCTTGTAGTAACAAAGTTTCATACAAATTAACAACCCCAAAAACAACCCCTTGGGGGTCGAATTTCGCAAAATCCCTTCTTTAGTATCACTTACGTCTAAAAAAGAACCCATATGTAAAAAATGAAGTCTCAAAACTATCAACCCCAAAAACAACCCCTTAGGGGTCGAATTTCACATTTTTTTTACCTTGTTGAGCATTTACGTCTTAAAATGAACCGGCATGCAAGATTTGAGACGCCTAGCACTTGCAGTAACAAAGTTTCATACAAACTATCGACCCCAAAAACAAACCCCTTAGGGGTCGAATTTCGCAAAATCCCGTCATATTTAGCATCTACGTTCTAAAAAGACACCTTATGCAAAATTTGGAATTCCTAGCACTTGTAGTAGCGAAGTTTCATACAAACTATCAACCCCAAAAACAACCCCTTAGGGGCCGAATTTCGCAAAATCCGTTCTTAGTGCTCACCTACGTGGTATAAGGAAGTTTTATGCCAAATTTCAAGTTTCTAAGCCTAGCGGTTTGGGCTGTGCGTTGTCAGATCAGTCAGTCAGTTTTGAATTTTATATATATAGATTTAGTTACATAACGTTTATGTTAGCTAGGTAAATACTTTTTTTGCGATCACCTTTAAAGACCGCTTGTTTTTCTTCACATTATAACGTTTATTCAAATGAAGAAGGCAATTTACAGAATTTTAAACAAAGCATTGAAAATACGTCATTTGAGAAATACATACAAAAAATATCTTTATAAACAACAATGAAACACCTGAAACCCATCAAAATTTAAATAATCTCAATATAATGTATGAAAATTGATTATACGCATTTAAATTTCGATAGGTTTCTTGACGTCAATGTCAACGTAGACAGACTCAGAATAAGTTTCAATTAGAGAATAAAATATGAACTTAGTAACCAGTGGGGTTACCAAAGGCAGCTTAAATTCTTAACTTTGATACCAAACGTGATCAGATCCGCTCTGTAAAATAGATTTTTCATTTGTACTACAGCTGCCCAATTGCGAGACTTGCTTTTAAGAACTCTCTCTCTCTCTCTCTCTGACCTACAAAGTATGAAATGTTGATTAGTGTCATCATTTTGGAAACTTCTCTGATTTAAAAACCACAATAATATTTACAAAGACATTTCGAACGTATTTAACTAACACTAGTTTTGCCAGCGGCTTCACCCGCTACCGCCCGTTATTGCCTGTCACTCAGGACTAGGGTTGCCATCTCCAACATTTGAAAACGTCGGATTTAAAATTCTAGAGTCCGGACGCGAGTCAAAGCAAATGTCAAATGGTGAAAAAAAAATTTGAAATCGGTCCAGTAGTTTTAGAAACAGTCAATCAAATCTTTCCTCATATTAGTGTAGATATTTATCAGCAGAGTGTCATCCACATAAAAGAAACACAGTTTATACCTATGAATGTCTTACACAATAAATTGTATTCCATCTATCTACCTACCGATGTCAGTTCTGCAACAGACAGATCTCCGTCCGTATCAAAGCGTGGCATTAGGCAATAGCATCTACGGAAGGGGCAAGCCTTCAGTTGCATAACGTAACATAAAGCCGCGAGTGCCGTGACTAATGCAACTGTAGCGTGCGTACGAGATACTGTAAGGTCGTTCGAGGTTAACGTGTGGACATCATCAGCTAGCGTCCGCGTGTTGCAGAACTGTGGGTTTAAAAAGGCCGCTGTAGGAATATCTTATCGATATCGTAATATGAATCGTACAAAAAAATTGACAATTCATCTACTTAGAATAATATTCTGACAGATACATGAATTCTATTTTATTTACAATTCTTCTGTGTGACGGTTTTCTATGAGGAATTGTAAAATAGCCTACTAAATAAAAATAAATAAGCGCCAGGCCAAGTTACAAGTCTATGTTCAGATATGAAATGCGAATCTATTTGTGCACCAGTGCACGTAACCGTCTTATAAATTAGGAAAAAAGTCTAGGAAGGAATTCACGAAGTGAATAACTTTAAAAGAATTCCTTGTAGTGGCCGTTTTAGACCCGCTACCGTGTTATTATCTCACTTGTTACTACATTATTATCTTACTAACTGCTGCCCGCGGCTTCGTTGGAGATGTACCCAGTGGGAACAACTTTGTGATACGTAACAGCTGTTCTTTGTTCCCGTAAAAAACGAACAAAGAGACTGTTATTTTGTAACAGGTTTTTTGGAACTGCATGAATAGGAGGAGCAATTGTACGATTTTACCTGTTACCGACCATTATTAGCAAGTACCTCGGTCTTTTCAATGGATGTATTTTCTATAAGTTTATCTTGGACATTACTGACAATCGGTAAAGGAAAAACATCATGAGGAAACTTAATAACGTAATTCTAAAGCTATGTCAGAGGCCTGTGAGGTTACCAGAGGCTAAATTAGCTCCGACATCTGTCCCTAAGTAACAAGGGACAGTTAAAAACCAAATGGCATGGGAATCTCTATAATGCTTGGAAAGTTTGTTTAGTAGTTTTTGGCATCGTGATTCGTGACTTCGTCGTCTCAGTTTGTGATCAGCTAGTAAAATATGGAAAGGTTCCCATATTTTTTCTGAGAAAAAGCGGAAAGATACTGGAGTCAGTGTCATTTCCTCTTTTTCTTGGAAAAAAAATGTGTGTTGTCCAGTATATTGGTCTGAATCACCAAATAAGAAGAATTGTGCTTATTCTGTTACGTTCCATACAAATGCTGCCATTCATAATACGGCTTGCAAAGAGACAATTATATCATTATGTGTAGAGCTCCAGTTTGTGAAACAAAGCAGCAACACAAAGACTAATAAAGTGCTAGAATAAAAAATATTACTTAATTTAGAGCACTTTTACGCGCTATCTCATTGTTTTAAACGTGTTTGCAACTTCACAACTACGCTAAAATAGGTTTTGATAGTGAATGAATGAAAGGAGCGTTCATTATCCATTCACTCAATCATTCATGTCATTCAACTCTGCTCGAGGCCGTGTGTTGCATTGAAAGGCCCATTCAAGGTTTTGTACTGATATTTGTTGATATGTTGAATTCCTGGTACATTTTAGGAACTATTGAGATACGTGAAGGAGATAGGAGATGCGTAGTAGCTGTATGAGGCACCAGAGGAGTTATCTGCAGACTTTTGTGTGTCACTCTTCATTGCTAACAATGGATTAAAAAGCTTCCGGTGTTTGCAACTATGGGCAGTATTATCTGTTCGTGCTCATGTGATCCTGGTTGAATGCATCTGTGACGTCAATGACGTAATGACAAATTGCTTGGCACGATGTTCAATAACATTTAAAGTTATGTAGTCTAAAATTAACTAATAGCCTTACATTTTGTAACACATATCATATTAACGACCAGCGGACGAAAATCGATCATAATTTATTAAAATTACAAGATTGAAAAAAAAAAAAAAATTATCCGAACACTTTCTCATATAATCTTTACTGTGAAAAATCCCTTTGCCCGAGTAATTTTCTTTAAAAGGCAAAGTTATTGCTTTACGCATTAAAAGATTTACACCTTATCACCCTATCAAACATTTTAGGATCACACGCGTTCTTCTTTAGTAGTAGTTTGTAGCTACATCGTTACATCATTAAGTTCTACGATATTTTTAGGTCAGACAGTAAAAAAGTAATTAACAGAGTACAAATTAGGATATCACAAACAACACAACATGTGTGTTCAACAATGACAGTAGCGAGGGAACATGTTTCTGTAATGAGTCACGACTGTATCTCATTTACGGTGCAACTGACATTGTACCCCGACCATTACCGCTCATAAAGTCCCACCATTAGTTTCAATTGATAAATTACGATTTTGACTGCGTCTTATAAAGGGAAACTTTTAATATAGAGTGATGGGTTGCCAGTAGAAATTATTGTCCAAACAGACAAAGGCAGCACACAGTGGGCGTTATTTGTTCACAATGTAAACATAATTTAGAACATTTTTATTTTTGGTGGATGACTCAAGATATTTGTATTGATTGTCAACATGTCTGTGTTCGATGAAAATGTAATCATTGGTGTTGTCATCACCTTACAGTCATACAACGTACAGGTTGATCAAATGATACCTAAACCGAACCCAACAGCAGTAAAAGACGAAACAAACAAAAAAGAATCAGGTAAACAAAGAGCAATAAAGAAACACCCACATTTTTTAATATCCCCCACTCACTCTACTCTTATTAAAGTACAGGAAAATCATAAATAGAATACAAGAGCTCTTATTTCCTACTACGGAAGTTAATTACTTCGAAAAGTTCCAATTACTCGGCTTGAAGCCTTATAAGTAATCATAGGTTGTTGATAGTACTCTCGTCCTTCCTCCCCACCGCTGAATGGACGAAAAGTGGGGGGTGAAAGAGGAGGGCGGACGTATACACAATTATTAGTATCAAGGTGAAGGACTCGTCGTACACCGTTACTTTTCCCCGCTTCGTCAATATTAACTACCTTACTTTACATCACAAAGTACGTAGCGTAGCGTCGAGTTTATATCTAAACTTTTTTGCCGTAACGCCCACTGGGAAGTACAGTATCAAGTTATTGCAAGATGATATTCTAATGTTATTTTATTTTTGTATTGATGTCTATATTCTTGTGTAACTGTCGGGTCAATGATACGTTTTCACAATCAAGGGTTTAGATTACATGGCTGAGAATAATTAAAATAAAACTTTTAATGTAATTTATGATAAATAAGAAATAGGTACGTACTTGGATGCGTACCAATGCAAAACAAGAAATAAATAAAGAAACCTACAGTAATTAGGGCCTGCAGAACCGGTACTTTTTAAAGACCCGGTACCGGATGTTCGGTACTGGAGTTGGAACCGGGATTTCCCGGGAATTTCGGTACTTTCGGTACTCGCATACAAATCGCTATTAACATATTGTATGAAAGGCACGAGTGTGTGCAGACTACATATAATTATCTAAATCGGTTGAAAAATGTCCTCATTACAAAAGTGGGATGGTGCAGTTCAAAAAACTTCGTTTTATTCGTAAATCTATAATTGACAATAATCATCAGTACACAATCTGAAGGAACCTTTAAATCCTTTTTATATCTTATAATGAAAATATATCAAATAGAACTTAAATTCCTTGTCTATTTTGAATTAGAAAGAAGCCTATCTTTGTCAGGTGATTCCTTTGTTTTTTCCTCTATACAACTTTTACGTCACTTAATCACTTTGTTCCTTCCACTATAAATAAATATCATTAAGCAAACAGCAAAACAAAACTAGGTATAACGCTTTATCGAAGCGAAAAAAATATAAAATTCAATAAAATTTGAATGTAGAAAACGCGATTTTCTTTAAAATAAAGGAAATATCATTAAAAAAAGTAAAAGCTTTTTAACCGGCGAAAAAAAAGGAGGAGGTTCTCAATTCGACATGTATATATTTTTTTTATGTATGACCACGCATAACTTTTCCTAACGTGGTCCGATTTCAAAAAATCTTTTTTTTTTTTTGGAAAGAGTATATCTCAAAGTTGGTCCCATTTAAATTTCAAAACTAAAATCGGCCTCTAAGGGTAGAAAAAAAGGAATTAATTGTCAATCTTTCTACATAATTTTCAATTATGAATCGATTCTGTTGAAATAAAGTTGACAATCGTAGTTCTGACGACATTATTATATAGCAGAGATGTGGAGAACATAACATGATGGCGTCACCATCATCAGATCAACTCCAGATCCCTGTTATTTTGTGAAGACAGTCCCAAGAGTTCCTTAACAGTTAACAACAGCTATACCGTGTTTGGGCTCATGTCACTTAGCTTTATGAGAACTTTAGACCTAGCTGGGGTATTATTGCCATCGAGAGTCTGAGGATGGGGACGGATAGCAGGGGCAAGAGGTCCTCAACAGTTAACAGCTCCTTTATAGTGTTTGGGCTCATTTTACTAGTCTTGATGAAAACTTTTTATCTAGCTGGGGTATAATTGTCATCGAGGGTCTGAGGATGGTAACACAGGGCAGTAGCAAGAGATCCTTAACAGCAGGAGTTGATCTGATGATGGAGACGCCATCATATTATGTTCTCCACATCTCTGTTGTATAATATATATGACACGAGATAGGAAACTCAAAAGTAAAAAATAAGTATTTAAAAAAAAAAAAAACAAACCGACGAAACATCGAACTGAAAAGCAAAAAATAACTTTTGAGGCGGCGCCAAAGAAACAATCAACGAATAGCTACGACGAGCTATTCAACCACGACAAGCTATTCAACGAGCTATTCTGCTCTAATGGTTAATTTATAAATATGTTTGTTTGTTTGGCACCACCTCAAAAGTTATTTTTTGCTTTTCAGTCCGATGTTTCGTCGGTTTGATTTTTTTTAAAAAGGACTTATTACAGATCAATTTGCCAAATAATTATAAAACACACAAAATTTAAGCATAATAAAAGTTATTGTCTTTCAAGTAGATTTTTGATTAGTTTCATCAAAATTTTTATTAATAAAATTCTCATTATTATCAATTAAAAATGTTTTCTATATATATAAAAATGAAACCCGTTTTCCGTTGTCACGACATAACATGAAAACGGCTTGACCGATTCGGATAATTATTTTTTTGTTGTGTTTGTAACCATCGGGACCGGGTTTTAGACCGGGTCCTCCACCCGGGCGAAGCCGGGACGGGCCGCTAGTATGTTAATAATACTGTTAAAAAATAGTTAATTGGATATAATTTGTTGCTTTATATTGAAAAAATAAGGAAAATAAAAAAGTACCGAAAGTATCGAAAGTACCGGGACTACAGTATGAAGAACCGGTACCGGATTGTTTAAAAAAATCCCGGGATTTCCCGGTATTTTCGGTACCGGGATTTCCCGGTTGCAGGCCCTAACAGTAATACTTTTTCATACTTACTTGATTTTTTTAAAACCTTTTCTGAAAGATAACAAAGTCGATGGTCTCAATACTGACCCGACGAAACTCTGATGATATAACAAGTGGTAAAATAATAATTTAGTTCAGTTTAACATAGGTAAACTATGTAGAGTCAACATTTCCTGTATCACCAGGAAACTGATTTTATACTACACCTGCTTGGAAAGTACCTTGATACTTTATCAAATTTAGGGTAGAAAGTACGTCATTGCATATCGACCAAATATGCGGGGAGAAAACGCATCTGAGCGGGAGAGAAAAGTGTATGAAAATCCATTTCTAACGTGGTTTTTCTTTTTTAATTTTGGACTATGCGCCGGTAACCTAAATATCAGAAGCCAAAAAGTTTTTACAGTGAGTTTTTATCTCCAAGTTCGCAAAATGACACTGGCCACTAGCTGTGTGTTGGATGGTGTCGGGCTGGCAGTGCGACCCTGCGGCGGCAGGATAAACAATTTGAAAAAAGAACATGTGAAAATTGCAGACGCCATTGGCGCCATTTTCAATTTGTGTGTTGTTTGAGGATTCAGTTTTCGTAGAAAGTAATTTATTTTCCTCGTAGGTGTAGTATAAAGCACTATGTATCACTCGAGAGAAAGTGCGATTCCCGATCTCGGGTATTTTAAAGTCCTCGGCTACGCCTCGGCCTTTAAACGATACCCTCGATGGTAATCGGTCACTTTCTCCTCTCGGTGAACAATGTACTATTACTTCCCAAATATGAGTCAGCTAGTTTTGGCACCAAACCAATAATGTACCAGGCTTCCATAAAAGCCAGGAGGCGTATCTTAGCACAAACCTGTGAGTATTCTGGCGAGGGCGGTCGGGGCGGGTACTTGGACGCCATGCGCGCGCCGGCTCCACAGCCTTGCACAGCCGCTGGCTCATCCTCCGGATAATACAAATGCACGAAATCCTCCGTGTCCAAAAACGTATTGATCAGCATAATCCACACGATATAAACACTAACTAATAAATAATTTAACGCAGTCTAACAGATCAGACTTTACGACCACTATGCACTAGTTTAAATTTAAATCACTGTTGTAGGAAGCACGCCATCGTAACGCATCGGATTTGTAACGTTCCATGTTTTGAGTCCTCATTGAATATCTGGATATGTTAAATAATAAATAAGTTAATACATTCACTACACTTGTATAAATATAAATTCACATTTGCACCGTTCAAACGTACACTTATCTGGTAAAAAATGTGTTATTTGGTTATTTTTTTATGTTTGTCAGTCATCGTTTTTGACACTACTATTATGGTTGTTATCGCAACTGAAAACGAGGTCTTTTCGGCGTTTATCGGTGACGATACAGCTGTTTAAAGGCCACCAGCGAATGTAGGGGCGTGAATAGGGCTTATCTTTGAAAAGTGACAAAAAGCATATCTATGAGGATAATTTTATGATAAACTACCGCGCTACTAAAGTACTAGAGCTCTTTAGATATCAGCAAGAGTTTGACAAAATGGTAGTACTCCACGTTGTTTTACTATCCGAATTGAAATTTATTCACTACTAAAATGTTAGTAACACGAGAACATTTCGAAAAACATTTAATATTTGCACTGGCAACTTAATACGTGTTATTACTGAAGTAACGCGATGTAATATGGCGCTCAACGATCATTACGTTTATAAGCGGATAATACGAGTAATTACAGAGAGATAAAACGACATAGTATCAAAATGCACTTTCGATAGTGTGTGAAATCATTTAAATACGTATGTACTTAGTGCACTTTATGTAATATTGCGATAGTGTTATTGAAAAGGTCATTGATAACCGCAGAGTTGCGGAATTTTACTGACACACAAAATTGGGCAAACCACGTTTATAAAAAATAGGACAATATTAATACTGATTAATTATCCACCAGTTCATCAACGAAATAGTAAGTTGTTAAGCTGATAAGAAACATATTACAGTAATGGAAATTACAGAGTGACTTGACAATTCGATTGTCTTTAGGTAGGTATTCCCTAAGATAAAGTATTTTTAGAAGACAAAGAGCTTGTTTTGATAAATCACGAGCTAATAATACGAACTTGGCTTCCTTAATTAATTCCCAACTTTATAACTGTCCAAATAGAGTCTGAATTGTTTAATCAATGGCAGTTATTCAGCGGCTGAATGTGTACTATGGGTCTATTAACTCTTTTACTGTATGTTTGTAGAGGGCAACTGATATTTGACAGGCTGCGTACTTAAAGTTGAGCTGGAAGATTGGCAAGAGATTGTTTTCCAGTGTAAAACTAGGAAGAGAAAGTCCAAGAAGTAGAAACAGCTGATGTTCACAGATATTTGTACCAGGGCGACATAATACTGAAAGAGGTGGCCAAGTGAAATTCGAATCCAGAGCTGTTTACCGCTAATAGTAGTGTCATAAACGTAGTAATTAAGAACTGTGTGATAGACACACGTATTTTAGGTCATGCGCCCGATCGTGCGGGTTTGAAGGTTCGATTGACGTCATTCAATAATAATATGGCGCTTGTTTATAGAAAACTGTCCGTGTTGTAATGCGAGATTGTTATTGTGTCTTGGTAAATGAACTTAATTATAGAAAACCCTCGACTCAAGGTCCAAAGATTATCCTTTGACGTCCGAGATATTCGATCACGCTAGAAACTTTTTCTTTTCCAAAGAGGAAACTGAGTAAGGACAAAGTATCTATGGATCCGGATACAAACCATGTCATCAATGCAGACTATTTTATAGACTTTTCAATATTCAAAACAAAAACCAGAGAGACTCATAAGGAATATCAATTCATCTAAGTAATAAACATCTTGCAACAAAGCACGGAGTGACGACATTGCATGCAGTCATGGTTTCTAAGAAAAGACACAACTTTATCACCCATTAACATTTGTAAGTCGTAACTAATAGTACGAGGAGAGGAGAGAAGTTCTCAAACTTTTCCAATTCGCAGCACACTTAGAGATTAGTATTTTGTCTCGGCGCCCTAATCGGTCGATAGCAGCTGAAAATTATACTTGGTTGAAAAATTCACCAATTTGGAACCCGTGAATCCGGTTTGTAGGCTGCAAAAGAGTTCAGTAAGATGTATCATTTTTCTGGTGATCACTGTGCATATAAAGAATCTTGGATCCTTCCAAATTCAATTCGTAGAATGGTCAACATAACCGTCTCACGACGCCCTCTGTACTCTCCAATGCGCAAAATTTGGGAACACCTGATGTACTAAAGAAAAAGGTGAGAGAATTAGAACCACCTGTTTATCTGAAACCAAAACACTTGCTTTGTTTATTGTATCAAGTATCTTTTGTTTCTTGTCATTCAATAGTATTGTTATCGCTAGCCAATAACATATGCGTTATTGATACAATTCAAAGTCGAATAAGTGCATCGACCCCGACGGATGTGGGATCATCGATTCTAATACTACACTACTTGTGTCAATACTAAAATGGGCTTTTTCCACATACTAGAATTCTCAAATGTTGGTTTAGGAATTTGTCACTAGTACGATAATGTGTTTAGTGATAATATTCTTGACTAGCAAAGAAATGGAAATTTATTACACAATACTGAAACACCAAAAGAGGATGGTAAACGTGGAACTAGTAATCACATCGACATCAAAAAGTTATTTCCAACTATTTGACAAAGACTTGACTAGACACTTTCTAAAAAGGTTGAGTTTATTAATAAGAAGAATAAATTTGCAAGCATAGTTAAAACAACATAGATTGTAGATGTTGTACAATAGTTTGGAGCTGTTTAGGTCCCAATGCGACCGGGTCGCAATACACATACACAACAAATAAGTCTAATGAACACAATTTTGTTGACAAAACAATTCAAATTCTAATATTATCATACAATTAAAACTCTTTCCTGATGTAACTAGATTACGAGACATTAATATACATGACAGTTTAACACTGGACATTTGATTTCCATTCAATAACGTTAATGGTAACCTTTTCCTCCACTTCCATTGTTATGAAGTAAATCTTATGAATCTCAACGAAGAAGATTAACATTCGAATGGAAAACTGCATCATATTAAATTTCCTTTTGCATACATAAAGCCCTTTTCAAATATATGTACTAGGATCCGTAACGATAACGAGAACTATGGTATTGCAAATCTTATAAACGTTGAACGGATGCTTGCTCCACTTTCAATACGCTGCGACGACGCAAAGAATGCGGTCACCGGCGCCTACCGAGTGATAGACACTTCTGTAAACCTACACTGCCCTGATAGGAGCAGTAAAGTATTGAACTACCTACAAGACAACAATAGCAATTGTTGAAAAGGCAAAAAACATTGAAAAAAGTATCAATGAAAATGTAAATCACGCTGAACGACACGAATCTAAGATAATGGATCTCCGTGAATTCAATTAAAAGAGCCTAAGTACTTCTTCAGCAAGGCCTTTTGAAAGACATAGCAATTATTCCAAGATTAGTTTTTTTACTGAACAATACGAATTTCTTGTGCGAGTTACAACATCGAATTGCGTGAATAATTCCAATGAAGAAGTAAGCTTGCGCTGTCAGCGATTGCAAAAGACTAAAGTGAGGTCAGTAAAAACATTTATCGACACTTTCCGTATGTAGTAATTAAACATTAATATCATGTTAGTAAACGTAGCCAAACATTGTTGCGCAATTGAGAGGAGGATATTTGGAAACAGCAGCATTACCTTTAAAAGAAGGAAATACATAGATTTACAAAAAGCATTATAATGAAATCAATAGAAAGACGCGAGCAAAGCGGTCGCGTATCACATTCCTGGACCGCAAACTAGCGTAGTTGTCGCCGTTCGCCAGCATTCTCATGTTACATACGACAAACATGTTTTTACACCTAACAAATTAAATTTTCGCACGAAATCCACTCTTAGGCCTTAGAAAACACGGTAGTTTAAGTTTGAAAACGTACATAGATGCATGAAAAGATATTTTTGTTGCGGTTTGTTTTACGGTTGGGAGTAACATGATACACTACGTTCGAATTGACATGCAGTTTTGTACTTGCGTAACTGCGTAACACGTATATTTCTGCAACCAGGAAAACATTGAGAATTAGAACCGATGTATAAAATACAAGACGTTTTAGAAGAGAAGGGTGTATAACTGGAAACAAAGAACTAGCATTCAACAGACTTTAAAAACATAAATTAAATCCTAGTGGTTGAAGATAAATAAGCACCTAATAAGTAAGTCATAAAGAAAACGAGGAAGTTGTATGACAAGAAAACGATATGGAATGATAATGTTAATATTTATCATAAGAAAGATACAAGTCATAATTATTCGCCACTAGTGGGCCAAGGTCTGCTTCCGCATAATCGAGTCGAAAATAGAGACAAAACTGAAGAGAAAACTATGTGACACGACTCAAACTGCTGATAAAGTCATGTTTTTAACTACTACATACAGAAATAAGTAACAGAAAGGTACAAAAACAAGCGGACATCGGACGCTGCTTACATGGCTTGTTGACGGCCTTCTCGCGCATTCACACAGTCCACTGATGGATGATCAAATTGATTGGACCTTTCATTAGACACGGTCCGCAGCAAACGTTCGTCACAACTCACGAAATGCCATGACAAACATTCGGTACTCTTTGTATCTTTACATGAACACAAGCTCCTTGAAAATGACTTGCAAAATGTATATTTAGATTCACTTGAAATCATGTGTGGAGTTGCTTTGTGCAATGTTTCTGGCTACTAGCGGCGAATATTTTGCGCAACTTTTCAATTCCGACAGCTCAAATAGCCAAGTATCGCATGTTTAAGTGTTAAATTTCAATCAAGTGTCAACTCTGACCAATCAAGCGTGGCGTGCAAGACAAACAAACGGTTATTATTGGCTAAATCAAGTGAAGCCGGTCGATAGTCGTAGAAAAAATGATAAACATCCTTGACGGTTGTTTACCACTGTAAATTGACTTGTTGGTAAGGATAAGGACCTCGAATTCGCTATTAAAGCATAATATATTACGTACATTACGTTTATCTAAATCGAAAGAAGGACTATTACCGAGAGAGGAGAGAAATTATAGACTTCATTATCAGTTAGACTACCAATAATATTACAATGACCTATTCCATAAATTACCTACGTTTAATTGAATTGACGTCAGTTTCATAGCGCTTTGCGATTGATAAATGGTCAATGTTTCGAAAGCTATTAAACATAATGTTATTCTATTGCTTTGCCAAGAAGTAATAGAAGTGTCAAGTGTTAACACTAGACATAAATGGTATGAAACATGAGATCGTTCCGGTACACTGTATTTAAATGCATTATCCAGGCAATTAATTTTCCACGGTGGATAGACTGGAGGCATGGGCCATTTGATGGTGAATTATCACCATGGCATCTATAATCGTCGTGTCATTTCTCTCGCAGTAGGGTTCTTTCAAGTTGAAGCTTCTCATTATTTGCAGCTAGAGATGTAGTTTCTAGCTTGCAGGTAGAGCTATGATACATGTATTTTCTCCTGTGGGTGTCAAGGAAGATGATGAAGAATTATTGGTTTCTTCAAAGTCTAATACACGACGGTCTAATGCAGGCTTATTGTTTGTATTCTGAAAATAGTTGACCATTTATTTTAAATCTTTAGCAATATATTTTATTGTCTTAACTCTCCACAAATTACTTCAATTGATGAAAGAAGACGTTTTCTATCATCTAAATTCATATCATTTTTATAAAACAGACACCTGGTGACACACTGAACAAGCAGTAGTAGCGGTTTATTTCAAAAATGAGTAAACTGTTCGGTAAAAATATTTGTGCAGCTGCAAGACCTATAGCAATTTTAAAATATCTAAATACTTTCGAACTATAAATAATCGCTTATCTTCTTGTAAGTTAACAGGACGGCAGTAATGCTAAAACTTTTATCACTGCCATTGCAGTTAGATCCAAACCTGTACTTTACGGGCTAGGTGTGAATTATGTCCATTTTGCGCTCAATATTAACAGCAGAAAGTTGTCCGCAAGAACGACACTTAAATAAACTACCGTTATCGGATACAAGAGTAATAAATTTAGTAAATTTTCACCTTTATCTGTCTAAGGACAAAGCACGGACCTTATTCAATGAGGCTATATTATTCACCTTTCCCCGAGTGCTTACGGCTAGAAATCTAGTCTCAGTACAACAACAAGCGAACCGTAAAATAGTTATTTATGGTTTATTTCCGCATAAACAGTAACAGCTATATAAATTATATCAGGAACTGACACTTAAGATTTTCACAGTATTTTTATGACATAAATGGAATTTATTATGCATTGTATTTTAGTAACCGACTTTATCTCACATATTATTACTGAATGTTGAAAGGCCGGAACTACACGCAAGTGACATTAAAATAAATGTCAAGGCTTTTGACCAGATTTGATAACTTGAAAAGGAGACACGACAAAAAATATTGTTCGGAAAAGATTGTTAGAAAGTAGGAATCACTCGCTTTGCAATGATTGAAACGGTTTCAAATAACTTGTGAAAAACTGAGACCAAAGCAAGCTTTGAAGAAAGCTCTTGTTGACAGATAACCTACTGAGGGCGCTAAGAAAGCTTTATAACGCAAACCTGATCCAAATGCTTTGAGTAAAAGAAAAGACGTGACTGAAACAAAGTTTTCTATTCATATTGCTACAATTAAGCTGAACCACCCAGAATATTAAAAAGGACTATAAAACGTGCATGACTTCAAAAAGTCTAGTTATATTATAATTAGATACGAAACAAGAAACGATCATGTTCTATACGAAGAGGAATACTTAATGAATGAACGAATATCAATAAGATAAACGCTAAAGATAACGACAATGAGCCGGTTATAATAATTTTCAATGACACAATACATCCCAAACATCGTGATACCAAACAATGATTCGTCATCGTTGAAAAAGCCGGCGCGGTACAAACATACGTTCATTGTGATTAACCCAAATGTAGATCCGACCATATGACTCAAGTTATAAGAGCAAGGTCTTTCCCAGACGGCCTATAAATACGACCTTGACGTACACTTGTCAAATTCTAATATAAAAACATCTGGATAAAGGAACTCTGTAAGTCGTCTCTTGTAATAATATCGTCAACATTATAAGTCTATTCATGTCAGTATAATTCTATTTTCAGTGACGTCGTGTCCTATTATCGCTGAAGACTTATCAATGAACAAGCACTGCATGGTTTCTAGGAATAGAACCGCAATACTGAATGAAATTTAATAGACGATATTGGATAAAGGTTGAGTAAAAAGTGAAACGGTTTGAATACAAGTAAAACAGTACATGAATTCATACAATAGACGGTAACAAAAGCGTGACAAAATTAAGATATTACGTCGACAACCAAGTGCATATGGCTTGTCACTCGCACTAGGAGCGGAGATACTAGCATTTATGTAACGAGGTTCGTGAAAGCCGACCAATCGCGTTCGAACACGCCGCCGCCGAGCGCGTCGTAAACGCGGCACATACAAACAACCAGTCATGTGAGCCGCGTCCAGGCGCCGGCCATGACCTTCACCTGTGCACGCCGATGAATCGCAGTAAACGCAATTACTATGTACACAAACCAAACACTAGTAACACAACAAAGGGCTATAAATAAAACGAGAGAAAAAAATAAAAGATTCGAAACATTACGCTGCAATCTGCACAATGTATTGAACGGAAGTTAAAATCTTCAGACAATGAGAGCAATGATGTTAAGGAGGGAGTTCCATTTGCAAATAGAGTCATCATTTCAAGAACATCATGAGGAAAGCACGAGTCCAAATGTTTGTGAATGGCAAATGATAGCACAAGGTCTTTTAATTTAGGATTAAGAGATTTATGAGATGATAACTTTGCGGTGGTAATAAAGAAGAGGACAAAATAAAAGAAGCTAATTATGTAAATCTAGGAAGCAGTGAATATATAATTTAACCTACCTATGCCGAGTTAAAGAGACGAGAGGCTTCCGCGTTAGATGCAAACGCTTCCGTGATGCAACAAGATCCCAGATAAGTTCTCACTAAGTTAGCAACTGTGAAAGTTGACTCGCTGTAAATGTCATTAAACGTGTTAATACAACATGTGGCATTAATTGAAGTGGACGTAGAACTGACATTCTCCACTAACGGCAAGGTCGTCTAGACATGACCGATCAAGGTCGCACTCTCAAAACAAGACAAACTAAACATCTAAAAATAAATGGAATGAGAATAAACACTGCCTCAAAGTCAAAACGTTATGTATGATTGCATTATCTGGTGTGCATTGTCTCCGCATTAAGGTGTGTATTTTAAAATCCTTTGTGATGCCAAACTTTCTTCTGCTGATTCCCGGTTATATTTAGTTAGAAGAGTACTTTATAGGTGATTTTTTCGACTGGTCTTTAAATCAACACACTCATTTTACCTATTCTATTGTTATTCTACTGTGGAAGTATCACGTAACTAATGGGGATTCCCCAGAAACAATCGAGAATGCTTACAACACCAAAATGGTTCACAGTGTTTTATTGTTGTTTCAATTTTATTTTCTAGATCGTACGTACTCTCAGTTGACTATGTTGATTATATCTATGGAAAATTTATGGGTTAGGATGCATCGGGAGAGAAAGTCGACTTGGCAGACACAACGATCACAAGCGAAAAGCAAATGCACGAGGTACTACATACTGAAATGGAAATAAGTCACGTGAAACTCGATAAAGGTCGGGCTGTACACGTCTTGGCACTGATACTTATGCAGTTTAATAACCAAGTCTCATGAATAAAGAAGGATCATGCTGATGCACTAGTCGATTGCATCGATCGCAGAATAACACAATAACGTCATGGGTCATTAAACAATTTAATTGACGAAGTAAAAGAGAAAGATGGTAATTAAAATCCCTGAAACGAAACACGCGATGTGTCCGTGGCGACCACGACCTAAAAACATAACGATAAAACGATGAACTTTACGATTGAAGTAAGAGACTAACTTGGGGACGATACTTGAAGTAATTAAAAATATTGTTTTATGCTTCAGAATAACTTCAAAGACATCTTTGAAGTTATTCTGAAGCATAAAACAATATTTTATACTTACCTTTTCTAACGAAACTGAGAGCCCAAAAAGGTCAGTTTGTATTCCTAGTTTTGGTCTTTACGATAGTTTTTATAGTATTTTGGAGAAACTTAAGGATAAAATTGAATTATCGAAATACGTTTTAGCAAATTAAAAGATGTCAAATCATATCTTTTGTCCAATTTACCTGCAAAACCTCTTATCTATATCAGCGATTACAATATTAATAATCTGAAGCTTAATTGGAGCACACAAGGGCTTGGACTGATAAAGCTGATTAAGATTCCTAAATATTTTGTATACAAAATGTTGTAATCTAATCATTGGTATAGAACTGTGTATTAATAAAAGTGTACCATTAAGTTGGAGAGAAACGAGATAACTGAAGGAAAACAATAACAGTGAGTAAAGATTACACCATGACATAGATATAACACTGAAAGTTGTAGAGCAGTTAAAAGAAAATTTAAAAAAAAACGTTTTCTCGACATACCACGTGACGAAAAGTGGGTGCGTTGGACGATGGTAACGATTTTCTCAGAACACAGCTGAGACGAGGTTGTGGACTTGCGCACTGGAGTCGCTGTCCACGTGGCTACTCCATACATTTTTAATTGGATTCATAACCAACAAATTCGAATTAGAAAGAATATTGCAAGATTTGAAGGACTTAAAGACAAAATAATTCATAAGTGAGTAGATCTGGCCATGTTCAAACATGAAAGCCATTTCTGAAACACTCTGGAAGAGCAAGTTCAATTACTGAAAAATGTCTCAATCGAACAATTATCAAATATATTAAATCGTTTTCAGGTTTCAAGAATGACATTCCATTAAATTCTATGTATAGAATATAGTTGCAATGTCATGGATTCTATCTACCCCCAGGCATGCGCAGAACGAAAGGTAGTGCCACGTGGAAATCTCCCGTTGCATAACCTTTCCCATATTGCGGAGACGTCTCGTATAACCCCAAAATGTGCGACCATTTTTTGGGTTGTCCAAGCTAGGATTAAGATCTGCTTAATCGTTGTTTCTAGTTTTGAAACTATCAATGTTAGTCTCAGAATGTATCTCATGGATACCATAAGGATGGCAATTCTTTGAAATCACCCTAATGATAACTATGATTAACTTTTTTATTTTATTCAAAGAAGCTAGTGAATGGTCTGACAATTTACTAGACTCAGATGTCAGTCCACGAAGTGTTAATCCAGTCGTATCTATTCTAATTAAGTTAATTAGAATGTTTGGCGTGTCATGCATAATTAGCATATCGTCGTTATAGCGGGTAAATGAACCTAAGTTTGTTTAGCTTCAATACAATAAGTGAGGCTAACCTCTTAATACATTCACACCTTTACAAATATATTTACATGTGATTTAAACACAGATGAGATTTTAAGACTAGAAAGGAATAGAATTTTATTTCGCAAATCAAATCCAAGATTAGTATTAGCATTAGAAACTAATTTGTCGTAGTATGAAAATCGAGTTCAAGTACCAGGAAGCCAGCAATAGGAGAATGTCTCCGACTACGCCTACAGTACCTATTAGTAAGTAGTAGTACTATGGTATGTTGCAGCCACGTTGCACTGCTCTGACTGTGCGCACACATGCAGTTTTGAGACCCACACAGGTGCAAGTTCCGCAGAATAACTGCGGAATTCGCCCACCATTTTACACAACACAAAAATTTTGATTCGATGAAGTGTTTTAAGTGGGTACGTATTTGTGAGAGAAGAAAAGTATTGTTAGAAGCTAATGACAATGTAAGAAGAGAAGTAAGTCTAATAAGAGTTGAATAAGGTTATCAGAAGTTTGATATTGGCTGTATTGTATAAATTCGTGCGATTCATTCAGTGGTTTAAATGATTATTAGCCAACGTTTTCTTGAGCCAGTGACCTCGGACGAAATCGTACTTTGAAGTCTGAACAAAGCAATAAACATTGTTGACTTGGCTTGAAGGATTCTAGACACTCATTACACCAAGTTCACAGCCACTTTTGAAAATATAAAAGTCATCCTTAACTAAATATTTTTACTGGACTTTCAAAGTGAATTGCATTCCATTCATCGCATCTCCTCTCAGTTCGGCTATTTTATAGTGAAACTTGTGGAAGTAAAAGATTCTTAGATAGGAATGTACGCACAACATTGCCAGAAAGCGAAAACCCGCCATAATGTAACGTGGACGCCACGAGTACCTACGCCATGCTGCGACGCAACCAATCCTTGAATGTAATTAAAAGAAGTATTCCTGAATGCATCAGACACAATATTTACACTCTCGCTTTACCGCCACACAGACAGTTGTAAATCCTGACGTAATTTCCGCAAGCACCATATTATTATGAAGCCATGTGCCGAACACGTCGGCGCGCTACGGTTTGCCATATTAGAAATTCCAATGCGGACCTTATAAAACTAATAGTTTCTTGTGGCACTTTACAATATAATCCATTTATATTTGTCGAAGACTTCGCAAAACCACAAATACGCGAACTGGATGTTGATAAGAACGCGGATTTGCTGTATATCCATATTACGGTAGAGGGATAGCGGGGTCGCATGGAGTATGCGACGGACGCGCGCGGCAGCTGCGGGGCAACTAAGGCGCGCTGACGGGTGTGGTGCCGCGGGGGGGAGCTCGGCGTGCCGGCGCGCGACGTGCAGGGCAGGGGGGAGGGCCGGCGGCGTCTGAACCGCGTCTCTAGTTCGCTAGTAGAGGCCCGCCGTGAATTGTGCAACGTCAGCAGGCGCGTGCGTACAGCCGTACCCGGCTTCGCAACAAAAACCTCGATACAACACTTGCGTCGGCGATTATGCGAGCACCAAGTTTTCACACAAACTCGTTATACTATACCCCGATGTTACTTTATAATTATCGTGGGATGCGAGTCGCTTCCATTAACAGTTTTTCGCTACTCCAGTCAAGGCTGGCGTTGTTTTTATTACAATAATGATTGGCTAATAATATTGTCTTGTAAACGTGTTGCACGTTCATGTAAACACAAAAGTTATTTGAAGTCTGCGGTTTGTATTTAGTCTGAGGAAATTAGCAAATATGAGCATGAAGGCTTGAACAATGTAGGTAATTAAACAAATTCTGACAATTGTAACCTAAACCCTCACTCAGTTGGAAAAGAAAACTACGGTTCCCTTTTTCAACGAACATTAATTAAACCAATCGCAATAGACGACGATGGAAAATCCAGACTTAGCAAGTACTTGGTGACTCTCATTCGTGACAAGGATACAAAATTCTAATTGGCCGATGATATATCCAGTCCAGTAGCTCTTGTATTTGAATATCTAATTTGAACAGATGATCTAATCAAATGAAGGAAAAGATAAACAAAAATGCATTAGATTCAAACATGTGATTTGATGTTTACATGTGCAAGGATGACATTAGTTTTATGAAGGTAGGTGACGTGATGTAACCGAAGAGGTGCACGATGAACTCAAAACAAACACACATAATGATTTTAAAGAACGACCAGAAAAAGTTAAGCAAGTTGAATAAAATGTTACTATAAAAGGTCCTGCTCTTGAGACAGATGTTTTAAGGAAAACATTAAAGAATAATAAAATAAAGATAGTGAAATCTTGGTCAACAACAGGTAAACATTACAGATGTTCTGTTACTCAAGAGTTGGTAGCTAACAATGATAATTTAATAGACGATGACAATATTACGGACATACTTTTTTCTATTAACCAACACATTACAGTACATTAAGCTAAATATTACAATTTTCTTTGATGATTCGACCAACAATCCTTTACAAACTCTGAGGCAAGCTTCCTTGAAAATATTCAAACATTTCATTTCGTATGCATGCAGCCCAACCATCGCGTTTAGACATATACTTCCGGCCATAAAACATACTCGTAAGACTATAAAAGAAGTTTCATGCTGACCAAATGAACATGAACCTTGTGGCTAGAAGAAAATTTCAAATTTTACCCAAGCGATTATTATTACTGACGTTATTTTATGGAAAGACACGGAGCTTAAGGGACGGTAATGATATTTTCATTACCTACTATCTCACGATTTTGTAGATACGGTAAAATTTTAAAGAGACTTGAGACCATCAAGAACTTTCCATAAAGATAAATTAAAACCTTCGAAACACTTTTATGACACCCATATCCATATAAAGGTACGAGCAAATGTTGTTTACGACTACTGCTATAGATGATTTAAATTAAAGTCAAGTGCAGAATTTAATCTACGATCTCACAATTATTTTCACTTTCATGTTTAATGTACTTTTGCATTATTGCAGCGTTTTCATGTTATTTTCCGCAGGAACTCTATTGACGTGAAGCGATTTTGTTGCCCAGGGTGAAGCACGCTTGTTCGGAAGAAATATATTGAATAGAAGCTTGAAGATCTTCCATACTCCCCAATCAACAAAATTTGGAATAGATATCCAGATATATTGAAGAACAGGGAAGATGGCAGTGAATTCTGACAATTGTAAGAATACAAATTTCTTGCACAACGATCATAGGTCACAATTCAATGATGAAATACTAAACAGTAATGAAAAATTAATCAATTTAAGAAGAAAGTTTTGTTTTAAAACAGGTGCTGACTGCCAAGGTTAGGTTACATAACAAAGAAAGAATGTTAATACAATTAGAAACGACGATAAGAAGTAGCGTGAAGAAAAATCAATGGCGGACATTTCCTGCGATTGTCAACAGCCTCAGCTACAGGGTTTATTGTTCATTAAACCGTATCCTGGCTTTCATTACTTGCATTTTTTGGTTGCTACTGGACAGATACTAAATATTTGTGATAGGGTTGATCACTCCCTTTGTATTTTGGTGGTAAAACCATCAGGACAATCCTTTCTGGACTAAATATATATTAAGCAGAATTTATAGTTCATGCTGGTCTTTTCTTAAAGATTTAAGTTTAAACAGCTCTTGTATTTCTTTAAATGACATTGCGAGCTACATGCGATAAAAATCTACATTCCTTTTCCACACTTTCATGGTGGCAACAAGCGTACATATAATTTCTTTTACACATCACTTGTTGGCAAATCAGTTCCACATGACTCAGAAACGTCGTGCAAAATTATAGCTATGTTTGTCGTTATCAGAGTTGTAGAAGGTTGAGGAGGTTTACACGTGGAACTCTCAGTCACTATGGAGACAGGTTATAGCAGTTGCATTGCATAGTACAATGAGAGCGATAACGAAAATATTTTTATTGCTTTTTGCGCATACTGATTTACAACTGCTAATAAAACGAACGTTACCAGTTTCTAGGCGCAATTCTAGCTGGACTTAGTTGATAAACATTGAAAACAATCAATATAAATAGTAGGTAATGCATGAATAAATAAAAAAAAAACGATTTAAAGACGATGATAATTTAGGTAATCAGTGACACACCTGCTTGATAATAATATCGAACAGCAACTACTAAAAATGACGATTCAAGTGAATCAAAAACGATATAAGAGCGACACAAAATAACTGAAGAAGATTTGCTTAAATACTAACTTGTAGAGTTGTTGATCAAGTTTTTAGTCACAATGGTCCCAGCTTAGGTTCATTAGTGGCGATAAAAACACCGGACAAACCAGTACCTTGACACAAAGCTACAAAACAGACAGACGGCAATAATGGAACAACTGTGTTTTCAGTATCGTACAAGTTATTTTCACAGAAATGCTTGGACATGGTTGCAGAAACGCCTCCTGCGGTTTCGAACGCTGGTTTTGAGAGTGCCAAACCGGCTAATATGAACCAGAAGGAGCATTGGACACGGTCTACTGCAAAGAGTTAGTTCCTTGCAAACTCCTTGTGCTCTGGTTGGAGGTGTGGTGGGCGGTGGTGCAATTCTCCGCCCACATATTTCGCCCACAGTCGGGCGCCACTGAAATATGTTGTGACGTTTAGCATTTGATAATACCGACATAGTTACTCGCACTATTTTAAATGACCTCGTTCCATTGAAACTTGTTTGCAAAGAAAATTTTCCGAAGCATCGGCAGATCAAAATGGCAATGTGATTCTAATTAATGCGATACTTGACCTCTACGTATAAATTGTTGCTAGCAACTGTGACAAGATTTTTGGAAGAATACAAATTCGAATCTAAAATCGCGGAAGTGCGTCAACGCTGGATGATGAACTCTCCGATAGAATAAATCAATGAATTGGAATTGTGATCTCTATTTCAATCTGTCCTTGGCTTTTCACAAAATTTCACGTGTAAGGCCAGGAGTGTATTAAACAGATAACTCTCGAAGTTATTTTGATTCAGCTTTGAATATAAACATGCTTGTATCAAGAGGTTTATTTTGAACCACCTCTGACTGGATAATCTTGTTTTTGCTAAATATGACAAGAGGTTATCTGGAAATATCATTAAGTTTCTTCAAATAAATTATTCTGCGTTAATTACTTTTGACGTATTTGTAATTATCACGATACAAATTATGCACTTTGTGAATGCGATAATGTATCTGGATGTAAATTGATATTGATACAATTTCCAATGAATCCAACTTTCCAATTAATCCCTTCTAATTACTAAAGATTTATCTTTAGTTTTCCATAGATTACAAACATAGAAGACAAATGGGGGAAATCATCACATGTATAATGAACATGACCTAACAACACCTCATGTTACGAGTCTAACTAGGCCAGAAATAACTGTTTAATCAGGAAAATTGCTAGTGCGACAACTTTCCGTGCTCCATGCAATTTAGCCAACTCAATTCCATTATAAGTACGGCAATAGCAAGTCCAACACGCCCAAACTGGTCTAGACGTACTCGGGAGAGAATTAGGGCACGAAAATCGATGAAACCAGAATCCATTAAGTGTTCGACGTTCAACTCGTAGTACAGTTTACTATTAATGGTGGAAACAATAGTATTGTGGACCAAGTTTACAGGTACTACTATTTTCATTATAGGTTTATGTGTTATGTAATCGTTTATGAAGTCCAGCTTTTCGTTGAGAGAAAGCATTATTTTTAATAATAGTTTGCTTTTTGACGCCGTCCGTATATTATTGTATATTAAGATTGCCTTGACTTGTTTACGTTTTAGCTGCATTAATGTTACTTCAAGGCAGTTTGCTTGGATCCTTGTAGCTGCATAATGGCTTACAAGGCTCTAGCAGATATTTTAACAATGGATAATGTGACTACACGCGAAAAGTGCTTCTTTTATTCGTTTTTTTGTTGGCCGCTAAGCGAAGTAATCTGGCTTGGATAAACATGGACAAATCTCAAACACAAGTTACCGAAACCATTTTTAAGAATAAAAGGGTATCAAAGGTCAGTAAGGAGTCTGAAAAAATAAACGTGCAGTAAATTATGTACACAATAACAAACGATTACTTATCGATTACGTCAAGTGCTGTAGCACGATACCTTTGATTGACTCCCATCACGTTAAAGAGCCGATAAACAACAAAAACAAACACTTAATTTTAAGCAAAATATTCAGATTAAGTAATGTTTTTACAGGTTAAATCAAATCAAATCAAATCAAATCAAATCAAATCAAATCGTTTATTTCAACTAAGCCAAATATAGGCACTTTTGAAATGTCAAGACAAAAAATAAAACTAGTGCTAAAAATAGTTATGGTGCTACAGTCCCAGTCACATGACATAAAAAAAAGAAAAAAGAAATGTTTATACTGTTATTATCAAAATTAAGTTCTTATTGCCAGCAGTGCAGAAGTAGTCGGGCGACTGACCTTCCAAATCAGTATCATCATCATCATCCGAAAGATGTCCCCAGACAAACAAAGGCCTCTCCCTTAAACCACCATGCCGAACGACAGTCCGCCATAGATCAGTAGCTACCAAGCCAAGAGTAATCGATGCAATTCACCTGGCTATAGTTCCAAAGTCCAACAAAGCAGAAACAGCTATAAAACTGGCTTCTAATCTCAGTATTAACAATGTCTGTTAGGATAGTGAACTCATAAATTCACACACGGCTGATCTTCAATCAGACAATAAAACGTTTGCAATTATGATTCCGATCGCTTGCATGTGTTGCATAGTAATGAGCTTAGAGTAGAGCTTGTACTTACAGTACCTACATAACCATAAGGCAGGTGCACATCTCAGAGGCCACTCGATGCCAACTGCATTTGGTGTCTCGTCATTTCCGCAGGACTTCCGTAAACAACACAACCTCGCGGTAAATGTGAAAAACGTGATTCACATCCTCGTCTTCGTCAGCGTGATCAAACTCTATGGCTTGTTTGTAAGCTACTTAAAATCCGTCTAGACGATTCCTTCAAGGTGGCCATTGATGACTTGTATTTGTTAGCATATTCAACTTTTTTTACATCTGTCAGTTAACGCTGGCGTGTTTAGTCTGATGTCCACGAAGCGTGCAGTTGACACGCTGAGGCAACGCTATTGTTTTATATTGTTTTTTGTTTTGAGGTGTTGAGCTTTTTAGTGTTGACTTCCAACCATTGTTTTATCTTAAGTGTTTACAGAGAAATAGGCTTTACGAAATATTTGTACAGTGCTGAAGTAGGTCGCTGTCGGCAGTCTGTTTACGAGTCAACTAGCACAGCCTCGTAATTGATTGCGCTGTGTACATTCTAAAGATAATAGATCTTTAAGTATCCACTGTGATTAATGTGTATGTTAAGTTTCTTCGACAAGCTCGTACCTGAGCGACCATCAACTTTCCAATTTCCCACACACATAAATACGTGTTACAACTCTTAACAAACTGAACGGATGTCAAGTTAGCTAAGCCGCTTATTTCGTAGGAAGCACGACACAATGTACCAACAGCAGTATCCGATTTATAATTCATATTACATTTTGGATCTTATGTTGCGGCAATAAGAATGGCCAGCTTACGTCTGATAGTGTATCTGCCATATGAGGCAAATTCCCAGTCACACGCAATGTTTTGCATAAAGGCATTGTTTAAGAAAATGTATACAATATAAAGTTAAAATAACTGAAGCAACATGTTTTTGTGTTTCACAGGAGCAAGCCGTGACAAGTCATTTATCAAAATTTGCTTACGTGTAACTATTCTTGCTCATTAGTAATGAATTTGCATAGATTTGTAATGTAGACAACAGTAAAGGCACTATTCAAGTCTAATTTCGTATCCGGGACATGCAAGCAGACATTGTCTACCAATGTGAATAAACTTCTGAACAGACAGATTGACATTAAAATTCAGACTTGGCAGTGTAACAATATCCAACTGCTGATATGAAATATGTTCAGCATTTAAATGGTAATCAAAATCATAACCATAAATAAAATAAACAACTATTAAACTGACGCTTTCGCCTCTTCTTATTAGTCACCATAACATTAATTTAAATGACGTAACCAGGAGAACATAGACAAGCAAAAGTTCAAAGAACTCGTAGTATCAATCAACGGCGGAACGGCTCGAGCTCCCACAGCAGCTGATTGACCTAAAATACAACAGCCGAGAGAATTCTAGAAAGGGACAGCTATAGGAATAGAAAAGCGCGTGAAGGGCGTCACGTAGGCAAGCGACAACGAAACAGTAGGGCAAGGTCGTCAATGGAATTTTGTTGATGATTTTGGTAATAGTAGGTTGTGATTGCGTGTGTGTATGTATTTACTTCCTAGGGAAGCAAGCAGTAGTAATGAGTATGAAAATATGAAAACAACATAGTTAATACGTGATTGCTCAGATTTGCTGAGGTTTCAGGTCACGTAGGTCAGGATTGTAGATACTCATAAATAAGGTGAATAGAGGACGCTGTGAATATTATGTTGTCTTTCTACTAACAAAAACTAAAGCAAATACAATATCTAAAAGCCTTTAATTATTCCAAAAGTTTAACAAAAATAATGTAGTATACATACACGTGTTACATTACAAGGTTTGCGAGTATAAATTACCTCTTCCATTAAAATTATAATTCTGTTTTCCAAAACTAATTTATTATTTCCACAAAAACTTCTAAAATCTGACAGCCACAGAGCAGTTACTTTTCAAACATTTAAATGTCACAGGGGAAAGTTTACCTCCGCACAAATTTTCCTTTTGTACTTGAACTTTTCCAAACTTTCTCGTTTTGGACATTGAAAGAATTATGGAGAAATAATTGAATTAAATAAAAACATTTTTAATATCTTTATGATGAACTTGTTTGTTTGTTTACTGGATTCTTATCTGGTTGACAATTCGTATGTGGCAAGCGGTGGTCGTGACAAGTGGGTCACTTTTATGTGTGAAGGCAACGGCTACTCGAAACTATTTTAAACTGTTTTGTGTGTCTACGTGGTTTCGGGCAAGTATACCAGGGCACCATAAAAGACAAGTGTTATGTTTCACATTCCAAATTCAACACCATTGTAAACTTTTCCCAGGCTTTTTGGAACATTCTGTTGGAACATTCAACCAGTGCAGATTTATTTCTGACTGATCTCAAGTCTGATCATCTGTCTAGCTTTTGCCCAATTAGATTGTAGTCTTCCAGTCTAGCCGTAAATAGCTGAGTCCCAGTATTTCAAATAAATCGACTGCCTATCTGACCTCTACAACAGAGTTAGTAATCTCAAATACTCGTGCAATGGACCAATTTTAAGATTAGATTCGTCGTCAAGACTTCCGAGTTCTGGCTGCGCGGTGTCGCAAATATTCGCACGACCGTCCGAAAATATCCCGTCATGCATGAGTATCTATAATTTGAAACACAGTATTAACACGGAGGTCAGTCAAAGTCTAAAATCGACTGCATCATTGTTAGCCAATAGTCTACAAGGTGTATCTAATGTAACAGTTCCAGGGAATTACAACCGTATGGCTTCTTAACCATCGCGTGCCTATTCATGCGTTGATTTACTCGCTAGTTTACGGTATTTAGTGCTTATTGTGTGTTTTATATCGACGATTGGCTGGTCGACCAAAGGCCTGCAATGTTTTTGACTTTTATTAAACATATATTACTTTGTAGCTTTATGTTATGAAAAAACGAACGGTCACGCTATATTTCCCTAAAATGAGGTGTGAAACTTTGTAGAGGTTATTGATTTTTAAGTTGGCAGTCTGTATGTTGTTGAACAGGCACTACTACCATATTTAATTTGTAGAACGAACTGAAAACTTATTTTCGGCTAAACCGAGACAATTTCATTTAAAACCCCAGAAAAAAACGTTTCAAAACAGTAAATCTAACGCACATTTTATGGTTCCAAATCATATTGGAAAGCGCGTCAACAGATCGTTATCAATGTTGAAGTTCATTTTTCACTTACAACTACTATGAGTAATGATGATAGAAATATTCAATAAGAAAATTCTTGTAAGCCCACTGAGCCTTTCTCTTTTCAATCATCTGCCATGATTAATTACGAAGGCGAAACCCGCTAGTGCATTAGAAAATAATCAGGCAGAGGAGATCAAACAGCCATTGTCTCCTTTAACAAGAGAAAATCAGGAAATAACTATAAAAGTACTCTTACGTTTCTAGAAGAGAGGGAGAGAAAAGCCGACCGTAAAGTAAAGGTATCGAGTACATAAAAGATTGTGAACTCGACGGCACTTCAACGGCCCTTTACTGTGGCTCTTAAGGATGCCGTTGAGAATTTTTATTGGTGGCCATATCCTTTTGTTGTTAAGCACCCACTGAGAATTTATGGATTTGTTCGAACAGACGAAAAGAAATGGCGCCGCACAGTGGTCCGGATTTTGAAAAAGGTGGACATAGGATCAAAAATGCATATTTAACTAAACAAAAAATTGTTTCGAATAGGAAATCTAACGCTGATTAATACTTATAACTACAACTTTTCAAAAAAACTGCTCCTTCATGACAAAAAAAAATATTGAAAAAAAAAATGTATGGGAGAAAATCTATTTTATTTTTTTTCTCCGTTCAGTATCAAAGTATAGCAACCAAACCTTATATTCTGGTAAGTACTTATTGTCCTTAATACGACGACATATAAATTGCTTGCGTATCCCTGCGGCCTTGGCGCCTTCGATGATTCAAAGTTTAAAATTTCAATGTTGAATTATCTTAATATTTTTAACGAGTTTTTCTATTGAAATTAATCTAAAATATCATTTTTCATAAAACAAGCACCCCGCGCGTCCCTTCCGTGTATTAGACTCGCCCCCTATTACTTGGGACTTAAATATAACTGGCGAAATGACAGTGTACTATAGTGTAGTATAAACCATTGCCGAATCCTTTGGGGAATATATAACGAGATCTTATGATAAAATAAGCATTTTTGCTTATTTTTTTTGTAAATAATCTTCTGTTGATTATTCTTTCATCTTTTAAATATATAAAACTCAAAGGTGACTGACTGAAATAGTGATCTATCAACGCACAGCCCAAACCGATGGACGGATTGGGCTGAAATTTGGCATGCAGATAGATGTTATGACGTAGGCATCCGCTAAGAAAGGATTTTGATCAATTCTACCCCCAAGGGGTTAAAATAGGGGATGAAAGTTTGTATGAAACTTTGTAAGGTTTAAACCGATCGGGCTGATACTTTGCATGGAAAAAGCTACTATGACGTAGGCATCCCCTAAGAAAGGATTTTGATAAATTCCACCCCTAAGGGGATAAACTGGGCGATGAAAGTTTGTATAAATCCTCCTTGATTTTGGACGGAACTTCTACATATCCCAGTTGAAACATGTCCAGAAGATTTAGAAATAATCAAGACCTTTTTGAAGAACTACCTTTTGTAATATCAAGCGCAGATGGGCAAGTGCTTCTAGAAATCAGAAGACTTTCATGAATAGACATGCTGCGTGGTTACAATCAAATATTAGTTGGCCAAATTGCCCTACTGTTAATTTATCCGAGATTTTTCAAGCCTCTTGGGCTTGAAAAATCTCGAAGTTATCGAAAACATATCGTCAGACAATATTTCAGTTGCCATCGGTACTACAGCAGCTGTGATTCCGTCGACATCTAGTACAACAACTGTGGGCCCACCTACCGAAGTTCAGATTAGAAGGAAGCCTTTTGTTGACCTCAGCAACAAACAGAAAAAAAAAGTTCAGATTCTCTTTTGGACTATTCGCCGGAAGAACTTACTTTTGCATTAGTCGAAAGACTTAGGATAGACAAGAAGAATGACTTAGCTATCGTTCAAGACACATTGTTTAAGAAAAATAGGAATAAAACTGTTGATGAAGATCATGCTCTTGGTCTTTATACATCATTGAACCTCCATTAGTGTGACAGCTTTAGTGATGTTGTTATTGTTAGAGTTGAGTATGTTGTTTTGTTAGTAGTAGTAGTAGATAAGTTGTGATCCTTTTCAGGACTACTTAAAATAGTCATTTTCAGGACTTCAGAAAAAGTTTTTCAGGGCTAAATCTGTTGCTTTTAAGATGAGCTACGCTAGTAGTATAACCAACGATCAGTCGAAAATGTAAGAAGAATTATACAAACTGTCATCCCCTACTTTATCCCCTTGGGGGTAGAATTTATCAAAACCCTTTCTTAAGGGATGTCTACGTCTTAACATCCTGCATGCCCATCCCGATCCGTCCAAAATCAAGGAAGATTTATACAAACTTTCATCGCCCAGTTTATCCCCTTAGGGGTGGAATTTATCAAAATCCTTTCTTAGGGGATGCCTACGTCATAGTAGCTTTTTGCATGCAAAGTATCAGCCCGATCGGTTTAAACCTTACAAAGTTTCATACAAACTTTCATCCCCTATTTTAACCCCTTGGGGATAGAATTGATCAAAATCCTTTCTTAGCGGATGCCTACGTCATAACATCTTTCTACATGCCAAATTTCAGCCCAATCCGTCCATCGGTTTGGGCTGTGCGTTGATAGATCACTATTTCAGTCAGTCACCTTTGAGTTTTATATATTTAAAAGATGAAAGAATAATCAACAGAAGATTATTTACAAAAAAAATAAGCAAAAATGCTTATTTTATCATAAGATCTCGTTATATATTCCCCAAAGGATTCGGCAATGGTTTATACTACACTATAGTACACTGTCATTTCGCCAGTTATATTTAAGTCCCAAGTAATAGGGGGCGAGTCTAATACACGGAAGGGACGCGCGGGGTGCTTGTTTTATGAAAAATGATATTTTAGATTAATTTCAATAGAAAAACTCGTTAAAAATATTAAGATAATTCAACATTGAAATTTTAAACTTTGAATCATCGAAGGCGCCAAGGCCGCAGGGATACGCAAGCAATTTATATGTCGTCGTATTAAGGACAATAAGTACTAACCAGAATATAAGGTTTGGTTGCTATACTTTGATACTGAACGGAGAAAAAAAAAAAATAGATTTTCTCCCATACATTTTTTTTTTCAATATTTTTTTTTGTCATCAAGGAGCAGTTTTTTTGAAAAGTTGTAGTAATAAGTATTAATCAGCGTTAGATTTCCTATACGAAACAATTTTTTGTTAAGTTAAATATGCATTTTCGATCCTATGTCCACCTTTTTCAAAATCCGGACCACTGTGCGCCGGCGCTATCCTTTAGTTTACACAGATGAATATGTAACAGAAAGTTCTTGATCAAGATACAGCTACAAGCATATTACCTACATGTATTATGTCACCATCGGGAATGAATACGAGAATAATATGAATTTATAGCAGGGGGATCAACAAATAAATTTTCTGAACGAGTCTCGCCGTTATGCCAATTACCTTCCATTGTGGTGATGTAACTTACTTGAAATCATATTTGTTCAACTGTGAGCTCAGTTACTATCCGATTAAATTGGCTGTAGTTTGGTGTAAAAGTAAAATGAATTTGCATTTGAAAACAATTTAATAATGGAAATATTTCTTCAACATCCATTCGCAATTGAGAGCAGTGGTGGCCCAGTGGTATCGGTCCCGACTTACGAGTTGTAGGTCGTGGGTTCGAACCCGGCTTGGCGCATTACTTTGTGTAATTTATTTCATCACTACTGCTCTCAAAACGGTGAAGGAAAACATCGTGAGGAAACCGGCAGGTCCTAGAACCATCAAATTCGAAGACATGTGACATCTGCCAATCCGCACTGGGCCCGCGTGGTGGATTATGGCCCACTCCCTCTAACAAGAGAAGAGGCCTCACCTTCGACCTGACCCGGGTCCTCACCAGACACGAATTATTCGGGAGGTTCCTGTATCGGACAGGAAGAAACGCCTGTTCAGGTTGGGCTGCGGGGGAGAAACGAAATGGGAAGGAGCCACCTCCTACGCAGCAGATATGTAATGGGTGACTCGCCGTCTGATCATGGACCATGCCCAGGTTGACGGTGCGTCGTGTTCCACACGCGCGTCTCAGAGAGCTTTCAGCAATCTGACGGGGCCCCCATAGCAGGTCAAAGCTTGCTCAGGTCGCGAGACTGTCTTAACAAATAACTGTGAATCTGGAACGTAAAGCGCTATTGAAGAAGTCTGACAGTCGCTTCTGCTACACTCAGTGGGGAACGAGGGGACTCATATGATTTGGTTTTACCACGCTAAAAAATAAAAGTGCACTTTTAAGTTTCATAATTATAAAACACCGATAGCTCAAAATACACGCCAGACACCCAAAAAGAAGCAAGTTGAACAGTTTTTGTAATAAAAAAAGGGTTCTACTTTATTTAATATGTTAATGCATCTCCAAAAACCTTTTAAAGTTTCACGCAGTAGACAGCCGCCCCACGTCGACGTCATAAAACCATCGAGTCGTCCAAAATGGCGGCGAACGTGACCTTGAATACTAGGGGATGGGGACTGTCTGGATCAGATTAAAATTGTATCGATTTTACGCATGATGCTCGTACTTTCACCCCTGAGTTGCACCTATACAGGCGTGAGTGTGACAGACAGTAGTATCTGTTCTTGAAAATTGGTCCGATATACTCATTCATAAAATAACATTGCATTTCGCTGTTAATACGTCGATTCGAATTGATGAGAAATGTATCATAAATTCATACTAAAACCCTTTAACATATTTTTCCTTATAGCGCAAATTGCGTATTAGTTACTACTGGTTGCTCAATTTCATCTAAGGTCCTAAGTCAGTGCCCTGTGAGACGCCAAGCGTCTTGCTCTGTTTATCAATGTTGACCATTGTATATCCGGACTGGCAGCTTTGCACACAGTGGGTGTCTGTAGCTGGAATGTGTTCTGTGCTTAGATAGATAGATAATCACATTAGCAACTGTCTTTCCAAGTAAACCCAAGTAAGTTTGGCTAGATCAAAGGCTACGTTAGAGTCGATGAACAGATTGTTCTGAGTCCACCTGTGATTTACTATTGGAACTGGTTATCTTTATGATTTCTACGAACGTTTATCAATTGTTTTATCTGGCTTGATGGTCATTGCTATCAGATTACACCTATCATTTACGATTAGTGGAAGAGAACAGAATATTATTATTATAAATAGTGCCACAAAAACAAAGCAGATAAAGAGCTAAAGAATTATGTAATAAAAAAACTTAAGAATACTTCAAGGATATTCATGTAACACAAATTGTTGGTAGTTTTGTACTGTCAAAATTCAATTAGCAGTATTACATAAAGGTCGAAACTTTATCGAATAAATAAAACACATTATTAAATTAGTAAAACAGGTTTCTCTACTAGAGCAATTAACATACTTACCACATTTCGTAACTTGTAAGATGTTTGTTTATTTGGCAAACCTTTGTAATGTACAAACCAATATTCTACGCTTTTCGTGGATTAATCATACAATCCAAATATAATTATGATGATAATGATTAAACAGATAACATAATAACATCAATGAAGTTGACAAGGTCATAACTTCACAAGTAGCGAAGCGATAATAGAGAAAAATAAAGATAACTGACTAAAAGTCGGATGATAAGGATGACATTCGACTCGCAAGTGGACTCACAAGAAGACACTCTCACATGTTTTGGTAAAAGGTTATCAAAATGGACATAAGCCCCAAATGTAGTGCTCTCTCATATAAAGTGTCAAACTGAAAATATTGCATTTTTGGCTACAACTATCGAAGTTCTTGTAAATGTCAATAGAGACGTTATAAATACAGAAAACATACAAATCTATACATATAATAAAACTGTAGAAAAGTTATTTTTGTACATTAAAAGAAAACTCAAAAAATATAGCCAGGGTATTAAAGGACAACCAATAGAACCCATTTCTAGCATTTTTAGAATTTTTGTCTGTTTGTCTGTGTATTTGTCCAGGTATCACGTGAAATGTACGAAATTAATGTAGATAACTTTTATACACAACGATTAAGCGTAACTTGGAGAGGAATTTAGTTTTTGTTTCATTGGAATCGGTTCAGTCTATCAAAAGATATTTGAATTTAAAGTGTTTTAGAAGTAAAATTACGGGTGCACTTTGGTTTCACAATTTGATTTCGTACGTCTCGATCTAACTTCGAATTCTCATAGCAAAACTACAGTGGAGTGGTGTGGTGTGGTGTGGTGTGGTGGTGTGGTGTGGTGTGGTGTGGTGTGGTGTGGTGTGGTGTGGGGTACTGTGGTGTGGTGTGGTGTGGGGTAGTGTGGTGTGGTGAGGTGGTATGGTGTGGTCAGTTGTGGTGTGGTGTGGTGTGGGGTGGTGTGGTGTGGTGTGGTGTGGTGTGGTGTGGTGTGGTGTGGTGTGGTGTGGAGTGGTGTGGTGTGGTGTGGAGTGGTGTGGAGTGGTGTGGGGTAAGGTGGTGTGGTGTGGTGTGGTGTGGTGTGGTGTGGTGTGGTGGAGAGGGCATTAGGAAAATAGTCCTACATAAACCTGGAATACAAGTGTCAAATATTTTTGATTAATCTAAAAAAAAACTAAATACACGGTTTATATGAAAAACGTGGCCTGAATTAAGCGCTTGCAACTAAAAAATACATTGTTAAATTCCGACATCCACGCGAACGAAGTTGCGGGCACAGCTAGTGAATAATAAACGTAGTTATTTTTAATATTTATACTTCATTCATTAGATTAAATGCTAACAAAACAACAAGGTCGGAATAAATTTTCACATCATAAAAATGTTAAGAATCAGAGAACATAAGGGAACAAAGTCCAATGGCTGCTGAAAAAAAAACAGAACAAGGACAGGGGATACCTTTTTTTCTATGACTCACAGCGTCGAGTGTGCCGGATTCGTGGGCTTACCTGGAAAAAAAAACAACGATACAATATGCGATAAGGGAGACCTTGAGTTAATATTACAACTCAATGTGGATTTCATTGAGTTAGGAGCAGGTGTAATCGAATGTCAGGAGCAGTGTAATCGGGAAGGCGTACCGTTTTGGTAGCAGGTAAGTGATTTTGTGGTTGTATCTCTATGAGGTTCGAGTTGATTTATATTTATGAACTGCATGACTTGAGTAAAATCGAGTAGTAAGTTTCTGCAGCACTGGTAGGTTCGACAGATTCAATTCATATTTTTGCAACGTGTTTACGTACAATTTTAAAAGCATGATGATTTATTTGTTGCTAAGGTTGAAATTCAATAGTGGACGGCTATGGGGGAGAACTTTGTCCAGGACGGTAACAAAATCATACATTTTGCTTTCGTGGATGCAGTAGCAAACTTTAGAATCTAATTAATAGAGAATTTGAATTCGCTTTACCGATTCTAGACACAGTATTCAAGACTGCGAACCGGTTGGTGTTTTTGGTCGTCGAACATGAATATATTTAATAAGGTACGACTTGTAATGGAATTACTGCAAGTGTGTAATTGTTGTTAATATAATGAGCTCAGTATAATTACGAAACTGTACTAGTAAAAAACAAAGGCCACGAAAGTCTGACTGCGGATATCTGACTTACGAATCAGGAATTATGGAATTCAAAATATTATTTTTATAATGTATTGACATGTCTTATTTCAGTCTTCTCATACACAAAATACAATAGCTACAATGATACATCACTATTAAATTGACACAAGTGGATACATCGTCTGCCAAATATTATAAATTGGCAATTGATCTAGACACATTAATTTCATGTTTAAATAAGTTCCTATATGAAGTAACACTGTAGTTACAATTGAATGTAGGTTAATGGAATTGATCCAATTTGTGATATCTGTCGATTCTTTCTGCACACCTGGGTCCTAAAAATCAAGATAATTATGTTGACAGAATACACTAAAACACGACTGTTTTATACATATGCTATTCTATAGTTACAATTTATCGCCAATAAATAGCGGAATCTTCCAGACAACCTTTGGATGGACTGAACGTACTTTAAATAAAAAAGGCTTAGCGGATATGGCTATAAACAAATAAACGCACTTCGTTAATCACGATGAAGCCTAAGAACGGCTTATCCCTTTAATTGTGGCTTCTCATGATTAACTGGCGAATAAATACTGGCTATCCGGTGGATAGCAGTAGTCTCATAATCACCTGTACCGACGACTTCTCTAGGTGATAAAGTGGTCCTATCTGTAGTCGAGATGAGACCACACTGGGGGTCCCTGATAACTGGTTCTTAATTAGAGTTGAACATGAAATACTTAGTGATAAAAGACGTACCGCAAAGAAAACTTGTCTTTAAGAACCAAATGCGTTGCGGTTTGTCAGAAAAGGGATCTGGAATGTTTCTTAAAAAAGCTATTTGAACCTGATAAGCAAAAGACAATCTAAGGAACAATGTGGATTTAGTCAGTAAGAGTCTGACAGTCCCACTCTCACCTAGGCTGAAGTACTCATTTGATGATTACGACTTCAAAAATAAGGATTCACTGATAACAAAGCCTCAAGTAGATTTGAACAAGAGATACTTATTGATAAAAGCCGCGACACAAAGTAAACTTGTGTAAAAGGTGGAGTGTTAAACACACAACATGAGAATGATCTTAAAATATCTGACGTTCTTGGTAAAATTAACAAAATTGCCAAAGATAAAGAAGAACAGTGCCGAATTTACTCACCAAGTTGTTTACTCCCAAAAACGGGTTAATTGATTATACATATAGGTATAAAGAGAACTCCTATAAAATGTGGGCGTTTAAGTTAATAAATATATTCATACAGTTCGTCGCACTTTCTGCGAGCGATAAACAAGTCTGAATTTAAAATTCAAGGCTGTACTGTATATCGTTACTGTACTGGAAATAATATAAAAAAATAACTAATTGTCCTTGCCACTTGTTTACTCGATGAAGACATAATGAGTTTGTATTTGACAGCTGAGAATTATTTAAAAACAGCTGTTTAACATAAATAAGTATACAAATTCCGTGGCGCAGGTCACGTAGACGGGACATTTTCGGGGAGCGATCAAGGTTTGGGACGTCCAAAGAGAGTATCATAGGGAACATCGAGACCTTCAATTAAATAAAGGTATAATCATGATCAAGAACATGAAGCAAGAATATCCAATAAAAGAAACTGTTTTAACAACTACAGTGCTTGATGACATGACAATACTACCCCACGCATAACCGTTGGATGTACCGGTGATAGATGTCTCACTATAATCGATAACGGTGGAGGTGACAAGTGACATTATGATCAATATGACCATATCTATTTTAACTGTCCATTCACTAAAATTATATGTCATGGATTGGCTTCCTATAGACTCCCAGCTAGGTTCATTTAACGAATCCAATCAAGGTTATTGATTAAATACGTCTCATTGCTTGAAAAGCAGTAAAAAATTCAATCAGTTCAGAAATTGCCTTTTCAGGTCTTCCCTGCTCTCCAATCTGCACAGTAAATAAGATATTTTATTTCTTAAGCAACAGATTGAAAAACTAACGAACGGAATCCACTCGAGAATTTCATTTTGAATTCCACTTATTCAACGGCAGTCGGAAATTTGCCGAGTATGCGAGACTTTGAAGAGTACTGGCAAAAAATCAATTGAATTTATATTTGTTGTATAGCCCGCCAAAGTAAGATATCAAAGCCTGTAGATGGTTGCACCATTCGTTTTGAAAACATACGCCAAGCTTCAGGAGTCAAGTGTCAGTTATGAAAGATCAATCGTAACTGAGGTTCGTGCTCAATAATTAATGCTTTTAATAGCATATTGCAAGAAATCTTGGTCAATAGTACGATTGACTCATCATTGAGATTGTTAGGAACTAGTTGCAGTTATTTATTTGATGAATGAGGTAAAACGTAGTCAAGACGTGATTGCTTCAGAGATAAGCAGGTTGAGAACATTCTATCGGAAAGACTATCAGTAGTCTAGACAGAAGACCGAAACAAATCAATCGAAATCATTAAACATAATGACGCACAATAAAACATACCAAAACACGACTTATCTATCAAACTAATACGTCACTCAGAACCTTTGACAACTGGATATGAACCAATTCTACTTATCGCATTACAATTAAAATAACCCAAGTCTTATTCAGATATCCATAGTTATGTAATAAAAGAAGTATTAGCAAAACAATATGCCAAGTGCCCTTCAAAGCGCGAAGGTCATAAGTGTTTGTATAAACACTTGATAAAGTTTGATATGCCTTATCTACTAATTTACAGAATAATTTCGCTGTGAAGTTTGCGATATGGCATGCAAATCTTGGTTTGGAAAATATAAATACACTTGAACAAGATATTCGACTTAATACTTGTTATCTTGGCAAAATCGAAGAGTTAACCAGTATCCGAACCGTGGCGAGCGACAGTTCGTAGAGCTCTATCAGAAACTTTAATAACTTGTTTAAATTGCAGTTACGGTAACAGACCGGTTCAACTAAAAATAACTTTAGACTTAAATCGCTACCACTACTGCGCGTACGCGCATAGTTTTAATCTAAATGTTAACAACGGCAAAGCAATGATTAATGCAATGAATAAAGTTAGATGATGTTCATGCAATGCCAGTTTGTGAAATAAAGATGGATAGATCTGATAGTTCAAAGTAAGAGTTCTAGTTGTTGACATAAAATATGCATTACTGAGTGTGGTTTCAAAACAATTTTGCTCACAAGAATGAAAACAATAACAGTTTTGTTTAAAAAGTGATGATTGGAATGAAATCATCAGCTCACATTGAAATTGACAACTCAAGTATCCGATATGCGATGAACGATTGCAATAGTTCATTGGAATTCATTCGATGATAGAGAGAGATGAATCATAAGCAAGTAGTTTGACGCCAATGATGCAATAATTACAAAAGCAAGCTCGTTTTCGTATACAACTGGGTCAAACGTAAAATAAAATGAGAGGGCCATATTCGAACACAAGTCGACAAATCTGGCCATAACTTCAATTGCCAGAGAACTTGGCGCATGACCAAATACTTCAACAACAGAAGAATTACTTCAGCCGTTTTTGTAAGTAATTGCCAATAAAATGTATACAGAGGTAAAGATTCGGTAATAAGGCGTTGAAATATTTTTACCTTTTAAAATGCTTGGTGTTGGTGCATGGAAAAACACGATTGGCGATGCGACGAGTCTCGACAAAAATAGCTTGCATCAGTACGATACGGCATTTTGATATGGCCGCGCGGCGCATGCGTCTGGGCAGGGTGCAAGTACAGGAGATTTATTGAAAGCAATTCAAAAACATGTATTATATTGAAGGAACATGTTTGACATGATTCTAGCGCTAACAGTGAAGACGAAGATGTTTGAGATTTCAGAAAACCGATTGGAGAATTTGTACGAGCTCCTACCGAAGAAGAATCTTCAGCAAAAGAATGATACGAGAAACTAAAACGTGACCATCCTAATTAATATTAGATTTACAACACGATGATGACCTTATTGGTGAACATTTACGCAATGGATCACAGACCGCTACCCGCCAGTCCCTTACACCTCGACTCACGCGCATGCACGCTGAGTCAAGGCCAGCCGTGCATCTGCGGGCCTGCGTGCACGCACCGAGGCCATCCCAATATATTATTTGTGTATAAAAAAGTTTTATTACACTCCGGGAGACGAGGCAAAGCTCGTTTTAAAACCCAAGACTTTACCTCAACTTATATGATTGTTATGATGCCGACAACATCAATTTATGGACACCAGTTTTCTGTAATGATCCTCTTTGCATGTTTTGTAAATAAATGCCGTAGTATCTTTTATCTGAACTGAATGGTGAGTTGTTTTTGAACCTTGATATGATAGCACTGTTACGCTACAAATAGACTACACAATCCTGAACAATACAGATACAAAGTTAGTAACAGAGCGGTAACTCGTACAGAACTCTCTTTATTAATGACGTGGCTGAAACACAATGGTCTTTTTTTCATGAAGCACGATGTGCTAAGGATTGTCTTTACAACGGATACGCTAGTCTTGTTGATGCACAATGCACGTGAGGTATTTGCATACTGCGTGTAAATACTCACAAATAGCGATCGTGACTAGGAGGCGTGATGTCGATGCGAAGACGAGATAAACATACGGACAAGACAAGTAACTTGTTAAACGTTTAATTGTAATAAGGTGTTGGTTAAAACGTAAACAAGATAGTTGCTATGTGAATGCTGTTATCCCCGATCAAGGGCTAGAGGTGGATACACACAGTACGTGGGTTAGATCAGTTTCAACTCACATGCAGGGAGGTCAACCTCATGCCATGCTTTGTATACGAACCCGGAATTATAAACCCATGTTTATAAATACACTATTCACTATCACGTTTTATCATTACTTAATGCCAGATATTATTCTAGATTTAGAATGCTCGTAAAAACTGAGATGATTTTTTACTTTGACGACATTCTGATATAATTTCGTTGGCAAAAATAAAATTTTAAATCAGGCCAAGGATGCTTTCTAATTTGAAAGCGCGGATTTTTTCAAATGCGTTTCTAGGTTTGATAAAAAAGAACCGAAAGTTTCATAACTATGATTTAGAGTTAGACACAGAAAACGGTCATAACATTCATCTTAATAAAATATGAAATTACAATTGAAGCATGAAATAGGCAATTCTGTAAGCGATCCGATGGAAGTCTATGGACATTACGCTCAATCAAACGACGCGATCAGGCGTGCAGTGGACTTTGACCTGGCGCCGCTCAGGGAAAAAATAATACCTCAATACAGACAGTAAATTAGCCCTGCAAAAAATACAGGTGTTGTTTTTCGTAAACATTATCCTTCCTCTGTATCATTTCGTAAATTAACACCCACTGATACAAACATCAGTAGGTGTTACTTCAAAAGGTAGGACTTGTTTTGTTTGCCTTTATTTTAAACCAAAATTGTGAAAGCAGAAAGCACGTCGAGTCTAAGTTTATTCAACGTAAATTTTTGGTGTAACCAAACACCTCCAGATTTTAGAAAATGTGGGGCACTGAATTTGATATTCAACTTTGAGCTGAGGATCACAGCTTTTATTTTTGTTCAAATCTGTCTGACAATGCATGCTTTTTTTTAAAACAAAAGAATGCAACTCTATTTAAATTCAACATTGAAATCTACACCAGCTTGTCCTTCTCAAAGTCAACAGGGATTCCTAAATTGTAGAATTAAAGTCGCAATTAAAAAACCTGCTTCGAAGGTTTTAAGTTTATTTGCGTCCTTGATGCGTTTATCTGCCATTAAATTAATTGTCTTGCGTAGTTAATGCATGCATACAATTAAGCAGTCGATTACACTTGGAGGTTTTATCTGGTTGTGCCTTTTTGGAGCTAAATATAAACAGAACTGAAAGTTAAACATTATTACGGTTACACTTTATTGAGCTTGTAGAGTAAGTAACATGCGTTTAGTTGAATCATGCAATCTCTGTAAGCTCAAGTTTAAAATAGATACAATAAATGAAGTGGGGAATCATGTCCCTTTGTAAGCAATTGACGCAGACGACGAAAGTGCAAAACTGAGTCAGTCGTTAGGACTTTAATCTGCATAACTGCGGCTACCGGGCTTGAGCATAATTATGACAAATTCATAACATTGACAAACGCAATTGACGGTGTCATGTCCTCGTAAGAACTCGTTCGTTGAGTTAGAAAATAGACCAGAGGGTGGGGGCGGTTCAACGCTCTCTCAGGAACTGCGGTAACAATATTTTAAATAGTAACCACAGCAACACTGTGTTTATAAACGTTGTGTTGTTAGCTGATTGCTTCATTCTCTATAAAGATTTACGGAAAAGATAAAACAATGCAACTTTCATGCTAATTAGGTTTAAGTTATGTGCAGTAGATGGGCGCAGTTGCGGGGAATTCTACGACCAATTAGGTCTAGCTGTTTAACTTTTGAAATAGTTTTTTAAAGTGGAATGCTTTTAAGTAAATTCCAAATTGCAAGGTAAGGTAAGATACTGTGGGTAGATGAACAAGCAATTATTTAAATTCAAGGAAAACAAAACCTGAATTCGTAAATCTTTAATAGACTTAGACCACCCTAACGTTGCTGGTATAATATTTCGCAATTAACTAAGGTAACACTACAAATAATTCCAGACTGAAATTGCTAATAATTTACAATAGATACTACTATTAATTAAACAGGGTTTCCAAACACTTGGTTGCCACCAGTTACCAGAACAAAATGAGAAAGATTTTATTAACTTTCAATTTCAACAAGAACATTGTTGTACTTTGTAATAAAATTGTTGATACAGTTTAACCGTTAATTAAAATTGCTGCACCAAAACCGGATAATTAATTAAATAGAAATGTAAATACGGTACAAGTTCTCAAATGAGTCGAATGTGAACGATAAAATATTACCTTCATACGAAAAGATGATTGCATTACTCTACTACTAACAAGGCTCGATAAGATCGTCTCATTGAGTATTCTTGGTTGTTTCAGTCCAAAAGCAATAACCTACAATGATATACAAATAAAGGATCCTACAAGAATGGTCGAAGCATTTTTGCATTATAATAAATTGAAAATTTTAACTTTTGTCCTATAGTTGCTAATTGCTGAGAATTCTCAACGTTCTGCAGTTTCAATGGTAATTTCGCATTCAAATTACCGTTTTATCTTATAAGCCATTACGGCTTTGTACGTCATGTATGTAAAATTTAATTACAGGGTGAATAACCGTATTAATTTATGTTCCAGGTTAATGATTACATACTACGTAGATATCCGAATAAAAGTTGATCTGTCCTTCTTTTGAAACAATAACTGTTTGCTGAATAAAAATATTGATGTTTCCACGATATCGTAAACTCTGAATAAATTTTGTAGCGCCAAACTGTAAACATTTACATAAATACTCCGAACGTTTAAAAAACGGCCTACGAGTAAATTGTTCACTGATTGTTCAAATTGATGCGTTTACAGACATAAATATCGTAAATGTGGGTGCTTCATTTTACGCTACACAGTTATCGATAACGACGGAATTTATTACTAGATCATTTCACGGCTCTGACTCCGGTCTACAGCCTGATCTAGATGGTCCATAATCATAACCCATAATAGCTGCAGGCTTAGATATCTTGCAGACTACAAAGAATGGCGGTGAAGACAATAAATCTGGTGGGTTTATGGAGGTCCGTATTTATATCAGATTGCTATTCACAGATAATCTCTCAATACTGTTCGCAAAAGCAGCCGTGCTATAAAGTCAACAAGAGATACTGTTTTATGTTATGAGTGAGCCTTTTCATTGGCTTTTAACTACGTATATGAACGCCTATCAAGATTGAATAGCAACTGTGAGTAGAAGTGCGACTAAAATTATAATTCATTGCTAAGAAAGATTTTGCAGGAATTGTTAAAAATTCGCTAGTACCTATTAATTTTAGCAAAATGTTAACCAAAATTTGGCTTAAATGTTCCTCGAGGTCTATAGTACCCCTTTTGTTACTTGCTTTGGTAACTTCTCTCCTTACTTACAATATTATGGGATCAACATTATCAGATTCCGAACAAACGCGGGTGCCCAATTTAAACTCCCTTTAATCTTGTCCTCGGGCTTCACTTAGTCTGTGCCACCCTGTCAACCTTGGTTTTATTTTTAACTTGAACGCTGCTTTCATATCTCTAGTGTATATTAAAATGTATTACAGTGTATAAAACTTCAAGCGAACCATAAACTGCAAGGTTCTCCTTGCATTTTATAACACCCTGGTACATATCAAGTTAAATTAGCTGTCGTACAACTAAATTAGTTCATTTTTCCCCTCTACGGTGACGTAGATCCTTTGAAATGATCAAAAGAAATCTTGAGTAATTAAAACTTACACATGTCTTTCTTTGATCTACAAAATTAAAAGTAACAACAGGAATATCTTGCTACAGCTAATTGCACTACAGAGGATCAAGAAAACACTCCATAAGATAAGTTGTAGCTGCAGTAAATAATTTGATGGTAACGTGATCTATCTTTACACCGTGTGAGCACACTAATTAGGTAATGCAAGCCGTGGAATTACGGAGCGAGTAGAAAGAACGTGTTCATCATTATTATTGCAGGTCTCAGCGAAAACCAGATCACGGATAAGATGGATTCTTGATAAATTGAGTAGAAAATTTTGCTTCAATAATTTTAGGGACAGGAAACCGGGGCTCCTTTATTGAAAGCGAACAAGACTCGAGCTGGGGCTCATTTCTGGAATAGCAATGTAGAAAGAAAGCTTAGGTATTACACGAAGGTAGGCATTTGTGTATCACTTATTTGCTTTTTTGCGGGAAAAATTTGCGGGACGAAGAACGGATCTTTCCGTAAGTACCAGGGCATAATGAAAGTGAAGAGAATCGTAAATAAGTAGGAGACTAACTTGAATAGGACACGAAAGCTAGTGTTGCATGTTCCGATGTAATTAGAAACTGTATTTCGTATGGACATAGGTTTATGATTGATCGAAGCAAATGAGAACCAAACGTTTTTTACAGTGCCTAGTTTATTTACGATGCCATACCACAGAGTCTGTTTTATCATAAACAAAACGTCAAATCAAATCAGTTATATCTAAAAACTCATCTACTTTATAAGACAAGCATAATTAGTATCAGTTTCATATGACCTTTATGAAAATCGAGTGTAAAAACTGCATGTTTATTTTTGAGAACCCATTTAGTTTCTGCTAGAGGTGATCCATTTATCCTAATGCTCCCAGTGTGCCATTGGCTGTTTCCTAGTGCACTAAAGATTTGATTCCCTCAATGTAGATTCCTATTTTCGTTTTATTTGTTGTGTTTCTATAAATCTTAAGACTCATCTACCTACATTTCTATAAGAAAATATCCATTGTTCATATTTTTGATATCTTTATTGGGATTAGATGTATGGACGTAGAAGAGGCGAAAGGAGTATGTAAGGATTTTTCGAGGTGTTCTGTTTTTTCTGCCTTCCTCCACGGGTAAAGTCATTCTAAGTTTCCGTATACATGTCCAGTGTTATCCTGTAATAATTCCGTGTATTGTTATCGTGACAATCTCTGTTTCACTGATAATCAGTTATCGACATTAGGACACTCGAATCAAGTGTTACTTTTAATTATTGCATTTACGATATAGTAAGGCCTCGACGTAAGTGCTTTAACGAATAACTTAACAACAAGATAAAGATCTAAACAGGAAAGTTCTCTATTTTGCAAGAAGCCTATGGAATTGTTTTAAGAAATTAAAAGAAATAGCTAACTGCTATTTGGTATTTGAATTAAATTAGAGTAGTCGTCTCATAAGGGGTTTTGAGATCATCCTGACTGTTTCCTCATCATATTACTCCCTCCCTCGACCCACATAAGTTTGTATCATCGTAACCTTTTTTGCCCAACGCTGGAGGATTGTAATGTGTTTAACAGACTAGGTATGGGTTTCCGGTGGCACTTTAGACACCAAATGCGTGAGCTGATTTTCAATCGTAATTCTCTACGTACGGTATCATATCATACTTATTTTTCCCGATAGACATAGGAGAAACAATTTCAAATACAGCCTTTCACGTCACAGGAACCTCTGTTGAAAACGCAGAACGCTATCTACATCTCTTTCTGCTCACCACGGGCATTGTAAAGCTTTTAAAAATATTACCATTTCAGAAAACAAAAGGCAATTCATCCAGTTCACAAACAGGTGAGTTTTACTCTCGTTTCAATTCCAGGGAAAGCGTAGTGGAAATTCATACAATTTGCTTCAATAACATTCACTGTTTTCCCAGAACTATACGCGAAAGGGGGAGGTTTAGTAGTCAGTGGAGCATTGAGGGGGTGGGGGGAAATAAGGGGACGATAGAAGGGGGGACCTATACGTCCTTAATTTGCGCCCTTGTCCTCGTCTACGTAGCGCCAACGCAGATGCTGCGGGTTTATTAAGCGTAGGTTTGGGATGGCCCCTTTGAGATCATAGACAAATGTAATTTCTTGTGTCATCTTGTGGTGTTATTCAGGTTGTGATGTGTATTTTAACTTACTCGTTGTCATTGTTTTTAATTGTAATTAGTGACTCCTAATGGGTTTGCCATTCTGGGATAGAGTAGAACTCCTGACCGATTTAGACCAGGGCCCCAATTCTGCTAATTTAAGAATGGCTCAATTGAATATCAATTGGATCTCAGTAGCAGTTTTAACTACATTTGGTATTCTGCTACTATTTTAAGACCAATGGTTTTCCAGTGACATTCCATTGAACTGCTATCAGAATATTTGCTAGTCTGCTCTTCAAACGTGTTACAGTCGTAAATCGATTGTGGACTCTATCGGTATTCCGCTCTTATTTGACGTTTGTTTGACATATATGCCAATGGACACTCAGTGCAAATTTCGCCCAGGCCGGCCACTCTCAACAGAGATTTGGATGAGTTTTAATTAACCAAGGCGAGTGTGTGGACGATACAATTGAACCACAGTCATGGGCATGAACTACATGGTGCATTTTCTGGAGAAGATAATTCAAGGCCAAAAAAAAAACAAAAAGCCCGTGAGAAGATTCTTAAAAAAAAACTACTCTAGTATTATTAATTCCGTGACAAAAATTTAATATTAAAATAAATAAAAAGTTACATTTTTCCACGATAAGAACAAGCAGCGCCATCTATGCAAAACCTCGAGAACTAACTTCTTGTGATATTTGAACAGCTTTATCAATAAAAAGGCACAAGGCACTTAAATAAAATATTAACAATATAAAAAATGTGAACACATAATTATTAAAATTGAATATGAGTAAAAGAATATGAACATAAATGATAATAGGTTGTCTACATAATTATACAAAATAACATGTTTTTTTTTTTGGCATAGTTTGTCTTTGATACATTATAGGCTGATTCTAGACAATATGAATGGAGCAATAAAGCCTTTCCCAATTCCTGTGAATGGAATAAGCTGTTTGAGGAAGCACATAATCAGAAACAGTGCTTCTGGAAGGAATTGGGGGTAATAATTCAAAAAAGTGAATCTTGCAAGTAACGATTTGAAAGAAAATTAAAGAATTTGAGAAAGTGATCCTTGTAGCACCAGAAAGTTTGCTTTTTAATTTCATAATTCACAAAATATCTATTTTATGAGATGTGTGTAATTAAGTAGGTAATCAGTGTTGCTATGCATAGTTGTGAAAATCAAGCAAAAAGAGTGCTTTTTTTCATTTCTTTGATAATTCCTAATTTATCCATTACTAGCGACCCGCCCCGGCTCCGCACGGGTGCAACTCTATTATATTATGCATGTTATATACATAAAAACCTTCCTCTTGAAATACTCTATCTATTAAAAAAAACCGCATCAAAATCCGTTGCGTAGTTTCAAAGATTTAAGCATACAAAGGGACATAGGGACAGAGAAAGCGACTTTGTTTTATACTATGTAGTGATTTTAAATTCTGGATTAATCTACAATACACAAAGTGGACCCTTAGTAGGACTGCGGCCACATATTAGATTTTACAGAGAGGGAGCCTGTGAATGCTGCAGACCAAACATGGAAGACTATACTCGGTCTTTGCTTGTTGAACCATAGAGAAATAATCGAGACCTACATACCTTTACAAGGAAGTCCAATGCCATCGTAAACATATTAATAATAGAGGTGATATACACTATTTTTTGTCTTTTAAATACAGAAACACTACACAGTTTAGTAATTATTTCCAATTTCAGAATATATCAAATCGCACAGCAAAGACAACAGATTGGAGTTTTTTTTAATACTATTATTTTATTAGGTTTTAGCTATTATTAAAATTAAGTATAGGCGTTTATATTGCAATGATTTTGATTAGATAAAAAATAATTTATTAAATCTAGGACTACAAGTCCTTTTAGTGATCATCTCTACTTGAATTTTTTACAATGAGATTAACCAGAAATAGTACAACTGTGGGTAGGAAGACAGTTGACAGCTGCTTATTACATCCTGTTACATAATCTTCTATTGATCTTTGTTCTCCTAGTACCCACACCAATTAGTTTGGCATTCAAAGATAGAAAACTCAGTGATATTATTTATGGTTTATGGTATTCAAAAGATGATATTGTATATTTGGCTTCCAAAATGTTTTATAGTTTAGATAAATATGATATTGGTGGCATAGCATATCAATAACCTTGTTACTATGACCTATGTTGAAATAAAACATCCAAAATATGTTCTACAGATATACTTATTTATACAATTTAAACAATAATCATGATCCTTGAACATTATAGAAGGTATCTGTTTTGATGAATTGTTTCATGGTATAATGCAAGGTAATATCGTCCCCGTAGTTGGAAAATTAAATAACTCTGATTTTGTAGTTCTGAGATAAACGCGATTTAGTGTTTTTTTTTCAGTTAATGTATATTTGTTAAAAAATGTGAGACAATTTTACTGTCGGTAATTTGATATTTTGTGGACCTGATTACCTTTTACATTATGCTTTAACAAACTGAACTCAATCTTTAACGATAACTAAATAACACATAAAAAATCAAGTTGTTTCATTTTGCCACAACTGTTATTTATAACGTACTAAAATTATCTACTTATTTTGGCTATTTATTTAGTTTTCCTACGAACTGAATACATTTGGTAGAGTAAAATTTGGTGAAATAAATGCAGTTATTGAATTTATCAAACTCGAAATATTTTGAAATGTAAAATTTTGTGGCTTTGTACGTTACTATTACTTCGATATTTTATTAACTATTATTGGTATCATATAAAATAAAAGTTGTTTTATGATTCGCACCCTTCCTGTACAAAAGCGGTAAGTACACATCGGACAGGTTTCAAGTCATGAGAGGTCTACACACCCTTGTTAAGCGTCTTGGAGAGTTTCCACACGATCAACTGACAGGCATACATCATCAGCATAGATAGATAGATATATTCTACTTTATTGCACACCAAAATTGTTACACAACTATTATAAACTTTACTGATGCTATGGTTATAATGGCGGTCTTATCGCTAATGGCGATATCTTCCAAAAAACCAGAGTATGTCAAGCACGGGAACCCTAGACGTCTTACTCTTCGCCAATTCGCCCTGAAGCGTGAGATGTCGAAGACACTTTTATCAGTGCGAAAATTGAGCATCATTTAGCAGAGCCGAGAAATAGAGTGAAAATAACGTGGGAGCCACGACACAACCTTGCTTCACATCGCTGGTTATATTAATTAGGTCTGAGAAATCGTTTCCATCCAGCCTTTTTCAACACTACCCAAACTGGAGCGCGCGCGATCGAAGGCCTTTTCTAAGTTAACGAAACACATGTACAGAGGACGGTTTTGTTCAAGGCTTTTCTCTTGAATATGTTTCATTATGAAAATGCAGTCAACAGTTCCTCTGCTGGGTGTAAACCTGCACTGGGTCTCTGGAAGTATCTGTTCTACAAGGTTTGATAAACGGCTATCTATGATATGAGCCAGTACCTTCCAAGTGGAAGACAGGAGATAGATGCCTCTGTAAGAACCACGTTCCAATAATTCACCTTTACCCTTATAAAATTTGCAAATGGAGGCATTCTTCCAGTCTTGGGATACAATTTCGGCTTCCCATACCTTGAGCAATAAGTTGAAGAGCCTACTTTGTATTTGTGGACCAGCATATTCGCAAACCTCTGATGGTAGACAGTCGGCTTCTGGTGTTTTACCGTTCTTCAATCTTTTGACGGCTGACATGAATTTACCAAAGGTCTGCTAAGTTCTCCTTGATGGGACGGCATTCAAGATTTCCAATGTATGGTAAATCAATCTGAGAGCAGAGATTCAGAGCGTTATTGAAATGTTCAGCCCACCTATTTAAGAGTTGCTTATGATCTGTCAGTTTACAGTCCCTGTCACGAGTATATTATAATATATTGGTGCCAATTTCTCAATTTGGGTCCGAAAATTGTTTTCAAGCCTTCGATAAATCTGCTCGTTTGGTTTGTGTCAGCTCAGAGTTGCATGTCTATTGCTCTATCCAGCCACTATTGATTTTTAAGTCACGGACCTTAATTTTAAGTTCGCATTGAATGGATTTTCGTCTAACGGTGTTTGATAGAGATTTCAGTTCTAGTCTGTAGCTTTCAAGAAATGCTCTGATTTCCTTGCCTATGTAAGTCATCGAACCAGCTCTGGTTTTTCTTTAGTGGTTATGGTATAGTACATGACACGCTATCATGAAGATTTTTGGCATATAAACGCCTTGGCGCCGAAACAACACAAACATTCACTGGTTTCTTATGCGCTGCGCATCGAGGAGCTTTTATTTACAAACGCATCTTCGATCGAATAAGTCGATGGTCTGACCAGCACTCCACACCCCACAATACTTCTTGTTACCAAGATGTGATTCAGATCTTTTTTTACTTACAATAATGTAATCAATAAGGTGCCATTGCTTGGATCTAGGGTGCATCCACGAGGTATTATATTTTTTCTGCTAGGTGAAAGAAGCTATTAGTCAGGCACAGGTCACACTCTGAGCACAGAGTGAGAAGCTCCAAGCCATTAGCATTGCAGTTCGCAGCTGGGCAGACCGTCACCGTATGCTCCACCGTGTTCTCCGGGCGGTCCACACAGTGGTGACACCCGGGTGTATCCTCCCGCTGAATCCGAAACAGGAACCTCCCGAAACAATCGTGTCCGGTGAGGACCTGCGCCAGACGGAAGATGCGGACGCCGTAGCGCCTATCCAGCAACTCCTTAAAGAGGGGTTTTACCGCCGCGATTGCGGCGTGCCCGTGCTATAGGTACCTACTAATGTTTTTCTGCTGCAAATTATTCGATAATTGATTTAAACGTAGGTACTCTACGTAGTTTCACTCTTAAAAGAATGTTTAACGAAAATACCCAACAAAAACAATTTGTGTGACAAGCTAAAAGTAACCTTAATTCTTCTACTTAAGAGTCAAAATTCCAATGAAAGCAGAAGAGTTATCAACTTCTCCCACAACTCAAAATGATTGATATTCAAACAGATAACATCAAGTATTTATAAATTAAGTACGTTATTTCAGAATTCTGCATAGCAGAATTAAACAAATAGAGTTATTTAGTTTTCCTAGAACTTAGTTAGTTTTGTGAAAGAATTTTGAAGCTGAGGAAAAATTCAATAACTCATGTTATTTAATTTATTTGACATTCAACTTATCATTGACCACAGTTATTGATTTATTTACTGAGTTATTTATTTTTCCTTTAAAAAAATATTGTTTGTCTGAAGATATTTATTATTCCATCTATCCGACAAAAATAGCTATATTTTTGGAACGGAATAAGATACGAAAACGCCTGTAAGGCTCAAATATGCGGCATGTTTTAGGTGGTTTGAAAATAGGGAAAAGTCAATATCGCCAAAATCGGACTTATTTAATTTTCCAACTACGGGGACGATATAATGTTTAAGTGGAATTTTATAGCCTTTTTGGTACATATTGGTACAAAATAATAATCTGTAGTACTGATCATGAAAATATTGTGGTAATTAGCAGTGAAAGTATAATTAGACTTCACTTTATAAGGTATCTGGGGCAAGAGGCTACCAAGGATCATTCCATTATGAAATCAATTGATTTCACATAGTACTTGAACAAAGAAAATAGCACCAAACTGGTATTTTATTGCTTCAAGGTTGTCAAAAAGATATTAAAGTACCAACAGTACAAAACACGATTGTCACTTAGCAAGAAAAATTGTGCGTAGTTAACTTACCTGGTCAGGAAATCTTGAAGCTCGGAAGTAAACACCGAAATCCAAGCTTTGTTTAGACAGTCCACGTAAACTAATCACGCGATATATCTACTGATAAGGATATCCTACAAAACACTGAAAAATGCAAGACCATCGGGACGGAACAACATGCGAAAACATACCGACGACCAAGAAAGAAACGTGAAACAAGGACAGACAGTTTGACATATCAATACGAAGAAGGATACAGTTTTAAGCCTGAAATATTTTTTACCTCTATCGTTTTGTACACAAGTAAAAGAGACAAAGCACGATTTTAATCGAATAAATTAACTCAAAACTTTGCCACAAACAGGAAAGAGACAAAAACTGGGCGAAGTAGAGTGAAATCAGCTGGCGACAGCAGCTGTTGACAAGAGATGGGCATAGATTATAGATGTATGTTTGGTTTGGATCGGTTTGGATCGTAGTTTGGATCTTTGGATCTGTTTGGATCATGTTTGGATTTGGGATTTATAGATTCATATTTAAATATATGGATTCGTATTTTTTAATAAAAGAAAGAAATTGTAAATAAATAAATAAAGAAATTATTACAGATATTTAAATATTGATCCATGCATGGCGCCTATAATTTATAATAAGATCCCCAAAAATATTAAGGAATTACCAAGTAGATTGTTCAAAATACAGCTTAAAAAATTTCTCGTAAGTAAATGTTATTACAGCCTAACAGATTTTTTAAATGATTAAACAACAATTTGTTTTTTTTCTTTTTTTTTTACACTGTACAACATTTCTAAAGCGCCGTATTCACGTTCCATCTTGCTGTACGTCCCGCCAAGGTCATACACGATACACGAAGCAAAAACACCGTGATTATGACGTACTGGACGTACGTCAATGACGTACAGCCGTGACAGATGGTGAATACGGCGCTTAAGAATTTAATTTTTTTGACATTCCTTGTAACTTTTTATTTTTAAGATTACATGCTTATTGCTTCGAACAGAGTAGTAAACGGGTTGTAAGAGCGACCGCGTACTAGAAAAAATATACGCCGAACGCACCCTACAACTACCAGAATGATCAGGATTAACCATGGAGATAGAAAACAGACATGAAAATGTACATAACATTTTCCTGTTTTTGTTACCAACTTAATTTATGAGATGGCGCTGTCTCCAATTTTCTCCATTGACAGCCATTGAAAATATTGAAATAGACGCCAACGACAAACAAGACTAGGGTCTATGGATAAAGACATTTTTCTGTCATTGTCATTTTGTGATTGACAGGCTGAGCCGTTCACAATTTTGTGATTTTACGGTAACTGAAACGCTAATTGATATTTTTTCTGTATATATTGGCTTCAATCCAAACCTACAAACAGATTATAGTGCAAATATTTTACATAAAGTTATTAACCCAGTGTTTTAATCATTGATAATTGAGTTTTATCATCAAGTGGAAACCAAAGAAGTGTTCTGTCAGTTGTTCACTTCACAACAATAACCTTTCGTCATTGTGGATAGGCTAATTACGTATAATTAGTACACGAAAATATAATAACAGCGACAGTGAACGCGATGGCAAAGGAAGAAGACGACGACAACTTGCCCGATAAAGATGCGGCAAAAGAATTCTATGCTCGCTATGAGCCGAAGGAAATAATAGGCAGGTGAGTAAATAATTGTGGTGTTCACAAGTGTGTCGGGGATTTGTGATAAGTTGCGTTGGTGCCAATTTTTAAGGAACTAGGGAATTATTTAAAGCATGTGGGCATCAATACTAGTGTTGTTAGTCATAAGTGTTCTGAGTGACCTTGAGGATGAAACTGTTAACTTCCTTTGATACATTAATTTTTCTGCAGTGAATTTAAAGTGATTGGTTTGTTAGAATTTGACCTCTTTATTTGGCCTTCAGTGTTTGAACTTCTTTGGATAAAACATTATTTTTAAAAACCATTTTATTGATAAAAAAATCTGTGAAATTTTTTACATAAGTACATTTTCTTTACTTATTTTAACTTTGTCTTAATTTAATTATTCCCTTTATTAGTTCATATAAAATATATAAATTTCATTTTTTCTCACAGAGGCATAAGCTCAACAGTGAGAAGATGTATAGAGAAGGAAACAGGAAGAGAATATGCAGCCAAGATCATAGATCTCAGTCAGGAGTCCCAGGATGGAGTGGACACACACACCATGAGGGATGCCACGCGGCAGGAGATACATATCTTGAGGATGGTTGCTGGACACCCTTATATTAGTGAGTGAGTTGCTGGCTCTATATTGCACAGATGGATCTGCATTGATTGAATGGTGAAAACCCTGGATAAGAATTCTAATGATGAAGTGTGTCTTACATTTCTGATTGCAATATTCTGTTATTGGCAGGAATAGAAAAACAGTGATTTTCATACCTATATTTATATGATATTACTTACAGTAGAAACTGATGACTGATATAATTTCTCCCTCATTTGTTGCACCTGATTTTCCCTAATTATCCAGATTTAGATAGATAGACTTTAGGGGGACATGTCTTTGTTTTTACATAATATAATACATCTTTATTTTAATTAATTATTATCTGCATTTGTGCCTTTTTTTACTGAAGCTACTTTCAATATCATACTTATGAAATATCCACCTGGATCGTTCAAGCACCCTTTGCATCCTGAGGTCATGGTTACCCTTTACAGACTGTCCTGCGACCTGACTCTCAAAGTGCTTCTGAAAAATACCTAAAATCTTAAAGACATTTTACCAATCTGAATATCAAATCGGTATCTCAAGCGCAACAGTACCTCTTCACCAGGCAATCACTAACCTAAAAAATATACTATGCCTGTAACGCAAGCCTGCCGGGGTCGCGGGACTTGTTTCATTACTGTGACACCGGATATAAAGGGCTATTGAACACCGTGGATTTTAGTCGGTACAAGTCTGACAGTCCGCCCTGCACAGGGTGGGAAGACTCATTTGATGATTTTACCACAATGAGAAAAAATATATTCCATATTCCAACCTAAGTTATAATTTAAACTTTTTAGTAGAACAAGTCCCCTGAAGTATTAAAATTGGTTTCAGTTGAACTACAGGATGTGTTCGAGTCGGAGACGTTCATATTCTTAGTGTTTGAGCTGTGTAAGAATGGAGAGCTGTTCGACTACCTCACATCTGTGGTCACGCTGTCGGAGAAGAAGACTAGGTATATTATGAGGTATGTTGTGCTGATCATAATTTTATATAGTTTATATTATAAGTAAGTATCATCATCATCATCCACAGCCCGTCTTCACACACTGCTGGGTATAGGCCTCTCCTAGTTTGTGCCTAGCTCCATGGTCTTGCATAGCTGTAAATAAATCCCTGTTGACAGGACAAGGGAAGTGGGTTGAATAGGAACAAGGCAAATTTATTATGTGTCATCCACCGTGTAACATGGCAATTTCGATATTATCGGGTTCAAAAATATGAAATCCTATCTAGCCCGCTGTTGCCAAGGCCAGCAGTTCTGTTGAAGTCAACTCGTTAGGACTTCTATTTTTAATATAAGCAGAAGTTGTCTATTAAGAGTGTTAGTGATAAGACTATCCTCAGTCATGTGTTATAATGCCAACATTGGAACCTGTTAATTGAAATTACTATATTTGTATCTGTTAATTTATAAAGAGTACCCAGAAAGAATTTTCTATATCTCAAAATGAATTTTGAAGTATTCTGGTGTATCAAAGTTCTTCTTAAATTTTAAAATGTTGTTCCAAACACAATAAACTTTACAACCATTTCCACTCATAACTTTCCATGCATTAGAAGATCAAATAAAACAATAAATATGATCTAATACATTCACGTGTCAATCACAATGGAGTAATATTAGAAAGGCCTTAGTATGCAAATATGGATGTTTATTAGACTATTGTGAACTCAACAAAGATCTAGCCGTCTTATCAAACTGCGTATGACGCTCCTATCGAGTGTTCGCAGCATGCACTTGTTAGTTTATCTCAATTAATTTGATGCATCTGTAACTATAAAGGTTCGTATAGACAGGCGCGATTCGCATGTCATTGCAACGGACGTGGTGCATGAGTGATATTATTTTATGAACTACTATCTGACCTGTGCCTTCTTCCCCTGGGCATCAAATATTATTATTTTTAGAAAATGGGGGTGCGGGTAGAAGAGTGAAAAATACTTTAGTCCAATTGGTCACTTCACACGAGGACCATTTTTTTTTCCTCTTTAAAAACGCTGCCCCACACTAGGTTTTTTTCTGTGTCGTTTACGCGTTCACTAACATAGAAACTCACATAAACAAACACCCAGATCCAGAACAACTATTCGTAGATGATACAAATATGTATTCGCGGGGATCGAACCCGCGACGCGCTGCAAGGCAGTCCAATCGCTCAACAAATACGCTAACCGTGCCGCCGTACCATCTATTTGTTTGTTTGATAGTAGCTACAAGGGAGCACCACACTATTTTTTGGCGTGTCCAAACAGTGGACGCATGTGTCACTGACGATCAGTATCCAACGCAAAGTCGTGCTTCGTAATCGCGTCGCGCCTGTATGTTATAGCCTTAAATGGCCTTTCACTATATTCAAGCATCTTTTGCCCGCTTATGACGCGAAACCAATTTGCATAATTCGCTCATTGTTTGTTGTATGTGGGTGGGTGATAGATAAAACATAAGTAGGCCGTTTAGTATAATATTTAGTACCGAAATAGCACGTGATATTTACGCGGCCCACTTGGCTGACTTATTTCAAGGGTAATCTATTGTGCATTGTGGCATGAGGTACGGGTCATCAGGTTTGTGCCTTATCGCTAAATGTCTTAGGTTATGATATTAATTCATAAAGTTCCGGGGGTAATAATGTGTTGATTTTGAACAGACCAGCGAGTTACTTCCATGGTTTGGCAATCTTTGACAGTCATAACTGTTAGAAGCTCAAGTTTGACAACCGGTCCTACCAAGGAAAATTGAGTTACCAAGGTACTGGGTTGTGGAGGTTAGATAGCCAGTCACACCATGTAAAATCTTTTTTGACTGGAAGTCGGCTGAGCGACCCCATCTATCGATGATGGGTCAACGTGGTTTAATTTTGCAAATATTACTTCCTAGATAACACAAAGGAACTAGAGTAGTAAGAACTATGTGTAGTTTTGCATTTAACATTATTTATTTTGCTTTTAACGTAACTTCCTGATGCAGGCAGCATTACCATATTGTACACTAGAATAGATCTTAGATAAGACCGGTGTCTGAGGTTTTACCTAGGGTACTGTGCTGCTATCCCAAAATAAACTTTATTGTTAAAGGAATAAAGATTACTGTACGAAGCCAGGCCAGGTCTCTAGTTAGAGTTAAGTTATTGAAAGGACTATTTTTATGACGTTACCAATTTTCTGAATGAAACCTCTGGAAACGTATTATGGTATAGTTAGGCTACCGAATAAGAAGGTTCCAGATAGGTGACTATTTGGGCTCAGTCTAGAGAAAAAGGTTGTACTATAAATAACGTTATGCCAGAAATACCCTTATATGCCCTTTATGGATATATTCATTGACCTTTTTTTGGTTCAATGTATATTATAGGTCGCAGGACTGTCTTATGTGGTAACCGTGACAAATAAAAGGCTATTGAAACGCACTGAATCAGTCAATATGAGTCTTACAGTCCCCCATGTCCCGCTCTGGGTCTGATTGGGGACTCATTCGATGATTTTACCACGAAAAAAAAGAGTGTAAATTGAGAACTAGATATTATGTATAATAGTATAGTGTAAAACCGGTTTACTAGTGTTTTTTAAAATCATGTTTATGAAAAACACATCCAGTTTTCCTTCTATGTCTAATCTGCTTCTTAACACCTTTGACCCAATTCGTTCCAGTTTTTTCTCGTAATCTCCATAATCTGAAACCGTACAAAATTAAATTATCCGAATCTAGTAAGATTTGGTTCACGCTTGAATTGTTTGGGTGTCGCCGAAGGTAAAATTGTTCGATCGGACACATCATGGAGAAGGTATTAGTCAGATATTTAATTTTGATGGCACGGCTTTTTGGTTCGTGGGACTGCCTTATCAGGTAACCGTGACCCCGGAACGTAAAGGGTTATTGAAGGGTACCGTGGATTTTAGTCAGTAATAGTTTGACAGTTGAAAAGAATGGGTACTGGAGGGGGTGATTCCTGCGTGTCGCGAGTTGGTTTCTTGCACGGAGCAGTTAGTAGCTGTTGGTGTATGAAGTCTATTGTAAACGCACCCACGGCGCAGGAGTGAGGCAACGTTCCCCTTTTGCGTTACCTGGTACTAGCTGTCCGGCGCACACTCGCCTGATGACCGTTTGGGATCTCAATTCGAATTGATTTATTGCTGTTTGAGGAGTTACATTTCGCTTTTAGTTTCTGATTCATTATGTAAACCTGGAACTTCGCTGCATTGTCTCAGTGCATATCTGGTGATCCCCGCTGTTGATTCTGGCTTTCAGGAGTTGCAATCGTTTGGGGAATAGTGAGAACGGATTGTCCCAAAATAAAGGCTATCAATGGAGGAAATTCGCTTATTTTATTTTAAGTTTTGGGATCTAAACACTGCGCACAATTCTGCTCTCTCTTAAAATACGTTAAAGCGAATCGTTTACAAATATACCTAGTACTCGAAAAAAGGGGGTTACCCAAACATAAATAGCATTTGAAACTAAACATCTATCGCAATTTCACATTTACGAACGAGAATAAGAGTTCATTGAGACACCTACGCAGTTTTTTATTGCTTTGTCAGTTTACATTAGCCTAGCCTAGGAACAAAATTGAGCGAAAAATGGGTTATCTATTCGGTCGATTGGATGGTCTGACTATCATAGTTTTGCTGTGCCAAGACTTCCCTCAACTCTGTCCTCTCTCTCCAACCGTCCCCTTAATATGAGAAGAAAAGTATGTTAAATTATTCAAAATAGTGAATTAAATTAATAATAAACGGCTTAGTCTTCATAACACTATTTCAACAGTTCGTGGAACGATACAAAGAAACGTTCAAACTGGCGAATGAAATATTCGGCAACATTAAGCTACGACTACATGGTACGAGCCGAGTATCGGGCGTGAATCCGCAGGGAAGAGAAGAGCTAGTCATCTTTATCAGGTTGGACTGGAAGCTGACCCCAACATAGACGGAGGAGAGCTAGAATATAGAATATAAGAATTGTCTCGTTGTACCTGTATGTCACCCACCATCTTTATAATCATGATTCGTGAAGCGTATAATTATAGCAAGCGTTGTTTGTACCTGGTATGCGGGTGTGGTAGTAATGAGTATCGTGACCTACTTTTTCTAAATAGCTCTACAATTGTCTATAGGTACTTTTTTCCTGCTATTTGTTTACATTTGTCTATTCTCTATAAATATCTTTACGTTTGTTGACTATCCTTCTTCTGTCGTTGGTTTGCTGGGAGAGATTTCTTAATGAATAAACAGTACCTTTGTGTTCTTATATCTGCATCTTCTTTCTTTTACCTATGTATTCTGTGTGTCTAAATAAATAAATATTATAGTTTGATGAAAGCATTTAAATTGGCATCAATTTGTTGTGTTAGGAACACACAACATTTAATGTTGTCATCACACTGGCATTGTACCAAGTACTTGGCTAGACCAGGTCTATGCAGCTGGTAAACATTTGTTTTGTAACTTGGCCCAAAAAATATTACCAGAGATTGGCTGGAACGTCAATCTACGTGTATAAGATGGTCCATTAGCATTTTTTTTCTGCTACGAACCCCTTAACAACTGCTATCTTTTTAAAAATAACAAGCGACAGGTCGAGGTTCAGTTTTAGCCAAATCTTTATCTAAAACAGATAAATATTACCCAAATGAGAAAATTTACCTCATGAAGTAACATTTGTTATCAATTTCCAATACATGTTTATGCCTGAAATGGGGCGGGGTCAGTACAGTTACGTATTGCCACACCTCCTTTGTTCTATCAGCACTTAGTAAAAATCAACAAATTTGAATAAATATATCTGGCATACATTGACCCTTTAATAAAGTCCGGCTATAGAAACTTGTAGATAACACGCACATACAGCGTCATTCTAATTATTTTATCGGTGTGTGAGTCGTGTGCACAGATAAACACTAGGATTCGCGCAAATAATACGTTGTACGGATAACCCAGTGTTGACTTAACTTCTGCGCTGCTATAGTCTCCTGGTACTTCACCGGACTTAATATTTTTTAATCTTTAAAAAAATAAACAGTTTGATTGCTAAAATGGCATTGATTGTGTTCTTCAAGTTTGAAATTGAGGAGAAAATCCTGAAACAGCAAGAATCTATCGCGTGTGTTGAGTTTGTTGTTAATTATTACAATGTAGTTTTAGAACTCTTAGTTAGCAAATATTGGAGGTAAAGTTATCGTTTATTTTTTCCAAATTTTACTTTTATTCTGTGGGCTCTTTGATTTTATTTATTTATTTTTCCGTCGTGGCAATTTTTTGAGTTTCCTGTGATGTTATGAGTGTTGTGACCTATATTATTTGTGTATCTGTGAGTCAATAAATGTAATGTGTTTTATAACATTACTTTTATTTACTCAGCTGGTTAAAAATAATACACTTTTAGTGGTTTACAAGGTTGTTTCGCCAACTTTAAAGTTTAAAAGGCACACATTTTGGTGTGATGTTAATAATAATTGATGTTATAAGTACCCTCAAATTCCTTATGCTCACAATTTATTTTTTGATATTTGAAGTTTCCCTTTAAAAAATCTTCCAAAAACAGCAATCATTATTATTAAATCTATTTAATTACAAATGACGACTACCAGGCAAACATAAAAATAAACAGGTTCTTGTTAACTTTGCAGACAAGTCTTAGAAGGTGTGCGGCACGTGCACAGCAAGTGCATCGTGCACCGTGATCTGAAGCCCGAGAACATTCTGCTGGATGACCAGCTCAACGTCAAGATCACAGACTTTGGGTTCGCTAAGGTGCTTAAAGATGGAGAGAAATTATTTGGTAAGTACTTTATTTTACTCAGTTACATAAAACTTAGCTGACTACTAACTGATCTAACTTTTATAGTTGTAAACCGTGAATTCAAGCCCATACAGGAATGTTATTATTACTATAAACCTGTAGTGTCCCTCTGCACGGCAAAAGCTTCGCCTTTTATTGTGAATGAATATAGAATGAACTTTATTATGCACACCAAGATTAATCCTATAAGAAACGGTCCAACTGATCGCTTCATCTCCTTCAGGCATTTTACTTTTCTGTAATTTATTTCATCACCTAATGCTTTCAAAGCAGCGAAGGAAAACTTGTGAGGAATCTGACTTGTCCCAGAACCAAACATGTGAAGACATGTAACATCTACCAACCCGCAATTGACCCATGGTGTGGATATCCCATCCATCTCTCTTGAAAAGACGCCCGTGTCCCATTAGTTGGGACATTACTCATATAGGCTGATTATACTATGTAAAGATAATATTTCAAAACAAAGCTAACCTTGCTCGAATACATTTTGGTGATAAACAGCATAATCCACTGCCTTTTTATGTCAATCTATTTTAAATCCAGTGTCTACCTACTTAGTCTTTCGTTGTTCATCAACTGAACAACACGGATATTTTGATAAACGACCTTATCAGGTTTAAGGCAAAGGTTGAAGTCATTGAATTGACTTCGTACCCGTCGAGCTTTGCTATTCTCTGAAACTCAATTTCTACGCTAAGAGCTCGTTGTCGAAACAGCTTTAATGTTGCGACTACCAAACCGCTTATTGAATACCGATATGTAGTTTAGACGTGGAAGCACTGCACGCGAGGCTGTTGCCTTTGCAGGCATAAACTGGAGTGTTCCAGGTGATTTGTACTGCTACTTAGCCCTGCAATAAACGTGGCCAGTTACTGGACAAAATGCAAAAAGTAAAGTCAATACTAAAAAAAATAAGATCAGGTTTAAAGAAGGCTGGCTTTGGAAGTATCCCTGGATAGTGTCAATATTCAGATTTGAATTACGATTGGCCCTGTTGTTGAGCGGTATCAATGATCAAAATTATCTCGCAGTAATTAAAAAATAACATATAGCAACTGCAAACAGATGCAACATACATAAAGTACCACTCGTAGGTCACGCTTTGTGATCGCGACGCATCTAGTCTTACATCTGGTTCTAAGACAATACCCGACAGTTTCACCTGCGGAACAAAAGCTATTGTTTGCGTTTATGCTTTCCTAGTACTCTCATGCTAATATATTCATATATCTAATCCAATTATAATATTGTTGATAGGAAAGTTTGTGGGGATGTATGTATGGATATTTGTTACTCTTTCATACAACAACTACTGAACAGATGTGGATGAAATTTGGTACTCAGATAGTACATAAATTAATATCAGATATTATCACGGTATAACGTTCTCGTGGCATATTTTTTTTAGAGAGGAAGAGACTTTCAGTCTATTGCTGACTACAATCCACCCTGTTTCTTCTTCAATAGCCCTTTACGTTCCAGGATCACAGTAACTTTCATAGACAGTCCCTCGACTAAACAGCTAGTCTTGCGATATTTGAAGTCTATTCTATAATATAATTTTGAGGAGTCAATGTTTTGAATCCGTAATTTGTTTATAGTTGCTACCGTAAACTGTTGAATTTTAGTGTAAACTTGCTTGATATTTAAACATGTTGATGCTATAACCAATGCTGTAAATTAGCGCCTTATTTTAACGATTTAGCGCACTAGTAACACTTCTTTATTAGCACAATTAGCTTGGTTACTGTAAGGATTTTAAATGTTTGTTGTTATTTCTTATGCCTATTTAGAGCTTTTATTGAAGTAGAGAAGAATACTGATATTAGGTGTTATTCGATTAGATATCGACCCCAAAATAATTTGGAAAATGCCAGATTATGATAATTTAATTTCAGAAGAAATATAAGTTTCTATAATAATCTATGAATTCATTTAATTCCATCTTCGCATCTTCGTGTTACAAATGATATCATGAAATGTTTACAACTGGGTCGCGAGACTCTGCATTACGCCGCGGCTCTGTAACGCAAACGGCTATTGAAGGAACAGGGTAGATTCTTGGCCCAAAAAATAAGGGTAAAAGGGTAAAGTAAGGGTAAAGGCGTTTTGAAAAACTAATGATGTATTGCTAATGTTCCAGAGCTGTGTGGTACTCCGGGCTACCTGGCTCCTGAAACACTCAAAGCCAATATGTTTGACGACGCACCGGGATACGGCAGGGAAGTTGACATGTAAGTAAAAACTAATAATAACACCCCTTGTTTATCTATAGAAAAAATAAAGAATAATTCAGTTGAGATAATCATCATCAGCCTATAATGTTCCCACTGCTGGGACACAGGCCTCCTCTCTGAGAGAGGGAGTGGGCCATAATCCACCACGCGGGCCCAGTGCGTATTGATAGATATGTCACATATCTTCTAGGACATGCTGGTTTCCTCACGATGTTTTCCTTCACCGTTTTGAGAGCAGTGATGATGAAATAAATTACACAAAGTAATGCGCCTGGCGGGGTTCGAACCCACGACCTACAACTTGTAAGTCGGGACCGATACTACTGGGCCACCACTGCTCAGTTTCGATAATAGCATTGAATTGTAATCGGTACCTTATTGTTTGGGGTACCTAATAAAATTATCAATAATACGTATTTACACCTCTGGCTGGAGCCGAAGGGACTGTCAGACTTACTGTCTAAATATTCACCCTGTTATTTCGGTTGGCCTTTGCTTTCCCGGAACACAGCCTTATCAACCTTAGACAGACCCCAGACACAAAATTGGTATCTGTCATTATTATTATCTAATTATTTTTTTGTTTGATTTGTACCATCACATTCAATTTTTCGTGTGTCTAATTAAAGAATCCAACAGATTTCTACGTTTGGCAATTTGACCTAGACGTTCCGGTCCAATTTATAGCACGCGTGTAGAATTACATACAATCTGGCTGAAACTCGACTCGTAGATTTTTATCTAAATTACCAAATTGATTTTGATTAATTTTGGCAGTACTAAAGTGTTGTTCCAAGAAGTTTCCAGTCCCTCCCATCCCGTCCTGGGTTCGAGGGCCCTCATTTGATGATTTTACCACGATAAAAAATCTTCATACACTGCAATATCTCAGTATTTTATTAAGATCCGTTTTAAAACTTTCGCATATATAAAACTTTTTAGACTAGTTAGATATTGTGTGAAACTCATAAAGTTGATCATTATCAATATTGTTTTTATTTCGGACAATCACAAGTCACAACAATTGTTCAATCCGTGTTATTTACTCACTTACGTCACTTGTATTTGTTTTACTCATTTGCGTTCTATGAATTTAGGCAGTAACCAAGTTTGTTGTAGTTTTTTGGTGATATTGCTATTTTTGATAACTATTTGGGTACTTTCTGGCTCGATATTTTTGGTTAATTGGATTATTATTAAGCCTGCTTTGGCAATACGCCACAATGTAGTTGAACGCGGATATTACGCCGTCCATGGAGCTGCTAAACGCTATGTCGTAGATGCCATCGAACTTGTCGGCACGAAGGCAATTTCACGAACGTCTTGCCGCGGTAAAATTGTACTGAATAAAAAAGAATTGCAAGATAATGCAATGACAGAATGAATTCGAAATATGAACATTCAAATATAGAAAATCAATTAATGGATCTAACGGAAAGGGGTTGAGTCAGAACAGAGGAGGTAGAATACCCACTCTGTTACACTGCTATCTCCGAGAGGTTAGGCAGATGTGTGTTTTAGTAGCTACATCTACATTTTGCCACTTTAACGTTCAAGTGCCTTGTTAAACAATTTTTGCAACTTTGCAATAAGAAAGAACATTATATTTCTTGATGCAATGAATTGATTATGTGGTTTACATAATATGTGTAATTTTAATTGCATTTTGATGTTAATTTAATTGACTCTTAATCCTTAGATGTAAATCAGAACAGATGTCGTCAAACTTGGTAATTTGGAGTCATTTAATAGATAGACAATAAATAATTGCACTTAAAGATAAAGTATGCGTTTTTCCTTGTACAGGCAAAATTTTAAACTAAATAAAAAAATGTTTATGTGCTCTATTATTATTGCGCGTTTAATCTATGCTAGCTTTACTCAGACCATAGATATGCGAAGTTGGAATCATGAGTTTTTTACCAATGGTAACACAAAATAGGCAAGAAGTTTCATGGCTATAATCTCTTATTCCATATTTGTACTTTCAAAGATAGACAAGGATTGTAGAAATACACATTTCCTTGAAGAATATTGTTTGTTTATAGAATATTTATTTACTGATATTATTCATTAACAGGATTTTGTTTATCTTTACAGATGGGCGTGTGGAGTCATCATGTTTACATTGTAAGTCAATTTCTTTGTTTTCTCTTATGTCTGATTAGTCGGAAACTGACATAGTTTGATAGATGTAACGAGGATATTACGTCTGTTGTTGCTTGTTTTTTTTTTTTTTAATTCGTGTTGGTGACAAACAAGCATAGGGACCGTTTGATAAAAAGCGGTCACCTTAGTTTATGATCGCCTGCAACACCGGAGGTATCGCTTTTTTTTTTTTTTTTTTACGTGGTAAAATCATCAAATGAGACCTCCCACCCCGGGCAGGGCGAGAGGTACTGTCAGACTTGTACTGACTAAAATCCACGGTGTCCTTCAATAGCCCTTTATGATCCGGGGTCACGGTGATGGTATAAGACCCGCGACCCCGGCAGGCTTTAGCCCTCTGAGAGGGGGCCTCGTCATTATGCTGACGCTCTTTGAGGCGCGCGTGGAACACGACGCGCCGTCGACCCGGGCATGGTCCATGGTCGGGCGGCGAGTTGCCCTTTACTCGCCGCCCGCATGCCCGCGCCTACGGTGGCCGGAGATCGTCTTGCGACGTTCGACGCCGTGGGCGTCCACCACCGCGGGTGGGGCGGAGGGAGGACCTTGTCCTCTCTCTCACGCGGCCCGCCTCCTCCTTCGCGAGCATGACTGCTTCGCAGAAGGAGGCGACCGCTTCCCACTCCGTCTCGCCCCGCAGCATGGCCGCGACCAGTGCTGGGCGCGAGAGGTCTCCGCCTATCGCCGCCGTGAGGACACGTCGGTGCTCCGCCCAAGCGGGGCAATCCTGCACCGTATGCTCGACTGTGTCCTCCGGGCGATCTACGCAGTGGTGACACCCAGGCGTTTCTTCCTTTCTCATAAGACACAGGTACCTCCCGAAACATCCGTGTCCGGTGAGGACCTGCGTCAAGCGGAAGCTTAGGACACCGGAGGTATCGCTTGCGCTTCGCTAACATTTTTTTTTCATGTGGTTATTGGAAATCCCCATGTTGTCGCTAATTGGCAAAATCGTAGAAAGAGGTAACTTAATCATTATTGAGAGGATTTTTATTTTATTATTATCTCGCTACGCTCGGGATTCGACTCTAAAGCTCCGCACGATTAAAAAACACTCTCGCCTCGCTCGATAAATAATGTACTTATTTTATTACTCAGTATTAAATACGTTGTGGAGGACATAGAATAAGGGGGGGAGGGGAACATATGTAATCGCTGTAAAAAAAAATACAAAAAGCCTATAAGTTGACTTTCACAATTTTTAGTGATAGTAAATTATGTGAGAAACATTAGGTCTATTATTTTTTGTCTGCGTTTTAAATTTAAAGAGGCCTGTTACGGTAACGTATACATTAGCAAGAAATACATAAAAGAATGTGCGAAGCAGTAATAATTTTAGGTCCTCTAGTTATATTATGATAGAGGTGCTAAAATTACTCTAAAAGCCTACTTTAAAATGATGTTGACGTCAGTACAAAATTAACTTTATGGCGTGTAAACACGGATGATTTCATAATGACTACTGTTTCGATAGCAATATCAATTTAGTTGTTGAAACTAAACTTGATATTAATTTTAGTATCAAAACAAAGTTTCCTGAAACGCACAGGTTTATTGAAGTATTCGACTGTAAGTTATATCCACGATTTCCTTCAAATCAAATCATTTATTTTAAGTAGGCCAGTTACAGGCACTTTTGAATTTTCAAAAGATAATACTTACAAAATAGTTATGAGGAGCTCGTGGCTAAATAATTACAGCCGCACAGGCCGATCTTCCGGGTTAAGCCGCGCTTGCCTAGGTAGGTCTGTGGACGGGTGACCATCTTTCATAGCGAGTTTCCTCCGTGCCTCGGAAAGCACGTAAAGCCGTTGGTCCCGGCTGTCATTTGTAGATCTTTGACAGTCGTTACTGTTAGTCAGAAGCTCTAAAGTCTGACAACCAGTCTTACCATGGGGTATGGTATTACCCAGTTACTGGGTTGTGGAGATCCGACAGGCAGTCGCTCCATGTAAAATACTGATATCCATCTGAATCTGGTTCGACTGGAAGCCGACCCCAATATAGTTGGGAAAAAGGCTAGGCAGATGATGATGATGATGAATACAAAATAGTTATGGTGCTACAGTCACAAGTACAGTTTATTTTTTTATTCCAAAGTATTTATTCTGTTAGATTTTGAACCACTTGGTTTTTATAAATTATATGAATCAAAATCTGTGTTTACAGATTAGTCGGTTGTCCACCGTTCTGGCATCGTAAGCAGATGGTGATGCTGCGGAATATAATGGAGGGGAAGTACTCCTTCACCAGCCCCGAATGGGCGGATATCTCAGGCGAGTTCATTTTGTATTGTTATCTCTTTATTTTCATACTTACCTGGTACTTTTAGGGCGCTAAATAAAATTTTTTGGGGTGTAAAAACCAATCAAATGAGTCCTAAAAACCAACATGTTCTTTCTTTGCGTTCCAGGGCTGTGTTAACCTTTTTAGGCAATCCTACGAAACTACATATTTTTGGGTGGAACTCAGCCAAAGCTGTCTATGACTGCAGGATTAATTCATAATTACGCATCCAAATCTCCATGGCCAAATCCTATAGAAATACCTAAAGATTTCCACTTTGGTAAAAACAATCACAAAATATTTTTTAAATATTAAACGCATGCGTAACGAACTTCAAAGATTTTCTTTGGAAAGAAAAATTCTGAAAGAAAAAAAAGAAGAAAAAGCTGACGGGTTTCTCACCAACCACAAAGTATTAAGATAATTTGCCTCGTGAACGACGATGATGCCATTGCATACTGTAAATTAGTTACTAATTTTCAAATTCACATACCACTCGAATAGGCATTAATTGATTGCAATATTACTAATTTATAACCCAATCGCGTAATGATTACAGACGACCCAAAAGACCTAATTAGGCGGCTCCTAGTGGTGGAGCCGAGCGAAAGGCTTGATATCATCCAGGCCCTTAACCATCCCTTCTTCAACACTGTGGTGAGTGCTGTTACAATTTATGTTATCCTGGTAGCTAGCTAATCGGTGTACTGATTTGTATTTTTTATTTTAAACGCTACGCGGCGCGTATGTATTGCGGTTCTCTCACAGTTATTTTTTACCCTTGACAATCAGCAATTAATGGGTATCAATTATTTAATTAGTAACCATATTAAATGGGATTAGTGATGAATTTTGGCAGACTTCATCAGTGATAGCAAACCCCTGGGTTAATGCCTTCTAAAACATAACATTTTTGTAAGACAAGGCAACGAACGTTATAACAAAGCCAAAAAAAATAATAGAAATATTTCGCAGATGCCAAATGAAATGTAAAATGACTGTGAAGAGAACTGTAGTTTTTATTTCTATTGAAATCGATTATACAACGATAAATCGACATTTTTATTTCGCTTCTTGATTTCTTTTGCTCTAATGCTCTTTTAAAAAGCTTATTTGACTAATAGAAACATCAGAATTATAGCAGATGGTAATAATTTTTCGTTGCAAAACATTTACTTCTATGTGCACCAAAACAGTGCATGATGCACTGTAGAGCTTATTTCTTTATTTTGCTTCTTTTATGTGTTCCTGGTTATTTATTCGTATTATTAAATAGATTTTTTATAACAAATCGATTAAGCAGCCAGCAAAATTAAGCCTGGTTACACCAATTAATATGCTTTAAGACTTAAACGTTTGTAAAACATACAAAAAACGAATTAAACTTTTGAAAACAGAACAGAGTTTAGCGCTAAACGCGTTTAGTGTGAAAACGGGCTTAAATTCTCGAATTTGTGGAGAGTGTAACTGGGAGCACATAAACTCAAAGCGATTATGTTGAAACACAATACAAGTGGTACATATTTCTGCGTCCCTGGTAGTTATGGGATCAAGACATGATGCCGCTCAAGAAATCCTTGTCCAGTACCAGCCGCCGGATGTCTAGGATCGACCAGTTGACTATGGTAATGTCATTGTGACTAATTTATAACATTTGGGTATAATAATAGTTATGACGAGAATTTTCACTTTTTGGGAAAGTGGTAAGCATATACATGTGATATGTCATTATTTTTAAAACGGGGTATCATTTTTAAACAATGTGATACACATATTTTTTCAGCGTCCTCTTGATTTGAGACAGAACTCGCCTGATAATAATAATTAAGTTTATATTGTTTAGGCGACATAATATGAAAAAAAGTGGAAATGTATCTAAGAGATAGGCGGCGTTGGTATATGGCATCGGTTGGCCTCTAGCCAAGGTTTAAGCAAGCCTTTGGGTCAGAAAAAGCGCCAGCCTAGTCATCGTAAATAAAAAGATTTAAAGAAAATTGTAACCGACCTGGACCGACTTTTGTGCCACCGACTTCATGACATTACGCTTTTTTTAAAGTCGGTTATAAATGATTTTTTGCCACCCGCCTGTGACGAATCAAGTTGGACCCGAAAAATTGTGTACAAAAAAAATGTGGTGTAAATATTTCTCTATCTGAATGCACAATAAACTATCTTATTTCGATTGAAATATGACACAATTCTGAGAACTGATATAGCAAAAAACAGCTTCCACAAATATCAGTTCTGAGTAATTAAAACAAGGCCGAAGTAGTCCAAATATGATATTTATTAATATGTATATACAAAGTATCATAATTTGCAGCACACGTCATACCTATTGTTGCAACATTTTGTGTGAATCTTAATGATGTTCTTAATTAGTTTCTCAAACCAAATTACTAAAACCAGTCTTTTAGATTAGATATAATTAACCTGGGGATGTCATAATTATCTGTCATTAATATTTTTCTGTGTGTCTTCAAATTGGGGATTTGTTTTTGAAACATTATTTTAGCTTCGGGTTCCCATAAACACTCACACACACTTACAGATACTCACACATGTACAAAATACACTGACAGACACAAACATATTCAAATTAATGCTTATTTGGCATCCACTTTCTTTTGCATGTTTGCATGACTTTTTCTGGGGGGTAAAAGGCTAGTTTAGCTGGTAATCATAATAAAATTGACTATTCTTTTATACTTTTATGTATTTTTAAACTAATAATGAAAGTTTTAAATATTTATTACAACCACGTTGACTCGGTCGACGAAGCCCTGCTTGGCGGGGCTCCTATTACTGGGTGGCTTACAAAACTGAAACGATGAACCTAACTTATCTCAGTCGCGGTGCCACGAGTCAAATCCGATTATATTTATAATGGCAAGCAATGCAAGGGGGGGTATTACAACGTCTTAAAACCAGGCTTGTTCCAGTGAGTGACCGAGCTGGCGCTAGACTACATGTATAGCTCTGTCACTTTCACTCGCAGGAACAAGCCTTGTCTCGGCTTGACCACTCGTGTTTTACGAATTAGATCGCAATTATGTTTATGGTTTTGCTAAAGTGACCTTTTTGCCCACTGCTTGTCCTAGTATTCTTGTAACAGTAATTTATTTTCCTTTAGTTTTAATTTTCCCTTTTCAAGCACAATCTATTTGAATTTGAAATGTCCTGACTATCTTCTAACTTGTCATTTAGCTTAAAAACTAATTGTGTCAGTGGTTGTGAAAAACATTTTAAGTGTATTGGGCCTCTTCTAATGTAAATAAGTACAAAATTTAGTAGACTAATAGGAAAATGCTGAGATGGTTTTCAAAAATGCCATAAGTATATTGAGAATCCCAATTTCAATAATATTACGGCCAGAATTCTAAGGTAAAGTAAAAAAAAACATTTATTTTTATCAGTCCGTGCCCAAAGCTGGCAAAGCCGAAAAGTCTTGGTGGCCTTAGCGTTCCTAGTTTTTTTTTTAACTGATTATAATCCTAAAAGTTTTCCCTAACCAATATCCCATCAACACCCAATCACAAAACTAACATTGTCACAATTGTAGGCAATAAAGAGTGGCGGTTTCAACGCTCGCGCCAAGCTGCGTGTGGGACTAGTGTGCGTGCGAGCGGCCGTGCGCCTGCGTCGTCTACCGCACACGGCCACGCGCGCGCTGCCGCTCGGGGACGCGCTGAGGGACCCATACACCATGCGTGTGCTCAGGAAGGTAAGACCTCTTGGCTGTTTCTGATACCCTAGTACCTCGGCGATGAGAATTTCAGAAGTGAAAGTATCTTAAATAGGTATAAAGGTATACAGATATTTCCGTATAAAGTGACCACATTTTATGGATCTGCGCTTATTTTCAGCCGATTATACCTTACAATAAAAGCAAATACTTCAACGCACTATCCTACCTTGTTGTCCGAACCAAAAGAATTTGAATAAAATTGTTTGCTTTTGCAAAAAATGGACAGCAACTTGCAACTCTAATCACCCAAAGGATAACAGATCAATGCGGTCTCTTGACATATTTTGTTATATCCAAAGAAATCATCAAATCAGAAAGAGACAGCACCATAGCAGCAAAATTGATATAGAAGTAACATTTACCTAATGAGCAATTTACAAAAAATTACTATTCATTTTTTTTTTATTCTCGGTTACTATGCAAAGGCTACTTTTCCTGGGTCGCTCCGAACCAGCCCTGCTTGTGAACGTGTAGGTCGTCTCGCCACGTTTTCCTGGGCCGACCTTGGCGAAGCCGAATCTTCTGGCACCCATTGTTTGAAGACTTTTGCCCAGCAGGTTATCTTGCACGCGACAAACGACAATTTCTCACACATATTGCATTTCGTGAATTCCAGGTGATAGACGGATGTGCTTTCCGCGTATACGGACATTGGGTGAAGAAGGGCGAGGGCCAGAACCGCGCTGCCCTGTTCGAGAACACACCCAAGACCGAACTGAAGAGCCTGTACGTCAGCAACCTCAGCCGATAGCCGTCCCGACCGCTATGTCGGGAGACATCTTTGCCGTTGCTGCGGCCCTGGTATTTTGGTGAGTTTCTCCATTTTGGTAGAAGGCGAAATAGCAATGAATAGAATTGGAAGGCTAGATATCGAGTTGATAGCGCATGACGTCACCCGAAAGGCTCGCTACGATGTACGTCACAAGCGCAATATTGGTCTTACGGCGGAGGGGATATCGTCATTTCTTTTTCATCATATCCTTCATTGCAGATGGTCTTTCCTGTTGTTGTGAACCTAGTATCTGGGTAAAGCACCGAACAGACGGCACGATTCATCTTGCCCTAAGTCCCTAAGTTCCGATGGAATGGGTGGTATGATCACTGTTAGGCTGTTAGTGTCCCTAAATCGGGCGATCGAGAGTGCCCGACTGCCCTAAGTCCATAATGCCCGATGAATCGTGCCATCTGATAGCCGCTTAAATTTCTTCTTGTAAACTGAAAAGGTAAAACAGTCATGCATTTTAAAAGTGACAGAAGGAGGGAGCTATAGCACAGATAGCACTATCCCTGTTTTGCACCAAACACATTGAGACAGATATCATCGCTGTTGCTGCTATACTATCTTAATTACATATATTTTGGTTGACTGAAAATCTTTTTTAGTGAGATAGATCAATAGAGTAAATTCAAGACGAAAATTATCACAACCAGACTTTATTTATCAATTAAATAATCTAAAACCCTCAAACAGCACGTCCCAACATTGATGTAAACCATATAATTTAGCAAAACCCTAAAAAATAGCAAGTTAGAAGTTATTAGGTAGTAGACTGGTATAATATGTTCCATTACTAGTTTATTACCTTGACTAAAGGTATTTTGACAGCTACTTTTCAAATCATCTCAGGAGTAAATTTTCTCTGCCGAGGTCAGTATTTCCCGACAGCTATATAACTGAGCAGGGGTGCCCCAGTGGTATCGGTCCCGAGTTACGAGTTGTAGGTCGTGCATACAACTTTGGGCTCTTAAAGTCAAGAGTCAATAGGTTACTTCTAGGCAAGCGTGCTTCACCGTCAGTCGACTACCATTGTCGTCGTCGTCTCCCTACCAAAATACTTTTGCCAGTGTCAATAGAGTATGATCACCAATTTTTTTTTAGTAAGTGTATGTAAATGACCTTTCAAGCAAACGTATTACCATCCGATTGATTCATATAACAAAAAAAAATTGCCCCATCCTTATGTCACCAGCCCTGACCACTTTTTTTTTCTCGTGGTAAAATCATCAAATGAGTCCTCCCACCTCGGGCAGGTCGGGAGGGACTGTCAGACTTGTACTGACTAAAATCCACGGTGCCCATCAATAGCCCTTTATGTTCCGGGGTCACGGTAATGAAATAATTCCCGCGACCCCGGCAGGCTTTGGCCCTCTAGAGGGGGGCCCCGTCATCATGCTGACGCTCTTTGAGGTGCGCGTGGAACACAACGCGCCGCCGACTTGGGCATGGTCCATGGTCGGGCAGCGAGTTGCCCTTTACTCGCCGCCCGGGGTCAATTTGGTCCATACGAGGGGGCTCTGTACCATTTCAAAGGACCACTCGCCATCCGATTTCAGCCATACAATTTATATAACTAATATGAATAGGATTCAAGCTAGTATTGAATTTTCAATAACATTGTACACTTTCTCCAGGAGCTCTTCAAGTACCAGGGTAGCAGAATATCCGAAGACGTGTACTTCGGCCACCTAAACACGCCCGGAGCCTGTTCAACGAGTGATGTAGGTTAGTCGTAGTCACAGTGCGTAGTATATCACACATACTACATGTAACACTAGTTCAATTGTCTGTGAATGGATGGAGTTGACTATTACTATAAAACATAGTCAACGAAAAATAGTCTAATAAATTTCGAAATTAATAATAGTACAAGAATTAAAGGCATAAGCAATATCGTTGCTGTGATGACGAATTATCTTGTTATTTTTCTTACGTTAGTCGATAATTGTTTTCTCACTATTTTAAGGTCCACATTAGTAATAATTTAGTATTATTGAAGTCCTATATAAATATTGTATTGATCAAACTAGTTTTTTTTTTTTACAATAGTGAAGTTGTGATGAACACTACACTATTTATTCGTGACGGTTGATACTGCGTAGTACGTAAAACATGTGTTTAAACATAGCAATGTTGTGTCTATATGTTTTTGAGACACAGACAAGTGTAATCTATTAAAAATATCACAATAAGGTGCCTTCTGAGTTCTTGGTGCGAGAATTTATATCGTTTTTAAATAATATTTAATTTGAAAATGTTTGGTGTGTTAGTAAGAAATAGTTCAAAATTAATACAAGCGTTTCGTTGTTTTATAACATAATTATTTGAAATCGGATTTTGATGATAGATACATAAGGATAATACTGACAAAATGATGTGAGATTTTAAAATATGTATTTGACCAAAATCAAGGAGATATTTTGTTAAACAAATTATAAAGGAAGGAAATATATTATTTATATTTGATATTTTACATACTTATCATGTTAAAACGGACTAAAATATAATTTACATACAATACTCAAAATAATATGAGGCTACTTTGTCATAACACTATTTATTTAATATTATATACCACACGTAAGACTTCTAAACTCGTTTCTTGCCGTTTTTGCCTTATCCGTGACATTTTGACATAGCGACAAGAAAGTTCACTTTTGTGTCAACTTATGAAAATAGGATATTTATTTGATATTATAAATTGTATAAGCGACAGTAATTCTGTTTATTTCTCACGCCTAAACTGCTCAACGGATTTCGATGAAATTTGGAACACAGGTAGATCATTACCTGGGTTAAGACATAGCATACTTTTTATCCCACTACTATGTTTCCGAAGGATCATTTTCGACCTCCAAATGGTTGATGCTGCACGCAAAAGCTACTACTTTATGAGACAGGATATTATGTTTTTAAAGTTTTATTCATTGAAGTTATGTAATATACTTCACCGTCAGACATGTATTATAATCATAAATCGACACTCGCATAAAAAATATCTAGAAAACAAAGACAAACTTGTTTTTTTTTGCTATCTAACTTTTTTTGTTTGTCGGTCCAAACAGGATACAATATGTTATTATCTCCTTACTGGCATGTTATATTTAAATTATTATAATATGTACCTATATATTTCGTCTGTATATTATTATGTTTATATATTATGTAAGCAAGTCTTATACATTGTATCGTCTTAGTCATATTTATATGTGTAAGATCCGACATAGCTATCAAAAATATAGTTTTGATCTTTTTATATGTAATTTAACTGATTCTAGATATTATATTGTAAGTATATATTTTTTGTACTGAGGAAAAAAATCCCCTTTTAGAATTTCCCAAAATATGTATGTAAACACTTTTGTTGCGAATTTCTAATACAATTACTGTATTTTTCGCACAAAGGAAACTAGTTTCCTTTTCCATAAAAAGCTATGTATGATTAAGACTAGATTTCTGTACTTTTTCTTGGAATATGAATGTTATTCTGTGATGAAAGATGTGCCACATCAAAGACAGCTTCTTAGTTATCACAATACATGTTATTATCCCTTATAGAAGAATAAATTTATTTAAAACTATGTGTCATGGAGTTTTGTACTTCCCCGTGTTATTACCTATCCTGCTTTGATAAAAGTTCTCAGTATCATTAAATGGTAGATATGGAGAGTATTTCATTGAAAATGGTAAATGTTATGATGTTTCATATATGTTAGCTTTAAAAGTAGTTATTTTTATGATATATATTTATATTTGAACTCATGAACCAGATAAACACACTGCATAACACACCACATAATTGATATAATGCGTGTGATAAAAATACAACTGTTCTGGATTAGTTCCAAAAAATTACGAACATTTTCCTTGAGTGCGTTGCAATAATTTCTCCCTTTACTCTCTCAACGTAACTCGCGCAAGGCACGTTATTATGTGCTTGTTTACAACTCACTAACTTTTATGGGTACCGTTTTGGATCCATAGCTAACTGTATACTGTTTATTTCACCTCTTGACAAAAAACGTCCTTTGTTAGACCAAATAGTGAATGAATTCGTCCCGTCCCTTCCGACCACTTTTAATTTATTGCACCTTGTTCAACTTTTATAAAAAAGTTACGTTACAAAACGACGTTTTTCTTGAAAGTCTGAGAGAGTCCTAGCGTCAGAAGATTGTTCATAAAATTCAATGAACCCAGCAACTTGTTAAGTCCGCGATAACTGAGGAAGTGAAAGTCGGCCGTAGTTACGCACGTGCGCGACTCGGAGAACGCTCTCAGTAGGCGACGGAGTAATGAAACCACAACTTTACTTGTAACAAATAACGTTTAGATCAATTTTTATCAGGATCCAGCGACGAATACACAGGAAAGTATTAGATAAACAAAGCTAGAGCGTGCCGCGTCACCGGCTGGCGGGCGGGGGCTTGCATTCGATCGCTGCAATGGCATCGATCGCACGCCCCGCGCCCGGCCGCACGCCGCGCGCTCATTGGTCGGCGCGGCCGGTCACGTGACGCGCGCGCGCCCGCCCATTGGACGGCGCCGGCCGCGGCCACGTGAGCGGCGCGCGGCGCGCGTGGCCAGTCGCGGCGTGACAGCGGGCGCGCTTGTACCGCGCGGCGCCCGCGTGCGACATGAGCCTGCTGGACACGCTCCTCGAGGCGGCGCGCTTCATCGAGCTGCAGGAGCGGCGCCTCCAGGCCGGTGAGTACACACAGCCGGGCCGGCCGCCGCGGGCACCGCGCGCCCTGCAGCCAGCCGACGCCCGTCGGTCGCTCTTGACCTTGAACACCACGCAGCCCCCCCCCCCCCCCCCCCCGCCCCGCCGGCTCCACGCGCTCCCGGCCGGCCTCGCCCCACGTAAACAAAGGAAGCCTGAAATTTACTCGTCGGACGCCACGCACCGCACGTCCACCTCCGTTTACGATTACTGCCTGTATCGTTTACGATGCCCTGAAGCCAGCCGTTATCTGTCGTGTTCGGTATGTTCATAATATAGTACGACTGCACGCACTCCCAAATGTTTTAACTCGTGCTCACAAAAACAAGTCAAAAAAAGCCACACGTACATGACAATATGTCACAGCGTATTTTCCTAGTGGGAGTGGGTGGTAGGTAAGCGGTCTGTGCAATGTATACGTGGAGCGAGTTAGTCAACATAACGCATGACGCATTGCTTTGGACGAGGCAGGCAGGGGGCGCTCGAGAGTTCGGTCAGCTGATCGACGCGTGTGCCGGGACAGAGGGGGGGGGGGCGGTACAGTGCGGGGGGGGACGTGTGCACACGCATCGCAAGGCACGGCCAATGCGCCTCACTATATGCATTTTAAAGTAATTTTAACTCCACATCCTCTCGAAGTGTGTAGACACATAGGTTTTCGAATGTTTACCTCAAGAAAAACTAGCACAAGGCACGGTTGCGTAACGGTGCGTGCGCTAGTGTCTACTTCATAGACACCTATTGTTCTTACCCGCTCAATTGCTTCTCGCAACCACAGTTGCAAAGAAAAAGTTATCAGTTTTGCTTCGTGCAACCGTGGTTGCAAGGCGACGAAGTTTGATTAATTTAATTTAGTCTCTATACCAAACACATAGAGTCGTATTATTGTGTATTTAAACCAAAGACAGATATATTTCTCATAGACATGGGCCCTTATTACCAACATCACGGTAGAAAAAAAACGAAATATCGTCAGTTTTGTTTTAGTGAGTGAAGTGACGCTACAGTGTTTTCAAGGAGGTGATAAAATATGTCGTAAGTTTATTATTTTTCTGATTTCTGCTGATTGTTGTATACTTAATTAATCTCTAACGTGTGTGTTTTTATATTGAAGTAATATTTTTAGGTAAATTGTAAGACAACATAAAAAAATCGTCATTTAAAAACGTACTCGCAGTGTCTTAGTCCTAAACTTGATTTTGTTTTGCTATATTATCGTAAATACCATGTTTTTCTTAAACATACAATATTATTATTGATATTTAACTATATTTATTCAATTTAAGGTATTAAGTTGTGTAAATTGTTCTTCAGATTGTAACAGATTGCGAAAATTAAACCGCCCGGTAAGTTTTTAGGTACTCAATTTGATATTGCCGCTTTGGTTGCGCGAAGCAATATACGTGTTTTGGCTTAGGGTTGGCGGCAAAAGAAGTAACCGACTTCGGTTACTTTAAAGTTTTTTATTTTGCCCTTTTTTTACAACACAAATTCTTGTCAAATACATAGTTTACTTGCAAGTGCACTAAATTTTATAAGCCGTAGCACCTGTAATAACATCGCCCATGTATATACACAATAAGCTATTAAAAAATACCCTATCTCAAAAACTACTGACCCGATTTTGATGAAACTTACAGTATTCCCTAAGTTGAACAATACCTAGTACAGCAAAAAATAATAACTTAAATCGGACTTGTAGTACCGTAGATATGCGAATACAAACATAAAAACATTAATACATACATACTTACATACATACATACAGAATCGATAACCGCCTTTTTATTGAAGTCGGTTAATAAACAAAACTCATACGAACAACGTGTAACAGATTAAATGACAATTATTTATATTTTGACAATTTTTTTTTCTCTAAATTCATAACCTTCTTTTGTCGCAGTCGGTTAAAAACTGTTTGTAATGTATGCAAAAATAAATAACATTAAAATAAGATTTGAAAAAAAAAATTGATATATTTACAATTCTGTTAATTTAAGCATTATGTAGTAGTAGACAACCCTAGCTAAGAATGGCCGCCATCTTTGCGTTTCGGGCGTCAAGTGCTTGATTTCAAGTCCCAGTCAGGTTACGTATGTAGCTGTTTTTATTTATTTTTTTATTAATGTTAATAACACTTTATTTTTGAGATTTATGACGTTTTCGAAACGTCAGGATTTGGCCTATTTATTATATGAGTAAACATGATTGACGGGCGGTCTATATTTAGAAATTTAAAGATTTAGGTAGGCAATGCAAATCGGCAAAAATATGTGCCGCTGATTTTAATTTATAAATTTGACAAACATTTAACAATCACCCATTTAAACTATTATATTCATCTAAGAGTGACAAAAATGACCTTTATAGAGGTAGTAATATTTTTGTTCTATGTACTTTAGTTTGAATGTAAAGTGGCCTAAATTATACCTAAAAAAAGTTACGATGTTTTACGCATCCGCGAATTCTGCACCTGGTTTTACACAATATTTTTACTTAATTCTTATATGTAAATTGTTTTCAAATACTGTTAAAAATATATAGTAATAACCATAGTTTAAGAATAAAATAAATAACTGTATACTTATTGATCTTATTTTTTGAAAAACCCCTTTGTTTCACAAAAAGTCGCTAAAATGGGTTGTGCTCTCAATTTAAACACTTTTAAAATATTATTGTAATCATATTTTAAAAATAAAGCGTTCACACATTATTTCTTATCTCATGGACTTCTCAGAATAGTAAAAACATTTGAACTACTCCACTCGAGCAAGTCATAAATTAAGTTTTAACAACAGCGGGCAGAACGCGCAGTAAGCGGTCCAAAGTAACTGGCAAAGTAAGGTACCCATTTTTTTACGCGCAAGCGATCGAGCGGTTACTACTCGATGAGCGCATTGTCTTATTGTGCATTATCGAATCTGCTGGTAAACGCCTCCGTATGCGCTAAATGAACTGCTCCTACATTTGCCATGTTCTCTTCCAAATATACCTAAATCTGCTGCATAACAGCTTCTGCCAGCATCGATCCCTAAATCCTTTTGGGAAATATTTATTTTCTTTTCCCAATCAATAGACTTTGTATCCGCAAAAACCTAATTTAATACCATTTTGTAAACAAACTACTTATCTTATCAGTTAATTAGCACGTTGCAAAACACGATTAAAAAAAACACCAAAACAACGCTATATTGTATGCCAGAATAATCTATTGTATCCTTACTTAGCAACGATTTACGTCGGCCAGCCTTCCGCAATACTTCTTTGTAATGCAAAGCAAAAAATCTTGAATGCACAACTGCGCAGCGTCGAAAATAGGGTCACAAATCCCATTTGATCGTACAAAGTTTCTATTGTAGTGATAAAAGAGGTTTATTACATTTCTGGACGTAGAGAAGGGATGTTGAAATAAGAATTTACAATTTCTACCTTGCTAGAGTACTCAAAAATCATTTTTTAGACCCAACAGCGACAAAATTTATGGTCAGTAAAAAAAAATCAGCTGTTCCATTCATTTTGGACGAGTAGTAGCCACTTAGGGACCAGCTGGTTTATTTTTTAAATAACCGACGAATTCCAACGGTGGGGGGTCTACAATCATGCACTATTCATGGTAAAAGTTTTTATCATAATATCCTTCAAAGTTATAAACCTAAAGATGCTGAAGACATTTTTGTATACCCTATAAAGTCTTGAAATTGCCGTCTAGAAATATTATTAAATGAAAGTAGACTAAATGGTCCGGCTTTTATTGCCAGAACTATAAAACTAAATTATCTATTAAAAGTAAATGATTCTAACGGTAATAAATTAAAATATAAAAAGTAAACAGTAGAATCTAATAAGATTCTCACTATTGGTTACTTTATTGGACTAATAAGAAATGTACTTCATGAAAATGATCATACTGCAAAATTTATAAGTATCAGTTCAGAATTTTTCTAGCAAACATCTAGAGATAGCTGAACTGAATAAGAATTAACATAATTAATTGAAATTAGTGAAAAGTTTCTAGTACTTTCTTTTACAAGTGTTGAAGTGCAGACCTATCGAAGGCCTTTGAAATGTAGGCCACTATTTTTTGCTTTCCGCAAAAATATTTGTCTTGTGGTAAAGACCACAGGAAACTTTTCCAATAGTTTCTTTTGTCTTCCAGTAAAAATATTTTACCAAAGGCTAATACACCAACAAAATAATAACTATCCAGAAAGTAATAAATGTGAATTCAATAAAGAGAAAATTTTAGTTGTTTCACAAGGCTTGTAACACGTTGGTTTGCAAACCGCGTTATCATGTTTGCCCGGTACTTATCAGTGGACGCCGCTAGTCGATACCTATGTATAGTCGAATGGCTTTAGTACCGTTCCGCTGGGGACGTGACTAGAGGCGAATCACGATACCCTATCTACAATCAAAGCTTCACACTTCTACATTATTCTAATGACGTCGATTTTGACTTTCCTTTCACTCCAATCGACCCTTTCGTTTTAATTTCAACACGTATTTACATTATCTTTCAAGCTATTAATATGTATTGTTTTATATCAGAGCTGTTTATTGCGACTTAACGCTTATGATGTAGCACGCTCCACCTATAGGTTCCAGCGATGGCTAAGGCCAATTCATTGCATCACACAGGTTTAGAACTGCCACTAAGTAACATTTGTAATCTATTCCGTCACGTAATAGACACTTATCGGGTACCTTTGTGTTATGCAACTTTGTTACTTTAGTGTCTACAAAAGAAAGGTCCCTTGATTTTGCAGTTGTCTGCATTAAGCGGAAGAGAGAGTAAAAAATCTGTTCAATTCACTTGAACAATTGTATTCATGAGCGGGCTGCACAAAGACGGAGTGAACACCTTTAATTGAGCGTAGTCTAACGAGCAAATGCATTTAAATGAACCAATCTGAGGCCATTATGCCAGTAACTACTTTAATATTTTGCAGAAGCTGCGCGTGTATCGAATCCAAAACGTTATAGCCAAATCTAGCGTGTCTGCATTGAAGTCACGGTTGGTCGACGATATTCTACTGTTCATAATAATACTTTTACGCCGCTTCTAATTAGTGGGCCCCTCTGTACTGGCGGTTAAGTAGGCGCGGCAAACAATCGTATCATCAAGGCTCGCGTAAGGTCGACGCCGCACTGTGGGCTGAAATCAGCGTTTCATAGACATTCAAATCATTTTTTTGAAGGTGTGGTTTTTTTTCACATGGGATGATAGAGGAGACTAATTACATGCCTAAAAAAATATTTTTCTTGAAAAGGGTACGTAAATGGAGGTGTGAGAATTTTTTCTTTAAAAATTTGTATGGAGACAACAATAAAAAATAAGATAACTCTGCTATCGCACAATTGGCCCTAATTCCCTTCTAGGAGATTAATCCTTGAATTATTTTGAATTTTTTGACATACTCAGTATGACGGCCTCAGGTGCGCTTTTTTTTAAAAAAATGTATATATATATATTTTATTTTTTTTAATATTTTAGTGGCAATTTCTTTGGACTAATTTGGCTTAACATACATGAATATGATCGGAACAATTAACTAAAACAGTTATATTAAAAAAAAAACCCGTCATACCAATAAAATAATTTAAATGAGATAATTTTTTGGGCCTTTTTTCAAAGTGCCCGCCAGCGAAAAAAATGATACCTAAGGGTAGTACTAGTCATATGGAGCAATAGTTACTATGGCACAAAAGTTGTAGGATTGCTCTCGGCCAAGTTATACAAGTTCGAAGATTCGTAATTTTCATATATTTTTTAATTTTTGAAAGTGCCGAGAAACACCAAATAATGATAAGTACTGCTAGAACTAGCGACCTCAAGCAATTTAACATAACATATCATCACGCCTGTAATCCCTGAAGGGTTGGGCAGAGGTGTACCCAATTAAAATTAATAATAATCACTTGATTTTTTGTAAAAAGGAGTAAAAACATGTTAAAATATATCAAACTGCTGGTGGGGCCAGCATCGGGAACAGAATCGAAGCTTTCTGTGGTAGGAGTCTTGGGAGAGCGACCTCCTTACAATACGAATCGTGACCAAAAGTCTAGCTTTTTGAATAAACTCGTTTTTTGGGTAATAAAAATATCAACTTAGTTATCTCAAAAAGTCCACCCTCTTCATTTGGTTGCCCTTTGAATTTCAGATACTAAAATAGTCGACGACCCGGTACATTTCATTCATACATTTGTTGTTTTCTGAAAGAGCCTCATAGCAGTATTGCGGGGCAAAAGCCTCTTTTTGGAGGCTTTACGTGGCAGTCGTGCGGTTAAAGCCCCTCTAGGGGAACTCTGTGTCCGTCATCTCCATAAGGAAGAGACCAGACAAGCTGATCGCACCGGGGGATCATGGCTTTTCGGGTGATCCACTCATAGATGCTGGAGGGCTTGTAGCAATCCGGAAAGGAGGCTGCCACTTCTGCAGCAGCAATGACAGCTAAGGAGGAGGCAGAACACGTGAAGGAGAAGACGCCCTCGAAATCTCAATCCAGCTGTGTGCGGCGAGTAATGGAGAGCTAGCCCAGGATGACAGCATGTCGTGTTCCACGCGCGTCTAAAGGAACTTTCAGTGGCCCTTATAGAGCCAAACGCCTACCAGGTTGCAGGACTATCATAGCAGGATACTGTAGCGCAATGAGATGATTTTATTAGCCAAAAAAAAACGTGGTTGATTCAGAAAGCAGTACTTTTAGTCAGGATTCGGTTAGTTAGTAGGAGATTTCTCTCCCAAGATTAGGGATCTTCCACAGGCAACTTCGATTCTGTACCCGATGCTGGCCCCACCAGCAGATTGATATATTTTAACATGTTTTTACTCCTTTTTACAAAAAATCAAGTGATTATTATTAATTTTAATTGGGTACACATCTGCCCAACCCTTCAGGGATTACAGGCGTGATGATATGATATGTTAAATTGCTTGAGGTCGCTAGTTCTAGCAGTACTTATCATTATTTGGTGTTTCTCGGCACTTTCAAAAATTAAAAAATGTATGAAAATTACGAATCTTCGAACTTGTATAACTTGGCCGAGAGCAATCCTACAACTTTTGTGCCATAGTAACTATTGCTCCATATGACTAGTACTACCCTTAGGTATCATTTTTTTCGCTGGCCGGCACTTTGAAAAAAGGCCCAAAAAAATGATCTCATTTAAATTATTTTATTGGTATGACTGGTTTTTTTTTAATAAAACTGTTGTAGTTAATTGTTCCGATCATATTCATGTATGTTAAGCCAAATTAGTCCAAAGAAATTGCCACTAAAAGATTAAAAAAAATAAAATATATATATACATTTTTTAAAAAAAAAGCGCACCTGAGGCCGTCATACTGAGTATGTCAAAAAATCCAAAATAATTCAAGGATTAATCTCCTAGAAGGGAATTAGGGCCAATTGTGCGATAGCAGAGTTATCTTATTTTTTATTGTTGTCTCCATACAAATTTTTAAAGAAAAAATTCTCACACCTCCATTTACGTACCCTTTTCAAGAAAAATATTTTTTTAGGCATGTAATTAGTCTCCTCTATCATCCCATGTGAAAAAAAACCACACTTTCAAAAAAATGATTTGAATGTCTATGAAACGCTGATTTCAGCCCACAGTGCGCCGCGACGGTACCGGGCGAGCAGAATGGTGAAAGGGATCGCGTGACCTCGCCATCTGCGACTGGTCTGTGAGGACGCGTACGTTCGACGCGTAGTATATTGAACTTCGGAGGAAACGTCGTGCTGCCGCAGCGGCGATGCGACGCACGCCGTTGCAGACATTAGTCACACAAACGGCTGCCTGTGTTTCTACTTGCAGAAAGCCGATAAGATAATCTGAGTGCCTCTACTCGTGGCAATGTCTTCACGTTTGAATACTTAGTACCTATCGCATTACTCGCTTAAATAAATGAAACACTTCGACCAAACAAATTGAATAAAATCTTTTACTGATTCGATGCCTGCTTTCCCAATGTTCCCTGCTATATGCTAATCCATTAGACTTGTTAATATCTTGGCCAGGAAACTGAATAGAGAGAGTGTATAACATTATCTAAATATTGCTTATGTATTAGAATTCGGCAACGGTAACTTCAGCCGAATACCGTTAATTTTTAAAATTTTCTTAGTTTCGGAATATTTACGTCTAGTGGTGACATCATTAGAAATGTAACAACAGTCTCGTTCGTGGCATTTAATTTAAATTGCTCGAGACTGCGACACACCTTATTCAAGCGTTATAAACGAAGATATTTACCATCTTTTTGCTGTCTTCTTTAACAGTAAATTGCGCAAAAACTAATCCGCCACTTGATTCAATGCGAATCATTTATCAATTCGTGTCTTGTCTCCGTTCATTTGCTGTAATATTTCTCTTGTTTATTCAAGTATATGTTTTGGGCCTTTGAAAATTGATATTGTACGCTCTACTTATCGGCAAAATCAATTGCATAAATCAGGGAGCTTTCGCACGACGCAGACGGCTCATATCTCGACATCCGGCGGGTGGATCCCCCCTTTCCCAGTGTTTCCACATCGACTCACATGTCGTTAGTGTCATTAATGTTGTTATTGATTGTTCAAATACGAGTGTTTTCTTTTTTTTTTTCTATGCAGAGCCACAAGAATGTGCTGCTAATTGCATGTTGTCAACTAACACAGATGTTTAATTTTGAAGACAGCTTGTGAACTGACATCAGCATACATTAGGTCAGTTTTTGCAGCCTGTCGATTGAAGCGTGAGAGAATACCATTGTTATCTTTTTCTTTATTGAATTCATTGGTGGCTTGATACTTGGAGCACTTGATTTAATGGGGACTCTAGCTTCCAGAAATAGAATCTAGGCACGGTGCTAGGTCGCATCGCAACAACCTGCTAAACCGGCAGGTGTGGTTGCAAAAGGTACAAGAAGAGCGAGGGAGGTATTTGTGCGGCGTGGTGTTCCCCGGGCGCGGGCGGGGGCGGGCGGGGCGCGGGGCGGGCGCGCCGGGCTGCACGCTGCACCGCACCAAGGTCAGCCGCCGCACGCATGCGCGTCCCTCCCCCTACCTGCCACCTTATCGGAACTCGGAACCTGCACCCGTGCCACTTATGCGTTCCTGTGAGTTGCACTCCGAATAATGTCCGCACCGTCGCGTGAGGAGCTTCAACTTATGCAAACTTTTATGACCTGTATTTAGCTTGGAAGATACATGGGCTACCAAGGGTATCCTTGTATACCCGTATGGGTATAGATTTGCAAGATAGTCTGAAATTGAACTTTTCTATCCAGGTTGCAAAATGTAACTTGAAAGCTCACGCTCTTATTATACAGGGTGAATTTTTCAACTGGGCGTGGATGGCTACTTTCGAAACTATGAGGAATATCGAAAAACGTTGAAAGGAGTCTCGAGGCCGATTTTGACGAAAACTAAAACTGCATAATTGGATTTTAGAAAAATCAACAATCCTGGCCAGGAATCGAACACGCTGATTTTGAAAAAAAAATCACACCCTGTATTATTACACTAATCGATAGTGTTGCTAATAGGGAACAAATTCTGGGAAGTAATCGTATACGGCAAACTTAACGAAAATGTATAATTACAAAAAAAAACTGATTAATCTTCAAGGCAAAGACTTAATTTGAAACTTAAGTTACCGTTTCTTCTATAAAATAATGCTCTTTTTAGTTCAACTCAATAATTTTGTATTGCTAAGTACAGTAGGATTGTTGAAACGTCAAATCCAGTGAAACATTAAAAACAATGAAATAGAATTTCGAATAAATTATGGCTCAGTAGAAGTAAAGTAACATGGAAAAATAGCAATTTCATAAAAAATCAGCCATTTCCTTAAGTTTGCCGTATATGATTACTTCCCAGAATTTGATCCTTATTAGAAACACTATCGAACGGTGTAATAATACAGGATGTGATTTTTTTTCCAAAATTAGCGGGTTCGATTCCTGGCTAGGATTTGTGATTTTTCAAAAATCCAATGATGCAGTTTTAGTTTTCGTCAAAATCGGCTTCGAGACTCCTTTCAACGTTTTTTGATATTCCTCATAGTTTCGAAGATAGCCATCCACGCCCAGTTGAAAAATTCACCCTGTATACGCCCTACTGAAGATAGTACTGCTAGCATGCATCATTACACTGTTCGTTCATAATCTTTAGACTACCTTGTTATTTTTTTTTAACTCATCAGAATTGAGCAGCCTTACGACTTATTTTTTGTTATGATTCTAAAAACTTGTTTGCCGGTGCCCATCAATCATTTCCGTAACGATTTTGCAGTTCACGTCTGCAGTAAAATGGCTTGACTTGGTTTTTCCGCTTCCGCAGACCGATCAGGGTTCAGGGTTCCGCAATACTTAATGTATTCGACTATTCTTGGAGTGATCGGCGATAGCTAGACTGTATCTCGAATGTAAGATAAATAAACATATCATAGGTACGTGGAGATAACACGTGCCACTCGCAGCCCGCTCCGACGTAACAACATAGCACCAAATACTGAACGTTCTGTCGTAAATTTAGAGAAATCCTATTATGAAGATTAGTACTGGTGACGTAAGTGCTTTGCTTAATTTACATTCTTGGTACTGAGTATCATGGACTGCAGTTAAGTTCCTTCTCTCCAGTATTTGTTCATTTAACTGCAGTTGTCCGATATAGCGACTGGTCCTTCGAGCCGGATGCTTATAACTGTCCTGACTTTACGGTAATTCTAGCTTCATCTGGGTCAAACTTGTGAGGTTGTAGTTTTCTGCTAAAGTATGTTTGTGTGTAAGGGGAAGTCTGACAATGCTAGCTGCGCCGGCCACGTATCATTAGAAAGCTATTCGCCATTGTGGCTCGTGCATAAGGAGCGGCGCGTCGCAGCCACTACACGAGTGCCGACTCCTACGTTAGTTCGCACAGTTGCGCCGCTCGATTCGGTTGCAATGTTCCATTCACCTTATTCGTCGGCGTCGAGGTTCAGTGACTCCGCCGGCGACCGACTAACTCCTCGGAACACGTCATCTGCGTGCTAATGCCGCTGCTGTTTCATCACCTACGGCCGATCGGCACAAAGTTGTTTAAATTCTGTAGGTGTCCCGCGGCGCGGCCGTCTGGGCGACCTCTTTTCGCGGACGACAAGCGAATGCGTCGCGCGCCGTCCATGCAGCGTTATGTAAAGTTGAGAGCGGTGCAGCGGTGAGCGTTGCGCTCGACCGCGTGCGCGCCCTCCTCCCCCTCCCCCTCCCTCCCTCCTCGCGATTTCGTTCGCCGTCGGTTTCACTCGCGGCTGGTGCGGGGCTCCGGAGGTCGCGCACCCCGCCTCCTCCGCCGCCCGAGACGGAGCCGGTCCGCGGTCCGCAGCGGCCACTCAGTCGTCGAGCGGATTGCGTCGGCGGCGGTCGGCTCCGTGCCTCGGCTGTCGCTGTCTTGTCTGATGACCCGCTATCGCGACATGCTGACTCTGACACGACTCGAGTGAATCGCACCGCCCGCGACGCCGACGTCGCGCTTGCATTAACCACCGGTCGCGCTTCCGCTTCGGGAGTCTTTAGTGATTTCGCGGCTGCGTTTGCGACGGTCACGAACACGCTCGAGCTGACGACGTCGTGTCGAAAATAGCGTGCGTTATCATCGCGACCTCGAACGGCGAGACGAGATAGCGCGAGGTCGGCGGCACCTGCCCGCGCCGCGCCCCACGTGCCACCACGAGCTGCAGCCACTGGTGGCAATTAGCGAGCGTCCGCCTCCCCGCGACGCACCGCCAGCGCCCGGCGCCGGCTCCTCGCGCTGTCTCCTCTCGTCCTCGGTGCTCATGCAGTGCAACCTTTGGATTTTTGCAATTGACGTTCGGAGATAACTTAGCTAGATCGTAATATCAAACTGCAACTGGATGGGTTTCCAGTATATCAACCAATCGACTTCAGACGTGGGCGCTTACCTGACAACTCAGAATCAGGCAAATATTGAATCCATCATGTAAATTAAGTTGTTTAGGCCACTATCTTCTGTAATGATGCGATGACTAGTAATGTGTGTAGTAGACTGTAATGTTATTGAAATAATTTCTTACGTAACGCTAACTTAGTAACAATTTATTACCGATATGAATATTACAATGGTATCTTTATCGCTGCGTTGTCGAGCACCTCGACACATTTTCCGCATAATCTTAAAACTTCACAATTTCATTGTGGTCAGTACTTGGCAAATATTATCAGGTCAGCATGTACAGTGGTTGTCTCGTAAGAACTTATTTCATTGAGATTCCGTCCATTTCTAATGTTATTGAATTACATTCATAAATTGTTAGTCCGGTGTGAAAATCTTGATGTGGATATTTAACGTTGTATTGTTCCGTCCAATCATTATTCTTGGTAACCCCAAACGACTGCAAAGTCTTTGAGTTGTAATTCATTCGGAATTGGGTCATCGTGCAATACATTTGTTTTTGAATATTCTGCCGAGTCCTTTCGGTCTTCTATTGTAGTCTTACACCCAATATATTTTATAACAATGTTAACAGTGTTGCGAATTTTGGACCAACATTTTCCTTCAAAGGGCGTTTCTTACGACACGATGGTGGTAATATTTTTGTCGGGTCGCCTTTACGAGATGTTATTTATGAAACAGAAATTTCTGCTTTGTTAAAGTTTTGATAGCCGCGAATAAATGTCACGTTAAAACACAATAAAGTTGTTGTATCGGATGAGATAGCTCCGGATTTACGAAAAACAGCGATAACCGTGATAGCTAATGAGTCGATCTATAAACGCCAAGAAGACGACAGTGAGGATGTCCCTAATATTAATCTTTGTAAACAAAAATATCATACATCTCTTACCAGAAAACATTCAAAGCAGTACTGTTATATAAGTTTTTATGTGGATCAATATGAAAAGTAATCATTCAATGAAGACAAAGCAGCGAATAACGTGGATAGCGAAAACGTAACTCGGGAACTAATAATGTTACAATTACAAATGAATGAAATCAATAAGAAAGTTTACTAGCAATCTGATTACTCGATAACAAGAAAATGTATTGAACCAATAATGTTAATGAACGAGCACATATTTGCTGAGCATACAAACAAGCTACAGGGGCAGATTTCCTTTGTTTATCCTCCAATACAAATACTACGCTTTCATATTTGTGATGAGATTAATAAACGATCTATTAAGAGTCTTAGCCGTGATGGGAACGGCGTTTGCTGAAGTAAGATATTCATTTTTATTAATATTGCGCAAGTAATAATTGTTTTTATGCCACGGACTATTAGCAGTTGCGCAAGTTGAGAAAAATGCACGCTTGCCATCGTTTGTCCTACATGTCAGGTAGCTACGCCACATCTTTGCTGACGCGTTACTCTTGTCGTCTCTAAATTGTTTCATTGTAATCAGTAGAATTGAGGTAGGACAGCTTTATCCGTGGCTTTATATCATCAACTTTGTCGTTTGTGAATTTAAACCGGTTTATTTTGCCATCCTTTAGTCTCAAGATTATTTCCCGGCGAGCAATTATCGCGGGCGGGTGTAGGTGAGGTGATTGTGACGTCATTTATTGCGTCGGTTATTTACGAATTTTCCTCGTATCATACGCTTTTATGTCTTCGGATCTATAGAAAATCAACAATAGAAACCTTTATAGACTTCAGAGAATTGTGTTCAGCAATATATTTAGAATTCTACATGAAAATAAACTTTCTATGAAAACATTTCTCTAGTCTAGATTTTGCCGTGGACAATATCAAACATTATGAGCTCAAATTACAAATTTTTATTCGTCAATATATCTCCACAACATGAAATGTAGCGTCAAATCATCATAACGATAAAATTTTAGTATCATACGGGAATAAAAGCCAGGTCTTAGGCAAGATCAAAATAAAGAATAATATTTCATACATTTACAATCCAATCATCCAATAGCACAGCAAACAGAAATAGTAGTACACATAGATTAGGCATGTATAGCTCACATTGCGCCGGTAGGTATGCGTAGTTACATAATATAAACACGGACACGTGTCGTCGTTTGTATCGCTTATATAACCCGCGCGTGTGTACGCGCTCTTACTAACGCCTGTCTATGACTGAGCCCTTATTAGAAATTGGCGTGGAAATTATTGTAGAACTACGTCTCTTTCATGATATCCTGGTCCACTTCTAACGTTATAGAAAAAACTTGTTCAATCAACTTTGTTATTCCATTCCTCTTCTATCTCTGAAATATTTTCAAATGGAACATTATTGTTATCTCAAAAACATTTAGTTTTGATAACAGTTCTGAAAACACGAATTTATCTATCCCCACCACCTTTTCATGATCTAGACTTTTCTGAAGCGGCGTTTGTTGTTGCATCAACTCTGGTTTGTTATTGCTTTCCACGATAACAGTATGATTTCTAGGCACGTGTACATGTATACCGAGAGTTGTGACGAATTCGATAACATTACCCACTTCATTTTACGAATTGTCTAACACCTGTTCGCTTTTCTTTATTTTGTCACGCTCTAATGATTATTCGCCTCTACGCCTTCATTCAGTCTTGGTCTGCGTCATCTAGTCAAAAACACTATTCGATACGCTTTGGAAAAATTTCATGAAAACATTCAGTCAATATTTCTTATCTAATATTTTTTGTTTAGTCTTTATTTTTGATTAGATATGGTTTTTTATTGCATGTTTAATGGAAAATCCGTTAACACTCCTAAATATTCTTTGGTGTAATAAGTTACGTAAATAAATGAAATCATACATTTCAATGCATAATTAAAAACACAATTTCTTACATCCGTTAAAAAAATAACTTTTCATTTGTATTGTAGTGGTCGCACCGAATCACATTTCCGCACGTTCTTTTGTTTGCCGGTGGAAATCCACTGTCTGCCAATTCGGTCGGCCGCAGTACCAGGGCCGCATGATGTGGGAGGAGGTACAACTAGCTGTCAATGTCTGTCGGTGGCAGGCGGGTGAGGTGCGGGGAGAGCGTGGCGAGTGCACGTGCCGGCGGGTCGTGCCATGCGTTCGACGCCCTCCCCGCACTTGTTGAGCGCCGCGTCGTCGCCGCCGGCAGCACCTAGGTCGCTCGCACTTACAACACCCATTCTAACTAGCACCTTGACTTGCTCATGCATGCGCCATCTCATTCTTGCAAACTTCATTCCGCGAAGGAATTGTGTATATTGATTTCACTTGGTATTTCCTAAAATGCAGAGGTGCCCTTAATTTGAAGCCTTATGGTTCTCTTTTCATAGTCGTTGTATGGTAAATTCTGACATACGCCCCAAAAAAGGGTAACATCGTTCAACTTTAGGACATGAAATAGAACCAAGTAAATGAGCACTAGGAGGAAAGTCTTTGTAATTGAAACAAAGAAAACTTGGAAAATTGTGGAACAATTCTCTTTTCAAAAGCCGTTGGTACATTTGGATAAACTTTACATCACAACGAAGAGTTTTTCATTGTTTTGTGCTGAAACTTTTCTTATTTTTTCAATAAACTCGTTGCGCAAACCGTTACCCCACGGCGGAACTCTTCAAAGAAGCCCCACGTTTCAAGTCACTTAACTTTTTGTATAAAGCCCATGGATTTCTTAATCGTTTCACAAACTTATAACAATACGCTCTGAACGTCAATTGACTTATACAATCCTTTCAAACTTGCAAACGTACCGTATCATAAAAGTTTTTCTTTGGTTTCTTCAGAAAACTTCTGGAGAATTTAAGCAATGAATAAGTGAAAAAAAAACATAAGTAATCAAAAGACTGTACAATTAATGAACTTAAGAATGAATAGGACGAAAGTGAGTCTATGACAATGAGGACTAGTAGTCGTAGTTAGTTAATGTTGTGGCCCATTGTAGAATGGGTATACTTATGGAAACCACCGAAGCGAAACTGGGCACTGCCGGTTACCGGAGACGTCGCGTGCAGCCAGAACTGTTCGGCGCGATGGGAGCCCCCGGGGAGTTCTACGCCGACACGCTCCACTCCATCGCGATCAACACCAGGGAGACAGAATTCGGCAGCATCGTCGAGCCGATACCAATAACGCTCAAAACATACAAACAGCTGCAAGCACACGGGCACGCCCTCAACGGCTATGGGTTCCCGCAGCAACAGATGATCACATCGTTGGTCGCTGCGTCTCGAGTCCCCGAAGTTGAAAGGCCTTCCACAAGCCAGAATTTCGTAGCCAGCCCCGCTAAAGCAGAGGTCAAAGACGCTCAAATCCGACCACCCCCAAAGAAGAAGTGGATTAAAGAGTATCTAGGTGAGTTATACATAAATGGCGATCCTACTACATTCTTATAACACTTTTTTATTGGAAATAACTTTTCCAATTTAGTTGAGGTTGTCGTCGAGGGCTTATTTTTTTGTTGTGGAATGAAATTCTCAGTATGGGCAGGGGCAGGTATTCAAAATGTTGATAAGGTGAATGAACTCAGTTCAAGTTTGAATCCTTGTTTTGAAAAAACAAACAAGTTGTTGAATACACACTCTAAATACTGGAAGATTGTTCAGTAAAAAAACAAGATTGCTCCTGGAACTCTGTATTAGCAAAGAATAAATAATATTACTACGCAAAGAAGCGTCACTCCCAAAAAAAAATCAAACAAATGTAAAATCTATGCACGAAAAAATAAAGTACATTTTAACTGGCAGCCGTACCGCCCACCTACTTTTATATTAGCCTAAACTTCCCATGCGCAAGCAAAAATGTACTGAATGGTTACGCGCGAAAGTTTATTTTTGTTTATCTGACGCCAAGGACATTGAAAGGTTACCGTCGGTCAAGCTCAATAGGGATGCGACTCGCGAGTTTAGACACAGTTAGGTGGGTATACGTTTTTACGCATTTGTTAAATTACAATAATAACATAAATGCCTATGTTCCTCATGGAATTTTGTTTTTATCATCAACCTAAATCTTTTTGGATTCATCATCGATTACTTCATACACCTACGGCACCTTTCGTGAGGAACAATTATATATATTAATATTATCTGTTTTACCTATTATTGTTATGTATAATTATTTCTCTTATTTGACCATGGCTCTTGGTCTATAATTGTATTTAGTTATAACTTTAAAGATTGTTATCGTCTGTGGCAAAGTAGCTAGTCCTTTCATTTTGCTTTCAACCGACCAATTACTATCGCATACTGTTACAGGCCCCGCGTGGCGTGTCTTTGCAGGTAGGTAGGTAAAAAAGTCGCGCAGCGAAATACGATCGCTGACCTTCAATGCGTAGTGTGGCCATTTTCTGAGTTTGAACGTGCGTAAACAACAAAGCAAAAATCTTTTTACTTTCTGCCGATCTTAATTCGACCTACCTACGTACCTACTCAGCTTAACGTGAGTAGGGTGATGTTAGGTTTGATATTCGTCTATTTTATCTTGGTCCTCTAGTAGGCCAAACTTGTAACATACCTAATCATGGTCAGTTAAGCGGGGATACTTGAATGACATTAATAAGCACACCACAAGCAGGGAGATAATTTTGTTGATCATTATTAAAGTACAATTATTAATTCCAGTTAGTAAATTGACATTTGTGCATTAATGAAATGTAGGTACCTACTAAATTAAATTGTATCACTGGCAATGATTTCAAAAGTAAGGATACGCCCTTCAGAACATTTTGTCGAAACCTTCTTCATACAAGCAAAAAGTAGCGCCATCTATGATAAACCATACGAACTACGTTCAAGAAGTGTTGCAAAAATTGACGACGTGATCTTGTAATAGCGTTCGCTTTTAAATCAGAATTAAGAATGTTCTAAATTAAAATAAAATTTTGAACGTAAGAATAATCAAAACATTCACTTACCTAACATTCTTAAAAGAATTATATTCAAAATGACTCTCAGTAAGTCTGTAATACATACCTACTCTTTTTTACAAACTTAAAACGACGTTCGTGCAAAGTTACGTCGTTACTACTGAGTTGCTTCAGCCCGGAACGACAGCTCCGTGATTGGCGGCGGGCCGAATTACAGTCTGTCTATGAAGTCATGATACGAAAATATTCCGCAGCGCCCTCATCGATTGTCATAATCTCATAGACATACTGTACACTGCGGGCCAAAAAACTGGTGCCACATTGGTTGTTCGGTAGGGCCTGTCCTTACTGTTTATGTCAATGATCACTGGTCATTTTACTGACTGGAATTAATAATCGTATTTTAAATATTTACTACATAGATAAATTTCCCCTTTTTTCTTACCTTTCAAGATCACGCGGTAGCGTGTGAAACGTGAGGCTTTTATCACTGTGATTATTTAGACAACCAAAAGTTATGTAGTATTTTTTTTTTCTTCATAATAAATTAAATTATAGTTATAATACTGTTATGAAAACTTTTACGAAACTATAGGTAAATGTGCGTAAATAGACGTGACCGAACAAAAATATTTAGTAGATGAAGCGCGAGCGGAACGGGTAGCGCGTGGCAGCGACTGAATTGTCCTCCACGAAGAGGCCCCCCACCTTACGTGCAGTTTTATACCTACGCCGCGGAGTGAACCAGGCCTGGTATTAGTCGAGATGTCAACAATTCAGCTGTAATTTGAAAGTGATTCAATAGGTCAAATTGTCCACGAGTGCATTATTTGACCTTGCCGTGTAACCTCGTCGTTGTTTTTGCTCGACAGAATCCAAGAGCACGACTAATACGCATATTTATTATACTTTATTACATTATGCTTTGTCAGTTACTATTCTCGTTGATGCTCTTTTATGACTTTTATAATTAATAAGTAATACTTTGATAGGTTATTTAATCCGTAGCAGTCCTTTGATTAATATTCTTCAAGAGCTAATTTTGATTTCTCTAAAATCGTCTTCTGATCGATTCTGCATAAAATGGCCTTCCCATTGTTACTACTATCACAATTTAAATCTCTTTAGATATTCCTTTCATTAGTATAACGTACTTATTCTGCAATATTATCAAATGGAGTTAATACAATGTATGCTTTAGTATAGTTTATTTGTAATTCAAGATACTTGGCTCTTAAGAGAAAACATTGTAATACTGTTGAAAACGGGTCAGTCTAATATGTTGCCCGTAGTAAACTATGACCTAGCAACTATTACTACTACAATGTTTGAAGCTAAGCTAGTTAGTGTAGCTACTGTAGTTTGTAGTGCGGGAAAACCACTAACAATGATTGAACCGTCGATTACATAGCAAAGTTATTCTTTTTTGTTTTCAACCTTTGCATTTCGCTTCAAGTAAAGCGTTTGTTTGGATACTCAAGTGACCTTGCTCGTGATTTTATAAATTGCATCAAGTGAAGATTATTTTTTGACATAAACTGAAAAAAAAGTGTTAATTTGAAAGAACACAGTCACTAAAACGCAGCTGCTGATTAAAATGATAAAAGAATTGACAAAAAAAAGGAATTAGTTAAATCAAATGAGTTAAAAAGGATCTAATTAACTGTAAAGGATATATTACGAACGGCATTGTATTAGGGTAGCATAACATACGAGGAAGAGACGCAACAAACCAAAACACCGCGGTATTGCGTGTTGTACTAGTCAGCGTGTTGCCGTCAAGGCGTTCTTCTTCTCATGGTCGTAAATATTGTACTGTATGTGGTGTTGTGTCCATATGTCGGTCTTGTATAGACATGCGTGTACCAAACTTGCTTTCCTTCGTGACCTTACATCTATAAAATATTTTCCTCGAGTCTGCTATATAACCCCTGTTTTATTATTGGGATGAGAAAACCTTTAGCGTCATCTCATCCTCCTTCAAAATGGTTTTGTACCTTTTTATGTGCTTACATTGACAAAAACTTGATCTTTCGAGTCGAAGCCGGCAAGTTTTGAGCTGAACTTGCAAAAAGTAATGTGGTCAATAAAATTTTAGAATCCTCAAATTTTCTGTCAGTCAGTTGTATTCTTAAATGAAGTCGTAGATGTTGTTGTTGAAATAATTGCGGGATTAGTAATGTGGAACGTTACCACGTATCTGATACTTTATCTGTTGTTTTTGTAAGCGTTGCAGTTTTCAATACATTCAAAAGGCATGATTGAGTAAATACTCTTGAAGTATTTTGAATGACGCACAGCACACCTCGCGATGTTTTTGAACGGTCCAATAGTTTGAATGTGTTAACAGATAAGAGGATTTGAGCAGCTGGCTTCAGGTTTTATTAATTCTCATTTTGACGACTCCGTAATCAAACCGAAATTAAAATTTGATGCGTTGTCATCAAATTTTTTCGTTGTTACGGATGAATCCTCATTGATTGATTCTTCTAAGAATTGTGGTAAACATCTTGAGGCAGAAACAATAACAACGTTCAAATCAGCAATAAGCCAATAATTGCACAGGAAAATAATAGCAATATTTTACGTAATAACTGGCGGATGTCGCACACAATGAAAGTCGTAATCCAATAAAGATGGCGGGCTTGTGTCAGCGTGACGTCGGCCGCACGGTTGCGTAACACATATAATTACACAGTTTTATGAGATTAACTACTTAAACAGGTATACGAAGAGGTTCGCAACCACCACCACCGCCGAGCTTTGTCAAGGCTTCACACTTCACACCAAAATCCTAACAACTTCTAGTATCTTCCACAAGTAAATAAATAAATAAAACATTACATGTATTCTGAAGTTTTCGTTAATACGGCTTCTTATTGTTTGGCACTTATGATAATGAAGCCATGTTTCAGTTTTATTATTCTGTCGCTAACCTCATCGTGACCATATTTGTTTTCATAAATATTATCTTATCGGGGTTTCTTTTGTTTCACTCTTTCAATACTGTTAGCGCTTGGACTGCACGTCACCAGCCCGTAATGATTATTATTTCATTAGATTGTGTACTCTTTGTGTTTTGCAATAACGTCTATATTGTGGTCATCTATATTCGCAGTACGCAAACTTTATCTTTGACGAGATACACGCTTGACGTTACCTATCTTTGTTCTAGAACTAACTTCATTTAAGGGGTGACCTCTGCTGTTAATGGTTTATCGATTTAAGCTCTGCATTTTTTTGTTATTCTGGTGTTACGAAAGGGATGATTGATAAGATGTGTACTTTGTGTCTTTTCAGCACGTAGGAGGTGGTTATACGTGCTCTATGAGCATCATGGATTCGTCATTATCTTCTAACTGGTAATGCCCAGTTGAGATTGCCAAGGCAAATCTAATTGTTATCGAGTGCGCTACACGTGTCGGGCGCTTGTCGCGTAATGAAGCGTTGTAAAAATGTGGAACGAGCCGCCGCGTATTGGCGAGGTTATTGACATTGAGATAAAATATATCACACCCCGAAATTGTAGCACTTTGTTCACTTTATGAGACGCTAGTCGTTAGTGCTCGCTTTTGTTGATGTCTAAAGCTTTGGTCCTTTCATTCTAGTGCTTTGATCCTTATACCTTATTTTGAGTATTATTGTCTATTAAGTTTAATGAAACTCGAGGTTATTGTTACTAAAAGATATAGCCATGTCCCTCATAACTTTGATTCTCGGTGAATCTAAAGTTTCCAATTCAAATGACTCAGCGCCCTAGAAACGAGCCGTGCTTTGCATGTTAATACCAGTGTGGCAGAGTTACAAAAGAGTTAATTTTATTGTCCCAGTCTGGTGTACTTGCAGGCAAGGTGTACGTGCATGTGCTAGGTAGATTGTATAGCCCCCTCTACTCGAGAGCGCGTTGCAGCGGCGATGCGTTCGGGTGAGTTCGTGCCGCGTGACGGCTTGTCACGTGCCGATGCCGAGCACACCTCTTCCCCCTCGCCAGCTAGCCCCTCCACCCGCGCTGGCCCACCGCCCCGCTTATCACTTCCAGACCCGGAGGCTCCCGCAGCCCCCACTGCACTCCCTCCTTACTGATCTAGTGGCCCTCTCACTACTCCATATTCAATTTATTACACGTAACGCTTTTGTTCGGTAGAAAACCTTATCTATTTGTATCTTCATACTTATATTGTATCTAAATGGGTATGTAGTTTCGTACCAGGGTACGTTATGATAATTACCTTTGGGTTGGATACCTGTAACCCTAACCCTGATTTTATTTATTGAATCTAAGTTTTCAAAAAAAATAAATCAAAGCTTGGTTTACATGTGCAAATCCGGCTCAGACTGGACTCATTAGTTATTTTTCTTGCTTGGTAACATTGCTAAGAATCGAACTTAAAAATATAGAAAAGGAATCTAAAAAATAAGGCAGTTATTAAAGATTATTATGTAAATTTTTGGTGATCTGCGCAGAACTATAGATACTGGGACCCACATATCGGGACCTTGATCAAAATCTGGGTCAAGTACATAATATAGCATAGGTCAAATGGCAATATGGTACTGCAAAACGTTGAGATTTTTGCTCTTAGAAACAGCGATAACAAAACCTCGTTTCATAAAACTTTTGAAGTTAAAGAAAATCTTGTATGACTGCGAAATTTTCCGATCCGACAGAAGAAACCATTCAGACATTATTTCAAAGTTATTCGAAACAATATGAAAGCAGCAAGAATGAAAGCCAACTTTTGCCATTGTTAAAATTCGCACTTTTATGTTTTTAAAGCTTCTCTTAAGAGGGCAAAGTAAGCCGTCTCTCGTATATCACTTATATAACGTAGTTTGTCAAAGGGCACGTGTTGTTTTCATTGTCCTATGATTCTTATTTTTAGTCATTTTGCAACTTTCTGACTCAAACGCCAAGCTTTGGATGATGATGATGAAATATTTACTAGATCACTGAAATTATAGATTTTATGTTAGTGATCTCATCATCTATGGTGACTGTTAGTGAAATGAGGCTCACATTTATATGCAGGATTTCAAAAACAAACAGTTAGGTTAGATAAAATTACGGTTAGGTTATGTTAAAATTGCTTCAAAAAACAGTTTGTCTCTCCAACCGACGATGGAAAGACTCTAACATCAGTAGCTTCTCAGAAATTGATCACCGTTTTGCAAGCCACATTCTGCATACAACCAACGCCTATTTGGTGCTGGTATTTTAAATACCGGTCTCAGATCAGCAACAGATGCACATAACATCGATACCGGTTCACTAGTGTCTGGAATCACGGTTTCACTTGCACGTGTGGGTGTTCGCGACGTGGGAGATGGTCGGTGTTTGCGTGTCCGTTGCTTGTAGGCGCGCGCCCGCCATGCGCAATTGTACCAGGCTAGCATAATCCAATAAGAGGTGTTTTATTTCTTAGCGTAGTAGTACTGGTAGTAGTACCTGTGGATTAATGTTGCTCAGCGTCACCGAGTATAGAAATGCTTTCGCGAATTTTGTTTTAGGCAGTTTTTGATTAACATTTTAATTTGGTATTGAAATTAATCACTTGGATGGAAATAATCTTCTGTGAAAAACAATCGTTTAGAAATTCATAAAAACTTTAGCATAGCTTCAAAATTTTGATGTAGGTACCCAAATTTTGAAGATAGAAGATAAACTTTTAAAGAATGAATTAATGTCTCATGTTGAGATAGCGGTTTAATGTAACTTAAAGTACACTATACCTACTTAGTGAAAAGAAAACTAATACCTACGGTGTTATATGTATCTACTCACCGACTATATTTAAATGCACGCTCAAACACCTTTGCACAAGATATTATCGTTATTGCGCGTATCAAGCATAATATTTTTGTTATTTACGTCACCTTCGGATACAACCACGCTTTCTTGTCCAGTTTTCAAAGGTTCTCAAGGGCGAATCTCAGTGGCTACATAACAACCCCCTGTGAGGTTTCCAGAAGGCCAATGACGCACGTTGCTGCAGACCCCTCCCAGACCACTACCTACGCGATCATTCTCCCCTGGTACTGTCTGCAATTGACAGCCAATAAGCCTACATCATTTTTTTTTATTTGATGACGGGACAGTTTGCGATTTAAATGTTTGTTTGTCTATGAATAAAAAGCAATGTATTTTATATTGAGAAGTATATCACAAATAAACTTAAATGTTGAGGCTGTTGACTTCAACGATAATAATTTTATTTCCGTAAAATCTATTTGCCATGAATTAATGTACAGCATCACCATAAAAAATATTTCAACTTTTTGTCCTCTGATTCTAATGCAATGAAGTCAGTTCCGACCAGAAAGCAGAATATTGAATTATTTAATGCTATTTATCTCAAAAGTATTGAAATTGTCAAGTTCAACAGTCGTGTAAGTGATTCTACTTCATATTTATAGCGCAATTCGGTATTTTGTCCGTATTTTTTAAATCTTTGGCCATTGTCCTTTTCTATTCCAAGAATTATTTTTCTGTTGTAAAATGTTGGGACTGACTGATAAATATGTATCTTGAACTTCGATCTACTACTCCGTTACAGTACAAGGTACTTATTCTTTATTTGTTGATCATGAAGATCTTCAATAGATAATACAAGATTTTCTTAGATTTAGATCTCTCATTTACAATATTATAAGAGATGACAAAAATAAACACACCAACATTCTTATCAATGGTGGATTCTAAATACAAGTCGAAGAATATTTAGTCAAATCGAGACCTTAAAACCTATTTCGGCAGCCTAATATCAAAGAGGACAGATTTTGGCCAAAAACTAGTGACCGAGATCGATACATAGTTCAATATGATTGTGTCTTACTGTGACGATTTAATAAAAAAGGGGTTTTCGCTCTGAAAATATAACATAGACTTCGATTGTGGTTCATTTTTTGGGTTCGAGGTTGTTGTTAGAGTTTTCAAGTCTATAAAAAACACCATCACATGTTTTAAACACATTTGCTTTCATAATTATTATGTGTAACATGCATATGAAATTGCTCCATATTTTTTCTGCAGTCTTTCCTGTTGATTCAAATTCAGTGATTTTCCTTATGTACATAATTAGGTATTCAACTTTATCTGAGAATTTAGATCAACTTACTCAGGTCACATTAACATTTTCACCGTTTTTTCGGGTTTCAGTGATTTCTTTTTCCAACAATTTATATCCTTTATTGGGATTTTCTTTACAATATTTTTGAGTAGAACACTAGAAATTTTGTCGGTGAAAAATAACTGTTAATGATTGCTTTTGTTTTTTCGACTGCTACTAAAAAAATGTTATAAAATTATTTCACCATACAATTTGTACATGAAAATGTATGGACTATGAACTGAACATGATTGAATACCTATTGTTAAACTGCGTAGATTCAAATTCGGTCGATAATATTAGTCATACACTGATGATGTTTTCAAAAGAATATCAAACAAAAACAGGGAGGGATTTGTCTAAGGCGTTTGACTTCTCTAACAGAAAGTTCGCTATTTGAAGTTCAAGACTCGGGACTCGTGTTAATAACCTCCGATTTACGTTATGGTGTAAGTTGAACCCCGATTGATCTGTTTATTCTACAAAGGCAGCTATATAAAGTCAGGATGTTTGTCAAAGTCACGAGTGCAAAATCCTAGGCCAAGTCTGGGACACGTACAAACAATTCTAATACATATTGAACACGATTGTATAAATCGGTCAGTAACCACCTAACTTTTATGTTTTCCTATTATTTGCATTGACGCTCGTATAGTTTCATTGTAGCGTTGAACTTAGTTGCTCATCTTTGTGATGAGTGCTGAATTTATCATGTTTAGTGGAATTGTTATGTTGAAATTGTTTTTAAAGACTTCATAATTTGGAGATATTAAGCTGTTATGTTGTTTGAACCACGATTCCTTCAAAGCAAGTTGTCATCGCAAAAGATTTCTCTACTGTTACACGTGTGTTGATTTCTAAAAATATCTTCATTCACAACAATAAGTTGTCAAAGATCACGCAATCTGAGTAGGTAGCTACATTCATGTCACTATGTATATATTTTCTATTGTACTACTATTTTGCCAATTTAAATGGTTTCTCTAGTTAGCCAGCCAATGATAACGACGTCCTATTATCCATTAATGGTATACTAATTAAATTAATAGATGATGATGAATTGAATAATATGAATGGAGTTATGGAAGGTGAAGTGACTCCAGTATCGGAAGAAACATTAATAATGTAATTATATTGACTAATACAAAGAATTTAAAAGGTGACGTTGCTCGTTAGTCAGGACGCAATAATTAGTCATACAATCGACATTTTATAATGCATGGAACTTATGACAAGAAATAACATACGGACTAGGTACTGCGTAGTTCCTGTAAGATAAGAAGTCAATCATTGTTCGCACTGCGTTACTGAAGTAGGTATATTAGCGTGAAACCGGTGTCGGCAGTAGCAAAAGCTAGGTCTTACAAATATAAATAGCAGAGCTCTTCATACAGATCATTACGTAAAATATTTTTCCAGAAGGTTCGTCCGATAGGTATTCTATATGCCATTATTGTAGTCTTTAGCTAAACGAAAACAACTGTGTTATGTATATCACACGGACGTGACATAATAAACGTCTGAGATATGTAGAACCTATCGGTTATAAATAGTGATTCGTCGTATGTTCTCGATATTAAAAATTTATCAGCAAAAATAAGTTTTTTTACCTACACGGACAAGATCTATAAAACCGTGGAGTTGGCTCGACGCTCAACAAAACAAACCCACCCAATCTAGTAGTAGCATAGCAGACGCCAGTCATTTTACGGGCCGGTTACAACGAGACTTGTTTTTTCTGGCACCTCGCTGAGCAGCTGATTTTCGGCGTGGCAACTGTTAACGCCAAACAAACCAAAAGCACGCGCGCAACCACATGTGCTGACGTAATTTTATCGTCAGACCACGCCCCCGATTCCGTCTCTTTCACTACACTCAGAACGATTCTCTGTCTCACTCGGCATTGCAGCGTGACTGATTATCTTCAGTTTTACTCTACTATAAACTTTATTGCATGTGCGTAAAGTTCACTATTGCGTACAGTTACTATCTGAAAGTAAAATGGTGTAACGCCGTCTCATTCTCTCCGATGTGGCTGTTTCATTTACACGGCTCTATTGACCGCCTGCGAAATATGTTCGCCTGGTAGTTTACCGCCACGGACTGCAGCCGTCGACGAGCGGTTGACACGGGTTTGACAAGTGTTGACCGACCTAGGATGGCCCGCTCATTTCTAATAGGACCTTGTTAGACTTTTGATAACATTTTCGTAATCATTTTTGGGTTCAAAGTAGTAAGATGCGTTGTAGTTGTAGCTTCTTCTAACGTGGCACCTTTGTTTACAGAGGAGGAGCCGAAGTCGCCGGTGTCGGTGCGAGTGGTGACAGGGCTGCCGGTGACGCCGCGCATCAACGGCGTGGTGCGGCCGACGTCGCCGGTGCCGGTGGTGCCCCCCTGCCCGCCCGCGCCCTCCATCGTTGCGCTCGAGCCGGTCCCTGCGGCCACCGCACCTCCTCCCGCGCCCCTCCTCGACTTCGCACAAGAACATTCCAGGCCGCGAACGACGAGTAACAGTCATGGGTATGTTCTCCTAGTAACAGCGGTGTCTGAAACAGCTGGAGATTCGCACGACGCGTTCTCTTGGCTTTGTTGTTGCTAAAACTTATCGAAATGTTTTTATCAGTTTTTAGACTGGGTTTCATAAATATTTTACTTTGTATTTAAATGACTTAATTTTTTTTTATCAGACATTTTAATGTTCCAAGTTTCCAACGGCTGTTCTTGTATAATTTTATTAATGCTTATAAGTGAAAATAAAGTCTTTTACAATAGTAAATTTATACATAATTATTATAAAGCTGAAGAATTTTGTTTGTTTTCGTGCGAATATCAGGAAATTTTTTTGTTGGATAGCCCATTTAGAGAGGAAGACTATAGGCTAAATAAGCACCACGCTACCCAATACTAGCCGAGCAGCGAGTGACACCGCGGGGAACAGCTAGTGTTAAATAAATAAGTACAAGTTATTTCAGATAATGATGATTATGGTTTGATCGAGGCAGAATCGATACTGCTTCGTTTTAATGTCAATTGTGGCTTCAAAGAATCATAAAACATAATTCCAGTAAGAAAAATGATCAGCCATGTGATTGATTTGATAAAAAATAAATAACATACGACACTGACACAAAAAGCAATGGAGGAAAACTGTTTTATTCAATTTATTATAATGTAGACGACATCAAGCAGTCCAGTTAACAAGTTTATTAAAAAATGAGGACACCTGGTAATGCAGGTCTATCTTAGTTTACACTAACGCTTTATTTACAATGCACTGTTGAATTAATAACGCAGATCTAGAACAACAACGTCATAGAAATACAATAAAATGTAAAGAGGTTTTAATGGAAATTGTAATTTCATCCTTGCATATCATCCTTGTGTTATGCTGTCCTAGTATAAGCGCGTGTGGTGCTTTTATTTTTCAGTCGATTGCTGTCAAGGTTTGGTTATTAACAACCATGAATTGAATATCTAATCTGTCAGCTAGGGATCTGTATTCATCAGCGAATAAGTCCTTGTCAGTATCAGTCAGTATGCATCATTCATTCGAAGGTGCGATAGTACGAGACTGTGTTTTAATTAAGCTTGTAAAGCATTTGACATGTCATCTACTTTATTCTCATTAACTAAGGAAAATATAGCTGATCTATGAACATTAGCAAGGTGTACATCCGGCTGTAGTTACATAATAATGCATTATAATTAACAATGATTTATTATGAAGTCATCAAAATCTTGGCAAATGTTTAATACAGCCTGTTTGGTTTCCGATTACCGATTCTTTAAAATATTAAATACTCATTGACAAAACTGCTAATATAAAAAAAAAGAGTTTTTTAATCCGCAGAACTGGGGTATGTACCTACAATGAAATGCAAATACCTATGAATCCAAAAGACCTACAGTCGCGTTCATTAAGATGTTGGCACGTCTGGACTTCAAAAATATATGAGCATCAAAATAATTCAGAATATTGTGACAACTAAAGCATCATTAAATTGTGATCAAGATTCAGATCCATTAATATGTGACTACTTTTTTTCAATAACATGTATACAGCCAAAGGGACATTTTTATATGAACAACTTTAAGATCATAAATATCTGAACAGTGTTCACTTTACAATTCACAATTATGTAAGCTCACAACACGTAAATGTAATTAAAATTCAAACTTATTACAAAGTCATAAAGTCGATTTTACTAGCAATCTTAAAATTGCGTGGTCAAGGAGTTTGCAACATAATTTAGGTATCACTGGCTAGTTTTCCATCAAGTGCCGTTGTTTTTTTTTATTAAAAAGAAATATCTGAAGCACATGTCATTCATAAAAAATATACTATGGCATTGAAATACTCATTTCAAAAGACCTAAAAAGCATTCGCGCGGAAAACAATTGAAATACTGTCATTTCTATAACAATGTAAACTGGATCCTATTTATTCGAGCAAATAATATACTATCCTATGCATGTAGACATATTTATGAAGCTTACCCTGCTCAGATATTATTAAAGCTTATACAGTATAGATATATTATTATAAGGTCATCACATATTATTGCCTGATGCAAATTATATATTATTGAACCTTCACTTGAGTACATATTTTTTATCTCTAGATTAGTAGATTTTTTTGAGCTTATCAACGCTCACAATATTTTGAATCATTGACAATGCCAACATATTATTGAACTCGACTGTACATGCATGACTTTATTGGGGCTTTGCTAAGCATTGCGTTAGGATTTTTTAGAAGGAGATTTGGCGTTATCAATGAGTCTATAATTTATCTCTTTACTAGCTGACCCGGCAAATTTCGTACCGCCTCAGAATAACCTTTTAAACCTTCCCTGGACTTCCGAAAATAATTCAAAACCAAAATCAGCCAAATCGGTCCAGCCGTTATCGAGTTTTAGCGAGACTAACGAACAACAATTGATTTTCATATATTAGTGAAGATAGTATCGGCAATCAGAAACTAAACACGCTGTATACCTAAGCATTTTTATTTTTAGGTGTCTAATAATAATCTGCCGTGAATAACATTTTTTTGCATAAATTCGATGAAATACAACGTTCTTTTAACTTTTTTCCAAAGGTGACGACTCTTTGGCAAATCTTGTAATAGTTTCTAATATAAATGTCATACATGAATTGATCTTTTTTGTAATGATTTATTGATTGGTACCCTGTTTTTTGAAGTTTCGAGTATATTAAAAATAGATCCGTATCTAACCAATACTGCATTACACTTTCAACCTCCTCCTAAGCCATAATGTAACACGAGATTCGTTTAAATTAAATAAACAATTGACGGACAAAGCTAACATAATTATATTTAATTAATAATGTTACTGTCTGGTATGAAATAATGGAATAATCCAGACATAGGTATGTCTATGTTAATCATAATAACACGCAATTATCAACAAAGCAATGACACGTGGTAGTGTTGTCTAGTTTCCTTATTCTCTAAGTTGGATAGATTAATAACTTGTAGACATAACTAACTCATGGACGATACTTTCTGAAGATGTTATTGTTAAACATCGTTTTATTATACTTGATAAACTATTAGATGGGAAGGAATCGAAAACAGTCAACATTGGCGTAATTGATAACAGTTTGAACAATTTCAAAGATGTCGGAGCCTCAAATAATAAAGCAAATGAAAACAACAAGAGTAGGTACTGCGCACTTAAAGTAGATTGCGCAAAAATGGTTACATGAAACACAAACAAAATTGTTATGTTTGCATTACGTGCATTATACACTACGACGCAGGTGACGATATCGCAAGATTCAAAATCAAAGGCATTCAAATATCATAAAATAGCTACATGGATTGTAGATGAATGACTATTATACCACTACTGGTCAAAATATCAATCGTATAGAAACCAAAAACACGGTTAAGGAAGAATTTAATAAAAGTTCTGTTAAAAGTAAAATAGATGAGAATCAATAAAACCGATTGCTGAGTTTGTTATTTCATTGTCAACAGGCCACCCCCCATCCCTTCCCCACCATCAGTTAGCAGTAACGGCAGTGGCAGTGGCTGCAGCAACGGCAGCGGCAGCGGGTGCAGCAGTGGCAGTGCCCCCCGCGCTGGCACGAGAGAGGTTCACAACAAACTGGAGAAGAACCGGCGAGCTCACCTCAAGGAGTGCTTCGAACTGCTCAAGAGACAGCTCCCCGCAACACCTGATGACAAGAAAACCTCCAACCTTTCTATACTCGGCTCCGCTATTAGGTATATTCAGGTTAGTATCAATCTAATAACTCTTTGCAGCTCTGTTTGCCTGGTAGTCGACGCCTTTGAAACTAATGTCGATGGCCTTCACGGTTCCCCAATTTGTTTTATTAACATCGTTAAACCGTTCAAAACATTTTGCTATATAACTAGTAATTTAGTTGAACTAATTACTACTCACTCTACTATTATTTTGTTCACAAAACTTGATTATTTATAACTTGGCAATTATGTGGGTATAGCAAATTAGATCGTTCTTTATTATCGTCATTAAAATAAAAAAGATAAACTAAAATAAATAATTCTTCCATTTTTTTTTATATTCATGTTAACATGTTTGAGTAGGTATCAATTTTGCACAACTCATCAACAAATTATTTTAATTGAAAGGTCGCAAAATCATGTTTCTTTCAGTATCATTATTTTCAGATTGATTAGATTGTAACATAAAAATATTAAACAAATTATATTGCTTCTTGGAAAAGCTATATTAATAATTTTCAATTTATCATTCCTTATGCTTTAATTACCAGTTTGTATCTGGGCAAAGTGACCTCAATACAAGATGAGACTTGAGAGAATTACATTTTATTTAACTAAATAAATCTAGATGATACTGGTTTAATCCAGATAACGCATGTTCTTGTATTATGCATGCATGGAGTATCTATGCATCCATGCATGCATCTAACGCAAGGTATGCATCCCCTTGATTCATAATCTTTATTCTTACATATTAAATGTATCGTGCGATACCAAGGACAAGAATTTTACGCCATCATGTTGTTTTTCTAGTATATTCATAAGTAACGGTAACGTTTAGTAGGTATACATAATTAATATTCTATTCGTAAAATTATTTGCAATCTACTATAGTATTCTTAACGTATTATTCTTGGAAGTCACACCAAATTCAGAATTAACTACGATTTAATTAGTTCAATCGAGAAAATTCTGTGGAGCTTAAATGGCATTACGCTACATTTTGAACCCTGTTTGTAATACAATTTGCTTTATATTTGAAATGAGTTTTCTTGGAAACACCTCAATAGACTGGTAAATGAGCGACAAGATTTCGTAATTCAATTAAAAACTACGGCTTCACTCTTATTCGCAAATTGTTTCTTCAACAAAACTTTCCTTAAACAGTTTTTAAGCTCAAAAGTTTTTCAAAGGGTGTAAATTTTCGAGTTGACTAGAATTCTTTATTCTTTTTCTGCTTTTTAATTGAACCCTTTGACTGCAAATTTTCCTCAACTTCTTTTAAAAGTTTGCTGATGAGCACGTTATTACTAGAATAATTATTATCGATTGCTAACACATTTAAGACGATATAAACAACAATTCGCAATAATTGTAGACCTACATCAATACGATGTTTTCACTGAAGCATCACGTAAAGTACCGTTACATTAACCCGGCGAGCGTAAGGTTGGGTGTAATACACCCAGCCTTTAATAAATCGTTCGATATTTTTTGTCTGATACGTCAAAATGAGTTGTGCGCCTGAGTAGCTGCGCGGGGGGAGGTAACTAAGCGTTTCGTGTCTCGTTGCAATTTGCCGGCGACAGCCGAGGTGTTTAGAGGGCATTCAAGTTGCGACTGGGTGAGTTTCACCCATCTTACGCTTCTTGTTACAAATTTGCGTAAACATTTTTTGCGTTATGTTCGTTATATTTTAATTTGTTTTTGTTTTTTCTGGTAAATAATTAATAATGTTATACAAACAAAACCAAAGAAGATTATTAAGTCTTTTTGAAGCAGCTGAGGACGATGATTCTAATGATAATTCCGGTAGTGACGTGAAATTGATAATGTTAGTCAAAGAAGCTGTGAAAGTGATTCGGAACAAGAGATAAAATTACAAAATGAGGCAGAAACAGACTCAGCTGGATGCGAAGATTGTAAAACACACTTATTATAAATGTAATCGTTATTTATGTATGGAACATGCTGTTTTTACGTGTGGACATTGCTCTCAAATTGAAGATGATTATGAAATGTCTGATTAATTATATACACAAATTAATTATATGTACAAATTTGATCTCATTTGATTCCAAATATTATTAGCTAATAGGAGAAGCTTTTAGTTTTATTTCTTTTTTTTGCTTACCATTTTAAGAAAATAATTATTTCAAGTGCCATGCTATGTTTAAGGGAAAATGTTATTTTTTTATTATTCCATAAATAAATGATTAGAAAATATTTCTTTGGTTTATTTTTTTCACAAACAATTCTTGTACTATTAAATAGTTATATTAGTTAATAAAGTCATCAATAAAATATTATATTCACATTAAAATGCCTAATTCAACATATGGGTACGCTGCACCCACCTTACGCTCTATGTGACAAATATTAACCTTACGCTCGCCGGGTTAAAGATTCAACGAAGTAAATATCTTTTGATTTATGATATCCTGGTACTTTGTCCGCAGGTTCTTCGACGTAAGGAACGCGACTGTGAGCACGAAATGGAACGGCTGGCCCGTGAGAAGATCGCGGCGCAACAGAGGCTCTCCGCCTTGAAAAGAGAGATCTCGGTCCGAACAACTGTTCGCCCTCTGAGTATTGGTACGTTAACCTCCTATCTTGTTATGTGCGCCTGGTACATTTGGTCGAGATTATTTAATATTTGGCTTCGGTGCAATATTTTTATATTATTTATTGATTAGTAATAAAAGTTTAAAAATAAACAAGGTTTTGGTATGGTTATTTTAAATTCAACAATTAACATATATTAATTATTTATATTTTTCTTTGAGATTAATTTTATCTAAGTTTGTTTGATGATTTTTATTTTATTGTTTTAGATGCCGTCATTGAAGACAAAGTTATAGAAGACCCTGTTAATGGGCAAATACCTATAGGAATACCTTTAAGTGTAAGTATTTCTTACTCTAATTAGAACTAATTAATTAATAATTATCTGTAATCATCTTGTTTACCGAAATATTATTGACACACAATTCTAAAACTGCAAGGTCAACTAAATAAACTGTCCCAATTTCAGATATCAGCGTCGCCGCCGCGTTCCGTGTCACGAATGGAGACGTCTCCTCCTCGCACTCTAAACCTAAGCACGAAGTTACGTACGCTGCCTATACAAATCACTCCCACCACCTCTCAGGTATGCTCGCCTAGTACAATGTTAGAAATTAGAGCTGACCTAATCTTGGATTAGGATATGTTATACTCGATTGTTTGGCAAAATGTTAATCCGAAAATTAGAAGATGATGTTGTTGGCAAAGTTAATGTAAATAATGTTTTTGTGGATGTTTCAGGTTGTGCGGACACCGTACGGTGCGAGACCTTCTACGCTCACGCTAACTACGCTTGCGCCAGCAGAACCTTCCACTCAAGTGAGTATTTTCGTATTATTCATTTTACGTATTTTATAAAATGTTTGCCACTAAAAGTTTTTTTGTTCTTTAGAAAACAAGGGCAATTTATTCTTGTTGTGTTTAATTAAATAACTAAAAGGTACACTGCAAAAAGATACCAATTATGCGTCTACATATCGCATAATACTTGCAAGATATTTTAAAGGTTTTAATTAAAATGGGGCCAACTTACGACCCTTGTGGAACACCGGATGTTATAACGTCGAAACAGAACAGTGGCAGCTTCACTAATATCTCGAAAGAGTGGCTCTAAAGACTTATTGGATTATAACGTGCATCATTAGACTTGTGTACAAGCTTGGGCAATGGTATCTTGTGACTTATGATGTCAAATGCTTATGATAGAAATATTTACACCATCATATTATTAGAATCATAATATTTTGCGCTAACGGTTTTTGAATCACATGCAATGTTATTTCGGAATAATTTATTGAATATTAAGTACCTAATATACATATACTATGCCGAGTAGAAAATGCGTGCTAATTTTATACACGAATTTCACGAGTTACAAATGTCAAACGAATGAGTCAGTGAATTACTGCATACACACATAGGTACGAATTTAAACTCTTTCCGTCTTATTACAAAAACAACGCAAAACCCTGGTTTAGACCAGAACTATCAAGTCTAGGCTTAAGTGCTAAACCATGGTTTAAAATTATTCGTATTACAAAACTTAAATAAACCTCAGACTTCTTAGTACCGTCATTTGAACCGAGGTCTAAATCCAACCACAGATTAATACAAATTTCATTCGTTCACCATGATATCATTCGATTGCAACGTTCCATATTACCAGAAAATACAATGCATTGATAATTCGTTTATGATTAATTGAGGTTTAGAGATATTAAAAATATTGATTTATTTTTTAGAAGTTAGATATAAGTCATTTCCTTTATTTTAGTTTGATTTTTTAAGCATATTATTTAATGTTGGATTCTTTACTTACATAACATTTAAAGCGCGTAATGGAACGTAACATTCTCGCGCGTCATAATAAACTATGACATGTTTACTAATAATTTTTTGGAATTATTATGAAGTTTTGTTTTCATTTTTTAGAACAGTTGCCTCTTTTTAATAATTTCACCATCTTTATTAATGTGAATATTACTAGTGTATGTCTAAGTAAAGTATGTTTGGGATAAGTATGTCAGGCAATTATCCCACGGGAACATGATAACGAAACTAAAAGTAGCCTATGTGTTAATCTAGGATCATTATCCATTAAGTCGACCATGTTTTAGGTAAAAATACCACAAAAACAACAATACAATGAAAATTATTCAATGAAAAACTGACAGCTACGACTTAGACCACCGCTAAACTAGGGGGCGGCGTGCATTAAAGTTAGACCAAGGTTTAGTCCATGGTTTAACGCAAAACCACGTTTTGTAATAACGTTTTTAGGTAAACCATAGTTTGACGTGATTTAAACCTGGGTCTATAGTTAAACCTCGTTTTGTAATAAGACGGTTTGTGAACTATTTCGGTTTTAAAACAATGAACTAGTCTAGACTATTTATAAGTGACACAAAAAACACATCGGCATTGTTTTCATACAATATGATGTAACATAAAGCCTGTATTTTTTTCCTTTTTGTACAACCTTAAAAAACTATTAAGGTCATGGTTTAAGAGCAGTATTATTTAACGTTACCTTGAAGTTATCTACTAGATCTCATGAAAGTTCATGACGGTACGTTAGAAATTGCCACTAGTTAATGTAATTTATGCTTCTGACGCATCTATTTAGTGAATGACGTATAAAGATTCAGTTAAAAATTTTCTTTTCTTAATTTTATGACACCTGAAATACGTGACGGGTATTTTATGGTTGATAGGTGACGCATTTTGGTCTAAAATTGTATCTCATTTGATTTTTTGATAGTTTTCCCGTTAATTCGGATAAGTGATGAGATCCTTGACAAAAACTCGAAGAAATGCAGTTTGAGACAGCAATCATCTACTGAGTAGTTTTCTCAACTGAGTTGGGTTCACCATCGGCTTCCGGTCTCACTAAATGCAGTTGAATATCAGTATTTTACACGAAGTTACTACTTATCTAGCCTTCACTACCAAATAGAACTTGGTAAACGGCTATCCTTTACCAGGACCGTTTATCAGATTGTCGAGCCACTCCAACGACCATCAAAGGGCCAATTTAACTGATTAACGAGCTTTCCGAGGATTAGAGGAAACTCAGCAAGTCCTGAATGTTCACCCGTCACTAGACTGATTTTGGCAAGCGCAGTTTAACCGTTAATATCGTTTCCTGTTATTATTTGGCTTTTAATATAAGTCTTATTTTTCTTTGTTACAGAATGGGCAGACGGTAGAAAACGGTGTGACGAATGCGATCAGCACCTTAGTACATCCAGCTCAAATACATCTACCCATATCGCAGGTGAGGCAGTTGTGGCAATTCCTTCAATATTTATTAAAAAAAAAAAAAAAAACACGACCAAAATTAAGGAACAGTAGATTTTGTTTGTTCTTAACTGACATTTTGCCTTTGTTTGTTCATAATATAAAAACGTTTTCCGTCTAGAAATCACTCCTGTATCGTAAATGTGTTTACAAACATTTAAACTCAGATTCACTAACACCCAGAACAACTTATAGACCATACAAATAGTTGATCCGTACGGGGATACAACCCACGACACGCTGCCAAAGCGTCTGGAGTACCTACTTATCCAGAAAGATAAGGTTGGAGGCCACGACCAGTAGAATTTTTATTTCCAAAAATCTACAAGTTGGATACGTTGCGATACTATCCTACCAGGGTCGCATAAAATGTGCAGAGGAAAACCGTTACAACGGCCTGTGTCAATTAAGTTAAACTTCTGCGGTACAGCCTGTGGAATTTTATGAATGTGTTGAATCAATAATCTAAAACTGAATACGGATATATTCTTTGCCATTTTTAATAACTTCTAACCGTTAAATACATATTAAGCTTGTTTGTAACGGCACACGTCATGTCTTCAAATACGGTAAATTATGGCTTTTCGATATTAAGTTAGAGACATTAGACTCATATTTTTAACCTAACACATCATAAGTATGCAGATACAACAAATCGCCTTCTACAATATACTTATCACAATAATACTAAGCAGAAAAAGTTATGAATGATGAAAATAGCAAATCAGCACAACGATAAAATAAATGAGCTTCTTTAATGGTGTTAAAATTATAGAACGAGGCTTGTAAGGGATGGTCAGGACTTTTACTGACTAAAAACCACCCTGTTCCTGACATCAGCGTTCCTCGGCCGTGGTACCCTTTTAAGACAGTCCCGCGTCTTCTCGTTGCGTCCAATTGAAACAGAAAATTCTTTCTCAGACGTCTTATAGACCATTTTTGATTTTGGGAAGACGATCCACCGCACAATAACCAATACTCTAAATGTACTTAAAAAACTACAAACCTTCGTTTTGGCTGGTATATAAAAATAGGTTTCCTTCATTATTCTAGCCTTTTTATTACACTAATAAATTGCCCCATTGCTCGACAAAGGCCTCTTTACTCTTTCCAAAGTTCCCAGCTTTGGGCAATTGCCGGCCCTGTTTGCCCTGCGAGCAGAATCAAATCAATCGAAAGCTGTCCCTAATTTTTTTTAACGAGAAACATTGTTAATCATGTCCTGTTTAAAGTACGGTTCCATTTTTCTAGGTGGTCGGTAGCAGCGGGCTTGTAGTGGGCTCGGCGGCTTTGCAACTGTTGTCAACTAGCAGCGGCTTGCGAGTGTTGCAGGCGCCTGTACATACCAACGGTGAGTTATGGTGCCCTGGTACTTGATGCGAAGTAACTGTGCTACGTGATGAGGAAAAAACGACAAAATGTTATTTTTTTGCTTGATGTTTGTTCTGTGAAAGAACTAGAAAAAAAAACAATTATTTTCTTTATAAATAAATATTCATTAATTTTTAACATTATAAAAAAACACAATATAATTCAAATCACATAACATTTGACAATTATTTATTTGCGTTAAAAACGTTTTTACCCAAGTTTTAAGGAATTCTTCAATGGCCTCTAGCAGTCAACTGTCACTTAATAACGTTTAGCAATAGAATACACAATCTTGTTACAATTGTTTAATTTTGTTAATTGTTGATCTAAAAGCGTGCAAAACTAAATTACCGTGCATGACGTCATAAGATGGCGACAGCAAATATTCATTCCTAATTGAGGCCGCATAGTAGGTACCTTTTAAATAATCCCAAAAGTGGTGTTTTTAGGGAAGCATTTTCGGCCCACTATTGTTCAAATATTCTATGCCAGGGGTGACCAACTTGACTAGACATAAGATCTACCTGTTTACTCACAATGCCAATAAAAAAATACTTCTAGGCTAAGAAATATGGCGGATTAGATCTCGTTCGAACTAAGACAAACGTATGTTTTGTTCTCAGGTATAACAACAACCACCGTTGAAAGTAGGATAACTAAAGAAAACGGAATTGTGTCTCCATCGCCAGTTTCCACGACTGCAGGTATGCATTATTTTCCTGCTCTTTTTTCTTAGAATTCTTGGGTTAACACCTTTTCTTTCCCTTCCATTATCTCTTGGCACACATCACATTATCATATAAAACGGCACCCTATTACTAAGACTCCGCTATCTGTCCGAATGCCTTTCACGAGGCTGTATGTCACTAATCGTGATAGGCAGACAGTTATAAGAGATTATTTCTATACAACAAATACTACAGTAAAACTGGAGAAAATACATATTTAGGTAAGGGGGCTCATTTCTGTTGCCGCTATAACAAGAAATACTAAAAAAAACAGAATTAAATAAATAATTAAGGGCACGACGCACTCGAACCACTGTAAACGTGAAGGTGGAGAAACAAAAAATTGATTTGAGAACTCTTTATATTTTCGTTGATTTAAAGATAATCAAAAAATAGCTATAATATTAAATACTCGTATACCAAAAAATACCATCCGATGTCTGAAAACATTCATTCATTCGAATCAGTATAACGTTAAATATTGTGATTGGTCGCCCGAAATAACGAACATCAATCAATTCCATTTGACATTTGATTTGAAAACTGAATAAATTGAATTTGGTTCTAGTAAACGGATTTAAGAACTTGACACGTGTCCACTAGGTTTTTCAGTTGTTTCCATATTTTTTAAGGCGCGATTGGCGCAGTGGCTGAACGCTACTATGAAAAATATAACTTCGATCAGGGCCGGATTGGGCTGCCACCTGGATCCCAAAAGCCCAGCTTAAATTATGAAAGGAACTTTGGATTGCTTATTCAGCTTCAAACTATTTCGATTTTTTGATCTTGATTTGATGAATTCATAAATTGATTTGATGAAAGAACTATCTGATCTAGTTTATATTTAGGTCGCCAGCGTTGAGACTTCGCCTCCTACATCTGGCTTATGGCAAGCCCCGTTATCCATGGGTACTACTCTCTACAGAAATAAGATTAGTTGGTGGCACGAACTAAAAATGTGTAACAAGACGATTTGTCAGTTGCCAAACTCCCGATTTGTTGTCAAAACGCATAACGCATACTCACAATTGTCGATTTACGTTCATAAGGGCCCCGTATCTTTGTTGATAGAGTTAGAGTGGACCTTCTAGTCGATATGGGGCCCGGCTGGCTGTGATTACCATTCTCTCTATTTTTTATATTTTTCTTTCCAGATGGCAGCGTGGTCGTGAGCGGCCTGACCCCTCTAGTAGTATCGCAACCTGCCACGCATTTGTTACAAACGCACACACTAACGCATAAGGTAAACATCTATTGTTACTACTGGCGATTGCATCAGCCTCTCTTATCGTATTTATGACGTTTAAACATGGCCTAGCAATCATTGAGTGATAGTTTCAATACCGTGGAAAATATCGTCTTTATTAACAATCTTTCTAAGATAACTATGAGATCAAATTCTGGGTTTCCAGATTACAGTGATGATTGGTTTTTCCATTCGTTATGTTTCAGTGGTAGTTAGTACATTTTTTTGAAAGAATTATTCAATTCAGTGCATCAAATTCCTTATCATCTAGGTCATCGCAGTTGTAGTGTGATTTTATGCTCGGTTCATGGTAATAGATACATCTTCAAATACATGAGCGATTTAAATATGACTGACCAAATATGGGTATGCATTTACTAAATCTTCGACGATTGAGGACTTGGTGTTATTTTTGTGTGTATTATTTACGTCTATCTCGTCATATTCAAAATAACCTAGTTTCAAGTTTTAGTAAATTGCAAATTTAATCAGACGTCAATTAAAGTTTTGAAAAAAATGGACACGTATTTTTTATTTTGCAAAATCAATGAATATTCACAAAGATAAGACAAGAGTCGCACTAAAAATGATAAAACGGTATGACGTGATGTGAATTATGAAAGTGTCATATCTTCGTCTATTTTGGTTAACGTAACAAAAAAAACTGTTTAAATGATTTTGTATAATCTAACTGATAACATTTTTTTTTTATTATGGACTAATTACATTTTTTGGTACACAAGCTGAATATTCTATTGAAGTGGATTTATGTTAAAATATCATCGTTATTATTGTTATTTCGAGGTAGAGTTACTTCTAAATAAGCCAGGACAGACGAGGGCTTCTGGAATGCGCCTAAAAATTAAACAAACAATAATGCTGATGATGTTCTAGCATACATATTTATTTGGACGTTTATAATCGAAAACCTTTTTAGTATATACCGTTCTATATACAGGGTGTTTGGTAAATTACTGCAAACCTCAACGTTTATAATCTCGACTGGTCCCAAAAGCCCAGTTCCACCGCGCTGTATTATCTGAAAGTTGCCATGTTCTTATAAGGAGAAGACGTGTAAAGAGACCCGCGTGCTGCGGGCGGGCACGCACCCCTACGTGCGACCCGCCAACGCCGCGCGCCCCGCGCCTCTCGGGGCCCCGGCCGGCCTGCACGGGGCCCCGGCCGGCCTGCACGGGGCCCCGGCCGGCCCGCTCGGGGCCCCGGCCGGGTCCCTGTCCGCCCCCGCGCCCGCCCTGACCGCGCTCCCCGCACACCCCGCGCTGCACGCGGCCTCTCCGAGACACATTGATAACTCGTATATTAATTTCTTAGAGGTAAATAGTAAATTCATTTCATTATTATGTTCGTTTTAGTGAAACGCCGCCGCGTTGTTTGTAGATTCTTTATTGTAGTTGCAAGTAGCCAACACTCCGATCCTGTTGTATTGACAGCAGTTCTTACTGTGGGGTAACATAACCCAATGTCTGGAGTTATGATAGTCATTTCCAGTCTCAGACTGACCATATTGTCGTAGTGGCATTTGCCAACAGGATTTACCGCGGGCCTCTCGGCTGCTAGAAGCTTGGCTTAGCTTGGTCGAGGTAGGGTAGATCCTACCTTTGCTGCAAAAAAATGTAAACTAGAACAGAGGAATAGAAAAAAATGGTGGTAGTTTGTTGAAAGTCACCCGGGCCCTTCCGGCCTAGTCCGACCCTGGTCGTTCATTTGAAAGTGTTGATATTGCTCTCACTGCATCCAGTGGCACTGGTCTGTTGGTTTTCAACTGTGTTGCGGAAACCCTAGGTAAATAATGATGACGTAGCGCCGTCGTTTAAACGTGGGTTGAAGCTTGGAGCAGTACGTGGTTTAGTAGAATTGGCGCAACCAGAGTTCTGATTTGAAGGAGTGTGTTCGAGCACGTTTCTTTAAGTAAAAGTTTCTTTTGTGTTTCTGCGATTTATTATAAGATGTTTCCAATAAATTCGCGTCGGGATTGTATGTATCGTCTGCGAAAGGAATATAAAAAGGTTTGCAGTTATTTAACAAAGACCCAAAATTTTGATAACAGTTTTCAATGAAGTTTGAACATTTAACATGATTTGAACTTTCTTCTCAGATGGTGGAGACGCAGATGGTGAAGGGCACAGTGGCGCCGCTGACGGTGTCGGCGCAGTACCTGAGCGCCACCACCATCGTGAAGCCCGTGGTAGTGGTGTCGGCGGCGGGCGCGGCCCCGCCCCCCTCGTGAGGCCGCGCCCCCCGCGCTCCCCGCGCCCCCCGCGCCCCGCCCCCGCTGCGCTAGCTCCGCCACCACCTGGCCGCTCTGTCCGCCTGGTACTTGACACACACTCTTGTGCTTTAAACCGAATGATATAAGACTGCTGAAGCGTGCTAGCGAACATCATACTACGAGATCGAACAATGAAGATGTTCCACAGAAGACCGCAGGATCGGTGACCACAAAGGTGCGAAAAATGAAGAAGAAACTCGCTAGTCCACGCGATCGATGGCCAGGATTGCCATACACTGCCAAAGTAAATTTCGAGCAATAATAAGATACGTATACTTTTATGCCCCAGCGGTGATCACCGAGCTTTGGAACGAAGTGCTACAGTGTGAAGTCAGTACGTCTACTCGCACGGATGTGACGACAACCATTCCTTGTGAAACATAAGACGGGTGGACGGTGGGATGTCGATATCGACGTCCTTATCTCACTACGAGTTGTAATGATGTGTGCGAAAGAGATGAGTAGCCGCCGATGTGTGTGAGGAACGCGGATCGCGCGTCTTATGTTAAGACGGTGCGAATGTTTCAAATGATGTATTTATGCGATGCCTACTAGTGAGTGGTCGTTTATTTCAAAGACGGTGATAGCAAAGTGACAAATAGTGATGGACAATAGTGGATGTCAGCAACAGAATGATCCGCGACATATTTTTCTACTAGTTAAAGTTTTCGCATTGTGATCGAATTGAACAATAACTTGAATGGATGTAAAAATTATTTATTAACTTTTATTTATTGTTTAAAGTCAATATAGGAAGCAAGTTTGTGTAGAATCGAGATGTGAAATGGAGCGGATGCCTTCGAGAGCGTGGCAGGGAGAGTGCGGCATTATATCAGTTAGCTTAGCGAAATGCGTCCATGTGTTGTTAATCATGTCTTATTATGTATACATATTAGAATATATTTAGTGTACGCTCTGGGTCAGTGCGCGCTGAAGCCAAGCTTGTCTCTGACAGAAGGAACCCCTGCTGATACGATAGTGAGTAACTCTGGTTCAATATGCGATGTAAAAGATTCCCTCTTTGTGAAATATAGAATTAGTCTAAAGTGTACTTGTTATGTATAGAACTAACAGGAAATAAAGTTTATTTTTTCTATATCTGTGATGTGTGCAGTTAGGTACCGTAGTTATGGAAACTCTGTACAAAGACCTCTTTAGGTGTTGTCAATTTCTAACAGTTGTGTATAATGTCAATAATGGACATTTTGGAATTAATTAGCTAATAAATAAATATGTGGCTTATATTTGTCGCGTAATGCAATATGTACTTTAACACCTTTTGTGATAAAAGTGGGCATTGCACCCGGAGACCTGAAGTTCAGAGCAACTTGTAGAACACTTTGGTTATCGTGCTGTCCTGCTCAAACGTTTAATTTACAGTACCGAGTGATGAAATAGCACTATTTGTTAGTTCATTTGAGTTAGTTGGTTGTCGCGCGACCAGCTGCTGTGTCTGCGGTCCTGGTCGCTCGCGGCCGCTCAGGTCTCTGATGGTAGCCGGGCCTCGGGCCGTCCTCACTGTGTGCCTACTAACTGATGTAAGGGAGTTGTTATAGTAAATTGTCGAGTCGCAAAGTGAACTTATAAGTCTGTTCTACTCAATGTTATGTACAAAATTCAACCCTATGTCACTACATATAAAGTTGACAGCTAGATTCGTTCGCGATCTCAATATTTATGAATCCATCGACTAAGCTTTAGCTTTTTCATGGCAATGTTGAATATGGAAAATAGTAATCGCAATATTTAGTTTATTTATCCAGTTATTTGGTGAATTGACATAAGTTTTATTATTAGGACGTATTGAGATCGCGAATATCAAACAATAATATTGTTACTGCAGTTTTAATGTTTACTTTTACGTAATGGACAATAGTTGGAAGTATGGCGGTAGATGGTTCACGAGTATCCTTGACCTGTGCCAACATTAGCTGTTATTGTTGAAGGACTGTGGCTGCAGTTAATTTATTGTCACTAGGACACCATAATATGTTAAAAGATTGACGAGGGCGTAATTAGGGACGGAGTGTAATATTCAACGTTTAGTCTGTTCAGATTTGAATTTGTAAGTCACTTCTAATTTATGAATGCCTAGTACGTTGCGTAGCATTCGTGTTTATAAAGCATTTAATTTTTCTCACTTTTTTTGTCCTCGTTACGACTTTATTTACGCCCTAAGCTAAATGGTAAATTTTAAGAAACTGTTTTGTAAAATAGGTACATACATGTTATCACGAATCGAGCTTTAAAAACCCAATTACTTATAGTGCAATATCAAAATTTTGCTAATTGAGATATTTTTGCATAAAATATTTTTAATTTTTTGACTGTACCTAATGTCGATCGTTCTAATACTTAACAAATATCTGGGCCAATTCTTTTAATATGTAGTTATAAAATTTTAAAGATCTTCCTTTGGATAACGGTACCTGTAAGAATAACAAAAAACCTGTATTGATTAAAACTTGAAATACAAAATCTATTTGTAATTCTACTTGCTAGAAATACGGCAGTAGAATTATGAAGATTTTAAAATATAATTGTAACAGATAACGGAGATTTAATATTTAAAAAACATTTCGGAAATTGTTATGATTGGCTGTGATGTTCTTATCCTCAAATAAAATACGTTTTGGACAGTTTCCGCTAGTCTTGACATAAATAATATAAAATATTCATAAATTGTAAGCTATCTTTATCTCAATTTATTGTTTGTTCTATCTCGCGTATGCCTTTCAGAGCGCCATCTTTGTCGCTCAACTGTAAACCAGGGCCCGCTCCTATGTAGATTCTATTTTTAAAATATTAAAAAAAAACAGTATTTTTTTCTAATGCTTTTTGATATGCGAGAAGTTTTGTCACTTTGCCTAAGAATAGGTGAAATAAAAAATGTATAAATAATATAAATAAAGAGAGAAAATTATTTTAATTGTAATAATATTGTGAAGCGATAATGCTCATGTAAATAATGAAGTAGTGTATAAAACTAATATGTTAGAAATACACAGGAAATTACATATAAAATGCTTTGTTTTATTGCTTCCTTCGTTTTACGATGTCTTAAACCTGAATGTGTCTGACTTAACAGACAATACCATTTCTGTTTACCACTGGAGGCAGAAATATTCCATAAAAATACTTGTTCTAATGATTAACGGCTAGAGAGCAAATAATATGCAAATGTTCATTTACATAATATGTATCATTTTGCATTTCCCGAGCATTTATCTACATGTTATGTTGCAAGGGACGGAAAGGCACGGGAGGCGAGTAATAGGCAACTCGCCCCCCGACCATGGACAATGCCCGGGTCGACGGCGCGTCGTGTCGTGTTCCACGCGCGCCTTAAAGAGCGACCAGCATAATGACGGGCCCCCCCTCTAGAGGGCCAGAGCCTGCCTGGGTCGGGGGACTTATCTCATTACCGTGACCCTGGAACGTAGAATGCTAATAAAGAACACTGTGGATTTTAGTCAGTACAAGTCTGATAGTCCCTCCTGCCCTGCCCTGGAAGGGAGGACTCATTTAATGATTTTACCACGATAAAAAAGAAACCTACCCATTGCTTGCCGTGCCCAAACCTACTGGAAATGCAGGCGTAGTAATTATAATGTTACCTAGGTTTTTATGATAGCTACAAGATTCTTATAATATGTAATACGGGTCCCCTATTTTCTTTTGATTATCTTCGCAATTACTGCTTGTATCTATAAATTACTCAGTTTTATAGCATTATCGTTAAGAAATAATTAAAAGTTACTTGACCCGCCTCTATTTAATGCCTGAATTATCGGATAATTACTTTTGATAATATTGCAGGATTAACACCTATGATGTCATAGGTTAGTGGAAAAAGGTAATGTAACAAACGTGGTGCATAACATACAATTTATAACAAACATCATAGCTTTTTGTGCCAAGCTTTAGATTGATATAATGAATAAAATAATTTTTAAAAAAGTACAAATAAAAATATTTTAAAAAAGTACAAAAAATAATATAAAAAAGTGCAAAAAAAATTACGTAATAATTTCGTATTACGCTTGCGGACGCCTTGCAACAGGTAGCTCGCTAGCCACAAAGATAGTTTTTTGTGCCATGCTTTAGATTGATTTTATGAATAAATGAATGATTCCACTTTTATAAAAATATACAAAAATTTATGTATGTAAGCAAGCTTGCGGACGGCAAGCAATAGCTGTGGCAATAGGTAGCTCGCAAGCCACAAAGTGACGGGGCCACCATAGGGCTAAACACCTGTCCGCCGGGTCGCCGGACTGTCTAAGTGAACGTAGAGGGAAAATGGAACACGGTGAATTTTAGTCAGTACGAGTCCGACAATCCCTTCTTCTTCTTCCTAAAAAAAAACAGGTACCTTTACACGGAAAAAAAATGTTTTGCAGTCTATTCAAGTTAAAGACAGTTGGTCACACATGGGTGTGTGACCAAATATAGGTACATCAGAAGTGGGACGAATTGGGATCCGTCCCACTTCTGATGTACCTACATTTGGCTGTCCACTGTCCACTGTCCTTTCACGAGCCCATCTTCCTCTCCACCCCTCAAGACATTTCCTTCCTCATGTCCGCCCCCACAGATCCACGAACACGCGTGAACGTAAGCCGACCGCCAAGGACCATAGTGTTATGAATCAGCCGCCATATTAGGCGTAAACAGTATAACTAATGCGTCTATTAAGTCGACATTTCCGTGGTTGGTTCCGAATCTCAAGCTGCGGTTTTGGATGCACGTCATCGGTTTGTTTGTTTTGTTTACATTGACGAAATTGTTAAGGAAAATAAATATTCGGTTTTATTAAAGATTAATTTTCATGTTTGAACGAATAAGTATAAATTGCTGGACTTGACTTTCAGTGGTGGGTTAAGGGAATTTATCTCGCGGGCGTGTGAGTAGATCGCAATCCGATTCCCTGTAGCTATAAACGTAAACGGTCAGGAGATTTTAATAGATTTTCAAATTATTACTCAAACCCATGAAGTATAAAATGACAGCGCCGTATGCTGGTTGACATGGTCAGATTAGAGCTGCAAGTGCAGATTTTCACAGACTGAAAATGTTATGCCAAGTTTTTTGTGGGTAGGTGGTCGTATCTACCGTCGGCGATTCACCCCCGACACATTCACTGGCCCAATGTGTACAGCGGGTTTAACATTGTGGTTACCTCTCTTAGAAACACCTACGTTTGTTACTGGGGTAACCAATTAATGAAGCTCACCGTGACACAGGCCATCTATAAACGGCATCTGATGGCTGAGCGATGCCACTGGCGGTGGTAGGTAATGCTAATGCCACCTGCGTTGCGACCACAGTCCTATCATGAGCTCGCTCCATTTTACGTCTCATCTTCGGTACTGGACTGGATTGACGTGAAAAAGAAACCCATTAAAAAGACCAAAGTTTAACAAATTGTAATCGTGTGGTTTTGATATTGGATTTTGGAGTATTTTATTATGCGACAAATAAAGGATCGAGGCAATAAAGTGTCAGATGAATGCTTCCGAAAAATATGCAAAAGTAACCACAGAAACACGACAACGGAACTTTACCGATCACAATATCAGTAAAGTACCTACCTACTCCGATATAGCGGAAGTCCATCTAATGTTTATTTATGAAATCACAACAAAAGCTAACAAGGAAAAGATATTACTTATGTCACACCCATGCAAGGTATTATTTTTAGATAAAATATCCAAGAATTGTTTGACAACGGTGATGCGACATGACTCAAGAGTCAAAACATCATGATTATGTTCACAATAAATGTTTCCTGAATACGTAAAGTAGTGGAGGTTATTCCTATCAGCGAGATCCTTCCGTTTACTTGTAGATAGCGAGGCCTTGCGTGTCAACGAACTGACTTTGGGCATCATGATGTGACACATTTGATAATGTGACGCAATCAGTTATGCCCTAAAATACTCCTAAAACAAGCTCTTTTTAATTACATGGTAAAATTATCAAAGTCTTCCCCTACCGTGACGGAAGGTACTGTCAGACTAGTATTTACTGACTAATATCCACGTTATTCCTTCAATAGCCCTTTACGTTATAGGGTCATGGTTACTTGTTAAGACAGTCCTGCAATCCCGGCAGGCTTTGGCCATACATCAATGAGGCCATCCGATTGCTGCTAGCTCTTGAAATGTGCGTGAAATACGACGTCCCGTCAACCCGGGCATGGTTTGGCGAGTTTATTATAGGTAGATTTTCAACTGTATATGGTCAATAGTAAAGTTGACAATACATTAAGGATAAACTATCTCAACGATGAAAGCATTACCAGTTTCTCTTGCAAATTCACATGCTCGAGTATAAAGATACTCGAGAATGTGAAATTGCAAATGCAATATTTGAAGACAAATCTTATGGTCTGATGATGATTGCTGTCACAGGACTCATTCTTTAAAGCATCAGATCCCTCTTAAGGTCAGATTAGGAGTTATGTCAAGGCAGATGTTATGTGTATTTTTATTGGAGTTACTCGTAATTGGTTGGATTCTTGTAATTGGTCGGCGTGGGAAACTGACTCATTAAATGGAGATGTTCTAAACTTTCCATACGACCTTGTCAGCAAAGACGCATGTCTTTGATAAAGATATTCATCATACCTGAATTAGCGAGTTTCGTGGTTGGTCAAAGTTAAAGGTTAACATTAGAAGGAAAGGGTAATTCCAAAACTGATTTTTGAAATCAGAAACCTCCACACCATCTGGTCAGGGTCATGCGGATGGCGAGTAATGGGTGACTCGTCGTCCGGTCAAGGACCATGCCTGTGTTCTACACGTGCCTCAAAGAGCTGTCAGCAATCCGACGGGGGTCTTGGAGAGCCAAAGCAAGCCGGGTCTTGTCAGGTAACCTTGATACTGGAACATAAAAGGCTATTGAAGGATCAATTTGGATGTAGTCAGTACAAGTCTGACAGTCAGTCCCGTACCGCACTGGGTGGGAGGACGCTTTTGATGATTTTACCAAGATAAAAAAGAAAAAGTTGTCAGAGTCCGCCGCCAAATAGTATTTACAAAGTTCTATCAATATACAGGAGTAGCAGTTAATCTACAAAACGATGCAGGTTTTATCCAAAATATGACACGGTTGGCTCTGTGGCCGAGCGATCGACTGTTGCGCAACGTGTCGAGTGTTCAATCCCCGCACGGAACAAATATTTGTATTCTACATGGAGCGACTGCTTAGCGGACCTTCACCTACAACCCAGTAACCGGGTAATACGATACCCCATGGACTGGTTGTCAGATTTTTAGAGCTTCTGACTTACAGTAACGACTGTCAAAGATCTTCAAATAACAGCCGGGACCATGGGCTTTATGTGCTTTCCAAAGCACGGAGGAAACGCGCTAACAGATGGTCACCCATCTACAGACCAACCTTGGCAAGCGTGGGTTAATCCGGAAGATCGGCCTGCGTGGCTGTAACTCCTTAGCCACGAGCTCCTCAAACCATTGTGTACCCATATGGAATATCAGTGTAAAAGCATTTTGTACGATGTTTTACTTTCCAATCGATGTCACCTAAGTCTTAATCTCAGAATATGAGATAATTCTAAATTGAATACCTATGGAGCAAGAATACTTTACAAAACTTTTCGTGATCTTAAGAATGTCAAATAGACGTTTATCTAAGCAAGTTTGCAGTTTGTAGCATGCTGTTTGTATTTCATAAATAGCATTTATGTACTGCACCTAGCAGCAGAGATCAAGTAATTTTGTATTGCAAAATAAAGTAGGACAGTCTGTTATCTGTTTTGGGTTTTTTTTAGCTTTTTTTCTTTTCTATATGTTTTCTATAAGTTTTATTTATTAAATAAGGGTCGTAACAGGTACCTAATGAATGATTTATTGCAAAAATGTGTACGTACATAATTAAATGTGTTTACTGTTTACACATTAATCATGCAGCTGTCAAAGCATAGAAAATGAATGGAAAGGGTTCGCATGCTTTTCCTCGTTTCCATTTTTTCTTAATGATTTTTTCATGTTGGTACCTGACGGAAACGGATGTTTCAGATAAAAAGGAATGCAAGTGTCGACAGAACTCTTTATTTGCATCAATAAAAGACAAAACAGGTTTTATAAATCTTTATTTAATTGACAGCGGTCGTAAAATTTACCTTTTATAGAACTGATTAAAAATTGTAACGGTTCTGAAGTTAGAAAATAAAAACAATAGCATCACGCCGGTAACCCGATGGATTAGTTACCCTAATAGAACACCCTTTTGCTAGTTATGTAATTGGGGTCGAGGGAATTGCCATCAACTGACATAAACCATGACTGCATCTACTGAGAAATTCTTTACGTTAAGACCTAATATTACTGAATCCCGACCCGGAAATCGAACCCAGGATCTCTTACTGCGAAGTTGACATTGCGAACATTAGAAATGAGGTGAAAATTATAGTGTTTAAACATTTTGTTTTGATAGGAAACTGTGAAAACATTACACACAAAATTCATAATTCCGAAAACTTGCAAAATATAGGAAATGTAAATCAAATAAACATTCAAGGCTGCTTTTATCGATTAGTTTACATATTTTCGTTCACATCCTTTATTAGGAAGTAAGGAGTAACGAACCTTGCCGACATTGTGTCCGTTTGTGTTTACCCTATGACGAGTCTTCGCGACACCTTTATAAAAACGCGCGCCACACCAATTTACTTCACATACCTATTGCTGGTTTCTGATCGCCTAGTACTTTTTCCTTAAAATATAATTTTAAAATATATAAAAAATAACTAAAAGCTTCTAGTAAAAAATAAAATATAACTTCTTTTGTAGTCAAAATGAATTCAATAATTTATTTAATTTTAGCAGTTCTAATTAGTAGTAACGCTCTACCTGCAAGGGAGGGTTATTATAATTTAATAGATTTTCTATATGACGATATTCACGATAACAGCATTGATAGTCAGACAATAGATGTGTCGAGCTTGGGACCCGAAGCTTATGGATTACCGAATAATGAGAGCGGTGAGTTTTCAAAACTTTTTTATATAATATCTCGATAATTTAACTTTCTTATCTCATTATAATAATAGTCGCATAGTGTGCAACAAAATTACTCCAATCAGTAAAAATCCCTCCTGCCTTGCCCTGGGTGGGGGAGGAATCATTCAAACAGATTATAACACGATTTAAAAAATCGGCAAAAATGACGCATTTTATCTTAATAGACGCATTTCATCCCTCTGGGGGATGTATTTCCAAAAAAATAATCATTCGCTTTCGTTATAAAAGTTCTAGATCAATAAATACAATTTCAATTACTATAATTTTCTGAAACTACAAATATAAATGGTTAGCTTCGTTGTGGGTCTGATTAAAATCTACATGTTATTTCAAATGATTTGCTTTTGCCTTTAGAAAAGTTAACCATTTTTTTTTAACTGGCTGCTATTTAACTAAAATTTACATGACTGTAACAAAGTAATAATTATCTAATTGATTATGCAAGTAATTAAAATTGATTTTCCTTTATCACTAGGTATTTATTGTATTTTTTGTTGTCATTAAAATCGCTTAAAGACAAAGTTTTGGTAAAAAAATGTTTTTTAATTATTAAATTTTCTAGAAACTCAATTATTTTGATTTCCTTATTAGAGTCTAGGATACGATGGTTACCATCGAAAGGTATTATGGAAACTTTAAAAGCTTGGGTGGTTGTTGGATACCCAAACCCTCTACCATGTATTGTAATAGTTGGGTAATTGTATTTTTCTTGAATTTTCCGTAGAAGAACATGTTTTTTTTTTATCGTTAACTTAAATGCGATGCATCTTCGATAATATTCTGAATATAGTAGGAATAATACTTAAGAAATAATTATCTCAGCTTTTAAAACTGCAACGGGATTAAAACGAGCAAACCACCACAACTTACCCGAAAGAAAAACAAAACAAGTACTAGGACATTATGAAATGCATGCAGATCGATTCAGGTCGAGATGCATCGCCTGTCATGTTCACACGATGAACACGACAACATGCGTGTCAACCTGATCCGATAATAAAATAACGAAGACTCACCAGGTACCAAGTTGACAGGCCACTTCCTCGAATATATGATATCCTAATCGTGTTAAGGGACACATAACAACGTTGTACAAGTTTTTCGATAACTTTTTCTTAATTCCGGTGTAAAAGAAAATCTTCGTTGTTGGTTGAGTCGTTATTTTAACTATTTGGGACATAATTTAGGAATCGAGCAATACTTCGGTTGAACAAATACCGTACACCATGTACGGTATTTGTTAATCAAGAATTGCTGTGTACTACCCACTTTGTCGATTATAATTTGTCGAGTTATTTATTTTTCAAGACTATTGGATATTTAGGAAGAAAAATAAAATGATAATTTAAGATACTGAAATAGTCTTTTTTATCATTTTAACTTTTCTTTGATTGGACCCAAATACTTAATAGTGCGGTAACCCCAAGCATCTCAAGTCAAATAAATAATTAGTACTTTATTCAAACCAGTCAGAAGAATATCTGTTCTTATAACTTTGTAATTTACAGGTCATGCTTTGGCGAATTGGTCGGAGTCATCTCTCATGAACCCAGAGGAAGTAGGAGGCTACGCTGAAGGAGACATACTGATGCCTCCTCAGCAGGGGAGAAATGGCGTCAGGGAGGAGGTGCTGCGCTGGCCACAGGGACACATCCCTTATGTTATTGAGGGATACTTCAGTACGTATTATGGAATAGCACAGTTTAATTGTGAGGAGAGACTTGAGACTTCCTCGTGGTCGGAAGTGCGACGTGCGCGTGAGGGTAATAACATCCAGGTCTGGAAAAAACCTTCTTGAATTTGTCCATGAGACAGTTCAGTAGCAATCCGGAATTCGGAAGTTGAGGGGGTATGATATGATACCCCCATGCGTCGAAAAAATTACGTGAAGCCGTTGGTCCTGCTTCTGATCTCTCGGCCTCGGCCTCTTCAGATTAGCTTCACACTTTTATAATGTCTCTCGCGCCAATGGAATCTCCGTTGAGATTGGTCACCGCGGCTGAAATCGGTCAGGAGGAATAAACACATATTTTTTCTCTCAGGTTCCGCAGAACGCGAGACTATAATGAGGGCGATAGCTGACTACCACAGACTGACCTGCCTCCGTTTCGTACCGTACAATGGACAAAAGGACTACATCACCATCACCAGCAAGAGCACTGGTTGTTGGTCCAGCGTTGGGAGACTTGGTGAGTGCAAATCTTTTTCTATCTTTTCCTTACAACGTTGAAGTAAGTTCTGATTATATGTAGTTTAGTTATGAACATATTCTACTATTTTTAAACGGATTTGATAAAAACCTGCGTTTCGGGAATCGAGATAAATCTTTGAAAGAGATTTTAAACCCTGAATGATGGTGGTTTGTTACCTGTTAAGGCTTCTAAGTAACGTTCTAGATCAACGATTCCCGAACGAACGAAATGTGATGACATAACGAACTTGAGATTTTGCACTCAGACACTTTACAAAATTTTACCACAGACTGTAAACTTTTCTCATTCACGGCTAATTTCCAGGTGGTCGTCAAGAAGTAAACTTGCAGACTCCTGGCTGCGTGTCGAAGAAGGGCACAGTCCTGCATGAGCTGCTGCATGCTGTCGGCTTCATGCACGAACAGAGTCGCCCTGAAAGAGATGACTTTGTTTACGTGCGTTATGGTAACATCAAACCAGGTGAGGAGTTATAAAGATATCTATGAAAAAATACGTGTAACTGTTGATCGGTCATTTGTAGATCTTTGAGGATTGTATTGGCCCAGTGGTAGGTAACCAATCAGGCGCATTACTTTGTGCAATTTATTTCATCAGCACTGCTCTCAAAACGGTGAAGGCAAACATTGAGGAAACCGGCATCTCCTAGAACCAAAAAATCATAGGCATTTGACAGCTACCAACCCGTAGTGGGCCTGCGTGGTGGATACGGCACACTTCCTTCCACAGAGAGGAGGCTTGTGTCCCAACTGTGGGAACATTTTAGGCTGATGACGATGACAGTAGTTACTGTTAGTCAGAAGATAAAAAGTCTGACAACCAGTCCTACCAAAGGAAAACTGTAATAATCAGTTTCTGGGTTGTGGAGGTCAGATAGGAGCCGAAAAGTCCAATCAGGTGACGATGATGATGATGATGATGACGTATAGATGGTACAGTATACGGGTCTAAAGAAGTAAATGATGTGGCATGTTTTACCTTACAGTTTTTATTTATCATTTGTAATCAATCCTCCTTAGTTCTTAAATATTATGGCATTTTTATTTAACAGTGGCCCATCTCTTGATTTTGATTTCTCCTAATGGAAGACGATCAATGAGGTATATGATGGAACTAGCAAGCCTATAAGACATGACTCTTGATTTAAAGACAAAAGGTTGATAGAAGGAAATTATTGTCGAATATATTTGCCATAAATAGATGATCAATTAGATGACTCATCTTTTTATTATATCCAAGAGAATTTATAATGGCTATTATAACAGTCAGCTACTGTTTCTTTGTTATATGGCCTACCATATAAGCAAGTGCTAATTTATTTCCATTTTAGGAAGGAGTCCCCCCCCCCCCCCCCCCCCTCAAACATATTCCTTGTTTTCAACCCACACTGGACCTGATGCGTGGTAAATTATATCAGTACGGTTTCACCTTGGCTTATCTAGGTCGCTAGTCTATCTAATCTAACCAATAAAGTTTGGATGGATGGATTTACCGTGCTGCGTGCATTAATCCAGATCCGTGAGAGTCCGTGTCTACTACTAAGACATTAATGGAAGAACCCAATATAATTTTGGCCAACCTGAGAATTATCCGAAGACCGAAGACCTCGTGCTAGACCAACAAGGACCTGCTGGCTGATCGATGGACTGCAGCGTGTCGCGTGTTCGACCACCTCATGGAGCAACTATTTATAAGGCCTACAACTGCATAGTTGTACCGGGCCTGGTTGTGTATACTGAGTTTTTAAACTCAGCCATGATACAGGAGGAATTCTAAGTGAGAAGTAAAAATGTAATGTCTTTATCTAATGCAGGTGCGGAGAACAATTTCAGGAAGTCTACCGTCAAGGCAACCAATGACTTCAACATTCCGTATGACTACAACAGTGTCATGCATTACTCCGAGTACGCCTTCTCCAAGAACCAGCAGAAGACCATCGAGCCCAAGGTATGCACTTTTTGTAACTTCTGGTCCTTGATCAGACGGCGAGTAATGAGTAGCTCGCCGTAAAATCAAGTACCAGAGCTGAGATGACGGCATGTCATTTACCAGGCGCATCCAGCAAACTTACAAGTCCTCCTTGGGGCTGAGGGCTGTCGGGATCGCGGGGCCATCTTAAAAGGACATTGATGCCCTCGAACGTAAAAGGCAATTGCATTAACATGGTAGATTTTTACTAAGTAATCGTCTGACAAGCCATTCCGTTCCGCCAAAGGTAGAATCTTTCATCTTAAAATTAATTATTTTTCGAAACTAACAAACCGAGGTTTGATATCCTAATTACGTGGTTATACGTGGATAAGAAGGTATGTTTTATATATATTATGAGTATTGAGTACCTAAACTGCTAGAAGTATCTATATAATATGTATTAGTAATAGTCCTACTGATCGATTTCGACCACGGTGGCCAATCTCAGCGAAGAATAGCCAGTAGATTAAAAGTCTACACTCTAGTCGATAGTCATTCCAGAATAAATAGCTTATGATAATGAAGTAATATGTTCCGATATTGTCTATTCCAGGTTGGAGGTGTGAAATTAGGACAGAGGGAAGGACTGAGTCGTGGTGACGTCAAGAAAGTCAACAACATGTACAACTGCAAGAAAGAGTGAGTCTATAGATTTTGTCACAAAACGGGATTACATGAAAATTAAATATTATTCGAAAAATATTTCTGAACAACAATAGAAATTCGACTAAGGACTGATTTTTCATTATTCATATAAGTTTTATCTGAGGAATTAATAATTTTTGATTTTTCATTATTAATAATGGCGGTTTCACAGCTTATCTATAGAAAATATCTCAAATTAAATAGGTATTTTTATTCCTCAGATAAAAATATCTGTCTATTGAAAAATCAGCCCTAAATCAAAATTTACTTAAAAATAACTGACAATTTGCACTTTTTGAATGACAATAATCACTTAATGTCATGTAATGTACTCTTAGAAGGGTCGCGGGACTGTCTTAAAAAGCACTGCGGCTCTAGAATGCAAAGAATATGTGACATAACAGGACTGTTCCTATTAGGTAAGACATTAAGCTCTTTTTTTAATAGCATAATGTTTCGAAGTTTTGTCCTGACACTTCAAAGTAGGGTTTCAATTGTTAGTTGAATTTTAATTTTTAATTTGGAACGTTGAATTTGCTCATGTTAATTCTAAGGTCTTTCCAGGGAGCCACAAACCGGCTGGTTGGGCGGAGTGTTCCAGAACCTTTTCACTTCTAAATCACGTTAATATTAGATAAGAGTTTGTTATCACTTGCCTGTATTTAAATCACAAAGATCTGATAGTTGTATAAGTTTTCTAGTCTTTACGTTTGTTTGTATGAAATAAAACGTAATATTATTATTTATTTTTGTCTTTTAATTATTTGTTTTTCTGTTTATACATTTATCAAATAATATGTTTCTGTGATTACCATAACAGCTGCATCAAATCTTTTTTCCAGCTATTTCATTTACCGTATGCCCGCGTCTTTGCCTGGGTGAAGTTCTGTTATTATCCCACGGGAACATCAAATCGGGATAAAAGTTATCCTACGAGTATGATACCTCGCTACCAATATCATCCAAATCTTTTCAGTGTTACATGTGTGAACATCCAAGTAGAAAGATACTCTTGATGTTAATATGCAGCGATAATTTTCAATTTTAACTCTGGCTAATCTTTCAAAGATAATGGGCGTGATTATATGAAAGTTTCATATTTAAGTCAATAACAAAACACACAAAAATAACAAGCAGTTTTTCACAATAAATAGTGTTTATTCAAGATTAAACTAATATCTACATTTCTTACAAGCTTGGTTAGTTAGAATACGTATCAGTGAGGTACCAGGTCGCCATCAGTTACGAAGAGGTGTCAAATTCAGTTCTAGGACTTTTCGTACCTTTCTATCTCCATCGACATCAAACATCTCAAAAACTGGTACGATCTGTCACAAGGGCAAGTTTCCTCTGAAAAGAAACAATCAAATAGAATCAGATTGCGGACTTTGAACTAGCGGATTTTCATTGTAATAAGAACCTAGAAAACCAACCTTATTTTCATGTAAATAATGTTCTTCTTTGAATGATACGATTGTTTATAGTAATCATCTTTAAATTGTACCAAGCTAAGTGTGAAAAAGTTCGCAAAATCAAAACTTATTATGTTATCTCCACACATGGGGTCAGGAGTCCAGTTCGAAATGAGTAAGAAAATCCTAGATCATTCTTTGATGAGCAGGAACATCATTTCAAGGTACTAGGATATCATAAACTTACTTCGGTCAGCGGCACAAAGGGCAGTCATGTCTGCGATGTCATCCATAGGCTTGCCATTCCGTTCTCCTGCGAATATGACCGCAGCCCGCGCCGGATTGAACATGCGACCGTCCTCCGATACAATGCCGACGTTCTCGAACACACAACGGATGAAACACTAGAATATATAAGATTATAAAAGAATGATGGACAAAACGTCCCACCCCTTGTAACACTTCCATCTATATATCAAATGAAAGCACTTGGAAAGTGTATCATTTCATTGTATGACAGCAAACCTGTAAACCATGGGGGAAAAAAGTTATTGAGACTTTTATGTCAAATTATCAACGATACATAATGTTAGGCAGAAGTCATGTATGTCTTAAATTATATTAATCCATACTCAATACTGTGTGCTAATGCATCGTTGACATTACTGTATTAAAAAAAAATGTCACATGATATGCAAAAAAAAAAACTTGCTAATTTTTTTAACCGATTCTCTGACTACCTTCAGCTCGTCCACGGTTCTGTGCCTTAACGATTGGGTTTGGCGACTATGAAAGTAGAAGACAGGCGTCAACTATGTGTTACGTGTTCGCGATCTTTACTTCGAAGTTCGAATCAGAATTCGTCATAGTATTTTATTACGAGAATATGTATATGGAAGATCGGCCGGGATTCACAGAGTTTATAATGGAACACATTGATTTTGAAAATGTCAGTTTTAATATTTAATTATAGCGTTTTTTAAAAAGAATAAGGCGCTATCTCCACAATCGATAGAATCGCGGCGATATTATAGTCGTGCCACATATTTCCATATACTCTATACGAACGTGTCTCCACACTGATGTTCATAGATTTTCACATGGAAATGATGGGTACAAGCGTTGGCGTTGGTACGCATCAATACCATGACAAAAAGCTATTCAGACACTGTTAGCACTTCGGACACTAATGAAGGAAACCAAAAAATGACTTCAACGACCATCCATAGTACACTGGTGTTTTTTTTTACTCCTTTGCTTCCTCGTTAGTCAGTTGAGTAACGTTTTGGTTGTGGCGGCATGTGACGGTCTTATGGCCATGTCCTTCTAAGTAGGGCCTACCACAGCTTTGAGCCTCTAAAGCCCCAATCTAGTTTAAATTCATTATTTTCATACAATTATTACTACTAAGTACTATGATTTTCTTTTAAAGAGTCAGAAGTGGGTGCCGCTAAGTCAACAATGTTACTCTTTCTCATGATCTATACACATATTAACATGAGAAAAAGCTAAGAGCAATGTTTTCTTCTGAAAATCGAAATTCATCTTTTGACATAAAAGTCTCAATAACTTTATTCTCCTATAGTTTGCAGGTTTGCTGTCATACATTGAAATGATACACTTTTCACGTACTTTCATTTGATATATGGATGGGAGTGTTACAAGAAAAGGGACGGGGTCCATACATTTCTGCCCATTCTTCTTTAAAAAATTAGTAATCCTAGTATTCCTAGTCACATGAGGTGATCATAAATTTCTGGACAGATTTTCATAAAATAAAACTAAGATTCATCTCAATCACGTAAGATTTTAAACAAATTAACCACATTAAAAAAAACACCGACCGAATTGAGAACCTCCTCCTTTTTTCGAAGTTGGTTAAAAATAGATCTATTCGTTTAGGAGTTACGTAACCACTGATAACGACATAAACGTCAATCTAAACATCGCTTTTTTTTCGTCGTGTAAAGAACTATTGAAAGTTGGCTCAATGTTATAGAAGTTAGCAATCTTGACGGCAAGGTACTAGGACAACATGAAGAAAGCAGTAGCTGCGAATTCTGGTTCCGGTGCAACCAAATGATCACGATCGGGAAGACGGAATTGGACAATTGAAAAAGGGCTTGATATTTGAGCTGATATTTCTTTTTTTTTTTAAGTATTTATTTGACTTACCTTAGGTGTTTTATCAGTTTCATCTACAAAGCTGCCGCTCTCATTCAGTGCTTGTATGTAGGCTGAAATAAAAATTAATCAGAATAAAACTTGAAGTGCTATTCTTTATAAATAAAGACTTGTAACAGCGCTGCCACAGCGTTCACGCAACGCTGAAACTGAAATTTTAGTATTATTCATTAAGCTACTATAATAGCGTCACACCGCCTGTAGCGGGCGTGAATCAGAACTGCATAGTGGACGACCAGTTGAGTTTTAAAATATTTTGGTATTCCCTCGAAATAGCCTCGATTTTATCTGTCAAATTGATTGTTTGTTGTTGAAGAATTCAGCCTTGCGATTGTCTTATAAAGAATAGCATAGCTGCACTCAATACTCAGTGGATGAAACAGGGTTGTCAATGATAATATTGATGCAGATGAGAAAAGGGATGATAATGTAGCAAATGATTTAGAATATTTAGATAATCGATATGAAAATAACTCCTCTAACAAGCGCTTTAGAAAACTTACACATCTCTATCCTAAAACTCTCATTACAGACGTTCATGACAGCTAGAACATCGACATCATTGCTGTCAATGCTGCTATCCTGGTTGGCCACAGTGGTCGTCATGATGGCTTCCTTCGTCCCCGCGTCTTTCGTTGTCGCTGACATCGTTAGAGCGAATGTCATCACTGTTAGAATCATGGCTAGTAATAATTTCGCCATTTTGTCTGTGTTTTGTGTTGCCAGTGTTAATACTGAATATGGTAATTTGGTCATTTTGCTCTTTATATGTGGAGTGTGTAATTGATTGACGCAGAGGTTGAGAACATTTTGACGTAAACTAAAGAAGGTCTGACAGGGGAATGGAAAAAAAGACGTTTTGCATCGATCCTAAGTAAAGTGGGATGAGTGCAGGAAGCGGATGTTATAGGTCTGTAAGCGGTGTGACCTGACCGTTACCACTTCAACTTGCTGAAGGAATATTAAAACGGTTTTTAAAGTCTTAATTTGAATTTTCGTTTTTAATGTCATTTGAATTTAAAACAACATGTAAATTAGTTGCAGAGATTATTCATGTTGCGGATGGAAATGATGCGGACTTTGTACATTCCTCGTGACTCCTGCTTTCCTAGTCACGCATTACATACCCTGTTTCGTTTTTAATTTCCATTCTTACATACTCAAGTATTTTCTTTTTTTTGTCAAACAGGTTTATAATGTTTGTTGATCAAACTTTAATCTTGGGCCATCTACAGAAAATATTCAGACAGGCATTAAAATATTTTAGAGGTACTAATTTTAAAAAGATTAAGTCCTAGTAGTAGCACGACCCATAGGTGTGCTATTTCATTTATGGCACCAGTGAAAAATTGATGAATAAAAAAAGATAGATAGAAGAAGATAGAAGATAAAAAAAGATCAGGTGATCTACTGGCATCTGACATATGACTTAAGACGTCTTAAGGCGTGAATAGTTCCGCTCCGGGAACGAGATGGCGCTAGACTACTTGAATATCTCTGTCTCTTTCCCACAACCTAAACTGGATAAGAGTTCGTGGTAAGGTCTCAGGTGCCATTTCAACGGGTGCCCAATACCGCATGTTTTAGACTTCTGCGTCAATGATTACATTGATTACCTAGGAACGTAACAGAACTAGGATGTCTATTTTTGACAGGTAATAAGTATAGGAATAACACTATTTATTTCTAAAATTAGACTACTTTTTTGTAACCTCAAAACTACTTTACCACTTTTATCTATTCAGCTTTTTTTTCCTGTATATCATTATTTTTAATATTTCGTTTTGACTGCATCATGGTCTTTACTGTTCGTAAGCGCTACTGCTGAGTTATACTGGTTTTGAGTTTTCTGATTACGTATTGTTTAGAAGCATTCAGTAGCTATCACATAATCATCCCTATTACATGAGACAAACATTTCTTAAGAATTTATACGGCTCGATTTTTCGATCGATTTGTCTGAAGACAGGAGACCTCGTGACAAGTAAGAAGTCGCATCGCTTGCAAAAATTAGTAGTATAGACGTTCGGTTTTCGCACGGCATATAAGAAAGGCCGCAAGCCAAATCGCCCGAATATGCAGATTATTCCCAATAGTCCCCTCTAGCCCTGTCCTCCGGTGTGACAGCTGGGAATTGTCTTCCCAGTTGTCACCGGGGTGACAATTTGTGCTGACTATTCCCTTTGAAAACTGACTAGAGGGGAAAAATGGGAAGTCTGTTTCTCAGTTGTCACCGGGGGAGGGGTGACATTTACTACGATTCCTTCCTTCCCTGAAATTATAATTATTTATTTGATTCTGTATAGTTTTTTAGACATTTTTATTTGGTTCTGTATCAAAATAACTACATTCATTTTAACTACTACCGATGTAACTACGGTCGAAAGACCTATCGGTTGGTACGACTATAAATGGTCGTTTCACATAAGTTTGTTATAACTAATGTACGAAATACCTAATGGATAATTCACCTACGGTTAACTCACCTACGTTTAAAACATCTACGGTTAATTTAACTAGGGTATATTTAGCTACAATTAATATGCCTGTTACGGTATATGTGATAACATATAAACGTCAACGGAGCATCGCTTAGCGGTGCTCCTACTTCTGGGTGGTTTGAAAAAAAATTACCACGAAGGGGATGGCGGGGTCTGAAAGAAGAAGTGGTATCCATCTCATCCCGCGTAGCGGGGCTCCGTCGACCTTTCTTCGAAAGCCCTCATCCTCCGCTTTAGAAATAAAACGAGTGGGTTTTACTTATTAAAAAAAATACTGTAGGCGAGTCGTCCATTAGGTATTTCAAGCGTAGTTAAGACAGCCAATATCTTAAAAGAACATTAGATGAGTCGTTCGTTAGTGCAATCAATTTTAGTTCAATCAAAATTATGTCAGGTGAACAATAGTTTAGTCGTCCAATATGTGTCTTGAACTTATGTGAGTCAACCGTAGCTATATCGACAGTAGCTTAAATGAACGTAGTTGTTTTGTTAAGGAACCTTTTATTTACTTACTGAATATGTAGTTAATATTTTTCTAACGTTGTAAGCATATTGTGTTGACATTGTGCTATTTTTTTATTTGATTCTTACATAGAATCATGAGAAATAAAAAAAAGTAAGGTATTATTTTTTTCTTGAAAGGAAGAGATCGTAGCAAAATATGTCACCCCAGGTGACAACTGAGAAAAAAACTTCCCATTTGTCCCCTTTAGTCAGATTTCAAAGGGAACAGTTGGCACAAATTGTCACCCCGGTGACAACTGGGAAGACAATTCCCAGCTGTCACCCCGGAGGACAGGGCTAGACTATTATTGGACTATTGGGAATAATTCGAAAATGCCCCATTTCAGGTTAGATTAAAAACGATCAGCAGCAGCAGTTAATGTAGCTTCTTTTTCAGGCATTTTCCATTGATAATTCTAGAACGGTAATCTGTCAATATAATTAGTATAATTCCCAGTAAACCACAGTCATCAAGAACCAGTAATTGCCACAAATTGAGCGAGGTCACTCAGTAATGTGCCATCTATATAATCGGAGCAATTTGTAATCATTGCCTTTGAAAACCATGTTTATTGAATGTGAGAACTTGCATCCTGTATTATTTTTTTCAATTGTTCAGTTTAGTATCCACGTTTCAGTTTTCAGTGTTTATGTTTTTGTACAAACGTAACAACGACGTGCTGAAATGGGGAAAGTTTTTTTCCAATATACTGTCGTTTCAGGTGATAGTGAAAGTTAAATGTTTTCTGAGAGTCCTGATAAATACTTTGATTTATTTAGCTTTATCATCAGCGTTCATAGACACATAGGACATTATTTATTTATTAAAACTTCATGCACAGAGTACATAGGCGGACTTTAGGCATTTTCTACCAGTCTACCTTAAGGTGATGCTTATGTAGATCACCGGCTACTATCACCCAGCCGTTATCTTGAAAGAAAGAAAGAAAATTGTGTTTATTGGCACTAAAACAATACAAAATAAGCAATCTTGTGAAAATCGTTATTCCACCTAGGCCGAAGGCGTTCCGGTTAGGGAAGGTGTAAAAAAAATATCAAACCTAGTAAAATAAATTATAGAATCAGACGTTATTTGCGGAATTCCATGACATTAAATGAAATGAAAAATATCTTGTTTTATTTCCACGGCAAAATCAAACCAAGTAAAATATGTAATTTTTTTTACACGCTTCAAATCTTAAATCCCCGATGGGTATATAATTATATATTTCGGAAGAAACCCCCGAATAATTCAAACCTAATTTATGAAGTCATATTTAGTCATAGTGTTCTTAATATTTTTGCTTCATCGATGTGACCAATATTATATCAAAAGCATTCTAATTCAGCGCACACAAACCATTCTGAATGGTTCACATTTACTGAAAGCATCACGGAATACACATTACTTGCTTCAGTTGCTACATTTCAGAATGCCAAGCTTCATAATAGGTATACCTTTCTGCATCTTAAAATATTGTAAAGCTATGAATATTAAGATTGGGAACACCAGTTTTTGATGATAGCCCAAATTTATGGCGTGGTTGGTGCAACGGCTTAGCAATCCGAAACGAGGTCAAAAATTATCCCACTGAAAAGGCCTTAGCCTTTTCGCAACTATATTGGGGTCGGCTTCCAATCAAACCAAATTCAGCTGGATATCAGTACCTATTTTATATGGAGCGACTGCCTATCGGACCTCCACAACCCAGTAACTGGTAATACCATAACCATGGAAAGACTGGTTGTTAGACTTTAGAGCTTCTGTCTAACAGTAACGACAGTCAAAGATCTACAAATGACATCCGGGACCAGCGGTTTTACGTGATTTCCGAGGCACAGAAGAAACTCGCGATGACAGATGGTCACCCATCCACAGACCAACCTCGGCAAGCGAGGTTTAACCCGGAAAAAATATTTAGCCACGAGTACGAGTACGAGGATATGTACGAGTAGTAACAGAATGAAATGTATCCTTTATCCTAACTTAGATCATAGTTTATTGTGTTTACTGTTTTATGTCGTGCTATGGCCTCAATAGTTCAAGGTGTGATAAGGTAATTAAAGTTTTCTTTAAAAACTTTGTCATAATTTAGGAATTTTACCATGCAGTATCGCAAAATGTTTTCTTAAAACCTAAGTATCCTGTTTATGCATGTGAACTTTAATTAAAATTGCTCCATTTAGTTCGAAAAATGAGTACTTCAAAGTTAGCACGAATATAATATAAATAATAATACTCCACAACTATCACACAACGCCATCTAGTCCCAAGCTAAGCAGAGCTTGTGTTATGGGACCTAGACAATTGATAAACATACTTATATATTTCTAAATACATACATATTAAAGATAAATTACACCCAGACACAGAACAAAATTAAATGATCATGCTCATCACACAAACATTTGTCCTGGGTAGGAATCGAACCCACGACCCCCGGCATAGCAGTCAGAGTCACTAACCACTAGAACAACAGCAGGCGTAGCATGGCGCCGTAGAAAGGGGTTTTGTCGACGGAAGAAAAGACAAAATGACAGAACGTAGAAGTATATTTTGCGTTTTAAGCATGGTAATGTAAAAAATATAGAAAATAAACGTTCTTTTCTTCAATGGTGTACGAATGGTGTCACATTTGTGCAAAAAAACAGTCGATTTATAAAGAAATAACGATGAAATAGCTTTGTCTTTTCTTGGTAGAATAGAGATATAATCGCCATGCTACGCGTGCTGGCCAATTGAAATGACGTTCTTTCTTAACCACTAATAAAATTAATTGTTCAGGAGAACACCATGTCTTGGAACCCGAAAAACAATTCTTGTTTATTTGGCAGGCTGCAACATACACGGTTCGAGTCAAGAACCACTAAATCTTCGACGTGTAAACAGTTTTAGCTGAACAAATAATTCTATAATTATTTATGGCGTTGTTTGAGTGATGTGTGACTTTATACGTGGATATGAATGATGCCAATGCCCTGTAAATGGTTTCGTAAGGAAAGGAAATCTGTACAAATCTAGTCACGAAGTTTTTCGAACAGAAAAAATAAATTATGAGTAGGGCTTTTTAGGGTTCTGTTCGTAGTCAAAGGGTAAAAACGGGACCGTCTACCTGTCTGTCCGTCTGTCACCGCAGGCTTTGGCCCTCTGAGATTTTTTTTGGTCGTCATTGTGCTGACGATCTTTGAGGCGCGCTTGGAACACGACGCGACGTCGACCACGGCATGGTCATGGTCGGACATCGAGTTGCCCTTTACTCGCCGTCCGCATGCCCGCGCTTACGGTGGCTGGAGATCGTCCTGCGCCGTCCGTCGCCGTGGGCGTGGGTGGGGCGGAAGGAGGACATTGTCCTGTCTATGTTAGACTGGTGTTTTTACAGATGATTTACTTCTGTTGCCGTTATTACAAATAATACTAACAATAAGATTTTTTGCTGTTTCAACAGATAATGATACAAAGTGTTTGCCTTTAAGATTTCAATGTAAAATTACGAGTATATTTATTTAACTAAAAAACCTAACAAACTCAAATATAGGAGGATCGATACAATAAATAAATAAATTTGTCACTTTTATTGTTAAGGAGTAGGTAATGGCTTCCTACTTAGGATTAGCAAATGAATAAATACATAAATTTATCTCATTCGTATTTTACATTTTGCATAAAAAATAAACAACTACTTGCTTAAAACTGTTTAAGGAAACAAGAATTTGTAATGATGTCTAAAAATATATATTTATTCACAGCGATATTTGGTTGTGTTGTTTTTTTAAAGCCTCGCCATGAATAATTTCAAATGAATTATGGATTTGTGTCGGAAAAATATGCGAATATTTATTTTGTGCCCTAGGATTATTGGGTTTTGTTAGCATTTTGTGTGAAAAAAGTGAAAATGAGACATTTCTAGCAATGTCTCTGAGGGTTTAGAAAAGCCGCGGTCGTGGGATTGTCTTATCAGGTAACCGTGGCTCCGGAACATAAAGAGCTATCGAAGGTCACCGTGGATTTTAGTTAGTACAAGTCTGACAGTCCTACCCATTTTGCCCTGGCTGAGTCCCACAGGACTCATTTGATGATATAACTACGTAAAAAAGGGTTTAGAAAAAAGACTTTAGCCATTACTGTGTTGAAAAAACAGTGTATTGCCATTAATAAAATAAGCCTTTTATATCTTGCATTGATTACGAAAGTATAATATAATATAACGGTGACGCCTGGACGGGACGCCCTAGGAAGACCTACACTGACCTTATTGGTGAAGTGCTTCAGAAAGGCAGGATGCCTATTACTCACAATCTGCGTGCGTGTGTGACCAGATGTATGAAAGTGGATGAGGCGAAAGGAGTATGTAAGGATCTTAGCAGATGGCATTAGTTTCTGCTTACTCCCAGTCTCCTATGGGAAGCGAATTTATGTATGTACAAAAAAAATGTAACCGCCTTCAAAACCAACCACTAAAAAAGGCCAAAATAACCTACAAAATAACTTTTCTTTCGGAAGCCGGTGGTTTTTTTTTCATTGTCTTTTTTGCCACCGACTTCCGAAAGAAAAGTTATTTTGTAGGTTATTTTGGCCTTTTTTAGTGGTTGGTTTTGAAGGCGGTTACATTTTTTTTTGAAAAAGCTTTTATTTTACTCTTTTTAGTTTAAATATTCAACCCAAATTCTTGTCAAATAAGTACATCATTTTCTTACATGTGCACTAGAATTTTGTAATCACATCACTCCTGTACAAAATTAGCTAACAAAAATTCCCTATCTCAAAAACTACTGAACCGATTTTGATGAAACTTGCAGTGTTCCCTCAGTTGAACAATATCTAGTATAACAAAAAAAGAATGACTTAAATCGGACTTGTAGTTCCAGAGATAAGCGAACACAAACTAGATCAGTCGATGCCTACTCCTTACTGTTAAGGAGTTATACCTTCCATCATCAGCTCAGCTACATGAGATTATGATTACCATAAGCAAATACTTAAATTACTTCATAATATTTGCGAAAAACTATATGTGGGCCTATAAAATTTGAGGGTTGCCCTCGATTTCTCCAGGATCCAATCATCAGATCTTGACTTGGTGAATATGGGACCACTCCGAAAGCATCTTCTTTCGAACAAAAAAAGAATTTTGAAAATCGGTCCACAATCGCCGGAGAAATCGCGTAACAAACACACAAAAAAAAAGAAAAAAAAAAAAAAAAAAAAACATACAGTCGAATTGATAACCTCCTTCTTTTTGAAGTCGGTTAAAAATAATGAATTCATGTTTGCTCGTAACGGGACGACGCTGAGACACATTTGACGTTTTAGAAAAAAAAATTGAATGGTACCTAAATGTATTGAAGTGGGTACACAAATTGTCACGTAGGTACTGCTAATTAAGTAACTATGAGCTATGTACCTTATTATCGGTTATGGAACTGGGTTAACCCGACAACTGCTGCAGTCGAATGTTTATGTAACTTTACATTGATTAGTGACCAATTGCGTCCGCCATAAACTATGATCTCAAACTGTTGGATATCTTGGATTTAATGGACTGTCATATAAGGTAACTATGAACCTGGAACGTAAAGGGCTATTCAAGGATCACCTTGGATTTTAGTCAGTACGAGTCGGGTGCGACTGATGCGATGATTTTAGCACAATCAAAAAATGGTGTATTATGGATTATTGCTTCTCACAGGACGGTTTTTTTTGTAGTTCTTTAAAACCCACCCTTCTACGTCAACTCATTTAAAGATAACCTACCCTAAAAATTAAAATATCCTAAAAATAAGATATCCATGAATATTACCAAGGAGGTAAAAAGGGCTTTTCTTTTCATGGCGCCTGTTGAATTTTCAAGCAGCCCTCTATCTTATCTCTACAACTGCACATTGTTCACCTTCTTGCAGTTTTTGTGCAGTAATTCACACGAATGGGTCATAACTAGTCGTTGTGAAGTAAATAATGAAGGGAAATAGATATCAAGTAATATTTGTTGTTATGCTGTTGAATTTTAATATATTTGGAGTCGAAAGTCAACTGGAAGGTAAGATTTAGAGAAAAGGAGAAAAATAACAAAAAAAAAGCTGCTGTAAGCCGAACGGCATTTTAAATACCAACTTGTAGGCTGCGGTTCCACTGTGGCGGAGCGGAGTAGAGCGGCGATGAGATGTGCCGGGATTCACCAATCACATGACACTTTTGAGATAATGTGGTAAAGAGATGCGGATTTCCAGTCATGTAATTGGTGAAGCGCAGCTCGTCTCCGCTCCGCCTCAGTGGAACCGCAGCCTTAAGACCTTATAACATATAATTTTTATCAGTTTTCGAAGTGTCTTTTTTGAAAATGAAATTCAGATATCGTACCATTTTCTTTCCAAATTGATTCAGATGTTTTTGTGTGAAAGAGTAACAAACACACACCCTTACCTACTCACAAAATTAAAGATTTTAATAATGAGTAAGATAAAGCTTAGATAGTTACATACTTAATTTGTTTCTCTATCAGTACATATTTTACAGAATCGAACAGAGAAGTTGGACCAAGTTATGAATACATGCAAATATTTAAAAGCATACCCACACTGTTCGAGTATCTACTAGATGCATTAGAAGAAAGACCAGAAATACTAGAGAAACATGATGTTACAATTTTCAATAGAAACATAGAAGCTGGAGATATGGAAGAGTGTGAAGATTCTGACAATGACAAGAATATTGATAAAAGGGATGCTGTTTGTGGCAATACTAAAGCAGGAGATGAAAACTCTAATAAAGTTAACAAAAGAGATACTTCTAAATATGCACGAAAAACAACTATGGCTTACGAATATGGGAACAGCAACGTTGTCATGAAGGGCTTAGATGAAATAGAGGATAAAAACGTGATTTCAAAAAGATTTGGCAATACTGATAATGTTAATAATTTACCTGATAAGGAACGACTCAAAAGAGAGTTACGTAAAAGAGAAGATAAAATTAATCGCAAGAAGAGAAGTGCGTTGTTTAAATTACATGATGATACAGACGACTTGTATCGGAGTTATGGAGACATTTATCATGAAGATTTATTCCGTTTGGATCTGAAACCTGAAGACATTGAAGAACGTATACTGACTGCTGAAAAACTGTTAGAAGAACATAATAACAAGAAAGAAGATAAAAGATAAGCAATCTAGCCTTATTGGAGTCCAAATTATAAAAATATTGTTTGAACTTTGAAAAAAAATCATTTCTTGGGTAGAATTCTAGCGTACTGCCGGTTACCAATAAAACTACAGTTGATGATTCTGCTTTTCTCTTTAATTTACGACCCTATCGTAAACAATAGTCGAAGTTAGACTAGTGGACCGTAATTATAATTCAGAGATCTTCTGAATTACAAAAAAAGCAGGTAAAACCTGGTTCAGCACAAGTCAGATGGTTCATACTAACCTGGTAGTTAGGTTGAGAAAGTAGGGCACAAAAAAGGAGGAGTAAGTAACAGAATGAAACAACAGTAATTGTTGATTTAAGAATTGTAATGCAGATAATTATTTGATTTATCGATGACGTTCGAGTCGACTCTTCGAGTTTAAAAAATGTTACAGTTGTACGATGACCACCAAATATGTCGTAATGCTTCCGAGAATCTGTAAAAAACATTACATTTGGTATTTATCAAGCTAGCACTTACAATAAAATAAATTCAGTAACCAAGTACCAACAAATAGTAGTCCTCACTACGGGACACAGGCTTTCTCTTTATGAAAATAAATCTACCAAGTGAGCCCAATCCTCTCGCAGCCGTTGAATTCTACACATACAATGTAATAGTTTAACACTCATACAAGGTTCTGGTTTGTAAACATTATTACCGTTGTAATTAGCGTCCTATTCAGAGGGAACATCTTCAGCGGCTGGTAGGACACCTCGTTCAGTATCAGATGCTGGTAGAACATCTGCAGCTCCAATAATAGTGCCGTGTCTTCTAAAGGCGTGTACCGCATCATCTGGCTGACCAGGTGATGCGTCAGCTCCATCTAAAAGTTCATTGTTGAACAGAAGATCAATCTTTTTATTTGGTGAAAACGAAGATAGGTGATGTCCAACAGAGATTATCTGATTTCTGAAATTAGTTGCAACCTTAAGTTCAAAACTACAGCTGGCTTTGTTAAGAGAGTAGATATCATGTCAATAGTCATATTCAGTAGAATTCTGTTAGACTAGTAGTCGAATTTCTTATTACTGATTTCTTGCATTAAGTCCGCCTTTGTACTTTCATGTGCAAGAACTTTTATACTTCCATGTGCAAAAAGTTTTAAATAAATAAATTTCTTTGGCGTCTTAATCTTTGAAACATAGAGATCAAAATGTAATGCCTACCTCATCATGTGTCCGATGACAGGGTTCCACAATAAGTAGCAAGTTAACAAAATGAAGCACAACCCAATTAATCTGCAACAGCGGGCTTGAACGATCAGACCTGGATTTGTTGACTGTAATAAAGGTACAAAAATTAGCAGACCTAAATGGCAACTTAGTAGCAGTAACACTTTTTCTACACCTTTGAAAAAACAAACTGAGGTAGTGTTAGCATTAACGTTTTGACAGTCAATAAATTAGGAAACAGACAAAGAATCACATTTGTATGCCAAAGTTCTCTCTCTCTTTCTCATCCTTTTTTAAACCAGTCATTGCTGAGTGTTAGTCTCTTCCACACCCCGATTGCACCCCATTCTCAGCCCGAAAGGCCGGGCGAAGAGTCTCTTCCAAATCTCTCCACTTCTCGCGGTTTTCTAGGATGACTATCCTATATACCTTTCACCCAAATTACTAGCAGCTCATAAACTAAAAGAGGTTTACACAACACATTCAACAAACAGATATTAGTGATGACATGGTACGGCGTGATGACCAGATGCAGAAGTAGGCACAGCAGAAGAGCCACCAGCACAGTGCCGTGGCTATCATTGACTTGGCGGAGCACGTCGCATATTGAGCAATACAGGAAGGCCAGACGACGAATCGTGGTCGGGATTGACTTTGGAGAAGGTTTTGGTTGACCTGCAAAATATTTTAAGGATGAATAACCAATCAGATGTCCACATCTCCTCTCCGCTGAGCTTCAGATGACATCTGATTGGTTATTCAAACACATCTCCTCTCCTCTTTGAATACCGGGCCTAATCCAGTTATAAGGTATGCAAGTATCTGTAGTTGAATTTGAATATTTAAAGTTGTCAAGTTGTTGCTTCTTTCGCTTTCGAAGATCCATCAAAAGGAAATTATAAAGCAGCATACTTAAGGCCGATGGATTAGTGATCGATCGCAATTTATTTTATTAGCAAATAGAGATCAAGTTTCCTCGTACACCACCAAATTAAAATGCAAAGTACACAGTGATGAAGGTAATAGTTCAATAAATAGACTGATATTTTTTTGTCCAATAATAAGCTTTCGTATAAATAAAATATCAGAAAGTTTAAGATTCAGAAGTGCATAAATGTGTCACAAATAAACATAAGTTTGATTTCTCCAAGAATAGGCTGTGCCTGGTTTCGGGCCCACTTTCTGTACTCTTATTTGATTGTATCTTCTATGCCTGTATGTATAACCTGACTTGTGTTCATGAATGTTGTGCTCAAAATTGTAGCAAATTAGCTTTACTACCTTATTTTAAGTAATGCACTTATAACCCCAAGCAAAAGAGAAAATAATCCCTGGATTTAATCATACCTCTATATAGAGACATAGTATCAACGATACTGTTGATAGATTTGTTACTGATATTAGTGTACATGTCTACGCGGCACTCCCTGTCTATTTTGGAGCGTTTTACTTCAGGTGCTGTAACAATGAAGTTCAGATTAATATTTAACATCCAATTAAGTTTCCATAGATGATGTAACGTAGATTTTTGCCAAAAGATCATTATTCTATATTTATAAATTACCCTAGACCAGAGAAAGAAAAATCGGGGGAACAAAAATGTTAGCATTTACGTATCTTCTTAGTTCTTCAATTGTTTGGTACAATAATGATTTGAGAAAAAGAAGATAGCGGGCTTGCGGATTAAGGACTAGGCCTAGGTCAACGGCGAGTAGTGTTCCATGAGCACCTTAATAAAGAGCTATCAACAAACTGAGGCACCCCCCCATATGGCTAATCGCCTGCTGGAGTCACTGGACCATCAAAGCAAAGGTAACCCTAGAACGCAAAGGGATATTGAACCTGAACCTGGGTACATTTTTAGTCAATCAATCTGACAGTCCCTTCCGCTTCGCCCAGATGATGGTTTGATAACTTCACTAAATGGAAATCAAGGTCGAAGCAGTGTGGTGAACGTGTCAAAAAATAAAACAAAATGCATATCACTATGGCATAAGGCATTTCACTAGAAAAACAACGTTTAAAAAAAATACTGAACTAACAATAAACCAAAAATTAATACAACAAAAGCTCCTCTTCAACTTACAATTATTCAGTATCTCTTGGAGAACATCCCTCAAGCAGTTGTTCAATGTTTGTAAGGAGGTGAGCACAGACGTGGCTGTCTCAGAGAAAGTCAGTAGTATGACTTGTTGTACCACCGATGATATGTTGTAGAATATGTACATGCATGATGATATCACTAAAATAGGACAAATTACAGTCAGTATCAGGAAACATAAGACTGCTGAATCAAATTTTAGTGTTGAGGAGGACTTATATTCGAGCAATTAATAAAAGACACACAAACAATACTACAAGATTCTCAGTAAGTATCCACAGGTTTTATAAAAGTATTAAATTCAACGATTTCTTGTTTAAGTCAGACAAAGATTTTAGAACTGGTTTTTTTTTTTGGTTTGGCTAAAATAAAAGCTAAATCCCAATCAGAAGGCAAGGTTGCGCCTTCCTAGATCTTAGATCTCTTAAAATCTTAGATCTCTATGGAAAAGAAAGACAACTTCATGGGAACTATTTTATATAAAAATAATATTACAGAATACATACCTTTACCATGATATATGACGACTTGGTATATGAATAAACTGTAGTCTAGCAATATAGTAGAGCAAGTGAATATCATGGAGCTAACAGCTATCAGCATTCTTCTACCTTCGTTTGATGGTTCGTCGCGATACAGACTTAATCTTAGGTTAATCTGAAAAGAATCAACAAGACAGCACATCACCTCGTACATATGTCATCCTGGTAGAATTTTAAAAGAGTCATTAAAATTATCTAAATATTGGGCAAACTTTTAGTTGCAAGCTAGAAGTGGCAGTAAATATAACTTCGTCAGGGCTCATATAGAACCTCGATCTGCGAAGCAATCATGCTAGCGAAGAAGGAGTCGGAATGAAAGAGGGATAGGGCAGCCTCTACTTCACGACCCCGTCATCGCGGGAGGCTCACGGCTACGGATCAGTGATTTTATGTGAATTTAAATGTTTGTAAACTAAACTAAACACACCTACGACACAGGAGAAATTCCTAGTATGAGATAACGTTTTTATTAAAAAAAAAATGTCTAAAAACGATATCATTTGATTGGAATCTGTTGGATGGTATTGGGGGTCAGGCAACATAAGTATATCATAAAACTACCCACCTCCTGCAGCTTTAGCAAGTATACCGTCAACCACTTCATTCGCATCATCCCAGTGAAGGCTGCGGTGCACACCACCAGCCCCACGGTCCCCACATCTGCGACCCACACGATGCGGGTCGAGTTGGTGCGGGTCCGGAATGAGAGCTCCGGTGCTATCAGTATGTCTAGAGCTATGGTAAGTGTTGATAACAACCCTGGGAAAGATTGCTACAGTCAGGACAATATCAATTGAGCCAAAAGTCTTCAAATTAGGTAGACAGGTCTTTCCTAAGTTGTGTGGCTTCCGCATGCTTCCATCATTGGGTCACATTTATGCTCGTATTTTTATCTGTTCTTTCCAGACAAAATATATTAGGGAAGTTTTCGTAGATTGTTTTTTGTAAATTGAAATTAAAGCTAAAAGTGAATTAATCATTTAATGGAAGTCGTTTTATTCTTGTAAAGGTGGAAATCCTTGATGGATGTCAGATTCCCGTTCATCCTTGCACACTGGCATCTGGCAGTAACGAGATCTAATGCGACCTCTACCCCGGAATCTAGGAGAATACGGTACAAAACTCCCCTGTTACTAGAATTGAATGGGACCAACATCTATGACGCAAGATTATAATAGATGATGACTTAACATTAGTACATACGCATTTTAGGCCTCCCAAACTTACACAGAATAAACGAAAGTGACTTTCCGTAGAAGTTGGCGAGCTTTGACACGCGGATGCACCAGCCGGCGGCAGTACGCCTGAAGCTGAGGGGAGCTACGCCGGCGATCTGAGACATTCGCAGCATCAAGCATAGCGTGCCTGATACTATGCATTCCGTCTGTGGGGGCGGTGAGTGCATCATGCGTCTGGTCCTAGGGAAATACCATAAAATCAGTTGAAGCTTGAAATTTTGAAATTGCAGCATTAGTCAATATTTTATTAAAGGCTTCTTCTACGTATTTTGCAACAGAACACGTTGGGTGTTACAGTAACACCTCTTACTGTCACACTGTAATTGGTTGAAAAAAATATTCTTATGTTTAAGAAACACATGAGTTCAGAAATATTTTGAGCGCATTTGTCTTTATTGTCTTCTTTTATAAACTCCTAAAAAAATCTGCCTAAGATTGCACTGACCAGATCCTATTTTTTCCTTGCAAGTACGTCTACTTGGACTTATAATAATAGACTAACCATTTCAGAAGTTTGAGTCTTTGGAAACATGCCGTTAAAATATTTGTAGACACATGAAAAATGAATTATAAAGCTGATTGTTTTTCTTGACCAAACACTACCGAGTCGATGGATAAGGCAGTAAAATATACAGCAGGCATTTTTAAAGGTTTATAAGAGGTTAAAAAATGGATGGATTTTAGGATGATCTGATCTCTATCCGAGTAAATGATAGGGTGACGGTTGTCAGGAGAGAATCGAAACATTCTGCGCCCAAACCATTAATAATTATAATTGTACAAAACAAAGCATAACGTTGTTGAGAAGTGAGAATACAAACGATCAGCAAAAGTGGAACTCCCTGCCTGCTTCTGTATTCACGAACGGGTACAAGCCCTTCATAGTCAGAGTGAACAGGATTCATCTGGGTAAGCTCGCTCAATCGTCTACCTAGTCTCAGTCACCTCTGATCTAGATTAAAGTCAAGAGCAAACCCTATATAAAAAAGGAATAAAAGAAATTGTTTATTTTTCAACGTTTACAGATTTTCTAAGACTTAACACAATTTATTCTGAAAAAACAATATTGTAATCTTTATATATAACATAGTGACACTATAAGTATTAATTATTCAATTCTGTTTAATCAATTTCTTGGATAACGTTCGTTCTTTTGAATAAAAATGTGACTGTGAATGAATCTTAATTATTAACAAGTTTGATATAAATATTTTATTTTTGATCATATCGCTGCACATGAGTAATAGTTTCAGTTGTCTGAACGTGTTTTCTTTAGTTATTTGTTTGACCTCCAATAGTATAGTATAGGATTGTACAATTATTATAGGACTAAATTAAACAGCAGTGATATTCAATAGATTTATTGAAAATTCGAACCACGTAATGACAAAACCAAAAAGGCACAAGTAAAAATTAAATAACTTCATGACAGTTCCTTTGCCTCTTATTCTTCATCCTAAGCTCGGTAACTTCATAGGTCTCATCACTGCTTGAAAGGAACCCATGACCATCTGCGTGTCCCCATCTCCTGTTGGTATCGGGAGTGGATTATCACCTGCCTGTCTTTTTGCCTTTTGTTTGTGTTCAGACTCCAAATTATTCTCAAGTTCTAAAGAATTACTGTTGCCGTAATTAAGAAGGTTTTCTTCGTTTAAAATAATTGAAGAATACTCGTTTGATTCTCTTTTGTCTATAGCTTTGTTGTCATCATAATTCTCGATCTCTTCTTCTTCTTCCTCTGTTTCAATTTTTATTTCGTTCTCTGTTGGTTTGTCAATATCGTTTGGTGATCTTTTAGTAACAACATTATTTGGGTTGACTGGTACATCTTTAGCTTTATGAATACCTGGTACATCATATTTAAGTTTCGTTCCATCTTGAATATTTCCGTTATCATTTAATTTTTGCTGTAGGCCGGTTTTGGATGGGGTTGCATATTGGAATGGATATAGACTTTTAGCTATATAATAATTTATCAATTTAGTTTTTGTATTTTCTTCGTCTTGTATTCTGTACATCGTATCTTCACGTTCCTGATTCAGAATAAGTTTCAGATTATCTGTTGTCACAATTAGATTTTGAATCAAAATATCTTTGAAAACTTCATAATTATTTATTTGCCGTTGATTGATATGAAAGATTTTTATTGGAAAAGACTCTGCTTTAAAAATTGTTAAAGCAAGAAGAAATAATAATTGTACGCTCATGTTTCGTTCGACGTTCTACAAACGAATAGTTTTGTGTAAAGGATGTCAGCGATCATGAATATTTAGCATCTCTTATCATCTTTAGTTTTATTTAGAACAAAAGTGTTTAGCGGTTTTACCTGATAATTAGCTTGCATAATTTATAGAAACGTTGATAGTGGAGCTGACGCTTGAAAAGAACTATGCATGAAGTGCAGTTTGACTGGTACTTCATTCATCATATCGCGATAAATAAAACGTATAAAACTGGGCTATGGACTAACGAATTACCATGACCCCGGAACGTAAAGGACTACTGAAGGACACCATGGATTTTAGTCAGTGCGAGTCCGACAACGTGTTTTTGTGTGGAGACCACGACTCGACAAACGTAGTGTGGGACGCCCGCCGGCCAGGTAGAGTGACGACCTACGAAAGGCGGCCGGCAGAGACTGGATGAGGAAAGCTCAAGGCAGGGCTCGGTAGCGCACATTGGGAAAGGCTATGTCCAGGAGTGGACGAATACAGGCTGATGATGGGTCCGACAGTTCTGCTGCTCTGCCCTGGGTTGAGGACTCACTTCATGATTTGAACGCTACAACAAAATGTTAAGCCCAAAGCCGGGATGTTAAACTGTTCGTGTCCAAAATGACACAGGAACTCAGGAAGCTTTCATTGTTTCTTTTAAATGGCTGTTACTATAGTGTCTTGACCTCTATGACCTGTTTAAATGAATGTAGGTACTTCAAAATAGTTATCTGTGTTTTCATTTGAATAACGACTGTCTTTTCAGACGGTCAGTAGGTCGAACCTTGAGCTATTAGTTTTGTTTATGAAGTTACATATTGGTTAGGTAAATAGGAAACCCAGGTCAGGAAAATATCAGCTGTCACCACGACGTTAATTTTGTCTTTTCTTTGAGGAGTGGCTGGAAAGAAACGTCGAGTCGTGATATAGTAATGCTAGCGAAGAAGGGATCTAATCTCCAGGCTCTCCTTTTCATGCACAACTAGCACGGGAGTCCCTTAAGGCGTCGGGGATCGAGAAGCGATTTCTGTGTCCGATTTCCAAAGCGGACGGAAGGTTATGGGATAGGTTGCGTGCCGTCCGATCTAGGACCAAGCCTGAGTTGACAACGCGTTGAGTTCTACGCCCGCGTCAAAAAGCTGTAAGCAAACTGCCGGGGCACAATAGGTCCGATTCCTGATGGTAGGGTACCATGGCATATGACGGAATAGGTCGGTTTTTAGTCAGTTACGTCCGATAGTCCATGCTTGACACAGAGGGCGAAATTCATTTGATGACTTACAAACCAAAGGCAAGGAAAACACGAATAGTATCGTGGATGGTATATCTCATACTGAGTCTAAGTAAGAGACTAAGTTATAGCCGAAATAAAAATATGATGATGCATTTTAGGTATGCAGAATGACATTTTCTTTCAAAGTTTACTTTTAAGTGCAAAGGTTTTTTAGGTAATATTGCATTAATTAAAATCAAGTAGACACGACACTATTCTGCGAGAAATTCTAACACCTTTTTCAGTTCGTAAACCATCATTCACAAGTAACAAATAATACAAAATGTATATAAACGAAGCACTACGTCACAAAACTACACAGAATACTCTACGTTCCCATTTTAGATTTATCCTTATGATGTAATGTAGTTTAATTGAATGGACTATATTATGTAATGATGTCATCACTGACAAGAAACCATTCAACACTATATACGGGTACCAGCAATAAAGAATGCCCACAAGATCACATTGATACTCGCTGTATATTCTTTTCCAAACATCATCATTTTTCTGCCCTCATCCTGCTGCCAGCCTGGTGAGCAGTGGTGGCTCAGTGGTATAGGTCCCGACTTACAAGTTGTGGGTCGTGGGTTCGAACCCAGCTTGGCGCATTACTTTTTGTAATTTATTTCATCACCACTGCTCTCAAAACGGTGAAGGAAAACATCTTGAGGAAACCGGCATGTCCTAGAACCAAAAATTCGAAGACATGTGACATCTACCAACCCGCACTGGGCCCGCGTGGTGGATTATGGCCCACTCCCTCTCTCAGAGAGGAGGTCTCTGTCCCAGCAGCGGGAACATTATAAGCTGATGATGATGATCCTGCTGCCGCTGCCCGATACTTGGGCCGAAATAATTCATCGTACCTAAGCCATAGCCAAGCACTGAGGCTTAGGTATGACTATTTATTTCGGCCTTTGTGTTCGTCGGTGTATCTCGCGTTTTTCTTCTATTCACTGTGTCATTAACTTCCTATATTTTTGAATGCGGCAAAGCTCTATAGCAAGAAACTAATGTTTTTTAATAAAATTTATTTTAAATGTAACCTGACTTTTGTTTAAATATAATATTTTTGGACTAAAATGAGATTTTTAGAAATTCATCATATAAAAAAAAAAAAAAAAATAGACATACAAATTACGAGTATTGGATTACGTACAGATTACTTATGTGATATTTTTCTTCACACGTCCGGGGCTCCTGTCACTCCTCCCCGACATCGATACTTATGTGCAATCTTTTTTGCCGGTACTTTTCGGTACGTGATCTACATATTATTCTTCTTTTTTTCAAATGAATTTACTATATGGTTTAATAAAGAATATTTATTTATTTTTAAATTCTATTTACTGTTTACAACCTACGTCAAAATACTTTCAGGTACGTATATGTGGTTGATTAAATAGGAAAATAAGTAATTAAAATTCCTTGTTATTGCAATAGTAGGTTTTTCCATATACGTCCTTCACCTTAATGGCATTGTTTGCCAGTGGTATAAAAGAATTAGAAATCACATTAAATTTAATTCTTCACAAAATAGTCGAGGAGCTCATCACAACATGAAGCTCATCATCACAATCTTAGTTGTCGCTGTACTCGCCGCGTTGTGTTCGTCGCAACCAGTGGATAATTTAGTTACCAGGCAACCAGAAGTCTCAAGACATCTTCGGTCCAAAAGAGCAGATATATTTAAGGGGTCAATATGTCCTCCTGGTCTCGATAGAATTGGTTCGATCTGCGTGCCTGAAGATCTCGATGAATAACACTTGAAACTAAGGGAACATTATATCCTCAAGATTATTTGAATGTTGATGGCAAAGATGGCCGTTCTGCGTGCCGCCTGAAGACATCGACGAAATAAATGAAAGTGACCAGGTTGTTGCGAAAGTTTGGGCAAAAGACCGAAGATGTTCACCAAACTTAGTATTTAAAGAAAGTGAAAAAATGAAACACACAGGACAGTACAATCATCAAAATTATATGAAGAGAAATAACAAAAGGAAAAACCAAAAATAAAGAATCTATTCCTGTGCGAGGCTAAAAGGCTCCAATCTCAACATTTGTGCTGCGACATGTATTTGAAATAGTCATCATCTGCTGTAACACACAGTCGTCATCTAGAGAAGATTAATTTAAGTTTGCCACTTCATCGTCTCGACTCAAGGACATTATGAAAGCGATTAAGCGTCCAAGACACTTTGAGACGAGACGCTACGCGCACATTATAATAGCAATTCAAAATCTAAGGCCCTTCGTACACTAGGCGACTCGGGTATCCGATACTCCAGTCGAATACCTAAGTCGCGCGACTCTAGTAGCGCATGATCCGTACACAGCGGCGACTCGAGTCGTAAGACTCAAATCGTCTATTCGGCCACCATTCTATATTCAACCTTAATAATACATAGTACAAAACACAAAATGTACATCTCATTGCATAAAATAAATGCTGTTAATTTTAAAAATGGCGGGCGCATTCTAATTTCAATTTTTTGGAATTTAAAATTGGCGCGGAGAAAAATGTATTTTCATGCAAAAATATTGAGAAAGAATATGGTTCATAATTTCGCCGCGCGATTCTGCTACAAGGTAGCTCGATTTGTTTATGCTTTGACTTTCATGGTGGTGACCATGGGTTCAATCCCCAGGTAAACATAGAATTTTTTTTTTCGTGTTTCACTTGTTTTTTAGAGTTTTATGCAATTTTTTTTCTATTTATTTTGTATAAAATGTACAAATAAAAAGAATTCTCTGTTAAAGTAAGTAGGTAGGTACTAGGTATTATTTATTTATTTGTTATCAGTGAAGTTTCATCATCATCTTTCTGCTCTTTATTTTTTTTGCGTGGTAAAATCATCAAACGAGTCCTCCCACCCCGGGCAGGGCGGGAGGGACTGTCAGACTTGTACTGACTAAAATCCACGGTGTCCTTCAATAGCCCTTTATGTTCCGGGGTCGCGGGACTTATCTCATTACCGTGACCCCGGAACATAAAGGGCTATTGAAACATACTCATTTGATAATTTTACCACGTAAAAAAAAAGGTTAAGTATTCGTAGATTTAGAATACTCTTTTGAATTTGACAAGCCTGTTAGTCTAGTGGTTGTGGCCCTGACTGCTATGCCTGAGGTCGTGGGTTCGATTCCCACCCAGGACATTTAATGTATGTGTGATGAGCACGATCATTTTTGTTCTGTGTCTGAGAGTAATTTATCTATAATATTTATGTATTTAGAAAATAAAGTATGTTTTTCAGTTGTCTAGCACCCATAACACAAGCTCTGCTTAGCTTGGGACTAGATGACGTTGTGTGATAGTTGTGGAATTATTATTATTAATTGTAATGATACAAACCAGGATATTTTTCTACTTCAGATACAAAGATGTTTAATAACAACGTTTAAAATAATAGATACTTTTCGTCAGTTAAAAATCGCGCAGACTTGGGTATCGGCGATCTTGTTATATGAGGTCGCGCGCGGATAGAGTCGGCGACGCATCACGAAGATAAGCCTCTAAGGATTTGTATTGCGATAGTCTCCTGGAAACCAAAATTATAAGGTATCGGAAACTTGCATAGCGTTGTGTACGAACCTTCGTACACAACGCGACGCAAGTTGCCGATACTATAGTTTCGTCACTACTCATGACCTGCGGAAAATTTGTGGTACTAATTTTTTTTATGCAATTTGATGTAACGACATAGACACTAGCGCCGCGTCAAAGGGTCATGATGGGTGGTCACGATTATGAATTTATAAAATGTCTGACACATGACTGTGACGTCAAAATATATTCTTTAGGGATCCGTAGGTTCGAAAGAAAAAACGGAATCTTTGTAAGATCAGTCGTGTGACCGTCCGCCCTTCACAGTTAATTTTCTGTGAACTTTTTTGACTGATTAAGTTGTAAACATTTATCTATTGAATACATTTAGAACAGTTAAGTAGGTAGGTATGCCTTTTCCAAACATATCAGTTCCTATTGCTCAAGTGTGTTTGTTTTTCTGTATTATCTCTTATCTCCGAAAATACTGAACAGGTATATTTGAAATTATGAAAAATATATAAATAATAGAAGTCCTTTGTATATAGATTACAAGAAAATTCACAGTAGTCCTATGATCTTAAAACAACATAGACATCGGAGGGACAACAATGAAAAAAAATTGTAAACTATATCATGTGATATCAAATGAAAATGCTTATTGTGAGGGTTGTAAATATAATACTTTATTCGTAATAAATTTTATTCAATGAAATAGAAAAAACCCCTCTCTCCCAATTTTTTTTTATTAAGCTGCATACCAAATTAAGATTTATTACGAGGATTGAATATTGAGTGAATATTTTTTTAACATTTTAAAATAATTACTTTCCAAAAATGTTTCAAGAATATGCTACGGAACCCTTTATTGTGTGAATATAATTAATAATGGGAAATAAATTGTTCCGCCATCTTGAAAATCGCAGAAACTCAAGTAGCGGCGATGTCAACAGATAGGTAGCGCGCGATTGGCGTCGCGCGTCGCGAGCATGTGTACGAACGTATATGGATTTCTATTGCGAGAGTCGCCTGGATACTGAAGTCGTAAGGTATCGGAAACTGGAGTCGCCTTGTGAACGAAGGGCCTAACTGTATTTACTACTTGAAAAGATACAAATTGTATTGTCGTATCTCAATGTGACCCTTAAACTTGCACCAAATAAAGCTTTGAAAGAAACGCTAAATTTGTTTACATTTCAAAGGTCATCGTAATAAAATTGTATTTCACAATATTTTTTAATTGTGGTCCACTGCTGGGCAAAGGCCTACGTCTCGACAAAAAAAAAACTACGCTGACTGACCAAGTTAAAGAGTTTTCTAAGAAATAATCACAGCATTACCTCACCGAACGGGCTGGCTCTCAAGCTATTCAGTTTAGTTCTCGCCCCGCCCGCCCAACATCTCCACGCGTTTCTGTCGCCCTGGTACTTCACTTACGATATTTTACACGGTTGTTACAAGTTTTACACGATTTTACTTAAAATATGGTGTTTTTAAGTGATGTAAATGGATGAAAAAGTTCATTGAACGCCGTGGTTTTTCTTCGATGGGTAAGTAATTGATACATTTTGTTTTTAAAATTCTTTAAAACGATATTGGTAAATATAGACTTTAAGTGCATAATAATTAAGTTCAGTCTCACCTTTGTGTTTTGTGACAAACTTTAAACAAATAAACATTTATTTCGTCTTAGCAAAAGCTTTTATTTCGTATTCAAATAGAAACACGAAGACAGACATAATGTTTATGTTATCAAACGTCGAAAGCAGTGCGCTTAATGGATATTGAATGCTTTTCTGATACTAACACTGATAATTTTAACTGCCAATATTCGATTATATTTCCTGTTGTTTACGTTTAATAGTTCTTTGATCTAGTAGTTGTAAACATCATTTTTGGAACCGCATTTTTTGATTTTACATATAATGTCAGTCGGAAAAAATATTAATGAGAAAATTTCAAATAGTGTACTGTCTAATTTTTATTTTGAAATGGCGAAAAGCGTACAAGTCTTACACACCTATTCCTTAAGTAAGTATTGTTTGTTATTAAATTAGGAGAACACTTTTCTTTCAATAATGTACTGTAATTTGTTATTATCATATAGGGCTGATTATTTGATCCTGGGGTTCTAAAAAAGCCAGGCAGAATCTTAATATGAATTGCGATAAAATTATTCTAAATCTATTAACAACTTTATTGGTTGAGCAATACCTAAAGTAAAATATTTCGTTTTAGACATTCTTGTTTATAATTTACTAAAATGACTTCTTGTGTTAATATTTTCTACTGTAATATTTAAATTAAATCTCTATGTCCAATTAAGTATTAACTTGATACTATAAGTTATCATCATCATCATCAGCCTGTAAATGTTCCCACTGCTGAGACACAGGCCGCCTTTCTATGACAGAGAGTGGGCCATAATCTACCTTGCAGAGGCAATGCGGGTTGGTAATATGTCACATGTCTTCGAGTTTTTGGTTCTAAGACATGCCGGTTTCATCACGATGATTTCCTTCACCGTTTTGAGAGCAGTCATCATCTGCCTGCCTTTTCCCAACTATATTGGGGTCGGCTTCAAACCAGATTCAGCTGGATATCAGTATTTTACATGGAGCGACTGCCTATCGGACCTCCACAACCCAGTAACTGGGCAATACCATACCCCATGGTAAGACTGGTTGTCAGACTTTAGAGCTTCTGACTAACAGTAACGACTGTCAAAGATCTAGAAATGAAAGCCGGGACCAACGGCTTTACGTGCTTTCCGAGGCACGGAGGAAACTCGCTATAACAGATGGTCACCCATCCACAGACCAACCTCGGCAAGCGCAGCTTAACCCGGAAGATCGACCTGTGCGGCTGTAATTATTTACCCAAGTAGCAAAAGCTTCTATAACCAAGGCGTTTTATCATCAAACAGTGATATAATAACCCTATAATGGTAACTATTGTGACTGCTTGTACTATAAAGGCGTTTAACAGAGCGTTTTGATTCTATTTTTGTTTTATTAAAGAGCAATTAAGTTCTATAAGTTAGCTCTTAAAACGCTTACAGGACCAACCAAAAGAATCTTTAAAGTGTTGCACTGTAATAGATATGAAAAAAGCCATTATGGTACTATTTAGTACTATAGATGATCTTACTGACATTTATATGTATCTATTTTGCACTAATAATACGTCAAAATAACTTTTACAGTGATAGCATTGTAGCAGTATCGAAAATACCATTACAGGATCAATCTGCACTATAAAAGTACCTTCCAAACCCATTACGTAACCTGTCAGCTTCTTAAGAGCTCCTTCAACATCGTTATGGGGCTAGTTATGTAAAAGTAATGAACACTCTTCTTTAGTGCTAAATAGCAGCATAGCGACTCCTGGTGCAGTTGCTAAATAATTTAAATTCTAAATAGCTCTATTGGTGAGTTTTTGTTACTGCTACGAGACTAAAGCGTGATATAAATGTTCTAAAATCAATAATTAAAGGGCTAATTAGATCTATGCTAGATTTTCAGTACCAATTATATCATTAGTATAAGATGGCTGCTGTTTTCTGCCTTGTTAGCACATACGCAGCACGGCTGGAGCCAATATGTACTATAGCAGCCATAGTCGGGACAAGTCCTTATTTTATTAATGTAAATTTAATTAAAACACAAAAAATTATGAGGGCGCATTGTCAAATTTGAAATCAGCATAATGATTTTATCGATACAATTATTTTCGCAAGTGCAAGTTATGGCAGAGTTACAGTGTTTTGTAGTATGTCCTTATTACATATTACGCTAAGCAAAAATGGCAAATGATATTTGTATTTATATTTTGTGCTCTTATTATTTGTATAGTCTATGCTCACGACGACACCACAACACGAACAAAATTGCAAACAAGTGTGATAATAAAGATCACTGGAATCGGTTACGGCGCAAAATAGCACTATAAACATGTTTTGGTTACTCTAATAGAGCAAATTTGTGATATAATCGTTGCAGACAGCACTATTTTAGTACTAAAAAGCGTTTCTCGACACTTTTACATTTCAACTGTAGAGCTGATTTATCACCGTAAGAGCCTTTATGTAATGTTTTTATAATAAATCAGTGATAAAACTAGGGCCTATTTGGGGTTCTGTAAACGTTTACAACACCATTATAGTACTAATCATGAACACTAACTAGCACGTTCTAAAACGTTCTCAGGACTTTTATAGACTTTTTAGACTTTTATGTTACTTGGGTAGTCAAGAGCTCCTAAACCGTTTTGAGAGCAGTGATGGTAATAAATAAAATAGAATACACTAAGAAATGCGCCAGGCTGGGTTTGAGCCCACGACTTACAACTCGTAAGTCGTGGCCGATACAACTGAGTCTGGGTCTCCCATTATTTTATATATTATACTCGCTTGCATTATAAGCTCTATTCAAACGTTAGCAGAGACTATTTCGAGTATCCAATTTAAAAACATGAGCTACATCGCCCTACTTTACTTTCAGATCATTATTCAGAAGTCGTTTGGATAGCTTACTCTGTATATTTGTTATATCGACTTAAGATATCTTAGTGGGAGACTAGAATGGAGTGGAAGTAGTGGATGAGGCACTAGAAAACTCGATTAGAGCAATGATTGGATTCCTGATTGGAGTGAAGTGTTCAATGTACGGATTGATTGTTTCGACTGAAGATTTGTTACTACAAATTATAATAAACTAGGTACTTACTAATTTATGCCTGCGGTGCTCCCACACGAATTTCGATATTTTATACCACAGAAATGTAGATACGTAGATAGAATATTATATTCTATCTACGTATACAATAATAGTATATTCTGAATATACTATTATTGTACACCAAAATTGATACACAACTAAAAACATGAGTAATTCTATGGTTACAATGGCGGTGTTATTGCTAATTGCGATATCTTTTAGACAACCTTTCATGTAAATTCGGAACATATTGTCATCCTGTGTGATGACACATAGAATGACCGTATGTTCTTATAACTTTAACTTATCTCTGAGTTTAACTGTTCTACCGTGATCGTGTAATGTACATCCATCTATCCATCCAAACTTTCGTATTAAAATATTAGTTAGATGTATTCATAATTATTTAGTTAGATTATAAAGCTGAGAGAGTTTATTTGGTCGAATGCGCTAATCTCAGGAACTGCTAGTTCGAATTGAGAATTTCTTTTTGTTTTGTGTTGGATAGCCTACTTATTGAGGAAGGCTAAAGGCTATATAACATCACACTAAGACCAAAAGAAGTAGAGCAGCGTAGTGGTAAAATCAAGGGGTAACTGAGCTTATGTAGTGAGTTCAAACCCGGGCAAGGACCAACATTTTATTTTACCAAGGAAGCGTTTATTAATTAATTGATTTTCAGACAAATGGTGGCACGCAATACACGTGATTACGATATTGTTTATTAGCCTTTTAAAATACTGTTTACATTAGAATAATGGTGATCGCATGGCTTTTTTAATTGCTTCGGACACGACAACCTATTAGTAGGTTATTTTACAAGGAATACATAAATGTAAGTTATGTTTAGTTTGTGATTTTCTACTGGACGGAACAGTTTTCAGTTACGTGAATAGAAGTTCCAGTTTTTTTGTCTATTGACTGGATGGAAATTAATTTGTTCTAAAGTATTAAAAAATTAGATTGTTTTTCTATCGTAGCAGTAGTGATGAAGAAATTTATGAAAGTAATGCATTTCAAAATACGAACTTTTGATTTTGAAAACTGATTAATTGGAATCTATAATTTGTGGGCTAAAATTATGTGTGAATCTAAGCGAAAGTGGTATTTTTTTAAAAATAATATTTAATTAATTCAGCTTAACTTTAAGGCACAACGTGCATAATTTTAAGATCAGAAAGTGAAAGTGTAAATTATTTTAAGGAAAGACAGTGATGATGAAGTTTCATATAAATAAACTGTGATTTTCCGAACGAAGACATTCGCAATGTTGTGGCAATGTGGATAGAAACACGTCACTATGTTAGTTCAGTCGGTACGTATTACAAACTTTAAGCTTCTGTTTACCTATGGAACCCTGGTACCTTGTTTGTTTACCTGTGAGAATCGATGGCGTACTTACTGTTTGTATGACTATTTCTGTAAATAAACAGTTATTCTAAACTAAACAGTATATTTTGACAACTTCTGGATTTAAAGATATTCTAAAAAGTAATAAATTGTAAAGGTACATATTTGAGCAGTCATAAGAAACATTACAAAACAGAAATCTACCCTTGTAAGAAACCGTTAAACACATTGTACAACTGTCCATCTATTACCAGGGTTGCGCAAATTAAGAAAGATTTGCCTCCGTCTTGAAAGGTAAAGGGCAAATAAAGGATCACGGTCGGCGGGTTTTACGGGCACTTCACAATTGCGGTGGTAGACCCCTTAGAGAACAGACTGGAGAGTGGCCTAAAAGTTGAGTTTTAGACAGTCTCATACTGATCAAAATAAGAACTTTCTGTCTTAATTCCTAGAACAACTATGTGTTAAAAACAACTTAAAACACATCGACACAGACACTCTAATCACTTTTCAATCGATGATACAAAGACCTTCCCATCAGATAAGATGGCTCGAGATACGTGTCGGAGATAACGGCTTCCCTCGCCTACATGGATGACTTTGTAAAACTACATACTACCTAAGTGGGAAAGTTTCCCTTTGACGCATAATCCTGCTTCTGATATGCAGGCGGGACTGATGTAAATCTATATAACACTTCATGGATTGGTTAATTTAGCGATATTGCTTCTAAAATCGTCTATGCGAAAAGACTAGCTTCCAAAACTCGCAGTTTAAAATAATGTCAGCCATTTAAATGTAAAGGAATTGTATTTTTATGTATGCTACTCTCACATACATTTATGTCGTAGGTTTTTTAATCAAATTAGGTTTTCGATCAAACAACGGATGATGTTAAAATAATAACACGATTTTATCATTTTCCTAAACAAATCTCGTGTTTTGATCAAATCCCTGAACTGGTTCAGTGAAATGATAAAAAATTTTGAAAATGCCAGAAAATTACGAATCTCTTTCGAAATAGTGACAAGATATTTTAATATTATAATATTCTTATTATAACACTGAGAAGTTTGTTTGTTTTTGCGTTGTATAGCTCATATAATCCAGAAAGGCTATAAAATAGCTGAGCAGCTTGGGTGAAACCGTAGCTTATACGCATTAACGCCTTTGTGGAAATAAAAATACATTTGCACTTCGACGCGTGACTGTGGCCTACTTGGTAAAGCGTCTGGTGTACTTAGAAAGAAGATCATAGGTTCAAGTAAGTACTGCTCGCTATCGATTGTTTCTTTGAACATAATAAGCTTAGAAGATCGCTAAGATTATTTAAAACGACGTGTCGATTGATTGAATGACTCAGATTTACGAGTCATGCGTGGGTTCTCAGTTTTCTTTCTTGACAGCATAGCAGTCTATCACCAGTTAAGAAATATTACTGTATATATAATAAATATATTCAGATGTTTACTAGTGTCCATAGAATACGTGTTTATTAAAAACTAGCTGTGCCCGCGACTTCGTTCGCGTGGATGTCGGAATCGAACAATGTATTTTTTTAGTTCGAAGCGCTTAATTCTGGCCACGTTGTTCATATAACCCCTGTATTTAGAATTTTCTAAGATTTATCAAGAATATTTGACACTGCTATTCCAGGTTTATGTAGAACTATTTTTCCTAATGCCCGCTCTATGCACTCTATGCGTTCCACTCCCCTCCGCCCCAGTCCATTCCAGTCCATTCCAGTCCATTTCAGTCCATTCCAGTCCATTCATATTATGTGAACCGATTACGATGAAACAAAATACATAATGTTATTTCAACATAAACACGTCTATTTCAGGTTATCTTTTAACGCCATCTGCCGTGCGTTGAAATATGTATTTATTTGAATACTGTAGTTTTTCTATTCGAAGTTAGATCGCGCGACTGACGTACGAAATCAATGTGTGAGACCAAAGTGCACCCGTAATTTTACTTCTGAAACACTTTAAATTCAAATATCTTTTGATAGACTGAACCGATTCCAATGAAACAAAAACTAAATTACTCTCCAAGTTACGCTTAATCGTTGTGTATAAAAGTGATCTACATTAATTGCGTAGATTTTATGTGATACCTGGACAAATACACAGACAAACAGACAAACAGATAAACAGACAAACAGACAAAAATTCTAAAAATGCTAGAAATGGGTTCTATTGGTTATCCTTTAATACCCTGGCTGCCTGAGATTTTTTTTAATGTACAAAAATAACTTTTCTACAGTTTTATTATATGTATAGATAGATAGATAGATTAAATATAAATTAGATAGAAGATTATATTTACGAATTTAAAGATTTCTATGATGTAAGTAGTTTTTTTTTTGACTGACATTGTAAGATTGCGTTGTCAAAAATTGTGTTCCATGACTTTCCTTCTGTAATTGTTCGTTGACTGGGCCATATTGTTGAACCGGGAATCGAACTCGCTTCACCAGAAAAAAAAATACCCTGTAGCTTTTTCATACTGATAGGGCTTCATCAAAAGAATTATTTTTTGCTAAATAACATATTATGTAGTTACATAAATAAAAAGAAGACCATGATATTTAACATTTGTTAATTTAGAAAAATTAAAAGCTGACAGTATCATACGTACCTATTCCGCGAGAACTTGAGTACTTAATATCTAGTAAAGACTACTTAATAGAAACGATACCATTTTAAAGGTTTAACTGTTAATTTTAAATTGATACCAAAATTCTAAACACGACATTATTTATGAAGCTATCCCGGACCAATTCCAAGTTAGTGATTCCATACTTTTGCTCGCTAGTGTACCATCAGCACAACATAAATATTAAAGTGACATCAGAAGCCTTACCATGAATTTTAAGTTATTGTGATGAAAAGTAATTTAGAACTTTGACATTAATTTCAAGGAAAATAATAATTCCTTCTTCGTACACCAGAAGCGCTGCTCCATTTTTGCATACAAGAAACTCTGTAAATACTGGAAATGAAAAGACGGTGTAAAGTAAAATACTGAAAACTCCTGATAAGGGCTCTGAAGTGAAGAAAATAAATAGGTAATATGACCTTGACAATGACATATTTCGTGACCTTTTATTTTGACAATGTCAAGTAGATATAACTCAAGTGTTTCGTGGAAAATCACAATCTATAAAAGTCTACGTCTGATTACATTTTAATGAAAACTTTCCTATATAAAATGAAGACGTTATACGCCCACATTTGTACAATCAAATTCTATGTTTACTAAAGGTACTGTCAAGGAATTTTGTCAATATACAAATCACGTCATCAGACACACCTCTATTTACTGTAAATGTGTATTAAGAGGCTTAATTATAATACGATAAGGTTTGAAATCGAGTGGAAAAGTTTGAAATCAATTGTGAAGCGTTTATGGAACGCAGTATAAATCGGATAATTACTTTTAATCGTTATTCTAATGTTCTAAAAAAAATTGTACTACGATTATGAAAACTTTTTTAATTTTGAATGATGTTACTGCGTCTAATTAGGTTAAATTATTAGACAGATAATCCGTAAAAGCTTAGAGTAATTTATATAATTACGAATTTTATTGGACAAGATGTAGTGACACATCATTTCGCATTACAGCATGCATAGGTAAGGCGTTTTAAGAGACTTTTAAGACTCCGTCACTGAGTTGTCTGTCTCACCAAATAATCGCCCTTTAACTTACATACATACATTGAATTTTAGTTTATCAATCACTGCAGCAGGACGGCTAAACGTATCTGAATGTGGCAAATACTCGTAGATAGCTATAAAAGTCGGAATAAGAAACCTGTTACCCCATTATTACGTTCCCATGGGATATTTTTTGACTACCACACGAGCAAAACCGATGGCCAATTCTTTAATAAAACACTAGATTTCAGTTCAGCGTTTGATCCCAACTCGCGGACTAATGTATCCGATGCAATCTTGATGTAGACAGACCTGATGAATGATTAATACTAGAATTAAGCCAATGCTGATAGTTTCGATGACAGCAACTGTCGAGATCTTGACTAATATTATATGGGGAGCCGCGGTTTGAATACAGCCGGATAAACATAGGCTGTATAAAGCTCTTATTGTATTCGGTATTACAACAGCATGTTTTTTTGTCTTTTTTAGACATTTCTAGTCCTTTAGATCCATATCTGGACGGCAGATTAGGCCTTTGCCTAACAGTAAGATGTAATATAATATGCTAACAGTATCGGTAAAGGCTACCCCACTCAGGCGTCGTGTTACGTTATACAACAAGTTACCGACGCAATAAAAGTAGGATGAAACGGAGACATAGCAATAAGGATAACGAATAGCGCGATAATAGTGGGCCTTTTTTTTTAGGTGGTAATATCATCAAATGAGTCCTCCCGCCCTGGGTGGGGCGGAAGGGACTGTCAGACCTTTACTGACTAAAATCCACCCGTGTTCCTTCGGATGCCCTTTACGTTCCGGGGCCGCGGTATCCTGGGTTAAGAAAAAACCCGCGACCCCAGCAGGCATTTGGCGCGAAACACGGCGCCACCGACCCGGGCTTGGTCCTCGGTCGGACGGTGAGCTACCCATTACTCACCGTCCGCAAGCCCGCTCCGCCGCTGCGCTGTGCCCTCTGCTGATCAGAGGGACACGCGTTGGAGCGTCCACAAGACAGGCTATTCGCGTACGGGCAAAGAGACCCCTTAGGCACTGTGTGAAGAGTTTTTGCCCGCACCCCAGGCACTCCGGCCCGAAAAACTGGTCTTCCCCCCGGACGTATCCGAGAGGGAACTCCAGTCCACGGGCGCACGTGGAGGTTTCCTGTCTTAGCACTCCACAATAGTGGGCCTTAAATGTAAAATGTGAAGTGGTCATCAAGTACATTGGAGGCTTAAAATATCGTAGGACAAGCTGGAGGCTCGTTCGACAGCTCATACGTCACCTCGTTAATTGTCATTATTTACGTAGGTGTGTCTGTACTAGGACAACAAATGATAGACGGGGGTGACAGTTTTGATAATGAATTGCTTCTTTATTTATTCAAGGGGTTCACGCCCTTATGTCGAGCACTGATTGACCCACCTGTGATTAAGCATGCGTCATACTTATAGCCTGCGTATAAAAAGGCTATCTCGAATTTCTGCAACCCTAGTACCAAAAACCAAAATACCGGTTTATATGCTTCGCATATATAGCTCCACGGGTCACGGGCATCACGGTCTTAAAGTGTCCTGTCCTATATTTTAAGCTGGGTTCAAGGATATAAAAATTTACTTTAATTAAAAAATTATAGAATGTAGGCAGAAATTAAAGAAGGCCGACTACAGTAAGATCGAATCACGCTCTCTGTTTTCGCCTCGTCCACGATAAGTTTCGAAGATTAGTGACTGCAGATATTAAAGGGTTTTAATCTATATTTTAATATTATAAACAGTTAAAGCTTGAAGTTTGATTGCAGAAAATAATCTGTGGAACTACTAAATACTATCAGTTGAAATCTATTATTTTATTATAAAAATTGCATCCTGTGTGAATCGGGTCGAGTCACTACTGTATTAAAAATTTAATGTACTCACCGTAATTTAAACAAATCTTTAATAAAATAAGCACTAAAAAACCGAAAAGCTATTTATTTAATTCAAAGCTATTGGTCCTATAGTCCAAACGTAACTAACTGACTATTACAAAATACCAAATACCGTAATCAGCAAATAAACCCAAATTATAAGTAAAAACGACACGAACAAGTACCAGGATACCATAACAATACAAGACATGATATTGTTTATTTTTACCTATAGTCCAAAAAAGTGGGCTACAGAAATAATAAAATTTTGTGAAGCATGTTTTGATAGCAAATAGACGTCAGTTATCGGAATGTTTATAGATCAGAACTTGTTTAGACTGTCGTTGAACGTCAGTTAGTTTGGTATTTTTCTTACCAATACCAGCATTTGCTATGCGGACGAAAGGTCAGCTATATTTGTTGAAAAGTCACGGTGAAATTCGGAATGTAGTTGTCTAAATCTGCTGGTGTTTTTCGATGATATTATTGCTTATCCACCACCCAAAGTAAAGTCCAAACCGTGGGAACAATCAGGGCTGTGTTTTTATGGACTTTTGAGACACTGAGACGGTGGCAACAACTGTCAAAGATCTACAAAATGACTGCAGAGGAAAATGGTAAAGTTGGTATGTAATGAATGCTTACCCATCTACGGATCGACTCAGACAAGAGCGGCTTAACCTTGAAGACTGCTCTGTGCGACTGTTCTATTTAGCCTTAACCTTGTTAACCCAGTTCATCATCAGGCCTGTAGCCTTTTCCCAATGATACTTTGGTCGGCTTCCAGTCGAACCAGATGCAGTTGAATATCAGTATTTTACATGGAGCAATAACGATGGGTAATAACGATAACCAGTCTTACCATGGGTATGACTGGTTGTCAGACTTTTAAAGCTACTGACTAATAAAAAAAAAATAACAAAAAAAAAAATAAAAAAAAATAATGGTAACAACTGTCAAAGATCTACAAATGACAGCCAGGACCAATGGTCTCCATTCCACAGACCAAGCTCGGCAAGCACGGCTTAACCCGTAAGATCGACCTGTGCAGCTGTAATTATTTGGCTACGAGTTCGTCGTTCACCAGTTCATCAATTACTTATTTAGTTATCGATTTAAAGTTTGTTATTACAGTAAGAGAACGCTCGAACCAAAAACAATCAGTACTATGTAATTCAAAGAAAAGTAGTAATTGTACAAATAAATCACTTTCACTAATTTACGCATAAAACAATATAAATTACTAGTTCCGTATACGTATTTCCAATTCCATGACCCTATGACCTTGAACACCTACACAACACATAAGGACTGGTCCCGTTGCCAGCGATTAGCGAGAGATTGGTCGTGATAACCTAGAGATTAACACCTTGCCTATCATGTTGTTGTTTTCAGTTATGACCACAGCAAATGTATACTAATTTTATAAAGATGAAGAGTTTGTTTGATCGATCTCGCTAATCTCAGGAACTACTGATTCGAAATGAAAAAAAAATTGTGTTGGATAGTCCATTAAAATTTATCGAGGCTATATAACATTCCGCTACGACTTGCTGTGATTTAGAAGAGCCGAGCAGCGGAGGTGAAGGGGATTCTCATACTCTTCATCATCATCAACAGCCTATAAATGTTCCCACTGCTGGGACACAGGCCTCCTCTCTGTGTGAGGGAGCAGGCCATAAATCATCACGCGGGCTCAGTACCTACTGGTAGATGGATTTCACAATCATGTCTTTGACTTTTTAGTATCAGGACATGCCGGTTTCGTACTCCCTACTCATAAGTCGGGGCCGATACCACTGGGCCACCACTGCTCTGCTAAAGCTTCTGGTCTTTTTCTCGTCCGCAATGGGACAACTGCTTTAAACATCTACTTGTTTTGACGTCAAAATAATGTTTTGTTAATTTCGAAGGTGATAAAGTGATTATAAACAACTTATTGGGGACAACATTATTTAAACTACCGTTTGTAGACATTAGAGTGACATACGGCTGTATTGTTAAGACAGTATTGTATTCGGAGTCGTGGGACTTATTCCGGGGTCGCGGGACTTATTTCCTGCCCTGCCCGGGGCGGGAATACTCATTTGATTTGTTTACCATGATAAAAAAAGACAGTAGGTATTGTATTGAAAAGTTGGACACTTTTCGTTATAACTTTATAGCTCAAGAACGGGCTTACCTATCAAAATCAAATCTTTAGGCTTTGTTCGGACTATTTAGTTGAATATTTATGTGAAGTTTGCGCAAAATCGGTCGAGCAGTTCTTCATTTTATCACATTTTTTTGTAACACGTAGCGTAGCACGGGGCGGGCCGCTAGTATTTTTATACATATATATCTTGATCTTATCATCCGTCTTTTGTCTGTTTATTCAAAGGTTTTCCATAGACAAGAAAGTTTGAGCCATTGTGAGTGTTCTTTTTTTAGTTAACAATAACTTTGAATATCTATGTTATTAGAAAAATAACCACTCTTTTGGCGCAGTCGAGTAAAAGTACGGGTGGTGGAAATGTTCCATCAAAGAAAAAATAAAACAAATAATAATTTGTATATATTCTTGTTTTAAAATTATATTGTGAATATACAAACTGTGGTTTTGCGTGCATTTTGTTTCATAAAATAATTTCGTAGACGCCTACGCCGTAACAGAGGGCCTGTTCGTAGCCGCTACGAAAATCACACAATAAAACTGTAATCTAAGACATACAAGTGATTCAGTTTGACATATTTTTTAATCCTGAAACCTTTCTAAGTGAATATTATAATGTTGTTTTGATTTCGTTTTCACTTAGGAGAACTTAGTAAACTTATAATGGAACTTAGTAACTTATAATCACCTTCAGAATGTCGTTATTTGATCAGTGTTGAACCTCAGACAAGATTGTACGGTTGTTTTTCTGAAGTTATTTCTATAACGATTTTCTTTTTTATATCAATGAAATTAAATATAGAGCAGTTTGGTGTTAACTTAATATTTCTAGCGAATAATAAGAAACTTAATCGTTCTGAAGCAATTATTAAGAAATCTTTAATTAAAAATGAATAGGAGTCAGCATTGATCATAAGTTTCTACAAACCAGAAGACGTAAACTTCATTGAGTTATTAAATAAAACGCCGAAACTAACATAATGACATAAATTCAACTATGAAAAGTTAAAATACTAAAATAAAATAAAGCTTATCTAAAATAATATAGACCATCATAAAATTCATCCTCAACGCTGCAATGAAAAATTGGGTTATACAAATATTTTCGTCATCTTTAGGTGTACAAATTGGTCAATTAACCTTCCAGATTATAATTTACTTTATAAAATTATTAGCAATTGCAAGAACAGTAAAAATAAATAGTTAAACTGTCTTGAATTTCTGTCACATCATAATATCCTTAGAAACACCTTTTTTAAATTTTACATCTTTAGCATAAAATCTTTGTTCTTGAGCTTATTCAATTCTATCAATAAAATTGTACTACGAGTAAATTCAGTGGGGGTTGGGTTCCGACTCAAACCCAACATCCAGTGAATAACCATATCATGAAACTATTAGTCCCCGCCAGATAAGTCTAGAATACAGGTCATTGATCCTAATATTGCATCGTTCAAAATTTATAATACCATCGTTCGAATTTCAAAATAAAATGTAAGGTCAAGGTCGCCTCTTACCACGGTACGTTTTTTCTGATCGTGTTATGACACTTTCTTTACATTTTTCGAATAGTTTTGAAATATTTGAATACATTGGTACACTGGGGTCAACGAATTTTATTCTACACTTATCTGGCGGAAACTATAAGGTAAAATACGAATTCATCGCGGACGAAGTCGTAGTTAAAAGTACTAGTTTACTCATATTTGCGCGTTTTCTAAATGAACCGCCATGACCTTTATTGTATTGTTTTTACAATTTACCCTACTACGTTTCACAGGACACGAAATCAGATAATTTGCTTCGACCAATAATAAACAAGTGTAGTACAGTGCAAGTTGTGGTGTGGCTACACGTGCATACATCGTTCAGTAGCCTTTCGTGAAAAAACAAGGCTAGAGCGATCAATCAGAAACTTGCTGAAAAAATCATGACAGTTTTCGTTGTATGGTTTTTTAAATTGTTTTGGTTTATAAAAGTTATGTTTTAAGACGAAATAAATGTGATTTAATTCAAGTATTAGGGAAGTAAGCTTACTTCTGGGCAAGCTCTCTCTATCTACTAAAGACAGTGTGTTTGTAAATAAATAAAAAAATTATATCGAAGACTTTGTGTCTGTGACACTTGACCTAGACTAAGAGACAACATAAGTAGAGTCAGTCAACATAAACTAAAAAAGAACTTGAAATGTTAATGTTTTCTTGCAAAAATAAGTGGACACGATTTTTGTTTAGATCGTCAGTTTTAAACAACAGTTGATAGTAAATAAAATAAGTGTTTTTTTTTCTTTCTATTAGTGTTAGTGTTGTGTGTTCAAAATATTATAAACATGATACATTCTAGTTGGACTTCACATAATAATTTCACTTTAGGTGTCACTCCAGTAGGACGACTGATATTTGGTATGTATTATTTTATATCGAATTTATTTTAATTACCTGTTTAATCAGTTAAAATAAAACGATAATAATCTTTGCCAATACATTTACTTTGGGCACAGCTATGGAGTGATTTTATGCCGGGGTCTTTATTTCCTTACTGCTATAACCTTACCCCCTTATTAACAAACGTGGACTAAAGTTACGCCGAGGTTAATCTTCGGATTAACCTTAGCGTAACTTTAGTCCACGCCCTGGGTGGGGCGGAAGGGAATGTCAGACTCTTACTGACTAAAATCCACCCGTGTTCCTTCGGATGCCCTACGTGTACGTTCCGGGGCCGCGGTATCCTGGGTTAAGAAAAAACCCGCGACCCCAGCAGGCATTTGTCGCGTAACACGACGCGCCGGGCTTGGTCCTCGGTCTGACGGCGAGCCACCCATTACTCACCGTCCGCAAGCCCGCTCCGCCGCTGTGCCCTCTGCTGATCAGAGGGACACGCGTTGGAGCGTCCACACAACAGGCTATTAAACGCATACGGGTAAAGAGACCCCTTAGGCACACAGTGCCTAAGGGGTCTGCTGAAGAGTTTTTGCTGGGTGCACCGGCCCGATAAACTAGTCTTCCCTCCGGACGTATCCGAGAGGGAACTCCAGTCCACGGGCGCACGTGGAGGTTTCCTGTCTTAACACCCCTATAGATTAACCTTGGCGTAACTTTACTTCACATTTATTAATAAGGGGGTTAGGGTTTTAAAGTTAAGAGGGAATACGATGTAGTACGTATATGTATGTTTCGTCGTAGGTTTCTTCTAGGCAAGTGTACTTCAGTGTCACCCACATCTTCGCGTACCATCAGGCGAGATAGGGGTAAAAAACGCAAACCTATCGTTAAATTAAAAAGTAACATTAGTATAAATGCGAAACCATGGACGTATAGTAAAATTTGTTCAATTTAAAGGCACAGTCGGCGCAATAGCCCAGCGACCGACTGAAGTGTTGCGTGTTTCGTTGCGGATTCGATTCTCGCACGGAAGAAATATTTGTATGATCTACAAGTAGCTGTCGTTCCGAATCTGGCGGTTTGTGTATGTGAGTTAAGATGTTTTAAGTGTATCCACAATGTAGGAGAAATTCTAAATGTGGGGCAAAGATTCTGAATGTGGGGCAAAGTTTATAAAAAAATCATCCCTTGTAGCGTATACTTAGCTAGAGATGTTGTGAATATTCGCATTCGCATCCGCATATATTCGCAGATTTTTAGACATTCGTATTAATATTATGCCAATGCGAACGAGTGAAATATACCAACATTTGGTCTTCTTCTCCATTCATCGTTTATTCAGTCAGTCTTTATCTTGCCATTCATACTAAGATAAACGTGTTTCATTCTGCTTTTCTTTCACTGGCTGACCCTCTTAGAGGTACATTTACATACTTTTTCCATTCTCGTTACAGACAGGAAGTAAAAAAAGATGTAAATATAAAAATTCAAAATTAAGTTATGAAGTTCGATCTTCTAAAAATGTTTTTGTCAAACGTGATTGACTTTAAACGGAATATTCGAATTTGCATTCGCATCCGAGAATATTGGAATTGAATATTCGCATCCGCATTCGCATTCGCGAATGACATAAATTGAACATTCGCAACATCACTAATACCTACGCTAGAGCTACGCTTACAACGTATTGGCGTTGTAAGCGTAGCTCAGGACGAGCAAAGTGTTAATAAATAATTTAATAATAGGTAAAGATAATATAAACTTGTTCTTATCCCAATTTATTACATGGATAATGTTAATTCTGATTTATAACAAAAGTAAGCTCTATTCATATTCAACTTTCAATTGAGCTAAATCCTACTAATATTATAAACGTGAAAGTTTGTATGTGTGGATGGATGTTTGTTACTCTTTCACACAAAAACTACTGAACGGATTTGGATGAAATTTGGTACACGGATAGTTTATAACTTAGATTAACACAGGATAGTTTTTATCCCGATTTAATGTTCCCACGAGAGTTGTATCGGGTGAAACCGCGGGCAACAGCTAGTCTGATATAAAAATATGACCTAAACACAATAACATATTTTTTGGCCAGTAAGTAAATATTGTTATGGAAACTTTATGATGTTGTCCGAATTTTATCAATAATGGCGTCATATGTTATGTTTGTCGGTATTTCTGACACATATTGTTATGGTTTATTATAAGATTTGTTGATATGCGCCCTCCTGCGAGCAATATGTTTTATCTATGTTGATGAATAATCATCTTGATAATAGGCTTCGGGATAATTATTGAAGGTATCATGCGGTATACTTGTGGCGCTGGTGCAACCTTTCATGGGCTGAAAATACTAATGGTTACCATTGAGCTATTATTACGACACCACGTACCACCACTGTGTCCCATCCAGGATGAGACAACGCACACAAGTTCATTCAGTTGTTAGGTAGCTCTGTGGCATGCTCTAGGTGCGCGGACTCATCCTGGATGGGACACAGTGGTGACGCGTGGTGTTGTCTCTGTACGTAGTAATAATAGCTCAATGATGGTTACAAACAACTTTTACAATGAAGCCAACCACAAATGATTCCACACGAAAAAAAGAAATCAGTAGTTTTATATTCTATTTTAAATAAATTGGTTAATCAGAAAATTTGTAAAATTTAAGCCAAGCTAAAGCGTAGTCGACGGAGCCCCGCTGAGCGGGTCTCCTATTTCTGTATAGCGTTTAAAGGTGTGAGTGACGGCACGATTGGCGCTAGACTGAGCAATTGGTCTGCTCACTGCTGCGCCGAGTGTCGCGGGTTCAATTCCCGCATTGACGAAATATTTGTTTAATCAACAAGTAGTTATTCCGGGTCTCGGCGTTTGTGTATGTGAGTTTATATGTTTGTAAACGCACCCACCGTACAGCAGAAATTCCTAGTGTGGTGCAACTTAAAAAAAAAACAAAGGGAATCTAATCAAACCGAACTTCAGGGTACCACTAAATTAAAATTGGTGTCGAGTAATAAATAGTAACAATATTTGTGACTGTGCAAGTAATTTTCTGGCTGAATTTCGTGTTATTTTGAAATCTATAATTCAACTTATTTTGAAGTATTTTTTGGAGTTGCGACTGAAGACGCAAACTTCTTAAAATTAATTAATTGAACGTAACATATATTGATCTCATTTTTTATTGACTTACCTTGTAAACAACTTTCAGTTTTCCTACAACTATGACATAGTAAACTAAACCAATAGAACAAAAAACAACTCCTGGAATAAACATCACACAATAAACGTTTCAATTTCAACGTAATCCCAGTTGTATCCTACCGTAATAGAGTTCATTTCACATTACTAGCACTGAAGTGTTTTCAAGAGGGATAATTAAAAAGTTGTAGTATCGACAGCTGTAAAGATAGATAGGGCTTTTAATGAGCTGTTGCCACTTATACAGAGAACTTTTTACCCTAGTTTGTTTTTAAAACCTGTGAGAGAACATAGTTGGTTCTTTTGACGTCAAGTTCTATCAGTATCAGTATCTGTAAAAGTGACCGTGTTACAATCATTTGATCCTTAATTATAAGATTTTGATTGATAATCAAGATTAATTTGTATTTTTTTATACTATTTTAAGTAATTAAGTGATTAAAGTATTGGGAGAAAAGTGCCTCTTAGTAGTGTCATAATTGATAATGAATTTTGAAAACATTTCTCACAGCATTCCTCGTAAGAAAGGTAAAATATTTAATAACTGAAAAAAATACTGCGTCAGAGTTTCTTCTCTTTATCTATTCCAATCTGTTTTACATAATGATTGCATAATTAATTTAAAAAACTTTTCGAAAAAAAACCTGTAAAAGTACGAAATAAAATAGGAAAAAGTAAAAAAGATATTTTTGTTACAAAAAAACGATATTACTGATGACTATGGAATTGCCAAAACATTATACAGTTCTTTCGACTGCTTGTTCACGGGTTTTTGCTCAAACGACAGTCGTACAGTGTACGACATTGAAGGAAACGAATGACAAACACGTGTCGTTTGACGGAAGCTGAAGTTTTTAACGTTCTATACACTCCACTTAGTTACTATTCTCAGGTGTTTTTTTTCTTAACCTTCTAGTTACACAGTATACTTTGTTCTCAGGCGTGGAGTCAGCGAAGGTGGAGGAAGTCCCAGCTTCACCAGTCCCGACTGAGTCGGGGGCACGGTCCAACCGGCCCACGCACTGTGTGGTCGGAGGAGCTCATGCCTTCATACTTAGGGTGAGTTTTCTTACAGTATATGTAGCCCTAGTAACCACTGCATCGGACCTACCTGAGTCGGGTGCACGGCATTGCCATCAGGTCATGCCTTCATACTTAAGCTTATGCTCCTCCTCTTAAGCTCCTTCAATCTTTGTAGCCTCGGTAACGGTAGTACCAATCATGACCCAGTCAGAAAGATCATTCAACCTGGGTTATTTATTGCTAATAGTGGAGCGCATTCATACTTGTGATAAGATCTCCTGCTGTTTTAGTAGTCCTGGTAATAGCTGCTGTAGTCCCAACCGAGTCGGGGGCGCGGTCCTACGGCCCCACGCACTGTGTGGTCGGAGGATCAGTCATGGTCTCATACTTAGGGTGTGGGGTCTTACAGTCTATGTAGCCCTAGTACCCATTGCACGGGTCCTACCCCAATCGGGGCCTTAATATACCTCCTATCCTCCATACCACCCTCAAAAAAGAAAAGTAAAGAAATTCGTTCATACGTAAGATGAGATCTCTTGCAGTCTATGTAGCCTTGGTAGTAGCAATCACGACCGCATCATCAGGTTCAACTTCTCTTCTGGAACGAATGTATGATATTCTTGGTTTGATCTCTTGCAATTTTGTAGCCCACGGCTAATCGATCCACACACTACGTGATCGGTGGAACTAAACTCATCATGCCTTCATTTGTAAGAGTGAGAGATCTGCCAGGGGGCATCGGGTGTTAGAAAAGGAAAACCGACTGTCTGACATTAAGCTCTGTCAACGGCGTCCATTTTAAGAGAAATATCTCCTTAATTTCATGGTACCTTAGTAACGTCTGTACCGGTCATCATAGATTCCTTTTATAAAATATCCCAAAAAATTAAGAAAATGTCTGACTTTGTACTTCCAGATCTCAAGTTTCTTTGGACTGGCGCCCCTACGCTTCGAGTCCCGCAGCAATGGGTTTACGGTTAGCATATCAGGCGCCATGTGTGTGTATAGCTACATTCTAGTTACAGTGCTTGGTGAGTAACTGTAATTATGTTTTACCTTTTATCTTAACTTGCGTAAACTTCAACATTGCTTTTGATTCGAAGAGTTACGTTGGTGTTGAGAAATCCTTATGTAACTCTAGTACATACTTCAACTTATTCTACGAAATCATGTCGATTGATTCGAGGTTCCATCATCATCATTAGGCGGAAGACGTTCGACGTTCACTGCTGAACATGGGCCTCCTCCTATTTGAGGTTTACTGTTACAGAATAGAATAGATTTATATTTTGCAAACATGGTTACTTCGGTGGTTTCCAAGATATGTCTAACTTGGGTCTTTTTTATGATCATCTCGCCTGATGCAAGCGATGAGGTGGTCGACGGTGACCCATGCTTGCCTAGAATGGGTAAAATTAACCTTTTCACTATTGACTTAAAGACCTGAAAGTTGTACCTATCAGGAAACAAAGACACCAGGCTGATTTTAGTTTTATTTACTTATTTATGTTTTCAGTAATATGCACAATCTTCGGCCTCGTGGCGGAGATCAATGTAGGAGTCCAGCTGTCCGTGCGCATGTCCTCGCGCATGTCGCAGGTGGTGTCCACGTGCGATGTGCTCGTGGTGGTGGCGACCGCCGGCGCCGGCGTCTACGGCGCACCCAGAAGGATGAGGAATATGCTCAAGTTCATGGAGAATATTGCAACGGTAAGCTGTGGTATCCACAAGAAGTAAGCCGTGGGGAAAGTAAACACTTTGCGGACCCCTGACAGCCAGAAGGCGTCGCGGCCGACCTTGTAGGAATTGGCGGGATGAGTTGGATAAAACCAACGATCAGTGGTTAATTTTGGCCCTGGATCGCAAAAATTGGAGGTCATGGGAGAAACCTTTGCTCAGCAGTGTGATGAAGTAGTACCTAGTAGTAGTTGGCGGGGGCTACTGAGGAGTCTCACTTTTGTAAAGGCAATGACGTACTTTACATAGTTATGACCTGTAATACAGTTGAAAAGCCTATTTCCATGGCACGTGAACTTCAACGACATCGACCGACGAGCTCTTGCTACTGTGGTTCTTCCATTTGTTAGAACTCAATAGCTGGGCACGTGACGATGGCAAAAGATCAGTTAGCATGTCTTGGTTTACCTGAAAGATTAATGGGCCTTGAAAGTAGTACGCAACTTGTGATTAGAACTTTCTTATCTTGGAATCCCCTTTAATTTTAGTGATCGATGTTCCAAAGTACCTCTTTGATGGCCTAATAAAGGCATAATAAAGACGTTTCCATGGAATATTTTTCTAGCAACAGGTAGTGACTATATTTATGTAAAGATCAATTTAATGATGAATATTTTCTCTCATTTCCAGGTGGACACTAGTATAGGAGGCCAGTACTCGCTGCTGACGGAGCGGAAGCTGTGCGGCATCATCCTGGGGATCCTCATCTTCTTCTCCATCCTCATCGCCGATGACTTCACCTTCTATGCGCTGCAAGCCAAGAAGTTGGACAGAGAATGTAAGGAAATACGGAATATTTGAGACCAATATGACAAGTTGTGAATTATTTCAGCTGCTATTTCATCTGAGCTTTCAGCTGTAATAATCTTTAGTTAAATTTTTCTATGTAGTCGTCGTTAGCCAAATTCGATGTTTGAGTATTAATATCAATCAAGCAACTTAGTTCATCGCAGACCTTTTTATATTGTTCCCAAAGCTGGGACACAAGGCCTCTTTAATAAAAAAAAAAAAATATTTTACAATTAATAACGCAATTTCAGTTTTAATTATAATGGAAACTGAAACTGCGTCATTCTCTTATAAATAACTAGCACTACGCCCGCGACTTCGTCTGCGTGATTTTCGATCGTGGCTTTTGTGGGTTTATACTCCCAGCCACCCTCTATAAGGGATACTTTTCGAAAATCTAAATCAATATTCAACAAAAAAATTATCTACCCGCAGTATCCCGTCTTGGGTGGTACCTACGTCCTAAAAATAACCCCAATATGTACATATATTGGGATTCCTTGCTAACAACCCCTAAACTACTCCTTAGGGGTAGAATTTCGCAACAACCTCTCTTGGTGCCACCTATGTTCTAAATAGAACCCCCAGCAAAATTTTAGACCTCTATCAACCTCAAAATCAATCCCCATATATGATACTCCTAGTACTTGTATATGAACCCAAAAACAACCCCTGAGGGGTCGAATTTCGTATAATCCCGTCATGGTGAGCATCTACGTCCTAAAAACGAAGCCGATGAAAAATTCGAGGCTCCTAGCACTTGTAGTAAAAAAGTTTCATACAAACTACCAACCCTAAAAACAACCCCTTGGGGATCGAATTTCGCAAAATCCCGTCTTTAGTATCACTTACGTCCAAAAAAGAATCCATACGTAAAAAATTAAGTCTCAAAAACTATCAACCCCAAAAACAATCCCTTAGGGGTCGAGTTTCACAAAATTTTTACCTTGTTGAGTTTTTACGTCTTAAAAAGAACCGGCATGTAAGATTTGAGACGCCTAGCACTTGTAGTAACAAAGTTTCAAACAAACTATCGACCCCAAAAACAAACCCCTCAGGGGTCGGATTTCGCAAAATCCCGTCATATTGAGCATCTACTTTCTCAAAAGACACCCCATGCAAAATTAGGAAATTCTAGCACCTGTAGTAGCGAAGTTTCATACAAACTATCAACTCCAAAAACAACCCCTTAGGGGCCGAATTTCGCAAAATCCGTTCTTAGTGCTCACCTACGTGGTGTAAGGAAGGCTTATGCCAAATTTCAAGTTTCTAGGCCCAGCGGTTTGGGCTGTGCGTTGTCAGATCAGTAAGTCAGTTTTGAATTTTATATACATATATAGAAGAAGAAGAAGAAGATAGATAGATAGATGACGCATGTTTACTAATTCTAACTGCGTCATTGGTTGTTTCAGAAATCAATATTCACAGTAGGAAATCGATCCCATATATTTTGAAAAAAAAAAAAATTACTCTGTCGGTTTTCATAACTTTACATTAGCATATTTTATGAACAAATAGGGTTAAATTCTGGAAAGTAATGACACACTTTTTATACGTGTTTCATAGCAGTTGTGTGGTGTTCCAGGGGACGTGGTGACGAATTATCTCGGATTCTACATGCTATGGTTCGTGGTATTGATCCTGGAGCTTCAATTCGCCTTCACAGCACTGTCGGTGCGCGCGCGCTTCTCGGCAGTCAACGACGCGCTGGCGCTCACCGCCCGACAAGTCTCCATCCCTGGTAAAACACATTAATAATATTCAATGTCTTCGATAAAATACAAATTACGAGTATAAACATACTCACATAATATGAAACTAGCACTCCACCCACGACTTTGTTCAAGCGAATATCAACCATAATATTATGTCACACAGGAATCGATCGGTCGATCGAACGGGAAATCGATTAATTAGTTAAAGAAATATTCTTGAAAACAGTAAAATCTATAGAAGTAAATTATACCCTTTTCATCTCTAAGCAAAATACATGTTATGCAATTATACCACGTCCATATTTTGTGAAGTTGCGGATACATACAATTCAATACTATTCTCTGTATTTTATAGAAATTAAAGAAATTCAATCTAAAAAAGACGAAGAAGATAGTAGATGGTGAAAATAATATAGTAAGGGTAAGATAATAAAGAAAATCATTCTTTCATGTTTCAGTGGAAAAACCCAAGAGTGCATCGCCTCTGAACATCTATGCCATCCGGGTAGCGCCGGCTGGCAACCAGCGGTCCGCTAACGTGAGCCTGCTTGTAGACTCCATGACCGGCACGGAACACGTTGTCATCATAAAGAGAACTGGTAAAATTATCTCCTTAACTTTTATGCTATCCTGGTAACTACTGCTCTCGGTAGTCTGCCATTGTCAGACTGAAAAGTTGACCATCCTTATCCTGACAGGAACACAAAAGGCCGTCATTTTAAAATAGAACAGAAGTTTATCGCTACCAAATGTATGCTATCCTGGTAGTGCCGGCTGAAGCTGGTCTGCCCACGATAACAAGCGGTCCGTGCCACAATGTGGCCAAAGTAGTTAGTGACAGAGTTCACTATGATAACGTTGTCTCTCTCTATCGCTCTTAGAACCTATTGTTTTATCTTCCTCACTCAAGAGTTTCTTAAGTTCTTCTTAGACATAGTGTTGTCCTGGTACTATCTTCACGCGGGATGCTATAAATACTCCGCTTTCAAACAAATGAATCTATTTCCACCTTTTTAACACACAGAAGTATTAAAAGGTAGTACCAGGACCCCAGGAGCTTAAAGAAGATAGGCTATACCCACAACAGTGTCTCTAATTTCAGCGAGTGGCGAACCTCGTCTCATAGTCTCCCCGTGCGATGCCGTGCGACGTCTCGCGGCCCTACACGGGACGCTCTGTGACGTTGTGAACAGCATTGATGATAGCTATGGCTTGCCGCTCGTTGTGATACTCATATCAACGCTGCTGCATCTTATTGTGACACCGTACTTCTTGATTATGGAGATAAGTAAGTAGATTTGTTTAAATAACGGCTACTTAATACCTTGACGGGGTGTCCAGAGTGTGTGAGACCACTTTACATACCGAGATGAAAGATTATGTAAGGCTATTGAGTCTGCAATTTGAGCTCTTTTTGTTTGCAGTTGTGTCAACGAACCGTGTGCACTTCCTAGTGCTACAGTTCTTATGGTGTGTGACTCACATGCTTCGCATGATTGTAGTTGTGGAACCTGGTCATTATACTATAGCTGAGGTAAGTTGTCTTTTTTACTCTGTATAATATAGAATAGTCCCTAAATAATACTTAATTAGACCAAAGAGTTGAAAAAGACAACAGGGTTCCTCCACCTCCTTCGTGTATGCAAAAGTACAGGCTCCAATTAATAGCGAACCTGTCACGACTCTATTTTATGATTTCCTTACTCAACTAAATTATGGTCTCAGATTAACTTATCTATTTCTTATGGTAGCCTTACCCGAAGAGATATATTTGTGAAAATCTAGATTTGCACAAATACTAGTTAGAAAGCGCAAGTATCTCATATATATAAGTAATTATAAGTATATCTACGTTACTATATCTGTTACGCCAACAATTTTATAAAACTTAGCTGCAGTTTCCCCTTCTTTTTCAATTTTAATATATCTTGTACCAGGGCAAAAGAACCGAGGGGCTAGTATGTCGCCTGATGACATCAGCACCATCTACCGGCGTGCTGCCGTCGCGGCTGGAGATCTTTTCGCGACAACTGATGCTGCAGTCAGTCAGCTACGCCCCCATGGGGATGTGCACGTTACACAGGCCGCTGATTGCTTCTGTGAGTTCACATTAATATTCTGTGATATCCTTTATGTTTTGGTTTGACTACTCCGCAATAGATGGCGCAACGTCCTCGTTAGACAGGGTCGTTAGCCGGGTCTTACTAACGACATTTTATGTTGATTTTCGAGTCTTTATATGTTCGTATAAACAAGATAATTAACGGCTTTTCCCGTTAGTGTGGCCCAAGTGTTAGAAATGGAATAAAGAATTGGACATTGTGAGCATGACTGTAATAGCTAGGTTAGTAGCGTTTATTAAAACTCCAAATAGAAAATTCGATACTTTGCCCGATCTAAGAATCAAACCCAAGACTTAATGCTTAAGAGCATGCTGGGAACAAGCCGCTCGTGTGTAAGAGCTCTAACGATCAATCAACTAATGAGGCAGTCATGTAATAATATTATTACTACAATATGGTTCTTTCTACAGGTGATAGGAGCTGTGACGACGTACCTGGTGATCCTCATACAATTCCAAAGATATGACAATTGAAATTGAATAACACACAAGTGATGGCTCTAGTCATATTATGGGTTCCTAGTACTGTTATACTTTTACAAGATATATTTTTTAAACGATGTGAACAAAAGTGATGGGTTTGTAAATAAATTATTACGAAATATTGTATAATTTAAGTTTTAAGTACAAATAATAGTAATTCTTATAAAATACTAGTCTTTTATTTAACCTTTTAAATAGAACAGAAATTAATGGTGATTCCGCAGGCGCGCTTTTGTGTAGGTAAATTTTCTCGTCTCGTTTTTTTCAAAACGACGAAGGCAAACATAATCGTGAAGAAAAATTACATATTCTTGTACTATGGAATCCACAAACTCGTAAACTAGGTTCACATGGTGGAGTGTAACAGAAATAGCAGATAAGATGTTTCTTTATATTTTGTCGACATCTATCATAACCTGTTTTCAAAAACAATAAAGTTTTCTAAACATTTTACTAAATGTTGCTAGAATTTTTCTGTTTGTGCAAAGTTGCAATTTTCTCTCAAATTCTCAACTACGTGTAGAATTCCTTGAAAACAGCGCTTTAGGAAAATTACAAGAGCAACGTCACACCACTTTGTGGTTGTTTTGAAGATATGACAACATGTTGCACATTACAACGACGAGGCGAATATTAAAGTTTTGTGGTAAACGCTTTAATGCATTACACATTTAGAACACGTAGCTTTCAGGAATTTTACTTATCATAGATGGTCGTTATTTTCTCAGGAATGGATGTGCTGGTGCAGGCGTTGCACAGGGGGGTTCTGGAGTTGGTCTTTTCAGAGGTACGAGATTCTTTGACCTATGTTCTGATCTGATGGTTATTACGGTGCAGAACTGCCCCGCTTGGCCAGAGTACCGCCGTGTCCTCATGACGGTGATAGGTGGAGACCTCTCGCGCCCGGCATTGGTTGAGACGGAGTGAGAAGCGGTCGCCTACTTCAACGAAGCAGTCATACTAGCGAAGGAGGAGGCGCGCCGCGTGAGGGAGAGAACAGCGTCCTCCCTCTACCCCAGCCGCATTGGTAGACGCCCACAGCAACGGACGCCAGACAATCTCCGGCCACCGTGGATACATTTGACAATTTTACCACGCTAAAAAAATATGCACTGATGGTGATCACTGGGTTGGTTTTAGTGAGGTACAAATCCCAATCTCCAGTCTAAGGCTGCGTTTCCACCAGAGATGTGCGAGGATGCGTAGCGAGTCAGCACAGCTCTGGCGAAAATTGAACAGCTTACCGTTCAAGTGTAGACCAACCTGGCCTAATTACTAGTAATTCTACTTACAAACCTGGATAGTTGTCTGGTCTACTCGCAGATAGTGACATTCTCAATTTCATTACTGGATTTTTATTTAAGAACCTCAAAATCGTTACCTTAACCACGCTTTGTAAATTCTCAATTAAATTCCGACCTTCAAACTTCTATTCTAAACGAACACAGTCCGAATTAACCAACTAAGTTAGCGCTAAACTTCTGAAATACGAAGCTAACTAGCCACCAAACAATTTCTCGATTTGTAACGTTAATTCAATCTCTTCGCACTCACCTTACCACAACGTTCGTCTGTTCGTTCGTGAATGAGAATGAACGAATGAACGAGCGACATAGCTTTCTATTTAACGTTGAACATACATTAAAACTTAGTCTGTGCTGCATCTCAACTTTAGTGTAAGGGTAAGGCTATTTAGAAAGCGGTAGCGGGCGGGGTTTCAATTGGATAACTCTCTCTCTCTCTATACAGTGTTCCCACTTTCTTGAAGATGTGCGTGACTGGAAGAAACCATTCCAACAAATTATGTATTTACAATAGCAGCACAGCTTAGCTTTTAAGACCAGAGGGCTAGGAACATGACGTCTTAAAAAAGAGACAGAGCGATATGTCCACTTCGCCACCTCGTTCCCTCACTGGAACTATTTTTGCTTTAAGACATCATGGTTGGCCTGCTGTGCCACTATTGTATGATTATACGATGTCCCAGTTTTTAAATGACTGTGTTACTTCATGAAGGGGAATTATAGCTGTTATTTCTTTTCTTACATTTTCTGTACATTTTGTTTCGCCAATTGGGAGGAGAGACAGTAAAATAATTAGTTTGGAAAATTGGGACTCAGCTTTATATCACCCGGTTTTTTAGGTGGTAATAATTTGTCATAGATTATGCAGAGGTTGGTGCACAACCTCTGCATATTTTAAGCAAAATTGTTGTCCTGTAAAAGTCATCAAACATTAGTTATACCATTTCCTTTTTTGCTTAGAGACTCCGCCCCCGCTATCCGCTACCCGCTCTCTGTGAGACACAGTCTTCACATATTGCATAGTTTTACCAGCGGCTACTAAATAGTCGCGTTATGCTTTTATTCTCCCGTGAGCTAAGTACAGTTTAGGTGGAAGATATAATTTCGGAGCGGAGAGTATTATGTTGTAGTTTATTTTCTGTTGCATTGAAGTTACGAGTAGATTTAGATTAGCCCTGAGTGGTAAAATAGAAGCTTTTAATTTTTTAAGAAATGGGTTAAATGAAGTTGTTGAACTGTAGACGGATTACAATGGCATAGTTATCTGCAATAAAAATCTTTCTTTAGAATTTTAGAGTATTGAAAAAGAATGAACATGTATTCTTTTTAAGTCACTGAATATTGGCGAAGATTAAAGAGAACTAACCCAATTTGTTCCTGGCAAGTTTTGGCAACCCATCGTCCATACAGAATTTCATCAATAGTATTGACGTTTATTACCATTATAATAATATTATATAAAAGAAATCATTTCCCACCTCATCGCGATCAAAAGCTAATCACAATATAACAGACAGCTAACCGATCCAAGTATCATAATTTATCTCCAACCAGATGTTTGAGCAGCTGACAAACTTGCACCGTGTTATCTATGCCAATCTCGACAAGTTTCAGCCGATATCACTGAACAATACTGAAACAGATACCAACTTAGTAGCCCATTGTTATAGTTTTGACAGCTCTATAATATTTATTAATATGTTCATGAATAAAAATGTTTCTTTTTTGGTTAGTGAAGTAGTAAAAGATGCTGACAGTCTCTTCCGCTTCACTCAGTGCATGATGACGCATTTGATGATTTTTATACGCCAAAAAACAAATAAATTTATTTATAGAAAAAAATAATACCAACAAAAAAACAAGATAGAGAGAGAACCTTTCCTTTTTTGCGTAGTAGGAGGACTCATTAGATGATAAATCATCATGTTAGACTCGAACTAATTAAAATTCATGGTGTTCCTTCAATATATCCCTTTACGTTCCAGGGTCATCTAAATTACATTTTTTCATACCTATTTCAGCAAAATACCAGACAGTTAATACCAGTGGTATAAGGTAGTTTGCCAATGGTCTAAGATGGTGAAACTAAATCCCGTAGTTTAAAATATTACGTATAGTGTGTTACGTCATAATAATTCTCCACACCATCCATTACTCTCCTATTTTCACAGAAAATACCGAAAATAGAGCACTCACATATTTCAACAACTTTTTTAATAAAGCATTCACATATGATTGGCATAAAGCCTGGGCTACACACTGCATCTCTCATCTTTTGAATGTGAACAAACATGCTGACGCGGAAACTTTTCTACAACTACCCCCTTTTATATATTTTCACCCGTTGAGCACTTGTTGGTTATTTCAATGAAAGCTGCGTGTTTTTGTTTCAATTTCGGATTTTGTATTGCAGATGTGAGTTCTGTTTATAATAATTTATGTTGCTGTTGGGTTTTGATTGAAATTGGACAAAATAATTTAAAAATAATTGAAAGTAGTTTCTTTGTATTTTTTTTTAATCATTGACTTTTCTGTTTTTTTCCGACCACTACTTGATCTACATGTTAATATTTGCGCCGGGCGTGTATCGAACTTGTGGCGTGCAGCGTAGCAGTCCATCCCTCAGTCACCGTGCTAACCTTAACGTCTGTAAAATTAAAGTTACCAGACATAATACTGATATAAAGATGAAATCAAAAACATTAGAGTAGCTAGATTTATTAAAGTAAGTTGTTCTGTATAAACAGAGCAGGCTTTTTGATCACGAAAAGGAAAGAAATTCGGGACTAGAAATATCCATAAACTGAAAAATACTGACCCGTAGTTCAGTACAGTCTCAAAATAGTTTCGTTTGTAAGTATTTTTAGGTTCGTTTGGAATCGGAAAACCATTGGATGTATCGTTTACTTCACTCGAACAAATTGAACAGTGAATTCGGAAAACGTTTTGCTGAGCGCAGCGTTAAACTAGCTACGAACACTTTGTTTTGTTCTGTAGTTATTTTTTGATTAAGTGGATGGACGCTTTTAACAAAGAATTTATAGTAAAAACAATGCAAGTTATCAATACACACGTAATTGGGAAGGACTTAAATACTTGAGATTGTATTGCTGCAACGTGAAAAGAGAAAGAAGAATAAATTAATAAAATCTCATGAACTACCAGGATATCAGGACCGTTAAGAATGCAAACATAACAAACTAAATCAATATTAAGATGTAAAAAATGTAAGTTTTATTTGTAGCAAGTTATTTCTATTTTATTCTTATATTACTCCTGTGTGAAACCAGGGCAGGTCTCTAGTGTTAAATGAAATAGAAAGCTCCCATCATCCAGATAGCTAGGTATTGTATCATTAGCATTTAAAATCTTAACCAAACAAGACAAGCATACCAGGGAAACATAACATACAAGACGGTGGCTCTTTCTCAGATGCTCAGCACGTATATTAATGAATCGGTTTCTGGATGAGCTGGGCTAAAAGATAAAGAACGTTGTTTTTATCCTAAATAATACCTTACGCAAGTTTCTGCAGCCGAATTGTGTAAACCAATAAATTATCAGGCAATTTCGTAAATATATCTCGCTCGAACATAATATGTACGTAGTTTAGGAACCTACGGTAATGGCTATAAATTAGTAGGCTGCAAACAAAGGAAGCCGGCGGCTTTGAAAGTTGCACTGGAGGCTCTCGATGCAAGTTTAATACTCGTGACACACACACGCCAACAACAAACAACTTCAGTTGTTGGGTAGTAGTAGGGCTCACTAGGAGCTGAAGTCAATATTAGATCTCAGAAGTTGCTTATTACGTAGTTGCTAGATGGATTATGAAATATGACGATCATCTCGTAAGGCTTAGGTAGGTAGATTTTCTGGGTTATTATTTTTGACGGATGATAAATGAATAATAATACAAAATGTTAGCTCCATACTAGTCGTAGCCTGAAGTTTTATAGACTAGCTCGATAAATGGACTATCAAACACAAAACGATTTTTGAATTTAGACCTGGAATTAGGAATTTTGAATTCCTGGGATTAGCGTTCAACCAGCAAACAAACTCTTCAGCTTTTTAATTTGAATATAGATATATAAATAGATTCGGTCAATAAATATGTTTTACTAAATCAAATTCAACGGAATTGTTCGACTTCACCGAATTCGATATTTTTTTTATTGTAAAGTTTGCCGTATGTGATTACTTCCCAGAATTTGATCCTTATTAGCAACACTATCGAACGGTGTAAAAACAGGGTGTGATGTTTTTTTCCAAAATCAGCGGGTTCGATTCCTGGCCAGGATTTTTGATTTTTCTAAAATCCAATGATGCAGTTTTAGTTTTCGTCAAAATCGGCCTCGAGACTCCTTTCAACGTTTTACGATATTCCTCATAGTTTCGAAAGTAGCCATCCACGCCCAGTTGAAAAATTCACACTGTATACTAACACAAGTTGTTTTTTATAAAATGATGTATGTTAGTTTGTAAGGTATTTGTCTATGGGCCAAAGTTGCCTGATATAAATAAATAAATAAATATTTATAATTAGTAGACTGTCGTTAAGAAGTCTTTCGCCCTTTTCACCAGTATGTACTCATATATGCAATGCATCTTCCATTCGGCGCAGTAAAGTAGCGGATGTAATGCACTCCTGAGTTCTGGTTCAAGTCTCCCGCGTTTAAGATCCGGATCAGTTAAACTGCGCGTTAAACTCGCCGGGTAAGTGTTTTACAATAGAACTTCGGAATTCTAAGTACCTGTATTGTAGTTTGAGGATAGTTGGAAATAAAGCGAAGAGAAATTAAGATATATTATATTGAATTTGCACAAATTAAACAATAAATGGGTGATTGTCCCGAAAAAAATGTTTTGACTCAAGTAAGTATAAAGTTGACTTAACCGTCTTAGTTGTTTTTTATCGTGGTAAAATCATCAAATGACTCCTCCCACCGAGGGCAGAGCGGGAGGGATTGTCAGATTTGTACTGACTAAAATCCACGATTTCCTCCAATAGCCCTTTATGTTCCGGGCTTACGGTAATGAGATAAGTCTCGCGACTTAACCGTCTTACTTACTACAAAAATTAACCATCTGTTGAACATTAGAACTTAAAAAAAATCTGTCAATTACAAAATGGCATTTGACGTTGAAATAAGGGTCGTTTTGAAATTACACTTTTTTAGCCAAGTATTCAACAGATGTTTAACTTTTTGTGGTACGATGGATAAGTTTAAAAGCTCAGGGCCCTTACCACGTGCTCGTAGGAAAGAGACAGAGCTATACAAGTCGTCTAGCGTCATCTCTTTCCCACAGCCTAAAGACTCACGCTTTAAGAGTAAATGGTAGGCCACCAGGACTACTAAAACAGCAGGAGATCTTATCACAGAGTAGTTGACTGCTGAGCTGCGTGTCAAGGAATCATTACCCGCATAAGACAAATAATTGTATGAGATACTACTTAGTTGCTTTCCCAGGTCTGAGTATTTATATCTTAATGTTTGTGAACCGGCCCCAATCTCTGATGTCGGCATAAAAAAACGTCGCTTATGAACTGCAAAATGAAATCATGAACCGCCTTCATTCAATTCCTTTTTATCACGAGCTTCAGTAATACTTGATGAGATTTGCAACCAGCTTATCCTCAGAAGAAATACAGCTGGCTCACAAGAACCTTACAATGTCGGCGCGTAACAATAAAAATCAGACGTAAAACCTAATACATACGAGTTTCGGTCGCCTTTATTAGCAGGCAGTAAGGTTCACTAACGCACTTCAAGCTATGCTATACAAGGAGTACATGGATGTTAGGAATATAAAATGTCTAGCAGTCCTGGGATCTTGGAGCACGGCACAGTACACCATGGTATATCTTGCTGTTTATGTCACCCTAGTACATAAGTATGACCGGTAGCCGTCTATGTAAGCCAGTGGTGCCTAACCTTTTTAATGTCACTACCCCTGTGAACAAGTATGGAAATTGAGTTTACCTCTAATTTAAAATAATTAAAACCACACAAATTCGAACGAATATATGTATGTTTATTACCTATGTAAGTAAGAAAATGCACGTTTAGGTAACTAGTAATGTAATATATAAATCTCGGAGTTAACTAGTGTGAAGGTTGAAATTGCTTTGCATTCGCAAGTTTAACAATATTAGGTTCGGTTTCACTCAACGCGCATCTCATGTCATGCTCAACATTCAGACGGTTTCTGGCTTTTGTTTTTATAAGAGTCGAGAAAGAAGAGCGCCGTGCTACCGTTTACCGTACTATTACTTTGTTTATTGCTATTTTAATACCATTTCGTGCCATCCCGTGTTACCCCCCTAGAATCTCCGTTTTACCCCTGAGGGGGTAATTACCCCCAGGTTAGGAACCACTGATGTAAGCAATTGCCCCCCACCCCAGCTTGCCTAGCTAGAGGTGCTGATTGACCAGATGCTTTACTTGTGGACCAATACTATTTTCACATTCTTGCAGCTTATGCTACCCTAGTACCAGGGGCGGTATCTCATAGTACTGTTACAGGCCAAGCCTAACTTACCAAATTAAAAGAAATGCATGTATCGTAACCTTATAATAATATAAAACAAAAATATAAAATAAACCATAACGCCTAGCATAATGCATGAGCAACTTTCCGCACCGTGTGACGTCATCACGTTCACTTCACTGTAATACGAAACTAAGGCCCACTATTTTCTTGCCTCAATTTTAGTAAATTTCATTCATAAATGTATGATTTTTTGTTTCATTTTGTCGTGTGTATGATCGGAACAGATGCATAAATAATGGGCGTTCCTAGGCTCGCTGTAGCTGGCGGCAACCAATAGGGAACCAGCGTTTTAATGAATGAAAATCTTAGTGGAAACACACCATGCGCGTTGCCAGTTCAGGAAACAAACTTCACCCAGAAACGATTTTAATAGAAACAATTAAAACAACCAACGGGGTAGTAATATCAAATCTATACATGTCAAAAGATAAGTATAATTTTAAAGGATAACAAAAGCCCTTTAATTATAATTATTAACTGTAGGAATTTAATTTTTCTCCACTTTGAGAATTTGGTTTTTGGGTAATTGGGAAAATAGGGCAACTCTGTCAGTATAATACGGCAAAATTATGTTAAATGCCGTTCTTAAAGATGACAATAGGACAATGAGGCCATTATATTTTAGTAGCGTTTTTTGTCGAAAAATATTAAATCTTATTTTTTTGTAGGAGCCATATTGTTTCATGTGACGAGCAGATTAGCGCGTGTGATCTTTTGTTATTGTTTTGTCCTTTTGTTTTTATAATATCATAGTGAGTTTTAAGTAATCCGTTTTGAAACATAAAGTAGAATATTTGTTTGTTTACTTAAAAATGGTCCTAGATTGTGTGATTTGTGCTGACAATGTGTGTTTATTAGAGATTAAAATTAATAAGTTTTCACAACTATCTTATAATGATAAGATTCAAGTTGTGACAAAAGGTAGATGTGTACCCGAGTTACGAGAGTTAACCCAACAATATAATAATTCGTCTCGTACTCGTCATTTCAATCCTCAGAGTTATGAAACATATCACTGGCTGTGTGGTTGCGTACACACAAATAAATTATTTTGTTTCCCGTGCATTTTGTTCAATACTTCTAGTAAATGGAGTGAGGGATTTCTTGATTTGCATAATTTTCATTCCTCAGCGAAAAAGCATGACCTATCAGAAAAACATATAGAGGCTTGCTTTAAGTTACGTACATTTGGTAAGTCACGCATTGAAACTAGTATTAACAGCCAGTTCAGATTAGATTTAGAAAGGCATAATTCTAAAGAAGATAGAAATAGAAACATTTTTCAAAGACTGATCGATGTTGTATGCTTTTTGGGAAAACAAGAATTAGCTTTTCGCGGCCACGATGAATCTTTATCATCAGTGAATAGAGGTAATTATTTATAATTAGTAGATTTATTAGCAAAGTACGATGGAATCTTAGAAAATCACTTACAAAATGCAAGTAGCACATTCACGGGCATGTCGAACAGAACGCAAAATGATTTGATCTCGAGTGATGAGTGATCTCTGTGATGGCTGTTCACATTAAAGACGAAATTAAAAAGTCCGATTTTGTTTCTGTAATGGTGGATGAAACACCTGATATTAGCGGCCGAGAACAGTTAGTTTTTATTTTAAGGTATTTTCGCGATTCCGAAGTAGTTGATCGATTTATTAAATACGTAGATGTCAGCGCGGATCGGACCGCTGTAACTTTAAGTTCTATAATTTTGGAAATTTTAGGAGATTTAGATTGTCATTCTAAATTAATTGCACAAACTTATGACGGGGCAGCAGTTTTATCCTCTCAAATTAACGGAGTGCAAGCTTTGGTGAGGCAAAAATGTCCGCAAGCAATGTACGTATGGTGTTCAGCACATGTATTAAATTTAGTTTTATCGAAATCTTTCGAACGGGTTCCTGAAACAAAACGGTTTTTTAACATAATAAAATCAATTGCGGTTTTCTTTCACAATAGTACGAAACGAATGGCGTATTATAACGACTTTTCCGCTATGAAAAAGCTGCCTCGTGTCTCCGAAACTAGGTGGACATATCACTCGCGCACGTTAAATGTAATTAATAACGAGTATACACACCTTCTTCAGTTGTTTGAGGAAATTAATGAAAATACACAACACTGGGATGGTGATACATTGTCACAAGTTACTTCTTTTTTATGTAACATGAAATAATTTGAATTTAATTTTTTTTTAAGAACATTCTCTGATATTTTTGAGCAAACCGATATTTTATACGATATAATTCAGAAAAAAACTAGTGACATCGCGTTTTGTGTAAAAAAAATCAAACAATTCGAGTCCTTTTTAGCTAATTACAGAGACAAATTCCAGATCAATTATGATGCAACTGCCGTCATTACCGGACCACCCAAAAGAAAGCGCAATGTCGATGATGTAAAAATACATTATCGGCGAATCTTTACCGAGATAATTGATAACGTACTCAGCGAATTAAGACATCGTTATATGAGTATCAAAAATTTGAAATTCTTTGAGTTACTTTCTTGTGAAAATTTTAGTAAATATAGTGAACAATTCCCTGAAAAGGAAATCAGAGAGTTCACTAATACTTATCAGGCACTTTTAATTTTGATAGATTAAAAAATGAATTGCGCTTTATTTATAGATCGCCTGAATTTGCGAATTGTAGCATATATGCTATAATTCAAAATTTACATGAAAATAATTTAGATAATATTTTTACAGAAGTTTTGCGTTTAGCGAAGTTCATTGTTACTATCCCAGCTAGCAGCGCATCGGCAGAACGTTCATTCTCGTCCTTAAAACGTATTCATACATATTTAAGAAACACACAGAGTCAGCAACGACTCACAAATCTTTCTTTAATTTCTATAGAAAAAGAGCTAATGATCGAACTACGACGCAAACCCACTTTTTATGACGACTTATTGAATTCTTACTTGAAAAAGGATAGGCGCGTAGATTTAATTTATAAATGAGCACAATTTAATTTTTTTCACAGATTCTAATTATTTAAATCAAATCTGAATCCTCTTACTCTGAATTATCTTATTAAATATATGTATGTATGTAGGACATGCCATGCGAATCACATGAAATAGGGCCTTTCTAAAAGCCACTTTGGATATCTTGCAAGTGACGTGTTTTGTAACCATCACCCACTTGGAAAGATATTTGAGGTGGCCGAATCTTTCTTCTATTAAAATCGTCAGAATATCGTGATTCATTAATCTTTCGTGAAGAATATGTGGTGAGTTTTTTAAAGTATAAGTTTTCAAATGGGCCGAATGTTTCTTCTATTCACATCGTCAGTTTCAAATAATCAGGTGAGTTTTTTTTTTTTCGTTTTTTTTTTGGGTCTTTGTTCGGGCTGGCCTACCTATACTCTGGAACCACTGCACGCTACTGCCTAGTACATCAGTACGAGAGAGAAAGAAGAAGAAAAGAACAAGAAACGAAAGAAAGAAAAAGAAGAATATAGACAAAACTTACTTTGGATTGATTGAGTCTGATCTTGCTGTTTATGCTATCCTAGTACCCAGGTGCGAGCGGAAGTCGACTTTATTAGCAGTAGCCAGTCTACATAAATACGCCGTCTGTTCATCTGACTTAAAAAGTCAGATTTCAAAAAGATAGGCTATCTATCAAGCAAACTCTTGGAGACACGCCGCGACGACAGATTTTAAACGAAAATTCAGTGAAAACTATACTTTATCTATTTTGCTCTAACTTGCACAAAGTGATGTGTACAAAACAAGGACGCCCGTGAAACTTCACGTCAAGTCTTTACAATTATTATTGAGCATAGTCTTCTGATAGCTCAAAATATATCAGCATTGTATATCTTGCAGCTTATTCCATCCTAGTACAACACGACAGGTGGTCACCTATATTATAGCAGTAGCCAGCCTGCCTACTTATTACTTGTTGATTGACTTTTTTTTTTTTAGCGTGGTAAAATCATCAAATGAGACCTCCAACCCCGGGCAGGGCGGGAGGTACTGTCAGACTTGTACTGACTAAAATCCACGGTGTCCTTCAGTAGCCCTTTATGTTCCGGGGTCACGGTAATAGAAATAAGTCCCACGACCCCGGCAGGCTTTGGCCCTCTGAGAGGGGGCCCCGTCATTTTGCTGACAGCTCTTTGAGGCGCGCGTGGAACACGACGCGCCGTCGACCCGGGCATGGTCCATGGTCGGACAGCGAGTTGCCCTTTACTCGCTGTCCGCATGCCCGCGCCTACGGTGGCCGGAGATCGTCTTGCGTTGTTGATTGACTTGAGAGTATTAATTAGATTTTAGACGAAATAGCATCACATAATCTCAAACACAGCATATCTTACAATTCATATCACCCTAGCACGAGAATTGAATCCCTTTATTAGCAGTTAGCCAGCCTGCCTACTTATTAGTTTGATTGACGAAAATATAGCTTCACATATCGCAACACAGTATATCTTGCAGTTCATGCCGCTCTAGTACATTAGATACGAGCTGTGGCCGTCTATATTAGCAGTAGCAAGCCTGCCTACTGTAGGTGTTGTAAATCGGGTCGTTGCATGCAAAGTCACCGTCTCACTCGAGTTACATCGTAAAATCCTTATGCAAACGACACAGTAGTGTGGGGAAACTTTTGTTGTTGAATTGTAAATTGTGGTTGTTGTGTTGGGAAAGTTGTTGTTAGACTGGCGTTTATAATATCATCAGGTAGTAAGTAATTTTCGTTCCTGAAAGTTCTCAATTATTAATCAAAGATGGGTGTAATAAGTTTTGTGTCTGTCACATCGTTATCGTAGCTCCTAAACGGAGAAACATTTGTTTTTATTTGAAAGCTGATGTGCAGACTTCCAGCACATCAATCTACCTCAATCTGTCAAATTTCTTTAACAGATTTTCAACCTTATCACAACAGTGGAAGGTATTGTGATAAGGTTCTATTGGTATTTGACAGATTCCGGTATATTGACATGCTGGCGTTTGTGTCTGTATGTCAGTAATATGACGGGGTCCCCGTTAGAAGGCCAAAGCCTGCCGGATTCGCGGGACTGTCTTAACCGTGGCCCCGGAACGTAAAGGGCTATTGAAGGACACCGTGGATTTTAGTCAGTACAAGTCTGACAGTCTCCCCGTCCTGCCCCGGGTAGGACTCATTGGATGATTTCACCACTTAAAAGAAGGTCTCTGTAGTTTTGTCTACCCGGGCCCCATGAAGTTGAAGTTACTAACACATGTTAGTAGTAACTTCAAACTATTTATTAATCACTAGTTCTCCCCGGTCTATGTACCAGGCCAACATAAACATCTGATGTTGTTCACTCACAAATCCATGCCTTAATAACTAGTGTTAATTGCCTGGCAATAATTAAACGTGAGCGCTAAGCCACCCATCCCTGGGATTACATAGGATTACTGCTTATGTTTGATGTATAGCTTGTACATTGTAGTTTTAAAGATAATATAAACTAACTAGATAATATATACTACATATATTATTGTGTAAAATGGCGCGAATATTTTAACTTTATGTAAATAATATATTAGCTAGTACCTTTCGCTCGCTGCTTTGCTAACAATAATTTATGAATTTAACAGTCAATGTCTTTTCAAATTTATAAACTTGTTAACATTATTCAATCATGATTAGAAAGACACGACACACGATATGCTACGGCAATATCAAAACCTGTTACCGTGGTCCTAGAAAGTAAAAGCCCACTTGATGTAAAAGGTTGGTTTTAAGTCAGTAGGATTAGAGGCATTTTTATAGTATTTCACTCCAAGAAAAAAGGTGTTTTAATTATCACAAAATTAATTCACGCCAGCTAATGAAATGGGTTTATATCAGAAAAGAGACTTTTTCATTTGGCTACAAAAACGTACGAAATCGTAGCCAAGGGCCAAGCGCTACGAGAAAGCGTAGCACTTGCTACGAAACGTAGCCCTTGCTACGAAGTTCACAAAATAACCTAACTTGTCCACAAATTACTGTGTTTTACAAAAATAAAGGTTGACAAATATTCTTATCTTACAAAGCAAGTCATAATAAACACAATGGCTGCGTACAGGGTGGCATAACGACGCATTATTCTGTCAAATTACTGTCAAGCGTCCACAGGGCTTTTAAGGAATCTATTGTATTAATAAAATCAGATGTCTAGACGCTGTCTGATAGGACATTGGTCTTTGTTATTATGTTAAAACAGTGCCTTAGTGGTTGTTACTATGGATGAGATATTAACCCAAGATTTTTAACTGGGATCGTGGTCTAAACAGGTACATGTACCTGTACCTGTAGACCACGACCCAGGTTAGCCTGGAACGTAAAGGGTATAAGTATTAAGGTATACGGGAAGGAACTCTAACTTAAAATTACTTTGCACCTGCTGCTGGGACCATGTTCCTCTGGTACTTTTAGTTTGATATAAGTAAGAATTGTTTTGAAATTGGTTTCTGTCTTAAAAAAAAATGAATGATTGTTTTTAATGGATAAAATCAAGAACTATAGTTTCGATATTAACCATTCTGACAAATAAAAAAATATTTATCTTAAAAAAAACCTGTTATAACCTACTTTTATAAGTGCTTGCTGCGCTATTCATGGCTTATTTTAATATTCTTCAAATTACGTTAAATTTTTTGTCGGCTTTTTGATGCTTTCGTATTTTCTCGAAGCTTTGCCACTCTACCACTCCTTTCTTAAAAACTAGTTTATTTCAATCACTTATGTAATAACTATAAAAAAAAACACTAAAACATAACCCATCTCTACACTCCAGAAGTTTTATGCATCACTTTTATCGATAAAACCCGAGTAATATCGACATGTTGCTCATCACTAGTGCTGTAAAGTGTTTACGTTCATATTTGCAAAATGGCGATTTTACTACTGGCTACACTTACAAAAGGGGTAACCATCCCGACCGAAGGTACCACCTGGATCTGTATAATTTATTTAAATACTAGCTGCTGCCAGCGGCTTCACCCGCTACACAAAAACACTACAACTCGAAAATTATCCCACGGGCACATAAAATCGGGATAAAAACTATCCTACCTGTTAATCCAGGTTATAAACTATCTGTGTACCAAATTTCAGCCAAATCCGTTCAGTGGTTTTTGCGTGAAAGAGTAACAAACATCCATCCACATTTTTACAAGCAAGCAGATATTTTGTTTGGTCAGAGGTTATCGCATGAATTCTTCGTTGCCCGTACTCAAAATAGTACGTATGTAATTAGTATGGAAAACGAAATGTCTCTAGTGTACAAGCAAAGAAGTAATTTTAAAATAACTTTCTTTCGAAAGTTGATGGCTTTTTTTTTAAATAATTTATCTTTTTGAAAAATAAAATTTATTTTACACTTTATTGTGGTGGTTTTTGAAATCGCATTTAAGATTTTTTATTTTACGTTCAATCCATGTCATGTTGTCAAATACATGATTCGCTTACATGTGTACTAGAATTTTGTTATCTGTAGCACCGCTAATAACATCGTCCAATTATACCAAATATTCTCAAGAAGCACACATTAAAAGGAGTATATAAATAAAAAAATACCGACCGCAACCTCCTCCTTTTTTAGGTCGGTCAAAGTGAAAACTGTGTCTACGAATTTACAATCCTACATGGAATAGAAAAATATTTATTTGATGTACTCCTGTGTGTGTGAGTAATAAAAAAAATACAATAAGATGCTGAGCATGTCCACACCACTACATTGATCATACTGCTGGAGTTCAGTCCTCTTCTATTTGAGTGGGAGTGGGCTAAAATAATAATATTGAGAAAATAACGTAACGAACATGTTAAATGAAGATTATGAAATCAGCTTTTAGGCAGAGTTGTTATTTTAATCCGCCCCTAGCAATACTTAGGATGGGTTTCTTCAAATTTCCTAGAGACGGGTTAAAATATTTACCTATTTGCCTACTTTATACAATAAATACGTAATTTTACCTTATGTATAATCCGTTCCTAATTAGTGGATAGTGAATATTCATTACATCATCATTATTCCAATTAGTAATACTAACTTCATCAGTAATAAATTAAAATAGCTTAAGTTACTTTTAACAGTAAAAAAAGGGATATAAAAACTTGAAAGTTCAATTTATACAATAAAATTCACAATTTTGAACGAAGAATAAAATATTCTGTGGAAGACATTAAATAAACTTGAAACGGAGGCTGGCCATCGAAAGTCAAATTAGTTTCTTCTAATGAATTAATCATTAATGTAGAAACTGTTCGTCTTTCCTGCTTCCCTATTAATGTATTAAAAAGCTTTTAGGAATTGTCTCAGGACTCTCTTAAAAGGGCCTGGAATGCAAAGGGCATGTGATGGAACTGGGTGGTTTTTAGTCAGTAACATAGTCCCTTTCGTTTTCAGAAAAAAAACATTCCGACGAATTGTGAACCTACTCTTTTTTTTGAAGTCGGTCAAAAAGGAAGCAAGTCAAGAGTGAACAGGTTACTTCAAGGCAAGCGTGTCCGTCCGTCTTATTTCGACCACTCCTGTGAGCCGTAAACATACCTTGAGACAGAACAGACCTTGAGTTAGCCAATCCCAACGCAGTACCCCGTCCCCCTCGCTTACGTAGTACCTCAGCGAGGTGACAGAATAGTTATTGTTCCTTAGATCGTGCATGCGGAGTCTAGTAATATATCGTCGATGAACGCGAACCTATCATCAAACACTTTGCGAATGCGAATTCATCCCATCAGCTCGATGGGTGATGTATGGTGGCTTGATGTTCCTGTTTTAAGAAAATTATAAGGCTGTAGCCTCATTTGTGGAACGATGAGCGGCTTTCTTTGCGCTGACTGAGCGGCGAATCGGTAGTAAACCGTAGTAAAGTCTTGGCTTAAAAGGCAGACTCAGTTGCTACCGTAAGTGGTGTAGAGAGAAGAGAAGTTTCACGACTATTTTCTCTATAATTTTTTATAGTTGAATTTCAGAATCAGCAAGCTGAAAATCGCAAAGCGCATACAGTACACGCTGAGGGGCGCTCCAAACATTAGAGAAGCGAACTGTAAGCTAACGAACGAAGTCAGACTCTTACCATTCTTCGCATGAAGACACAGCTTAATATTATGTGTATTATCACCACAAATCATAGAGATTCATTATTACTTGATTTATCAATCGTATTGGTAGATTATTAATAGTTCCCCTTGGAATTCACTCACTGAATTTCCTTTCTTCAAAAGTTTTCTTAAGGCGGCAATATCGCAGTAAAAACCTCCCCCAAGTCGATATTCACAGACCAGACTGTACCCTGCCACATACCAGACACATGAATCTTTAGTTAGACGTCCGAAGTTTCATAAAAAGAGCTTGAAGATCCGTGTCTTGGGAGTTCAGGGAATAAGTGAGCGAGTAAAGTCGTTAGTCGCCTCCCGTGGGACATTGGCTGACTTGCGGCAGTGTGACCACTGTATGTGTGTCTTCGGAGAGTGTGGTTCAAGGCTTTTGCTCTTAGAAGGCTATGTTATCCTGGTACCTTAAAATGAGCAGATCAGAAACATCCAGGTTAATTTTGTTGTTTATTTTTTCGTTTAGTCTGTTTCATCATTATGTGATCAAACTTACAATTCATGTTTTCTTATTTTAAAGTTCTGTGACCAACGGAACCCTAGCCATATCTATGCTTTCATTGTCTGTCTGTGTATCAGTGAGCTCAGAAAAGTAATCTCTGAAATTACTGAACCAATTTTGTAAATTGTTTACCAGTAGAGAGCTACGTTTTTGTTGAATGACATATTTTATTTTCAAATTACACAATTTTGAAACCAGGACAGTTCGCTAGTATTGTCATATTTTGATATGGCTCTGAATCAATATCTAAACTTCGAAATACGCTTTCTTCTATGACTTACGTCTATAAAACTTTATCATGACACGATGCATGTGTGTACTTCGTGGGTAGTCTTTCGATTCTCCGAACCCATATTTACCAGGCAAACATAATTACGTAAGATATTCAGATTAAGTTGGACTTGTATACTTGAACGGGGAAAACTTCGGGGAATAAAACGTACTATTTATAGGGGACAAGCTTCAGTAGGACGCGGTTGATGACTTTTTTAATTAAACAAAGTATTTGTGGAAGAATTTAGAATAAAAGTTAGTATTTTTTTCTCAAGTATCTTTGCAGTCTTTTAGTGTGTTTGAATCTTGAAATTACTTCTCTGCTTGTAAAGACGCTTTTGTTAAAAAAAACAGCAATTTTGATACCGTTGTATAAATATAATTTTGTGTAGATACAGTAAATAAACTCAATTATAGGCTAGCCCCACTGCAATCCACTAGCAGCCATTTTAAAATCCAATCAATAAATAAATCAAGGACGTGATCAGACTACAAACTGTTATTTTGTATCTGTGCTGCTTTGGAAGTACCAGGTTTGTAGATATAGTAGGAGGTGTCTAGAGCTACAGGTAAAAGGCGTAAGCGTCACGTTCAACCATCAACCTTTGCAGCGACATTACCTATGTAACAAGAGCAAATGTGTGACAACACGAAAAGCCTACTTCAAGGTTCACGACCCGATTAACCTTTTTACTTGTTTCTCTTATTTATTCTAGCAACAACCTTTCGCACAGAACAAACATCCAAATCCTTAACAATCCTGCTTTTAACGTAAAACAAAAGACCTAACTCGAAATTACAAACAAAGAATTACTGAAACGTGAAAACAAAGTTTTATTTCATTTCATTTACACAAAAAGGTGTCTGTGGGACCCACTTCCTTTTCTAACTTCACACACCGTATGGTTTTAACGTTCTTCCCAAAACTTGAGGCAAACGTTAAACGCTAAAGAAACGAACTTTACTATTCAAACTTAACTAATACAGATTTAATGTTACTGCCGCCCTGGTAGGGTCAGTTAGGCCTTCGGGGTTTAATCACTAGCACACACAATTAAACTGAGTTTAATTGTGTGAGCGACGATGGGGACTCAGAACAGCTGTTATGGTGGTGTGCTCCGTGTACTCGGTGAAAGTACAGGAAATTTTACCATAGAGTTTCTCAATACAACTGCTACAATAAAACCAGATTTTAAAAAGTTCTTAATTTTAAAAGAAAAGTTATCTATTGGTCGCAAGTTTATAATGAACTACCAGGATGACATGAATGCATAGTAGGCTAAACATCAGAACAAAAATTGAATGTAATAAAATAATGTATTGTACTAAGTAAATATGAGTCTTTATCTTTCAAGAATGAAGTGATTGAAGACGCAAATAAAGTATCAAAGATAAACCAATGAAAATGAAAAGAAAATAATACTAGTTCTTAATATTATATTATTCAACGGTTACCTAAACTTGAAAGTATTTTTAACAATCAGTTTCTTTGTAAGTATTTTATATTCTAAGATTTAAAATTTACCATCGAAACGGAAACTTCCAATCATCATTTTATTTTACAGCTGAAACTTCGAAAATGTTTTTCGATAAGTTTTTAGGCCTGTCTCCTGTTTATTTGTATGAACTTTTATTAAAATCGGGTCAGTCAACAAAAATTAGGGACTAGTAATTTGTATGAAAAGCCGTGCCCGTTTTAAAATACACAATGCTCTCGATTCCATACTCAAATTGATAGCAATTAAATAAGTATCTACAACAGTGGTTCTCAAAGTTGGCTAGAAAGCGACCCCACCTTAGGAACACTTCCAAATTCGAGTCCTTCGTTAACATGAAGAAAAAGGGACACAACTAAGTAAATGTCTGTACATACGAAGATCTTTATATTGATACTAATGGATTGCTATTTTTGATGACTTGAATTCTTCAAATTTTTTTTTGGTATTTTCATCATCATCATATCTACGGTAGGACGTCCTCTGCTGATCATAGGCCTCCCCTATAATTATTAACAGGACCTTCTGGAAGCGGCTTGCATTTCATCTAGCCGAAAATCCCGCCTAAAACATGCATTATTCTATTAATTTCAATTTTCTAGGCCCCACCCAATATTTGATAGCCATCCACACTTTGGGAGACGCTGTTCAACAGTTTAATAAAAAAAAACACAAGCTATTTGGCCTCTTCAGTATTTTCTTTCGAATAAAAAACACCAACAAAAAATGTTTAATTAGTCTCTAATGTTAAGAAAATTTATTTTCAAAGTGAGATGCTCGTTGACCTGGAAAACAGAGACTTGTAGTGTTAAGGGCTATTTACACTGCAACTTTCGTTATTTTAGTCGACGATATTATGAGCCGTGCGATTAAGAAACAGGGAAATAATTTTCCGCTTTTATTTAAAAGAAAAATATGTGTACTTTCTAGGGTTAAGTTTGATTTATAAGCTCGTGTTCTTTTCTCACGTGACCTATATGTTTGTGTTTATTTCATAAGGGTCGGTTTAGAAGAAGTGGTTGAAAAGAAACACAAGATTTGTGATAAAAACTAAGGATTGCTATAAGGTACAAACAGTAGCACATCAACCTACATGAACCTTCTTGTTTTAAGATTGTTCTTTTACAGAAATTTGACAGATTGTGATGGCTTAATTAATATACACATCTTAACTGGTTTCACGTCAGCCCATCTACATACTGGCTCTGCGCGAGCAACGGTCTGTAAAGGAAACTGTGACCTTAGAACGCGAAGGGATACTGAAGGAACAGGGTGATTTTGGATTTTTGTCATAAAATACGGACAGGCCCTTCTGCTCCACCCATCACGGCTGGAGGACTCTTTCAATGATTTAACCAATCCAAAAATAGACACATCTAGTAAGTGTTACTATAGTTTGAAATTAGTCAGACTCGACTACGCGCATCAGTCTACCACCACCCAGAAATAGCAACAATCGATTACATAAATGGACAAGAGATTGACAACAGTTTAAGTAGTCCATTAGTGAGTCGAGCTAGTGTTGCAAAGTTATTTTGTGATGTTGCATAAAACTGCGTAGCCCGTAGTTGTCCATCAATGGTACCTAACAGACACGGGCAACGACGATATATTAATAGACTCCTTATAACAGGCGACCGATGTCTGTCAACACATTAGGCAAAAAAGTCTTATATCCGACTTATTTCGACTAATCCTGTGAGCAAGACATACCTTGAGACAGAACAGACTTTGAGTTAGCCAATCGCAACGCAGTACCACGTCCCCCTCGCTTACGTAGTACCTCAGCGAGTTGACAGAATAGATTTTCTTCCTTAGATCGTGCATGCGGAGTCTAGTAATATATCGTCGTTGGGCACTGGCTTGTGTTGTAAATACAGCAGTTATGTTGGGTAATAATTGAACTAGCGACTCTCTCTCTCAGGTTTCTGTGATGGGTACAAAAGCAGTCATTCATCGAGTGGCTGTCATAAACAACAGGCCCGCACATGAACCAACCAAAATCTGTCAGATCCCAATTAAAGAAAAACTTTCTGTAATTTTATTATTCATTTCAGTTTTTTTTTCAACTTGCCTTGATTTTTTCCTTTGTCGTGGGTGCGTTTACATTGTTAGAAACGCACGTACACAAACACCCAGACCTAGAACATTAAAATTTGTTGCGCTAGGGGTCGAACTCGGGATACGCGGTGCAGCAGTCGCTAGCTCAGGTAATGCGAAACTGTGCGTAATTGTGATAAAATTGAAAATCTATAGTAGATATTTGACAGATTTGGGTAGCTTGATAAGCTGACGTCAATACAATTACTAACGAAAAACGAATTGCTTGTTTCTCTTTTTGCGTTTTGTTTCCCGGACTAACTACACGAAAGCTTACATAATGTAACAGGTTACAGTAAGCAGGAGTTTAACCTGTTACATAGCCTTAAAGGCGTCAACTAACAGGCGTCCTGAACGTCTAGGTAGCCTTTTGAACTGAGCGTCTATGGCGTCATTGGTGCCGCGGCTGTGACGTCGCGACCGTGCGACAGATAGATGTTCTAAGCAAATGTATGAAATTCTAGGGTACGTCATTCGAGCGCAGCGTCACTGTCGCGGCGTCAGTGACGTCACAGTCAGGTCATTATGACCATTATGACAGTGACGCTATAGACGTTGCGTTTGTGACGCTTAGTTCGAAAGGCTACCAGACTACATAGACATGCGTCGTACCTAGTCATTAAAAAAAGTCGTAATGTAAATAGCCCCTTAGTGGAGTGGCCAGACGAGCGGAAGTAATGGCTTTATCCTATAAAAACATTTCAGCCCCAGAACCCAACGTTTTTCACTCATTAAATATTTGACGCTCGATTTTATTATTTTCTAGGTATGTTTTTTAAGTCTTTTATTTATTTTAAAGTGCAAAAACGAATGCAATCGTAAAAAATTTGGTGGTAATGAATAATACTAATGACTAAACCAGGTTTTGAACTGTGTCTTCGCTTATCGTTACGCAAAAGTGAATCTGAATTCATTTAGACATTAATCGGGTCCAATTAATGTCTAAATGAATTCAGATTCACTTTTGTAATAGTTAGCTATGTATTAAGAGGATTGTTCATTGTTTAATCTTCTAAATTAAACTAATTATTTTTATTTTGACTCATATTTTAAGGGATTCAAATTCGCCTCGTATTAGACCGCCTTTGAGAGTCGCGAGTGTGATTTTTTTTGGGATTTTCTCGCACTATTCTCGAAATAATGCAGCTCCTGAATATGAACCAATAATTTTCAGTCAAAACCACATTTGACCAACCAGGGGCCTTAGTCAAACAGCATTCGACAGTAAACGACAATTGTTATCGTTCATCAGTAACCAATACATTTTCAACTTTATACCCCTGCGCGTAAAGTTGAAAATCTATTAAAAACTGCTAATCGATAACGAACGAAACAAACGAAAACGTTCTGTGAACTTCAATAGATTTTCAACTTTACGCGCTGGGGTATAAAGTTGAAAATGTATTGGTGACTGATGAACGATAACGATTGTCGTTTACTGTCGAATGCTGTTTGACTAAGGCCCCTGGTATTTACAGAGTCTTTCCATTATTTACAGCGTTTCTTGTATGAAAAAATGGAACAGTGCCCCTGGTGTGCGAAAAAGGAACTATGTAATTTTTTCCTTGAAAATTGTCAATTTGAAATTGTTAAAGTTTATTTTACTTTGCGTTCAGTCAAAATTACTTTTTAACCGACTTCAAAAAAAAAAGTAGATTCTCAGTTCGACCTGTATGTATGTATGTATGTTTGTATGTATGTATGTATGTTTATCTCGCGTTTGGCTGGACGGATTTGGATGCGGTTTTCAGGAAAGTGTTCATTATATTCCGTAGAAGGTTTTAGTATATAACACTAATAGATATCCCGTGACGTTGCCCACGTGGATTCGTTTTTTGCTTATTTGGATTGTACATTTTCAGAGACGATTGCATGTTTGTCCGAGATTATCTCGCGTTTGGCTGAACCGATTTTGATGCAGTTTTTAAAAAAGTGTTCGTTACATTCTGGAGAAGGTTTGAATATATAACAATAATAGATACCTCGTGAAGTTGCCCACATAGATTCGTTTTTGCTGCTTACTAGGATTGTAGATTTTCAAAGGCACCGATTATATTATGAATATTTTTGTTGAATATTTAAACTAAAAAGGGAAAAATAAAAAACTTTTAAAAAAAAGGGAACCGACTTCAAAACCAAACATAAAAAACTAAAATAACTTTTCTTTCGGAAGTCGGTGGCCATGTCAATGAAATAAAAAACAAAGCCACCGACTTCCGAAAGAAAAGTTATTTTACAGTTTTTTATGTTTGGTTTTGAAGTCGGTTCCCTTTTTTTAAAAAGTTTTTTATTTTTCCCTTTTTAGTTTTGCCTATTTTTATCAGCCAAAGGTACTTTTGATTGGTTAAGTCTTGGCTCTAACATAAACATCTTAATATATATAAATCTCGTGTCACAATGTTTGTCCTCAATGGACTCCTAAACCACTTAACCGATTATAATAAAATTCGCACATCATGTGCAGTTCGATCCAACTTGAGAGATAGGATAGTTTAAATCTCAAATTTTAGACCGGGTCCTCCACCCGTGCGAAGCCGGGACGGGCCGCTAGTTTATTATATGTTCAGCAACCAGTTTTCATTAAGCAGATATCTACCTACCAAAAATACTTAGATACGCGTAACTAACTCAAATGTTCAACTGCTATAAATTCTAAAAGTGCCCTGAAAACGGTCTAATTGAAATAAATTACGTTCTGAAGTATTTCTACTTTATCTGGATTACCAGTTTTAGTACCAACTTGGTACTTAATATTTTAAATTAGCCTGAAAATTGGTTCACGTCAGCTGTCACAAATGAGCTTGAACATCGGGTACTGACCGTAATTTGAGAACTTCTTTGTACTTCTTATATCCTAGTACTCATGATCGATTTCTATGTATTTTCGTTACCCATAAAATCTACTTTAATTATTGCTACGCTGCGTGTAGCGGGTTCGATTCCCACATGGATGAAATATTTGCATACCGGTAGATGTTCCAAGTGTGGTTTTTGTTTTTTTTTTTGACTTTACATTATTTTACTAAAGAAGTGACGAGTACGAAGAGTTTTCACATTTTTGGGACTTTGATAGAAAAAAAAATTGTGCCTCGTACACTAGAGGCGCTTTTTAAATTTTCCATACAATAAATAGAGTAAATACTTCCACGTACTTACCTACGTCGTAAATAAAATACTGAAATCTTGTGAGAAGGCCTCAGATTCCTATGATACGTTTCGTAGGAAGCGGTTTTTTTTCTGTAGCTTCTACATACATTTAGGAGAGAAAGGTGTCACTTTATCTTAGAACTATTAAATTAAAATCTATTCACCGCTTGAGCTACTAACAATAACCATATCTACATTGAAATCAGTCTGTAACGCTACCCAAATGGGTCCACCATTGAGCTATAACGGACCATCGCTTTTGCCAGGAGATTGGCAATCTCTGGATAACCACATTAGGTCACTGGCAACCTCTGCCAATTCATGGGTGAATTTGGTCCATCAACATGGCTAGTATCTTCTGTGCATATTTTTATCTTTCTCGTGCATGATAGGGCAAAAGAAAACAGAATGAAAATCTTACAGATCAACTGATGGTTTATGCGTAGAAAGGGTATTTCGGAAAATGACAACCAAGTCGCAAAAGGACAAGTTTTCAATATGGCAATAAAAGCTTAGATTCTCAAAATCTAAAACGAGCCTAGGTGTATGAGGTACTAGGCAATCAGGTAAGCCGTAGAGCTTTTTCCGTACAAAGAAAGAGGGAAAGATTTAAATTTTTACAATAAATTCTAAGTACAATAAAATACATATTATTTTTTAAATAAAAAGTAGAATATTTAATAAAAAGGTAAGGCATTTAATTTAAGTTTTGATTTTTATTTCTTTGTTTATGTTTTAAAAACATTTAGTATCTAAGTAAATGTAATAATAGAACCAGGTAGTAGGTAGACATAATTGTAAATATTAAAAACTTGATGTGTGTGTTCCGTAGGTACCTACTTGGCAACTCTGAGAAGAAAAGCCAGAACAAACGTCGTTTACCTTTGTTTTAGACGTTTTCGGAACAATAAGTTTCCACAGAACTTGTATAAGCATTTGAAACAATTCTGGAGTGAAGTACTTACATAAACACACTAGCTAACAACACGGGAAGGTTGCTTATTATAAACCGTTTCTATTTGTAGGCACTTATGCAAAACAGTTACCTACCGAAATACGTATTATTCTAAACCTGTAACACTAACGTGAAATACCGGTAATTATCGCGATGTTGGACGATTATACGAACATATAAAGACTATTAACTCGAAAGTTAACGGCATTTCACGTTAATGTGACCCCCATTTATGAATATATTTATTTACTTACCTTTAATAAAACCGTCAATATAAATGTAATCGCATTATTCCCAAACGACGGGTGTTACTCTCAACACGTTCATATACACAATTTAACATTAACAATACCTCAGTGCAAAATGCTAGTCCCCAGTGAATCAGCGCTGGCCGCATATGACACATAACTCCCAAACAAACGAAAATGCACCTTATGGCAGAGAAAAATGAGTAGGAATTTGAAGAGAGCTATTCCAATCTACTAAATAACTAAAACGATCCGAATCAAGACGAAGAAGGTCAAAACTGCGACGGAAATTAGACGAATAGGTCTTTATTGCCACAGTGCGAAGAGTACGTACATGCAGACGCGCTGCATTGGGGGGTTGAAACAACCCTCCGACTTCCCAAAACGTTCAGTCTACGCCAGTCCGCAGGGCCAAACGGACGCTTCGCGCGCGCTCGACGATTTTCCGAACTTTCATCTCTATATTTAAAAAAAAGTGTTCTTTTTTATTTTTACTTTTTAATTTCGAGGACGATCGGCAGCGGTATTCAGGTAAGTGCGGTTTAATATTCATAATTCTCCAAAGAGAATATGTTCGTACAATCAAACGATTCGTTTTTTTCTTGTTTTACGACTAAACTTTGGTAGTTAATCCAACGGTTTTCCGTCGGGACGGCTTATTAAAAAAGTTGAAGTTTAGGCGGTGTATTTAAAAAGTCATTGGAGAGTATTTAATACCGGTTGGCCAGGAGAATTCTTAATTTTTATGGTTTGGCTGAATTTTAATTTAGGAGAGACGCAATGTATTGTTTTACTTTATATTTGACTTCCACTGACTGCTACATCCATTAAATATTATTTGAGTTTGTCAACCAAGTATTGATTTTCTTATTGAAGAACAAATAGCTTACGACTTTTTTCATTATTAACTGTTCCACACTGGAGACCACATTATTTTCATTACAAAAAGAGCACTCATTTATCACTACGGTTGCTCTTTGCGCCTTAGAGTCGAGATCATTAAATCCAGGTTTCTTTGCGATGTTTTCTTTCAACCATAATTAGTACCGTTAAAGTCAACTTTGGAATCTCCTTGCAGTTATGCTCGCCTGGTAGGTAAGAGAAGATTATAGAACTATTTTGGGAAAGATTTTCGTCAAAATTCACCATAAACGTAATTATGGTACGTATAACGTATTATGTAATAATTACTCAAAGTAATTTATCTTGCTAATGCCCTCAATTTATATAGTTGACACATTTCGCACCTAATTTATTAATATAAATTAGGTGCGAATTTATCTTAATAGATAACTAATGTGGCATCACCGCAAATAAATTAAATAACGGTTCACAATCTACGCACGCGTATAATTGGGCACTTCACCCTTAATAACCGGGAAAACTGGCGGTCGCACTGTAGCCTGAAATATTGTTTACAGGCGAGAATTTCAGGCCTTAATTACTTTTATAATTAATATTTATAATCTACATAATTATAAAACTAAAAAATCGACTGTTCGTGTGAGCGTGTTACTTCACCTCGTGTACGGCTTAATCGATTTTGATGATTTTTTTGGCGCTTAGCTAGATTAGCTTTAGTTGGCCCCGTTAGGCGGCGCTGTTATCGACATCTAGATAAGGAAATAACAGAATCTGTTGGGTCGATTAGGATTACACATTATGGCATTGGGCGTTTCCATACTTAGAAACATACATAATGTTGGAAAAAATACCATTATTTATATTGTACGTTCAATAAAACTCTTATCAAGAATGAAGAAGAGTATATCTTTAAAAAATGTCGTAAGAGTTACAACCAGTAAATACAATATTTATTTTAAATATTGACACATACATTGACAATAACAGTACATTTATTGTGTAATCGATTGAGACACAAACCAAGTAAATAATATATTGAAAGGACAACACTTATACTGATACTGCTAGCCTACATTATCCCACTGCTGCCTGGGCAAAGGTCCCATGACTTCCAGTTTTCACGATCAAGGCACAAAAAAGAGAGGAAAATATATGTATTTAATAATAAATCTTTACTAAACGTTGTTTCTTAAACTATATGCAACCAGTTAACTTAAATAAGGTTTGTTTAAATATAAATAAGTTTATAACTAAGTAAGATTTCGTTCACATCAATCAATTTTGCCATTGATAATAATGAGTCGAGGTGAAACCTAGACTCAATTTGCCGATGCACGATGTTATGATATCGTGGGGAAAAGGGTATTTGATTGAAAAAATATAATTAGTTTGTCATTTAAATTACAAAAAATTTAGCTGGTATTTTTATTATCATACCTAAATCTAAACCAAAATCGATGAAGATAATTATATGCCACTTAGTAAAGATTTAGAATTGCGGAATCTCGTGAGCCACACATTCAAGGCAGCTGTTGATAAATATCTGAAAACTCTAGATTATAATAAAACTGAAAATTGAATGATGAGTTTGTATAAATAAGGCACTAAATAAATAAGAACGCACATAAAACTGTGCACACATTTAAAACATCAACACTTACACACATAATTAAAACCAAGCACAAAACAACATTAACATTGACAGAAATTTTCCTCTTGTATTTTTTTTTTATTATTATTTTTATTGTTTATCTCATTAAAGCAACTGTAATTTTCAATTAATATCAACTATTACAATTGGTAGCTATAATTTGTTTGTTATGCGGAATACTTACATAGATTTAATGAATCTGCTTTACTAAGTTACCTGTAATTTTGAATTTTGAAACTTGTGGGGATGTGTTGTTATAGGGTTGAGGATGACTATCCGCTCGTAATACAGTTTTAAACTAGTACAAGGGGATAGGGCGAATCTAACTAAAGACAACAATTCATACTTTTATACCACTTCATGTTCTTCTACCTGCGATCTGAGAAACAAACTATGTTATTATTCAATAATTTTCCAATTAACTTCAAATGTTTTTGTCTACATAACTATTATTGAGTTACTTTGTATGGTTGTCTTATTTGTATTTGTGTTTATGCAATAATAAAGATTTGTATTTGTATTTGTACTTTTAAAATCGGCAATATGTCATTAGCAACTTTTACTTGCGTCATGACGTCATGAGCTTTCACTCTCGAGTTTTGAATTTATTTAATTTTTATCATTTTTTTTTAACGAAAGAAAAAATACGTGTCTACTATTTTTGTAAACTCTTACTTCTAGATAATAATATTTGCAATTTATCGATGTTTTCAACATGCGTACTAAAGAACTCTACGCAGTCGAAGTCAGGGTTACAAACTAGTCTAAAAACCCTGAGTTTACAACAGATTTCTCCAAGCTAAAGTAACAAAGGAATATAATATTCTATTCTGTCTCCCTTGAGGTGCGCTTAATCTTAAGAACGTCTACTTTGATACAGGCGCTTCGTGATTGAGTCGTAAAAAACTTAAGTTTATTACACTATCGTCTGTCAGCGGATTCGCTCAGGTGCGATTTGAGAGTGATTCTGTCGAAAAAAGAATGGGTATGGTAATCGTAAAAGTTTCCTCAGGGATGCCTCAGTTTTTGAAGGAATAAGTGTAAGTATACAACAATTTTTATTTTGTAATATATATGTATACAGGGTGTCCCAAAACTCAACGTCAAGTCGAAACAGGGTGACAGGATTGATCATAACCATCACGAGAAAAATCAGAAAAAAATCTATCCCATGCAGTTTGAAAATTATGGGCATTTTAAAAAAAACCTAGAAATTTGTGTAAAAATTTTACTTCTTCGTTGTTTAAATAATATATACCACAACTGATTATTGGTCTTCCTACTATGTTTGAACTTTGTTTTTTAAGCATATGAAGAAATTCTATTTGTGGGTTTAGATTAATTTTGGTACAAGTTCGTATACATTATGTCCTTTATATCGTGAACACTAATAAAATTCTATTCTATTCCAATTGCAAGCAAGATTTGGAATCTGATGCAGTACATCAAGAGCTCTTTTCTTTTGAAAAGAAAAAGTTAAAAAAATTATGATGCGTATAAAAATATTCAAAACGTATTTTTTGGAAAAATAAATCTACCTAGTTCAAAAGTTACATTGTACCTAAAGAAGCGAGTGCGTGGATATGACTTCGTACGGGGGAGTCTGTTATAAATTATTCATCAGACAAACTTCCATTGAAACTCAATCTAAACTAGGTAGGTTTAAATTATTTCTACATATTTCTAAATAAAACTTTTTTGTGTTCTATTTCGGAAATATTTTCTAGAAATATATTTTGTGGATGGATATTACCAACCCGCACTGGATCCACGTATATATGGCCCACTCCTTCTCACAGAGAGGAGGCCTGTGTCTCAGCAATTGGAATATTATAGGCTGATGATAATGATGATTTTGTGGATAAATCAATAGTGATGTGACAACTTGTCGGAAAAATCGACTATCCGGCCAATATTTGTAATAGGGACAAAAAATGCTGAAATATTGCATACTTGTTAATATCATTATGATGAAAGTTTGTATGTGTTGTGTGTAAATTTCGTTTTCACTTTATATAAATTTAGCAGATTATTGAGGCCGTTATAAATCGAACAGGGTGAATTTTCTAATACCGTGTGATTTTTCCATAATCTAATGGTACCATGCTGGCCAGAAATGCAGATTTTTTGAAAATCCTATGATGCAGATTTCGTTTCCATCAAAATCAGCATCGAGACTCCTTTCAGTATTTTTCACTTCTCCCCATAGTTTCGATCTCAAAGTGGAGCGAGTGAAACCGCAGAAAACAACTAGTCTCTAATAAATAAGGAAAATCCAAATATAAGTTTTTTACTTTCCATTCTTTTTCTATTATTTATTCTCTACTTTTATTACAGTGTGCGGTATTCATGTATTTACCCACAAATAGGTCAACCCTTCTTTGCTATGGGGTCCACCTGTCCTTTAGCCGACCAAAGGGTTACATCAAGTGGAAGGGTTAAAGCACCTAGATAGATAAAACTATGTCCATTCCTGTCGATAAAATCAGGTGTGTGTAATTAGCTGTTTATGGGTACCGGTAATTTTACGTATCTAAGTATTTTGCCTTCTTTGTAGAGACTCTAGTAACCTACCTCAATCTGTGAAACTTTAATAGATTTTCAACCTCATCACAATAGTAGAAGGTTATTGTTCGATTGATAAACATTGATAGTTTCGGGTAGCGGCGTCTATACTCGAAGTAAGTTGTATGGAAAATGAAAAAGTGACTCTAGTCTACGAACAAGGAACGTATTTTATCGATCTTTACGTCAAAGTTCCCATATACTTTACGTTACAAAAACGAGAAAATATTCGTGCTAAGGCCTAAGGTTTACAAGAAATTGTAGCAGATAGGCTGAATAGGCTGTGTTTGTCTTCCTTACTTACCTTTATAAATTCAAAAGTTTATAAGCGAGAAACCGATTCTGTTTCACCCTTAAAAAAAATAATTATTACTAGTAACTTTTTTTTTATCGTGGTAAAATCATCAAATGAGGCCTCCCACCCCGGGCAGGGCGGGAGGGACTGTCAGACTGGTACTGACTAAAATCCACGGTGTTCTTCAATAGCTCTTTATGTTCCGGGGTCACGGTGATGGAAATAAGTCCCGCGACCCCGGCAGGCTTTGGCCCTCTGTGAGGGGGCCTCGTCATTTGCTGACAGCTCTTTGAGGCGCGCGTGGAACACGACGCGCCGTCGACCCGGGCATGGTCCATGGTCGGACAGCGAGTTGCCCTTTACTCGCTGTCCGCATGCCCGCGCCTACGGTTGCCGGAGATCGTATTACGAGTAACTTGGCCTATTTTTTTTACTTCCAAAGCTACCTAAGCGAAGTCTAGGTACCAGTATATCATAAAGATGAGAGGACTAAAGATCGTATCAGCTGGTCCTCGCAATTTACAAGTGTAGTCACCTCGTGGGTAGGCGAGCAATTTGTCAATATTCTAGTGCTAAGTATAGTCGTTCTAGACTAGACCTATCATGTGGTATCGTTAATAGGGACACGCTTGTTTAGGACTTGTTTAAACATCTTTATTGTGCATTTTGATAGTTCATTCACACGAATTACAACGTAACTACATCGCAGATGCGGTTTAGCTGTGATTAATTTCGTTGAAGCTTTTTGTAGTTGCGTTTTATTTATCTCAATACAATGTAAGGTGAATGCACACATCATGTATTTCAGCACAGTGCGCACCGCACGCGCCTCAGCATTATACATGCGTGACGTCATACTTACAGCATTTTCCGATTCTATATACTCCGATAATTTTATTCTTTTACAAGTTTTATAGACGCAAAATGTAGACTTGTGCTTGTGATTTCAAGCTGTTGACTCATATCTGCCATGTCTATATCTAGGTTAAATTAAAATACATACTTGATGGCTAAACAATTTTGTTTAAAAACGTATAGGTACTGTAAAACTACCGATAATATGAAAACGACATAACCACATTTTGAAAGCGTGAAATGCCAACAACGGTGATATATTATATTGAATGTGTGTTGTATGTGATTGCTCCAAGTTTAACTTTCAAAGTTTAAACGTGATTAACAAGAAGTTTGACTGCTAATTGATAACCGCGACACGCAAGTCACGAAAACACTAATTTATATGCTGTTGGGGAAAGGAAAATAGAATTTAATTGCTACGAAACTTGTACTTACGAATCGAGGCACATTATCATAGACAAATGTAGCAGATAAGATTATAAATAGGAGGTTCAGTACAACAAGAACTCCTTGGGATAGCTGTGCTCCTAGTAACTGTTGTAATAATATTATTATTTATGAATGAACTCTTAATTATCCATACGATTCTGAAAGCCGTCGGGACCTAACTCTCGTAATCTTTAATCTATTTTAAATGTAAATAAATTAGTGTTCATTATCATTTACTTACAAAATATTCATAGACGTCCCTTCACAAGTACCATCGAAGCAGAATCTCTATAGAGTACTTAAAACTACATTCTGGGTCTAAAAAGGCCACTTTAGTTATATCGTAATAGTACTTATCATAATATGAATCACTTTTTGTAGTAAAACGGCTAATATCAGTGCTACAATTCTGCAAGTCTATTTTCATCTGATTCTGCTTGTGTGTGTAACCATTTTACCAATACTTGCTGTTCCCCCTGGTTTCACCCCCTCTGCTCGACTCCTTTTATATCTGGCGTGATATTAGAATAGAATATAGATTGTCCAACACAAAAATATTTTTACAATTCGAATAGTTATGAGATAAGCGCAAACAAATAAACAAACTCTTCAGCGATTAGTATAGATTTGATGAAGAAAATTTGGGGAATTTTAACAGTCTTAAAGTTGCCGTTTTAGACCCCTGTAAGACTGAAACAGGTCTCTAGACTTGTCAGTGTTTCTTGTCACGCTCGCTTGATATTCTAAAGGGTAGCTGTATTCTTGTGACACGTTACATGGAGTTTGTAGGTGACAAGTATGGACTAGCGTACGTCCTTTGTAGCGGGGCAGGTGGCCAGTCAGGTTACATTTTAGAACCAAGTTTACACTTTGTACGCAAAGGTGGTTTTTGTCATTAAAAATTATAAATTATTATGAATATAATTAGCTTTTTATTCATTCATTTGACATTCATCAAAAGAACTAATCAGATAAATTAAAAAGAAAATCCATGCAATAACGATTACTGAAAGACTCACTGTAGGCAGGCCTCCCACTAGGTGGACCGACAACATCTTGAGAGTCGCGGGCAACCGATGGATGGAAGTGGCGAATTGTCACTCGGCGTGGTATTCTAAAGGGGAGGCCTATGTTCAGTAGAGGCTTCTTCTGCCGATGATGATGACTAGGAGACTAAATGCCGTCATCATAATACATAAATATGTAAGAAATTGATGTCTTTTTGCCCATAGGGGAAAACAGATCACAATAGAAACCACAACCAATACCTCATACGATGCTTACATATTATTTTCTGCATGTCTGCATTCTGTATCTTTTTATTTATTTATTACTGACGGGGCAAACTTCGAACTGCCTCAGAAAAACCTTTTAAACCTTCCCTGGACTTCCAGAAATAATTTGAAACTAAAATTAGCCAGATCGATCCAGCCGTTCCCGAGTTTTAGAAGATTTGTTTACTGGAGATGTGTATATCTTGAAAGAATGTTCAACCCAAAGAAATGTTAAAACATATTTTAGAAATACCTAAGCTTCGCACAATCTCCGTTACAAAAAGCCGATATTCTGAATCATGAAGCAAAAAACGCGAATGTAGGCACCTAAGTTAGTTAGGACGGAACGCAGACAGATAAACCAGTTATCCAATAAGTCTAGATTGCAGATCCTTCCTGTCTACCTGGTTTACGTGATATTAATAATGATCGTCGAATCGAAGAATTCACGCCAAGATTTTCGTTATTCTGAAGAATTCTTCCACCATATTTTTTCTAAAGGGCCTGAATCCGCGTGGAGGGCGAATAATGAGTGACATCATGGACGGGGCTCCCACACAAAACTGCGAATTCGATATTTGCGATCTCGCGAATACATCGCAAAAACTTGCGATCTGATTCGCATTGTGCTTTTCTGCGATGTGACACCATTACCATACTTGGTGACAACATTTCAGTCCGCTCTTAGACAGTTCTGTGAAACTCTGAACAATATTATATTTTTTTTATGCAGTTTGAATAGAATTATTAAAAATATATATTAATGTTATGTTTTGAATTGTAAATTATTTAAATAAATAGGTACCTAAGGTTTATTTATAGACTCAATAATAATATTTTTGTTAATGATTATATTTCATGTCAATGAATTTCTAATGTAATGTAATTTAATTTAGTTCAATGAATTTTTTAGTAATATCGCATTAAATTATTTAGTAAGATCGCATGATTTATGATCACAACGCAGTTTTGTGTGGGAGCCCTATGCCCGGGTCCACGACGAGTGGTATTCCACGCCCGCCCCTAAGAACTTTCAGCAATGTAACGGGGCCCTCAGACCGCTAAAACCTGCCGGGGTCGCGGGTCTGTCTCATTAGGTAACCGTTACCCTGAAACGAATTAGATCGCGTCCACAGTGCTTACACATGAATTGGGAGGGTTGACTGTCTTCAGGTTTCCCAAACAAATTATTAAAGTAAATCAATCCCTTTGTTTAGGTCATAAGGTAACAAATTAAACAGAAACTGATTGTGTTAACTATGATAAGTCTTCAAACTTCAAACAGATTATTCCATTATCTCTCCTTGGCAACAAAAATCAACCACATTTTAAGATTTTCATTTACCAACCATCTTTTCTAAGTATTATCTCACTAAAACACATTTTGAATTAAGATCGCCCTAATAATACGTGTTCATAATTAAAATAATTATAAATTCTACTTTTATCTACGCTCTATATAATCCCTTGGGATAAGATAATGTGGCTTTACGTCCTGAATATTAAACGTGGGTTACGTTCGGTATATTAAATATCATCGATTTAAATTACGCCATTATGAACTACGTTTTGGAACTGAATAAGCCTGTAGGCTTCTTTGTTTATTGAACGATTAAGAGGTTTATGATTATAGAACTGAAGCTCTTATAATTTATAATAATGAAAAGATAAACTATCATAATTATTGAAGAAACTGACTATTTAGCGTGCTCCTAGAGAAAAATTATCAATGTCAACGTAATGAGCTCAAAGACAAATTATTGCTCATTTTTATGAGCCTTTCTATGATGTCCAATGCTATATTGAATTTATTGGTGTCCATTATATGAAAAAGAAATTAAGGGACAATTTAATTTAAAAATAACTACCAATTAATCATACCTACCAGTTGAACACCAGTTCCAAAAAAAGTACTAGTAGTCTAGACTTTTAAAGAGATGCTTTATAACCAGCAACGAAGCCACAAGACCATAAAACTGACATTATTTTGACAACTTGTTGTAGTTTATTCATATTATATTCACATGGTCCGTAGTCCCAGGAACTTAGGCTTTTCAAGATTTTCGTTATGTCCAAAAAACCCTAGCAATGTTCGGTAGTTCGTAATAAATAAACTTGTTTTAATTTTCATGGACCGTTTGCAGTTTATGTATGGATGGATGCCATGTAGACCCAGGGAAGACGGATTCAGAAAATATTGACATAGGGCTCCGAAGTACTAGGAGTTTAGGTTTTAGAAGATGTTCATCATCAATGACAGTAACAACGTTTTTACATTCCAATTTCAATTTTTCATTCACATCTACGCGGTACTAGACAATAGACATAGATTCAAAATGTTTATTCTACAAATTGACGCTCACAGGCACTTTCGCAAGTCCCCTACGCAAACCAAATATTAATCGATCATGAGGTAATCAAATATTGAAAGCCGAACAGTCGAATGTTCATTTCAAATTGATTTTATATTCAAACATTAGCATATTGATTGAAAACATTTCGCGGTGTACTTACAATGTCGAAATGACGGCTAGACATTTCGACAGAAAAGAATAGTAGATTTTACAACAAGTGCACAAAACAAACCATTTTTATCCGAGATTTTTAGCAGCTCGAGCCAAAGGCGAGAGCTGATAGTAATATCGAGGATAAAAATGGTTTTGTGGACGAGTTATAAACTCTGCTTTTCACTTCGATTGCGAGGAAATAAAACAGTAGTATAACATAACATTTCTTTAATTAAAATTCAAAGTAAAATTAGAACAGATTTGAATACTGAACGAAATTGTTTTCGGCATATTAACGATATTTTTCTGAATTTGTTTTCTTTATATATATTTTTTTTCATCTTTTTTTTTCTTCACTGGATATTTTTAACAATTTAAGCAAATTGAAGAAATTAATAAATTCACGAAAAAAGAGCAAGAGCTGTTTCCCGCCGCTTTATTTTTTTTTTAATCTTACGACATTGATGCAGACCTATTCAGCCTACTATTAAATTAATTTTGTAATAATAATTTTCTTAAATCAACTAACCTACCGTATTTGAATTAAAATTTTAATATCTATTATATCTTAAAAACACATAAGGCAAATAAATTAAAGTAAATATTATATAATAACAAATTCTATCTATGAACTTCTTATTGCATTTGGCTGTATGGCTCATTTTCTTTGCCTTAATTTAATACATTTATGAGTAGATACGTTAACGCCCTTGTGCACAAAATTCGATTTTGTGCAGCCTATCCTGCACAAAGAAGCACTTTCAGAGCAAGAGAAGTGAAAAAGTTTTTGCATTCAATTGTTTATCAACGACTCAGGGCCGACCAATTATAGATGCTACATTTATTAGGAGCTCAGGACCAATTAGCAGCGTTATTCAAAGTTTGGTCACAATTGTAGGGACGCTGTGCACTTTCCGAACTAGTAACCTAGTTTAGAACTAGAGTTAATAGTGATTAATAGCTTGTACTAAATGCTGTGCAGATTCCGGTTTTATAGCACTTTAGAGATAACAGAAGACCCCAAATCGATAATAAATCTAATCTCCACAGAAGCATTTTATGATTATTCTTTAAAAGTACTAGGACTTAAGAAATGATTGAGGAACTGTGTGAAAGATGATAAAATTATGACGGTTGACTATTTAGGACCAATAGAGAAGAGAACTATGAAGCATAACTATTGGTGAAGATATAATAAATGCTGGGTCGACTGTTTGATCTTATTGATCTAGCCTTTAATTCGAAATAATTGATAAAAAGGTACTAGGCTTTCATAATGCGTAGACGTTGTTAAAACAGTACAAACCTTATCATCTAGTTCTTTTATAGGTCTAAGAAAGCACGTTTTTCAGAAAGAAAATAATGTTGACAAACTTTTTGCCAATAAACTTCTCGACTTTACTGCTTATAGAGCTTGTGAGCAGAATATTTTTCTTGAGATAGCGACTATCTGCTATAGTTTCATGTTTGCCTAACATTTTTTGTATGCTTGTTTTGTAGGTAGGCACTAAATGAGATTTTGTCAAAAAAAAAGGTTTATTTCGCAAAGAAGGCATTTAGGTAGGTATTATAAGATACATTTATTCACCGTTTTTCAACCAGGGTAGGCAATTAATTCAGCATTAAGAAATGTATGGTACACTCCTCTCCTGATCTTTTTTAACGGATTAAATAACAGCTAATATTCAAACAGTGCCAGCAACTAACTATAATACAAATATAGACAAAATATCCACACAAGCTTTTGGGACCTTTGTTACCCCACTATCAATGGGTAACGATAACAAATGGATGGATCCAAACGCTATCTATAGGGTCTATAAGGCCTCCATGTACCAGGAAATCAGAAAACAATAGGAGGTATCAGCTGTTTATCTTCCGCAGATCGTAACAATAAGTGATAAGGGTCAGGGCAGACGGGTGGCAAAACGTCGGTACTTAATGTCTTCTAAGGAACGATGTATGGTATCGAGGGTGAGGAAGATTTTTCACACGTTAAACATATAGATAGTTATACATTATACTAGTTCATTAATAAGATGGATTTGGGGATGATTTTGGTCATTAGTGATTCCGTTTGACGATTTTGTTTTTTTTTATTTCTCTTAGATAGGTGGCTGGCTTTTTATCAAAGATTTCCCAACCAGTATTTATTATATTTTAAAAGATCTCATTAAACTTAATAATCAAAAATTGAAATCTGATAACATTCTCAACAAACTCTAGTTTAATTCAAAAGTAAAGATCTAAAATTCAGTGCTGTATTTTCAATTCTATTGTTAAATTATTTAAAACATTGCGACCCATTTCAATACCCGTCCATAAATATTCTAGCCCCTATCTAGGGGTAACGTTGACATTTGGGTTCTGTCTAATCCCTCACGTTACTTAGGCTGGACTATCAAAAACATTGAGGGAGGTGACAACGACATTAATCGGGTTCTGTCTATGATACCCTGGTATTACGTTGAGGCCCTCAAGGCTTTCCACTCAGAATATCTAATAGGAGACGATAACAAACAAAGAGCTATCTTTATCTATCTATACAGATAATAATTATAATTGTAACACGCCGGTGAATTTAAGTAAAAGATACCTATTAAAGACTAAGGCCTTTATTTGAGCAACAGAAAGCAAGACAAGCAGTTTTTTGAATTTTTTGTTCATATGTTTGAACCCTCACCAGGCAAAAACGACTGCATCGTCTGCCTAGCCAACTATGTCGGGTAGGTTCCCAAACCAACCAGATGCAGCTTACTGAAACCCAGAATTTTAAATGGAAAAGTTATCTGACCTCCACAACGCAGTTGAAAATAATGGAGGGCAATCTTCTTAGTCATCCTATTGTCCTAGTCACATTTAGGTTCTAGAGTAAACCTCGCATTTAATAATACCCTCACAAAGTAGAAGTTCCTTTGTTCATAGGCGAATCGAAAGGCCATTCAAAAGTTTAACAATTGCCTCTCTGCATACGTTTGTGAGAATTTTTAGAGCATAAAGTCACTTTGATAAAAGCCTTTGCTTTCATGTACTCCTAGTACTTATATTTTAATGTTCGTACTTATTGAAAGATCGATGAGAGCAGGTGCAGTGAAAGGTTTTAAAGCTTCCTAGTTGAGAAGTTTTGAGAAAAATAGCTTTTTGTAGAATAATGATGCATTGCATTTGGTTACTCGCTGAATGATACAAAAGTCAAATGAAAAGAGCAAAGGAAGCTTTATTCCTACGTTTGTTCTACGTTCGATCTCTTAACTGATTTTAGTCAACGTTCAATCTCAACCGAGATTAGTTATCGGCGCCTGCCGGTCCTATTATTTATTTATAGAGCTCTTATGTGCTCAGCACAGGTACAATCTCCATTCCAAAGTCGAAAGAAAGATCTATTCTACCCTTCGTCTTTGAAATAGACTATGTAATTTCGATATTCAGAAGATCTTGAATAAACTCTGGTTTGGACCGGTTGGTCAAGGAATATTACGGTGGGTGGAACATGCCGATGTTTGTTTAGCCCACACCGCTGTCCCACTGCTGGGCAAAGGCCTCCCTCAAGCGATCCATAGTAAAAATAAATCACATTATTTTGTTCAAAAGGCATGATGCATGAATCAAGAGCAAATCCCTAGTTGATATCATTAGAGGTCAGGTTGTACTAGGACTGTATAGCTTGTAACGTCTTGTACATAGGTATTAGGTACAGATTACGGACGGTCGCTCGTTATCTCATTGCCGACGGTCATTTGTTCATTTCAAAGATGTGTCATCTCGTGTATAAAGTCTTATTTCACCTCATTTCTCAGAACTTGTTTGGAAAATCGTGTTTAATTAAATAAGGCTTCGAGGTATCATGTAGCTCGATTTTGATGATGTATTATAGGTACATCTGTAGTATTCTGATCTTATTATTGGATTAACTACATAATATCTAGAAAATTATATCTAGAGGATTATACTTTATTTAATTTAATAGTTGTAACATAGGACAGCAAAAATAATAAGATATAAAAGTATATACTAGGACATAATGCATTTCAGAAGGTGCGAAAAACAAACTGTATTTCAAACAAAAAATCAGTGCGGCTAAAAATGCCTCAAATTAATAATCTATCTCAATGCAGATTTTGCTCCGTTTTATTTCGCAATTTCACGGATTGACAAATAGGCCGTTGATTGGTTACAGAAAATAAGATTTATATCAAGATTGCAACCGAGATAGACATTTTTTACTTTCGTTGAACTTTAAACTCTGCTCCTTTCAAGCGACACGAAACGATCGTCTGGTCAGAATCTGGACACATACATAAATAAACCTCAATAGACTTTCCATCTCCCTCAGAACCTGCATACGAGGGACGTCTGGCATCGTCTGTCTCTTTCAAACAATCTTCGCCAAGTCATAACTCCCTAGTAATAATTTCTTCAGTCGAAGTCTCTATAACATACTCAGATAAAGTTTTCAAAGAAAGTTTAACTTTGTTGCCTCCGTCCGGTTGAACAGAGCAAGTTTTCTTCTCATAAATTCATACTGAAAAGATGAAGAGAGAATTTCATCATTAAAAGTAAATGTTGCTCGATTTTTCTCATTCATGCCTGTATTCTCTGAAGGGTGAAGCGGATATGTGCCTTATGTAAGCTTATATTTCGCCAATTATGTCTAACTCCCACATTATAAAAGGGGGTGAGCCTATTGCCATTTATCGGTGACAAGTTCATACTCTCTGACTATCATAATATTGTCTAGCACACGGTTTTTCAACCTGTGGGTCGCGAAGCCTCTTCAGGGAGGTCGCGAAGCTTCTATACGGGAGTTGGAAAAGCTACTGCATTACAAAAACCAATTATGTTTAAAAATATAATATTAAGGCGCTCCCTCACCGCGCTCATTCACCATAGTTTTATTTTCTGTTACAAATTCGAGCATTTCATTGGTGAGGGAGAACAATCGAGCATCACAATGCACATACTAAATGAACACAAATGCTTGATGAAAATGAGTAGGTAACTGCGTTGGATTGAATATTTAATTGTCACAAAATAAAATACCTACATGTAAAAAAATCCAACAGGTAGGGTCGCGAAATATTTCTTCATACTAAAGGGGTCGTGCCATGAAAAAGGTTGAAAAACCTTGGTCTAGCATATCGGAATAAGAAATAGCGCGGCCGAACGATGGGATACAAAGCGGTGGACCAATATTTTTCGCAAACGAAGTGTTTGGCAGAACCTAATTATTTAAGGGAAATAAGTAACAGAGCCACAAAATTACTAATTCAGCCACGAATATCAATCGAGAACTTATTTAGTTTTTCGGGGCACCAAGAGGTTTGGTTTGGCTGGATTCCTTTAAACCCCGCAGACAATAGGTGCACTGCAAAGAACACCCGTTATTTCATTATTCATACGTTATTAATATTCAATTGTATAAAGGGACCTTTCCCGAAAAAAAAAATAGTTTTCCACATATAATATTAATCCCATTTTCCACGCCGTCGACTTTATAAGCTTTATTAATGTTTCTCGATACAAAGTGGAAATCTACACACGATTTATCGATGACTAGACATATTTGCGAACAGGTTTTACATAACATATTAATATTGGATATATAAAGGGCTCCAACAATGCACCAATATGTTGTTTAAATGAGAACACGCCGGCAAAACGCTCACGCTCAAAGGAAATTGCACCCAAGCGTTAAATGGTTCCGTAGCTCCGCGTTTTCACAAGAAAATACTTATATTTTTTTACTAAACGCTCGTCGCCGTTTTTTTTTTCAAAAGAATAATCTTCAAGAGACGGATACAAATTCTTTTGAATGTTTATTCTTTTATAGGCACATATGACTCGTTTGAGTAAAACTAGTTTAGCTTTTGACTTTGGTTGCAGTTCGCGACTAGGATAAGTCGTGAAAAACTCTTTGTTGTGGCCCTTTTCCGGGAAAATAGACGAATTTCGTCAACCCGAAATAAATTATACCATACCGGTCACATAACCTATAAACATAAGTAGAAACAGACCAGCAGTAGGGTAACGAAAATAAGGTATTATGTCACATTGGCACCCGAAAACCTTATTTTCCTTCCCCTACGTGTTAACTACAATCTATGTAAGGGATCGCCAAAAATAATATTTTCAAAGCAAACACAATGAAACCTTTGTAAGAGATGTGGTCTTTGTAAGGAGTCTATACGTCTAGCTGTATATAAATACTTGTGTGGTCGTGCATTCCCGAATTCCATTAATATAAAGGTGTTGATAAAATTGAGCATTCATTTCTAATGAGCATTCTTTCGAATGTTACATTACAGACAAACAAACGAGAGCTATTTAGCGAGCATTCTAACGAGCGCTGTGGCGAGCTTTTTGCCCAGCCGACATTCGACATCTTTCTAAAGAAAACAGTGTTTTGACGACTATAGCGATTGTTATAAATTTCGTGAAAATGTTCGTAGCCATGTTTGGCTCTATTCATAGTTCAGTTCGTCAAAATTAAAAACGGCGAATACTCAAGTCTACTAACACCTGAAAGCTTCTACACCGTTATACAGCCCTGGTACCCCGTGATGGAAATCTTGGATTTAATTACTGAGGTAGACAGACTCAAAGCTATCTTCTAGGAAAGCCGAGCGCATTTCTTTAATTGACACCGCCTCAAGCCTCAGGTGTTTTATAAAATTGAAATGTAATAAATGGATCTGCGTCTACGTCTGTGTACTAAGTTGTCTCGGGTTCCGCGAACAATGGATGAATATGTATTCAGAGAGCGGTATGAAACTCATTGTTAGTCAATCCGTACTTTGCTGAATCAATAATGTAGCAAGTCCTGTGGAGACTGGAGTAATTTCGCTCCGTTCTGGATGGCTGAACCCTTCGTTATGGATTCGGAAAGATTACTTGCGTATTGATAAAAATAATCAGCCGATGTTTAAGCTAGCTGTAGGTTTATTTATTGAGGTGGTTCTTCAGGATATCTTGAAGATTGTTCTCTTTTATTTTGGTTACAATTTTATCAAGTTTTGTCTTCATCTTAACGTGTCGATGGTAATCTAAAATATGTCGAGTACAAGTTTGGCACCTTCGGAAACAGCCTTCCGGCTAACGTAAATGGCCTCACAACGCAGCATGCGTACGGCGAGTAATAGGTGACTCACCGTCCGACCATGGACCATTCCCGGGTCGATGCCGCAGCGTGTTTTGTTGTCAGCAATGATGAAATGAAATGAAATGAAATGAAATGAAATGAAATGAAATGATGTTTATTTATGCAAGTAGGTTATATAAACACTTTTACACGTCTTTTTATAAAACTAGAAGGGGCCGGTGTTTCGTACCTGACTACTCTGAGAAGAAACAGCCGAAACAAACTCAGAGGTCACAGTCTCTTTTAAAGTCCAGACAATAAAAATGTAGAAAAGATTATACGAGGACCATGAAGGTCGATGTCTGAAATGGTCTTTTGAAGAAAAAACCACACAAATTTGAGTGGACCTGTCCAGTCAGTGCAAGCATTTGTCAATTACCGTGGAGCTCAACTCATAACTCAAGGAGCTCAACGACACGACGAACAGTACCAAAGAAGGGACTTGTGTAGGCCGTTAATGTTACTCAAATTGTCAGACAACACTACAGTTATTAAAAAAAAAAAACAGGTTGACCCACATGGATCCTCGTATTCACAAAAAAAAATAAAAAAATGTGTATAAAATAAAAATAACAGTAGTTTGTATAAAAAAAATAAAATAATCATACATGTCAGATTGTATATAAAAAAAGCAGAAAATAATAAATAAAATGCATGTCAGATTGTATAAAAAAACGAAAATGTCAGATGGTATATAAAAAAAAAAACATATAATTGTCAGATTGTATATAAAAAAATCTGACGGAGCCCCACAGAGGTCCAAAGCTTGTCAGGGTCGCGGAACTGTCTAAACAGGTGACCGTGACCCTCGTACGTAAATGGCTAAGTAACACTGGCAGGTCATGGAGTTTAGTCAGTAGGACTCAATTCTCAAACAAGTCGTCATGCACTAGAGCAGAGTCAACAAAACTTTAATCTAACTCCGATATAATAATAGGTACAAAAGAACGAAAACTACTGGTATAACAATAAAAGCGTGTAGAAGAAAAAACTTTCTCGAAAGAATAAAACAGGAAAAGTCACGTACGGACTTAGGTACCTAATCAATCTTTCCGAGGCAGTATTTTCTATTCAGTCTTCTATTCTAATGGTGAAGTGGTGTTGGATATCGATCTCAGGACATTATAAATAGAACGTGTATTTATTTTAGATCTCGGTTCTCTTTCCTATATTCAGTAAATAAGACTTTAAGACAGCACTTCAAAAACATCTGGGCAATTAGACATACTAGTTGTCTATGTATAGGCCAACATTTTTTTTTAAATTTCATCCCTGTGAAGGCAGACATTCGTTTGGGTTCAGAAAATTAACAAATGAATTCACCTGCTCTACGTCAAGCATTATGGAGTCTCAGGCTTGACTAGCTTTGCGTTCCAGTGTCGTGATAACGTCTTAGAACATTTCCGCGACCCCGGCAGACATACAACATAATTAACTAATAAATTAGATCGCCCTTTTAGGTAAACTATGCCTTAGTTTTAGTGGAAATAAAGCCTTAAAAGGTGTCATCTTACTCCCAATATTATAAAACAAGGAAGTGAAAATTTTCCCTATAAAGTAATAACGATAATAACTATCACCCTTTATCGTTATAGTTATTTCCGAGGTAACAGTTTGGATAGCACTATAAACGGTTTTTCCGAAGCGTCACTCTAGAGAGTCTGGAGAATATCTCCATGGTCGAATAGAGATGGGACAAAAAGTTATTCGGTATCGCATGACACTGTTACACCACTCTATGATATAGCGGCCATATAGCCAAATGATTTATGTTGACCACAACCAATAGGTTATCGAGATAGGAAAGAAAAGTTGTGACCCAAAAAAAACTGTACTAAAGTTGTTTGAAATATGTCCGACGAATAAAATTTTTCACCGATGTGAAAATGCCTCTTTTTGGGTTAGAAAAAGGAGGAAGTCCTCAATTCATTGAAATATTTTTTGGTATGCTAGTACAATTATAATTATTTAAAAAAATCTGTCAGCTGTTTTAGAGTGACTTGTTCCAATTTCTGTTTCGTCTGGAAAAGTTTCGTGGAAACGGAGTTTATTTTAATCTGTAGGATTAATGATTTCAGTGCTCGTTATTCTCAACAATCGACAGAAATACAAAAAAAAACTCATCCATCTCTATCGCGGTACCAGGAAAATATAAGTGCGAAGAGAAAATCCGATAATATCGAGGCGCGTATTGTCTACGGCTTATTGTCTTTTAGCCCGCATTTGAGTCTTTTGTTATTCTTTCCTACAGCTCCCTAAGCTAACTGTAATCAACATTTTTCAGGTTTTCGGCTAATAGTTTCATTAGGATTTTCTTTGTTATTGAATTGAACGGTATTTTAGAAATACAGGACATTTTTTTATTCAAATTGAATGGTTGGATTTTCTCCTGCCGGCGGGCATTAGTCGTAACGTTTTTAAATAAGTCTCTGGTAAAAGTGTATTGCCCATTCACTGAATAAAATTGCCTTTTAAAATCTATCTATTCAAAAGAGGTTACTTCTGCCTTCAACTTATTTTCATTATTCAAAATTGTTTTACGTGGAACAACAATATGCTATATAGCACTCGAATTTGAACTTTTTGTTTTAGTTCTCGCGTCCTACTTCGAAACGCTACAGTGAAGCCGTCGGAATATTCGTCAAATAAACCTGTCTGTCGCTCGTATAAATCTCGCAACGGGCACGTTTTAACACTCGATGTACTAGGTGCACATACTTTCCAAGTTATTTTTCATGTAAACGAGAGGCGGCATAAACCGTAGAAAGGTGCCTATATTTCATGCGGGCCGGGTGTTTTTCACTCGGGACAATAGTGCAAAAAGATAAAAAAACCTGTGAACGACCGGCACATGTTTATATGTTAAAAGGATTTTTTTAATATACCCACGAAATAAACGGGTTCGTGAATATACGCAGCTATTTCGTGTTCATATTTCTTGTTGAATGAGGTTTATGAATGTTGTTCATATTTAATTCTTTGAAACCCGCTTGCTCTGACCGGGATAACAGCTTTCATATATATTTTTGAGGTCCACATCATGAATGAAAAATTCAACATAAAACGTACTTTACCTTTTTTGCTGTTGGTCGTTTATTAAATACGGAATTTCAAAAACCAGTATTACGTAACTTGGAAACAATTAGCCCAGAATAAGTAACTAAAAACAGTTTAAAGTAGAAACATGCGTAACCTTAGCGTGACTAGCCTGAACCAATATTTATGGTCGTTATATTTTCGGCGGTATTTCTATTATTCTAGTTTCTTAGAGTTACATAATTTTCCATAAATAAGCCCTTACGTGACATCTAAATCCAACGGCTGATTGATATTCGAGTCGCTTCAATACTTGCTCAGACCAAACTCATTTTTCTTTTTCTCAAAATTATTCATGATCATCCTTGAGAAGCCTTGTCCCCCGACTGAACTACATACACACGAGTACGTCCGAGAATAAATCGCCATACAATATATTACGCGACTTTTGCCGGGCATATTGCACTAGAAAAATGTGTTTAACAAATGGGTCCAACCGACCCAAGTTGGAACATGATAAAAGTTTAGTTTCAGTTTGTCTTTCGGTAGATTTTAGCTGTTTTCTCTTGTCCCTTTAAGTTTTCTTTGTCCTGAATACTGATGCGATCCGTCAGTACAGTTTACCCTTTGAATTGTAATCTCCTCTCTCATTATATTGTCCTGGTACATTCTATCCACATATCCGACCCACATTGCCCTTCCGTTTAAACGGACTGACCTTTTCTTTAAACCGCGCGTGACGTCGCGCATTTTTCTGAGTGGTCGCTCGTATTTTGAATGCGTTAATTTTCTTTTTTCTATCTCTTGTGTGCCTATGTCTTCCTGGTACTTCTGATAACGCCATTTTTATTTTCAAGAATAGACGAGAGCGATGACAAAAAAGAATCTTTAATTTAATTATGATTATGGGGGAGACCTTTTCCCAGTAGTGGGACAGTATAGGTAAAAACGTAGCAAAATATTTTTCGATTTCTAAAATCTTTTGGAAGACTCCGCATAAAAGATACTCACTCACTCATCCTATAATATGGGAACGAAATGCAAAAATCCAGTCTCAAAACTCCACAACCATAATTTTAATCAAAGTCTACCTCAGGCAATATGCAGAGATGTGTCTCTCAATGTCGGTTAACCATTTAAGCGTAAAGTGGATGCATTGCGGTGAGTGAACGATGCAAATTACGTCATTGTCACCTATTTACCTCCAGACTAAGACAATAGTGGCGTGTCGACGGAAATTCGGCTTCAGCACGATCAGGGAACTACAGAGAGACATAGCCTAAGGGTTACATAGACGAGGCAGATAGATCTACAAATCTTAAATCTTACTTTAGTAACTAAAGTTTGTGAGGATGTTCAAAAATATAGATGTAAAGATGTTACAGAGCATAATTGGATGGGCATTTGGACAATCATAGGACTTTCTATTCTCTCTTTACAAATCATAGGATCCTGGTATCGATAGTAGGAACCCGTGGTGGGAGAACACATTTTACAATGTTAAAAAAAATGTTTTGGGGATCTATCCTCCACGGAGCAAAATGCTCTCTGTTTGCATAGGCCTTCGTCCTAGTACCGAATGTCGCGTTCGCACATAAAACTGAAGTCGCGCTAAAAAGTCGCTGCGTTTACAACCAGCCTAATGCCTTTCGAAATAAATGCGCGGTTAATTCGTGTGAATGTATTTTATACAATCATGGGCTACGTATGTCGGTTTTATTTTGGTATATTTCGCGTTATTTTTAGCTTGTATTAAGATTTAATTTAAAATCTAAGCTGTTACTAATTATGTACTTATTTAGTACATACAAAAGTACTCCAAACTTCGAAATTTTACTGAATATGTAAAGATTTCGACTCATTCTTTGGGACAGCCTTTCGCCACCAGACAGACGGATCAGTTTTACTTTAAATAAATATATTTGTCGCAGAATCAACACAGAAGCACAATAATTTAGAATAACGCCATCTATTATCATGCTGCGGAATCAAAACAGAAACACAATTTGGAATCTCTACTGATTATTGTTAATTTAGAATAACGCCATCTAGTGTCGTTGGTGTGGAATCAAAACAGATACGCAATTTAGAATCTCTATTGATTATTGTTAATTTAGAATAGCGCCATCTATCTCTCATTGGAGGAACTATGAAATTAGTTTGACAGATAACGTTTAGAAACGTCAAGTTTAAACGTTAGACAAACGTTAGACTTGGGGATGGTTAGCGTGGAGGAATGGCAACACCGAGCGAATAGTCGAGTTGAATTCGATCGAATCGATTCGGAGTTTAATCAGTTATTCGACGTTGACAGGTAGTGACGTTGACAGATAGGTTGGCAAACCTGTGAGTGGGGTAGGTCACGTGGTTGGTGACAGTTGAGTGAAGCGAACACTTTGAATCGGTACGGCAAGCTGGGTAGACGTCTTGGTTGCTCCTCCATGGTAAACTTCCCGCGTTTCTAAGTTTTTAATCGAGCCATATCTCGGACATCCTTGATTATTTTGTATTCAGTGTGTTTTAGCAAGTAATTAAAAGTGATAACGAAGGTTTTGTGAGTGTTATTTCCGATACTGCGACCCCTCTGATAACGGACTCGCCGTCATATTTAATTAGGCCTGTAACCTTTGAAAGTATAAGCACATATCAAATCTCGCAAGCCACGTTTAGGTCTCGCGTAACAAAGGGCAAACATATACGAGAAAGTCTTATAAAAAAAAGCTGCTGGGTGTACTATGCGACTCAACTTTGAAGGAACCCGTCAATGGCCTCCTTTTTCTTCCATCCACGTTTTTAAGTCTCACTTAACAAAGGGCAAATATACATATGAGAGAAAATCTTAGAAAAAAAAGCTGCGGAGTGTACCTACTATGCGACCAAACTTTGAAGGTAATCGTCAATGATATTCATCTGTAAAATCTGTATGAACTATCACTTGAGCAGCATTATCATTTCTTGTTGCAAATTAAGTTTTAATAGTGGGCATACTTATGTTATCTTGTCAAAGTTTTTTTCATATTAAAAAATTAATTATCATAATTATTTTTTAATTTAAAATCGTGTTAAAAAAACGTGCATGACGTCACAAATAGAGTCAGCACACCTTCTTGAGCGGCATAGTACTTGAAAACACAATATCTGCACTGAGTGTTATCCCTAAGTGATAAATCATTCCTTTTACGCTCACCCCTTAACACAGTAGTAAATAAAACACCATGAATTATAATGCACACTCCACACACCCTCGCTTTTCGCATCAACAACAGAATCGCAACACACGCAAAAAAAACGTAAAATATCTCTACTAATATAAGAAAGCAGAAGAGTTTGTTTGTTTGGTTCAACGCGGTAATCTCAGGAAGCACAGGGGGCCAATTCTCGGTTTTAGAGATGGTGCCGAACTCGACAAAAATTTCTAAAGACGTCATTTTTTCGACAAATTTTAAAAGTTGCTATTCTGGGGATGTCAAATTCGCCATTTGTCGAAGGCTAACGGAAGAGTTTAGTAAAATTTGTCGAAAAAATGACGTCATTAGAATTTTTTGTCGAATTAATCTTTTGGTTCGATAGTTCATTTATCGAAGAAGGCTATAGGCTATATAACATCACGCTAAGGCCAATAGGAGTAGAATAGCAATGAAAAATGAAACTGCCAGTATAGAGCCAAATGCCTAACATAAGGGGCGAAACCGAGGGCAGAAGTTAGTATATAATACGCAAGGTAAAGACTCCCTTTTCGCAGCATTAAAATTCACGTACCAATTCATTGTGTGGTGAAGCCAAATCGAGCATAAAATTGTTGTTCGGAATTTATTACCTATTGCCGCACAATATACGGTTCATTTCTTTGATTATAGCTTGTAGGTAGGTACTTCTTGACGTAATTTCGCTTTTATTTCAGTCGTGTGTCGAACGAAGTTTTATTAATGTGAAAATTGTCTTATTACCTATTTTATTGTATTATGCTGCTTTCACATTTGGGCGACAGTCGCGCGACAGACGCTGCTTATGCGCGGCTGTTCATATAAAATGTGAAAGAATGTGGTTCTGATGCGCTACTGTCGCGCTACTAACGTCCTAATGTGAAAGCAGCCTTAGACTACATCAAGCTATTCAAGTCTGTCAAATTCCCAATCGAACCGGAATCTTCTGCTATTGTGATTAAGTTGAAAATCCATTTAAGATATTTGAGAGGTTGAGGTACCTTGATGTGCTGACGTCTCGTATATCCTGCCTACCATTGACTGAGAAATTGGAGTCTGACAAGTGAACATTTCGATTGACAATCAAAGAGTTCCGTATCCCAAACACGATTTGATGTTTTGACGGTTCGTCTTTGTTCGACATACGCTATCGAAAACCCTTTGTTTTCGCTAGAACACGTCAATCTCATCTATCTTCTTGAACTCAAAATATAGGTAGCATTATGATTTTGTCTATGTCGACTCTTTGGTCTTTCTCATTATTAGTTTCAAGAAAATGTTATATTAATTAAATATAGATATACAATAAATATTATTCTATTCTATTCTCTAATCCGCGCGATATTCTCGAATTTTCCGAAATACTTTCTCTTTTTAATGCTGTTTGATGTATTGGCGCGGGCTCTACAAAGATTATGACTACAAAGACAATGATTTTATTAAGCAAAGTTGACATTATATGCCAAGAATTTTTCAATTTTCTACTCGATGTATGTGTTAGCTGGTTAATAATATTTTAGTCTCGCACGCTGCAAAACTACGGAATGTTGTGCCTTGCACATGAAACCTGCATGATGCACGACGCGATAACGTCACAAGCACGCGTTCATACGCTCCTCGCCTGTACGGTATAAACCCCTTAGCTATTCTGCTCTCCTAGTATTTGACGGTAATACCGCACCTAGCTTAGATTACATTTACAAATTCAATTCGGTCTAGACGAAAGGAAAATAGCTAGTATGTTAATATTTAAAACAATCTTCGTTGAAAGAAAATTTCTCAGAATAGAATATTTATTTAATCCTTGAAAAAATATAGAAATAAGGTCTTGTAAAAAGATTGTATACATAAGCCATCTAGCACTCGCCAATTTTGATCGGATCGCATCATCACCATTGTAATGCTTACAAAAGTTATTTTAAGGCTAGTCACAATTTATTTTTACACAAATTTTCTCTTATAAGACAAATAGAAAACCAATATAAATTCTGTTTTCAAACAACGTTCCTTTCCGGAGCCATTTCTTAATCCGAGACCCGAATAACTTTAGCCGTCGGCAGATTTAAGGATCTTCGCTCACCCCGACGATTTGCAGCGATGCAATCGTAAAACGCCCGCGACTCATCATACATGTCGCGTTGCTGTCATGACTGCTACCTTCGCATACCTAGCTACGATTTTGTACCTGGTAGGCCTGTCGCGTTTTGGTCGTGATTTCAACACGTATTACCCTCCCAACGTTCTCCAATCGTCATTCTCCTGAAATCGTAAAAAATATTCACGTGTTTGCAATTTTACAATACAGACTCCGACCATATATTTCGGTTGCAGCTACAAAACAATCGATGGGTTACAATTACAAGAACTGATGGATGCCTCTGAGGTCGCTTAACTTGTAATTTAGTTTTGGGCCGTATCAATCTAAATTACCAACAATACGCTGTAAAGTCCGATCAAATTATCTCGTGACAGCAGACATGCAAAACGTGCGATAACATTCCTCCAAAAGGCTCAGTGGGTGGAGACCCTAAGGATTAATAAAAAAGTAAATAAACTGCGCCTGTTTCAATTTTAGTAAATGAAGTCTGAGCTGGGAGATAACGAGATCCAGGCAATAGCGGCAGTACTTGTTTAATTATTAAATCTCTTTTAATTAAAAGCGGTTCGCAATCGTTTCGATTGCATCTTTTGTTTAAATGAGTTGTATTTTTATGCGAATTGCAGTGAGCTGATGTTTACTTGTCTGTGGTTGGATGTTTAAATGATTTTTGGACTTTAAGTGTAAGTACATATTAACTGTTGTTTGGATGTAGTGGTATGGAGCAGTGGTGGCCCAGTGGTATCAGTCCCGACTTATGAGTTATAGGTCGTGGTATCGAACCCAGCCAGGCGCATTACTTTGCGTTATATATTTCATCACCACTCTCAAAACGGTGAAAGACGGCAAGTCCTAGAACCAAAAATTAGAAGACATGTGACATCCACCAACCCTCACTGGGCTTTTGTCCCAGCAGAGGGACCATTTATAGGCTGATGATGATGGATGTGCTATTAGGTACACCTCTGTCTAAGCCTTTGGAAATCTCCAGGCGTGATGTTAAATATCAGGTTTTGGCAAAGAGAACAAGCTTCAAACCATTTCATGGCCTTAAGATAATAAGATGTTCAAGGGTATCACATCTTCAGTTATTACTGGGCACATAGGCGATTTAGTATGTGCCCAGTACTTACAAGTATTTACATATTGTTTAGTTAAATTATTGCAAAATATGAAATACTGCTAATTTATCAGCTGAAATCTGTTAATGTAGAAGTACGTATTGTTGGCAACGAGTTGCGCAGATGATCTAACATTTATTTACAGTAGTTTTTCTTCAATAAGTGTTTTTCTTTGTAAGAAACGAACTAACATTAGTAATTTTATCTCGTACCACTAATAAAATTGAAAGTAACATCATTTATCAAAAGAAATAATAACCCACTTGCAGTAAATAATAACCCACATTGAATGAGGCAAAAAGAAGTTCCTTGGAACTTATAAAGTGCAATAACTGTGAGCAATTACTGCTTTCCTAGTACCTTATTCCATTTAGACTTATTTATTTCCTTGTTTATCTTTTCAAAATAAGAATGCTATATTTTCTTTCCCTCTCTTTATTTTTTGTTTCTTTTTCGATAAAATGAAACAGCAATATCATTTCTGCTTTTCGTCTCGTTAAAAGATTACTGCGGAAAACCTATTTACTTTTGCAGCTGGCTTCTGTCAAGCATTTTTTACGATTTGGAAAAGCGTTTCTAACTTACTGACATGAAAATATAAATATTATCTACATGAAATAGGCTGCGTTCAATAATCTACTAGCCGCAAGATCTGAGGTCCTGGTGTTTGCAATATTTTGCAAAAAATAGTTCTTCATAAAAAAAATCGTCTACCAAAACAAAATTCTTCAAATGAGTGTAATAAAGTCCCACAATTCCACACCTATCTGGTCTCAATATTCAACGAGTGGTCGTAGCAATAACAATGTCAAATACCGTCAGCCGGCAGGGGTCGGTCACCGCTGGCCGCGCTCCAATTGTTAAGACCCTCGTCTTCCTCTGCTCTCCTGGTACTCACATTACTGAGGTCGCGTTTAATGCAGTTTTCATTGCGATATTTTTGGAGGCAATTTGGGCAAATTGGAAAAAAACTGTTTTATTTTAATTATGGATGCACTTCTTAATATGGTTGCAGATACTTTAATTTTAGAATTTTGTATGGAAAGATCTCAATGAAATTATTGAAAAGTTATTATTTCAAACAAGTCTGATTCACAGTATTATGTTTTATCCGTCAAAATTCTTTAGGTTAACAACTGTTAATAATGAATAAAAAAATTCCAATGTTGGTAACATTGTAACTTTGGCAAGCATAATTATGGTTTTTAACTTAAATAAATTAGGTGCGAGATTCATTAACTCCACTTTGATGCGCAACAATCAATATATCTTTAATTTATTGGTCGTTATTTGTTTTACTAATTTACGTTCACAAATCTGAGCTCGCGTTCAAAACGTAGTTTAAGACCCAATAGTCATTAATTCGACAAAACACATTAAATTGAACGCGCAGTTTAACTTTATTCGCAATAAAACAGTTTTGTGTCGTATGCAGCGTCAGTAGCGGGACAATTGGGTCGAGGAACAACGCTCGATGCTTGGCGGCCGTTCATTACGGCTGAGACATGCACAAAAGATTATTTGCTTGGCAATTTTAACTCTTTTGGCAGCTGTATTTATGGTTGAAGAATTTAATGTTAATTACTTCTAGTCTGTTATGTGGTCCTGGTAGTTGAACTTTGACTTTGAAAAAAATTACAAAGATCTTTGCTTTTTCAACACGGCTGGAATATTTATGGAATCCAAAAAACAATTTGTGGAAAAATCTGGAAATTCCCTTTTTTTCCTTTTTTATAAAGGCTCTTTTCAAAGCAAGTGAAACACCACCCAGCGCATCGGTTATTAGCATTTCGTGTTTTTTCCCCCCTATAATTTTCAACTATTTCCCCTTTTGGGGTGGGAATTTAGAAAAATCTTGTAACACGTGTCTTATCAGTAATTCGTATTATGATAGGTCTACATTTCAAGTCTAAAGTAATCAGATAACATTAAAAATTCATTTACCCACGTTTTTATACACTCACTTTTTTTGTTTGTTTGACGTTCCGGTTGGACTTTTGCTAATCAATTATGAGGCCCGATAAGCTAACAGGCTGAAATTTTGCACATGCCCCACGTTTTGAGAGGCCCCTCTCTCAGCCCCGTAGGGTTATTTTCTTATTTTTAGGACATTTAAAAACGTGGGTTTTTAGATTTTTTAAACCTATTAATTATTTTCGCACGTTTTATTTATACAAACTTTCATACTACCTAGTTTTTTAAACCTCATATTGGGATATCTTAAAATCCGTTCTTAGTGCACACTTACATTTAATGGAACATTTTTGCAAAATGTCATACTTCTGGACCCGCTGATTTATGCTGTGCGTTGCGTCGATCAGTCAGTTAACTTTTATTTTGATGCAGAAGATGTTAAATTTCCTAAGAAGCAAAATCCTACCAAGTTCCCCAGACTATTTTCATTAATTTACTCCAGTCGCTTCTCGACCTCAAACGTTCCAGACTATTGTGCCAAAGCACTGTAGAAATAACAATTTCCCTAATAGTCTTTGGTATTGTCCTTTTTTTGTGCAACGCGGAGGAGACGAAGCGATGTGGTTTCTGAAATCGCTTTGCACCTTGCCTTGTTCACCATTTTATCGTACCGCTTTTCTATTAGACTCGTCCAATTAAAATGTAAGTGCTATGCAGGTTTTGTGGGATTAGAATTTCGTTTGATTTTTTATTTTGGAAGGAGAAATTTGATTTATGCTTAGACCGAGAATATTAAATTCAAAATTATTAAACAGAAGTCCCCTAGCACAACTTTTCACGTTTTTGTGAAGTTAACTGGAACTTTGACGTTTATTTGATGGAAAAAAATTGTTCTTCGTTCACATAATAGAAGCGCTTTTTCAATTTTCTATGCAGACAGGACTTGAACCTGTGACCTTCCCATTCAATCTCCGGACGCTTATTTAACTAAACCACCGCAGACGTCCTGCTAGCTCGATGCTTTTGGTTTTTGCTAGAAACTTGATGAAAGAAAATAAAAGGTTTTCAAAGATATTTTGAAATCTCCAATCCCATCATTAGTACCACTCTTCAGATGGTTAACCAAGAACTACCAGGAGCACATAGCTCAATGAAGTTTACTCTAAACAGAACTTCCCCGATGCTTCAAGGAGGCGGATATTGCGCCCTCCAGCGAGCGTCATCCGGTTTAAAACCGGTACACCACTTCCAACCGACACTTTGCACCCGGTTCACTACCGGGAGAACAGAGGTTATGAAGTATGCACTTTCTTTGTTTGCGGATGTTTAGTTGAGACTACAAAGATCGAAAGGAAAGTAAAATAGGTCTGCAGACCTATTTTACAAGATTCTATAAATATAAATTATGTTCGATACCAGTTTTTACGAAACCTGAAACTCTGTTGCTCTCTCATATACGTAACATATAATGTAGACGCCAGGCACCAGGCACGCCGCCATCATAAACCTACTTCTTTGTTGGAAGTATATTAAAGTTTTTTTGAGAAATATTTATATGCTGGAAACTGCAAACTTTAAAAAAGGAAGTTCAATAATCCATGCATCCGACTCCATGTCAACGAAATAATGAGAAAACCAAAAAAATGTTTAAGAATCCATTCAAAGGCCTTGTCACAAGATTTTAATATTACTATTACTTTTTTCAAGATTTAAACGACGAACTAATTTTTCCTTCAAATTAACGTCAAAGTTCCAGTTTACTTCTTTTCCGTCACAAAAAACGGAAAAGTTAGGGCCTCAGTAATATTTAATATCTCTTCTCTCTTTAACTGCGTTAAAGGGCCATGCGCCCGCCCTTCTAGTGTCTGCCCCCTGTGCCTGGACTCCGTAGGCACCTCTTTACTTTCGGAACTACGCATTTTATTGACAACAAACGTACGTGTTACAGATTTAAAACAATAACATTCATAAAATGCAGTTTTTTTAAGTGCATGTCTCTCGGAAGCGCTGTATCCATTCATTTTATTGATTGGCTTGTCAAATAGAAAGCTTTTAAAGTATTATACAGCGTTTAGTGCTGAAAGCTCGTATAAGTGAGTTATCATACCGTGCCACTGAAAAAACTGAAAGTTCGTGGCACTGGTATTCAGTCGCAGTTCATCAATCAATAACCACTAGGTTGTAATGATTGATGATTGATTACTCTTTCTACTTAAGTACCCACACATACATACTTTGACGACACGATTGTCGCAATGGTCGAAAAACTACATTGCTGCGCTGTGTGTCGAGGTTTTGATTTCCGGACGGAACAAATATTTGTATGATCTGCAAGTAGTGGCTTCAGGTCTGGGGGTTTGTGTATGTGAGTTTCCATGTTTGTAAACGCAGCCACGATACTGGAAGAAATTCCTAGTGTGTACACTTTTTTACAAAGTCAAACTTCAACTACCAGGACCAGGACCACATACACTAGAAGTAATTATCATTAAATTCTTCAACCTTATAAATACAGTTGTACACTAGGCATTTCTTTCTTTATCAGGCTACGTTTTACGTTTCAAGAAATAAAAAATCAGGCCAGTAGAAGTTCCTGTGATTAGCACGTCCAACCAAACAAACAAGCTCTTCTGCTTTACAATATTAGTATAAATAGTACAGCTGTCAATTTTGAAGAAGCTATCACGAAACAAGCTTAATGATCTTCCCCTCCTCCCAAAAATTAAAAAAGCAACTTCAATCCAATCACTCAGAAAATTACAAGATTATTTTACCACGAAAAACAAATGGAATAAAATACTTATAATTTATCAATCTCAGCTGTGTTTGTCGATCTGTCGATACACTAATAGATGGTCACCGGCAGTCATTTGTCTTGTCCCCGCCTGACCGATTATTTGGGCACACGAAGATCTGCGCGTTACAGATGATATAGCAACCCCTGATTTACTGTTAACGTGAACATCCAAGATTTAATTGATCGATGGTTTATCGTTTAATTGCGTTTAAGAGCTTTTTGTGGGCGACAGTAGTATCTTTTACTTTTATCGCGGTGAAATCATCGAATGAGTCCTCCCACATATTTTATCGTGGTAAAATCATTAATTAATGAGGCCTCAGCTAGGACGGGACGGGCAGGACTGTCAGACTTGTATTGAGTAAAATCTACGGTGTCCTCTAATAGCTCTTTACATTCCAGGGTTACGGTCAGCTGATGAGACAGTCAAGCGACTCCGGACGGCAGTGCGTTAAGGCTTTGTTTCCATTATAGGTACAAGTTACTTGTATAGAAATTGCAAATTGTATTCAACTTTAACAAACCTGCATACAAGTAGGTAATTTGACTAACTGTTGATTATATTTTTATTTCTATTCAAGCAACTTGTATACCAATGTGACGTCATACTTGTATGCATGACCTCATTCCATCTCTCTCTTTCTCTTGCTCTCCCTTTCATACTCATAACATACGTTCCAGATCGTACATTTATATGACATTTTGTTAATTAAGGTCTATCCTTAACATAAGTCTCAATCATAAAAGTCTAAACCCATGTAGCCTTAACAAATCTCGAAGTCAACCGTCTTCAACATTGCCTAGACAACAATGAGCAATTCCCAGCATTATCGCCATTACTACGACACTTGGCAGCGCCACAGTAACTGTGTCCCATGAATCACTGCTGTGTAGCTCCCCACTGAGGGAACATTAAGATGCGATTCCACTGACACACACACGTGCGGCATAGTGTGGGGTACAAATGTTCGCTCTGGTCGACTTACCGAACATTTTAGAATGTTCACGTACACCTGGATACTTTTGTGCGCACACAGCATACGAACTAATTAGTTCGTCGTCAGTTAAATTATCAAAAAATATTTGAAACGTATTTTATTCTTTGGTGCGTAAACCAAAACAACGATTGACGAAAATACAACAATTTTAAAATTGGCAATATGTCACAAGCAAGTACAATTTATATTTGCTTCTGACGTCAGGTACGGGACTCTCGAATTCTCATGCATTCTGTATTTGTAAATAGTCATTGGTGTAAAATAAAAAAAAGAGAATGTGTCTGACCAATTTTTGCCATTTATTGATGATGTCTAATTGCCTATTGCTCTCGTTATTTGTGCGTGCACATTACTAAATTCAGTATGATGTGCTACACTGTATTTGAATAAAAGCTACGCACAAAAGTTACTAGTGGACACAGAGGCTAAACGCCATACTAAGTACGCGCACTGCTGAAGTTCTGCACAAAATGTGCGCGAACAAATGTACAGTCAGCAGAGAAAACTCACCCCCTTTGTTAGAGATGTGACTATCTAAAGGGTGAGTTTTCTGTGACGCTTACCATACCACACACTAGTTTGGTGGAATGGTACCATTAGCTTCGCGACACATTACCTTCTATTCTTTGCGAGTGCGCTTGATAGCTATTAAGTGCTGAATACAAAGAATTGTTATTGTTGGTAGAACTATTTTTCAGGGTAGTTGGCATTATGTTGGGTTAGTGTTTCGGGAAAATAAAGATAAGTTAGTGTCTACAGATATTTTGTATGTACTCCCAGATTTTTAACTGCCTCGTTTGGTGTCGTACTTGCTACTACAACTGTTGAGCCATGGACCTATGTTCGATTTCCTAGCAAAACGTGTTTACGAGATTCTATGTGTTTCTCTAGCAAGCCTAAACCATTTTCTTTCTAAACTTCTTTTCCACTGCTGGGCAAAAGTTTGTCCAAGAATTCTATTGTCCATCTTCTTCAAACCCGGGGTGGGGTATGAGTCCAAGTCGACGTTTCGCCACCTTTTTAGACTGATTTTAAGGAACTTTACTTGTTATTTTGCATATTAAGTGAATGTGAGATAAGGCGCCTCCTACCCACACGGACATTTTACACGCTCATGTTCCACGCATTTTTACATAATATTCTTTGACGCCCTACTAAATAGACTCGGGTCAGCAAATGTTTATAAAATGATTTATTCTTAACCCTTTCTGTTCTATTTTTTAGTATGTTAGATAAATAAATAAATACTGTTGTAAGCAATGACTGTCTATCCCAGTTAATAAGGCACTCTCTGTTCCCGACGGGACCAGCAGACGCAGGGGATTACTGGCGGATAAGCTGCAGATACAACATTGTATTGATCGAAGGTTTTATACTTATACCAGATTGCTTATACTTATACTATAGGTATATTTAGTAGTTAGTGAAAAGACCAAAGTGTTTTTTCATTTTTTTTTTTTTAATCTTTCTGAATCAAAATGAACGGACTCTCCGTTCAGCCATTTCGTGATTTGGTAACTAATAGTAGTAGTACCATATACTGGTCTAAGACGACCACTTAGCAATTTACCTTATTATTCGGTTGCGAAGTGAATCATTAGGAATATTGCTTAAAGTGGCAGTTTTAGACGCTTTGATAGATAACACAAAAATAATTGACAGACTTTTGCCCTCGTTTTAGCCACGAGCTTGAAGCTAGCGAAAGTACGTGGAAGTAATTTACATGAAACAAGCCAAACTTAATTACATTTCATATTCCAAGATTTCCAAGAATCCGAAGACTCTAACTCAATCTAGTAAATTCTAATTAATGAAACCTATTAATGCACATAAACATGTAGCGTGTATTTGCAAACGTACCCGAAATCATCCAATTTTAAGGTAAATATTACTATTTGGGCTACAATTCAAATGAATTTGTAATTACATCAGCTTGTGTGCTATGATATCCTGGTAGCTTTAATCGTGTAATTATTATTAATGCATGCAACGTGTGGAGTTTAACTTGTATTTTGTGGTGCGAAATTGGGATGGACAATTGACATACGGGTTTTGGTTTTGAATTGAACCGCAAATTAAAATATTTGAATCATAACATAATGATGCGAAATAATAGGTATTTATCTAGTATCTATATAAAATACTGTATCAAAATAATGTGAGTATGAATACACATTTGTGGAAGCACGCATAACATTTTTAATGAGTCAGCTGATTATTTTTAATTTGTACTACAATTACCGCTTTATAAAACAAGACTACACATTTCTACTTAAATCCTTAGGACATAATAATATCAAGAGTCTTCACGTTTTGTGGCGTATAGCAAACGAGGACATTGCCCTTAATTTGATGAATAAAATAGATTAGTCCAGTGTACGAAAAATAGGGGCACTTTTTCATTTTCCAAACAATTTAAGTCGTAATAATAATAAAAAATACGCTGTACGCTGTTCAAATACGCTGTACGTCGAAATCGATCCTAGGTGTTCAAATAACCTAATTTATAAGTAGAAATATGAAATCCTCTCCTCCATGATATTTACATCATAAACCCATATATTTTCGAGAAGTCGAGGCGCGGCGGGAAGAGCTCCGGCGCGATCTCAGGGCAGTATGGAGGGCACGACTGTCGCGACCGACGTACGGGCACGCCGCAATAGCGGCGATAAGACCCCTCTTTGAGGAGTGGCTGGAGAGACGTCACGGCGTCCTAAGCTTCCGCTTGACGCAGGTCCTCACCGGACACGGATGTTTCGGGAGGTACCTGTGTCTTATGAGAAAGGAAGAAACGCCTGGGTGTCACCACTGCGTAGATCGCCCGGAGGACACAGTCGAGCATACGGTGCAGGATTGCCCCGCTTGGGCGGAGCACCGACGTGTCCTCACGGCGGCGATAGGCGGAGACCTCTCGCGCCCAGCACTGGTCGCGGCCATGCTGCGGGGCGAGACGGAGTGGGAAGCGGTCGCCTCCTTCTGCGAAGCAGTCATGCTCGCGAAGGAGGAGGCGGGCCGCGTGAGAGAGAGGACAAGGTCCTCCCTCCGCCCCACCCGCGGTGGTGGACGCCCACGGCGTCGGACGTCGCAAGACGATCTCCGGCCACCGTAGGCGCGGGCATGCGGGCGGCGAGTAAAGGGCAACTCGCCGCCCGACCATGGACCATGCCCGGGTCGACGGCGCGTCGTGTTCCACGCGCGCCTCAAAGAGCTGTCAGCAAAATGACGGGGCCCCCTCTCAGAGGGCCAAAGCCTGCCGGGTTTGCGGGACTCATACCATCACCGTGACCCCGGAACATAAAGGGCTACTGAAGAACACCGTGGATTTTAGTCAGTACAAGTCTGGCAGTACCTCTCGCCCTGCCCGGGGTGAGAGGTCTCATTTGATGATTTTACCACGTAAAAAAAAAAAAAAAAAAAAAAAAAAAACCCATATATTTAATCCTCCTAAAATTGTCACATAACCACTACACGTGTACTGGTATAAAATATTATTCCAAATAACATTGCCTTTACCAGTTCGGCGTCGAATCTGATCAAAGTGTGTCATTTGAACCTGCCTTGAGGCGGCCCGTAATGTGTTTATATGAGAGACGAGTGTGTTTTTAGAGGGAAAACACAATATTATGTAAGAAAATAAGTTATAAATAGATGGGGATATGGGTTGGAGTGTGTCAGTAAGACACTTTTTGTGTTATAATAGATTCGTTCATTAATAATAGGTGATTCTTCAATGTAAATGTGCTTATGGATAACACATAATATGAAAATAATAGTAATTTTTAATTTTTGTATTTTATACTTCTTTAATTTCTTTTTTTGCAAAAATATTTAATAATGTAATCAATAAGTAAAAAGATGAATAATAATAATATTATTAATAAGATTTTGTTATTTGTTTTGAGTTTCCGATAATTATATCAAAGCAACGTTGCGTTGCAGCGAAAAAAAATCCTAAAAGGGTTTAGGGCTATACATTCATTAGTGTAATCATACTTGAGATCATACTGTTTTAAATGTTGGTACTTTCTTTCTAATTTTTTTCTTTATATTGAGAATGCGAGAGTCTAAAAATATGCGAATATATGCAGGTGCGAATGCGTATATTCGTAGCATCTATACTGCGTTCTACATTCACTCAAAACTACGGTTCATTACATTTTGAGTCTCGTTTTATAATTAAACTTAAAAGACATATTCACGAGCTTTGTAAATGTCATGGTCATAATTTTCCAGTAGGTATCTATATGTTGCTAAAACCAATCTCTGAAAAATAAAGTCTACATTTAAATACATTTATCATTGCAGTTACTAAGAACGCTGACCATTTTCGGTGACATTTCGCCAGACTAAATTCAACCCTCAGAATTCAACCGTTTGCATTGAAAACCGCAGCGGACACAGACAAAATATAATCCCGTGAAGCACACTATTCATGAGATTAACCATTTATCTGACCCCCGGGCCGCGTCACTGGTTGTCCGTTACAAATTATGTAATACTATTTTTGCTAGACAACTTTCAACCTTACGGTAAAGAGATAGGGGTTTTTGGAAAATTGGTAGAAGTATTAGATAGCGAATTTAATCTTAATCCTTATTTAGTATTTAAAGGCTCCATGATGGTTCAGTTAGCATTAATTGACGTTGAAACGTAGTCATGAATGAATAAGGTTGAATGTTCCGTATCTAATGAATGTCTTATGAATGGGCAGATAACATGTGCCTCGCTTTAGTTTGGTAAGCTAGTGAGGTGATGGGTTGTATTTGATTACATTTTACATAATGTGTGTTTGAGTTGTGTGGTGAAGGTGTAATTAGCAGGGAGGGTTGGTCCCTGCACTAAATAAATATTTTGGTATAGTCTGGACTTGCTTATACCTATGTAAAGAAGGTACTCGAATCTGAGGCAATATGACATCTGCCTATTATTTAGAAAATAGCTTCGAACTTATGAAAGGTTGGCGCTGCCAAGACTGTACTAATATCACTCGTCGCTACAGAAATGACAATACCCCTATAAGGAATACAAACATATCACCACTAAATGACACTACAATGTCTGTTGACGATGCACAAGATGAACAAAACACTAGCATCACCACTAATATCGAGTGTAAAACCCCCGACACTAATAGCCAAAAAACCATCAAAACGCAGGATACCCTACCAGAAGGACTTTCGATTACATTGGATAGTCTAAGTAAATTGCTAGACTCTAAGCTTGAAAAAAATAATCATTCCTTACTATCTGTATTAAAGAACACTATTCAAAAGGAAATACAAGAAACTATCATAAACTTGAAGGAAGATATTTTGGAAGATACCCACAGGCTAACACATGAACAAGAAATAATAAAGAAAGATATCAAAACACTAAACATGGAAATAGACGCATTACGAGGAGAAAATGAAAAACTAAAACACGAATTAAATGACATTAAGAAAAGCATGATGACTACCATAGGAAACCCAGAACAAGAAAGCAATCATAAAAAAATCGTACTATTCGGCCTCACAGAATACGACCATGAATCGGAACACGAATTAGAATATCGTACTATTGAAGTATTCAACGAAATATTAAATGTTGACCTTACTGGATATATTGAGGGGCTATCAAGAATAGGAAGAAACAACAACTTCAGGAGACCTATCGTTATTGAGCTAATAAGCAAACGAATGACAAAATACATAATAAATAACGCAATGTACTTCAAAAATACAGGACTTTCCATTTCCGAATACTTGACTGATAATGCTCTTCGACAAAAAAAGTCATTACACGAAAATCTACGCATAGCAAGGCAACAAGGACACCACGCGATTATCAAAAATAATCAATTAATAGTGGACGGCCGCCGGCAACCACTACCTACAACGCCAAAACATAACTTCGAAACAAAAATACCTGAACCCAGTCAACAAATTAATTCACAAAAAAATGATATTCATAATGAAAGCACGAGCAAAATAAATGAGCACGACACCAATAACCGAAAGATAAACACAGGTGAAAATTGCACTTTTCGTCACCCAAAATATTAATATTGATATCACACTATTATTCCAAAATATGCAAAGTATCAATAATAAACTACACCTATTAGAAGAATTTCTCGACGAAAACAACGGACACTACCATGCACTTTGCTTATCGGAAACTTGGTTAACAGAGGGAAAGAAAGAATTAATTAACATCAATAGATACATCCTCGCTGCGTCCTACTGTCGACATAACTACGAAGGCGGCTGTGTATGCATATTATTGCGTGAAGACTTGGAATTTATTGAGCGAAAGGATATTATGGATAAGTCGGTAGAATACGTAATAGAAGTATGTGCAATTGAATTGCCTAAACTTAAAACTATACTTGTAACTTTATATTGGAACAATAAGCAGCCAGACGTTTTTTATAGACAGCTAACACTTATTCTGGAACTTCTAGTAAAAAAATATAATAAAAATAAAATCATAATTGGAGGAGATTTTAATGTAAACATTCTGGAAAATAGCTCACAAACTAAAACACTATTAGACTTAATGTTAGAATATAATTTCATCCAATGTATTAGAAAACCAACACGAGTAACAGAAACGACTTCAACCTGTCTTGATTTAGTATTTATAAATTTTGTGTCCGAGTTAATAACTACTCAGGTACACGATTACGGTTTTTCTGATCATAAAGGAACTGTAGTAAACTTAAAAAAACTAGACGCCCTACCGGTTAAATGCAAAAAATGGAAAACAACAAAACGAGTTTTTAATCTAAATAATATAGAAAAATTTAAACTTACGTTAAAAAATATTAATTGGAATTTAATAATAACTTCGGATAAAACTATGGACGAAAACTACAACTCTTTTGAGTCGCTTTTAAAGAACATACTAAACGATTGTATACCTATTAAAACATTAAAACTAAATCAAAACAAACGAAAGGATTGGCTGACGAAAGGCATTAAAATATCATGTAAAAATAAACGGTTGTTAAAAATCCTTACTTCCTACTCCAAAAATCCAGTATTAACTAAACATTATAAAATATATGAAAAAACTCTAAAGCAGATAGTCAATAAATCTAAAAAATTACAATTTATTAAGGAAATCAGAAATTCAAACAATAAAACAAAATCGATGTGGAAAATAATTAAACAGCGTACTAATAAAAACCAAACTAAGTCACAACAAAACATTAAATTGACAATCCATAATAAACTAACGTCCGACCCAAAACTAGTTTCTAACTCTTTCAATGATTTTTTTGCATCAATAGGACAAAGGCAAACTGGGGACGCAAAGCCACGCGGCCGGCCTGTGCTCCGACCTACTGATAACACAATGTTTTTACAACCACCCACACCGCAAGAAATAAAAAATATAATAAAACAACTTAAAGGCAAATATAGCTACGGTATGGATGAACTACCCCCCATTCTAATAAAAGCATGTGCTGACGAATTGACTTTACCATTTTACCTACTAATCTGTCAATCATTCTCTGAAGGGATATTCCCAAACGCATTGAAAAAAACAATTATAAAACCCATTCACAAAAAAAACTCGATGTCTGACCCAAATAATTACCGACCAATTGCACTGCTACCGACAGCATCTAAAATCTTCGAGAAAGCAATGTGCAAGCGAGTTTATAATTTCTGCGAAAAATTTCATATTTTTGATGATTCACAAAACGGTTTTCGTAAAAAAAGATCCACAACATTAGCGACGTACAAATTCACGCAAATGATACTGGACATTTTAAATAATAGGAAATACGCGATTGGAATCTTACTTGACATGACAAAAGCTTATGATAAAGTACTACATAATATTCTACTTGACAAATTATACGGAATCGGTATTAGAGGAATAACACACAAATGGTTCGCATCGTACCTACAAAACCGTGAACAATTCGTAGAAATTGACTATTGGGATCATGATACTGGGGAACTTAGCCAAATACGTTCTAATGCGCTTTGTATTAAAAATTCTATTCCTCAAGGATGTGTTGCAGGGTGTTTGTTATTCTTGATTTATATCAACGACCTCCCCAAAATTATTACGGAATCGTGTGTACTATTCGCCGATGACATTTCAATCTTGACCTCATGTTATAACTCTGAACGCCTCAATGACAATTTAAATAATATTATGTTGACTGTACAAAATTGGATGAAAGACCATAACTTAGAAATAAACTTTTTGAAAACTAAAATTATGCAATTTAGGCCTTATCAAAAAAAACCCATAGATTTGAAATTTACATTTGAAGGTGTCAAAATAGAATGTGTAGATGTTTTTACCCTGTTAGGTCTGGACCTGGATGTTCATATGACATGGAAAGCACACATACAAAAAATTAAATCAAAATTATCGAGTTTCATATATGCATTACGTGAGCTCAAAAAATCAACAGATTTAAAAACAGCTTTATCCACTTACTACGCTTACGCATACGCATGGCTTAAGTATGGAATAATTCTTTGGGGAAATAGTGTTGATACCAACGAGTTGTTCATCTTACAGAAAAAATGTGTTAGGATTTTGGTCCACATTGAAAATGACGAAAGTTGTAGACCACATTTTAAGAAGCTAGACATTCTAACTCTGGCATCGATTTATATTATAGAAACATGTAAATTTGTTAGACAGAATCCAAACTTTTACGTTAAAATCTCTGACCAGGCTCGTCGATATGCACCCCGTTCAAGATTTGAAAACACTCTAATAGTACCCCAATCAAAGTTAAAACTACACAGTACTAGCCCTCACGTTACATCAATAAAAATATACAACAAAATTCCTAATGAAATAAGAATGGAAGAAAATTACAAAATATTTATAAAACGAGTCAGAAACTTATTAATTAAAAAATGTTATTACTCATTGAATGATTTTTTTAACGATGACAACATAATGGATTGACTTTTACTTCTTACTTATTTATTTAATTTTGTTTTATTTTTAGTTGATTGACATTCCAAACTTGAATATTATTTATTTTAAAAAATGTAACTATTATTTTACTGACAATTATTGATGTATTATTTATTTTTATTGTTTTATTATTATGTAAATGACACGTAATTGACGTTATTTTGTTCTTTGTGACTTATTAATTTCAAATCTTTTTTGCCTGTGACATTATCGTGTTATTTAAATTAATTAATTGTTTACTATTGATTATTCTAATGCTACTACTGACATTTTATTGAATTGTTGTGCCCGACAGGGTCCATGTGATCTAACTTTAATTTTAAGAACTTTTAATACACATGTGAATGCAATAAAGAATTGAATTGAATTGAATTGAGGAAATTTTAACATTTTGTAGGACTAAACTTCAATTTTATAAGTACTTTTACGTTTTCGGATATAATTTGAATTATATATAGATATTTAATAGAAGAATCCATTTTTGTATTTATCTTGAGTCAAATCTTTATTAGGTAAATCAAAATCTTAAAACAAAATTAACAACATAATATATGAAACAATGCAATCAAACTAAAGTTAACTATTACAAAGCTTTGAACATTATTTATTTTTTAAATTTTATTTTTAATATTGAACATTCTTTGAAAGGGTATCGAAGAATAGATTTATTATTTTAACAAAAGCCAAATAACGTCGTCGTAGGCCTATGTTCAGCAGTAGACGTCTTACGGGTGATATGATGATGATGAAATAACCTCATGACAATGTCAAAAGTTTTTCAGTACATTTATTTTTAATCTTGCACAGTACTAGGATACCATAGGATGTCAGGATCATCAAAATAGTTCTAACTGTAATTTTACACCTTACAATTTAAAACTAAATTCCATTCTAGATCCAGACGGGTTTATTTTAAACTAGCTGTGCCCGCGACTCCGTCCGCGTGGATGTCGGAATCGAACAATGTATTTTTTAGTTCGAAGCGCTTAATTCAGGCCACGTTTTTCATATAAACCCTGTATTTAGAATTTTCCACTCCAGTCCATTCCAGTCCATTCCAGTCCATTCCAGTCCATTCCAGTCCATTCCAGTTCATTCCAGTCCATTCCAGTTATTTGAATAATGTAGTTTTTCTCTTCGAAGTTAGATCGCGTGACTGACGTACTGACGACCAAAGTGCACCCGTAATTTTACTTCTGAAACACTTTAAATTCAAATATCTTTTGATAGACTGAACCGATTCCAATGAAACAAAAACTAAATTCCTCTCCAAGTTACGATTAATCGTTGTGTATAAAAGTTATCTACATTAATTTCGTACATTTTGTGTGATACCTGGACAAATACACAGACAAACAGACAAACAGATAAACAGACAAAAATTCTAAAAATGCTAGAAATGGGTTCTATTGGTTGTCCTTTAATACCCTGGCTATATTTTTTGATTTTTTTTTTAATGTACAAAAATAACTTTTCTACAGTTTTATTATATGTATAGATTAAATGAGGTTTATTACTAGACGCGCTATGCATTCATTAAAATAAATACGTCAGCTTTTTCTCTGTAAAATTGTTTACTTTTTATTAATAAACACTGGAAGCGTGGTCTTATTTTCCAAAAAATTTAATCTATCTCAAAGCGTGGCTGTCAAAACCGTAGCAAAATAATTTTCCAGAGGACCTTTGGATGAACGTTTTTTAGCATAAATTGTAACAGATTATAAAACATTAACGTTTAAAAGACCAAAACATTATTAGAGGAGCTCATGGCTAAAAAATTTCAGCCGCACAGGCCGGTCTTCCGGGTTCAGCCTGGCTTGCCGAGGTTGGTCTGTAGATGGGTGACCATCTGTCACACCGAGTTTCCTCTGTGCCTCGGAAAGCACGTAAAGCTCTAAAGTCTGTCAACCAGTTAAAACTCCACCAGTCTTACCATGGGGTATCGTATTACCCTGCTACTGGGTTGCAGAGGTCCGATAGGCAGTCACTCCATGTAAAATACTAATATTCAGCTGAATCTAGTTCGACTGGAAGGCGACCCCAATATGAAAATACCCCTATATCAAAATGAAAGGACTAGGCAGATGATGCTGTTTAGAAGATCAGAATACTTATTATATTATTTTGGAATAATATATGTATAGAAAATTATTGAAAATGAGATGCGTACCTATGAACTTGCGTAAACTGAACTCAACCAGTGTTTATTTTCCTTTTCAAAAACTGCCGACAAACGATTAAAGGAAGCCGACGAATTTGGCGAAAGAACTTTTCTAATTTAGAACAATATGCGGCTATGTAAGTTTCTGCGTAAATAATATAGCACTGTTTAATTTATTTAGAGGTCGGAAACGTGGTCAAATTGTTGTTTAACTTTTGAACAGGAAAATTAGGAGAAACTTCTTTAGAACCTTTTGACGTCTGCGTTCACAATTTATTAGTCACGGTTGGTTCAGGGGATGAGCGATCGACTGCTGTGCAGTCTGTCGCGGGTTCGATCCCCGCACGGAACAATAGGTAATATTTTTATGATGTGCAAGTAGTTGTTCCGCATCTGGGTGTTTGTGTATGTGAGTTTCTATGTTTGTAAACGCGCTCGCGACACAGGAAAAAATCGTAGCGTGGGGCGACGTTTGAAAAAAATGTAGTAGATAAATTATGCTAAATTGGTTGAAGAGCGGGGAGTTTCTGATTACAATTATTTTTGTGAACCCTCATTATAAAAAATCAAAACGAAAATAGAAAGAAAATCTGAAAGAGGAAACAGGAAAATTAAGCAGAAAACTAAATAAAAATCTACAAACATCCAAGACTCAATATTATTTTTATACTAAGAAGAAGAAAAAAATGCCACGACAGTACCAGGCGCGCAGAAAGTTGTAGGATGTTCACACAAAGTAAGCGGTTTAACGCCGCTTTGCCGGGATTAGCTGTTTATCTGGACGGGTAGACACGCTGGTCCATCGGACTTACACTACCCACTGGTAAGTCGAAATCGATAGTAAGCATCGTATATGATTTCCTTGTTACTTTTTGCTCTGATTTTTCGTATTTTAAGAATATTTTGCATTTGGGCAAAGTATTATTTATACGTATACTAAGAAATTATGTTTTTAGGCTCAAAATACTTGCGAAGGAATTAAAGAGAATCTTTGAAACGATAAAATTGTAGACCAGTGAAGTACGTCAAACAAAATAAAAATAAAAAATGATCCATTATGTTATTTCTGAATAGTACATTTCCTTATGTAAACTGCTTTGTGGACATTAGTTGAAGTGAAGTAACGCCCCGCGCGGCTGTCACGGGATTAACCATTAATCTCTGGTTAAGAAATATGTATCTACATTACCTTTTGTTAGTCTACATCGTCCCTTCTGTGCAAAATCGTCTCAACATCTTCTACATGGTCCACCGCAAATGAAAGAAAATTTTAGGTAGTATTAGCAACACAATAATCTGTTAAAATTAACAACAAAACATCTAATTGATCGAAGGGTAGTATTTAATTTCATAATTAATTAAAGCAATAAATATTTGCAACTGAGCAAATGGGCATTAATGACCGGTGCAGGGTTTAGTGTGGTGTTAGCACAGGAGAATTTTATTTCAAAATATAATATACAGAGCTAATAACTGGTAGAGAATGCCTTGTGGCATTAACTCCGCCTATGTACCATTGACATGTGCATGAAGTATAAATAAATAAATATTTAGTTTTCAGCAACGAAGAAATGCAAATGGGCAATATTAGCAACAAAGCGACTGGCGATAATAATGAAGTCGAGGAATAATGTAGCGTCTAGTGAGGGGCCGACACATTTCTACTGCCATGGGATTAGATGTTTATTTAAGTAAGCAGCAAATATAATATAAGCAACAAAGTGACTGGCAATGATGAACTGGTCGAAGACTACTGTAGCGTTTAGTGAGGGGCCGACACATTTATACTGCCATGGGATTAGATGTTTATTAAGCAGCAATATAATGAGCAATGTAAGCAACAAAGCGACTGGCAATAATGAACTGGTCGAAGACTACTGTAGCATTAAGTGACGGGCCGACTCAGTTCTACCACCACGGGATTAGCTGTTTATCTCACCGGGACTGCCGCGGCTTCATTGTCCGCTGTACATTTATGAAGTTGTAATTTATGAGCTAAAGGCGATTAGTCTCTTTTTTTTTAAAGACGTCATTAGTCTAGAATATGAGATTTGTTTGGAATACACAGATAGTTTGTTAGGGATGAAAGTATTTGTTTTTAGAGCAGCGTTTTAACATAAATAATGTGATGGATAATTAACAATTAAGATATTATTTTGCTTGCTAAAATTAAAACCCAAAAATGATAAAATGCAACTGATTTATATGAAAACAATCACAAGAGAACTATAAAAACAAAGTTATATAGTGAAAAAGATCACCAGTAAAAAATGGTAACAGTAAGTTTCCCGCTAAACGGTCTTATAAGCCTTTTACCGACAAATTACTATGATACATTTTTCAAAAAACTTTGTTCGTCTCGTCTTCACTTAGTTCAAAATACGTAGTCACTTGTAACTTGAAGTAAACGTAGTAAAAGTCCCCTACAGGGAATCTCAGATACAGCTGCAATAGCTTTGTAAAATTATACGCGATTCTCCATTCATTTGCTCTCGCCTCCACTCTGAATATTATGCAACTTATACACCGCTGAATTAACTTAATAAGTTGGTGAATTATTATTTGCTAACTTCGTAGCGGAGAAATGCAATTTGGAAATTTAAACTGTCGTATAAGTAGGGCTCTGGAGTACAGTTACAGAGAAGTCTTTAAAGTTGTGGATACCCTAGGGTCCTCTTTTTTATCGTGGCAGAATCGTCAAACGAGTCCACACAGGACGTGACTGACTACAATCCACAGTGTCCTCACAGAAATTAATGAGCCTGGTTGGGTTTGAGCCCACGACCACGAAAACGTAAGTCGATGCCGGTACCACTGGGCCACCACAGCTCCTCATATGCCTAGTTCATATAAAATACAATTATGTTTATAATGTTTGAGTAGTATTAAAAACGTGGCGTAGTTTAGAAGTCGTTTGCAGCCGTCGAACGCTTACTGTGAACCGTCTATTGTTTAAACCTCTCGAGACGTATACACTGCATATGAGTAGGTACAGTTAGAAGAAAAGGAAACACGTTTTATTGTTTATTTCTTCTTAAAGATATATCCACAACGTTAGGTACGTCTTTTTTTCGGATGGTAATCATATGGGATCATATGGCTCGTCCCGCCTTTAGTAGAGCGTCAGAGATTGTCAGACATGTCCGCACTTACTGAAAAACCACCCTGTTCCTTGATCCTTCACATGTCCTTTAAGTTCCATGACTGCGGTACGCATCTGAGACTCTTCCGCCACCTATGGGGCTCCGTCATTTAGCTGATAGTTCCTTGAGTCGCGTCTGGAACATTATACGGCGTTGACTTGAGCCAGGCCCTTAATCGAACGGCGAGCTACCCATTACTAGCCATCTTACATCTTGCTCGCTATCTTACTACTAAATTCAATAGTAGAGGATAGACGTGAAAGAGTAACAAACATACCTTTATAATGTTTGTTACTCTTTCACACAAAAAATATTGAAAATAATATGTATTTTGTCGAGATGAAATCCAAGAACGGGTTTATAAAGAAGCTCTATCAAACCCTGTTTTGGTTTCAAAACATTAACATCATCTACGAAAGTTCAGGAGTGCTCAACCTTTGGCATCGGATACTCCCAAGAGCAGCGAGGGTTGAGGGGCTGAAACTAGATCGTGCTTACTTAGCCAAAGGGTTAAAAGTGAATTTTCCCGATACTGAGAAGTTTTATAAATTATGCTAATTAATAATTAGGGAGGGACGGCCAACAGTGCTGTGGCCTGTCTGGAAAGTTGGATAGTATTTATAAATTCGTTGAGGAGTTTTGCTCAGCAGAAATGACGTCTGGCGTCTTGTGAATCAGCATAATATGCCAGCAGCGTAGCGTATCTTATTGGTAGAAATGAGGTCCTCGAACGAAGATAATAAAACCTGAGGTGTCTTTATGTGTGACCGGAGCTTTAAAGATTTTGAAAAAAATACAACATTCATCAACGATTGCTTTACCTGTATAAACAGGATTGAATTGAAACCATTGAGAGAATTGAAATACATTTTTAACCATCAACTACTTGACCGTATCACTCTGACCAACCTATAGCCTTGTTTCAAATTCAGACTAAATAAATAGTAACTCTAAACCTACGATCCGTACATTCAACGAGTTCGCTTATTTGTATTCGATACCTGAACTGTTCGCACAGTAAAAAATCAATTGCACGAAACAATTTCCAAATTCAATTACAAATTCTAACTAAAATTGGTATTTTAAACAATTATGTCCCATGTTCATTGTATTTCCAGTTTTATTCTGTTCTTTTTTATTTAACAAACTTTTTACTCGTTTTTCCTTCTTTTAACCAGCCAAAGGTACTAGGATGTAAGGAAAAGTGAGAAGTACAAACATAGTTTCGAACTAACGATGTGTTTAAAAGGATTTTATCCTCCTGTTCTGCGCAGGACAGTATTAAACAAGGTAGGTGGTATATCCTGCTGTCATTTAAGTCCATTTGCCGTTAATCAGCGGCATTAAGTGAGTTAGAGTGCTACCGTAATTGAGTAAGGCTGTACGTCTGTTGCCGTGGTCATTAATTGACGCTGCGTTCACAAGTCAGACACTGGCCGAATGTGCTAGACAGATTCTATTCGCCTTTGCAACAAAAAAGAAAAAGGTTTCTCATAGACATTTAGATTATTTGCACAACAAAAAGGTTAAGTTTAGAAACACAACAACGTTGTCTTTTAAAAAATGTATTTAGGCAGAATTATATTTAATATTCGCTACAGGTAGTATTTAGGGACTGTGAATTTTTGCCCTTATTAATTTGGTTTCTTTAATTTCCAAGGCAACCTTTTCCGAGATAATTAAATATGATTCTGGGTTATCGTACCGTAACCCGGATCCCAAAAAGGTTTAATTTGCATAAAATTATAAATATCTTGTACAGAGGGGTTGGATATCGATTTACTGTGGCGCCATGGGTGAATAGCCCGATGACCTAACTGCATGCAGTTAGTTATTAACCTACATGGTTTTATGTCTATGTTCTGCCCTAGATTTAAACTTCTATATTTTAATGGAATTAATTTTATGTGTAATTGATTATTGGAAAAATTATGTTTATGTACCAATCACATAAACATAATTTTTCCAATAATCAATTGCCTCTCTTTTTGAAAAGTACTAGGCAAACATGGCCAAACAGAAGTGAATAAAACAAAAATACGATTTTATTCTCGCTGACAATAATATGTCGCAAAATCCAACAACTCAAGCGTTAATACCAACTGCGATAATACGTAACAATGGCAGCTAAAAGCAGCCAATTTATCCTTAAACAAAAAAACTAAATAAGCTCGTTGGGGATATACGTGATTTTAGCAGCGCGGCGCAATTGCGTTAGGTCCTCGCGAGACGCCAATTGTGTCGAGCAGCGAAACCCCGCAGCCATCTTTGGCAATTTTATCCTGTTGCCGCAAATTCACCTTTTGTCTCACTCCTTAGTATGCTGGTACCCGAATACTTTCATGATTTTAAAATTGTTAGCTTATACCGTCGGAAATTACGTGGCAGGATTTATTATTGGATTTGATTTTGTGGAACTAAAGTTGCCTTTAAAAAATAAAATTTATATTACTACCTTAACTCAGGTTACAATTTAAATAAAATTCATAAAAATGCTTCAGTCTCGTGTAACAATGAAGCACGCTGTTGGAAAATTGAAAATTCCCACTTTCAGTGCCTTTTAATATGCTTCTTTTTTCTACCAACGCTACCTGTTTAGTCACCCCATGAATGCATAAGTCGCTGGCATTGTGCCAAGCGTCCCGTATCTCTGATTCGCTAATAGATAAATCGCTACTCCGTCTGTCGGTTGCACTACATACAACTACAGTCAGTGCAGTCTCGAGGGAATATGGTTTGTTTACATTTTGCGTTCATATTTTTCCTGCTGTTTTATTAGCCGTGTGCTCTTTAAGTTCCTGCTAGCCTAGTACTTCGTACGTTTTGCAAGTAAGGTAACCATGTGGAATGAATTGAAATTACAGGACAATATATATCAGTAAATGGTGTTTGCTAGACAATGACGAATTTAATAAGTTGTTAGTGAATGGTCAAAACGAGGAAATAAAAATCAACAGCTTATATGTATTCCAAAATTCTCTTACCTTTTGCAATCGTAGCAAATCGAAAAAAAGGTAATAGGAAACCTCTTTTCTAAATATTACCATATAACCCTTTCAACAAAATAATATTCAAATCGTATCTCCAAGCGAATCCAAAATAAGCAGGTAAGTATAAGTTTTATGCTAAATCCAATAAGGCCTTATAAAAACTTTTATACGACCGATCAAATTCTAGCGAAAGTAACTCTATATTCGTACAAGGCCGGGGAATATTTGTTTTTGTTCAAAACAAGCAGTAGGTAAGCAGAGAGTAGATATATACTTAAACCTTTCTAAGAAGATTAGTGGGAATACATAATGCAAATTGCTCAGAAGACCCCGGATTTTAGGGAAATAATCGCAATATAAGGTCGTCCGCGCCGGTCACAACTAAGCTTAAAGTTAACAAAACTTTATTTATCACGTTTATTATTACAAAACGGGCTGGTATTGTTGTTTCTTTTTTTTTTATTGACTCACGCTAGGAATTTATGTGGCGGGGCCCAAAACCCCAACGCCTGCCGAAGTCGAAAGACGAAACACACCGTGGATTTTAGTCAGTACAAGTCTGACAGTCCCTCCCGTATACCCTGGATAGGAGGACTCGTACAATGATTTTACCAAATAAAATAAGAAACTAGAAATTTCTCCTGTGTCATGGGTATATCTTGAATTTCAATTTGCGCATAGCCTTCGGACCACGAACCTCTATCGAGTTAGTATTGAGATGGGATCAGGCAAAATGTGTACAAATTATTGGCTACCTGGATGCCTTGTTACACATTGTTGATTGAAGCAACGCATCCCACGTCAAATTATTTGAACCAAGAACTTGGTTATGTTGACTGACGTTCATTTCAAAATGGCGGTGTTCCAAACTTTCGGACTTTGAACACGCAAATGGGAAGGTCTATTTCAGAATTCCGAAATGAATGGTTTCATTTAAATTCGTACTTTAATGTATACCTTATTACTTTCTGTATTGCGCATTAAAATCCACAGAAGGTAATATTAAAAAGGGTCCCATCAAATTAAATTCGCGAACAACTCATCAATTTCATTTTCACAAAAGCTCTCTTTTTAATTTTTTATGAAGAGAAATCAATCAACTGTAATGGACATCGGAAGTCTGTCCAATGTCGACCACTGTGTAGACGAATTGACAGCTCATTTTTTTAATTTTATAATGTGGACAAGCAAAGATCTTAAGACCACCCAGCCTAGAGAGGTTCGACAAGTAAAAAGTTCTTTTTTTACGCAAAGACATAAAATTCTTCGGCTTATATTCGTTTGGCGGTTTATATCTGTTCGTTTTATATTCTATTTTCGTGTGTGCGATCTGAATTTGGGGTCAGTTTCAAGTGGGGTGGGGTGTATATTGGCAGGCAGAAGGCAGGTGAATCCGTTGCCTATTTTATGTGGCTCGTAATGATCGGGTTTCGGGTGGTGTAATGAATAGCAATTAATTAGAGAGGTAAGTTGGCGAGCTGTTGTCGACATTATAGGAGTTTGAGATAAAACTTTTATGTTTAATGTTGAAGGGTATGTTTCGTATTTTAGAGTCTCGCTTCTGCTTAAATTTTTGTGTGTAGGAAATAATTATTAATTTTAAAAGGGAAACAATAAACCGAGCCACTAATTCAGCTGCGAATATTACAACTCTGCTACACTTTTCGTTTTTTGGGCACCCTGAGGTTTGATTTGGTTAGGTTCCTTTAAACCCTGCAAACACCTTGACTACGCTTTGGCTTGGTCTATTTTTTGTACATTTTGCTGATCAATCAATTTATTTTATTTGTGGCTGACTTGTTCGTCTTGAGACCAATGTAGTTTTTTAATGGACAATAATGCTATTTAATAGGAGCCGCTTTAAAGAGCGTAATTCTAGCATATTAAATGGGCATTTTTCCACCATTCATTCCATTTTCTCGATGGTGTGCCCGTTTTTGCCAATCGACGAGAAAACTATCCATACTGAAATTAGTCGAAGATAACATGAAGTCTCTTAGGACGATCCTAGAGTGGTGCTTCTTCCCGGACACAAATTACCTATTATCCCAAACCTCGCTCTACGAGATAGCCAATTATCAGTAAACCACACGGTATGCTATCGATAGGATAAAATATACTGAGTTATTTCTCAATCTTTAGCCAGTTTATACTCACCATGTGTCAAATAAGGAATAGTAAAGCTAATTTTATGTATTTATTTAAAGACTATGGAATAGTTACAGTTAAATATAATAGTGAAAAACAACAGTATAATAGTTTGACAGTCAATTAAAAGTCTTCACGACTAAAATTTGTCTGGTATAAAAGTTTGGAACAAAATGTGCACACTGCCAAATAATGCCAAAAACATAAAAAATATTTTTTTTAACACTATTTCCGTAAAAGTTTTATAGAATTACTATTTCCGTAATACCGAAATATTTCTATTGTTTGAATGATTCAAACACTCAAATGTCAAGTACCTCTTCAAAGTCCTCAGATTTAGTACTTCCTTATGACCACGTAAAATCGGGATAAACCAGGTGAAGAGATACCTAAGTATTGACATAAGCGAAATACAAAAGTATTAAAGTCTCCCAAAAACCGTACTTCTCCGAATTTCAAGATTTGTTAAATATTGACTGTAAAATTCAGCTGAAAAACCTTTCCCCTTATATTTCAAGAACTTATTTGGGTCACAGAACATTCATTTGTGATATGTAGCACAATGTTAGACTGTCGAGTCATCATCATAAATTTACAGAACAAATATTAAAATGCGAGACGGGAATAAACGGCACGTAACTTGTCGCTTGTCGTCCATTAAACCAGTTAGGTAAACTTGTTTGTTACATGTTACGGTGTCAAAATTTCCCCTATTTTATTGCTAAAACTATGCACTTATAAATAACATCCGTGTCGCGGAGGCGCGGCAGCCATATTTGACACATTTTAATTTTTTCCCGCCATGAAATATGGCCGCTGTTGGCAGTGTTATCGCGGGATTTAACACCGCGTCGCCGTAAACGTGTGTATGAGAATAATATTTATGGAAGTTTATGTCGCTCGCTCTCACAGTTCTACTGTAAAATTCATATTTAGATTTCGTTCGGACATTTTATGGTCATATTTTGCGTATTTTGTTATTTCCATCATCTACACACGTCAAAAAAGTTTGCGATCACTATGAAAAATAAAAATCTTTTTTGTTTCGGTAGATATACAACATGTCCCAAAATTCAACGATAAGCCGGCACCAGAGGATGGACCTACTAATGACTACTCGAGAAAAATAAAAAATAAAAATAATAAATACTTTAAAAAAAAAAAATGATATTTTGGGCACATAGTAGAAGTGATTAGGTACAACAACTTATGTTTGGTTCTTGATTAGAAAAAGTGTCATTATTTTTTTTTGTGGCTAGTTTTCTTAAAGTATTATACCATTTTAAAATCTAGGTTAGTTGCGCTAATTTTTTAATAAACTTGCCATAGTAGTGTCCATATTTTTTTTTACACTACGAAAATTCTGTAATTTTCAAAGATTATGGTGAATAGTAGTACTACTTAGGTTGCCGATACAAACAAAAAAAACTGAAATATTTGAAAAATGATGGTCATGGTAGTTAAAAGTGTCATAAGGGGTATACATTTTCGAAGAATTTCCATTTTTTAAAGTAATTTAAAAAAAAGTAGAGATATTTTTTTTCTTTTTTTTTCTCGAGTGGTCATTAGTAGGTCCATCCTCTGGTGACGGATTATCGTTGAATTTTGGGACATGTTGTATAATCCACTGTAACAAAAATATTTCGATTTTCTTCTTTTTAGATTATTATTCAAGGTATTTCTATCGTAAATAAACAATCAAAATAGGTTTTTCTTGATAAAGCTCAATTAAGCAAACAGCGTATGCTAGTGATCACCAACATTTTTTGATGTGTGTATATAAACTGATCCTCCTCCTGATCATATAACAAACTAATCGAGTTAAAATCGAATAACGCCGGATTATTTTGGTGTTTGAATCCATAGTCCTACTGTAAAATTGCGATAGTAATTATCATCTGAATGCTAACCTAATTACCGATTAGAACTCATCTACAAATAATTATGTTCAATCGTGTGAATTTGATGACGTGCTTATTATTAATTATTGTCATTAATTTAACACCTGAATGGGTTATGTTAAATTTAGTACGACAGCAGAAAGTTTTTAAATCATAGCTGTGGCTATAGTAAGTTTTAAAGAAAGATTTTTTGAAGAAATATGTAGTTATGTATGTGCTGTATTCATTTTGTATTTTCCCCAAACTAGGGATTTCTCCTGTATCGTGGGTGCGTTCACAAACATTTAGACTCACATACATAAAATCAACGATAATAATAAATGTAATAATGAAAACAAAAAAAAAATTAGAATACCTAATTTTACCGGGCAATCCATAACACGTAGTCATCTGCCTACATTCTACATTATGTTCTACATGGTTTACGGGACTGTCCGAAACCGCAGTACAGTTGATCCACACAAAGTACTAGGTTGTCATAATCCTAGTAGAGCTACATCACTAAAACGTCAGAGCAGCGTGTCGTCCGAACGGAACTGCGTTATCAATATTTATTGCTGCGCGCGCGTGTGACGTCATTAATTGAGAACAGGTGACACACTGACAGATAAAATGAGGAAATATGCGTTTTAGAAATAAACCATATTACATAGTTATTATGTTCATTTTCAAGTTGGTATTTAAGCAACAACTAGGAATTATTTATAAGAGTGTCGCGGGACTGTCTTAGCAGGATATCTTAGTCCTGGATCGCAAAAAGCATGGCGAAAGAATAGTATGGACTTTTAGTCAGTAAGAGGCTAACAGTCCTCCTTCCGCTACAACTACGGCGAGAGGACTCGTCTGATGATTTTACCAATCCAATAACAAATCAAATCTGCGTTAGTATTACCTATTGATTGTCGATTATTTGTTTATGACGTCATTACCCGGTAAGTTACCATTTTCCCATTATTATTTTTTTCACTTTTTCGCACTTCCGAATGAAAAAACGGAACTCTTATAAGATCATTCGTGTGTCCGTTTCTCTACCCTTCACAGACAATTTTTTATGTATGTTTTAAATTACCTAATTAATATTGTACAGTTTTATTTTTATTAATAAACGCACCTTTTGTTCTTTTTTTTAAACAAACTATTAAAAAAACTGTGACTTAGCAAGGTTGCTTAAACTTTGTACATTTCTGTAACACACTTGCTACGCAGTGCTACGAATCTCGTAGCACATACTTTCACAAAACTAAACAGTTTACGTTTCCATATACTTACACCTTTCTTTTTACGGACTTTCTTTTTATGTAAAAAAGTTATAAAATGAGTCCTTCCGCTCTGGTGGAACGGAAGGGACTGACTGACTCGTTCTGGCAGAATCCACCGTGTTCTTTCAATTGCCTTATACGTTCCAAGGTTTACCTGTTTAAATAGTCTTACGTATGGACTCACTGCGTTCATAAAAATAATATCTCATAAAAAATTGTTTCATTTTCTAAACTTGGCTCTCTTCTTGTTTTAGTATTCTAGAATTTCTTTTTCACATTATTCTATGAAAATATTTAGCATTTTTTCCTAAAAACATTATTTATCTTTCAGCCCCCGAATTCTTATGGGAAATAAGACTATCATGTTACTGTCAATACTGACGTCCCGACGATGAAGGGTAACGGAGGTGAATAACCAATGGCCTTCAGAAAGGCTACGAATAATACTTATTTCAGTTTTTGATACCAAGAAAAAATACAATTAAATTATAATTAAAGTTGTAATTATTGATGCGGAATGGACAAATAAGAATTTAAGAGTGTATTCAAAAAATTGGCTAATAGTAACAGGCAAATACGTGACTTTTTTAAAAATCTAGTAGTTTTTTTTGATAAGTCATGATATTTTAAATTTTTAAAATACGCGATGCTAATTTACACAATTATTCAGAAGTTTTTATAATATTTTACTTTCTACGTAGGCTATAGGACGAGGCGTGTATCCGAAAACTTAATCCGAAAATATTTCATAAAATTTTTAAAACTGTTTTACTTGTCATTCTTAACGCCAGTGTGTCACAACAAAAACACGTGTGAAGCTTAACTAGCCAAACTCTGCGGCATGTTCGAGCATAATTCACATTTCTAGTGTTTTATAACTATGTAACTTGTCTAGAATAGTTTCCACATCATTTCAGAACGAACCATATTTTTCACGAGCATTTTAACACTATTTTTATTCGACCTTTTGCGCGAAAATTTGAAGGTATAAAATGGTCTGTAACATAAATTCTTATAATATATTTTTAGACGAGAATTTTCTTACAAGATAATTCTTATATAAGTATCCTGTCATGTAGCTACTAATAAATTCGTAATGTATATCTGATCAGCAATATATGTCGAAGTAGGCGGTACGTGAATATAGAATTTCTTTATACTTTGTTTCGATATTATCAAGACATTTTTTAAATAAACGATATTGTAATAATGTTGGCAACAAAGGACGTATTATTTTGACATTTGAATATAAACTCTTTCGTTATAACGGAGGAACTTTAAAGACCAATATTATAACTTTTGTAAGTAGGCCACTTAGCCAAAGAATCATGGAACTTTTCATTTTATTTGAAGTCATTGTAATTTGCATAAACCCACTTAAAGTAGAAAAAGATGAATAAGAATTTTTCAACACATTTGCTCGTAATAGTATATTTTGCAACGATTGAATAAAGAGCGGATTTAAAGCGAGGGCCATTATATGAATCAAGAGCAAGCGAAGGATTTTAATGACTGAATCACGACCGTAGGGAGTGATTCATGATGATTGAATCACGAGCGAAGCGAGTGATTCAAGTATTTAAATCCTGAGCGACGCGAGTGATTCAGGCCCTCGATTTAAATCCGTTTTATTCAAGAGTTGCAAACGATACTTTATACCATGACTACGAGAAAAAGAAAGATTTGAGCGATAAAAGATATTCAACGAAACAAAATAAAGTTTTTTTTAATACCTAAGTCTGCTCCACACACACGTGGGTGCGAAGTAGTCCAATCGCTCGGTCACTGCGCCAACAAGCTGACGTTAAAATCGGAGCAATGGTTTGAATTAAGGGTAATTTTCATATTAGCAAGGGGGTTGTCCGGCATCGCGGTCGATGTCGAATGTACTAAAGTGTTCCAAATTCAAACACCAAAACAGTGCGTAAAAGACTACTTTTACGCACTGTTTTCCGTGAGTAAAAGTAGCTTTTTCGAGGGGGAATGGTATAAAATGCATTTACAAAGCCTGTATACAGTGTTCGAAAGTTAAAAATTACGGACCATACAACGCAGCGTGCGGTAAAATAGGTACTCTCACCTAAGTACCTATTTTACCGCACGCCCCCTTGTAGAGCAGCGTGCGTTTTCTTTACGGTTTTTTTTTTTAATTTCCAAAAAAAAAAAAAGAATTCCACCAAAGAGTTTCACATTATGAAAATAAACAACCTGACTGATCGAACCTCCTTGGAAGAGCTTTTGCTCAATTCGTTGTCTCACTTTAATACTAAAGAGTAAATGAGATGAAAGATGTAGTTCTAATTTTCACCACGTGCATGTGGCGCCATTTTCAAAGTCGCGCCATTTTCATATTAGGAACTTCAAAAATTGTTGCGACTAATCTGAGTTCAAGGGAGCAATCTGATATTAATATGGATAAATGTGTTGAAAAACATTGTATGACACACGTGCAGAAATTGGTATTTACAAACTCGTGACTACGGTACGCCCTCGGGCGCCTTCGGCGCCTCGGGCGTACGTTGTCTACTCGTTTGTAAAAACCAACTTTCCGCACTAGTATCATAAATAACTATTCTTTTAAACAATCAGATTAAGTAAAGAAAACTCGCTTTAATTCACAAACCACACATACCAAGACACCAGAACCGCAGCAGAGCTTGAAGTAATATTTAACATTGGACATCGAAAATTGAAAACGTGTTGAAAATTGTATTAATACTGGCTGGTGGAATGTATTGTACAATTTCAGGGTTAATTTACGAACGGCGCTGGGGATTTAAAGCTCGTGTCACGTTAATCCGTGGCTGAGAGTTGGATTAATTGTAATGTTGCTCTCGGTTGGTCTGTTCTCCTGGTACCGGCTGCGAGGCAGTGTATCTCAATTTAAAATAACTTAATTTGTTCTGCTAAGTTCCTTGATTTTCCGGAACGCGTATGTCCTTGTTGTACACATGCCTCCGATGCCTTCTTACTAGGAAAACAAAGCTTTTGTAATAAGTCAACTCATTATTGGACTGATTTCAAAAAATCTTGTAACAGAGAAAGTTAAAATGCTGCAATGGTGAGGGGGAAGTGCGAGCGAAGCCACTAAAGATAGTGTGTAAATAAAATACTAAAACTATAATAAGATAATTCCTACAGACTTACATGCGTATTAATGAACCTGTTTCTTTTCTTTACAGAACAACTACCAGTCAAGGAGGCACGGTTTCGGTAAGTAATTCCCCTCTTACCTTGGTCGTATACTATAGACCCCTCTTATGATACTTTATCTTACACTCCCGGCCACAAAGTTCGGGTACAAAAGACTGTGAGTACAAAATATCGCAGGTTATTAATTTTAGAAGTGTAATTACGGGAAAGAATATATTATAAGGTACGCCTTTAAAGGTGAGATTAAAATTTTATTGTAATATCGTAAATTTAAATTGCTATTAGGAGAATATGAAGTTTAGTAGGTGTTTCGGTGCTGTGTTCGGGTTGAAATTAAGTGAATGCTTTTCATAAAGATTGCTTTGTTAGGGCAGTTTAGAATTAAATGTTTATAGGTCAGGAACCTCGTTACATAAACGTTATAAGCAGTTTAATTTGTTTGCGGTCCATTTTGGTTCCTAAATAGTCTGATTTTATAGCGTAGGTACCTAGTTCCCTTGTACCGTTTTGTGTTTATTCACCCCCGACGGAAAAAGAGGGGTGTTATAAGTTTGATGTGTCTGTCTGTCTGTCTGTCTGTGGCATCATAGAGCCCGAACGGATGAAGCGATTTCAATTTAGTTTTTTTTTTGTATGAAAGGAGACTTACCTGCGAGTGTTCTTAGACATGTTTGATGAAAATCGGTAGAGCCGTTTAGAAGTTGTGGGGGTGAAAGTGGGGAAAGGTAACCGAGGGTCTGCAAATATATTCGAGTTGGGTATCAAATGAAAGCTTACTAAAAGGGAATATTGATGACTTAATCGGGAGTACTCTTAGCAACATAAAATGATATAAGTATGTGTACCTATAAAAAGTATAAAATAAAAAATAAATTTAAAAAACTCCCGACACAAAAACTAAGTTCCCTTTAAAAAGCAAAAAAAAAACCCAACGCGACGTATATTTAACATCACAGGTACACGTTATGAAAAAAAAAAATAATCAAGTGAATTTAGGGGCATCCGTGGGTTACAAGTTGTTCCTGTGACCCATCGCCATTTCATATATCCCTAGTAGATCCAGTGTGTTACGCAGTGACGGATTAACCCTTAATCAAATTAAGCAATTGCCTAGGGCATCACGTCTGGGGGGGCACCAGAAGAAGCACAAAAAAATCCTAAGGTTGGTTTTTACTGTGCCGCTACTGGTGCCCCCATGGGCATCACGTCTCACACTCACGTCACCAAAATTAACTAAAACTACTTAAATTTTCTAGCTCGCTTCGCTCGCTATTCCATCTTACTGTACTACTTACTCGTACTGTCTAAAATCCACTGTAACCCTCAGTAGCCCTTTATGTACCGGAGCCGCGGTATAAGTGATCCCGACAGACATTTAGCCCTATAAAAGGGGGGCGCTGTCTTTGTGCTGACACTCCTTGAGGCTCGCGTGGAACACAACGCACTGTCGATCCGGGCATGGTCCATGGTCAGACGGCGAGTTGCCCATTACTCGCCGCCCGCATGCCCGGGCCTAAGGTGGCCGGAGGTCGTCTGCTGACGTCCAACGTCGTGGGCGTCTACCAAACCATACTCTGCCCAAGCAGGGCAGTCCTGCACCATTTGCTCCACCGTGTCCTCGCGGCGGTCCTCACAGTGGTGAAACCCAGACCTTTCCTCCTTCTTTATCCGACACAGGTAACTCCCGAAGCATCCGTGTCCGGTGAGGACCTGCGTCAAGCGGTAGGTGAGGACGCCATGAGACCTATCCAGCCACTCCTCCATTTGCTCCACCGTGTCCTCCGGGCGGTATTCACAGTGGTGAAACCCAGACCTTTCCTCCTTCTTTATCCGACACAGGTACCTCCCGAAGCATCCATGTCCGGTGAGGACCTGCGTCAAGCGGTAGACCGGCCGGCGACGAAATCGAAATTTAGAGGGGAAAGGTGTTATGTATGTGGGTAACTCCTACTTAAGAACCAATAAACAGTCTGCGTTGAGTAGCGGTGTATCATTGACGTGCCCCGTATCTAACAGTGAGGACGCCGTGAGACCTATCCAGCCACTCCTCAAAGAGGGGTCTTACCGCTGCGATAAATTCCATCGTGCATAGGCCTGGTTACCTTATTTATCATCACTACATAGTATAAAACAAAGTCGCTTCCCGATTCCAGTCCCTATGTATGCTTATATCTTTAAAACTACGCAACGGATTTTGATGCGGTTTTATTTAATAGGTAGAGTGATTCAAGAGGAAGGTTTTTATGAATATAACATGCGTAATATAGTAGAGATTGCACCCGTGCGGAGCCGGGGCGGGTCGCTAGCTGCATATAGAAAAAAGGTGCAAAAAAAAATCGAGCTCGCTTCGCTCGCTCTTGCATATCCCTAGGTTCTGTTTTACCTACTGAACGAAGTACTTCCCTACATCATGCCTTCCTTATCACTAATGAACGTATAGGGAGGTACGTTAAAAAAAAACAACCCACCTATCCACAGTAGTGTCTGCCACACTACTGTGGATAGGTGGGAAACGCTCACGGCAACGGACGTCGCGAGGTGATTTCCGGCCACAGTAGGCGCAGTCATACGGATGGCGAATAATGGGTGACTCGCCGTCCGATCATGGACTGTTCCAGGGTCGACAGCGCGTTGTGTTCCACGCACACCTCAAAGAGCTGTCAGCAAATAAAGTAAAGTAATCCTGGAACGTAAAGGGCTATTGAAGAAATCTCCGTCGATTTTAGTCAGTACAAATCTGTCAGTCCCTCCCGTCCCGGTCGGGCGGGACGACCTAATTAATCACGAAAGTAAAAACTGTGGATAGGGGGCACCAAAGGCTTCAATTGCTTAGGGCATGAAATAGTCTTAATCCGTCACTGGTGTTACGTCCTAGTCTACATCGCCTTTATTTTTAAAGGCAGACGAATTAAAGTGTACCATTCATTTTTTCCATCCCCGGCATTTTTAGCAATCTTATTTTTCTTTTCAACTACTACTGCTAATTATATCATATGGCTATGATATAATAATTAGTAGTAGTAGTAGAAGGATGTAAAGGTAAATAACCTGAAACGTTTATATTAATAAGGACATTCTTCCGGGATCCCGAGGTTAAATTGTTAAGAACATGTATGATGAAAACATATAAGCACCAGGAGTGCGATTCACTAAGGCAAAACATCTTTACAACCAAGAAATCATCGTTGAAACATCTGATGAAAACCAATCGGTATTCTTTAGTTAAAACTGCGCGGTCGTAGCGCCACAACGATGTCGACGGCGCGACAAAGAACTAAAATATGGTTCCGAATGTATGAAAAACGGTATTCAGAAACACAAAACATCCTCGCCTTCATCGACATCGGCGCCTTCGCCTTCGATTTTAACTGTCAAAGCGTAAAGCTTGTAAATTGTAGATGTTTCCTTGGTTGTAGACAATTAAAATGTGAGTAAAACAAGTTATTTTTTAAATTATAAATGTTTAGTATTGTTTTGTTTACCGTACTTTAATTCCTGAAACGTTTATGCCTATTTTTAATGTTTTAGATGGCAGTTCATCTTTCCTGTATGATTTTTTTGTTGGAAGAAGCTAAGCGTCGAGATAATATAGAAAAAAGACGTCAGGCACGTCTGATACGTAATATGGATCTTCTTACTACTGATATATACTATATTAGGGTATTCAGGTTGACTGAAGAGCTAATTAAACAATTGGAAGAAGATATTTCACGATTCTTAGCAAAGACGAAACGTCAAGGAGGAATTTACAACCGAACCAAGGTATTACCACAGATTTCAAAGGTATTACCTACTACTAAATCAATAATAAATCACTATACATATAGTGAAAAAATGTCTAAAACTTACTCTCATTCCAGATTTTATGCACTCTCGCATTTTTAGCTAGTGGGAGTTACCAAAAAATATTATGTGAGAATGCAAGAACATATATCTCTAACTCTAACATATATCCGGTTACTACAACAAGGAAGCCAGAACTCTATCAGTGATTTGGATAGTGGACGTCTTGCTAGAAGTCGTCTAATTGATAGACTGTGGCGTGGACGAGATAGTTAATAAATAGAAGTAAATACTAACAATAGACTTAAGACAATTATTAGTTAGTAACTCAGGTTTTAAGACAGTTTGTTTGTTAAAAATATAATATACTTTAAATAGTAATGTATATTGTTTGTCTTAATAAAGTGGATGTTTTTTAAACTTCTTATATATTCTTGTTTAACCTTAAGATAAAATAAATATAGTCTAACAAAATAGTTTAAATAGTTTGTACCATTTTAATATAATCAATTAATAAATAAAACAATGTTTTAGCATACATTTTATTTTTATTTATTTATTAAATCTCTAATTGCACCACTTATTTTATCTAGAGCCTGAGCTATAGCCTGGTTGACCTCCACTTGTTGGCTTATTGCTTGGGCAATCAACAGTTCTGGCAAATCTTCATCTATGCCACCACCAGTGCGTCGCCTTGCGGCTGCAATAAAGCTGGACTTCCTCTTAACTGCTCCTTTTTGTCCTTCCAGTACTGCAACACAAGTATAAATTTTATGATTTGATGTATTAAATAAATAGAACACTTATTTGCTATTTGGTTTAACTTTCCGTTGCAATTTTAAATGCTTTTATAATTGCTAGTTACCATGTAGTCTACACTAATATTATAAAGAATAAAGATTTGTATTTTAGTGTGTGTATGTTTGTAATTAATAAACTCAAAAACAATTGCGACTATTTAAAAAATTCTTTTACCATTAGAAAGCTACATTCACCCTGAGTAACAGGCAAAGTAACATTTATTTTATCCCCAAACTCCCATGGGAACGGGAACTACGTGAGTGAAACCGTGTGACATCCGTTAGATAATACTAATCTAGTAATAAAGAACATACACAGAGGGCTGTCAATGCAAAAAGATACTATACCATAGAAGGGTACCTAATCAATGCAACAGTTGAAACACACAATACTTATAATTACCAACCTTACACCACTGTTCCGATGTTTTCGTACACCCACTACCATCACTGTTCAGGGCTGTTATTTTGGACCATGCCTGACGACTGCGAATGCGAGCATACGAGCATGCCCCATAGCCAACCATGGTTCCTTTTCCAAAAAGCTTACTAGCTTTTCCAGCTGATCTAACGAAGGAGCTGCGTTGCGAGACACTAAAAGATAAATATGTTGATTACTTATATAGTAGTTCCAGAAACTGTGCTACATTTAAATAGAAATGTTACTATAAACTTACTTTCGATTGGTTTGGAACCAAACTAAAACAAACAACAAGTAGAACGCCATTGGGTTGGGGTGCACAATTTTTTAAAGTCCACATAGCCACTTAAAACCACTTAGAACTTTGGAATTTCGTATTTTGATAAAAAACTTTCAAGATAAGATCAAGTTGTTTGTTTTGAAATACATAACCTACAAATAAAAATGTCAAAGATTTGGTTTAGTTTTATTGCTATAAACAAAATTGATTATTTTCCAAGTCCAAATTGATATAATAAATTAAACATTCGTTGCGTAATAAATATAACGTGTTTTATACATACGTATTGTTAATTCGTATTCATTTAAAATTACGAAATAACTTAAAAATAGGTTAGTCGAGATTTTCTCGATTATACTCTAGATTAAACATAGCAACACTGCAAACATCCTACTCATCATCGTTGTTCGGCAGATCGTCGACGAGCTTATGTAGCTTAGCGAATACGGTTTTTATCAACGTTGTTTTTAGAAGCGATATTTACGATGAAACATCGGTGAACTCATCGATGTTAACATCTATGATGTGTCTGTTAGTGAATCGCATTGCAGCTCTTGCCCGCTGCTTCGCCCGCGTGCATTTAAAAAAAGTTATAGTTATTCCAGTGGGACCTTTAATTTTTTTCAGGATAAAATGTAATCTATGGTTTAATCTAGGGCATAAGCCATCTTTATTTCAAATTTCAGCCAAATTGGCTTAAAATCCTGTAAGTACTGAAATGAAATCCCGGGGAAAAGGCTTATCCATGTTATGATTTCCATGATAGTTCGTGATACAAGTATTTAAATGAAATCAATCAACCTACCGCTATGTTAAATTATTAACAAACACCTGGCTAAAAAGATAAGAAAAGAACCCTTCAGCCACCTTTATTTAACAGACATAGTTTACAAACATGATACATCTTCCTTGGTGTTGCCAGAGCGAATGATGATAAATGTTGCCAGCGTCGAAATTACCTACGTACGTGGTAAATGCACTTTCAAGATGAAGACTTATGAAGATTTATGTGTGTGAACCACACGAGAAAGAATATTTTCATGTTATAGATGGCGGCGACGGTCCTTTGCCATTTTAAATTACGTCAGGCACTTTTTTTTATTTTTACGGGCGAAGTTTTATTTTTGAAGTCGTATTTTTATCGTTGAGGTAATTGGCACGCATTACAAAAAAAATAGTACCTCGATCTAATGTCCATGCAGGTGGTAAAATCATTAAAAGATTCCTCCCGCGGTTGATGGAGCGGAAGGATATGTCAGACTCTCCCTGACTAAAATACACCCTGCTCCTTCATATGCCCTTTGCGTCCCAGGGCCACAATATCCTGCTTAGACAGTCCCGCGACCCATTAATAAGTTTGCCAAACAAAAAAAAAAGAGAAAAAGCACAAACGAAAATCATTTCGAACAAGCTAAAAGCATTCGCATCTCCCTCGGAACTCTCAATCAACATTCTTTTAGCAAAGCTCTAAAGCTTTATGCCACCCTGGTATGTGCATAAAATTTGGCTCTCATAAAATGGCCGCCGCAATTCAGAAGAGCATTGTCCTGCACTGAATTGTCATACCGGTCATACCTGTCAGTCTGTCTGTCCTGTTTTAGCATTCCCGACATGTGGGCAACAAAACGATGAAAAACACACTAAAAAAGTTTTCATGTCTGCATCCGGCGTTTAGTTTCGATATGGATTGTTAAACGTATTTGTTTACGTGCAATCGACGGTATATTGTACGACTGACAGCGGTTTTAAAAACTTGTGACGTGCATATGAATAAAAGTTTAAAATGTTATTTAACACTTTTTCAATAAATTTTGAAGAACATCAGCCATCACAGACCAACCTTGGCAAACTCGGGCTTAACCTTGAAAATCACCCTGTGGGGCTAGTCTTATTTAGCCACGAAAAACTATACCTAATAAATATTTAGCTTGAAAACGTATAGACGGACTCGGATCTCCGTTACTTTTTTATGTAGATCACTCTCGTCTTACATAAATAAATAAAAAAGCAACTACAAGTCTTAATCTATTTCTCTTAACTTAATTAGTTGTAAATATACAACAAACTAACTAAAGAATCGACTTAACAGTCAATTAGTTCAACTGCAGTAAAACTCACTAAACTTCTGATGTATTACTTTTCTTTGTTCCACTGTGAAATCAGTGAGGAATTTTAATTACTCCCGCTCCTGCACTATTAAGTACCAAAGACGGACTTTGGCAATAGAATCGAGTAAGTTAGGAACTCGGTAAACTCTGTAATTAACGACTAGCAACCTATTAGAAGTGTACATGCACTATGTTGCTTGTTGTATGTGTCTTTAATGACCAAGATCGTGAGGTTAGTGGTCTAAGATGCAATTTTATAGTTTCAGTAACCAAAAGACGCCCGGGTCGACGCGCGCCTCAAAGAGCGTCAGCATAATGACGAGGCCCACTCTCAGATGGCTAAAGCCTGCCGGGGTCACGGGACTTATACCATCACCGTGACCCCGGAACATAAAGGGCTATTGAAGGACACCGTGGATTTTAGTCAGTACAATTCTGACAGTCCCTCTCGCCCTGCCCGGGATGGGAGGACTCATTTGATGATTTTACCGCGATAAAAAAAATAGTAACCAAAAGACAACGTACAGACGTCAGCAGGTCAACCTACCCGAAACTTTCAAATTTTACCAATCGAACATTAACCTTCTACAATTGTGATAGGGTTGAAAATCTATGAAAAGAAATTCAACGGCTTTTCCCGTAAGTGTGGCCCTCGTGTTACACTTTCCAACTCATAAATTAACAAAAATCTTGATGAAAATAACATTAACAGAATAAAAATTAATCTGCACAATGTATTGTTTTCTAAACGTATTTTTTTAACTGACAGATAGAGACTTTTTGAGGTTTTTAGTTAGTCTTATCGTATGTCTGCATTTTAACAAAACATGTCATGAATTTTAATAGTAGATTACGCACCAAGGGAGTAAAGCATTGCCTTACGTCACGGGCGTATTGAATCCCGAAACTACACTAAGGATTCTGGGGTGAACCTCCGTAGCGCAGCGAGGAGGTTCAAGTGTTAATTCCCGAGTGAAACGAGGGAATTAAGTTAAGAATCCTTAGTGTAGCGAGGGATTCAAGTTAGCCCAAGACAAGGCAGCTTTACTCTCGAGGAGCGTACTCTGCTTTTCACACCTACTGCGAGGAAATAAATTCGAATTTTGAAATTTGATGTGGTACGACAACCTTCGAACGTGAAGTTGGCACCACTGTAAGCGATCAGCTGTTGCTGCCAGCGGCCGCCATTACTGATACGACTCCTTGGTGAAAGTTTTCATACGGTTTTCTTTGAGTTTCCAAATTCAAATCACATTATTCCCACGGGAATAATGAAATTCAGTACATATATTATTCCCGGCTCGAGCGAGGGGGAATAATGTCATGCTTTACAGTACGTTTGCCTGACGTATAATATGACATTTACGAGCAAGTAGTGTGAAAAGAAATTTCTTACACCAATTTATATTCCATTTAAAAAGAAATAGAAAACTCGCCTTTTGACACCTTTTTTGTCCGTCTTAAATAATAATAAGCGGTCCTATCTCCATTTTTTCAAGGATAAAGTTTTAATATCCATGAATGGGGCTTAAAGAAAAATTTTGTTGGTCTGTGTAGTCCATTTTAGTCCCAGTTTTCATTGTAAAAGTTTTTCGTCATGCCTTCGACGGCCGAAATATTCGTTTGTCATTTTTATACAGACCTCTTTTGACCCTTTTATGCTTTTGAGTGAACATGACTGTACACATTTTTGTGAAAGCATTTCGTTCGTTAATTTATTTTCATGCGCTGTGTTATGCTCAGCTTACTTATGAATGCCTAGTGGTGTTGAATTTGCAACACGTAAAATTTAAATGAATTATGTTATACTTCTTTGAGAGCACTTTCCACAAGCTGTCTAAATTAAATTGTTTGTGGGCTAGAACTATGACTTTTCAGTAGATAGCTGAACCATCCATTTACGGTTTAACAAAGTTTACCTTTCTTTATAAATTACAACTCGTTGTAAAGTAGCAGGTACCAGGGGAGGACAATACTGAAAGAGCTTCAAAAACACCTCATTAGCATTGCCACAGAATAAATTTTTGAAGCATCCAAACGTTTTACCAAGTACCGGAGCTTAATATCCAGCGAGCGGTCGAGTTAATCTATTCCTTCGTTTCTCTGCCCTCCTAGTACTTTACTACTGAATTTATTTAAATTTTAAAGTTGTCCCCGCTAACTGAGTGTGACTTAATTAAACTTTTATGAATACAAATTGATCTCCGTGGTATTTTATTTTACCAAATGTTTCAAGAAATAAATGAAACTTTAAACCCATTATTTAAATACATTTTAATTAATTTAAAACGAATATACATTACTTGTTTACTGATACTATAGTAATTTACATGTAGGTACGCATCATAAATTAATTTTCCTGCCTCCAAACGTATTATATTCAGAATGTAAATGTGAATCAACATGAAAATAATACTAACAGTTTATTTGACGTAAAGGAATTATAAATACATAGGTACTCTTAGGTAATTCAGATATTTAAAAAGCATACAAATTAACACTTTTTGATCGATTAACCATAGGCTAGGAAAGATCAAAGGAGATTCGTAAGCATTCGAATTCGTATTTCGTGAGAGCAGTGGTGGCCCAGTGGTATCGGCCTCGACTTACGAGTTGTAGGTCGTGGGTTTGAATCCAGCCAGGCGCATTACTTTGGGTAATTTATTTCATCACCACTGCTCTCAAAATGACGAAGGAAAACATCGTGAGCAAAAAAACGGCATGTCGTAGAACCAAAAATTCGAAACAATGTGACATCTACCAATCCCCACTGGGCCCGCGTGGTGGATAATAACCCACTCTTTCTCTCAGAAAGGTGGCCAGTGTCCCAACAAGTGTGGGAACATTTATAGGCTGATGATGATGATGATGATGATTCGTGTACATATACATTACATAGTCTAATGAAACATTACATATTGTTTGTGTTGTTTAAACAGCAATTGACACTTGCAAAAAGTATTGATAGCTACTGCGCGCGCGTTTCTGAGGTGCCGTTTAAGTGGGTGCCCAATTTGAAATACGTAAAAATAATGTTAGGTATTGGTCGTAAAGTTACGTAAGCGTAATCAAAACAATACATAGGTAATTATGTAATATTTAGCAACTCGCCTCCGGTACCTTAATATTGCGCCACCTCTCGGGTCATAAATTGTCCACAAATACACACAAACAAAATTTCATTGAAATTAGTTCAGAGGTAGATAGGGACACCCGATGATTCAATAGATTAAGATAATGATCTTTTGTTTTACGAAAGAGCTATAATACAACTTTATCTACAACTAGCTGACCGGGCAAACTTCGTACCGCCTTAAAATCAAAATCTTTTAAACCTTCAAATTAGCCAAATCGGCCCAGCCGTTCTCGAGTTTTAGCGAGACTAACGAACAGCAATTGATTTTTATATATAAGAAGAAGACTAGCTGGCTGGATTACTTTGTACCGCCTCAAAAACAACAAAAAAAAAACTTTTTAAATCTTCCCTGGTCCTCCTAAAATAATTTAAAACCACAATTAGCCAATTCGGTCCAGCCGTTTTCGAGTTTTAAAGAGACTAACAAACATTAATTGGTTTTTATATATAAGAAGAAGAAGATGTCTAGAATAAACTCATTAGTGTTCACATAGTAAAAATAATGTCTAAAGAACACTAAAATTAATAAAAACAATCAAAAACCAATCACTTGTGAAATATCTTAACAGGTATTACAAGTTTATCAATGCTCTCATTTATAAAAATATACTCATTTCGTTTTGTTTACTGATATCTTAATATTGTTATGATTTATTAAACTTATTACGAATTACGATTTATGCAATTGAAGATAAAACAGGTTAATGAGATACAAAAATACAAAATCATCGTAAACGTCTATTTTAACATGTATCAAAAATAAACTTACATCAAGCAAAAACGACACTTAGCGATTAAAAATAACGCAAGAAAATGTAGAATCTCGTTTAAATCTATCCATTTTTTAGCAAGAAACCATTATCAATGGAATAGTTTCCACCAGTGATACTCTTCGCCTTGCTACTCGCTAGGAACAGGATCAAATCTGCTACTTCGTCCGGGTAAGCTACTTTGCGCATCGGCAATTGCTTACTAAAATCTTCCCACTTATGCGGTATGCCAGCAGATTCCAAAATATCAGTAACAACTGGTCCAGGACTCACGATGTTGACTCTTACACCAGATGGCGCAAGTTCTAAAGCAGCAGTCTTTGAGAAATATTCTAATCCAGCTTTTGATATGCCGTAAGCCATCATCCCTGGACTGGGCTGGGTTCCCAATGAGCTTGAGATGTTGATAACATTACCTCCAGTTTTGATCAGATGAGGCGCTGCCAAGGTCGTGAGACTGACGACTGCTTTTAAGTTCGTGTTCATGATTTTGTCATAAGTCTTCAGAACGCCACCGTCAAGTATTCCTCCCGGGTACACAATACCTGCGTTGTTCACTAGAACGTCGAGTTTCCCGTACTTGTCGATAGTTTGTTTGATGATATCGCTTGCTGCTTCATCTTCGGAGACGTCTGCTTTGATGACAAGCGGTGTGCCTCCATGTTCCTGACATTGTTCGGTCACATTCTTTAGCTTAGCTTCATTTCGTCCCACGATAGCAACAGAAGCACGTTCTTTAACAAATAGAACTGCTGTAGCGGCACCTATGCCTGAACTCCCGCCGGTTATTAACACTACTTTATTTTCGAAGCTCATTGTACGTACTTCTGCGTCCAACACACTATACGTCTGGTCGCCTACTGGTGAGATATTTGTGTATGACGTTGTTGATAATACTATACATATATACAATACTAGAGCGTGCATTCACACGTTCACATTGCATAGAGAATTGTGTATTTTCATGACACATGGAGACAAGACACTTATGCAACAGTGTTGATCAAACAAAAACTAGTTATCGCTGAGATAATAAAAAGTGTGTTTGTTTTCTTTTTTTATCGTCGCATCGTAACCTTGACGATATAAGTAGATTTTATTGCAGTCAGCTGTTAATGACATCAATAATAATATTAGCTCATGTGCAAATGTTATTCTAGAACAACTTTTTTCTTAAGAGGGCTATCACACGTTTCCTTGTTTTTGTGCAAAGTTTTTAACCTGATTCTGGTTAGGATATGGCCACAAATTAAAAAAAAATATATACTCGAGAAAGTTTGATTATTTCTGCGTGGAGTGTATTGAAAACATTTTTAGATTTGTTTACATACATGAGTAAAAACCTTGTCTCTGCAAAGAATGTTTCATAAAATTCTACTTTTTGTCATACTTTTGTATTGAATTACATAGAATGTATAATAGTAAAATAACATTTGAAAATGTCCATGGCACATCTGAAAGTTTATAATTGGAGTGTATTAATCAGATTTTTATTTTTCATTCAGAAATACACCAAAAATAATTCTGGAAAACAGGAAGAATTTGACATTTTTTCGTCCGAAATTATATTTTTTATCTATCAATATTTACTGAATATTCAATCAAAAAGTATTCAATAACTAAGTTTACTATGCTAGCTTGCATGAAAAAAATAATTAGCGCATTTAAAAGTAAACTAATAGTATAAAATAATTAAAATATGCAACGACAAAATTCAATATAAAACCAAGAACGGTTTGTTCTTTGATTTAGACAGCGCGGAGCGCTCTCAGAGGGAGGACGTACCGCTCGCAACCATTTTGACATTAGTCACGTAATCATTAAAATTTAAAATACACGCCATCATTCATGACCTTTAGACGCGGCGCTAGTATCTTTGTCATAGCATCAAATTCCATATAAAAAATGAAGTACCTCTAATTTTCCGCAGGTCATGAGTGGTGGCCAGGAATATTTCCAATCGCCAAGAGTATAGCGCGACCAACCTTTTTTGGTACAAGCTAATATTTTGAATTAATTTAATTCTGATCTGTTTGCAATGTAAACATATAAATGTGTTGATTGTATTTTCCCTATATTCGAAACAACAATTATAATAGCTTATTTGTAATGGCCAACCATACCGAGACAGAACACAGGGTAGGATATAGCAATGGGTATCCCGGGTATCTTCCATACAATTTTAAATAAATGAATCTAACGAATTTGTTCTGTATCCGTTCGAACAAGTTTTTATATTTTATTTCACTCGGACTCCAGATGCCGCATTATACTCGAGATGACTCCTCACAAGAGCCTCATACAAAGCCTTCAATGCACTGATGTTAGTGAAGTCATAATGCAAATAATCTTATACATAAAAATCAATTGCTGTTCGTTAGTCTCGCTAAAATTCAAGAACGGCTGGACCGATTTGGCTGATTTTAGTTTTGAATTATATTGGGAAGTCCAGGGAAGGTTCAAAAGGTGAGAAAAAGAGGCGGTACGAAGTTTGCCGGGGCAGCTAGTTGATAATAATTGTAAGCTCGAAATACGATTTCTAGCGGCCTACTAAATCAAGTTCAAAATACTCGTTAGCTGTGTAGATTATTTTTTTTATGAATATTGAACGTTCTGCCTCTTGTAACTTTATATCTATTTGATGTACAGAATAAAAATAAATACCATTTGTTGTGGATTTTCATTGCCTTTAAACTTCTCTGAGGCATTCGTGTCATAAAAGAGGACCGGAAAAAATAGTAGATGATAAATAATTTGGAGCGATCCCCCAACGCGACATATTTTTTTGAATTATCATTACATACTTGGGTACTTTAAAATCTAGTTTTTTTTTCATTGTTTTTTACTTTATATAGGGAACTTGGTTTTTGTGTCGGGGTTTTTTTAAAATTAATTCGTCCCTAATGACTGGACTATAAAAACCAAAGGCATTAAGTAAGGCCTTATCGTAGATACAATGTTTTCTTGTATGCAGTAAGTGTTAATAAATAAAAATAAGAGAAAAGTAACACGCATTATAATAATGTTACAGAGTATGAGAAAAAAAAATCGAATAGGATGTATGGAACAGCTTCTTATTTTTCATCAATCGATTGTAATTAGGTTTCATCGAAGAGAGTTGAAGTCTTTTATCAGGTTCGGCATCCAGTCAATTGCGGTATTTCGTTTTGGCAGCCGCATTGTATTTGTATTTTTCACCGTGGTGAGACAGTCCAGTGACCACGACAAGCTCCGGCCCTCCAAGGCTTACCTCCCTGATTGGAAATCGCTTCACGGCGTCTTAGGTAACGCGGCTTTCCTCTCCCTCACGTGTTCCACCTCCTACTTCGCTATCATGACTGCTTTGCATAAGGAGGTGACTACTTCTCATTCCGTCTCGCCCCGCAGATCGTGGCCTCGATCAATGCCGGGCGCTTTTGCAAGTGCATCGAGTTGGGATTTGGCCAACCTGTACCACTCCATGTACCAGACTTGAACATTATACAAGTTCATCAACTGTTCAGGCGTGAAGTACCGCTTGACTAGGATACCTAACTTTTTTGCAGCCAACTCAAAAAGTGGACTAATATTCGGGGTCGATGTTAACGGCACCCCAACAACGTCATAATGGTCTGTAATTTTTTACCGTTGCACCTCAGAAAGATAGAACCGGGTCGGATTGGCTCTTTTTTGCGGAAAAATTCACGTCTTAGCAGCATTGAAGTTCAAGCACTCAACCGGCCATGGTTCTTTCGCCTGATATTATTTTGTGAATTTTATTCATGAAAACAGGTACTACTCAGAACAAAACATACAAAATAATAAGTTAGCATTCCAATAAATCGTAAAAATAAACGAAATTGAATGAAAAGTGAGAAATTACAGGAATGTTTCAGGTTTCATATTAAATAATAAAATCGAAAAAAATAACGTTTTCAATGTTCCAAAGAGTTTTTTTTAAATTTCTCTAAAACCCTGTATTAAAGGTGTAAATGTTCTGGATTAAATAACAAACATTTTCTATGCCATTTCAATAGAAATCAGGTAAAAAGCCTAAGTGACCAACTGTAGCATCGTAATTCGAGCATAAGCGAATCTATGCACTTGAACGGTCTTGTCGTCGTTAATTTCAAAGAAACTAATAATTATTTTACGTAAATATAATATATTTCTAATAGTTCTTTTTTTCTTTAAAATTAACGACGACAAGACCGTTCAAGTGGTCCTTCATCGCCAAGTTCGACACTGGCACCTATCAAAAATATTAACGAGCGGGTGGACTGTAATAAAGGAAAATGAATGGAAACAGGATATTATCAATAAAATCAGTACTTATATTTACGTTCGATTGCCTACCAAGCGCGTCGTCTTCTCCATTATATCCAGTGCTCTCATATCCTCCCGGGAGCGCGGAGTGTCAATGTTCGGTTTAGTCCCGAAGCCTTCGGTGGAGAAAGATCTACGAACCGCAGCGTTAAGTTCATCACAGGCACACAAATGGAGTACCGCTACGTTGTCAGGAGTGGTAGATGGCAACTTACCATGAATGACGTACCCCAGTTTTGTGGTGGAGACAATCGGCGCATTCTTCGGCCCCTGGAGTACCTGTCGGCTGACAATCAGGTCTATATTGTCATGTCCAATGAGTAGTAAGGGTCGTTCGTGTACAGTCATGCGGTCAGTATTTACAAAGTCGGAAAGGTAAGTCCAGTCATTTACAAGTCGTTTGTAATTACATTTATACAAAGGCAAGGCTAAATTATTTACAGATCTTACATTAATCAGCTTAAATATTTCATCACTATTTACACCACGCACATAAAACGAAACACGCTGCGACGAACTCTCAATAGACTTCATGCCTGAAGCTCCATGCATGTGTAGAGCACTGGCCGGTCCGGTCACGCCTATACGTCTTGCAAGGTGTCCGTCTATCAGGCTGATCGACGATCCTTCGTCTAGAAGAGCTAATGTTTCTACTTCACCACTGGGTCCGCTGATGAGTACGCGTACAACTTTCAATAGTATGGTGCAATCAAAGTCTAAAACGTGGTTGACTGCCGCTGACTTATTGAGAGGCTCGGCGTGCAACAACGTATGATGTACCCGCTCGCATAACGTACACTTTTTCTTATGCTTACATTGTTTCAGCTGGTGTGTCGTAGATAAGCAAGAAAAACAAAGCTTATTTTCTGTAACATATTGCCAACGTTTGTCAACTGTCATGCGTTCGAAATCAGCACAAGAATTAAGGCCATGATCACCTTTACAAAGTCCACAAGATCGTGTTTTGCTTGTTGTGAAAACGGCGTGTTTAGCCTGTCGATGCGTCTCAGATACAGTTCGATCGCTTGTTTTCGTCATAGGCGCAATGCACGTGGCGGCGTCGGCAATTTTCATGAGCCACTCGGAAAGGTCAATCAGTGTGACATGTCTTACGCCTTTCTCGCTGACATAGAAACTCCACTGGAACTTCAGAATTGATGGTAGTTTTCCAATAATTTCTCTAATCAGTGTCGTGTTAGATAAATGTCCTGCTTCGTCTGTCGCAGTCATGGCGGCCACTACATTTTGTACAGCGGTCGAGAATTCTATGAGACCGTTGACGTCGTCATGCCTTATGTCCCGCATGGCTCTTATTTTATGAAGCATAATCTCAATAAGATATTCTGGTCTTCCGAATCTAAGTTTTAGAGTGTAAATAATCTTAGTCAAATTTACCTCTTTGCCTGGTGTACTTCTGGGATTTCGTTGTGGAAAGATAGCAATTATGGGCGATATTCAGGAGATGTTCCATCGCGTGCTCATATGTAATGAAGATAGACAGGCGCAACGACTTTTGTGGGGAAACGATGTGTACGTTATGAATGTAATGAGTTTCGGTGCGGTATGCTCTCCGTCTTCGGCGCAGTATGTAAAGAATCTTAATGCCCGTAGATTCGAATCTATACATCCTGAAGCTGTCAAAGCGATCACTGATCATCATTACGTAGACGATTTTATCTATTCTGTAAATAGTGACAAAGAAGCCGTGAGAATAGTCAATGACGTAAATGAGGTGCACGCACAAGGTGGGTTTAATATGAGGAATTTTATGTCTAACTCCAAGCACCTTCTCAGACATCTACCCGAGGAAAAATTAGCTCCGGCTGGCGTCAAAATGCTTTCAGATGCCAAAGAAGAGCATATCGAGCGCGTACTTGGTGTGAATTGGGACCCGGACTCAGATGACTTCACGTTTCTACTGAAGCTGCACAAGATAAACGACGACATAAAGTCAGGCAACAAGAGACCTACAAAGCGTGAAGTACTCCGACTGATTATGTCTGTTTTTGACCCTTTAGGGTTCCTTTTATTTATAACAGTCAAAGCTCGAATCCTTTTTCAAAACATCTGGAAATCAAAGATAGGATGGGATGATGAAGTTGAGGCTCACCACCTAGACAAGTGGCAACTTTGGCTCAAAGAACTCTTACGCGTGTCGACCATCAAAGTACCGCGATGGCTGATGACTGACGCCTGCAAAACAGACGGTCCGGTGGAACTTCATATATTTTGTGACGCCAGTTCACAGGCCTTCTGCGCTGTTGCATACCTACGACAAAAGATGACCAACGACGCTTGGCACATATCTTTGGTCATGGCACGAGCAAGGGTAGCTCCTCTCAAGATACTGAGCGTTCCCCGCCTAGAATTGCAGGCTGCCGTGATGGGTGCGCGCCTCGCTCAGGTGGTTAAAAGGTATGTTGACACGCCGTGGTTGAAGATTTCGAAGACATGGTATTGGTCTGACTCAAAGACCGTTCTCAGTTGGCTTAGGTCTGACATCGGACGTTTCAAGCCCTTCGTAGCGCATCGTGTAAGCGAGGGTAGCAGAACTCACGGAGATTCACGACTGGAGGTGGGTACCGTCAGCCATGAACGCTGCAGATGATGCTACGCGTGACGGCCTGATTGAAGACAGTTCTAGGTGGCTGCTTGGACCAGAATTTCTACGCCAACCAGATGATTGCTGGCCCAAAGAATCTGAAGATGAGATCAGTCTTAATGAAGATGACATAGAAGTTAAGATGGTTTTAGTGATCTCACAGCCTGACTCCCTTCTACCAGATGATGAACGTTTTTCAAAATACTGGCGACTAGTTAGGAGCACAGCATGGGTTCAGCGAGCCTGCTACAACTGGTTACACAAAGACAGTCGGCGACAAAAGGAGCTGATTGTTGATGAAATTGAATCAGCACAGCGACAGATACTTAAAGAAAGTCAACGAAGAACATTTTCAGCGGATATAGAGAACATTAAAAGAACTGGATTGGTGACGTCAGACAGCGTTCTTCGACAATTGAGCCCGTTTTTAGACAAATACGACATTCTTCGTGTTGGTGGGAGGATTAGTGCAGCAGATGTCGACGACGATATGAAGCACCCCATAATTTTACATCCAAAAGACAGGATAACTAAACTTATTTTGATGTACTACCATGAACAATCTGCTCATACGGGCAGAGAACGGGTTTTAAACGAAGTTAGGAGACGCTTCTGGGTACTTGATGGGCGAACTGCTGTCAAGTCAACATGGAACATTTGTCAGGAATGCAAAAACAGGAGAGCCAAACCCTCACCGCCCTTGATGGCTGACTTACCTCTTGCAAGACTTACCGGAGGACACAGAGCCTTTACCTGCACCGGCCTTGATTATTTTGGACCGTTGACGGTCAAGGTCGGACGCCGACATGAAAAGAGGTGGGTGGCTTTGTTTACTTGCCTAACGGTACGGGCTATACATATTGAGGTGGTACATAGTCTGAACACAAGCAGCGCTATCATGGCCCTTCGCAGATTCATGGCCCGACGTGGATGTCCAAAAGAAATGTGGACGGACAACGCCACTACATTCCGTGGGGCAGACAATGAGCTGAAGCGATCTGTTCTTGCCATAGACAGAGACGTGCTGCTGCAGTTCGGCAGCACTAGATTTATGAAATGGAAGTTTATTCCGCCAAACGCTCCCCACATGGGTGGTTGCTGGGAGCGTCTTGTACGCTCGGTGAAGACGGCACTGAAGGTGACGCTCAAGGACAGAGCACCCTCCGACGAAACACTGCTAACCCTACTGAGTGAGGCGGAACAGATGATTAATTCCCGACCATTGACCTACGTACCTATTGACCACGCCGACGACCTACCACTTACGCCTAATGACTTTCTGTTGGCTAAGGCTGAATTTGATTATTACCCTGCTGGAATTTTCGACAATGGGGATCTTCTTCGAAGAAGCTGGCGTGAAGCACAAAAACTGGCAGACCTCGTATGGAAACGTTGGGTCAAAGAGTATCTGCCGACTCTCACTAGACGAGAGAAATGGTTCCGACCTTCTTCAACAGCTCTTGCTGAAGGTGACGTCGTAGTTATTGCAGATGACCAGCTCCCTCGGAACCTGTGGCCCCTAGGGGTTGTGACAAAGCTGCACCGAGGGAAAGATGACCGTATCCGAGTGGTTGACATTAAGACTGGACAAGGACATTACACGCGACCTGTGACGAAACTGTGCAGGCTGGACGTCCGCCCCTCATCTTGAGTATCAGTTTTCTGATACTGGAGGTGGGGATGTCGGGGCCGTCCAACCTCCACAGTTATGACAAACAGACTGGCTGACTAAAAAAGAAAATGACTGATGACAAGAACAAAAAAAGAAGACTGGACTTGACAGAGAAAAAAAGAACTATTAGAAATATATTATATTTACGTAAAATAATTATTAGTTTCTTTGAAATTAACGACGACAAGACCGTTCAGCACTGTTAGTCGCGATTGATCGTAGATGAACTCAGATACCTACTATCCTACTATTTGTTATGCGAATGGAATAATGTGGAGTGGTACCACATTTTCTACGCAATTTTGAGAAGTTAGTACCTTCGTTAGGAAGTGTAACCTCAGTTTTGCGAGACAGAATAACCACCCCAGAGCACTTAATTTAGAGCTCACCGAAACATTCTGTTTCAAGAGTACACTCTGAAAGATCTGTCTTTATTAAAAAAGAAACCAGCAGTGACCCAGTATAAGAAACACTGAAGCCCAGTCAAAATAGTTTGAGTTTTTATGATCCGCGTAGTAAATTTATCGTTCTCTTTGCGTGATTTAACGAACATGATGGTCTTCTTGGGCCTTACTCAGTTTCTTCCTGGATCACGGCGTTTGGTGATATTACTCTTGTCTCTTGACACCAGTTTAAAATATTTTAAAACACTGGTTGGGAATATTCGACCATAAAACCGACCTCTTCTGCCTATATCTCCTTATCTATGTCACCTTAATCACCGCAAGTGGCTCATTTTCGGCCCATAATTATGTCTCTAAATGGATGGCATAAATGACGGTTTGATGTATAAGTCCAAGAAAAAGTTTGAAAATTTTTAAACACCAAATCGTAAGTTCTAAATAATTTCAAAACTCTAATTAAATAAGTTATGAATTCCAGTTAGTCACAAGAAACAAAATGAACACTTGAAAGATATCCTAACAAGATTATTTACTCGTATAGAATGGAATTGAATAATCTTTAAAATGCACACCTTCTAAATTACAAATATATCCAATTCACAGTGTGACACAATGGGCGGTCTAATCGCTAAAATCGATCAGTATAAGAGTTATACTTGTTTAAAGTGTAATTTAATGAGTGGCCCTTATTTTATTTTGCTAGGTATACATTTATCATATTATCCATTCGTAACTAAGAAAATAAGTAGTGTCTAGAAGCCCGGAATCTCACTTTGTTTATTCGAAAGAAAAGTGGCAAAAGCTCATGTTGTTTTCATCCTGGTATACGAGGCGTAGCTGTGTTGATTGTGTTTTGTTTTTATGCGGGGGGCATCACGATGTCAAATTGACAGAAACTGTGTTCTTTAATTTTGTAATAGGGCTCTTAGGCCCTTCGTACACAAGGCGACTCGGGTATCCGATACTCTAGTCGAATACCTAATTCACGCGACTCTAGTAGCGCATGATCCGTACACAGCGGCGACTCGAGTCGTAAGACTCAAATCGTCTATTCGGCCACCATTCTATATTCAACCTTAATAATACATTGTATAAAACACAAAATGTACATCTCCTTGCCTAAATAAAAATGCTGTTAATTTTAAAAATGGCGGGCGCATTCCAATTTCAATTTTTTGGAATTAAAAATTGGCGCGGAGAAAAATGTATTTTCATGCAAAAATATTGAGAAAGAATATGGTTCATAATTTCGCCGCGCGATTCTGCTACAAGGTAGCTCGATTTGTTTATGCTCTGACTTTCATGGTGGTGACCATGGGTTCAATCCCCAGGTAAACATAGAATTTTTTTTTTCGTGTTTCACTTGTTTTTTAATTTTATTCCATTTTTTTTTCCAGCTTTTTTTTTAAAGTTTATCTTTTAAAAAAAGCTTAGGTTTTCCATAGTAAAGACTCTAGGGAGCCAAAGCCTGCCGGGGTCGCGGGACTTATCTCATTACATTACTGTGACCCCGGAACATAAAGGGCTATTGATTTTGGTCACTACGAGTCTGACAGTCCCTCCCGCCCTGACCGGGGTGGGAGGACTCATTTGATGATTTACCACGTAAAAAAAAAGCTTAAGTATTCCATAATATATGTATTTAGAATATTCTTTTGAATTTGACAAGCCTGTTAGTCTAGTGGTTAGTGGCCCTGACTGCTATGCCTGAGGTCGTGGGTTTGATTCCCACCCAGGACATTTAATGTTTGTGTGATGACCACGTTTTCGTTCTGTGTCTGAGAGTAATTTATCTATAATATTTATGTACTTAGAAAATAAAGTATGTTTTTCAGTTGTCTAGTACCCATAACACAAGCTCTGCTTATTTTTTTTTTTTTTCGTGGTAAAATCATCAAATGAGACCTCCCACCCCGGGCAGGGCGAGAGGTTCTGTCAGACTTGTACTGACTAAAATCCACGGTGTCCTTCAATAGCCCTTTATGTTCCGGGGTCACGGTGATGGTATAAGACCCGCGACCAACACAAGCTCTGCTTAGCTTGGGACTAGATGACGTTGTGTGATAGTTGTGGAATATAATAAAATGATACAAACAAGGATATTTTTCTACTTCAGATACAAAGAAGTTTAATAATAAAATTTGAAATAATACTTAGATACGAATTTTTCGTCGGTTATAAATCGCGCAGACTTGGGTATCCGCGATCTTGATAAATGGAGTCGCGCGTGGTTAGAGTCGGCGACGCATCACCAAAATAAGCCTCTAAGGATTTGTATTGCGATAGTCTCATGGAAACCAAATCGTAAGGTATCGGAAACTTGCATAGCGTTGTGTACGAACCTTCGTACACAACGCGACGCAAGTTGCCGATACTATAGTTTCGTTACTACTCATGACCTGCGGAAAATTAGAGGTACTAATTTTTTTTATGCAATTTGATATAACGACATAGACACTAGCGCCGCGTCAAAGGGTCATGATGGGTGGTCACGATTATGAATTTATAAAATGACTGACACATGACTGTGACGTCAAAATATATTTTTTAGGGATCCGTAGGTTCGAAAAAAAAACGGAATCTTTGTAAGATCAGTCGTGTGACCGTCCGCCCTTCACAGTTAATTTTCTGTGAACTTTTTTGACTGATTAAGTTGTAAACATTTATCTATTGAATACATTTAGAACAGTTAAGTAGGTAGGTATGCCATTTCCAAACATATCAGTTCCTATTGCTCAAGTGTGTTTTCTGTATTATTTCTTATCTCCGAAAATACTGAACAGGTATATTTGTAATTATGAAAAATATATAAATAATAGAAGTCCTTTGTATATAGATTACAAGAAAATTCACAGTAGACCTATGATCTTAAAACAACATAGACATCGGAGAGACAACAATGAAAAAAAAACTGTAAACTGCATCATGTGACATCAAATGAAAATGCTTATTGTGAGGATTGTAAATATAATACTTTATTCGTTATAAATTTTATTCAATGAAATAGAAAAAACCCCTCTCTCCCAATTGCATACCAAATTAAGATTTATTACGAGGATTGAATATTGAGTGAATATTTTTTTAACATTTTAAAATAATTAGGTACTTTCCAAAAATGTTTCAAGAATATGCTACGGAACCCTTTATTGTGTGAATATAATTAATAATGGGAAATAAATTGCTCCGCCATCTTGAAAATCGCAGAAACTCAAGTAGCGGCGATGTCAACAGTACCCCAAGCACGAATAATTGAAGGTTTCGTGTCGCCGCCGTATCGTACAGCATTTTGTACGGGAACTTGAACAGCGCCTCTGGTGAGCGTAATTTGAACAAATTTTGAGAGCACGAGCAAATAAATGTAAGATTCGTATCGTCTTCGTACGTAAACGTAAACGTATCTTAAGCCATTTGTATGAAAATAGGTAGCACGAACGCAAAAAATGACGGGTAGTTTCGTAATTGTCGAAGGCTGGCTTACGAGTTTTACGAATACTTATTCACCTTCAATTTGACAGTGAGAAAACTTTCGTCGAGTTTATATTAAACATAAAATTATAATTTAAGTGATTGTGTTGATATATTTTGTTAGAAATTGAATGTGTACTCCAATATTTATTATATTAATATGTTACCTTTCTATTTATGCTGCCATAATTGACAAAAAATAAGCACTTATTGCACCGGGTGCGGGAAATATGACAGAATTATATAACCTTTTAGCAACCATTGCTTGATATTATTGTCATGAATAATAAAATAAATAAAATCATCGAACACAGAACATTCGTATTAAAGCTTTTCTTTATTTTTACATCACATTTTACCATTAAATGTCATGACAAAATAATAATTATCCTTAGCCTACCATCGTCTCGATTCACTCTGTGCTATTCGAAATCGGTTCAGCAGTATACAATGAAAGAAGTACAAACAAACTCACATTCGCATTTATTAAGATTTAAAACATTTAAAATTAAAAATACAAAATAAACATGTTGATATGAAACACAGTTAAATGTGCTAGTTAGGACCTCAAAAATAGGAATTTCTTCATAATGTAAGCCTCATTGAGAAGTACTGCCTTTTATTCAAGCTCTTCACCGAATCTCCAAACGAGAGCCTCGTCTCATCATTGAATATCGTGGGGGATCCTTCTGTTCAACCGTTTAACAAACTCTCTTCTTGATCAAGGTGTCAATTACTTATTTACTGCATTAAGAATATTTCCGTTTAGTTATCTCAGTTTACTGAAATAGCTTACAGAAAAATAACGAAATACATCTACAAAATCATTGAATATTGATTTGATTATTTGAAACGTCATGACAGCGGAAAGATTTGACAATATATGATAGACGTTCGTTTAGGAACGCAGTCAAATCAAACGCGTCTTTTTAGGAATTAGTTTAATTATTAGGCCATTTATCTAACTGAATATTAACTGTTGGTGCAGTTTCTTTGTATTGCGTCATAAATTAAACAATATTAAAATTTTAAATGCCCTAAACTCACTAATTTTCTACCAAAAATCCAGTTTCTGAACGAAACATTCATTCAAGTGTAGGATCATTCGTTCTATTTTTCCCAACCCTAGTTACGTAGTATGACGTCACCAACGTTTTCGTATCGCACCTTCGATACTCATTTGAAAGTGCTTCGTGCTTCCAACTTTCGTTGTATTCCGTTATTGTATCGACGGCACGATACGGCGGCGACACGAAACCTACAATTATTCGTGCTTGGGGTACAGATAGGTAGCGCGCGATTGGCGTCGCGCGTCGCAAGCATGTGTACGAACGTATATGGATTTCTATTGCGAGAGTCGCCTGGATACTGAAGTCGTAAGGTATCGGAAACTGGAGTCGCCTAGTGAACGAAGGGCCTTAATGTTAAAAGTAATGCTTTGCACATAGCAACATGTCAAATCATTGTGATATCTGTGTTATATCAAACTTGATAAATGTAATCTTGGCAAAAAAGCGTATCAAAAAATCTATTGTAAACTATTAAACATGAAAAAACTATTAAGATGCGGCCACACAGACATACTAGAAAAGTTATTTTGTTTTGGTATTTTTGTAATAACGTACATGCGAGTATATCCTTATTGATACGTTCCTATTGCAGGGCAAATGCTTTCTTCTTTCCATTTTGATCTAGTGCGATTGTAGGCCAATCCTGTAGGAATTAATTCAGCTCATGCCGTCATCTCCTTCTGGGCCTGCGGCATTGTGGTTTACCGCCAGTTGACGTCCACTGAGTGGTTATTTTTACCCAATCCTCTGTTAGGGCAGTATTGGCTATTTTTGTTTTGGATAATTTTGATTATGCATATTATGGATCCGAATAATTTTTACCAATTAATAAATAAAATGGAAGAAACATCATGTCATTGTGCTACAAAATTATACCTTTTTATACAGACATTGTGCTACAAAATTATACATCTGTATAAACTTTGCTTATGGCTCATTCACGGGCATGCGGACAGCGAGTAAAGGGCAACTCGCTGTCCGACCATGGACCATGCCCGGGTCGACGGCGCGTCGTGTTCCACGCGCGCCTCAAAGAGCTGTCAGCAAAATGACGGGGCCCCCTCTCAGAGGGCCAAAGCCTGCCGGGGTCGCGGGATTTATTTCTATTACCGTGACCCCGGAACATAAAGGGCTACTGAAGGACACCGTGGATTTTAGTCAGTACAAGTCTGACAGTACCTCCCGCCCTGCCCGGGGTTGGAGGTCTCATTTGATGATTTTACCACGATAAAAAAAAAAAAAAAATGGCTCATTCACAAGAAAAGACACTCAACGAAATATCTTTTTCCACGTTTTACACCGCGAAAATCGCGATCAATGTCAGTCTCATCTTACATTATAATCGTCTTTTAAAAATTAAATTTGTCTGTAACAAGAAAATTGTGTCATGTATTTTTGCTTGGATGCAAGAATATACAATTATTTACGCAATAAGAACTTGTGAATGAGTCCTATAGTTTTTGTATTATCAACAACGTGATACACAAATATCTCACTAGTGGGCGAGAAACGTATAGTGTGTTGGACGTACATTACAATGAGCTTCGAAAATAAAGTAGTGTTAATAACCGGCGGGAGTTCAGGCATAGGTGCCGCTACAGCAGTTCTATTTGTTAAAGAACGTGCTTCTGTTGCTATCGTGGGACGAAATGAAGCTAAGCTAAAGAATGTGACCGAACAATGTCAGGAACATGGAGGCACACCGCTTGTCATCAAAGCAGACGTGTCCGAAGATGAAGCAGCAAGCGATATCATCAAACAAACTATCGACAAGTACGGGAAACTCGACGTTCTAGTGAACAACGCAGGCATCGTGTACCCGGGAGGAATACTTGACGGTGGCGTTCTGAAGACTTATGACAAAATCATGAACACGAACTTAAAAGCAGTCGTCAGTCTCACGACCTTGGCAGTACCTCATCTGATCAAAACTGGCGGTAATGTTATTAACATCTCAAGTGTATTGGGAACGCAAGCCTTACCAGAAATGATGGCTTACTGTATATCAAAAGCTGGATTAGAACATTTCTCTAAAACTGCCGCTTTAGAACTGGCGCCATCTGGTGTAAGAGTCAACATCGTGAGTCCTGGAGCAGTAGTTACTGATATCTTGGAATCTGCTGGTATGCCGAATATGTGGGAAGAGTGGGGCAATAAAACCCCAATGCGCAAAGTAGCTTACCCAAACGAAGTAGCAGATTTGATCCTGTTCCTAGCGAGTAGCAAGGCGAAGAGTATTACTGGTGGAAACTTTACCATTGATAATGGTACATTGTTAACAAGTGCATAGATTTAAGTGCGAGTTTGTAAAATTAAACAATGATAAACATTAAAAGATTTCTTCCTGCATTGTGGGTGTGCTTAAAAATACACTCTCATAAACAAACTTCCAGGCCTGGAATAAATACGTGTGGATCATACAAATACTTCTTCCGTATGAGAATCGAACCGACAACACGCAGCGCAGCAGTCATGTCGCAAAACTTAAGTTACCTATCTAAAAACCTTTCTTCAGTTTCGTCTTTTCTCAAATTCAATCACTGAATAAATCAGTATTCTGGAATGAAAGTACTAGGAGAACAGTAATTAATGATAGCGGCTGATCGGCTGACCATTAGCGGTGAACCTTCGAACTGTGGAGTGTTTGTGTTTCTTGTTTGGATTGATGTCGTCGCCCGGCCGCTGCTGAATAAATAAACGTCGAGTTTGCGTCGATAGATGGTTCTAGACATTTTGGACGTGAGCTACAAATGTGTTACCGAGGAAAACGGATAGTGTGCAAAAATACCAGAGAATTTAATTCGAGGCTTATGAAATAAAAGATGGTACTAGAAAATTATTGCTTCTTGATACACTACTTTTCATGTGTACTTGATACATTACTTAACATGTGCGATTCTTTAATTGCTATATGGTAACAAATAATTACCCTGTCATTAGGTAACCAAGGGTTATCATACATTGCTATCTACCACAGACGTAACTTTACATGCTTAAAAATACAGAAGATATAAGCAGAAAGCACATTATTATACATAATATTTATAGATAAAATAAAAATATAGTATAGGTAGTTCTTTTAGCGCTAAAGCACAGGATATAAGGATGGCATTGTGACATTATATTAATCAGTTGAAAAAAAACTAAATGGACTCGCTAGATCAGACTACGGTCGATTGGCTGCAAGGACCTCACAAAACTTGCTTTTTTGTATAGCCGTAAAATTTTCCTTTATACTAGCTTAACTTTTAACATTAATTAGCTATCCTAAGAGAGGTTCCTACTTCAATATTGTTAGAGAGCTCATTACCAGGGCACTATAATAAAGAAGGAGACTAAAGCGAAGAGGTTTTTATTAGACTCCGCCCGTACGCCTCGATGTTGAAGTTCACAATAATACTATGCTTTTTATAACACAGCTGTTCGTTGGTAACGGAAAGAAAATTAAGTGAATATCGAAATTGGTTTTCACTTGTTACGCTAATTTCGTGTTGAGTAGTTTCAAGACGTTTTTAATAAAAGCTTTCTTGAGTTAATTACAAATAATTATTATCATAGTATTATGCTCAGAAAAATCAATTATTTTCAGTAACGATTATGAAATCTTTCAAGCACAAAACAAGAAAAATAAGTCTGAGTGAATGTTAATTCACACAAACCACTTTTTAAGTCATACGGAATTGAATGCAGTTGTGTTTACTACGATGCCCCTTGGTAATACTGGTTATAAGACTATGATCATTACTTACAGCTAGTAATGATCAAGGAATGGCAAAGATCCATATACAATTGACACAAAAACATCATCATCATCATCATAACAGCCCGGGATCACTGCTGGGTATAGGCCTCACCCTTTTTTTGCCATATTTCTCGGTTCTGTGCGTCTCGCATCCATGTATACCCCGCGATCTTGACGATATCGCCAACCCAACGGGCTTTCGCCTTGGTTTCTTTGACCGAACCCTGGCCACCATTCGGTCAAACCTTGCTCCATCTGCCATCACTGCGTCTAGCCAGATGCCATACCATGATGACAAAAAAACATGCATCAATATAATAATTATCCCAGTAAAATACAGGTAAAGGCATACCAAACTTTTAGTCCATCAAATATTCGTTGTAAATTCATCCATATTTGTCAACTGGCAACATTGTTGTCAAATTAATGTCTAATGGAATTAATATTGCGATCCATCGACATGTAAGCTAAATAATGGTAAACTCATATTTGAACAGTTAGCTGTTCAATTAAATTGAATGGTTACTGTTCAATTAAATTGAATTGGCCGTTTAGTTATTAATTAATCAATCGATGTTGTGTGGTTGTTTTCGTCATGGGAATGTTCTGTGGTCCAGTGATTTTAAAATACTCGTACCTATTTGTTGTCAACCTATCGTTGTTCATTACGAAGGTTGCATAACTTTCTTTACCTTTTAATAAAATACAGCTTAAATCTTCAATCACAAATAATACGTCTTGGTATTCCAGAAAAAACCGTTCCCCTACAATTTAAATCAAACTTGAAAAAACATTACCATAGTGCTGAATAAACAAGAAGGGGTACCAGGGCATCACACATCGCAGACGGTTGCTTTCCCGTCTGAATCACTAGACAAGCCCGATCTGTCAGTGACAGCCACTAGAGGGTGCACTGGGAAATTGCACATCTCGACAAATTGCTGGAAAAAGAGCATATATCGACAAGATGTAGGAAAATGACGTGACCAATCATATCGTGGGATTATGGAAATATAACTTCGGGTTTGCGTAGGCCGATAGAAGGTGGATCAGTAAATAGTTTAAATGGCATTACTTGGTTTCCAAAGTAACCTTTTTTAGCGTTGTAAAATCATTAAATGAGTCCTCCCACCCAGGACAGGGCTGGTCTTTTAAAATCCACAGTGTCTTTCAGTAGCCATTTGCGTTTCGGAGTCAAACTATCGTTACTCCCGCGACCCCGGCAGGCTTTGGCCCTCTAAGGCTAAGGCTCTCCGTCATTGTGCTTCAACACTCTTTGAACATAACGCGCCGTCGACCTGGGCATGGTCCATGGTCGGACAGCGAGTCGCCCATAACTCAAAGCCCGCATGCCTGCACCTAGGGTGGCCGGAGATTGTCTTGCGACGTCCGTTTTACAAAGTAGCCTTAACATTTTAATGCATAGCACAGTTTCTCATTAGCTACAGAATGCAGATATTAATTGTTATCAAGACGTGTTCTGCCATACATCTGCACAATTCGGCCAGATTATTGGCAATCAACGTCGAAACTGATTGAAATTTGCATTCATGATCATACGTATCTACCAGGATTGCATACGTATCAGGCGATGTATAGATACTATCTTTATTGATACACGGTTTAATATCACGGTGAAATAAGCCAGTGAAAAAGGGACATTCGTTTGCATATTTTAAAAAATTATAAGTATTGTTAGACGTGGCACCTGAGACATTTCTTATACCTAGTTATTTATATTTATGAGATGTTTATTTAGACAGCTTTATTTTCGTGAAAGTAAATAAAGCTGCAAAAATAAGAGTACGTGATACTCGTATTTTTAGAGACTTATCTTGGTTTAGTTGAGCTCTGAAGAGTCATAGATATTAAACACCTAAAAATCATTAATCTTTAAGAAGTAGAGGAAATGCTCAAAATTGAGATATTTTGTGGGCAAACCTTTTTGCCTGAAAATACGAAGAAAACATGAGACCTGTCTAGATCAATCTTTCGACCTTGTAAACCGCCACATTGTAAACTTCATCGAAATCGTTAGAGACGTTTTCCAGAACCGGAAAACACAATCTAAGAATATTATATTAATATTCAATAGGATATAACAGGACTTTATTTATAAAATAATTGAACGGAAAACAATTGGAACCCCTCTAAATTAGGATACGATTAAAATATAGGTACTTAATGGAATAAGTTCCCTAAAAGCAACGCAAGTAACAATTTATTACAAACCTCATTTTAATTAAAACTGCTAACATTCTTCTGACAAACTTTCGAAATTTAAAATTCATGTCTTCACGTACGAAACTTGAAGACATGCAGCGTTTCGGAAACTTATAAACTTTGTAGCAACACGATAACAATACGACTAACGGCGTACCGAGCAAAGCTGTCGTAGTGTTCGTAGTATTTTTACTTGAGACTTGCACACTTCGTCTGACGGTCTGACTTGTAAAAGTAAGAAGCTTGCAATTTGTGGGACTTGCATACTTGCGTAGCTTTTACTTAAAAGTTTGGATCTGCATGGTTAAGTTAAATGCTGTCGTACTTCACTTTACTTTCAACAAGAATTTAAGATTTCTTTTTGACGGTATTACTTTGGTTTCTTAAAATCGTATGAATCATTTTCTTGTAAGAATACATTTTTGTTAGTCATGTGGATATTCACGCAAGATCTACTGAATGCATTTGGATGGATACATAGAGATTTTATGAACTCGATATAGTGTGGACAGCCCTTGTAAGAAACAATGTTTTCAGCATTTTAGCATTTTTTTTATCGTGGAAAACTCGTCAAATTAGTCCTCTCGCCTAGGGCGCGACGGGAGTCAGGATAACCGATTTTAATCACTACGAGTGATCATCATGAAATCGGTGATCCTTCAATAGCCCTTTACGTTCTAGACTCACGATTACTTGGTGAGACAGTACAGCACTTAGCCATCATGTTTGTCACAAAAAGATAAAAAAAATCGTTTTGATTATAGACAGCTATTCTATCAATATGTAAATTAATATCCATTGGCCATGGATCGCAAGCTCTGAATTGTGATTGATGACATTTTTTTGATTGATCACTTTAGCAATCGGAATATTGGAATCAAATAGCTCTGCTACTCCGAAATAAATTAAATGGCAGTGCCTGGTAATTGAAATAAAAATTATTCCAAAATTAAATAAAAAACTAAATTGGTTATTGTATCCACCTAGCAATTTATTATATAAACTTTCTATTCATAGCAATCGCTGCTATATAATTACTGCCATGTTTTTCTTTACCAAAACTACCAGGCTGTTATAAAATAAAAGGAGTTACTTCAATTTTCCTAACACATTCGGGCTGTCGACGGTGACAAGAGGCGACAATTTAATTACATTGTTGACATGCAAATATTTGAACCAATTTAGACATACATTTTTTGTATTTTGTGTGTTTTCGCCGGACCCTTTTCAGGAACGGTGGTCAGTCCAGGTGAGGTTATATTGGCACTGGACGGAACACCTGTGGCAATATTATGAAAGCCTAGTACTTGGTTCGCTGATTTATTTGCTGTGACGGTGATATATCTAATTCATAAATAATGTTGCGTTTCAGTAGTTTCAGGTTATTTAATGAATATCTGTTTCGTAAAATCGATGAGATATATTCGCTTTCGATTTTCAAAGTTCTTTAATTCGTCTAATATTTACTTTAAACGAATCTGGGATTTGTGTTAACCATGACATCAATATTACCATCAACTGCCGTGAATGTTATGCGAACTTTAAATTAAGTTATACTTTATGGGTTAATTCGTTCTTTGATTTAGCAACACATAACTTTGTTCTTAATCTCAAAACCAATTATAAACTTGGTTTGTATACGCCATTTTGTTTCCCAAAGGCTTTATTTTCTTTACAACAAGATTACATCTTTTAATTTCCTTATACAAATAATGTACACTACCACACGCACGTTACCCTGTATAAAAATAAACGGAGGTATAAAGGCGTGCGCTCAACGGCGGTTATCACGCATGAGCGCTGATCAAACGCGATTATCTGGCGGAGCGTGCGCGGGACACCTCACCGAACATAGACCGTCATCGCTTTTTAATGTGTGCACACGCCTTTAGTTTGTGTTTTTTTCTTCTGAAGCACAGGTTTTCAAAGACTGCCAAGTTTTTATTTGAATTCCCCTAATTAGCTTGCGGAAATTTTATGTTTTCACTGCTCGAAGTCGGAACATCCATGAGCATTTTCAAAAGCTTCAGTGTGCTCTAAAGTACATTAAGTCTACATTAAGCATAACATCTATCTATCTATCTATCTTCTATCTTCTTCTATCTATACATATAATAAAATTGTAGAAAAGTTATTTTTGTACATTAAAAAAAAACTCAAAAAATATAGCCAGGGTATTAAAGGACAACCAATAGAACCCATTTCTAGCATTTTTAGAATTTTTGTCTGTTTGTCTGTTTGTATGTTTGTTTGTCCAGGTATCACGTAAAATGTACGAAATTAATGTAGATAACTTTTATACGATTAAGCGTTACTTGGAGAGGAATTTAGTTTTTGTTTCATTGGAATCGGTTCACTCTATCAAAAGATATTTGAAATCAAAGTGTTTCAGAAGTTAAATTACGGGTCTCTCACATTGGTTTCGTACGTCAGTTGCGCGATCTAACTTCGAATAGAAAAACTACATTATTCAAATAAAATAATTATTTCAACGCACGGCAGATGGCGTTAAAAGAAAAGAAATCCTGGAATAGACGTGTTTATGTTGAAATAACATTATGTACTTCATCGTAATCGGTTCACATAATAATATAAAAAATATAAATTAATGGACTGGAATGGACTGGAGTGGACTGGAGTGGACTGGAATGGACTGGAGTGGAGTGGAGTGGAGTGGAGGAGAGTAGGGCGGAGTGGAGTGGAGTGGAGCGGAGCGGAGGGGAGTGGAGTGGAGTGCATAGAGCGGGCATTAGGAAAAATAGACCTACATAAACCTGGATGTAAACATAAACGTGGCCTGAATTAAGCGCTTGGAACTAAAAAATACATTGTTCGATTCCGACATCCACGCGAACGAAGTCGCGGGCACAGCTAGTTGAAAATAGAATCATCCGAATTTTATTTTTAACTCTCCAAAGATTTAAAAATAGAAACACAATTTCTGTCCCAATTTGCTGTCAGTTTCATTCAGTTACTTCGAAATTTTCTCCCACGTAATTTTCAAACTGTCTATGGAGTCAGAGGGGGATTTAAAACGATTGCCTCTCGTACTCATAGGGACTTTTGGCAACGCAATTCCGGATCTCATCAAATCGTATTGAATTTTGCACATCCTGAAGAAGCTTTGGGCTTAATGAAAATGACGTACATGCGGAATGCGCTAAGCTCTTTAAGTAAATCTTCTCTTAGAAAAATAAATACATATTTTGTGCACGTCTTAGAAATTATAATAACTTTATTTTACTTTCAAACTGTATTTTGCAAACGAAGGTATACAAAATAATGCAATATCTAAGAAAATCAGCAATAATGATCCAAAATAAATCGGCTGTTTTTCCGTGTAAAGACAGCCAGCACATCAACCTACCACAATCTGTCAAATTTCTTAAATAGATTTTCAAACTTATCAAAATAGTGGAAAGTTAATGTTAAATTTTACAGATTGGGGTAGGTTGGCCTGCTGGCGCCTGTACCCAAACAAAACCGACCGTTTCGCCGAATTTTACATGTTAAAAGCCTCGCTATAATATCGTATGATACCAGGAACACATAATTGCTAAGATAAGGTGTGTTATGTTAAACACATTTCGTGTTATCATTATCGATTGCACCATCGTAATTAGTAGACGCAAATCTAAAGTACTTGGATGTGTTAAGTGTGATTACATTGATTACAATCACGATTAAAATATGTTACAAAATTAGCATACCTATAAATAAATGTGCATGTGATAAAAGATATATAGTTGTAGTGGATTTTAGTGCAAGAGTTCATTTAGTAAAAAAAATAGTTGTCATCTTCTTTGCTCGGAGGATACCAAACTGGTAATAAATATTTTTTTCATTAATTTCTTAACATAATTTTATTGGTAATTAATTTTTTATTCTTAAAATTGAAAAATGTGGATCAAAAGAATAAAAAAAGTTTGTAGTACCGTATGTAAAAATAATCAAATAAGGCTATGTGTACTATGCGTATTATATACTACTCAAAAGAAAATAAGGGCCAACTGATTTTTGTCGATTTATTAAATAATATTTAAAAATTACTGGTTATAATGACTGAATCTGATTAATATTAACAATTTTACTTGGAAATACACAAAAATTAAGTTTGTATTCCAAGCAATCGTTAAATTAAACGAAATTGAATGAAAAGTGGGGAATTGCAGGAATGTATCAACTTACACAAAACATCAAAAAACTCGAAAAAATAACGTCTTTAATGTTCCAAAGTGGTCTTTAAAGCTTCTCTTTTAACTCTGTTCTCTCTGTGCTACTCATTTTAATGGAGGTGGAAAGTTCAGGATTAAATACCAAACATTTTCTTTGGGATTCTCTACCAGCAAGTTTTTTAGACAATTTATGAGATCCAGCTGGGTGTTGATGGGAATTTTACTTTCTTTTGCACTCCTCTTTAACTCATCTCTTAAATGCTGAATAAAACTTAGGTAAAAATTCTGAGTAGCCACTGTAACATTGTAATTCGAACTTCAGCGAATGTATGCACTGTTAGTCGCAGCGTGTCCGCTCGAACATTATCCTGCTTGAAGATGAACTCAGGTACTCCTTGCTGTGCGAATGGGATAATGTGGAGTTGCACCACATTCGCTACGCAATTTTGAGCAGTTACAACAACGTTATTACGAAGTGCTCAGTTTTGCGTGATAGAGACAACCGCTCCAGAGCATAATTCAAATCTCATCGGAACAGTCTGTTTCAAGAGTGCAAGGATCTGAAACCTGTTGTTTAGATCTTCTCTACACTCTAATGAATCAGTCTTTATTTAAAAAAAAATAAGCCTGCAGTCATAAATAAAAAGTAATGAAGCCCATTCAAAACAGTTAAATAATTTTTCTCTTTGCAAATGTTTCACGATTTGCACCATACGCTCCAGTTAACTGGAGGAAAACCAAGCATCTTCTTGAGTATTGTTAGTCTTCATGGAGTCGATTCGGAATAGTCTAGTGAATTATAGGGGTGCCTGTAGCTCAACGCAATGGACTTTGTACGGTCCGCGCGGTAGATTTTCGCTCTATTTGCGCGGTTAATCAAACTTATTGGTCTTCTTAGGCTTTACTTACTTACTTTCTTCCTGGATCACGGCGTCTGGTGATATTACCCGTCTTTTGAGACCAGTTTCAAACTTTCAGAACCACTAGTTGGGAATATTCCACCATATGACCTACCTGTTCTGGCTATGCCCCCCCTGGATTAAGGTAACACCCCAAGTGGCTGTTTTTGCATCCATATGCCTCCGCATAAATGGCATTATGAGATTAAAGAATCGTTATAGCCTACTTGCTGTATAAGTCGAAGAAAACTCCGTTAGAAGTTTGAAAAATAAAATACACCAAACCGTACATTCGAAGAAATCTCAAATATCTAATTAAAAAAAGTTATGAATTTCCAATTTTGCAGTAGAAACAATATTAATACTTGAAAGAAACCAAAACAAGGTATTTACCATCTATTTTGTACACAGAATAAGAGTGATACTTGATTAAAGTGCAATTTAATAAGTGGCCCCTATTTTGTTTTGACGAGTATATTTTTATTTATTTGAAAGCGTTTCCCCACACTAGAAAATTCTCCGGTGACGATCTGGCTTCGTTTACCCGGAAGAGCAACTTGTGGGTCGTACTATTTTTTGTTCTGTGAAGAAATCAAACCAGCGACACACTATGTAGTAGTCAAATGCTCAGCCCCTGCGCCTATTGTGTCATCAGAGTAAAAACAGAGTCGTGTAATTATTGCATTTCAATTTAGGTAGGCTGAAATGAGAGTCGGTTTAAACCCAACTTACCTAAAAATTATTGGAGGTCTAAACCTCATTTAGTACCCAAAAAACAAAAAGAAACCTGAATAATTATTTAACACGAGTACCTATTAACCTTTATGAATAGCCTGGGCCTTAAAAACCCTCATTTGTTATTAAAAAAAAAAGAGAAAACAAACTTTTTATTGTAATGATGGTTATAATTGGTTCACAGCGTAATAGGAGTTCAACGATGTGAGAGAGCGTGTCCGACCGTTCATGAAAATACGTTAGCTATGCAAATGAATACCAGTCCGTTTTCATGTTAGCCTGGTACTACAATTTCGTATTACATGATACATTCTGCTACCTGGGTAACAAACATTGAAATTATGGCAATTTACATAGAGAGGTGTTATTATTGTTTTTTATGTAAATTACGTAAAATTACTCGTAATCACGTACGTTTTATTTTGATAATGTGTACGTTATAATCACGCTGATTCAATTGAAGCAATTCTGCAAACAAAGAAAATATAAAAATGGAGAAAGCCATTTGAAATAATTCGATAAATGTAGTAAAAGTTGCTCGCAAGTTCAGAAATGAGACTGCAGCAAGAAGTTTTCAGTTGCACCTCGTTTTCAGTTAATTTTGCTGACCGTTACTAAAGTTTACAAAGCGATAAAATCCATATTTTACGTCTACGATTAAGTTAGTTTACGTCCACTACTTTCTTTTCTAAACCATTAATTTTATATTTTCCGCCATTAATTTTATATTTTTCCGACCTATTCGACCTATTAGAAGCATAAGTTTAGCTTTTAAATATTTTTACACTCAATTTGAACTTGACTAAGTAAGTACGTCCTTTGTACAAATCGCTCTCAACTAGGTCCCATTTTTATTATTTTTTTTTAATAGATGTTTTTTAGTTCTTCAAGGTACCGTACCTAAGTACGGTAGGTACCCTGAAGAAAAAGTAAAACCAAAGTTTTCGGTCTGCCAAGTCCCGGTTTCCCAGGAATGCGTCGAGGTTTCAAGCTGAAATTAATATCTTAATATCTAGTAGAAGACTTGAGTACTATCTGTTGGAGCATTTCGACGCAATCAAAAGATTATGCTCAGTTTTGCCGCATATTGTAATGATCACGATGAAATCGAAATCTATAGGGTACTTCCCGTTGACCTAGAATCATAAAATTTGGCTAGAAGTCAGAACTTACAGTACAAATAAAGAAACAATACCGGAATTGTGTAATTTATACCTACATAAAGGCACTCCCTCACTAAGAGCATTTGCGTGTAATGTAACATTATAGAGTCGACTTTGAGCATACATTATAATACAGTATGTTATCTTCCTGACTGATGAGCTTTCGCGTACATTTAGAATAGATTTGAAACGTTCAATTTGATGTTCAATTGTTCTCCCACACCAATGAAATGCTCGCAACTGATCAAACAGCTCGCCTTAAGCCATATCAAATACGATTCATGCGATTACTTTTCTTGAACAGACAAAAGTACAGACATGATTAATCAATTATTCATGCACGCTACTAGGATAACATATCCACGAAGTTCCTTCAGACTGAGACACCTTTATTATGTTAATTCACTCGCAGATTCTGCAATGCACTCCGTTCTGCAGTCGTATGCGAGTGTTTACCTGTGTAACGTTCAAGTGAATTTCTACTCCTGAACAATTATGATCCCCTGGTACCTTAAAGTTTATTTACAGGAATCTTGTATGGAATTTGGTGAAGTTTAATTAATAACATGAATCGGGGTTCAGATGATATAATTAGTCATATTTGAATAATCATTTTATTCTTTCTTATCAGGTAAGTCAAGCTCATTGATGGTGGTATGATATTGACACAGAAGGAGGTGAGAACAGCGTAAAAAAAGTCTTAAAAAATCTCGATTCGGTGCGTCGCGAGGACTTTGCTTTTTGATTTTGACAACCCAACAAATAGCAAAAACTCAAAACAAAAACATTTTCAAATATACACCATAAACGTCTTTCTTTTTAATCCATAAACTCGTTGGATAGATGTCCCCAGGGTCACTTCCAATTTGCGGATACCTATCATGTGCTATCAACCGAATCGTTTTGGATACGCAGAAACTCGTAAAATGTAACGCGGATAAAATAACAATCAATATTATACGCGGGAGAATTACAGCTCTGAATGGTGTATTCGGCATTTCGCTTTAAATAATTTCTATACCATTATGTTTCAAGCTAAAAGCCTTCTGTTCTAAATTCTATAATTGCGAAAGTTTGTTACGATGGGTGTTTGTAACTCTTTCAAACAAAAAGTTTTGAACGAATTTGGATGAAATGATGACACGGATAGTTAAACAACGAAAGGAAACACATTGGATCATTTTTATCCCTGTAGTTTGATCCTGTTGCTTTCCAAAATTACAGTAAATAATCTTAAACTGTACCCCTATCACGAGTTTTCTCTATGTTACTTTACAGAGTTTTTCCAGTATTTACAGCGTTTCTTGTATGAAAATATGGAACAGCGCCTCTGGTGTGCGAAGAAGAAACCAATTTTTCCCTTGAAAATTGTCACTTTGAAATTGTCAAAGTTCCAGTTTACTTTACGTCTTAGAGCTCTTACACACGAGCGGCATGTTCCCAACGGCAGAGGTAACTGCAGCCGTCGACGGGCGTCGGCGGCATGTCGACGGCTGCCGTCGACGCGTCGACGGCAGCCGTCGCTACAACTGCAAGTGTCGTTATAAGTCGACTGCAGTTACCTCTGCCGTTGGGAACATGCCGCTCGTGTGTGAGAGCTCTTAAATACTGAAAACTCGTGCTGACGGTACTGATCTTAGTTTTTGTGAAATGTTCATATGAACTAAATGCGATTACAGGAAATTAGTTTTTACTAAACCGCTTTCAAATAAAATAAGCTCAGACAGAGCAACACAACACACGGTAAGTCCTATTCCCACAACACAGAGATTTTGGGTTCCCGTTTGCGGTTTACCACATCTTTTCGTTGCGGAGCCGTAAAAGGAAAAAAGCGTGTATTATGCGAGGATAAGCCGATATGAAAAGTTATAGAATTATACCTAAAACTTACTTATTCGGTTCAGGTAATAGCTGAATGCCTGGTATACTTCGTGACATAGGTACCAGGGTTACAGATCGGTACAGATATCGAAACCACATTTTAATACAATACGTAGCATCGCTCGTAAATCAAAATGATTTTTTATGAACATATTTTTTAGGTTTAGGTTTTATTGTATTGTGAAGTATTGTGTCGCTATATTTTTCGATTGTAACAAATACAAAAAACTAACAATGGCATTAAAATCGATATTCTACCTCTGTCAATGGTACCACTAAACTGGAATCCATGTTTCTATTTTTCACTTGAAGAATAGCAATTAACTTTGAGGAATTAATTTTTCATGTAACCTGGTAGTTTCCTATATACTTATGCATAAATACTTAATCTTTTAAATTTTTCCCCATACCCGGTCCCCAACCAGCAATGCTATGCTCTATAAGAAATATCACCTCTTACTCTCGCGGCTTTTAGTCATACTCATTACAGCAGAATAATCTATCTTATCTGTGAGTGCAGTCCAGGGTCGCGGGACTGTCTCATCAGGTAACCGTGGCCCCGGAACATAAAGATCTATTGAAGGACGACCGTGGATTGAAGTCGGTACGAGTCTGTCCCTCCCGCCCTAGTAAGATAAAAAAGAGGAAAATACGTTATTGAATTTTGCTAATCTACCTATATTTAATACGAATATTACAAAAAATAATGCAATCAAAAGTAGTGTGGTTGCCCCACACTACTTTTATTTACGTTATATCTACGTTTATTTAAAGAAATATAGTACCTCGTTCGTACTCTAGGCTATTTCATATTCCATATTTACTTAGTACCTATTACTTCAAGTACGCTGTATGACAAAATACATAGAAATCTATGCTAGGGCCTCAATTATTTGGCAAAGTTTTTTTTAGGTAGAGACTGCCTATAAAACGATATTCTTCATTATTATGTAAGTAGGTATATTTCGCAGAATTTCGGTATTCATTAGGTACTCACAAAATGTCAGGTCTAAGTACAAAACCTTGATCCCGAGAATAACTCCGCAGGCTACGTCTGAATTTACGAAATTAACAAGTCTCTCGATTTCCAAGTATATTCTACGGGTACATTTTTTACGTATACAAGTTTTTATTTTTATACGTAGATTTTCTTCTCTATTGTGGCTGCGTTTACAAACATAGCAACTCACATACACGAACACCCAGACCCGGAACAGTCCTACTTTCAGATCATACATCACGGATTGAACCCACGACACGCAGCATACTAGTCGATCGCTCAGCCACTGTACCAACCGTGCCTTCAAATTAAATTAATCTTCCCGTCCTGGGTGGAGTGGAGGGAATGTCAGACCTATCTTTGAGCCAAAATTCATCGAGATCTGTTCAGCCATTTTGACGTAATTGAGTTACAAATATCCATACATCCATCTTAACATCCAAATTTTCGCATACTACACAATACATAATACAATATTAGTAAATAGATGGCGTTACCCACACACTGACTTAGGCAATTAGGTTTTTTTTTTCTTGGGAATATCATCAAATGAGTCCTCCCACCAAGGGCATGATGGAAAGGACTGTCATATTTGTACTGACTAAAATCCACGGTGATCCTTCAATAGTCCATTGCGTTCCAGGGTCATGGTTACCTAATGAGACAGTCCCGCGACCCCGGCAGGCTTTGACCTCGTCAGATTGCTGACAGCTCTTTGAGGCGTGTGTCGAACCCGACGCGCCGACGACCCGGGCATGGTCTATGGTCAGACAGCGAGTCATCCATTATTCGCCTTCTGCATGCCCTTGCCCGCGAACAGATAATTAGGTACCCAAAACATAATGATGATTAACCTAGATATAGATACCCTGAAACGCCTATAAAAACAGCAATCATCAGACGTACTTCTATCAACTGATAAGCCAGAGAATTTATCACATTTCGACACATCGACATCGGTCTGATTTCCGAGCCACTGGCCATAAAAACGATAACGGTTTTTATTCCCGCCATTCCTACGTTTACACATATTTTTTTATATTACTTCTTCTTATACATTTATCGGTTTTTATATCAATGTTAAGTATCTTTTTGGTATTTTTGTCAATCATCATCGTTAAGGCACAGTAAGGTCTCTTTATTAACTAGAAATTTGTTACTAAAGTACGATTATTAATTGTAGTCAGTAAAATGACAGTAAAATGACATTTGTTCACTATAGAAATGTACTAAACATAGTATCAGTGACAGTTGCACTTGTCATTTTACTGACTACGATTAATAATCGTACTTTAATGTCCATAATTTAGATTTAAGATTTTTTATTATGCGCCTTTATTTTATTTTCTTCGACGTAATTTACAAACCAATAGTGTATTCAATGTGGGTATTTTATTTACTTTAATTCTATTTAATTTATTTTTTAATTTACTTTATTATTTATTTAATTTACACAAAAATGAATTTCTTACTTATTTATTATTTATGCAGGAGCAGTGGTGTCCCAATAGTATCGGCCAGACTTACGAGTTGTAAGTCGTGGACTCGATCCCAGCCAGGCGCATTACTTTGTGTAATTTATATCATCACCACTGCTCTCAAAACGGTGAAGGAAAACATCGTGAGGAAACCGGCAAGTCCTAGAACCAAAAATACGAAGACAAGTGACATCTACCAACCCGCACTGGGCCCGCGTGGTGGATTATCTCACAGAGAGGAGGTCTGTGTCCCAGCAATGGGAAAATTTGTAGGCTGATGATGATGATTATTTATGTATGTTGACAGTATCAACAAATTGGAAATAATTTAATTATTCCGCCAATTACAGTTTTGAAAAATAATAATGGATGCGTATTTTTTCTTCTGCTAAATCAATGCATCAATTCTAAAGCAGTTAAAAACTGTACTTGCTTCTGACGCATTGGCAGTTTTAAGAGTGTCGTATGTTAGTTAATTGGTTTATCTAAAAAAAAGAAAAAATAATTTAAGTATTTTAGGGTATTCCCTATTGTATACGTTGAGTGAGTAATTAAAATGACAGTATCTTATCACAGAAAAATATCCTCAATAAATTACTACAATGCAAAATAAATCGCAATCTAGCGTGTTTCACTGACAATCATCAGTCAATGACGTCATTATAACAATCAAGGCAACTCTGATATTAATCCATGTAAACATTAAATGAAACATTGTACATATCGGTTATCAATCAATAACATGATGTAGTTTATCAACATTATTTTATGATTGGAGCTCGAACATTACACTGAATCATTAAACTATCTCTTGGATGAGTGTTTTTCGAAACTTATCATCAGCCTATAATGTTCCCACTGCTGGCACATCAATCCTCCGGGCGGCGAGTAAAGGGCAACTCGCTGTCCGACCATATGGACCATGCCCGGGTCGACGGCGCGTTGTGTTCCACGCGCGCTTGCAAGAGCATCCGCAAAATGACGGGGCCCCCCTATAGAGGGCCATAGCCTTGCCGGGGTTGCGGAACATACGTATACCGCGACTCCGGTTCTTCAAAGGGCTACCGAAGGACACCGTGGATTTTAGTCAGTACAAGTCTGACAGTCCCTCCCGCCCTGCCCGGGTTAGGAGGACACATTTGATGACTTCACGACGAAAAAAAAAGGGAAATAAGCCTGTGAGAGGCAGTGAGCCATTATCCACCACGCGGCCCCATTGCGGATTGGTAGATGTGACACGAATTTTTGGTTCATGGATATGCCGGTTTCCTCACGTTGTTTTCCTTCACCGTTTTGAGAGCAGTAGCTTTGAAATAAATTATACAAAGTAATGCGAAGCAATGTTATACATACAGTATAATAAACTAGCTGATCACTGCGGTTTCATTTGCTGCTCGGCTCCTACTGGTCGTAGCGTATATTGTTCCAGCCTTCCTTGTTATATGGACTATTCAACACAAAGATAAAAAAAAAAACATAAATTATAAAGAACCAATAATTTCTGAGAGAGCATTGGTGGCCCAGTGGTATCGGTCCCGACTTACGAGTTGTAGGTCGTGGGTTCGAACCCCGCCAGGCGCATTACTTTGTGTAATTTATTTCATCACCACTGCTCTCAAAACGGTGAAGGAAAACATCGTGAGGAAACCGGCATGTCCTAGAACCAAAAATTCGAAGATATGTGACATCTACCAATCCGCACTGGGCCCGCGTGGTGGATTATGGCCCACTCCCTCTCTCAGAGAGGAGGCCTGTGTCCCAGCAGTGGGAACATTATAGGCTGATGATGATGATGATGATGAATAATTTCTGAGACCAAACCAACAATCCCTTTAACTTTATAATATTACCGACTCATCTCCGCGGTTTCACCCGCTCCTCTCTTCTCCTGGATGTAGCGTAATTTTGGGTTATCAACACAAAATTATTCTTCAATTCGAACCAGTAGTTCCTGAGATAAGCGCCTTTAACAAAACAAACGATTTAATGAGTTATAGAACCTATCTATTGCCCGCGGCTTTACTCGATCCATTACCGTTCTTCCTTCAAGTTTTACGTACAAATTAAGTCTATAAAAATCTCCAGGGTCCCGTCTATATCTTCTGTAGGTAAATCTTGAAAAGTTCAGCAATTTAAACATGAAAGTGTTACAAACCAACTCGTTTTCGCATTTATAATATTAGTTACTAAATTCAAATGCAATAAATCGCTTGTAGCGCCATTATCAGGCTCTCAATTAAGTATAAAAAGGTTTCTTGAAAATATGTTACGTATTATCACAACGCACAGAAAATTTTATTACTAGTTTTTATACAGTGTTTTCTCGTTTGCTTTTATATGAAAACAAAAAAAAAACGGATTGTAAGGTTCGTTAAACACTTTTTGAATTAATTTTCTTTTATTTCCACGGCACCGCCCGTATATGGCTACTCGTAATTAGCAATGTTTAACGAACAAACAACTCCCCGTAATTAACGTTATACAATCGGGTAGCTTTTTGTGCTTTTTTCCGTCCTTTTACAGCCCTTATTTATTTAAGCATCAAACGGAAATGGCAACACACATCTAGTTTCCTTTTTTTAATTATGCTAAAAGAGGTTTTACCTACATTACGAAACTAAAGAGCTAAAGAGGTTTTATGTAGCAAAAAGCGAAACAGCATTAAAGTTTCATAGATTTATAGTCCACTCACTACTTTTATAGTTTGAATTATGATTCATATCCCAGCAGACGGCGTCCGACGAAACGATCTCCATAAAACATTATTTTCAGTACTCCCAGATCTTTCAAGTATTCGAACATAAGATATAAATAAAGGTCTAGCTTTTCCATCTGAACTCATTAATCACTCAAAGTGCCTCTCACAGAAGGCTGACTACAGACTATAAGACAAATGCGTACATTTTTCTCTCAAGTGGTGATGTTGCCCTGGTACTCCAACATTGTTTCCAGAACTACCGTGATAATTAATTTTCTTCCTGTTTAGTTCAAAGACCGACTGATTTTTGTTTCGAACTTTGTATTGGCGTAGAAAGTTTTCCTTTATTTTTGGAGAAAATCTCTGAGTAACTTGTAGCTTTTATTACAAAACTTTTTATTTAACCTTCGCTGAAAAAAACCTATTAAACTTGCCATCGACTAAAATAAATAAAAAACGCAATTAGTGTGTTAGTGTGTTTTATCCCAATTTTTATTTATGTTTCAAAAGCAATCATATTCGTTATTCAATCAGCTGGCAAAACTACACGTTTTCGATCTATACAATTAGGCAAGCAACGTTAGTTAGTTCAGGTTTACATACATTTACAGGCTAACACGAGCGCAGTCAGAATTGCCCGTATCGCCTGTTGTTCGGCTTCGACAACAAGCCTTATTTATTGCTCGCATGTGCTATCGTGTCCCGAACAATCCAGCCGCTTATTGTTTCTGATTGCCTGGTATCTGCTAATCCGTAACCGCATCAATTAATTAACAAAATAGACAGCAGGCGGAGAAATACAAAAACCATTTTTCGAGAACAATGTTTTATTCATTCTTTTCAATTTAAACCAACAAAAAACTCTAATGAAGGACACAACACATGTTACAAAAAAACGTGAATTCATAATCCTTCCGCCGTGTCCGGAGACTCGCAAGGTCAATGTAAAAGCTGGACCATAAAATATTTCAGTGTGTATCCGAATTTTTTCGTCACAAACATAATGAGAGAGCTGGCTCCCGCCATCCCGCTATCTCTCGCATTTCCCAACGGAAATGAAATCGGCGGCATTGCGCGGTAACGCACCCCCTTTCGGCGGTTAGCCAACGGGTTGCAAAATATACCGAGGTTTGCGAATAAAAAGTAAGCGCAATGTTCAATGTTACTGTGTATTATATTTTAGTGTAAATAGGTACACTTTATATTTCCAGATTGAGAGATTACACAAAACGTTAGTTAAACTTTGACATACTGCTACAGATCACTTTACTTTTATGCCTTAATTTGAAAGAAAATTCATTATTCACACAATGAAAACCTTATCAGTAACAAAATATATCTGCATTATTATCAACTGAATAAAGTCTAATATAGTTACCTAATACAGGTTAAACAAACTAATCTTTGTTCAGTTAGCCACATTTTCACCGCTCCACGTTGCTTCCCTGTGGTTTACAGCCTACGCCTCGACTACATGAGCTCCTGGTACTTGTGCAGGCTGGCCACATATCGATACACGTTACACATGCGACATTGCTTTACTAGGTAGTAGTTAGGTGTCCACTGAGCCATCAAAGTGTACCGTTTAACGTTTACCAGGATTTATGGACTGGAAATATGGGTCAGCCTATACAGGCTATTAGTTTGGAATGAGTACTTTAAGTTTTATGACTATCTGAATTAAAAATAATAAAAAAGGTAGCTTAGTTGAATTCAATAAAAAAAACATTTTCTGCTATAAGTACTTCGAATTTAATCTGAGGGTCTAAAACGTCAGCTTTAAGCAATATTTCTTATGATTTAATTCGTAACGTCATTGGCTATACTTCTATTTATTCACGAAGTGAATCATTAAGAATAATGCTAAGTGACCGTATTAGACCCGCTGGCATAATTTTGGGGAATAGATTGCAAAAAAAAGCTGCAATTTATGGTATGATTTTATTCCACTTATTTCTGGAAACAACAACATTTTTAAAGAATACATTGAGTTCATACTTTTTCTCTAACATCCCTGTCTTATTGCAAAATTCTAAAAATAAATTCAACCAATTTGAAATAACTTTCAAATGTCAGAAGCCGTCACGTCAGGATTGAAACTAAGGAATAATTTAAACAAAAGTTAAATTATTTCTCACTATTCCATCTATCATCCTGAATTTATTATTAACTGTTAAACTAGTTTGATTGAAAGCTCATTCCTCTTGAAATCTCATATTACATTAATTGACAGCGGAATGTTTCGAAAATATTCACGTTTCGGAATATTCCACAATGGGAATTTTGACTAATTTTAGATTTTGCTTTGTTGTCTGAAAGTAAGTTGTAATATTATGAAAACCAGATTCAGATTAGAGATATTAATATCACTTGAAAATAAACAGAACTTAATAATAATAATCGTTAAGGCTTTTGAAATGTGAACTTTGACATACAACATGAGGTATTTATCTGATTTTTAACGATTATTATATTACAAAAAACACAGTTAATATTCAACAAATTATAAATCTTAAAAGGAAATGGTGATAATTATTAATTCTATACTAACCACTGCTAACGACTTTGCTCGCCACCCGCCCCCTATTGCAAGAGTTCCATTGATCGATGTTCCAAAATGTATTCCAATATTATTTTATATCCATATATCCATACCATTTTACCCCAATCTGTCAAGTTTTCCAAATCGAACGTGAACCTTCTGCTCATAGTGATAAAGTTGGTAATCTATTTAAAGACAGATTCAGGGAGGTTGATGTGCCGGCATGGGTACCTACATGCAAAAAAACAAACATACACATTTTTCCATTTAATAATTGGTGGTATATTTTACTTTACAATATATCCAATAGTATCTAGTTACTTTGTAACGTTTTTATTTCCCATGAAATACGCTTTCCATATAACCACATCAGCCTGAAATTCAATACAAGGCAACTTTATATTGGAAACCAATCAAAAACCGAACTGAAATACAATATTGCTCACCAAAACAGATTTCCCAGCAATATTTTGTAACAAAACCCATTAAAATACACAAAACAAGCCTTTAATTCCTCCCTAGTTATTTAAAAACAAAAGTTACAATTGAAAAATAAACTATCGTCTGTGGACTGGCTAGCCTGCGCCGCACTATCGTCCATAAATTTTACGTTTGCCGCCACAGTTCTGCGTTGCATCTGTAACATTTTGCCGCCGTAACGAGCTCGGGTACTATTGGCTTGAAAGTCGATTGATTCTCGCTTTAAAATAAAAGTCACTCTTTTTCATCGAAGTGTAATGGAAGAGCTAGGTAGGTCTGTGGATTTGATCTGTCATAGGGAGTTGCCTCCGTGCCTCGGAAAGCACGTAAAGCCGTTTGTCCCGGCTGTAATTTGTATATCTTTTGACAGTTAGGCTGTTACAAGCTCTAAAGTCTGACAACCAGTCTTACTGGGTTGTTGAGGTCTGATAAGCAGTCGCTCCATGTAAAACACTCATATTCAGCTGCATCCGGTTTGACTGAAGGCCCGCCCCAATATAGTTGAGAAAAGGTTAGACAGATGATTTTTGAACGAAGTGTGCCGACGAACATATTTTATTGTCGATGGAGCAGATTTGTCTTTTAGTGGAGCCCGCGTATAGGCAATCGTGTTGTAGGCCGTGAGACGCCCTGCGGCTTCAAGAATCAATGATTTTAACACGACAGCGTATGGATACTGAGCTGACTGCCCAAGACCGGATTTGTTGGCACTCTTTGCCACACTTTCATTCCGCTGTTGATGGCAATTGGGTGATATGGCTCTTTTTCATGTGTTGGAAGGAGGTCCGTAATTGAAAGTGGAAAAAAGAGACAAATATTTTTATTCAACAGAAGCCTCTTACAATGGCACCTATAAAACTTCGACAATCAGGTGATCATTTTCTTAAGAAAAGAAACCATCAAGAAACTCCATGGTTATACTTCAATTACGATGTTAACAGACTGAAAACTGCTTACAACATTTTTTATAGTTTTGTTCTGTTGGTACAACAAAGAATTTTAAAAAAAAATCCTGCCCACGTAGTCACATAAGCAATATTCTGTGGAAATAAGAACTCCAAAAACAACCTACTTCCATATGTAACATGTATGTAAGTATAGAACTTATCACATATGCCTCGTATTTTTCCCGAGTTTCCCCGACAATGGTAGGCCAACTGAATCTATGTCGAGTGGGCACCACTTCTGCCGTTCCCCCGCTCTCGAGCTGCGATACTATTCGAATGGCCGACCAAAGAGCGAGCTTTGTTCCCGCGTTTTTTGCAACCGTTATTTTTTTTGAATTTTTTGAACGTAGAACAAGGATGGTTTTTAATTTTAAAACATTTTTTGAGTTGATACAAGTGGTCAGCTTGGCTTTTCGTCCTGCCAGTGGAGTTTATATTTTAATGAGGTATAAATAGTAAAGAAATTTCTGTGTGTACATACCACAAGTAGACAATAAAACAGCTTTTGTGCAATCACAAGATTTCTGGGGCCTTATTTGAAGTATTAGTGTGTTTATTGTATGGAAAAAAAAACTAAAAAAATGCATCGAGTCTTTGAACGAAGACCCATTGTTTTCCTTCGAATTAACTTTTATGTATTTCCTTGGAATTAACGTAAAAAATCCAGTTAACGTCACAAAAACTGGAAAAGTTATAGGACCTCTGAAATAAAAATATACCTACATAAACGTATTTACATGTGAAAAGTGTTTCAACAAACAGTTTCACAATCTTACAAGAATAAAATGTAAAGCTACTCCGTACATCCACCTAAGTAAATGCAGGGGGGTAGTTTCGTACGAACGTCCGGCCGTCCGGCTGTCCGGTCGGGACCGGACATTGCTCCCGACGGCCTACTGCGAGCTCAAAGACACACTACAGCGGGAAATTGCACTTTTGCAATAACTCTACTGTCTATGGGAAGATCTTTACACGATAGTATTGTGATTTAGAACTTTTGTAGTTGATTGTGAGTTTATGCTCAAAGAGATTTTTCTTTTTAAAACTTGGCTTGTTTTATTTTTTATTTATTTTTAGTCTGTGAATGCTTTTCGATTTTTTAAAAAAGAATGATGGACTGCATTTAGGTCAGGCTCGAATATCTATTGTTGTTTCAAATCTTCAAAACGATTAAAAATGTAACAAATAACATAAACCTACATAATATAATAAAATAATCATAATGTCATATTTGTGGTCTACGAAAATATAACAAACCATATCTATTCTAGCGCATGTGTACCAGGATTACATAAGCTTAGTAGCACATTACGAAGCCCTAAGCCCTTAGAAATAGAAACAATAGGGTATTACTGCCACGCTGTTTATTATTGTTTCCGCGCCATTTTCATAATATTCTCGCGCCAGAATTTCATCTTGGCAGTTATTTTTAGTTTAATTCTCTAGGAAAATAGAGGGATACTTTTTTTCCTTATAAAATATCAGAGAGAAATGTTAGAGACACCATTTTGACGTGTTCATCGAATCTTGTTCAACTTTTCATTTTTTGCGTTTACACCGTGTCCTTTTTTTACAAGAAACGTCTTAAGAGGTTATTGTATTTTACTGTGACCAAAAATTCAGGTCCTCTGAAATTCTGTTTGTAGGTACTCGTATAAGTTGAAATGAATTTCGGCGAACACTAATTATAAAACCTATATAAAGTTAAAAGAATTATACTAATATTCAAATATAAATAAAGCTCAAAACTTTTGTTTGTTTGGTTGAACGCTCTCAGGAACCATTGGTTCGAATTCAATCATTCTTTCAGTTTTGGATACTTAATCCATTTAACCTAAGACTATATATACAATCATGCTACAAACAAAATGAGCCGAGCAGCCGGGATATAACCACGGGGAACAGCTAACCAACTAAATGAACATCACGTGTTTTCAAGAAGTTAACCTACTCTTCTTTCGTGTAAGTCGACTACTGAGAGGAAATGGCGGCCTGGCGGGATTTTCTATGCCATAGAGAATCCCGCCATTTATAGAGTCTATGGGTATGGGAAAGTAAATGATGCTTAATATGGGGGTTTGTATCGTACATGATGCATACGGACAAACATTATGGTCAATCGAGTGTCAAAGCCTACCCTTAACAAATCACAACGTCAATCGTTTGTGTAAAATCAGCAGAAATGTGACATACATAGCAGAAACCCGTGAAATTGTAGATTCTGGACGTGTCAGCTTACGTTTTAACCGTTACTGAGATTTAATTGTGTGCTGGATAAACAGTTTTCGCAGCTCCGTTTTTTAGCATAAACCCTAGTATTGTAATGTTGCGTTTAACAACTGAAAACTTTCGTATTAAAATCACTTACACAGTAGACCTTTAGCCTTGGTCGCGGGACTTATACCATCATCGTGACGAAAGAGCTATTCCTCACCATGGATTTTAGTCAATACAAGTCTGGCAGTTTGATGATTTTATTTACCACGATATAAAAGGTCTATAACAAAAAGTACTAGGGTAGCAAGAGTTGATTAGAATTCTAAGAAAAGCACTCGTGACTTCGGTGAAGCATGAGATCGTAACCATACAGCCGTGGGAGTTGAAGAGCCAATCCACTGGATAGACTAGCACACATTCAATAATGTAGATTGTAGAGTGTTGTGTTAACTATTCGATCAGTGAGTACTAGGGAAACATAGTTTATCTAGAGCTTTTCAGGTAAGGATACTTACCCGAAGACAAGTTTGTTGAGTTGATATTTGAGGTGGATAACTTTATCATCTTAGACTATAACAAATTAAGCTTACCAATTTTTTTATGTTTCCATTCAATTTTATAATTTTTCTAAGGAGTAATAAAAGCTTTATTTTATCTAGCATCAGACATAATTCAACACACGTTTTACGAGTGTTATACTCTCACTTTATCGAAGCTTAAGATAGTTTTAAAAATAAAATATGCCATCAACAAAATTATTTTGCAACTAGGTGCGTTAAGAATAAATCCATGGTTGCGTTAATCCACGTTTTTCTTATCTACTTGCGCAATCCTAAATAAAAATAATAATGTATACGAAAATAACGTTAACAGGATAATAACTAAAAATCTTATATTGGAAAAATAATAATTTGCACAAAATATTATTAAATACGCGTAATTTTCAAGTTTCAGTTGACAGATAGCGGTCATTGACGTTTCCGATCTTATCGTGGTCGATAACTACGGTGAGCTTCATCAATTGGTTATACCACTAACAAACGTAGGTGTTTCCAAGAAATCTAATCACCTCCTGATCTACTTATTTCTTGGAATAATTCCATAACCATTGCTGTATCTAAAATATTGATACGATACCTAGGTACCTATTCAACCGCAGCTGAACTAAACTAACCTAAAACCCACCCAATTCCACAGAAACTCGAAAAGGCCAAAAGGAAGGAGGATATTTAACTCTCAAAAGGCATAAATATTAAATACCGTATCGTCGTGGTCGGCTCCGAAATACGCTGACTCGATTTATAATCGAATATTGATTTGGCAGCCATATTTTATTGACGACGCGATTACTCTCATATTTCCTTGGCTTTGGATCGCTTGTATTTAAATTATTCAGCAGTATTGGTGTACTTTGCCGGGAATAGCTTCTCTCAACATAATAAAATAAAAACAAGATACTCATAAACTAATTCATTTTATTGCAGTATTCGTTCAACATCATCAGCCATGCTCTTTGATATGCTTGCCTCCTAGTATGTTACAAAGAAAAAGTATTGTATTTTACAGGATATTTTTAAAATAATTCTACAAATGTTACAAACAAGAGACTTACCGAATTAGAACTAAAATTTATTATTTCGTAAGCTATTTTGAAATTACTTCTTTCATTTTTATTTTAAAAAAAGTGTCATTTCATTCCAGTATTCGTTCAGTATCATCAACTATGCTCTTTTCTTTACTAAACTCCTAGTACTAAATTAAGAACAACCCATTTCCAACTGTCATTCAAGATTTATTTTTAACCCTCTGAAGCCTTGACCGAATAGAGTTCGGTATGAATAAATAACCGTTCATCGATTTTCATTCGTTCACTTCAGTTCGGTCCATGACACGTGCCGCTGTGAGAGATTGATTCTTCATTCTACGGAGGAGTGAGTGACTGGATAGGATACTTAATCCGTTCATTATTTTACCTTCATGCGGGGTTAATGGTGGACTCTGTCTTCTGGTCGTGAGTTCTCAGGGCTTAGCTGAATAAGCGTAGTCGCAGTAAATCACCCTTTTTTAAGCTTGCTATACTTATTAATAAAATTACTTCTCTTTATTCAATAGTCAACCATAACTAACTTGGCAACTGGTTTCTAGATTCGAAATCATATTCAGCATAAATATGGCATATTAATAGCAAGCAAATGTACTGAACACGGCCATCACGCCAATGTTAATAAAACATCAATTTGCAGGCGTCACATTAAAATAAATGGAAAAGCGTCAAAGTTAGAATTCTCTCCGACAGCAAAATTCAACTGAAAATATTTTTAAAATGTTGCCAATCGCATGCATGACTTTCCCCAAACGCGTCTATCGAATGCTCTTTATTTTATTTCTTTCAAGAAATATTGCAGATCACAAAGTCACAATATTGGTACTAGGAGAGCATATTCCCAAAGCGCTTTAAAAATATAAACAAGCCAACCTTAGCATGTAAAAGCCTGATATATTTTGTACGTGCAACCCGAACTCTGCGATAGTTTCTTAGACAAAACTAAGTTGTAACTTGTAATAGTTGGAGCCAATATCCGATATGAGGTATATTTAGTATCAATACGTGACAACTCGGAATCGAAATGATCAACTTCCATCGAATGTTGAAGTTTCAATCTCGATCAAGTTTCAAAGCAGAAAGGTTTAATTTGACGTCTAACTGGCGTTAACCTTCTCTTTCGAACAAACTGCTGTCGTCTTTGCCAGCCTGGTTGATTTGTTTTCTAAAGTACAAGTAACTGTTGGTAAATGCAAAGTATTCTAACTCGATTTGATAGTAAGCAAGTTCTTCTTTCAGACTAAGTGCGTTTTATTACCCAATAAAAAAGATGTAAGTATCCTCCTCCTAAGAAATAAAAAAATAAACCTCGTTACCATTTTTCTTCCGTATTCAGAATACGTGTTTAGAATTTTCTGCTCAAATTATTTCTTTACATGTCACTTTCCCTTTCCGCCATCAAATCGAAAATTAAATGCGTCGTATAAAGCTTTTTTTTTCTAACGTCCTGTTTACCCAAGGACATTGATTGATCGGCGCGTGAATGGATTCTTTATAACCGGCCATGGTGAAACGATTCCTTTTTTGAATTGTCGTTGTAAAGAATCTTTTGAACGTTTTTTTTTTTTTTATTTCCACGGAGGAATAAATATTTACGAATGGTTTTATTTGTAAGAATACAAATAATGTTTTAACTTATGATCAAAGTGTTTTAATTATAATCTCAATTTGTGCTATATCGACAAACGCACATCCCGAAATTAAATCTATTTCCTGAAAGTAACTAGTTTCAAGATTTTATACATATAAATAATAGTTTTCATAGAAGTTATTTTTGCCAATGGAAATCCTCTAATCTCCCCTACAAGCGTACAAGGCTTATTTATTTTCTTACGCAAAATACATTCGTCAATTTCGCCTCTGGTAAAACGCCTACGCCTGTATCAACGCTAGAGCGATATCATCGTAAAGGAAAACAAACCAACTAATGGGATGGCGCAGGGATCCATCACGCTTGGACAGATTTTATCCCTCCAGTACACACAGACTATGTTCCAATTCCAATGTTTAGCTTGACACGGTATTGTACCTGCTCTTCCCATTTATGGTTGCTTAGTACCTTCAGGCAGTTTTTTGGGTGAAATGTGTCATTTTTCTTGATGACAAGCGGACAAAAAAGAAACCAATAATTTCGTGATCAGTGCATTCTCCTTTCGTGTCATGCTTTCCTGGTATACGTAAGGAATATCACTTTGCTTTAATTAACACCAGTATAACCCTTCAGAGACCGGTGTCAATAATAGACTTTCTAAATCAGGGTACTTACTGCAGCTCAGAAACGCAAATGACAACCGAAGAAACGGGGTCAGTTTAAATCGGTAAAAGTCTTGACTCACAGTCTGCTCCACTCCACCCTGGGCGGACGGAGACATTTCATAACCATCCATCTCAAAAAAAGAAAACTGCAAATCAAAACCTTTTGAGAAATAATCAAGCTGGTAGCGTACTTTCCAGGTCAAACAGTTTCAAAAGGACCATAGACTTGAATAATCTATAACTTAGTTAACCAGACAACACACCCGAATGAATAACCCTATATAACTCAATATTTCACAGAATTAAACGATAGAAAATCAACTTATACAAGGCTTTATACACAATTACTTTGTCCTAGCGTTCGCAACAATTGTTTACCACGACTGCGTCGTAAACCGGGCGTCATCGGAAGTTGTAGGAAACTCCATTATAAGTTGACTCGCTCACACACACGCGGCAGACTCTTTGACATTCTTTGTACGTAGTCAGTAGCGTAGCTAGGCAGGGGCGAAGCGAATCCTAGCCCCCGGCCGTGCACTCAAAGGGCCTGCCGGCTTAGAGAAAAACGAGAAAAAATCTTGACAACAGCGATAACATAAGATTGCAACGTCAGTAAAGCAGTACAACGTAAGTTCTACTAAGATATTAACATGACCTGCAATCAAGCCTTATTTAGACGGAACAAGAACTCGCATGCGAGTTTCCTACATTGCGGTAGTTGTTTGATCAACTGAATTCATTATATCTATAAAGTCCGCAATGTAACGCAACTCGCGTGCGAGTTCTTGCATCGTCTTGTTACAATGTTTTTTTGTTCCTAGCTCAGGTGATTATTTCACGGCTGCGTTTCTAATGGGCAAAGTAGCAAGTACCTGCATTCATCCGTTTACCATTCCTATGTATCGTTAGTTTCACTTCCCAACAATAAATCACTTTTCTAAAACCTTTTTAAAACAGTTTCGCAATAATATTTTGATAAAATCATAGCTCTGTTGTTTACTTTCGACATGACATTACGTCAGACGTCAGTTTTGACAAGTGAAAGCGCCACCTGGCGAAGTTTGTTAGCAGCTATCGATTAATCGATATTTTAACATATTGATCGAAAACTTTTAAGTAATATCAATTAACACCTTCCTAATAATTTTCAGTTAAAGGAAAACAAACGAAATTAATAATAAATTAAAATAAAATTAACGGAAATGATTCTATTTTTTCATTATAAACTTTTTTTCTAGAAACTTCGTCAAGGCGATGCATATTTAATCTGTGGTTTTGTTTGCGTCCTTGGTGTTGACAGCTTAAAGTGGTTATTTTGCCGATTTATAAATATGGGTGTTTACCCCAGGATAGATTAATCGAAAATTGCGAGATATTGATCATGGAGCAAAGAATTGAGGTGGATCTTAAAGCTTAATATGGCTTCGGCTTCTGGTCGTGACCTTAGACAGTTTTTGTGAAGTTTTTGTGTTGTTGTAGTGTTTCCCCATGGGGACCGGTTAATTGTGTTTTGCTGGAAGTCTGGGAGAATGGCGGGGGCTTGGCACCCGAACCCTGACCTCAGATCCGGCAGGAGCGACAGTAGGTCAGCCATTTATCTCAGAGACAGCCTGGGAAGCGCTCGCCTTAAATCTTGCGACTAATTTAAAAGGTAAGAAATCTTGTTGTAACCGGGTCTGGAGTTAGTCAGTGAGCGCTCCCCTGGTAGTTGAGAGAATATGTTGGTGATTTATTGAACGCTTATTCCAGGATTCCAAACTGCGTCTTTTCGTGTGCGGGCCCAGCCAGTCGAGCAACACGAGGGCACAGTCCAAGGGCTATTCCCCTGCAGTAACTGTGAGTATTAACCCCTGCTATTCCCCAAAGATTGGTTGTTGTTTTGACTAGCTAGATTTCCCTGCTCGGTCACCTAGAGGAAAGCAAATTAGTTTTGTTTATATTCCTAGCCCTCCGTATTGTCGATTGCAGGGAGGCCCATCGGGTGATTCGCTCCGCCGCTGGGATTCAGAGTGCTGTCTGAAGCCCAGACGCGGAACCCGTCCTCGAGCACGCCGTTAGCCTCCTGCAGAGACGACTGTGCGGCTGGCAGACCCCGCCTAGCGATAGCGCAGGCGTGACGGTTTTTTTTTTTTTACTTCCTTTTTTTTTCAATTATTTCTACGGTTTATCTTAAGACGGTTTCTGTGTAAACCGCCTCTTATAAGACCGGTGTTAGGTGAACCCGGTTTTGATGTTGGTACTTCACCGAATTTAAATTAAGGATCTTGGGATTGCTCTACCCTCATCCCGAAGAATAGTGGACATCTGCAGCCCCAGGATCCGGGACTCTTCAAGTCCCTGGCGCTCATTAATTAATTTTAATTTAAGTAACTTTAATTGGAAGGTTCAGATATTTGATAACATTTTATTTTTGTAGTCGTCATCGGAACAGTACCCGGTTATCTCCAATTCCCCATGACCCTAGCTCTTAATTTAAAAGGTTGAAACTGGCTAGCGTTACTTGTATAAAATAGTTAACACCAAGAAATGTTGTTTATTTCACCATTGTCAAAAAATTATATTGTATAATTATTTAAATTAATTCAGTCAACATTACAGGGTGTTTTAGCTAATAAACCGTTTGAGTGAATTTATTGTTTTCTTCAAGTCTTATCACCAACCGGGGAGGGAGAAAATATTCTATGTAACAGTCTAAATAAGGCTTTTTATACGAATACTTCAGGTGTTCGATGAGTGGGAACTAAAAGAACGTGAGAGACCTTGCAATGCTGATTTCGGTCGCGACGATCACGTTTAAGTCTAGCATCTCCACCGTTCGCGGGAGCCCCTATGTTCCGAGATAACTTGGGTATGATTTATTTGTAACTAGAAACTTAAAGAATCAAAAAGGCCACACAAAACTGTCGCTGACCAACACATTAAATTTGATATAGAAAACTTAGGGATCTATGTCTATTACAACGAGGGGTCTCTCGCGAGCAGCGCAAGCAAGTCACATTTTTCGACCTGAAAGAAAAGGGCATCGCTGATGCGTCTTGCCCCTTCCTAGATTCGGTCTCGCTGTGACACAGTATAATATGTAGTCTGTGTGTTGGTACATTGTTCACTTACCTAGTTGCCTGTGCGAAATAGGCACTTTTCCGCAGCGTTTTCCATAGAGTAGAAAAGAGTTTGTGTTTCAAAGCTCTGTCTTTGTATGTTGCCTTGGTAGTTTTGCTAGTCGGTTGCTAATCAGATTTCTCAGACGTAGCTATGACATCTTGATACAAATTAGAAAATCAGTTGGCAAAAAAATTAAAACTAAAGTAGGTAAACCTACATAGACATTTTCACACACCGTTTTCATTTTGAAAAGATTTAGGTACTACAGCGTACAAGAAGTATTTCCGTCGTACACTGTATGGAAAATGAAAAACCTACATTCGAATTTAGACCTTCCTTCTTTTAGTAAAATCGACTGAAAGTGTACTAAAAAGTTTGGTGAAAATACCACCTTGGCAGTATCAACCCTTTTTGGTCAAGCACTTACTAAAAATGGGTTTTGTTGTACCATTTTAAAAAGCCAATGAGACAAGAAAATCAATGACGTCTACTATAACCCCCTAAAAGATCTAGGTCGACTTATCCAGTAACCAAGCATTCTTTGACGTCAAAACCCAAACATGACCGTGTAAGTTACCATATTATTGATGTAGATATTCCAACTTTTTGCATAGTTCATAACTTTCCATACGTTCGCGGAGAACCGATTTGTTGACTAACAATATATTGAAGTTTGTAACTCACCGTGTTGCCATCAAACTTCGCTCCACTTTATTATGTTAGCTTTCGTTTTGAATATTTAGTGACGTTATAATATTAGCTGATCATTTATTCTCCTATAATACTCGTAGTAGGCAATCTATGCCGCAGTGGTAGATGTCTACGGCTGACGATCTCCGGCTACTTAAGGCGAGGGCGACTCGCTGTCCGAGCATGGACCATGCCCGGGTCTACGCCACGTTGTGTTCCACGCGCGCCTCAAAGAGTAGCACCATAATGACGGGGCCTTTAGAGGGCCTAGCCTACCAGGGTCGTGGGATTTATCTAATTATTGTGACCCTGGAACGTAAAGGGCTATTGAAGAACACCGTGGAATTTAGTCAGTACGAGTCTGACTGTCCCGCTCTGCCCTGGGTGGGAGGACTCATTTGATAATTTTACAACAATAAAAAAGTAGGCAATCTATGGCAATTTAATCGCATTTCAGCCCTCTGAGTCTTACGGCCCGTTTACAACCGTACCTAGCAGTGAACAGAGACTGGACTCACCGGGGGCGTGCGGTAAGATCAAATGTATTGAAATGTTTGAAACACGCTACGAGGCGCCGCCAGTAGCGAATTCGCTTAATCATCATCATCAGCCGGAAGACGTCCACTGCTGAAAATAGGCCTCCCCCTTAGACCGCCACGCCGAATTCGCTTACTGCAAAGTTATTCGTGTCTCTGGCGCCCCCTGTCGCACCGCTCATCGCTTAGAGCAAAGGATTCTACAATGATTGTCAAAATGATATCTGCAAATGAATATACCGATCGTATAACCAAAACCACGTGCCCAAGAACTTCACTAAAGTCTCTAAACTTGTGTTTATTAGTTTGGAAACCCACGCCATATGTAATTACATAATAACTAATGTATGTAAGTACATAAAGGTAGAGTAAGCTATCCTAAATCCTAACTGAGAATGTAAGATTGTTTGTTGCATTTTCACGCCTAAACCAAAATAGTGAACTTAGGTCAAAAAAATAAAAACCGGCCAAGTTAGAGTCCGACTCGCACTTGGCCGGTTTTTATTTTTTTCCGTACTTTTTATTTATTATTTATAATATATTTATTTTATTCTTAGTTTTAGTATTTGTTATAGCGGCAACAGAAGTACATCATCTGTAAAAATGTCAACGAAATATCATGGTTTATGAGATACAGCCTGGTGACAGACGGACGGACGGACAGCGAAGTCCCAATAAAAGGGTCCCGGTTGACCCTTTGGGTACGGAATCCTAAAGAGCTGAACCAATTATCCTGAAGTGTTGCATAATTTAACGCTATCAGATGGCCATAGAATCTTCTATCTTCTTAATCATCAGCCTATAACGTTCCCACTGCTGGGACACAGGCCTCCTCTCTTGTGAGAGGGAGTGGGCCATAATCCACCACGCGGCCCAGTGCGGATTGGCAGATGTCACATGTCGTCGAATTGATGGTTCTAGAACATGCCGGTTTCCTCACGATGTTTTCCTTCACCGTTTCGAGAGCAGTGGTGATGAAATAACCTACACAAAGTAATGCGCCTGGCGGGGTTTGAACCCACGACCTACAACTCGTAAGTCGGGACCGATACCACTGGGCTACCACTGCTCCTCTCTATCTTCTTATTTATTATTAAAAAGCCTGTACTGTCCCACTGGTGGACAAACACCAAAGCCTCCATTTTTTCCAACGTTCACGACTTTGCGCAACCTCCTTCGAATGCTCAAGGAAGATGTCGCTGCTTTTTTTTTTATTAATCGGTGGATCCATTTATGAAGACCAATGTGCAAATTGACAACTTTCAAAAATAGAAATAAAGAAGGAAGAAGCCTTTATTGAAATTTTATCAATTTACACATTGATCCTTATACATAGGTGCAAGTGCTGTACCTATGGACGTTTGTACCTGTGGACACCGTTTTATGGGAAAACGGACAACCCTAAAATTCTAATTTGAACGCAGCCGTAAGCATTTGTCTATGGTTGACAGATTTGACGTATCGCCATGTTATTTTTCTGTGTAGTTTTCCCCAAAATTAACGGCGTCCACAGGTACAAGCGTCCATAGGTACAGCACTTGCCTATAATACCCATCAAAATATCAAAGATTCTTTATTGTAATTGATAGTTAAATTCTAGATTAACTCAAGTAAAGCCCCGGACTAAAGCTAGTTTTAAGATAAGTCACTCGACACGTGAGAGGGCATTTACGTGACGTATATGTTAATGTATTTATGAAGTTTTCAGGTAGACAGCACTGTATTTACAGGCTAAGTTATAGACTGAAAGTTTCAGGTCTGTTCTACCTGCCTAGTTCGTAAAGGTAGTTTTAGAAGATCTTGCTATCAGCGTGGCAATTCTCGGTTTTAGAGATGGTGTCGAACTCGACAAAAATTTCTAATGACGTCATTTTTTCGAAAAAATTTACTGAACTCTAACGCTAGCCTTCGACAAATAGCGAATTTGACATAAGAACTTTTAAAATTTGCCGAAAAAATTACGTCATTAGAAATTTTTGTCGAGTTCGACACCATCTCTAAAACCGAGAATTGGCCCCTTGGTTGTAGATTTCGTTTAAAATTCTGAATTTTAGTTGCTCCTGATTGAAAAACCTTATAACACTTTGTCTGTAACCTGGGAATTGAATTCAAGACCTCATACCTACTCAACCGTCACGCTTTTTTTTAACGTAGTAGAATCATCAAATGAGTCCTCCACCCTCATACTGTCAGACTCGTACTGAGTTGAATCCACGGTGTTCTTCAGTAGCCCTTTACGTTCCAGGGTCACGGAAATTCGGTAATTCCCGAGACCTCAACAGTCACGCTTGCGAAAAATAGAAGTACCCTGTATACAGGGTATTCTTTTTTATGGAGCCAAAGACGTACCTGTACCTATCATCATTGAGAGACATTTCCCAATGTTCGTTATAATTAGGTATTTCAATTTTAAATAGTCCCAAATGTCCTCTGTACGTAATAACCTACGTAAGTATGTACATAAATAAACATTTATTCCATCATAGTAATCTGAAATTCATATACAACGCACGCCCGCTGAAAAAATAGGAAACAAGAAAAAAAGAAAAGAAAAACCATAAACAACATACAATAGTGTTGTCCATTCTCAGTTGATGACGTTTCATTTCGTTTCCCGCCACAATCCATAGACTCGTTGAGGTCTCCACACACTGCTATCAGGAGATAAAAAATATACAAGAGGTTTTTTTTACAAAATGGCGCGGGAGGCCGCAGGCTTATCTAGATTTGTTTTTTTTTTTTCTTTTTGTTAGATATATGCTGTAAATAGCGCCCTTGTTTGCTTATCAAAATTGGAAGACAAGAGCACTATGAATATGTGAATAGGTATGTTTGGGTATACCTACATATTTAGAGTTTGTAATTTTTAAAATTGTTCTTAAAAACAATGTTTTCTTTATGTAAATAATATATTTCTAAATGTTTACCACATATTAAACGCAGTATTTGATTTGGGTAGTAATTATTTATTATAAGCTGATGTTTGTAGTAAGACTCAAGAGAGAAAAAGAGGAAGCCAGTATTTGTAGGCACCTCCACCTGTTTAAATTCATACAGATTATGTAAAAAAATCTAAAAGATTGCCATTAGCCATGACCGCCATTGTAACCATAATTATAATAAGTATCTTTTTCCAACATTCTTGCAATAGATCTAGTGAAAAATGAAGTATACTCATTATCAAAATTACTGGCGTACCCTAAACTATGAAAAATAAGCAATGAGTCCACATTGAGAGACATGACATTTCAGCACATTTTTATTATTTCTATCCAAGCTCCCCAATGGACGGGTGCCTTATAACCCTTTTTCACGAACAATTTTACGACGCTCTCAGATAAGCCGGGCATCACTATTCCGCCATTTGGGACATAAACTTGTGTTTACACTATTGTATGTTTTTATTCTGCGCGGACGTTTTTTAGAGGCATGATAGCTTTTATATCCATATTATTATAGTTATCGATTTCAATAAACCTGCAAACTATTCGGTATTGAGAAAAACATATCGTGCAAAAATAAAACTTCTATGGCTGGTACACACCGTATAAAATAATAGTAAAATAACAAAAGCATAAAAATTAAAAGAATGAAAGTAACTACCATCACTTTCAAATCAATCGGATCTTTATTTATTACTAGCTGCTGCCAGCGGTTTCACCCGCTACAACTCGAAAATTATCCCACGGGAACATAAAATCGGGATAAAAATCCTATGTGTTAATCCAGGTTATAAACTATCTGTGTACCAAATTTCATCCAAATCCATTGGTTAGTTGTTGCGTGAAAGAGTAACAAACATCCATCCACACATACAAACTTTCAGTACCGGCATTAGGGTAAGGCGCGGTTAGGCGACCGCCCAGGGCGCCAAATACCAAGAGGCGCCGTAGGCCTACTTTCTGCTGAACCTATAATTTCTCCGGAAAAAAAATTGAGTTAGAATTTTTCAACTGTCTTTTGGACACTACTATAATTTCAGTCCATGAAAGACGCCCAGCTAAACGAGTATTCAGAATATCGGTCTTTTTTGTACAATATGAAAAAGTTTCCGGAAAAACCCGAGCTTCTAAAACTCTGTGGAGATCTCGTATTAAAATTAACTGTAGACTCTAAATCCAATATAGATGGGTGTATGCTATGTGATGAGCTCATAGCCTGAAATCTTTTTTGCCAGATCGGAATGTGGCTCCCCTGGTATTTTTTAAATTTTATACAAGCTCGCGAAAAAGAAAAAATCTATCCAAATGTACGGATAGCTCTGCTTATATTATTGTAACGGTTGCTAGTGGGGAGAGGAAAGCGTAAGGTTTTATCGTGGTAAAATCATCAAATGGGACCTCCCACCCCGGGCAGGGCGAGAGGTACTGTCAGACTTGTACTGACTAAAATCCACGGTGTTCTTCAATAGGCCTTTATGTTCCGGGGTCACGGTGAAGGAAATAAGTCCCGCGACCCCGGCAGGCTTTGGCCCTCTGAGAGGGGGCCCCGTCATTTTGCTGACAGCTCTTTGAGGCGCGCGTGGAACACGACGCGCCGTCGACCCGGGCATGGTCCATGGTCGGACAGCGAGTTGCCCTTTACTCGCTGTCCGCATGCCCGCGCCTACGGTGGCCGGAGATTGTCTGCTGACGTCCGACGCCGTGGGCGTGTACCACTGCGGTTGGGGCGGAGGGAGGACGCTGTCCTCTCTCTCTTGCGGCCCGCGATCTCCTTCACGAGCATTACTGCCTCGCAGAAGGTGGCGACCGCTTCCCACTCCGTCTCGCTCCGCAGCATGGCCGAAACCAATGCCGGGCGCGAGAGGTCTCCACCTATCGCCGCCGTGACGACACGTCGGTGCCCTGCCTAAGCTGGGCAGTCTTGCACCGTATGCTCTACTGTGTCCTCCGGGCGATCTTCGCAGTGGCAACACCCAGGCGTTTCCTCCTTACAGAACTCACAAACTTGTATTGAAATTGCAGAAAATCTCGATTTTTATAATTTAATAAAACAGTTCGCCGATAGAAAGGCCAGAAAGGTACAATATTACTAGTTTTTTTTTTAGGAAATGGTTACTTCTTTTAATAAATGGTAATTTCATTAATTATCCTATTCTTTTTTTCATATGAGTTTGTATCCGGCACGCCGCAATGGTGGCGATAAGCCCCTCTTTGAGGAGTCGCTGGATAGGAGTCACGACATCCTGACCTACCGCATGACGCAGGTCCTCACCGGACACGGAAGTTTCGGGAGGTACCTGTGTCTGATGAGGAAGGAGGAAACGCTTGGTGTCACCACTGCGAGGATCGCGCGGAGAACACTGTAGAGCATACGGTGCACGACTGTCTCGCTTGGGCAGAGCATCGACGTGTCCTCACGGCGGCGATAGGCGGAGAGCTCTCGCGCCCGGCATTGGTCGCCGCCATGCTGCGGGGCGAGACAGAGTGGGAAGCGGTCGCCTCCTTCCGCCCACGGTGTCGAACGTCGGCAGACAATCTCCGGCCACCGTAGGCGCGGGCTTACGGGCAGCGAGTAAAAGGGCAACTCGCTGTCCGACCACGGACCATGCCCGGGTCAACAGCGCCTTGTGTTCCACGCGCGCCTCAAAGAGCGTCAGAGGGAGAGAGAGAGCTTCTGGCCTCTAGAGGGCCAGAGCCTGCCGGGGTCGCGGGACTTATCTCATTACCGTGACCCCGGAACATAAAGGGCTATTGAAGGACACCATAGATTTTTGTCAGTACAAGTCTGAAAGTCCCTCCCGCCCTGCCCGAGGTGGGAGGACTCATTTGATGAAGTTACCACGCTTAAAAAAAAGAGTTTGCATTGCAGTTAGGGGGCGCCGTAGAAAATCTCGCCCAAGGGCACTGGTAGTGCTAAAACCGGCACTGCAAACTTTCACGTTTATAATATTAGTAGGATCAGTTACTTTGTAAAAATCATCTTGATGAGATGGCGTGTCATCTTTCAAACAAAAAAAAAATACTAATCAAAATCGGTCCATTCATTTAGAAGCTACCATGCTGCAATCAGACACAGACAGACATGTCAACCTTATTACACTGTCCCGGGAGTAACCAGCTACCGTGACCCCGGAAATAAAGGGCTAGTGAAGGACACTGTGGACTTTAGGCAGTACTACTCTGACAGTCCCTTTTGCCCTGCTCTGGGTGAGAGGACTCATTTAATGATGTTACCACGATAAACAAAAAAAAACAAATATTACTTTTTATTTTATTTTATTTGGGAAAATAAACAATAACACATTACATTTTATATAAAATATATATATATAAAGGTATAGGAGCAAATGTGCTACCAACAAAATTTTCCACAGAATACACATTATAATCATAATACATCTCTTTGTGCACCAGGTCTTTAAAAAAGAGATGATCAAATAGCAAGCAGTCACTATAAAATTCATCTGCGGTAAGGGCCGCTCTACACGACATTATTATTTAATCAATTCTCCCGAAATCTAATCGTGTGCACGTTACATAGATAGGCACTAATAATTGCCCCACTTTTATAAATAAATAAGTCCACATTTGAAATTCAGGGTTTCAGTTAGACTTCTACGTGTAGACTAGGTACTGAATAACTAGAACAACTTGGCTGTTTTAACTGCCTTGAAAAAAGAAGGAGATTATTTTTAAATCAATCCTTTTAAACGAGAAGAACCTTGAAAAGTCTTTGGGAATGTACTGTACATCTGGAAAAATCTTTTTTTGGATGTACACTGTACCTCTGGAAAATTGCGTAAAACACTAACAATTTCTATGACTTTCTTTCAATTCTGGAATATTCGTTGTATAAATGGCACTGTCAATAAGATTAAATAATTTTCTCATTTTATGTTTGAAAGGGTTGGTAAAGTTAAGTTTATACCATATACAATGTGTAACGTTAAAAGCGCAAAACCTCTCTTGGGGTAACTCAGCCCATGTTACTGAACAATGTTTGTTCTAAGACTTTTGGAAATTCGCAACAAAAAAACATACTGATGGGCTCGATCAATTTTTCATTTTATATGAAAAAACATTTTTTTTTTTTTTTAAATAATGGTCGTTTATACCAACATTTTTCAAGACTATGATCGCGAAAATTAACGGTATTTCACGTTAGCCCAAGCAGTAAATGTAAAGAGAAACTTGAAGCTTTGCTCTTTGAATTTTGGCATATTGAATATTTAGGTCGCGTGTGAATTTTCCATACATAAAATGGAGTATTTTATTTAAATACCAAGTTTTTTTTAGGGCTTTGTATAGGGAATAGTTTTTGAGTTATAAACTATGTTTGGTTTTATTTATTATACCACAATTACCCATCAATTATAATACAAACTATAAAATAAGCTAATAGTGAAAGGAACATGTACAACCTACAGACGCCAGCAGGTCAACCTACCCGAATCCGTCTAATTTTACCAAACGAACATTAACCTTTAACTATTGAGATAAGGATGAAAAGCATTTAAAAAAAAAATACAGAATGAGGTAGGTTGCTGTGTCTGTACAAAATATTAAAAGATAAAAAAGTGCGAGAAAGAATCTTTAGACTTTAGATTGAATTGGACTGTGAAATTGATAAAAAATCCCACTATATACCACATACCAAGTTACTCTGGGTGGTTCGTATGTAATTTAGTGGAGTACAGACAACACACGATTTATAGGGTATTAGTTTAATCTGATGATCGAGCCGCGAGCGGTGGAATACCAAATTTGAAACAGATTTTTTTTCTCTTTTTAAAAAGGTGTGTGCGGTAAATTCGTCTAGATTCGTTGAGTATCCAATTTAGATAAAACCTTTGAAATACAGGTTTGTAATTTGTTTTTTTTTATATGTAAAAAATGATAACGTACCTAATTGAATTCTCTTATGTGTGTTGACAATAGATTGTAAATTTTCTTCTTTTTATTTTTCTCTTTTCACTTTAACTGTGCAAAATAACACAATAATCCGTCTATCAATCGTGGTATATTAACAATCAGCTTTATCCTCCGAATGACCTATCTGCGTCTGTATTTCCGAACGCATACAACCTTAATCTCTTCTTCAGATTTAGAGCGATCATGCTTCTTGTGGGTAACCTCGCTCCATCTTCAACTTGGTTTCTGACACGTGTGACCATATACCATATCTGATATAGAGTCGAGCAAAAGTAAAATGAATTGCGGTCATTGTCCTTTAAAACATATAACGTTATCATTACACTGTCATTCTTTTAATATGGCTGACAGGAGGAAATCCGAATCCATGACAGATACCACAAACTTGGTTGAGAAACTTTACATGTTAAAAGTTTTGGGTTTATTTTCTTTTCTTTTGATATTTGGCTTCCACATCACGATATTCCACATCAAAAACGAACACAGTCAAAAAATCAAGTTCTTGATGTATCTCAAAACCCCACAATGTTTACAGGTAACCACAGAAGAGGTTGTTTTACAATGAAATAAAACGAACATTAAAACGAAAGAGATTCCATCAGGAAAATTATTATCTTTCTAGAACTGATGGCTGTAATTTTGAAGAGGTTAAAGTGAAATAGAAATATATTTGAAACTGAACTTCGAAATCAGTCGATCTTGTTTACTTGGCTGGTGTCCGCTACTCCACGTCAAAACATCGACGAACATCCAACGTCAACATTTTTTATTGTCGGCATCCATACCATCATCTGCCTAGCCTTTTCCCAACTATATTGGGGTCGGCTTCCAGTAGAACCAGATGCAACTGAATATCAGTATTTTACATGGTGCGACTGCCTATCGGACCTCCACGGTAAAAATGGAAAGACTGGTTGGAATCCCACATACTATGAGGTAAGTTTTTTTTTACTCTACAAAATCCCACATACCTACTATGGTTATGAGCCACTCAAATTCCCCATACGATGTAAAATATGACAGACGGCGCCATTTTTATTGACCGCCTAACACCTTTCTTTGAATAAAACATAATGTTATGAGAAACAACTAGAAAGTAAGTACCTTTGGCAGGTGATATCTCTTTTATTAGGAAACTTTGGGGAGCGTGAGATATTGGCGGGTACCAGGCGCGCAGGTCAGGTAGGAAGTTATGTAACATTATTGAGGTGAGAAATAACGTTTGAACGTTGAAATCACGGAGGTTTTGCTTTCAAAGCGATTTATTTGCTGATAAAAAACTATCTACATTTATTTAAGTTGGAAAAACCGATGAGGGTTTTCAGTATATTTTTTCATTCATCTGCTTAGCCTTTTACCAACTATGTTGGGACATACTCGTCTTGACGGCTTTTTTTTACGTGGTAAAATCATCGAATGAGTCCTTCTACCCAAGGCAGGGCGAGAGGACTACGATACTTTCCATCTCACCGGCCTGGGTTTTAGTTTGGTTGCAATAGTCAAAAACAAACGTTATCTGATTTTTTTTTTCTTTGGCCCGCGCACGGTTTGACTGTTATACGATATTTGAATGAAAAATAAAATATTAACACTAGCAACATTTACCTAAGTGTCATTTCGTACATAAAGCTGCGTTCACATGGGACTCAAAAGCGCTGGCGATAGCCAATTTTCATTAGAGGTGTCATTCCCGCCGAAAGCCATTGTCGCCGACTCGCCGTACGAGCTAGGCATTTCCCCCGGGCGTTGCTCGCGACGTATTTACGCCGTAATATCAAACGGTAATATCACAAAAATGGTACCTACCATGTAAATTCACTGAATTCCCACTTTAGTCGTTGCGTTGTTGAAAGGGTATTAAGTATTTATCGATATAACTTGTTCTGATAATTGTTAAAATTATTACGTGGCCATTTGTTCCAAAAATAGCTAGTTAAATAATGTACTCATTTCAATTAAGTAGAAATGTTGAGGTTTTCCACTTAGGGCACCTGGCACCTGCGAAAATTGTAAGCAAAGATGCTAGGGTCTAAGTAGATAAGGTAACGGTCAACGGGGTGAATAGGGACGCAGGGGTGAATCGGGACAAAACTTTGAAAGTGGAAATTGTAGCGAAAAATTATAATGGTATGTTGCTATCAAGGGTTCAAAATTAATGTATATTTATCAATATAAAATTGAGTAGTTGTTGGTACCTATCACATTAATTCACATTAAATCCTGTTAAAGTTTGGTCCCGATTCACCCATGCGTCCCTATTCACCCCGTTTTACGGTACCAGTAGTTCAGGTGCCATTGTCAGCGGGTGCCCTAAGTGGAATACCTCGAAATGTTCCTTTAATTAATATTAAACATTTGAAAGTAGGTTTAACTGTGCAACAGAGAGTTTGAGCTTTACTCCAGCCTAATGCGACATTTTGATTGTGACGCTTTCCCGATAAAACCACTGAACTGATTTAGATGAGATTCGATATTATAGAAATTTATAATCTACTGGATTAATACGTATTATAGTTTTTACCCAATTCCATGTTCTCACGGGATGATTTACAAATTGTAGCGGGTGAAACAACAGCTTATATGTATTCTAGGAAATCAGACCAGAAGTGACTTTTTTAAAAAGAATTTTAGAAATACCTACAGGAATAAATTCAAGTAAAGAGACGAACTGACAACAATTTAATATCAAAAATCAAATAACAAGATAGCTAAACGAAAAAATACACACTTAATAAAAATAACAAATTATAGCACAAACAATAACACAATAAATTAAAAATGTAACCGACAGAGTAACGTCTCACGATGTTGTTCCCACGACGAATCCAAGTGAAAAGAGGCCGGTGCTTTTTTTTTTTTTTTTTTTTATGAATGGCATCTCGCAGGTCAACCTAGAAGAGGTTGTGTGCTGCTTAACCGGACTTTTCTGTGGATGCCATAGATTTTACTCTAAGGCCTCCAGCCAGAGCTTACAAGCTAGGCAAAAAACTATAAACTAAGTGACCGTTCGCTAAGGGCACCCCCTGTGGGGTACGGACCTCGGCTTAGGACGTCACTGACAGAGGACAGCAAGGGACAGGCTGGATCACAATAATATCTTATTTAGGGACTAATTTAAAACTACTGGCTCAGCATCGCGGGCTGGCTCTTGCAAGGGTCGGGGGGGGCATTGAACTTGGGCGTCGCGACGGGCGGCCTCGGCGGCAGGGCGGAATGACGGAGTCGGTCTGTGTCTGGTGTTTCCTAAGAGTACTGGTGTCCCCTACTGCTCTCCTGGAGGAGAGTGATGGGGTCGTCGGCTCTACGAGGGTGTGCTTTAGGGCGTCGGGTGGTACTGATACGCGATGTTCGTATCGGGCGGCCGATGCGATCAAGGATTGGGGTGCCTAATAGCGGAATCGAAGAAGCGCTTGGAAAGGCGCTTCATGAACTGAGCTACGGTGGGAATTCTAAGGTCGAGGTGGAGGGCGTCGTTACGGACATAGTACGGGGCTCCCGTGACTTTCCTGAGAAACCGGTTTTGGAGGACCTGCATTTTATAGAGGACGCGAGGGTTCGAATGAGCGAAAATGACACACGCGTATGTCATGATGGGATGGAGGCCGGTGCTAGTGCTGCACCGCCTTATATAGGTCTTCCCCCTCCTCATATCTTTCATCTTCTACAGTATATTTTGCGCTAATCTTTTATTTTTCTGTATACTTAGGTATTCAGATATAGTTCCTTCGTACTAACATTCCACTTTTTATCTACAAAGTGGATTACCTAAAACACCGATAAAAAAAGCCTTTTTCCTACAGTTATGGCCCGATTACTAGCAGATATGATCAGATCAATGGTTACAGCATTCTCTTTATATTCTAATGACAATTCTACAAAGCTCACCGGCCTATCTGCCGATAACAGTGGCTATAATCGATGTAGTTAGCACGAAAATCGTCCGATTTCACAGTTTAGCTCAGGCTATTGGCTATTAGGGTTTGGCTACCGTGTGAACAGGTACTTATCTCATGGAACATAACATCATGCTTGTAAATACCAAAAGGTTAGGCATAGTTGAACCTGAGTTTTCCACATTTCGGTAGTTTAAGTCTCAGATGGCCTACGAAAACGTCTTGAAGTAGTTTCAGTGAGGGAACGAGATGGCGCTAAACGCCTTGTATAGCTCCGTCTCTTTTCCTCAATAGAACTACTCTGGCTTTTGACATCATGGTAGGTCACCAAGACATAACAAACAAGCATACGGACGGCGAGTGATAATATGAACTGGGGGGGTATTACAACGTCTTAAAACCAGGCTTATTCCGGCGAGTGAAAGTGACAGAGCTATTATACAAGTCGTCTAGCGCCATCTCGTTCACTCACTGGAACATGCATGGTTTTAAGATGTGAAAAACTTTGTTCTTAGTTGAACTGCATAGTATAATATTACAAGTACATTACAACTCAAATGAACTGTCAAATTCTAAATTATCGTAAGCCAAGCCACGAGCTTTAGCCTGTTTGTAATAAATCACATGACTGACAAATTGTTTTAGTTATATTTGTACTTTGTTCAGTCATATCAGTTATTATGGGACACGCTTGTTATTAGTTGTGATCATATCTGTCTAAGCTACAAGTTTCTCGGTATAATTATTATAAGCTTGATTATATAAGGGGAGATTTGATGCCAAGAGTTTAATCATAATTGTAGAAATTTCATCACATATACAGTTAAACTATGAAGGTCAATAACCTTCAACTGTCACTTGAAAGTAACGTTTATAAAAATACTTCGTGCACATTAATTTTGAATATTTGTATTAATATCCTTTTTAGGCTTGTAATTTTAAAATGGAAATTGTTTTTTTCTTTACGTTAACACTGATTTAGCCATCCATCAAGGATGTCCATAAAGGTAGGATTATAGAAAGTTACATTCTAAAGCATAAGCATCACATGAGACATTTTTATATCTTTTCTTTGTATGCTTTCCTAGTACTTCCCGATTTCCGGATAAGCAGCTTTCCTTCACTCTAAAGGAAATATGGAAAAGGAGTTTTATATATTTCCTTTCATATTCAGGATTAGAGCCTTGGCAAACTCGGCGTGGTAACAATGGTAGGGTACCGAGGTAAAAATGTAAATTGTTCCCGCATTTGAAAGCTCGGCCGACGTTGCTCTTATGCATATTTTACATATCATATCATGTGTCGATAAGCAAATTTGCATGTGTTAACGTTAGCGGAGAGATCCTTATCCTTATGGGAGCCTGGTAGAATTTTTAGCGTAACGTTTAAATTTGAACGGTTGCGGGATTGTCTACACGAGAAACTGTGACCCTGGAACGCAAAGGACAAGTGAAGGAACATGGTGGTTTTTAGTCAGTAACAGTCTGACAGTCCCTTCCGCTCCACCCAGGGCGGAAGTACTTATTAAATGATTGTATGTATTACGGTAAAAAAGGGTCGCACTATTGTTTTTACAGGATACCCACCACCCTGGAACACAAAGGAAGGAACAAGATGGTTTTTAATCAGTAAGACTCTGTCTGACGGTCCCTTCCGCTCCACCCACGGCGTTAGAAATCATTTGATGATTTAAAAGTCCAAAAAAATAAACATAAACCGGTATAAACGCTATTTCGTTTTAAAGGTGATGGGCTGGTTTAAATTATAATAGCTATCACCAGCTATAAGGAATCGTTCTCGTTTATGTTGATGGTGCCCATGACTTGAGCAGAGCAGGGTACTTAAATGTTTAACCGAACATTAACGACGCTGTTTAGAAACGTTTTGAATTAATCTTATGATAAAACGTCGGCTGTTGGATCCTTAGAAGCTTCCACTTAAATATTATTTGGTTGAAAATATTTATGAACAATTGAATTATTATAGCACAGTGGCTGAGCTATCAGATTGCTGCACTGTGTGTCGCGGGCAGTGCCGGTTTTAGCACTACCAGCGCCCTTGGGCGAGATTTTCTACGGCGCCCCCTAACTGCAATATAAACCCATTAAGCACCAGTGCCGAAAATAACGGGCACACCCCAACGGTGCCCAGGACGCAGTCCTTAGAGAGATGGGCGCAGAAATGGACAAACCAGGTCCACTGTGATTGGCAAAATCAGGGCGCAGTTAAATAAGCTTGGGTGCATAAAAGGCTAAAGGTCTTTTTTTTAGCGTGGTAACATCATCAAATGAGTCCTCCCACCTCGGGCAGGGCGGGAGGGACTGTCAGACTTGTACTGACTTAAATCCATGGTGACCTTCAATAGCCCTTTATGTTCCGGGGTCACGGTAATGAGATAGGTAAGTCCCGCGACCCCGGCAAGCCTCGGCCCTCTAGAGGTCATCGCGCTGACGCTCTTCCCCCGTCATCGTGCTGACGCTTTTTGAGGCGTGCGTGGAACACAACGCGCTGTTGACCCGGGCATGGTACGTGGTCGGACAGCGAGTTGCCCTTTACTCGCTGCCCAGACGTCCGCGCCTACTACTGTGGCCGGAGATCGTCTGCCGACGTCCGACACCGTGAGCGTCTACGAGTGCGGCAGGGGTGGAGGGAGGACACTATCGTCTCCCTCACGCGGCCCGCCTACCCCTTCGCGAGCATGACTACGTCACAGAAGGAGGCGACTGCTTCCCACTCCGTCTCGCCCCGCAGCATGGCCGCGACCAATGCCGGGCGCGAGAGGTCTTCGCCTATCGCCGCTGTGAGGACACGTCGGTGCTCTGCCCAAGCGGAGCAGTCCTGCACCGTAGGCTATACTGTGTCCTACGCGCGATGCTCGCAGTGGTGACACCCAGGCGTTTCCTCCTTCCTCATCAGACACAGGTACCTCCCGAAACTTCCGTGTCCGACGAGGAACTGCGTCATGCGGTAGGTCAGGACGTCGTGACGCCTATCCAGCCAAGAGGGATCTTATCGCCGCGATTGCGGCGTGCCCGAATACAAACTCATATGAAAAAAAGAAAAGGATTTAATGAAATTACCATTTATTAAAAGAAATAACCATTTCTTAAAAAACTAAAAACTAATAAAAATGTACCTTTCTGGCTTTTCAATCGGCGAACTGTAACGTTTTATTAAATTATCAAAATCGAGATTTTCTGCAATTTCAATGCAAGTTTCGAGTCTAGATTGCGATATTGTCGACCGTAGGTAAGTCTTTTGCGTCGCGAGCTTTTATAAAATTAAAAAAAAAAACTAGAGGAGCCACATTCTGATCTGGCAAAAAAGATTTCAGGCTTATAAGCTTCATCACATAACATACACTCATAATATAATATCGGATTTAGAGTCTAGGTACAGTTAATTTTAATTGGAGATCTCCACAGAGTTTTCGAAGGTCGGGTTTTTCCGGAATCTTTTTCTTAATGCACAAAAAAGACCAATATTCTGAATACTCGTTGAGCTGTGCATCTTTCATGGACTGAAATTATAGTAATGTCCAAAAGACAGTTGAAAAATTCAAACTCATTTTTTTTTCCGGAGAAATTATAGGTTCATCAGAAAGTAGGCCTGCGGCGCCCCTTCGTATTTGGCGCCCTGGGCGGTCGCCTAACCGCGCCTTACCCTAACGCCGGTACTGGTCGCGGGTTCGATTCCCGCATAGAGCAAATATTTGTATGATCCACAAGTAGTTGTTCCGGGTCTGGGCGTTTGTATATGTGAGTTGATATGTTTGTAAACGCACCCATGGCACAGAAATTCCTAGTGAGAGGCAACATTAAAAAAAAAAAAACATAAAAACGTCGATTTTAATAATGTTATTTCTTAAATGTACCTATTTGCAAATGATATAATGATATGTCTGCGTCATTAGTCATAACATAATTCTTTAACTGTACATATCGTCTGAACACAACCTTTCTAAATTCAAAAATGTCTTCTTTTTTATGACTTACTTCGTGCTACTCAGAATATTGTTCGAGATTTTAATAATTTAAGCTACCTCTTTGCAAATTCTGCTCTCCTGTTCGACAATAGTCTAGATAACTTTAAATATTTCAGATAAACTGTCCATCGTAGGATCTAAGCTCAAAGAAAAGTTATAAATGGTACACATTTCTCATTTTAATTGCCACTTTGAATGCTATTAGTTTTGATGAAAGTCTTCCCTTAAAATCACGTAAATTAACGTTGAAGGTCTAATGGCTGCGACTTTTGAGCGGCTGTAACAAAATTCTGGCGGCGTAGTTTGTTGAGAGCGAAATTTTAATTTTGTTACTGAACTGACAACACTATGATAGTAATTTAGTTGAAAATACTTTAGTTTTTATTTTTACAGGTTCATTTAGAGGTTATTCTAGTCCCTGTCACTCATGTACAACTTCGGGCCATAGGTTCGCCTTTGGCCGCTATTTCGCCTGATGTTAAGCGATGATATTAATTTGATGTCCGTTGAAGCATGCTTGGCATGCTTGCCTAGTACTAACCATTCACTAGGTATCGACACGACACACTTACAGAAACTTGAGTCGTGGGGCTCTGGGAACATACCCAGAGTATCAAGGCCCTGCGTTTAGAAAATAAAACATAGTAAAAAACCGACACAAAAATGAAGGTTTGCGATATTGACACTATTATCAAACCTGTCTTTATCCTTCTCAAAACTCAACTGCGAACGTAAACAACCTTACAATATCACTTTCCATAAATAAGCAGTTATTTGTGACCCAACGTCAGTAATAATACAGGTGAATGTGCCCAATCCACTGATGTAGGTGGTCCCTTAGACCTCTTGTGTCACGGGCGGTCGGCTCCGGCATGGGTATTTTTAAATTGGGGACGACATGGACTCGTACCTTCAAAGGTCCATAATGGTGAGATTTTCGCTGCCTTTTCTTAAATCTGTTGGGTCAGGTCTTTCTTGTTTTGATTGTAGAGAAACATTTTTTCAATTTTCGAAGACCTTTTTGGATTGTTTTCAAAAATGAAGTTCAGTGCTGCTTAGCCGGACAACTCTGTGGTGCAGTGTAAGTCAGGAGAACGGCTTTTTTGACAGCATAACAAAGCAGTGAAGCACTAGTATGATAAGCTTCAGAGAAAACTCACCCCTTTTGTTAGTGACATCATTAAAAAAGAGGGTGAGATTTCTTAGAAGCTGAAGGTGCTGTAGGTACCTATAGTTTGAGCCAGATAAGTGTGGAATAAAATTCGTTGACCCCCGTGTACCAATGTATTCCAATATTTCAAAACCATTCGAAAAAATGTAAAGAAAGTGTCGTAACACGATCAAAATAAACGAATAGTGGTAAGAGGCTACCGTGACCTTACATTTTATTTTGAAATTCGAACGATGGTATAATGGAATTCTAACGATGCGTTATTAGGATCAATGACCTTTATTCCAGACTTAATTGGCGCGGACTATAATTTAATTTTTTTTAATCCCAATGGTGTTGAAAACTATATATACTTTCGCTAAAAGAGGAAAATGGAAATGATTATCATCGATTAATTCCACCACTCCACGCACATACTACATTTTAGGTATAAGCGGTTTTGAATCACATTTTTGATGAATTTACGCAGTTTCACACACTGTTTTACGATCCGAGAAAGCACTACGCATGTCGAAAATAAATTACATTTTAATTTATCACCATCTCGCATACATTAAACATAGCGATCAAAATAACATGATTTGGTTTATGTAAGTGCGTATGTAGGTGGTAAGAGTAATGCTCTGAAAATTTACGGGAACAGGAGTAATTTATCTTCTAAAGTGGGGAATATGAATGTACCTTTAGAATATGGTAATCTATTTTTGTTATGTTTACAATCAACTTTTGAAAAATAATGTTAAGGGGGTTTTCGGTAAAAATTGTCAATTTACATAAAATCGGTTTTTTTTTAAGTTAAACTAGCTTCTGCCCGCGACTTCGTACGCGTATCCTGTTGCTTATGCCAGCGACAACGGGATCGTCAAAATCTAAGATCTGAAAAGTCTATTACCCAACTCCAAGAGCCCGGCAAAAAAAATAATGGCTTTTGGCCAGTAGAGTACAATAATACTCATCGTCATCGAAAATCTGTCCTAAACTGTTACCGCCTTTACTGCGAGGAAGAAATCCCAGCTTATGTTATTTTATAATTTGTATAATTATAAAATACTCACTATACTAATTTCACTGTATGTGAAATAAGTGATAGCTTAGATTTCCATATCAGGTGTTCCATATCTTAAATTTTTATACATAAACAAAATATAGTGCTCATCAAGCTGAAAAACTTTCGCTAAGACGTCATTCCTCGGGCACGCCGCAATAGCGGCGGTAAGACCCCTCTTTGAGGAGTGGCTGGAGAGACGTCACGGCGTCCTTACCTACCGCATGACGCAGGTCCTCACCGGACACAGAAGTCTGACAGTGGGGGTGGGAGGCCTCATTTGATGATTTTACCATGCAAAAAAAGACGTCATTCCTATATGTTATAGTGTAGCTGGGCTCTTGGAGTTCCACATTAGGTGTTCCAGATCTTCAATTTTTATACGTCAACAGAGAGTGCTCATCAGGCTGAACAACTTTGCTAAGACGTCATTCCTGTACATGTTATTGTGTAGCTGGGCTCTTGGAGTTCCACATTAGGTGTTCCAGATCCTCAATTTTTATACGTCAACAGAGAGTGCTCACCAGGCTGAACAACTTTGCTTAGACGTCATTCCTGTACATGTTATAGTGTAGCTGGGCTCTTGGAGTTCCACATCAGGTGTTCCAGATCTTCAATTTTATTCTCTCAGCAGAAAATGCTCATCACGTGGAACACTTTTTGCTATCGCACCATTTTTGTATCTCTTATAGTTTAGCTGGTCTGTTGCGGTTCTGCGCCAGGTGTTCAATTTTCCAGAATAATTTATAGCCTATGTTTTGACCAGATTTAATACCTATACAACAAAAAAAGAATCATTCAAATCCGTCCAGTACTTTTTGAGTTTATCCCGGACATACATACAGACAAACAGATAAACAGACAAACAGACAAAAATTCTAAAAACTATATTTTTGGCTTCGGTATCGATTGTAGATCACACCCCAAGTATTCTTTTAAAAAAATATTCAATGTACAGTTTTGACTTTCCTACTATTTTATTATATGTATAGATTACAACAAATTGGCACGTCATCATCATCATCATCATCAGCCTATAACGTTCCCACTGCTGGGACACAGGCCTCCTCTCTTGTGAGAGGGAATGGGCCATAATCCACCACGCGGGCCCAGTGCGGATTGGCAGATGTCACATGTCTTCGAATTTGGTGGTTCTAGGACATGTCGGTTTCCTCACGATGTTTTCCTTCACCGTTTTGAGAGCAGTGGTGATGAAATAAATTACCCAAAGTAATGCGCCAAGCTGGGTTCGAACCCACGACCTACAACTCGTAAGTCGGGACCGATACCACTGGGCCACCACTGCTCCCCAATTAGCACGTAATTATTAAAAACAAATTTGAGTAACGCATTAAGCATGTCTTTATCTAGTACGTTCTTCTGGGGCCATTCCCCGATGAATGAGATGCGAATGTATTTTTTTTTGTTTTTACATGTTTTTGTTTTATGTACTGTCGCCATCACAAATGAGCTAAGCAATAATAATTATGTATAATAACTCTTGTGCCTATGTACCACAAAGGTGCTATTAATTCTAGATTAATTTAATGTAGATACTGCTCGAAAAAGCTCGTAAAATTCAGTACATTTTACAAGCCTCGGCTTCGTTGAATATCTCGCGAAAGAATGTAGATACCTATCTATCGGATAAACAAAACCGCTTTAAACCTACTTTCAGATAATTTCCCCTAGGAAAAGTTCTTTAACGAAAAAAAAATCACAATTCGAATTTCAAACACGAAAAACCGTAAAAAGAAATACTTCTAAACGTTGTAAGAGCTAGCTACGGGCCCTTAGTCGATTTTCCGCGACTCTTAACGCCGAAACGGCCGTCGAGCATAAAATTAAACGCGCGAATATAACAACATGTATGGATATAGTAAGTACGGCTCGAGCGTTTACGAGCCGCTGCGTGGACGCCTCTTCAATTAGTGCAGTAGACGGAAAATTAGCTCTCGTCACCTAAATGCACACCTGTGACGCTTCTGCACGACTGACCGACGTAAACAACCTCTGACATGTTGCATTTTAAGAGCGAATTTCGCTTAGCACGGTTTGGATCACGTTCAAGAGCTTTTAGTGTCAATATACTATAGCAATTGATTTAATGTAGTACGGACTAAGCCTTCCCGAGCCATTTGTAAAATAATATTCACAATATTTCGATAGATATTGCAATCTTACCTAGAAATTTTCAACAAGGGAATGAAAGATCGACCTCGACGAGTAGAGTTAATATTAATATTATTAATATTAACTGTGTGGCGTTTGGATTATCACATCCAGAAGACGCGAGTTCGAGTTTCAAACTCAGCTGAGTTTTCCTTTCCTCAAAAAGCTTTAAGATTCGCAACTCTAACATTACCACAATCTCAAAGTAAGAAAAACAAACGAAGAACCATAAAGTCCAAAAAAGCTAATTTCATAATAACAGCTCGATTTTGTTTCATTGATATTTTCTCTTCTCATAAAAAATCGAAACACATTTCCAACGAGCTTCTAGAAAACTCTGTTTCGAAAAAATAAGTAGCCGCCTAACTTATTCGATAATTATGTTACGAAGGATGTTTCTTTTTCTTCCTTAGGTAATATAATTAACACCAACAGGGATTACCTTGCGGCTCATCAAAATGTATTGTACTTGTAAATAGGTAGAAGATAGCCTAGTGTGAGTAAATTGGTTAACATTTTAAAATATAATTTGACAAAAAAGGATCACTATTTACTTACACTAGGGCAACACTAGTAAAAAATTCCGTTACTGTTCGTATACACGGCTACCATCGCCATAATTAACGGCATTTCCCATTATTTAGACTCCAATATGATATAAATTCTGAAATACAATTTAAAAAAAAACAGAAACAAATTCTCTCGTGACAAAATAGTATATTTTGCAACGATTGAATAAAGAGCGGATTTAAAGCGAGGGCCATTATATGAATCAAGAGCAAGCGAAGGATTTTAATGACTGAATCACGACCGCAGGGAGTGATTCATGATGATTGAATCACGAGCGAAGCGAGTGATTCAAGTATTTAAATCCTGAGCGACGCGAGTGATTCAGGCCCTCGATTTAAATCCGTTTTATTCAAGAGTTGCAAACGATACTTTATACCATGACTACGAGAAAAAGAAAGATTTGAGCGATAAAAGATATTCAACGAAACAAAATAAAGTTTTTTTTAATACCTAAGTCTGCTCCACACACACGTGGGTGCGAAGTAGTCCAATCGCTCGGTCACTGCGCCAACAAGCTGACGTTAAAATCGGAGCAATGGTTTGAATTAAGGGTAATTTTCATATTAGCACGGGGGTTGTCCAGCATCGCGGTCGATGTCGAATGTACTAAAGTGTTCTAAATTCAAACACCAAAACAGTGCGTAAAAGACTACTTTTACGCACTGTTTTCCGTGAGTAAAAGTAGCTTTTTCGAGGGGGAATGGTATAAATACCTTTCATTATTCAAATGTTCTTCTCCAAGTGAGAGAAAAAGATCTACAGTATCCATTCTTCATCTCTCGAGGTACCAGGATCGCAGCACTTCTCAGGAGGTCCATTAATCACGCGTCAGATCAGACACGGATCGTTGGGTGTACTGTAGATAAATTGTTTCTGTTACATACACAAATAATATTGAAGGAGTTGAGTTATATTATGACCACAAAGTATCAACAATTTTGTTTTGATTGTTGATTTATGAATGAATAAGAGCGAGTGGAATTCCAAAGGGTTAAGCAGAGAATTTATAATGACCATGATAATATCGAAAACGTCAATGATCTCCATGTGTGACTTGAAAAATACCTTTGCTAAAAATCACTTGCGAAAACTTGGCGTGCCCACGCTAAATCTACGCGTCAACAATTTACGCTTAACTAACGGCTTATTTCGAAGGCATCCTTATAATTCAATTGCTTCATTTCCTTAAAAAGTCCATAGCAACTCATTACAACCACCATAAGGCGTCAACCTGTAGTATCCTCTGCTCTCCTAGTACCTACATAAACACAGGTAAATGATGTGCGTGCTCATACATATTCAGTAGCATCACACTCACTTACCCTCGCCTCGCCAAATGCCGCCATCTTACCTTTTATCTTGTTTATTTTCTCGTATTTCTGATATCCTGGTATCTCATATAAAAAGTACTTGTGTTTTTTTTTATTCGTGAGTACGTTGTGAGTGTTTTTAAATAGGCGATCGTAAATAAAACGGAGGTTTTAAAAGGATTAGAAGTTTATTTATTGAAACCATTTGAAAAAGGTTTTATTTTTAGTGTCGTTCTAAGGATTTTATGTCTCTAACATTTCATGCGATTGCGTGCCGTTGATGCAAAGAGAACTCGATTACATGAAAAACATGAAAATAACCTTTATTATAAAAGCTTAATCGTCATCTTCGCGCCCTTATCTAATGTCTACTTGGGGTCGGCACTTCATCGTATGTCAAGGACACCATGACCCTGGAACGCAGTGTGACATTTCCTTCCGCTCCACACAGGACGGGAGGACTCATATTTTGATGATATCAGCATACAAAAAAATTAAATTCTGTACTAATTATTTGTCTTGGAGACTTAATCTTAGATCTTAGTTTTTAATAAATCGTATACAGTAGATAAAATCTACATAATATATTTATAAAAGACGTTGCATACAAGTCTAAAATCATGTGCAAAGTGCAAAGTTTTACAAGAGAAGCAATATATTTATTTCATATTCAAATTGAAGTTTCCCGCTGAGACCGGGCCGAGCAAGCAGTTTGCACTGTTATTGAATTCAGAAACTTTATGAAACCGTAAGTTGAATACTTGTACTTCATATACGAGGATGTTTTGACCATCTGGTATGTGTCTTACTACAATTTTATTAATGCTGAAGTGTTTTGGGATGGATAGATGGATGTTTGGAACCATTTTACGGATAAACTACTAAACAGATCCAGGTAACACTGGGCTCACAAGAAGTTTACAGATTGGATTAACACACACTTTGTATCGCAGATGTATTTTGTGGGACAAAAATCGAACACAATGTGTGTAAAGCCGCAGGCATAGGGTACTAAGATATTATTCTTCTTTAGAATTAAATACCTACTATTACGGTGTAATAAAACACATTTTTGCAACTTTTATCATGATCCATTCAATGTTCCGACACGATTGAGTAACCTACATAAAATACGAATTTTAACTAATATAACATTTTATGAGAATAGTAACATAGTTTTACTCAAAAATAGGAGTATGATAAGTAAGATACGTCAATATCACATTTGTAGGGTTTTTCACCTGTGTGGACACGAAATATGATTATTGATTGTCTATGAAAGAAATACACTTATCTTGAAGGACTAAATGTGTATTCTATTAATCTTCAAATCTCATCATCATCATCCCGCCCATATCCTATTTTCCTCGTGGTTAGCGCAAAACGTTCTCTTTTCCCATTCTTCTGTCAAACATCAAAGTTTCATTGACTTCTATTACATTCATATCATTCCTTACTTATCAATCCTTTTTTTTTTACCTCACTCTTCCTCTCTATACATCAACATTCTTACCTATCACTCTTTTAGTCACTTGTTTTTAATCTCTCAAAATTCCTAAAGTAAAACGGAACTCCGTTTTATCTAACCTCCGATTTTCCGTTCAAAACAAAAGTATCTTTAAAATCGATAAAATTCTAAATTGCCCGGAGCCGCAGTCTCGATAACCGATACAGAAATTATGAACACAAACAACACAGCGAGATGACCGGGCAATATTTCCCGTCGGCGCCTATATTTTAACAAATTGTTATTTCCTTGCATGATTTATTTTGCAAAGTTTATTTTGTACAGACCCCAGCACATCATCCTACCTCAATCTGTCAAATTTATTTAATAGATTTTCAACCTTATCACAATATCATCTACCTAGGCTTTCCCAACTGTATTGGGGTCGGCTTCCAGTCGAACCCAGATGCAGCTGAATATCAGTATTTTACATGGAGCGACTGCTCGCGGACTTCCACAACCCAGTAACTGGGTAATACGATACCCCATGGTAAGACTAGTTTGTTTGACTTTTAGAGCTTCTGACTAACAGTTTACAGTAACGACTGACATAAAGATCTACAAATGACATGCAGCCGCGACCAAAGGCTTTACGTGCTTTCCGAGGCACGGAGGAAACTCGCTATGACAGATGGTCACCCATCCACAGACCAACCTCGGCAAGCGCGGCTTAACCCGGAAAATTGGCCTGTGCGACTGTAATTATTTAGCCTTATCACAATTATAACGGAAGGCTAATGTTCGACTGGTAAAATTTGACAGATTCGGGTGGGTTGACCTGCTTGCGTCTGTACCAGGATTACCAGGGTAATAAGAAATCGATAGAGCCTATCTTTTTAAAGCGCTTGAACATAAATAAATACAATTTTAAGAGAATTCGTTTTATATGTGCTTAGGGGAACGAATATTGAAATTAGGAAGTGATAGCAGAAGAGATTGATGCGAAATTGTGTTTTCAAGAAAATTTAGGGAGACGTGTGCTGATTAAGGACGGGTTAATTTAAATGCTGATTTTAATTTGAATTGAAATTCGTGCATATTATTAATAGCTAGGTTTACAGAAAAAAAAAATCTGTGAAAAGTTAAAAGCTACCTAGATGATTGAATATAAAAAGTTCGAGTATTTGACAGCATCTATACGTAATGTCTTTGCCTAAAGAGTGAACAGCCAATGTCTGCAGATGAGATTATTTGTAAGACAAACTCGTAGACGCGTAGCTTCGTAGACCTAGCGTAGCACCACAGCGTAGCAAAGCGGCGTAGCCAATACCCATAATAATGCTGGTTTATGAATTTTGTTTAAACATCATAACCAATGCAAAACTGAAAACGAGTTGTTTTTTTTTTGTTTGTTACATATAGCTTAATTAACGATAAGTATATGGAACCCTAGATCAGGTCATAGACTAATTTATTGCACAAAACTTGAAGGTCAAAAAGGTTCAAAAAGGTTGTTGAGGGCGAGTGAAGACGTGGAAAATATCTATAGTTAATTTTAAGATAGATTCAACAATAAAATCTAATCTGCCCAATTAACACCGATATAACCAAACTGTTAATCTAATTACTCTACTCAATCTCCTGACTGCTGCCTTATCAAACTGGTAAGATTGGCTACGTGTCGTATCTGACGACCGTGCTGCCATCTAAAGTGGCTCTCAATCACTATACTAACGCGTGCGATGGACATAAAAAATAAGTTATGACTTCGGCGTTTCATATTTTAATCGTATTAGCTTCCTATTTTCTACTAGCTTTTTTATAGCTATGTATCCTTCACAAGTGCGTGAAGTTTAATTAAAATCCCTTCTGTTGTTTCAAAAAGTTAGGACGTAAACATGAACGGCATTTTTAATTAGTTTAAAAGACAGTGGGATACATGATACGTAAACATAACGCGAGGAATGGGGATACTTTTTTTTCTACCGTATAGGTGACAATTAAACATTTTGGGACAAACCCACCACACTATTCCCAAACCACTGCATCTCCTGAAAGCCAGAATCAATTTAATCAGAAAATAATAATAGTGGAGGAGTAGGAGAAATATGTTGACAAGTAAGCATACGATAGCCTGCCTACGGTCACCGTAGCCTATGGACGTCAGCAACACCAGAGACATCGCCTCCTTACCCTGCTAGGGTCGGACTCAGCCCAAAGGGCCCGAGGCCTCTTCAAGAAGTTACTGTTCCGTTTCTCCCTAATTGTATAAACGAACTATCTGATCTAGTTTACTCTTGGTCCTGGTGTCTGTTGGCCAATTGTTCTTTGGGTGAAAAGTTATTGGATAAAACATTCTGTTGGTAAAGCATACACTGACGTAAAAATATGTTGCCAAAACGTTGGTGGGTTAAAAGTTCTTTGGATGAAAAGTTCATGGGTGAAAAAGATTGTTGACCAAATGTTGGTCAAACGTTACAGACTCCTTTTTGAAGATGTGACAAGAAGTAGTGTTTCGATAGTAACAAGTTCCGATGAAATATGTTTACACCGTGGTGTGAGTCGCCACCTGTCATAATGATTCTTCAAGAAGAATTGTGATTTTTTATAAAACAGTATTTTACACCTTTTGGCGACACAAAGACAGAAAGGAAAAGAGACATGTTTATATAATCAACATCAACATCTAAAAGATAACTGGCAAAATGTGGGTCCACCACATAATCCCCGCAGGGGATTACAAGCCTGACATTTGTTTAATATTAAATCTAAATGTAGACCGCGCCATCCTCTTTTCCTCTATGAATTTTAAAATGTCAGGAAACAATTTTGATATTAATTTTTAATAAGAGATAGATTGGCTCTCAAGAAGGTTACAAGATACAGATGTGGTTGGGGGGTGTGCGAAACCGTTATTAAGCGAGTCACAAAAGTCAACTATGTCGTTTGCCTGCATTCCTAGTACTTCTTTTTTCTGTACTTCATTTGGTTGATATTTTTTGTGATTTAAACATCAAATGGGGGGACTGTCAGACTTGTAATGACTAATATCCACGGTGATCCTTCAATAGCCTTTACGTTCCAGGGTCACAGTTACCGGATGAGACAGTCCCGCGACTTATTACCGCCTGTGTCGCAAACTGTAAAGCTTTTGTGGAATGTAATATTAGATTGCGGACAGGACAGGACGCTTTACTAACTAAGCTACCATAGTTACGTCCTGCAAGCTCGAATCTTTCAATCCCTTGTCAACATCTTTCGGTGATGTTTAGCGCCATTACTTATCAAAGTGACAAACTACCACAACCAACGTGTTGACATCTCCACATGCCTTCTTTTCTGGCGTGCACTCTTCTTCAATTCGCTTTAGTTCTTCTTCAATTTGTTTTGCTGTACATTTCATTGATATTTCATTCTCTTTGGTTTCAGATCTCCACCATGGGCCAGCGTTACTTAATATTTCTATGCGCTTTGATGTTCGTCGCGGCGGGTTACTGCCAAACTGGTGAGTTTTACTTAAATGTTAACTGATCCACTTTACTATGTGAACAATGTGACCACGTTATGCATAGCATATTCAGCCTTTAATGTTCCTATTGCTGGGACATGACCGCATGGCCTGGCCTCTATAAGTGGGAGTGGGCTGTCACCACGCAGGCCCAGTGCGAGTTGGTGGATGTCATATGTTTTCCAATTCTTTGTTCTCGCAAGCCGGTTACCTCACGATATTTTCCTTCATCGTTTTAAAAGCAGTGATGATGAAATAAATTAAGCTAAGTAATGTGCCTTTCTGGGTTCGAATCAGTTCAAGTCAGTGTTGCACCCACTGCTGCTTTCATCGGGAACACGACGCGCCGTCGACCCGGGTTCATAGGGAGCTTAAAATCATTTTAGAATATATTATATCAGAATCATAAAAATTATATAACTTTACCAACTTTAACTACTAACGTAAATGTACGCCCGCGCCGTAGGATACAAATTAATTAGGATTCCAGTCGGTTTGTCTTTGGGTAGTTTGACTTAAACTAGTTTAAAACTAGCCCTGTGTATCCAGAATATTACAATACAAAGTTACTTTCAAGGTCAAATTATTACAAGTCACGTGAGTTATCACATTGCACAGGTCTTAGTGTAAGATCCAGAAGTTCAAGGTTTGTTAACGAACCATGGAGTACATTATCATCATCTGCCCAGCCAGCCCAGCCCTTTCTGAACTAAGTTGCGGTCGCCTCTCAGTCGAACTGGATTCATATAAAGACTGCCTATCTGACCTCCACAACCCAATAACTGGGTACACTGACTACCCTAAGACTGGCTGTCCACCTTCTGACTTTTTCTTCTTCTTCGTGTAGCTGGCACGACGGTAATTATATTTTATTAGCCCAAAACTCCGCTATCTCCACCGCGTTGTCGGTAGCAGCGAAGAAGCCTGTTTTTCTAGGGCAGGATAGGAGATGAAGCTATGCTTTGTGACTAAGGTCCTGACTAACAGTAACAACTGTCACTGCCAACGGCAACGGCTTGGCGTGCTTTCGCAGACACAAAAGGCTGCTAAACTGAAATAGTGCTGGAGCAAACAAAATGAATAGAGGAGTTCTATCAACTTAATTTATAACTTTCTACTATGTTCTTCCAGAAACGGAGCCACCAACAACAGCGACCACCAAGGCTCCGGCTACCACCACAGTGATGACGTCCACCACTACGGCTTGGGAGACGGAGACCCTGAATGAGGGGCAGGCGATACAGAAGGCGTTGCAGTATCTGCTGCAGCATCGCCAGCCTGACTGGGGCTGGGGCAATGATACCCACCATGTCATGCTGACTTTGCAGGTAAATAGAGGATCTCTACCAACGGAGCTTGTGTGTGGAACTCCCACCAGTTTCTGCTTTTTTGTACCGATTTTATTTTTTACTAAAATTCTGATCGATCCGGTCGGTTCTTCGAGGATGGGAGGATTAGCTATACTACCCCAAAAAAAGCCATTTGAAGCCTTAGCATGAAATCTACGTATTTAGCCGTACGTACAGTGTACTTGAAGTACGTGTGAAATGTGAAAACCTTGCACGACTGTTTGTCTGACATAAACGAGAACTGTTGACGTTAATTTGATGGAAAAATTGGTTCCTCGTTCGAAAACAATAGGCGCTTTTACATTTTCCAGATAATAAAGGCCGCCGTGCATGGCATGAGTGTACGTCATCATTGCGATGTTCATTGCGATGTACGATAATAATCGAGTACGCTAGGGTAAATTATGGAAATCTTATGCCATTGCCTCCATTGTGGTCGCGGGACTAACTTCATCACCGTGAACCCGGAACATAAAGTGCTGTTGAAGGACACCGTGGATTTTAGTCAGTACGAGTCTGACAGTTCCTCCCGCCCTGCCCGGGGTAGGAGGACTCATTTGATGATTTAACCACGTAAAAAAAAAGGCGTCTAGTCTATCAAACGTACAAATCTCGTTTATTTGGTAATTTTATGTGAAACGCTTTCCCACAATAGATCCCTAACAACAGATGAACTAAGGTTGGCTAGTCTCCTTCACATTAGCAATAATCATGAGTGCAGTCATATCAAGTCAAAATACATACAATTACCATTTGGCGTCTAACCAGCATGCAACTAGGTCAGGTAGTGGATGCTGTCATCAGACGCGTTTCCGATACATCTCGTATCGTGTATTGGCATCTGCTGTAATCCGCGGATTACCGCGTCTGTTTCGCGGATTATGTCTCTGCATTTCCGACTAGGGAGAAGCAAACATAACTTTGAGACAACGTTAATCCTGTAGTATGAATAATACTGTTAATATCGGTATTTTGTATGTGTGTGCTTAATGTTTTGTTAGTCTAGTGTTTATACCCAGATTGGGCATCAAACTAAGGAGCAATGGGCAATGCTACTTGATTCTTGTTTTTTCTTGTGATAATGCAGCCACCCTATAGTGTCAGAGTTAATGTTAAAAATGTTAAGTTACCTCTGGCAACCCTACAGGTTTGGGCATGGCTTTTTTTGAACTTTTATTGATTGAACCCTTTGTTCCTTTTGAGTGGCAGCGCGGAATGTGGGTTATGTTGATGTTAGCCTGGTTGTTGATGGTTACGTTCCACTCAATACTTTACGGACCTAAAGTAATTTTTTCATGATATGTTGCAGTTGGCCAATAACACTGGCAAAGAGATCGAGCAGCAAGGACTGGAGATGCAGCTGTCTGCCAAGCAGATGGAGATCGAGATACTGCTCATGATGTCTAAGTGAGTTCCCTTAATTAATAATATTGACTATGATTTACAGTAGAGCAGCGTTATTATTTGGTCTAATTGCAAGACTTCACTACTCAGAGGGTCTAACACGGCCACTTTAAGTTCCTTATAATTCACTTCGTGCATTACCAGCAACTTCATTGGCTATTAATTCATGAAGTTAATCATTCGAGATATTAAAAACTGTCCGTTTTAGACCTGAAGGTCAGTCAGATCTAAGAACATCTTAGTGATCTTAGAACATCTTACTTTACTCTCTTCCATGGTTTCTCTGTAAGCTTAAGCAGGAAGAAGAAGAAGATGGACCTTCCTAACAAAATACCCCACCTGATATTTACCACCTGTCTTCAACTCCACAGGCACCACGAGTCTCCCCCTCCCCTGGGACGCCTAGCCGCCTACACCTTAGCGCTGGGAGCCCTGTGCAAGGACCCCCGCTCCTTCCACGGTCGTGACCTGGTGGCTGCTCTCCTTCACCGGGAGCCTCCTCATGACCTGGAGTTCGCCTATGCGACCCTGGCTGCCTGCTCCTCAGCAGCTCATGTGAGGCGTCGTCATATCAGGAGGCTGTTAGATATTGCTAATGCTGCATCTGATCATAGTCTTGGTAAGTACATTTTACAAAGCTGTTATTTGCCTAATCAATTGAATTTTGTAAATTAATGCCTTTTTGCGGGACTGTTAAAAAAGGAACCACGCCCCCGAAAGAACAGAGTAGATAGTAGATTTACATCTATAAGTCTGACAGTTCGTTCCGCTTCACCTAAACTCAGAGTTTCATATGATACTAAGTACCAAAAAAATTGTGTTTTTGCTCATTGTGACATCTCTGTTCTGGCATTGTCCATAAAGACGTTCTGCGAAACAATTCTGTGTGCTTTGACGATTGATCCATTAATTCTAGCTTATTACCATACTCCCGTATAGGTAGGTATCTAGACAGCGACTTTCCATAAATTTTCAACAGCAGACTTAAACAGCTCTATTTCCCCTTTCAGATACGATCTCAATGGTGATCCTGGCTCTGCGCTGCGTGGTGCAGGACCACCGTCACCGCAGCCTCATCCACTTCGTGCGTCGCCCCATGGCCGGTCTGGCCAGGCAGCAACACACTGATGGAAGCTTCGGTACTCTCACCACCACCGCACTGGCTATTCAGGTAGTCTATTACTTTTAAAGCATTGGAGAGCCAGTATAAAATAAATTGTGTGTACTGTTCCTGCAATATGATATGTAGGGTATTGTGTCCTAAGTATTACTTTTTTTACTTCGATTGAATTTGGTTTCAGTCTATTGTTTACAAGAACAACTGGTGATCAGTATAAAAGAGTCATAAAAGACCACGGAGCAACTCACTCACTATATTTTTACATAAACTATGACGATAAATAATGTAACCGACTTCAAAAATAACCACAAAACAGGATAAAAATACCTAGTCAGTGGGACCATTTGGGAAGTATACCATTTCCAACAAAAAATCTAAATCGGTTGGTAAGCGACGGAGTAATGCGCGAACAAATTTAAAAAACATAAGGTTCTCCTTTTGAATCCGGATGACGATGATGAAGTTGGAAGAAATGAATCATTCGATGCATTCCACTAATTTAAAACACCTTACCTGCTTCTACCTCCAGGCTCTTGAAGACTCGGAGTCAGGTCCAGGCGCCCATCAACACTGGAGCTTCCCAGCAGCTCGCAAGTGGCTGGTGGAGCGACAGCGTGCGGACGGCGGCTGGGGGGACGTGGCCAACACGGCGGCCGCGGTGGCCGCGCTCACCCCCGCCTCGCTGGCGGCCGTGCGGACCCCCGCACTGCTCCGACAAGCTGCTTGATAACCGACATGAACCACTAGGTGAGGGGAATATTCCCAGGTGTTGAACCCATTCCCAGGTAGGTATTGTGTCTGCTGAGCACACAATGCTTTCACCTAATCCTAGAAACAAAGTCATCGGGCATCATGCAACTGCCAAGGCATCAGTCCATTTGCGGAGTCAATAATCCACGATGCTACATACCATCACTCTGCTAAGAAATACAAGTGCCACGTGCCACCGTTAAAGTAAATGCCGTTAGCGGATTACTATCATATTATATTGTCACAGTTTGAATAAATAAGCGGAAAGTCCATAAAATTACAACTAATCTTGGTTTGGAGGTCTTAATTTTATTGTAAAGTTAACAATGACAATTTTCACATTTCAGACAGCAACGGTGGTGATGGTACTCTGAAGCTGGCCTACCAATCAGGCAGCACCAGCAATGATTCCGACGCACGCAACGTCTCTTTCACGTACACGTTGTGGGTCGGCACCAACGTCACTGAAAATTACACCCTGCACATGGTCGCTCCTAGGTGAGAGGTACTAGGATAACAGAATGACCGAGGACACACACGCTTGCCGTGTTTGCCGAACAGAAGGAGACGGCGCTATACTAAGAAAAGAGATAGAATTATTTGCGTCTTGCTTTCTGGTATAGCGTCGTCCCCTTCTGTTCGTCAAACACGAAAGCGTGTGTAGGGACTTTAGGCTTTAGATAATAACTACTGCTAAACTAATGATGATGAGAATGGGGTTAGGAGCAAGATACATACATAATTTTAATGCTTATGAACTTGATAAATAAAGAGATCCAGGCATGTTTTTTACACCGAAAATATACGACAAGAAAACTTACTCCAGTTGATTGATGATAAAAGTACTAGGATAACAGAATCAGTAAGGAGGCCGATGAGGAGTATACAATTATTTACTCATTTATTCCAGGAACATATCATTCTTCCACGTGATGCAAATTGCTGCAGAAATGCATCCCAAATTCAAGTTCGAGGCTAGCGAGTGGCCCAACGGTCACTACGTGCACACCATCGCTGGTCACAAGGAGGAGCCCATGGGCTACCACTACTGGTTGCTGTACCGTCTGCCGGAGAAACCTGACCCCCTCAGCCCGCCTGGCAACCAGCTAGTTGCTCCCGTTGGTAAGGATAAAATTCAACTAGCTTTTTTGTAATACAAACTTATGACTCCATCATTTCGCAGCTCTTATAGATCACCATACTATGGCGGGCTTATTGGCTAAAATAGTCTTGTCAGCAATGATGATCTCAGTAGTGTGATATTTTTCTTCTTTATAAAACTAGATTCAACAAGGCTCTATTTGAGCAAGTTGCTGATGGTCCAACTACGACATTGTAGCTATGCAAGTCTTCGATGAACAGCTGATCGAAGATGCGATTTAATATATATAAATTATTACTATTCCAGTTTTAAAGTTCATTGCTGACGTGATCATCTTCTGTTCCAGGTGTAGACGACTTATTAGTTGAAGATGGAGAACATTATCTGTTCTGGTACAAGAAGCTGTAATTCATCCACCAATCACCAACAAGCACCTTATCGTTACCAAGTTGATTGTATTTCTCTTATCATCCAAAGATCCCATGACTTTATTTCCTACACTTTCGTTGAATCGGTGAAACGCAACTTAGCATTAAGAATTGCAGTCATAATATCGTATGTATTTCAATAGATTTAATAGGGTTTAGGTACATATTTATCAAATAACGTATGTTTATTAATTAAATCTGACTACCTTACTTTAACATTTCATGGAGCATAGTTTAGCTGTGTCAATTTGTAACGTTACATTTCTATGAAAAACGTGTCTCCCTTTCTAAATGAATGTTTACTGTGAAAGATATCAAAGAGCTGTTTCCACGCCCGGAAGGAGTGATTTAGATGTAAATATTTTCCTCGAGATATAGCTTGAGATTCTTGTAATTACTTAAGTCAGAAAAACATGACTTAATTGGTGGCTTATCCATGAACTGATTTTAAACAAAGTTGGTCCTACGATTCAACCTTGAGGAACCCCATAACTAGAGTGGAGATATTGCAAGAAAAACCAGTATCTGCTGTGTATTTGGAGTATATTCCTAACTGAGTAATAAATAGGACTCCTTTTTGCCCCACAACAAGCCAAAAAATCTCCACGTAACTCTAATTTGAGGCCTTTATAATTATCTCAAGCTAGATCTAAGACTGTATGTTCTGTATCTGATGAACATTTCTTCAGTGTTTACTTAATAATGCATTATTTTAAAGGTGCAATAATTCTGTATTTTGTAATCGTCAATAAATTTTCATAAAATTAACATCTCGGTAAGATTTTTTAATTTTCTGGAGATTATAATGACAAACAGTATTTTTATCTGCAATACCTTGCATGCGATAGTTAGGCATGTATAATAGCAATTAGATCAATGTTAAGATTCATATTTAAGTAAGATTCTCAATTTGAAACGTTTTTAATGCATACATCGAGTTTGTGGAAGGAAATGTAAAAAAATAATTCTGCAACTGTGAACATCTAGTACATATCTTAACTTAAAAGGCTACCAATTCTATAATACAAAGTTAATCAATTACTTCCTGAACCAATATTGAGATTAACACATTTTCTGTGGAAAGTTGAAATGAAGCGCGGAATATTTAGGTACTTGAAACTTGACGTTTCTTGATGAAAATAATTTGAGAAAGCACACAACAGCTGTATATTAAATGCTTTAAAAAAATTCAGTCTCTTTATACGTCTTGAAGAGATGTTAGTCTACAATAATTGCCAAAACGAGATTATCATGCCTTTTCACAAAAATGATAATTACATAATTTCCATAAACTCGATGTCTATTATAATATTCTAGTTATTATATACTACTGTGTATCTCGGAAACAATAGATTTTAAAACTAATCATTTTAGACGAGACTGAGCGCAGCGTTATATGATCGAAGTGCGTTAGACTAACATTTTTATTGTACCTATTGAATGGTTCTTAATAAAGTATGGAAAATTCAGTAACTATTGAAGTTTCAGTTTAACTATTGATGATAATTCCTGAAATAATTTGATGAGTTGTAATTTACGTCAGAAATCTTGTCATTATTTCTAGAAATGGTGACCAGAATCCAAAAACAGGCTAGTTTTCAGAGCCCATCGTATCCAGCAACCAGCCATGCTAACTACTGGCGAACCATTTCATTTTATGAATGGTAAACTGGTCGCGAATGTTACCAAGTTTTAAAACAAGACAAAAACCTAAGATTGTTATTAAAAAAATAACTGTGAAATCATGCAAAAATGCAAATTATACCAAATACGACACTTTTCTTAATTATTCAAATTTCTTGTTCATACATAAAAATTTACTCAAATTTTTATCCCTTTCCACTCGGGACTCTCTTTATTCACCGTGTTCAATCGATACTTCCATAAATTTTTGACCACTTAGATAATAAAACTCAAAAATAAGATCCAACATTTATTAAATTTGTACAATTTACACATAACACCAATATGACCACGTCGGCTAGGTATTTGTACCTACACAGTGCAGCTACATAATGTCCCGTACATCGTTTACACAAAAAAAAAAAAACAATCTCCTCAGAAAAATAGCATTTGCATATACTTTGAAAGTGCTTATCATAAGAACTAACTTAACCAGTTATCAAATAACTTAAATCACGCATACAACCTTTATTTATAATAATAATAATTGGAACATAAAATAATAATAATGCATTTTTCATGTCACAACATAATAGTACAAATTCAGTAAATTAAATCTACTAGAACATAAAATACTTGCATTGTCACAGATAACATAAAAATTATGCTATAATTCTATTTCTATTTAATGAATTAACCACATCATAAATTATAATGTCTCCCATAAAATGCTAACATTCTCTTGTCTATTATTCTTGTCCTATTAGAAGAGGTTTCGACTAAAAAGTTGTCGAAAGCTTCGCACACTTAAAGTTTAAAAAAAAAATTGAGGTATTCCAGTTAGGGCACCCGCTGTCAATGGCACCTGAGCTACTTGAAAATTTTCGCAGGTGCCAGGTGCCCTAAGTGGAATACCTCAAAATATTGTCTTAGGTTTTATAAAATACTTAAACGCAAAGTTTTGCTAGAAAGCTGCAACCAGGCTCTCTCAAATGCTTTCAACTTTGAACATATAAATATAAACCTTCTTGCACAACAAATCATTGAACGCGTTTAGTATTAAACGAGTTTAAACAGCTGTCTGTCTTCCCTAAAACAAGAATTACAAAAACGAAAATTTTAACATGAAACGCACTAAACGCGTTTAACGATTAGATGGTGCTATCGAACCCAATATGTTCCTTTTCTGAACTTAAAAATTAATTCCACTAAAGGAAACAAATCTAATTGTATTCTTCCAGCTTCTTACGTAATAAAATGTTACATATAAATAAAATGAGCAATATCAATAAATAATAATTACATTGTGCATAATTATAAATAATTGTGTCGATACAATATAATTAATATGTGCAAACACAGCTTAGCTTGTCTATAAGTTACACGGATTTATGTGAACTCACACAAAGGAAGATAAAATCAAGAAAATGAAGGAAAAATGTCTACTTTGGCATCTACGAATTTCACAAATTAAACGAGCAACCCATAAAAACTGCGATTATTTAAATTTTCGACTATAGGGCCTATGCACACCACGTTTTTTAAACGCGCCGTCGACGCGTATTTTGGAAACGCGTGTCGAGGGCGCGTTTATGTCCATCAGAGCAGTTTGTTGTCGTGATACAAAGTGTCAAACGCGCGTTTGCATCGCTACAAACTCGCGTCGACGGTTGCGTTTAAAAAACGTGGTGTGCATAGGCCCTTAAACTGTCGCACAAACCACAACAAAACTATCGACAAATGTCAGAGGTAGTGTTTGAAAGAGACAACGTCTACAAAGCCGAAACTAGCCAGTTTTCTCTTTCTAAAGTCCGATGTGCAATATTTTTCACCGATACTTGTATTGTATACCCGTAATTCTAGAATAAATTCACAGCACAATGGAAAGAGCTATGCTAACATTTTCTTATTCGAAACGAGGTTATCGCCAAATAACCAAAGTAACATAGCTCTTTAAATATGCAAGTAAAAGTGATAATTGGGCAGTTAACATTTCCGTAGAAACTATTACTGGTGGCCTACAGTACCCGGCACGTAAGGGCCTATGCACACCACGTTTTTTAAACGCGCCGTCGACGCGCGTTTGTAGCGATACAAACGCGCGTTTGACACTTTGTATCACGACAACAAACTGCTCTGATGGACAAAAACGCGCCGTCGACGCGCGTTTAAAAAACGTGGTGTGCATAGGCCCTTAGTTGGCAAGATTATGGTGTAGTGGGGGTAAGTTTGCGCATCGTATTTAGCGACACGCAAGTGTAAGCGAGAGCGCGTATACTGGGTGCGAGGGGGACAGACGAGTGACGCACCAATTGCGTGCTCGGATCGGCACTACCTCATACCCCGCGCCCCGCATGACCATTAAAGAGATCTACAAAATGACTTCTGCGCATCTAACGACTCTTGCCAACTTACGTGCCGGCCACTGTACCATGATGTAGAGTAGTTGCACTACGGGAAAGAGACAGGGTTATACAAATCGTCTAAAATCGTCTCTCGCTTGAAGTACGTCATGGTAGGGTAGAAAACTTCTCGAATGGCGACCACGAATTGGAAGACACAGTTTAGTTTGGGAAGCCCCACTAGGTGGACCGACGACTTTGTCAGAGTCATGGGCAACCGATGGATACAATTGGGAGATTGATGTTTGGCGTGGCTTTTATACGAAATCCGTTTTTTTCACCTGATAACGGACCGTCAATAAATCCTTGTATCTTTCGCCGGACAGGTAATAAAAAAAAATGTTTTATTGGCATAAAAATGAGGTAGTATTATATTAGAAGCCTTGGCTCCTGAGCTAGGTGAGACCTGTGTTACAGGAGCCAGTGTCCTCACCCGTCTTTATAACAACACTATTATGCAATAAAATCAAAGTACAAAATGGTTAACTATAGTAAATAGAGAAAATTGTGAATGGCGTGCTTGCTCTTGCACAGGTGTCCGGTGCATGTCCACACTATCATTATAAACCGTACATCACCGCGAATCCGGCGAAAATAAACGGTCCGTTGTCCAGCAATAAAACTGTCGTATACAAGCGGCTTAAGGGGAAGGCCTTCGTTCAGAAATGGACGTCTTTCGGATGATGATGTTGTTTTCAACTTTCCTTGTGTGAGTTCAACAACTGTTTATGCGTATTCAATGATTGGATCTATAAACTTTTCTTATACGTAGAAAATCTTCAATTATATGTATAAAGGGCTATACATATCTTTGAATAGCTTGTAAACGCATTACACACCGAAACTACAACTTTTGTATAACTATGACTTTTTTTCCATTACATTTTTTTTTCCTTTTTTTTACGTTCCCTCTCTTGAGGCCACCTAGCTTAATATAATTGTGTCTCAATTAGCAAGGCATTTGGGTAGGGCCTATTGACCATCAAAACTATAAGTAGGGCAACTAAGGGTTTTTTTTGTTAAAATACCACGCAATGCATTTTTTATATCTCTTTTTTTATTTCTAGATTATTATTTATCCCACTTTTGACGCTATCAAGCGGTGAAGCACTGAAATATTTATGGATAAAGGTGCTTCAGATTATTAAGAAGAAAATACGGATATTTAAGTTTTATAATATTGTTATAATTGCTGTTTCAGTGCATATTACGCTTCAGTCATAAGACATTTAAATTCGAACATTTTCTAACTGGCAACAATATTATAACGTACATCCTAACCCTAGGTTCTAACCAAAGCGAACATCGTTTTATCATGTGGCTCACGTGTTCGTAAAAGCGAAACATTTGGGCCATCTGTCGTCTTTACCACGCATTGAAGATCTTTGAACAAAAAGTATACATGTATTATATAAACTAAATATTGATAATGCCTACGTCGCGAATTAAAGCAACTTATTTGCGGAAAGAAAATATCGACTGCGAGCAGATATTCGAATCTGCGTTTTTCGGGATAAATATTCCAGACTTTTTATCGCAGTACTGCCCGACGAAGTCTAGAAGGATTCAAGTTGCACTCAAATGTTTCTTTCCACAAAAATTACTTGGAGAAAAACACTATGTTCGTTGTATGATCGCTTTGGTTAAAACACGGCCTAATATTACAATGTACGTTGAATTACTGCGTCATCGAAAATATAAATACCAGCTTTCAGCGAAATATTATTTACAAATACAATGGAATAGAGTTGAAACAATAAAATAATTAAAATATATATAATTTATATCACATAGTGTACCAAGAGGTAATATTTTCAGGTCAAATCACTATAAAATGTTAAGATTAGACTGGGTCAAAACGAGCTGGCATCAAATAGGCAAGATGAATGAAAAAATCTAATAAGTCAGTCAGGTAGATTAAAAGAAAATATTAGACACGTATTTTTTCTTTTGTTACGTAAGCCAAAATTGACGAAGATACGACGAGCTTTTAAAATTCTCAATACGTCACTTCTAGGTATCTCTTCATGGTTCTTACGTCACAAAACTCCACTCCCGAGTTTAGCGTTAAATCTTTGTCAATATTTAACGATAATAAAAAATACATGTTAATTATTTTTCAAAAATCCAGCTAACGAACTTATTAGATTTAAAATTAATTATGCTTTTAACATGCCTATTCTTTTATAAAACGTTACATCCCTGTATAATATGCGTACGATATTCTTCCATTTAAATTAGTGTAAACAATGGTTTTACACAGTCACACGATAAAAAAAAAACAATTCAAAATGCGCAGCAAGCCTTAAAATTAAGGCACTCAAGTTATAAAACTAAAAGAAGTACAAATAATGTAACTACTGTGTAGTTTAGCTTTATACATAAATTAAGATGAAAAGAAAGAATGCCTTTTCGTCTACACCCATTTTGTTGAGAACCAACCGGAGTGTTTTGTAAAATGTATTTCTGTAAACGTACTCAACGAAGTCTACTTAACCGCTATTTAATACTCAGATCAGTTAAATAATTCAGTTGAATAAAGTCTAAACGAAGCTCTATCTCATAACACAGCAGATTATTTAATCGACTCAGATCGATCTCTAAATAAGACGTAAATCATTGTCAGCCTGACTACAAAAACATTTGCTAAACACTTTGTCTAAAAAAGTGTATCTACAAAACGGACACCGAAATGCCGACACTTTTTTCAAACAAGTATTAAACAGATATTTAAGCATGTATTTGTAGTAAGACTGTGAATCTTTCGTAAATAATAATTATTGAAATTATAATATAAAAATGTCAAAATACACACACATAAATTTTATTCAGACACTGATTTATGCTCACAAATATCAAAGCTCGTTTGACCCAGTCCCATAGCAAAACCTACATACAGTACTCGGGCGTCAATATGACACATCACACTTGAAGGTAACCATATTTTAAAGGAATTAGTTTGAAATCGGTCTTAAAAAGCTTTATTACCGTACTGTGAAGCCGGGGTCGCGGGACTTATACCATCACCGTGACCCCGGAACATAAAGGGCTATTGAAGGACACCGTGGATTTTAGTCAGTACAAGTCTGACAGTCCCTCTCGCCCTGCCCGGGGCGGAGGACTCATTTGATGATTTTATCACGATATAAAAAAAATCGTACTGTGAAAGGGAAGACAACGGTATGATCGGATCGTTTTGAATCGGATGAGGAGTTGACTTCAGTCAGTATATTCGCTTCTATTATGTATAAATCCTGATCGGTTCAGGCGTCGGTAAGTATGGTACTTTCTGAGGCAGTCAAATTGTCAGAATAAGTCCACGCCACGACTGAAGTCGTTTTTTAAATTGCATTTAAAAATATAGTACCACAAATTATCCGCAGGACGTGAGTCGTTAGTCGCGGGGCTTAAGAATTACCATGACTCCGGAACAGATTTTATTCAGTACATGTCTGACAGTCCTTCCCGCTCTGCCCGGGTGGGAGGACTCATTTGATGATTTCACCAAGTAAAATGGACGTGAGTCGTGGCGTGGACTCTATAACTATAATAAACATGACTGTTTTAAAACCTGATGCGATATTGACGGCCGTTTACCTGCCGTTCTGCTACTTATCTTAACTGTCACTGCTGACGTTACGAAGATGACGACACAGTGACGGTGACGACACGGTGACGGTTGACGACACAGTGACGGTGACGGAGATGTCGTCACGATATTAAGGCGTGATCACGATGCGGTTCATGACTGTAGTGTACGCGAGCCCTAACGCCCAGGATACTTCGTGACCGTTCACTTTCTTGAACAACTGCAAATGAGAAGATTTTGTTAGTTTTGTTGAAGTTTTCGAGAGATACTAATAAGTGTTTGTTTTTTTCTGTTCACTAACTAATTGTGCTAATACTAATAGTGGTACAAATTGAAAAAAGCACAATCAGCCGTTTATCCTTATAATGTAATCCCACTGCTGGGAGAGCCAGGCCTCCTCTCTAAAAAATGGATTTTGCTGTAATCCACCAAGTGGGCTCAGTGACATGTTAGTTTTCACACAATGTTTTCCTGCACCATTTTCAAAACATGGCATTGTATAAATATGAAAATTTTAAAAAGTAAATCTAACTAATACAAAGCTTTTTAGAATATAGAAATTCTGGCATAAAGATGTTTTTCTCTAATTGCACTTAGAACTTCAGTCTTTCAACTTCCTTGCCATGCTTAGGAGGTGCCTCGCTGAGCTTGGGATTCAAAATAGTACCCGAGCAGGCGAGCACCTACAAATAGGTACAGACGTCAGCAGGTCAAGCTACCCGAATCTGCCAAATTTCTTCATACATTTTAAAGAAAGAAGGTTCAATAGGTAAAATGTGGCAGATTTGGGTCCAATATTGAATTGATACGTACACTGATAGGCTTGTTGTTGTCGATCTTGTAGGCGTCCTGCAGCAGTGTGACGACGTACACGAGGTCCACGCAGGCCCACGGCTGGTCCACGTTGGAGGACGAGCAGGCGGCCGTGGCGGCTGACCGGTATGCTTCTACTGATACTGTGCCGCCTGACATCACGTCTGACGGAGAGAAGGGATGTTTATTTATTAATGTATATGGATGTTATTTGTTGGGCCTTGGGATGATGATCTGATATCGATCATCCCAAACGTGACGGTTCAGTGCAGTGGCTAAGCGATTGGACTGCTGTGCAGCGTGTCAGCGGGTTCGATTTCCGCAATAAACCAATATTTTTATGACCTACAAGTAGTTGTTCTGGGTCTGGGTGTTTGCGTATGTGACGTTTCTATGTTTATAAACGCACCCACGACACAGTAGAATTTCTTGTGTATGACAAAGTTATTTAAAAAATATTCCTTGTTTGAATTCCGTCGCTGCCTAGATTGGCACTCGTATTTTTTTTTGCCTTAGCGATTGTATTGTGTCCGCAACATTTAGTCACTCACTCGTTGTGGAACTGTTAACCTGTATGGCGCAATTTCATTGGTCGTTACAGCATACGGGGAGTCCTCACAACCGAGATAACAACCAATGAAAGTTACAAGTCGATACGAGTTCGTTATACCGTCTGCAGTGATTCCGCTTACTTTATAGCAACCATAATATCGAAATGAAAATCATCGATCGCAAGCTGTATATCAGCTTGCGGGTCAGCCACTCTTGTGAATAACTGGCGACAAATATGGAAGTTTTCCTACACCCTGCATGCGGGCTATCGACTAATGAAAACGGTTCCCCGAATGCGGGCCCTGTGGTACGGGTTCCAGAAATCTTTCGCACCCGGTCATGCGAGCATTATCAATTAATGAAATTGCGCCAGTAAGCACGTATTGGTGTGTAGGCGAGCCAAATGTACAAATAATATAGTGGTCCCACTCACCAATGATGCCAGCATCCGCGGCCACGTCGTAGAAATAGCTCATGGCTGCCACACTCCCTATAGGAGGCCTCGCAGGCTCCCAGTCCAGTGTGGCCAACACGTATCGCTTCACGGCCGCGTGACACAGGTTGTATACTGCAGCCGGCTTCATACCACGTGCGCGAGGGACACCGCTGGAGAAACAAAGCAAAAATTATTAAAATCTGAAGAACTGTTACTTAATTGTACGTACTACTAGAACAGCTGGAGCATGCCGCACAGCACTCTTCCTACTTTCTGAAATGCAATGTGTTCTATAACCTGAGTTAAGACCGAGGACGACGTAAAAGAAGTATTTAGGCTGCCTCCACAGAAGCTGGACCTATAACCAAACAATAATCGTTAACGCTAAGCAGTCACTAATACATTTTCTACTTTAACCCCATCGCATAAAGTTGAAAATTTATTAGAAACTGCTGAGCGGTAGCGAACGAAACAAACTAAACCCTCTATCATCTTAAGCTATAGACCCTGAGCGTAGCAAAGCGAAAACACGGAGTTAAAAAAATATTAACCAATATAAATATTAACCAATATAATTGCAAAAACCTTTGCTCACTTTCATTATGCAATTTCATATGCAGGCAGCATAACTTATTTCACCTCATCCTTATTAATTAATAAGGTCACAAAACACATTGCAATTATGAAATATAAGCCTTACAAAGTTGGTGTATGTGAATTTCTATGTTTGTAGACGCTCCCACGATACAGGAGAAACTCTTAGTGTAAACCAATGTTTATAAAAAAGAAAATCAGGAAAATTCAGTGATATAATAACACATTTCAAAATTTCCTTATAGAACTGACCTCACAAAGTAGTTGTTATTTGCATACGTCCACGGTTCCCGCTGTATGATCGGGTCGACACACACAGAGCTGAGTTCCTGAGTGTTGTTGCTGTCACTCTCGCTGCGGAACACGCCGTAACGAGCTGCTAGGAGACCTAGGTTCAGGTAGCTGGAACAAGATGTTTTTACATTATGATCCTGGTAATTTTACAACAGTTACATTATATTGACAGTTATCGTTATTAACCGTTTTTTTAAAAAAAAGGAGGAGGTTCTCTATTGTTTTTTCGTTTAGCGGTAGGTTAGCATTTGACCACTATAACGCCTCAGTTAAAATATGGTCGATGGCAAAACAAGTCAAGAAAATAGGAACAAGTCACCGACTTCAGAAAGAAAAGTTTTTTTAAATATAGAATCAGATGTTACTTTGCGGAAATCCATTACATTAAATGTTATGAAAAAAATCTATCACTCTTTTGATTCCGCGAAACAAGAAGTTTTGGTACAGAAGTATGGAAAGAAAGTATGATACCGACTTGTATATCACATACAATGTGTTTGTTATAAAAGTCGGTATCATTATGTTTTTCAAATAAGTTTTTTATAGTTTTATGTAGTCTTTCACAGGTTATCTATCAGATAAAATCCCTAGTAAATAATCTTACCTGTGTGTATACAGTGTGATGTTATTCCCAGCCGGCACCACATACTGGTCGACCGCGGGGTACGCACTCTTATCATTATCACTGAGCTGGTATGTGATCTGTGTGGAGCCGCCGCCCAGGTCCAGGGCAGCCATTGTATCACCTTCCATTAGATCTGAAATAAGTAGGGGGACGGTGAGTTAAATGGGGATGGCAACTGGGGAACTAATGGCGCTAGTATAGGTTGTTCCAAGCATCGTCATTAGTTCAAATCTTAAAGGTACTTCAAAATAGTACTACGTCATTGGTGGGATTAGGACTAAGCTATCGTGGCGCCATCTACAATTAGCTTTGACCGGCCTTCCTCAATAAAGATAAGAAGATGTCAGAAGCACCCCGAGGTACGGTTTTGTTAGGTTCCTTTAAACCTTGCAGATTGAAATAGGAGCCCCGCACAACGGGGCTCCGTCATCGAGGCTTCTATATTCCTATTAAATTCAGTGGGGATTTCTGAAACAAGAGTAATAATTCCCGCTGATAGAGATTTGTCATCTCTTTTTAATTTCTGTCTATGTATCCACCATCTAGGTAGAAGCTCGTGATTAATTAATAACAGCCGCACAGGCCGGTCTTTCACGTTAAACCACGCTTGCCAAAGTTGGTCTCTGGATGGGCTACTATAGCTAATCTATATTAACGAGTTTCCTCCGTTTTTTTTAGTGATAAATGCCTAGAGCGGAAGGAACTGTCTAATATTTAACGTTCATTTCTTTGCCCTTTACGTTCTAGGCTGACGGTAACATTTACAGAAGGTCCCATGAAATCATCACTTCAGACATTATTTTAGTTTTTATTTATTAAGAGTACTTACTGTGTAGTAGATTGATGGTGTACCAGATGAAGATACCTTCGTCTGAGCCGTCCATGATTTTCACACCGTCGGGAGCAACATCATAACCTAGCCTGGAAACAATCATAAAGGAGTACGTTACATATTTGACCTGGTATGCGACCATTATTGAATTGTGGTCTGTTTTTATAGTGACCACTTTTTATTGTTAGTGAACATTTCAAGAAGTGTATTTATTTTGATTCAAATGCATGGGAATGAGGTGTCACCTGCCTGTTGTTGTACATAACTTACTTGTTGATGGCGAGGGCGACGTGGTCTATGAGTTGTTGCGCCTTCTCCGCGGGCAGTAGCCTCAGGCCGGCTGTAGCGCGGACTATGAGAGATGTCGCCTGTCTGTTGTTCTACATAACTTACTTGTTGATGGCGAGGGCGACGTGGTCTATGAGTTGTTGCGCTTTCTCCACGGGCAGTAGCCTCAGGCCGGCTGTAGCGCGGACTATGAGAAATGTCGCCTGTCTGTTGTTCTACATAACTTACTTGTTGATGGCGAGGGCGACGTGGTCTATGAGTTGTTGCGCCTTCTCCGCGGGCAGTAGCCTCAGGCCGGCTGTAGCGCGGACTATTAGAGGCGTCGCCTTTCTTTTGTTTGGTGGCGTTAGAAATTCCGCTTTCTTTATCAATTGCACTATTGTGTCCGCGCCCTAGAAGTATAATGCATTCATTAGTAGTTTATAATATAAGAAAACTCGGATTCTTATTGGCCTATGAATACGTCAAAATGAGGAGAGTAGAAATGATATTACAATTAGGACTGGATTCAGCTATTTTGGATTCGGTACGGTGAGGAACAATTGCCTTATCAATCATCATAAGATCCGGGCTAAAATACGCCAAATAATTGAGCTCAGCGGGCCTAAAATCGCCAATAGCTTGCAGCACTTTGCAATGTTGCAAATTATTCTATCTACGCTGTTGCTGCAATAGAATCTGCTGTTTGAGCAATAGAATAGAATATTTCTTTTAACGAATGTTATCGCAATTTTGATACCGACATTGTTAAAGTGGAGGTTTTAGACCCGCTGACGTCAACCTTTTCAGTTAGCCTTTGCAATCACTAATATAATATAATCATCAAATAAACATAAGCCTTGATTGGAAATGGGTAAATACAGAAATATCTTACCTTTTCAGGGTCATCGGCGTAAGACGACAATCCCGGTTTGGATTGTTCAAAATATTCATCTACTAAGTCCAAGTTTCCTTGGCCGAATACTGAAACAACGTTGGACACTTATATTAGTGCGACATCTATACTTAATATTTTAAGCAGAAGAGTTTGTTTGGTTGAACAAGGTAATCTCAGATTCAGATATTTATTTGCAACAATTAACAGTAAAAACCAAATATGTATCATATTATCCCGGGTTGACGGCGCGTCGTGTTCCACGCGCTCCTCAAAGAGCGTCAGCAAAATGACGGAGCCCCCTCACAGAGGGCCAAAGCCTGCCGGGGTCGCGGAACTTCTTTCCACCACCGTGACCTCGGAACATAAAGGGCTATTGAAGGACACCGTGGATTTTAGTCAGTACAAGTCTGACAGTCCCTCCCGCCCTGCCCGGTGTGGGATGACTCATTTGATGATGTAAAATCATCACACAAAGAAAAAAAATAATGTATCATCGTGGGTACGTATTAAAATACCGAAATTTAAAAGACCGAATTTTAAAATACCGATGGACGGAATCCCGAAAATTGAAACGCCGAATGGTTGTTTGGTCGAAAGTTTTAAATCTCGAAAGTTCATTTGCCCGAAAGTTTAAAATCCCGACGTTTAAAAACCCGAAGTTTAAAAACTCGAAATTTAAAAACCCGGAGTTTAAAATGCCGTAAATTTCCTTCACAGGAGCAAGTCGACGGAGCCCCGCTCCGCGGGGCTCCTACTTCTGCGTGGTTAAAAAAAAAAAATAACCACGAAGACTAACCTAAATTGTCCGAGTCGGGGTGCCAGCAAGTCCCGAGGTTAGACCTAGTTCTAACCGGCTAAACCTAGGTGTAACCGACCACATGCGGTTAGACCTACGTGTATCATACTTATCTTCAGTTAGAACTAGGTTTAGCCGGTTAGAACTAGGTCTAACCTCGGGACTTGCTGACACCCCGACTAGGACAATTTAGGTTTGAAGAGGATGGCGGGGTCTGAAAGACCCCGCCATCCTCTTCGTGGTTATTTTTTTTTTAACCACGCAGAAGTAGGAGCCCCGCGGAGCGGGGCTCCGACGACTTTTTCTGAAATTTTTGTCATTTCACTGAACCAGTTAAGGGATCTGATCAAAACACTAGATTTGTTTAGGGAAATGATAAAATCGTGTTGTTATTTTAACATCATCTGTTGTTTGATCAAAAACCGAGGTTTTTGATCAAAAACATAACGACTATCGGCATTTAAAACTTTCGGTATTTTGAATTTCTTTGTTTTGGACGTCGGTATTCCAAACATAGGTATTGTGAACTTTCGGTATTTTGAATTTCGGTGTTTCGGACGTCGGTATTTCAAACATAGGTATTATGAACTTTCGGTATTTTGAATTTCGGTGTTTCGGACGTCGGTATTTCAAACATAGGTATTATGAACTTTCGGGATTTTGATACGTACCCATCATCGTATACCTGTACCTACATTGTTGAAAATAAATATCTGAATCTGAATCTCAGGGACTACTAGTTCGAATTGAAATGAGAACCTCCTCCTTTTTTTGAAGTCGGTTAAAAACAACGTGGATCAGCTAGTTTATTTAACAAACAAAGACGCTGATTCGCCATCACATCTACCTATCTTAAACTTTAAAATATTCTCAATCGAGCCACATGGAGCTGTCAGCAATCTGACAGTCCCTCTTTAAGGCCAAAGCCTGCCGGGGTCGCGAGGCTATATTAAAAAGTAATCGTACCCTGAAACGTAAAGGGCTATCGAAGGATACCGTGGATTTTAGTCAGTAAGAGTCCGATAGCCCCTTCTATCCAAAAGGCCGTCCAAACACGGCATAAAGTACGTTTTTCATTAGTCTGAGCACTCTTGAGAGTACTTACATAATGCTGTTTAACAGTTGACCGTTGTAAGATAACGAGCAACTGATAACACAGAGCGTTTCGTGAACAAGTGCGGCAGTAATGGAAATTATATGTAGTCGTCGTGATCTTGATTTTCATGCTTCCCTAGTACATGGTGTGTAAAGTCAGCATATTTTTTTTCTTCATAAAAATATAAATATGTAGGTAGTTAAGTAGTCTATTGCTTTCCTCGATAATTAGACTATCGAATGCAAAAAACCGATTCAGTAGTTCTTGACAATAGCAAGTTCAACCAAACAAACAAATTCTTTTATTAGTATAGTTTTATTTCTTTGGAAAGCTATTATGCATTCTTTGTTTTTAAATGTAAAAATACATCTTCGATTTTATTTTAATTGAAAAATCTCTACAAGAAAACATATTCCTTTCAGATATAAACATAGATATAACAAGAGTAGGAAATAAACTAAACAGTTACACGATTGTTATCATTTTTCTGTTATCAGTAAAATTATTACGAACATAATCAACAATACTATTACCATTATCACTAACTAAATATTTATTAGTCTAACAACCATGTTTTGTAATAAGTTCCAACATCATAATGATTTCTAGCAAGCTTGAAACCTACAATCCTCTTTCTATCATAAATTTCATATCGAAATTAAAAAAAAGAGTAAATGACAATGTGCGATTCACAGATAAGGATGGAACTTTTTTTTTGCGTTGTAAAATCATATCAAAAGTCGCTCCCGCCCTGCCCTGGGTGGGAGGACTCTCCCACGCAGGCCAGAGCGGGAGGGACTGTCAGACTTGTCCTGACTAAAATCCAAGGTGTTCTTCATAAGACCTTAACGTTCCAGGGTCACGGTGATGAAACAAGACCCGCGACACCGACAGTGATAAGGATGGAACTTAAGGAAACATTGGGAAGACTCCAATTAGAAGATGATCATGAAAGACAGAATTTACAGTTTGAAACCAATTTTTTTTTAAAGTATTGTCCTACACGATAGCCCGTGCCATCAACTAGTCATTCAACACATAATTGGAGCCTACACACCAAAGCTAGTGGCATGCCTTGGTGTGGCCCTATAAAAAAAAACAAGTAATTAACTCACTCACCTGTAAAAGGTACTCTAAACTTATAAGCAAGCACTCTTGATCCCGAAGAACCGGCGTCGATGATGACCGCGTGGTGGTAGACGCTCTCGTACCCCAGGCTCTTTGCGAGGCCATCCAGCCACTGCGACTGGCCCGCAAACATACCTGCCACATAAAACCTTATGCTGAACTTCACGAACACAGACACTACATTTGCCAACATGGCTGCAAGTTTAAAAAAAAAGATCTGTCAAAATTTCTCCCGCGCTGTCAAATTTTTCGCGGGTTTTTAGCTGTCAAAATATTTATTTCTTTTTGTGGAATAACAAAGTAGTCTGTCATACGGCCAGTATGATATAAACTCAAGCAAATCATTGGTCAAAGTGTCATAATAGAGGGGATAAGTTAAACATATCGTTATTAATTAATCATGTCACATGTTTGACCTGGATTGAACTTTGCACAATAAGATATTACTAGTCTAGGTTACTTGAAAATAGTATAAATAGTATTGTATATAGATATAGATCACAATTGACTAGAAGTACTAAAAAAATAATTTATTTTACACCTACATTGTATTTTACCACTACATAAATACCTACACCAAAAAGATTTTTATCCATAGGTTTTAACGTTGTGAAATTAAATTCAATTTATTTACCGGTAATAATCCATAAAAAATAATATAAATACATAACATAAAAATTTAACGTCATTTTGACATTATGGGCATATTTATTATTATTATAGGCTATCAAGCCTGCGACATTTTACTGCCGACACTAATCTTAAAGAAATAGTCAAGTGTGTCCCGGGTCACTCGGGGTATTAATATTGTAATTTTTATATTATTTTTAATCATTTATCAGGACTAGGTGAAATAGGTTTCTTCTGAACTGGAAAGAGGACGCACGGGCCCGAAATATGGAAGGAGTGGAATGATGCCTTTGTTCAGAACTCGGACAGAGAAAACAAGCAAAAAAAACATAATAAGCTAGATTGTTATAGTAGGAAGGACATTCGTTTTTTGAAAGACCCGAAATAAAATAATCAGGGTGTGATGGGTGCGGCGTTACATTTCGGTCCCTCGAGCCGGATTATAGCGCCATTGTACGTGTAGCACACCAGTAAAGAACTAGTGTTACAGACATCGCTTGCAGAGTATGCAAGCTGCAATAAGTAGCAGAGGTCCACATTTGTGTTATCACCTGATGACCGAAGGACGTGGTGGAAATGGTATTGTGGTGCAGTTTCCAGAGAAGACTATTACCAGTATTGCTCTATAACACTCAATTAATACTTGTAATTGGATAGTGTCGAAACTAGCTTATGAAATATTGCCAAATAATTAAAAATAGTTTCTGTATATTTAACTTTTATATTTTTTGGCTGTTGTTATTAAGAAATTCAATTACTAGAGCCAAGGCTACTCTGACTATTGTCGTGTAATATATGTCTAAATAAATATTTTTTTAATACGATATGCATTTGTAGTTGAAAGAAAATGTCATATTATTGAATTGACATAGACAAATTTTCCTGTCATCGTATTATTTTATTTTTTCCCTAAAAACCTAACATAAACTAAAGAATAAAGATTCGGTATATTTAAATATATACAATTATAATCTTTAAAATATGATCTAAGAAGCTCAGAATTAAAAATATCTGCAGATGGAATTCAAAAGATTTAAGGATAAATAAACCTTGAACTTATAATGAATTTTAAATATGTATAAAATGAACCCAACAACACGCGCGTAGTATTAAAATTGAGCGTAGTACGAGAGTGGTATAAATCAATTCTTCATCAGACGAAACATGTTTTTTAACGCACCAACAGTACAGTAAAAAAAAAATGAAACCGCCTTCAAAACCAACCACTAAAAAAGAGTAAAATAACCTACAAAATAACTTTTCTTTCGAAAGTCGGTGGTTTTTTTTTTCATTATCTTTTTTGCCACCGACTTCCGAAAGAAAAGTTATTTTGTAGGTTATTTTACTCTTTTTTAGTGGTTGGTTTTGAAGGCGGTTTCATTTTTTTTTAAAAAGCTTTTATTTTACTCTTTTTAGTTTAAATATTCAACCCAAATTCTTGTCAAATAGGTACATAATTTTCTTACATGTGCACTGGAATTTTGTAATCCGTAGCACCGGTAATAACATCGCTCATGTACAAAATTAGATAATAAAATTCCCTATCTCAAAAACTACTGAACCGATTTTGATGAAACTTGCAGTGTTACCTCAGTTGAACGATACCTAGTATAACAAAAAAAGGATGACTTAAATCGGACTTGTGGTTCCGGAGATAAGCGAACACAAACTAAATCAGTCGATGCCTACTCCTTACAGTTAAGGAGTTGTACCTTCCATCATCAGCTCAGCTACATGAGATTATGATTACCATACGCAAATGCTTAAATTACTTCATAATATTTGCGAAAAACTATATGTGGGCCTATAAAATTTGAGGGTTGCCCTCGATTTCTCCAGGATTTAATCATCAGATCTTGACTTGGTGAATATGGGACCACTCCGAGAGCATCTCCTTTCGAATAAAAAAATAATTTTGAAAATCGGTCCACAATCGCCGGAGTAATCGCGTAACAAACACACAAAAAAAAAAAAAAAAAAAAAAAAACATACATTCGAATTGATAACCTCCTTCTTTTTGAAGTCGGTTAAAAATACGAGCTATGTTTAAAAAATAAATTACAGTATTAAAACTACTAATCGCGGGTCCACGAACTGTCTGCTATATTTATGTAATTATCTAAAACTTGTCTAGGCTACAGATACATACCTAATAATGTTAATACATTTTACTTCACTATGGCGGCAAATAAAATTTCACACCGCACTCTATAGGTACATACATCTAAAACAAAATACCTGATATTGACAATATAATGACAATTGTACGCACTAAACTGTCCGTCGTATTCATTTTTCACTTTTTTTTCTCCACTTTCTGCAGATATGTATCTATCTGCGAAAGAAACTAAACTGTAACCGACACCTACCGGAACTTTATTATATCTAACGAGAAATACATTATACATAAGTAGTCAAGTACCCTTTATATAATTATAAACGTTAATGCTTTAGAATTAAAGTTGGTTATAGAAAAAATCTATGGAATGAATACTAAATTGAAAAGAAATATATTGGAGCGTTGACGAAACTCGGCGTTGAAACTTGTTCTAAGGCTATGTATAGACTATAATATTATTAATTTTATGATATTTTTATTTCGTCTAGGTCCACTTGAAAACCAGCGCCGGGCTGGCTGCTTGACATTTAGCTGAACTGGACCTATTTGGAGTACGCGTAGCCGTGCGATAAACAAAGTTATTTTTATACTGTGTGTTTTTTTTTATTTAATTTTATATTATATTAACAATCACATTTTTTTATTTTATTTGTCTATGCTCTCTCAATGCTAATAGGGCGCCAAGCGGTGGGGTCGCGCACTTAAAGGGCTATTGAAGGACTCCGTGGATTTTAGTCTGTACAAGGCTGACAGTCCCTCCCGCGCTGCCCGGGATGCGGGGGTGGGGGGAATCATTTGAAGATTTTATCACGTAAAAAAAAAGCCTGTGGTATTATCATCAAATCTTCCCACACAGGGCAGGACAACCGGGACTGTCGGACATGAACTGACTAAAATCCACGGTGTCCTTCAATAACCCTACACGATCCAGGGTCACGGTAGCTCGTTAGTCCCGTGACCAAGAACTTGCAGTTAACGTACGACTTGCAAATCAGAAGCAAGTAGAAGCAGTCAATTTCATAGATTTACAAAAGTATTCTGTTCCATACATTTGAGAAGAGTAGGAAGGGCTAGGAACATTAATTTATTTATCATGCCTATTTCAGATTTTCTATTCGCAATTACGAGGCTGATCTACATTCATAACTGATGTGATTACGTATTTCCTAACACACTGTGTTTCATGAATGTTTTTTGCAGGCATTTAATCGTAAAGTCATGGGCATGACATAATTATTAATTACGTATTAAGCAAAGTAGTATGTGCTATGCCAAAATCATTATACGAGTAAGTTAGTATTGCCGAAAACGCCAGCTGTTCGTTAAAAAATCAATTTAATTCAATATTTTGTAATTTTGTGCGTTAGTGATAATATTAATATTTGCACAAAATGTGGTAAATAGTATGAATATTGTAAATATTTCATGTATATTCCGGCAATTAGCTATAACTCCGCGATTAATTTCACGATTAATTTAGTTATATGATTTTCGGCATGTTGTGCACAACGCTTAAAACCACATTACCGTTATATCGTTACACATAATTACAACGTTACTCGATGACGTCATTATTATTTATTTAAGTGTAACATTTTATATCGAGACAGTTGGAATTATGTTCACAGCGAACCGTGCGAATTTTTATTTTTTAACCTTCGTACCAGCTACGAAGGTTAAATCGCTGGATAATATCCCCATGTTTTCTGTGTGCGATTTATAAAGAATTTATTTATTGTTTTTAATGAAACGTCATCATCTGCCTATCCTTCTCCCAACTTTGTTGGGGTCAGTTCGAGTCCAAACAGATGCAGTTCAAAATCAGTATTTTACATGGTGGAACTATAATTTAAAATATCTATCTGCCCTCCAGTAAGTACTAGGTACCACAATATCCTTTGTTTTTAAGCTGGTTGTTTCTTTTCTTCTAAAAATTCAATGAATTTAGTTGTCTAAAACGATTATAAGGTCTCATTTTAGAGAATAAGGCAACGACCAACGAAATATGTCTATTGGCACTTAACCCTTCTAAATGAGAAACGACCTGGCGCAATTAACTAATTATTCTTAACAACTGCACAAAAGAAATAAAGATACAGCGACTAGGCTATAAATCTAAACAGGCCTTTCCATTGTTCTTTATTTTTCTAACCAACCACGTCTCAGGAAAAAATCCTAGTTAAGGGCATGGTTTAAAAAAATAATGTGCCTGCTCCTGCTCCTTTATTTTAGCAATAGTTGAAGTCTTCCTACCAATTCGTTTTGTCGCGGGATAGCGTAAACAGGATACCGTGGTTTTAGAACAGAATGATTTTTAGTCAGTACGACTCGTAACAGTCCCTTCGGCTCCACCCAATGGGGAGAACGCATTTCAAGATTATTTTCGTAATCCTTTAAGCACTTTCTGAACAAATAAAGCGCAGTCATGATGAATTTTAATCCGGAAATGATATAGACTTATTAAAATTAAACATTGACTCACCTCTGTGATAACGTAAATTGAAGTCATTCACTTCACGATAAGACAAAGTTGACAATTTAATTAAGAAAATCGTGATATCTTTAAACGTAGCGTGAAAATATTTTTTCCTGTTTGACGTAATATTTTTCGTTTTGTGTTTTTTCTACTGGTATAATTCCTGAGACTCTACATTTCTTTATTTAATACGAGGCTCTTAACTTCAGTCTAGCCCAGAAGTAAAGCTGTGCCAATCATGGCTTAATCTAACCCAGAAGGAGCTATAACTCCTGCGCACACGCATAACGGAACACATTGAAAACTTTTTGACACCGGACTCTGACAGGGTTAGTGTTCGCGAGCCAGACGGCCTATACCACCGTCAGTAGAACCGATCAGCCGTCACCGGAGGGTATGATGGTCGTTACCCGGTGTAGACCACTAGGAGGAGTTCCCACCCACTCAAAGAATAAAGCCTCCTTAGGATATTGAAGCCGCAACCGTCCGTAGCGTAGCTAATATGAGTTCTCTCGCCCTGGATGGAGCGGAAGGGAATGTCAGACTCTTATTTACTTAAAATTCACCCTGTTCCTTCTATTGCCCCGTGAGTTTGAGGACAACGGTATCCTTTAAAAGCACTCCCGCGACCCCTGCAGGTGTTTGGACCCATCAGTGACTAAAACTTCTTACCGTATTTTTGGGCACTCGTAGATACCACTCGTAAAGGTAAGTATGCCACTATTTTCCCACATTTTACAAAATCAATCACTAGAAAATAAAGTAAAATAATTTCCTTCATAAGTGCACTTATTCAAAGGTGTTAAAAGTATGTAATTTCGATATTTATCAGACTAATTCAAGTTTAAATTAACGTGAAATTAGTGTTTTTGTGTTTTGAAATGACAAATGTTTAACAAAACAAGCCAGGTGTTTATGGATACCTACTTAAATGTTTTGGAATGTCAAGCAATGCATCCGGTGCTGGCAACTTGACAGAAAGTTATAGCCAGTGCATTCTATTAGAAGTTAGTGACAAACAAGCATACGGTCCTCTTAACTCCTCCTCATGGAAAGAGGTCACCATAACAAGGTAGCTTGAAGCTTGTAACATCAGAGATAATCCTTGTGTCACGGTAATATAATGATACAGTACCCCAACTTCATACAAACGGACGAAAAGCGAGCTATACCTACGCGCCTCGATGTCGGGGCGCGCTCGGGGCGCAGACAGTCACGGCTGTACCGCAGTGTCGAGCAGACGGTGTGTTGTTTTTTTAACAATAACCGCGTGATTTTTTCTCTAAAAATCAGTTCGAGTACATATTTAATAAGACGAGTAGTTTAATTAAGCTTTATATTAGAATGCGGATTTATTATACTTTAAAATTTAACAATAAAGCATTTCGTACGACTCAGTCGAGGCGCAAATATTTTTCGGTCTCAAATACTTCTATAATACATCGGACTTTATAAGCCCGATTTGTTTTTCAAACAAAAACAAGATTTTTTTAATGAAATCTACCAATCAAAAAACAACACGCATTTTTATTGAACACTTCCTATTCATTATACAAAGTATTTCATTTATTTATATATAAAAGTATATTTACAATCACAAAACTAAAATAGAAACAGAAAGTACGCAAAGGCAAATGTTATTAAAATCATGTAGACGGGTAGCCCTAACGCATGTTTACGTACCGCGCGGCTGTAGGTATTTAAATCCGTCTGGCGGCCGAGTTACGCTACTGTATATTATTATACTGTGCTTGTGTGTTACCGACCTGGCAACTTTATCACACGATTGTTGCGATTGATCACTTCAGGTCATCGATTCCTAGCCGCAGTAGGGCGCGCCCCATATGGGGTGCCTAAATATTGACACAAGGGGAGGGCGCGGCTGCTCCCAAAATAAACTACCTTCATGTTTCAATATTTTATCGACAACCCTGAGGGAGTCAGCCACCTGAGGCAAAGGACCTATATTTATAACCGATTTTTAAAAAGGAGGACGTTATCAATTCTAAAACCCGGTACACCTCTAGACTACATTGATTTGGAAAATCTGTTTTTGTTCGAAAAAGTTTTATTCCGTAATGTTTCCACCATTAAAATTTCGATGATGACCATCGCAGATAGACAGCGAAACTATTAAATAATAAATACCAGCAAATTAACCGCGATTGCTGCTATCGAATTTATATGCATTGTTTATGCTATCACGGAACATACGATTCCAAGAACACGGTTGTATTTTTTTAATGTTTTTCGAAAAGGGCACATAAAAAGAGGTCACGTCACGAAGGCCTTTTTTCTTCTTAAATATGTTTATGGATCACTGGAAATGCGAATGAGACTGCTCTTAGTATCCAGACAAAAATAGATTTGCCAGTATCACTATTCACAAGATGAAGATACGAGCTTGGAAAAAATCCAACAGGTTGGAATCTTGTTTTATGCACTAATTAATAGCCGTACCAAAGACTTGTTTACTACATAAAATTCTATAGTGAATTACGAAACCGTTATCATAGAAACCGCAATGCAGACATCCATTCAATTGTGTACTATTGCATTGTATATTTGTTCTCAATTATTGTTTTGACCTTGAATACACCCCACAACCATGGAGGTTACATTTTTTTGTTTATTAAAAACTTTACACGCAAAGTACGCAGGGGGAGTTAATACCAGGCCCGTTCATGATAATGGTCTAAGCGTTGAGCGGTGTGGCGACCACACGAAGACATTAATTACTTAGCAATTACGTGAATTCACCATAGGCGGCGCCTCGTGGCGTGTTTCAAACTTTTCTAATCATTTTTATTTAAACCTTGCCCCACAATGGGAATTTGTCGTGTATCGTGGTTAAGTTTACAAACATCCACGATCACCCAGACCCGGAAAAACTAATTTTAGGTCATAAAAATATTTGTTTGTGTGGGAATCGATCCCGTGACACGCTGCGTAGCAGTCCAATCGGTCAGCTACTCCGCTATTCGTCCTGTCTAATACAGATATTCTGCGTTAGACGGCATGAGGGCGCGCGGCTAAAATGGGAGGTATTCCACTTAGGGCACCCGCTGACAATGGCACCTGAGCTACTTGCACCTTATCTATTCGACATAAGGCTCCTGTCAAAATTCTTGGCGGGTGCCAGGAACCAAGGTGCCAAATTTTTGGCGGGTAGCTGGAATACCTCTAAAATGGGAGTTATTCTGTTCATTTCGAATAATTTCAATTTAAGTTCCTTATTTGAATAATAGACAGACAGTCAAATTTTCAGGAAAACTGTTTTTTACATACCAAAAATGGTTAGACTAACAAAAATATCGATGACAGCTGAATAGGTGATAATCACTGTTTGGCATTGATCCGCGTCTTAACAGCACACTACATTAGGAAGTTTTCTTTTCCGGGTACAAATCTTATCTATCTATCTACACTATCTTTGGTATTTCTGTTATCAATAAATATTAAACCACATTGTCAGACTTTAGTTTTCTTTTCGGGTTAAAGAGTATTTATTTATCCAAAAGAACAATACACATACATCTTTCTATAGTATTATGAGTATTAGCAGGACAACTATGACAGAATATTCCCTATTGATTCTGATTCCGTAGTTTTTTTTTTTTATATACATCCTTTGCTGTTCTACTACTGGCAAAAGCCTTCCCCAATACCTTACAGAAGCTCTTAACAGTTCAAACGTCCTTATGAACCACCGGTGGATCATAAGGACGTTCGGGGGGATTAACCGAACCCTCAAAGTAGCCGTCATGACAGGCAAACTAGCTATTGTGACACGCGTCCACATCATCATAAACAAGTTTTTATTTTTTTAAATTTAATTATAGGTTTGCGTTATACTACAGTCATGCCTGATGGTAAATGAAGATGTGGTTGACGGTGAAGCATGCTATTTGCTAGCTGTTTACCTTATAAATATGGTGAATAGCTAGCAAAGACGAGTCTCTGGTAATAAATATAACTGTGTGTGTGCGTTTTATTGTTTGTCATGTTTATTGTATGTAGGCTATTGTTTAAGGGAGACAACTGTGCCTCAACTGCAGCTCATTTGAAACATTATATTAACTAAATCTTTTGAAAATATGTTGTGTTGAACTTAAAATTATATTGTTAACTACTAGAGTCACCTTTTTTTGAAGAGTTTACTAATTTAACTATCCTTAAAGCTGTCCAAAATGGGAATTCCCTATAAATTGTGCCACAATAGGAATGTATGATGTCACTAATTTGCTTACTCAATGCCTCTATCAATCATTAATTTCAATTTTTTTTTATTAATTAATTTAAAATTTGTCAAGTTTTTCAGAGTTAAATAAAGTACACATGTAAACAATTTACATGGAATTTATGAATAAGTAATGGTTTAAAGTGGGATTAAAATATACTGGAACAGGACTCGGCATTAAATTGATTGGGAAAAAAAAAAATCTGTTACATTTTCAGTTTTCAACAAGATTTCTTGTCATCTCTTTATATTTAACTTCCTGGCATCCATATGCACACTATTTCACAGTATTGATGGTGTGCTCACATGCGTATTGTGCACAGATCTTTGCAAAAAAAATTGGATACATAAGCCACATGCAAGCACATGAACGGCAACTACAACTGAGCTGAAGCAATCACCCTGGCCGAAATCGGTTGTATCGCATTGTAATCATATTACAGTACCTTCCCAATTAAGGGTGGGTTCATATCTGTTGGAACATCCGTCGCGGATCATCGGTCGCGGAACGCCAGAACAGAAAAAATATATGGAGAAACATTTGGCCGTTCACACTCAATGGATGATCCGTTAGTGCGTCAAAGAACATTTGATGATCCGCTCGACGGATGTTCCGTCAGATATGAACGTACCCTAAAGCAGAAGTATTATTCTGTTGGTACTCACCCAAGAAATATGTGATGCATAGTGCCAACACTATGAGGAAGATAAAAACTTTCTTCAATTTCCTCGGGTGCTTTATAGTCCTACTTCTAACATTGATATGTGGAGCTGAGGTATCATCTTTTAACTGAAAAATAAAACGAAACACTTTTATGTACAAGTTATGAAGAATTACTAAATACTGACGTCTTTTTATAAACATAATTGAACTACGAGTAGTAATCTTTTGCTAGCTCGGTTTGTAAAACCATAAAATTCTGAGTTTTATTGTTGCACACATTTTACAGTTTACTGTTTCTCTAAAGATAGAGAAATTATAAAGGAAGGAGCCCAAGGAGTTTGCAAGCTAACATAAGAATGTTAGCTTGCAAACTCCTTGGGCAAACAATATATCAGTTTTTTTTTTTTTCTTTTTTATGTCTGACCAAGTGTGCAAAGTAAACCTGTATAAAAATAAAAGTTTTGATTTTTTAGATAGTACAGGACTCGATTAGTTAACAGAAAACAAACAAATACTGGGTTTTAATTAATGATCCATTTAACTATAAAATTCTCATTACAATTTTAATGTGAAATTAAATAGCATGAAATAAGACCTTATTTACTTGACCACAGTGGTTACGATGTTTTTTTTAAGACCTAATGCTAGTTTTTACGAAAATCGAACAGTGCAAAAATAATAAACATTCCAAGAATCAGGACAATTGAATAAATACCCACCTCTAAGTACCTGTATGTGCTGAACTTGCCCATATTGACTTAAAATAAACATCACAACCAATAAATCAGTTATTTTATAATTATTTCTAGCTGGAATACAACAAGCGGTGCGTAGACATTTTTGTTATTTTTTACGGAAAAATCATGAAACACAACGTCACACTGATATTATTTTTTGGCTAATGTCAAAAGTCAAAAAGAAAAGTGACATAAATGACAATCAATCAGACTGAATCATAGTGTCAATAATAGTGATGGCCTTTTACTAAAACCACTAAAACTGTATGAGCGAGATAGTGCTGTGATGTTGACTTGACCTGCTCAAAGCAATCGACTAAATTATTTCATCATTTAATTTATTTTATTTATCTTGCACTATAAACCATGTGCAAAGATGTAGACTAAAATATAGGTAAATAAATGTTTTGTAAATAGTCATTGCTCGCATTGGTGTAATCCCATTCAAACTGTCATTTTTTAATGATTTCTTTTGCTCAAAGTTGTGTATTAACTATTCAAATATATTAATTAAAAAAACATCACAAGCCCTACCTAAATAATTCCTTATTCGAAATTGATTAAAATACACTGTGCCCAGTTTTTGAAGTAATTTGCAGTTTAGCAAAGGTTAAATTTTACACAGTCAACATTAGGAGTTAATTCAGAATTACAGAATAGACAAGTTAAAGAAAATATGACATGACCGGACATGACAAAGTGAAGTTTAACACTGATTTAATAAAATAAACAATATTTTTCGATATTTAAGATCGTTTCTTAATTTATTTGAAGTGGCTGAACTGTCTAACGTCCAGGAAGAAGAACTACCGCTACAAATTAATTGATAAAAACATAACCTCATTGTTATCAAAACTGAGATAAAAACTACAGTAAGTACTAATAACTAATTACTTGAACCTTGAACTGAGTAATGTCTGCCTAGGTTATTTTATAAAAACTTTGAGATAACTTACCTTTCTTTGGCGGACGTTCATTTTATTTTATTTTTATCACAATTTTACCACTATTAAATCAACAAATTAATAAAGTTCCCGTATTTCTTTCTTAGTATTAATACAAAAAAATCATGTATTATTCATGCACCTCATTCAATACTTGCCGAACGATAACTAACTTAGTTTAAATATCAAGTAATGATCTTGGCCTTGATAAATATTACGTAGATACGTATATAATTTAATCACTGGTATATAACAGACGTGCGCATCACATAGAGCCACAGACTATACAAGTAAATATCTGTACAACTCTGCTATTGCCTTTAAATGATGACTGGCATCATTGAAGTAAAAACAGCCGCCTTTATCGGTAATCTAGCATGACTTAGTATTTTCATCCGCCATTCAGTTTACGATATCAAGTAGCCGTCTAGCAACTAGTACCCGTTTCAAATGCGATAGTGATAAGATTAGCTATCTTGATAAAATAATTTTGAAAGAAAAATGATTCTGACCTTTTTCCTCAACCGAGGGGAGTGTCTATAAGTATTGCATAGTCATCAACGTTCTTAATTCGAATTAGGCTATTTTGATATATTTGTAGGCCTACAGCAGATATTTTTGGAAGGCTAGTAAGTGGGATATTATTTGAATTCAAAAGAACAATGATTTGTAATATTAAGCAGATACTTAATTAAATACTCGTTTTAATAGATTTCTAAAAACCTGTTTCAATTTTTAAACTGGTTAGATATAAATAACTAAAATTTTCTAGAAGTAGGCATTGCTAAAAAATATAGCATAAAAAAAAACAGAAAAATACTGAATACGTAACTTTAGTCTAACGAGTTTATTTGTAAGGGTAGATAGAGATACTCCACTAGGTTTCTACTTAAGAGGTATTTGTGTTTCGATATGATTGTAAATATTATTACCTCTCCTATGTGATTAGAGGCTGATGAAATAAGGTGTAAAACATACATTGCAGAAGACTAATCTAAGAAATGACGCAATAATTCACACATTTTATCTACTTGTGTATGTATTAGGAAGGTATATTTAAAACTAGCAATATATTTACTAAGCGAACTATTAAATGGAACATAGAATCAATAAATCAAGTCAACCTTGACATTGACGATACGACTGAACTCGAACCTCCAGAAAAGTATTTTAACTTCCTTGTTTTTGAAAACTTTTTCTATGATTTATAGAAACTGGCTTGCTCTTGACTCTGATCTAAGTCAGAGGTGAAAGAGTCCAAATCGACGATGGAGTTAGGTTACCGAGTAGAAGTCTGATCTCTCTCACTTTGAAGAGTTCTCAGCAGTTAGAAGCAGGCAATTAGACTTTGTGCGCTTTTTATAAGACGTTTGGAAACAAGAATTGTCAAATTCATGGTCAGACCTCCCAGTCCTATAAAAAATAAATCTCTCCCCATTTCTTACTGATTGGTGTTGTTGCGGAATCTATGACATTTTTTTCTCCGCGACTTTGTCGAGCCTCTTTGCTTCGATGCTCTTCTGTCGGTTGCCACTGTTGATTCTGGCAGCGGACTCGTTTGTACGGCATAAGAAATGTTTCTTTTTTCCGAATGCCACAGAAAAATACCAAGATTTTTGTGAAGAAAGTCTCATCTACTTCATTTGGATTTGGTAACCTACATACCATCGTCAAGCTTTACAAAGAAATAGAATTGATTTGAATTGGCTATTCACAAAGGTAGATGCCCTATTATGAATGTCGAAGCTATTTTAATCGGTAATCAATCATGTTTAAATAACCAGCACAAGTAATCTATGACACGTTACTCATATAAATAAATAAAATCATTTCCTTAAACCTTAATCTGTTAGTCACTAAATCACCTCACAGCTCGTTACAGATTATTATTTTAGTAGCCTCTTACTCATTTTGGGCATGCAGGTTGTAATACTTCGATGACTTGTCCCACACTGAGGTATTCTGCTGAATTAAGCGCCGTATTCACGTTCCATCTTGCTGTACGTCCCGCCAAGGTCATACACGATACACGAAGCAAAAACACCGTGATTATGACGTACTGGACGTACGTCAAGCCTATTCACGTTGTTTTTGCGTCGTGCATCGTGCATGACGTACAGCCGTGACAGATGGTGAATACGGCGCTTTACCATTTTTAAGAACATTTTTTTAAACGTCTTTATTTTCATTCCAGGATGGAGGTCGAGAACTACTTTCTTGATAAAGTGAAGGAGTACGGTGTTGGTCGTCGTAAACTGGATGACATAATTTTTATAAACGACAAGCCACCACCCCGACTTGGTGTTTATGATTTTGACGAAGAAAATCTCTGCCATGAAGTGTAAGCATGTAAAAACAGTTCTTATTTCGCTTATTTCATATTGCTGTTTACCTACCAGACAACTCGGCAATTATGCCCTTCGCAATTTTTTTGCCTGTTTTATTTTTTGTCTTGAATTACAAAAACTTCTCACAAAAAATGGATGTACCGCGGTGTAACTCCGAGTAATAAGTAGCTTGATCTAGGTCTTGGTCTTGCAAGTTGCTCTTTTCTACAAAATATCTCAGGCAAGACTTGAGGGAATTTAGTACGAGGAAGAACATTGAACAAAAACATCAGTGACGCAGATACAGTCTCATTGCCTACTAGTGTTTTTTGCTTAGCGACTGTCTGATGCAACAGATTCCCACAATTGTGCGAACGTACAAAAAGACGTTCGTTACGTAACGTTGACATAAATCTATCCAATTCACAAGTCAGATTCAAGGTCACCTTTGAATAACAATCCGTTAGAGTCAAGTCAATTTGAACCGAGAGGTAATCCCCCTAGGAGCGGAAGTCGTTTATTACAATTTGCGATGCACCTCTTGTGACAATACGTCCAATTTAGGCTTCAGAATTTTATTTTGCCAATACTAAGGTCGAGTAAAGCATGATATTTTGATTTATGTATGAGCAATAATAAATTATAGTACCTAACGTTTACAAAGATGGACTTCAGTAGATCCGTAACTGTTTTAGCATAAAAACTACTTGCAACATTCCTGGGTGCGACTTCACAACTGAATCTCTTCTGGAATACGAGAATCACTATAACGCATCACATCGGTATTCATGTGCGCGGTGCAAGAAGATCCTTACCGTCACCGCATATGTTGGACTTGCATGTGCAAGAAACACATGACTCATTCTTCGCAGTTCTAGCTGAGAGGAAGCCTTCGGTAAGCCGGAAGTTCAAAAATACCTAAAATGTTCACAATAACCAAGTTGACTTAATTGACCAAACTTTTACAGTACTGCTGCTACATTGAAGACTGCAAACTAAAATTCGCAACCCCAAATGATCGACGTCAACATTGCATAGAAGTTCACAAATTGCCAAAAGAATTTCGGTTCGAAATAAAACCTAAAAATAAGAACAAGAAAAAATCCAAAGCGAATCCAGAAGAAAATGCAGCGTCTATGGAAGTGGAAACCGAAAGTACGAGCGAAGTAAAAAACGTAACAGTACTATCTACAAGCAGGCAGAAGACTTTTGCAGCATACAGTGGAAAGAAATTTACGAAAAATGAAAAGGCTGATAATACAAAATCAAAGGATGTGAATATGGACGAAGCAATGGCAGATCTAAAAGAAAGCCTGCCAGAATAAAAAGAAGATTGAGATATGTTTCATTAAATTTTTATTAACCTCTACATTGATAAATATTGTAAACTCGCATGGTAACTTGTAGGTATGACTTGGCATACACCCAATAAATAATCTCATGGATACAGCGGCTGATTTTGAATACCAATTTAAACATTCTGTAGAGATTCCTTACCACAATTTTTAGTTATTTGTAGAACAACATTTCTTATTTATACAATACATACATAATAAGATCCTCTATAATAATGTCAACCGTCATAATAATATTTAACGACTACAATAAATAAATTACTGATTTTTGCTTAAATTTACTTGGCCTTGCCTTGGGAGGCAACAGCTTCCATGGCTTTCTTTACGGTTTCTTCGTCTCCGAGGAAGATCATGGAATCAACTGGCTTCATATTTTCATCTAGTTCGTACACGAATGGAATGCCGGTGGGCAGGTTCAGTTCCATGATGGCCTTGTCACTCAAACCTGGAAGTAACACAATAGATTTACTTCCTATGAAGCTCTGAAATGTCCTTCAGTGACTTTTTGGTAATGTATCACGGTCTAAACACTTGTTTGCTTTACTTTAAAACATTAACTTAATTAAAAGACATGTTGTGTTTTAGATTCCTATCTGTAAATCAGTAGAATTGCGAATAAGAAAGTTGTATTTACGTACCATCTAAATGCTTAACAATACCCCTGAGGCTGTTACCGTGGGCGGCGATAATAATCCTCTTCCCTTCTTTGATCTGAAAAAATAAAATAATACCTGATAAGCATTTAAAAACTTTCTTATCAGTTCACAATACAATAATACTTTCTCATGAAAATAAAAAGTTGATGTCTTCAGCATTCAGTAAATTGTATAGTTCATTCGATCTATCTATAAAATGATAAAAGTGGGCAAAATGGCCATTTTATGAGTTTTAGATAAATCACTTTCTGCTAATGTAATAAGTCATAATATAGGCTTGGCTTATATTTTTTTTTCAAATCAAAACTTTTAAGTATTCAGCAAGTCAATAAAGTCTTAGAAGTTAACAAAATGAAGTACACACACTCATATTCGGTTTGCCTTTGTTTAATACTGTTTAAATTTTTACCATAGTGGTATTATTTTTTTTAATTACCTGGGGTACAATGACATTGTTCCAGTAAGGCAGAGTCCTCTCAATGGTGAGCTTCAAGCTCTCGAACATGGGGAACTCTTCAGGTTTTGGGTCACCAGCGTAACGGGGGTCATTGACGATGGTGTCGTGGTAAGGGTGGTCCTTCTCCATTGGTGGTGGGGGCACGTCGAAACTGCGACGCCAGATTTGTACCTGTAGAAATCATAACATGGATAAGCCTTTTTCCTGGGATTTCATTCCAGTACTGACGGGATTGAATTGAAATGCTGGCGGGTAAAGCCGCGGGCAACAGCGAGTGCTAGTGCAAATTAAAAATTTACAGAATTCCATTTTCAAAATTCCGGAAGCATGTCCATATTAATATGTTTTAAAATTGACCCCAAATCAATCAACGGACCCATCTTCAGGCTTTGTTCATAATACATACTGTGGCTTAGGTCTAATTCAAAAATGTAAAGAAAAATGTCTTCAAACTATGACATAGTTATGTTATAGTGTATGTTTTCTTATTGAAGACTTATATTCACATAGTTACTATGTGAATATAGGTCTTCAATAAGAAAACAATTATTACAAAATATAAATATCATATTAAAAAAAAAAACTGTCTTGAGTGTGGGTAGTCTATAAAATGATTTAGTAAGTTTTATAGACTTATTATATAGGCTTATTTGCAATAAGGTCACATTAAGGTTTGCCAAAACTGTGAGTCATAGCTTTATATTAGAACAGATATATCTGGTATGCAATGTGCAAGAAGATTGATATCTATCTGCACGCGTAGCATGGCGATTCTATCTCTATTCTACCAAGAAAAGACAAAGTTATTTCATCGTTATTTCTTTACAAATCTACTGTTTTTTTGCACAAATGTGACACTATTGGTACACTATTAAAGAATAGAAACATATCTTTTCTATATTTTAAACATTGCTATGCTTAAACCGATAAAAATCTTTTACGTTATGTCATTTTGTCGATTCTCCCGTCGACAAAACCCGTTTCTACAGCGCCATGCTACGCGTGCTGGACTTGGCATGAGAGATTTTTGGCCAGTTATTCCAGTGGGCTCAATGGATTTCAAAATTGGATTTTGGTATAATGTAATGGTAACAAAAATAAAAAATGATTTGATTATGAGTGGATAATTATATCTGATTAGAAGGCAAAGGTTTGGTTCTAAGACAGCCTTTCCTTACAATGTTTTCATTCACTATTTTTGAGAGAAGTGGTGATAAAATGAAGATTACTTCCTTAATAATTAATAAATTAAAATATAGGCTTAATTTAAGCCTTTGCCTAGCAAGAGGATGACAGGACGGCAGTATTTGAAAACTTAAAATGTACATACTTGAGCTTCTCCATACTTGGCAGCAGTCTCGGCCTTGTTAAGACCGGTGAGACCACCATAGTGCCTCTCGTTCAGTCGCCATGTCTTCTCCACAGGCAAGTCTTCTTTGCCCAGCTCCTTCAAAATTGTGCCCAGTGTGATTTGAGCGCGTTTCAGCACCGAAGTGTGGGCGACATCAAATTCGTAGCCTTCGGATTTCAAAGCCTTTCCGGCAGCTACAGCTTCCTCACGTCCTGAAAAGAATATTAATTGAATGATGTGTGATAAGGTAAAAGTTAGGAGTCTTGTAGGTAATTTGTTTCAACTTACCTTTATCGCTAAGGTCAGCGTCAAACCATCCGCAGAAAAGATTCTTCTGGTTCCATTCGCTTTCGCCGTGGCGAATCATAACAATCTTGTATTTTGCAGTCATTTTGATCGAATTTACGAAACTAAACCGGCAACGATTTGATAAAAGCCGACACTTTTTTCCAATTGACGTAAATAACCTGAATGACCTCTATCTAGTCAAAGTCAATACGAAACGTTCCAGTGACTGCCAAAGCCAAAATGAGAATATTTAACAATTTAAGCATGAATATGATATTTATATAGCAAAAAAATCGACTAAAATCTACAGCAGTCCATCAGGCTTTTATTTTTTGATGAGCCACAGTGGCCACTCTAGCCCACTATCACTATCGTCTAAAAACATTATTACATTGATTTTATTTTTCTTCATAAGCGCCACCACTTAAATGTAAGAATCAAAATATAGACATGAGACTAAGCATGAGACTTATTTCAATCATCTAAATTCTGTTTAATCTATGTCCATTCAATTTCATTTCATTCACTCACTCACTGTCAATTTCAGACTTTCATGAAGAAATGGAGACAAAATATTTTGTGTAGAAATCCATCGTATTAAAATATTAGAAAAACAAATACGCTGGCAAAAATGTCCCCAAAGAAAGGCGCCCGGTCAAAGAAAAAGAGTACAGAAAAGGAGCGCATTGTTCACAAAGAAAAAGCTGTTAAAAACAAGCCCGCTAACTTGAAAGTTAGCATACCATTACTGAATACAGGTAAGTTTGAAACCAACTATTTGCAAGCTTTGCAAAATTATTGTTGTAAACTAGTGGTACTCATATTTCACTTGTTCTTTCCTCTGGGTAAGACACAGGTATTATAATTACTTGAAACAGAATCTATGCCATGTTTAGCTTGTAAACATTTTAACGTTCAAAATATTGCATGGAATACGCTTCATAAACACTCAGAACATGCAATAGAAGTACGTCCTAAAATAAATTTTGAATTGACGTTATAATTATGTAGTTCTTTTTTTTAATTTTTAACACCCTGTTCTGTCTCACTACAAAAGAACTTCATTCAGATCCATCCAAATCTTTTAAATTTTCTTGTATGCTATATTGAGTAGGCAGTGTTTCCAATGCTCACTAGTATTATTGAGCTTTTTGTTTTTTTATTATGTGTGACCAGACATCATAATTTTAAAGCCACTGAATGTTTTTCGATTTTTAGTTACAGATCTCAATCAAAACCCTGGCATTCATTATTTGCAACATTTTTTTATTAACCTTTTGTGTGCCTAAAAGGCACTGTCGGCAAAAAAGCTTAAGTTCTCCAAATTTCAAAACATAGACATAAGATAAGATCTCTCTGTCTCAAAAAAATTACAATGACCTTATGTTGTTTGAATATAAGAGGCCAATTTGTTATATTATTCCTGTAGAATTAAACAATTACCAAAATGTATGGGTCGAAATTGGACTTTATTTAATTTAAATTGGAAGTTAATAAAGATAAAAAAATAGTTTTTTATATGAAGTTTACTATAATATTGTGTTCTCTTTATTACAGAGAAGGAAGGTTTAACCTTCCCAATTGTGAAAGGCCGTCGCCCTCCACTATTTACAAAGAAATTGGATAATGAAACTAAAGTAGAACTTGCCAATTCAGGATATACCTTATGATTTTCTCCTCTTATTTATGTTTTTTACGATTGACTGTTAGCGCGACTGCTGGACAAGGGGTGCTGGGTGGTCGCGGGACATATCTCATTACCGTGACCCCAGAACATAAAGGGCTATAGAAGGACACCGTGGATTTTACTCAGTACGAGTCTGACAATGGGGGGTGGAAGGACTCATTTGATGTATTTCCCACATAAAAAAAAAAGGGTTGCTGGGTTCAACTCCCCAATCAGGCAAGTCCTGTTGGGTTTCCTCAGTAGCAGTCCAATTGCTTGTTTCATGTACAAGTTGATGGTAATAGGTTTCTAATAGCAGATTTAATGGGACTATAAGTATCTTGTGCAATGTGTGTGTACTATTTTGTAGCTTTGGGGATTACAGGCGTGATGATAATGATTTCTTATTTATTAAAATGACTAGCTTTTGACTTCACTCGCATTTAGCACTCAGGAATGTTGTACTTGCCTCAAAAGTATCCTAAGTTTGATCTAGTTTATAAACTATTGGTGGGACCAAATTTCATTCAAATCAGTACAGTAGTTTTTGCGTGAAAGTGAAACTCCCCGAGCAACCTAATGAACACTCTCGTTTAATTAAATTCTGAGTTAAATAAATAAATACTAGTTATTGTCACCGGCTTCGCCCAAGACAATTCGAAACCGTTCTAACGGGGACAAAAATCAGGATCCTAATAAACTTTCTCACATTTATAATACTAGGTGTAGCTAGACTAGGTGGCTTACCATGAACTCTTAAAGCGTGAATCTTTAGGCTGTGGGAAAGAGATGGCACTAGACGACTTGTATCGCTTTGTTTTTTTTCCACAGCCTAAACTGGATCGCGTTATGAGATTGTGGTCCTCTGTATATTTATTGTGCTGCTTCTCTTGTTTCAGTCGCTAGACTACAATTGGTAAAAGAAGAACCGCCTGTATTTCAAGAAGACAATTTAGTTTTCATTAATGCACCAAAACCGAGAGGGAGAAAGAGAAAAGTGACTTTCAGCAATGTTTTACAAAATGGTGTCTGTGAAAATAATACAGCAGGTTTGTAATATTTAAACATTTTCGGAAATAATAATCAATTATTCAATTTATTTATGCATTAAAATACAATAGGGTATTTTACTGCATAAATAAATTGAAAATCATGTCATTTTATTGATATTTTGTCTGTCAGTAATAATATTGAAAATAATGGACATGTATTTTTTATTTTTTTTTTAATCATACAATGTTTACAAAGATAAAATGCTTCCAAATTCGGGAGTGGGGGCTTGTGACGTCATTACGCTTGTAAAATTGTAGCGACCGAGTGAAATGTTGTGAGGTTTAAGAGATGTTGTATCTTCATCAATTGGTTTACATGACAAAAGAAAAAATACGGGTCTAATATTTAGCACATTTTTTTTTTTGAGTAAAATACCCTATTCCATATCTTTCTCACTAAGAAAAAACAATGCTATTTCCTGGTTATTTCAATACAATTTGTCTGTTTTTTTTTTGCTTGATTAGAGCATAATCTGTAAACCATTGAAAAATAAAATAAATCAAAATCTGTTCTCAATAATCTATTTATGTCACTATATTGGATTTGTTTTTCAGAAGTCATTACAATGTCTGAAAATAAAGATGCACCTGAAAATATACCAATACCTGAAAATAAGCCAATACCTGAAAATAAGCCAATACCTGAAAATAAGCCACTACCTGTAAATAAGCCAAAATCTCAAACTCGCCGAATTCGTAAGTTATTGCTTTATAATAATTCTATCCCGTTGTATGCTGATATCTTTAAAACTACGTAACGGATTTTTATACAATTTTTTTTTAATAAATAAAGTGTTTCAACAAGAAGTGTAGTAGTAGTAGTATTAATAACATGCATAATATAGCAGAGATTGCACCCGTGCAGAGCTGCGGAGCCGGGACGGCTTGCTAGTAAATAATATAAACATTAAACAACACAGAAAACATTTTTTTAGAAGTAGAAGTACCTATATCTTTATATCGGAGACTAGCTGTTGCCAGCGGCTTCATCCGCTACAACTCCAAAATTATCCCACGGAAACATAAAATCGGGATAAAAATACTATGTGTTAATCAGGTTTATAAACTATCTGTTGTACCAAATTCAGCCCAATCCGTTCAGTAGTTGCGTGAAAGAGTAACAAACATCCATCCACACATACAAACTTTTTTTTTTTAGAATTACATAAATCTTTAGTTCTGGAGATTACCCACAACATACAAAATTACAAGCCAATTATTTTTTTAACTCAACACAGTTAGGTCATGAGCATGTATTATTCTTGTTTACAGTTACCAGAAAGAGACCAGCAGATTCAAAACCCCCTAAAGTCACCAAACGTTTAAAAGTTGGTCAGGTAACAGAAACTGTCAAAAACATAGAAGAAAGTGCTCAAAGTGTTGAATTACCAGTTGTACCTGAATCACAACAGCCCACTACACTTGTGGTTATTGCAAAACAAGAACCAGTAAAACCTCAACGCAGAGGCCGAAGATCTAAATCTACAGTTAAGGAATTAACAGTTGATAACCCAATAGTTGATGAACCTATAGTTGATGAATCTACAGTTGATGAACCTACAGTTGTTGAATCTACAGTTGATGAACCTACAATTGCTGTACCTCCAGTAAAGGAACCTATTGCCAAGAAGCCTGCAGCCAAGAAAACGCCTTTAAAGAAACAAACTACACCAGTAAAGAAGAGAGGACGACAAGGTAAGCCAAAAAATGGACCAAATTCTGACGCAATACCACTAGTTGACCTATTGAAAAATAAAATAGCTGAAACTGCCAACCAAAAGCAAAAAGACATACCAGGATTAGTAGAATCTCGTAAGAGTTCTGTTGGTAGCAGTAGGTCGAGCAAGTCATGGACAAGAGACATTTCCAGTTCAAGCAACAACACTTTCACTGGTTCATTCTGTACCAACGACTTTGTCCGTATTAATAAGAAATTGCCAGTACTTAAACTTACTAACATAGATAATGAGGTTAAGAAACGTCCAGAATCAGGCACGGGAGGTCGTCGTGCCGGCAGCCGTCCAAGAGATAGATGAAACCTCATCGTCTGATAGCGATAGCGACAGTGACACTGACAGTGAGAGATATTACGAACAAATAAATGATTCATGGGTGCACACTCGCTACATCTGAGCACCTCGTCAAGTAGTCAATTTATACAATCATGTAGGAAAGTCAGTAATTCAGATTACTACAAAAATAATAGTTCGGGTTCCCAAAAAACAAATAGTTTAGATTACAAAAAAGCGGCTGATCAACTCAACTTGACAATGAAAAAATTGGACCTAGAAATGATAGAATGGATGAGCTTTAGAGACGAAGACGTCAATGCAAATATTTTAAAATTTAAAGCTAAAATGTTCGATATCTTGGATAGAGAATTTGGAGTTATTACTCACTGTCAGCATCTACGAGAGATGTTAGACCCTGACAAAAATAGACATAATCTTTGTGAAGACTGTGATGACACTAGCCCACATTAAAAATGTTCTGATTGAAAAGAGTCCTGAAAACGCAAGCGTTGAAACAAGAACTTATTTGAAAGAAAATAATAAAATTAAAGAAAGCTCTACTCTAAAAGAAAATACTAAAATAAAAGAAAGCTCTAGCTGTAAAAGAAAGTACTATAGTAAAAGAAAATCTTTCAATAAACGAAAATACTAAAGAGGTTGTAGCTGATTTTGTAGTACCGAAAAGAAGACCTTCTAGACTTCTATCACGCACCTCAGAGGGTAATGTTTCTACTGCGAGTACTAGAGTTGAAACAGACGAAGAAATGGAGGCAAACACATCCCACCCATACTATGACCACCATGATGACGATGACACCCTTTCTCTCTTCGCTGAAAGCATAAGCGGTTTTGAATCTTCTAGAATGACATCGGCTCCCTCAGTCGTCGTCTCGAAACCGCGTCCAATCGAGGAATATATTCCACAACATGTGAAGGCAGACTACTTGCCAAATATAGAAAGACAAAGCTACTGCCCCACGAAAATTAGAGAAGAGCCTGAAACGATGGCATTTAACGAAAAATATATTGCGGATTCTACGTCAATTAATAAGCAAAGCGTTAGTACAGACGACGCTGAAAGTTATCAAGACTTTCATGAAAACATAGATTTAGATACGAAACCAGATCCCCCGGATGTGGCAAAGAAACCACATCTAATGGACTCGTACTTTGAAGGGATGCCCAAAGCCAAAAGTATCGTGTTTGGCAACTTATGTTTTTATAACCTGATGAACTGTTGTCGGAAAGCTAGGACCGGACAGTGTCGGTTTATGCACTTGATACCGACCAGGGAACAAATCAAAGAAAAACTTAGTCATTTGGATGAGAGGTTGTTGATCCAAGAGTATTTGTTGTTGAGGAAATGGGGAGAGCTGAGGAGGAAGTATGGAATTTGTTACGCGGAGGAGTGTGACAAGCGGAGGCTCACGAGAATACTCGTAGAGATGGCTTACGATTTCATTGTGAAGGCTAGAAGTGAGTCTGAAGAAGACACACAGCTACGAGTTGCCACGATAGAACTGACATTGTTACATTTGAATAATGTAGACTTAAATATATGCGAGGACTTGTTAAAGCTGCCCTATTCACTCGGACCAGACCAATAGGACGCTACTGTGTGATGTGTTCATGGCGACGATGTCTATAACTCAGAACTTCTCGAGATTCAAAATAGTGTTTTTGACTCTCACCTATTTCATGGTGGAAAATGACCGGTCGTTTAACAAAGATGTAGTGGAGCATATTCTGGAGCGTGTGTGTATTTTGCCTTTCGAAGAGCCGATAGCTAAGGCCTTGATACAGATGATGAGGCTGACGAAGCCTGAAATATTCAACAATTCAATGATCGGCCACTTCGAACAGCAGATATCTGTGAGCAAGGCTGTGTTTGATGAGTACACGGTGTTGAAGAGTCAGTACGCGTTTTCTTCGATGCTGGCGTCATCGTTGGTGACTGATGGTTTGAACCTGAAGGAAGATATGTCGGCCAGGCCCGACAGCGAGCCCTCAGCAGACTCGCCTGACACCACAACACCGGTCAGTAATTTTTCAGTACCTTACAAAAACTTCAAGTAAGAATTTAATATATCTTAATTTGACTACATTTGCTCGAAGTTTTTGACAGCAATGTCACAAGACACAAACTCACCACATATCACCTATGTTGTGACAGACCAAAGTCTGTAATTGAATCAGTATAATACTTTATAATATTATTTAGTTATAATAGAATCAATACTTCGGAATAGTGCCTTTTTTCTAAATTATCTTTAAATTACTGTAAGTCATCCATACATTGTTATCTGTGTCCATACTATCAAAATGGATTTTGAAGCCATTTGTGTCATAGTTCTTAATAACGCAGTTAACACTACAATCACATAAATACATAATCCGATCAGCAAAAAAATCACGTATTTAAAACGGTAGCATATTAATTGATATAATGATATGATTTCTACAGAACACAGCGGCTGAAGAGACCCCGAAGCCAATTATAACTCGGACTATAGGCATGAATCCGCTTATGATCTTCAATACGACAAGGACAAGTCCTGGGGCTTCCCAGGGTTACAGCAAGAACGATACCTCCCAGGCTTTCGTCAACCCGGGTACTTCGCAGGCTGCCGGCAATACTGGCGCTTCGCAGGTTTTCGGCAACCCTGGTACCTCACAGGGTTTCGGCAACACTAATACCTCGCAGGGTTTCGGTAATAGTGGTACCTCGCAGGGCTTCAATCCTGGTTCGTCGCAGGGTTTCGGCAACGGTATATCACAGGGTTTCGGCAACGGCAACTCGCAGGGTTTCGGTAACGCCTCGCCGGGTTTTGGTAACGGTAACGCGCCGGGTTTCGGCAACCCTGGTTCATCATCAGCTCATGACAATCCGGGTACCTCCCAGCCTTACGTCAACAACGCAGGAACGGATGCCAGTGACGATTCAGTTCAAAAAATCAGACAATGGCGGAATCGGTGTATATTCCCCCATAGACTGCCCGTTCCAATGGCACATCGCCCCTCCATGCGTGGAACACCTACTCGCGGCACATCAACTCGAGGCCTCTCGAGGCCCCCGATGCGTCCTCACATGAGGCCTCCACAAAGAATGCCCTTTAATCAGCGGCTGGTGACATTCAAGAGCCCCTCTGTATGTATACCTGATTTTGTAATTCCTGCAGGATAAATTTGTTTCTCTTAATGTGTTTTTAGATCACCTATGATCTAAGGAGCATTATTGTTACATGCAATGATCATCATTCTCCCATCCTTATCTCAATTCTGTCATAGAAGTATGACAGAATTGAGATAAGGATGGGTCCATCTCTCATCATTTCCGCAGTAACCTCTATATCACAAAATCCATCATTATTTGCGAGTGAATGTTAAAATGACATATATTTAAAGTAAAATGTCAATTTTTTTTAAATATTATTAATTTGAAAAGCTCCTGTGATTTTTGAGCAATGTAACTGCCAGATTATCTACAAATAGTTGCTACATACATAATCGGGCCGGCATCAATCACAACCGGGCGGTAAAAACGAATATATTTGTAGAGGAATGTTCAAGAACTTGCTACGCAGTAGGAATTGCCGGCTTTTTCGTTCAACAAATACTGCAGAGTCTAATGATGGTTACCTTAAAGACTAGCCAATCAGCGAAAAGCCGGTTGCAACCGAAAAAGTGCAGTAATCGCTTTGGGTTGACTTTATAGTTCGATAAACACTGCCAAACCGACAAACCGCTTACGTTTGTAGCAACCTTTCCTGACATTTAATTTGCTCCGGGGAGGAAATGGGATTTTGAAATCTCTGAAATTAACAATGTTTTTTTACTAATACATTTTACTATTTCTTTCAGAACTTCCTGAAGAGACCGCCTGGTCCCAACTATTGAAGCTTATTAAACCTTTAAGTAAGTTAATTTTAAGTCATTGATGACCAAAGATTTAAGTTGTTGATGCGCCCGACCGTATCGAAAAAGATTACTTTTATTTTTTCTTGACATTAAAATTTTGTATATATTGTCTCGCTTACTCATAATGGCTGTATCTATACGTTTCATACAACCTGTGTCGGGGCCTAAAAAGACGATTTTAGCAGTGTCAGAATAGGATGACTACTCTCGACGATTCATAATATTAACTTCTGAGTTTGCAACCATTTTACACATGTTAACATAATGATTATTTTTATCCTATTAGAATTCTGCTACAGTGACTTTTATAGGCTCCTTGATCTTTCTCAGTGTAAGCATTTGGTCGCTCAATTTAAATCTTTGATGAAAACCACCTTCAATGTTGAAGTGTTGGTATTATGGCTTTACCTTAGCGGTATTTCTTTTTTAATTATTATAGACTAGTCGTTTAATAGTAAGGGACAATACACTCATGTCATCCGGCGTAAACAAGGTCAAGGTCATTTTGAACTTGAGCAGCGGGTCTGAAAGGTCACAGACTGATTTTGTACAGAGGGTTAAAGCATCAGTTTGAGTTTCAACTGCTCAGTTTCAAGATGGCTGATTTCAAAGTGAGAAAAATTTGTAAGTGGCTGGCATTGTTAGAAATGTGCTCATTTCTTTTAAAAGTTAATTTTGTACAGATATTATCTTATCTATTGATGTACATAGGAGTTTAATAAATATATAGAGTTTATCAAGTCACATTTAACTGAATTTCAAAATATAAACAGCATGTGAAAACTTTAATCTTGCGACAATAAGGTCCAATATGTTTATTAGGATCAGATACCCAACAGAATTCTTATAATTAACAAGTCTTGCTCTAATTAAACAATTCTAGTCTGATAATGGCATCTTTAAAAACTTCTTTTGCTCGAATCTATAGTGCAACATTGGTTCTTCTGGCGGTTGTGAACATTTAGGAAACTGTCTATGGAAATTGTATTTAAATTTCACGATGGCGGGTTAAATTCGACTAGGACCACACGCTCAGAGAATCATGCGGCAGTATTATTAATCTGTACCATTAAGATGACTAATTATTGTAGAATACATTTAGTTCAATGTTGTTTCTAAGAGACTAGTTAGCGGAATCATACTATAAATATTTGATTGTATTTTTTTTTTATCGTAGTGAAATCATCAAATGAGTCCTCCCACTCCGCACTGTCAGTCTCGTACTAACTAAAATCCGCAGCGTCCTTCAATAGCCCTTTACATTTCATTGTGCATCAAAATTGTTTTAAATTTTTGATAATATTGCTGATAATATTGTTAATATTCTATTGGTTACAATAGTGCGATGGCGAACTTGCGATATCTTCCAGTCAACCGATGCACTGTGCAAACTTAAAAAGGGGAATGAGCAGTCAGTGGTGCACTGCAAACTAAATAATTATAAAAATTCCTTATTAAATGTGCCGAGCCTAGGAAAAATACATTTAAGATTTTAAAATTAATTTAAAAATTGTTTAAAAAAGTCGTGAGTTTTGTCAGAAACCAGGTGGTAGCAAAAATACTGCCACAGATTTTGGTAACTGAAAAATACATTTTAGCTGTAGGTTTGTAACAAAATATAGCATCTTTATTTCCCGAAGCAGCCGAATCGTGAGGCCCTCGGCTAATATTTGAGGGTTTCTGTGGTTTATAGCAACTATGCCATATTATCATAAAACTGTCGTCGATAATAATGCACCAGCCACACTACCTGTACGAAAAACAATATTGTTCAAAGTCTTCCATAACTTTAAGACAAGAGGTTCTGTTTTTACTATGGAAAAGTTGTAATATTAAAATGGCAACTATATTTTCTAATGTCTTTTAATAGGGCTTAAGTTATCTTATGATCTCCCTGTGGTACTAGTTTCTATAAGGTTCCAATGGGGGCGGATGCAGTGCGGGTTGGTAGATGTCACATGTTTTCGAAATGGATTCAGCGCGGGTTGGTAGATGTCACATGTTTTCTAATTGGATTTAGTGCGGTTTGGTAGATGTCACATGTCTTCTAATTGGATTCAGTGTGGGTTGGTAGATGTCACCTGTCTTCAAATTGGGCCCAGTGTGGTTTTTTTAGTTCCAGTTTATTCTATTTGAATAGGCGGTCATTGAGCTTGTTATATTAATAAAATATGTAGTCAGATTAATACCCATCAGCAGATTTTCTATTAAAACTTCGACATATCAAAAATATAGTACGTTGCTACGATGGCATTTTGCTATTGGAAAATCGCAAAAAGACAATATTATTCGCGGAGGTCGAAATCTTTGTAATTTTTCATAAGTAAGCGTTGGTATTCGTTTAGTAATAGTTATAGTAAGTTTTTCATGATTATTTGTAAATATTTAAACAGTTCATACAATTTTTTTTTCGTTAAAAGAAGCTTCCTATGTGCCAGTGATTATTTAGGTTCTTTTTAGTTTTATTGTTATTACTTTCTTAGTTTAGGTAAAAATGTACATATTGCTAATACTTCGTTATTCATAAAGAATCTTGACATGTTTGCAGAAATGAGAAAATACTTGCTAACATGCGCCTCTGAAACTGGTCGTCCGATATTTTCTTTTTTTTTCTGGATATTTAGTATTTTTACCATCCTAACGAAAAACTCGCATTAAAAAAAATTGAGGCCACGTTGGCACGGGTCAGCTACTATTAGTATTATGATAAAATCTAACAAAACATAATTAGGATAGCAAGACAAAAAAAGGTATCTTTGATTATTTTGCGGTTCGTTTGATTTTCAATAGGTAACTTTAAAAAGAAAAAAAAAACAAAATAGGTCTAAAGATTCTAAGTTGGACCATTATGTAAAGGCTGTATACTATTGCTAAAAAAGTCACAGATACGGATATTATAAGAGGGGCTACTATTGACCTTATAAAGGCAATTGCTCATTTTGCTATTGTAAATTAGTTAGGAGAGAAGATTTATCTTCTAGAAAAAGATTTCCAGAAATTAAAATCTTATTTTTTAAAGAATGGGACAGATACTTCTGCAAAAAGTTTTGATTAACATTCCAAAATGTTCACGTGCTTGCTTAATTTTTTTTTCTCTTATATTTTGATCGTTTCTGCAATGTACAACCCACCCATTTATAAATATAAGCACCTAGTTTTATATACTCGATTTAGTTGTTAACTTAGGTATATTTTCAACTTTCTAGATTATTCTTTACTTTTAAGTTTGCTGAAATGTGACTATTGAGTTTATTTTAAGTTTATTAAGTATTAAAGAAAAAAAGTGTTTGGCTGTTATGTTTACGAAATTGATTTGTTATAATTGAAAATAAACAACTGGAACATTGCTTGAACTGTAAATAAAATATCACTTTTTATATAATTTGTAGGTAGATTATAAATTATGACAGAAACTTACATTTGCCTCTCATTACTTTTTCTCTTTTTTGTCTTGTTTAGGTACTAAAAAAATGTTATTTTGAGCAATTTATAAAAATAAGGGACATTTTCAAAACTGACAAGTTTGAGGCTAAACATGCTGTAAAAAAACTAAACAATAGCACTTTGAAAGTGGCTTGATTAAACAATTAACTTTTATCGAAGTACACATCTCTGTATAGAACTAATTACTTTACGTATCTGATTCTATAAGTTTGTTTTTTATGAATGAGAGCTGTGAAGATGAAAAAGAAATAAAAATAATACTTGTGTAATTTGATGTTTTATTTTTACCCATCATTTGCCTAGCCTTTTCCCAACTATATTGATTGGGGTCGGCTGCCAGTCAAACCAGATTCAGCTGGATATCAGTATTTTACATGGAGCGACTGCCTGTCGGACCTCCACAACCCATAACTGGGAAATACCATACCCCATGGTAAGACTGGTTGTCAGACTTTAGAGCTGGCTAACAGTAACGACTGTCAAAGATCTACAAATGACAGCCGGGACCAACGGCTTTACGTGCTTTCCGAGGCACGGAGGAAACTCGCTAAGACAGATGGTCACCCATCCACAGACCAACCTCGGCAAGCGCGGCTTAACGCAGAAGACCGGCCTGTGTATTTTTACCCATAAAATTAAATCCATACTAAGCTATCAATGAAAAAATATTTGGATTGGTTGTCAGTCTAACCGGAGGCAAGGCAGTAAATAATACACCATTTTTGTAGAAAACCAAATATAATTAAATGACACCGCAGTGTCTCATAGCCAATGCATTACACAAAAATAATGAAAATACATTTAAAATTATAAATACATACCGTCATTATAAAATACAGGTGGGTAAGTTTGAGCCTCGACTAAGAAATTAAAAGTAAAAATATACAACTACAAGACAATCAGTCTTAGAAGTACAGTCAACGCCATTCTACGCTTATTCAAAAAGTTGCCATCTACAAAAATCTTTTCATATAATTTTCCAAAATTATGCTCTCTCATGACGCGGACTGTATTTGACAAAAAAAGTAAAAATCTTCGGAGATTCCTGAAAAAAACACGATCTTAATCTAAGTATAAATATTGATAGGCGACTACAATATTGTCACAGCGAAGCGTTTTAGTGTAAAAAAATCTAAGTAGATACGCGTTTAGTAGCAAAAAATGGAGTAGTATAAAATTTAAGTATCTAACTATACCAAAGTCCTATGTCCAGCAGTGGACTTCAATAAACCTTAGTCCTTATATCTATATTATCAATTCCGCAGACTATCAAATATCTTCTTTAATATCTAAACTAGTTAGTAATGTAAAGAATAACTGATAGTTCTAAATACCTAAGTTACTAGTTGCAAAATATTCCATAATGCCCGCTCGAACCGAACGGGGCGGGGCGAGCGTGCTGTCTTTTGACGTAAAATACGTCAACCGTATCATCGAATGTTCAACCGATGTGAATACTCAACTCGGCCACGGTAATATAATAATACAGTCCTACTCCAACTTCATACAAACGGACGAAAAGCGAGCTATACCTACGCGCCTCGATGTCGGGGCGCGATCGGGGTGCAGACAGTCACGGCTGTACCGCAGTGTCGAGCGAACGGTGTGTTGGTTTTTTAACAGTAACCGCGTGTTTTTATCTCTAAAAATCAGTTCGAGTACATATCTAATAAGACGAGTAGTTTAATTAAGCTTTATATTAGAATGCGGATTTATTATACTTTAAAATTTAACAATAAAGTATTTCGTACGACTCAGTCGTGGCGCAAATATTTTTCGGTCTCAAATACTTCTATAATATATCGGACTTTATAAGCCCGATTCGTTTTTCAAACAAAAACATGATTTTTTAAATGAAATCTACCAATCAAAAACCAACACGCATTTTTATTGAACACTTCCTATTCATTATACAAAGTATTTCATTTATTTATATAAAAAAGTATATTTACAATCACAGAACTAAAATAGAAACAGAAAGTACGCAAAGGCAAATGTTATTAAAATGTTGTAGACGGGTAGCCCTAACGCATGTTTACGTACCGCGCGGCTGTAGGTATTTAAATCTGTCTGGCGGCCGAGTTACGCTACTGTATGATTATTATACTGTGACTCGGCTGAGTATGAACGGTCAATTGTTTTTCTCTATATACGTACATTTGTCTGTTCTGGCGTTACGCGACGCATGTTCCGTCAGATATGAACTTAGTGCCCACACAGCAGTTATAAAACAGTGTAGCACAATGTCATTTTATAACAGTAACATTTTTCACATGTTTCAGGTTTAAACGCTCCCACACTGTTTTAACTGTGAGGATGATGAACTTGAACATAAACTTTAAATAACATTCTCTAGCCATCATGCGCTCAGCGCCTGACTGCTAACGTGTCCTGCTGTGGCTGGAATTATGTTTAAACAAACTTATTTATTATTATATCATGTAGTTTAACATTTTGTAACACAATTTTTGATTTTGCTTTAATTTGTTAAAAACAAATGTTATGCAAAGTCTTCTAACTTACAACTGCTGTGTGTGCACCTCTTCGCTTGCACGCTCCCCTGAACGCCCCATTTGACGCTTTGCCACCGTGCTCGATTTATTCTTCCATTTGTTCCACATAACTTGTTATTAAATTCGTGTAAACTACTCCATTTTGTGCGACATTTATAAATATACGATTTGTACTCAAAGCTATACAATTTGGCGATATAATACTGAATATGCAATAATACATGTTATCTTAATACAATTCAATTGGATAAGTACATAATATATGAATCACCGAATAGTTCTAATAGAACTTAATTCAAAGGAATTTTGAAGTTATCTTAAAAATACATATTTTATAGGAAACTTAAGTATTATTAGTACATAATGGGCCCTTAATTTTCTTGTTTTGAACACGAAGAAATGGTTACTCTCAATGACTTGCCAGTCAGATTACTGTTTCCTTAGGGCGTAATTAATTATTCATTTGCATAAAACTAGTTTAATCAGCCTATGAAAGAGAGTAGAGGCCTGTTCCCTATGTTGAGATAGAGGCCTCCTCTTCAGTAAGAAGGAATGGCTGTAATCCACCAAATATCGACGGTTTGGCATGGCAATGTCACATAATTATGTAGACAGTATCACAAATATGTACTAATAATTCTTACTTTCCTCTATAAGTCATTCGACGGGAATAAGCCAATCGCGATGTATTACATTGATAAGTAAATACTATGAGTATAGCACCAATTGCATACAAAATATCGATAATATTGGCGACAAGAGATTGTTAGACGCTCAATGTCAATAAGCTGATGAATGATGGTCAAATCTATTTGTGGGTTGAAATTATTAATTTAACAGAGCAGGGGTGTCCAAACCTTCCGCAGTTTAGTACGCTGTTCACTTGCGATCTAGCTAGTCGAAACCAGGTCACAAATGATTCCTGGTTGAAAACTCCACCAAACCGGAACACGTGAATTTGGTTTCAAGGCTGCCATAGAATTCATTGACACTACCTTCTTTCTGGTGGATCTATAAAGATTTAAATAAGTAATCTTGGATCCACTCTCATCTAATCCAGGAAATGGTCTCACGGCACCTGTCAATACTTATTTACCAATTTTTGGGAACCCATGTTATAAAAATAAGTTGACTTACATTGAAGTAGATTATTGTAGATCACTGCTGGACATAGGATTCGAAACGGGAAATATGTAAATGTGCAATTTTTTTTCCAATGAGTTTTGACTTTTTGATATGAAGAGAACATATTACAATGAAGAGGTTTGAAAAGTGGGCATTAATGGAATGAAAGGTGTCTAGAAGAGAAAAAGTAAAGTTTTGAGTAAGTAATTGGAAAGGCTAGATACTGTCAGAGTAGATGAAGACCAAAGAAGTGACGAAAAGATGATAGAAAGACTCGTGAGATGAGCAATAGAAAAGTATGAAAGAAGAAATGCTGATGCAAATAATTGAATCCTAGTACAGTGGCTCAATTAGCGACATAACAACAGCTTTTCGAGTATTTGTGAATTTAATAAACCAACCATCTTCGAAAAATCAACCATTAATATAGCTCTACTAGAGATTCACACTGCTCGATGTGTTAGGACCAAACATTGTACAAGGCACAGATATCTTTCAGTATGGAATGAAGTACTCCTGATGAAACGTTCATCACTTAACGATTGACATTCACGTCTAACAATCTCAGGAAGCCTTTCGAAGCTAGTCTTAAGTATAAGCGGTGGGATATATTTGTGCGTTGAATTACATGTAGTAATATAAGGTTCAGTGGAAGAGCGCTCGCGGTCTCTTCTTGGCTAGGATATGCCATGAGTGGGTGACGCCTTTGCGCCGCTTCGGTGACAAACTGGAATAAGTTAAGTTTCAATTTAGTATGAATTTGGAGATAATTATCTAAGGGTGCTCCCACATTTATCTATTATTTATTTACTTACTATACTTATCGCAATCATCTGAAGGCGAACGGCACGTTTCGCCGTCGGCCGGCGTCTTGCCGCGTCGTCCGAGCTGAGCCGATGCGAACGGTATTAGTAACACCTGTATTACGTTGACATAAAGGCTTTCTTGACCGGCGTTAGACGATTCCGCGTCGTTAGATGTGGGAGCACCCTTGCGTTATATATTTCTAGAATAAACTGAATATGGTGTTTCTTAAGCATGCAAAATTGTGATTTTCACTTTAGATTTTTTCGAAAATGTTTTTTTGTGTTGTCATTGGGAGGCCACAATTCTATCCTGCGTGGAGCGAATATACTGACTACAGACCACCATATTATATTATACCCTTAGCATTCCAGAGCTGCGGTACCCGGTTTAGACAGTCCCGAGACTCCAACAGTTACAAAGGCACGTAAGTTGGCAAGAGTCGTTAATGCGCAGAAGTCATTTTTTAGACATCTTTGGTGGTCATGCGGGTCGCGGGGTATGAGGTAGTGCCGATCAGAGCACGCAATTGGTGCGTCACTAGTCTGTCCCCCTCGCACCCAGTATACGCGCTCTCGCTTACACTTGCGTGCCGCTAAATGCAATGCGCGAACTTACCCCCTCTACACCATAATCTTGCCAACTTACGTGCTGGGTACTGTATTGATGGTAAACTTACCCATGGTCAGGTGTATCAGGCATGTAAGGCGACATTCTGAAGTCCCGGCTGTGTGGTGTCTCTATGCCAAAAGGACTGTACAGCTTAGTGGGGCTCCTGCCCAGTATCTGGAAAAGCAGATAAACTGTTAGTAATATTACAACTACATTACCATGCATGCCCTTATCCCGAATGATGCAAATTGTTCAAGGAATTTTTTTTAAATCTTTTGACAACTATTTTTCTAAAATGTTATTTTAACTTAAATTGGAAAGATATAGGCAGGCCTTAGCCTCAAGGCCTGCGAAGGCTGGAAAGAAGGCCTGAGCACTGTATTAAAACAAGATACTGTATCCAGGGTGAATTTTTCAACTGGGCGTGGATATCTCTGAAACTATGAGGAATATCGTAAAACGTTGAAAGGAGTCTCGAGGCAGATTTAGACTAAAATTAAAACTGCAATATGGGATTTTAGAAAAATCAATAATACTGGTTGTTCGATTCCTGTCCAGGATTATTATTTTTTCTATAATCGAATGATCCACGCTCAGTTGAACAATTCAACCTGTATGGGTTAGCAAATGAAATGCTTCCAATTTTTTAGTTACCTGTTTCTTTTTCATAACTGGTGTTGTTGGTGCCCTGCATGGAGACACAGGTTCTGTCAGCCGATGACGACGCCTGCTGCCTCCCAGTCTGAAATGCTGCATTTTCAAATAATGTTATTAATTACGTGACCATACAGATGTCAATTGCTAATTATAGGTGGTAATGGGATTAAGATTCCATAAAAAGTTACAATGTACTTTATACTGTCTTGCAAGAATAGTAAGTTGCAAAATAATATTACTATTCTTCTTTTAACTCCATTTCATTTTTATAATTTGCTTTCAACCAGGATTTGGCATTCATTCAGTAAATATCTAAAATCTTCAGAAGAAAAACAAAATTATAATGAAAAGATAACTTATATTGTTTAACCATTTGGAGAGGCCTCTCTGCAGCAGTGAATAGCAATAAGGCAACGACAATAATATTACTAGACTCCGCATGCACAAATTAAGGAACAAAAACTATTCTGTCAACTCGCTGAGGTACTACATAAGCGAGGGGGACGGGGTACTGCGTTGTGATTGGCTAACTCAAGGTCTGTTCTGTCTCAAGGTATGTTAACAGCTCACAGGATTGGTCGAAATAAGAGGGATATAAGACTTTTTTTGACTTATATATTGACAGGCATTGGTTGCCTGTTATTAAGAGTCTAGTAATATATTGTCGTTGCAGTAAGGTGACAATGATGCTATGACAAGCTTGTAAGTATAATTTTATTATATGATAGACTGAGACCAAATTGACGAAGATTTTTGGGTCATCAACCTTTTTTGAATTTAAAACAAGATTTTCATAATCAGTACCTAAGAGCTGCACTAGGCAGTTTACTTTAGTATTCCTGTGGATAGCTTACAGAATTATACAATACGATAGACACATGCAATACGAAGAAAACTGAAAAAATCGATCACTGTTGCCATGGAATTTACGGCCATAACTTTCGACCCAAATTTTGTAAAAAAAATATACTACGATAACTTTGTAGAATATCAGTACCATTATAATTTTTATAGGATGTATTTCTGGCGGTTTTGCATACTAGTAGCAAGTTAATTTTAATACTTATCAGTAAAATATGACACGGTGTAAATTACCTGTGACAGATTCCCAAAGGTGTTCCTAACACTTCGAAATGTCCTCGATATCTTATCAGCCCCCGACTGTAGAGCACGACGGGAGTTAGCAAACGAACTAGTCTTGAATATATTCTTGTTGTAGCAACCTTCCACATTTCTTAGGCTCTCCCTGGCCGGCGAATCGATAACCGAATCCTTAACAAAAGGATCCTTCATTTTTATCAATGTGTACGTCGCACTAATAATCTAAATACACTAGCAGACTAATAACACCAATTCCTTGCTACAAATCCATCCAAAACTCACACTTCAATACACATTTTCGTTAATTTCGATGTAAAAAATCAATCAAGCTGAACGCGACAAAGACCGTTGCTTTTGTTGATTTTTTAAAACGGAAATTTCTATTTTCTTCTCTAGTAAGTTTGAATAGTTGTCTTTTGGCAGTGGCGTTGCAGGTCTACCAGCAGGGATATTGGCAGGCAACGGTGGCTTTTTTTTTAAATCTTAGATTTAATTCATTCATTTTTGTAAATATTTTACTATTTTTATTAGTTTTTAAATGTAGTTTATTTATATATTTTAGTAATTAGCTAAGTATAATCTATTCAAATAAATACCAGTAAATACCTGGTAAAATCTTGACACCTCTAATTTTATCGACATGCAGTCTTTGTTTGATTTGGTTTGATTTGAATTTTTAAGCAACTGACAGGTGACAAGCCGACAAGGTAAAAAATCGCGCTAACTTAGAAAATAAACAAACTACAATTCATAACCTGCCATTGAATCAAGTCCTTACCTTACTCAAGTTTTTAAAATAATTTATAGTTAAAGGTAAGTTCACAAATCATCTAAATAAAAATAGACTCCCCTAGGACTAACGCACGCAATTTTTTTTTCTATCAAGTATTGGATCGAGCTTACGGCCAAAACCATTCCAGGAGGTCTGCAGCTGCTACTGGTGAAGGCCCAAACAAAATCCTTCCGCTAAACGAGCATGAGCAGTGCCTACTAGCCATTATTGGTCCAGTGGCGGTGAAAGGATGGCCTGGTGTGCGCCTGCCTGTTGATTTTATTTTCTCATTAATAAATTAACAATTTTAGTCTATAGTCCATGGGTATTTCATTTGTAACATCTAGACATCTAGTAGTTTGTCAAGTTCAAGCAAATAGAACTGCTATTGCTGCAGCCTGCAGCCATGTGCATTTAAGAACCAAGGGGAGCCACTTTTGACATCATATAATTGGCTAACCAACTTATCTATTTTATGTTAGCTTACAGCAAGAGCTTTTATGTTGTAAGGTTGGCTTCAGCAGGACAATTCTTCTAAACTTTGGTTCGCTCTTAAAACCTGATTATAGGTCAAGATTGTCTATAGAACTACACCGAACGCACCTCTTCATATCTTAGTTCTTTTCTCATTCCTCTTACTATTGAACTTTGCTATCATTTTCACATTTTAATTTTTTTGATGGGTTTATTTGTAACTCAAATGTTTGGATATTGTGTGATTGTAAGTAAATTAAATATTTTACAGATACGTATTGATAACGAAACTTCTGAGCCTTCGGCTGCAGATCTAGTATCCTCCCACCCTGTTATACCAGCGCCAGACGAGTCTGCCATAGAACCAATGCAGGAAGAAAGGCTCAACAATTTACAACCGGCTCAAGATGAGTCAAGTAAGTATTTCAGAGAATGAATATACATGAAAATCAATATATTTTACATGGTAAAATCATAAATAAATTGTTATTGTAAATTTCTCCACTGGGCCGTGGCCAGTCAGAACATTGAGTAGACAATGTAGGTATAATATTCTATTTATTAGTTTAAAACAGCCATTTTACTAAACAGAAGTCAATGTAAAATTAATTATTTAATTTCATTACAGTTCCTGAAGATACGCTACAGCAGGGTTATGAAATTGAGAGCCGTCTTGTTGCTGCAAAGGAGAAACAGGCAGCCACAACGGAGAGGCTGGCAACCGCAGTGAATGTGCTTGCATCCAGTATGGAGGGGCTGGCAGCCGTAATGGAAGGGCTGCAGGAACAAATGGGGCGACAAGCAGCTGCTACAGAGGCCTTAGTGGAAATTGTCAGGGCCATGAAGCAAAAATAGTTATAAAATTTTTTTGATTATAATTATTAGATTATTTTGTTATAATATAAGGTTTATGTAAATAATGTCCCTCTCACAAGAGAGGAGGCCTGTGTACCAGCAGTGGGAATGTTATAGGCTGATGATCATGATGTAAATAAAAGTATTTGTTTTAAAAATTGGCTTTAATTTAATTTCATTCAAAGCTTGTTTTTCAATTTAAATAATGAAGCTACAGTCCCAGTAACAAGACTTAATAACTGTGAAGGTACTGAGTTGCCCATTCCAAAGCAGAGAAGGGGCAAGAAACTCCATGGACACTCTTTTTCAATTGCCAAAAATTATTACAGAACCTTTGTATTTTATTATATTGCTCAAGTAATAGAGTAGATAATTGATAAAAACAATTTACAAGATTTTAAAAGAAACAATATTGCTAAAGTGGCGTGAGTTAGGTCCAGTGCATACCGCTGGAAGCGCAGCGGAGCGCACTTAAAGAAAACAATTTAATATAAACCTTAACTACCTTGACATACGGTCAATATAAGAATAAATTCAGTCCCGGTGCTCGGAGCGTCCTCAAGCTACCACAAGAGAATGCGCGCGACCGTATATCAAGGAAGATAAGGTGTACATTAAATTGTTTTACTAAAATGCGCTCCGCCCGTTCCTCCAGCGGTGTGCGCTGGGCCTTATTTTCAGACTTGTAAAGACTAAAATCCACGGCCACGGTTACTCGTTTGTCCCGCGACCCCGGCGGGCTTTGGCCCTCTAAGGAGGCCCTGTTAGGCACCCATAATAGGTATGTATGAGTATTAGTAGATCTTTTTACAGAAGCTGTACCACAGGTATCTTCTTCCTGCTAAGAGCAAAAACGGAATTGAGTCCCAGTATTCGAGATTAAAGACAACAGTTATATCTAAGAGAGTTGTTTATTGCTAAGAATTACTAAATATAATATAATTTGTTTTTGTAAATAATTATCCACGTTGATGCATGTAATAATCAATGACTGTCGAAAATGCTGCAAAACCTGCCGCGCCGAATATCCCTGCTCTTAGGCCACCTGAAAAAAAAGTTGATTAAAATATAATTTGTGCTAGTAAAACAAAAAACTAAGAATTACAATAATCATTTCTTTTAGTAAAACATGAGCTGAATTTAGCTCTAATTAAAGAACTTATCATTTTTTTTTCTTAAAAAAAAGGTAGCCCTACACTAGGAATTCCTCCTGTCGTGGGTGTGCGGTTACAAACATTTATAAACTCATATACAAAAACGCCCAGACCCAGAACAACTATAGGCAGATCATACATATTTAAATTTGCTCCATGCGGGAATCGAACCCCCTACACGCAGCACAGCAACCTGGTTGCTCAGCCACTGCGCTAACCTTGATACCATAGTTAATTTATTTTCCTTGGTTTAGCCTTACATTTGTGAAAGGACAAGATATCTTACCTCTTAACCCTATTAGGCCTCCTGTGACCCCACCAGCATACGTCCCATTTTTCCAATCACTTTTCCCTCTAGCGGACTCTATACAGCACTCAACACCAGAAAACACAGCCCCAAGTATGGCAAAATTCTTTGCGTAACTGAACATTGACGTCTTCATTTCTCGCAGTATTTCTCTTGCCGTTTGTGTCTGGGGGTCTGCGACTGCTACATTTGGCATAAGGGAGGATGTGAAAAGACCTACTGCCATTCCGAGACCATAACCTGGAAAGAGAATAAGTTATGTGTCAAAAAGATTCAAAGAAAATATGGTAGGAAAAGAGAGAAAAGGCATCAATCATAAATATGTGGACAAAAAAGCCAAAAAGAGGCTTTTGTGCTCTATCTTAATAGTCCATGTGAATATTATTGAAAATCAAAATAAGTATAATAGAATAGGCATGAGTTTTTGTAAACATTTAACTAGTAAAGATTATAACATGTTGTGTAACATGGAGATTCTGAACTGCTTTTTAGAAGATGATTGAATATTGTATGATCCTTATGAGATACACAACATGAGGTAATTTACCTCAGAGGGTTTTGCTAACAATGAATATGTTGACCTATAAATTCCCTGCATAGGGCCATAGTTTAACTAAGTTAGATCAAATAGGTAGGAAACAATGTGGACTATGGGTATTGATTCACAAAACTTACCAATAACACAACTGGTCACTGACTTGAAGGGACAGCTCTCAATTGTGGCTTCTATCATCTTTTCCTCATTCGTTTTAATGATAACAGGGCCGAGGATCCTGGGTATTATGATATTCTCGCGAAATCTATGGTTGTTGCCCACAAGATACTTCGTAAGGGAATCGTAGTCATCTTCTTCAACAAATTTTGATAAATTCGGGTCCGGAGGTGGCCGAAATAGTATCGACATTGTGAGCACTGGTTAGAAAAGCTTCAGCTCTTTTCTAAATACAAAATAATTCTTTTGGAATTATTTTTGCCCAACAGTCGATAGTAAATTTTATAACCTACAAAGTTTCCAGCTGATATTGATCTCACATGAAGTAAGGGAGAAAATCAAACAAATTATATTATTTTGTCCAAGATATTGCTAGTTTGACATTGTTCATTTAATTTCGACACTGTATCCGGTTTCGCTTAGTACCTTTTGGAGGCGTTGCTTGCAGTGTTTATCGAGAAATTCAGTACTTTTCAGTGCAATTTCTAGTTTTGCCGAGGGTCAAGAAAATTTGGCCACTTTGGCGATTGCGCCACAAAATGACATTAGATAAAAAGACACACTGACTTTGACACTTGCTTGACAGTTGCTAAATTGTTTTATGAAGTTAGTTGTCAACACTGTGAACATTAATTTATGAAATATAAGTGCAAACGCCTTTAGAATTATTTATTTCTGTTATTATTCATCATATTCAAATTATTTATTGTCACATAAAAAACATGTGTTTCTTCGGTCTTCTATTTCTTTTTTTTTTGGTTGATCATATTTTATAATTTTATAGTGACAGATTTACAGCACAGCACACTTCGTGAACAGTAATAAACAAAAGGGAGTTACGGAATCGTGGGGCCGAAATTTTCTGTAAATAAATAATACTTTACTTTCTATAATGTCTGATTCTTCAGAAGAAGAGGATCTTTCACGATTCAGAGAGGCAGTGGACACATCTTTTACTAAGATGATAAACGAATCACGAGGGCAAACGGCGAAACAAGAAGTTGACGACAATGGTGCGTTTCCATTTTATCATTAATCATATCAAATAAATGAATTAATTAATATGTTTAAGTGTAATGTAACGTATGCTGTCCTGTCGGGTACATAAATCACTTCGTTTCAGCAATTGATTAATTTTTAATTCAAATTCTCATAACCTCACTTTTGTACAGGGCTGTATTTAGGTTTTGCAAATTAAAAACGATAATGTAAAAAATTAAAAGAATTAAATAGTATGCTTTGGAATTGTTGACCTTACTGATTAATGAAAAAATCTTTTTTCAATTTATTTTCAATTTAGTAAACATTTTTTTCAGTTAAAGAAAAACCCAAATCTGAAAGATATTTGCAAGTATCGTCCCACTATAATGATGTCAAAGTACCAGAAGAAATGCAGAAAAGAATTGGTGCCAAAGTATCTGCTATAATACAGAAAAAAATTGAATTTGTGGATATTGAAAATGAAACTAAGTAAGCTTACACAGTGTATACTCTCTACTAAGTCTGTGGCTTACACTGAAAATTTTAGTAATTTGTTGAATAAGTATGAAGAACTTAGTAACTATGTTGTGTAATTAATAAATATATTTTTTTGTAGAAAAAGGAAGATCAAAGGTGGTGTCAAACTATTTAAGGCTTCTGAAGGATTCTTGTCTTGTGAAGAGGCAAAGGATAACTACACTGAAGCACATAATATAAAATCTAAAAAGCTAAAGAATAAAAGACGACAAATTGATGAAGAAGAAAGCATAAATGATGACGGTAAGTTTCTTGATTTCCTTTCAATTTAAAAATGGCGAGTTGAGCTGGTCAAAACAGTAGTCTAAGATCAAAAAAACTGGAGGTAATGATGAGAAACTTTTCCCAGTTATGGGATAAAAATTGCAAGCTATGAAAAGTTACATTATTCTTCTTTTAATCTGCAGTATGAATTAAATTAGAAAAAGATGTTATTGTTATTCTTATTTTAAACAATATTGATAATTTTATTGCAGATAAAATTAATGCTGTGACTGTCAGTGGGGAATCGATATTATCAAAAGAAGAAACAAAAATGTGGAAGTCCAGAAGAAAAGAAAAGCTTTTCAAATACAAAGCTAACAAGAAAAGTAAGGTTTTAACTGAAGTTGTATAGATATCAAGTAATTACATAACAACTGTTACTGACTACGAAAACTATTAATTTGTATATTCGAATATAGTATACATAATTATATGGACCTGTATGACTGGAGGAAATAAAGACACTTGTAAAACATTAAACATTTATTTACAATAATCACATAACTACGAAATAAATATTTACAAAAGATCATTATCACATAATAACTGCATTCCTCTAAGGATTTTTCTTTAAAGAACAACCAGAATGAATAAACTGAAAATTACATACATTTAAATGTATATCTATCCTACAAAATGTGAACGACTTTTGTATTTTATTTCACTTTGGTGAATTTTCTGTTGTCAATGGACAATAATATAATTATAGGCCCTATTTGTTTTGTTTTGGCCGACTATTATGTAAATTAAGTTGAACATTTTCTGACATAAATTCATTGATTTGAAAAAAAAAATACAAATTAACTCAAAAATTATGCATTTATAACAACTTTGAAGTGAACAAATTACAGTTTATTACTGTCTGTTAGAAAATTACTTTCCTGGGTGAGTAGTTTTTGCAATTTTTTACAAAAAAATAAAAGAGCAAGGGCCCAGATGGTTCTGATTAAAACAAGTTCAGGTAATGAAAACCTAAAAACAGAACCTTTGCAGTATTTCGCAGAAAAAGTTTATTTTTAAACAGACCAAAAATGCTTTGTATATCAAAGAAAATAAATAAAATGTATTCAACACAATGACACTGAAATTAAAATAAACTAATTCTAAAACTTAATACTCAGACATAACTTATTGGTACTAACGACAATGCATATTAAATAATTGATCAATCAACCATCTTTAATACCTACAGACGAATTCAGTCAAAGACTTTTTACTGAAGGTATGTGTAGATGATTCTGGTGTTTTGCTTACGTATAAAGGAACATGCATTGTTTGAAAGAGTCATGCTTAGGCTTTTTATCAACTCACATACTGTATTCTTTAATTTTGTGATTCTTTGTCACATCCGCATAAAAATGATTATTCATTTGTGACATTTTAGGCGGATAAATATAAACTATAAGAATTAATTGAGATTCGTTTTAAAAAAGATGCAACTGTGACGGTTTTTATTGTTGTTGAAATCATATAAAAATCAACATTTTATTGCAACAAAAAATTATAAGTAACTTTGAAAAAAAAAAACTCTTAATAAAATCACTAATATCTTGAGCTGTCATTGAGGCCATCCCACACAAAATCCTTTCATGCACTCATTTGTACTTTATTGCACCCATAGACATCTTGAATACGGCCCTGGGGGGGGCGTTCCACAAACTTATTTCTAGTCCGTTTCTGCAGTTCTTGACTGTAGTTCATGGTCCCCTAAAATTTTATTCGAATAATTCGTTTAGAATCTACAGTCTTTCGCTAGGGGCCGTAGGTAAGCTTCTGCCTGTGTTTCTAACGGGGATTTCATCTTGGGTGAATGCTCTGTTGTCGAGGCCGGTGCGTTTGTTCTCCGGTAGCTCGGTCGTGGTTTCTGGTTTCTCCACAGCACCGTCCATAAGGAACATTGTGAGGAAGAACATTATGCTGCCTGTGGGGAGAGAAAGATAATGTTTAGAAGGATTTGGGTTAAAGCAACTTACTGTAGTTTATAGCTTGGTGTTATGTTAGAAACTTCTATTGTCCGGAATGATGAACAGATACGAATTGCGGACTAAACATGGACACCATTTGTGATAGATATTTCTGAATAGAAAGCTGCCAAATTTAAAAACCCAACAGCTCGCTTTTTTTTAACAATGCATTTAATAGTTACCAAGTTATGGTTTTGCTTAATATGCTTATTTTTACCACTGTTGTGTAAAGGCCTTCAGTCCTTCATATACATTTTCGAATATCTTGTTTAGCCAAAACAATCTAGATTTTCAAAACTAGTATCTCAAACTTACTTATGCCATAAAATCCAGCGTAGAAGATCATGATAGCCTCCCTGTAGCCAATGATCTTGGACACGGGGTCCACGAGGATGGGCAGGTTGCCGCCGACGTTGTTCATGACGAAGAGGAACACTCCCACTGTGGTGGAACGGACCGACAGTGGGACTATCTCCACGAGGATGGCAAACACGATACCGAACCACATCTCAGCTGGAATAGAGAAAATTTTGTTAAAAAGGGCTTTAATTGGATGAGCATTAGAGTTTTATTACTTTTGACTTTAAAATGATGAGGATTAGAGTTATATTACTTCTTATGGTCTTGTTTCATCAGGCTGGTAGTGGGTAGTTGTAGATTTGATTTTAAACTTGAAATTCGGTAAAATAATGTTCGAAATCGAATACGGAGTTCATTTAACTGACTGTTTAGTGATTTCTTCCTTTAATTTCAGCACGAGAAATAAGTTTTTAAAAATCAATTATAATGTTTGGTATTTTCTCAGAATTTTCATTAGCTGTATTCTAAACTAGCAGGATCTCCTAATCACATCGTATCTCATCTCTGCCATAATTTGTTGAATTTAACACTAAACTTCACTGATTAAAATAATATTAACATTATATTATTGAAATAATATTTTTGTGTTCTTACCGAAGAAGTAGGAAATAGCAAGAGTGATCATGGCCCAAAGAGGTCCAAACACGACGGATCCGAAGGCAGGCAGAGTAGCAATCAGCTGTGACAACGCAAGTATCAACACTCTTGAACGAACACCCATCTTCTCCACATATCTGTAAAAAAGTCCATTTTCATTATTTGCTTTCAATTGTGGTTATTTTAATATCAATTGTATGAAAGTTACATAAATCGCATAGTGGCTAGCTACCAAGTGCTATTTAAAAGCCATGAGTATATTTTAACTCTAAAAGTACCAATTTCTAACGTTTACACATTGATGTAAAATTTATTTACAGACGAACTGTAGGTTATCATAAAGTATAGACATAAAACTGGCTCCAAATATTCAGACTGTAATTTTTTGGCTGACTGAATGAAAATACCGAATGTACCTATGTGTCGATGAAATTGCATTTTCTGTGGGCGTACCAATTAACGATGGTAAACAAAATATCGCCGACTCTGTTTCAGCTTTTAGCTTTTATACAGCTAAACAGAACGAAATAATGTTCAATATTTTTAAAACTTTTTAAATTATTTTATCTTCTTTGAACACTCTCACAGAGAGGAGGACTGGGTTCCAGCAGAGGGACCATTAAAAGCTGATGATGAATTGCATACATGAAATTGTAGATAGATATCGTGGCGGAAATTATACCTGTTTCTCACCTGTGCAGCTGTGGAAACATTTCATTTTCAACATTTTTTTTTCTAGCCTTAGAAATCAGCCTCTCAAATACTGTACAAAACTTAAAATAAGATCTTACTTGTCTGAGATGACTCCTCCGGCCACAACACCAATGGAGCCGATTCCGACTGTGACGGCAAACAGCCACCAGCCTAGATCCACATCGGGGAAGTAGTCACGGTAGTACAGGTCAGCATTGTAGGCGAAGCACATGCCTCCTGTGGAACAATATATTTGTTTAAGACTCATCGCACATCCGCTCAAATAACGTCATAACTCGATATATGACAAATTACTTTTATTGTACCATTCGTATTAGAATTTCACATTCTTTATGCTAAAAAATCGTCGTAGACGTAGTTCTATTATTTGTCCCTATATGACACTTGTGACGTTATAATGTTTATCGAAAGTTGTGTCGCGGCGAACACATACAGCGTCATATTTCGACTTGCGCGAGGTGGTCATACGTACGTTATTCGGTAAAAGTGAACTGTGTCTACTCAAGACAGTTTTTGTTAGCGAGGTAAGTAAAATTTATTTTCTTTTTCTACAACTAAACTGATGCTTGTCGAGTAATACCAGTATATATGATTGAAACACGACAATAAAATTATTTGTTGCGCCCAAATATACTGACACATACAGAGTTATGACGGTGTATGTGATTGAAATAACACAATTACTTACACGTACCTACTTAACACTTACAGTTTAAAATTGTTATTAAAAATCAGTATTGAAGTACCTAGATTATTAAATTGTGGTAAAGAATTGTTTATTTTTCAGTTAAAATTATAAGTTCCTTAATTTGTTTTATTTGTTCAAGGTTTTAGAGGTGTTTTATACTGCTTTTCCACGAGGCATGTGTGATGGAAATGTGTTGTGCGAAGATGTCTAGCTGTGCTGTGAAAATGTGTGGGGGTTTCCACCAGAGTTGTGCGATGAAAATGTTCCTACAAGGAGCGAAGGTGTGAAAATGTGCATTAATATGTGGTGTGAGAATGCGTTGCGAAGCTGCGAAATGTATCGACGGGGGTGCGGTGTTGTAGGAGCAGAGTAACAGTATGCGCAATCCTCGCAACACATCCTTCTCAACACACCTTCCTCGCAACACATCCCACTCACACGTCCCTCATACACAACCCTCTCAACACATCCCTCGCAACACATCTCTCGCACACATCCCTCGTTTGTTTTACATGCGCAAAAATCTAGCTCACCTGAGCCGTTTCCACCAGAGCTGTGCTGACCGAGGCGAGGTAAATGAAGCGATTCTATTGGTTCTTTACGAACACATCCCTAGCAAAGCATCCTCGCACGTCTCTGTTGGAAACGCAGCCTAATACTCTTGTGTTATTAAACAGTTTAATATCTTAAGTGCTTACTTAAATTATTTTATTTTGATAGAAGTTCATTTTCATTTGATTTTGATAGAATTTTGTGTATTTTTTAGTTATACGTTTGAAAGTTTTATTGTATTATATAATAAGACATTTCTAAGTGTGAAACGTGTAGTAAATTTAAGAATTTATTGTATTCCGTAAGAAGTAAAATATAGTTGTGTCATTATATTAAAACAAATTATAGTAAAACTTTGTTTCTTTTGTACTTATACTGTCACAACCCGGAATTTTTACACATTTTTTTCAAGATTTTCAGATTAATAAATATGTGAATTTATAGAGCTTAAAAAATCAATCTAACTCGCTGAAGAACGTTTTCTGTTAAAATGGTTACTTTTTAAATTATGATCCAAAAAGTAAAAAATTTAAGCAAGGTAAACTTTAAACGTGTCTACTGTAAAAAGTGGTTTTTGGAGTTATGACGTTATTTGAGCGGATGTGCGTCATGAGGACTTGACTTACTCATGACGCAATTCGTGCCATTCTACTAACTATAAGTGAAAATCGTCCTTGTTCTTAGGATATAATAATGCAATTTGACTGACTTATGTCGACGTGGCGAGCGTGTTTTGTTTGTCATCTACCCGTAGGTGACAACGTGTTTTATGTCGTTGTGGTAAGGATGATTTTCACTTGTAGTTGAAATTGAGACGCATCGCGTCATCAGGAAGCTCCCTTGGGATAAATGTTTGTGTGCAGCGCTGTCCCAGTGTTGAAACAACATTTGGTATTTACTAAGCTACTGATATCGTCTTTCATCGAAATCCGTTCAGTATATTTTGCGTAAAAGAGTAACAAACTATCAGTCACAAACTTTTACGTTTATAGTTTCAGTGTGAAGTAGATCCATCTTAACGTTCACACTTTCGTGATATTTCTAAAAGATTCCTTAGGGAATACTCAAAATAAGATATAAAATCCAGCTCATTTCACGTCACATTAAGAGAGTAAAGCTCAGATTTTCTCACTACTTATTCGTAATGGAAATAAATGTCGGGATAAAGAAAATGATATATTTAAGTTGGCAGTTAATGCTCCTCCCAATGGCTTTATTAAATGAGTTTCCTTGCTGACCTAGATAAGGTCAAAAGGGAAATATGAATGTCTCATTGGCTGGATTATCCGTCTATACGAGTCGGCTTTGCTATGAGAAGTTTTATGGCCAAGATTAAGGAATGAGTCGATTCTGAAGCTTCATGGCAAAGGCCTATTTACTCGCTCTAAGAAATGCAATGCGAGTTGCATGTTGCACAAATACAGCATTGATGTTTTTGCATGCAACTCGTATGAATATTCTTGCATCATCTTAATGAAGCTTTTTTTTTTTAGCGTGGTAAAATCATCAAACGAGTCCTCCCACCCGACTTTCAGACTTCTACTGACTAAAATCCACGGTGTCCTTCAATAGCCCTTTATGTACCGGGGTCACGGTGATGGAATAAGTCCCGCGACCCCGGCAGGCTTTGGCACTCTGAGAGGGGGCCCCGTCAATCTTAATGAAGCTTAATGCAATCTTGAGGTTCTTTTGTTTACATATTTTTATAGCTATGTACCTACAAACTCACATTTTATACCTAAGTAAAAAATTCCATCTCAAGAAAATGATTAAAGTTAAAAGGCCTGTCATTTTCAGCCGTAACAAATACAATTAGGCTGAAACGAAGATACTTTAACGTTGAATAAACTAACAAACAAAGACATTATGATGTAACTACAAAGGATTGGATGTGACAGATTTTTACGTAGAGAGGTTTGCGCCCCTCGAGTCTTTTGACGGCCTAAATACGGCCCTGGAATTTTTAAAATACAAAAACTTAATAAACTTATTATTTCTTTTTATTTTTCTATATTATTATTACTGTTCTGTTTAAATTTTGGTACCGCGACATGAAAACTCCATTGTCGTGGGTCAAGACACTGCCTACAAACATAAAGTCACGTTTGAAAAACCCCTTCGTATTAAATTAAATACGCATTTTAAACCTTATTGTTTGGAGATACAGTGTCTGAATAAACATAAGGGTTTTTCTAGGTAGAAAAAGATAATGTGGTGTGATACACTTGTCTTGTCGTGAATCGTAAGTACTGAAGTACTTAATTTATAGTTATTAATCGATTATGTAAAATACCTTTGTAATAATTTATTTCCGTAGATGACGAATAAAAACTATAGCACCTATACTTAAGTACTGTAACGATTCAGATAGGTAGGTAAATAGAGATACCTAATCGATAAGGCATAATAAATAATTATAGTTTAACTATGATTATCCGGTGCCGTTTCTTAGATCCATTGTAGACCGATGATGGAAAGGGTTTGGAGCAATCAAATAGTGCATCCATCGCACACTCAACTTGAAATTAAGTTTAGTTCTTTTAAGGAAATATAAAAGGTGCGTAGGTGCGTCCACACAGAGCGCGCAGCCTCGCGAGGCATTTGTCACGCGCAGCAGCTCGGTCAGTGTGGACGTGTGTCGGCCGAGGCAAGAGAGCGCGCTGCCGCGGTCGAGCGACCGAGCGCCCGAGCAATCCAGTGTCGGCTTTTCTTTTGCTCGTGTATATTGTTTCGTGTCTCGGTCGAGAAACAATTGACGCGTCCACACGGAGCAAGCAGCCTCGCGAGGCAGTTTCCTCGCGCGGAAAATGCCTCGCGATGCTGCTCGCTCTGTGTGGTCGCACCTAATGAAGAAGAACTCACCACAATGTCTGATAGAGGCAGCAAGGCACAGCAGGATGATCCTGGGCTGCGCGATCACGTGCCAGATCGTCACCTGAGGCATCTTCTTACCGGACTCAAGACTACTGTCGCCGCCTTTGTTGGTTCCTGTACAAAAATCCTTTGTCAGATTGTGGATGAAGTATGGAAATGCTAGCTTGGTACTTACAGATGTAGAGAGAGAGAAAGAGAAGACAGACACTTGTATCATGTGGAAATTGAACCCATTGATTCAATAACAAGGCCGTCTTTGACCTGGGCACTAGGCTCTTCAAAACAATGGTACCCTATCTCGACCACTTAAAGTTTGGTATAGTAAGTCATTTAAAGAAAAACATAGGAAGGAGGTAAAAATTGAAACATCTAACTAAAGAATAATAAAAAAGCGAGCTCAAAATAAAACCCTACTAACAAAAGGGAAGGGTGTTCCTTATGCTAAGATGCACAGGTATTCGGAGACCCTTAGGAATGTGGGGCCCTATGTGCCCATATATTATACGCATTCACGCATGCGTCGCTTTTTTATCAAAGATTTTCAACTTCAAAAAGAAACTAGAAATCGTCGAATCCTCCTCGCGGTTCGAGTTTTTCTATCCATTTGAGGATATGTGAAAAAATCATAATCTTTGAGGCTAAAAATGCTTGTAATAAAAACAATTACAACATACCTTCTTCTCCAATAGTAGTTCTGGAAGGTTCCCGAAGAGTGAGGAAGGTGAACAGAGTGATGACCACACCAACAATACCGGCTCCGAAGTAGCACACACGCCAGCTCTGTAGACATATATAATAATTGATGGTCAGAAAAGATCCCAAAGGTTAGCACTTGGCTTGCTACCAAAGACACCTTGGAAATGACGAAGTTTGACGAAGCCCATTGATCTATGATCTATGGGCTATTATTAGCGACTACTGAGCAGGAGCAAGAGGTCCCAGGATCGATTTCCGAATAGGGCCATGTTACGGGTTTTTACCATGAAAAGGTGGGTGAACTAGGTATTAGGTACATCTCTGCTAAACCCTTTGAGGATTATTAGGCGCAATGTTATGATGTTATGAAGTCATATTTCAATGTTGTCGGTATTCGCAAACCAGTTTCTGATTAGACGATAACAGTAACGACACAATATCGGTGAAATAGGTAGTTTCATATATTTCTAGGTAAAAAAAGCGAGAGCGCATTTTATGATAGTGTCGCCCGCAAACAACTTCTAAATTACAAAAGAGCAAAAGACCAAAGGAATGCAACTCACCAAACCCCAGGCATTAAGATCCGGGATGTACCGTCCAACGGGGAAGGCGATACCATATCCTCCATAGATCCCCCAGTTGAAGATAGACAGCGCCAAAGCCCTCTGCTTTTCAGGGAACAGGTCTGTCAAAATCCCTGTAGCCAGAGGGTTGCAGCCGGACTCTCCGGCCGCCATGATCATACGGAGGACCACGAGATGCCAGTACTCCTTGACGGTGCCCATAAGCAGGATAGCAATGACGAAGACTAGGGTGCAGAAGGAGAGGATACGCGCTCTGTTGAATCTGTTGAAGAGAAAAATATGGTACAGACTATTTTTTTTTGAGTGGCATCTCGCAGGTCAACCTAGAGGAGGTTGTTAGTTGCTTAACTGGACCTTATGTGGATGCTTTAGATGACTAAGGCCTCCAGCCAGGGGGATAGTCTATATTTAATAATATTTAATTTGTCCTGTTGTATGTCTTTAATCAAATCTTGCTTTCTAATCTAGTTTTGACCTTCTTTCTGGTTTGCGATTGACCTGAAATTCACGATTATGCCTGACAATGCAATATTATGATGCAGGCAACCTCATTAAAAAACTGTGAACTATAAATACGACGATAAAACGGTCAATATTCGGACATAATTGAGTTTTTGTTTCAATTGGGATTTGGTTGGAGGCTTGTAGAATTTTCTCGGAGCCCTGGTCATGGCAACATGTCCTTATATAAATCCGTTCCTGTTCATATAACTTCTGTCAGTGTAAACCGTAGTACCTATCATAAATCTTCTATATGTCTAGTAGACTTACTTGTCAGCGACCACGCCAAGTATAACTCCGACGACAGTAAAGACTGCCATGAAGGCGGGTCCAGCCAGCACCTGGTAGTCGATACCCAGGCCATTGTAGCCCCATTCGCAGTAGCGGGTTCCATTCAGGTAGAGAGTTTCGCATCTGTTGACAAATTTTTCACTGGTGAAATTGTTGATAGATAAGCAGAGATCTCTTCTATGTGGAGGCCTATGTTCTGTAGTGGACGTCCTACGGCTGATACTGATGATGAAGTAGACATCGGGGTCTTGAAATCAAGAATGAATATGTTGCTTCTAGGCAAACGTGTTGCATCGTCGACCACATCATCGCTTAAGATCAGGCGAGATAGTGGTTAAATAAAAGAATGAATAAAATCAGGCAGTCGGCAGGAGTCTCAGTGGTACTTAATACTTAGATAGTATGCTGTTTCATTTATATGTATAAAATGTAGTATCGTTACTATGATCGGGAGAGACTGTCAGACTCGTACTTACTAAAACCACGGTGTTTCTTCAATAGCTCTTTACATTCCGGAGACGCGGTTTCCTGATTAGACATTTCGGTGTCAGGACAACCTGGACCTTTGCAGTTGAAAGGATAGTTGTTACTCTAATAAGCCCAAGGGCACGGACGCGATATATCTTCTAAGTAAAACGCCTATAATTCATCTGATTATGTTATTACACCCTGTAAATCATTGTAGGTGTCACAAAACGCTGTTTATACTGACAATAAATCTTTGTAAGTTCGAGTTTATAAACTGCGTGTAGGTAAATAGCGGTGCATTGCGACCTAAGATACTCGTAGTCTTAAATCAAAGTCATTTTTTTTTGCTTTAAAAATGACTTGTAGTCGGGGTGGGTCAGGTTCAGTTAAAGAGCTTTGTTACACGATAAAACTTTAATTAAAAGAAATTACAAGTCGCGCCATTTGCTTTCTAAACTACCTCTTAGCAATCTAAATTAAGGCGGAGGCTCAGTCGTAGCCCGCGAAATTTAAATTTTCATGTATTTTTTGCAATTTGCTTAACAGTGTCAAGTTATAACTTGATCAAAATATGATTCGCGACAATAAAAAGCATAACTTTACATATCAGAATGATCAAAACATTCGCTCCAGTCCCGCTCACAAAGATTAGCTCAAATTTGGTAAAAAATCCGAAATCTAACTAATTTTGATCAAATATTTGTGAGAGTGAATGGAGCGACTGTTTTGATTATTCTTGTATATAAAACTAAACTTGTTATTGTCGCGAATCATATTTTGATCAAGTTATAACTTGACACTGTTAAGCAAATTGCAAAAAATACATGAAAATTTAAATGTCGCGGGCTACTACTGTCGTTCCACCTTAAGACTAATGTCAAAACACATCTTAAACCTAATTGGTTTTAACATAATTTAAACTGAATTCAAACTGGCCAATCACTGATCAGTAAGCCTTGGCCTTGAAGTAACTGTGGCCAGTATTGGCTAGCGCGACCATAGACTTCTCTAGTGTCTATGGGCGCGTTCGGAAACGCAATAGTTAGCGTGGCGAATAACGCCGTGGCGGAACCCCTTTGCCTTTGCGACCAGAGGGTAATATACGATCATCCGCTATACACTCCCCCTCGGGTTCGTGAAAGCGTCCTCGCTCAGGAACCCGCTCAAGAACGTCAGAAACAGGCTGAATATGACGAGGCCGGCCTCGGTTACGCTTCGGCATAATCGGAAGAGGAGGCGTGTCATCTCTATTGACAAATCTCGTGAGATGGGACGCGTGGAACCTACCTAAGACATTTTCGGGTGTATTAAGTTCACAAACTAAATAACTGGTAGGGCTAGCTTTTTTAAGGATCGTGTAAGGACCATCCCTTTTTGGCACAAACTTAGCCGACAATCCTTTACCAGCATTACTCAATACGTGCGACTTTATCAAAACTTGATCACCGACATCAAATTCTTCAGGTTTGCGGCCCTTATCTGCATAGTCTTTACGTCTGTCCTGTTCATTCTCTACCTTATCCCTAATGGAAACTAAAGAGTCTACAAACTTCTTAAGGTAAGGTGTAATTTGTGGAACAAAATTATCTTTCTGTAAAACAGCCCTAATATCAAAATGAACGTCAATGGGTGAACGGAGATCTCTAGCGAAGGTCAGAAAAGCTGGTGAAACACCTGTTGTATGACACATAGCCGAATTCATTGAGAAACGAACCGATGGTAAGTGTTTCGGCCAAGAAGAATGTTCAGTGTCGACCAACTGAGCCAGCTGTACCTTAAGATCTCTATTTTTCCGTTCGGCCGGGTTTGCCTCCGGATGATATAAAGGTAATAATCCTGTTTAATCCCTAAAACAATCATGCACTGTTGCATAACGGCTGATACAAATTGTACCCCATTGTCCGAGACAATACGGCGCGGCAGGCCATACCTGAGGAAGTACTCCTCGATTAGTGTACGGGCACAGGCTTCTGAAGTGGCATCAACAAGAGCGAAAAGCTCGACCCACCGAGTAGCTGTGTCCTCGACTAATAAAATGTATTTCTCCCCCTGCTCTCCAGGAGGGAGCGGGCCAAACAAGTCTATCGCCAAGACCTCTCCCCTTTGATGTAAAACTGGGGTCTGTAAAAGGCCTGAAGGCTTCAAGTTCGACGACTTGTAGCGCTGGCACGTCGCGCACGACTTAATAAAGTCGGCGACATACCGTCTCATTCCAGGGAAGAAAAACCGCTGTGACAGCTTATGTAAGGTCCTGTCAATACCTTGATGCCCAGCGATAGGAGTGTCATGGCATTCCTTCAAAATGTCGAGTCGTAAACTCACAGGTACTACAAGCTGTGGTTCCTCAACATCTACATCAGGATTGTACCTATACAGAACTCCTTGCTGCATAAAGTAACCTCGCTCGGACCAGCGTTTTTCTTCTAATTCGTCATTATTTTCAAGACCACTGATTATTTTCTTTAATTCTGGGTCATCTGATTGAGCTTGTCGCAGATCAGCGGGAGACCTAGTGGGTAAGTCAATAATGACTGAACAAATACCACACTGACCTTTATTGTCTTCTTCGCAGGTAGGACGACTTAACGTATCGGCGACAACGTTGGCTCTGCCTGGAGTGTATTCGAACTGAATATTGAACTCCTGTAACTTCAGTGCCCACCGAACTAATCTACCAGACGGCGACTTCAAACTCAACAACCATTTAAGAGGCTGATGGTCACTACCTATTATAACTTGTTGACCTTCAATATAACCTCTGAACCGATCAACTGACCACACTACCGCAAGAGCTTCCCGTTCGGTAGTGCTGTAATTACGCTCGGCTGGGTTTAAAAGGCGGCTTGCATACTCGATAGGCCTTTCATCCTTTCCCTCACCTTGAAGCAGTACTGCACCGAGAGCGTAACTACTCGCATCTGTACGCAAGACAAATGGTTTGGAGTAATCAGCTTGGACAAGTATGGGCGCAGACGTTAAACGTTTTTTTAGTTCCTGAAACGCCTGATTTTGCTCAGAGCCCCATACCCAAGTTTGATTCTTCTTCAAAAGACGTGTTAAAGGTTCAGCAACCTCTGAAAAGTTCAAAATAAACTTTCTAAACCACGAACAGGTCTGAAGAAAAGTTTTGAGATGCCGTGGAGTGCTTGGTGCCTTCATGTCCGCTACAGCGCGAACTTTGTCATGATCAGGCGAGACCCCATCCTGAGTAATGACATGGCCCAAATATTTCACTTCTTTGCGAGCGAAAACACACTTATCACGGTTGGTAAATTAAACATGCGCAACCTCTCAAAAACTGCATGTAAATCAGCCACATGCTGATCGAAACTCTCTGAAATAACGAGCAAATCGTCTTGATAAGCTAATAGTGTCACATTCTTAAGTGAGGCGCCTGTGCGCAGCTTATCAATGAGACGCTGAAAGGTGGACGGAGCGTTCTTGAGACCAAACGGCATCCTTTTGAACCGGTAAGTACCGAAAGGCGTTAAAAAGGCCGTTTTGTCTCTATCACATTCGCGGACAGACAAGTTCCAAAATCCACTACGCATATCTAATGTACTCATGATGCAATTGCGCTTGGTAGACTGCACTAATTCGTCTATAAGCGGCATCGGATACACATCAGTTTTCGTAACTGCGTTAAGCTTTCGGTAATCTACGCAAAAACGAACTTGACCGTTCTTCTTAGGTACTAACAAAGCGGGAGAACCCCATGCTGATTCGCACTCTTCTATTATGTCATCAGCTAACATCTTTTCTATTTCCGCATGCATAAGCTCTCTTTTAGCTGGAGTTAACCGATACGGAGGGACAGCGATCGGAGCGTGGTCACCAGTGTCGATGACGTGCTCTGCAAACGTAGTTGGTTCGCCTTTTAATTCAAAAACGTCCTGATTTTCAGACAGAAATTTGGCAAGAACCTCGCGCTGCTCGTCGCTAAGCTCTGACGCTTCCTCGTCCCTAAGTACGCTATTTATAGACACACTCTTAACGTGGTGTGATGGTTTTTCAAACAGAAGATTGAACTGCTCAGAGCTATCAGCAAAGTGCCATTTTGCGTTACCGAAATCTATACTAATATTAAAATTAATCAAAAAATCTATACCTAACAGACTTTCATTACTGTCCGCGTCGGGAAAAATTAAAAAACTGACGAGCCTGGTTCTACCTTCAAGAGTTACATTTACCTCGGTAGCAAGTAAATTCAATAACCTACTTTTACCATCCGCGAGTTTTACATTTTCCATGCGCGAGGACATAGGATGATCTTTGGCCTTTAGGAGAGCGTATAGCGTATGGCCAGCAACACAGCATTTAGCTACCGAATCTACCATCGCAGTACCGTTTTCACCTAAAATACTAATCTTTAGCACGGGCCGACGAAAAGATTTAACCTCATTACGATTACCGGAAAAATGTTGCGAACCACTGGTAATTCCACACAATTGTTGACAATCATCATTTTCAAAACAAAAATCAACATCGTTTGTGTTCTCGGAAAACTGTTGAGAACCACTGGAATTTACGGAAAAATTTTGACGACCGCTGTTTTCCACGGAAAAATGTTGACGACCACTTGCGAAATCGGAAACATGTTGACAGTCGTTGGTGCTGTTATAAAATGGATTAAAATCATTAACAGATCTGGAGTAAGGTATAAAATCGCGAGCGCTAGATTTTGATCCTTCGGAATTACCAGATAATGATTGACAACCATTGAACATTACCGACCGTAAACCGCTATTATCATTATTCGGCTTTGACGATGACGAGAACTCCCCCTGGTCGCAAGTGGCACAAACACACATAGTAGAATTAGTACAAACACACGTTTCAGTACATAAACAAACATTTTCCTTATTTACACAATAAAAATTTTCAAAATTACGACTCTTAGTCATAGAAGTTTTACATACTCTGTTATCAAAACAAAAACTATCATTTAAAGGCACAGACATAACATAAACATCGTTACTAACGAAAGACGTCGCTTGTGAACCACAATGATCATTTAGATTATAACATAAACATAGACTCTTCAAATTACAAGGTACTTGTTTATGTAAACATTTGCTATAAGGAACACTATTATTAGAATAGTAAGTATCCATAGCGACATTAACATTATCAGTTAAATTACAAGAACTATTATTAGTAACAGAACCCCCAGTAACACCTGCGGGGTTACCTTCAACATTATGAGAAGACGTAGACTCGGTGCACGAAGGAGCGCGCGCGTTCGCCTTGCCGGCAAACATCACGCTATCTCGCAGTGGCGGGGTAGGCGCTTGCGGTGGCGGCACGCTGTCTTCGTCGCGTTTGCCACTACGCAAAGGGCGCGTACCACTCGATTTAACGTGGTCGGTGGGTGGACAATAATCAAGCGAATTAAAGGAACAGAACGCGGAATGTCCACTGTTTTTCCCAGTATTACTACTCGTATTACACTTCGCGCACTTCGATTTTATTACATTCGCGGCACCACAACCGTAACACTTGATGTCTTTTGAGTCTTCACTTTTGGAGATATTTTTGTCACTTTTTGCTAACTTTTCACACTTTTCTTTGGTGTGACCATTACGTTTGCAGTAAACACAGAATAACTTCGAATTCCCTGCCTTCTTCGTCGTTGAGTCGCTCGTGCGACTACCGACGGCTGCAGCGGAGGAGCGAGAAGAATTATCCGACGTGGAGGCGCGCGCAGGCTCGGCTGCGGCGGCAGCGCGAGAGCCCTCTTCGCGGCTTGATGACGGTTTCTGAGCTCGTGACTCATTTAAAGAGTCCTCTACGGCTCGTGCTTTCATAAGCAACTCGTCGAACGTCGAAATTTCGGCTCTGTCGATTCGCTTCCGAATGCGGCGATCCAACAACCCAAATGCCATATCCAACTCGACCCGTTCACTTAGGTCTCCCTGTGGTAACTTGGCTAACAAGGCTCGGACTTTAGCAATGAATAAGTCCGTATTATCTTTACCTTGAGATAGGGCGAATAACTCGACGTAAATACGAAACGGTGGGCGACGTTCCCCGTAGGCACTTCGTAGCCTCGTGATGGCTTCATCCCACGTTTTCGTTGTATTCTTGACGCCTTGCCATCATGTACCTGCCGATGAAGTCAGCAGCATAGACATACCTAAGAGCGCGTTAGCGTCGCTTATATTTAGGCATGATTTATAAACTTCTATTGCATCTATGAAGTTTTCCACGGATTCTTCTGGATTTCCGCTGAACTTTGATGTGCACTTAGAGAAATTAGCTGACGTAGACCTCATGACGCCCATAGCGGCGTTGGCGGCACATGTACTTGCATCGGTCGACACGTGCGGCGTCGACGAACGTACTTCACGTAAGAGCTGATTGCAAAATTCAGCCTGCGACTGCTGAAGAGTTGTAAGCAATGTAGTAAGCGCTTCTTGAGTCATCGAAATGTTGCCTGATGGCTCTGATTCTTCTTGAATTGACTCGTCGGCTCCTTGTAACGACTTGCGTCTTCGCGGCATTTTGCAAACACGTTGGTGAAACTTGAAACCAACGGCTCGTGGCTCTCTCAGCCAGCAAAATAATCGAAGCTAAACGCAAAACAGCTAACAACGGCAGACCCTGTCGATTGTAGTGTCGGTCGTAACATGAGATTCCAAGAACTTTCCTTGAACCCGCGACGAGAAAAGGTTCGATTCGCGCACAAAGACACCAACCCCTTGTTTTTAATATCACAAAACACACGTTGAGCGCCAAAATGTAGTCGGGGTGGGTCAGGTTCAGTTAAAGAGCTTTGTTACACGATAAAACTTTAATTAAAAGAAATTACAAGTCGCGCCATTTGCTTTCTAAACTACCTCTTAGCAATCTAAATTAAGACTAATGTCAAAACACATCTTAAACCTAATTGGTTTTAACATAATTTAAACTGAATTCAAACTGGCCAATCACTGATCAGTAAGCCTTGGCCTTGAAGTGACTGTGGCCAGTATTGGCTAGCGCGACCATAGACTTCTCTAGTGTCTATGGGCGCGTTCGGAAACGCAATAGTTAGCGTGGCGAATAACGCCGTGGCGGAACCCCTTTGCCTTTGCGACCAGAGGGTAATATACGATCATCCGCTATAGACTATAGCTAGGGACTGCATATCTATAATGGCTATTTGGAGTCCCTAGTTATGATTTCTTGTTTGCATGGATATCGGAAATTATTTTAAGGCAAGGTACCATGGCCAGAGGACTTACATGACAATTTTTACACGCCAATAAAAAGTAAAGCTTGACATGAGTTAAGACTACCTTATGTCTAAGTTTAAATCTGATCAAGATCGAATCCGTTCAACCTTTATTAAAAGGTAACAGTACCGTCAGCACGAGTTTTCAGTATTTGAGACGTAAAGTAAAGTGGAACTTTGACGACTTCAAATTGACAATTTTCAAATAAAAAATTGGTTCCTTCTTCGCACACCAGAGGCGCTGTTCCATATTTTCATACAAGAAACGCTGTAAATACTGGAAAAACTCTGTAAAGTAAAATACTGAAAACTCGTGCTAGAGGTACAGATCGTGTGTGGACTTGCCTCATATTGTTTTGCAAATCTACGTCAAGTAAGTATACAAAGTTCATCTGACTGTAATTGACCCTGTAAAGTAACAGGCTATTGAAGGAACATCGTGGATTTTAGTCAGTACGAGTTTGATAGAGTCCTTTCAGCTCCACTAGGTACCTACAACTTATTTGATGATTATACAAACAAAAAAAAAAAGTGTTTCGAAGTTTCCTTTAGTTTCTTATTTAAAATGGCCACTCAATTAACTAACCTTACTTGACAACAAAAACAATTTCTACCATTACTTCACAAACAAGGAGAGAAACAGAAAATTATTTTGAAAAGGTCTCAATTTAGTCACAAATCTAACAAATAAATACCTGAGCGACAATATCCGCCGTTTTGAGAAAAACGTTTTGATACAGGGTTGAAAAGTCTTCCGTTTTAACAAAAGTGAAAAAGTAAACATTGTACAATGGAGGGGACAACAAACGGAGGAACTGAGGGGGAGGAATTTGATCGAAGTCTGACGGACGAAGGTTTAACGATAATTCCGATTAGAAGATTACGTCATTTATTTTTAGAATTCCAATTAGATTCCGATAATGATTACGGAGTTTGAAACGTTTGAGATGTTTAATTTGTACGTTTCAATGTTGACTTGAGTTAGTTAAGGATAATTTAGAAACCTGCAGGCTTTTCTTCAATAGTATACGACTGGTGTCATATTTGTGCAAAAAAAAACAGTCGATTTGTGTAGAAATAACGATGAAATAACTTTGTCTTTTCTTGGTAGAATAGACATAGAATCGCCATGCTACGCGTGCTGGAAGTTCCTAATTTTTAATAAATAAATAAAAAAAACAGAAAGACTAGGTGCGTTGGACTCCAATGTGCTTGTATGACGAGATGAATTTAATTTTGGTGTTCCGTAATTATGCTATGTCCATCCGTCTACGTCTGTCGGTCTGTCCACAGCTTAACTAAGAGATGCTTGGTACTAGCTAGGAGAAAAGCTGTAATTTGACATAAATACAGAAGGAATGCCATTGATTATAGTAAATCGAAGTCTGACAGTCCCATGCCTTCCACCGCTGAGTCCTCCTACCCTGGGTGGAGCGCATTTGATGATTTTACCACGTAAATAAAGAATCTGTGATTTATACCTTCTGCCTTCGGGTCACAGCGGGTGATTTTGTATGTATGTACGCTTTCTTATTTGTGGGTTCCATTTTAAAAGGCAAGGTAAGAGAGGTTCCCTTGATGTTGCATTTTTTATGTGTTAAAAGATGGGAGAGGAAACAGGTGCTCGTTAATATGCATGGAGTCTCAAGGGACAAGACAGAAATGTAGGTTCCACTATACTGGGTGAATTTTCCGACTGGTTGTGGATGGACTATATCCCAATTTATGTAGAATATTGAAAAATGCTGAAAGGACTCCTTTCAGCATTTTCGAAGTCGATTTTGAAGAAAACTAAAACTGCATCATTGCATTTTAGAAAAATCAATAATCCAGTACCCTCAGCACGAGTTTTCATTATTTGAGACGTAAACTGGAACTTTGACAATTTCAAATTGACAATTTTCAAAGAAAAAAATAGTTCCTTCTTCGCACACCAGTGCTGTTCCATTTTTTCATACAAGAAACACTGTAAATACTGTAAAGACACTGTAAAGTAAAAGAGTAAAAACCCGTACTAGGGGTACTAGTCAGAAATCGAACCCGATAGCGGGTTTAAAAACATTTAAGCTCAAACTTTCAAATTCCTAAACCCGAAACAACTTACGTAAATCACAAAAATATTTGTATCGTGCGGGAATCGAACCCGCTACACGCAGTGCAGCAGTCGATAGCTCGACCACTGAGCCGACCGTGCCGATTGATTTAAGTGTACGGTTCTAAAATACTGTTATAGGAACTTATGACAAGATAGTTATTATAACACTTTCATGAGTTCCGAAATATATAATAATATTATAATAATAATATTCCCACAACTATCACACAACGCCATCTAGTCCCAAGCTAAGCAGAGCTTGTGTTATGGGTACTAGACAACTGAAAAACTTACGTATATATTTCTAAATATCGGAAACTAAAAATGATGAAAACTGTAAAACATCCCTTTTTAAATTCTAATTAACTAAGCTTTAAATACTTTATACTTTGTTCCTTTAACAAAAGCGAAAGATCATAAAATTGATATTTAGTTCATTATCATAACACGGAACGCTGAGTTCATTCACCGCATTGCTTTAATACGAAAGGTACTAAAGCCTTATCCAGACGGCCACGAATTAAATCGTATTGAAAACATAATTTATTACAAAGAAAGTTAATGTCACTTAATACTGTTGGATTACTTACTTTGTATTTTTGAGTTATTTCACTCTGATCCCCAAACCGATCCCCTTTCATATATTTTTACTTCTAGGGGATCAGTTTTTGGGGATCAGAGTGGAAAAACTCGTATTTTTAGTAGTGTCGTATATGATAGGCCAGAATAGATTCAATAAATAAAAAGAAAGTTGTTTGGAAACCATCCGGATGCGCTCGTAGCATATGAGTACATGTGCTACTCCGTAGCGCTACATTTCTACGAGAATTGCTACGAAATAGAAATGGCTAGGATGAGTACTCAGTCATAGCTACAAAAGATTGAGACGCGTCACAATAAATATTACTAGATGAAAACCCGGCTTCACTCGGGTGAAACATGTGTTATACAAAATACACATCTAGGTACTGTAGGTGTTACGGTAACTCATAAGTCCCACGACCGCGGCAGGCTTTGGCCCTCAAAGGTCCGTCATTGTGCTGACAGTCTTTGAGGCGAACGTGGAACACACGGACTGAAAAAATGGCGGCTGCGATCTGTCTTGTCTGATAGTTGTGGAATATTTATTTGAAATCATTACAATTTTACAAAATACTCGACAATCCGAATTTTGCGGATATAATTATGTTGTCGACTCGAAATCTCTATTTTTTAATGTTTTATTATTCAGGTTAACTTTCAATTGAGTCTACCGTAGCCCTGCACGAAATTGTTAATATAGATTATTATTTTGAACCAGCACTTAAACCAACGAACCGATTATACTGAAATTTTGCGATTTCTAATACGTTGTCAGGTGTACAGAAACGGACATAGCCACCTTTCATTTAGAAAAAAATACTGTTCTAGAGGAACAACAGTGAACTCCTTATGATAATAATAGATGGCGCTACGTGTCGCTGAATTGACACCCACAACTTAAAAAAAATGTTTTTGATTTTTTTGGCTCACCTACCTTTACAGTTTACCTTTTTTATATTCATTCATCCGCATTTTTGGCATGGAGTGTTTACCGCGCAATATTGTTCATCTAGTATAAGTGTTGTACTGTGCTCTATTTAATTGTGCATGGATGTAGCAATTGTTGATAAAACTAATAAAATAATAATATTAATAAAGTTTATTTTTACACAAAGGATCAAATTAGAATTACAATCTATACATTACATTACGGAAAGAAATAAGTATAACATGTTCCTTTGTGAGAGACTGGCGTCCATACTAGGAAAAAAAAAAGTCTAAATGAACGCAAGCGAAGCCACGGGTAAAAGCTAGTTTTTAATATCAAGTAGGACTTTTGCTAAGTTTTGAACTTATTCACAAAAATTTTCTTACAGTCAGTCCTTTTTATTCATCATAATTAGTCGGTCGTCTGTGCCCAGTCTTAAATTAAAGCAACGTGAAACTTATCAAAACAGTATGAATTTAATATGGCCGCAATGCCGGAGGGTGCGCTCTAATCAAGTCATAACTAACTTGTAATAACTAGTTACCACTTCGGCTTTATCGGTCTCCTGTCGTACAACATGCAAGTGCACTGCGGCGAGGTTTGTTGTTCATTAATTTGATTATAACTAGCTTTTGGTAATTAGTTTTATCTCTTTTTTTTACGTGGATAAATCATCAAATTAGTCCTCCCACCCACGGCAGGGCGGGAGAGACTGTCAGACTCGTAATGACTAAAATCCACGATGTCCTTCAATAGCCCTTTACGTTCCGGGGTCACGGCATTTAGATAAGTCCCGCGACCCCAGCAGGCTTTGGCCTTCTTGAAGTTATCACGTTAACACATTTTGGAACACAACGCGCCGTCGAACCGGGTATGGTCCATGGCCGTACAGCGAGTCGCCCATTACTCGGCGCCCGCATGCCCGTGCCTGTGGTGGCTGAACTGGCAATGCCTTATTCTGCTATTAATTGAAAGCCTGAGATAAACTATGATCGAAGACAGATTGATGGATGACCTTTGTAAAATACCTATTTATTTGTTAAGATTTAGAAAGAAGAAAAAGTAAAATGGCCAGACTTGAAACATTTAACATCAACATTTTGAAGTTTGAACAATTCAATAAATGGATCTAAATGATTAAACACACGCGCCACCATCAGTGAGGAATTTTCACGAGAGACCATAAGATGTATAATTATTTGAACAATTACTGTTCCTTTTCACTTTGTAAACTATAACCAACGACAGGCACTGACAAAAGTACCACAAAAAAAAAAAACCTAATTAGTTGTAGTATTACTCAACTAGCAAAAAACTAGTCGAATTTAATAAACATGCATGTTTTTGTGGCAATTATATTGTAGAGAAAAACAACATTGTTAGTGTAGACGATTAATTTAATTAGGTTATAATTGCGAGGGAATGAATAATGACATAGAGACGCTTTAGGCGTTAGTTTTTGGTGTGTCCGTACGTAATAATCACAGAATTTCTTGAAGATTCGATAAAAATTTTAGGTACAAACAAACTCGAATTTTATTGGTGAGGTTGGCGCAGTGGCGTGGGTTCCTTTCACGCACAGTTCGTTGCATGTTTATAAGTATTAGACTGTATGTTTGGATATTTAAATTTAAATGTTTGCGCCCACAATACAAGAGTAGTTCGGAGAGTGGACCATTTTTTTTTTTAATTTTCACGTTTTGTACCATAGAAAAAGTCGAAATTTTATTCTATTTTATTATTTTTGGTAGCTATACAGACACGGTAGATAAGACAATAACAACAAAATGGTCAATTACATATGGCGATCTTAAAGTCGCCTATCAGTAGAACACTACAATAATTCAGAATAAACCAAAACCATACCTACTCTAGAATTAGTACTTACATTACACATTAGTACATTACTAGAATTAGTAATGTTTATAATAGTTATGTAACAATTTTGGTATATATTCTATCTATCTATCTATATCTATCTGCTCGGCCGCCATCTAAGCACGCGACCAACTTTTTATCCCTAGCCATTTAATTTCGCAAACCCAGCTTGCCAAGTCACGATCTACTAATAAATTACTCATAAACCCGGCTAGGTACCACAAAAAACGTTTCTGAAGAACCCAGGAGCAATAAGAAGTGACAAAACAGATCCTGATGTAATGGCTACCATGTTTTGTAATTTTTTTACTTAGCTTCCGTGTTGAAGTAAAAAAGTGCGTAGACTAGACGTTTAGGTAAGTTCCTTTTATGATAACTCGTATTAGACTTGATAAGAATCTAGGTAACCTCGGTTTGTGATAATTTAAACTAATAGTATTAAAATAACTATTTGTAAGTTTGTACCTCCGGAATTATTGATGCATTAAAAAAAGACGTGAAGCTACATTACTCCTGTCTTGAGTACTACGAGTGTACGTTATAAATGATCTTTATTTTATAAATTGCATGTTGAGTTGCGATGAGCTATCTTTTGTCCAGTAAGTCAGAAAACAGTGGGTCGGGGACCAAAACGTAACGTAAAGTTGCCAGCAGAAGTTAGTATTTTTAATTTTCTGAGTGTCAATACGACAGCTCTGAGGAAACGCGCTAAAACAAGTGAACCACGGGACACAACTTGTACATAATATTAATATTGATAAGAACCTAATTCGGCCTTGTTTGTAATAATCTACTAGTTCTAGCCTACTGTGGAGTGGACTATGACGATATGCAAAACTGAAGGTTTAGAAACTGGGCGAGTAATAGGTAGCTTGCTGGCTGATCAAGAATCTGGCCTGGGTTGATATCGTCGTATTTCGAAGCGTCAAGGAACTATCAGCAAATTGACGGGTTCGCGTAACTGTCTAAGAGAAATACCGCGGCCCAGGACAACATAGGGCATGTAAAAGAACACAGTGGGTTTTAGTTAGTGAGTCCTTTCGGCTCTACCCAGGGCTGGGCAGACTCGTTTGATGAGTAATTTGGCTCTACCCAAGGCGGGAATCTTTTTATGATTTTTACACGGAAAAGTTAAAAGATTAACAAAGTAGATGGACAAAGTTTTACGGCATTTGAATTCATGAATGATTGAAGCTCTTTTGATGTCGTTCAAGCGACTTTTAAGTTGTCGAAACTTAAAAGTCTTAGGGCCTATGCAAACCACGTTTTTTAAACGCGTCGTCGACGCGCGTTTGTAGCGATGCAAACTCGCGTTTGACACTTTGTATCACGACAACAAACTGCTCTGATGGACAAAAACGTGCCGTCGACGCGCGTTTCCAAAAAGCGCGTCAACGGCGCGTTTAAAAAACGTGGTGTGCATAGGCCCTTAATTTCATGAAGTTTGTTCGTAGATTTTTGATGAAGGAAACTTATTTTCGCTTTGTATTTTTGGAAGTTAATAATACTAATCATATCTCGCTATGTTTTATAGTTATAATGTACCTATACTTTACTCCTCATTTTTAACCGACTTCAAAAAAGGAGGAGGTTCTTAATTCGGTGATTTTTTTCTGTATGTACATCGATTACTCCGAGGTTTCTAGATCGATTAATATGTTTCTTTTTTTGTTCGATGCAGGATACTTGCAGTTTGGTCCCATAAAAATGTCATCAAATTTGGTTCAGCACTTTTTATTAATTTCGCCTACTTGTATGTACTTTCATTTAAAAATAGTATGAATTGTTAAAAATATATCTACAAATTGAATGCTCAAAGAAGTATGAAGAAACTTTTTAGGCAAAGCATTATTTCATAAAATCATTTAAAGTGTTGTAATAGTTCACACAATATTTCTTTATTAATTTTTCATTATAACATTGTATTACAGCGGCAAATTACTAAATAAAAAACTTTAAGTACCCATTGTCCAGTCATATATTTATTATAAGTAAACAATACAGGTTTATAGGAACTTGTTTAATTAAAAATATATTGTTTCCTGATTAATACGTAGATTATATTCAACTGACCTTGGTTGGACACAGATAATATAATACTGTAACTGGTGAATACTGGCTGTGCATGGTGAGTCGTGGGCCATGTTTTATTACCTATATTTTATTATGGTGTATATATAATTTTATGAGGTCTCAACTAAAAATATAAATAAAAAAAGTAAGAATCGATTCAAATCAAGATTGGTTTTATGTGGCCGTCACACTGATTTCTCGTCAGAAACGTTTAGAACACACTATTGGCTCCAGCTACTGCACAGAAGGGCAGCGTCGTACGCACACTTTCAAAAATATTCTAAATTCAAAACCAGCCGGGTCATTTTGACCCAACCTCAATGAACTACCCCACTCTCATTTTACTTTAGGTATGTAATTACTGAAAAGTAAAATAATCATAACTTTGCAGATCAAGTTAGGGTTCTGCAACAAAAAAAAAGTGGTTTAAATGTCCCCAACTATCGCCTTAGCACGATTTTTTATCTTCTCTGCATATGGTACTCTACTTAATTCAAAAGTAGACCACGCCAATCATCGGTCCGAGCCTAACCCATGTTTTAGAGTAAACACCAATAATTGGGTCCTTTATCGCAAATTATAATGTAAGGCGTAAATACAGTCGTTATACCAATCATGGCCAATAACTGAACCAATAAGTCATTCGGTATCTACTTGAGTGTCGTATTAAGTTGTATTTACACTAAGCGATCAGTAAATAACATCGATTGTATAAAATAACGTCTGTATAGTAATCCTGAAATTATTAAAAGAGAGTCTTTAGGCATCGGTACAATTTGTTATTTTGATTATCAATTTGCAGTTGATACAATTCGCGGTTGGTCCAATACTTGTTGATCCAATTTGCGGTTGGTCCAATACTTGTTGATCCAATTCGCGGTTGGTCCAATTCGCGGTGGATCAAACTCGCGAACGGTTAATTTACGTTTCATTCAATTCGCAGTTGGTCCAAGGTGCTGTACCTACTACTGACCTATAGAAAATCCACATTTTTCCAGTGTATTTTAAATCCTAGTAAATAGACTATGAGTCTATATCTCATCCAACCGGCCACAATAGACTGGATATAAACCTAATAATTATTTGCTTGCATTAATCTATCTACCAGTCAACAGGACCTTTGACAACTACTAGATTAACGCAACGAGGGCTTAAATAAAATAATTATGTTGGTTTTATGTAAACACTCCTCTATTACAGGTCACTCCCTAAGTAAAGATACCTCCGAGTAAATTGATATAACGTTTCTAATTAACATTTCCAAACAAGTTTAAAAAGGTGCCGTTTATTTTCCTTTAATTTCAAGTGATTGGATACTTTGCGGTTTTGTAAGTGGGATACCTGTAATAATTAGGAGGTAAAAATATGTTTTATGATGTCATTGGATTTTCCTAAAACTTGAGAAAGAGCTTTAAGTTTATAAGCGCATTGAACTTTTGGAAAACAAGTGATTGGTGACTTTCAAATAATTGCCCAACTACCGAAATTTTGGATTTTAGTAGATTTCAGATTGTTTAGGTATGAGACTCTGATTAAAGGTGGTTAATGCATTAAAATATAGTAATTATGGGACTATTTGTGGCCGATTTCCAAATTAGTTTTTTTTTATCTCACAGTGTCGTAATCATAATGTTGACAGAAATATTTAGTACATGTTTACCTAAAGATAAAGATATATTTATTTGTAAAAACATGAGTGGTATACAGTATTCAGTTCTTAATAATAAATGATGAGGTAGCTGCATGTTTTGCCATCTAGGTATGGCGTACAAATTTTTTGGTTGTAACATAGGGTGAAGTTAAGTTCAAACAACGACATAAAAAGAAAATAAAAGACAATTTATCAATACTAATTCTAACTTAACAATTTAACATTAAAGAAATATCCTATAAATACCTAACTAAGTTATTTCCATCGAAAAGTAAGCATAAAGATAAGGATAATTTGTTTTTAATTTTGGCACAGAATTCACATTAAAGGATAACGAACTGCCCCTGTCGTCTGGCAACACTGTCCTTATACCGCCACAGTATCTGGCTTTCAACCAAATTATAGCCATTTGGCAATTTTAACCTCATAATAAGTTTGTTTGGTTTAAGCTTCTGCTTGAAATGATTTCTTTCTCCTGCTTAGAAAAATATAATATACTAGCTGACCCGGCAAACGTTGTTTTGCCATATAAATAATTACATTTAGGGGGATGAAAAATAGATGTTGGCCGATTCTCATAGATACCGGATAAGCACAAAAAAAAATCATCAAAGTCGGTCAAGCCGTTTCGGAGGAGTATGACAACGAAAACTGTGACACGAGAATTTTATATATTAGATACTTTAACATTTTTTTGATAGATAAGTACAGACCTTAAATCAAGATTGAAAACAGAAACGTATGAGAAAAAGGACTTGCCGCTCTTGAGCAATAAAAATCAAAATGATTTTTTTCTGACTTCGATACTAAAACGTACATATGAGTAACTGATGCGGACTTGGCGAGATTACACACAAAAATCTGCCAAGCTGTTTTAAATCGACTACTTTGACTTATTTAAAGCTTTCACAAAAAACCTTAATTTGTGATAAACAATCAATTAATTATTCATCATCATCATCAACAGCCTATAACGTTCCCACTGCTGAGACACAGGCCTCCTCACTGAGAGAGGGAATGGGCCATAATCCACCACGCGGGCCCATTGCGGATTGGTAGATGTCACATATCTTCGAATTTTTGGCTCTAGGACATGCCGGTTTCCTCACGATGTTTTCCTTCACCGTTTTGAGAGCAGTGATGACGAAATAATTTACACAAAGTAATGTGCCTGCCGGGTTCGAACCTACGACCTACAACTCGTAAGTCGCGACCGATACCACTGGGCCACCACTGCTCTAATTAATTATTATTAAACATCAATTCGTTTTTACCGATCACAACAGCCTATTGCCGGATATTAAAGACACATTTGATATTAATCACAATGTTAGGCATCGACCTAATACCCTCTCAATATCATTGGTAATTAAAATAATGACCAGAATTGCTTGTCATGCTTCAACACAGATTCTAATCTAAATAGTCTTGTGTCATTGAGACCAATTGGCCATAAAACATATAATGTTTTATGTCACCGCCTGTACCAACGACGATATAAAATATTACTAGACTCCTAATAACAGGCGACCGATGTCTGTCAACACAATAGGCAAAAAAGTCTTATATCTGTCTTATTTCGACCACTCCTGTGAGCCGTAAATATACCTTGAGACAGAACAGACCTTGAGTTAGCCAATCACAACGCAGTACCCCGTCCCCCTCGCTTACGTAGTACCTTAGCGACTGGCAGAATAATTTTTGTTCCTTAGATCGTGCATGCGGAGTCTAGCAATATATCGTCGTTGGCCTGTACAGTTCTGGATGTAGGATGAGGTAAGCTATGTCAGGGTGATCCCACATTACCATTAGACCCGGTATCCACCAAAGCGGAGAGGAGAGAAGGTGTGTTTGAATAACCATTGGTGTGTTTGAAGAAGAACTGTCAGACTTCTATAAAGTCTGACAGTTCTTCACATTCTACTCTGGGTAGGACGACTCATTTAAGGATTTTAACACGATAAAAAAGAGGTCATTGGAGACATCGTTCATTATGGTGAGAGTCAAAATGGCGGGTGTACCTCAAGGAAGCAAAGAAGAATGGACAAAACGTCCCATCCCTTGTAACAGTTACTTTAATAACTTTTTTTTCCCATAGTTTACAGGTTTGCTGTCATACAATGAAATGATACACTTTTCACGTACTTGTTACAAGCAAAGGGACGGAGTCCATACAATTCTGCCCATTCTTCTTTTCATAGGTATCAAAAAATGTACCAAAATAGTACTATTTAATACCTATGTTTAAAAAAATAGTACCTTCATCAGAACAAAGTTATATTAAAATGTAAAAACACCCGCCATTTTGACATCAAGACGGCCAGTGTATGTTGATAACTCAAAATATAAGTACCCATTATTTATTAAATGTATTTATATCAAAGTTGAGTCATATGCATCTTTACGAGTAATTGAGTACAATATTATTGGTCTAAACGAGCATGCATTTACGATTGCAAGACATCTTGTAATCTTTAGTAAATGCATGACGATTGATATAAAGCATGCTAAACGGCAATTAATTTAATTGGCATGACTTTATGCGTTTATTGATTGTTAACAGGACTTATATTACTGTGTAACCACGTTTAATTTTTATTACAAAGAAATAATTGTAATGTTTCCTTTATAAATGTTTTGGCTTTTCCTCATTTTTTCTACAAGGAAACATTTTTTTTGAGAGAAGGCAGCAACTGCAGTATGCTACGATTTTTTTTTTCTGCTCTTTTTCCATCGTCAATGTTCAAATCTCAGAGGCCCTAGCATGACTATAATGATACTGTAAATTAAATACAAAAATCTTGTAATAAGGCCTCAAGGGTTCGTTTACACTGGCATTCTATTGCTTAACCAATAGCAATGAATAGAATATAAATCATTCAACAAAATAATTTAACAATTTATATCATGATTCTACTAAGGTGGCATTTCAGACCTCCTAATCATACACGCAAGTTACGATTACTACACTTCTAGCCTTACTGAAAAAAAAAAATTGGCAAAACTCCTGTAATTTTCAGCTTTTATTTATTTAAGAAACCATAGAGTAGGTAAAATTCTCCAGAGCGCAATACCTATTGGTAAAACTTCAACATTTCTGTTCGAACTCGGAATGAAACTTAGAACCTCTACTCAGCGCTTCCTGGAACTAGACGAAATAAGGGAGAAAGGTAATATAAGGAATAATTATGTTCCAAAGAATTTTCGTAATTTTCACATTGTTACCTTTTATTCATACAAAGGGGAGGATCGGTAAAACTGTCCAGATCTCTTTGTTACCAACCCGGGTGTTCGCTTACAAAAGATTATCGTGTCAAGGCCGGATTCAGATCCGACCAATCTTCATTAGTGAGACAGTCGATCGATATTTAAAATTGGAATGAATTATTCACTTCTTGCTCGTCTTGACCCATTTCATGATCAGATTAGAATATTTAATTGTGGACTCTGTCTTTGATTGCATAATGTTCATTATTCATCGTGGTACGTTTTTTGCTATAGAGTAGCTTGTTATGGAATGTAATCTGGTATTCAAATGAATGGAGGTAAAAAATATTGTCTTAATGATGGACTGGAGTTGATGGTATATGACCTAAGTGTTAGGGTAGGTCAGTTTTTTGAAAATTTCTTAATGTTCACAGCAGATCTACTGGCGGTCGTTACGAATTTCCACTAATATCACGGGTGTGTCAAGAAACATTTTATCTCACATTTCATTTTATTAATTCCAAACAATTTTTATATTGTATCGAAAATTACTACACACACACAAAATTATAATGCACACTACAAATCCAAAAACAAATCGGTCCTGATTACAGAATTATCAACACAACAATTTACGCTTAACTACTACATTGCTACTTCAATTCTAAACTAATCATTATTATAGTATTTAAATGTCCAACAATAAAACAAATAGAAGTAAATACAAACATTTAAGTAACAAACCAGTTCTGTGTAATAATTACAGAGACTTTTTTTTGCAAAAAAAGAAACCACGGTACTTCATTTAACTAGTATTTTTTTAATATTTTTTGCAACCAGAATTTATTGTTGATTTTGTCCAGTATAACAAGTACTGTAAGAGCAGATTTGTATTCGTCCTTTCCAGATTATCTCTTTTAAACAACCTGGCTATTCTTTTCTACATTATAGGTACCAAAAAAACCTACAATATGCAACAACTGTGATGACTATGTAAATCATGATGTATTACGAGAACAGTGGAAGTTTACGACCCGATACTATATGTATGTAGGTGTATATACCTGCATTATATACTGGTAATTTCCTGCCCACCTGCTAACAGCAACAATCTGTCATATAATTAATATTCTTAAGTTCTCAACACCTAATGAGTGGCCTTCGTAATTATAACATACTTTATTGTGACTCATAAATATTTTTATGGTATTTAAAACCGCTAGTAGAGACTCAATTTAAGATTTATAAGCATTTATTATTTCCTGAGATGTTCGTCGTATTTTATTATTTGTTTTGTTTTTTTTTGTGTGTGTGTTTTTTTATCGTTTGTTGCGTCTGTTTTCCTCATTCTCCCCTTTTTGGATCGGTACTGTAGACGTATATGTGGAGATCAAAAGGGGATCAAAGGGGCCTATGTTCAGCAGTGGACGTCCTATGGCTGAGATGATGATGATGATTGTAGACGTTATACTTTCACACATTTTTTTATATTTTTATTTTATAAGTCTTATCCAAGCATATGAAGAACTTGGAAGTTTTTTTTAATAAATTAGACCATTTTTACTTAAAAGTCTTCTTTTTGACTTGTAAAATTGTTTGCGAAAACCTATTTGCAAAATAAATAAAATTTAAAGATGCAACTGCTTATCATGTCTTACAGTAATAACCTTTAAAAATGGTAGAAGGGAAAAGGCCCTTTTTTCTAAGACCCACTTGCCTTTTGTTCCAGGGCCATGGTATCCTGCTCAGACAGTCCTGTGACACCGGCAGACATTTGGCCTGTGTTACTATACTAGGTTACTATAATACCTCAATAAAAAATCAAGCTTTTTTTTACCCATGAGAGAAAAAAAATTTTGAACGCCACGTACGACGAATTTGGTTCAACAAACCCTTTTTGGACATTAATTTAGTTAATAGCCATTATAATTACGAGAAGTTAGGGGAAACAAGTTGGCAGACACTCAACTTTTGGTCCTAACCGAATTAAAGGACCAGAAAAGTTACCGGAATGAATGGACCGAAATAAATTACTTCTCGAAATACCCTTAGCAGAGTGATTACGACCGCTTTCCTTAATTAGATATTAATAAATGATTATCTTGTAACATTTTATTAGATTTATCCCGAGCAGGTAAAATAATAAATTATAAAGGTCGCCGGAAGACGCTGGATGCAGGGCAATGGGCAGGCCATATTGCTCGCAGAGCGGATGGCCGATGGGGTCGAAAAGTGCTAGAGTGGAGACCACGGACTAGCAAGCGCAGCGTAGGACGTCCACCAACAAGGTGGACAGACGACCTTATGAAGGTCGCCGGAAGACGCTGGATGCAGGTCGCTTCCAACCGCTATATGTGGATATCTAAAGGGGAAGCCTATGTTCAACAGTGGACGTCCTATAGCTGAGATAATGATGATGATCCCGAGCAGAAGCTAGTTATAAGAAGCTTGATTATGGTATAATTTCTGACCCCGAGGTTTGGTCAGGTCATTATCAGGTTTGGATGTTATTGTCTTTTGTATTCAGTACCCTTAGCACGAGTTTTCACTATTTTACTTTCCAGTACTTACAGCGCTTCTTGTATGAAAAAATGGAACAGCGCCTCTGGTGTTCAAAGAGGAACAAATTTTTTCCTTGAAAATTGTCAATTTGAAATTTTCAAAGTTCCAGTTTACTTTACGTCTCAAATACTGAAAACTCGTGCTAAGTTTACAGGTATGAATTATTTTCAAAGGAAAGTGTAGAAAGGCGCAGCAATCAACGCTAGGGCCTCCTTCAACCACATCTAGATACGCCACTGGAAAAAAAAGAAAAAAGAATGAAGTAAGTAGTCATGTACTTACATTTCACTCGAGTTGACCTTCTCGCAGACGACAGGCAGGTCTACCAAGGACACGTGAGTGAGGTTCAGCATGCAGGACTTGTCTCCATAGTGAAGATCATCAGCTGTTACTTTCGACGTTGTACCTGAGGACGAACAAGTAGGATGGTTAGATTTATTTTATTTTGAGAGTGTTATGCATTGGCCTTAGCCCTTTTGGAGACCAAACATTAATATTATCCCACGGGAACATCTTAATGTTAATCCAAGTTAAGTATAATAATCTAAAGGCTCGAACAGACACACGCGATTAATCGCGCTGCGACAACGAGCCACGCTAATTTCCACTCTAAATGTACTGCGAATGGACCGCGACAAGTCGCCCCGCGCGATTAATCGTGTGTGCGTGCTCGAGGCTTAAGTCCTTGCACGCCAAATATACCTACTCGTACATTTATCTACTTACGCACACATCAAAAAATATGTGCGTTCACTTCGAAAAATCGAAATCTTTTTTGGTACGATAGATTATGTTCTGATTTCATAGTTTTATTTTCTATTTCAAACAGGGTATTTCTATCTAAAGAAAAAACAAAACAAAGATTTTTTCTTGATAAAGTTCAACAAAAAAATAACTTTTTATGGTGATGATCACAAACTTTTTTAATATGTCTACTTACGTCCTTACATCCAAATAAAATATAGGCCATTTGTGAACTGAAAATTGTTAATTATTACGATTACTACTATTGATAGGTTAACAGATCTATAAATCATATAATGAAGAATGATCGTGTAGTAAAACATAGTGCCTCGTTCAGACAACACTAGTAACTTGATCCAGTTGTGCAATATTCGATTGAGAAATCAACGACTCGGTAGCTTGGCTGTCTCTTTGTAAATTCGACTGTTACTGGTAAACTAGTGTCAGGAGATTGTTGGTGAATTTATTGATACTAAACAACTTTTCTCGTGTATTACTCAATGCTGCTGATAATTTCGAAATATTAACAACAGTTTCAAATGTTTGAGTAGGTGTTAAACGAAATATGTATTACATTTTTCATACCTTTAAATCTTCTAAAATATAAAAATCTCATAACACAGTATTTGTGGTTGCAGTCTTACAAAACGGCTCCACATTTTTTTATGATTATATAATCAAAGGTTATTTGGTAGGTATGAGTATAGGTCGTAATATTAGGTTGCATTTTTCACCCTCCTACTATCTGCATGATGATTTTGTATACTATTGTACTGTATTGTATAACGGGCTGGTATCCGCAACTCCACGTCATATGCACGTATATTGAATAGGTACTATTAGATTAATAAAAATACTATGTTTGGCGTTTCGATATTATTCTAGTTATTAATTTAGACAGGTACTAAATATTGCACAAACTTGTAGGAACAGACTGATAAATAATCACTTCACACGCTCAGTAAACAATATCTATGAAAGGCATAAGTGTCGTGTCTAGACGTTTGTTGCAATTACCTTCGCCATTAAATGAACACGCTATTGAGGGGAAACACAATGACGAAGACGGTGTTTTAAATCAACACCAAACACGCGAAACAGAATTTATCGGTATTTAACAAATAATTTCCACTTTTTGAAATGTTTGCACGATTTTTTAATTTTTACTGTAAAATAAGATATTGATTTGCTTTGAAATCAATTAATAGTTCAGTACTCTAGTTGTCGAATTAGTGACGTCATAGATTATTGCCATTGACAGCTAAAAATAATGTCAATTGCATGGTGTGCCTTCTCCTTCTACGAAGCAGTAATTGTAAGTCAAGGAGGATAATTGGAAGTGACGCAGGAGGCGGAAAATGTGAGCATAGCAATCGTCCTCCACAGCACCACATTCACCCAGGTGTTAAAATCTTTATCAATTAAAAAAATATATATTGACATTAAAAAATACAATGATACAATGTGTGTTGTAACCCTGACTACTGAGCTAGGCAAAGCCTGTGTTACAGGAGTCAGAATTCAGCAACACACAGTATAAAAGCCTAACCATAAATGTATTCCACCTTTTCCGCAATTTTATTCAATAATACCACTGCAGTGTCCGAGAATGTATTGTCAATTCTATGCTGCGTTCAGACGTTGCGCAACACTGTTATAATCTACTGGCCACTTGACCGAATCACTGGCGTCATGTGAACTAGGCCATACGCTACGCTGTTCCAATGATAATGACTTTGTACGACCTTGGTAATGACTTGCCTACGTAACAATTAATTGACTGATTTGAAACGCATTTTTTGTCAGTTCGACTGATCATTTCGGCAAAGCGATTAAAATTTTATTTATAGGCGGCAGTTGCTGTTGTTTTTGTTAAATGTTTGTGTAATATTGCACAATGTTGAGAATCCCTTTCAAATAATTATGATTAAAGTTGATGGGTTTAATATTGTAATAGCATGAACTTTGTCTTGTACTAGTTCATGATCATTTTTCATCTCAAGGTTCAATGCATTTAATTCATTCATAACGAGAACCCATTAAATAAGATAACCTTGAAATGTTATGATATCATCAAGGGATATACCTTCTAGCTGTTTATTCCTTACTACCAGTAACTTGCGGTGGCGGTCGAGTGATTCTACTGGTGGTGGTAGGAGTCACCATTGCCACCCGTCTTGCGATCACCATGCTTTTGAAATCCGGTGCAAACAGTGTCTACTGTACTGCGTCGGTGCGCAGGAGTTTAATTTCCTTCTGGGTGAGCTCACTCCATCTTAGGTGTCATCTTTGCTTTGGTTTTATCTTACATAGCTGTTCCTTTCGGTTTTACCCGCTGCTAGGCTCCTTTTGGTCGTAGCATGATGTTATAATAATATAGACTTCTTCGTTAAATGAAGTATCCAACACAACAAAATTTTCAATTCGAACAAATAGTTCTTGAGATTAGAGCGTTTAATTAAACTCTTCAGCAATAATAATATTGATGGTACAAACTGAATATTAAAATTATCATAGCCATGTCAACTTTTAATTTATATCTCAAAACAGAAATATCTTCGCACTTAAGGGGAATGCATCAACCAGCCTACCGGCCTAGAAAAACAGAACGGAAAAAGTCATTCCTAGAGCTTTATGAACTTGGAGGGTTGTATTGGTGATTTTGATGATTATAATTCTGTAACTACGTAGGTTTTACAGCCGCGAATTATATTTAAATCAACATAAAACCTAGCAAAGGTCTGCAAATTACAAAAAACGCAAGAAATTTTGAATTTCGCGGGCTGGTTGATGCATTCACCTTAAGAACAACATTATCTTCATCAAACATTAACAAGAGCTAGCCGTCCAATCAGAACTCCATTCGTCTGATTGTCCTAAATATAAAGTAACACTAGCCTCGTCTGACATTTAGCTTGTAACAGCACGAATACGAAGGCTAGGTTACTGGGACACGAGATCCATGCTAGTTGGATTCAGATGTATTTATGTGTAGCTTGCATTTGGCTGTGTCTTCTCTTGCTTCACATCTATTTACTCTTTTTCCATGTAACTTGGCGTAAAGGCACTCGTTTTCATTGCGTTTTTCATCATTTACTCCTTTTTCTTTTTTAAATGATTTCGCTCAAATCCCATCCAACTTTAAATTTCCTTTTTTTAAGCCCTCTTTTCTTTTTCCTTCCATCAATGTATGATACATTGTCTATAGAATAGCATGCGCTTCATTCTTTCCCTCCAAAATTTTGTCACACGAAAATGTTCTAAAGGGATGGATAAGTAATGCTAAATTCTAATACTTCTAATAGGATAATCTTGATATCTTATCACGTCATTAAGCCGCGATAAGTATTTTAACCAGTAGGTAACATTTGAAAACCAAAAAAAGTACAAACATCTCAACAGAAACTATCGCGGGTTTAACAGCTTTTCATCATAATATCAGTCGGAATAAAAAGAATACCTTAATTATGACCTCTACATGTCCAAGTCTATCTGTCTGAAAACATTGCTATTGATTTATTAGCTTAGTGAAAAAACAGACAGACATACAAAGCCTCCGTTTCACGTCTACAATGTTATATAGGATAGTGTTGTATGTACTAGTCATGAATAAGTAAAGGGACCCTTACCTACCCGCGTGTGTCACAAAAGGGACCAGCGAATCGGCTAGGGACATCTGATTGTGTTGTGAGACATATTGGAATGATAAGAACTTGCTTCAATAGAAAGGTATTGATTGAAGGGTACCGGATAGTTTTGTCCGCGTAGGTAAGGTAAATGTAATGCGGACTCGAAGATGTGAAGTTTGATTGTAAGTAGGCGTATTTTAGGATCTGTTTTGGAACAGTTAGTTTATTATTTCGGGTAAAATTTCAGACTGTCTTGATTGGCAATCAGCGATCGTGTGATGGCGATGAGTTGAGAGTGGGGCCATTTGGGTATGGGCAGCGAAACCATAGGGGCCAGCGACTGGTCGACTTCATGGAAAAGGAAGAGCTTCATTTGATGAACTCCTACTTCCAGAAGCGGCCATCCAGGAGGTGGACGTGGATGAGCCCCGATGGTACTACCAGAAATGAGATCGACTTCATCATGACGACCAAGAAGCGAATATTCAGTGATGTCTCTGTGATCGCCAGGGTAAAAACCGGTAGCGATCACCGAATCGTCAGAGGCACATTGAATATCAATGTGAAGCTTGAAAGGTCTCGTCTGGTGAAGTCCACGCTCCGACCTGGTCCTGCCCACATCCAGAACCCCGAACACTTCCAACTCGAACTGCACAATCGCTTCCAGTGCCTAACCGAATGCGAAACTGTGGACGAGATTAACGATGGGTTGGTGGAAACTGTCCAAGCTGTGGGGTCTAAGTTCTATAAGACCCCACGCCGCAATAAACCTCAAAAGCTCTCGAACGGAACCATCAAGTTGATGCAAGACCGGACTGAGATGAGGCTGCAATCTTCAGCTGATATGTCGGAATATGGCAAACTCAATAGACGAATCTCGAAATCAATGCGACGTGACCTGCGTGCCTATAGTGCAGCACGGATCAAAGAGGCGATCGAGCGGAACCAGGGCTCAAAAGTCTTCGCAAAGAATTCGTCTATTGGGCAAAGCCAAATGACAAGGCTGAAGATTAACGACGGCAGCATCATTTCGACGAAACCAGAGATCCTAAGAGAGCTTGAGAGGTTTTACGGACAGTTATACACATCTACACGACAACCCAGTGTCGGTACAGCTCGAGACGCAAGAGCTAAACTGACTCGGCACTACACTGAGGATATCCCGGACATCAGCCTGTACGAGATTAGAATGGCTCTTAAACAGCTCAAAATAACAAGGCGCCGGGCGATGACGGAATCACAACAGAACTTCTGAGAGCGGGTGGAAAACCGGTACTTCTAGTCCTCCAGAAGTTATTTAATTCCGTCATACTCGAAGGCACTACGCCAGAAGCATGGCACAGGAGTGTGGTTGTTCTTTTCTTCAAGAAGGGTGACAACACCTTGTTGAAGAACTACAGGCCAATCTCACTTCTGAGCCATGTTTACAAGCTGTTCTCAAGAGTCATTACGAACCGTCTCGAACGCAGGTTTGATGACTTCCAGCCTCCCGAACAAGCCGGTTTCCGAAAAGGCTTTAGCACCATAGACCACATACACACGCTCCGCCAGATTATACAGAAGACAGAGGAGTATAATCGGCCATTATGTTTAGCGTTTGTGGACTATGAAAAAGCCTTCGATTCAATCGAAACCTGGGCAGTATTGCAGTCCCTCCAACGATGTCATATCGACTATAGGTATATCGAAGTATTGAAGTGTTTGTATAGTAACGCCACCATGTCCATCCGACTTCAGGAAGAGAGCACGAAACCAATCCAATTGCAGAAAGGCGTGAGACAGGGAGACGTTATTTCTCCGAAACTGTTCACGAACGCGTTGGAGGACGTTTTCAAGCTCTTGGAATGGGACGGACTCGGCATCAACATCAATGGCGAATACATCACTCACCTTCGTTTTGCCGATGATATAGTCATCATGGCAGAATCGTTGGAGCACCTCAATGCTATGCTCAGCGACCTCAGTATCGTTTCCCAACGGGTCGGCCTTAAAATGAACATGGACAAGACGAAAGTCATGTCGAATGTCCATGTGGCGCCCGTACCGGTTGTTGTTGGGAATGATACTCTCGAAGTTGTAGACCATTATACTTACCTTGGACAGATTGTTCAGTTAGGTAGGTCCAACTTCGAGAAAGAGGTCGCCCGAAGAATCCAACTAGGATGGGCAGCGTTTGGGAAGCTACGTGATATCTTCTCATCGAAAATCCCGCAGTGTCTCAAAACAAGGGTGTTTAACCAGTGTGTGTTGCCAGTGATTACATATGGCTCTGAAACGTGGTCTTTGACTGCTGGCCTTTTAGAGAAACTAAGAGTCACTCAACGAGCAATGGAAAGAGCTATGCTCGGAGTTTCTTTGCGGGATAAAATCCGGAACACGGATATTCGGCGAAGAACCAGAGTCACCGACATAGCTCGTAAAATTTGCAAGTTGAAGTGGCAATGGGCAGGCCACATCGCTCGTAGAACTGACAACCGATGGGGAAGAAAGGTTCTCGAGTGGCGACCACGGACCGGAAAACGCAGCGTAGGTAGGCCTCCCACTAGGTGGACCGACGACATCGTGAGAGTCGCGGGCAACCGATGGATGCAAGTGGCGAATTGTCGTTCGGCGTGGCGGTCTAAGGGGGAGGCCTATGTTCAGCAGTGGACGTCTTCCGGCTGATGATGATGATGATGATGATCGTGTGAACACGGATATTCGGCCAAGAACCAGAGTCACCGACATCGTAAAATTTGCAAGTTGAAGTGGCAATGGGCAGGCCACATCGCTCCTAGAACTGACAACCGATGGGGAAGAAAGGTTCTCGAGTGGCGACCACGGACCGGAAGACGTAGCGTAGGTAGGTCTCCCACTAGGTGGACCGACGACATCGTGAGAGTCGCGGGCAACCGATGGATGCATGTGGCGAATTGTCGTTCGGCGTGGCGGTCTAAGGGGGAGGCCTATGTTTAGCAGTGGACGTCTTCCGGCTGATGATGATGATGATGATGATCGTGCTCAAAACGAATTAAGAGCCTATGTACTTTTTTTTTTGCGTGGTAAAATCATCAAATGTCCTCCCACCCAGGGCAAGGCGGGAGGGACTGGGCAAACATGTATTGACTAAAATCCACGGTGTCCTTCAATAGCATCTTACGTTCAGAAGTCACGGTATGCGTTAGTCCCGGGATCCCGGCAGAGTTTTTTATGCACGTATCGTGATCCTGGAACGTAAAGAGCTATCAAAGGACACCGTGGATTTTATCCAGTACGAGTCTGACAGTTCCTCCCGTCCCGCCCCGGGTGGGAGCCGTGGGAGGACATTTGATGAAAAAAGGTCTCATCTTTACTTCTTTTAGATTATGGCCAAGACCGAGTCCATTGTAAATAAAAATAATAACTACCACAAGATAATCTATTGATTGTCGTAGGTCAGTAACGTCATTGATAACTTTTTTTCTATTATCTAGATATCATGTCAGTCAGATATAAATAAAGTATCATGATCTTTATGAATGAAAAGCGGGTGGTTCTGATTCTCACGATCGTTATAGCACAGTTATAATTACTGATTCATTCAATCATTGTTTTCTTTCGTCATTAATTATTAATTTATTGTTTCTTAATACAGATTAACTGATAGCCTACGTGACTTTTCTCTTTGGGTTCCTCAGGCTAAGACGGAACTTAAAAACTTCTTCGAAATAGATCAATATAGATATTTCAATTAACAAAAAAGATAGATTCCAACGAATTGAGAATCTCCTTCTTTTTTGAAGTCTGTTAAAAATAAAGCTGAATTTTGGTAGAAAGCTTAGGTGTACCAGAAGTAATAAAGTACCAAAAATCCCCGTCATTTAACTAGCCTTTTCCCAACTATATTGGGGTCGGTTTACAGTCGAACCAGATGCAGCTGAATATCAGTATTTTAGATGGAGCGACTGCCTGTCAGACTCCATATCCCAGTAACCGGGCAATACGATACCCCACCAATGGCTTTATAAAAAAAGTTATTCACGGTCAAATATCAAAATTTTCAGTTTTTGAATTTTTCTGAAAAGGGTATGTTTTGAAAATATAGATCAGTTAAAAATTGTAAATAAAACATTATAATCTCTCTATAGTTTTTGTGCTTCTAAAGGACGAACTCCAAATGCTCATAAATCCATATAGGATGCTATAACAGAATTTCCTATGATATACCAGGAAACACATTCAATTCTAATACCAATTTATTTCTATTCTGTTTTCTATCCCAGGTATTGAAGTTAATTCACCCGTATCAACCCGAGTATCGATCTATCGGCGTCTGGTCCCTCGGGATATAATATAACCCACGTATTCATGCATCTCTCCTTTATTCCACGCACGGCTTTGTTTTCCTTAAACAATGTATGAATATATAAATACGTTTTTAACATTCTGTATTTGATACTTGCAAGGATTTGTTTAGTTGTCGTATTGGGTTTTAGTAAATAAACTAGGACTTAGATTTGCTATAATATAATGTAATAAAAACCAGCCAAGTGCGAGTTGGACTCACGCATGAATGGATCCGTACCATTGTTTATATATATTTTTTACATAAGTCACCCGGGGCGAAAGCAACTAAACAAAATAATTTTGAAAGTTTACTTCCTTCCACCATAAGCTACTTAAATAATAGGGATATTCTAATAAACGTACTTCATTGCATAGCTTTCGATAAACAGTTTCAACATAAATTAACTTACAAATAAGCTTTAGTTTTTCATTAATTTGCATTATTGTTGAATACGACCAGTAAAAGTTACATTCACCCCACTTTGGGGTAAATGTGACTATTCGTTATAACTCTGTTGTAATCTATTTCTAAATGTTGAGGTCAAGAGTACATGTAGATGCACACAGAATTATCTGTAAAAGCTATCTACAGTTGCTGAGAAAGAGTTCAGTTTCAAGTAAATATACTTTTATTTTTTTATGGGGCGAATGCGACTGTCTTCCATACTGACTAGGGTTGGGATGTAGTACCTACTACTTATCGATAAATCTAAATATGTAAAGATTCGATAATTAACAATAATGAAAGGTTTTAAATTTAATGTGAAAGTGCAGTTTTTGGCGCATAGCGTATGAACGTGATATTCTTGCTGAACGAGGTATATTGAAGCGTTCCGCAGCTGCATAACTGGATAACTGATTTTGCTTTACTAGTCGTACAGCTTTCAGAAGTGTTTCACAGCAATAAGTGTTCTCGTTTTTTCTTTCATAATTTCTGATACCTAACAAAATTTCGATTTTGTATTAACTTGGTTCATTTTTTATTTAAGCTTTCTGTTTTATTATATAATTGCAGATAAACATTTATCGAAATATCGACACGGAACGTCACTAGTAATTTGCAGTTTCCATACAAAAAGCATGGGACAATTGTAACTGTCAAAATAGTCGCAATAACCCACGTGCATGAAAAGTTGGGGTTAATGTAACTATATCAATAAAATATTAATTACAACACCTAGAGTTTAACCAAATATACCAAAAACACTGACGTTTTATCTTGTTTTTAGGATGCACTTATAATTTTCCTTGCGACAACTTGTAATATTTTTAATGACTTAAAACATAACACAGGCCGCAGCAACACATTGCTCCAAAATGACGGCTGACAGAAAATGGTCTGTCAGTACTACAGTCGGTGAACTGGTGATGCCATCTGTACTTTATTTGAAAAAACTATGATTCCTCTTTACTCGAAAATTGAATTAGTTGCCTTAGCCCCATAGTTGCTTTCGCCCCGGGTGACTTATAATTATTTGAATGATTGAATGAGAGGTAAATTGCAGTTTACAATGATAACTTCCATTACTATCATTACCTACTTCCCAGAATTTAATCCTTATTAGCAATACTATCGAATGGTGAAATAAAGTGTTTTATAAAGGGTTCGATTGCTGGCCAGGAATATTGAATTTTCTAAAATCCAATGATGCATTTTTAGTTTTCGTCAAAATCGGCCTCGATCTTTTCAACGTTTTTAGATTTTCCTCATAGTTTCGGATATAGCGTAGGAATTCATTCTGTTTTTATTCCAAATTAATACTGGTTGTACTCACCAATAAGATAATGTCCAAGCTCTCCTAAAATGTAGCCGATGGACACCAGACCCAGCACATACCACTTGTAGAAGCCTTGCAGCTTTGTCCAAATACCTCCGTGAAACATTTTGTATTATTCTGTGGACAAAGAAGAAATTGTGTTAATTTTGTTTGTTACTATATTTCCAGCAGTATTCCAAAGCTAAAATTTACTAGTTATTCAATTAACTATGTTTGAGAGATATGTATCAATGACTGGGACTGTTATTAGCAAAAACTCCGAAAACAGAAAACGCCATATTAGTTTGGCGAGGTTTTTGGTACGTCAAGAATAAAACCTATTCTATGTATCACGCCAATCTTTTTTAACTATTCAATTTTTGAGGCAGATTACTGAGGCAGCCATCATCACCCTTTTACTCATAATCATTATCATTATCATATCAGCCATAAGACTTCCACTGCTGAACATAGGCCACCTTTTTTTTTTGCGAATTTCCTAAAGTCTTAGAACAAACATTGTTCAGGAGCATGGGCTGAGTTACCCCACGAGAGGTTTTGCGCTTTTAACGTTACACGTAGTATAAAGGTAAGCCACCCTGCATTTTTTTAGCGTCGTAGAATCATCAAATGAGTCCTCCCACCCAGGGCAGGGCAGGAGGGCCTGTCAGACTTGTACTCACTAAAAGTCATCAATAGCCCTGTCCCTTACATTCTCATTTACCTTGCTAGCTTGTACGTCCCGCTCTTAGGCCTCCCTTACACATAGGTATTCCCTTTACCCTCTTACTAACAAGAGTATTTATCAGTCACTTACAACGCTATACGCGCAATCAGTTTTTAGATCAAAGATATTATAATACCGTAATGAACAAGCATGTACTTAAGCTACATAATAAGCACCATATTTGCTTAAATAAACTTGAAACCAACACTCCACGCCCAAACGATATCCCACATATCGATACAACGCCGGATGAGATCAATAACTGCGCGTACGCAGACATTTTAATCACCGCCATGTGTAAATGGCCTCTAATTATAAATAATTAGGCCTGATATGGTGTAAACTGTATCACGTTGGTGACATAGTTTAGATCTCATTTTGAAAGAAAAACTGCTGCCCTAAAGCTAGTACTTATAGGTACAGATAAGGATAGTGTCACATACAAAGCGAATAGCAGAGCGGGCAAGTGTTAGCGCAGCGGCTGAGCGATTAGGCTGCTGAGCGGCGTGTCGCGGATTCGATTCCCGCTGAAATCTTTGTATGACCTACAAATAGTTGTGTCCGTGTCTGTTTAAGTGAGTTTCTACGTTTACAATATACGTAAAACTTGTGATAAGGCCTCTGAACCACGCACAACAGACCGAATGAGAGTCTAAGTGCGGGAGTCCCATCATCAAGGCCTCTGAATTTTGACGTTACATCCATCTTTATAAAGCAAGTACTTAACATAGTCTAAATACCTTTAAATTAAAGCATTCAAAGACTTGTTCCGTCCCGCTTTTAATAAAACATAAGGTTTATAATCGCATGTCAACGGAAATGACGTGTGAATTATGTGACAGGCTAAGGACCCATGGAGGCCGCTCTAACGACTGTTACTTATGTAATGGGTGTTCCGTTTTTAAACTGCCTGTTCTGACATGTGAGGTCTGTGTTACCTTAATTATGTCCAATTAGAATAAGAGGTAGGGAAGTGAAGATTTTTGTGTAATTGTTTAGAGGTTATTAACCGGTTTTCTAGATGAAGCCTGTTATTGACAGGGCTCATCGGGAATGGTAGCCCAATACCATTCAGAAGTGCACGCGAATGTTTTATAACCTCTTGGGTCCACGATTTATGTATGGGTAGTATTCAATCAATTCCAAAGACAAATGACATAATATCCTAATTATGATCCTAATCGAGAAAAATTCCATTGTCTTAACCATTTTGATGTATAACCATAGATTAACTAATAGTACTAGTATAACGTAGAAATAAAATACTATTCTTCACTTATCGTAAAAAATATAGATATTTGAAGAGCATTTCTTGAAGAGAAAACAAGAAAATAATGTTTTATACGTTTTTTTTCTCTAACATAATCAATAAATTAATAAACACGCGAATTTCATTTTAACTATAACTAGTCATGATGACAATAAAATTGATAATAATAGTATTTAACAATCATCAGTGGTAAGTAATTCAATGCTGTAATTTTATAAAATGAATCCAATTAGCCCATTAAAGTACATTTACTAAATATGGGCATCAATCACAAAGCCGACCAACGTTTCTGCGAAGATTGACATTGTTTCCACTCAAGAAGTCTTGGAACGCGGATTACTGATTGCTTTTTTGCTGCACAGAGAAAAGACAAAGGCCCAGTAAAATGGGAGAAATAGAAACGACTCCAACGATGGAGATGTAGAGATAGACCAAAGAAAAATGCATGGATCACGTCAAAAATGATTTGTGACAGAAATAGGAGTAATTTTAGCGTGACTTGAAAAACTAAAGAAAACGTCATGACTCCAAGTAACTTGGGAAGGGGTTAGGAAGTTGGTGATAGTCCATAGGAATGTGTCTATAATTTAATAATAAAAATTTCACACTCTTTAACTTCTCCAGACGTTCAATATAAAAAATCATCGAACTGTAGCTCTTAAAATTTACAAGTGACAATGGGCAGGCTACATCGCTCGTAGAACTAACAACCGATGGCGATAAATAAATAGTTTTCGAGTGGCGACCACGAATTGGAAGACGCAGCGTAGGTTGGCAGGCGTAGGTAGGCAGTTCCACTAGGTGGACCAACGACATCGAAGGAGTCATGGTCAATGGACAACCCATGGGTATGCAAATGGCGGATTGTTTTTCGTTGTGGTGGTCTATGAAGGAAGCTTTTGTTCAACAGTGGACGTCTTTCGGCTGATGATGATAATGATGATAAAAATTACTTAGATTGTGTTTCGTTTCAAGCTAACAGTGAATCTACTATAAAAGTCGACAAAAATAAAAACAACTAATCACAAAACTGACAACCAGACGAAACACGACAAGCTTTCAAACAAAACGGAAAATTCCAATTGAAAACTTAAAATACTAAAAATAGCTACAAACAAGACCCATCATATTTTAGGAGTACCTATTAACCTGTCAGGGAGTCCTATTTTCGGATAATAAAAACATAACAATGACCCAGATGATAACAATGACGTTATTACGTGAATTTGACGTTGCGTGTCTCTATCCGCCATTGTGACGGAGGCGCAGCGCGGCAAAATCTGTTAAGTAGTCGTTCTTGGAAACTAATTATAGATAATGTTGGGAGAGAATTTGTCTTTTAGTTGAGTTTGGATTAAAAGGTTTTAAATAAATGAAGGAAGTTTTTCTTAATGTTTAAGTTAAGAAGTGAAGATTTTCTTCTTATACCTATGCAATCATTGAGCTATTATTACTACGTATAGAGACGACACCACGCATCACCACTGTGTCCCAGGATGATAGAGCACGTCACAGACCTGTCAAACAACTGAATGAACATAAGCGCGTGCACTCATCCTGGATGGGACATAGTGTTGTGATACGTGGTGTCGTCTCTATACGTAGTAATAATATCTCAATGTTTGCAATGTTTTTATTGCAATTGTCAAATAACATTTGCAAAAAATTTCCCTACAAAAAGGCTACTTAATATTAAAATATGGAGAAAACAGGTACTGGCAAATTTCGCTATGCTTTTAAGAAGGTTCGACTGTTTTTAGTTCCATCCCTAGTGATCAATATTCAATGTGTAAAGCCCTTTGCTAAGCACTGGAACAGTAATTATGTTCGTATTTTTCATCTTTGTAAGACAAACATAAACTATATCATCATCTTCCTGCCCTTATCCCATTTTACTTGGGGTCGGCGCAACACGTTTTTTTCTTCCATTCTCCCCTATCAAACGTCACCGAATCATTTACTCCTCTTTCATTCATATCATCCCTGACACAATCCATCCATCTTTTCTTTAGCCTTCCCCTTCCTCTCCATCCATCAACAAACATAAACATACACTATAAAATGTATATATGACAACACTACTTTTCGAAATGTTCAAAAAATTCATATAAATAAAAAAATAAACGAACAAGGACAACATTTTTGAACAATTGAAATCGCACGATCTTAGCCCACTCACTCATTAATTTTTTGCACAAATTGAAAGTCATCTCCTCAAACAGTCAGTCTTTGAAGACCTTCAACTTGTAACCTTGCACTTGAGTCAGCGAGAATTCTTCAAAACCGTTAATTTGGACAAAGCTGAGGAGACTACTTGTTTGTTTGCACACGCTTATCTCAGGAATTACTGATTCGAATTAAAAAAATCTTCTTATGCTGGATAGTCCATTTATCGAGGAAGAATATAGGCTATAAAACATCACGCTACGACCATTAGGAACCGATCAGCGGGGGTGAAAACAACAAAGAAGAGCAATTTTTTTTATCGTGGTAAAATCATCAAAAATGAGTCCTCCCACCCAATGATAAAAACTTATAATAATTCTGACAATACTGCATCTATGCCTGACATAAATAATTAAATCATGACACACTTGTTAATACGGATATAATTTTAATAATTTACAAACATTTTATTTTGACATTTTGTGTGTGTGTTAAGTATGTCTGTTTTTTAGTGTAAACTGTTTTGCATGCCTTAGTTAAGGCAGAAAGTATAAGGATCATTAAATTGTTACTCAACACCTCAATATTGTACCTACTTTCTGTGCAAATAAACAATTATTCTATTATATTCTATTCACCTAGGGCTGGGCGGGAGGGACAGTCAGACTCGTACTGACTAGTAGACCCCGGGCAGTGAAGAGCTGGTCAAAATATATAAATAAACTTCCGCGTTTGCATTAATTTCACGGTGTCTGCCGTCAATCGAGAATTTCGCAGACCGATGAGATTTGTCATTACGATGCAATTATAGCTAAGAATGAAGTTATTTTAGTCTGTTGAGGAAAATGGAGGTTGACTTTCAAGGGCTTTATTTTTATTCACCTGCTGATTGATTTTCTTTCATTTATTCATTTTACCCCCTTACTTCCCTGACTGTTATGCCAGAGGTCGTGGGTTCGATTCCCACCCAGGACGAATGTTAGTGTGATGAGCACGATCATTTGTTCCGTGTCTGGGTGTAATTTATCTATATATTTATGTATTTAGAAATATATAAGTATGTTTATCAGTTGTCTAGTACCCATAACAAAAGCTCTGCTTAGCTTGGGACTAGATGGCGGTGTGTGATAGTTGTGTAATATTAAAAAAAAAATAGCCCAATAGACTTGATTGGTTTTTGACAATCAACTCACTCTTTTATGGCATTGTAAACTGGAAGTCCAGTGTACACTGGAAAAACTTAGGTGACCTATATTCTTATTACTGTATACACATTTATCATGCCATTCCTAAATGATGCTGTGTTTTATTTCACATGATTTCTGGGAAATCAGAAATTAATCTTCCCACTGTACTGTCACTACCTACCAAAGGGACTGTCTCACCTGGTAACCGTGGTCCTGGTACGTAAAGGGCTATTGAAGGATCACCGTGGATTTTAGTCAGTACCAGGTCTGACAGTTCCCTCCCGTCCCGCCCTGGGCTCGAGGTCTCCAAGGATGATTTGACCAAGTAAAAAAAAAAGAAACGGGGTTCCCTTTCACTACAACTGACTTTACTATTACATTTTAAAAACAGTTACTAATGATCACGACATCAGTGACCGTGGTCATGGACAATTGTATACGTCGCATGTGACGCGTGACTCAGCAAAAATGTTACAATGGCGCTATGTTAGTAATTTGGGAAAGTATGTTATGGTCATCTCTCATGTGATCTAGCTACTGATTAATGTTGATTGTAATGTTATTATTATAAGTTTTCGTTTTTGTTATCGTTATAAAACCATCAAATGAGTTCTCTTACCCGGGGCAGGACGGGAGGGACTGTCAGACTTGTACTGACCAAAATCCACGGTGTTTCTTCAAATACCTCTTAGACTAGACCGTGGCGCAGTGGTACACGTCCACGGCGTCGGACGACAGCAGACGATCTCCGACCACCGTAGGCGCGGGCATGCAGACAGCGAGTAAAGGGCAACTCGCTGTCCGACCATGGACCATGCCCGGGTCGATGGCGCGTCGTGTTCCACGCGCGCCTCAAAGAGCTGTCAGCAAATGACGGGGCCCCCTCACAGCCCTCTGTGAGGGGGTTGACGTTTGACCAAAGTTCATTTGGCCAACATTATTTTTAATTAACCCATGAACTTTTCATCCAAAGAAATTTTGACCCACAAACGTTTCGCCAACATAACTTTACGTCAGTGAATGCTTTACCAGCTTTACTATGTTTTGACCAATAACTTTTCACCAAAAGATCAATTGGCCAACAGAAACCGGGACTACCGGGGTTTCGCATTTTTAATATTAGCTGTAGGGTGGAAACTGCGTTGATGACGGGGCCTATAGAGGGTCAAAGCCTGCCGGGGTCGCGGGACTTATTTCCATCACCGTGACCCCGGAACATAAAGGGCTATTGAAGAACACCGTGGATTTTAGTCAGTACAAGTCTGACAGTACCTCTCGCCCTGCCCGGGGCTGGTCTCATTTGATGATTTTACCACGTAAAAAAAAAAAAAAAAGACTACACCGTGGAACTCATTTGATGATTATACCAAGACAAAAAAAGTCAACTATCCCGCTTATCTGCCTCTGTGTAGTACCTATCTAGCAGATACTATGTACTGGTTGTCCAATTAATGTAGTTTACAAAAGCGGTAACTAGCCAGCAGAATTCGAGCGCCGAAAATCGAAATCATTTAGCGGATATATCGAAAGAATTGATTAAAAATGGTGCGTGAGAAAGTCGAGTAAATTATCTCAGTTTTCGCTGTCGGCTTATCCGCTCGATTATTTTAAAACCATCAGTCTACTACCGTCAACCTTGATTGATGTCGGTTTTTACTTTCATTACCAAGATACTTAGACCTGGGAAAACGCAAATAGGTAAGTTTACACGACGCAACATCCTCTCATAATATTGAACAAGATCATTTGGGAGGTAATAATTTGTAACACCGCACCGGTCATGCGTGGAGTATCAAAATGATATCGCAGGGCGTAATATGACAAATATGTGTTTTTTTTTTAAATTTGACCAACAGGCCTAATTAAAAAAAAACACATGATACAGGATAAATTCCTAGAATACTAGGAATTTCTCCTGTATCATGTGAGTTTGGTGTGTTTACAGACATAGTAGACACAGATGTACACACGCCTACACATCAAGCTATGATTAACCAGTATTAGCTGACCGTTCATTGTGTGTAAAATCGTACGAAGCGAGACCAAGACAAATTGGTTTCGTATAGCTTGATGTGTAGCCGTGAGTACAAAAACTCCGAGACCCGGAACAACTACTTAATTGCAGATCATACAAATATTGTTCCGTGTAGGGATTTAACCCGTGACAAATTGCGCATCAGTCGATTGGTCAGCCACTGCGCCAACCGTTTCGTCGTGAATTATAGGGCGGACCTACTAAGTGACCTACCTCAAGTTACTTTTAAGTAACTTTTCAGAATTCATTAATTTTTTTAATGAAAAACAAAAGCTAGGAAAGGCAGGCAAGAATTGGTAGATTTTAAGGCCCCCAATAATGTGATGACTAGCAGGCACGGTTATCAAGCTCACAGCGTATAGGAGAAGTTTTAATATCCAATCATTTATTAAACTGCGACCTTTCCCTGCTTCGAACCGTTTTTACGACTTGACAAAATCTGGAGATTTATTACACCCACCTAGTCTTTTCCCAACTATGCTGGGGTCGGCATGAAGTCGCAAACTTTCCGGAATAAATTCTCTTAATTATGGTTATAACCGCATCGACATCCATGAAGGACTTTGACATACACACAAGTTTCTTAAAGCGACTTTGTCTCAGTAAATCTATAAAAAAAAGATACCCAAAATATCTATCAAACGAAAAATTATATTTTTATTTCGTTTGTGCTATGAATCATACTTGACTTTGACTTATTCCATGAGAGGTTCAAAATAATAATAATAATTTATTTTTACAGTAAAGTGACACAGTAATAAATGAAATTCAGCCTCCCGAACTAGGACTACCTAGTTCGGGAGGCAGAGCTTTCATGTAATTACTGTGTCTGTCTCCTGAGATACAGGCTAACTATAGATAGACAAAATGGCACAGTACAAGAACTCTTGGAAAACCTTGGGGGAAATCTTTGCCCAATTGTGGGACTATGTGGGCTAGACAAAAAACAAACAAAAAAAAAGCTGTGTTCAAATATTCATCCGGTCGCTTTCGACTTAGAAAAGTGCCCAGCACGCTGCTGGTAGCTAGTATTACTGGCTGGTAGCTAGCTGGTATTGTTACATTCTTTAAATCTATAAAAAGCATATTCTTGGCAATACATAATAAAAATAAATAACTGTAATTAAAGAACCTACATCATCGTAACTGATCAAGTATGTCTATCACGTTTCCAATTTAATAGCAATTTTAATTGATATTGAATTTTAATTCAGTTTCGTCGTAAAAGTGTCTACTTCAAGGCATAACGTATGAACGTGCTATAGAGGGCGCCTCTGTCCTCATTTGATTTCTTGTATCATTAATATCTCTATGGATTAGGTAAGAATTATTATTGTAATTGGCCTACTTGTATTTTATAGTCTTTGGTAGTATTCTTGCGATATAAACCTTCGCATATTGGTTTATACTTCTGCTAGTAGCATAGTTCTACTCAAAAATTCCAATGCTGGTACATTTTTTTTCTTCTAATTTAAGAGTGGGCTATAATATAACATGCGGATCATTTTTGGGGTTAGCGTAACTCGTGTATGCGCAAATACATCATCCTAGTCAATTTTATTTTGGATCTATTATTAATTTCTTAATATCATTGATTTATTGCTAAAGTAATTTGTTCTTTATGCTCTTTGTGTAGACCTCTACCATATTCGAAAAATCCGCAAACAGATACGGCTTTTATTTGCGTGCAGCTTTACTTGCGTGAAAGGCGAAAACTATCTCCTGGTTAAAACTTTACCTGGTTAAAACGTTTCGTATTATCTGGTATAAACGTACGTGGCTAAGCGATTGTGGACTGCTGCGCTGCTTGTCTTTGGATTCGATTCCCGCACGAGGCAAATATTTGTGTGATCCACGAGTAGTTGCTTCGGCTTTAGGCGCTTTGTATTTGAGTTTATATGTTTGTAAACGCACCCACGACACTGGAGACTTTCCTATTTGGGAACAAAGTTTTTTTAAAAAAAAAAAGAAAATACCTAATATAATATAACATTATTTTTTAAGTTAAAAAATAACAAATATGCATCCATTTTCACAAGCTCTCGCACTGTGTAGTACGATGTTTCCAAAATTCTTCTTGCATCACCACATTCATCACTAGCCTTCGATGCTTATGTGCTTGAACATTGTATATATTTACTGGAAATAGGCCTACGAATTTCGAAATACATACATACTACCAACATTGAGCTATTACTACTACGTATAGAGACGACACCACGCATCACCACTGTGTCCCATCCAGGATGAGTGCGCGCGCCTAGAGCAAGCCACAGAGCTGTCAAACAATTGAATGAACTTGTGCGCGCTCACTCATCCTGGATGGGACATAGTGGTGATACGTGGTGTCGTCTCTGTACGCAGTAACAATAGCTGAATGACTACCAAGTTGTTGACGAAATATATCGGAATTACGATGCTAACCGAATATCATCAAAGTGGTCGCAAAAATACGACGGGAGAATTCTTAATCAAAATTAGCATCTAAGTTGTGTTTTCTAAGTAAGAATTCTAGGTCAACGAGTGTAAATTCTGTATTTTACTGTGGACCTTGTTGTTCGGAATAACCAGGGTTGTAAGACCTTTAGCAGTTTCATCAGAAAATACTTAAGCATTCGACTTGTTTCGTGGTTTAAATTTTTCCGTGAAAAGTTTACAGATTTTACTATGCTCATCAAACGAGGTGATTATTCTCATTTGATCGACAAGTTAGTTAATTGATTACAGTTTTTATCTGAATGTAATTAGTTTTACTTAACTTTTGATAATTATAATCGAGATTGTTTTCATTATAATTCATTTAAGTTAAATAAAATGTGTTTCAACCATACCACACTCCACTCCTTTACTCACCATTAGTTTTTAAAGTGGTAAAATCAAAATAAAATAATGAGTCCTCCCGCTTTGGGTGGAGCGGGAAGGACTGTAAAATCCACGGTCCCTTCAATACTCTTTACGTTCCAGGGCTACCGTAACCTGTTTAGACAGTCCAGTGACCGACACTCACACCCCTTGCGGAATATTTTTTTAAAATAATGACCAAACTACATCCAAACCCGTTACTTAGTCTAAAAGAACAACAATCTTTAAAAATAACATTTTTTTGTTCTGCATCGACGCATAGCAGAATGCACAACTCCTCGACGTCACTACTCACTCAACTGTTACATATTTTTTGTCATCTCTGACATCATCATTGCACCCACAATTAGTACCATCTACAGTCATCTCTATTGTATTTGTGTGACCAACCCAATAATCGTTGGCCTCAACTTTTTTATCTACGCGGTTGGTCCTACAACTGTTTTACTCTCTGACCTTTAAAATGCATGGCTGGATAAAGTGTATCGTTCATAATGTAATTTCACGGATCAATAATTGGTCACGCATTCACAATTAAATGGAGTGCGAAAATCGTTGTTTATGTTTTTTTTTTTCTTTTTAGCGAATCTTTGGATATTGTTGGTGTGTGATCAAGGCTTTAAATTATTATAGGGGGCAGGTTAATGTTTAGTAACGTTATGCTTAAAATGGGCGAGAAAATCAATCAGTCATGCATAATAGGATGCATTTTTTAATGATGTGGTTGGCTCCGCTTACTTATTATTATTTTTTACAAACTAGGACTTTCTCCTGTGTTGTGGGTGTGTTTACAAATATACAATCGCACATACATAAACACCCTCAAACAAAAGCGTTGTCAGACGTATTATTTCGAATCCATGCAGACAGTTACCCTGCCGGGGTCGCGGGTTTAGCGATTACCGTGACCCCGGAACGCAAAGGGCTATTAAAGTTTACCGTGGATTTTAGTTAGTACGAGTCTGATGGTCTCTCCTCTCGGTGGGAGAACTCATATGATGATTTTACCACAATAAAAAATAATGCAGATAGTTATGAACACTTTAAAAGCGTTTTAATTTTAGTTCTGTTATTTTTTAGTAAGTGAATATCTTTCAAAAGGCTTACTTACTTACTTACCCTAAAAAAGTTAAGACTCAGCTAAATTCTTATTTTTCCTTTTTAATGAAGTTTCACTTCCACGAAAATCAAATGAAAAGTTAATTAAAACTCGGCTCGCTCCCGTAATACGCGGTTAAGTAAAGTTAATTTAATTAAGTAATCAGAAGCTAAAAATAAATCAAGTTTTATTATCATGAATAATCAACAAAAAAGGTAAAATTGTAGATATGCACACCTTTTTTTTTATTTGGGTGACTATCACTTGGTTTGGGTGAATTCTTCAAATGCACTGCCAATGATATTATATGTAAAAAGGTGTTGATACGTTATACGCGCTCAGAAAGTGACGCGCTCAAATGTGGTCAATTGACAAACCTTGACTATATTTTGTCTGTTTTACACTTGCGATGCCATCCTACTTTAGCGACTAATCGTTATCGTGTGCTATTGCAATATTTAGTTATTCATGTGTGCGTTAGTGTGCCGTTTTTGAAGATACAATGTCGTGTAGGTAACGTATCTATTTCATTTAGAATACCGTTGTGCGCTGCTGTCGCCCCGCTGTCCGCTTGTTTCGGGACCGAGGCCTTATACATAGATACAACCTCCACATTTATGTCACATTATTCGTAAAATCTTAAGGTCTTCACTAATTAAGCAGGTGGTCCTCCCACGCCTATAAAATTATGCGTGTACAATAACTATGCAAATACGGAAATACGTATCCATATGAATTTGGTAGAAGCTGTCATTATGTGATGAAGAATGTATGTTTGTATCTATAGCTGGTTTCCTCATATTATGACATAGTTTGAAATTATATTTCCAGGCACCCATTGCGTGGCGACTTTTGCTCAGATTTAAAAGATTTAAAGAAAAGTTATATTACCATCTGTTTGCTCTAAGTTCATCTTTCAAAAAACCTTCACCTTCAATTAATTCATTAGTAAGCAAACAATTAACTGCTTAATTATTAGTTACCCAGTAAATTCAAACAAGGTGAGGAAATTACCATTTTCTTTAATTATACAGTAGATTATGCAAAAGAAATGATTTGTTCATGATTAACAACAATGGACAATCATAAGGACGTTTGTGATCGAGTTATTATGCTCATAAATGCCTCGAAACGATTAATAAAGTATTCTATGTTATTGTTTCTGGGCTATTTAAAGGGTCGCAATAATTATTTAACCTCCTTGAAGCAGTACCGGCGTTAGGGTAAGGCGCGGTTAGGCGACCGCCCAAGGGCGCCAAATACGAAGGGGCGCCGCAGGCCTACTTTCTCATGAACCTATAATTTCTCCAGAAAAAAAATTGAGTTTGAATTTTTCAACTGTCTTTTGGACACTACTATAATTTCAGTTCATTAAAGATGCACAGCTCAACGAGTATTTAGAATATTGGTCTTTTTGTACGATATGAAAAAGATTCCGGAAAAACCTGACCTTCTAAAACTCTGTGGAGATCTCCAATTAAAATTAACTGTACACTCTAAATCCGATATAGATGGGTGCATGTTGTGTGATGAGCAGTGGAAGCCCAGTGGTATCGATCCCGACTTACGAGTTGTAGGTCGTGGATTCGAACCCAGCCAGGCGCATTACTTTGTGTCATTTATTTCATCACCACTGCTCTCAAAACGGTGAAGCAAAATATCGTGAGGAAACTGGCATGTCCTTTTTTTTTTTTTAGCGTGGTAAAATCATCAAATGAGTCCTCCAACCCCGGGCAGGGCTGGAGGGACTGTCAGACTTGTACTGACTAAAATCCACGGTGTCCTTCAATAACCCTTTATGTTCCATCACGGTAATGGAATAAGTCCCGCGACCCTGGCAGGCTTTGGCCCTCTGAGAGGGGGGGGGGCGTCATTGTGCTGACGCTCTTTGAGGCGCGCGTGGAACACGACGCGCCGTCGACCCGGGTAACTCGCTGTCCGCATGCCCGCGCCTACGGTGGCCGGAGATCGTCTTGCGACGTCCGACGCCGTGGGCGTACACCACTGCGGTTGGGGCGGAGGGAGGACGCTGTCTCTCTCGCGGCCCGCCACCTCATTCACCAGCATTACTGCTTCCCAGAAGGCGGCGACCGCGTCCCACTCCGTCTCGCTCCACAGCATGGCCGAAATCAATGCCGGGCGCTAGAGGTCTCCGCCTATCGCCGCCGTGAGGACACGTCGGTGCTCTGCCCAAGCTGGGCAGTCTTGCACCGTATGCTCTACTGTGCCCTTCGGGCGATCTTCGCAGTGGTGACACCCAGGCGTTTCCTCCTTTCCCATCAGCCACAGGTACCTCCCGAAACTTCCGTGTCCGGTGAGGACCTGCGTCATGCAGTAGATAAGGACGCCGTGACGTCTCTCCAGCCACTCCTCAAAGAGGGGTCTTACCGCCGCTATTGCGGCGTGCCCGGCCGTCGGTTGCGACAGTCGTCCCCACCATACTACCCTGAGCTCGCGCCGGAGCTCTTCCCGACACGCCTCGACTTCTCGAGGCAACGGGGACTCGTCCCGGCGCTGCGCCTCCACACGCCACTCATAGACGTGGTGGAGGGCAGTCGCCTCCAGAAAATTGGCATGTCCTAGAACCAAAATACGAAGATATGTGACATCTACCAATCCGCACTGGGCCCGAGTGTTGGATTATGGCCCACTCCCTCTCTCAGTGAGGCGGCCTGTTTCCCAATAGTGGGAACATTATAGGCTGATGATAATGATGATGTTATGTGATGAGCTTGTAAGCCTTTTTTTTTTACGTGGTAAAATCATCAGATGAGTCCTCCCTCTCCGGTGCAGGGCGGGAGGGACTGTCAGACTTGTACTTACTAAAATCCACGGTGTCCTTCAATAGCCCTTTATGTTCCGGGGTCACGGTTATAGTGTAAGTCCCGCGACGCCGGCAGGGAGCTTGTAAGCCTGAAATCTTTTTTACCAGATCAGAATGTGCCTACCCCTGATTTTTTTTAAATTGTATAAAAGCTCCCGACGCACAAGAAATTTATCCAAATGTACGGATAGCTCTGCGAATATTATTGTAAACGGTTGCTACTGGGGAGAGGAAAGCGTAAGCTAATAAAAACTTATCTACGATCGACAATATCGTCATCTAGATTTACCAACTTGCATTGAAATTGCAGAAAATCTCGATTTTGATAATTTAATAAAATAGTTCTACGATTTTATAATCGGCCAGAAAGGTACAATTTTATTAGTTTTTATTTTTTTTGGAAAATGGGAAATGAAATGGTTATTTCTTTTAATAAATGGTAATTTCATTAAATCCTATTCCTTTTCTCATATGAGTTTGTATTCGGGCACGCCGCAATTATCATTGCGGCAATAAGACCTCTCTTTGAGGAGTGGCTGGATAGGCGTCACGCCGTCCTGACCTACCGCATAACGTAGGTCCTCACCGGATACGGAAGTTTCGGGAGGTACCTGTGTCTGATGACGAAGGAGGATACACCTGGCTGTCACCACAGCGAGAATCGCCCGGAGGACACAGTAGAGTATACGGTGCAGGACTGCCCCGCTTGGGCAGAGCACCGACGTGTCCTCACGCAGGCGATAAGCGGAGACCTCTCGCGCCCGGCATTGGTCGCTGCCATGCTGCGGGGCGAGACGGAGTGGGAAGCGGTTGCCTCCTTCTGTGACGCAGAAGGGAGACGATAGCATACTCCCTCCACCCCAGCCGCAGTGGTAGACGCCCACGGTGTCGGACGTCAGCAGACGATCTCCGGCCACCGTAGGCGCGGGCTTGCGGGCAGCGAGTAAAGGGCAACTCGCTGTCCGACCATAGACCATGCCTGGGTCAACAGCGCGTTGTGTTCCACGCGCGCCTCAAAGAGCGTCAGCACGATGGCGGGGCCTCCCTCTATAGAGCCAGAGCCTGCCGGGGTCGCGGGACTTATCTCCTTTGATCATGTTACCACGCTAAAAAAGAAATGGGTTTGTATTGTAGTTAGGGGGCGCCGTAGAAAATCTCGCCCAAGGGCGCTGATAGTGCTAAAACCGGCACTGCCTTGAAGCGTAGAAACTTCGGGCATACAGAGACTAAATTGGAACGCCGCCGCCGCCCGCCGCGACGCGCCGACGCAAAAAAAAAAACTAATTATAAAGTTTAAATCAATTTCTTATGTAACTATCTCGATTATGCTAATAAATATTTTTAGAGACATATAAATGTAAGAATATTTACATAGACAAGCTCGTGTAAGGTGCAATTTTAATGTAAACACTGGTAAGAACTTCCTGCCTTTGACACTTATTTATTTCAATTTGCAAAAAGTACGTGGCAATGATTATACATGTGCTGTGACCTTAGCGGATAATTCTAGACTTAGGTTTATGTATTTAAATGTCTTTGTACAGACAATTAACAAAAAATATGAGAAAGTTGTGATCTAATACATCATCATTTATCTCAAAAAAAAATAGGAAAATGTCGCATCTTATCTTGCCTGATTTTCTCAGCAGAGGTGGCGTTCCTACGGTATATTTCTCAAGCTATTTATAAGATAAATCTTATTTTAAAAGGGACAAGCCTACTGCCACAGAATGCTAATTTTCCTTTACTTTTTGAAAGGACCTCCCCTTTCAAAAAATGCACTAATAAATTATAAAAAAGAACTAAAGGAAAAAAAAAGAAAACTAACATTTTTATATTTACATTGCAGTTGGGGAGAGAGTTCTGCTAGGCATTATTACCCCGACTGCATTAAAATTTGCAGATTTTATATTTTTGGGAAGATCGTGTAAAAATTTAAATTGAATCTTTTCATCTGATAGTATCTGATCTACCGACGTGTAAGAAATACAATTTAGTCCTTCATTTTAACCATGATCTTGTTTGTTTACTTGTTATTTGTCGGATTATGCAAAAAATCCTACAAACTGAGTGCCCTACCCGGCAAATCTGTCCTTGCTCTAGAATCTAAACGAAATATCTTAGTTATCATCTTAAACGGAATACATTCTTCCACGTTATTACGCTTTATTATGTTATTCTGAGTCAGACTTGAAATGACTGGGTTTTTTGGATAGCTTATGATATTATTCTTTTTTAAAACTATAAAGGTACTTTATGTTTTATACTTTTAATTGTGCTACTACAATGCAATGGAGTTATGAGCTACAATAACAACTCAGGGGCACAAAACTTGCGTTAAATGAAAAAAAACTCCGAACGAGATGACTGGATGAGCTAGACAATTTTTTGAAGAATTAAGAATTGGACTATAATCGCAATAAAACGCAAAAGGTGGAACACGACGCGACGGTGATCGGGCATGGTCCATGATCGGACAGCGAGTCATAACATCACGCACTGCGATCGATTTAATTTCACGTAGTCAAACACAAGAACAGATACCGAAAATGCAATCGGTGCAGCAAATAAACTTTCGCGACAAAGTATTTCGCAGTAAAGGACTTTCGCGATAACGTACATCGCAATAAAGAACTTTCGTGATAACGTACTTCGCAGTAATGAACTTTCGTGACCGTTTTTCGCAGTAACGGACTTCGCGGTAACAAACTTCGCAGTAATGACGTAAACCTCTCGTAGTGTATAATAAAGCCGTTACACGTCTCATCATAGTACGTTTTATATTTATGTGTTGTTTGGCACTCACCCCGCATTATAGCATCGGGTTTCAGAGCGCTGATACTATTGTTTCAGTAAAATGCGATAATGGCTACGAGAAAACGAAGGAACGAAGTGTTTCTTATTAATTAACATTATATTTTAAGTAAATGTTCATCTGTAGCTGTGTTTGTTTTATAAATATACACATAAGAGGGCCAAAGTCTGCTGGGGTCACGGGAGTGTCTTGTCACCTGATACCTAACCGTGAATCCCAGAAACCGTAGATTGTAGTACGAGTCTGACAGCGCCTCCCGTTCGACCTTGAGAGTAGGAGGAATCATTTGATGGTTTTGTAATATAAAAACACTCTGCATAGTTAAGACATTATTAGTCCACAAGTCATTTGTTATTTCTCCTTGGGCCTTATAAACTTTGATCCTATCCTTAGAATTATGACAAGGCGAGATTTTTTAGCAGTGGAGCAGTGGTGGCCCAGTGGTATCGGTCGCGACTTACGAGTTGTAGGTCGTAGGTTCGAACCCCGTCAGGCGCATTACTTTGTGTAATTTATTTCGTCATCACTGCTCTCAAAACGGTGAAGGAAAACATCGTGAGGAAACTGGCATGTCCTAGAAATAAAAATTCGAAGATATGTGACATCTACCAATCCGCAATGGGCCCGCGTGGTGGATTATGGCCCACTCCCTCTCTCAGAGAGGAGGCCTGTGTGTGTTGATGATGATGAGATTTTTTAAGATAGCACTTGTTTCCAAAATACTGTCTTCGTGAATGCGTTATCAACTCAATACGGTTAGAGAAAATCACTTCAAAAGTTTGCATAATTAAACATTTAATTACTTGTGACCAGTAGACCATAAAAAACAATATGTACCTATGTAGTAACTGCATGACAATTACAATGCATGCAAATAAGTTTTTTAACCGGCTACACTACATGACAACTATTAAAGCTCAGTTCAAGGACTAAAAGACACATACCATAATGGTTCCGGCTAGAAAAAAACCAAGTAATTGATATGTAAAGAATGCGGATTACAAATGACCATAGAGTATAGAGGTAAAGAGGACAATCTTTGTGTATGAAAAATGCATTACACAGCCCCCAAAAGTTTCATTTTAGCTCAATATATTGGTGACTTTACAAAATCGGTTCAGCAGTTGCATAGATTACCTCCTACCATAGATATAATAATTCGGTGCCTCCTACATACAAACATAAAAAATTACCTCTTTAGAATAAAAATGTACTTTAGAAGATAGTCCTCCATTTTCCTTTCTGGGGGGTATTACAACGTCTTAAAACCAGGCTTGTTCCAGTGAGTGAACGAGATGGCGCTAGACGACTTGTATAGCTCTGTCACTTTCACTCGCCAGAATAAGCCTGGTTGTAAGAGGTTGTAATACCGGTCAACTTTCCGGAATTTATCAAATTTTACCAGTTGAACATTAACCTTCCATTATTGTGATAAGGTTGAAAATCTATTACAGTAATTAGACAGGTTGAGGTAGGTTGATCTACTAGCGTCTGTACATACTTAGACTCAATTTCGTTGACACTATACCTACAAAATATTGACATCAGAAAATGAACTGACTGACATCACTGAAATCTCGTTCACTAATGTCACTCAGTGAACGAATGGAGATGTATTCTTGTCACGTCTGGGACGATACCGGAGAGCAACGAAATAACAAACGTGTTTACAACCGGATATCAAATATCCGGATACCCGTAATATACAACAATGAGATCAGAATTAGGATCAAATATTTATACAGGACAACTTTCATGTGATGGGAGGGAATATAGTAATGGCGACTAAAATTGGGCAGAATTTTCGATGATCTCACAAATGGGAGTTTCAGATATTACATAGATCTTTTTGTTAGTTTATGCCTTGATTTTGAAAATGGTCAAATCTGTTGACAACATGGCTGCGGCAACAAGTCCTGAGAAAAAATCGTAATTACTGCATTTTTTAATGTAATTTGACGTAATGACAAAGACACTAGCGCCACGTCATAAGGACTTCAGTCGTGACGCGAACTATATGTAAACCACATGACAGTGTTTTGTGACTTTCCAAAGTTAATTGGACAATGTAATTATTTAATACACAAATAGATTATTTACAAAACATATTTAACTCAGATTCAATACAAACGGAGATTTCTGCCATCAGAACGTACGCGCATTACCAACATTTTTTGTGACAAACCAATATAATTTGCGTTTTTTGCTTATTTGTCAAGAAGTGAAAGTCATCCTCCTACTCAATTACTGAAGACCTTGGACCAGGTCGCACGGCGGGACAATTCGTCACACTATGAGTATCAGAAGCTATTTATAGTGGACTGTCTATGACTTGAAGCTACCTTTAATTCTTGATGAAGTGGGGGAAGGGGGAGGCCATGAATTGCATTTGTTTTGTTTTTGGTTCGAAATTTAAATTGATTGATTGTTTTTTTTTTTTTTTTTTTTTTATTTACGAGATAACTCGGATTTACACTGATGGCTGATTCGCGATGGTGGCGCTAAGAAATAGATAAACAGAGGCCCTAGCGTGATTTTTATGTATTTGCCCATATGGCTTGCTTGAGTAAATTATACAGAAAAAAGAGGAACTAATTGTATCCATCAAATTAACATTAAAATCCCCGTAAAAAGTGAAAACTCGTGATATGGCCTCAAATAAATACGTTTTAAAAATGATAATTATATTATGTTTCAGTATGATTACTTTGAATGTGCTTCTTTATTAATGGGAGACCACTAAATTGTATGATTTCGATAATTTAATACACGAATTATATGAACAGAATGGTACAATCCAACAAATAAACGTAATGTTTCTTCTCAATCCTTTTTTTCCATTGACAATGACGTCTGTCTTTCAGTTAAAAACGCATCATTAATCAAGCCGATACTGATTAATTCTCAGAAGTTTCGAGTAAGTACAAATTCATTATATTAATCACTTATTTACCTAGGACTTGGGTAAATGATTTCCACATTGAGACCACAAATTACAGCGTACCTACTTTTTTAATGATGAAATGTTCAGAAAAACCATTTTCTTATAAGTATTACCCAATTAGCTTCGGATTTTTTATATATCTATGCTTTAAGTACATTATTATAATATTTGGATATATGATGATGGATGGATGTATGAATGTCTTTGTTTCTTGCTCTCTCATACAAAAACTACTGTACGGATTTGGATCAAATTCGGTACACAGATAGTTTGTAATCTACACGCGTAGCATGGCGATTCTATCTCTATTCTACCAAGAATAGACAAAGTAATTTTATCGTTAAATCTATACAAATCAACTGTTTTTTTTGCACAAATATGACACCATTCGGTCACTATTGAAGAATAGAACGTTTATTTTCTATATTTTTTACATTACCATGCTTAGAACGCTAAAATTATTTCTACGTTCTGCCATTTTGTCTATTCTTCCGTTGACAAAACCCCTTTCTATGGCGCCATGCTACGCCTGCTGAGCTAACATATAGGATACGTTGTTTCTGGTATGAGGTATCCGATGATAATTATCAATCTTCACGAGACTCACATTGCGTGTGTCAGTTAGTAAGAAATAATATAAAAACATCAATTGATTTTGCTTACTCATAATTCACAATAAATAAGTTTCCACAGTAATATCGGAAAACCCCCAATTTAATAAACTACTGCATTTTCATAGTTACCTAACAACTTAATTGTATTTAGAACTCAATAAAGCAATAAATAAAACTAAATGATCGATTATCTTACTTGTTTTTACAAAAAATATTTATTTGACTTGTGGTTTATGGGTTTATGTTATCTCTAATTGCACTTGTACATTGAGTATAAATAATTCCATCGTGTAATACAACGTTAACGGATATACAGAAGTTTTAATGAATAAATAAAATCCTACTTCCTACTAATATTATATCCTACTAATATTATAAATGTGAAAGTTTGTTTGTGTAGATGTATGTTTGTTACTCTTTCACGCATAAACTATTGAACGGATGTGAATGAAAATTGGTACACAGATAGCTTATAACCTGGATTAACACATAAGATAGTTTTTATCCCAATTTATGTACCCGTGGGATAATTATCGAGTTGTAGCGGGTGAAACCGCTGGCAGTGGCTAGTTACTTTATAAAGAAACAGAGGAAAAAAACAGGCCCGCAGAGAATTGTTACATTACGATTAATTTATAAATAATCGAACTTTTGAGCCGCTATACTACTTTGTTTTGTCAAAATCAATGTCTGAAAAAATTCAATTTATTATCTACAGACGCCATCACATAAACCTACCCTAATGTGTCAAATTCTCCCAATTGAATATGAATCTTCTATTTTATAATCAAGTTTAAAATCTTAGGTTTGGCTAGGTTGATGTGCTGGCGTTTGTACTGTCTGTCTGCGTTTACACCTCTGTGGTTAACACCTTTGGCAAAAGATACACACATCCAATCGTTTTTGTGTTTTATCTTTAGATAGAAATACCCTGTAATAATAATCGAAAAAGAAATCCTAATATAATCTATCGTAACAAAAATACTTGTAGTACCTACCAACTTAATATTTTTTTATTATCAGCTGTCAAACAAATCACAATTCTCTGTCCACCTACCTAAAGTCCTAAATACCTTAAACTTAGACATGCACCTCATTAATAACTCCGTCACTTAGATCAAGTAAGCCTCATCAAGTTACCTGCACTGACTTAACAAACTTCATTGCTTATATCGGTCAGTAAACACACGGAATGTGGTCCAGTCATGTGGCTATCAAGTGTTCTACAATATTAATTAATATTATAGATGGGATAGTGTGTATGTGTTTGTTTGCAGCTGAATCGATTTTTTTTCCGCTGTATGTATGTCTATGTTTTCTTTGTTAAACGTTGCCCCACACTAGGAATTTCTCCTGTACAGTGAGTGCGTTTACAAACATAGAAACGCACAAACACAAACACCCAGACCCGGAATACGAGGCGTTTGCGTTAACTAGCGTGGTAAAATCTTCAAATGAGTCCTCCCACCCCGGGCAGGGCGGAAGGGACTGACTCAAATCCACGGTGTCCTTCAATAGCCCTTTATGTTCCGGGTCACGGTGATGGAAATAAGTCCCGCGACCGTGACTAAAAGCCTTAGGAATTAAGAGCTTTTGATTTTGATCGAGATTATGTACCTATTACATATTAACTTACGTAAAGCTCCTGTAAAATGTCCTGTGAAAACTGCAACCAATTTATTAATAATTATCTAGTTTATGGGATTACTTACGTAGTTTAAAAATGTAATGACGCGATTGTAGAAGTGACTTTGATTTGTTATAACGTATCATATAATGATAATAAAGACTGATGAATAATCGACCTGTCAAATAAACATAATAAAATAACATCGAGATGAAATCGATAAAGGTTTTTCTTTTATTGTTTACCTTACTTCCGCGTTCCAGTCACGATTTTCGTGCTCAAAGATATTTTTTACTCTCTTTCTATCGAAAAAACTTTGTAAGTACGAATTTTCGTGAAGGAACATCATTTGGGTTTCATCGATGATATAATAGGTTAGTAATACATATAAATAACAGTGTAACATAAACATAATGACTGTTTGTGTTTCAAATTGAATTTGAAAGTAATTCTGTTGTTCTATTACGAATGACGATGAACTAAGACTTAGGAATTATCATTATTCATTTAATCCATTGAGCTATTATTACTACGTATAGAGACGACACCACGCATCACCACTGTGTCCCATCCAGGATGAGACAACGCGCACATGTTCATTCAGTTGTTTGACAGCTCTGTGGCGTGTTCTAGGCGCGCGCACTCATTCTAGATGGGACACACTGGTGATGCGTAGTGTCGTCTCTATACGTACTAATAATAGCTCAATGATTTAATCCTAGAAAGTCACCCAACATCAAATATCCGGCATAATTCAGTAATTTTTATTTGACCATGCGGTCACCAGTCACTGCACTATTGTCAGAACACAAACATTCAGGATACAGATCAATCAAACAGATAATTATTACGGAACTAAGATCAAAATCTAAAAACCGGTTTAACTAATCCACTTGGCAATGCGACAAAAATAAATAAAAAGGATTATACCAAGGACCAGTACGAGAATGTACGTGTTTGCAATTTACATAGCTACTTAGATTTTTCTGTTATTTTTTTTTACCCGGAATTTGAGACCAACATGCTGTCGATTTTTAATAAACAGTGTATACTGTCCTCTTTACATACATTTAGAGTATATGCACACCACATTTATTAAACGTGCCGTTGACGCGCGTTTGTAGCGATACAGACGCAATGCAAACGCGCGTTTGACACTTTCTACCGCGACAACAAATTGCTCTGTTTGACAAAAACGCGCGGTTCCAAAATGCGCGTCGACGACGCGTTTAAAAAACATGGTGTCCATAGGCCCAAACTCACACAGTTTTCCCATTGGGGTGGGGAGAAACCACGGGATGACATCTGCTATGATCCTAAGGTACAGTTATGAACAATAAAATGTACTTAGTCACTTTAAAAATTCGAACGCGATTTTCTTCTTAAATACTGATTTCGACTTTGAGATAAGTCCTTTTTCGTAATAGCATAGCTTTCCAAAAAAAGGGTAATGGAAGGTTGATAAACATGTAAAGAAAATCTCGAATTTTAAAGGATTTTGACTCTTAAAATCTGAATCAAAAGGGTTAAAATCGTCTTAGTCTTATTGGCCTTACGAAAAATGGAAACTAGGTACAGATTTTTGTCAAGCAATTAAAACCAAATCTTACAAAAAAAGGAAAAAGAATCCTATGCAATTTGAAGAGCGTTGAATATTGAAGCCTAACGAGATTTTTTTCGACAAATAACTACAGCGAATGTTCGAGAAAACTGAAATGGGAATAGGAGCGCCACTAGAAACTTGTTAACCTACATTCTGCTAGCTTGGTTTCAGGGTTAACAGGAATACTACACTGTGCTCGCAATGACTGCTTTCAAAGGTACAAAAATTATTTGGGTACCTGGCAATTCTCTCTATGGATATTTTGTTAAATAATTTCGCCTTGTTTTTCAATAAAAAATAAATAAAACCCAAAAAAGTACTTAGAATGCTACGGTGCATTTTAAACTTAGGTACGGAGACGTAGGTACTTCATTCCGCGGTCCTCCTTAAGGGCGCGTAATCAGAAAGTTGACGTCAACGTCGCTAATACCTGTCAAATATTTACAAGTTTTAATTAATTATTAAGAAAGATTGCTCTGTAGTGCACTAGAAAATTGATATAGGAATGCAATTAAAACACTCAATTTGATGTTGTTACCGTTTCAGGGGTTTAAAAAGCATTTGGAAAGTTACCAAATGATTTTTTTACGTCTTAAACTATATATTCGGTGTTACTATGTTAATTATTGCATTTCCTAATCAATTTTTTAGTGCACTACAAAGGCAGTAACATTGCCAAATTATTCAAAACTTGTAAATATTTGACAGCTATTAGCGACGTTGCCAACTTTCTGGTACCGCGCCCTTAATTCACATCTCTGTCACATTCCGCTTAGTAACCAATTGGATAATCCCCACTACTAACTTTACGCATGACGTAAAACAAGCGAATACCAACACGAATTCCTAGTCAGATCCTAGAAATCAACAATCTTCGAATTCCATGACAATCACTCGGAAAACAAGCAAATAGTCGCGTCTTAATGTCTATAATTAAAAAAAAGATAATAATCTTCATAAGAAAGAGCCTTTATTACCACATTGTTATGACATAATTTGTAATGAAACAGTATCATTGACGTATTATCACGACTGTGTCAAGGGCGATGCTGTTGATAGTGACCGTGGAGCACACACACTATGTGCCACAGAGTATAGTAGCACACAGAAGAATAACTAGTTGCATGCTTACTCATCCGTGAAGGCTGAGCTACGTTAAACAATGAGTCGGTTGACAAAATTGATTCAAATTTAATTAATCGGGATTGTTGCAGCTCTTTAGTTGGCTGTCGACGAAATACTCTGTGGAAGGGTGAATGCGAGATAATGATTAGGTACAATTAGAATAAAAAAAAGGAATATTTACTTGTTTGAGGATTATAGGTAGCAATTAGCGCGGTAAAGATGAAATTTTCATTTTCTAGTGATAGTGTTGGTAACTATTTTATGTTTAAAAACTTCAATTGAGACAGTAACTTTTAATAAATAATTAGTTTTAGCGGATATCTGTATATTATTATCCTATGACTTTTAACAGACTCAGGAGTAGAAGATCTTAGTGTTCCATTAAATACATTCTTCAAATTACAAAATTCAAGACTTAACTTTAATCCCTTTATATTTCATCTTACTTCTTGTTAATATTAACAGATCAAAAGAGTTAATCAGTGTTTTAGAAATAAGAGAAATTCTTCGGCAAGGTTTTAATTTACTGTATTCTTGAGATAAAGTCTGCTTTTATTTAGTGTTTTGTTCTTAGAAATTGGTACCGTGTAGGTAATAGGAACGTAAGGAATTGGGGTTGATTGTGTGAAAATTGATATAGATACAAGCACAGAAGATAGTTTTATTGATAGAGGAAAACAAGCAGTGAAAAACTTTGAACAAGTTAGAGAGAAGAGGATTTCTTTTTTTATCTTCCTCTTTTCATATTTGCTGTGAGTCTTCTGTATAATTCTATATGCAGTAAATAAAACCTTCGCAACAAACAATTGATGGATTCGCAATATCATTAGGTGATGGCTTATATTATGCATGATGAATTATGAAGACATGGACTATACTTCTGGTCTCCATGAAAGTTATAGCAGTAGCAATAAAATAATGCAATATTGCTTAAGGCGTCCTTTTGAAACAAAACTGAGTTGAAAATAAGTTTTTGTAAAATAATCGCCTGGGAAAGGGGGAAGAATAATTTGCAGGGAACAAATTTTGAACCGTAGCACAGTGTGAGAATTTCAAAATCTAGGTGGGAGATTTATATCAAAATATACTGTTAATATTTTATGACATACTATTAGTATTTATACCTAAGACCCTATTGGTCAAAGATACATATCCGAAAATTGTTGTATGTAGCTTGAAAAAATAATAAAACATCTTGAAGTTGGTGATAATAGTCGTTGCTACTGACAATGTGAATAGCCATTTAACGTGTTGTCTTTATTTGAGTTTACTGGTAAAATTAAACAAAAGCCTTGTTTATTGTTTTATTATTTCATTTGTATATTTGTCAATGTACATTTAGGGAGTGCATTTTATTCAAGTAATAGTAATACATTACTCAGCTATATCAACATGTAGAAACCCAAAGGGTAAAAAAAGCAATTTTTTAGAGCCGATTTGCCAAATAAAACGTCTATTAACAAAAAGACCAGAAGCGATTCCCGGTATTGTTTGATTATTTCACTGATCGTTGAGTCTAATCTTTGATAACGTTGATAACAGGTGGTTATTTTGCCCAGTCCAACATTTTTTTTTCGATTTTCGTAAGGATCGCAAATATTACAAAAAAACTCGTTTTTTGATCTCAAATGTGAAAAAGAAGCGAATTGAAGCTATCTTTGCTTTTATAAGAAGTACATGCCATCAAGTTAAATTTTTGGAAGATAGTAAAAATGAAATTAAGCTCTTTTTAAAAAGTTTATAAAAATAAATTAAAGAAAAATTGGTAGTAATCGGTAAACATCGTAAATGATGAATTTTATTTATTAGAATACCAATAAATATAATTTTAAACTTGTTTCTTTTATTTATTTCAATTTGGAATTAAATCCCGCTAGATTGCGAAATTCCCACACTGTGCGTAGGTCCGAATCGTACATTTATGCCGATGAATTAGGCGTTAACTTCTTAGTTGTGGGAAGCGGAATATGAATAAATTAGATTTATTCCCGCACGTCAGCTTTCCACTTTCGTGGAGTCTGGACCTAGTCTCATGAGGCAAAAGGTCTAAACTCAAAACTGAAGTATATTCATTCTAACTTTTCCTCCATTTCTTCTTTATTGTATTTCCCCTGCTTCGTGGGCATGTTTAAAACCACTTAAACTCACATAAACAGACAGCCAGAATCCGAACTGTAGGCCAAACAAATGTTTGTTCCGTTTAAGGATCGAACTCGCGACACCGAACGCAGCAGCCTATCTCACAGTCACTACACCAGCCGTTCCAAACCAGCACGTGTAAGACCTAAGACATGAAAATTATTATTCATAATTCAAGACTCCGCCCACATCCGAAGTTCCGTCACGATCCGACTATCAGCAGTACAATCCACCGTGACGTGATATAAACATTACCTATTTACCATACTGGGTTTGCTCAACCGCGTTGCTTTGGGGCTGGTCACGAATTACGTTTCCCTATTTCTTTGTGTTGTAATTCTTGGAACCGTTTTGTAAGGTCTTATTAAAGTGCATTGGTCGAAGTTAGAGCTTTGTTTTGAAAGGGTCTGCAATTTTCATTTTTAAATAATAATACTAACGTAAAATGCCGTTAACTTGGGATGATAGACGTTTATACCAATACTGTTTCAAGCAGTTTCAACCCCTTTTTTTTATCGTGGTAAAATCATCAAATGAGTCCTCCCATCCCGGGCAGGGCGGGAGGGACTGTCAGACTTGTACTGACTAAAATCCACGGTGTCCTTCAATAGGCCTTTTATGTTCCGGGGTCACGGTAATGAAGTAAGTCCCGCGACCCCGGCAGGCTTTGGTCCTCTATAGGCCCCGCCATCAACGCAGTTTCCACCCTACAGCTAATATTAAAAATGCGAAGCCCGGTGGTCTCGGTTTCTGTTGGCCAATTTTTCTTTTGGTGAAAAGTTATTGGACAAAACATTCTGTTGGTTAAGCTTTCACTGACGTAAAGTTATGTTGGCGAAACGTTCGTGGGTCAAAAGTTCTTTGTAAGAAAAGTTCATGGGTTAAAAATAATGTTGACCAAATGAACTTTGGTCAAACGTTACAGACTAGCTCTGCTCCTATTGGTCGTACGGTATATGAATTATTGAATTCGAACCAGTGGTTCCTGAGCTTTATCATATCAGCCGTAAGACGTCCACTGCTGAACCAAGGCCTCTCCTTTAGACTTCTAGTAGGACCGGTTGTAAGCGGCCTGCACCCAGCGCGATCCTGTGGCTTTTATAAGGTCGTCTGCCCACCTAGTGGGTGGCCGTCCTACGCTGTTCCTGAGCTTAGCAAATTCAAATCAAATAAACTTTTTAGCATGATAACATTATTATAGATTTAACGGCATTTCCCGTTTGTGTGACCCCGGCAAGAAATTATATATCGATATCCCATAATAATTATTAATAACAATGCGATAAATTAGAATCTAGACCCGCGATCGATAGTGTTGTACTTCCGTACAAGACAATCGATTGCGAGGTCAACACAGTCTTGACCGTTTGATAAGTAACTGTTTAACTGCGAACTATGAAATCTATGGGGTGACAAATATGTCATGATATATTAGTGGTGTTACAACAAATAGGATAAAGGTGGAAACACATTATTAAAACGCGACGCGACCCGATGAACCGTGATGCGTGTTGACTCGAATCAAATGTGCAGGCATGGCGTCGCGTCGGATGGTCTATAGAAAACAATACATACATTTGATTCGTCTCAACACGCATCGCGGTTCATCGGGTCGTATCGCGATTTAATAATGTGTTTCGCCTTATTTTTTAATTCAGTCTATAAGGTGACCACTTATGTTATATACTACTTACAAATACAACAGCAATGTGTGGAATTGAATGCTTTGAAAATTACTTCTTTACCCACCACCCGACTTGGCCATCAACACTGTTGATCGGTGTGAAGGCCTACGATGCTCTAATTATTGTTATAGTGTTGCTAATTAAAGTTGTAGTACTGTAGTTACGTAGTAAGCGCGGGCATGCAGACATCGAGTATTGGGCGACTCGCTGGCGATCATAGAGCATGCCTGGGTCGATGGCGCGTCGTTTTCCACGTGCGCCTCAAAGAGCTGTCAGCAAAATGACGGGGGAAACCACTTAGAGGGCCAAAGCCTGCCAAGGTCGCAGGTAACCAGGGCCTCGAAACATAAAGGGCTAAAGAAGGACACCGTGGAATTTAGTCAGTACAAGTCTGACAGTCCCTCCCGTCCTACAGGGTTGGGAGGACTTAATACATAATCTGATGATTTTACCATACACAAATGCTAGGTAGTCCCTAGTAGGGTCTCTGGTTTAACAAACACTGCAACAAATGTAGTAGTTTCTGAGATTTGATACTAAGTGGTTTCATGCATTTAATTCTAACATGAGGCGCAAATGGTGTTAACAAAATATGCGCGATCAGCATAAGCTCACCTATTTTGTATGCAAAAGGTTTAAATAAATACATAAATAAGACAAACTTGTATATGTATATTACAGTAAAGGGCACGTGTCTCGTAAGTTGAAGGTCTGTATAACTAGAATTCAATTTGTCAGCTGTCTCAAAAATTCTATGTAATAATAATCCAAGTTACGGTCTAGAATATGAATCAGGGTGGATTAGGTCACGTCTATATGAATCAGTTAGTATACCAAGTTCTAAATATGAGAAAATGAGGAACTACCTCCATCAAATGAGTCCCCAGCCCTCTGATTGGAGCGGAACTCACTGTCAACACTATTCGAAAAGACAAAATGGCTCATTTTTTTTAATAATGTAGAGAATTTTAGACGGCACGGTTGGCGCAGTGGCTTAACGAATTGCTGCGTAGAGTGTAGCGGGTTCAATCCCGTACGGAACAAATATTTGTATGATCTGTAAGTGGTCTGGGTGTTTGTTTATATGAGTTTCTATGTTTATAACGCACCTACAATATAGAAGAAAGTCCTAGTGTGGGGATTTGGTTTTATAAATAAAAAAAAATCTAAAGATTTTTTAATGGACTAGCCTATTCTGAGCCAGTAAGAAGTCGGTTCAAAAATGGATTAGATTTGAAATACTGCGAAAACGTAAACACAGATTTTCGTAGAATTTCAATATTGATACTTAGTTCCAATTTTCGTTTACATTTCAAGTAACAAATAAGCTTATTTAAAAAGAAAAATAATATCGCAACAACTAGATAGGAAACAACAACGCAAGAATGATTTGAAAAGGAAAGCTCTTCTTTGCAAACACAACCTCCACTTTTCTTTTCATTTTTATGTAACTTGTTGTTTAACATCAAAGGTTTCTGAGTTCAAATCAGTGTCAATGACTTTGGTAAATATTTGAACATCGTCTTATGTGCAAACTAGCTGTGGTCAGCGGCTTCGCTTGTTATTTACTTCAAATATATCCGAGGGAAACCTTGTATCGGGATAAACGGTATCTGATGGGTATAAAATCGCCATTTTATCAACGGTGCTAATATGAATGTTGTTAAAATAGCTGATATTGATGAAGTTATAGAGTATAATTAATAAGAAACAATATTAAAAACATTTTTATTAGCAAAGTTGATACAATTGGCGATATTAGACCCGCTGGCCGATTCTGAGACCTCTCAGACCAAATTTCATCAAGATTTTCAGCCGTTCTGACGTCATTGAGTAACTAACTCCCATCCATCATCATCATCATCCAGCCATCTTCAATTCTTCACAAACTTTCACATTTCTAATAGTAATAAAATACAGTTATTTATGTACTAAAATGTCCATTTCAAATCTTTCCGTGTCATAACTACCGAAATGTCGGTGTTCTCTATTACGTATACCATTACTGAACCCTACGGGCATTACTACAAGGTGTTATGTCGTACTAAATAGTGTGTTTGTATGTAGATCTGTTTCAACATTAATGGGCTTATGTTGTAACAAGAGTTCTCGCATCGTTAATTTCTGATCATGAGAGTAATACGTAAGTTTAAATGAGCCCTTCATTTGTGAATTTGTAGCATAATCAGCTTATAATGTTTCCAAAAATGAGACACAGGTCACCTTTTTGTCTTTGTGTATGAATTTAAATGTTTGTAAGCCCACTCATGCTTTGTGAAAGAAAATAGGTCAACTTCATAAATTGTATGTATCGTATAATCAGCCTATAATGTTCCCACTGTTGGGATACCGCCACTTCCACTATGTCTCACGTGCATGAGTATTTAATGAAGTGGACACTTGTTTTTTTGGTTTTCAAGTACTTGTCGATATTGCAAGCGAAAATGTCAACATTTAAGTAGGAAACAAATCAAAATTGGATTAGCACTCATCTTTAAATAGAATTCAAAAATATCTTTTATACTCTCAACGTAAATAAGGCACCAAGACCCATTTAGAATGGTACAAAAACAAAACAACGAGCCATTCTTTGAACAGACAATAAAATGCAACTGTTTTACTATTCATAAAGTCGGTTTGAACTAGTTTAGCGTTTACCTTGCGGTTACTCGTGATCAAGGACCCACGCATTTCTACAAGTTAATCTAATTTATGTTCAAAATGTTTCTATTTTATGTTAATTAAGGTTGAAAGTTGCGTCATAAGATTTTGTGAATATCATTGAAATATTAATTCTTCCGCATTCTGTTTCCTAAATTGTACGGGTTTTGGACTTATACTAGTTTATAATTTGTCATTTGTGTTCTTGGTTCTATACGTTAGATTATGATTTATATTTTTCTTTGTCTATATTATAATTTATGGACCATAATATTTAAATCGTTTTTTGTTTTGGTATGGCAGTCTGGCCGCAAAACTTCCTATTGCGGAGACCACACTAACGGGAAATGTCGTAAAATATCGCGATATTGGAGTTTAAATGTTTGTAGTATAAAGAATTATAGTGTCACACAGAAATTGTCGTATTATCGTTGAAGTGCTACCGCGGTCAGGTAGCGCAAAGGGTAGTTCAAGGGAACAGCTTAGGCTATCCCCCTAAAAAGAAAAGCCGAGCCTTAAATAATTGAAAGCAGGCTTTGCAAATGACCAGGAGTCGCGGGACTGGTTGTTAAGAATACCGTGACTACAAAGGAACAGACTGGATTTTTAATCAGTAACTGCCTTATTAATAAAACAAGTTTAAAGTTACGCCAAAGTTAATCCTTAACTGTAGTCTGAGGATTATCCTGGTTGTTCTTTAGTTCAAGCCTATTAATAAGGGTGTAAGCGTCTGACAATCTCTTGCGCTTAACTCAATGCGGGGTGACTAATTTGATGATATTACCACTTGCCAAGTAATTTATTATTTTGCCACGTTCAATAGTTTGACTGTTATGAGAATAGACAAAAGATTCAATGACTCCTATGTATTATTTATAATAATGATAATCACACACCAATCATCAAATCAAATGCACGCGAATAAAGTCGTCTAAATAAATTATTAAACGTACATTGTTAACAATATGTATGACACTGACATATTTTTTATTATTTATGTTTTTTTTTTATCGTCTACACGCGACGTCTTGTGCTTATAAATTTACTTGATGAAGATTTATTGGTACCCGATGCAGACATCGGGTACCATCAGATTAGAATATCAAACTTAATAGTGTTACATGTCATGTAAACGACCATTTAATAAATCTTCATTATAAATAATACATAGGAGTCATTGAATCTCAAGTTGTGAAAAAAACCTTAGATTTGTAAGAATTACGTAGAAAAATCCAATTTTGATCATTTGCCATTTTGAGAATCAGGTGTTTAAAGAATTGGTAATTTTGAGAACTTGTCCTTTTGAGACTAGGTTGCCATTTTGCGAATTGGAATTTTTGCATCGAAACCACTTATTCGTACGCGAGACCGACCGACGTACGTGAATAACATCAGTGTAAGAGGAATTGAGGCCTTATGGCAATATATCTCTTCGGGCTTCGGATTTGTCTTACTAGAAACGTGCTTCGGTTTTCAAGCAGCAGTCATCAATAACATGGAAGTGATAAAACCGTTACATATTTTAATCTGTGCGATTTTTAACCCCTTGGTACGTTATATGTGGGGGTACTAAATACGGTTGAAGATAAATAAAGAATAAGCAATATAGGGATGTTGAATCTTTGACTACGTTTTCTCTTAGAATTTAACATTTTCGTTGCGTATGTAAGAGGGTATGAATTTATTTTCGTTTATATGTTTTTTTGTCATATTGTTCTCTGTATGATTAAATAGACTTTCGACATTTCATTCCCTTGGCTAAGGAATACTAGATGATTTTATCTGTTTCAAGGTTCTACGTCTGTTATTGCATAAAAGTTTAGCAGAGGTGTCTCGGATTAGACATTACATTTCATCGGTTTAAGTTTTGTATAATTGGTCAAGTATATTGCCATTAAAGGGGATGAATCTTGTTTCCGTAAATCCGTAGCGTCTACCGAAAAATTTGTAATCTAATGTCGTACAAAATTCTATGGATTCTATGGATACTTTATTACAAGCTGTAAAAAACAGCTTGTAATAAAGTTCAACTTGCCATATCAAGATTTGAAAAGAATACTCAACTTTACGACATCTAATCAGAGTTATTTAATAACAATACTGACTTATTAAGCACTAAAAGGCACAATCATAGACTCGCTTGCGTTCAATTATCTCTGCAATAAATCTATCAAAAGCCCGCCATTAGCAGCCACGTGTTCATTTATATAATTAACTGGCAACCAATCTTTATGAGCTATTGAAATAAAAAAGTTACGGAAGTTTTTGATAAACGTGCGTCTGTTATCACGTAATGTTTATTGCAGCTTGCAATAAAGAATGCTGGCAAGAACAGCAATATAAAATGCAGACAAGAAACGAACAATAAAATTGCGTGCAACCTTGAACTTCAAACAGGCTTGCCGAATTGAGTGAAAGGATTGAATGGCGATATGCTGTAGGTTACTAAGAAGTAATACATTTTATGTTGATGAAGTATAGTAACTATTATAGATGAAACTTTTAGCAGCGATTGGTGGAATGTTGTAAGACAACCGACTAGGTGGACAGACCATATCCACATGGAAAGCTCTAAATAAAGTTGCCTAAGAAACTGGATAGCCATGGCACAAACCCGCCAAAATTTGAGAGATTTAGAGGAGACCTATAACATTGGGTGCCTGAGGTCAAAGAAGAGAAAGAGTCATTTTTATTTGTTTAGTTAATGAAATTGTACACACTAGTAAAAATAGCTGCATTTTCTATTATTTTACTGTATGCCGTATGAAAATAACAGTTTTCGTAAGTAAATAAGGAAATCAATCTAGTTTTATTTTCTTTAAATTATAATATTGTGTAAATTAAAGAGATTTTTAGAAGCGATTTTATTCTTATTTATTTTCCACTGTCACAATTTATTCTTGAATAATTTTTCTTTATTACTAAAGGTAAATTACCTAACATAATATAGACATAACATGTCATGACTTCGCGGTTTTTAGGCTAAGGGCGCATAGACGCGGCAATTATCCAACAAATAAGGCTAAGGCTATTAAATACTTATTAAAACATAACTGATCGAACGCAAGTACCTATTATTTCAGATTTTATATCTTTTGATGAAAAATTTCTAATTAAAGATTCATCATTCGTATAAAAATGTCTAATCTTGGGTTCAATTGTATTTTCAGCCTAGACCCGTGAAGCAATTAGTGTAATTGGTTTAAGATTTAATTAATTTTTAATTGGACTCGCTTTAGAGGCAATTTAGATGCCGGCGGATATCATTTTACAGAGACTTGAGAGACCGTTCATCTTGAATTATTTTTCCCTAAGGAGTTAGGGATAACGTTGTCTTAGTTACTTCTTTTAAGCAGATATTTTAATTAACAGGCCTGTTCGTCTAGTGCAGGGTTTTTCAACCTGTGGGTCGCGACCCCCTGGGGGGTCGCGAAGCCTCTTCAGGGGGGTCGCGAAGCTTCTATAGGGGCGTTGTAAAAGGTTGGAAAAGCTACTGCATAAAAAAAAAAAACAATTAAGTTTAAAAAGATATAGGATAAATGTTAACTAAAGATCATTATAATAATTTGTTTATTTCATTTATACGAACTCTAATTATGAAAATGAGTATCTGTGTTGGATTGAATATTTATTTGTCACTAAATAAAATACATGTAAAAATATCCAACGTAGGGGGGTCGCGAAATATTTCTTCATACTAAGGGGGTCGTGCCATGAAAAAGGTTGAAAAACCCTGGTCTAGTGGTTAGTGACTGCTATGCCGGGGGTCTTGGGTTTGATTTCCACCCAGGAAAAATGTCTGTGTGGTGAGCATGATCATTTGTTCTGTGTCTGGGTGTTATTTATCAATAATATTTATGTATTTAGAAAAATATAAGTAGGTATGTTTATCACTGCTTAGCTTGGGACTCGATGGCGTTGTGTGATAGTTGTGGAATGTTATTATTATTTAAAATATTTTAATTAAGTCATCATAATTAGGGTACTGTGTGCAAAGAAAAAAGATTTTTTTCCATGAAGACATTTTCTAAAAAAAAACCCTTTCTTGCCAAGCCTTGTCAAGTCTAGCCAAGATAATCATGTCAAAATTATATATGTACTGATTATTATGCAGGTAGTTATGTACGTTTCCCCATAGTGTTAAAACTCCGTCAAGTCCACGACAGCTATGGCGGAAAAATATTTATTAATATTTGCAAATGACCGACTTCTTTATCATGGAGGAATAAATAAACGAAGGAATTAATAACACGTTTTTTATGCATACAGTTATTGTAATGACTAATATCGCGTCGACAAGTCTCTATGTAATAGGTTGTTGTATTTTATTATAATAATTTTGATGTGTTTTTTTTTTTAAATTAACTATGAAGTTGTCATTCACTTAATGTCTGTATTTTTATACGATTTTACCGAAATATCCCTTTAGTTTTTAATAGGAGGCATCTGGTCATTTTTACTAAATTGGTTCGGGCGAATCTACTCATGCACATTTGGCCTGCGGGCCAGTTTTGCCGTGGGCGAAATGTCCCATAACCCTAAAAATCAATTGATGTTTGTTAGTCTCGCTGAAACTCGAGAACGATTTAGATATTTTGGTTTTTAATTAATTTTGGAAGTCCAGGGAAGGTATAAAAGACTGATAGGTGGTGGAAGGTGGAGGTGATAAAAAAATATTGATCTTGGCGGGGGCACTGCCGTGCCCCCAGATTCTAAGGCTGTACGAAGTTTGCCGGGTCAGCTATGTAGTTATTAATATAATTATTGAGTCATGTAGCAACCATAAAAGGATCTAGCTACCGATTTCCTGCTTCGTATCTCGCATAATTCCATCCAACCTAATCGCATTGCTACGGATATTGACCCGACTGGACTGGCCGGTTTGCAAGCAAGCCTTTTACTATTGTATTTTTTTTAAACAAAGGCTTGAGTATGTGTCCTTGGTGCTTGAAAACTTTTTTATTATGTATCTTTATGTAATACGCATGTTGACAAAAAGTAACTTGTCTAATTAAGAAGTATGACACAGAATTAAATGTGCTTTGTCACTATTATGTTGGTACCTACTAGTTTTTGTTTGTGGCTGTGCCCGGATGCGTTTGTGCGGATAATTATTGCCCTGCACAAGTGGGCCAGTAATTATCCCAAAGGAGCGTATTATCATGATAAAAAATATTCTTAGAACTTTCATCTTCTTTTTCAACTGTTAGTCAGCCAGTGCGCAGTCTCTTCCAAATCTTTTCGCTTCTGGCGGTTTTGTGTGATGGGCATTTGGGCATCAAGTTTCTTTAACAAGATCGACTGTGAAACTATGTGTGATCGGTTGTCTTCCAACATTCCTCTTTCTCGTCTGTGATTCCCACTTTAACGCAGTCCTGCTACATCTTCCAACCATTAGGCCAAAATATGTTTTCCTTAAAAAAAAAAGATAAAATCGTCCAATGAGTCCTCCTGCTCTGGGTGGCGCGCTAGCGACTCGCAGACTTATACTGACTAAAATCCTCAATGTTCCTTTTATAGCCCTATCCTGTAGGCCACATGCCTAGTCTATTTACCTGCTTAAATCTTAATTAGATTTAGCTCTATATAGAGCTGCTGATGATTCGGTTCGGTAAGATACTGTTCGTATTTACAATATTAATATGGCTTTATCGTCTCCGGCAAAGGCAAAATTACTTAATGGCCAAGTTTGGCGGGCATATAGATGACATAAAAATTCCGAATTAGTGATATTGATCGATCTGCATCGATGTAAGTAGCATTGCTATCTAAGTTCTTTAGTGGCACTTCAGTAACCTGTAAACAGCCTTTTTGGTATTTTTTTATAATAATAACTCAATATAGTTACGGCGACACGGTTGGCGCAGTGGCTGCATGAGCGAATCGACTGATGCGCAGCGTGTTGCGGGTTCGATCCTCGCACGGAGCAAATATTTGTATGATCTGCATGTTGTTGTTCCGGGTCTCGGTGTTTGTGTAAGTGAGTTTCTATATTTGTAAGCGCACACACGATACAGGGAAAACTAGAGAGGACAAACGATTAAAAAAAATGCCCAATCAATTCAGCAGTTAAAGAATCTTGGAAGTACTTATACCGTAATTTATTTTATCTGCAATATTATAATCTTAACAGCTCTTTGTAAATGATTAAATCAAAATCTAGATATTCATTGAAACAGTTTCCTACAAGATAAAGTAAAACATGATCCGATACAAGATAGTGAAGGTGTCGCGAAACATAATCCAGAGATCGCAAACACCAAGCGATCGTGTTGCCATTGTAATTATATTGCACTATCGCGAAGTAATGAATAGATCTTTGAAATCATGTTGTTAGATACAATGGGTATCTGATGATCTCAAAATGCGAAACATAGACAAAGCGACACTTTATAAATAGCGATGACAGTGAAATCAACAATTAATGTATTGGGTTTGATAAAGGGTAATACGCCCTAGTTGACAAAACGCCCTGTCAGTCTAGCTCTCAAAATGAATGGGAACAGGGATGGTAGAGGCTAAGAGCCATGTTGTACGCCAACAGCGGCCTCGCGTTTGATTCAGAGCAGTAAGTTTGAGTGCTAAAATGGCAGGGCGTTTTATCAACTGGGGCGTATTACCAAATTTTACCCTAAGCTACCAAATATCTAGTAAGCACCGGCTACATACAATTTTTATTAGATACCGCACATTGTATGAAAAATTCTGACGAATCGTCCGCTTCTGAAGCTCGCCGGACGGCAATACAATTCTGTAATTTCTGATAGTTACAGGGTGCTTTCGGCGAAAATCAGAATTGTTCTGACAGAAATTCATAGATAAACTCGCAAGCAAAAGTATGGAATCACAAATCAAATCACAAAAAAAACTACTTTACGCGTACAGGAGGTACCCTACAAATAATATTTTACGAGATTTTATTTTACCACTTTTTCGGCATAACAAATCCGTATATTTACGCCACGGGCGTCTCTGAGCTAAGCTGCGGTCAGACGGACGGACATGGCGAAACTATAAGGGTTCCTTGTTGACATTTTAAAAGTTAATCTATTAACTTTAAATTGATACCAAACTCATTCAAATCACGCAATTATTTAAGGAGCTATCCCGGAGAATCTATTAAAGTATATGATTCCAATTTTAGCGAGAATAACGCTGATGAAGATCAATGTTTATTTCGCAATCATGTAAGCTTCAAATAAAATATAGTTTTAATAATAATAATAATTTTATTTTTGACGCATTCAAGTATTTAAAAAAAAAAAAAAAAAATATGTTTAATCTTTAATAATTTGCCAGATTATATTACTGACTATATAGTTGTATTTATTAAATGGCATAAAATTATGTACTTTGCTGAGAAATTACAGGTGAGAGCAGTTATCACGCATCGCAAACACTTAGTAATGTTTTTATAAAGATAACAAATAATTAAGTTCTTTATCTGTTTATTTTGCTTATACTGTGTACATCGAAATCGAAGACAACAAACTGGCCGCACTACTTTGCCGTCATACAGTTCATAACTAGTACGGAGGGTAGTTATCTAATTTGTTTGTCATACAACTAGCCACATTAAGTTAAACATACCTACCACCATCAATTGTGAAATTCTTCTATGCGTTATTATTATAATCACGTTGTGAAATTGTAAACATAGGCTAAGTTTAAAGGAAATAAATAAAATTATTATTAAAAAAAAAATATAGTTATTAATTATAATCACATAACACTGTCATTGTTAACAACGTATGAAAAAAGTTTTGATTACTGCGTGAAATAATTTGCGCACACACTGACAGTTAGTTGTGCGCCAAATTCAAAATGTTGGTCAGTTTGTCATCATAAGGGCGGAGTTGTTCAACACAACGTTTCGAGAGGCAACAATTTGTAACGAAAATACAAAATTGCGATTCTATGCCATAAAGATTATAACTTTTAACGATCATGAGCATCATTGTCTTTTAACAACCCATTAGAATCTCGCACAAAAACAATAATTGACTTCCAATTGACAACGATGATGTAACAATCAACTAAAAAATACAGCTATATCTATTATTAAATAAGATTTAAAATAAAATAGCAACTCACCAAAATCTGCAAAGCACTTTGAAAATATCACCTTAAATTTTTCAATTTGCAACACCACGTGATCCCGCCAAAAATGTGCGCGCGGAATTCGAAAAAAAATTCAAACACCTTCGCTTCGACTTTTGAATATCGAACTCGACAGCTTGATATTTTTTTTAGAGTATTTATTTTTTTAATTATTTAAGATGTTCCTATACAACCTCTATGTTGTCCAAATAGGTTGTAGCGGTAACATTGGCGCGTGCGCCGTGGTTTGGTGCGCGTCGACTACTAACAAGCCTGGTTTCCTTACGAACCTTGAAAGCTACTGAAAGCCCCGCCCGCCTTTGCATTCTAGGTAACAATTCAATTAGATCGACTGTTTTAGTAATATACATAGTCCTTCGTGTTGCTTTGTTAAGCGAGATTAAAAAAAATAGGGTCGTCAATGAGAATCGGCGGCCATTACGAATCGATGTCAGTATTTTGCAAGGTTGAGTAGAAGGGAAAAATGTTGTTTTTCGCAGAAGTATGTTAAGTGTTTCTAATGATGTTTCGTCGTGGAAACGACAAAGGTCATTGGCTGATACATAATATTCTACTTAGTTACTACACACTGGGGTGTTGTTAATTAAAGCTAAAGGCAATACCGCTACCGGAAACCCTCGTGTTACACTGAATTAATTAATCTAGATCATAGACAAAGGAGCACGAAGTAGGTAGTGATAGATTTTGTGCGTCTATTGCAATATTAAAACTAGAATAAATAACTTCCTGTTTTATTGATAACGCATATCGATGCATTTAATAGTGTCTTAATAGCTCTTTTTGTAGTGAATAATTAAATAAAAATAAATCTTTATCTTTTTTCTGTCTTCTCACAATTTGGGGCAAACAAGGCCATAATACCCACAATACCACAATATTGCCCAAAAGAGCGAGATTTGAAAGGATAAAGGGAGGCCTTTGCTCAGCAGTAGGACACAGTATTTTCTTTTTTACGTGGTCTAATCATCAAATGAGTCCTCTCACCCATTACTGTCAGACTCGTACTGACTAGTATATATTCGAGTTCGCTTACTATTATAAAATTCAGCATCAGTAGCCATGATTTTGAGTGACTGATCTGTGCTCTATAGCACTATTCAATGTTTAGTCTATACAATGTTCCCACTGTTTTGATTCAGGCGTCTTCTTCTATCAAAGACAGTCGGCTGTAAGGCCCAGTGCAGGTTGGTTGGTAGATGTCCCAAGTCTAAAATTTGGTTTAAAGTTCTGGCGGTTTCTTTCACGATGTTTTCTTTCACCGTTTTGAGAGCAGTGGTGATGGAATAATGATAAAAGTGGTCGTCCAGTAGTCGAAATTTGACATAACTTCAATTAAATTTTGTTTAAAAAAATCAGCTTTCTATTACTTCCCTGCTCTGTTTAAAGTTGAGAGCGCGGGCCACATAGAAAAGACGTAAGACGAGGACGCGTCGCGGACGTGCGAAAATTGCGAATAAAAGGGTCTCTTCTGTGTTTTTTACATCGCGACGCTTCTATACATTTTGTAAGAAAGAGACGCCGAAGAGACATATATGTCTCCACCTCGTCTGCGTCTTACGTCTTTTCTATGTGGCCCGCGCCTAACTGTAGTAAATTACGTGCTCCTCCGTCAAAGGTTACTAAGATTTTACTTCACGTATCACGCATAATTAAGAAGATGAATGATTGCGCCTGAGTGGGTTTGAGCCCACATCTGAAGCATGAAAAAAACAGTAGGTATTTATATTTGAACTAAAAGAGAGTTATCACTATCTAAAGATTACATACTTCTAAGGTAATTAAACATCGGTGGTGGAAGTCCACGACGACGGACGTCGCAAGACGATCTCCAGCCACCGTAGGCCCGGGCATGCGGACAGCGAGTAAAGGGCATCTTGCTGTCCGACCATGGACCATGCCCTTGTCAACGGCGCCTCAAGGAGCTGTCAGCAATCTGACGGGGCCCCTAAGAGGGCCAAAGCTTACCGGGGTCGCGGGACTGTCTCACCTGGTAACCGCGGCTCTGGTACATAAAGGGCTATTGAAGGATCACCGTGGATTTTAGACAGTACAAGTCTGATAGTCCCTCCCGTCTCGCTCTGGGCGGGAGGACTCATAGGACGATTTTACCAGGCAGAAAAAAAATTACATAATTCCAAGGTAGGTAATTAAAGATTCATTGTAATCGATTATTTAACACTACCTAGCTTGACATATTTACCTAGTTTTTCTACCGAGAAAGCGGAAAATTAATAATTTCCCAGCTGACTTTCATATTTTATCTTTCCCAAGTCATTTATAAAGTGTCACTATTGTGAATGCATTCATTTTTGGTCGATTAATGAAATCGAACAATAGAGCTTCATTTGTCATTCTTTTATTTTGCCAGTTCGGAAATGAATCTACTATTTTATTTTTTTAATTTAACGTAATACATAAAAGAAGAATGGGCAGAAATGTATGGACCCCGTCCCTTTCCTTGTAACACTCCCATCCATATATCAAATGAAAGTACGTGAAAAGTGTATCATTTCATTGTATGACAGCGACCCTGTAAACTGTGGGAGAAAAAAGTTATTGAGATTTATGACAAAAGATGAATTTCGATTTTCAGAAGAAAACATTGGTCTTAGCTTTTTCTAATAATAATATTTGTACAGATCATAAGAAAGAGTAACAGCGTTGACATAACCGGACCTCAAGTGGCACCCACTTCTGACTCTTTAAAAGAAAATCATAGAACTTAGTAGTGATAATTGTATGAAAATAATTATACGTACCAGCGCCAACGCTTGTACCCATCATTACCATGTGAAAATCTATGAACATTGCTGTGTGGAGACACGTTCATATAGAGTATATGGAAATATGTGGCACGACGATATTATCGCTGAGATTCTCTCGCTCGTGGAGATAGCACCTTATTATTTATCAAAAACGCTATAATAAAATATTACAACTGACATGTTCGAAATCAATGTGTTCCATTATAAACTCTGTGAATTTCGGCCGATCTTCCATAAACATATTCTCGTAATAACACAGTATGACAAATTCTGACTCGAAGTAAAGATCGCAAACACGTAACACAATAGTTGACGCCTTTCTTCTACTTCCATAGTCGACCCAAGCGTTAAGGCACAGAACCGTGGACGAGCTGAAGGTAGTCCGAGAATCGGTTAAAGAAACTAGCAAGTTTTATTATTTTTGCATATCATGTGACATTTGTCATACTGACATCATCATGATTTGTTATCATGTTCTTTTTATTATTTTTTCTTTATTTTTTTGTTGTGTGTACCGGCTCTCAAATAAAGGTTTTCCTTACTTTTCTTCTTTATTTGACGGCAAACTCTACCATTGCGCTATATATATTTTTTTTAAATACAGGAACATCAACGATGCATTAGCACAAAGACAGCTTTGAGGAGTGGTTGGAGAGACGTCACGGCGTCCTTACCTACCGCATGACGCAGGTCCTCACCGGACACGGAAGTTTCGGGAGGTACCTGTGTCTGATGCGAAAGGAGGAAACGCCTGGGTGTCACCACTGCGAAGATCGCCCGGAGGACACGGTAGAGCATACGGTGCAAGACTGCCCAGCTTGGGCAGGGCACCGACGTGTCCTCACGGCGGCGATAGGCGGAGACCTCTCGCGCCCGGCATTGGGTTCGGCCATGCTGCGGGGCGAGACGGAGTGGGAAGCGGTCGCCACCTTCTGCGAGGCAGTAATGCTCGCGAAGGAGATGGCGGGCCGCGAGAGAGAGAGGGCAGCGTCCTCCCTCCGCCCCAACCGCAGTGGTGTACGCCCACGGCGTCGGACGTCGCAAGAGCGAGACGATCTCCGGCCACCGTAGGCGCGGGCATGCGGACAGCGAGTAAAGGGCAACTCGCTGTCCGACCATGGACCATGCCCGGGTCGACGGCGCGTCGTGTTCCACGCGCGCCTCAAAGAGCTGTCAGCAAATGACGGGGCCCCCTCACAGAGGGCCAAAGCCTGCCGGGGTCGCGGGATTTATTTCCTCACCGTGACCCCGGAACATAAAGGGCTAATGAAGAACACCGTGGATTTTAGTCAGTAGAAGTCTGACAGTACCTCTCACCCTGCCCGGGGTGGGAGGTCTCATTTGATGATTTTACCAAGTAAAAAAAAAAAAAAAAGCACAAAGACAGCATTGAGTATGGATCAATATAATTTAAGACATACACGACTTCTGCCTGACATTACTATAGTTGGTATTTTTATTTATTTATTTATTTAAACTTTATGCACAGTTACAGAAAACATGTACAAAGGTGGACTTAATGCCTTGGGCATTATCTACCAGTCTACCTTAGGGTGATGCAGAGACAAAGACAAAGTAGGTGCAACATACAAGACAATTACTTAATAATGAGATCAATATAAATTAGTACATATATACAATACATATATACATAGAATACATACATACATACAATACATACATACATACACAATTTAGAGAAATGAAGGAGACTAACAACCAGTTAATTTAGAGATGAATCTGCCAGCTTCTCAGTAATGTACTCACGAGCTTTCAACTTGAAAGTGAACCGACTAGACACCGTCCTGATATTCCGAGGAAGCGCATTCCACAGGAAAACTGCCTGGACTGGGAAAGAAGATTTTAGAAAGCAAGAACGATGAGAGGGACATCGGAGAAGACGATTATTACAAGAACGAAGATTTTTGCTATGTGCAGAGCATAAATATTGGAAGTGAGTAGTGAGATAGGACGGAGAAGTAGGTTTGTCAAGAAGAGAAAACAGGGTAGTTAAGGCCCTTAGCGCTCTGCGCTGGCGAATGGGCAACCACTTTAAAACGGACCGTTGTTCCGAGACGTGATCATATTTTCGGAGATTAAAGACGAATCGAATGCAGTTATTCAGAAGTCGGTCAAGTTTATTGAGTAAATCTGCATTCAGGTCATAGTAACACACATCAGCATAATCAATAATGGGGAAGATAAGGGATTGCACGAGCATTGCCTTTACGTGAGATGGGAGAATATTCTTCAACCGATATAGGGATCGCAGCGTTCCAGTGACTTTTTTGCTCACAGTCGCGACCTGCTTACGCCAGTCAAGGCAAGTGTCAACATGCATACCCAAATCCTTGACATCAGAGTTGAACGGGATTACAGCACCATCAAAAATAAGCGGAGGCACAGTCAACCCACTCAGTCTTCGCAAGCTGTAGGGGCTCCCTATAATAATAGCCTGACACTTGTCTGGATTAACCGCCACCCCGAATCTGTCAGACCAGTTCTTCACCGCTCTTAAATTCCTGTTCAACTCATCAATCGCATCGGAAACGTTGTCAACACTTGCCTGACAATAAAGCTGCAAGTCGTCAGCATAAAGATGATACGCACATTGAAGCTCAGTAGTTATAAGGTCTATAAAGATAGAGAACAGAAGTGGAGATAAAATACCGCCTTGAGGGACGCCAGTTCCAAGATCACACCACCTGGATGAAGTCTCACCAGCGAGAACCGACTGCTGACGCCCTCGAAGATAGGAAGAAAACCAGTCTAATACATCGCGAGAGACCATAAGATAGGAGAGGATGGATAAAAGGACTTCGTGACTGACGGTATTGAACGCATTGGAAAAATCGATTAGCACTAGAACGGTAACCTTAGTGTCTTCCATTCCCCGCCTAATATCGTCAGTCACTTTAAGGAGAGCTGTAACCGTACTATGACCGGGCCTAAACCCAGATTGGAGAGGACTGATGAGTGAGTTCTGGTGAATAAAGGAGGAGAATTGTTTATGTACACAGGCCTCAAGTACTTTTGATAAAAATGGCAGGATGGAAATCGGACGGAATTGACTGGGAAGAGTAGGATTGGGAATCTTTGGTAGAGGACGAACGTGGGCTTTCCGCCACAGGGAAGGGAAAACACCGGAATAAAGGGAGTAATTAACGATATGGGAAATTGCAGGCAGGAGCTGATCAAGAACCGTCACAATCATGTGACGACTGATGTTATCGCAACCTACTGCTTTGGATTTTATAGATAGGATGATCTTCTTGATCTCTCCCGGATCGACTGGGTTGAAGGTAAAGGGACTAATATTGGGTCGCGTCAGACCATTAAGGTAATCCAAAGTTTGAAGTTTAGTCGAACTATCAAGTGTGGCAACAGTGGAGAAGTGAAGATTTAGATCATCTAAGCCAATTGTGCTAGGAAGGTCTGAATGCCGCGATCTACCGATACCTAGAGTTCCAAGGAACTTCCAAATATCAGCAGGAGAAGCAGAGGTGATATTATCAAGAACATGTCGGCGTTTTGCGTTGCGTATCATCTGATTGCAGCGATTGCGAGCAGTTTTGAACAGGACCCACTTATCCTCCGATCTATCCTTTTTAAACCTCCGGAACGCCTGGTCCCTTCGTCGCATTGCCATCCGGATTTCTGTATTCATCCATGGTGCAGGTGGATGTTTCAGCTTCACTTTCCTGATTGGAGCGTGAATATCATAAAGCTTGATTACCAGATCATTAAAAATGGCTACTTTTTCATCAATAGTAATGGCTTCTTCCATCGGACTCCAATCAATACTAGAAGCATCTTCCGCAAGCTTCTCACCATTCATCCTCGCAAAGGCACGCCTGTACTGGAACATAGGTTTGGGTTTCGGAGGTATCAGGATATAAGACAGGAAAATAAGGTCATGTCGGGAAAAGCCAGGAGCGTCCAGTTGACCATGAGAGGAGACTAGTGAGGGATTAGAGGTAAGGATTAGGTCGAGCCAAGTATCATCACCAGCAGTGTTGTGATGAGTAGGTTGGAGGGGTAACACATGCAGGTTAGCCGACTCGACCAGGTGTAAGAGTTTACAGGATCGAGGAGAGGTATGGGCAAGGAGGTTGGTGTTGAAATCCCCCATAACGATGTGATGTGTGTACTGCGAACCCAAAGACTCAAGAACCGACTCGAATTCGGTGAAATAGTCTAGGGAAGGGGGACAATAGACGACGCCCAGGACAGTTTTAGCACCTCTGACACAAACCTCTAGAAAGAGAAATTCAGCCGAGCTGTTAGGGGAAGAAGTTGCAAGAATTTTAAAGGGAAAGTCAGCACGGAGATATATTGCTACCCCACCCCCTCTCTTACCGACTCGGTCATTCCGAAGAATAACGAAACCTGGAAGAGAGAAAGTGGTCGACAATAATTCAGGTTTGAGCCAAGTCTCGGAAATCAGGACGGCATGAACATTGTTGTTGGTGAAAGTCTCGTACAGCTCATTGTAATGGCTTGGAACACTCTGGGCATTTATGTGACAAACTAGAAACATTCGGCCAAGATCCTGGTCGAATGTTTGACGTAAACGGTCACCAAGAGTGTCCTCAACCGAACAAAAACTGTTACCAGTAGAGGAAGCAGCAGAGTCATTGGCAGAAAAAAATGATTCATCATCAGAAATTGGTTCCATAACAGAAGAGAATAATTATAAATAAATAAATACGTATATATAAATAATACTATAATAAAAATATTTTATGAAGGAGAATAACACAAACAGTTAATCCGACGCTTGCATCTCTGCACCACCCGCCAGCTAACATCATAAAAGCAAGAACAAGAAGAAAAAAAAAAAAAACATAGTTTAGATAAAAGGGAAACAAAATCAGCCAAATAGAAAGCAATCAAATTGCGACATTCGGAACGCACCTTACAGAACTAATTTAGATTTTGGTGAACGTATCCGATCGAAACTTTAAAAAAAGATTATAAAAAGTCTATGGTCAAATACTTTTGACAGTCACGCATTATGAAAATAAAAAAAATAGATTGAGGGTAAATGATATAAGCTGTATAACTTGCAATAATAAAATGTGAAACGTTAAAAAGAAAAGATATAGGGTCAATGGGCCATCTTAGAGTAAACTATGAACTAAGACAATTAAAAAAATATTAGGTTACAACGAGAATGTAAACAAAGGTGCACATTACAACAGTGAAAGATAGCAAAAACAAGGTAAGATAAAGCTGTAGTAATTACCTAAAGCGTGACTGCTGTTATTTATAGTGATAATTATTATATCAATGCTTCTTGTTCTTCAGGCTGTCTCCAGACCCTTCAAACTTGGGATATTTCACCAACAATGGACTTAATTCTTCAGAGGATGTGATTTTGTGTCTGCTTCCATCTGGCGCTTTAATGGAAATCACACCGTCCTGAGTCCAGCACGACCTCATGCCGAAGTGCAGCCTCGCTTTCCCGAAGATAGATTGCCGGGCTTTTGTCAAGAACTCCTTGACTGAGATAGCAGTGCCCTTCAGACGCGTCTTTGCTCTCCAGACCGCAGACTTTTCTTCATAATTAGAGAACTTTACAAGGATTGGCCTATGGTGTTCCTTATTCGCTGTACCGAGCCTGTGGCAGACCTTGATGGAGGATGCAGTGATGGTATTAAGAGCGAGCTTCTTATTTAACACCTCCATGATGACTGCGCTGCTGATCTCGCTCTCAACCTCCGGTATCCCTTGGAAAATCAGAGCCTTCCGCCGATGCCTTGTCTCCAGCCCATCAACCTGACTAGCGCACTCACTTATTTGCTTCCTTAGCAAACTCAGCATGCTGAAGATGAGCTCCCTAAAGGTACGGAACTCCTCGGCTACCCTCGCGACGGTATCCTTGGCAGGTCCAGCACATTGTATCTGCGCTTCCAATTCTCCCATCTTCCTGACAAAGCTGTCCTCCAAGCATTTCTGTGCGGATATGATCTCTTCCAGTTGTGACATTGTTGATCCACTTGTATCCGGTGATAGTGAAACAGTGAAAGTGAACTGATAAGCTGGCAGGTGGTGTTTAATTATGGACTGAGTCACATAAATGTGCTGCAAACGCTACTACCCGTTGGTTAGAGGTAATACTCCAATAAATTATTAAAATAAAATAAAAATACTATTATTTACTATTTTAAATATAAAATTAATATTGGAGCTATGACTATCTTATTTTCACACATACCCGCGAAAAAAAAAAAAAAAAAAAAAAAAAAACCTATTACTATTACTACTAGTATTTTGACTTTCAAGTCTCAATAACTTTTTTCTCCCATGGTTTACAGGTTTGCTGTGATACAATGAAATGATACACTTTTCAAGTGCTTTCATTTGATATATAGATGGAAGTGTTACAAGGGATGGGACGTTTTGCCCATTTTTCTTTACCCCTATGTATATTCTACAAGAATTACAGAATATACATAGGGGTACTATGTGGAGCAGAACGTCTCGGGACTCACGAATTACCGTACCCCGGTACGTACTATTAAAGGACACCGTGTATTTTAGTCAGTACGAGTCTCGTATTTTTTTGTCAATATTTCATTTAAAAAATTCTGCACAGTGGTAACAGTGCAAAAAGTATTTAAGCCAAAAAACTTAATCGGATATTTTATGACAGTGCTGGCTGAATCGCGGCACGTACATTCGCGGAAAGTATCCAGTATTCAACAATATCTTGACAATATAATTACTAGGAAAATACCTAGGACCAGTAAAATGAAAAAAAAGTAGGAAGGTAACTGACAGCAAAGAGATCTATAAAAAAGTGTGAAAAAGTAATTTGAATTGTTCTTTTTTCAATAAAATTTTGGCATGGTTTAGCTACTAGACCATAGTGCTATTCAAATTGAAAAGAGAATAGATAGTACCTAAATGTTGCCAATAAAATTAAATTACTACCAAAAAGTTCAGGAGTATTTTTACGGTAGGTAAATATCGTAAAAATACAGGCACAATACCTAGAATTCATTCAAGACAGACAATGATTTCATCGAGGTAAAAATCAATGACAAGTAGGTTTCAGTTTTTTTTTTAATCATTATAATACACAACAAACGCATTCAAATTGGCTGACTAATACCTAGCACTAATCACGTCAATCGAAGGTTAAGCTTCGTGAACCGAGGTCAGTCCGTTGATGGGTGACCATCCATCACATATTGAATTCCACTGTGCCTCTAGTCCTTGCTTCGGCTGTCCTTAATGTAGACCTTTGAAAATCGAACTAAAGAATAACTTATACTCGAAAGTCTGTCAACCAAGCTGACTAAGGGATATTGTCTATTACCAAGTAACTGGGTTGTAGCTTGCGGAGCTAAGATGGGTAGGTGTTTTATATAATATGGATTTATATCTTTGTTTAAATAAAATGTTAATTATTTTATAAATATATTAAATCTATATTTTCTACTAGAAGCAGACTCCACTATTGACTCTATCCTTTAAGGGTTAGTATACACCGAGACACAACGCGAAGCGCGTTTTCGAGTAGTAAATAAAGTTAGATTTAAAATCGCTCAATTAAAATGTGGTGTAAACTTAGCGTCTTGGTGGGACTTGGTCCTTAATCGTAAACTCTTTTTGTTTAGGAAAATGCAACACTAGTAGCAAAATGATTTATTAAATAAATGCCGTGATAAATTATGGCTGGACTGATGTATATCTAAGTAAAGGATAATTGAAGGCATAATGTTTACTTATTCATGTAACTTTGTTGTATACAAATAATTATACATAGCGTTAACCATCATCTGTGTTTCTGTTTGTCTGTCTTACTGATAATTTATAAATGAAACGTTTGTATATGTCGAGTTCATCATCATCTGCCTAGCCTTTTCCCAAATATATTGGGGTCGGCTTCCAGCCAAACCAGATTCGGTTGGATATCAGTATTTTACATCGAGCGACTGCCTGTCGGACCTCCACAACCCAGTAACTGGGTAATATACCATACCCCCATGGTAAGACTGGTTGTCAGACTTTAGAGCTTCTGATTAACAGTAATGAATGTCAAAGATCTACAAATGTCAGCTGAGACCAACAACTTTACGTGCTTTCCGAGGCACGGAGGAAACTCGCTATAACAGAATGGTCACCCATCCACAGACCAACCTCGGCAAGCGCGGCTTAAACTGCAAGATCGGTCTGTGCGGCTGTAATTATTTGGGGTATGGTATAACCCAGTTACTGGGTTGTGGAGGTCCGACAGGCAGTCGCTCCGTGTAAATTACTGTTGTTCAGCTGCATCTGGTTTAACTGGAAGCCGATCCAAATATAATTGAGAAAAGGCAAGGCAGATGATGATCACTGATACATACAGTAAAAGCCTAATCAAAATCACACACATGATCGACCAAAATGAAATTAAAATATTTCGCGACCGACGGCGACGCCGGGGCGTGCCGTTGTTACTTATAAATAAATGTTAAAAAAAAAACTTGTACACCTGACAACAATTAAAGTTCTGCAATGCCTATGGAATAATTTATACATTTTATTACGAAATATCTTCTACGTGATGTGATCTTTATTATATCGGTTTAACATAAATGGATACTTGATACATTATATTAATACTTATTTTCCAATCTCAGCAGAGATTTGGTAAACCTCCAGTAGTCATATAATAAGTTATTGGTTTCATTTATGTATTTATTTCGTTATAAATATCACTGCTTTCAAAACGGCAAAGGAAAACATCGTATGTAAATGTGTTACATACCGCACTTGACTTTTTAAAAATTGGTCAAATGAGTTCTCCCACCCAGTGCGGGATGGGAGGGACTGTCAGACTCGTACTGACTAAAATCCCACGTTGTCCTTTAATAGCCCTTTAAGTTCCAGTCACTGTTACCTAATAAGTGATAAGACAGTCTCGCGTCCCCTTAACGCACTTGACCTAGACTAATGATGGTCCCATGTAAAACAATTAGACACATGTTTAGCTGTTATTTTTCTAGCCTGTTCTTTCCCACTCCTGGGCAAAAGCCTGCCTCCATTATTAGCTGAAGATATTAAAATTGTCTATAACAGGCGCAGGGTTTAACATTTTTACCTCATAAGATTTGATTGCAAAAAATATGAAGACATAAGAGTTTATCGACTAAGTGTATCCAGCATGGACCACTGTATAAAAACATCATTAGCCACGATGGTACACGTTTCTTATACTACGTTGATGAAGGAAAAAAGTGACGCATTATGTCCCGCTTATCTCGGCAGTGAGCCATCAAAGTTTAATGAGAAAGAAAAGGCATTATATTTTATCCCATCGCTTTTATACTTCGTAAAATTAGTGGGTCGGGGAGGCTGGCAATTTTGAGGCTTCACGAAATGGAAGATGGTCGGGTTTAACGTTACGTTTATCGTAGTTTAAAATTACGAAAAGGTTTTTCCATTGTAGGGTCATTCCATTGTCGCGGGTGCAACATTTAGACGCCTGTTTTAGTTTATACTAATTAAATGAAAAACATTTTTAATTAAATTAGTCTTTAAAAGACTACATTTTAAGGTGTTTTCTTTATATTTATCAACAAAAATTTTAATATGATATTTTAAAAGCCAGGAGAACGGTTCAAACTGCCATCGCGGGTGCAACAAATTTGGCCCTACCTTTCCAGATCACAAACACAAAATACATTAATCTGTTAATTCTTACATATTTAATATGTTTTGCCTTAATATTTTGAAATGTATTAAAGTAACGAAGACCATAAAATAAAAACTCTAGACAAAACAAAAATAAACAATGAATTATTACTATTTTAGATAATCGCGGGTGCAACACCAAATTATCGCGGGTGCAACCAGTCTAACTTATGTGAACAGAAACATCACTTTTAATTGTGTAGGAACAAAATAAGAGATCAAACTATATTTATGACTAACAACCTCCTTGTATTGTCGCTTATATTAACTATTTCTTTTGAAATACGCCAATATTTTCCGAAAATTTTACGAACATATTATTTTCATCAGTAATTTTCTTCGGCGCTTCCAACTTTGAGATAATACCATCAAATTGCATGTCTGCTATGTTATTAATGATGTCTCTGAATCGTTTGCCATCAACCGTCGTCATAAAGGTGCATTCATGCACATCAGTCACGTCACGTCACCGACAACGGATCGGTGACGGTTTGTCTAGTCACCGTCATGTCGTTCGTCAGTCACGTCACCGGTGGCTGAATCATTAAACATATACACTGATTGAACTGAGACGTGACGTTCCCGGATGTGTGGGGCTAAAAGTATGAAACTTGTATGGAAATAATAGTTGACGTGTCTGACCGGTGACGTGACTGATAAAATACGTGCCGGTGACTGACTTTTGGGAACAAAGTCATACAAGGAGTATATAAACATTTTGTTTCTTAAAACGGGCCGGTGACATGACGTGTTTTTGCCACAGCTATCCCTAGTGCCTAAGGACTGCTGTATCTAGTAGTCTGCATTCTTTCTTTAGACTGATTCTAGTCAATATTTTTAAATGTACATCTATCTCCATGTTCATTACATCTCTCCGTTTGGAATCACCCCCTTTCGAACCCTTTCCCATTGGAGGTGTTCAGCATGAAGCTCACGATTTTCTTTTGATTTCCGCTTATATTTCTGCGAAGTAGTCTCTTTATGCTGCTCTGTTGTCATTTTAACCGATATTTCTGTAAAAAAGATACAAATTTAATATAGAGATACATATTAAATATATGTTATTAATCGCCTGCAGTATATATTATTAATCAAGGTATACCAAAATAGCGAAATGTATAATTAGTCAGATAAAAAGGTTATGTTAAAAAAGTTGCACCCGCGATTTCACATCAAGATCGCGGGTGCAACTTTTTTCAGTTGTCGCTTATTTTAACCTTGCAATCATTGCACTCTTAAAGAGAATTTATTTAAGTTTGGTTTTGATTTCTTCTTACTTTTGCAAAGTTTCAGAACGTTAGCTCTGTATTTCTGTGAAAAAAGTAAACTTTTATATCTTTTGGCCTCGCGGGTGCAACAAGTTAACAGTGTAGTCTAGTAGTCAATAATTCTTAATAAATAACAAAATATACTTACATTTTTTGGCACAGGAAGATAAAGACTTGTGATGAGGAGGGATGAGACTCATGTGGTTAAGAGAGTGATGAGTATGAATGTTGATGGATGGAGAGGAAGGGGAAGGCCAAAGAAAAGATGGATGGATTGTGTAAGGGATGATATGAATGAAAAAGGAGTAAATGATTCAGTTACGTTTGATAGGTGAGAATGGAAGAAAAAACGTGTTGCGCCGACCCCAAGTAAAATGGGATAAGGGCAGGAAGATGATGACTACCTACGTAATGTTTTGTTGCGGCATAACAATATAAAATCTCAAAAGTCAAAGTCAAAGTCAAATCATTTATTTCAATTAGGCCATCAAGGAGGCACTTTTAAACGTCGATTATTAAAATTATAGGAATTGGGATAGGATGGGAATGATTCTACACCCATTCGCAAAGGTAGGTTGTATGAAGAAGAATGGGCAAGAAACTCCATACTTACTCTTTTTAAAAATGTTTTACAATATTTTTATAACATAATTTGCGATATATAATGTGAAAACAATGTACCCTGAAAATCCAAACCAAATATTATTAAAACAAAAAAAAAAAAAAAATATAAATAAAAAAATGTAAATAAAAAGGTACATCGGTGTTCACATTTTCACAAAATATTGCAATTACAGCTATTATACAAATTAAATATAAACAGTGTGTGAGCATTTAAATTGCAACCAGTTTGATTCTGTTTAAGCCCTACATTGTACTATGGAGCAGGACCAGCATGTTTCCAAGCATTTTTATCTTGAATATAATCTTCTAATTTATAATATGCTTGTTTACTAAGTGTACTTTTTATGCAACTTTTAAATTTTCTTTCATTTAGTTTTATAATCTCACTAGGTATTTTGTTGTAACATTTAACACAGAACCCCATAAAAGATTTTTGGACTTTAGACAATCTAAAATATGGCTGATATATTTTATCTTTATTTCTAGTATTAAAATTATGTCTATCACTTATTTTATTAAATAGATGAAGATTTTTCCTAACATACATTATATTTTCATAAATAAATTGGCAAGGCACTGTCATTATATTAATTTTTTTAAATAGTTCCCTAAGTGATTCGCGACGACGTAGATTGTAAATTGCTCTGACGGCTCTCTTTTGCAAAATAAAAATAGATTCAATGTCAGCTGCCCGGCCCCACAGTAGAATGCCGTAAGACATTGTGCTGTGAAAGTAACTGAAGTAAACCAAACGCGCAGTTTCGACGTCTGTTAACTGTCTTATCTTTCTAACAGCATAAGCGGCTGAACTTAGCCGCCCCGCTAAAGATGCTATATGGGGGCCCCATTGCAATTTATCGTCTAACGTGATTCCTAGGAAAACTGTCTTATTAATAAATTCCAATTTATCTCCGTTCAATAAAATTTCGCATTCCCTACTTCTAACATTTGGTAACGTGAATCTAATACATTTTGTCTTCTTTTCATTAAGAACTAAATTATTAACAGTAAACCAATTTTGAACTTTAAGAATGCAGTCATTAACAGTGTCTAGATTTTGTGCACGTCTGTCAATTTTAAAAATTAACGATGTATCATCCGCAAATAACACCATCTGTGGTTGATTGTTTAGTAAATGGGGTAAATCATTAATATAGACTAAGAAAAGGAATGGACCCAAAATAGAACCTTGAGGCACACCCATAGTCATTTCGGCCCCCAAAGAGTTTACACCGTTTATGTGAACTTTAAGCTGTCTATCTCTAAGGTATGAATTTAATAAATCAAGAGCTTTATTTTTGATTCCATAATGTTCCAGTTTCAGCAAAAGCGTTTCGTGGTTTACGCAATCAAACGCCTTTGAGAGGTCGCAAAAGATTCCTATGGCATCTTGCGCTTCCTCCCAGGAGTTAAAAATGTTCTTCAATAGGGTAACACCGGCGTCAGTTGTACAACGACCTTTGGTGAAGCCAAACTGTTGATCATGAAAGATGGAATTTCTATTGAAGTGACATAGCATTTGTGCAAGCATTAACTTTTCAAACACTTTGCTGAAAACTGGCAAAATTGACACCGGCCTATAATTGTTAGGTTCCTTACAATCACCCGATTTGAAAAGTGGAGCTACCTTACTATGCTTCATGAGATCCGGAAACACTCCTTGGTCTACACTGGTATTAAATAAAAAAGCTAAATATGGCGCAACGGTTTCTATAATAGATTTACAGGCTTTTACAGACATTCCCCAGAGATCTTCTGTTGATTTAATTTTAAGATCTTTGAATGCTTTAATCACAGCTTGGGCGTTCGTGTGCTGAAACCTAAACTCTGTTGGGCACGCCTTTACATTCTTTCTTAGTAAGGCAGCAGCGAGTGCGGGTGACGAATTTAAGGACTCAGTCGTCTTAATAGGTATGTTCGAAAAAAACTTTTCAAATTCCTGAGCTACTTCTGTATCTGTGTTTATAGGGCCATTTGCAGTATCTAAATTGAATTCGTTATTGCGCTGTTTATTCCTACCTGTCTCATTATTTATAATTTTCCAGGTTGTTTTAATTTTATCATCAGCAGATTAATTTAATTTTACCACTAATAAAAAGAGCCTTAGCTGTTTTACATACACGTTTAAAAGTTTTTGAATCTCATCGATAGATTCAAATTCCTTTCGAGATAGCTAAGCGAATCAGCAAGTTGAAGTGGCATTGAACCTCATAGCACGCAGAACTGATGGCCGATGGGTTTTCGAAAGGTGACCCCGCATCCAAGATCACGTGATCGATCAGGATGCAAGCCGTTTCTTCTTCTTCCCGATTATTTAATGATGTCTTACTTTCTCCATAATAATAAGCTATAGAGAATTAGAGACCCATATTCATATCAACGTTTCTATTGAATCACTCTGTTTATTGGTAAAAACTGCATTAAAATCCAGTAGAAACCCGCCTCTGAACGCTTAGATCTTTATGTGTTATGAAACAGTAATAATTAAACTCTACCAACAAAAACTTTACTCTTAAATTAACTATACCAACATTCCAACAATCATTAACATAAAAACTGCAATGACGTCTAACCGGAACGAACCCGGACCGATTGTTCGGAAATGTGTCAATCGGTTACACGGTGCGACAACCATTACTTATCGACATTGGGAAAACCAAGGCCAGCACCTTGAGTATACGCACTATATTATAGATATTAAAGTATCTACGCAAAGCCGCGAGCATAACTTGCAATGTGAGGCTTTTTTTTTTAGGTGGTAAAATCATCAAATGAGTCCTTCCGCCCTGGGTGGGGCGGAAGGGACTGTCAGACTCTTACTGACTAAAATCCACCCGTATTCCTTCGGATGCCCTTTACCTTCCGGGGCCGCGGTATCCTGGGTTAAGAATAAAACCCGCGACCCCAGTAGGCATTTGACGCGAAACACGGCGCGCCACCGACCCGGGCTTGGTCCCCGGTTGGACGGCGAGCTACCCATTACTCACCGTCCGCAAGCCCGCTCTGCCGCTGTGCCCTCTGCTGATCAGAGGGACATGCGTCGGAGCGTCCACAAGACAGGCTATTCGCATACGGGCAAAGAGGCACACAGTGCCTAAGGAAGAGTTTTTGCCCGCATACCAGGGTGCACCGGCCCGAAAAACTGGTCTTCCCCCCGGACGTATCCGAGAGGGAACTCCAGTCCACGGGCGCACGTGGAGGTTTCCTGTCTTGGCACCCCTCCGCGGTGGCCTTGCGGGTTTTCATTATCAGCCTTATTAGCTGGTACTATATAGACGACTTTTCTGAGGAAATAAAAATTTAGCTGCGAGGAGGACTATCCTTTGTCAAAAAAACAAATTACGACAGGCTTAAATGTGTATCATTTTTTAAGGAGTTTGTTGTTGTAATTGTGACGCCTTTTTATAGAAAACAATAACAGAAGTTTGTATTTAATTTTCTAACAAAACTATGCATTTGTTGACCGGAAGTTGTTCAAAGCAAGTTGTCATAGAGAAATGGGATTCTGCAGGCCTACTCGACACCTGTGTATTGTAGGCTGATATCTTAACAAGCTCTATTGCTTTCAAAATATGAAAACAGAAAATCAGTGTCTTCCCTTCAAGAGGGAAATATTCGATGATTTTTATCCAGTGACACTGGAGTGGTGGATAAAAGCCTAAAAGGGCCCACTTTTCGTCTCTGGAGACGAGGCATGTTTCTTAGCAGGGACATTATAAAAAATCAAACTTCCTCAATTTATCTTAAACTAAATAAACAATCGTTCCATTTCCTTGTGCAAAATATGTTCAATAAACTATGTTGTTGTCATTTTAATTAACTACTAAAAGAAACCGCAAAAGTCCCAGAACAAAATTATGCACCGGACAATTTGGAATTATTCCATGGAGTTAACAGATAACCCCCTTTAGATTCCGTATACATAGCTATCTATGCGCCACACGTCAGAGCAATTGTCATTACTAAAGTGATCCTCTCAGTATCGAGCTGACAGAAAGACCTGACACTAGTAGTTTATAGAAATCTACTTTAAACTTGAACTTGATTTGAGAGTAAATACTTATTTTATAGAAGACGTTCTATGTAGAAAAACAAAAAACGATACACAGCACAAGAAAAACAAAAATGCGACGTGTGCTCTGTAGTGCCACCACATGACCTTTTTATCGTGGTAAAATTATTAAATAAGTCCTCCCAGGGAAGAGCGGGAAGGAATTTGAGACTTGAACTGACTAAAATCCGTTCCCAGGTCACGGTAATTTGTTAGTCCCGTGACCAACCACCACCTGCTCAAAAGAAGAAGGGTCATCTGTGACCCAGCCCCGGCGCAAATGAAATGTATCTCAGTTTTTTCGTTATTTTATGTACATTAGATAACAGGTTTCTTTTTTTTCAATTTCAGTGGCTAACTTAGTTAAATTGCTTAAATAAGCATTAGGAAAAATGTTGAAAAGGCTAGCTGTTCTCTGCGGTTTCACCCGCTGCTTGGCTCCTATTGGTCGGAGTGTGATGTTATATATCTTACATCTATCGAACACAAAATTATTTTTTCAATTCGAACCAGTAGTTCCTGAGATTAGCTCTTTCAACCAAAAAAACAAACTCTTCAGGTTTTTCAACTGGGCGTGGATGGCTATGTCCGCAACTATGAGGAATATCGATATACGTTGAAAGGAGTCTTAAGGCCAATTATGTCGTAAACTAAAACTGCATTTTTTGATTTTAGAAAATTCAATCATTCTGGCCAGGAATCGAACCTGCTGGTTTGGAAAAAAATCACATCCTGTATTATTACACTATTCGATAGTGTTGCTAATAAGGATCAAATTCTGGGAAGTAATCATATACACCAAACTTAAGGAAAAAGCATAATTGAAAAAAAAACTGATCAATTTACAAGGCACAAGTGACGAGAAAAATTGCAGTTTTATAAAAATCTTCTATTTCCTTAAGTTTACCATATATGGTTACTTCCCAGAATTTGATCCTTATTAGCAACACTATCGAATAGCATAATAATACAGGATGTGATTTTTTACAAACCAGCGGGTCTAATTCCTGGCCAGAATTATTGAATTTTCTAAAATCCAATGATACAGTTTATGTTTTCGTCAAAATCGGCCTAAATACTCCTTTCAGGTATTTCGATATTCTTCATAGTTTCGGACATAGCCATTCACGCCCAATTGAAAAACCTGTAGAGTTTGTTTGTTTGGTTGAAGGGACTAATCTCAGGAACTACTGGTTCGAATTGAAAAAATATTTTTGTGTTGGATAGTCCAATTATTGAAGAAGACTGTAAGATATATAACATCACACTCCGACCAATAGGAGCCAAGCAGCGGTCGAAACCGCAGAGAACAGCTAGCTTTTTCAATATTTTTCCTAATGCTTATTTAAGCAATTTAACTAAGTTAGCCACTGAAACCGAAAAAACAGAAACCTGTTATTTAATGTACATAAAATAACGAAAAAACTGAGATACATTTCAATTGCGCCGGGGCTGGGTAAATTTTGTATGGACCGTGACCCTTCTTCTTTGAGTTTCTACATTTTTATAATGCGATTTGATGTAATGACATACATAAATAAACACTAGCTCCGCCTCACAAGAACTTAAGTCGTGGCGGGCACAATGCAGAATCTAGAGGAAGTTATCCGTGTCGGAGCGCAACCAAAAAGGCATGTTTGTGACAATATAGGGAAATCCAGTGGCTTCACCTCGGGTGTCAGGATCAATCATCGACAGACCCACAGACTAACATTCTCAGAATCATTGCGGTTGTCGGCACAATACCGGAATTGACAACGCCCTGTGGAAACATAGAAAACTGTGGAGAAGAGTTGATGTTACAAATGTTACAATAATTAAAGTAAACTGTGTTTTGATTTTTTTGTTTTAAAATTAATATTTTTATAGAAAAAAAAACAAAAAAGTCAAAAATAAAATATAGTACGGATAGATTTAAAAAAAATCTAACTTGACTTGTTTTTGTTGTCGCAGCTAAAATAAAATGGTCTATTTTTGGTTGGGTTTTGGTGATTATCACTCTTCTAAAAAATCTATATCCGCACTATGATTACGATTATCTCAGCGGATAATCTGTGGTCTAATTTGTGTTTGTTTGTGAGATTAATTTGTAATTCGTGCCTATTATTGTTTTTACTTAATCTTATCATTTTAATTTGTTAGTTTCCGGTTTGAAAACGTCACAGATTATGGTACCTGCCAATTATTATTATTTATAGTTTTTTTTTGTACCTAATAATTACAGCGTAGGTTGTGGATATTTTTTATCGATGTCGATTTTTTGTTGTGGATCAAAAGTCCGTTACAAACCAATTATGTATAAAACATTAACACCTTTGAGCATCTTTACTTTAATATAAAACATTTTTTTTTTCAAATTTTTGGGTATAAACTACCAAAGACACGAAATAACTATGATTACTATTGTTATAATTAGCTTGCTAGCAAAACACTTAATGGAATTAACAAGATCAGCTAGATTTACTCTATAAAATTAGTCCTGAATTATACATAAACCTATTGATTAGCTAGATATGCTTAATGACGTCACCAAATTTTATATCATGTTTTGTGTAATAACGAAATAAAAAGATATTTGATTTTTAACCGACTTCAAAAAGAAGGAGGTTATCAATTCGACTGTTTGTTTTTTTTTTTTTTTTTTTTTTTTGTGTGTTTGTTACGCGATTTCTCCGGCGATTGTGGACCGATTTTCAAAATTCTTTTTTTGTTCGAAAGGAGATGCTTTCGGAGTGGTCCCATATTCACCAAGTCAAGATCTGATGATAGGATCCTGGAGAAATCGAGGGCAACCCTCAAATTTTATAGGCCCACATATAGTTTTTCGCAAATATTATGAAGTAATTTAAGTATTTGCGTGTGGTAATCATAATCTCATGTAGCTGAGCTGATGATGGAAGGTACAACTCCTTAACAGTAAGGAGTAGGCATCGACTGATTTAGTTTGTGTTCGCTTATCTCCGGAAGTACAAGTCCGATTTAGGTCATTCTTTTTTTGTTATACTAGGTATCGTTCAACTGAGGGAACACTGCAAGTTTCATCAAAATCGGTTCAGTCGTTTTTGAGATAGGGAATTTTATTAGCTAATTTTGTACATGAGCGATGTTATTACCGGTGCTACGGATTACAAAATTCTAGTGCACATGTAAGAAAATGATGTACCTATTTGACAAGAATTTGGGTTGAATATTTAAACTAAAAAGAGTAAAATAAAAGCTTTTTAAAAAAAAAATGTAACCGCCTTCAAAACCAACCACTAAAAAAGGGTAAAATAACCTACAAAATAACTTTTCTTTCGGAAGTCGGTGGCAAAAAAGACAATTAAAAAAAAAAAACACCGACTTCCGAAAGAAAAGTTATTTTGTAGGTTATTTTACCCTTTTTTAGTGGTTGGTTTTGAAGGCGGTTACATTTTTTTTTAAAAAAGCTTTTGATAAAAAAAAAATTAAGTCTACTCCACGCATCTGCTATTCCTGTACATATAATTCCTATTCCCTTAACAGTAAGAAACAATTGAATAAGAGATAAAATATAATAAGTTATTAATAAATTGTCCGATTAAGAACATAATCTATTACAATACCATTACATATAGGGAACTAGACCATTTTACTTTAACAACGGATACAGGAAATAATAAATTATCATTGTTAGTTCCGATTACTATCATAATAAGAGAACTGATTGTCTTTCTGTGTGTTTTAAACACAGAAGTTTATGTCAAGAATTAATAAGTTACTTCTAGGCAAGCCTGCTTCACCACGTGTGACTGGTCGACTTGCTGACCTTTGGTGTTGTTAAATGTATTTTAATTTATTTTTTGTGTAGGTATTGTTATTTACTGCAATGGTCCTAGTTTGTCTTTTTGTGCCTTCTAGTCACGATTGGGATGTAATTTTGAATTGATGTATAAAGTGAATGTTCTATTAAATTGTATTAAATCTTGGTTCTTCTAACCGTACAGACAGATGTGTTGCTGGGGAGTTTGTTCCGCCACTTCTTCTTCCCAGCCAAAACACTAGGAAGTGTCGAAGGGGAGGGCGCTTTGGGGGACCTTCAAAAAGTGCTGATAAATCAGCCTAATTTGAATAAATGACTTTTGATTGATTTGATTTGATTCACCGTCAACTAGGTACATCATCATCTGCCTGGCCTTTTCCTAACTATATTGGGGTCGGCTTCCAGTCGAACCAGATGGATATCAGTATTTTACATGGAGCGACTGCCTATCGGACCTCCACAGCCCAGTAACTGGGTAATACGAACCCCGATGGTAAGACTAGGTACATCATTGCTTATTATCAGATGAGATTTGTGGTACAGTTTGAACATGTTATCGTAGCCCTGGGACGTAAAGGGCTATTGAAGGAACACTGTGGATTTTAGGTACTACGACTCTGACAAAACTCATGATTGGTGCCCTGAAACAGCGACGCAGGGCCGCGGTAGACCTCGAAGGAGATGGCGGGACGAGCTGGATGTCTTCCTTGAGAATTGGAAAGAGGTGGCGCAAAGTCGTGAACATTGGAAGGAATGGAGGGAGGCCTTTGCCTAGCAGTGGGACAGTTCAGGCTAATAATAATAAATATATACGACTCTGACAGTATGGGTGTGAAGAGTGTGGTGGGAAAACACATTTGATTATACCACATAAAGAAAAGAGTGACCACGTCATCTCTTACTGTCAGGCGAGATTGCGATGACACGCGAGCATATAGCTAATCATCATCATCAGCCTATAAATGTTCCCACTGTTGGGACGCTATTATTAATTTATTTCATCACCACTGCTCTCAAAACGGTGAAGGAAAACATCGTGAGGAAACCGGCATGTCCTAGAATTAAAAATTCGAAGACATGTGACGTCTGCCAACCCGCACTGGGCCGCGTGGTGGTTATTGGCCCACTCCTTCTCACAGAGAGGAGGCCTATACCTAATAAACAAATAAAAAAAAAGAAAAAGTTTCGATGAAATGCAGGATGATGATGATTTTTGAGGAAAGAAGAATTTCAGATTGCAAGTCGGATTCGAACCCGCGTCTTCTGGTCTGTACTCTAGACGCCTTAACCAACTAGGCCATTGCAATCCACACTTGCAAGCCGAAATTCTCTATTCCTCGTTTGAACGCGTTTTTTTTAGTCGCGGGTTCGAATCCCACTTGCAATCTGAAATTTTTCTTTCCTCAAAAATCATCTTTTTTTTTTTGCATGTTAATGCGTTTAAAAATAATTAATATGCACGATGATGTGCTAACAGATATGTATCGATTTAGATGGACATCAAGGGCTTTAAGTACCAACTCAAAATAATCAAATATTTATATTATAATTCAAATTAGAATAAAATAGAGGCCATTGACTAATCTTATTTCTTGGTAAGATCATGAATCAGTCGAGGTCGGCCACTTAACTAGTGTTTATTGCCTAAAACTATTTTAGATTATTTAGTGGGCCTTATAAATGCATTAGCCCTGTTTCTATGGCAATAGATAGAGTGTTTTATGTATGATTTACTGCAACTTATATTGATGGGCCATTTGATTATTAAGCCTTTTACGCCTCAGAAACTATTAAAAAAAAACCTTTTAAACCTTCCCTGGACTTTTCTGAATAATTCAAAATCAAAATTAGCCAAATCGGTTGAGCCGTTCTCGAGTTTTAGCGAGACTAACAAACACCAATTGAATTTTATATATAAGAATAGGTAGTTGTTTTCTGTGGATTCACCCCCGCTGCTCGGCTCCTATTGGTCGAAGCGTGATGCTACATAGCGTAAAACCTTCCTCGATATATGGACTATCCAAGACTAAAATTGGCCGGAGCTGGAGGTACGATTTTTAGCCGAAAGACGGATTCTTGATGATCATAGCGTCATTTTATATAGCGTATAACCTTCTTCAATAAATGGGCTATCCAACATAAAAACATTTTTTTAACTCGAACTAGTTGTTCCAGAGCTTAGCGCTTTCAACCAAACGAACTATTCAGCTTTATAGTATAGGTAGATTTATTGATATAAAAGCCACTTTTTAATTAAAAATTAACAACAGCATCTTATGCTACAGCATAAGATGCTGTTGTTAATTGTTGGTCCTGTGTTCGTAAGCACTACAGTGCTTACGAACACAGGACCAACAAGGCATTTCACAGAATCAACTCTTTAATATTTTCAATGAAACGGTAGATTTATTTTTCTTCATTATCGTTGTAAATTTTAGAGATGGCAACCCCAGCGGTTGCCATCTCTAATTCATCTCTCTTTGGAAACCAGGACAAGTCGCCTGAAACCCAAGATTTTAGAGTTCAGAGAATCCGGACAACAATAACAATTTAAATTAAACATAGTCAGTGTTATGTTAAACAGTTGAAAATGTCAGAAATCACCTTTTAAAATTTATTTGTTCTTTTTTTCTTTTTAAATCCGTACTACTAATGAAACACCCTCAGACGCTTCTCGCACGGCCTCTAAACTGGGACAAATCCGGGGAAACCCGGACGGATGGCAACCCTAGTTGCCATCCACATTTCATCTTTCATACGCCCTATAGTCACCGATAATGTCGTTCGCATGTCGCTTAACTCGTAAGCTGCTTAATTTGCGAACATCTCGTTAAAAGCCTTCCGAACCTTCGTTATTTTTCCACTTCGTTAATTTCTCCATCCATTTTAATTTTTATATTATTTTGTGCTTTAACTTACTTATTTCTTTTCATGACAGGTTTTTCATATTATTTTTAATGAGTATTCGCATTTTACTTTGTTAAAATAGCTGCACAAATAAATGCATAATATTAAAATACTTTATGTCATCTGTAAAGCATATTGGTCGCGGGACTAAGGACTTACCGTGACCCCGGAACGAAAAGGGCTATTTAAGGATACCGTGGATTTTAGTCAGTACAAGTCTGACAGTCACTCCTGCTCTGCCCTGCCTGGGAGGACTCATTTTGATGATTTTACCAGGATAAAAAAAATGTGTAAAGCATATTATCAGTATTTCACGTTTCTAAAGAAAAGCCATCTTTCAGCTAGCTATATCCAGAATCAAAACTACTAAGGCAAGCCACCACGAGCTCTTAACAATTAAACACCAATCTCGGACCAAGTAACTCTTCAGAGCATGTTACGGGACCGGTTTATCGTCTCTCTAATTACATACAAATATTGGTGAGCCTATTTCCATCATCATCATCAGCCTATAATGCTCCCACTATTGATACACAGGCCTCCTCTCTGTGAGAGCCACCACGCGGGCCCTGCGGATTGGTAGATGTCCGGTTTCCACACGGTGTTTTCCTTCGCCGTTTTGAGAGCAGTGGAGATGAAATATATTACACAAAGTAATGTGCCTGGCTCGAACTCAAGACCTACAACTCATAAGTCGGGACCGATACCACTGGGCCACAACTGCTACCCAACTGCTGCTGCTGCCCAACAACTGGCTAATTCCATCAACTGGATATAAATCGATTCTCGGATCTACTACTCAGTAATATTCAAAGAAATCTTTTCTATTATTTCGTTTGTTAGTTTTATTATATTTAACGATTTCAATTATTCCTAACACGCTAATAACTACATAATAAACAACCCATATCAATTAAAATGACTACATGATATCATAAATCTATGTACCTACTGCTCGAGTCACGTCTGACACCGGAAGCAAGCGAATATGTCCCTTATTGGCAATGATATTATATTTATGAGCTGGCGATTGTTATCTGATTGTGTCATTCTTGTCACTTGCCCTGACCTCTTGTGTGATAAGACAGAGGAAGGTCATAGTGGAGTTATGAGTGTTTTGCGGTCGTTGTCATGGCTATAGAGCTTTAATATAAGAAATAGCTTTTGTATTTTCTTATACCGTATAGGTGACGTGTTAGCATATGGCCCGCCTGATGATGCGCGGTCACTGTAGCCCCGCACACGAGCCACTCTGGCCAAATCCACAAAACGCCGCGACGAGAAGCTAAAAGCGGCCACAGAGAAGGTGAAGCGCGCGATAGTTACTTGTGGCCGGGTGGTCGACACTTATGGTCGCTGGCTGCTAATTTTTTTAACCAATACATTACTGAGGTAAGACAGAGAGAGGGGAGCGCGAGTGGCGAGTGGCGGCGTTTAGTTGCCGGTACGGGCCACAAGCAACGAACAGTGACGATTGTAGCGTGTGGCGGCCACCAGAATCAACCGTGTGCGGTGAGTCCATAGAAAAGGTATGAAAACTACAGGAAATATGGTGGTGGCGTTTTGTGGTTGTGGCCGGTGGCCCGTGTGCGGAAGCCCTATCACCAAAGGTATCGCTTGTGCGTTGCTGACCTTTCAGTTTTTTCACGCCCTTTTTGAGGGTGTGAAGAAAGTAGGAAACTTTGCCTCCATTTAAAAAGAAAGAGGTATAAAGCTGTTAAAAAAAGCTAATCAATTATGTGCTAATAAACGATAAAGTTTAATACGCCTGCGTCGGTTTTTTGTAAAAAGGTGGCGCCAAATGTGACTATATGAATTATTTAAAAGTATTGAAAAATACGAGCTTGTCTCCTACAACTGACTGAACAATGACTTCAAATTTAAGTCTAGCCCGCAATCAAATTTTCTTTCTAATGAAAGTTTTTTGTTATGGTGTGGTAAAATTCATCTTTAGTTAAATAATCCCATGTAGAATTGAAGCTAGATACATTTAAATGCTACCATTTTGTCAAAAAACACAGTTGTTACTAAAGATACCACATTTAGGACAAATTGAAATACTAAACTGTCAACAAGCAAATTTAACTACGCAATCAAACATAGGCATCGTGTATAAATATCTATTAGTTCCTGTTGCCAGTCGATTGAAACCTGCATTTTGATATTAACTCATAAACAAACAAGTATTCTAATTGCCAACTAAAATGGTAATCAGAGTCGGTTCCTTGTATCCAAAATATGAACGAAGGAAATATATGGACAGGCTGCGTTTATCAAAATAATATATGTAGGCAGTGATTTGAATTGCCTATTTTAAGAGAATATTCAGTGTGACCACAGCCACTTTTTTTTACGTGGTAAAATCAACAAATGAGTCCTCCCACCCCGGGCAGGGCGAGACGGACTGTCACCGTATGCTCCCCCGTGTCCTCAGGGTGGTGACACTCAAACGTTTCTTCCTTTCCCATCAGACACAGGTACCTCCCGAAACGTCCGTGTCCGGTGAGGACCTGCGTCATGCGGTAGGTTAGGACACCGTGACGTCTCTCCAGCCACTCCTCAAAGAGGGGTCTTACCGCCGCTATTGCGGCGTGCCCGGACCACAGCTACTTGGAAGACCTTAAACCGTTTGCGATGCCAGGTACGCTGCAAGTAGGGGCGAGTGCTGTACCTACAGACGCTTGTACACCTGGACACCGTTAATTTATGGGAAAACGGGCAACCCTAAAATTCTAATTTGAACGCAGCCGTAAGCCTATGGTTGACAGATTTGACGTATCGCCATCCTGGTATAAGCGTCCATAGGTACAGCACTTGCCCATACAACATGGTTCGGTGGGGGCACTGTAATGGAGAAAGCGATTGCAACTGCGGAGCCTCATCACAAACGATGGACCTCACTTGTATTTTGAGTCATAAATCAACGTCAAATGCCATTTTGCAGTTGACAGTATTTTTAGATAGGTCAGTGTTCAACAGATGTTTAACTATTTTGCAGTAAGACGGTAAGTACTTACCGTCGTAGTCTGAAAACCTAATGATAAGGTAACACTTATGTTACCTTATCATTAGCTTTTCAGACTAAAACGTTATAATCATAAGATTTCGAGCTTTCGATAACATATTTTGGTTAAAATGCCAACCTAAGATTGATAAGAATATAATGTACTAAAATGGAGTCGGATTATTGCTTGTTGCAGTGTATATTTATAACGCTATACACCCGCGCGGTTCGTGACCAAGACACCTGAATGTCGTCTACTTTTACTATGGAACTTACAAGAATACAAATTGACCTTTCGCCGTATTGTTTAGATATTAAGACTTGCTTTTATGAAACAACATAAGCAAAGAGGTTTGGTGAATTACTTTGTGTAATTTATTTCATCACCACTGCTCTCAAAACGGTGAAGGAAAACATCGTGAGGAAACCGGCATGTTCTAGAACCAAAAATTCAAAGATATGTGACTTCTACCAATACGCACTGGGCCCGCGTGGTGGATTATGGCCCACTCCCTCTCTCAGAGAGGAGGCCTGTGTCCCAGCTGTGGGAACATTATAGGCTGATGATGATAATAGAGGGAAATACGCGCTTGTTGGCGCATACGTACGTCAGCCACTTTGATACTCTATTCAAAGAAATGTCGTAGAAAAGTTACTTTAGAGTCTAGTGTTACTTTTGTCTAGTCTAGTGACTCTGGTCGCCGGACTCACGAATTACTGTGACCCCGTAACGTAACGTAAAGGGCTATTGAAGGTTTCCGTGGATTTTAGTCAGTACGAGTCTGACAGTCCCTCCCGCTCTGTCCTGGGTGGGAGGACTCATTCGATGATTTTACCACTCAAAAGTCTAGTGACTCTAGTGTAATGACTAGACTTACCTTATACCGGTAGCACCGGTAGTAACAATTTAAAATTCAATTTTGTTCGCGATGTCTACGGTATTATAAAAATATTTAAATGTGTTTATGTGGGCGTTCATTACTGACGTGTTTTTATTTTAATGTTGCATTTGAAAATTGGCTATTGCACGTCAGCAAAGATGGTCAGTTGCATAAGCATACTTAAGTGATAAAGTCTTCCGTATCAGATAAGGCTATCTAAAACATTAGGTAGTCATTTGAATTGACGCAGTCTAGGATTAAACGGTCAAGGTAATCTTAGTAGTATTTTTTTTTAAATTAACCTTATGGAATAAATCCCGTATTGTAGGTGTTTTTTCAAATATTTAAATTCACATACACAAAAATAGCTAGTCTAGACACGACACAACTACACATGAATATTTGTTCTGTCTGGGAATTGAAACCGCGACACGCAGCTCAGTAGTTTAACAATCACGCTAGTTTATTCAAAAAAGTTAATTACTTCGACAGTACAATTTATTGTATGCTATGACTTTCAAAGACTTGAAATGACAACCGGTTACAACGGCTTGACGTTGACACAGACCGATCTTGGCAAACGCGGCAAGGGGCAAGGGTAACTTGAAGTCGCGGGACTTATATCATCACCGTGACTCCGGAACATAAAGGGCTATTGAAGGACACTGTGGATTTTAGTCAGTGCAAGTCTGACAGTCCCTTCCGCCCTGCCCGGGGTGGGAGGACTCATTTGATGATTTTACCACGCAAAAAAAAAAGAGTAACTTGAAAACCGCGTGCGGCTGGTATTATAATCATATATGTACATATTTACATAAATTAAAAAATCAAAGCGCTGGCAAACTTAAGTATTTACGGGGAGTGAGCATTTTTGGATACAAACGGGAGCGTTTAAGACGGTGTCCTGCGTGAGCGACAAAAACGACGCGACGCAACACGAAGTAAATTATAAAAATAATACTTCAATTAAAAGGAGTAAATGATACTATGACTTGTTTATAGGGGAGAATGGAAAAAAGAAACGTGCTGCGCCGAACCCAAGTAAAATGGGATAAGGGCAGGAAGATGATGATGACTTCAGTTGAAGTTGAAATAGTTCGAATCGCGTCGCGTCGCGTCGTTTTCGTCACTTACGCAGGATACCGCGTTAGCGAGCAGTCTAACGAGCGGTCACTAGTGGTGGCCAAATTGGGGGTGACCATCAGGAATCATCGTGAACGTTCTGCCGAGCTTTATGCAAAGCGGCTGATCTGACATCTTCAGGAAGAAAAAATATTTGTCGACTACCGACTAAATCGTTCACTAGAAAGATAGAGAAAATGTTCGTAGCGATGTTTTACTCTGTGCAGAGGTGGCTCAGTGGTATCGGTCCCGAGATACAAGTTGTAGGTCATGGGTTCGAACCCCGCCAGGCGCATTACTTAGTGTAATTTATTTCATCACCACTGCTCTCAAAACGGTGAAGGAAAACATCGCGAGGAAACTTGAAGATATGTGAAATCTACTAATCCGCACTGGGCCCGCGGGGTGGATTATGGCCTACTCCCTCTCTCAGAAAGGAGGTCTGTGTCCCAGCAGTGGGAACATTAGAGGCTGATGATGATGATGTTTTACTCTATGCTCGGTTCTGCTCGTTGTTCAGTTCGGCAAAATTAGAATTTTCAAATCTATTAGTACCTTTATACCAAACAACAATCAAAGGAAATCTTAATAGCTGCCAAAAGAAACATAAAAGTAAAGAGGAAAAACTTTTTCCTTTGTAACTAAGAAAGCTTGACTGACAACTGGCACCCAATTTATTCCCTGAATTAAAGGTTTGTTATGGAGGCAAATATCAAGAAAATATATTTTATAAAAATCATCAGCTTTTGCCCTTGGCGTCTCCACCCCCTCTTGTCGCTAGGGACCGTCTGTACTGAATAAAAAAAAAAACAATTAAGTAGAGAGAAATTGATCGGGCCTATAAGTATTAAAACATTTTTTTTTTCGAATTTCCAAAATTTTTAGAACAAACATTGTTCAGTAACATGGGCTGAGTTACGCCTCTAGAGGTTGTGCGCTAGTAACTTTACACGTTGTAATAATTATTATTATAATGCAAAAAAAAAACATTAATTGGTACCTAAAACATTATTCTGTTGATTATGTGGTTTATTTCCTTCTAAGAAATTCCCTTTTCCCGCAAATACGACATGAGATAGGGCTAATATGGCGCTCGATAAACAGGGACGTGACCTGACTCTGTATTGACACTCGACCTCCGCAGTATCGCAACAAATAACAATATCTTCGAGGAGATTGCGTTGAAAATAACGTTGTTTTTTTAAAGGAGGATTTTGTTTTTTGTTGTTTCTGTCCTAGGGTTTACCCACTTCGTTTTTTCTGCAGTAATTAAGTTACATTCCATCGCTGAAAATACAGAGAAGCTGGACTTTTATTTATTTGCGGTAAGTGTGTTTATCAGATCGTACGTCCACCTTGTTGGTGGATCTCGATCTCCATTCGAGAACCTTACGTCCCATCGGCCATCAGTTCTGCGTGCTATAATGTTGCCTGCCCAATGCCACTTCAACTTGCTAATTCACTGGGCTAAGTCGCCTACTTTAGTTCGTCTTCGAATCTTCTTATTTCTGATTACGTGATTCGTAACTTGGCTTGCATCAAGCAAGCCGCTTCCAACCGGCGCGGCGGTCCTATTGAAAATCTATGTGGGTGGCCTATGTTCAGCAGTGGACATTCTACGGCTGATATGATGATGATGATGGCGTGTGTTTATTAAACTTTCCTTTCTATCAAAACCTTAATAGTTGTGGCACACGATCATAGTGGAAGATCATAAAATCACTTATACGACTACATACATCATGTACCAATGCCTTGGCTTGTACGAAAAGCATGTAGGTATGGGTACTAACGCGAAGTACGAGCAGTTAGCCAGTAATCTAAAAAATAAAAATAAAAAAACAAAATGGCCAACCAGAATTTTAGCTCTGTAAAACCACAACTGAAAAAAAAACAACAATATCTTTGGAACAATAGCGTTCCATACAAGATTAAAAATAATTAACCACAATATCTACGGCCAGTAGCAAGAATTAATTGCAATGTAACTGTTTGAATTGGAGGTCGCAATATAAACGAACTTTCACGAGCCATACTTCCTGAAGTTTTTGTTTTACTGTCATTAAGATAAATAAGTTCAATTAGGAAGAAAAAAATGTTTCGCAAAATGTGTGGTATTTGAAGGTCGCAAGGTCGGAGAAAGATATTTTGATTGTTTTCGCATTCGTTCCAACCTTGAACTCTGCGAGCAATTTGTTAGAACCTTGTCTAATGAAAATATCTGATATTTTTTGTGCCTAGTAGCGAAATAGTACTAGTATTTTGTTTACTTCGAGCATCTAGAGGTTTTTTTCGCATGACGTGGGAAGTTGTCTTCCTGTCTGTCGCCAGTGGGGACGATCGGGAAAAAAAACCCGCTCGTCCCCAGGTGGTGACAAAGCCAGTGGTCACAAGTGGGAATAGACGTTTTTTAGGCTGAAAAAACTTAAAATTTATCCCTCGATACTAGTGTGGAGAAGATGGGACTGTTGGACTCTAAAGCCAAATTTAGACTTAGCAAGAAATTGCAGGCGATTGGCATGCAAGTTTGACTATGTGTGATGTTATGGTACTATGTGTTTGTAGTCCGCAATGTAGACTTGTATGCAACTCGCATGCAATATCTTGTAGCATGTAATTTGGCCTTTATTTACTACTAGCTGTGCCCGCGACTTCGTTCGCGTGGATGTCGGAATCGAACAATGTATTTTTTTAGTTCGAAGCGCTTAATTCTGGCCACGTTTTTCATATAAACCCTGTTTTTAGAATTTTCTAAGATTTATCAAGAATATTTGACACTTCTATTCCAGGTTTATGTAGAACTATTTTTCCTAATGCCCGCTCTATGCACTCCACTTCACTCCACTCCACTCCCTTCCGTTCCACTTCCCTCCAAACCCCTCCGCTCCGCTTCACTCCACACCGCTCCGCTTCACTCCACTCCGCTCCGCTTCACTCCACTCCGCTCCGCTTCACTCCACTCCGCTCCATTCCAGTCCATTCCGCTCCGTTCCAGTCCATTCCAGTCCATTCCAGTCCATTCCAGTCCATTCCAGTCCAATCCAGTCCATTCCAGTCCATTCCAGTCCATTCCAGGTTTTCTTTTAACACCAACTGCCGTGCGTTGAAATATGTATTTATTTGAATAATGTAGTTTTTCTATTCGAAGTAAGATCGCGCGACTGACGTACGAAATCAATGTGTGAGACCAAAGTGCACCCGTAATTTTACTTCTGAAACACTTTAAATTCAAATATCTTTTGATAGACTGAACCGATTCCAATGAAACAAAAACTAAATTCCTCTCCAAGTTACGCTTAATCGTTGTGTATAAAAGTTATCTACATTAATTTCGTACATTTTATGTGATACCTGGACAAATACACAGACAAACAGATAAACAGATAAACAGACAAACAGACAAACAGACAAAAATTCTAAAAATGCTAGAAATGGGTTCTATTGGTTGTCCTTTAATACCCTGGCTATATTTTTTGAGTTTTTTTTTTAATGTACAAAAATAACTTTTCTACAGTTTTATTATATGTATAGATATAGAAAACAATTGACGGACACAAGTGGCGAATTGTCGTTCGGCGTGGCGGTCTAAGGGGAACGCCTATGTTCGGCAGTGGACGTCTTCCGGATCTGATGATAGATATGACTAAAACAACCCTGCTACTACGATGACGTTGGGGTTTTGTGGTCCAGAGTACAATACATTTGTTATAATCATCATCATCAGCCTATAATGTTCCCACTGCTGGGACACAGGCCTCCTCTCTGAGAGACGGAGTGGGCCATATTCCACCAGGCGGGCCCAGTGCGGATTGGTAGATGTCACATGTCTTCGACTTTTTGGTTCTAGGACATGACGATTTCCTCACGATGTTTTCCTTCACCGTTTTGAGAGTGGTGATGAAATAAATATCGCAAAGTAATGCATCTGGCTGGGTTCGAACCCACGACCTAAAACTCGTAAGTCGGGACTGAGACCACTGGGCCACCACTGCACTTTGTTATAATATCTTTATTATATTTTATCATCGTCACTAATAATAAATGTCCTCTGAGTCTGTTGGCTGATTTTACCTGATACTTCCAATTATGTTAAGGGTCTGTTTCCCTATAGGAAAGTCGCGTAACTTTGTAAGTGGTACGAGTCTTGCATAATAATATAATCCCTATCCAATTTCGATTGCGGTTGTCAATTTCTACGAAGATTAGCCATGTTGTTACGCAGGACACATTAGTGAACGAGTGTTTTTGAGCGCTTTGCGGGTCTCCTATTTCTGTTTGCAAGGTAGGGTCTGAAAGACCCCGCCATCAACTTCGAACCTAACCTGTCTGAGTCGGGGTGGCCCAAGTTCCGAGCTCGCTTTGCTCGCTCTTGCATCCTTAGTCAAGTTGCTGATTACCACCTACCAAGGTAGATCGACGTAGCCTACACAGGCTAAAATAACACTCTTTGAGTAGGGTAGACAAAACCCCCGTGGATCCGGTTGGCAGCGACTCGTTTCTATTACTAACTTTGTAGAATGGGATCATCCCAGAATAGACACCAACCAATCAGTGTCAAATGTAGGCCCATCATAATTATTAACGTCACTAAAGGTGTTCTCACACGAGACAAATGTGTTCGGAATCTGTTGTCTGTCTAACATGAGCCTAAGCTATAACTTACGACGCGACGTGCGTGTCGGCTCCCGGGACATTAATCTTTGTGTACCGGGAATTAACCACGGTTACCTGTGATAGCAGATTATGTATACTATTATGCTAACGCGGATTTTCCCACAATAATATTTGGGGGTGGAATTGGGCCTAAATATTATTTTAGGATCACTTCAGGCTTTGTGTGTGTGTGCTTATTGTCCCTTTTTTACGTGGCCCCAGTCTCCCACCCAGGGCAGGACCGGATAGGGACTGTCAGACTTGTACTGACTAAAATCCAAGGTGTCCGTCAAGAGCCCTTTACGTTCCGGAGCCACGGCTACGTGATAGTCCCGTGACCCCGTTAGGCTTTGGCCCTTTAAGGGAGTCCTGTCAAGTTGCTGACAGCTCTTCGATGCGCCGTCGACCCGGGTATGGTCCATGATCGGACAGCAAGTCACCCATTACCTCGCCGTCCGCATGCCCGCGCCTACGGTGGCCGGAATACGACCAGCGACGTCTCGACTTATTGTCATTGGAGTCGTTTTTCCACTGGCTAGGCAGATCCTATACAAAAATCACGTCGACGATCTTTGGATACTCTAGTTCAATAAACCAGCATAACTGTATTGCTTATTACGGCTTGTTTCGGAACTGTTTGGTATTTAAATACCAGCACTCGGTATTCCGTACTAGGAGCGCAGAAAATCGCGGAGTATTTTTGCTCGAGGCAGAAATGAGCGCAAACAATAAACAACTGAGTAACGCTTGCTCACTGTTCTGAAAGCATTTATCATTGCAGAGAAGTTTGCATTAAGAAAAAAAAAGAAAAAGGTTCTTCGTACCTGCTTTATTTTAAAAGGTGTAGGTAGTGAATATAGTATGGGCAGTTACTTTTTGGTAGTGGTATTTTCAAGTTTCACGATATTAAAGGGCCCTATGACTAAATAATAGCAGCGGCGGTTTTAAAGTTAAAGCTAGGCTTGCCTCTTCTTCTTCTTCAACCTTTAGTCACCCAATGCTGAGTGTAGGTCTCTTCCAAATCTTTCCACTTCTGGCGGTTTTGTGTTATGGCTGTCCAGTTTCTTCCGGTCCACTTTAACAAGACCGTCTGTCCACCTACGAGAAGTCGGTTGTCTCCCTACATCCCTCTTTCCCATTCATGGTCTCCACGGCTCGCCTCGGTCGGTCCTAAAATGGGTAACCATGCACTATATTTCGACTTTACTCCGTGGTTTGAAAAGCATGTAAAGCACTTAGTTTCGGCTGTCATTTGTAAATCTTTGACAGTCGTTACAGCGGCCTTAAAGTTTGAAGTCTGACGATATGTTTTGCGATGTAGTTTAATTTTATTAACAACTGGGTTTTGTAAGTCAGACGGGCTGTCGTTTCAGAATGGAAGTCAACCGGAATGATGTCATAGGACGTAACTTTTGATATTATAAATGCGAAAGTGAGTTTGATGCGTTTTTAAACCAAAACCGACCAAATTTTTTGAAAAATTCGTTCAGGGCGAGCAAAATTGCGGGCAAAAACAAGTTACCAATAAATGGGTCTATAATGCAACTGTAACTTGAAAACATTACTCGACATGGGGATCAAATATCAACGTTCAGAAGTCGATCTACTTGACCTAGGAGGCTGACAACCTCAACAATATAAATATATTATGTATTATTAGACATTGATATGATATGAATGTCAAACCACGATTGGCCAGACATATTTCACTTCTGACATTGACATTGGCTTGATTGATAGATTAGCCACAGTTTGGTGAACCATACATTGTCCGGGCAAGTTGTCACATTAAGAAAAAACTGTTCCAGAAGTTTCATTTCACACCACAAACAAGATGAGACGGACTCACGTGGAGTCCGTAGAGTAAATACGGTGATCTCAAGCAAACCACAAGTGCATTAGCACTTGTTGTACGTGTGTTTTCGCTCACTTTATGGGTAAGACTTAAGAAGGGAACATGTTACTCATACAGTGAGGCAGTATTGGCTGAATTTCAGCAAAAATGTTAAATCTACGTTCCAAAGTATGTTTCACGTCCTTTTGTGTCTTCAGTTCCCCTAAACATGCATGCATTACATGGAGCGACTGCCTGTCGAACCTCCACAACCTAGTAACTGGGTAATACGATACCCCATTGTGCCCATGGTAAGACTGGTTATCAGAAATTAGAGCTTGTGACTAATAGTAACGACTGTCAGAGATCTACAAATGACAGCCGGGACCAACGGCTTTACGTGCTTTCCGAGGCACGGAGGAAACTCGCTATGATAGATGGTCACACGTCCACAGACCAACCTCGGCAAGCGCGGCTTAACCCGGAAGATCGGCCTGTGCGCCTGTAATTATTTAGCTCCTCGCATGGTGAATAAGTAATATAGAAAAATACTGAAAGGAGTCTCCAGGCAAATTTTGACGAAAACTAAAATTGCATCATTAATGTTTTAAAAAATTAATATTCCTGACCAGGAAATGTCGACTCGTGGCAGGGATATGAAGAATGAAAAGGTATGCTTAGTCTTCTGTTCTGTGACAATATTATTTCAGACTATATTGATGTCAACCTTGGTAGAGAAATGAGACGGTGACGTGTATGTATATGTGTCACTTACAAGTCTTGTGACCTAGGCCTTCAGGGCTCCGTGAATAAACTACATGTCTTATGAGGCGCCTGAAGCAGTCTAGATCGTTATCGATAAATTAGAATAGGTACATTATATTATATGTAGTTGACAAGATGTCAACTTTTTGTAGGTAATTGTATCAATGGTTGTGCGTAACCATTTTTGATTTGGTACGATATTTGTAGTTACTGAGTCTTGTAAAGTTTAGATGAAATACTGGCTGTAAATATAATTACTAGGCGGAGACCTCTCGCGCCCAGCACTGGTCGCGGCCATGCTGCGGGGCGAGACGGAGTGGGAAGCGGTCGCCTCCTTCTGCGAAGCAGTCATGCTCGCGAAGGAGGAGGCGGGCCGCAAGAGGGAGAGGACAGTGTCCTCCTTCCGCTCCAACCGCAGTGGTAGACGCCCACGGCGTCGGACGTCGCAGGACGATCTCTGGCCACCGTAGGCGCGGGCATGCGGGCGGCAAGTAAAGGGCAACTCGCCGCCCGACCATGGACCATGCCCGGGTCGACGGCGCGTCGTGTTCCACGCGCGCCTCAAAGAGCTGTCAGCAAAATGACGGGGCCCCCTCTCAGAGAGCCAAAGCCTGCCGGGGTCGCGGGACTCCTACCATCACCGTGACCCCGGAACATAAAGGGCTATTGAAGAACACCGTGGATTTTAGTCAGTACAAGTCTGACAGTACCTCTCGCCCTGCCCGGGGTGGGAGGTCTCATTTGATGATTTTACCACGTAAAAAAAAAAATATAATTATACTGCTTTTTCTAGTGCGTAGTTTAAAACCGATTGTGAATTTTGCTATAGTTATGCTGATTTTTTCTAAAGACAAAATCTTAGTCCTCTATACAAATTGTAAAATCGGATGCATGAATGGTTTTTTGGTTATTTACACCAAAACTAGTTTAGAATTTTCATTCCCGTATGGTGTTCTTATGGGTTATAACCTTATTTCTAAATGTGTTCAAATCATTTTCATGCATCCTAATTAATTTAGGGTCTCCGTAATACCCACCACCGTCTTCTTCCTTTCTTCTATTAATGCTTAATTACTCTTCTCATTTACTTGACCTTCTACCTAATAAAATTGTTTAGTTCATGTATTAGTCTAGTACTTTAGTAGAAAACTTTTTAGTAGAAAGTTTCTTTAAAAGCAGTGATAGCCATCCTGAGGCTAATAATGTAATTTGTGGCAAAGGACTTAGAGGTGCCAGGAGTATCGTTGACTTTAATAACGAACACTGACCTTAGTGACATGAACATAATGTAAAGGAAAGAGATACGTATGTGTGTATGTAATAAAGATGAGTTTGGATTAGCTTTGTGTGCTAGGAGTCGGATGAAACGTACTCTTTTGTATCTAATTGTTGGTTCTGATCGTGGCAAACTAAAGTGTGACATTAAAATATAATAATTGTTTAACAGACACTACACGATAAAATCATAAATAATGGACATAGGTAGGCCTTTTTTACTATAGTATAATCATCCACCGAGGCCGGGAGGATGTGATGGAAACGACATATCCTAGAACCAAAAACTTCGAAGACAAATGATATCTACCAACCCGCCTCTCCTTTTCACAGAGAGGAGGCCTGTGTCCCAGCAGCGGGAACGGTTATAGTTAGGCTACCTTTTATTCAGACTCGAAGTAAAGCCCTAAGCAATGTTAGTTAGTTATTAAGGGACTTATCTCATGGCGCGATGCGACGCGATTACAAGTGAAATTCAATCTTATTACTATGACATAAAACACATTGTTATGTACGGGTAGATGAAAAACAAAACACGATGGCCATGACGACGTCAAGTCAATTGAATTGCATTATTTCTTAGTAGTAAGGTTGATTTTCACTTGTAGTTGGAATTCATTCGAGTCGCGTCGCATTGCACCGCATCGGGCCATGAGTTAAGTCCCTAATACGAGTACTGACTGACCGTTAGCCATGTGGGTGGCCTGCTATTATACCATAAAAGTTATAACAAAGATAATGACAATTAATAAAGTGTACTAGAGAATAATGAATATGGCTATGTTATTATTATGCTCCTTTATTGGTATAGTTACCGGTGACTTTGATATAAATAAAACTTGTCGGTTCATGGAGGAAGTATTCGTTCCAAGTAATTTATGTATCCGGACCTAGTAATTGTTTGTACTTAGATCCGTAACTAGTCTACGTTTAAGAAGAATTGATTTTATAAATATTCATTAGAGCATAATATTTTTTTTAATTAAAATGGTATGGCAATGGCACTGTTCCCGTTGACAGCGATGTGGACGTGTTTTTTGACGCCCTGTGAATGTTTTCTCTTTTATTTTATTTTTTAATTTTTTATTTTTCCTGTACATATTACTAGTAGGTTTTTATTTATAGTTTGTAAATTAAATTGTATTTTAGATATCAATAAAGTCAAAAAAAAAAAAAAAATTAAAATGGGTTTGTTGTTCGCCTCAATCTAGACTTTTTAATCATGGTAAAATCATCAAATGAGTCCTCCCAACCTAGGGCGGGGCGGGAGGGACTGTCAGACTCGTACTGACTAAAATCCACGGTGTCCTTTAATAGCCCTTTCCTTTCCACGGTCAGGATTACCTGATGAGACAGTCCCGTGACCAATAATATGACTCTTGAACTAGGAATAGAACCCCAAATCTCATACTCAGCTGTAAAACTTACAACCATTAAACCAAAGAGGCATAAGTTATTATAAGTCTTAGTTTGATACATATTTATCAAGTATGTGAGGAATTTATTTTATGAATTGGTATTGTAAGATTAAAATCTAGATTAATCACTTATACAGATGTTTATCAGTTGGTTTCAGATTACAATCTAGTTTTATATTATAGTAATCTTAACAAGAAGATGAGTAAATCAGCAGTTTGGCACCATTCATAAAATTCTCAATGACTCCAAAATATGTAGATAGAATGCCACTGTTCGTTTACTACACAATATAGTATTTGGCTATGGTGTCCTGCCAGATTGAGTGAAGATCGTCTCGTCATATTCTGTTATTGTTATTGCTCGTCCTAAGCCGTCGCTATCGCCCTAAGAGGCTATGCACACCACATTTATTAAACGCGCCGTTGACGCGCGTATGTAGCGATGCAGACGCGATGCAAACGCGTGTTTGACACTTGCCTTTAGTGGGGCAATAAGGCCCGGTATCCCCAATCAGATGTCAACTGAAGCTAAGTGGAGAGGAGATGTGGACATCTGATTGGTTATTCAAAGACATCTCCTCTCCTCTCCGCTTTGGTGGATACCGGGCCTAAGGCTGACGCTACACTACGTAGGGATTTGCGATGTGACTGAAAGAGCGAGTCGAGTTGCCTACACCTGGTGTCACTGATGATGATGATGTAGCTATTTACGTGAGCATTCATTTATTTATCACTCATGTGTCGCAGATCGTGTCGCACCCTAGTGTAGCCTCAGCTTTCGACTTTTCTTTTACGTCGTATAATCATTAAATGAGTCCTGCAACGGTTGCAACCCAGGGTAGGGCGGGAGGGACTGTCAGACTCGTACTCTAAAATCCACGGTGTCCAAAGGATTGAATTTCTCACACAGACTAAGTAAAGTGTACTCAGGAATATGCACTCGACATTCTGGGAAACATGCATGATAAGAGACAGACAAATCTACGAATAAATAAATAATTATTATCTTTATTTTAAAACGTGAATGAAAACGAAAAATAAATACCTAAAGATTATATTTGACATGTTAAACTCTAATGAATTATTTCGAAGGTTTTATTAAAATCCTTGCAACTTGTCACTCCATTAACAACTCTTGAATGTTTACAACTGGACCGGTTTTTAAAGCAGCCTAATTTCATATTACGTAGTTATGTTAATTATGCCATTTGCATTTAAAATTGATAGAACGATAGTTTAGCAGCTGATTATTAAATGTTTGTTTAAACAAACATCAGATACCGTTTTAGTTTTTAAATGGACATGGTCACTAATACTGTTATTAGAATCTTAAAATCGGATATTTAATCAATCAACTCAGCCTAGCCTATAGTAGTCCACTGTTGGACATAGGCCTTTCTCAGGCTGTGCCACATACCCCTGACCTCTGTCCTCTGTATCCATTCTGTGCCAGACATTTCTTAAAGTCATCGGGACTGGCCTGTTGGTCTAGTGGTTAGTGACCCTGACTGCTATGCCAAGGGTTGTGGTTTCGATTCCCTCCCAGGACAAATGTTTTTGTGATGACATTGATCATTTTTTCTGTGTCTGGGTGTAATTTATCCATTTAAATATGTATGTATTTAGAAATATATAAGTATGTTTATCAGTTGTGTAGTACCCATAACACAAGCTCTGCTTAGCTTGGGACTAGATGGCGTTGTGTGATAGTTGTGGAATATTATTATTATCGGTCCATCATTAAAAAAATATTACATGTTTTGTCCCACTACTTAGTAAAGGCCTCTACGATACGCTTTCCTATGCGGATACTGAACTGTCCCACCATGACAGGAGTGGAAGGGACTCTCAAACTCGTACTGTCTAAAATCCATGGTGTTACTTCGGTTGACCTTTGTGTTCAAGGGCCACGGTATCCTTCGAGAGGCCTGTAAACTACACTAGAGCATCTGTCCCGGTTCATCTTAAAGGTATGGCCAAATAGTGCTGGAATATATCGGAAACTCAAATCAAGCAATAAACATGACAAATATAGTTTTAAGTTCTAATTGTAGTATCAGAGATTGTAATTGAACAGTTACCTATGTAGCATCATAACCTTGGTTAATATTAATGATTCAATTTATACTGCGTGTACTTTATCGACTTGATCGGTTATTAATCGATGAGCAGTTGTGGCATAATGTTAATTTACATATTTCTAAAGAGCACGAATAACAGAACGTTAAGAGGAGATCTAAAAGCCAAATAAGCATAACAATTAAATATAACCATTAATCGTTCATAGGTAGACGTTTTTGACTCATATAATGATGGAATTTCTTTGCATTATCCCAAAAATGACTGACTGGCCTGTTAGTCTAGAGGTTATAGTGACCCTGACTGCTATGCCACTCGCTGGCTGACGTGCCGGGGGTCGATTCCCACCCAGGACAAATGTTTGTGTGATGAGCATGATCATTTGTTCTGTGTTTGGGTGTAATTTATCTGTAATATGTATGTATTTAGAAATATATAAGTATGTTTATCAGTTGTCAGTACCCATAACACAAGCTCAGCTTAGCTTGGGACTAGATGGCGTTGTGTGATAGTTGTGGAATATTATAAATACAATGCTAATGTGGAAACCCTCTGCAGGATATGTCCCATCTTTATCCAGCACATCCTACACAACATCGTCCAACTTGTAGGATTGAAATGAAGTTAGAGTGGCTCAATTAAGGCCGGATATTACGTTCGCCAATGGGAAATAAAAGGCGACAACGACCCGGAAGTCGCACAGTATGCAAGCCTCACACTAGGTGGACCGACGATATGGAGTGAGAGCCATGTGAATTGTCGTTCTGCGTGGTGGTCTAGAATTATTTCCGTTGGGTCCTACATAAAATTTAAATGTTTTCTCGTTGAATCCCATAACAAAAGAAAAATGTTTTGACCCAAAAACAAACCATGATCATGAACCCTTTGATCCCACATAGGCGGTGTCCTGCGTTACTAGCGACTAGTGGCGTGACGCGACGCAACACGAAGTAAATATTTTAACAATATCATAATAATTGTTGAAATATAGGTGCAATTGCGTCGTGTCGCGTCTTATTCATTGCTCACGCAGGACACTGCAAAAGGGGGGAAGGGGAACTTTTTCTGCAGTGAACGTCCGACTTCCGGCCGATCATGATGATGATGATATGCATTTATGCAACATGTATCAGAAATGAAAAATCTAAGTTTCAAATCAAAAATACGTTATATACTCTTTTATTTTATTTTTATGTCTTTTTTTTGTTTACTTTTGGTAAGAAGGTCCCTCTTCTTATAGTGCTTACTATGTTTACGATGTTCTCTCATGTCTAAATACAACTGTAAGAAAAACATTGTAAAAGAAATTATTATTTTAAAATAGTAACCATGGAGTTTCTTGCCGGTTCTTCTCCATGGAAACGACCAACCCGAACCGTGCCAGTTTTTTTTTTCTTTTCGACGTTTTATAAGTGCCCATTGAGGCCTATGTAAAATAAAATATTTTGATTTTGATTTTGACACATGAAACACATAAAAATAAACTTCGAAGAATATACATAAAGCTATGCAAGAGCTTATAGCTTCTCTAACAAGGTCAATATACACTACCTGCCTTCAGAGGAAATAAGGATAACGAGATATTTCCTGAAACGATCGCACGATGACAATGTAACAAGGAGACTGGAAACTTGTTACGAAGTTCCGTTTCACGCTCGTCCTGAAATACTTCACGAATAAATAAAATTGTAACTTTCAGTTTTTGTTGTTCTTGTAAAGAATTTGGGAAAGTTTAGATAAATACAAGTTTAGAAAATACAATTAGGAAGAATTGATTGTAAGTACCTACTTTGAGCAATTTATAAAATGATTCCTGAACCCAGAGGGATCCAGGAACCAAGAATATGAAGAGAGCTTCATACCGATTCATTATTGGACTGTTAGTCAACAGGACGATTCAATTTCTGTTTCACCGTCACAGTTTTTACCAACGGATATTTTTTATAAGATACACACCAACCGGCCGGGAATGGCCGTGTCGCGGAATGCCGACGGAGATAACTTTGCAAGCAAACATGAACTGTATTTACTGTGGATAGATTTCAATGATCTTTACCGTATTGTAAAATGCCACCGGGCCCGGCTTACGTCTTCATCAATTTCGCCAACTAAGCATTCCAGCTTCGTAACGTTGTTCTTTTGGTTGCCCTAAATGTTCCAAGGCGATGGTGCCCTTCCATTCGCACATCATTCTATTCGCGTTACATTGAATATGCTTTAAGCTGGAAAAGTCACGTCTGGGACCGATTAATTTTTATTTCGTAAAAAAGAAAAAATAACTAAAGAAATAATAAAATATCTATTTCTTCTGAACTAAACATTGTATGATTCATTCATCCATATAAACACAAGAAACCAAAATATAGGAAGTAATTAAAATCAAACGCGCTAACGTCATCGATCCCTTCAAACATAACAAAAATGTTAATGATATTCAAATAAAATGTCCACACGAAATAATTAAATCCCACACGGCCACACAGTAATAATATTTTGAATTGATATCGTCGGGTGCCATATTGACGTGTCTTGTATTGAAATGACAACATTTTAATACTAGCATGTCATTTGGGACTTTGTCCGCGGCTATTTCGCAACGACTAGGCGATGATTGTCCCGTGGTATCTGCCCGGACTTTAAGTGTTGTAGGTCTGTGGTTTAAACTTTAACCAGCCAGATGCATTACTTTGTTGTGTAGGCAATTTATTTCTACACCACTGCTCTTAAAAAGGAAAACATCGTGAGGAAACCGGCATGTCCTACCAAAATGTCTACTTAACCCGCACTGGGCCCGTGTGGTGGATTATGTGTTACTCCCTCTCCCAAAGGGGAGGCAGCATTTTTATATGCGGATGATGAATTTCGCATGTTATCTATCGAATTTTAAGACTGTGTCCTTTACAGTACGACCTATTTATTTAACTTAAAAAAAGTAGAAGTAAAATCCAGGATTTTAACTTAGCGGTCCTTAAAGAGAAATCTTATCACATATATAACGGAAACTTTAGTTAAAATTACACCCTGTAATATTTATGATTCTACTAGAAATCTACTAATCCAATAAAAAATCTTTGGACCTAGCATCCTGTGGTGTTAGGTCCAAAGATTTTTTATTGGATTAGTAGTTTTGAATATCAACATTCAAACATATAATCTTTACCTTTTTATAATACGAGTATTAGTGTAGATTTGGACATATTTACGTACCTATTTAAACGTATGTCTTAGTCATGAGGAAGCATCCTAAAAACGCATAAAAGTAACTTAATTTATTATTATGTAACCGCAAAATACGTGGAATTCGTTCTTAAAACTTACGTCAGATCGGTTGTTTTTTTTTGCAGAAATTGTCATCTGATGGTCAATAATTTATTTTGGAATTATAGTGACCTTTTTAAAATATGCACTATGCAGAATTTTAGACCTTGCTTGCTTGGCCTAATGGTATTAATCAAATTGTTCAAGATTTATGTAGTTACTAGCTTTTGCTCGCTCGCGTAATCAGTCGAAAATCTAAGAAAAGAAGATGTATACAAACTTTCATCCCCTGATTTATTCCCTTGGGGATAGAATTGATCAAAATCCTTTCTTAGCGGAAGCCTACGTTATAATATCTACCTGCATGGCAAACAGACCGATCCGTTCAGTGGTTTGGGCTTTGCGTTGATAGATCACTATGTCAGTCAGTCAGTCACCTTGGAGTTATATATATTTGGATTACAAAATTATAAGATTAGAAGAAGATAAAGTGACACAAATTGACAAGATTATGATGCAAGATATATATACGTAGTTAGGTTGATCATCAGACGACATGGCAGATGTGGCAACTCCGTAAGGGGTGCCATAGTATTTAATAGAGTAGTTTACTACTGAAATTAACAGATTTTTTTTATTCGTCTGTCAGAGAATTGAAAAATGACGAACAGTATTATTTTTCTTCTAACAATGCATACTGGCAGACAGGCACTGACAGTATAAAACGCTACGAAATTCGGGAGTGAGGGATTGTGACGTCATAACCCCAGTAAAATTACAGACCGGGTGACATTTTGTGATTTTTAAAAGCGTTGTGTCTTCGTCAATTTTGGGTTATTACGTAACCCAAAATTAACCAAGATACAAAGAAAAAATACATAACAACTTTTTTTAATAGGTATCGTAGTGAAGTTTCATAGTTTCCCGTGAGATAAAAATCTATTGTAATTGTGTTAAATTAATCAAATCAAATCTATAGCGTGTTTAAGACAGTTCTGGGAATATTATGATTTAAAAGAATCATGAAACTGATCCGTTTACTTCGTGGAACTATTACAATTAAAAAAAAACTTTGCTCAACACTAGGAATTTCTCCTGTATCGTGGGTGCGTTTGCAAATATAGAAAATCACATATACAGACAGACACCCAGACCCGAAACAAATATTTGTAGTTCATACAAATATTTTGTTCCGTGCGGGAATCGAACCCGCGACACGCTGCGCAGCAGTCCAATCGCTCAGCCACTGCGCTAACCGTGCCGTCAAAAAATAAAAATATCAGCTACTGTCTTCTACTTACTTTTGGAACGAGTATTGATATATTTTGTACTGTATTAGGAGAACATGCTTATATCTTAAAGAAAAGAAAACTACATAACTATTACATGCAAAGTACTTTGAATTTATACGATATAAAAATCACCTAATTTTTGATTATATAAATATTTATCAATACTTTTCATAAATATTTACACAAGAATTATTTTGATGACTTAATTGTAACAGTGTCAAGGACTTATTTTATTGCCCTATATTTTTCCGCGAACTATTTGAAACCAAATTGTAAACATGATGAAAACATTCTTGTTTATTGCAAAGTCAGTACATAATTAATTACCGGTATTTAATTATTCAAAACATTTAAATTGATAGCTTTTTCCTCATCATTATAAGTTTTATTGAACTACCTAATTTTAAGATGGCTAAAGATTCAAAGCAACTTATTTGTTAGAGGTCAGCAACTTCCTTTTATTATTAACCTCCGACAGAAAAAGAGGGGTGTTATAAGTTTGACGTGTCTGTATTTCTGTGGCCTCATAGAGCCCGAACGGATGAAGCGATTTCAATTTAGTTTTTTTTTTGTATGAAAGGTGACTTACCTGCGAGTGTTCTTAGACATGTTTGATGAAAATCGGTGGAGCCGTTTAGAAGTTGTGGGGGTGAAAGTGGGGAAAGGTAACCGAGGGTCTGCAAATATACCTACTCGAGTTGGTTATCAAATGAAAGCGTACTGAACGGGAATATTGACGACTTAATCGGCAGTACTCTTAGCAACATAAAATGATATAAGTTTCATTGAAAATAGATGACACCACGTCTCAAGGCGCAGCCGCGGGCAATAGACTAGACTAACGTCTTAAAATTATATATTATGCCATTAATTAATACGTCAATTAATTTTACGATATTACGCACTGTTGCAATCAGTGACCGTGAAAAGCGCAACAGTGCCGAAATTCAAAACATATCGTTAACATAGTAAATATCCCGTTTAAATTCCAATGATTGTAATAGTGACCGTGACATTTAAAAACTCATAAAACTAAATATAAAGTAAACGTGTCGCTATGTTTGTACATACATCTACACTAATCAGCGAAATCAGATACAGAGATGCAGATGACATAAAAAAAAGATGTTAGACTTTCTTATTTTATTAACTTTTTTGTCATCGACTTCCGAAATAAAAGTTATTTTTGACTTTTTTGGGTTTTTTAGAAGTCGGTTTTAGTTTTTGGGCGATCGAGTCTAGAGACGATATGAAAATACAAAGATTGCGATATTTTATTTTATACTTAAATAGGAAAAGAAGAAGAAGAATACTACTTAGAATAATATAGTTTCAGAGAGATTATTGAAAGGATAGCATGAATTAAGTCTATTTTCGAAGACAAAAAATGCGTCGATGCACCTTTAACTCGAAGTAGGTACTTCAAAAATGTATACTAAAAACGAGTCTTAGTAATTCTATCAAGTTTGCGTTTAGTGGAGCCTACGCGCCCACATTCCTATAAATACTTACAATGTACAAAGTTTTTGAGGTCAACACTGTTTTGTGTTCCGATCTCGGAAAAGGAAGTGAGCATAAATAAGAACTAGGCAGGTAGTACACGACTTTACTTACATTGCAAAATATGCAGGGTTACCGTTTTAAAATAATCATGTGACAATTTGTATGTTTTTAAGCCATTTACTGAGCAGTGGTGGCCCAGTGGTATCGGTCCCGATTTACGAGTTCTAGGTCGTGGTTTCGAACCCAGCTTGGCGCATTACTTTGTGTAATTTATTTCATCACCACTGCTCTCAAAACAGTGAAGGAAAACACCGTGAGGAAACCGGCATGTCCTAGAACCATCAAATTCGAAGACATGTGACATCTGCCAATCCGCACTGGGCCCGCGTGGTGGAATATGGCCCACTCCCTCTCATAAGAGAAGAGGCCTGTGTCCCAGCAGTGGGAACGTTATAGGCTGATGATGAAGCCATTTAAGAGGCCTGTGGGATTTCCAGAGGTGAGGAGGCTACATCCTGACACAAAAAAAGTATGCCTGTTAAGTTTTGTAGCAATTAATTTATAGTAGACCAGTACAAGTGTGCATATCCCGCAGTGAGAATCATAATATGCCAATTAATATCTTACTAAAATGACATTGTAAATGCAAAAGGATTTGGATCGATAGATGAATGGATGAAACGTTTTTTTAAACTATCACGCAAAAATGGCTGAACGAAACTGGATGAACGGTACAAGATAAAATAACACATCGGATATTTTTTTATCCTAGTAGTACGACGATATTATAGAACGATTATCAACCTACGCTCTGGCATAATAAAGAGAAAAAAAAACAAAATTAAAACATTCCGAAACAAAAACAGTACAATTACGAACACTCCGTGATCGTAGCACAATGCGTAGTACGTTGTAGCCAGATACGTAGCAAGAGTTCTACGTCGTAGAACGGTGTGTATCATGCGTACTGCGCCGAAGCTTGTTGCGTAGCAAACGTACTACGACGTAGCCCGCGGCGTAGCATTGATTACGAGATTCGTTTAAGTTTACTTATGCATCGTGTGTTCTAAGTTGTTTTGAGAACAGCGATTTTTGTTTGTCTCTAAGTTTGTTATCTATACTGTTAAACGAGAAACGGTAACTGGAATCTCAACCCTACGCATCGTGGTACATCCTTAGTGGAGCAAGCAGAGACAAGTCAGGGTGACGTATGTCAGCGCGGTGTGATTTGACATGACCGGCAAATTCAAGTTCCACGATGATAATTATATTTTGTTGAATAAATGGTGGATTCGGTAATGGTGCAGTTTTCCATTCATTAATACTTACAGTACTTGTAAACAATGAAATAAAGAGGACAGATTTGTATTTTTTCACTTTGTATGTTTGTAATGAGTAAACTCAAATGATTTTTTTTGGTTTGTGTTCCTTTACCAGAAAGTGCGTTGTGTATAAGTGACATAAGCTATAATTGAATGAGCGAGATCTGGTATCTGATTAAATGTTCAAAAACTATAGTAACCTTTAAGTATTAGATGTAAAAGGGGCAACGTATCCGATTCAACCTGGAAATTCAAATAACAATACGATAAATCTAACTTCAAACACCCTATATACCTTCGTCGTTAGGGACACTCAAGTTATCTATATTTAGGGCCCATAAGTACTCATGGTATCAAGGGACCCTTTCAAGTGAGTACTTGAACAAACAAAGTTGGCGATCCCTGGTAAGCTTACCGCTCATGATTCATCGCCGATTTCGTACTGCGGCTTTGGTATCTATTGGACATGCGGAACAATACTTTAGGTTTTTATGGAAAACGTTGGCTCCAAAAAAAATTCTGTTCCTTAGTCTCGCTAAAACTCGAGAACGGCTGTACTGATTTGGATAATTGTGGTTTTGACTTATTTGTTAAAGTCCAGGAAAGGTTTAATAGGTAGGTAAGTTCTGAGGCGGCACGAAGTGTGCCGGGTCAGATAGTTTATTATACCTAAAATGTAAGTCTCGGTCGCACTTAGAGCATCGACAGCAATCATCATATCCGTTTTTATTATGGCATGGCACAGATGCTTCGTGGTGCCATGAACATAAGAAAGTTGTTTTGGCATAAGGGCATTAATAATTGAAGGTTCAAACACATAACTTGTTGAGAAATTACAGACTGGGCCTAGGGACTGATACATTCTTCTCAATACTCTTGACAGCTATCAATCACATTGACCAATTTGTATTAGAACTAGCTGACCCGGCAAACTTCGTAGTACCTATATATGTATTACTCACCTTTTAAATCTTCCCTAGACTTCCAGAAATCGTTCCAAACTAAAATTAGCCAAATCGTTCCAACCGTTCTCGAGTTTTAGCGAGATTAACGAATAGCAATTGATTTTTATAAAATAGAGATTGAAAACCTGGACTTTTTCTTAACGTGGTAAAATCATCAAATGAATCTGTCATCAAATGACTGTCAGACTTGTACTGATTAAAATCCGCGGTGTCCTTCAATAGCCCTTTATGTTCCGGGGTCACGGTGATAGTATAAGTCCCGCGACCCCGGCAAAAAGCTGGACTTAGGATTGATATATGTAAAAAAACACCTAAATTAAACTTTCATTTAAATGACATAATCTTAGAAGTAGTGACTGTCGCAGCCCCCAGTATCTTGATCACTTTCGCTCAAAACATCACTACTAACAACTTACAATTTACTAGTGTGCTACAACACTCTACAGCTAACCTACAAACACGCAAATAGCCACCGCGGTGACTCCATGCGGCGGGGGCACTGGCTCGGAAGAGTGGCCACTGGGCCGTGTCGCCCCAGCGTAGCGGCGGGACAATTATGTCCACTTATCTTCCATTCAACTAGGCGTAAATCATGTTGAAGCTTTATTTGATTCTGCAACAAGCTGACTTTATACGACTTGGTTGCTAGTATTTGGGATGGTTAATAAAAGAAAATTAAACTCATCCGCATAAGCAACGAACTTCCACCATACAACCATTTGCATAAGCTAGGAGTCTTATAAAGAAACTTTTTTGAATAATATATAATAATATAGCCAACTTTTGTAGCTATACAAAAACCATTTTTAATTGATGTTTGTGGCACCGAATTCTGAAAGAAGAGTTAATTATTATATACCGTTTGTATATTGTTTTATAAGACGGTTATAATTTTACACGATAAAAACCTGCATGGTTGTGTGACTCAGAGATATTCGATAGCAGCAATCGCGGTTGAATAGCTATCATTTATTGGAGAGTTTCCGAGATTCCATCATCAGATCCACAGTTGATGATTGATCAGAGTATATATTAATTACCCTTATATGTCTACCCTTTTGAATAAAAGATAAAAGAGAATTTTCCAAAACAATTTTTGAGAAATTGGGGAAGTTCATACAAAAAAAAAATACAGAAAAGACTCCAACGAATTGAAAACCTTTTCTTGTACCAGATTCTACTCAACCCTGCCATGAACTTTTTCCTACACCACCTCTAACATCGCGTACCAAAGTCCGATAATCCCGCCTCACGCTATATAATACACATTTATCTATATTTCATTAAAAGAAGCCAAAAACATAACAAACATCTACGTTTTAAACTCGGAACTTAATTACTAAGAAAAAGCGTTGAAAATAAAATATACTGAGTCGTCAAGTTTATCTGAAAAACTAATCAACTTGAAGGGAACTTATTAAGAGCGTTTTCGAGTAAACAACTTTTATAAAGCCTTCCCTTTCGGATTATTACGTTTCTTCTTTATTAAAACAGTATTTTGGGAGTTATTTGTAAACCTTTCTATTATTAAGTCTGAATTTCGCCAGTTTTTCTGAACATAATTCATCATCATCAGCCTATAACCAATGTATTGCTAAGATATAACTCAAACGGGTGGATAGATTCGGATAATTCTCTTTTTGTTGTGTTTGTAACCATCGTGACCGGGTCTTCCACCCGTGCGAAGCCGGGACGGGCCGCTAGTCTTGTATAATATTTAAATAGATCGAAAAATGCGTTGCTAAGCTCATAACTCAAAAACGGCTGGACCTATTCGGTAAATTCTTTTTTGTTGTATTTGTAACCATCGGGACCGGGTTTTTTTTTGCGTCGTAAAATCATCAAATGAGTCAGTGAGAGCCAGCGGGAGGGACTGTCAGACTTGTACATAGAATAAAATCCCGGTGTCACTTCATAGTAGCAAAACATTTATGTTCCGTCCGTCCGGCGGGGACCGGGGGTTTAGAGACCTCCACCCGTACGAAGCCGGGACGGGCCGCTACTTCTGAACATAATTATCACCATTGAGGATATAATTATCATCAGGAGCGTGTGGCTAAATAATAGCGGCCGCACTGGCCGAGGTTCGTCTATGAATGGGTTTCGACCAACTGTCATAGCGAGTTTCCTGAGTCTCGGAAAGCACGTAAAGCTGTTGGTCCGGCTGTCATTTGTAGATATCGACAGTCTTTCGTTTACTGTTATCAAAAAGCTCTAAAGTCTTCGCCAAGCAGGGGTATGTATACCCAGGGACTGGCTTGTGGAGGTCCGATAGGCAGTCGCTCCATGTAAAATACTGATAATTGGATGCATCCGGTTTGACTGGAAGCCGACCCCAATATAGTTGGGAACAGGCTGGGCAGATGATGATGGTTAGCGCAGTAGAGTAGAAGTGGTGTGCTATAAATAAAAGCAGCAGTATGCTCTGATGAGCCTCAGACAGATGATTTGAATCAGCGACGATGTGACGCTTCTTACATCTGTTTAGCATCAACTATGTTTTGTAACAATGCAAGAAGATAATTATATTACCACTTTAACTACTTACAATTTGGCTACAAATACATTGAGCGTGCCTGGTCCAACCTCTATGGTTTGTATTCCGATAGTCGCTTGGATACCGAAGTCGCAAGGTATCGGATACTGGAGTCGCCTTGTGTACGAAAGGCCTTAGTCTCTAAAGTCTCCGTACGTGTGAGCGTCCCCATGATACCCCGCGTCCCCGTGTTATACACTGTTTCCCTGCCAAAAAGCACATTTTCAAAACGACCTGTTTACATATTGTTTTCAAAATGAACTATTTCACTGCCTACCATATTTTTTATCATAAAATCCAAGGTTGGCTATTCAAAATTCTGGAAGCTTTCCTATTTCTCATTACAGCGGCTTGCCAACGGCCTTTTATTTTTCGTGTTTCTTTATTTTGGGTCTTTTATCAACATTGGGGTTGCATGGATAATACTAGGTTGTTGAATACATTGAATCGCGGGGTTGGTAGATTGTGGGAAGCTCTGGCTACGAATACCATAAGACCATAATAAGAAAGAAACTTTGATGACGCCATATTGTTACGTCATGCAAGCTTTTCTAACACTTGCAGGCTCTTAAGTAAATAATTCTTAATCATCTTCTTATATATAAAAATCAATTGCTGTTCGTTAGTCTCGCTAAAACTCGAGAACGGCTGGACCGATTTGGCTGATTTTGGTTTTGAATTATTCGTGGAAGTCAAGGGAAAGTATAAAAGGTTTTTTTTTTCAATTGTTCCTGAGGTGGTACGAAATTTGCCGGGTCAGCAAGTGTGGAAATAAAATTAACAAGTTACTTAATACCGAAACTTTTTATTCCTGTTTTTATTTTATTTTAATTGTTTATTTAACAATTAATGGTAGTTTTATTTAATAAAGCACAAATATTTTGTTTAATAAAATTTTCAAGTAACATATGACAAAATATATAAGTCATTAACGTTCTTATCGTGGCATAGTAAACATCAAGATTAACGCCTATCTTTGAATGTGCAGCAAAGATACTTTTGTGTAACTGCAAGAAAGAAAGAAAAACTGATCAATCAGAAAATAATAAAACCATGTTGCTTATACGCTAAGTAAGTGTCTAAAAGCATTGGATTACTGTAGATCTAAAACCCAGTTTGAATCACGAGAATGTCTTAAGAGGTACCTTAGCATGGAAAATACAAAGGACAGTTGAAGGCACAGGGTGGCTTTTAGCCCGTACCAATTTAACACTTTCACTCCTGACTCCTCCCAGGGGAATCATTTCATGAAGGATAGTACCCAGAAAAAATATACACAAAGTTACTTAGATACTTTAAATCAGACCCTTAACTTAAGAACATCACAAAGATTCCCTTTCAAGAAATATTTTCAACTCAAGCACGAAAAACATTTGCAGCGACATTTTCTTAAGGCGCTACAATAAAATATCAACTTACAAGGAAACCCTCTCATACCACAGAAATTATAACCGTGAACTTACAATGACTGTGTCGGTCAACAGATATATTTTACGAACAGTATTTCAACTGGGAACAGATGGTTGGAATAGTGCATTGCGTTATGCGGCGAGCCTCTTTAACTGAAAAAAAGGAGGAGGTTATCAATTCGACGGTATGATTTTATTTTGAGTGTTTGCACGATTACCTACTCCGCCAAAGGTGGACCGATTTGAGTCAAAAATAACTTTTCTTTCGGAAGACGATGGCAAAAAAGACATTTACATGTTATTATGAAAAAATAAAACCACCGCCTTCCGAGAGAAAAGATACTTTCTAGGTTTTATAACCCTTTTTGTGTTTGTTTTTGAAGGCGGTTACATTTTTTTTTAAGTTTTTTTACCAACGTATACACACAAATCCCGACACCATGGCTGCTGTTGTTTTTTAAATTATTATTTCACTTTTATTCTTGTGACGGCAAGAACAACGAAGTGTCCTTAATTTTACAAATAAAGGAAAAATAATTTTGTATTGCACAAAACCACACAAACAACAAAGCAAAGCAAAATAAACACAGGGAAAAAATAAATAGACACAGGCAAAAAAGAAAAGTTGTGTATCCCACAATTGCGCCAAATAGGCCTAATTCAGCAGAATATCGAACAGTGCTCGACGCTGGCTAACTAAATCTGTAATAGCGGATGTTAATCAGCTTGATAGGAAGGGGGCATAAACTACATCAGGTACCTACAAGTATAATAATTATGTTTTTATTTTTAAAATCATTATTGGCTAATATTTGCGATTTTTGTGAAATATCCTTTCACTTTTTAAAAAGGGGACATCTGGCCAGTGGGCCAGTTTTCCGTGGGCGAGCTGTCCCATAACCCAGTTGATCTACTGATAATCTTTATACTGTGACACGAATTCCAGTTCGTCGTGACCCAATTCCAGAGAAAACGACCTATATCTATGACACACTGACATTTATGGTGCTTTTAAAATCAATCGCATTTAACGGGCGAGCGAGCGAGGGTTGAACGCCTTAATGACCTTAATTGTTTAGATTTTGTTAAAGGTTTTCTTAAAGGGTTAATAGAAACAAAGCGGACATTAAAATAAGGTATACTAACCATTAGAAGTTTTTATAATACTTTGACTTTTTTTTTGTAGTTTGGTAAAATCATCCAATGAGTCCTTCCATCCAGAGCAGAGCGGGAGGGATTGTCAGACTCGTACTGACTAAACTCCCACGGTGTCGGGGCACGCCCCGTCCTCGGTGGGAGGATTCATTTGATGATTTTATCACGTAGAAACAAGCCTTCTTCACTGTGTTCCAGGGTCACGGTGATGGAATAAGTTCCGCGACCCCGGCAGGCTTTGGCCCTCTGAGACGGGGTCCCGTCATTATTGTCGAACCCATAATTGCTAATTTATTATATGTGTCTATAAAAGTTAAAATGGAAAACTTTTGCCCACTCCTAAAGTAAGAGTAATGAAGATAAATGAAGTAAGTATCCCATCGGATTTATAAATCATTTCCTAAAAAAACTTGTGCTAAAACTATTCTATAAAGTATTAGCCTCATAGTCCCAGATTCCCAAGGTACTTATCACTTCCACGTGTAGACTCGGGAAGTGGAGAATTTACAAAGTGTTCAGGTGTTCTATCTAGTTCAAGATAAGTTTGATACTTGCCGTAATTTTTCAAACAGACATAGTTTGCAACTGGGCTAACCAGTTACAGACTATCCCTGTAGATACATATTTAGAATTTAATATGAATACCTGCAGGAAGAAAGAAACGACTGGTTGCACTCCGGGAGTGTCGGCAGAAGTGAAAACTTGAATATTAACGTTGTGAATTTATTTTCATATTATAAACACATTAAATACACGAATTTTGAGAATACACAGCAGTGTTGGAATCAAATATAGCAGCTCACAATTTAGGCCCCATTAATATTATTAGTCATTTTACCCGGGGTGCTAGGCAACTGGGCTTCTCCCAGTTGTAATATCCCTTTGTGCCTATTGGCCTTGTTTTGTTCTGTCTCCTGCTAAAAAATTTCCCTCCATGCAGGAGGGAAATTTTTTTCCTACTCCTCCACTATTCTTTTCTGATTAATTTCGTTGCAGGACCCAAGACAGGTAAATTCATTCTCCGGGACACGTCGAGCTTCATTGTCTCGGCGCTTTTCTGGTGGTTGCCACTGTTGATTCTGGCTCTCAGGAGTTGCAGTGGTTTGGGAACAGTGTGGTGGGTTTGTCCCAATAAAAAAAAATACACAGCAGCGTGGCCATCACACAGATGGTTGAGCCATCAGCTGTCACCATGCTCGATAGATGGCGTTGCACAATTAAAATGGAAGCTATCGTTTGTTTCGCTATCCGGTCACGTGTTAGTCTTACGAATTTTCGATCAGGTTCACGCGAGTTTAACATTTTTTACCCATTACAAAAAAGTGTAAAACGTCACTAAATACGTTTTCACTTCAAAAAGACAAAAAATGTTTCTGCACGGTTCATTTTTCGACTTATGTTTTGAACGAATTCCCTTACGCTTTAGGACATTATAAGTAAGTAAGTGTTCTCTATTTTTAAACCCCGACGGAAAAAGATGGGTGTTATAAGTAAGACGTGTCGGTCTGTCTGTCAGTCTGTCTGTCTGTGGCATCATAGAGCCCGAACGGATGAAGCGATTTCAATTCAGGTTTTTTGTATGAGGTGACTTACGTGCGACTGTTCTTAGACATGTTTGATGTTAATCGGTTGAGCCGTTTAGAAGTTGTGGGGGCGAAAGTGGGGAAAGGTAAACGAAGGTCTGCAAATATACCTATAAAAAGTTAAAAAAACCCCCGACACAAAAACCAAGTTCCCGTTAAAAAGTAAAAAATAATAAAAATACGTCGCCTTTGGGGACCGCAAAGAAAACAGTAGATAATAAATAATTTGGAGCGGTCCCCCAACGCGACGTATTTTTTACTTTTTAAAGGGAACTTGGTTTTTGTGTGGGTAGTTTTTTTTTTTTTTTTTTATAAGTAGGGGACACTTTCCAAAGACCTCACAAATAGAACAAGCAGCTCACAACCTCCTCTACGTTGACCTGCGACATACCATAAAAAAAGAAAAGTCCTATTTGATGAAAACACTCGTGTGTAGAACATTTAACTGTGTTGACCTCCACAACTGAAAACTTCAGTGTTTGGTTAAAGTTTTGAATGTTTGCAACCCCTGTGTGTTCACAAACTTTGGCACGTTTGAGTTTTCACTTTCTGATGTTTTTGTGAGATTACTTTGTTGTTACTGTGTTATCTCGTTATGTTTTCTCATCTAAGAAGTTTGTCAAGTAAGGGCTTTTGTATTTTTTATGAAATAAAATTACATAAATTAGAAATCTAAGCGAGGAGCTCGTGGTTCAATAATTACCACTGCACAGGCCGATCTTCCGTTAAGCCGCGCTTCTCGAGGTTGTTCTGTGGATGGGTCTGGGATCTGTCATAGCGAGTTTCCTCCTTGCCTCGGAAAGCCGTTGGTCCCGGCTGTCATTTGTAGATCTTTGACAGTCGTTACTTTTAGTCAGAAGCTGTAAAGTCTGACAACCGGTCTTACCATGGGGTATCGTATTACCCAATTACTGAGTTATGGAGTTCCGTCAGGTACTCGCTCCATGTTAAACACTGATATCCAGCTGAATCTGGTTTGATTGGAAGCCGACCCCAATATATGTAGTTGGGAAAAGTATAGGCAGATGAGGATAAGAAATGAACTAAGCATTATATATCGGTCGCGGGACTTATTTCATTACCGTGACCACGCAACAAAAAGAGCTATTGAAGGACACCGTGGATTTTAGTCAGTACAAGTCTGACAGTCCCTCCCGCCCCGCCCGAGATGGGAGGACTCATTCGATGATTTTACCATATAAAAAAAAGCATGATATACCATTTTTTTTTAAACGAGTAAAATGCTATTTAGGATGCAATTTGAGTACCTTGCAAAAGAAGAAGAATTTCATTCTTCAACTTTATATTTCCAATTATAAAACGTGTAACGTTAAAAGCGCAAAACCTCTCGTGGGGTAACTCAGCACATGTCACTGAACAATGTTTGTTCTAAGACTTTTGGAAATTCGCAAAAAAAAGTTGGTATTTCATACAAAATGAGAAATTGATCGAGCCCATCAGTATGAAAAATCTTTATTTTTTTTTAACTTTTAACGTTACACGTTGTATATTTTCGAACTACAAAAACACCAATCTGCGATCTATTTTCCCTTTCTTTGTTTTGCATTTCATCTCCGTTACTAATCACTTCCACCCCTCAGATACTTAATACACTGTTTGTATACAAATGCAAAGTATCGACGATCCCTCGTTTCGCTTAATTACTGGTTTTCCTGTTCAAAATGTTAATGTAAGCGATACCTTTGAACTCGCCTCGGTGCGCCTGATTGAATTTTTAGAGCACATTCCGTCTGACTGACGCTTCGGATTTTGCGCAATTATTAGGCGCTTTAAAAATTGTTAGAGAGGATAACTTTTAGAACTTAATTTGTTCGTGATGAGCTTATTATAATCCAATTATATTGTTGTGAAGCGTTAATTTTGACCCAGTTTATTTCAAACAATGTAAATAAATCCTATCCTACTAATATAAGTTTATATGTGTGGATGGATGTTTGTTACTCTTTCACGCAAAAACTACTGAACGGATTTGGCTGAAATTTGGTACACAGATAGTTCATAACCTGGATTAACACATAGGATAGTTTTTTTATCCCGGTTTTATGTTCCCGTGGGATAATTTATATCGCGATGAAGTGATGACCTGAAACAGAGGTTTTTATAAACTTACTTCAGGCAGATCGCTACATGCAATTTAAATGCCCATATAAATATTTTTTACATGTAATTAATATCATTTAGCTCTACGTACACAATTTTTAATGTATCCACTAGGGCTTGCAATTATTCGGTCAGATTTGATATTCGAATATTCGTTTTCTATAAAATTAATATTCGAATAATTCGAATATTATTCGAATATTTTCATTTTTATTTTTTTGTTCAAAATTATACAACGTGTAAAGTTAAAAGCTTAAAACCTCTCGTGGGGTAACTCAGCACATGTTACTGAACAATGTTTTTTCTAAAACTTTTGGAAATTCGCAAGAAAAATATTTGGTTTTTCATACAAAATGAGAAATTGATCGAGCCCATCAGTATGAAAAATCTTTGCGAATTGCGATATTAAACTTCATGTGTGTCACCAATGCACTTGGAAATAAAACACATTTTACTGGAATAAAAATATAATCAACTACAAAAAATATAAAAAAATGTAATTTTGATAGCTTAAATTTTTAAACAATCAAATATACAACGTGTGACGTTAAAAGCGCAAAACCTCTCGTGAGGTAACTCAGCCAATGCTACTGAACAATGTAAAAATATAAAATTTTAGGAAATTCGAGGAAAAAAATGGTTTTTCATACTGATGGGCTTGATCAATTTCTCATTTTGTATGAAAAATCAATTTTTTTTCTTGCGAATTTCCAAAAGTTTTATAACAAACATTGTTCAGTAACATGTCCTGAGTTACCCCACGAGAGGTTTTGCGTTTTTAACGTTACACGTTGTATAGATGGCTTACATTAGATAACACTAAAATCACTGTTCTGTTATATATATTTTTATGTATATTTTTTATACCTATTACAATTATGGCACAATGTTATGATTTAACAGCAAATGTCAGTCGAAAAATAATAAATTGGTATCACCAAGAAAACTAAAACTTAATCAATATTAGTCATTCACTATAATATAAATAATCAAGAAACACGAATTTAAACTAAACATAAGTAATCAAATATAATCAACAAAAAAAAGCATTAAAAAGAAAACTAAACAACATCACGTAAGTTTTTTTAAACAGTCAATTATAATTTTGATATTAGGGTTGTTTTGTTTGCAAGAACCAATGATGTTTACAGTTCGAATAATATTCGAATATTCGAATTTTACCGCGGGCATTATTCGAATAATAAAATGGGGCGAATATTCGAATACTTCGAATATTCGGATTGCAAGCCCTAGTATCCACTATTTCTATCATAGTTTTATTAACTTTCTGTGCCATTCTATATACATTTCTTTGTAAAATCTTTTATGAATAAAATTATCTTATCTTATAATAGCTTCTGCCCGCGACTTCGTACGCGGATCCTGTTGCTTATGCCAGCGACAGCGGGATCGTCAAAATCAAAGATCTGAAAATTCTGATACCCAACTCCAAGAGTAAAAAAATAATGGGATATTGCCCAATAGAGTAAAACTTTTGTTAATATATGTATACATCGCTAGAGCAGTGGTGGCCCAGTGGTATCGGTTCCGACCTATGAGTTGTAGGTGGTGGGTTCGAACTCAGCCAGGCGCATTACTTTGTGTAATTTATTTCATCACCACTGCCCTCAAAACATGAAGGAAACCATCGTGAGGAAACCGACATGTCCTAGAACCAAAACTTCGAAGACACGTGACATCTACCAATCCGCACTGGGCCCGCGTGGTGGATTATGGCCCACTCCCTCTCTCAGAGAGGAGGCCTGTGCCCCAGCAGTGGGAACATTATAGGCTGATGATGATGATTCATCGTTCACTAAAATCAGTCCTAAACTGTTACCGCCTTCACTGCGTGGAGGTAATCCCAGCTTTTTTTTACGTGGTAAAATCATCAAATGAGTCCTACCTCCCCTTACTGTCAGACTTGTACTGACTAAAATTCACAATGTCCTTCAATAGCCCTTTATGTTCCGGGGTCACGGTGATGGAATAAGTCCCGCGACCCCGGAAGGCTTTGGCCCTCTGAGAGCGGGCCCCGTCATTATGCTGACGCTGAAAACGACGTGCCGTCGACCCGAGCATGGTCTATGGTCGGAAAGCGAGTTGCCCTTTAGTCGCCACCCGCATGCCCGCGCGTACGTCTTGCGACCGCTTCCCACTCCATCTCGCCCCGCAGCATGGCTGTGACCAATGCCGGGCGCGAGAGGTCTCCGCCTATTGCCGCTGTGAGGACACGTCGGTGCTCCGCCCAAGCAGGGCAATCCTGCACCGTATGCTCGACTGTGTCCTCCAAGGTTTTCTCCTTTCTCATAAGACACAGAAGGTACCTCCCGAAACATCCGTGTCCGGTGAGGACCTGCTTCACGCGGAAGGTTAGGACGCCGTAACGCCTATCCAGCCACTCCTTAAAGAGGGATCTTACCACCGCTACGGTAATCCCAGCTTATGTTATTTTATAAATATACAGTGAAATTAGTGATAGCTTTGATTTCCACATCAGGTGTTCCAGATTTTCAATATTTATACATCAACAAAAAGTGCTCATCAGGCGGAATAACTTTGCTAACACGTCATCCCTGTATATGTTATAGGTAGTGCTGGGGTCTCGGTGTTCCCCATCAGGTGTTCGAGATCTTCAATTTTTATACGTCAACAGAGAGTGCTCATCAGGCTGAACAACTCTTGATAAGACGTCATTCCTGTATATGTTATGGTGTAGCTTGGCTCTTGTAGTTCCACATCAGGTGTTCCAGATCCTCAAATTTATACTCTCAGCAGAAAATGCTCATCACGTGGAACAATTTTTGCTATCGCACCATTTTTGTATCTCTTATAGTTTAGCTGGTCTGTTGCGGTTCTGCGCCAGGTGTTCAATTTTCCAAAATAAATTATAGCCTATGTTTTGGCCAAACTTAATACCTATACAACAAAAAAAGAATTATTCAAATCCGTCCAGTACTTTTTGAGTTTATCCCGGACATACATACAGACAAACAGACAAAAAGATAAACAGACAAACAGACAAAAATTCTAAAAACTATATTTTTGGCTTCGGTATCGATTGTAGATCACACCCCAAGTATTCTTTTAAAAAAATATTCAATGTACAGTTTTGACTTTTCTACTATTTTATTATATGTATAGATAAGATTGTGAACAGTTTATAGTTATTCTGCCTTGTGATTGGGACTGTAAGTAGCTTCATTAAAAGATTATTTTCCTACAATTCAAATGTGGGTTATCCACGATACAGGAGAAATACTTAGTGTGGGGTAACGTTTTTAAAAGAAATAAAAATGAATAAATCGAAGTACATGCTTTGAGTTTGAGTTTTTTGTCGTTTGTATAAGGAATTTTAGAAAGTAGGTAGATATGTAAAGAAAATCAGAGAGAAAATGTGTTTATTGCCATTAAAAATTACGCAACTACATGATAGTTTGAAGCACATAAGTAATAGTTGACTGTCGAATCGAGAACTTCTCGTCTCTCCGAGTTTGTTTCGGATGTTTCTTCTCAGAGTAGTCAGGTACGAAACAGCGGCCACATCTAGTGTAAAAATATCATATGATGTGTAAAAGTGTTTTTAACAACCAAATTGCAAAATAAATATCATTTATCTTTTATTAATCGGAATTCTTGATTCTTAAGAATGTCGAAAATCGCATTCCTCTAAATACAGATTTCGTAAGCAATTCTATCTCTATGATAAAGAAGACAAAAGATAAAATATGTTCATACATATCAACCTTGTAATAGTCCTATACCCCTATACTAAACATTGCTAAGAGTGGGACACACGAGACATAGCTATCAAAGAGCCTGTCAGCCCACTTCCGCAACCGCTACAGGAAGCCGGCAACCGTCTGGGAAATAGACCGTACAGCTAGCGACGTAGTGCAGACAATGTGACTCGTGTGTCTCTTGCTTTATAGATCAGTAGGTATTTGCTTTGATAGCGTTTTGTATAAGATAGTTTTATGATCTATGTTTGTTTGTTTATTAAAAAGAGATGTTTTTTTTCCAATAATGAACTTGAATAAGAAACATACGAAATAACAGGAAAATCAACGAGGCAAAATTTTGTTTTTAATGCCGCCTGAAATTGTCAATGATTCCCGATGGCCACTGCCAATGTGGCCGCCTCTGGTGTTCAGCAAAACTTTTTATATTAAACTTTTCTTCTGTCCGCACCGGGGTTGACAAAAAGAAGATTTTTTATAGAATTTCTCCTTCTCTGGTCACCAATCAAATGGTGGACAGTGATTTTTAATAAGCACTAGCGGCCCGCCCCGTGCTTCGCTAAGTGTTACAAAAAATGTGATAAAAGAAGAATCGCTCGACCGAGTTTGTGCAAACTGCACTTAAAGAATCTAATACATAGTCCGAGAAAGACCAAACATTTGGTTTTGATAGGTTAGGAGCCCTTTCATGAGTTATAAAGTGACAAGGAAACTGGCATTGATTTTTATTTAAATTGATTAACGTTGGCCACCACGTCTCACAGCTAGACGATTTTAAGGGCCTTATCACACTAGCGGTTGCGGGGCGGAGCGGCCGCACAGCGAATGCGTTGCGAACACGCCGCGGTTGCGCAGCGAATTCGTTGCGGACGCGCAACGGGATCGCCGCGAACAGCAAAGTGGACGCCATTTTGTACTGCCTCGAACAAACGCCAAAACGTCCGCCCCACTTCAGATCAACGAGGAATTTTTTGTATGAAGACTTTCGAAAAATTCCTCCAGCGCTGAAATTTGGCATAATATGATAAGAGTAGGTGATACAGATTATAGATGCATAATCATCCAAATTTTTTTTTAGCCGAGAAGTTTTTTTTTACCAAAACATGAATATTGCTTAGGTATAACTCTCGGCGAAAAATTCCTCAGCCTAATCTAATAATGGATCTTCCCAAATTCGTCGATGCTTTCGTTTTCGACGTTTTCGAAGTAATAACGTCAACAGCAATGTTTCCTCGTCGGAATCCATTTTGTTACTGAGTGTACAAACACGCGACGAAAACGTAACGCATTTGCCACGCGTCCGCGACGTGTTCGCGACGGATGCGCGGCGTGTTCGCGACGGATGCGCTGCGCGTCCGCTCCGCCCCGCAGCCGCTTCCAAACCGCTAGTATGATAACGGCCTAAGCATCTGTCTCTACCACTGGTGGACAGTGAAAGTACTTTGAATATACCACCAATTCGCTCTAAGCGTTTCCAAACGTCTTTTATAATGCGGACAGCGCAGGATTGGAACTTTCTACCTGCGTCTGTGTTTCCGAACGCATACAACCCTTATCTCTTCAAAGTTAGAGTGAACAGGCTTTTTCTTGGTACGCTCGCTCCACCGTCTACCTATTGTCTTAGTGATTCCTGACCTAGACTAAGGTCAAGAGCAAACCCATCTGACATTAAAAAAAAATAGTACTCCTGATCAAGTGCTACTTATGTTGAGTTATCAACTCAAGCCTGATATAAGAACAAAAGCTAACCGTGAAAGAGATAATAATGCGTACATAAGTATAAGTACTTATGTACGCATTATATAAGTACTTATGTCATAATGCGTACATAAGTATAAGTACTTATGTACGCATTATTATCTCTTATGATATTGTAAGCAATACAAGCCCTTATCTATACATTTCGATTGTTAATCGAATCCACGTGTCCAAGTTAAGATACTTATCTTTATTTCACTGCAGTACCCTTACCATGATGATCGAGTATCGTAATGTGAACTTATGTTCCGACCGATCATCGATATCGACCGCGTTTGTCGCTCTCATTGGCCCGCTCCAAGATTAAATAAACTCTCAACCAATGAGAGCGACAAACACGGTCGATCCGTATGATCGAGTATCGTAATGACAACTCATGGTAGAGGCTCTGATACTAGAATGCTTATCTTTTTCAGCTTTGAAAGCAATCAGTAGGTAAGTACTCCAATCGAGTAACAATCTTTATATATATATCAGTAATCAATTTGTAGTGTTATCAGCAAAGATAGTTGAATAACAAGGTGCTTGAACAAAGGGAAACTGATCGCAACGGATCAGGGGAACTTCTGCACGTAATCCGTAGACACAAACACACAACAAACCCGCCGTTTCGGGCGTTTCTTATTGTTTCCCACTTACAGACAAGTGGAAAAATATTTTTCCTACTCCTCCATTATTCTGTTCTGATAAATTTCGTTGCAGGATCCAAGACAGGTAAATTCATTCTCCGGGACACGTCGAGCTTCATTGTCTCGGCGCTTTTCTGGTGGTTGCTACTGTTGATTCTGGCTTTCAGGAGTTGCAGTGGTTTGGAAATAGTGTGGTGGGTTAGTCCAATTACAGACTTAAGATAAGTTACTGTTACGAACTAAAAATTGGTTACATCAGAATTGGAAACTGACAGTTCTCCCGACTCCCGGAAATTATACGTTATCAGAACTCAAACTTTGGATGAAATAATATGGTACACAGATAGTTTACATCCTAGATTAAATAAACAGAAGACAGTTTTATGCCCATTTTATTATCCCGTGGGAGAATTTTGTAGTTGTAACGGTTGAAGTCGCTGGCAACAGCTTGTTTATTACAGTTCGACTGGGTGACGAAAGGTTACCGCAACAAGAAGTCACAATCAGTACCTTACATTAATTTTCATCATCATCATCATCATCTCAGCCATAGGACGTCCACTGCTGAACATAAGCCTCCCCTTTTGATCGCCACAAGTACCGGTTGGAAGCGACCTGCATCCAGCGTCTTCCGGCGACCTTCATAATGTCGTCTGTCCACCTTGTTGGTGGACGTCCTACGCTGCGCTTTTCGACCCCATCTGCCATCCGCTCTGCGAGCAATATGGCCTGCCCATTGCCACTTCAGCTTGCTAATCCGGTGGGCTATATCGGTGACTTTAGTTCGTCTACGGATCTCCTCATTTCGGATTCGATCACGCAGAGAAACACCGAGCATAGCCCTCTCCATTAATCACATCACACCACATCACATTAATTTTACATTGTATTTAATATTTTTTCGTGTTCCTATTTTCCTAATAACGAAGTACAAAATATTCAGTATTGATCCGATTTTCCAGAATAAAATGATAATATATGTTGAAACTTGGTTGAAAACGTATCCTTTACGCGCGACGTCCGACGCCGTGGGCGTCCACCACCGCGGGTGGGGCGGAGGGAGGACCTTGTCCTCTCTCTCACGCGGCCCGCCTCCTCCTTCGCGAGCATGACTGCTTCGCAGAAGGAGGCGACCGCATCCCACTCCGTCTCGCCCCGCAGCATGGCCGCGACCTGTGCTGGGCGCGAGAGGTTTCCGCCTATCGCCGCCGTGAGGACACGTCGGTGCTCCGCCCAAGCGGGGCAATCCTGCACCGTATGCTCGACTGTGTCCTCCGGGCGATCTACGCAGTGGTGACACCCAGGCGTTTCTTCCTTTCTCATAAGACACAGGTACCTCCCGAAACATCCGTGTCCGGTGAGGACCTGCGTTAAGCGGAAGCTTAGGACGCCGTGACGTCTCTCCAGCCACTCCTCAAAGAGGGGTCTTATCGCCGCTATTGCGGCGTGCCCGGCCGTCGGTCGCGACAGTCGTGCCCTCCATACTGCCCTGAGATCGCGCCGGAGCTCTTCCCGCTGCGCCTCGACTTCTCGAGGCAGCGGGGTCACGCCCCGGCGCTGCGCCTCCACCTGACTCGAAACTTGGCTGTTATTTTAATCATTGTGATAGATTATCTTATATTTTCGCACATGAGTGTATCATCATCAGCCTATAATGTTCCCACTGCTGGGACACAGGCCTCCTCTCTATGAGAGGATGTGGGCCATTATCCACCACGCGAGCCCAGTGCGGGTTGGTAGATGTCACATGTCTTCGAATCAATCATGAGTGTATGTTTATATAAAAAAAAACTAGCTGCCCAGTGCGTGTTGCGCTACTTACAAAAAATGTGATAAATGAAGAACCACTCGGCCGATTTTGTGCAAACCTCACATACTTAAACCATCTACTAAATAGTCCGATCAAAGCCTAAAAAATTTGTTTGGATAGCTGAGCCGGTTCTTGAGTTATAAAAAAATACAACGAAAAGTGGCATTGATTTTATATACATACATACATATGTGCCTATATAGTATATACCATCTTATATCACGTTCTTGCAAGTCATCGTGATTCAACACTATTGCCACAAACAAGTTACATACATAAATACTACATCAAACATAAGTAGTTCTTTATTGACTCTATTGTATGTGCATTTAAATTACATATCATAATAAATAGTTGATGTACCTATGTACACACGGCTACACATCAAGCTATACAAAACCTGTTTGTCTTGGTCTCGCTTTGTACGATTTTACACACATTTTACGGTCAGCTAATACTGGTTTTGCATAGCTTTATGTGTAGCCGTATGTACATGATGTGTAGTACATATTACGACGGGTAGTTTTCCTTGAGAGCATCTTTGATGGACAATAGATTTATGATTGCATAATTTATAAAGGCAGGATGTATTTATGTCCGCAGTTACTTGATTCCATATCCATTTAGTATTTGTAATAATGAAGATATTATTAATTTTTCTATTGTTTCGCTATTTTGTAGTGTTCGTCGCTTCAACTTCACATATTACCAGAATAAACTTACTAAAAAAATCCTGAACTAAATCATAACATAACGCTAATCTATCATAAAAACATCCACAAACCAATGATATTTGTAAAAGAGGTGATTTTATAATGAAGACAAAAACCAATACACATAAATGTGATAATGCTACTATTCAGTAATAAAGTCTTGTTAAAATGTGTATCCTAGAACCATTTTTTTGGTCAATACTTTTTTTTATCGTGGTAAAGTAATCAAATGAGTCCTCCAGCTCAGGGCAAGGCGGGAAGGACAGTCAGACTTCTATTGACTTAAATCCACGGTGTACTTCAGTAACCTTTTGTGTACCGGAGTCGCAGGTTATTTGTGTCCCGCGGCCCCGGCAGGCTTTGGCCCTCTATTATGCTGACGCTCTTTGAGGCGTGCGTGGAACACACACCCTCCGTCGAACCGGGCTTGTCCATGGTCGGACAGCGAGTCGCCCCATAACACGCCGCCCTTGGGCTATACGTAGCATGATATAACGGAAAGACACGTAAACAGCGTCGCAAAGTCAATATAATATCTGTTTTATTGCCGCCTCCTTGCAAGACAATTTAAACTCCATAAAATCTTCTCTCCTCCACCGTATACATAGATAATTGAGTTGTTTTGTAGACGAGTTGTGACTGACACGAGGGTCACCAGCCTGTCGTGGCGACCCACATATCTCCGTCCAAGTGACAGGGGACACCCCTACAAAGTTCGTAACCTTGACGTTTTTAGTCGAGGGATTCAGAGCGCGATTTTACAAGAATACCTAGTGGTTGATATTGTACAGCTGGGTACTCACTTAGCAGTGTTGCATGTGACGTATCAGATACAGTATCAAGTGAGTACGTAGGCACTTGATACTGTATCTGATACGTCTCATGCAACACTGTTAAGTGAGTACCTAGCTTACTACGTGGATACAGAGACAAGATTCTAGTATTTAATCGACTTCTAAAAATGAGGAGAAGGTTAAATGGGGATTCACACAAATCTGTCACGTCACGTTACCGTCACGTCACCGACAACGGATCGGTGACGGTTTGTCTAACCACCAGTCACAGTCACGTCGTTCGTCAGTTATCTCTCCGGTTTGGCTGAATCATTGAACGCATACACTGACTGAACTGAGACGGGACGTCCCCGGGTGTGTAGGGATAAAAGTATGAAACTTGAACATGGAACAAAGTCATACATAGAAACACTTGTTTTTATAGCGGGCTGGCGCCGTGACGTGACGGTGACTGATGAGTGTGAATGCACATTTGTAAAGGAAATAAAATATCGCCTCCAAGTGTAAAACGGAGCTCTTACACCATCACCGTGACCCCGGAACATAAAGGGCTATTGAAGGAAACCGTGGATTTAAGTCAGTACAAGTCTGAATGTCCCTCCCGCCCTGCCTGGGGTGGGAGGCCTCATCTGATGATTTTACCACGTAAAAAAAGAAAAAAAGGGTAAAACGGAATTTAAAATAATTTATTCTGTCAAATTAAAGTCGAAGTTACCGTTAAGTATAAAATTATGATTTCTTATTTTGTTTGTAATTACAAAATTTTTATCTTATCAACGAGCATTGATTACATTATGTAGCCACTGATTGTCAAATGCACATAAGTGCAGTTTGTTTTTGATAAGATAATAATGAATGTACCTACTATGCAATTAAATGTCACTTACATTGCAAATTACATTTAATTTTAGTAAAAAGATAATTTGGTTAAATTAGTTTTGAATTTTTATTCTCTTTTTAACCAATCTCAAAAAACCCGCAACGGGCCCGCGTGTTGAATTATGGCCCCGTCCCTCTCTAAAGGGGCGGTTAGTGTCCCAACAGTGGGAACATTTGGGGCTCATGATGAACCGACTTCAAAAAGGAGGAGGTTCTCAAATCAGTCGATACCATTTTTTTATGTTTCCATATTATCGGAGCCGAAACCTCGAAGCAATGGTTTCGGGTCCGATTGGTGTGATTCTTTTTTTTTTATGCTGTATACTTCTCGTCCGGTCACATACTTCATTCAATTTGGCTTAGTATCAGTATTTTTTATATTAGTATGCGCTTTTTTCGCTTATTGTTTACGCATCGTACTTTACATTAATATACATAAATATCAATGCCATTCTTCGTTGTAATTTTATAACTCAAGAATGGGCTCACCTTTTCAAACTAAATGTTTTGGCTTTAATCGGACTATTTAGTAGATGGTTCATATGAAGTTTGTACAAATTTGCTAGCACGGTTTTTTACACATTTTTTGTAACAAATGGATTCAATAAATGCCGGATTTGATAATGAGGAATTTGCTGTCAAATTGAAAGTTTATACGCAGCGAAGCACGTACCGGGCCGCTAGTACATAATATTTTTGCTGACTTTTCTTATTTGTATTGTGACCTCCTTGGTGATTTGAGCATCACCAAAACATACGAGTAACAAGAACTTGATTATCAACCACAATACCTATGTAGGTACAACAGTACAATTTATTTTAAGATTCGAAGCTAGTTGTTATGTAAACATTTTGTATGGGCCGGTTTTGTTATGTTAAGTATGATTTGTAAATTAGCTATGTTAATAAACTCGTATTTATGTAGCTAGTAGCTACTATGGTTTCCGTGACTGACATTTTTTTTTTAAAATATACATTTCGTGAGTAATGCGTTGTATACATATAACTCGTATAACAAGTCCATGACAAAATAACTGGTCTCAATATATAAATAAACATTATCCGGCGTACTATGTTTTAAACTTAAAATGCTGTTTTGACGTTTTTTAAGCAAGTGTTCAACATATGTTTAACATTTGTTTCGTAATAAAGCGGTATCTGCTGCCATCGGCTTCGCATAACAACAGGACAGGCATGCCCTGTATGTTCAAAAGTTTTTCAGCAGGTTTTTTCGTCAAAACTTGCCGCCCTTTTTGATTGTTTCTATGTCGGTAGTGACCCCGGAACATAAAGGGATATTGAAGGACACCGTGGATTTTAGTCAGTACTAGTCTGACAGTCGCTCCCGCCCTGCCCGGAGTGGGTGGACTCAATTGATGATTTTACTACAATAAAAAAAAATGGTAACAGTTGGATTGTTATGAAATTGATAATAATCAAGACGTAATAAAAACAATATATCTAATCAATGAACTTATTATGTTAACGTTGTCATTAATTGTTTTTCTGCAATCTGATATCAATGTAAGTATTTGTTTTTTTTATGCCAGTCGAGTCAGTCAGTCAGTTCAGTCAGTAGAATGGAGACCACGGAATAACAAGCGCAGCGTAGGACGTCCACCAACAAGGTGGATAGACGACCTTATGAAGGTCGCCGGAAGACGCTGGATGCAGGTCGCTTCCAACCGGTATATGTGGAGATCAAAAGGGGAGGCCTATGTTCAGCAGTGGACGTCCTATGGCTGCGATGATGATGATGATGATGAGTCGAGTCACTAGAGTTGAGTTAACGTTTTTGTAATTTTTTTCTTTTGATGGTCTTACAGGTTTTGTAGGAGGAAGAATCGACGATATTAAATATTGCAGAAAGATTTCTATCTGGCGACGTGGAAACAACTGTTAATTTATTCTTTGGTATTCATTCTACAGTAGTCAAAGTCGTGCCATACTTGGGCAAAAAAAAATATCGAGTTGAAAAGAAAATTATTTTGTCTCTTCATGGTAGATTAGATGAAATTGGCAATGCTTATTTTTTTTTTAACTTGGTAAAATCATCAAATGAGACCTCCCATCCCGGGCAGGGCGGGAGGTACTGTCAGACTTGTACTGACTAAAATCCACGGTGTCCTTCAGTAGTCCTTTATGTTCCGGGGTCACGGTAATAGAAATAAGTCCCGCGACGAATTGGCAATGCTAGGCGTGCATTTCCAACATGTGCTCACGTTGCGAAACGACTACACCCTCCATTGTAATAATAAAAAAAAAAAATTCAAGTAATGACTCAATATTCAGTAAGGTCTTTGACCTCAACAATCTATCTCGAGTATTTATATTATTCTTTATTTAAACTGACCAATGACTATCACTGACTATAATTCACTCCAATAGTTCATTTAATAAAGATTCCACAATGATTTTCATAAAACTTATCTATTGTAGGTATAAACAATTTTTATTTTTATTATAGACAGAGAATGACAATCACAAATACAAGTTACAGTTGCCACTTAACTAATTATTATAATTTGTAGTAGACAGATGAGAATGGTGGGTTTAACAATAAAATATAAATTACGTTTCTTTAGCTGGGTACTCACTTAGCAGTGTTGCATGTAACGTATCAGATACGGTATGAAGTAAGTAGGCACGCAGGTACAAGCCCGTTACGAACCGCTTGCTGTAAGCTAGTAAGTAGCACAAAGATGGCTCGCATTATGCTCGCATAAGCCGTACCCACTTGCAGGTTGATACTGTATCTGATACGTTACATGCAAAACTGGTAAGTGAATACCCAGGTTATGATTGCTTTAAACTGGGTACTCACTTAGCACTGTTGCATGTAACGTATCAGATACAGTATCAAGTGGGTATGTAGGCACGAGCCTCCTGCCTACTTACTCACTTAATACTGTATCTGATACGTTACATGCAACGCTACTAAGTGAGTACCCAGCTTTACATGCAACACTGGTAATTGAGTACCCAGGTTTTGATCGCTTTAGGTACATTTTTTTAGGTTGCCTCTCACTAGGAAGTTCTCCTGTGTCGTCGGTGCGTTTACTGACATAGAAACTCACATATACAAACACCCAGACCCGTAACAACTATTTGCAGACTATCCAATTAATAGGTAAGGCGCTCGCGATACGCTGCGCAGGAGTCGATCGCTTAACCACTGTGTCAATCTTGCCGTAAAGTAAGTTAAGTCAGTTATTTGTCCGACCGCACGAGTTTCCTTTCTTCCCATCCCTCCCGTTTTATCATCTTCAACATGATGCCCTGGTCCTTAGGCTGCGTCAGTAAGGTCCTAGGGTCCAAGACCATGGTCTCCGGCATGCCATCAGCCAGTTCCACTCGATACGTCTTCAGAATCGTGATGAGACCGGACATCACCTGCATTATTGCGAAACGCATTCCTGGAAAAAAAAACAAAAGATGTAAAAATTCCAATAGAAAACTTATTCGGCATTCAAATATTTTTAAGAACTTTGTCAATTTTTTTTACATGAGGCTTCTTACAATTCAACCTGATTCTTGACAATTCAGAGCTTTTGCTTCTGTTGTAACTGCCACCACTGGTGCCGGTTTTAGTGGTGGCCGTTGAGAGTATATCCGTGGTGTTCCGCGTGAGCGACGAATACGACGCGACGCGACAATATTAATATTAATTTAAAAATTGTAGTTGAAATTGTTTGAATCGCGTCGCGTCGCGTCTTATTTGCCGCTCAGGCAGAATCTTTCATAAAGTGGGTTTGCAACTTTGGCTCTTCATTTTTATCTCTTTCGCCAGTAATAAAATTTTGGTCCTTAGTAAACCGCAACCTAAGAAGTTCTTAAAAAAAATAAAAAAATCTAGACCGTACACCAACCAGAGATTTATGACGTTTTAATTTGTTCAAATCTGGAGTTATTTTTAAGTAGGAATGCATAGATTTTTATGATTTGTTAGGTTTTTGCCCTCCCTCCAACCGACTTTTGTAAGCCTATAACCTTCTTTAGAGTCCCAATCTAATCTCTAAACCAAAATTCCATCAAACATTTGTTTCCACCGCTTTGCACCGTAAAAACGAAACGTACCTTAATACTTATTTCGTGTTTGTAATACAAGTAGGGTTTACGAGGGAATAATTGAGAATGTTTGTTTAAACAAACCACTGATTAGAAGAATTTTTTAACCGACTTCAAAAAGCAGGTTTACCAATTCGTGAACATTTTTTTATATATTTACGTTCCCTTACTTGTCAATGGGACGCCTGGGACCAATTTGGATAATTCTTCTTTTGTTGAAACTGGATTAAAGATGGTCCCATGGTTACTAGGTCATTGACGCAGTCTTGGAGGAATCTGAGAATCTGTTCAATAAATGGACAGCAAGTCACTACGATTGCTGCTATCGCCATATCTATACATTTTTACCCTAACACACAACAGGCATATACGACTGTACCACTAAAAAGGATTAAAACAAAATCGTCTGTTTAGACGAAAAAATAATCAAAAGTGAGTTCTCCCCTCCTGGGTGGAAGACGAAGGGTCTTTCAGGACTCGTACGGGACAAAAACTCCAACGTTTCTGATCGAAGTGGAATAAGTCGCCGTCACGTCGCCGCGTCTATTCACCCATTATCCGCCGTCAGCCCATGCCCTGGCCTATGGCGACCGGCAAATCGCTTTCACATTCTGTTCAACACCCCAGGCGTCTCTCCGCTGCGGCTGTGTGGCTGTCCTCTCCCTCACGCATTTTCGCCTCTTCCTTCACTAGCAAAACTGCTTTCGCGGAAGGGAGGTGGCTGCTTTCCATTTTCATCTCACCCCACAGCCTTAACCAATTGCAGACGCGCAGAGTCGCCCCCCCTATCGCCTCCGTAAGGAACTTAGGACTATAGCGTAGCTCTGTGAAAGTTGGGACAGCTCTCCAACGCGACCCGGTCAGTCCTAAATAAACAGTGGGGGAAAGTTGGTATCGGCGTCGGGTTGATGAAAGTATCTGGACTCGTCCCCAAACAACCGTGGAAATGTGGCGCGGCCGCTTTCAAGCGGCTCTACGAGTAGCTTGCATCGGGCGCAACGCGGTGTGGATCTCCGCTGCCTCGATAAGCCAAGGCACTCCGAGAAGCTCGGCGCGATTCACAAGGCGCTATTGAGGGAAGCGATGTCGCAATCGAGGTTTCGGGGCACGCCGCAATCGCGGCGGTAAGGGGCTCCTTTTAGAAGTAGCTGCGAGGCGCCAACGGGCACGGCGTTCCTCACCTCGCTTGACGCAGGTCCTACCTTTCGTGTTGACGCAGGTCCTCAACCGGACACAGCATTTTGGGAGGCTTTACTGTATCTCTGTGACGGGTAGGGAAGGGAAGAAAGAACCACGTCTGCGTGTCCCTCACTGCAAGAATCGCTCGGCGGGACACGGTGGTGCATAAGGTGCGGACTGCCCCGCTTGGACTAGCAACCACGCATCCCTTTAAGAAGCGATAGGTGGCGACATCTCGAGGCGCGGACTAAACTGCGAATAATGGGTGACTTCGTTGATCACGGACCATTTCCGGGTCGACGGCGAGTCTTATTCCATGGCCGCCTCAAACATTTGTAGGCAACCTGACGGGGCCCCCCCCTCAGCGTTCAAGTCGCGGAAACCGTCTTATCTGGTAACCGTGGGAACGGATGTCAAGGGCTGTTGAAGAGAAACCGTGTATTTGGAGTAGTCAGTTTACATCTAACAGTCTCTTTCATTACTCGGGTTGGAGGATCATTGGATGATTTACCTGGACCACCAAAACGAACTGCTCTGCCATTGGAGGATTTTAGTCAGTTCGTCGCCATAGAGGAAGAACTCATTACATTATTTTCCCAACTTCAAAACGAATAAACCGGTACTCAAATAAGTCCGCGAACCCGGCCGGCTTCGTATCATACTAATGCTATTTGAGGCGCGCGTGTGGTGGAACACAACGCTGCGCGCGAGTTGCTCTTAACTCGCCGCCGCATGACCGCGCCTACCGTGGTCGTAGATCGTCCTGCGACGTCCCCGCCGCCAGGGGCGCTCCATCACTGCGGCTGGGTGGAGAGCGCACGCTATCCTCTCCCTCCACGCAGCTCCCTCCTCTTTCGCGAGCATGACTGCTTCGCAGACGGATTCTGACCGCTTCCCACTCCGTCTCGCCCCGCAGTATGCCGCGACCAAAGCGAGAGCGGAGGTCTCCGCCTAATCGTCGCGCGCCGTGAGGACACGGCGGTGCCCGCTCAAGAACTTTGCAAACTTGCAAACAACATAACTATTCAGATATACGTAAATAATGTTTAGATTGATTTGATGTAATTTTTATAGAGAGTTCTCTAGATTTCTTCACCATCCCGTCATACTATTTCTGACCTGATTACCATAGGATCATCTGTGATGTAAATGTTTTTTACACCAAAATAAGAATTTCAAATCGGTCCATGCGTCATCGAAAAAAATTCGAGGAAACATAAATACACAAAATGTTGCGACGAATGTGGCCCTCCTCCTTTTTTGAAGTCGGTTAAAAAGATCTTCTTACAGTGTTATCAACAAAACCACTCCTAATTCCTCGTAAAAACCTACTTGTATTACAAATACGAAAATATTATGTTTAGAGGTATGTTCCATTTTACGTCAAAATTTAGGAGGATGTTCCATTTTTACGTCAAAACGGCTGCTGAACAGTGTGATGAATTTTGTACAGAGATATATGGGACGCTAGAACGGCTTATAGGCTTTACATAAAGGTGTTTGGGGGTGGAAAAGCCTCGGCAAAAGCTAGCCACATCAATAAATCCACGGTTTTCAACAAAATACAAATCGCCATATCTTGGTGGGTTACGGGTTTAGACAACTTTTTTTTTTTTCTAAGGACGTCTTAGGTAGTAGTCTAATTATTGCCCTAAGTTTCATAAGTGGCGAAGAAAAAAAAATTGAGGCCAACCGTCCATACTAAAGTAAATTGGCAACCCCTTTAAATCCACAGAAATGAAGTATTTCTTCATAAATAGCGGGGACATAAAAAGTTTACTTGATAAAGATAGATAAGGTCTCATCTTGAGATATCCATCTCTTTCTCTGCATGTTGCAAAGAAAATTTAAAATTGATGATTGATTGTTTTTTTTTTTAAATTGATGCATTGCAGAAACGCATCCACTTAAAAACGCGAGCTGACCTGATAAAAATACATAGGATATGCCTGGATGAACGATAACCGATACTGATAAAAGTGTAATAAATCATAATTACCAATGCACAGCCTAGGACCTGATCCAAATGGGAAGAATGTGTAAGGTTCAACATCATCTTTATTTTCTGGCAGGAATCTTTCTGGCTTGTACTTCTGCGGCTCCGGGAAATACTTAGGATTGTTATGCATGTAGTAGACTGGGACATGCACGCGAACACCTACGTCTAGTTTCAAGCCCGAAGGAAGGACGTAATCATCCATAACTTCGCGGGTAAGGTTCCCTATCACAGGGTACTTGCGGAGGGTCTCATACATACAGGCCTCTAAGTACGGCAGCTCATTCACACACTCATAGCTCAGCTTGTTCCCGTGACGTCGCAGGAACTCGTCTATTTCCGCAGTCACTTTTTGCTGCACATCCTGGTTCTTCGCCAACTCAAACAGAGTGAAACTCATGGTTGAAGCCGATGTCTCAAAACCTGCCCCGAAGAACTGGACACATTGAGCCACTAACAAGTCTTCATCAACTTTCAATTGTACCTTGTTCGCAGCACCAGTCTTTACGTTGCTTATGCTGTCCCCAGTTATGTAATCATCATTTTTTAAAGTCAGGACCAAGTCAACGAAGTCGTTCCTGGACGATGGTTTGTAGCCACGGCTTTCGAACACTCCTTTCAATAACTTTGAGAAGAACTGATCTATGGTTTGAGGAAAAATTTGGAATCCCAGTCGATAGAAAACTGCAGGCCATATGGCTCTGAAAATGATTTTAAAACCACGATAGTTTGAAGCTTCGAATATTTCGTGACCCATAAATCTGAAAGGGTTATTGACTTCTTTTCCCATAGTGTTGGACTCTACTCCAAAAGCGGCGGAGCATATGCAGTCCATGGTGTACCTCATGCAAGTCTCCCGTATTTCGAGTACATCAGACATGCTTACTTCGTGTGCCAGCATATCTTCGAAGACAACGCTGCATTTCTCTATCAAATGGTACATGTTCTTCATCTTTGAAGAGGAAAAGAGTGGAGTAAGGTTTTGTCGAACAATTTTCCATCTGTCACCACCACTGAAAAATAGCGTTTGGGTGACCGTCTCACTCTCAGAGTAATTGGTTGATTCTCTGCCGTTGACATAGTAGAAATCTTTAGTTAACACTTGTTTAATGATCTCTGGGCTCAAAACAACGAGAGCAGGCTCCGTGCCGTAGAAAGCTCCGAAGTAAGGCTGATCGCTGAACTTTTGGCAAAGTTTTTGTATCACCTGTCCGGGATACTCTTTCTGCAAAATATATCTACCGTAGTTGCCTAGGAGGGGCACTGGTTCAACGTAAGGCACCTTCTTGATTTTCCAGTAGCCGAACTTTCTCTTCGACAGTAAATATAACAAATAAAGATAACTGTCAGTAAAGACCCGAGAACAAGGAGAGCATTCATGTTGGCAAACGCGTCGCTGACAACTGTACTGGTACTGTATCAGTTAGCATCTCTTTTATCATGTTGATAAAAATTAGATAATAGCCAACTCAATCAGTCTGAAGCCACTCCTAATTGTGAGATTATCTCTGTAATCAAAAACACCTAACTGATAGGAAAGCAGATAATGAACATAATATCCATTGATAAACAAAAACCTGTTTGTGGGTTTTTATATATCAATGATAATATCATATTATTACGTCTGTTAAAATACCATTTTATCGAATCGTAATGTAATTATATCATTTCTGTAATTTGTTTCCGATAAAACATTCCCACCCTTTTTACCTCCCAAAATATAGGCATTATGGCTATTCGAAACAGGGTATCGAAAATACAAAAAATAATATGGAAACTTTGCCTCATGTTCCATACCGGAATATATGATGCGATTGGTAGAGTTTTGCATTTTGCGGATAATGGATAGTATTATTAGGGAGGGCAACCATGCCATATAAATAACATCAGCCTTAATAGGATACGAGCAGCAGCATTGAAACGGCACAACCGCACTAGTAATATATTAAAGTGGAGAGTTTTTGCTTGGTGTTGAAACACGCTAATCTTAAAAAGCGTTCAACAAAAAAAAAAAAACTTGTGTTGGATTAGATCCATTTATTGTGAAAGGCTACATGCTATACCAACATTATGCCCCACAGGTCAATTAGGGAGCCGAGCATTGCAGGGTGGAATGGAACGACGTTTTTTTTAACAAAAGCTTCATTTAATTAAAAAAAAACCCATTTAACTTAACAGTTATGGAATAGAAAAAGGCAAATGTGATGCATCACTTTTTAAAATCACCTCAAGAGTAATGCACTTACTAGGGTCGAGTACGTTCCTTGATCGGACGGCGAGTTAAGAGCTACTCACTACTCTGCAAGCTCAAAAGGTAAATACTGTGAGATAGTTTTATAAAGTATTCCATCTAATTAAATGCTAATTCTACTCCCGAATAAACGTCCTCTCTTGCCAGCCTTCGCGTTCAATCATCTTTAACTTGATACCCTGGTCTTTCGGCTCCGTCAGTAAGGTTCTTGGGTCTAAAACCAGAGTCTCCGGCATGTCATCAGCCAGTTCCACTCTGTACTTCTTTAGGATAGTGATGAGACCTGACATCACCTGCATCTTTGCGAAGCGCATGCCTGTAAACGAAAGGAAATTGAGGACAAAGACCAACTATTATTATGGTGGAAGGGTGATGCCTAAAACGTTTGTCGTTCGCAGAAGATTTACTAAACAATTTATAGAATATCATATAATGTTTACCGAATTTGCCCACAGTAGCAAATCTCAGCAGAGATCGTTCGGCGCGGGACATATTGTAGTGCACGAGTGTGTGCGCAGTCACAGATGCATTCTCTGTTCCTTTACTCTCATGATCCGATGGGATCGGCAATCAGATACAACTGGAGAGAGATCTGGAGCAGGAGTACCGGTTTTCGGAAGCACGGGTATATTAAAAACCCAATAGCACTATTTGCCCGACACAGAAATCCAACTAAGACCACCACGCTTATCAGAGGTGCTTACGATTACGAGACCAATGGAGCTGTCAAAGTCTAAACAAACTGTAGATACTGTTCGACTGTTTGCTCCCCTGGGATAATGTAAAGAAATTATATTTACCTATACATATCCTGGGACCCGTCCCGAACGGGAAGAAAGTATAAGGTTTCACATCGTCTTTATTTTCAGGGAGGAATCGTTCTGGCTTGAAAGTCTCTGGATCCGGGAAATAATCAGGATTATGATGCATGTAGTAGACTGGTATATGGATGCGGACACCTACTTCTAGTTTCAGGCCCGTAGGCAGGACGTAGTCGTCCATGACCTCACGAGTAAGGTTCCCAAGAACAGGGTATACACGGAGGGTCTCGTTCATACAAGCCTCCAAGTAAGGCAACTCATTCACACACTCGTATTTCAGTTTATTCCCGTGACGTCGCAGGAACTCGTCCACCTCCTCAATCACTCGTTGCTGAGCCTCCGGGTGCTTCGCCAGCTCAAACAGAATGAAGCCCATAGTAGAAGCTGATGTCTCAAAACCTGCACCAAAGAACTGGATGCACTGTGCCACTAATAATTTATCATCTACCTTCAAATGTACTTTTTTCTCATCACCAGTTTTAGCATTGCTCATACTATCTCCTGTCATGTAATCATCATTTTTTAAAGACAGTACTAGGTCCACAAAGTCGTTTCGCGGAGATGGCTTGTAACCTCGACTTTGGAACACTCCATTCAACAATTTTGAGAAAAAGTCATCTATTGTTGAAGGAAAAACACGAAATCCCACTTTGTAGAAAATTGCTGGCCATATGGCCCTAAAAATGATTTTAAATCCACGGTAAATGGAAGCTTCAAAAATTTCGCTTGCCATGAAATTGAAGGGGTTGTTATCTGCTTGTGTCATTGTGTTGGACTCCACTCCAAAGGAGGCGGAGCATAATGCGTCCATGGTGTACCTCGCACAGACGTGTCTTATTTCGACGACGTCAGACATGCTGATTTCACGGTCGAGCATATCTTCGAACACCGTACTACACTTTTCTATCAAATGGAACATGTTTTTCATCTTTGCAGAAGAGAAGAGAGGAGTGAGGTTTTGTCGGATTATTTTCCATTTGTCACCGGAGGCGAAGAACAGTGTTTGGGTGACCATTTCCTTGTCAGCGTATTTGGATGCCTCTCTGCCGTTGACGTAGTAAAAATCTTTGGTTACCACATGTTTGATCATCTCGGGACTGTGCACCACGAGAACTGGCTCCGTGCCGTAGAAAGCTCCGAAGTAAGGTTGATCGATGAACTTTTGACAAAGTTTTTGAATAACATGACCGGGATATTCTTGCTGTAAAATGTATCTGCCGTAGTTGCCCAGAAAGGGCAGTGGATTAACGTAAGGCACATTCTTCTTTTTCCAATAATCGAACTTCCTTATAGATATCAAGTACAATAAATAAAATATTATAATTAGTAAACACGCGAGAATAAACAGGGCGTTCATGTTTTCTAACGTGTTGCAGTCAACTGTGCGACGACAACATCTAAAACATTGATAGTAATGATATCATAGTAGCATAAACATATAAATAAACAAACATATACATAGTTCAACGTACAGAATACTTAAGGCAATGTTATTAGCACTCGAACTGACCGGAATACTGATTAAGTAAGTATTGAGATAAGATATTATTCAATAGTAAAGTCACCTTGGTTTGTTTATTTTTTTATCTGGCAACCGCTACACGTGTCGCTTTCTTGTTGGGGGTCACACCTTCGTGCTTCATTCAAACGATTGAAACGTATGTTATCGTATTTTTTTCTATAAGGCAAATCGAATTTACAACAAAAATTGTAGCGCTGTTCATAGTGATCGACTGATGCAAGGCGTGTCATGCGTGGGTTCATTTTGATCGCTTAGCAAATACATACTACTTTTATGATCTACAAGTAGTTGTGTCGGGTGTGGCTGTTTGACAATTTGGTACTGCCCAATTGACTATATCAGCCACTTGAGAGCACACCGGCGATGTTCTCAATCAACGACGATTTATTACTTGACTCCGCATGCACAATCTAAGGAACAAAAACTATTCTGTCAATTCGCTGAGGTACTACGTAAGTGAGGGAACGGTTGACTGCGTTGTGATTGACTAACTCAAGGTCTGTTCTGACTCAAGGTATGTTTACGGCTCACAGGAGTGATCGAAATAAGCCGGATATAAGACTTTTTTGCCTAATGTGTTGACAGACATCGGTCGCCAGTTATATATTATGGAGTCTAGTAATATATCGTAGTTGTTCTCAATAGAGCGATCCAAGTCGCTGTGGCAGTATACAACGAGTAACGTTAAAAGCGAAAAAAAAATAGTTTTTCATATAATGGGCTCGATCAATTTCTCATTTTGTATGAAAAATCAATTACGGCCTAATTACATACTTACTGGCTTTTCGCCTGCGGCATCTCCTAAGTGATAAACTTACAAACTAAAATTCTATAAGTGGGGTTAATGGTAACTAACAGTAGTTCTTTTCTTAAGATTAAATAAAATGAGTTATAAGGTCTCTAACATCAGCCTACATTAATCTGTCCTTTAATAGATTTTAAACCTTATCACAATAGCGGAAGGCAATGATTAATTGACTTTATTTAGCTCTAAAAACTCGTTTTTCTCGTTTGTTTATCACAAACCATTTATTTTAATAGGGCCCTTCTAAAATTGTTATTACTATAACTACATCAGGATGTTACCAACTTAAGATAAGATAAATAAAGTGCTTATTAATGTCATTGATAAAATTTTAATGCAAGTCATTTAACTTTACTCTTAACCTTTAACCAGTGACATGACAAATTTATAATACTATCAGCACGCGTAGCATGGCGATTCTATCCCTATTAGTTAGTTCATCGTTATTTTTCTTTATAAATCGATTGTTTTTTTGAACAAGTATGACACGATTCGTACACCATTAAAGAATAGAAACATATTTTTACTAGGTATATTTGAAACATTGCTATGCTTAAATCGATAAAAATCTTTAACGTTTTGTCTATTCTCCCGTCGACAAAACTCGTTTCTACAACGCCATGCTACGCGTGTAGGTCCGTTACGCCATCTATCTATATATATAAAAATGAAACCCGTTTTCCGTTGTCACGACATAACATGAAAACGGCTTGACCGATTCGAATAATTATTTTTTTGTTGTGTTTGTAACCATTGGGACCGGGTTTTAGACCGGGTCCTCCACCCGTGCGAAGCCGGGACGGGCCGCTAGTTGTCAATAATAATCAATTTAAATATTTTAATTTTTTTTGTTAATATAATAAGTGGCAAAAACTTGGCTACAACATTAAGAGGCATTCACACTCATCAGTTACTGTCAGGTCACGTCACCGGCTTAAAGAAAATGGTTCTATACTCATAGTATGACCCCACACGTCAGTCAACGGTGCGTCACGTGATCTATCAGTGACGTCATCGGCACGTCAAATAATATTTCCGTACTTTTGATTTTACGATGCGTATAGCTCGCATCTATTACGCGCAAATTAATCACTATCCCTGTATTTTACTTCTAAATCAGAAGCGACTAAGGCGCGGGACAAATACAAGTGGCGACTGGCGGTGGCGCGTGGCGAGGCGCGGGCGAGGTGTGGGTGCGACGCCACTTCATTGATATTTCATACAAAATGCATAGAAGTGGCGAGGCGCAAGCAAGACATACTGACACGCCCGCACCGCACCCGCGCCGCGCCTTCTCTGTACCCGCACTACGCCAGCGCCTCGACACCGCCAGTCGCTACTTCTTATTGTCCCGTGCCTAAAACGCACAACAGCGGTAGGTAAGAGTACAGACGTGGTCAATCCTAAGGCCGCTTTCACATTAGGACGTTAGCAGCGCGGCAGAAGCAAATTCCTTTACATTTTATATGAACAGCTGCGCATAAGCAGCGTCTGTCGCGCGACTGTTGCCCAAATGTGAAAGCAGCGTAAGAATTTTCAAAACGCACGACGCCTGTTAGACTCCATGTCACCAGTTAAAGGTCAAATTTTATCGCCATGTGGTATTAAAGATACAGCTAGGGTTACCTAAACTTCTGCCCCCTTTGGTAAGAACAACATCGGATTAGGCAATACTGCGGAAGGAGACGGAATGGGAAGCAGTCACCTCCTTCTGCAAATCAGTTATGCTTGTGAAGGAGGCAGAATGTATGAAGGAGAGGATAATCTGTATCTCACGACACAGACTCCGTGACGGCGGGTTTGTTCATGTATAAAAAACTTTGTTTTTTTTTCTCTGAAAACACGTTTGTTTTTTTTTGTTAAAAACATACTTACGATAGATAAAGTACCTACTCGTCAAGATAATTCAAACAAGACTAAACTCGATGGGTTTGCGGCGCTTCATTAAAGAGTTTCTATGGCCACCTTCCATTTCCATCATAAGATCAGCTCCATGTCACCATCATATTTATTGTCCCGCGATATATGTATAGGTATATCGCATAAAGGCAATTTGATTGCAGAAAACGGAACAGGTAAAAGAAAATAAAATTTTGTAAAACATGGTGTTTATTAAATTCTTATTTATTAAATAAGAACATTTACATGCTGTTTTTCATAACATAAACCTAAAACGAGACAACAACTTTTTGCCATAATTATGAAAAAAAAACTAAACAGGTGCAAAAAAAAACATTTTCTTACTCAAACGCTATAACTAATTAGAAAAACAATATAATTATGTTAAATTAATACAATATAAAACAACAAATTATAGAACGAACAATAGTTAGTAATTTATTGTTTACTAGGGGCCCGTCCCGGCTTCGCACGGGTGGAGGACCCGGTCTAAAACCCGGTCCCGATGGTTACAACAAACACAACAATAAAATAATTATCCGAATCGGTCAAGCCGTTTTCATGTTATGTCGTGACAACGGAAAACGGGTTTCATTTTTATATATATAGATTGACTATTTCAATAAACAATAAATGTCACCAAAACACGGTTTAAATTTTAATGGCAAAATAATCCTGGTAGGTACAGACGCCAACACATCAAGCTACCATAATCTGTCCATATTCTGTAATTGACTTTCACACTTTATGACAAAGTGGTCAACTCCTTACATTTTAGTTTCGGTGTACTTCATAAGGAAAACTAATTTTTATACCCTTATATTCTATGATTATTTCCCTTTTTAATTATAAATAGGTCATCTTTGTTGGGTTTATGGGCCGAGGGAAATTAGCCAATATCTTTTTACAAACTGTATCAGGGCATCAAAAAACCTCTTAATGATGTCAAATGATGATGTGCCTGCCTAGTTAAAAACAATTGAATACAATAAAGCATATTGTTATTTTCATTTAAAAAACTAACTTTATATACAATTTGACGGTAACTAAAGTAAATAGTGTCAGTAAACGATTGTTACACTAAAATAACTAAGGGCGCTTCCTCACCGCGGGCATTCACTTGTAATGTAACGTTACAGATTTGAACATTTCATCATGGAAGACAATCGAGCATCAGAATGCGCACTTTGATGTGACGCGAGGGAGCGCTTTAACATTAACAAAAATAAGCTATGAAAGAGCATAAAACATCCCTTCTCAACGCTGTCAATCAAAAAATTTCAAGTTTAATTTGATATAAGTATACAACGTGTTTTTTTTGATATTCCATAACTCTAGGGTATGATTGAGGCCATATCAAAGAATCAACTGGCATATGAGTTATGTTCCAAACCTTCGTTATTTTTTTTTTCATTTTTCATACAAAATAATTCGGCAAAGTCACGATTATTAATGTAAAACACCCTAACGTGAAATATGACAACGTCGCATTTTCTTAGCTTTAAATATGAATGATTGGTTTGAAAAAAAATGAATTACTTGTATTTATCAATGAAACTTAGAATACACACATCGAGGGTCTATTCTACTGCGAAGTTTGGCAACCTCGCAAAAGTAAAGATTCGTCATACTGGTGACATTTTTTGACCTAATTTAACTATGATTGATGTTATCTCCGAAACGATGCATTTTTAGACCACCTATTCTAGGAGTTTTAGTATTATTTTTACCTACAGAATATAACCCTAGAGTTATGGGATATCAAAAAAAACAGGTTGTATAGAACTTCAGAAATTATGACACACACGGCTAACACATCCAGCTATGCAAAACCAGCATTAGCTGGCCGTCCATTGTGTGTAAAAATCATGTGAAGCGTGACCTAGACAAACTGGTTTTGTATAGCTTGATGTGTAGCCGTGTGTACCAGACAAGAATATATAATTCAAGTGGTCATAAAATCACTAAACCGTCACGAGTCGTCGTCATATCGTATTTTATGGTATTCTTGATAAAGAATCACTGTTTGCACCACCATTACTACTACGTATAGAGACGACACCACGCATCACCACTGTGTCCCATCCGGATGATGATCCGCGCGCCTAGAGCACGCCACAGCGCGAACTTGTGCGCGCTCACTCATCCTGGATGGGACTTAGTTGTGATACGTGGTGTGGTCTCTATACGTAGTAGTAGTAGCTCAATGGTTTGCACTAATATTTTCTCAGCAACCTATTTTTCCGCTTCTAACGAATTTTCGGTTTTCCCAGTCTTCACGCTTAGACAACTTCAACATAATGCCCTGGTTCGGCTGTATCGATATGGTAGTCGCTTCGAAGGAAAGAGTCTCCGGCATTCCATCAGCCAGTTCAAATCTGTACTTCTTCAAGAACGCGACGAGGCCGGTTAACGTTTGCATCTTTGCGAAGCGCATTCCTGAAAAATGAAAACAGTTATATTGCGTTGAAGTCGTTCTAGTTTTGCCGAGGTTGCGGGACTTATTCCATCACCGTGACCCCGGAACATTAAGGGCTGTTGAAGGACACCGTGGATTTTAGTCAGTACAAGTCTGGCAGTCTCTCCCGCCCTGCCCGGGGTGGGTCGATTCATTTGATGATTTTACCAAGTAAAAAACAAAAAACGTTCTAGTTTTCTCAAAAACAAAAGGTACAAAGCTACGATCCAGTCACGAGGAATAATAACTGCAGATATCCACTCTATAGCGTAGACGAAATCTCATCTAGACGAGAATGGACAGAAACTCAGTGTAGTACAGTAAAAATCCAAAGCAAAATACATATATGAGTATAACAAGGCACAACCAACATCTAAATAGATAATTTATTTATTTACTTCGGGAAAACAAACAGATACGCAAGTTTCTTAATTTAAATACGTTACATAATATGTGTTGTGTCATTTGTGTAACTCACAACGTTATCTACATTTCAACAAAAATGAAATATTTATTTGACTAGTATCTTTAAAACTGTATTCAGGGTGAATTTGAATAGATGCGACAAATTTAAATATACACTAATACGTGTTGTCAAGAAAACATATAAAATACCAAATGTAAAATTAAAAAATAATTGGACAGTGTTACGCTATGAACGGCAACGTTTAATAACATGAGTGCTCGACGATTATTGAGCACAGCGATGAACGGGACGAGATTTTTTGATACTTAAATTTTTCTTACATTTATGTTGCATATTAAATGCTGGAATACCGATAATACGTACTTAAATAAAGCTAATAACATCAATGGATCTTTTGAAAACGATAATCGCTTATTTTTTTTAACGACTTAGATTGTAGAAAAAACAGTTTATAATTACTATGTTACTGTAACTGAAGCTCCCATTTCATTTTGTCGCATTTATTCAAATTCACCATGTAAAATAATTTTTAAATTGATTCTAAAAAAGAAAGTAAAGGGAAGCCGGTCTATGATAATTCTCTGAACATATTATAATACATCTTACATCAGTCATCATCTGCCTAGCATTTTCCCAACTATATTGGGATCGGCTTCCAGTCAAACCAGATTCAGCTGGATATCAGTATTTTACATGGAGCGACTGCCTGTTGGACCTCCACAACCCAGTAACTGGGCAATACCAGACCCCATGGTAAGACTGGTTGAATACATCTTACGAGTATGAGAGGAAATTCTTCTCTATACCATAACCTTAAAAGTTACGTTGCTATGCTGCATAGCATCACGTAAATAGTTATACCTGAAGAGTACCTACTGATTGAGGACAGATTTTTCAATAGACAGACCCGTTTTATCTGAGAAAAAAAAATAGCGGTTTGTCAGCTTATCTACAGCAAACATCATGTCAAATCGCTAGCTTTATTCCTCAGTTCCATAAAAGTTATTTGACTATTGAAAAATCCGCCCTAAAAAGATAATAATCAATGTTGATATATAATTCACATTATAATTACCTATACACAGCCTGGGTCCTGTTCCGAATGGTAAAAACGAATAAGGGACGACGTCGTCTTTGTTTTCTGGCAGGAAACGTTCTGGCTTATAGTTCTCTGGCTCCGGAAAGAATTCAGGATTGTGATGTAGATGATAGACAGGAATATGCACACGGACTCCTGCATCCACTTTCAACCCCGAAGGGAAGACATAGTCATCCATTACCTCACGAGTTATGTTCCCTAGAACGGGATACTTGCGGAGAGTCTCATACATACATGCCTCTAAGTACGGCAGTTCATTCACGCACTCATAGTTTAGTTTGTTCCCGTGACGACGCAGGAACTCGTCCACCTCCTCAGCCGCTCGTTGCTGAGCCTCCGGGTGCTTCGCCAACTCAAACAGTGTTAAGCTCATAGTAGTAGCAGACGTATCAAAACCAGCTGCGAAGAACACTACACACTGCGCCACCAACAGGCCATCGTCCACCTTGAGCTGTACCTTCTTGTCACCCCCAGTCTTTGCGTTACTTAAACTATCTCCAGTTATGTAATCTTCTTTTTTTAAAGCCAGAACTAGGTCCACAAAGTCATTCCTCGATGATGGCTCATAGTTTCGGCTTTGGAATACTTCTTTCAACAGTCCTGAGAAAAATTGTTCTATAGACTCAGGGAAAGCTTGACATCCTACTCTGTAAAAAATGGCAGGCCATACAGATCTCAATACGAGTTTTAAACCACGTACATTTGTAGGCGAGAATATTTCCTTTCCGATTATCTTAAAAGGGTTATCATCTCCTGGTGACATGGTGTTAGCATCGACACCGAAAGCGCAGGAGCTTATGCAGTCCATCGTATACCTCGCACATAATTCTCTCACTTCGATGGTATTAGTCATGCCAGTTTCATAGTCGAGCATATCTTCAAAGACAATTCCACATTTCTCTATCAAAGGGTACATGTTCTTCATCTTCGCGGAAGAAAAGAGAGGAGTCAGGTTCTGTCGAACTACCTTCCATTTATCACCACCACTGAAGAATAGATTTTGTGTGAGAACTTCTTTCTCAGTGTGATTTGTAATTTCCCTGCCATTGAAGTAGTAAAAATCTTTAGTCATCACTAGTTTGACGACCTCAGGACTGTTCACCACGAGAACTGGCTCCGTGCCGAAGAAAGCCCCGAAGTAAGGTTGATCGATGAACTTTTGGCAAAGTTTTTGTATCATCTGTCCAGGGTATTCTCGTAACAGGATGTATTTCCCGTAGTTGCCCAAAAGAGGCAGTGGTTTGATGTAAGGCACATTCTTCTTTTCCCAGTAACTGAATTTCCTTGTCGATAAATAATATAATAAAGAAAATATTATAGTTAATAAGAACGCGAACACGACCAGAGCGATCATGATGTCGAGCACAACCGAAACCGGTGACCGAAATTGCCAACTGAGTTTATGATCCGGTATGATTGATTTTATAATAGTTTTTATCAACACTATTTCATCGGTCGACTCACAGTGAGGTGGCGTTTCAAATAAATGGTTCAGTTAGAAGCCATTCAAACCAGTTTACAGCCGGCTTTAGAATGACTTGTAATTTTTTTAATTTAAAGATCCAACACAACAGGTATAACAAGCTATTCGTAGAAGAAAATATCTATTGAGCTTACATTATTTGAAAAAAAAACCCTTTATTCGCCGGTCTTAATTATAAAACAAAACAGCATGGTGGTTTAGTTATTTTTATTTAATACAACTCAACTTTTCAAAAATACTGCTAATAGGCGACATTTTGATAGATTCAGTTAATACTAAATTTTCAAATAGTATTTGATAAAGTTGAGTATGATTGCTTTTGAATAAAACACGTATTTACAATGATATCTGGTGACTTCCATCACTTTTTTGGATTCTACTATAAAAGTAGAACCCAGAGAGTCGTTATTACTGGCGTCGCGTCGAGTCTAGCTGCAATCAACTTACATTTGGAGTACCACAAGTATCTATTTTAGGGTCTCTGTTATTTTTTGTTTTCTTTTCATTTTACAATAACTACTAATTTTTAATGTAGTACATGTTTATATACAACGTGTAACGTTAAAAGCGCAAAACCTCTCGTGGGGTAACTCAGCCCATGTTACTGAACAATGTTTACAAAAAAAAAGATTTTTCAGAAAAAAAAAAGATTTTTCATACTGATGGGCTCGATCAATTTCTCATTTTGTATGAAAAACCATTTTTTTTTTGTTTTTAATTTCCAAAAGTTTTAGAACAAATATTGTTCAGTAACATGTGCTGAGTTACTCCACTAGAGGATTTGCGCTTTTAACATTACACGTTGTATATACTTTAGTAATTAGTTAAGTCGTTACTTTGGCAAAGTAACAAATGAAAATTACATTGATGATTGTGAAAAACAATAAATACTTTGTTTTTTGTTAAAGTTCTTAAAAAAGGTTTAAAGCTAGTTTCCTCTCGTTTTCGCAGGTTCAGTAAATTAACTAATTAGGGTTTTTGATCATTCAAATTCATTTTGATTGATTTATTGATGGAAATTGAATAGAATATACTTTGTTGTACACGAAAGAAGCTTTTCACAATAACGTTATTATAAGGATACTGGCGGAGTATTTTACTACTTTGGGTCTATGCTATATTCTAATGAAATCTTAGGTTGCGACCCCACTTTTTTTTACTTGGTAAAATCATCAAATGAATCCTCCCACCCCAGGACACCCCAGGACTGTCAGACTTGTACTGACTAAAATCCATGGTGTCCTTCAATAGCCCTTTATGTTACGGGGTCACGGTGATGGAAATAAGTCCTGCGACCCCGGCAGCCTTTGGTCCTCTGTGAGGGGGCTCCGTCATTTTGCTGACGCTCTTTGAGGCGCGCGTGGAACACGACGCGCCGTCGACCCGGGCATGGTCCATGGTCGGACAGCGAGTTGCTACAGGTCGGACAGTTGGCGACCCCACATGTGGTACAATTATAGTGACAGAATTAAAGAAGCTACCTCCCCTTAAGTTTGTACAGATCGAAACCGGACATATTGTATAGATAACACTGTTAAGTATTGATAATGATTGATATAAGATTGGTGAAAATACACATTCGGTTCGTCGTTCAAGTATCCGGGAAAAAAAAATTGATTCAAAAGTCAAAAATGATGCAATGAAAAGTTTCAGTTTCAGACAAGTGGCTCGCAATGGTGACTTCTGCGGGTCTAAAAAGAACACTTTAGCAATATTACCACAGAATACTTACTAACATTAAAATGTGCATTGCGATAAAATTCTTAAAATGAAATATTCTATTCTATTGCTCTAGGTCAACGACGATATATTACTAGACTCCTAATAACAGGCGACCGATGTCTGTCAACACATAAGGCAAACAAGTCTTATATCCGTCTTATTTCGACGTCTCCTGTGAGCCGTAAATATACCTTGAGACAGAACAGACCTTGAGTTAGCCAATCACAACGCAGTACCCCGTCCCCCTCGCTTACGTAGTACCTCAGCGAGTTGACAGAATAGTTTTTGTTCCTTAGATCGTGCATACGGAGTCTATTAATATATATTGTCGTTGCTCTAGGTACTATTAGGGTCGATATGTAATTGATAAAGAATCACATAGCATATCCAGCAAGTTTTATCTACAAGACAAAAAAAAAATCATTTATTGATGTTAAAAGTCAGTAACAACAACGAATTAATGATGTCATAATTCTGTAGTCGTGTAGGTGATTTCTTTACAGACACAAAAATTATACCTACAATGTTGTAAGTAACTATAGAGGCCTTAAAACAAGATTTCCGTATTTTACGTTCAGCGTACTTGAGGCATTTACGGCGTATATTGCATGGATAATGAAAAGGCGCCTCTTGTGTATGAACGAGGAACTAATTATATCCATCAAATGAACGTCAATAATCTTGTTTACTTTACATCACAAAAATTCTAATTCGAACTCGAACTTGTAAAAATACTGGGGCTCTACCTCAGTAATTTTTATAGTAGATTACGCAACAAGGGAGTAAAGCATTGCCTACGTCACGGGCGTATTGAATCCCAAAGCGACACTAAGGATTCTGGGGGTGAACCTCCGTAGCGCAGCGAAGAATCCTTAGTGTAGCGAGGGATTTAAGTTAGCCCAAAGTTTATGTTTTCATAATTCTGGGCATGATAACATGCACAATTTATTTTTTCGTTCTATCAAATTGCACTCGACTTTATGTTATCTTTACAATCTGCATCCTTGTCAGTTCGGCGTTTATCATAAATATGATAACCTTTTTATGGCAATAGCAACAGACTTTGTGCAAAAAAGGTAATTGCCTCCAGTTATCAGCAACACGGTTGCCAAGATGAACGCTCTCCTTGTTCTCGGGTTGTTATTGACAATAATATTTTATTTGTTGTATTTATTGACTAGAAGAAAGTTTAGTTACTGGAAAATAAAGAAAGTGCCTTACGTTGAACCAGTGCCTCTACTGGGCAACTACGCAAAATTCATTCTGCAACGAGAATACCATGGACAAGTGGCACAAAAACTTTGCCAAAAGTTCATCGATCAACCTTACTTCGGAGCATTCTTCGGCACGGAGCCAGTTCTCGTGGTGCACAGCCCCGAGATGATCAAGCATGTGTTAACTAAAGATTTTTACTACGTCAACGGCAGGGAGGTAGCGATGGGTCGTTGACGGTTTTTCCGTCAACGAAACGTTAACGTTGATTCACGTTTGTCAACTAGTTAATCAACTAGTTGAATTCGTCAACGAGTTGACCAAGTTAACGGGTTCATCTCGTTGACGAATTTAACTGTCAACTTGCAACGTAAATCGTTGATTCATTAAACGGTTTTTATTCATAGATTGCGCGTTGAATTATAAAAACAATTTGATTCCATTTATGTATTGGAAAACGTTTGAAAGAAAATTTTAATTTTATATACAATTAACATCTAAAATTGTGTGAAATCAAAGATATTAATTCTATTTTTCATAGAGGGGCTGTTCGCTCTACCTTTGCGTCTCAAAAAGTAATACATTTAAAATAATACATTGGGATTAGGTCTCAGACTATCAGTATCTGTGGTAAACGTAAGTAAACAAACTCCACAAATATAAGTACTATTCTTAAAATAAACATTTCGAAAATCAACTTTTTCAACCGCTCGCAATCCATGGCGTTAAAAATACGAACCAAAAAATTCAACGTTGAAAACAACGTAAGTTTTGTAAATTGCTCAGCTCGTTGCGTTTACTTTTCGTTAATTCAACGAGACGAACGCGTCTCGTTGAATTAAACGCAAGAACGTAAACGCAAGTTAAGCCCGTAAACGTCGTTGACGAATTCAACTAGTTGATTCATAAACAGTTAACGTTAATACGTTGACAGGAGATCAACGGTTGATTCAACTAGTTCGTTGATTCAACGCTCATCCCTACAGGGAGGCAACCAATTACGCTGAAAGTGAAATAATCACCAAAAATTTATTTTTCGCGGGTGGCAACAGATGGAAAACTGTTCGACAAAATTTAACTCCACTCTTTTCTTCTTCAAAGATGAAGAATATGTATCATTTGATAGACAAGTGTAGCGTCGTCTTTGAAGATATGATCGACTATGAAATGAAAATTTCTGATGTCCTTGAAGCGAGGCAGATTTGTTTGAGGTATACTATGGATTGCATATGCTCTGCCGCTTTTGGGGTTGAGTCCAACACTATGGAAAAAGAAGAAAATAACCCCTTCAGATTCATAGGAAACGAAATATTCAAGGCTTCAAACTATCGCGGTTTCAAACGAGTTTTTAGAGCGATATGGCCTGCAATTTTCTATCGCTTAGGATTTCAACTGCTTCCTTCAACTATAGATCAGTTCTTTTCAAAATTGCTGAAAGAGGTGTTTAAAAGCCGAGACTACAAGCCATCACCGAGAAATGACTTTGTGGATTTGGTCCTCACTTTCAAAGACAAGGACTATTTAACTGGAGACAGTATAAGCAATGCAAAGACTGGCGCTGATGAAAAGGTTCAATTGAAGGTAGACGACGACTTGTTAGTGGCACAGTGTGTCGTGTTTTTTGCGGCAGGTTTTGAAACGTCGTCTACAACCATGAGCCATACGCTGTTTGAGCTAGCAAAGCACCAGGAGGTTCAACAACGAGCAGCGGACGAGGTGGACGAGTTCCTGCGTCGTCACGGGAACAAACTGAAGTATGAGTGCGTACATGAGATGCCTTACTTGGAGGCTTGTATGTACGAGACCCTACGGAAGTATCCTGTGCTAGGAAACCTTACCCGCGAAGTCATGGACGAGTACGTCCTGCCTACAGGCTTGAAACTAGACGTAGGGGTCCGTGTTCATCTCCCAGTCTACTACATGCATTACAATCCTAAATACTTTCCGGAACCGCAGGAATACAAGCCAGAACGATTCCTTCCAGAAAATAAGGAAGATGTGAAACCTTATACTTTCTTCCCGTTTGGTACGGGTCCCAGGACTTGCATTGGTAAGTTTAATTTCTTTTCCAAAACTTTAGGGGCTGCAGTTTTAATGTTTTAGCCAGTCGTCGTGTGAGAAGTGAGAAGAGAAGAGGTTTTCTTAATGAAATCATTTTCTTCTCAAAATCTCGTGCCGCACTATATTTTGTGGTTGCACTCCTTCGGAACGGCATAATCGGTATAAAGATAAAGAATGTTTATTTGTCAGAAACATTAGTACTTAGGTATGAACACACAAGGCATACAGGATATTGAATACAAATATGAAGCTTTCATGACCGTGTAATGTTCCCCTTCAGGCGCTCCTTCACCGCGAGCATTCACCTGTAATGTACAATCAAAGTGCGCGATTTGATGCTCTATTGTCTTCCGTCACTAATGAAATGTTCGAATCTGTAACGTGTGTGTTTTTTTAGAGTGTTTTTTTTTATATTTTGTAGGTTTGAAAAACGTTCAATGCCCAGCGAAGTGAGCACGAGTCAGCTAGTCTTTTAACAAGATTTTTCTTTCTCAGGAATGCGTTTTGCAAAGATGCAGGTGATGTCAGGTCTCATCACTATCTTGAAGAAGTACAGAGTGGAACTGGCTGATGGCATGCCGAAGACCCTGACTTTAGACTGTAGGACTTCAGCGACGCAACCCAAGAACCAGGGTATCATGTTAAGGATGGTTGAACTTGTGAGCTGGGAACAGAGAAAATTTACTCGCGAACAAAATAAAATATGATCGTTAAATTAGATAGAAAACATACCCATTTTTGGTTAAAGGACATTAATTTGAAAAAAAAAAAATTAAAAAAAAATTACATTAGCTTGAAGACTAATTTAGTCTTCAAGCTCTGTGAGTGTATTTAAAACATGCTCTATGATAATTCAAAGAAAAACGTTTTGTCGAACAGTATTGTCAACCTCATAGCATTACAATAATACCAAAACTTTTTTTTTTTTCTTTTCACCTTTTACCTAAAATAAAGTTAATTGGTAGGTACCTTATAACTCGTTTTATTGAGAACTTTACTTTTAAAGTCTATAGGTGAGTATGTAATAAGGAACGTAAACCCCTTCTTGCGGTCCGGCAGTACCAACCAAATTGTCAAACAGCCACACCCGACATATACCCAATAAATGTATGTATTTGCTAACTAAATCAGTCGATGCCTCATCCTTACTGTTAAGGAGTTGTATCTTCCATCATCAGCTCAGCTACAAGACATGATGATTACCATACGCAAATACTTAAATAACTTCATAATATTTGCGAAAACCGATGTGTAGGCCTACAAAATTTGAGGGTTGCCCTCGATTTCTCCTGGATCTCATCATCAGATATTTAAATGGTAACAATGGAACCATACGGGAAGCACCAGTTTTCAAATAAAAAAAGAATCATAAAAATCGGTTCACCCAGTCGCAAGTTATGAGGTAACAAACATAAAAAACTACAGTCGAATTGATAACCTCTTCCTTTTTTGAAGTCGGTTAAAAATAATGATAACATACGTTTCAATCGTTTGAGTAGAGCACGTTGCTTTGACCCCCAATGAGGAATCAAAACGTGTAGCAGTTGCCAGATAAAAAAAAACAAACAAACCAAGGTGACTTTACTATTGAATAATATCTTATCTCAATACTCACTTTATCAGTATTCCGGTCAGTACCGTCAACACGAGTTTTCAGTATTTGAGACGTAAAGTAAACTGCAACAATTTACAATTGACAATTTTCAAGAAAAAAAATAGTTCCTTCTTCGCACACCAGAGGCGCTGTTCCATTTTCCCTTGAAAATTGTCAATTTGAAAGTGTCAAAGTTCCAGTTTACTTTACGTCTCATTTACTGAAAACTCGTGCTAAGGGTACAGTTCGAGTGCTAATAACATTGCCTTAAGTATTCTGTACGTTGAACTATGTATATGATTATTAATCTATATGCTTATGCTACATACTATAACATTACTATCAACGTTTTAGAGGTTGTCTTCGCACAGTTGACTGCATCGCGTTAGAAAATATTAATAAAGTTCAGGGGAATTTAAATCAAACTGTCCACGATCACTCACAATATTTATTAAGTTTTAAACAAATCACAAAATCACTTAACACTTGTGTTCACTTCCACTGTCCGACATAGACTGCCTAACGATCGTGCGCACTACTTCCCAAGTTCCCACCACAAAGATCTTTTAACGGAAACAGTCTAGTTTAATATTTTTATTAAATGTTATGGTACAACCGGAAGTAGTGCGTGCGATAACAATTAATTTTTATTAATAATGTAAACATCATTTAAATATTGTTATTCAGTTTAAATATAAATTAAACACAATTAATGTCTAAGATTGATCAAATTAAATATATGAAGATGATTAAACGATTCCGGAAATACGACGATTAGATTAAGAATTTCTAACAGTCGGCCTTTCCTGACACATTTCCCGTCCCGGGAAAACAAAATGTTCTCAAAAAAATATATATATAGTAGGTACAATATATCCCATAACCTTATTTGTTTATTTCTTAAATTTAACAAAACTATTCTTATTTATACTACAATTGTGATATTAGGGTCATTGTCGCTCTAACACATATCTTAGCTGAGACTTCAGACATATTCACAGCTAAGTCACTAACTTAAGATGTTAAGGCCTCAGACATATCCTTAACACCTGTCTTAGCTGACACATCATACATATTCTCAACCAAGCCACTTAACTTAAGATGTTAAGGCCTCAGACATATCCTTAACACCTGTCTTAGCTGACACATCATACATATTCTCAACCAAGCCACTTAACTTAAGATGTTAAGGCCTCAGACATATCCTTAACACCTGTCTTAGCTGAGACATCAGACATATTCCCAATCAAGCCACTTAACTTAAGATGTTAAGGCCTCAGACACATCCTTAACACCTGTCTTAGCTGAGACATCAGACATATTCCCAACCAAGCCACTTAACTTAAGATGTTAAGGCCTCAGACATATCCTTAACACCTGTCTTAGCTGACACATCATACATATTCTCAACCAAGCCACTTAACTTAAGATGTTAAGGCCTCAGACATATCCTTAACACCTGTCTTAGCTGACACATCATACATATTCTCAACCAAGCCACTTAACTTAAGATGTTAAGGCCTCAGACATATCCTTAACACCTGTCTTAGCTGAGACATCAGACATATTCTCAACTAAGCCACTTGACTTTTGATGTTAAATTCTCATATTCTTAACACAAATGTCTTATCTGAGACCTCCGACATATTCTCAGATAAGGTCATCGAAAATAAATACCAATCAATCTTATTTGTCTGTATTTTTAGTTTGTATACTTAGTCTGTGTTGTCATTTTCCGACTCTGAATCCGATCTATTAAAAACTACCCAGGGGTGGATTTTATCTACAGAGAAGATACCGCTAAATTTTCTGTTACCCTTTTTAGATATTGGAGTATCTTCTATTACGTATCGGTCGTTATCAAGAACTTCTGCAATACGATACGGACCTCTAAGTTTAGGAACTAACTTCCTACTTTTTCCTATTGATGGAATATCTCTTTCTACCCTTACAAGTTCTCCTATCTTATAATTGACTTCTTTCCTAGCTTTATCGAAACGTTCTTTTTGTTTGTGTTGATTTTGTTTAATGTGTTCTGAAATTTCTTTTCTAGTGTCCTCTAACGAAGTGACTGGATTTTCTGAGTCATTTGAAATGTTATGCTGTAATAACGCATTTGAGGTGCTCACTAAATTAAGGCCAAATAGTGCTTGGGCTGGGCTTTTCCCAGTACCCTTATTTATTGTGTTATTAAGTCCCCACTGAATTTCTGAAATATTTTCATCCCATTTATTTTCGTATTTGCCGTAATTAGAAGCTGTTAATGCAGTTAGAACAGTTCGATTGTAGCGCTCGACTTGGCCATTGGCCCGCGGAGTCGCTACAGCGTTCATTACATGTTTAATACTTAATGAATTTAAGTAATCTTGAAAACTTTTAGAAGTGAATGAGGTCCCTCTATCAGAAATAATCCGTTTTGGGACACTAAATGTGTGAAAATAATTTTTAATAGCTCTGATGGAATGGACAGACTTCGTACTTTTAACGGGAACAATTACCACAAACTTCGTAAAAGCGTCAATAATTAATAAAAGGTATGCGTTTTTGTGCTTACTTCGAACAAAAGGACCTAAATGATCAATATGTATAGTATGGAATGGTTGTTCAACCTTCTCAATGGGATGCAATTTGCCCGACTTTTTCCCAGTTAGTAATTTAGAGTGGGCACATTCTAAACATGACTGAACGTACTTCTTAGTGAATTGTCTCATCTTAGCAAACCAGTAATTGTTTTTAATTATTTCTAATGTTTTATCAAGACCGAAATGTCCAATTTTATCATGATTTGACTTCAATATTTGCCAACGAACGCCTTTCGGTACAACCCAACGATCACCAATATTTGTTTTCCTGTATAATAGTCCCCTCTTAACAACAAAATTATTTTTAATTTCTATGACGTTGTCATTTTCTTTATCATTTAATATGGCGATAATTCTTTGCAACTCAGGATCATTTTGTTGTACCGTGGCTACCCAATCTGTATCAATTTGTCTTACGTGTAATTTTATTATTTCTGATGAAATAGGATTTCGGCTCAGAGCATCAACATGAGCCATACCTGTGCCTGGTTTGTAAATTATTTGGAAATCGAATTCTTGTATTGTGCTCCACCATCTTGCAACTCTTGGCAATATGTCTCTCTTTTCAAAGGTTGCACGGAGTGAATTGCAATCGGTAACAATTGTGAAATGGATCCCTAACAAATATACTCTAAATCTCTGGAGTGACGTTACTACAGCTAGAGTTTCTAGGTCATAGGAAGTGAATTTGGTTTCTTCAGGGGATGTCTGTCTACTGTAGAATGCTACGGCACTAAAAGAAACGTCTTTATTTGGCCTTTGCATCAAAATTCCGGCAACTCCGATTTTAGACGCGTCTGTATGTAACTGTGTTTCAAATTCGAGATTATAAAATGAGAGAATGGGTCTTTTAACTAGTTCCGTTTTAAGGTTTAAAAATGCAGATTCTTCTGCATCTCCCCAACACCATTTAGCGTCCTTCTTTAAGAGTTGTGTTAGTGGTTTTTGCGATGATTGAAAAACCCCTTATAAATTTTCGAAAGAAACTCGCTAAACCCACAAATTGTCCAATCTTATGTTGGTCTGTTGGTCTGGGGAATTGATCTACGGCTTCGGTTTTCTTTTTGCCTGGTTTTACTCCGGACCCACTAACTTCAAAACCTAAATAATCTATAGATTGCTTCAAAAAATTACATTTTGATAAATTTAATGTGATCGCAGAAGATCGAAAAAGGCTCAATATGTCATATAGTCTCTGTAACCCTTCTTCTATTGTTCTCGATGGTATGATTACGTCATCCATGTAAGCGAACGCCTCTTTGAATCTCGCATTCCCCAAAACGCCATTAATAGCTTTTTGAAATGTCGACGGCGCATTAACTAGCCCAAATGGCATGCGGTTAAATTCATAATGACCGTCTGAGGTCACGAAAGCTGTCAAATGCTTAGCCGATTCTGCCATTGGAATTTGATAATACCCGGATGCGAGATCGAGAGATGTTAAATATTTATGACCTGACAGATTATCTAATTGATCATCTATACGGGGTAGAGGATAATGTTCTTTGACGGTCTTTTTGTTAAGCGCCCTAAAGTCAATGCAAAGACGATAGTCACCGGACTTTTTCCGTACTAATACGATTGGGGATGCGTAATTTGATGAGGACTGTCTAATTATTCCCGAATCAGACAAATCTTTTATCATTTCACGAACTACGTGCCTTTCCGAATGGGATAATCGATAAGGTCTATATACCACAGGTGTAGTATCACTAAGGTTTAGGTTCATTTCTGTACCACTTATACACCCTAACTCTTTAACTGAAAAGGCAAAACAGTCCCTAAACTCATTTAGCAACTCAGTTAATTTGGTTCTATGACCGGATCCAATATCGTCATCCACCTGTATCATGCAAGCTGTAATTTGGGGTGTTACTGTATTATCTGGACAATGTTCTATTCTACCAATATCTAGTGTCTGTACCTCACTTAAAGGAAGGGCGTGGAGCAGTAAGGTGTCCCTCCGCAGTTCAAACTCAGAGTTTGAGCCCTTAACTACAATTGTTCCCTGTCCATTACTCACTTGTACTACACTTTGAACAATCTCATATTGTTTATGAGTATCCTGACAAAAACTGAGTTCAACAAATAAGTCACCTGAAAATATTGGTTTAGTATAAACACTAACTAGGGTGTACCCATGAATAATAAGTGAGCTATTAACGTAGACTAGTATGTTTTTAGTTATATTCGTGGTTATTTTAAGCTGGTTATTAGTTTTCAGCACCACAATATGTTCTTGTTCTGTGAACGTCTGTCCTAGCAATAAGGGGACTTGTAATAAATTATCCGGAACGATGAGAGTCTCTACTGTAGCAGTGACCGAGTCTACTTTTATCTCGAAATTGCATTTACCTAAACAATTAACAACGCTGTCCCCAAATCCTCTCAATACAGGTAGTTCTGTTACCGACCAAGAGTTAACCAATTTCTTAGCCGCAGATACTTGCAGCATGGAACATTGACTTCCGAAGTCTATGAAGCAATCAAAATCCAGACCATTCACAACGGCTTTTTTAAAATATTTAGAGTCACTATCCGGTTCTTTTGAAATTCTTAAAACTGTCTTATTATTAATAGATTCTTTAGTGCCTGGACAACTATCAACTAAGTGCCCTACTTGATGACATTTATCACAACGTTTGATTGGTAATTTGCATTTGAAATATGGATGCCCCTCTTCACCACAATTATAACATTTTGTAAGCTTGTAGCTCCTATTGTTTTTATTATCATTATCATTTTGAGCGCCTTTACATGTCTTAGACTGTTTGTTATCAGCGTTGCTCACCCGCAGGGATGAATTTGGCTTGTTAAACTTCTTTGTAGTTCTTATATTTCTGAGATAAACTAATAATTTATCAGGTTCCATGAACTGTGCGGCTTCCGCACTTGTCCTGAAAGACCTGTCCTCAATTCCAAACAAGATACAATCTATTGCATTTTTGCCTTGTATATTACAGCGATTTAATAAAACAACCTTTTGATAAAAATATTCTTCTAAAGACTCGCCAAAATCAGCCCTACAAGCAAGCATCTCAGTCAACAACTGACCATAGTTCTGGTCACTTGGAAATGCCAATTTCATTTTGCTCTGCCATTCAGCCCATGAAAACAGAAGGCTAGGTAGGCCCTGATACCATTTCTGTGCCAATCCCGCTAATTTAGGAAGAGCATAGTGGATAGTTTGTCTTTCGGTCCAATTATAAATCTGGGCACATTCATTAACTTTACTTAGCCATGTTTCTATTGTTTGAGTTCGTTTACTGGGATCAAATTCTGGTATTACATTCAAAACCGGGAAACGTTCACTACCCCCGTCTGCCTTCATTGACTGCATGAACTCTTTAAAAACCGAAACTAAAATGTTAGCATTACTACTATCTATATCTTTGATGGAATCAAGAGGACTCACCACTGTTGCTGCTGCATTGTCTGAACGCGATGCTGTCGCCATATCTTGTTTCTGTCTTCGCGGCATGTCACGACTGCACGATGCGTCGCGACCATGAGCGATCTGACTGGGCGACACATTCCGCAACTGCAGCGGCGAACCAACACGCGAGCGCGACGCGCTGCGTGCCGGCGTCCTGTCACGTATCCTTGCAGTATGTCGCAATTGCGACGCATCACGTAACCGTGACGCATCACGTACCCGCGACACGTCACGTACTCGCGACGCGTCACGTACCCGCGACGCATCACGTACCCGTGACGTATCACGTACCCGAGACGCATCACGTTCCCGCGACGCATCACGTATCACACCACGGCCCCTTTTTCTAGGACTGCTGCGGCGTGCATTGCGATCTCTTGACTCGCTCATTCTCAATTTGCTCGAGTCATCACGGTTGCGGCGAGTTCTGCGTCTCCGCACGGAAGGCTCAGAGCCACTTGGTGAAGAGTCGTATGACTCCCTCGTATGTTGCCGAGACTTTCTTTTGCGAGTCATTATTGCTGGAAATATGCAAAATTACAAAAAGTTAATGTTCTTTAATTAATTTTATATTTAGGTGGGTAATCCTACAAATATTTCTCTGTAGATATCCTTAAATCTAATATTAGCCAAAGAGAAGGGTAAGACGAGAAAAGGAAAAATTAAATAGAAATCACCATCGATCAGAAAAAAAAAATGTGCTTTTGATCTATTGTTAATTAAGAAAAGCATTTACATTACCTTTTATGGGCGTTTAGTCCTTCACCGAGAGCGATTAATAATCGTTATCCCGATTAAATCCCACTTCTGAACTAATAAAGTTCAGGGGAATTTAAATCAAACTGTCCACGATCACTCACAATATTTATTAAGTTTTAAACAAATCACAAAATCACTAAACACTTGTGTTCACTTCCACTGTCCGACATAGACTGCCTAACGATCGTGCGCACTACTTCCCAAGTTCCCACCACAAAGATCTTTTAACGGAAACAGTCTAGTTTAATATTTTTATTAAACGTTATGGTACAACCGGAAGTAGTGCGTGCGATAACAATTAATTTTTATTAATAATGTAAACATCATTTAAATATTGTTATTCAGTTTAAATATAAATTAAACACAATTAATGTCTAAGATTGATCAAATTAAATATATAAAGATGATTAAACGATTCCGGAAATACGACGATTAGATTAAGAATTTCTAACAATATGAACGCCCTGTTTATTCTCGCGTGTGTACTAAAATAGGAAAAATACTCGTAAAAAACTTTTTGAAAAAAAAAGGAACCGACGTCAAAACTAAACACAAAAAAGTGTTAAATAACTTTTATGTGTTTAGTTTTGATATTATTTATGTCGGTGGCAAAGACGCCGATTATACGAAGATTATTGTTGAATTTCTGAACTAAAATGGGTAAAATAAAAACTTCTTAAAAAAATGGTCCGACTTCAAAAACTAACACAAAGAAGGAAGGAAGTCAGTGGCAATAGTCAAAGAAATAAAAAACAAAACCACAGACTTCCGAAAGAAAAGTTGTTTTAAACGTTCATTATTCAAGTTAGTTCCTTCTTATAAGTTTTTTTTATCATATTAAAATTTACTCACCGTTTAAACTATCCCTGGACTTCCAAAAATAATTCCAAATCAGTCCAGCCGTTTTCGAGTTTAAGTGAGACTAACTAACAGCAAAGATCACCCTGTGAAGTATTATTCCCGAAAACCCTTAAAATTTTGGTGAAAACGCACATTGTATTTGCCGTTCAAATTTTTGAGAAAAAAAAGTAGTTTGAAAAGTGAAAGTGGTCTTTGAAAGGCCACTATTAGTTACAGTTAATTCGTAAAATTAAATATTCTACAAAACCTTATAATGTTCAACCCTAAACCTATTTTACAATCGAAAGACACAAAAATCCAACAAGTTTTATCTCCAGGATATAAAAAAATATTTATAAAATAGTTTTGTTGATAACAATAACAAAGGATGATGCAATTTTTGGTCCCACCCTCCAATAGCAACATGTCATACGTCATTGGATAGGTATTTTTAAGCTGAGCAAAACATATTATGGCACCAAGTCTGAAATATGAGTTCGTTCTGAGATATGTTTGATTGAATATGGCAGTTTAGGATATAAGGAAATAATGTTTTTTTCATAACATATTACATTTTAGTGCAGAGGACGAGGAGGAGAACCTCGGTTCTAAATAATAACAGCCGCACAGGTCGATCTTCTATGTCAAGCCGCGCTTGCCGAGCTCGGTTTATGGATGGGTGACCATCTATCCGAGACTTCTACTTGCCCCAGAAAGAACATAAAAGCCTTTGATTGCGGCTGTCATTAGTAGATCTTTGACAGTCGTTACCAACTAAAAAAAAGTATATTCTTCCTTCTATAGAAGCTCGCTTTATCGTTAACCACCTCCACTATGGAGATTGTTAACGGCAGGTTGAAGAGCGATTTTAAGCTGTTACTCCAAATATATTTCAACAATGCATCAATGCCTTGTTGCATTCAGTCACTACACATACATAAGAGCTAGAAGGGTTTTTTACATGGTAAAATCATACAAGACCTAGTAGGTACATACAATCACTAAGACATACTATTTCACACCAACTGTATTCAAAGCTATTGTACCTGCAAGATCCGACGTTGTTCTGAAGGCACCTGTGCGAATCTTTTGTGTCAATACTTTGGTACCTAGGGTCAGATGCCATACCGTATGTCAGGGGATCTGGAGGCGAAAGCCTTCCAACACTATAAGTGGGGTGTGGAGTGGAGGCGCAAGGGCGAGGTGTTTCTCCGCTACCTCTGACAAGTCGAGGCGCTGCGAGAAGAGCTTCGGCGTAACCTCATGGGGTATGAAGGGTACCACTGTCGTAGCCGAGGTTTGGCAACGCCGCAACCGTGGCGTTAAAACCCTTGCTTGAGGAGTGACGCAGGTCAACACCAGATGTTTCAGGAGGTTCCTGTGTCGAATTGTGTGCGGTAAGAAACAGGTATGCTTGGGTGTAACCATTGCGAAAATCGCCCGGAGGTGCACACGATCGACCATGCTGTGAAGGTATGCATAGCTTGGGCCGCACCACTGCGGAGCCAGACGCAACCGTTTATTAAGACGTAATCACCTCCTCCTGCTCCTTCTAAGCAGTGATGCTATCGAAGGAGGAGGCGGAATACGTAAAGGAGAGGACAGCCTCCATCTCACGACACAATCGCTGCGGGAGAAGCCTACGGTATTGCACGTCGCAAGGCGATTTTTTAACTACAGTACTCGAGCGCATGAGGACGGTGAGTAAAGGATGACCCGCCGTCATGGACCATGCTCGGGTCAACTGCGCGTCGTGCTCCATGCGAGCCTTAAAGAGTTATCAGCAATCTGACGGTAATCAAACGCCTGCCGCGGTCGCAAGACTGTCTAACGACGACTACCGGAACGTAAAGGGCTATTGAAGGATACCGTGCATTTTATAGTTAGTCCATGTCTGGAAGTCCTGGGCACTCCCTCCCACCCAACCCCGGGAGGACTCATTCGATGATTTTATCATGTAAAAAAACCTTCTAGCTCTTATGTGTAGTGATTGAACGGGACAAGACTTTGACGCATTGTTGAAATATCTTTGGAGTAAAAGCTTAAAATCGCTCACCTTTAAAGCTTAAAAAGCGAGCTTTTACTTTTTTTTAGTTGGTAACGCTTGTCGAAGATCTACAAATGACAGTCGTAATCAACGGCTTTTATGTGCTTTCTGAGGCACGGAGAAACCTCGGATAGATGGTCACCCATCCATAAACCGATCTCGGCAAGCGCGGCTTGACATAGAAGATCGACCTGTGCGGCTGTCATTATTTAGAACCGAGGTTCTCCTCCTCGTCCTTAGCACTAAAATGTAATATGTTACGAAAAAAAACATTATTTCCTTATATCTTAAACTGCCATATTCAATCAAACATATCTCAGAACGAACTCATATTTCAGACTTGGTGCCATAATATGTTTTGCTCAGCTTAAAAATACCTATCCAATGACGTATGACACGTTGCTATTGGTGGGTGGGACCAAATTTCATAGAAGGCCTGGCATCATCCTTAGTGGTATCAATAAAAACAAATTAATGGCATCATAATCCAGTACTAGTGTAGGTTATACACTTAAATAAGTGATTTACATATTTACAGACAAGAAAATTATACAATACTGTATAATGAAACTACAGAGGCCTCAACAGAAGATTTCCATATCATACGTACAGCGTACTTGAAGTTTACTTACAATATACGCCATAAATACCATATACGGCGTATATTGTATGGAACATGAAAACGCGTCTCGTGTGTAAGTACCAAGGAAGTATTTTTTTCCATCTTATAAAAGTCAAAGTTTACTTTACGTCACACAAACGTGAAAACTCGTACTTGAAACTCAGTCCATTTACAAGTTATTTTGCTTTGTCTCTGGGACTCTAGCAGAAAAAGATTTCAATTAATATTGCTTTTAGTCATAAGGAGAAAGGAGAACTGAGTAACAATTAATGACAATTCAATAGAAAGAATAGAGCAGTCAGAGTTTATAAAAATATTTATTTTCAACACATTTGCTCGAAATAGTTATTTATGATACTAGTGAACTCGTGACTATGGTAAGCCCTCAACTTCGTTTCGGGCTTACATTCGTCTACTCGTTTGGAAAAAAACAACTTACCGCACCAGTATCATAAATAACTATTCTAGGTTTATCAATTGAATTCATTAAAACATAATCACATTAATCACAACTTAATTTTTAGAAATAATCATCACAGATCTTGTTACAGAAAAAAACAACAAACACAGTTGTGCTGCTCGCCAGTTCTTTTCTACTTGAAAACTTGGCTTGACCCGCTACCATAGACACGTCGACGTGTCTAGATAACAATTTCACGATATTTTGTCCTATATCAACTGGTCGTCTGGGTTTAATCACATCACTGTACTGTTATTTATTTTAGCTTTTTTGTTTGTTTTTGAAGTCGGTTCTTTTTAAAAAAGTTTGTCATATATCGTCGGGTTTAATAACATTATTTTAACTTCGAACGTATTGTCGTCCCTCCCAGCCTTCACGTTTAGTCAGCTTCAACATGATGCCCTCTTGTGGCTGTGTTGGTATGGTCCTTGTTTCCAAAGTCACGGTCTTAGGCATGCCATCAGCCAGTTCGAATCGGTACTTCTTCAGACATGTGATCAGACCAGACAACGTTTGCATCTTTGCGAAGCGCATTCCTGGAAAATAACATTTGTTATAATTAAAATATTTTTACGACGAGTGACCCCTCGTCCCAGGGCGACGGCCCATTACCGGGTTCATGGGTCATTTTGATTGCCCGTGATCCCATGGCATTAAGGATAATATTGTTTGCTGTACTTTTGATTATATTGCTAGAAAATGAAAACCATCAGTAACATGCAATAAAGATTACACATTCATAAACAAATGCAATACTTCCATCTTTGGCAATAAAGACACTCATACCAGAATGATTAATTGTTTTTGACAAGTTATTCTTACAAATGAGTGATTGAAGATTCCTTTTAGGCGTCTTAAGCCTGTGTTATCAGATTCCACTCTTCCATACGTCATAAGGTAAATAAACTTGTTTTTTGTCGTCATTGGTGTCACGATTATAAATTCATCACATTCAGTGTAGTTCTGGAATGAGTATTTACCAAGATTTACGAGTAGTTGTAAATTACTCAACCACTGCAGCTACCGTGCTAGAGCTATCTCATATGCTGCACCTTTTGCACTACATGGGGAAGTTATCCTACCTGCTTGAAAAGGCTTAACTAGTTCCATCACAAGTAGACTGATTAAACACAATGACATAATGGTCTTATAGACGTACATAGTATTAATATTATAATTACCTATACAAAGCCTGGGTCCAGTTCCGAACGGCATATACGTGTAAGGGACGATGTTGTCTTTTTTTTCTGGCAGGAAACGTTCTGGCTGGTACTTCTCTGGCTCCGGGAAGAATTCAGGATTGTGATGTAGATGGTAGACAGGAATATGCACGCGGACTCCTTCATCCAGTTTCAACCCCGAAGGGAAGACAAAGTCATCCATTACCTCACGAGTGAGGTTCCCTAGAACGGGATACTTGCGAAGGGTCTCGTCCATACATGCTTCTAAGTACGGCAGCTCATTTACACATTCGTAGTTCAGTTTGTTCCCGTGACGTCGCAGAAAGTCGTCAACCTCCTCAGCTGCTCGTTGCTGCGCCTCCGGGTGCTTCGCCAGCTCAAACAGTGTAAAGCTCATAGTAGTAGCAGACGTATCAAACCCTGCTGCGAAGAACACTGCACATTGCGCCATCAACAAGTCATCGTCCACCTTGAGCTGTACCTTCTCGTTACCGCCAGTCTTTACGTTACTTAAACTATCTCCAGTTATGTATTCTTCTTTCCTAAAACTCAGGACTAGGTCCACAAAATCGTTTCTCGATGATGGCTTGTAGTTTCGGCTTTGGAACACTTCTTTTAGCAGTCCGGAGAAGAATTTGTCTACTGAATCAGGGAAAACTTTTAATCCGGCTGCGTAGAAAATAGTTGGCCATATGGATCTTACTATGTTTTTTAGCCCACGAAAGTTTGTAGCGGTGAATATTTCATTTGCTATCATATTAAATGGGTTGTTTTCTTCTGGTGACATGGTGTTAGCATCTACACCGAAAGAGCAGGAAGTTATGCAGTCCATCGTAAATCTAGCACAAATGTTTCTCACTTCAATAATGTTAGACATCCTCGTTTCATAGTCAAGCATATCTTCACAGACAATTCCACATTTTTCTATCAAATGGTACATGTTCTTCATCTTCGCGGAAGTAAATAGCGGAGTCATATTCTGTCGCAGTACCTTCCAGTGATCACCACCAGTAAAGAACAGGTTATTTAAGACCTTTTCCTTTGGAACGTGCTTAGTAACTTCCCTGCCATTGAAGTAGTAAAAATCTTTAGTCATCACTTGTTTGACGACCTCGGGACTGTTCAACACAAGAACTGGCTCCGTGCCGAAGAATGCTCCGAAGTATGGTTGATCGATGAACTTTTGGCAAAGTTTTTGTATCATCTGTCCAGGGTATTCTTGTAGCAGGATGTATTTCCCGTAGTTGCCCAAAAGAGGCAGTGGTTTTTCATAAGGCACATTCTTCTTTTCCCAGTAGCTGAATTTCTTTGTCAATAGATAATAAAATAAAGAAAATATTATAGTAAGTAAGGACGCGAACACGAGCAGAGAGTTCATTATGGTGACCACGACCGACAACCGATGGCCCAAAATAGCAACTGTGAGTTGAGAGATGGATGTGTTTCGTCTTTATACTTTTTTTTATCAATATTATGTCTCGCCGTCACCGTAACTCGGCACAATAAAGAACCTATCTTATTGTGTCCAGTCACGGTGATAGAGATTCGGATTATAATGAAATTGCAATACAGAAAAACTGGTGTATGTTTACGTAATAGTTACATACTATAAAAACAAACTTGTTTCTTGCTGTATATACATGTATATAATATACAACCTATTTAAGATTTGAGAAGAGCAAGCCCACATTCACAGGAGCGTTTTTTGGTCGTAAAGAAGCGCTGTCACCGCCCAGCACATAAAATCAAATACATTTCGAAAAATAACGCGCTTTAGAACCGTTGACGTGTGACCAGATGCATGGCAATGCATTTGTTCTATTTCGACGCTTTTTTAACGCCGCTGTCGGCAGATAAGCGCTCATGCGAATGGCGTCTTATACTTATTTCATATCAGTGAGAGCTGAACTTATTTTTTGAAAAATCGCACTGTCAAGCACGACGACTGGGCAGAATAAAGGCTGCGGGCTCATAGTTACTGATGAATTCTAGTAGAACTACGAGTATAATAGTTTAAAAAAATAATCTTCAATGTTACCAATTGTAGTAATTATGCTTTTAATATTAAAAACAAATAATCAATAATTAAATATATATATATATAATTTAAGCTGTAAAATGTTGTGTGCTCTCGGCTGAAAAGTTTTTCTGCGTCTCGTAGCTTTGCCATGCCACGCTCAGGATTCTATAATTATTCTAAACACTCGTTTCGCTCGTGGTTCAATTCTAGAATCCTTCGCTTGCCAATTCAAGTACTACAAGCGCTACACCACAAAAAAGGGGAAGGACCGCAAATGAAAGGCATCAGTCCTTTTTTTTTTTTTACGTGGTCAAATCACCAAATAAGTCCTCCCACCCCGGGCAGGGCGGGAGGGACTGTCAGACTTGTACTGACTAAAATCCACGGTGTCCTTCAATAGCCCTTTATGTTCCGGGGTCATGGTAATAAGTCCCGCGACCCCAGCAGGCTTTGGACCTCTAGAGGGGGGCCCCGTCATCATGCTGACGCTCTTTGAGGCGCGAGTGGAACACAACGCGCCGCCGATCCGGGCATGGTCCATGGTCGGACAGCGAGTTGCCCTTTACTCGCCGCCCGCATGCCCGCGCCTACGGTGTACGGTACGGACGGCCGGAGATCGCCTCGCAACGTCCGACGCCATGGGCGTCTGCCTGACCACTGCGGCTGCTGGGTTGGAGGGAGGACGCTATCCTCTCCTTCTCGCGGCCCGCCTCCTCCTTCACGAGCGTAACTGCTTCGCAGAAGGAGACGACCGCTTCCCACTCCTAAGGCATCAGTGTTACAAAATAATTGTTCATTAAATGTATTTTATCTTGTCCTAATGGTAGGTACAGTGCGAACGAAGTCGGAGCGGGTTGCTAGTTATGTATTGGATAAAAAGATTTCATCAGCCGGCTTTTACATCACGGAATATTTTTTATCTAAAGATACCTACTGCGTGCGATATCTTCGAATCGTCAATCCAACAAACTTATAAAACCTCTGCAGTCTAGACATAGATAGCGATCGTATTACGATTAAAACGCGTGCCAAAACTTTCGAATGTAATCCTTTTAAGTATTGATCCCCAAAACCATTAAACTCTTAATTCTAAGTGAAAACGAACATTTGGGTTGTCGCATAAGTTTTCGAGAAGAGAAAATAGTTTCCAAATTGAAAAATTAAGTTTATATGAATAAAGTTCATTAATTATTATTAACCATATTTTTGAGCTGTTTGTTGAAACTATAGGGCCATGGGGTCTGAGTGCTCATAATGATGTGAGGTGGGCATATTGTAGTTTTTTTTTCTTTTTAGGAGCAGTTTTTTTTTCAATGTTACATATCTTTCTTTTTTGTTTTTTTTTAGGTTCTGATTCTTGTACAACAACAGTTGTGGTAGCAACAGTTTTTCGTATTGCCCATTCGGTTTAATTTCCAAAAGATGGACGCGGTATATTTACGACTAAGCCGGTTATATTCGCTGATCACTGAATCTTAAGCTTTTATACTCTTGAGGTCAATTTTTTATAATTTTTTTTTTTTTTTTTTTTTATTTATATAATTTATAGTGCTCATCAGGCTGAATAACTCATTATAAGACGGCATTACTGTATAATTATTTGTTATAGTTTAGCTAGGCTCTTGGAGTTCCACATCAGGTGTTCCAGATCTTCAAATTTATTCTCTCAGCAGAAAATGCTCATAACGTGGAACAATTTTTGGCGCTATTTTTGTAACTCATATAGTTTAGGCTGATCTATTACAGTTCTGCATCAGGTGTTTAAGTTTCCAAGATAAATTATAGCCTATATGCTGCCCAGACTTAATACCTATACAAAAAATTAAAATCAATTAAATCCGTCCAGTAGTTCCGAAGACTATCAGGCACAAACATGGGGGTCACCAGGGTCACCAGGTACTCCAGATCTTCGATTATTCTAGTTTATATAGATTTCCCTTTATGTGGCTATTAAACCCTAACCCTGTACCAAATTTCAGCTCTCTGATTTTATGGAAAGTACTAGTTCTATTTTGATGATCAAGTGAGTGAGTGTCCGTCGTAAATGGGAAACTTTGCTTTTGCTTAACTTCGGAACTGAATGACCGTCATCATCATCAGCCGGAAGACGTCCACTGCTGGACATAGGCCTCCCCCTTAGACCGCCACGCCGAACGGCAATTCGCCACTTGCATTCATCGGTTGCCCGCGACTCTCACGATGTCGTCGGTCCACCTGGTGGGAGGCCTGCCTACGCTGCGTCTTCCGGTCCGTGGTCGCCACTCGAGAACCTTTCTTCCCCATGGGTTGTCAGTTTTACAAGCGATGTGGCCTGCCCATTGCCATTTCAACTTGCAAATTTTACAAGCTATGTCGGACTGAATGACCTACACACTTGAAATTTTGGATTTTAAGTATGTGATTATAGCTTACTGGATGACGAAAATTTCTGCGTTATGGTATTATCCAGAGGTTCTCAAATAGGGGCCTGAAAATGCGGCGAAATGGTTCCAGTAAAGGATGGTACGACAGTGTTTTCTTTGCACTCGACTTTGGCGGGGGCACTATCGTGCCCCCAGATCTTCAGGACAAAAAATTTCTTCTTTTACCGACCTGACCTGAAAAAAGTAGGTTCGCAGTTCCACCTGTATGTTTGTATGTATGTTTGTCCGCGATTATCTCGCGTTTGGCTGCACCGTTTTAGATGCGGTTTTCAGAAAGTGTTTATTTTATTCTATAACAATAATGGATTGTTCGTGACGTTGCACAGATCCGTTTTTGTTGCTCACTTAGGTTATAGATTTCTAACAAAAAAATACATGCAAACTTCAAATTCAAAAACTTTATTCTTCAAATCAAAAATAACAACATTGCACAATTTCTATGTAGGTACAGACGCCAGCCATCAAGCCACCGTGATCTGTCGAATATCTTCGATAGATTTTGAATCTTATTACAATAGCAGAAGTTTCATTTTCGATTGGTAAAATTTGATAGTTTCAAGCAGGTTTACCTGCTGGCGTTTTAATATTATTTAAGTACACGAGCTGATTCAATACTACAGTTGTCCTTTTTCCTTTTAATCTTCATAAGTAGCAGCATTGTGACAACATTATTGTAATTTTTGTTAGTTGACATTAAACCAATAAAAAAACACAAAATAAAATAAAAAGTAGTAATACCAAGGATTGAGTAACAACGGTTTAGATTTTTGTTAAAGTCGTAGGTAGACGTAGCAGTCGACATAGTATATGCAAGAAACTTAGATGCCAGTTTGTCTACATTGCATGTGATGGTACTCATTATAACAACTTTATTTGTGTTTTCATCAATCCAAGTTATTACGTCCATGATGATTTTAATGAAAAATAATAATGATGATATGAAATGTGTTCTGCATTTATATTTATATATATATAAAGAAATATAAATCAAAAGTCATTTATTCAAATTAGGCTGATTTATCAGCACTTTTTAAAGGCCAATTTTTACAAAAGACAGTCCCCCAAAACGCCCCCCCCATTCGACACTTCCTAGTGTTTTGGCTGGGAAGAAGAAGTGGCGGAACAAACTTCCCAGCAACACATCTGTCTGTACGGTTAGAAGAACCAAAACTTTATACAATATACAACTACAATATAGAACATTCACATTATACAATCTAATTTCAAGTAATTTCTCTGTATCATGGTAATTCTTTGAGTTTAAAAACTTAAAGATTTCAGTTCTGCAAGTATGGCTATTGACCTTAAGGATTTGGATAAAAAAATATTTATCATTTTTCATAAAAACGGTCCTAAGAAACTTTAGAATATGTTTGCAAATGCAGTTTTCCAGTAAGGCACTGAGTAAACAATATCCTGTTTTCGTCTTCTTGCAAAGTCAGATGATATTAAGTCAATGAAAAGTTGCATTACCGTAAGAACTGAAAGTTCTGAGTATAATAATAGAAAGAAATTACATGAATATTTTTTTGTTGAATATTAGAATTAAAAAGGGTAAAACAAACTTAAAAAAAAGAACCGACTTCAAAAACAATCACAAAAATTAAAAAATTTTCTTTCGGAAGTCGGTAACAATGGTTATTGAAATAATAATGGCGTCTCCACATTAGCGCCGTGAATTCACGCCGCGAATTCTCGCCGTGAATTCTTGGCACAAGTGACAAGTCGTGCCCTCCACATTATCGGGATGCTCTCAGTCGTTCGTGAAACCTGCTTTGTTTGCTGAATGTACTTTTTAGGAATATGTTTAAAACTGTCTTTATTAATTATATAAAATTCATTTCAGACTTTCTATGGAAAAACAGTTACCAGAATTACATTAAAAATAATAAAATAATAATGAATTAATTAAATTCACGGGGCCGTAAATATGTATGCCACTCGTGAACGCCGCGCGAAGGAGGCGCGAACCCTTTGTCGCTTTGACAAAATACCGACACTGATCGGAGAACAGGCGCGAACGCGCGTGAACCCCGAGAAAATCATCCACAATCTCGTTCGAGCCTGTTCACGGGGGCACTAATGTGGAGCCGCCATTAAATTCAAAGCCACCGACTTCCGAAAGAAAAGTTATTTTATACTTTTTTTATTGTTTTTGAAGTCGGTTCTTTTTTAAAAATAAAGTTTGTCTATCGTCGGGTTTAGTCACAAATTATTTTAGCTTCGAACATACTGTCGTCCCTCCCAGCCTTCACGTTTAGTCAGCTTCAACATGATGCCCTCTTGTGGCTGTATTGGTATGGACCTTGTTTCCAAAGTCACGGTCTTAGGCATGCCATCAGCCAGTTCGAATCGGTACTTCTTCAGACAAGTGATGAGACCAGATAACGTTTGCATCTTTGCGAAGCGCATTCCTGGAAAAAAAATGTTAAAATTAAAATAGTTTTACGACGAGTGACCCCTCGTCCCGGGGCGACGGCCCATTACCGGGCCCATGGATGTCGTACTTTTGCCTCCGCCGCTCTGGCTTGGTACGTGACGATGGGAAAAGACCTGAAGGAATGACGTTGGTGCATAGGAAGGTGGGTAGGCCTTTAGTATGGGACGCTACCAGGGTCGATACCCTTGCAAGCACGGCGGGCTATGCTTGCGCTACTGCTGCGGCTGCTGAGAACCTCAAACGGCGCAAATACTGTAACCTAAATGGTTGCTACAGTTTTGAGCCGTTCTTTAAGGAGATAGTCATACTTTTTAAGGAGATATTTCGCCGACTGTTCAACACTTCGCGTGACCAGAGGGCTGGTGCTTAGTTTGGGCAAAGAATAAGTATTGCCATTCAACGTGGCAATGCTGCCAGTCTTCTGGGCACGTTCCCGGATGACAGCGATTCGGAGCAGTACTTCGACGCCTTTAAAGCGTATCTGCCACTTTTTTTATTTTTGTATTATTAGAAAATATTAGTTTAACTTTCAATTTTAATTTGGTATCTATATTTTGTAAATTTTTTGTTAGTAACATTTGCATATTTCTAGTTTTAGTTATAACATGTAATGTAAACCCTTTTTTTCATAAAAAAATGTAGATCTGGAATGAGTATTTACCAAGATTACGAGTAGTTGTCAATAAATTGCTCAACCACTGCAGCTACCGTGCACGAAACCTGCCATTAGCTAGAGTTATTTCTTCTGCTGCACCCTTTGCACTACCTAGGGAGGTTATCCTACCTGCATGAAAAGGCTTAACTAGTTCCATCACAAGTGGACTGGTCAAACACATAATGGTCTTATAGATATAGTATTAACACTACAACAATTACCTATACAAAGCCTGGGTCCAGTTCCAAACGGCATATACGTGTAAGGGACGATGTTGTGTTTGTTTTCTGGCAGGAAACGTTCTGGCTTGTACTTCTCTGGCTCCGGGAAGAATTCAGGATTGTGTTGTAGATGGTAGACAGGAATATGTACGCGGACTCCTACATCCAGTTTCAACCCCGAAGGGAAAACAAAGTCATCCATTACCTCACGAGTGAGGTTCCCTAGAATAGGATACTTGCGGAGGGTCTCGTCCATACATGCTTCTAAGTACGGCAGCTCATTCACACATTCGTAGTTCAGTTTGTTCCCGTGACGTCGCAGGAACTCGTCCACCTCCTCAGCTGCTCGTTGCTGAGCCTCCGGGTGCTTCGCCAGCTCATATAGTGTAAAGCTCATAGTAGAAGCAGAAGTATCAAAACCAGCTGCGAAGAACACTACACACTGCGCCACCAACATGTCATCGTCCACCTTGAGCTGTACCTTCTTGTTACCGCCAGTCTTTACGTTACTTAAACTATCTCCAGTTATATATTCTTCTTTCTTAAAACTCAGGACTAGGTCCACAAAATCGTTTCTCGGTGATGGCTCGTAGTTTCGGCTTTGGAACACTTCTTTCAACAGTCCGGAGAAGAATTGGTTTACTGAATCAGGGAAAAGTTTTAATCCCGCTGCGTAGAAAATAGTAGGCCATATGGATCTCGCTACGAGTTTTAGACCACGATAGTTTGTAGTCCTGAATATTTCGTTTGCGATCATCTTAAATGGGTTGTTTTCTTCTTGTGACATAGTGTTAGCATCCACACCGAAAGCGCAGGAAGTTATGCAGTCCATCGTAAATCTAGTACATATGTCTCTCACTTCAGTAATGTTAGACATCTTCGTTTTATAGTCAAGCATATCTTCACAGACAATTCCACATTTTTCTATCAAATGGTACATGTTCTTCATCTTCGCGGAAGAAAATAGCGGAGTCATATTCTGTCGCAGTACCTTCCAGTGATCACCACCACTGAAGAACAGGTTATTTAAGACCTTTTCCTTTTTAACGTGCTTAGTAACTTCCCTGCCACTGAAGTAGTAAAAATCTTTAGTCATCACTTGTTTGACGACCTCGGGACTGTTCACCACGAGAACTGGCTCCGTGCCGAAGAATGCTCCGAAGTATGGTTGATCGATGAACTTTTGGCAAAATTTTTGTACCATCTGGCCAGGGTATTCTTGTAGCAGGATGTATCTCCCGTAGTTGCCCAAAAGAGGCAGTGGTTTGATGTAAGGCACATTCTTCTTTTCCCAGTAGCTGAATTTCTTTGTTAATAGATAATAAAATAAAGAAAATATTATAGTAAGTAAGGACGCGAACACGAGCAGAGAGTTCATGATGGAGACCACGACCGCCAACCGAGTGCCCAAAAGAGCAACTGTGAGTTAGGAGATGGATGTGATTCGTCTTTATACTTTTTTTTTATCAACACTATGTCTTGCCGTCACCGTAACTCGACACAATGAAGAACCTATTTTATAGTGTCGAATCACGGTGACGAAGATTCGCATTATGATGAAATGCGCACTATCCATACTTATCTTATAAATGCAAAGGTCACTGTCTGTCTGGCTTTCCCGCTAAAATTACTGAACCGATTTAGATGGTATTTGGTACACAGATAGTTGAGAGAGGAAAGGACATTCGCTACTTTTTATTGCGGAAAGGGGGTTTTAAGTGGTGGAAAGGTGGGGTGAAAGGTCGTATGGAAGTTTTTTCATTTTTAAAGCTAGAATGATGAAACTGTAACGTATAAAGCAATGACGTCTTAGCAAGAATTGGTCAACCTGATGAACACTCTCTTCTGACGTATGAAAATTGAAGATCTGGAACACCTGATGTGGAACTCCAAGAGCCCAGATGCATTGTAACATAAATAGGGATGGCGTTTTACCAAAAGCTGTTTTCTTGTGATTTGTAAAAATTGAAGATCTGGAACACCTATTATGGTATTAACTATGTAGTTATTATTCATGATAACTAATGCATTTTGTGAAAGTGATGATTTTCTTTTATAAGAGTCAGAAGTGGGTTCCGCTTCAGGTCCGGTTATGTCAACAATGTTACTCTTTCTCATGATCTATACGTTATTTATAAGTGGTTTACGTTTGTATGGTGAAAAAAAAAATTACAGCTAGAAGTTACGCCACCCCGTCGTTTTGTTACACGTACCTAAGGTATTATAACTGCTGTCAGAGAATCAGTTTGGGTTCAGAGAAAAAATATCTACTTCAATGGCTCTTCACAGACTTACTTCATATGTAGGGGACAGAAGTGCCTATGTATATTCCTAGACCTAGCAAAGGCCTTTGACTCCGTGTCTATACCCATTCTCCAGAACAAACTCGAGACGTAGGAATAAGAGGAATACCTCTCCAACTCTTCCAAGATTATTTGACAAACAGAAAACAGGTTGTAAAAATTGATAAAGTTGTGTCAGCTATGAGGTAAATGTTACTTTTGGAGTGCCACAAGGCAGTGTATTGGGTCCTACACTGTTCCTCATATACCTATATATTAATGACCTTTGCAGTTTGATTTTACAAAATTGACAAATAATAACATTTGCCGACGCAGTACTTTTTTCAAATCCGAAAGGTGGAAAGATATAACCAAAACAGCAAATTACGTTACGTTACGTTTTACTTTAATTACCACATTGTTGGACAATCATTTACTTATTTTTTTACATTTTAAATTATAGACAGTACACAACCTTCTCCTAATTCAATAATCAATAGAAATCAATAGAACTAATTTCATAACAAATCTCGGTGTAATAGTAGACCAAAACATTAACTGGAAAGAACATGTCATAAAAACAAGTAATGGTGCAAGAAAGTTAATTTTTATTTTAAAAACTAGTAGAAATGTATGCGAAATTAAGCTATAATACATATTAATAAGGTCGTCTGTCCACCTTGTTGGTGGACGTCCTACGCTGCGCTTGCTAGTCCGTGGTCTCCACTCTATCACTTTTCGACCCCATCTGCCATCCGCTCTGCGAGCAATATGGCCTGCCCATTGCCACTTCAGCTTGCTAATCCGGTGGGCTATATCGGTGACTTTAGTTCGTCTACGGATCTCCTCATTTCGGATTCGATCACGCAGAGAAACACCGAGCATAGCCCTCTCCATAGCTCGCTGAGCGACTTTGAGCTTTGAGATGAGGCCGATAGTGAAAGACCACGTTTCGGTGCCGTAACTCATCACTGGTAACACACATTGGTTGAAGACTTTCGTCTTGAGGCACTGAGGTATATCGGACGAAAAGACACTGCGTAGTTTCCCGAACGCTGCCCAACCGAGTTGGATTCGGCGGCTGACCTCTTTCTCGAAGTTGGATCTACCTAATTGGACTACTTGTCTTAAGTAGATATATGAGTCAACAACTTCGAGTACCGAGTTTCCAACAGAGACTGGGGTGGGCACAACATTGGCATTTGACATAATTTTTGTCTTGTCCATGTTCATTTTCAAGCCCACCCGTTGCGAAACTCGGTCGAGGCCATCGAGCATCATGCTGAGTTCCTCCATCGACTTTGCCATGACTACGATGTCGTCGGCAAACCGAAGGTGAGTGATGTACTCGCCATTGATGTTGATGCCAAGTCCTTGCCATTCCAGGAGTTTGAAGGCGTCTTCCATTGCGGCAGTAAACAGTTTAGGGGAGATAACATCCCCCTGGTCGCCGGAAGACGCTGGATGCAGGTCGCTTCCAACCGGTACTTGTGGCGATCAAAAGGGGAGGCCTATGTTCAGCAGTGGACGTCCTATGGCTGAGATGATGATGATGATGACATATTAATATAGGTACATATTAATATAGTATAGACTGACATGATGCTAGTGTCAGTCTATACTGACAAGCGGCTTGATTTCTACCACGTGGTTTATCGAAAAAGCCCAATGCATGATAGTTAAAGTTATTTCTGGCAAAAAACACCTATCCGATACAATACATTTAATTATATTAAATTATATAATAAGCAAGAAATCATGACACAACATAAAGTTAAACCGCATTATGCAGAAAAGCGAAGATTAGATATAGTGTACAAGGGTCGATGTCCAGAGGAATTTTTTTTTCGAGTCGGGCTGGATAAACCCATTTTAAAATTGGATAACTTTTTCAAAATATTTTTTTTACACCTATATACCTACAGTTCAGTGTCTAATTTACGTGATACAAGGCTAATAAATTATTAATAAGTTTATTTAAAATATATAAAAATGGATCGCAAAATGTGTTGGTAAGCTCATAACTCGAAAACGGCTGGACCGATTCGGTTGATTATTTTTTTGTTGTGTTTGTAACCATCGGGACCGGATTTTAGACGACTTCCACCCGTGCGAAGCCGGGACGTGCCGCTAGTTTAAAATATAAAAAAATAATATCTTAAACCCTAAAATCCTGATCGCTCTGGATTGACCCAACTCCCGATTGAATGAAACAAATATTTTTTATCTTTTTAATGAGAAAGTTAATATGACACAACTTATTTAGATTACATAATAAATAGTTAATCTTCATAGTTATAAAATATTTTTAGTTATATTAAAAATACTTATGCCGTGAAAAATCGTGACCGGGCACTTTATCTCATCGCCCTGCGTTGAGGTAAAACCTCGCACTCACTCCTAGTTACGCATTATAGACACCCTATTCCCATCCCATGGGGCAACCCCAGTAGTGGTCTAGACGCCTAGGAGGATACTTTTGTGCCACGTTCGCGCGAAGGTAATTTTATGATTGCTCTGGCACCCGTTATGTGTAAATTGACCTCTCTACAGAGGGCCAAAGCCTGCCGGGGTTGCGGGACTAACGAAATACCGTGGATTTTAGTATGTACGAGTCTGACAGTCCCTCTCGCTCTGCCCTGGGTGGGAGGACTCATTTGATGATTTTACCACGATTAAAAAAATGCAGAATACCCATTTAATCAATCTGCTTTAGTAAATTACCTGTAATTGAAACTTGAGGGAATCTGTTGTTTCTAGGGTTAAGGAAGACAATCCGCTTGTGATACATTTGTATACTATGTAGTACGAGTTGATAAGCCGAATTAAACTAAAGACAACAAACCATAATTACCACTTCACATTCTCCTGTCTGCGATCTGACAAACTGATATTTATTATCCAATATTGTCCAATTAACTTCAAATGATTTTTGTCTACAGATCTATTATTGAGTTACATTGTATGGTTGTCTTATTTGTGTTTATGAAATAATAAAGATTTGTATTTGTATTATTTTTTTCTACCTCCTATCTTATGCAGAATGGAGTGCTCATCGAGTCTGAAGTTTATGAAAATTATATGAAAATGACAACTGTACAAATTAAAGAACTACTCGTAATTTAAATTCGTCTCAAAAACGCTTGTTTCTGTTGAAAACCATAATATTATTATTAAATAGGTAGGATATAACTACATTAATGATAAAGTTCAGTTTTTTAAAGGGAAATTAAGTTTCTTAATGCTTTTTTGAATGATTAAATTTACTATTCTTTCACTTCCTCGATTTTGGTAAATATATGATTCTCTGATAATTTAACGTCTCTTAGCGATTTGACATAATATTTTCTATAGATAAGCTGTCAAGTGTCAAACGCCATTTTTATTCCTAGGATATAAGTTATCTGACTGTTGAAAAGTCAGCCCTTAGGTTATTGTCAAACAGGCAGTCGAAGCGCACGCGATCCGAATCCTGGGGCCTTAGTCAAACAGCATTCGACAGTAAACGACAATCGTTATCGTTCATCAGTCACCAATACATTTTCAACTTTATACCCCAGCGCGTAAAGTTGAAAATCTATTAAAAACTGTAATCGATAACGAACGAAACAAACGAAAACGATCTGTGAACTTCAATAGATTTTCAACTTTACGCGCAGGGGTATAAAGTTGAAAATGTATTGGTGACTGATGAACGATAACGATTGTCGTTTACTGTTGTATACTGTTTGACTAAGGCCCCAGTCATCTAGAAAAGCGAAAGCGATCCGATAATCTATGTGACAGGCTTGAAACAATTCCATACATTGGGTCCGATTGCGTTTCTTCGGCGCACTTAAATAATGCCGAATAATAGACTTAAATTAGTCTAAAATTCGTACTTATATTATTGCTATTGCGTTTGTTAATTCATTATGTCCACAACACTATTTATGTTCAATTCGGACTTAAATTATGTCTACGCATGTCTTTTGCTATTCCGTTCCTGACAATTTGACAGTTCGTTTTAACAGAAACGTAATAGCTTAAGATTAAGGACATGGACATATTTAGTAAAATATTAGTCTGTCATTATTTAGGTTCGGAGAGAAACGCAATCGGACACAAATTACTAACAAAAACGCTTCGGCACGCATTCGCTTCGTCCGTCAGTTTGACAAAGGCCTTCTAGGTGACCAGGCACACATCTTCTCAACTTTTGCCTTGAAAGTAATTTTTAGAATCACGGTCATTTCAATTTATTTTCATTGGGACTGCCAATCAATCCTATCAGACGGCTTGTTTAAAATTATTACTACGAGATCTATTAGCTCGTTGTTATCATCCCGGAGTACAGTAGCTCTCATGAACACTCTCTGTAAATTATTCCGTGTTAAGAGTCCATACTACCTCAAATGGCTTAGAAGAATCCTCTGATACGCCGAAAATACTGCAGCATTCATTTTGAAATAAATATATGGTAAAGTTGAGGATTAATGTTAGGTCTTACGTTTGGCGAAAACACGATTCCATAAAATTTTCTTGATAGAAAAAAAAAACCAAAGTTACCAGCTCTAAATTGGACAATAAACCGCTGGCAATCATAAAATACTTAAAATTAGATCATGTTTTATACTAACTGAAGTAACTATATACCAGTACCCTTAGCACGAGTTTTCAATCTTTTACTTTACAGCAACTTTCCAGTATTTACAGCATTTCTTGTATGAAAATATGGAACAGCGCCTCTGGTGTGCGAAGAAGGAACCAATTTTTTCCTTGGAAATTGTCAATTTGAAGTCGTCAAAGTTCCAGTTTACGTCTCAAATACTGAAAACTCGTGCTGACGGTACAGTACAGAGAAAAAATTGGTTCCTTCTTCGCACACCAGAGGCGCTGTTTGATATTTTCATAAAATAAACGCTGTAAATACTGAAAAAACTCTGTAAAGTAAAATAGTGAAAACTCGTGCTAGGGGTACTGGTCTTATGTTATTTAGTTTTTCGAATTTCCTTTTTATCGCCTTAAAATAAATATATTTTTGCGTAAACAAACTAAGAAAGAGCAAGCAATAGGGCATAGTACGTGCAAGTGCGAGCGAGTAAGATTATATTGTGGCGCCTTAAAATTTAATTGGAGCAATTAAAAGTGTTTTCGAGAAAGTGCATCCCAAACAACCTTGATTTTTTTTGCAAATTAGGATCTCAAAGGAGATTGGTGGACCAAAGTGCAATGTAAATACTTTTAAAAGCGTTATTTCAAACATGATTGTGACAACGACAAGCAAACCGTAAAGGAGGAGGTACGCACCGCAGAAAATGTTCGCAACAGCTTTCCATCCCACAGCATAAGTCGGCGGCTTTTAGAGGCAGTTTTCGGTACGCAGCTAGTTAGTGTTGGAACAATATCCCTCCTCCCATTAAATATAGTAAAAGCTCCTTGACATTTAAGACAAAGTTGAAGCTATTCTTACTAAATCACCAAAAAGAATTTGAAGACATTCGAGCCGACATGTCAGCTATTTGAGAAAACCGAAATGTACACATAATTTTTTATTTTTAATGAGTATATTATTATTATTATTAATTTTGGGTCTATTTTTTTTTTTTTTTTATTTAATTAAACGATTGTATGGGGTATGATCCTAGCTACTCACTTAGTTTATCTCGGGCAGTTAATTGTAGGTACACTGTGCACTGTATAGTTTGTAAGAACATGTATGTGTTTATATATTAATTGTTGTCTATTTATCCCGTGGATTTTTGTCCAGCTCAGCTCCCTCGCAAATCTCGTATCTGGCTGAGGGTTGCGCCTTATGGCACCCGTGGCGCCGCCCCGTGGCGTCCCGTCGCATATCGTGAGAACTGTAACGTACAAAATATGTCGTTTTAAATAATAACCTCAACCAATATGGTAAGCACTGCTACTCTGCGTTTCTGTCCCAACTTACCCCATGTGTCTGGCCTACTAACAAGTGAATGGGACGCGCGGACGGCGGCGTGGTGTCCGAATGGCGCCTCCTTGCCCATCGTTTCTATTTTACTAGATTGCATCTGGCACTAGGCGACCCTCTCATTGTAGTAAACCTGTAAGAAGGGAATAAAAAGTAAATTCTCTGATATGGTAATCAAATCATCTCATTTTTATGCAACTATTAAGCGCTTACCTTCTGTTTTATTTGATTATTCACAATATTATTCTGTACTTTCTTTCACATTCCTTTGTTGACGTTGTACTAATTTCAAATTAATTACTCACTTATAAATCACTAAATAGTGCCATGACCAACGTATCACCAATAATATTCACTGAATGGCTATGTGATCCACAGTTTAAGAATAAAAATACCGTAAATTTTTTATGAAATAGTTTTGTGCGCCTCGCTTGGCTGCCTGCAGCGTTTTGCGGGCGAAGGAGCATCATTAGGTAGGTACTGATTGAATATAATAAGCGTGGATCGGAAGTGCGGCAACGTGCAGAACAGGTTTTAATAGGGCTAAGTTGTACATTGTTATACGCCTGTCTCATTTATTTATTTATTCTGGTTTCATTTCCTTGAATTGTTTTTGATGAACTCAATCTTAATTAGGTAATTTATTTTTATAACGTATTTGATTTCACAACACACATTCTATTATACTTAATATTAGTACATCTCGATTACACACTGACTCACTACCTATATTTAAATTTATGTATTTGTTTTTTGATTAATTTTAACCTTTTAAAGAAGAAGGATCAAAATTGCCCCACGTCCTATAACACCGTGACATATCTCAAAAAAAAGATAAAAATGTATTAAAAAAGATGGCATATTTTCTAAGTTCAATTTTTTACAACTTCATATGAAAAAATTGCTTCGAAAATAGTTCAGGGGCTGTTATGAAAAATTCGTTCTTACGAGTATTTATGAACCGATTTTAAAAATTCTTTTATTGTTTGAAAGCGCCAAGCTAGTCCCATTGTCATATATTCAGGTCTCCGGTCTCCAGAATCCTGAAGAAGTGAAAGTAAAATCTCAAAAGTAAGCTCATTTTTGTACTTCACATTATTTGTTTTTCACTCTCTTGTTGTTTCTTTTGATTTATTGCATTTTGATCAGAAAAAGGTAACGAGATACAGTGGTCGACAGAGGTCGCTTCACTTACATTATCACAAATGAGAGAGACGAATAACGATAGCGACGCGACGCGACGCGGCAAGCGAAGCTTTTAATAGACGAAATGAAGGATAACACCGTGGTTGAACACAGTTGTTCTTGTATACATGGGCGTAAGACAATGGGGGTATGTTCCCATGTTATGAGTGTAATATTTTATTTGGGCTGGTTGTGGAACCAGCCCGAAGAAAGGAAAGGCAGGTTTTTTGAACCAAGTTTTAAGGGATTTAGAAAATAATAAATGAATGCTGAGAAAATGACGGAACGAACTTTGGTTTATGCTCGCTATTTGTTGCACAAATGTCCTGTCCAAATTCATCGTAACGTGTGTATTGTGATTATAAACAATAGAAAAATGTTTTTTTTGTAGTATCCTTAAATTCCCAGTCCACTCATTTTTTTAATCCATATCACCAAAATCGCCTCTTTTATACATAAATAATATGAGTGTTGTTATATTAATAATAATATCAGTGGTATTCAAAGTAAAAATTCAAATATTACTTTGAATACTATAATAATATTTTTTTTTTGTTTCATCATCCTCTTATTTTAGGGTGGAGGACACACATTTAACATCTACTTTCCAAGTTTCAACGGCATAGCTTTTATACAAAAAGTGGCTGTGACATACGGACATACATGACGAATCTGGGGTTACGTTTTTTGCCATTTGGCTACGGAATGCTAAAAATGAACTTATTTTTTAATTATTCTCAAGTTTTCATAATCCGATAAATAAAGATATAAGTAATCGTCAGTTGTTTTTTTTTTGCGCGGTATAATCATCCAACAGGTCTGACAGACTTGTCGGACCTGTACTGACTAAAATCCACGGTGACCCTTCAATAGCCCTTTATGTACCAGGACCGCGGTTACCAGGTGAGACAGTCCCGCGATCCCGGCAGGCATCGTCATTTGATCTTTTATTGAACAAAATAAATGTAATATATTAAAAACTACCTTTATTGACAAAAAATAAGCTTATTTTTGAGAATTTCATTTCATTTCGCCAGGACCGCGGACACCAGATACCTGACTTTATTGCAGTGTGACTACCTTGGGGGTATCCTTTCAAACAGAAAAAGAATTTTTAAAATCGGTTCATAAATACTCGTACGAACGAATTTTTCATAACAGCGCCTGAACTACTTTTAAAACCATTTTTCCACATGAAGGTGTAAAAAAATAAAGTTAGGGAATATGCCGTATTTTTTTATACATTTTTATCTTTTTTTTAACATACGTCACTTTGTAATAGGACGTGGGGTAATTTTGTATGGGTCGTGATCCGTCTTCTTTATGTATTTGTTTTCGAGCGTATGGCACTCGTGGGCTGCAGCTGAAAATCAGCGTCAGTTGGCAAACTTTGTGTTGCCATCTGGCATATGCTGAGCTGAGGCCCTTTGGCATTCAATTGTTAAGTTTTTTATTTCTTCTATTTATACTTCCTATTCTCTTTTTATAACTTCATGTGTATTGTTTAGTTTTAAGTTTGTGCCAATAAACATAATTTTCTTTTCTTTCTTTCTTTCTTTCACCGGAGACCGCGACAGGAGACAGCGACCGGAGATCGAGGCAGGAGACCACCGAGTGCCACCGACACTACTTAATAAAAGCGCTCTACACACCAAACTTGACGACCGATAGCGATCTGCTATATAACGGTCTCCTCAGAACTACATAATTATGTTTTTAACTTCATATCAATAGAATCGATTCACAACTGAAAATTTTGAAAGATTTTTCAGAACGACAAATTTCTGTATAGGTACTCCAGACGCCTGAACCAATTAGACCATCGCAACCACTTCGAAGCTGAATTTCTCGTTCGCTCGTTTTTATGAACGGTGTTTACACGTGGCGCCATCTATTGGTAATGTTTCAAACTACTTACCAACCCACACGTCTGATATTGCAATAAAATCAATGTTGTATGATAACGTCTTCTAACTCTGGCTGGTGGCCCTAGAGTAAAATCTATGGCATTTAAAGAAAAGTCCGGTTAAGCAGCACACAACCTCATATAAGTTGACCTGCGAGATACCATTCAAAAAAAAAAAAAACGTCTTCTAAACTAAACTTTTACTACCCGTAGAAAGCCGATTTTACTTTTGGAATGGAAATGGACCATCTTTGGCTTATACTCTTTCTAACTAAAAATCTCTCATATTAACCTAAATTTTTATTAATTAAAAATATTTTTTGAAATCAGTCCACGCATACGTCATAGTACGATTATTAATTCTAGTCAGTAAAATGACAAGTGCAACTGGCACTGATACAATGAAATTTTGTACATTTCTATAGTTAACAAATGTCATTTTTCTGACATTTTACTGACTACAATTAATAACCGTACTTTAAGAAAAGTATTAAAATATACATGTTGGGAAAATCCTTTTTTTTTCGTTGTTTAAAAAATTTAATCACCTTCAAAAACAACCACAAAAAAGGGTAAAGTAACCTAAAAAAATACTTTTTTTAGAAAGTCTCTGACAAATAATAAAAAACAAAGCCACTGACTTTAAAAACCAGCTTGCAAAAAAATACATCTATCAAGTATTCAGGTATCAGTGTCTTTAGAACAAAAAAAAATGTTAACTAGGTCTAGTCATTTATTGTAAAAATAACAAATTAATTAATGGTATCATAATCCTATATTGTGCAGGTAATACACTAAATAAATGATTTATTTACATACACATTTACACAATAAAATATTATACGTTAGGTATTACAGAGGTTTTAAAACAAGATCTCCGTATTTTATCTAAAGCGTACTTGAAGCATTAAAATTTACGGCGTATATTCTATGGAAAATGAAAATGCGCCTCTTGTGTACGAACGAGGAACTATTTTCTTCCATCAAATAACGTCAAAGTTACCGTTTACATTACGTCATTAAAACACGTACGAAAGCCTCAGTGCTTTTACAAGTTACTTCGACTTGTCACTAAGACTGTAGGCAGCTTCATTCCATGTTTTTTTTTACAATTCAAAGTACATGTAACTACTCGTATTTGTAATGGTCAAATTAAAATTAATGCGTGTTTTTATTTATGTCAAAACGTCCCCTGTAATTACATTGTAATTTCTCGGGGTCGAACAGAACCCTTAGCACGATTTTTCACCATTTTACTTTATAGTATTTACGCTTCTTGTGTGAAAAAATGGAACAGCGCCTCTGGTCTTAAGAAACTAATTTGTTCCTTGAAAATTGTCAATTAGAAATTGTCAAAGGTCCAGTTTACTTTATGTCTCATAAACTGAAAACTCGTGCTAAGGGTACTGGTCATAGACACCATAATGAACAGATAATAAAAAGACTCGTCCGAAAACAAATTAAAAAAAAAGTTTCTATAGTCATAAGTAGGAAGGAATACTGAGTAAGAATGAATGTCAATTCAATAGGAAGAGAATCGAGCAGTCAGAGTTTATAAAAATATTTGTCTCTATGTTTATCAATTCAATTAATTTAATCCTAATCACATTAGTCACGATTTGAAAGATGAATTAATGTAATAAAATACTAGGTGTACCTAGTATTTAGCAACCCTAAATGAAATTCTAAAATTTATGATGTATCATAAATTTTAGAATTTCATTTAGGGTTGCCATCTCTAAAATTTGGAAACCCCTGGTTTCAAGAATCAAATCAAATCAAAAGCATTTTTTTTAAGTAGACCAGTTATTGGCACTTTTGAATTGTCAAAGACATAAAAAATACTACAAAGTTATGGAACGACGCGTAAAAACCTTGGATTTGAGAGTCCAGAACCTGGATATGAGTCGAAATGCGCACCGTGGCAACTGCGTCGGGAGGGGTGGAGGAACGGTGAAATATTGCGTCGCGGGCGGCCCAAGACTTTAAATTATAAACCCGGATGAAGCCCCCCCTCCTCGGATGCCCTCTAACCTAAGACTAACTAGGGAAAACCCGGACGGATGGCAACCCTAATCACAATAATTGTTACAGAAAAAAACAATAAACACGCTGCTCGCCAGTTCTGTTATACTTGAGAACTTGGCTTGACACGCTTCCGCGTGTCTAGCCAGCCACCACTAGCCGCCAGTAGTCTGTAGTAGTCTAGCCAGTAGATTTTGTCCCACATCGTCTGGTCGTCTGTCTTAAATCCCTGTTTGCAATACTGTTACTTTTTTTTAACTTCGAACGTACTGTCGTGCCTCCCAGCCTTCACGTTTAGTCAGCTTCAACATAATGCCCTCTTGTGGCTGTGTTGGTATGGTCCTTGTTTCCAAAGTCAGGGTCTTCGGCATCCCATCAGCCAGTTCGAATCGGTACTTCTTCAGCAATGTGATGAGACCAGATAACGTTTGCATCTTTGCGAAGCGCATTCCTGGAAAATGACAGGTGTAAAAATTAATTTGGATTTTAAAATATATAAAAATTAAAAACAGCGCGAGGTGCGTTAATATAAAATACTTAAAACAAAGGATATTACTAAGATCCAGTCACAATGAAAAATAAAAAGGTAATTGTCCTTTCTAAAGCGCAGATCTCCCAGGAGAAGAACGGACAAGAAACACCACAGACACTAGAGTAAGAATCCGAGAAATCAGAAAGTCGCAAAACGAACTCCTAAATAGATTTAATAAAAATATAGTGAATATTACGTTAAAAAACCATAAAGAATTATTTTGACGAAGCTGGGAGTTCATTCAAACATTATAGATTCACAGCACCTTTTGTGACAAAAATGTTACATTAAAAATACACCCTCACCAAGATTTTCTCAGGGGTCGTACGTGTGTTTACTGATATGAGATTTACATAATAATAAGTTTCCCAACCACGGCAGCAAACGTGGGTGCAACTTGCCATTAGCTAGAGCTGTTTTCTATGTTGTACCTTTGGCACGACCTAGGCAGCAACCTCTCTAGGTTATTCTAAAGCCCTCCCGTACCTGCATGAAAAGGCGTAACTAGTTCCATCACAAGTGGACTGATTAAACACATAATGGTCTTATAGACATCACCATCATCATCATCTCACCCATAGGACGTCCAGTGCTGAACATAGGCCTTCCCTTTAGATCTCTCTGGCCTGCCCATTGCTACTTCAGCTTGCTAATTCGGTGGGCTATGTCAGTGGCGTATGTTCGTCTACGGATCTCCTCATTTCGGATTCGATCACGCAGAGAAACACCGAGCATAGCCCTCTCCATAGCTCCCTGAGCGATTTTGAGCTTTGAGATGAGGCTGATAGTGAAAGAACATAGTATAAATATTATAATTACCTATACAAAGCCTGGGTCCAGTTCCGAACGGCATATACGTGTAAGGGATGATGTTGTCTTTGTTTTCAGACAGAAAACGTTCTGGCTTGTACTTCTCTGGCTCCGGGAAGAACTCTGGATTGTGATGTAGATGGTAGACAGGAATATGCACGCGGACTCCTACATCCAGTTTCAACCCCGAAGGGAAGACATAGTCATCCATTACCTCACGAGTGAGGTTCCCTAGAACAGGATACTTGCGGAGGGTCTCGTCCATACATGCTTCTAAGTACGGTAGCTCATTTACACATTCGTAGTTCAGTTTGTTCCCGTGACGTCGCAGAAAGTCGTCAACCTCCTCAGCTGCTCGTTGCTGCGCCTCCGGGTGCTTCGCCAGCTCAAACAGTGTAAAGCTCATAGTAGTAGCAGACGTATCAAACCCTGCTGCGAAGAACACTGCACATTGCGCCATCAACAAGTCATCGTCCACCTTCAGCTGTACCTTCTCGTTACCGCCAGTCTTTACGTTACTTAAACTATCTCCAGTTATATATTCTTCTTTCCTAAAACTCAGGACTAGGTCCACAAAATCGTTTCTCGATGATGGCTTGTAGTTTCGGCTTTGGAACACTTCTTTTAGCAGTCCGGAGAAGAATTTGTCTACTGAATCAGGGAAAACTTTTAATCCGGCTGCGTAGAAAATAGTTGGCCATATGGATCTTACTATGTTTTTTAGCCCACGAAAGTTTGTAGCGGTGAATATTTCGTTTGCGATCATATTAAATGGGTTGTTTTCTTCTGGTGACATGGTGTTAGCATCTACACCGAAAGAGCAGGAAGTTATGCAGTCCATCGTAAATCTAGCACATATGTTTCTCACTTCAATAATGTTAGACATCCTCGTTTCATAGTCAAGCATATCTTCACAGACAATTCCACATTTTTCTATCAAATGGTACATGTTCTTCATCTTCGCGGAAGTAAAGAGCGGAGTCATATTCTGTCGCAGTACCTTCCAGTGATCACCACCAGTAAAGAACAGGTTATTTAAGACCTTTTCCTTTGGAACGTGCTTAGTAACTTCCCTGCCATTGAAGTAGTAAAAATCTTTAGTCATCACTTGTTTGACGACCTCGGGACTGTTCAACACAAGAACTGGCTCCGTGCCGAAGAATGCTCCGAAGTATGGTTGATCGATGAACTTTTGGCAAAGTTTTTGTATCATCTGTCCAGGGTATTCTTGTAGGAGGATGTATTTCCCGTAGTTGCCCAAAAGAGGCAGTGGTTTGATGTAAGGCACATTCTTCTTTTCCCAGTAGCTGAATTTCTTTGTCAATAGATAATAAAATAAAGAAAATATTATAGTAAGTAAGGACGCGAACACGAGCAGAGAGTTCATTATGGAGACCACGACCGACAACCGATGGCCCAAAATAGCAACTGTGAGTTGGGAGATGGATGTGTTTCGTCTTTATACTTTTTTTTATCAATATTTTGTCTCGCCGTCACCCTAACTCGACACAATAAAGAACCTATTTTATTGTGTCCAGTCACGGTGATAGAGATTTGGATAATAATTAAATTACTATACAGAAAAACTGATGAATGTTTACGTAATAGTTACATACTATAAAAACAAACTTGTTTCTTGCTGTATATACATAATACATGTATATAATATACAACCCATTTAAGATTTGAGAAGAGCAAGCCCCCATTCACGCGAGCGCTTTTTTGGTTGTAAATAAGCACTGTCACCGCCCAGCACCTAAAATCAAATACATTTCGAAAAACGACGCCGCGCTTTAATACCGCTGACGTGTGATACATGGCAATGCATTTTTTCTATTTCAGCGCTTTTTTAACGCCGCCGCCCACTGGCAAAAAAGCGCTCACGCGAATGGCGTCTTATTCTTATTTCATGTCACTGAGAGCTAAACTTATTTTTAGAAAAATCGCACTGTCCTGCACGACGACTGGACTGAACAATAATAAAAAAAATAGTTCTCTCTCTTCAAACAAGCCACCTGCGCGGAAGATATTATAGTCTATACTAATATTATAAAGCTGAAGAGTTTGTTTGTTTGTTTGTTTGAACGCGCTAATCTCAGGATCTACTGGTTGGAATTGAAAAAATATTTGGTTGGATAGTCCATTTATCGAGGAAGGCTATAGGCTATATAAAATCACGCTATCACCTATAAGAGCGGAGCAGTAATGAGAAATGTTTCAAAATCGGGAAAATGTATTCCTTTTTTAGAGCTTCCGTTGCATGCGCTGCGTAAACGGTTAGAGTTTCGCAAAAATGATGTACTACGGAATTATTCCTCATAAAATTTTCTAAAATAAAGTCCGCGAGAACATATATCTATCTTTAAAGATTAAGTCACTATAACCTTTTTTATGGGAACCAAATTTGTTTTAAAGTAATGCATTATTTGCGAAGGTATTTTCATTAACATTATATTAATCCTTATCCAAATAAATACGTTAATCATCACAACCATTTAATTTTGAACGTAATTGCCCTTACATCATTTGATTTCAATGAATATCTTAGGAGATATCACAGATTCAAAATAATACCGCGACAAAATAATGACGGGCTGGGTAATATGTCACAATTGCGTCGATAAAATCCCTGTTTAGGCCGGTCAATATCGACATCAAACATTGCAAACGCGCATGTAACTACCATTTTGTTATAACTTGCAACCCTGAATACCCTGTGCTGTCAATTCAGTAGTTTTTGCGTGTGTATCTCATGAACCGTGATAGCTAGAGATTTAAAATTTTCACAGGTGATGTACATCTGTTGCTGCTATAACAAAACATACTAAAAACCAGAATACAATAAATATATATATATTATATTGGTCGCGGGACTTATTTCATTACCGTGACCCCGGAACATAAAGAGCTATTGAAGGACACCATGGATTTTATGTAGTCAGTACAAGTCTCCCAGCCAGGGGTGGGAGGGCTCATTTGATGATTTTACCACATAAAAAAAGGGGGGCTCCCATACAAAAAACGTGGTTTTGTTGCTGGTTTTTGTAGATGTTATATAGTAATGTTATGTTTCGGAGGTTGTTTCTCACGAACCGTGATAGTTAGATAGGGTACATTTTCACAGATGATGTGTGTCTATTGCCGCTGTGACAACAAATACTAAAAACTGGTTAAGTGCGATTTTGATGCGACATTGAAATTGACAGAACAGGGTTATCAGGGTTGCATACTTGGGTGTTAAATACTCTAAACTCTAAAGGGACCTAACAACATATAAAAGAATCGTAGTTACATGCGCGTTTGCAGAGTTTGGTTTTTTTATGTCGATACTGACCGGCCTACTTTAAGGATCGTTTGGAAAGGCTACGGGCTGCGTCCTCACCTTCAGTCTGACGCAGTCCTACCGGTTTTGGTTTTTTCGTTTCGGGAGGTACCTCAAGATTCAGTGGCAATTAAGGGAAATGGTTAGCAGTCGGAATGCGTGAGGGAAAAGACATCCTCTACCTCTCGCCCCAGCCACCACTGAAGATACCCACGACGTCGGAAATAGCGCTCTTCAAGGGAACTGATGGAGACGGGATCATAGGACAAACTCCTAACATGACGCGGGTGAAACTGCGGGCAGAAGCTAGTGTTTAAATATATGCGTAGTCATTGATTGATGCACTCTTGTTTCTTTACCCTCATAGTCTGATGTCTAAACGTGCGTTCCAAGGCACGGTGGTATCATACCGTCAATTTTCAAACTGCAGGCTTATAGTTACTGAGGGATTCTAGTAGAACTACATATTACCAATTGTAATTATTATGTTTTTAATATTAAAAATAAATAATCACTAATTAAATAAATAATTTAAGCTGTGAAATGGAGTTTGTTGCTCTTAGCAGCAAAGTTATTCTCGTCTCGTAGCTTCGAAACGCTCCCCACGCTCAGGATTCTATATTTTAAACACTTGTTTCGCTCGTGGTTCAATCCAAGAATCCTTTGCTTGTCAACTCAAGTACTCGCTCCAAAAAAGCGTGTTACAAAATAATTGTTCATTAAATGTATTTTATCTTGTCCTAAATGTTAGCCGAAGCCGGAGCGGATTGCTAGTTGTGTATTGGATAAAAGATTTCATCAGCCGGCTTTTACATCACGGAATATTTTTTATCTACAGATACCTACTGCGTGTGATATCTTTGAATTGTCAATCCAACAAACTTATAAAACCTCTGCAGTCTAGACATAGATAGCGATCGTATTACGATTAAAACGCGTGCCAAAACTATCGATTGTAAGTAATCCTGATAAGTATTGATCCCCAAAACCATTAAACCCTTAATTGTAAGTGAAAACGAACATTTGGGTTTTCGTATAAGTTTTCGAGAAACTAAATAATAGTTTCCAAAGTGAAAAATATAGTTTATAATCTATCTATATCTATATATATAAAAATGAAACCCGTTTTCCGTTGTCACGACATAACATGAAAACGGCTTGACCGATTCGGATAATTATTTTTTTATTGTGTTTATAACCATCGGGACCGGGTTTTAGACTGGGTCCTCCACCCGTGCGAAGCCGGGACGGGCCGCTAGTATGTATATAAAAATGAAACCCGTTTTCCGTTGTCACGACATAACATGAAAACGGCTTGACCGATTCGGATAATTATTTTTTTGTTGTGTTTGTAACCACCGGGACCGGGTTTTAGACCGGGTCCTTCACCCGTGCGAAGCCGGGACGGGCCGCTAGTTATTAATAAAGTTTAATTATTTTGTATATTTTTAGGCCGTTTGTTGAAACTATAGGGCCATGGGGTCTGAGTGCTTATAATGATGTGAGGTGGGCATATTGTAGTTATTATTTTTAAACCCCGACGGAAAAAGAGGGGTGTTATAAGTTTGACGTGTCTGTCTGTCTGTCGGTCTGTCTGTCTGTCTGTCTGTCTTTCTGTCTGTCTGTGGCATCATAGAGCCCGAACGGATGAAGCGATTTCAATTTAGTTTTTTTTGTATGAAAGGTGACTTACCTGCGAGTGTTCTTAGACATGTTTGATGAAAATCGGTTGAGCCGTTTAGAAGTCGTGGGGGTGAAAGTGGGGAAAGGTAACCGAGGGTCTGCAAAAATACTCGAGTAGGGTATCAAATGAAAGCGTACTGAAAGGGAATATTGATGACTTAATTGGAGTACTCTTAGCAACATAAAATGATAAAAGTATGTAACTTTAAAAAGTATAAAATAAAAAATAAATTATAAATTTAAAAAACCCCCGACACAAAAACCAAGTTCCCTTTAAAAAGTACAAAATAATAAAAATACGTTGCGTTGGGGGACTGCAAAAAAACAGGAGATGATAAATAATTTGGAGCAGTCCCCCAACGCGACGTATTTTTATTATTTTTTCTTTTTAAAGGGAACTTGGTTTTTGTGTCAGGGGTTTTTTAAATTTTTAATTTATTTCCCGTTCTGATTCTTGTACAGTAGGTGCCAACAGTTTTTCGTAATGTCCATCCGCGTTCAGTATTTATTCATTAGACGGTTTAATTTCCAAAAGATCAGCTCGGTATATTTACGCCGGTTATATTCGTTGATCGCTAAAGCTTGAGCTTTTATACTCTTGAGTTTTTATACGACAACAGAGAGTGCTCATCAGGCTGAACAACTCTTGCTAACACGGCATTACTGTATAATAATATGTTATAGTGTAGCTGGGCTCTTAGAGTTCCACATCAGGTGTTCCAGATCTTCAATTTTTATACGACAACAGGGAGTGCTCATCAGGCTGAACAACTCTTGCTAATACGGCATTACTGTATAATAATAATAATAATAAAAATATGTTTATTTTTTCTCTTCACAAAGGTTCACACGAATATCACAAAAAAATAAAAGTTCTAACAAGAATTAGATAAAACTTAATAATTATACATGAGCCTTTGCGAGAGACTGGCGTCCGTACTAGGATACCCTGTGTCACGGATCCCCAGGCTCTCACCTCGAAATTAACATTAAAATATTATGATTCGTGAGGCTGAAATTAAAGTACTGCTGATGGAAAAAAGAAAAACTTACATATTTAAAACTACATAACCTAACAAACTAAATGAAAGAGAAGTAAACTTAATTATATGTGTGTGTAGTGTAATGCGAGTGGAGTGTGTACCTACAATATAGTGTGGGAGATGAAGTGTGTGAGGTGTAGGATGTGGGTGTGTGCAATAAGCTCGTCTTATATACCTAATTATTAGTTTAAGTGTGTAAGGTAATACAAGAATCAGGATGTAGTCACTATTATAAATTACGAGATTACAGAGAGTAACTGCTCTGTGGAGTTGTAATCCAAATTTTGCAACCACTTTGTAATTGTTATTTTGCACTGTCTTTTTGGCAATGAGTAAATTGACAAAATTTTGTTAACCCTGTTGTATAAATAACTTCCAAGAAACCCAAAATGACGACGCGAGAATGAAGTATGGAACTGTGAAGAAGGACAAACTGCATGTTTCCGTCGTTTACCTTTAAAAATATTTTGATCAAATACAAGTGAAGAATGCTTGCGCAAGATCACGCTTAAAACAAACAGTTGGCGTACAGTTAATACTCCAATTTGCTCATAAAGCTCTGTTGTGGGAAATAAGAATGGCAAAAAAATTGCAACCTTTAAGACTGCCCTCTGTGAACGTTCGACCCGAAGCATTGATGTTTTTGCCGCACCACCCCATACAGTTATGCAATAACAGATCAATGACTGGCAAAGCGCCAAATATACTGTTCGCATAACACCAGTGTCTGCCACGGATCGGAGATTTTTCATTACAAAAATTAATTTACGGATTCTGGAGCAAAGAGCGTCTATGTGTAGGTGAAAGCTGAGCGTGCTATCCAGAATGACTCCCAGATATTTTATGGATTCTGTTCGCTGTAGGTGTGGACATAAGCAATCAGTACTACCAGAAGAGATGCAGCAAGAAGAATGTGCGGTAATTTTTAAATTATCAAGTGCGAAAGACGATTTCTTTATGTAAAAAGAGATATACTTGGTCTTATCGATGTTGAGTGCAAGTTTATTACTAGCTAACCATGACAATACCAAGTTAAAGCCTTTCTGCGCGAAATCGTATACTTCAGGCCAGGTGTCCGCTTCAAACAACAGCGCTGTGTCATCAGCAAAAGTAATTATCCTTCCACTGGGTAACCTGAGTTCACAGAGGTCATTTATATAAGTTAAAAATAAAGGGGGGCCAAGAATGCTGCCTTGAGGGCCGCCGTGCATGACGGGAAGGTCATCACTAGTCCACTCATCCACTTTAACTCTCTGGAATCTGTTTGCGAGGTAATCAGAAAACAACTGAAGCTGTTTATCCCTGACACCAATGTTCTCCAATTTCCCCACCAGCAGAGGGACGGAGACTGTGTCAAAGGCTTTGGCAAGATCCATGAAAACAACGATCACTTTTTTGTTTATGTCAAGTTTTCCAGAGACAAAGTTAGTTAAATCGTGAATGGCGTCACTAGTCGACAAGCCAGACCGAAAACCATTTTGAGATGGAGATAGCAGCGTATTGCTTTCCAGATAGTCGACCAGGCGCTTCTTCATGATCCGTTCCAGAATCTTGGACAAAGCAGGTAGAATTGAAATAGGCCTATAATTGTTGACACAGGCTCCGTCGCCATTTTTGAAGACAGGTCGAACCTCCGCTATTTTCCAGGCGTTTGGGAATTTCCCGGAGTTAATAGCAAGGTTGCATATAAAGACGATTGGAGAAGTAAGGACATGTCTATATCTTTTCAATAAGCTTGAAGAAATGTTATCGCAGCCAACAGCGCAATCAGACTTTAAATTATTGATGATACTGTCAACCTCTACCAAATCCGTAGGAAAAAATACCATAGAGCTAGAATGGGGCTCGATCGGCGGGGAGTGGGTGTTGTTACCTGAGGAACAGCGGTCAGCAATGTTTTTACCGATGTTAACAAAAAAATCGTTGATAGTATTAACAGAAGCAATCGGATCTTGATCATTTATAAGTTGTAAAACCTCATTGTTTGTTTTTTTTGTGTGGGTAATGTCTTTAATTTTGTTCCATAATTTTTTGTTATTAGTTTTAGCGGCCGTTTGGAGTTCTGATTTGTCATATTCTCTTTTTATCTTTTTTAAAAGTTCATTACAAAAATTTCTATATCTTTTATATGTTATGAGTATAGCTTGGTCATTAGGATGCTTCTTTTGCCTTTTGATGCAGTTTGTCACGATTTCTCATACACCGTAACAGACCCGACGTTATCCACGGCTTAGTAATTGTCTTGCGGTTCGAAGTTTTTATAATTTGCGTGTTAGATTTAATAATACAATTAATGGAATCAACAAAATACTGGACAGCACGATTCACATCCGTCATCAGATACAGTTCATTAAAATTGGTATTTGTCATATCAGTATCCATCTTCTTATAGTTAAGGCGGTTAATAATTTTATTAGTTTTGTTTTGACATAAAGTTAGATTCAAGATGAGGATGACCGCATCATGATCAGTGATCGAGGTTTCAGTTACGTAACAAGAAGCTGGTAGTCGCGTTTTCAGCATAATGTGGTCTAAGCAAGTTTTATTATGTGTAGGGAAGGTATAAGCTGGTAACATGCCGTGGGACGCTAATAGATCAAGGTAACGAGCAGAATTAGGATCAGTGTTGGTTTCAGTTATGTCCACATTTATGTCCCCGATTAGAATAAAGTTTTTAATATTGGATGTAGTATTAAGAAAGTGGTCAAGAGAGGTAAGAAAATTATTTAAGTTTTTATAACCAGCCGGCCGATATATAGCTAACATGGCCGTGTCTTGAGTAACTTTGATCATTAGACAGTTACATTCAGTAATTATAGGTTCTTCAATCGACACGGTAATGTTATTTTTGCAGTAAACGACAACCCCTTCGTTTTGCGTTACGATGTTATTAGTTTTATAGTAATTATAACCTTCAAGTAATGGAATGTGATGTGCACAAGATAACCAGCATTCCGTTAACACTATGAAATCCCAATCTATTTGCGACCGCTGTAATAATGTTTGTAAACCTGCAGTGTTACGTGTGATGCTTCTAATATTTTGGTGTATAACTTTCAAAGATAACTCAGAGTCAGTAACAATGTTTTGACAACTGTCAATATCACAGGTGTTTGAGCGAGCTATGGAAATATGATCCAAGTCCGATAATATGTCTTTGGTACTATTGAATTATAATATTATTAAAGAATATCGACATTGTATTTATATTTATGTAGTATTTATTACTCAATAAAAATATTAAGAACGAGTAATGGGTAAACATAGGACTTTTGTTTGTCACTACAATACAAAATGAAATTGGGCTGTACATTGTTAATATTCGCGCGTGAGCTAATGTGTAAAAGTGGGTTCTAATACTAAGTAGTAAGGCAACCAATGATTTATCATCATCAGAATGAATTAAGTCGTTTACGAAGTTACGATAACGCATACGTAGGGTAATAATATGTTATAGTGTGTTCACGCACAATGGTCCACATGAAGGACTAAGTGCGGAAACCAAAACCCCCCCCCTATGTTATAGTGTAGCTGGGCTTTTGGAGTTCCACATCATTCACCAAGATAAATTATAGCCTATGCCATATGTTGCCCAGACTTCATACCTATACAACCAATAAAAATCAATAAAATCCGTCCAGTAGTTCTGAAGATTAGCGTGCACAAACATGGGGGTCACCAGGGTCACCAGGTAGTCCAGATCTTCGATTATTCTAGTTTATATAGTTTTCCCTTTATGTGGCTATTAAACCCTAAGCCTGTACCAAATTTCAGCTCTCTCAGTTTATGGGAAGTACTAGTTCTATTTTGATGATCATGAGTGAGTGAGTGTCTGTCGTAAATGGAAACTTTGCTTTCGCTTAACTTCGGAACTGAATAACCTACACACTTGAAATTTTGGATTTTAAGTATTTGATCATAGCTTAGGGCGTGGACCCATGTCTACGGCGTATCCAATATAGCGTTACCCAATATTTTTCTTGACTTTGTTTTTTCTTCATTTGTCGTCGTCTTATCAACAACAGGAGCAGGATACGTCTTTCGCGGTCCAAGCTTAAAACTGTAATTTTGGTATACGTGCTGAGCGAATACGATGCTGGGGTGCGGCACGGCGCCGCGCCGTTCGCCGGCGGCGGTTCCGGACCATTGCACGGCAAACGGCACCGCACCATAGACATGGGTCCACGCCCTTACTAGATGACGAAAATTTCTGCGTTCTGGTATTATCCAGAGGTTCTCAAATAGGGGCCTGAAAATGCGGCGAAATGGTTCCAGTAAAGGATGGTACGACAATGTTTGCTTTGCGCTCGACTTTGGCGGGGTCACTGTCGTGCCCCCAAATCTTCAGCACCAAAAAAATTTTTTTACCGACTTAAAAAATAAGTAGGTTCTCAGTTTGACTTGTATGTTTGTATGTATGTTTGTCCGCGATTATCTCGCGTTTGGCTGTACCGTTTTAGATGCGGTTTTCAGAAAGTGTTTATTTTATCCTATAACAATAATGGATATTTCGTGACGTTGAATGGATCCGTTTTTGTTGTTCACTTGGGTTTTGATTTCTAACAAATAAAAACGTTCATACTTCAAATTAAAAAAACTTTATTCATCAAATCAAAAATAACAACATTGCACAATTTGTATGTAGGTACAGACGCCAGCACATCAAGCCACCATGATCTGTCAAATGTCTTCGATACATTTTTGAATCTTATTACAATAGCAGAAGTTTCATTTTCGATTGGTAAAATTTGATAGTTTCAAGCAGGTTTACCTGCTGGCGTTTTAATATTATATAGGTACAAGAGCTGATTCAATACTACAGTTGTCCTTTTGTTTCTGTAATCTTCATAAGTAGCAGCATTGTGACAACATTATTATAATTTTTGATAATTGACATTAAAACAATTAAAAAAACACAAAATAAAATAAAAAGTAGTAATACCAAAGATTGAGTAACAACGGTTTTGATTTTTGTTAAAGTCGTAGGTAGACGTAGCAGTCGACATAGTATATGCAAGAAACTTAGATGCCAGGTTGTCTACATTGCATGTGAGGGTACTTATTATTACAACTTTTGTTGTTCTCATCAACTCAAGTTATTACGTCCATGATGAATTTAATGAAAAATAATAATGATGATATGAAATGTGTTCTGCATTTATATTTATTTTGGTGATTATAAATCCCCAAAAGAAATATAAATCAAAAGTAATTTATTCAAATTAAGCTGATTATCAGCACTTTTCAAAGGCCAATTTTTACATAAGACAGTCCCCCAAAACGCCCCCCCATTCGACACTTCCTAGTGTTTTGGCTGGGAAGAAGAAGTGGCGGAACAAACTCCCCAGCAACACATCTGTCTGTAAGGTTAGAAGAACCAAAATTTTATACAATATACAACTACAATATAGAACATTCACATTATACAATCTAATTTCAAGTAATTTCTCTGTCTCATGGTAATTCTTTGAATTTAAAAACTTAAAGATTTCAGTTCTGCAAGTATGGCTATTGAGCTTAAGGATTTGGATTTCCTTTAATATTTTACTATATAAAAACGGTCATAAGGAACTTAAGAATATGTTTGCAAATGCAGTTTTGCAGTAAGGCACTCCTGTAAACAATATCCTGTCTTCGACTTCTTACAAAAAATCACCTGACTTTAGGTAATTTTTTGTGTTGAGTTAATATTAGGTCTATGGAAAGTTGCCTTACCGTAAGAACTGAAAGTTCTGAGTATAATAATAGAAAGAAATTACATGAATATTTTTTTGTTGAATATTTGAATTAAAAAGGGTAAAACAAAATCTTAAAAAAAGAACCGTCTTCAAAAATGAAAACAAAATGTTTAAATAATTTTTCTTTCGGAAGTCGGTAACAATGGTTATTGAAATAATAATGGCGTCTCCATATTAGTGCCGTGAATTCACGCCGTGAATTCTTGGCACAAGTGACAAGTCGTGCCCTCCACATTATCGGGATGCTCTCAGTCGTTCGCGAAACCTGCCGCGAAATGGATATAGAAGCTGCTGCTGCAATAACTTTGTTTGCTGAATTTACTGTTTAGGAATATGTTTAAAACTGTATTTATTAATTATATAAAATTCATTTCAGACTTTCTATGGAAAAACAGTTACCAGAATTACATTAAAAATAATAATGAATTAATTAAATTCACGGGGCCGTAAATATGTATGCCACTCGTGAACGCCGCGCGAAGGAGGCGCGAACCCTTTGTCGCTTTGTCAAAATACCGTCACTGATCGGGGAACAGGCGCGAACGCGCGTGAACCCCGAGAAAACCATCCACAATCTCGTTCGAGCCTGTTCACGGGGGTTCACGGTACTAATGTGGAGCCGCCATTAAATTCAAAGCCACCGACTTCAGAAAGAAAAGTTGTTTTATACTTTTATATTGTTTTTGAAGTCGGTTCTTTAAAAAAAAAGGTTTTCTATCGTCGGGTTTATTCACAAATTATTTTAGCTTCGAACATACTGTCGTCCCTCCCAGCCTTCACGTTTAGTCAGCTTCAACATGATGCCCTCTTGTGGCTGTATTGGTATGGACCTTGTTTCCAAAGTCACGGTCTTAGGCATGCCATCAGCCAGTTCGAATCGGTATTTCTTGAGACAAGTGATGAGGCCAGATAACGTTTGCATCTTTGCGAAGCGCATTCCTGGAAAAAAGAAACATTTGTTAAAATTAAAATATTTTTACGACGAGTGACCCCTCGTCCCAGGGCGACGGCAATAAAGATTACCCATTCATAAACAAATGCAATAATTCCATCTTTGGCAACAAAGGCAGGTACTCATACCAAAATAATTAATTGTATTAAAACTTTGTGTTGTTCCGCATCGTTGCCTCTGTGATGAAGCTGTCGATAACATCGGGCATAATGGCCTATCTTGCAGCAGAAGCAAAGGTCGCATAGCTCGTCACGCTACCATCAACGACATTATTCGTCGTGCTTTTTCCTCCGCCGGCGTACCAGCGGTTTTAGAACCAAATGGCTTGGTACGCGACGGCGAGGCTGTGCTGACGCTACTGCTGAGAACCTCTAACGGTGCAAATACTCTAACCTGAATGGTTGCTACAGTTTTGAGCTGTTCGGGGTCGAAACACTCGGGTCTTGGGGTCCGAGTGCGCGTCTTCTTTTTAAGGAGATATCTCGCCAACTGGTCGACACTTCGCGTGACGAGACGGCTGGTGCTTCCTTTGGTATTTGGTGAATAGGCATTGCCATTCAACGTGGCAATGCTGCCAGTCTTCTGGGCATTTTCCAGGATGACAATGATTCGGAGGAGTACTTTGACGCCTTTTAAGTGTATCTGCCACTTTTTGTATTTTTGTTTTATTTTAAATATTACTTTTAGTTTCAATTTTAATTTAGTATCCGTATTTTGTAAATGTTTAGTTAGTAACGTTTGTATATTTCTAATTTTAGTTATAACATGTAATGTAAACCCTTTTTTTCAAAAAAAAATGTAGATCTGGAATGAGTATTTATCAAGATTTACGAGTAGTTGTCAATAAATTGCTCTACCACTGCAGCTACCGTGCACGAAACCTGCCATTAGCTAGAGTTATTTTTTTTGTTGCACCTTTTGCACTACCTAGGGAGGTTATCCTACCTGCATGAAAAGCGTGACTAGTTCCATCACAAGTGGACCGGTTAAACACATAATGGTCTTATAGATTATTGATTATTGATTGATATTAACACTACAACAATTACCTATACAAAGCCTGGGTCCAGTTCCAAACGGCATATACGTGTAAGGGACGATGTTGTGTTTGTTTTCAGGCAGAAAACGTTCTGGCTTGTACTTCTCTGGCTCCGGGAAGAATTCAGGATTGTGTTGTAGATGGTAGACAGGAATATGAACGCGGACTCCTACATCCAGTTTCAACCCCGAAGGGAAAACAAAGTCATCCATTACCTCACGAGTGAGGTTCCCTAGAATAGGATACTTGCGGAGGGTCTCGTCCATACATGCTTCTAAGTACGGCAGCTCATTCACACATTCGTAGTTCAGTTTGTTCCCGTGACGTCGCAGGAACTCGTCCACCTCCTCAGCTGCTCGTTGCTGAGCCTCCGGGTGCTTCGCCAGCTCATATAGTGTAAAGCTCATAGTAGAAGCAGAAGTATCAAAACCAGCTGCGAAGAACACTACACACTGCGCCACCAACATGTCATCGTCCACCTTGATCTGTACCTTCTTGTTACCGCCAGTCTTTACGTTACTTAAACTATCTCCAGTTATGTATTCTTCTTTCTTAAAACTCAGGACTAGGTCCACAAAATCGTTTCTCGGTGATGGCTCGTAGTTTCGGCTTTGGAACACTTCTTTCAACAGTCCGGAGAAGAATTGGTTTACTGAATCAGGGAAAAGTTTTAATCCCGCTGCGTAGAAAATAGTTGGCCATATGGATCTCGCTACGAGTTTTAGGCCACGATAGTTTGTAGTCCTGAATATTTCGTTTGCGATCATCTTAAATGGGTTGTTTTCTTCTTGTGACATAGTGTTAGCATCTACACCGAAAGCGCAGGAAGTTATGCAGTCCATCGTAAATCTAGTACATATGTCTCTCACTTCAGTGATGTTAGACATCTTCGTTTTATAGTCAAGCATATCTTCACAGACAATTCCACATTTTTCTATCAAATGGTACATGTTCTTCATCTTCGCGGAAGAAAATAGCGGAGTCATATTCTGCCGCAGTACCTTCCAGTGATCACCACCACTGAAGAACAGGTTATTTAAGACCTTTTCCTTTTTAACGTGCTTAGTAACTTCCCTGCCACTGAAGTAGTAAAAATCTTTAGTCATCACTTGTTTGACGACCTCAGGACTGTTCACCACGAGAACTGGCTCCGTGCCGAAGAATGCTCCGAAGTATGGTTGATCGATGAACTTTTGGCAAAGTTTTTGTATCATCTGTCCAGGGTATTCTTGTAGCAGGATGTATCTCCCGTAGTTGCCCAAAAGAGGCAGTGGTTTGATGTAAGGCACATTCTTCTTTTCCCAGTAGCTGAATTTCTTTGTTAATAGATAATATAATAAAGAAAATATTATAGTAAGTAAGGACGCGAACACGAGTAGAGAGTTCATTATGGAGACCACGACCGACAACCGATGGCCCAAAATAGCAACTGTGAGTTTGGAGATGGATGTGATTCGTCTTTATACTTTTTTTTTATCAACACTATGTCTCGCCGTCACCGTAACTCGACACAATGAAGAACCTTTTTTTATAGTGTCGAATCACGGTGACGAAGATTCGCATTATGATGAAATGCGCACTATCCATACTTATCTTATAAATGCAAAGGTCACTGTCTGTCTGGCTTCCCTGCTAAAATTACTGAACTGATTTAGATGGTATTTGGTACACAGATAGTTGAGAGAGGAAAGGACATACGCTACTTTTAATTGCGGAAAGGGGGGTTTTAAGGGGTGGAAAGGTGGGGTGAAAGGTCGTATGAAAGTTTTTTCATTTTTAAAGCTAGAATGATAAAACTGTAACATATAAAGCAATGCCGTCTTAGCAAGAATTGGTCAACCTGATGAACACTGTCTTTTGACGTATGAAAATTGAAGATCTGGAACACCTGATGAGGAACTCCAAGAGCCCAGATGCATTGAAACATAAATAGGGATGGCGTTTTACCAAAAGTTGTTTTCTGTTGATTTGTAAAAATTGAAGATCTGGAACACCTATAATGGGACTAACTAGTTATTATTCATGATAACTAATGCATTTTGTGAAAGTGATGATTTTCTTTTATAAGAGTCAGAAGTGGGTTCCGCTTGAGGTCCGGTTAAGCCAAAAATGTTACTCTTTCTCATGATCTATACGTTATTTATAAGTGGTTTACGGTTGTATGGTGAAAAAAGAAATTACAGCTAGAAATTCCGCCACCCCGTCGTTTTGTTACACGTACCTAAGGTATTATAACTGCTGTCACGGAATCAGTTTGGGTTCAGAGAAAAAATATCTACTTCAATGGCTCTTCACAGACTTACTTCGTATGTAGTTGATAACATGGATAATTGGATAGGGGACAGAAGTGCCTATGTATATTCCTAGACCTAGCAAAGGCCTTTGACTCCGTGTGTATACCCATTCTCCAGAACAAACTCGAGACGCTAGGAATAAGAGGAATACCTCTCCATCTCAAGATTATTTGACAAACAGAAGACAGGTTGTAAAAATTAATAAGTGTGTAAGCTATGAGGAAAATGTTACCTTTGGAGTGCCACAAGGCAGTGTATTGGGTCCTACACTGTTCCTCATATACCTATATATTAATGACCTTTGCAGTTTGATTTTACAAAATTGACAAATATTAACATTTGCCGACGACACAGTACTATTGTTCAAATCCAAAAAGTGGGAAGATGTAACCAAAACAGCAAATTACGTTACGTTACGTTTTACTTTAATTACCACATTGTTGGACAATCATTTACTAACACTTTATATGGACAAAAGTAAATTTATTATATTCAACAGAACACAACCTTCTCCTAATTACAGTGTAATAGTAGACCAAAACTTAAACTGGAAAGAACACGTCATCAAAACAAGTAATCGTGCAAGAAAATTAATTTTTATTTTAAAAATGAGTAGAAATGTTTGCGAAATTAAGCTCTAATACATTTTAATATACCTTTTTTTTTTTTATCGTGGTAAAATCACCTAGCAACATTTCAGTCTCTACTGACAAGCGGCTTGAATGTCTAGCACGTGGTTTATCGAAAGAGCCCAATGCATGATAGTTAAAGTTATTTCTGGCAAAAAACAACTATCCGATACAATACATTTAATTGGGTGTCCTCACGGTTCGACAATTATATAATAAGCAAGAAATCATGACGCAACATAAAGTTAAACCGCATTATGCAGAAAAGCGAAGATTAGATATAGTGTACAAGGGTCGATGTCCAGAGGAATTTTTTTTTTACGTGTCGGGCTGGATAAACCCATTTTAAAATTGGATAACTTTTTCAAAATATTTTTTTTACACCTATTGACCTACAGTTCAGTGTCTAATCTACGTGATACAAGGCTAATAAATTATGAATAAGTTTATTTATTTAAAATATATAAAAATGGATCGCAAAATGTGTTGGTAAGCTCATAACTCGAAAACGGCTGGACCGATTCTGTTGATTCTTTTTTTGTTGTGTTTGTAACCATCGGGACCGGATTTTAGACGACTTCCACCCGTGCGAAGCCGGGACGTGCCGCTAGTTTAAAATATAAAAAAATAATATCTTAAACCCTAAAATCCTGATCGCTCTGGATTGACCCAACTCCCGATTGAATGAAACAAATATTTTTTATCTTTTTAATGAGAAAGTTCATATGACACAACTTAATTAGATTACATAATAAATAGTTAATCTTCATAGTTATAAAATATTTTTAGTTATATTAACAATACTTATGCCGTGAAAAATCGTGACCGGGCACTTTATCTCATCGCCCTGCGTTGAGGTAAAACCTCGCACTCACTCCTAGTTACGCATTATAGACACCCTATTCCCATCCCATGGGGCAACCCCAGTAGTGGTCTAGCCGCCTAGGAGGATACCTGTGTGCCACGTTCCCGCGAAGGTAATTTTATGATTGCTCTGGATTTGGTTCTCGAATTTTATGATCGCTCTGGCACCCGTTATGTGTAAATTGACCTCTCTACAGAGGGCCAAAGCCTGCCGGGGTTGCGGGACTAACAAATTACCGTGGATTTTAGTATCTACGAGTCTCAGTCCCTCTCGCTCTGCCCTGGGTGGGAGAACTCATTTGATGATTTTACCACGATAAAAAAAAATGCAGAATACCCATTTAATCAATCTGCTTTACTAAATTACCTGTAATTGAAATTTGAGGGAATCTGTTGTTTCTAGGGTTAAGGAAGACTATCCGCTTGTGATACATTTGTATACTATGTAGTACGAGTTGATAGGCCGAATTAAACTAAAGACAACAAACCATAATTACCACTTCACATTCTCCTGTCTGTGATCTGAAAAACTGATATTTATTATCCAATATTGTCCAATTAACTTCAAATGATTTTTGTCTACATATCTATTATTGAGTTACATTGTATGGTTGTCTTATTTGTGTTTATGCAATAATAAAGATTTTTATTTGTATTATCTTTTTCTACCTCCTATCTTATGCAGAATGGAGTGCTCATCGAGTCTGAAGTTTATGAAAATTAAATGAAAATGACAACTGTACCAATTAAATATTTACTCGTAATTTAAATTCGTCTCAAAAACGCTTGTTTCTGTTCAAAACCGTATATTATTATTAGGTAGGTAGGATATAACTACATTAATGATAAAGTTCAGTTTTTTAAAGGGAAATTAAGTTTCTTAATGCTTTTTTGAATGATTCAATTTATTATTCTTTCATTTCCTAGATTTTGGTAAATATTTATGATAAAGATGATAATTGAGGAAAGAAAAATTTCCGATTGCAAGTGGGATTCGAACCCGCGTCTTCTGGATAGGTACTCCAGACGCCTTAACCAACTAGGCCATTGCAATCCCACTTGCAATCTGAAATTTTTCTTTCCTCAATTATCATCTTTACGATGCGTATCGCAAGCGTTAATGCGTTTAAAAATAATGAATTAATATTTATGATTCTCTGATAATTTAACATCTCTTAGCGATTTGGCATATTTTCTATAGATAAGCTATCAAACGCCATTTTTATTCCTAGGATAAAAGTTATCTGACTGTTGAAAAGTCAGCCCTTAGGTTATTGTCAAACAGGCAGTCGAAGCGCACGCGATCCGAATCCTGGGGCCTTAGTCAAACAGCATTCGACAGTAAACGACAATCGTTATCGTTCATCAGTCACCAATACATTTTCAACTTTATACCCCAGCGCGTAAAGTTGAAAATCTATTAAAAACTGTTAATCGATAACGAACGAAACAAACGAAAACGATCTGTGAACTTCAATAGATTTTCAACTTTACGCGCAGGGGTATAAAGTTGAAAATGTATTGGTGACTGATGAACGATAACGATTGTCGTTTACTGTCGAATGCTCTTTGACTAAGACCCCTGTCATATAGAAAAGCGAAAGCGATCCGATAATCTATGTGACAGGCTTGAAACAATTCCATACATTACAAACAAAAACGCTTCGGCACGCATTCGTTTCGTCCGTCAGTTTCACAAAGGTATTATAGGTGACCAGGCACACATCTACTCAACTTTTGCCTTGAAAGTAATTTTTAGAATCACGGTCATTTCAATTTATTTTTATTGGGACTGCCAATCAATATCAGACGGCTTGTTTAAAATTATTACTACGAGATCTATTAGCTCGTTGTTATCATCCCGGACTACAGTAGCTCTCAAGAACACTCTCTGTAAATTATTCCGTGTTAAGAGGCCATACCACCTCAAATGGCTTAGAAGAATCCTCTGATACGCCGAAAATACTGCAGCATTCATTTTAAAATAAATATATGGTAAAGTTGAGGATTAATGTTAGGTCTTATGTTTGGCGAAAACACGATTCCATAAAATTTTCTTGATAGAAAAATATCCCACAGTTACCTCTAAATTGAACAATAAACCGCTGGCAATCATAAAATACTTAAAATTTGATTATGCTTTATACTTTTTATAATATCTGAACTAACTATAAGGTCTAATGTTATTTAGTTTTTCGAATTTCCTTTTTATCGCCTTAAAATATATATATTTTTGCGTAGACAACTATAAGAAAGAGCAAGCTCTTGCTCTTGCTATTACTTGCTCTTTCTTGTGCGAGCGAGTAAGATTATATTGAAGTAGTGTGGCGCCTTAAAATTTAATTGGAGCAATTAAAAGTGTTTTCGAGAAAGTGCATCCCAAACAACCTTGAATTTTTTTGTAAATTAGGATCTCAGAGGAGATTGGTGGACCAAAGTACAATAATTTTAAAAGCGTTATTTCAAACATGATTGTAACAACGACAAGCAAACCGTAAAGGAGGAGGTACGCACCGGAGACCGCGACAGGGGCCTTAGTCAAACAGCATTCGACAATAAACGACAATCGTTATCGTTCATCAGTCACCAATACATTTTCAACTTTATACCCCAGCGCGTAAAGTTGAAAATCTATTGAAGTTCACAGATCGTTTTCGTTTGTTTCAACTTTACGCGCTGGAGTATAAAGTTGAAAGTGTATTGGTGACTGATGAACGATAACGATTGTCGTTTACTGTCGAATGCTGTTTGACTACAGGAGACCACCGACACTACTTAATAAAAGCGCTCTACACACCAAACCTGACGACCGATCGCGATCTGCTATATAAAGGTCTCCTTAGAACTACATAATTATGTTTCTAACTTCATATCAATAGAATCGATTCACAACTGAAAATTTTGAAAGATTTTTCAAGGAACCAAATATTTCTGTTTAAGTACTCCAGACGCCTTAAATAATTAGGCCATCGCAACCACTTCGAAGCTGAATTTCTCGTTCGCTTGTTTTTATGATCGCTGTTTACACGTGGCGCCATCTATTGGTAATGTTTCAAACTATTTTTTTTTTATCGTGGTAAAATCATCAAATGAGGCCTCCCACCCCGGGCAGGGCGGTAAGGACTGTCAGACTTGTACTGACTAAAATCCACGGTGCCCTTCAATAGCCCTTTATGTTCCGGGGTTACGGTGATGGTATAAGACCCGCGACCCCGGCAGGCTTTAGCCCTCTGAGAGGGGGCCTCGTCATTATGCTGACGCTCTTTGAGGCGCGCGTGGAACACGACGCGCCGTCGACCCGGGCATGGTCCATGGTCGGACGGCGAGTTGTCCAATGTTTCAAACTACTTACCAACCCACACGTCTGATATTGCAATAAAATCAATGTTGTATGATAACGTCTTCTAAACTAAACTTTTTCTACCCTTAAAGAGCCGATTTTACTTTTGGAATGAAAATGGGACCATCTTTGAGTTATACTCTTTCTAATTAAAAATCTCTCTTATTAACCTTAACTTTTATTCATTAAACATATTTTTTGAAATCAGACCACGCTATAGTACGATTATTAATTCTAGTCAGTAAAATGACAAGTGCAACTGTCACTGATACAATGTTTTGTACCTTTCTATAGTGAACAAATGTCATTTTACTGTCATTTTACTGACTACAATTAATAACCGTACTTTAGGAAAAGTTATTAAAATATACATCCGCGTTGGGAAAATCCTTTTTTTCGTTGATCAATAAATTTAACGGCCTTCAAAAACAACCACAAAAAAGGGTAAAGTACGAGTAACCTAAAAAAATACTTTTGTTTCGGAAGTCTCTGACAAATAATAAAAAACAAAGCCACCGACTTTAACAACCAGTTTACAAAAAAAAACATCTATCAAGTTATACTCAGGTATCAGTATCTTTAGAACAAAAAAAAAAATGTTAACCAGTCTAGTCATTTATTGTAAAAATAACAAATTAATTAATGGTATCATAATCCTATACTATGCAGGTAATACACTAAACAAATGATTTATTTACATAAACATTTACGCAAAAAATATTATACGTTAGGTATTACAGAGGTTTTAAAACAAGATCTCCGTATTTTATCTAAAGCGTACTTGAAGCATTAAAATTTACGGCGTATATTCTATGGAAAATGAAAATGCGCCTCTTGTGTACGAACGAGGAACTATTTTCTTCCATCAAATAACGTCAAAGTTACCGTTTACATTACGTCATTAAAACACGTACGAAAGCCTCAGTGCTTTTACAAGTTACTTCGACTTGTCACTAAGACTGTAGGCAGCTTCATTCCATGATTTTTTTTACAATTCAAAAGTACATGTTACTACTCGTACTTGTAATGGTCAAATTAAAATTAATGCGTGTTTTTATTTATGTCAAAACGTCCCCTGTAATTACATTGCAGTTTCTCAGTGTCGAACAGTACCCTTAGCACGAATTTTCACCATTTTACTTTACAGTATTTACGCTTCTTGTATGATAAAATGGAACAGCGCCTCTGGTGTGCGAAGAAGGAACTAATTTTTTCCTTGAAAATTGACAATTTGAAATTGTCAAAGTTCCAGTTTACTTTACGTCTCGAATACTAAAAACTCGTGCTAAGGGTACTGTACCGTCAGCACGAGTTTTCAGTATTTGAGACGTAAAGTAAACTGGAACTTTGACTACTTAAAATTGACAATTTTCAATGAAAAAATTGGTTCCTTCTTCGCACACCAGAGTCGCTGTTACATATTCTCATAAAAATAACTCTGTAAATACTGGAAAGTTTCTGAAAAGTAAAAGATTGAAAACTCGTGCTAAAGGTACTGGTCATGGACACCAGAACAAACAGATGAAAAAAGACTCGTCTGAAAACGAATTTAATTCAATAGGAAGAGAATAAAGCAGTCAGAGTGTATATACAAATATTTGTCTCTAGAGACCTAGGTACCTAGAGACCTAGGTTTATCAATTCAATTAATTAAATCCTAATCACATTAGCCACGATTTGAAAGATGAAATGTAATATATTTTACTACTACATCATAAATTTTAGAAAAAATAATCACATTCAGGGTTGCCATCTCTAAAATTTGGAAACCCCTGGTTTCAAGAATCAAATCAAATCAAAAGCATTTATTTCAAGTAGACCAGTTATAGGAACTTTTGAATTGTCGAAGACAAAAAAAAAATTATAAAACACTACTAAGTTATGGAACGACGCGTAAAAAACTTGAATTTGAGAGTCCAGAACCTGGATATGAGTGGAAATGCGCATTGTGGCAACTGCGTCGGGAGGGGTGGAGGAACGGTGAAATATTGCGTCGCGGGCGGCCCAAGACTTTAAATTATAAACCCGGATGAAGCCCCCCCTCCTCGGATGCCCTCTAACCTAAGACTAACTAGGGAAAACCCGGACGGATGGCAACCCTAATCACAATAATTGTTACCTACAGAAAAAAACAATAAACACGCTGCTCGCCAGTTCTGTTATACTTGAGAACTTGGCTTGACACGCTTCCGCGTGTCTAGCCAGCCACCACTAGCCGCCAGTAGTCTGTAGTAGTCTAGCCAGTAGATTTTGTCCCACATCGTCTGGTCGTCTGTCTTAAATCCCTGTTTGCAATACTGTTACTTTTTTTTAGCTTCGAACGAATTGTCTTCCTTCCCAGCCTTCACGTTTAGTCAGCTTCAACATGATGCCCTCTTTAGGCTGTGTTGGTATGGTCCTTGATTCCAAAGTCAGGGTCTTAGGCATGCCTTCAGCCAGTTCGAATCGGTACTTCTTCAGCAATGTGACGAGACCAGATAACGTCTGCATCTTTGCGAAGCGCATTCCTGGAAAATGACAGTTGTTAAAATTAATTCGGATTTTTAAATATACATATAAGCATTAAATGCAACGCAAAGTGCGCTTATTTAAAATACTTTAAACAAAAGATATAACTAAGATCCAGTCACAAGGAAAAATAAAAAAAAACATGTAATTGTCCTTTCTAAAGCACTGGTCTCCCGGGAGAAGAATGGACAAGAAACTCCACAGACACTACTTAGAGTAAGAATTCCAAAAAAACAGATAAAGTGGCAAACCCAACTCCTAAATAGATTTTATCAAAATAAAGTGAATATTATGTTAAAAAACCGTACAGAGTTATTCATTCTAACTGACGAAGCCGGGAGTTGAATAACACGTTATTGATTCGCAGCACCTTTTTTGACAAAAATGTTACATCAAGAATTCCTCAGGGGTCGTAGGTGTGTTTCCTGAGATTTAATTATTAATAAGTTTCCCAACCACGGCAGCAAACGTGCGTGCAACGTGCCATTAGCTAGAGCCATTTTCTATTTTGTACCTTTGGTACAACCTAGGGGGCAACCAAGCAACCTCTCTAGGTTATTCCAAAGCCCTCCCGTACCTGCATGAAAAGGCGTAACTAGTTCCATCACAAGTGGACTGATTAAACACATAATGGTCTTATAGACATAGTATTAATATTATAATTACCTATACAAACTCTGGGTCCAGTTCCGAACGGCATATACGTGTAAGGGATGATGTTGTTTTTGTTTTCAGGTAGGAAACGTTCTGGCTGGTACTTCTCTGGTTCCGGGAAGAACTCTGGATTGTGATGTAGATGGTAGACAGGAATATGGACGCGGACTCCTACATCCAGTTTCAACCCCGAAGGGAAGACATAGTCATCCATTACCTCACGAGTGAGGTTCCCTAGAACGGGATACTTGCGGAGGGTCTCGTCCATACATGCCTCTAAGTACGGTAGCTCATGAACACATTCGTAGTCCAGTTTGTTCCCGTGTCGACGCAGGAACTCGTCCACCTCCTCAGCTGCTCGTTGCTGAGCCTCCGGGTGCTTCGCCAGCTCAAATAGTGTAAAGCTCATAGTAGTAGCAGACGTATCAAAACCAGCTGCGAAGAACACTGCACACTGCGCCACCAACAAGTCATCGTTCACCTTGAGCTGTATCTTCTTGTCACCGCCAGTCTTCACATTACTAAAACTATCACCAGTTATGTATTCTTCTTTCTTAAAACCCAGGACTAGGTCAACAAAATCGTTCCTTGATGTTGGCGTGTAGTTCCGGCTTTGGAACACTTCTTTCAACAGTTTTGAGAAGAATTGGTCTATTGTATCAGGGAAAACTTTAAATCCCAATGCGTAAAAAATTGTTGGCCATATGGATCTCGTTACGAATTTTAGACCCTGAAAGTTTGAAGTGTTGAATATTTCGTTTGCGATCATCCTAAAGGGATTGTTTTCTCCTGGTGACATGGTGTTAGCGTCCACACCGAAAGCGCAGGCAGATATGCAGTCCATCGTAAATCTAGCACATATGCTTCTCACTTCAATAATGTTAGTCATCTTTGTTTCATAGTCGATCATATCTTCAAAGACAATTCCACATTTCTCTATCAAATGGTACATGTTCTTCATCTTCGCAGAAGAAAAGAGCGGAGTCATATTCTGCCGCAGTACCTTCCAGTGATCACCACCACTGAAGAACAGGTTATTTAAGACCTTTTCCTTTTTAACGTGCTTAGTAACTTCCCTGCCATTGAAGTAGTAAAAATCTTTAGTCATCACTAGTTTGACGACCTCGGGACTGTTCGCCACAAGGACTGGCTCCGTGCCGAAGAATGCTCCGAAGTAAGGTTGATCGATGAACTTTTGGCAAAATTTTTGTATCATCTGTCCAGGGTGTTCTTGTAGCGTGATGAATTTCCCGTAGTTGCCCAAAAGAGGCAGAGGTTTTTCGTGAGGCACATTCTTCTTTTCCCAGTAACTGAACTTCCTTGTCGATAGATAATATAATAAAGAAAATATTATGGTTAATAAAGACGCGAACACGAGCAGAGACAACATGATTGTGACCACGACCGATAACCGATGGCCAAAAATAGCAACTGTGAGTTCAGAGAGGTTTGTGATTTGTTTTTATAATGTGTTTTATCAACATTGATAGGTTCTTTATTCAGTCGAGTCACGGTGACTGTGATTATGATTATGATCAAATACCGATATAGAAAAACTGGTGGATGATTACGCAACACTAACATACTATAAAAAACAAACTCGTTTCGCTGTCTGTTTGCTCAGATTTTTCAAAGTCCGTAACAGATTTTAATTTTTTTACTTCATGAATAGGCTATGTGATTTATGATTTTTTTTGTATCGTGTATTATTTTTATAACACAGAATACTCAATGTTTGAGAGTTTGATAGGAACTTCTGCTCCACTAAAGGCTCCAAGACTCACTCACAACATTTTTTTTTAACCTCACAGCCTCAGTAACATTGTATTTGTCATTCGAAATCAGAGTTTAAAGTTTCATTTAATCATCAGCTAGCAGAAAAGAGTTTTGAATTCAACGATCCTTTGTATCCAATTATTTTCTATGCTGACTGGTGGGTGCGAGGATCGCCCGGAGGACGGAGAACACGGTGGAGCATACGGTGCAGGACTACCCCACTAAGGCACAGCACCGCCGCGCCATGTCCTCACGACGGCGATAGGCGGAGACCTCTAGCACCCGGCATTGGTCGAGGCCATGCTGCGGGGTGAGACGGAATGGGAAGCGGTCGCCTCCTTCTGCGAACATGATATAAAGATATACCGACTGGTGGGTCTTCGCTCACTAAAAATAAATAATTACTATATTTCATGTAAATTCGCTAACTTCATTTTTATAATAATCGTATTGACCAGCACGACGACTGGACTGAATACTAAAGAAACCTACCGCATAATCGATATCTTTGAATCGTCAATCGAACAAGCCTAAAGACACCTACAGTCTCGACATACTCGTAGATTTCGATTGCTTTACGACAGATATCGGTCGATAATTCCTAACGATCGGATGATTGTTGATAGTTTCTACTGCCAAAACAATACAAATACTTACAGTATCGCAAAGTTATCGGATAATGAATAAAAAGTTATGTTATCGAGCTATCGAACAAAAAAGTAAATAAATATGGAATACTGCTGCTGCTAATATGGCTGCTGCGTATTTAATGTAGGATTGTTGTCCTTTCGTACGTAGACGTAATATACTAAACCCGGATGGTCAATTTCTGTAAATGGTCATCATCTTTCTGCCCTTATCCCATTTTACTTGTGGTCGTCGCAACACGTTTTTTTCTTCCATTCTCCCCTGTCAGATGTCACCGTATTATTTATCCTTTTTCATTCATATCATCCCTTACCACAATCCATCCAACTTTTCTTTGGCCTTCCCCATCCTCTCCATCCATCAACATTCATACTCATCACTCTCTTATTCACATGAGTCTCACCCCTCCTCATCACATGTCCATACCTAGACAGACGACTTCCTTTCATTTTGTCTGTAACAGGTGCTACTTTCAAACTTCCCCTTATAAACTCATTCCTTACTTTATCCATTCTTGTTACTCCACACATGTTGAGATGGATGTGTGGAGTACCAAGAATGGATAAAGTAAGGAATGAGTTCTCATTTCTGTAAATTTCTGTAAATGGTAAAATCATCAAATGAGTCCTGAACCCGGGGCGGGGGAGGAGGAGAGGACGCTCCTAACCTAACACGAAGGCAGAGGCCATGAATCGTGATTGCAAGAATGATAAAATGTAATTACATTATCACGATATATAAAAACAATCATCCCTCCTTGTTACTAAAAATAAAAATTTCATTTCGTAACAATTTCACGATAATGTAGGTACCCTTTATTGTATTTGGTGATCTTTTAGGTGATAATCACTGCTTGCTGTACTAATTTCTCAGATTAGGTTTATTTCTTTCCGCTTCGAACGAAACTTCTGTCCTCCCAGCCTTCCCGCTTCGACATCTTCAACGTGATGCCCTGGTCCTTCGGCTGTATCGTTATGGTCCTCGCTTCGAAGGTCAGTGTCTTCGGCATGTCATCAGCCAGATCAATTCTATACTTCTTCAAGAACGTTACGAGACCAGTTAACGTTTGCATCTTTGCGAAGCGCATTCCTGAAAATATCAATTTTCAAAATTTTAAAGAAGGCATAGATCTTTTTATTCAAGAGAAAAAATTAAATAGGTACTCCATAATGTTAGAATATAACAACTCGATTTTATAAAATACAGTCGACTAGTAGCCACAGTTTTTTTGACTCGATTCCAATTGAAGAATTCGGGAAAGTAGACAATTGAAGTAATCCAATTGACTAGTTTCCTGATAAGACAGTCCCCAGCAGGCATTATTTGAAACATCTTGTGTGTTTGCTAGATAAAATCCTATACTATCGGAAAGTCACCTTATCTACATCGCAACACGGAACTACTTAATAGGTAGATTAGATATAAAATATGAATATGGATGAAGTAGGTACGTATTATCATTATAATTACCAATACACAGCCTGGGTCCTGTTCCGAATGGTAAAAACGAGTAAGGAACGATGTCGTCTTTGTTTTCTGGCAGGAAACGTTCTGGCTTATACTTCTCTGGCTCCGGGAAGAATTCAGGATTGTGATGTAGATGATAGACAGGAATATGCACGCGGACTCCTACATCCAGTTTCAAGCCCGAAGGGAAGACATAGTCATCCATTACCTCACGAGTGAGGTTTCCTAGAACGGGATACATGCGGAGCGTCTCATACATACATGCCTCTAAGTACGGCAGTTCATTCACGCACTCATAGTTTGGTTTGTTCCCGTGACGACGAAGGAACTCGTCCACCTCCTCAGCTGCTCGTTGCTGAGCCTCCGGTTGCTTTGCCAGCTCAAACAGTGTTAAGCTCATAGTAGCAGCAGACGTATCAAAACCAGCTGCGAAGAAAACTATACACTGCGCCACCAACAGGTCATCGTCCACCTTGAGCTGTACCTTCTTGTTACCGCCAGTCTTTAAGTTACTTAAACTGTCTCCAGTTATGTAATCTTCTTTTTTTAAAGCTAGAACTAGATCTACGAAGTCGTTCCTCGATGATGGCTCGTAGTTTCGGCTTTGAAACACTTCTTTCAACATATCTGAGAAGAATTTGTCCACTGATTCAGGGAAAGCTTTGAATCCCATTCCGTAGAAAATTGTTGGCCATATGGACCTCAATACTAGTTTTAAACCGCGATAGTTTGTATTGGAGATTAATGCTTTTCCTATGATGCGAAAGGGGTTATTATCTCCTGGTGACATGGTGTTAGCATCCACACCGAAAGCGCAGGAACTTACGCAGTCCATCGTATACCTCGCACTTATGTCCCTCACTTCGATGATGTTCGACATCCTTGTTTCATAGTCGAGCATATCTTCGAAGACAATCGCACATTTTTCTATCAAATGGTACATGTTCTTCATCTTCGCGGAAGAAAAGAGTGGAGTCAGGTTTTGTCGGACTACCTTCCATTTATCACCACCACTGAAGAACAGGTTTTGCGTCACAACTTCATTGTCAATGTGATCAGTAACTTCCCTGCCATTGAAGTAGTAAAAATCTTTAGTCATCACTTGTTTGACGACCTCGGGACTGTTCAACACAAGAACTGGCTCCGTGCCGAAGAAAGCCCCGAAGTAAGGTTGATCGATGAACTTTTGGCAAAGTTTTTGTATCATCTGTCCAGGGTATTCTCGTAACAGGATATATTTTCCGTAGTTGCCCAAAAGAGGCAGTGGTTTGATGAAAGGCACATTCTTCTTTTCCCAGTAACTGAATTTCCTTGTCGATAGGTAATATAATAAAGAAAATATTATCGTAAATAATGAGACGAACACGAGCAGAGAGATCATGATGGTGACCGCACGACCGACAACCGATGACCGAATGTTACAAGGGTGAGATTGGAGATGAGTGTTATCAATTTTATAGGATGTTTAGTTTTCGATACACTCTCTGATTTGTCGTGTCATAGTCACGTTTTAAATTATATCTAATTTGTTATTTGTTTGTAAGTTTGTTGATGATGCATTACAACATAAATAGTATTTAGACGCTATTCAAACCAGTTTAGAGCTGATTTTTGAACCGTGAAATATTTTTATCTTTAGATAAAAAAACTGCTAGTCTTATCACTGTTGGTTCCTGATAAATTACTTCATTAATCGTATTTCTGTGAAAATGTACTAGCTTACATTAATTCTCTATCAACTCTGATTAGTATTAAAATGGAAGGGTTGTTGTAAAATCGCCACAAAATTAATTTCCCACGAAAACAAGTATCTATAAACTCGCTCTATTTTTACTTTTATTTTGAGATTGTTTTGAGTTGGCGCTGTTCCATTTTTTCCTTGAAAATTGTCAATTTGAAAGTGTCAAGGTTCCAGTTTATTTTACGTCTCATTTAAGTACTGTACCCCTAGCACGAGTTTTCACTACTTTAGTTTACAGAGTCTTTCCAGTATTTACAGCGTTTCTTGTATGAAAAAATGGAACAGTGCCTCTGGTGTGCGAAGAAGGAACTATTTTTTCATTTCTCATACTCGGAAAGTAGTGTTTGTTTGATCAGAGCAGCGGGTCGAAAACGATGCTTCCCTCCCTTGGGCGGGAAAGACTCATAGTAATTGCTTCCCTCCCTAGGGCGGGAATGGATTTTAAAAATAGAACTAAAATTGGTTATTTAATCGGCTATAATTTTCCATATTAATTATTTCGTGCTAAAGCTAACCAGAATAATAAAACATTAAAAAATAAAGATTTCGAGTCGACAACATAGATCCGCAAAATTCGGATAGTCGAGTATTTTGTAAATTTCTAATGATTTTCTGACCAGACAGATCGCAGCCGCCATTTTTGACATCGGTTATCATGTTGAGAAGTTTTTTTTTTCTTTATTTTCGGCCAGTGTCATGTGGTGTATTAAGTAGTTACTAAACCTCCTTAGAAAAACCTATAAACTTATGAGTTACCGTGACACCTACATTTAGTACCTAGATGTGTATTATGTATGACACACGTTTCACCCGAGCGAAGCCAGATTTTCATATCGTTTTTACTTAATTAAGAAAAATACCGATTAAAAAAAAATGCTGCGGTCTTGTGAGTGTATACGGCCAATGTGAATAAAAAAAAATAGATACCTATTAAAGTGGGATAGCCCGCGGCGGTGACGCGGACGGTGTGTTCCATATTTGAAATTTAAATTAAAAAGGATATTTTTTACTTTCCTTATATTTGAAATGAAAAGTAGAGTGTTTAACACGGGTGAAAGTCATCAATTCCCACTCGGACTATAGCCGCCCTCGCTTCGCTCGTGCGTCTAAATACCTCGTATGGGAATTGATTTCTTTCCACCCTTGTATAACAATCTACTATTTTCCTTGACAATTTTCATTTTGAAATTGTCAAACTTCCAGATTACTTTATGTCACAAATACTGAAAACTCGTGCTAAGGGTACTGATAATATTACATACATACGCGTCGAATTGATAACCTCCTTTTTTTAATCGTTTTAAAACAATAACATAATAAATAAATAAGTAAATGATTTTTCATGAAATCAAGAGCCCTGTGCAGTCGCGATCATTTTAGGTGTGTTTTTATTCTCATGACAAAAAAACCATCCAATTTTTTTTTTCATAATATTAACGATCTAATTGAAAAAAATCACTCAGTGTACGAACACAAATTTTGAGAAATGGATCTATTAGGGTTAGCTCAGACCAAGACGTGACGCTGCGCGCACATTTCAATAGAGGCACTCAAAACCTTACTTTATTTCCTACATGAAAAGATACACCTTCCACAACGCCGCGCGCCGCGTCGCCGACGGCGCCTGCGGCCGCGGCGCGGGCGCTGCTCTGCGTTTTAATAGCGAATCAATATCTAACTTTATTTACTACATGATAAGATACATATTTGCAGTTTCGTTGCGTCACGTCACGCAGGCGCCGCGTCGCCTCACTATGTGAATAGAGACTTGACGCCTCGTAATAGAACATGAATAAGGATGTCAGAGTTTATCAATAATATGTATAATTATGAACACAGATATTATTCATTAGCACTTTTAATGAAACTGATCTAAATTATACGTCAGCAACTTAAAATAATAAAACATCTAAGTTTTAATCTTATCGCTTTGTTAAACATGAACTAAGCTTTAAAAGAATCCAGAATGTAAAACTTGATATAAGTAAGGCGTTGTCGACGGAGCCCCGCTAAGCGCGGCTCCTATTTCTGTTTTCATGGTTAGGTATAACCTATAACGAAGGGGATTGCAGAGGCCATGAATAGTGACTGCAAGGATGATAAAATGTAATTACATTATCAATATTTATCAAAACAATCACCCCTTCTTGTTACTAAAACTAACAATTTCATTTCGTAACAATTTCACGATAATGTACCCTTTATCGTATTACGTGATATTTTAGGTGATAATCACTGATTGCTGTACTAATTTCTCAGGTTAAGTTTATTTCTTTCCGCTTCGAACGAAACTTCTGTCCTCCCAGCCTTCCCGCTTCGACATCTTCAACGTGATGCCCTGATCCTTCGGCTGTATCGTTATCGTCCTCGCTTCGAAGGTCATTGTCTTCGGCATGTCATCAGCCAGATCAATTCTATACTTCTTCAAGAACGTTACGAGACCAGTTAACGTTTGCATCTTTGCGAAGCGCATTCCTGAAAATATCAATTTTCAAAATTAATTTTAAACAAGGCAAAGAACTTTTTATTTAAGATTGAAAATGAAATAGGTACTCCGTAATGTAAATATATAGATTGCCATGCAGATAAGGTAACATCAGAATGTTACCATATCTGCATAGCAACACGGAACTACTTCTTTTTGATATGCAGATTAGATAAAAAATATGAAAATTGATGTAGTATTAATAATAGAATTACCTATACACAGCCTGGGTCCTGTTCCGAATGGTAAAAACGAATATGGGACGATGTCGTCTTTGTTTTCTGGCAGGAAACGTTCTGGCTTATACTTCTCTGGCTCCGGGAAGAATTCAGGATTGTGATGTAAATGATAGACAGGAATATGCACACGGACTCCTACATCCAGTTTCAAGCCCGAAGGGAAGACATAGTCATCCATTACCTCACGAGTGAGGTTCCCTAAAACGGGATACTTGCGGAGAGTCTCATACATACATGCCTCTAAGTACGGCAGTTCATTCACGCACTCATAGTTTGGTTTGTTTCCGTGACGACGCAGGAACTCGTCCACCTCCTCAGCCGCTCGTTGCTGAGCCTCCGGGTGCTTCGCCAGCTCAAACAGTGTTAAGCTCATAGTAGTAGCAGACGTATCAAAACCAGCTGCGAAGAAAACTATACACTGCGCCACCAGCAAGTCATCGTCCACCTTGAGCTGTACCTTCTTGTTACCACCAGTCTTTACGTTACTTAAACTATCTCCAGTAATATAATCTTCTTTCTTTAAAGCCAGAACTAGATCTACGAAGTCGTTCCTCGATGATGGCTTGTAGTTTCGACTTTGAAACACTTCTTTCAACATACCTGAGAAGAATTTATCCACTGATTCAGGGAAAGCTTTAAATCCCGTTCCATAGAAAATTGTTGGCCATATGGACCTCAATACTAGTTTTAAACCGCGATAGTTTGTATTGGAGAATATTGCTTTTCCTATTATGCGAAAGGGGTTATTATCTCCTGGTGACATGGTGTTAGCATCCACACCGAAAGCGCAGGAACTTATGCAGTCCATCGTATACCTCGCACATATGTCTCTCGCTTCGATGATGTTAGACATCCTTGTTTCATAGTCGAGCATATCTTCGAAGACAATCGTACATTTCTCTATCAAAGGGTACATGTTCTTCATCTTCGCAGAAGAAAAGAGTGGAGTCAGGTTTTGTCGGACTACCTTCCATTTATCACCACCACTGAAGAACAGGTTTTGCGTCACAACTTCATTGTCAATGTGATCAGTAATTTCCCTGCCATTGAAGTAGTAAAAATCTTTAGTCATCACTTGTTTGACAACCTCGGGACTGTTCAACACAAGAACTGGCTCCGTGCCGAAGAATGCTCCGAAGTAAGGTTGATCGATGAACTTTTGGCAAAGTTTTTGTATCATCTGTCCAGGGTATTCTCGTAACAGGATGTATTTCCCGTAGTTGCCCAAAAGAGGCAGTGGTTTGATGTAAGGCACGTTCTTCTTTTCCCAGTAACTGAATTTTTTTGTTGAAAGATAATATAATAAAGAAAATATTATCGTAAATAATGAGGCGAACACGATCAGAGAGATCATGATGGTGACCGCACGACCGACAACCGATGACCGAAAATTACAACTGTGAGATTGGAGATGAGTGTCATCAATTTTATAGGATGTTTTATCTAAGTGTAACTGATTATGATTATTTAATTAATACGCCCCACGAAATAGTCTCAGATTTGTCGTGTCATAGTGACGTTTGATTGATTGCTTCATTATTTGTTTGTAAGAATTGATATGATGATGTATTACAACATAAATAATATTTAGACACTATTTAAACCAGTTTAGAGCTGGTTTTTGAATTGTGAAATATTTTTATCTATAGATAAAAAAACAGCAAGTCAATCCCTGCTCGTTCCGGATCTAAGCGCACGGCAGTTGGCAGGGCAAGTTCCAGCAAAAGGCCGCGCGCATACCGTGCGCTATTTACACGAACCGTTTCGACCCACTTTTGACCTCCCTGTAGCTCAGTGTCTGTTGCAAGTACAGAGGTAAAATTGTATCTATGTAATTATATACTAGTACTAAAGCAGTATGCCAAATTTCATAGATATAGCTTGAGTAGATCCTGAAATATGACCCTGTCAAATAGCTAATTTTGGCACTGACGAACTGATTTACTGACCGGTAATCATCATCATCATCATCATCATCAGCCGGAAGACGTCCACTGCTGAACATAGGCCTCCCCCTTAGACCACCATGCCGAACGACAATTCGCCACTTGCATCCATCGGTTGCCCGCGACTCTCACGATGTCGTCGATCCACCTAGTGGGAGGCCTACCTACGCTGCGTCTTCCGGTTCGTGATCGCCACTCGAGAACTTTTCTTCCCCATTGGTTGACAGTTCTACGAGCGATGTGGCCTGCCCATTGCCACTTCAACTTGCAAATTTTAAGAGCTATGTCGGTGACTCAGGTTTTTCGCCGAATATCCGTGTTCCGGATTTTGCCCCTCAAAGAAACTCCGAGCATAGCTCTTTCCATAGCTCGTTGAGTGACTCTTAGTCTCTCTAAAGGCCGGTAATCGGGTACTTCCAATTGTCCAAATGAGAAGTTGCCCAAGTGAGACGTAGCCCTAATGAGAAGTAGCCAAAATGAGAAGTAGTCCATTAAGGAGTCGGTTGCCAAAATGAGAATTTTGCAACCGAACATTTTGCTCTGAAAGTCAAAATGACTTCTAAGGTTAACGCGGGCGTGGTACAAAATCCATCAAAAACAAACCCAGAGTGTTACAGAGTGTTTCCAGTATTTACAGCGTTTCTTGTATGAAAAAATGGAACAGCGCCTCTGGTGTGCAAAGAAGGAACTAATTTTTTCCTTGAAAATTGATTTTGATTGATTGAAAGTGTCAAAGTTCCAGTTCACTTTACGTCTCAAATAATGAAAACTCGTGCTGACGGTACTGTTACCCCTTTTTAACAGGTATGTTTTTATTGGGATTTCAATACTTTTTTCAAGTTCCTATAAAGTAAAAGTCAAATCATTTATTCCACTTAGGCCATCAAAAAGGCACTTTTGAACGTCGTTTATTAAATTTAAGGGAAATAAGAAGGGATGGTATTGATTCTACACCCATTCGCAAAGGTAGGTTTGTATGGAGAAGAATGGGCAAGAACCTCCATAGCTACTGTTTTTCAAAAATTTCACAATGTTTTGAAATCACAAATATAAAAAAAAAGTGAAAGCAATGTACTCAAGTCAAGACCATTTAAAAAACCTAAGCAGTGGCGATTACGGTTCATTTTTGTGTAATAGGTTTTGTGAAATGCTCAGTCCTGATTTTACGATAAGGCTATGTTTTGATTAGATATTCAATCGCGAGCGTCAATGACGTTTCGTTATACCTAATCATTCAAGCTCAAATGCGAAATATTTTTAAAAATGTATATTCATAATGTTGTGATTTATATTAAAAACACATTAGTTTCATTAAACACATTTAATAATAATAATTGTTGATATGTTTTAATCATCACTGACAGGACTATTGTTGCCAATAAACCTTACATTGTAGTGATAGATCGACCGGAACGTCGCGCAATAATTGTTAATATAACCGTCCCTCATGATGAGAACCTCGTGAAAGCTGAAAAAGATAAGCAAATCAAGTATATTGATTTGGCTCGCGAGGTTGTCGATATGTGGGATGTTGATTCAGCAGTCATTGTGCCGATAGTCGTGTCGGTCCAAGGCTTAATCGCCAAGAGCCTCGACCAACATCTCAGGAGGCTCTCGTTAGGCAACTGAATCAAGAGCCAAATTCAGAGAGTAGTTCTTCTGGACACGGCGCGCATTGTTAGACAGTCAGGGCTCCACCCTGACTGCCGGTAGCTTGGACCCTGTTCCCGATACCGGTGGGCCACTATTATTTATATTTTTAAATGTTTTTTTTTGTTTTTGTTAAAATATTTTAAAATGTACTTGATAAGTTAAAATAAATGAATAAAGAAAAAAATAATGTTTTATTAAAACTGAATATTACTTATTTATTATATCCGTACAATATCACATTTTAAAGGTGTCATTTTCTGAGCGTGTAGGTATGCTTATTGAGTAACGCACATGGCCGTTATGAAAACAGCGGGCTTGCGGACGGTGAGTAATGGGTAGCTCGCCGTCCGACCGAGGACGAAGCCCGGGTCGGTGGCGCGTCGTGTTTCGCGCCAAATGCCTGCTACAACATAGGATACCGCGGCCCTAGAACGTAAAGGGCATCCGAAGGAACACGGGTGGATTTTAGTCAGTAAGAGTCTGACAGTCCCTTTCGCCCCACCCAGGGACTCATTTGATGATTTTACCACCAAAAAAAAAAAAAGTTGCTTCACGAACGGGCACGTTTTTTTTAATCAATGAATATAGTGACAAAGATAAAACGTTTCGAAATTCGGTAGTGAGGACTCGTGAAGTCACAACACTTATAAAATTATACCAGCCTAATGATTTTTTGTGATTTTTAGGAACGTTTTATCTTCATCAATTCTTATTTACGTAGATAACAAAAAAAAAATGCGGCTCTGTAATCTATCTTTTGCCAGTCACACATTTTAGCACCTAAATCTTTCTTTTGAATCTGGATGTTTTCCTTACCAACTCAAAACAATCGGTTATAAAAAATCTTCCCAAAAAGTTAATAAGAGATGTGTAAAACTAAATTACGATTATTAATTCTAGTCAGTAAAATGACAAGTGCAACTGTCACTGATACTATGAAATTTAGTACATTTCTATAGTGAACAAATGTCATTTTAGTGTCATTTTACTGACTACAATTAATTATCGTACTTTACAGAACAGTTTTCTCATATTCATCATGTTTATAATATGGTAGGTAAAGGCTTTTTCTAGGCAATTCTGATTCGCCTTCACTCGGTAAGAAATCGGCCAAACGCGAAAAATATAGTTTAATATTTAGAAGATTCGCCTTAACTCGGCAAGTAATCGGCCAAACGCGAAAAAAATAGTTTGATATTTAGAACGACACTAAAATATGACCCGATGACTTTGATAATGCTCTTGCAGAAGAAATCTGTTCACTCCAACTTTGAAGAGATTGTAACGATGCTCTAGCCGATTCAAAGCTCCAGAGCCTTGAACCTCGACGCCGTGTGACCAGCCTGTCGGTTTTTTACCGGTTACATTTTGGAGAGTGTGCGGTGGAACTGCACAACTTGATAGGCATCTCATCATCAGCCTATACATAATGTTCCCACTGCTGGGACACAGGCCTCCTCTCTGAGAGGAAGTGGGCCACAATCCACTACGCAGGCCCAGTGCGGATTGGTAGATGTCACATATGTTCGAATTTTAGGGTTCTGGGATATGCCGGTTTCCTCACGATGTTTTCCATCACCATTTTTAGAGTAGTAGTGATGAAATAAATTACACAAAGTAATGCTCCTGACGGGGTTCGAACCCAAGACCTACAACTCGTAAGTCGGGACCGAATACCACTGGGCCACCACTGCTCTATTCCGCCTAGCCATTTCCATCATCGGACTACAAGACGTACGGCAATGCGCCATCGATATATGATGGACATCCCTCCGATACGTACAAAGCGTTTCACCAATACCTTTATTGTACGCATAGCTAAGGAGTGGAATTCCCTGCCGCCATCTGTATTTCCCGACAGCTATAACCTTGGGGTCTTCAAGTCAAGAGTGAACAGGTTACTTCTAGCAAGCGTGCTTCACCGTCGACCACATCTTCGCTTATCATCAGGTGAGATAGTGGTCAAACGCGAACCTATCTATAATAAAATAAATGTTTGTGTGATATTTCGGGAAACTACGCAGTGTCTTTTCGTCCGATATACCTCAGTGCCTCAAGACGAAAGTCTTCAACCAATGTGTGTTACCAGTGATGAGTTACGGCACCGAAACGTGATCTTTCACTATCGGCCTCATCTCAAAGCTCAAAGTCGCTCAGCAAGCTATGGAGAGGGCTATGCTCGGTGTTACTCTGCGTGATCGAATCCGAAATGAGGAGATCCGTAGACGAACTCACCAAGTCACCGATATAGCCCACCGGATTTGCAAGCTGAAGTGGCAATGGGCAGGCCATATTGCTCGCAGAGCAGAAGGCCGATGGGGTCGAAAAGTGCTAGAGTCGAGACCACGGACTAGCAAGCGCAGCGTAGGACGTCCACCAACAAGGTGGACAGGCAGACCTTATGAAGGTCGCCGGAAGACGCTGGATGCAGGTCGCTTTCAACCGGTACATGTGGAGATCTAAAGGCAAGGCCTATGTTCAGCAGTGGACGTCCTATGGCTGAGGTGATGATATAGCCCATTAAAGTTACGTGTGACGTCACCCCCCCCGCGAAAAAATGCCACGCGTCATGGACACGTTTTGTCATTTTTGGTAGAATTTACAAATGAAAAAATATGTGTCCTTTATTTTTGAATAATCTAAAAGGCGGACTCATTACATTTTTAGGGCAACTAGCCTATTGATACGTCTGATACGGCAGTTGCTACGCCTCTGGCAGGTAGAGAGTTCCACTCCGTTGCTGTACGCATTATATTTTTATAATATACGTTTTTCTAAACTAATGCGAAGTAGTGGAATAGCAACAAGATAAAGAAACTCTGCATTGCTATCAACTAGCGTCTAAAGATTACATAAAATTAAAAACAACAGATAAAAACAAGTTTGTCATCCAACGTTGCAACTGCCCTTTGACCAAAGATTAATCGATCAAGGAGCCGTTGCAAAGTTGGATGACAAACTAATTTATGCTATCATTCCAAAGTTAAACTTTTGGATTTTTGAATTTCAAGCCACTTGATTGGTGAATCGCTCAATGCTCTGCTCCGCGTAAAACGCGTCGAAGATCGGTAGTGGGGGCTTCTAAAGTCATAACACTTATAAAATTATACTAGCCCAGTCAACGAATGCTCAAAATAGGGTATAGAGGGAAAGTCTTGGAACGCAATTTTTGACTTTGTAACTTTGTTTGGCCTAGTTAGGAAGTGAACATATCAAAAGTCCCCGTCCCTAGCCCTTGAGCTTTGGGAGGGTGAGAGGGAGGGTGAGGTGGTGAGGGTCTGAAAGACTGCTGCTGTTTTCTGAATCTTTGGCAATATCAAATACAACTTTACAAGAGAAAAGGTAAAAATCATTTTTCAAGAGCAGATAATTATCTTGAAAACTGTAGAAGATATCGAAATGCTTATTTTAGTATATTTTTTAGCAAATTTAATCTTTTTTTTTGTTCTTGGAAGTACTATGTCGCTTGGACGCATAGGTTCCGAGATATAAGCGAAAAACCAGAAAATGGGACCTTCAAACCCCCGCCCCTCAAGGGCTTTTTTTTTTTTTATCGTGGTAAAATCATCAAATGAGACCTCCAACCCCGGGCAGGGCGGGAGGTACTGTCAGACTTGTACTGACTAAAATCCACGGTGTCCTTCAGTAGCCCTTTATGTTCCGGGGTCACGGTAATAGAAATAAGTCCCGCGACCCCGGCAGGCTTTGGCCCTCTGAGAGGGGGCCCCGTCATTTTGCTGACAGCTCTTTGAGGCGCGCGTGGAACACGACGCGCCGTCGACCCGGGCATGGTCCATGGTCGGACAGCGAGTTGCCCTTTACTCGCTGTCCGCATGCCCGCGCCTACGGTGGCCGGAGATCGTCTTGCGACGTACGGCGCCGTGGGCGTACACCACTGCGGTTGGGGGGGAGGGAGGACGCTGTCCTCTCTCTCTCGCGGCCCGCCGCCTCCTTCACGAGCATTACTGCCTCGCAGAAGGCGGCGACCGCTTCCCACTCCGTCTCGCTCCGCAGCATGGCCGAAACCAATGCCGGGCGCGAGAGGTCTCCGCCTAGCCCCTCAAGGGCTAGGGGCGGGGACTTTTGATATGTTTACCTTTTAACTAGTCTATACAAAGTTATGAAGTCAAGAATTGTGTTCCAAGACTTTCCCTCTATAATCATTCGTTGACTGGCCTATACCGATAGAGTGACGTTTGTGTGTTTAGAAGCGTTGTATCTTCATCAATTTTGATTGACGTAACAAAAGAATACATACGAGCCAATTCGTTTTTGATTATTTTTCTTTTGCCAGTCTTATCATTTTTAACACCTATATCTTTCTATTGAATCTGGATATTTTCCCCTTGAGCTTTTATACGCCACAGAGCTGTCAAACAACTGAATGAACTTGTGCGCGCGCACTCATCCTGGCTGGGACACAGTGGTGATACGTGGTGTCGATGTCGTCTCTATACGTAGTAATAATATCACATCACATCTTCCCGTTAAAGGGCGTTACAACGAGTTTACTTTTTACATCGCTCCGTTTAAAAAAATATATATAAAATAGTACAAGTGCATAACAATACAAAATCTTGGTCTTTACCTAAAGCTGGGACTTTCCTTGTTATAATACGGTGAAACACGCGTAACAGTTCAACCCGCAAGAGAACTTTAGAGTGAGAAGTGAATAACTGTGTACCAGTATAAAAAAAAAGCCCGGTGTTGACGTTAAATGATAATGCGATTGTAAGTGCATCCCAACTGAAAACCTCCAGTGTGTTCCAGTAATACAGTGAAGTGATTACTTATTTCAAGAATTCAACAGCACAAATTGTGCTGCACAATCAAAACTGCACAGTCATAAACGGACTTACCTGAGTTTTCGAACTCAGCGCCATCTGTCTTGCTACTGTCACATCACGTACACAGTTACGCCTGACATTACGCGGTGACTATTCGATCGTGATATCTAGTGATCGTTAAGGAAATTAATAAACGTTCCTGAGATTTGGTATAGAGGGCGCTGTCGGCTACTTGCTGTCGTACGCCATCTAAATAAGTTACATCGATCTAATTGCTCCAACGTACTTTTCAATTCGGATAACTATGAGCTCACCGATGGATAAATCCATTTCGGATACGGATATTAATTTGGCCGGTACTGATAAAACACCGCCAAATTACGTATTCCAGCGAACTAAGAGAAGCAGGGAAGACATCACAATTAGCACACAGCTGGATGAGTTTAAGGAAGAGATTAGAAGAATGATAACACTTTTCACGGAAAAGCAAGCAAGTGAGATACGTGAAGTTGCTTTAACTTTGAAGGAAATTCAACAGTCAAATATTAATATTGAGAATTCAATTAAGTTCTTGAATGCCCAGAATGAAACTCTGAACAATAAAATTAAGCAATTAGAGCACCAAGCCGTGGAGGATAGGAAATGTATTGCGGTTTTGGATGGTAAAATAGAGGATATGCAGATAGGCTATCGTAAATCTAACTTCTTAATAAAAAATGTGCATGATGATGTGTCTTTCCAAAAACATAGACTTTAAAATTGCTAAACTTGACATCAAAGATATTTACAGGGTGCGTGGAAAGAATAACGACAATACAAATACACCAATTGTTGTCGAGTCTGGCTCCACCTTTCTGAAGACGGACATTTTAAAACTTGGAAAGGCATTTAACTTAAAACATAAGACTAAACTATGTTGCAAACACCTAGGATTTAAAACTCAAGAAGATACTCCTATTTACTTATCTGAGCATTTGACCCCCAAGGCGGCCCGCCTTCACTTTCTGGCCCGTGATCTATCGAAGTCTGGCGCCTACAAGTTTTGCTGGACGGCGTATGGCAAAGTTTACGTTAAAAACGATGAACAGTCACCAACCATAATCATCAGAACAGAAGATCAGATACATCAACTTAAACTAAAAACATGACTTTGATCGAGAAATTTACGTTGCTTACGTCTTAAGGGAATTGTTTCAATTTTTATTCTAATCTTATTTTATATGAAATACTTATTAATGCAATGCTTTCTTTTTACTTATAATATAGATTTAGGCATCAAGACATTTTTAAGCAGCACTGGTAAAATTACGTTAACACAACTACAAACACACTTAGCAATCACACACTTTTCTGCTCGAATTTACTCGTACATTCTCAACAAACTCGTCAAACCAAGTAACTTAAAATTATGCGTACTCTACGTTCAAAAAATACATACTGAGGTTTTTCGGGAACAACGGGAATACATATATAGAATACACAAAAGTTTTTACTACAATTACTGGTTTTTGTATCATAGCAAACTATCTTTACCCTTACCTAGACACCACGACCATTCTATTTGCAAACTGTTTTAATGGGGGACAATCTACAAACACTTACTGAGCTAGATGACATTGAAATTGCGAATGCGATTGAATGTGACCCATGTGAACTCAATAAACACACACAGATAAATAAAAATGATCTGACAATATTCTCTCAGAATATAAGAAGCATACACTGTAATTTCGACAATTTTATAACAACGCTCTCCACATTTTCATTTGAAACCGACGTTATAATTCTAACGGAATGTAGACTAAATACTGATAAACATATACCGCAACTCAATAACTACCATTCCTATCTTACGACACAAAACTTGAATCAGAATGACGGGGTAGTTGTTTACATAAAAAATACTCTGAAAGCTCAAGTCAAAGAAGTCAAAGTGACTCAGGCATCTTGTCTTCTACTAAACGTTCAGAATACTGCCATTTTGTGTATTTACCGCTCACCATCAATCACAAACACTGATGGCTTCTTAGATTCGCTTAGTAAACTACTGGACACCCTAACCATGCAAAAAAATATTGTTGTAGCGGGAGACATAAATATAAACATCAAGCCCAAAGACTCAGAGCCATCATACGAACGTAAAAATAGGGTAAATTATCTTAATATGATTTCAACTTATGGCATTCTTCCTGGCCATGTATTGCCCACTAGAGAATTGAACTGCCTGGATCATTTTATGTTAAAAATTGATAAAAACCAGAACTCAGCTTTTATTGGTATCTTAAAGACTTCAATAACTGACCATTACACTACATTTTTGTCTCTGTCTAAAATAAAAAACTTAAAAATAGCACCTAAAACAAGAACTTCTGTGAATTTTGATCAAGCCTTAAAATATCTACAAGAAAATAACATAGCTGAATTACTTTCCTGCAATGACCCTACGGAGCTAACTGACCTTTTGATAAAAAAACTTTCTGACTCAATAACAGCCAATACTTGTACAGTGAAAATCCCAAATAATAAACGGATAATTAAGCCCTGGATTACCCCGGGTATTCTACGATGTATAAATAATCGTAACAAAATGCAAAAAAACCTCAAAAATGATCCGCACAACGAAATTCTAAAAATTACTTTCGGCCGATACAGGAATTATTGCAATAATCTCATTAAAAAATTAAAACGCAAATATCAGACCGAACTACTAGCTAAATCAGCCTCTAACAACAAACTATTATGGAAAAATATAAAACATATAACTTATACTAATAAATTAAAAGGCGAAAATATAGATTTATTGAACCTTAAGCCATCCCCTATCGAGTCAGTGAATTTTATTAATAACTATTTTGTGAATATCTGAAAAAATCTAGCCCAGAAAATACAACATAATTTGACAAACGTACAGTCTAATGCCAGCTCAACTCGAACTCAAAAACAATATACCCAAGCCAATTCTTTCGCACTTTACGATACTGACCTGAGCGAAATTGATAGTATCTTGACTAGCCTTAACACCGATAGTGCCCCAGGTTGGGACAATATATCGACAAGATTTTTGAAGTGCATAAGAAAGGAGGTTGTTCCAATTATCACCCATATCGCTAATCTTTGTTTTAGTAAAGGTGTCTTCCCGAAACCACTAAAGCAATCTATTATTACACCGGTACACAAGAGTGGGAGCAGAGATGATGTCAACAACTATAGACCTATATCAGTTTTACCAGCTATATCAAAAATATTAGTAAAACTAATAAACATAAGATTATTAAAATATCTAAAAAAAATGATTTACTCTCTTCAACACAATTTGGTTTCAGAAATGGTATATCCACTGAGGACGCAGTGACCCCTCTAACTTCGCTAGTAACTGATAAAATCGACAGTGGAAAAAAATGTGCTACTGTGTTTTTAGATCTAAAAAAAGCTTTTGACACCGTCTCTGTTCCAACTCTTGTTAACAAATTGGAAAATATTGGAATTAGAGGTACACCACTCAATCTCTTAAAGAACTATCTTGCAAATAGAAAGCAGAGGGTGAGGATTGGGAATTACACCAGTGATGACGCAGATGTGTTGTACGGTGTACCACAAGGCAGCGTATTAGGCCCCACACTTTTCTTCTCTAACTCTGCAGTTTAAACATCAAAAATGCAACGATTTTCTCTTACGCCGATGACACAGCTGTTGTTTTCTCTGGAGCCTCCTGGCTGGACGTTAAATGTAGTGCCGAAAATGGAATGGCTCTAATTGCCGAATGGCTAAATACTAATTTGCTCACACTGAATACAACAAAGTCTAATTTTATTTGCTTCAGTGTTAGTAATCGAACACAGCCCAGTGACCGATTTAAAATAAAAATTCATATATGTAATGATACAGATGACTGTTATTGTGATTGCCCAACAATAGACAAGGTAACTCAGACCAAATATCTAGGTGTAGTGGTGGATCAAACACTATCGTGGTACCCACATCTTGAACACGTTACTGGCAGGGTAAGAAAACTAAGTTGGATATTCTGTACATTGAGACATGTTGTACCAACAAAGGTAGATAGGAGACAGACACACAGAGGCCTTCTGAATTACATTTATATCGCTTTGGTGCAGTCAGTCTTATTGTACTGCATCCCTATCTGGAGGGGATCGGCCAAAACAAAGCTACTGGAGGTAGAGCGTGCGCAACGCGCGCTCATAAAAGCAATGTACTTCAAAAAACTTCGTTTCCCCACCGTCACTCTCTATCAGATTAGTGATCTTCTGTCAGTAAGGAAATTATATATTGTCCAAACGGTTTTAAAACAACACAAGAACATGCCATATGATGCATCCAAGGGAAATAGAAGAAGGAAAGATATTGTTGCAAAAATCCCTCAAAACAAAACTAGATTTGCTAGCAGGCAATTCGTGAAGCGCGCGGCTCAATTGTACAATAGAGTCAATAAAGAGGTATATATATACAATAAACAGTATTATGAATGCAAAGCAGCTATAGTCAAATGGATTAAAAATCTCACGTATGAGGAAACAGAGGCACTCTTACATTACGCTGTATAACACAAACACACATATACACAAACACAAATATTCAAGATACACACCCACATCCACACACACACACCAGCAGACATGCCATAATTATACCAATGCTCCAAACAATTTATTTTCTAATATATAAAAAAAAAAAAAAATTAGTGATTGTCTTCAACAAAGTACAAAAAGTACTTTGTTGGAAATATTTATTTGTAACTTTATTGTGTTTTTTTTTTTTATAATTTTTACTTGTTTTGATTGTTATCTATTATATTGATTTTTTGTTTTTCCTATTGAATTAATTTTATTTTTATTGTGAATTTAATTTTTATGTTATTTGATTGTAATTTGATTGTAGTTTGATTTTAATTTGATTGTAGTTTGATTTTAAATTTGATTATAGTTTGATTTTAATTGAGTGTAATTTGATTTTAATTTGATTGTAGTCTGATTTTAATTGATTGTAGTTTCATTTTATTTTGATTTTAGTTTGATTGTAGTTTGATTATAGTTTAATTTTAATTGATTTTAGGTTTGAGTTTAATGTGATTGTAGTTAGATTTTAATTGATTGTGTTTGATTTTAATTTGATTTTCTTGTATTTTATTGTTTTCCTACTGAATTAATTTTATGATTATTTAACCCAATTTAAACCTTTTTGTATGATTTTTAAATTGAAGAGTTATTTATTTTATTTATTTATTTATTGACTTAAACATACAAATATCCTTACAGGCTAGAACCCAATGCGATATTGTTGCATTTTAAAAAATAACATCGATCCATTTTTAAACTAGATTACCTATAACAAATTCTATAAGTAGCTGTTCTTGTAAATATTTTAGTCTGATTCTTGATTGAATTATGACTTGATTTATTTTTAATTTAATTTGTAATCTTGCATGAACTTGTTTGTTTGTATCTAATTTTATTTGATTTTTTCATGGATTTTAAATTTAATTGTAATTTTATTTATAATTTTTCTCATTTTGTTTTTTCTTATAATGTTTTTATGCATTTGTACTCTTGTTGAAATTTATTATACTTTTTGTTATAGAAGAGCGGAGTCTCCTAACACAGGCATCTTATGCTTAAAAGGAGGCTCCAATCACTAATATTGTCACTTTACTTGAGAAAGAAATAAATAATTTTGAATTTTTTGAATTTTGAATAATAGCTCAATGTATTTTGCTAACCAACTCAAAACAATCGGTTTTAAAAACTCTTCACCAACAAAAAACTACAGACCGGTTTCCTCATACCTATCATGTCAAAAATGTTATGGAATAGGCTCTTTCTAGAAAATTCTGATTCGCCTTCACTCGGCAAAAAAGCGGCAGTAAATAGAATTTCAAAGCAATAATCGTACTTAGAGGTTTTATGCCAGTTGTAACCATGAGTGCAGTACACGAGGGTGTTTTGATTATTTCTGCTCTTCTAAGGCAAGAAGTAATTAAAAGGCTAAAGAAAAAAAGGTGTTGGTTTAAAAAATGGATAGGTATGGTGGGCCATCCTTTGCGATGATCCAATGGATAAAACGTCCGTACAAAGAATGTGCTAATGTGGTTCGCGAATGGACGGCAGCATTTTGCGATTTAGTAATTTTATGTTATCTTCGAAATTATTTAACAAATTGACATACTGTTCGGGGCAAATCATATCTACATGATGTTCTTGTGATCATAATAATATTTTTTGGATAAGGTTTAATATATAGTTCATTAAAAAACCGTCCAAAGGTAAGTATGACGAAAAATACTTTTTTTAACTCGTAAAAGCTACTATATCTACTAAAACATAAAAGATAGAAATATGGTGTCGCGGACTTTATTGTAGAACTATTCAAAGCGGACATTTTTGCCATACATTATTTTCAATTTTAAGCAACTGTTAAGGCAGCGCATGCTAATAACTCTGTTAGAAGAGCAATTTTTTTCCGCCCGGCTATACAAAACTTGAGATAGTTCAGCTAATATGCATGGTATCTTTATAATTTATAGCCTATAGCACTTAGGGATAATATAGCTTTCTACCAGTGAAATAATTTTCAAAATCGGTTCATAACTTTCGGAGATTTCCCATTACATACAAAACAAACAATTTTACCTCTTTATAATATTATAGTATAGAGTATAGATAATATTATCACAACTATCACACAACGCCATCTTGTTCCAAGCTAAGCAGAGCTTATGTTATGGGTTCTAGATAACTGATAAACATACTTATATATTTCTAAATACATATTATAGATAAATAACACCCAGACACAGAACAAATGATCATGCTCATCACACAAACATTTGTCCTGGGTGGGAATCGAACCCACGACCCCCGGCATAGCAGTCAGGGTCACTAACTACTAGACCAACAGGCCAATCAATAATTATGTATTACGTAAATATTATTATTATCAATTATTATGTATTATGTAAATATTATTAATATTGATTATGTTACGGCGAATATTGCTTGCCATAGTAGCGTAGACATTCTCGAGCCAAAACGTCAGAGAAACTCTCCCCGTCTGAATGGGCCTTTAGCCGCTTTTATAATTAACTCTAATTTAAAATTTGATAAAAAACTGGAAGATTAATAATGTTTAAAAAACGACATTGAACCAAACATAAAGGTCAAGAATAAATAGATACGTAACGCTCATTTATCATCACATTGTCAATAAATAAACGGGTCCTAATGAGTAGTCCAATCAGTGTCCATCATTGTATGACCCACCATACACGACACAATAATGTTAAAGTGGGTCAAGTAATTCTGGCCACCGACAGTACCTATACTGATTTGTTTTTTTTTTTATGTAACATCTTTTCTATCGTTTCTGTGAGTTATTTCGTGGAATGTAAGTGTGCGTCCACACTGAAAGCCTAGCGCGTCGGCGCGCGGCGGTGGCAGGCGCGGTGGCGGGCGCTGCGGCGGGCGCGATACGTGTCCACACTGCCGATCAAGCGTTTGTTTTTGTTGCGGGTGTTGCAAACCGGCGGTACCTAGTACTATCTACATGTCTTATTTAAAGAATTTTTTTTTACACGTTATGTAGGATTGAATACAACTAAATTATTAACCATTCTAAATTTTTCTACTCAAGTATGGTAAAAATAATTTAAATATGTACAAAAACATCCAACGGTAGTACTTTAGTGCATGTTTTGGTAACTATATGGCGCTACTAAAAGACCAAAAAGGTTTGATACACCTGCAGCCCGCCCGTTGTATCGGTTGTTGCCTAGCAACGCCTAGGCTCGCAAAATCGCTCGTTTAACCACCGCGCTAGGCTCCCGCCTAGTCACTTCAGTGTGGCCACAAGCGGCGATTTCATACATTCATTATTATCGCGCCCGCCGCCGCCACCGCGCTAGGCTCGCAGTGTGTTTGAGCCCTACAGGAAATATGCGCATAGCATTTTAATAGAATAAGTCAAATCGAATAGCGCGCGGTCATAGAATAAGTAAGCTGATGATAGCAAATTATTTAAAATCATGCGGGGTTAAATATGAAACCCACCATGTACCAACATCATGCTCAGCATAACAAAATTGTCTAAAAAGGTAACCGTAAAAGGCTATTAAAGGATTACCGTGGATTTTAATCAGTACGAGCCTGACAGTCTCTCTTGTCTCACTCTGGGCTCCCAGAACTCATTTAATGAATTTACCACGCTAAGGGTGCTTTCCACCAGAGATCTTTGTAGCTGTGCAGCGAGGATGAAAAAGCTGAGCTACGAAACTGTGTGACCGTTCCCACTGATGCTACGCTATAATAGCTGTGCGAGAAAGATAAGCTATGAAGATGGGTAGCTGTGCTACGAAGATGCGTAGCTGCGCTACAAAGATGCGTAGCTGCGCTACAAATATACGTAGCTGCGATACGAAGATGCGTAGCTGCGCTACGAAGATACGTAGCTACGATACGAGGATGCGTAGCTGCGCTACGAAGATACGTAGCTACGATACGAAGATGCGTAGCTGCGCTACGAAGATACGCAGCTCGAGCCACGTTTCTGATATGATGCTAGTTTCCACCAGTGCTATGCTATGTAAACCAATAAATATGAGTCGTGGATAACAAGCCTATTGATATTGATAACAAGGCTATTGTGTATCTCAGTATAGTGGCATAGTGTATCTCTGGTGGAAAAGCAGCCTAAAACAGAAAAGGTGTTCTAAGCATATTTGAGTTATGTGGTACTTGCGGGGCTATTGTGTATCTCTGTTGACAGTTCAAATGATGATCACTTGCTTGAAATTTAATGTATTGGCTTTGCATTTGCAATGAAACTGACAAATGTAAAATGTTACTTAAAATCAGTTGATTTAGAATAGTTATTCTAACGCTCTTGAGGCACTCCTCAGCTTAGCCTCATTATTTTATCAACTGTTATGAGGCCCTCATAACAGTTGATAAAATATAGAGGTGTCACGCAATCTAAGTTCAATTGACAACTGCTGGTCAGTGACTATTAAGTTAGCGAATAGCCCTGCTGGTGGGTCCTCCTACCATCAACTTATACTGTGTCTGAGTGTCTGACTATCATTTTTAATGAAAATGACACATTAAAATAAAAACGATAGTCGGACTACTGTAGGTACCAGAAAACAATGATTAGGTTAGTTGTAAAAACGGCCATATTGCAACCACTTAGCAGTCGGCTAGTCTGAAAGACAGTTGACTTGTAAATTGTAGGTAATTTTAAGTCCATACGTTAATTCAAATAAATTATACGTCTTTACTCCACTTAACATCACGCAAGTCTCTATAAACGATGAAGACTTACGTGAGCATAATAAACACAATTTTTGACGCATGTGGTTATCTACAACACCTTCTGCAAAGCAGTCATGCTAGCGAAGGAGAAGCGTGAGGGAGAGGACGGCCTCCACCTCACGACCCAGCCGCCATGGACTCACAGCGATTGACGATTTTTGGCCACAGTAGTAAGCAATCTAAAAGGTACCCGTGACCCTCGAACGTAAAGGGCTATTGAAGGAAACCCGTGGATTTTAGTCAGTACGAGTCTGACAGTTCCTCGCGTCCCGTAGGGGCGGGAAGAATTATTAATATTAATTTTAACACGAAAAAAATAAATGTAGGTACGTATCTATCTACTTATATATATAATAAACGAAAATGATTACCAAATTATCGGTCACGCTTCTTGTTTTGGACAAAAAAACGGATAGACCATTCGTTCATAATAATACATCAAGTTCGCATGCATTAATTGCAGTGCTGTCAACGTCATGTTCGTTTACTAAAGTACTTACTACGTGAGACTAAAGGCACGGTAATATAATAATACAGTACTCCAACTTCATACAAACGGACGAAAGCGAGCTATACCTACGCGCCTCGATGTCGGGGCGCGCTCGGGGCGCAGACAGTCACGGCTGTACCGCAGTGTCGAGCGGACGGAGTGTTGTTTTTTTAACAATATCCGCGTGATTTTTTCTCTAAAAATCAGTTCGAGTACATATTTAATAAGACAAGTAGGTTAATTAAGCTTTATATTAGAATGCGGATTTATTATACTTTAAAATTTAACAATAAAGCATTTCGTACGACTCAGTCGAGGCGCAAATATTTTTTGGTCTCAAATACTTCTATAATACATCGGACTTTATAAGCCCGATTTGTTTTTCAAAAAAAAAACATGATTTTTTTAATGAAATCTACCAATCAAAAAACAACACGCATTTTTATTGAACACTTCCTATTCATTATACAAAGTATTTCATTTATTTATATAAAAAAGTATATTTACAATCACAAAACTAAAATAGAAACAGAAAGTACGCAAAGGCAAAATAATGTAATTAAAATGATGTAGACGGGTAGCCCTAACGCATGTTTACGTACCGCGCGGCTGTAGGTATTTAAATCTGTCTGGCGGCCGAGTTACTCTACTGTATATTATTATACTGTGCTAAAGGCTAACGCACAGTAAATCTAACCGTTCGCAATTCAATTGACAAACACACGCACGGAACTTGTGGCGATATAACAGTAAAGTTACTTATGTAGGGTTGTCGCCATATTTAATCAGTATTGTTTATGGCCCGTCTCAAAGAAGGCGCTATATGTTGCAAGCAAGGTAACCAACCAACTATAGTCAGTCGATACGGCCAAGTGCCAATGCCTGGCTGACGCTAAGGCGATATTAATTCTCCGCCGTAATCACAAGTGTACGCTGATCTTTATAGTAGCTGGTTGTAGCATATGCCGATTTTAACGTGATACGAAAGCGGCCAGCAGTTGTCTTTAACGCGGTTACCGAAATGAACGCTCTACTCGTTCTCGCGGCCTTAGTAACTTTAATATTTTATCTATTATATTTATTATCTAAAAGAAAGTTTGGCTACTGGAAAAATAAAAATGTTCCATACATTGAACCAGTGCCTCTTCTTGGCAACTACGGACGATACATTTTGCAACAGGAGTATCCGGGACACGTGATAAAGAAACTATGTGAAAAGTTCAACGATCAACCTTACTTCGGAGCTTTCTACGGCACGGAGCCAGTTCTCGTGGTGCACAGCCCCGAGATGATCAAACATGTGTTAACTAAAGATTTCTACTACGTCAACGGCAGGGAATCATCCAACTATTCGGGAAGTGAAGTTGTCACCCAGAACTTGTTTTTCAATGCTGGTGATAGATGGAAGATAGTCCGACAAAATCTGACGCCTCTGTTTTCATCTGCAAAGATGAAGAACATGTACCATTTGATAGAAAAGTGCACCATAACCTTCGAAGACATGCTGGACTACGAACTTGGTATTTCTAACGTCATCGAATCGAGACAAACTGCTGCAAGGTACACCATGGACTGCATCTGCTCCGCCGCTTTCGGAGTGGAAGCCGACACCATGGGTAAAGTAGACAACAACCCTTTCAAATACATGGCTGACGCAATATTTGAAGCTTCGCACGTTCGTGGTTTCAAAATAATTTTCAGAGCTGTTTGGCCTGCAATTTTCTATAGAGTGGGACTCCAAGTTTTCCCCTCAGCGATTGACCAATTCTTTTCAAAATTGTTGAAAGGAGTATTCGAAAGCCGAGAATACAAGCCATCCCCGAGAAATGACTTCGTGGATCTCGTACTGACTTTAAAGAAAGAGGATTATATAACAGGGGACAGTATAAGCAACGCAAAGACTGGTGCTGAGAAGAAGGTACAATTGAAGGTAGACGATGAGTTATTGGTGGCGCAGTGTATTGTGTTCTTCGCAGCAGGGTTTGAGACGTCAGCTACTACTATGAGCTTTACACTGTTTGAGCTGGCGAAGCACCCGGAGGCTCAGCAACGAGCAGCTGAGGAGGTGGACGAGTTCCTGCGTCGTCACGGGAACAAACTGAACTATGAGTGTGTACATGAGATGCCTTACTTGGAGGCCTGTATGTACGAGACCCTCCGCTTGTATCCTGTTCTTGGGAATCTTGCTCGTGAGGTCATGGACGACTACGTCCTGCCTACGGGACTGAAGCTAGACGTAGGAGTCCGTGTTCATGTCCCAGTCTACTACATGCATCACAATCCTAATTATTTCCCGGAGCCAGAGATGTTTAAGCCAGAACGATTCCTGCCTGAAAATAAAGACGATGTTAAGCCGTACACGTTCTTCCCGTTCGGATCGGGTCCCAGGCTTTGTATAGGTAACGCCATTTTATTTTAATACTTATTTTGAACTTTATGACTGACCTGTTGGTCTAGTGGTTAGTGACCCTGACTGCTATGCCGGGGGTCGTGTGTTCGATTTCCACCCAGGACAAATGTTTGTGTGATGAGCATGATCATTTGTTCTGTGTCTGGGTGTAATTTATCTATAATATGTATGTTTTTAGAAATATATGAGTATGTTTATTAGTTGTCATAGTACCCATAACACAAGCTCTGCTTAGCTTGGGACTAGATGGAGTTGTGTGATAGCTGTGAATATTATTATTATTATGTCAATCTAACGATGAGTGTAAATTATCTAGTTCTCTACAGAGTATAAAAAAGGCGATTAATTATTTTGCCTATATCTAGCGTATAACTTCCGGACGATTGAATTAAAATGAATAATGGATTATTCTTATATTGGTGTGTTTGTTATTTTAGGGTAATCCACCGGGCCAACCCATAGCTATTTATAAAGTATTACCTATTAATCTCTGAGGCCCACTGAACGAATGTCAATTTTAGTGGTTGATACAACTGAGATATTTTTGCACACGTTAACTAAATAAAGCTAGGCGTGATTTGCGTCCAGGGGTCATCCAACATGTAAACTGATTAGGTAATGTAGTCTTATCTTGTCCTGTTATGTAAACATAGGAGGTTAGGTAAACTAAAAAGTTTACCTAAACTGAAAGTATGATAACCTCCTTCTTAAAGGTTATATTTTATTTATTTTCTAAATATTATTATTTTATTTATTGCCTAAGAGTGATGTTATGTCTGTAAATATTTCTATACTGGCCTGGACATTATCTATTTGTCTTCCTACGAAGAGCACTTGCAATGGCGCATAAGAAACTATCTTGTTCAATACTAGCTGACCCGTGCCCACTTCGTTGGGTGGAAAAATATGCATGATATCTTTATAATTTAAACCACTCACGAATAATGTATCTAGATCGATTTGGGGTCAATAACCTGAAACGTATATAATATGTATAATTATTAATATGTAATATTAAATTATAAAGATATCATGCATATTTTTCCGCCCACCGAAGTGGGCACGGGTCAGCTAGTATTAAATAAGACAGTTTCCTAAGCGTACCTGCCTACGGGATTCCGAGATTTTGAAGAGGTTTTCGATAATTTTAAAATTGTCAGGAAGATAGGATGAAGACATACAGGGTATAAGCCATCTTTATTTCGAATTTCAGCCAAATCGATTAAAAATCCCGTAAGTCCTGAAATGAAATCCCGGGAAAAAGGCGCATCCATGCTATGATTTCTATGACAATTCGTGATACAAGTCCATAAAACCAATCTACAAACTCCGGACTATGATAGTGACTGTATTCTATATATTAATTCTTTAATTTTATTACAGGAATGCGCTTCGCAAAGATGCAGGTGATGTCAGGTCTCATCACTTTCTTGAAGAAGTATAGAGTGGAACTGGCTGATGGCATGCCGGAGAACCTGACCTTTGACGCCAGGACCTTTCTGACACAACCCAAGGACCAGGGCATTATGTTGAAGCTGAGCAAACGAGAAGGCTGGGAAGGGAGGAACTTCGTTCGAGAGCAAAACAAGGCATAAGCGCGGCATACCTATATGATTTTTGTTTCCTTTTTTTTCTTGTTTCTTCATCAACTTAACAGTGTATTTGGTTACCGGTTACTGATACTTTAAAGCCGCGATTCCATTCTACAAGATATATTTTTTTATCGTGGTAAAATCATCAAATGAGTCCTCCAACCCAGGGCAGAGTGGGAGGGACTGTCAGACTCGTACTGACTAAAATCCACGGTGACCTTGTACAAGTTACTTGTAAGTCATTAATTACAAGTAACTTGTATACATTGTATTGCATTGTAAAACGGGGTGGCATCCGCAACTCCACGTCAGATGCGCGTATTTTGCGTGAACTTGAACTTGTATACATTTTGCAAATGTATGCAACTTGAACAAACCTGCAATTTCAACTGCAGATTGTGTTTTTTTTTTCGATTCAAGCAACTTGTATACCAGTGTGACGTCATACTTGTATGCAAGATTCGCCTAATGTAAAATGTTTAAATAGCCACAACGTAGACACAACAAAAAAGTTAGCGAGCGATTTTATTTAAACGAGATATATTGAATACTTTAGCGGGGCTCCTATTTCTGCGTGCATGGTTTAAAGTAACCTAACACGAAGAGGACACTTTCAAACCTAACTTTTCCGTGTTGAGGTGTCCACAAGTCCCGAGTCCTGAGACCACACGAGTCCCACATAATCAATTGGAAATTACGTTGTTATATTGAATAATGCGTGCAAATCAGTATTTTTGTTTTACGGTGAGTAATACTGTTTTTAATAATTTTGTTTGCCTTTTCTAAATAGAGGTGCAGTTAAAAGTTCTCTTTGGCCCTCAGGAAAGGTTAGGTACTTGGATTGGAAGTGTTGTCAAGATTATTTTTTGTTGTTTATATTGTAATGTGAATTCCATAATAAATATTTAACCAACTATAACACTTAAATAGTTAAAGCAAAGATAATAGATAAGAGAATATATGACAAAGAAGGTTATACAAATTAGATATAAGATTAAAATAAATGTTTTACATTGATTCAACGTTTTGTTGTCATTAAACAATAACTACATAACATATACTAATTGATAAGAAGATATTTGTGTGAATTAGCTAGTAGTTCTAGGTTTGTCTGTTTGTGTATGTGAGTATGCTTGTCGGTGACGGATTAACCCTTAATGAAATTAAGCAATTGCCTAGGGCATCACGTCTGGGGGGGCACCAGAAGAAAATCAAAATCCTAAGGACGGATTTTATACACACAAACAAGAAAGGTGCCGTCCGATCATGGACTGTTTCAGGGTCGACGGTGTGTCGTGTTCCACGCGGACCTCCAAGAGCTGTCAGCAAACTGACTGTGTCCCCCTTTAGAGGGAAAAGACTGCCAGGGTCACGGGACTATCTCATCTAATAACCGTAATCCTGGAACTTAAAGGGCTATTGAAGAATTACAGTGAATTATAGTCAGTACAAGTCTGACAGACCCTCCCGTCCCGGCCAGGGCGGGACGACCTATTTGATGTTGATGTAATTAATCACGAAAAAAAACCTGTGAAAAGGGGGGCACCATAGGCTTTAATTGCTTAGGGCATCAAGTAGTCTTAATCCGTCACTGATGCTTGTAAATCTACACATGTAATAAGAGAATAGGCGAAACAGGAGCTCCGCAAGGTTAAAAAATGTTAAGGCGCTCCCATCGCCGCGAGCATTCGCGTGTTATTTAACATTTTAGATTCGACTTTGAGCATTACATTACAATGTTACCTCCCTGACTGACGATCTTTCGGTTAAATTTAGTATAGATTTGATACAAGGTGCACATTATAAGGCTAAACGATTCTTGACTCACTGATGAAATGTTCGAATCTGTAACATTACATTAGGGAGCGCTTTTAGGCCTAAAATTCAGCTGCATTAACTGTACACATGATGTCTTAAGATTAATGTAAGTATAAGCGCATGGGCTTGTCAAATACGTGACATTATTTATGTATCTCTTGCCTTTTACTCGACAATAATGTTAACATAATACAACGATTATGATGTATGCTAATTTTCTAAACGACAAACCGTCTCGACGTTGTAAGCATAATAAATTTACATCATAAAGAAACTTATTTATGCAGTAGTCTTAGTGTTAATTGATTTTATATGGACGAACATAACATACCAAGGTATTTAAATTTAATGTTAATTTAAATCTAAATTATGGAATCAGGCGTTACTTTGCGGAAATCCATGACATTAAAATGTTATGAAAAATATTTAGTTTTAATTCCGCGACAAAAATCCAGGCTTGTTGCAGGATGCAATCCCACCCTATGCAGTCATGCATATGCACATGCAGCAAAGGACCCACCCTCCCGCCCTCATGCATATGCACACATGCAACAAACGGAAAAGCAAGCCATGAAATCAAACCTATACTCGACACGTGTTTCGCCCCTCCACGGGGCATCCTCAGGAGATGTTGACTCGGCAAGCGCTCGTTCGAGGCCGAGCGCTTGTCGAGTCAACATCTCCTGAGGATGCCCCGTGGAGGGGCGAAACACGTGTCGAGTATAGGTTTGATTTCATGGCTTGCTTTTCCGTTTGTTGCATGTGTGCATATGCATGAGGGCGGGAGGGTGGGTCCTTTGCTGCATGTGCATATGCATGACTGCATAGGGTGGGATTGCATCCTGCAACAAGCCTGGATTTTTGTCGCGGAATTAAAACTAAATATTTTTCATAACATTTTAATTTAAATCTATACTAATATTATAAAGCTGAAGAGTTTGTTTGTTTGAACGCGCTAATCTCAGGATCTACTGGTTGGAATTGAAAAATTCTTTTTGAGTTGGATAGTCCATTTATCGAGGAAGGCTATAGGCTATATAACATCACGCTATCACCTATAGGAGCGGAGCAGTAATGAGAAATGTTTCAAAATCGGGAAAATGTATTCCTTTTTTAGAGCTTCCGTCGCGTGCGCTGCGTAAACGGTTAGAGTTTCGCAAAAATTATGTACTACGGAATTATTTCTCATAAAATTTTCTAAAATAAAGTCCGCGAGAGCATATATCTATCTTTAAAGGTTAAGTCACTATAACCTTTTTTATGGGAACCAAATTTGTTTTAAAGTAATGCATTATTTGCGAAGGTGTTTTCATAAACATGATATTAATCTTTATCCAAATAAATCATCACAAGCATTTAATTTTGAACGAAATTGCCCTTTACGTCATTTGATTTCAATGAATATCTTAGGAGATATCACAGTTTCAAAATAATACCGCGACAAAATAATGACGAGCTGGGTAATAAATGTCACAATTGCGTCGATAAAATCCCTCTTTAGGCCGGTCAATATCGTTGCAAATTATAACAAAATGGTAGTTACATGCGCGTTTGCAATGTTTGGTTTTTCATGTTGATATTAACCAGCCTACTTTAAGGATCGTTTGGAAAGGCTACGGGCTGCGTCCTCACCTTCAGTCTGACGCAGTCCTACCGGTTTTCGTTTTTTCGTTTCGGGAGGTACCTCAAGATTCAGTGGCAAGTAAGGGGAATGGTTAACAGTCGGAATGCGTGAGGGAAAAGACATCCTCTACCTCTCGCCCCAGCTACCACTGAAGATACCCACGAGGTTGGAAATCGCGCTCTTCAAGGGAACTGACGGAGACGGCACCATAGGACCAAACGCCTAATATGACGCGGGTGAAACCGCGGGCAGAAGCTAGTGACAAATATAAGTTCTGAAAAAATAAACAAACGTGGGACGTATTACCTGTAAATTCTTTCTAAAATCTCTTTGCATTATTTTGATAGCTTAAGCCCCTTTCGTACAATGCACAAGTTTCCAATGACTTTGGTATCCATTGTTTCGTGCCTGTGCTCGAAACTCTACGGATTTGAATCGACCGCGTTTGGCGCTCTCATTGGCCCGCTCCTAGGTTGTATGAACTCTCAACCAAAGAGAGCGCCAAACGATTTTCAAAGTCGTAAGGTATCGGAGACTTGCGTCGCCTTGTGTACGAAGGGGCGAATTCTTGTGGAAGGTCGGTGGTGGTGACTGTTAACTGTCAATTTATTTATTTCTATAAATAAAACGAAACGAAAAATATACAGAAAAGTATGCCCACAGATACGTAGGTACGACAAGTTTCTTGAATAAATTAAATAATAATAATATAAACAGACAGTTGATTTAAGGTTTTTACCTTAAATCAACTGGAACTACCACTAGGAATTAGCAAACGAAGGTCCGATCACGTTTTGAGATTATGTTCGGCCTTACGAAATTCTGACATTCAAACTTTCGGTTGCATACAAAAAGCAGTCAGTGCAGGATATCTTTTTGCACGTCTGCTGGTTTGTTTTTCTCTATATCAAACTGTTGTTATAAGAAACTCAAACCAAATTATAAATGTGAATAGGTATTACGTTTTAAGTTCTAATGATAGTGCATCTACGATGTGTTTTCTAGGTACAAGACACGCGAGCTTGAATTAGTTACTTTTTGTCTGCGGATTATGCCATGTGTGAGCTTATTCATATCTTAAAAAAATCCATTATTCTGACTAAGTTCATAGCAAAAATACCGACTCAAGTCTTCATGATTTCAGTAATTTATTATGAAGAAAACAGAAAATCGCTCCTTATTATTATTTTTTTTTTTTTGATTTTGATTATCAGTTAAAATAAAAGTGATTCTAGTTACGGATACTGATACTTGTGTCATGTTCGTGAACGGGCGCTGTCAGTTGGGACTGGTCATCTCTTAGCTGCCACGGTTTTTATTTTAATTATTGATTCATTTATTTCTAAATTGTCTTTTTGCTTTTGTAATTCTTACTGTGGACACTTTTAACTTGCTACATCGTTCTCACATAATGTACCACCACAAAATGAATGATGTAACAAAGGACTTGTAATAATTTTTGGCGATCTAAAAAGAGTGTCCATGGAGTTTCTTGCCCGTTCTTCTCCATAGAGATCTACTTCTTGGAACGGGCATCTACGGTGATTTCACAGTTTTTATGTCTGTAACTGGGACTGTAGCACCATAACCTTGTAGTATTAAATTTTATTTTTTTATGTCTTTGACATTTCAAAAGTGCCCTATTGGTCTATTTGAAATTAATGCTTTTGATTTTGATTTGATACAATATGCAAGTACATACATACATTTCCATGTATGGATTATTGCCGTACTTTTTGTTAATAGGTTTCGAGCCATTATGATGGCTTGTAGTTTCACGAACATACACGTGTCGTCTAATAAACATTTTTTTGTAGCATTTTTTGTCTAACAGTCAGAAGTAGTGCCCATTATTAACAATTATAATGGGCGTTGCGTACGTGTCATGATTCGATTTAGTGACTACGGGTCAAAATTATGGCAAACGAACCGAAAACCGCGCAGGCAGAGGCCCAAGTTTTGCTCGCGTATTTTGTTTCCTGCCTCGGTCGAGAAACAAATAGACGCGTCCACACAGAGCAACGAAGATATATTACTAGACTCCTAATAACAGGCGACCGATGTCTGTCAACACATTAGGCAAAAAAGTCTTATATCTGTCTTATTTCGACCACTCCTGTGAGCCGTAAACATACCTTGAGACAGAATAGACCTTGAGTTAGCCAATCACAACGCAGTACCCCGTCCCCCTCGCTTACGTAGTACCTCAGCGAGTTGACAGAATAGTTTTTGTTCCTTAGATCGTGCATGCGGAGTCTAGTAATATATCGTCGTTGACACAGAGCAAGCAGCCTCGCTAGACAGTTTCCTCACGCGGAAAATGCTTCGCGAGGCTGCTCGTTCTGTGTGGACGCACCTAATATAAAGACTCAGTAGCACTGCCCAACCCAGGAATCGTAACCAGGTCCTTGTTGCTCAGCAGCTCAGCAGTCACGTTAATGACCTACTAGCCCACTTTGTACTAATAATATTTATGTATGTAATTTCTATGCGAGACGACAGTGACAACCAGTTATTTATTACATAGCCTATGATGTTCCCAAGGTCTAATGAAGACGATTATATTATTATGTATACATAGTGTTAAGTGTGTGTGGTAAGTACGACACTGCATACAAACAAGTCCTTCATTTTTCGAAAAGGCTGAACCAATTCTAATAAAAATCTATGAAAATGACGACTTAAAAGTTAGCAGAAAACATTTTTGAAATGTCTATTGAAATCAATAAATTCGGAATCTCATTGATTCAAAGGCAGACAAAATTGACAAAGAAATAACGCATCCCAAAACTCGGTAGTGGGGATTTCATGACGTCACAAAATTATACGTATTGCGAATTTTGGCTTTTATAACGTAAGTAACAAAAGAAGAAATATGTGTGCAAAATTGTTGATTGTGTCCTTCGGCCTCATTCGGGGTCATATAAACATTATTTGAGTCTAGCATCTTCCGTTTCCGTGTCACATCTATACAGGTATATGCAAATGTCGCCCTTTTGACAACTCGTTGATGACGTATTTCCGCCTTCGTTCACCAGGTGGCTGCAGCGCGCCAAAACCCTCATTGGCGTCCTGTTTTTCGGACGGTTCACATCTTTAAAAGTTAACGTTGTTAACGTTCGATATTTGAAAAAATATTTTATAATATTATCAGAATTATTATTATTGTTACTTCTTTTTTTTTAAACAAAATAGTGTTCAGTTTAGTTTTCTTAAAATGGCGGATAGAATACAGACGCGTAGTCGTAAAGATTCTGTTTCGTCATCGAGTTCGTCGAGTTCCTCAAGTTCCTCTGAATCATCACCGTCGGCTTCAGAGGTTGAACAGGTTGATAAGTCCCGTAAGAGGAAGAAGGCGAGTAAGAAGAAGAGAAGTAAGCGTCTTCGAGGGCAAAGCAAGGTAATCAAAAAGCTTGCAAAACAGGTCAGTGATTTGAAAAAATTATATTGCTACCCTCATAATATTATGTATACTGAAAATGGAAATTATGAGTGTGATAACCCGATATATTATGGTAATAACTGCGATATGGCCCAAGAGCAATCAGAATCAGAAGGATTGTCAGAACCCGTCGCAGATCCTGCACCGGTTCAATCATTTAATTTTGATTTGGCAACGCAATTAAAGGAGCCAGCTGTCACTGCAACCCCTTCTAATCAGTTAGAATTGTTAAATTCCATTCAATATTTTAAAAATGACAACTGGAATAATGTTAGATATGTGGAAACACAAAAAGTATATAATGCTCGTCCAGGATATGTTGACCTTGAAGTTAATGATGAGATCAAGTCTTTAGAAAAAGTTAGCCATCTACCCTCTTCGGATAAATTTCTTGGCTCTGTAACTCGGGCATTGATAATGCAAAGCGAGGCTATGCAACAAGGTTTTCGACAGATTGTGGACTGGGCAAAGGATACTAGTAGTATGGATCCAGAGCAGTTAGCATTAAAATTAAAAGAGGTTTTTTCTGCCGATTATCAAAAAGTTTCACGAGATTGTTTACAACTAGTTTGTGGTCGTAGGGCAGATATAATTGAACAAAGGCGCGAAGTGTTCGCTAAGCAATTAAGGGATAAATCATTTAAGCCATGTTTAAAGAAAATACCGCCGTCTAGTGATTTTTTGTTTGATAAAGTACCTTTTAGTGAATTTATTAAGAATAATGGCGGTGTTAACAAAATTTTTTATCCAAATAAAAATACTTTTTCTGGGCAAGAAAAGAAAACCCCTAGACCCCAGGCGGCGTACCCTGGGCCTAGTGGGTATCAATCGTCCAGTCGCGCTCCTGCACTGATGATGAACCAAAGATTTCTTCCTCCTCAGAGTGTAGAAACATTTTATAATTATCAGGCAATGCATCCATTTAATAATAATAGATTTTTTCGTCCTCAATCAAGAGGACAGCATGCTGGACAACGCTTTCAGCAGCCCAGTTTTCGGAGAAATGAACCGCAAAACAATGTACCACGAGGCAAAGGCTCTGGTAAATTCAATAAAAAGTTCTGACTCGGATCAGAAATTTCGAGGGGGTTGCCTACAAAATTATGTTACGGAGTGGAAGAGATTGAGGGCACCAGAACCATTAATAAAAATAGTGAAGGGTTATCGTATTCCATTTCAAAAGAAACCGCCTCTGGTACCGCCAAGGCAGGTGAAACGTTGCAATCTCACTCTACCATCTCCGGAGATGGACACGGTCATTCAAAATTTGTTAAAACAAGGAATTTTAGAGCATGCCCCCCTGACTCCGAGTTTCGTATCAAATTTCTTTCTGATTCTCAAAGGCGACGGAACCTACCGTCCCATTTTCAATTTAAAAAGTTTGAACAATTATTTGATTATAAGCAAGTTTCGTTTGATTTCGGTAAATCGGATTCCCGATTTTATTCAGGACAGGGATTGGATGGTCAAAATAGACCTCAGGCAAGCCTACAATCACGTAAATGTTGCACCAGTACATCGGTGTTTTCTCCGCCTATTGTATCGAAATCAGTTACTGCAAATGACTTGTTTGCCATTTGGCCTGGCGACAGCGCCCAAAGTGTTTGCATCACTGACCAACTGGACTGCCGAGATTTTCAGGAATCTAGGCATACGAGTAGTGGTGTTTCTCGACGATTATCTCTTAGTAGCACAGGACAGAACGACACTTATAAAACACGTGGACATTGTTCTGCGAACTCTCAGTCAGTTGGGTTGGCAGGTAAACATGGAGAAGTCGATTCTTGTCCCTCAGAAAGTAATAGAGTATTTGGGTTTGATGTGGGATCCGTGGCAAAATCAAAAATTTTTACCAGAAAACAAAATTCAGAGCATGCAAATAGTTTTATCGAAGTTGCTCCGCCGGCGGAAGGCGTCTCTTCGAGAGATACAGAGTATCATAGGAGTTCTGAATTTTGCTCGTCTGGTAGTTCCAATGGGTCGTTTGAATTTTCGCCATCTACTGGCTTATTGCAACCTGGTCCTGAAAATGCCAAGTCAGTCGACTTACCTCTTCCCTGCGGAAGTACTAGAAGAGTTGAATTGGTGGAAAGTTCACTGTCTAGAAAAGTCCAGGCTTCATCCACCACCAGTGAAAAACTTTTTGACCACAGATGCAGCCGATTCAGGTTGGGGGGCGGAGCTGAATGGTCTTCATTTATCGGGCAAGTGGACAAAAGAAGAAGAGCGGCTTCATTCGAATCACAAAGAGATGCTAACCATTCTAAAATGTTTGTTAGAGTTCGCTCCGTCTCTGAGTCATACATCTCTCCTACTGCAGTGCGACAACAAAGCGGTGGTGGCGTACTTGAGAAAGGAAGGGGGAAACAAGTCAAGGATCCTGATGGACTTAATATATCGAATATTTCATTTATTTCAGAAGTACGACATTCATGTAATCCCCCATCACATACCAGGCAGGTACAACAATGTCGCAGACGGTCTATCGCGTCATTCGACGTTACAGGAATGGCATCTACTCCCCGAATTCACCAGCATTGTCTTTGCAAAGTGGGGTGTTCCCCAGACAGATCTTTTTGCCTCCAGCACAGCTCACGTAGTGCCTTGCTATGTCACTCTAGATCAACGAGACCAGCGAGCATGGCGGCACAACGCGTTCTCATTCAATTGGGACTTTCGTCTAGCTTGGGTCTTTCCTCCTCCGAGTTTGTTACCCCGGGTCCTGATGCATCTCAATCAGGCTCGAGGTATATTCCTGATAGTTGCACCGAGGTGGTCCCGAGCATTCTGGAGAGCAGACTTGAAAACCAGGTCGACCGCACCTCCATTCACGATTCACAGGTTATCGAAGGTACTAGTGGACACGAGGACCGGGCAGCCACCACCTCGGGTGAAGGAGCTGGTCTTAGAAGTATGGAAATGTGGGGGTGGTCTGAATCCTTAGGTGACTGGTCGGCAGAACAAAAGTGTCTGCTCAAACAAGGTTGGAGGTCGTCAACTTTGAATACCTATAGGCCAGCATGGCAGAGATGGTTAAATTGGTGTTCCAAGTTCGGTGTAAATTTTTCAGATCCGTCTGGTAGTGAATTGGCTCGATTTTTAGCAGATTTACACCTAAAAGAAAAATTATCGTATCGTACAATTTTACTTCATAAATCGGTCGTGTCTACTTTATGCAATACAAAGATCGAGGCCCGCTTAAGTTCAAATATTTTAGTTAAACAAATGATTAAAGCTATAGCGTTGCAGCAACCTAAGAAGTGTCCACCCACTATTTGGGATCCTGGGTCTCTGGTAGGTTGGTTGGGCAGTAGACCTCTTCAAAATCAAAGCCTATTCGATATTTCAAGAGTTAGTGCAGTTCTTTTGTTGTTATGTTCAGGACGTAGGATACACGACTTAACATTGCTAAGTGTATCTCCAGACAGATGTATAGTAGGCGAGAATAGCATAATGTTTTGGCCGCATTTTGGGTCGAAAACTGATTCAGAAACTCACGTACAGTCAGGTTGGAGATTATTAGGTAATGTTGAGAATGAGGCGCTTGATCCGGTGGTTTGGCTTAAAAAGCTCATAGAAATTGGAAAACCACGTCGTTTGCTTTGTTCTAGTGATAGATTATTTATTACAGTTTGTGGAAAAGCTAAGCCAGCTACTAAAACTATATTGGCTGGTTGGGTTAAGTCGATTTTGAAAGAGGCAGGAATTCAGGCTACTCCGGGTAGTTTTCGTTCTGCGGTTGCTTCCCGAAGTTGGTTGGATAACGAACCTCTTGACGAGATAATGGCACGAGCAAATTGGAGATCCGGTAATACTTTTAAAAAACATTACAGGAGGGAAGTGGTTCCAGCAGTTCCAGCACAGGGAAGCTCATTGATTCATCTTTTTCAGCCAATTAATTAATTATCTTTGTTTCAATTAAATAAGTTATTTGTTATTTTTATAGTGAATAAGGTATGAGAAATGTTACATGATTATGGTAAGTTTACAAAAAAAAAAAAAAAAAAAAAAATGTTACAATTATAAGGTACGTATAAATGTGCAGTTTATTTCAGTTTGTAAGTGGTAAATTAGTTATTTTAAAAGGTTATTATTTTATTGCAATATATTTAGTAAATGTATACTTAAATTGGTCATTGGCGTCCCGTTCACCAGGCGATAACAAACAAAGCCTCAAATAATGTTTATATGACCCCGAATGAGGCCGAAGGACACAATAGTAGCGTTTTACCTTCAAATAAAACGCTTGTTGTGTCCGGAGACTCATTCGGGGTCATATTTTAAAGTCTGCCTGGTTTAATTGTTTCTCAAGTTTTTAGGGTTTTGAGGCCACAATGAGGGTTTTGGCGCGCTGCAGCCACCTGGTGAACGAAGGCGGAAATACGTCATCAACGAGTTGTCAAAAGGGCGACATTTGCATATACCTGTATAGATGTGACACGGAAACGGAAGATGCTAGACTCAAATAATGTTTATATGACCCCGAATGAGTCTCCGGACACAACAAGCGTTTTATTTGAAGGTAAAACGCTACTATTATCTAATTGCCGGACTTATTCGATTTTTCAGCTGTCTTACCCATTGTAAACTGTTTGTCAGGAAAATTTAAAATATTATATAAAATTACTTAGCTGTAAGTAACACTATTTTTAGAAAACTTTTAGAAGCTATTTATCCTAATGATTAATATATGAAGTTTTAGAAGGGTCCAGAAATATGTCGCAGTGATTATAATCGGTTGATAGAATGATTTTCTCACAAATAATTTTTGTATGACGTACACGACGCACCTAAGATGCAGGAACTAAAAAGTCTAAAAAAGTTCACAAAATGGTAAAAGAAAATATCGTGAGGACACCAGCAAGTCTTAGAACTTTATTTTTTTATTATTTTGGATTCACGAGGCATTTCTCATTAATTTAGTCTTGCAGGTCACGAAGTAATTTATTTATATAATCTGTTCATTGTATGCATAAGATAACGGTTAAGTTGTAAATTATTTTTGTAAGCACACAACACGTGCGTAAAATATACGCTCACGTTAGACCGGTACTGCCTTAAATATGTGTGGTTGGCGCAGTGGCTGAGCAAATTGTATGCTGCGGGTTCGATTTTCACCTGGAACAAATATTTGCATGACCCACAAGTATCTACCAATTTCAATTTATATTTTCAAAGTCCCGGTCTTTGTGAATGTGAGTATAATTAAACAGGAACAATCTTATCTCTCGTAGTATCACGTGCCGTATAAAAAAAGCATTAGTTAAGAAAGTTCTCTTATTACACAGGTGTCGTGAGGTTCAATTCTTGTATAATTTTACCTTAGTAAACCAGTTCCCGTTAAAGCACCGATTTTTAGAGCACATTTAATACTTCCATTTGTAGTTTAGTTTCCAGGGTAATTTCGAACTGGCTTACATCGCACTCTTATGCTTTCTAACTAACGATACGTCGGCCTTGCATACTTCGCCCCAGCGAACTTTCGAACTGGCGTACATAGAGATCCTGTACTTTAGATCTAACATACGTCGACATTTCAAACTTCGACATTCAGTGGCGGAGTCGCCTTTGCCCTTTGGGACATAAACGGCAGAAAAAAAAGTTTCTATTTGTTTGAAAAACCGAGAGGTGAGCACTATAAAACTCTAAATACCCAATTTAGTATCATTACTCAACTGGCGAGGTTGAACCCGACCCTTAAAACAACCCAAATTGAACCCTTATCATTTATATTAAGGGTAGGAATGAAGATCAATGACCCAAGCACTTATACTGACTTATAGAATATCCCTTAAGGAAGGGCTGTTTGAACGGGGTCGAAAATAGTTTGAAGGTGTAACGTTGAAATAAATGATGATATTACCAATTATTAATCAATTTTATTGACCTATTTATAAGTAATTATTTAGACACCTTATTGGCCATTTAACTATATTATTTCAGCATCTAAATCTCTTTCAAATCATCACCTCGATTAAAAAAAAATAAAACTAAATAATACAAAATCAGGAAAAGTACTAGGTTACCATAAGTTCGAAAGAGTATCTATCTAAACGCAAACTAATAATATAAATGAGATTAGGTGAACAAGTATTTTAGTTCCACGAAACTACTGGGAGAATAATATCCCAGTAGTCCCATAATGATGACGGGGCTCCCCTACAGAGGGCCAAAGCTTGACGGGGTCGCGGGACTTATCGCATTACCGTGACGCTGGAACGTAAAAGGCCAATTGAAGGACACAGTGGATTTTATCCAGTACGAGTCTGACAGTCCCTCCCGCTCTGCCCTGGGTGGGAGGACTCATTTGATGATTTTAACACGATAAAAAAACCCATAATAGAACTAGAGAACGATGCTACTGGAATACGGCCAATCCATACTTAAAAATCTCTTAGTTACCGGTATTAACTAAAAAAACATTTAAAATTCAATAATGGCACATTACATCATGACACTAATCCTTCATATAAATAATATTTATTCAAATATATTAATTTATGAGTTTAAACATATTTGAAAGAGATAAACAAGGCTAGTATAGGTAATAAATTAAATTATTAATCAAAAATTTAATTATAAATAAACTTGTTAAAATGATTTCATAAATATATCGACTTTTTTTTTAATGGGACAAACCCACCACACTGTTCCCAAACCACTGCAACTCCTGAGAGCCAGAATCAACAGTGGCAGTCGATATATTTATAGTGGAAACATATAAATATATCGACTACGAATGTATAAATATTTCTTACACACCTATAACATTTTTTTTATTACGTGTTTGTTTAAAAAACACGTTGCCCCACCCTAATAATTTCTCCCGTATCATGAGTGCGTTTACAACATTTAATAAGCTAACATGACAAAATGCCAGACCTGGAACAACTATTTGTAGATCATACAAATTTTTACCTCGAGCGGGATCCAAACCTGCGACACGCGGCGCAGCTGTCCAATTTCTCAGCAACTGCACCAACCCTGCTGTTAATTATGTTGATGATTTATTTAAAAATATAAAGTTAAAACAGTTTTACTAAAAATATCATATAACTTCGCTTATTCAAATTTTACCTGTTTAATAATTGATAGCAACTATTTACTGCTACAACTTTACTAGTGAAAAATTTAGAATTTCAGGCGCTATATTCTACTATGGAATTGTAGAAAGTATTTTTATTGTAACGTGAAGAAAAAAAAAACAAAATGATAAAGAAATTCAAATTCATAGGTAGATTGTTCATAATTTCTCTTTGCGTAGCACTAATGCTACGCAGGAGCTACGGGCTACGAATCCTCGTAGCACGCGTAGCAGGGAACAGACCGTTGAACACTGACATATTTTCGCCGGTTCTAGACTGTTGCTATATACGAATATCAGGCACTTTCTACTTTATTAAAAAAAAAAGTGCAATTTATTTTTCTTCAGGAAGTCGGTGCCAAAAAAGTCAATGAAATCATTTCGAAAGAAACGTTATTTATTGTGTTCAATTCAGAAGTCACTTTTCTTTTGTCCAGTAAAGTTTGTTTAGAAATATAGGTCCTAGAATGACTTTTTTCGATTTTGTGACGTTATACGCAGGTAATTTTTTTTTAGGTGTTAATACATCAAATGAGTCCTAGCCCTGGGTGGGGCGGAAGGGGCTGTCAGCCTAAAGAAAGAGTTTTTGCCCGCATCCCAGGGTGCACCGGCCTGAAAAACTGGTCTTCCCCCCGGACGTATTCGAGAGAGAACTCCAGTCCACGGTCACACGTGGAGGTTTCCTGTCTTAGCACCCCTATACGTAGGTACTTGAGAAAATTCTTCGTTCCTATACCAGAGGTGCTTTTTAATTTCCCATAAAATAAACACCAAAAAACTTAGTACTTACGCTGTAAGTGAAACACGTCAGTCTTGTGCTGAAGCCTCTGTTTGAGTGATTATAGAATTAGATCACTTTTTTATTATAAAACGTTTCTATGTAATTACTAGCGGCCCGTCCCGGCTTCGCACGGGTGGAGGACCCGGTCTAAAACCCGGTCCCGATGGTTACAAACACAACAAAAAAATAATTATCCGACATCGGTCAGCCCGTTTTTCGTGACAACGGAAAACGGGTTTCATTTTTATATATATACTAGCGGCCCGTCCCGGCTTCGCACGGGTGAAAGATCCGGTCTAAAACCCGGTCCCGATGGTTACAAACACAACAAAAAAATAATTATCCGAATCGGTCAAGCCGTTTTCATGTTATGTCATGACAACGGAAAACGGGTTTCATTTTTATATAAATAGATAGATAGATTAATATTCGCAAGAATGGTAGAACAACAGTATAATAAAACAAAATGTCGCATTTTAACGGTAACAATTTCAACATTTTATAGGCTAATAAAACTTTCCCAATTACACCCATGGGCTCTACTAGCTCGCCAGTAAAAAATGAGCGGACATTTGAAATCACTCGCGTTAAAAATAAATAAATAAAAACTTAAGATCCTAACGGTGTCCTTCAATAGCCCTTTATGTTGCGGGGTCACTTGACATAAAAAAATGCACTAGGATTTCATTTATTTTAACCTTGAGAGGACAAAATAATCAAATGTTAAGTTAGGTAAAGAGGACACAATAATTAGATATTATGTTAGGTAATGTATTTCAAGTAATTTCGATAAAAATTTTGAATCGCACTATGAATTAACTATCGTGGTAGCGCTTTTTTTATCTTGGTAAAATCATCAAATGAGTCCTCCCACCGAGAGTAGAACGAGAGGGACTGTTAAACTCGTACTGACTAAAATCCACGGTGTCCTTCAGTAGCTCTTTGTGTTCTGAAGTCGCGGTATACGTATGTCCCGCAGCCACGGCAAGGCCATGGCCCCCTATAGGTGGGGGCCGCGTCATTATGCTGACGCTCTTTGAGGCGCGCGTACAACTTGCCGTCGAACCGGGCATGGTCCATGGTCGGACAGTGAGTAGCCCTTTACTTGACGCCCGCATGCTCGCGTCTACGGTGGTCGGAGATCGTCCCGCGACATACTCCGCGGCTGGAGGACGCTGTCCTCGCTCTCACGCGGCGTGCCTCCTCCTTATCGTGAGTGCGCTTACAAACATTTACTTGTTACTTCTGTATCAATATTGTAAATCTCAAGCATTGCCTTAAGTCACGGCCGTATTGAATCCCGAAAGCGACACTAAGGATTCTGGGGGTGCACCTCCGTCGCGCAGCGAGGCAGGTTCAAGTGTTAATTCCCGAGTTGAACACCGAGGGAATTAAGTAGAATCCTTTTTTTTAAAAGTGTAGCGCGAGATTCAAGTTAGCCCCGACAAGGCAGCTTTACTCCGAGGAGCGTACTTGCTTTCACACCCTCTGCGAGTAAATAAATTCGATTTTTGAAATTTGATGTGGTACGACAACCTTCGAAGTAAAGTGGCACCACTGGTAAGCGATCAGCTGTGCGGTCAAGCGGCCGCCATTACTGATACGATCCTGGTGAAATGTTGTCATACGGTTTTCTTTGAGGTTCAACTTCAAAATCCACCTATTCCCACGGGACTAATGAAATTCCGTACATATTATTATTGCCGGCAGCGGGAGCGGAGATGGAAACCATGTCATGCTTTACAGTCGGTTTGCCTGACCTATAATATCTAATATTATTATTTACCAGTCCCCTACGCCTTTTTAATTATTCAATTTGAAACTGATAAAGGTTTCGAAATGCCTTAAAAATTTTTTGAAGAACAAAACAACGAATATTTGCGGGTTATGGGACATCTCGCCTACGGAAAAACTTGCCCGCAGGCCAGATTTCCCCTTTTGTAAATTTGCACGGGTAGATTTGCCCGAACCAATTTAGTAGAATGGGCCAGATGTCTCCTAATTAAAAGTAAAGGGATATTTGTGAAAAATATTAGCAGTATATTGCATATATGTTCACATTTTTAAAGTGGTATGTAATTAAATAATCCTCCTGCCTAGAATTATTTAAGTACTAACCACTTTGAACTTATGCTTGCCTAGTACTTTTGCCGATTAAGTAATGAACAGATATTCAATTAAAAATACACGATTTTGCCGAAACATCCCTTCATTTTTTAATAGGAGACATAGGCCCGTTCTACTGAACTGTTCCGGGCGAATCTACCCATGCACTTTTTAAAAAGGGGACATCTGGTCTGCGGGCTACTTTTTCCTTTTTTTTATCGTGGTTAAATCATCAAATGAGTCCTCCCACCCCGGGCAGGGCGGGAAGGACTGTCAGACTTTTAGTGACTAAAATCCACGGTGTCATTCAATACCCCTTTATGTTGAGGGGTCACGGTGATGGAAATAAGTCCCGCGACCCCGGCAGGCTTTAGCACTCTGTGAGGGGGCCCCGTCATTTTCCTGACGCTCTTTGAGGCGCACGTGGAACACGACGCGCCGTCGACCCGGGCATGGTCCATGATCGGACAGCGAGTTGCCCTTTACTCGCTGTCCGCATGCCCGTGCCTACGGTGGGGGATACTTTTTCCTAAGCCTAAATTTGCAAACATTTGATCTAACCGCTCGCCAAGTCATAGAGCAGCAGCAAGGTCGTATACCTATTAAAGAGCCATAATACCTATTTGTCAGTAGTTATTAGCTCCTCCTATGTAGATGCCGTTACGACGCAATAACCTCCGTAAGTGCAAACAATGACATAGCTGAATGTACAGATAATGTCCACTTAGAAGAACCATCTATTAACTATTAATAGTTTCTGCAGTGTAACTATTGCAAACGTTTTATTTACCAACAAAACACTAGACATTACACCTAAGTATGTAATTGCTACTTTATTTTCATAAGTGGTAGGTATTATTTTGATAAACACGTGCAGGGACACGTGTGGTTCCCATACAGTGTGTAGTTAGGTACGGTTCACGCAGTGGCTATGAGCGATTGGCCTATGTGCTGTTTGCTACAGGTTCGATTCCCGCATGGAACAAATATTTGTATGATCTATAAGTAATTGTTCCGGTTATGGTTGTTTCAGTATGGTAGTTTAAGTATTACAGACGGCGAGTAATGACTAGCTCACCGTCTGATTAAGATACAAGCCCGAGTTGACCGTGCGTAACGTGCCTAGCAGTAAACCGACTCTTAAATCTTTTAAATAATATAACATATATTTTATACTAGCTTCTGCCAGCGACTTCGTACGCGGATCCTATTGCTTATGCCAGCGACAATGGGGTCGTCAAAATCGAAGATCTGAAACGTCTAATGTCAAATTCTTAGAGCCTGGGGACGGGAAAACAACTGCGGACGAGCGTGACGGTTCCAGGAATTGCCCATCAGACTAAACAACTCTTGTTGATGTTATTCATATATATGTCATAGTGTAGCTGGGTTCTTGGAGTTCCACATCAGGTGTTACAGATCTTCAATTTTTATACAACAACAGAGAGAGCACCTCAGGCTGAACAACTCTTGCTAAGACGTCATTACTGTATATGTAATAGTGTAGCTGTGCTCTTGGAGTTCCACATCAAGTGTTCCAGATCTTCACATTTATTTTCTCAGCAGAAAATGCTCATCACGTGGAATAATTTTTGCTATGGCGCTATTTTTGTATCTCTTATAGTTTAGCTGATCTATTGCAGTTCTGCACCAGGCGTTCAAGTTTCCAACAATTATAGCATAATGTTGCCCAGACTTAATAGCTATCAAACAAAAAAAACAATCACATCCGTTCAGAAGTTCCGAAGATTAGCGTGTATGGAATAACTTCTCCCGTTTTCCTAACATTTCCCTTCACTGCTCTGCTCCTGTTGATTGTAGCGCGATGAAAAGTTTTATTTGTACCAAGTTTCGTCAAAATCCGATGAGTAGTTTTTGTTTCTATAACGGTTATACAGACAGACAGACAGACAGCCAATAATTTTATTAATTGCATTTTTGGCATCAGTATCGATCCCTTATCACCCCCTGATAGTTATTTTGGAAATATATTTCATTTACAGAATTGACCTCTCTACAGATTTATTATAAGTATAGATTTACGAGTATCTAATTTTATCTAGAAGGCATGGTCACCTGAACCTACGCTACGCCGCACACAAACGCATCGCAATAATTCGCATCAGAAGTTCATGCGATGCGACGTCACATCATACACTTTTGGACTTCTACAACCCAACTGAGTGCAACACGACCAACAGTCCGTTTAACCGGGCATAGTCCATGCTTATCCGCTCTTCCAGGCCTCTCGACGTCCGTTGCTGTGAGCGTCTCCCACGGCGTCTGAGTCGCGAAATGGAGAATGTCCTCTCACGCATTCCGCCTGCTCCTAGCATAACTGTTTCGTAGAAGAAGGTCACTGCTTCCCATTCCGTCCCGCAAAAATAAGCCCCTTTAGTGGACACATAAGTGATATTATGTAAGGTGTAAAAACCCATTGAGCTATTAATACTAGGTATAGAGACGACACCACGCATCACCACTGTGTCCCAACCAGGATGAATGCGCGCGCCTAGAGCACGCCACAGAGCTGTCAAACAACTGAGTGAACTTGTGCGCGCGCACTCATCCTGGATGGCACATAGTGGTGATATGTGGTGTCGCCTCTATACGTAGTAATAACAGCTCAATTTAAAAACTTGATGTTTTTACAATTCATAAAAACAGATTGAAATCGTCATGAATCCTTTGTTATGAAATCCCTCTAGAAAATAGCGTTATAATAAAAATATGACAATCCAAGTTTTACTTAAAATATATCTAATCTATACCTTTATTTACTTCTGTTGGCAAGCAAATAATATAATCTGTTTTATATCACATAATCTTTATATCATAACATAGTACTTATTTGTTTACTGTTACTGTATTTTTTTTGTTTATTGTGTGTACCTACTTATGAAACATGTGTAAATAAACATTCTTTCTTTGTTACATCATCATCATCAGCCTATAATGTTCCCACTGTTGGGACACAGGCCTTCTCTCTGTTAGAGGGAGTGGGCCCATCCACCACACGGGCCCAGTGCGGGTTGGCAAATGTCACATTTATCTTCGAATTTTAGTTCTAGGACATGCCAGCTTCCTCACGACGTTTTCCTTTACCGTTTTGAAAGCAGTGGTGACGAAATAAATTACACAAAGTAATGCGCTTTTTTTTTTTTATTGTGGTAAAGTCATCAAATGAGACCTCCAACCCCGGGCAGGGCGGGAGGTACTGTCAGACTTGTACAGACTAAAATCCACGGTGTCCTTCAGTACCCTTTATGTTCCGGGGTCACGGTAATAGAAATAAGTCCCGCGACCCCGGCAGGCTTTGGCCCTCTGAGAGGGGGCCCCGTCATTTTGCTGACAGCTCTTTGAGGCGCGCGTGGTACACGACGTGCCGTCGACCCGGGCATGGTCCATGGTCGGACGGCGAGTTGCCCTTTACTCGCTGTCCGCATGCCCGCGCCTACGGTGGCCGGAGATCGTCTTGCGACGTACGGCGCCGTGGGCGTACACCACTGCGGTTGGGGCGGAGGAAGGACGCTGTCCGGTTCGAACTCACGACCTACAATTCATAAGTCGGGATCAAAACCCCTGAGCCACCACTGCTCTTAGAAAAAAAACATACAGCACGTCTTTAATCCCCGCTTCTTATCAAATTGCACGACTTTAGAGGCACCTAGCGTTCGCAACTTTATAGGCTTTGACCGTTCAATTAAAATTCAAATATTGTTATGAAACACCTGGTTTTGGATATCATGGCGATCTTTAGAAATAAAAAAGAAAAAAAATCAACTGCAGGATTAAAATGAGTATAATCTGTGATAATATGATCTAATTTACTTTTTAATCGACTCTTCAGGTGACCAGAGGGCTGGCCTATTCCTAGGCCAACGAATCAGCATTGCTATACAACGTGGCAATGCTGCCAGCGTTCTGGGCACTATACCCGTTGACAGCGATGTGGACGTATTCTTTGACGCCCTTTGAATGTTTTTTCTTTTTTCTGTGATGCCCTTTGATCGTGAGCTGGACTTGTCACTCTCACGCATCCCGCCTCCTCCTTTGCTAGCATGACTGTTTTGCAAAGGAGTATGGGCTTCGACCACAATCAGGCGCGAGAGGTCGCCGCCTATATCGCCACCGTGAGGATACGGTGCTCTGCCCAAGCGAGGCAGTCCTGCACCGTATGCTCCACCGTGTCCTCCGGGCGATCAAAAACCCACATTTTTTTGTATATCATCAAATAATTTACTTCCATCGTCTTTTCCAGGCATGAGATTCGCAAGATTGCAAATGGTGGCAGGTCTGATCACGTTACTGAAGAAGTACCTTGCTCCTGGCATGAAGACAGAACTGCAATTTGAACCCAAGTCTAGACTCTAGTCAAAGTTTGTCAAGCCTTTGAGGATACGGTGCTCTGCCCAAGCGAGGCAGTCCTGCACCGTATGTTCCACCGTGTCCTCCGGGCGATCAAAAACCCTATCAAATAATTTACTTCCATCGTCTTTTTCAAGCATGAAATTCGCAAAATTGCAAATGGCGGCCGGTCTGATCACGTTACTGAAGAAGTACCTTGCTCCTGGCATGAAGACAGAACTGCAATATGAATCCAAGCCTAGACTCCAGTCAAAGTTTGTCAAGCCTTTTTTAGAATTAGGTTTTTCGTTATCTAATATTATATTCAAAAATTTTAAAAAAGCAGTAGTAATTTTGTAGTAGTTGATTTATCTTAAAGCTAAAGCAAACACATGACGGGGCTGCCCTTTTAGAGGGCCAAAGCCTGCCAGGGTCGCGCGGCTTATTTCATTACCCTTGAACGTAAAGGGCTATTGAAGGATACCGTGGATTTTAGTCAGTAGATATAGAATCTGTCAGTCCCTTCCGCCCTGCCCTGGGTGGGAAACTCATTTGATGATTTTACCAAGTAAAAAAAAAGGAAAAGGCGTCTGTTGCGTAATATTTCATAACATTTGGTAACATTGTTATTAAACAATAGTATAAAACCGTTTAAATAAGAAAGCAATAAAGCATAACTTACATTTGTCATGATTATTTCATTTTAACATTCATTATTTGCACTCTCCACTGTAAGATGTCTCTAAAAACCGGCCAACTGCGAATCGTACGCGCACGAAGCGTTCCTTACCATTAATCTACAAAAATCGCAAAATACATATTTTTTACATGCGAACCCCCCCTTAAATTTTAATTTTATCATTTTTTTAGTATTTTGTTGTTAAAGCAACAGCAGAAATACATCATTGTGAAAATTTAAACTGTATAAGCATCTCAACGCGCTCGTGGAGACCAACCCTGGATTGGACTTGTTTGCTGACGAACGGAAGACGATACTTTTAGAATGTTTTTTTTTACCGTGGTCGTATAAAATCATCAAATGAGTCCACCCACCCAGGGCAGGACAGAGGGGACTGTCAGTCTCGTACTGACTAAATTCCACAGTGTCCTTCAATAGCCATTTACGATCCGGGGCCATGGTTCTTCATTAGGTCTACGACCCCGGCAGACTTTGGCCCTCTAAAGAGAATGAAAAATGAAACAATCATTTCATTTAGTGGTAATGGCATTTTAAGCTGTACATACATTCCCGTGTAATGTAACATAATAGATCACGACTTCGAGCATTCGCGTATATTTAGTATAGATATGATACAAGGTGTGCATTGTGATGCTCGATTGTCTTCCGTCACTGATGAAATGTTCGAATCTGTAACGTTACATTACAGTACCCCTAGCACAAGTTTTCACTATTTTACTTTACTGAGTCTTTCTAGTATTTACAGCGTTTCTTATATGAAAAAATGGAACAGCGCTTCTGGTGTGCGAAGAAGGAACTAATTTTTTCCTTGAAAAAAGGCAATTTGAAATTGTCAAAGTTCCAGTTTACTTTACGTTTCAAATACTGAAAACTCGTGCTAAGGGTACTGGTGAATGCTCGCGGTGAGGAAGCACCTTTAAATTAATAAATAGTTCACGAGATAGACCCTGCTGAATACAGACAACGGAGTCTTAATAATAGGTTTCCGTTTTACCCTTTTGTTGCGGAACCCTAAAATGAAGAGATCTGACAGTCAGCGTGACTGTCCATTTCTAGTACTAGAAATCTAATTTTGACATCAGATAGGTATAGACATAATTATATTTATCTATGATAAGATAAAAGGGGCTTGTTTACAACCCTTTTGAGGCTGTGATAATGTTAACAATACCGTTGTTTTTCTTATGATATAATTATTTTTGACAAAATATACAATAGGGTACTTTACTGCATAAATAAATTGAAAATCTATTTAGTTCGTCAGTAAAAATACTGAAAAATAATGGACACGTATTTTTAGTTTTTTTAAAACAATGAATATTGACAAAGATAAAACGCTTCTAAATTCGGGAGTGTGGGCTTGTGACGTCATTACGCTTATAAAATTGTACCGACTGAGTGACGTTTTGTGATTTTTAGAAGTGTTGTATCTTCATCAATTTTGGTTTGTGTGAAAAAAGAAAAAATACGGGTCTAATATTTTTTAATAATCTATATTTCGGCCTAATATTTTTTTTTGAGTAAAATACCCTATTATAGCATGGCATCGACCAAAGCCGGGCGCGAGAGATCTCCATCTGTCGCCCCCGTGAGGACACGGTGGTGCTTTGCCCAAGCAGCAGTCCTGCACTGTATGCTATCCTTCGAGCGAACCTTGCAGAGGTGACACCCAGAGACGTCTCTTCCTACCGAATCAGACACAGGAACTTCCCGAAACTTTCTTGTTCGGTGATTTCTTTACGTAAGGTAGAACTGGGCTGGTTGCTAAATAAGTACCAATATTTAAAAAAATATGAAAAAGGCTTTTTTTTGTGATTAGGTACAGGTTTTGCTATTATGTTTTGCAGTTGATTCAATAATTCATAGATATGCGATAGCAGCAATCCCGGTTGATTTGCTATCATTTATTGAAGATTCCCTCCATTTATTCAGGATCACATCATCAAATCCTGACCTGGGACAATCAAGAAATGACAAAGACAAGTAAGAAAAGAACATTTTTTCTAAATCAGTCTGAGCGTTTTTCTGACATCGAGGATTTTACAAAAAAGACGACGCGAATACTTTTTTTGAAGTTGGTTAAAAGTGTAACAAAAGCATTCGTATTCTATAATACACCGCCAAATGGCCATACCGCGCAACGAGTGTCTCACACCGTTGCTCCGCGCGGGTAAGCGGATCACACCGCTTCTCCGCGCGGAGTACCGTCATAAATATGCTACAACGCTCCCGTGGACGCGCGGACGTCATAATGTGAGAATCGCCTTCAATATTTTTATATAAAAAGATGCTACAACCTATTACTGTCACTTCATAAACTATATTTTCACAAAATAAAAGATCAGCCCGTCGCCATTGATAAGAATAATTTTTTGACAATTCTTATCTAAGGCAAGTTGTGCAGGGATCATTTTTTAATTATAATAATCTATGCAAATAAAGGTTTATTTTTTCATGAGTTAAGCGATCTGCATTGTCACACTTATTTTATGTAGCCACACTTTCTGTAATTTGCGGGACGTTCCCAAAGATACAAGAGCGTTATTTTCAATTATTTTTTTTAATATTCATTGATTGCACCGTACGATTACACCTCGGCTAAACTTTGAGCTATGCAATAGCACTATAGGACGATCGTTTATTTTATGGATAATTCTTACAAAGAGAGGGCAAGTTATACTATAAATAGACAGACTATCAAGCTTTTCATAAATACTTTGCATAAAAATAACCAACAACAAAAATGAAATGCATACTGTTACGTAAATACTGAATGTACTTATTTAATTGTTATATCTTGATCATCAAAAACATGTTTAATTTGAATCAACAGCTAAGTGTTTGCAACAACTAACAAACTTACTTTTGTTTCTTTGTCTCACTCGTACTTGTTTGTATAATTAGTATCTCACCAAAAACATTTCATGTAAAATGTTGCCAAAACGACCACATAAGGTTTGTCCTGCGAAAAAGATATCAGATCTCATATAGAACCAAACTTCTGAAAACTTTCTTCCTCACAAATTCTCCAAATCAGTAAATTGTGTATGTGTATAGTACCAGATAGTTTAAATCCTGCGAATATGAACTATGGAAACTGGTACTGATACAAAGAATTAAATGTAGACATCTGTTGTTGCAACTACCTAGTTTGATTCAAAAGTGAAAAACTCTTGGGAGTGATTCCCATAAACCAGTTTGTCTTGGTCTCGATTCGTACGATTTTTATACACAATGAACGGTCAGCTTATACTGGTTTTACATAGCCTGATGTGTAGCTGTGTGTATAGTCGACACATATCTACATGTGAAACAAATAATGAAATTCCTGAAAACTTAAGAATTCATTGTCAACCTCAGAGAAGCCAAACTATTATCTGTATTGTAACTATAAATACTCAGAGATAATTCTAACATTATCAGATTCTTCCAAAACTTCAACATGATCACGACACTCCTTCTCGCGATACCGCTCATCTTATTTGCGGTCTACCTGGTGTCCAAACGAAAGTTCCAGTATTGGGAGAAAAAGAAAGTGCCGTTTATAAAGCCGACCGCGATTTTTGGAAATTTCGCTTCATATATTTTGCAGACGACGTATATGGGAGAAGTAGTTCAGAAAATATGCAAGAATTTCCCGAACGCGCCGTATGTTGGTGCCTTCTATGGCACGGAACCCACCCTCATCGTACAAGACCCTGACATGATCAAGCTGGTCATGACCAAAGACTTCTATTTCTTCAGCGGTCGTGAAGCGTCTAAATTCTGGGACAGTGAGCCGCTCACACGAAACCTCTTCTTCACAGCCGGTGACAGATGGAAGGGGATGCGACAGAACCTCACTCCACTTTTTTCCTCCGCCAAGATGAAGAACATGTTCCATTTGATCAACAAGTGCTCTCACGTGTTTGAAGAAGCACTCGACAAGGAAGTACAGGAAGCCGACTGCTTAGAAGGTAGGAGACTCGTCGCGATGTTCACCATGGACTGTATCGGATCATGCGCGTTCGGCGTCGAAACCAACACGATGGTCAAGAAAGAAAACAACCCATTCAGAATGATTGGTGACCTTATATTCGAAACTAAAAGGTTCAGGGCTTTTAGGCTTACTGCCCGAGCTATCTGGCCTGCCATCTTTTACGCATTGGGATTCAAGGCCATTCCGATGGAAGTGAATCATTTCTTCAATAATTTGTTGACAGGAATTTTCAAAGGCCGCAACTATGCGCCAACCACGAGGAATGACTTTGTTGATCTGGTACTGAAATTGAAGAACAACAATAATATGACAGGCGACAGTATGACGAATATGAAGGCTGATGAAGGAAAGAAGGTTAACTTAGATGTGGACGACGCTACGTTGGTGTCGCAGTGCTTCTTATTCTTCTCTGCTGGTTTCGAGACTTCGGCAACCACTTCGAGCTTCACTCTATTCGAGCTGGCGAAGAATCCTAAAGCCCAAGACCGGTTATTGGAAGAGGTGGACAGTTACCTGCGTCGTAACAACAATGTGTTGAAGTACGAGTGTGTTGCGGAGACTCCATATTTGCAAGCATGTGTTGATGAAGCTCTTCGACTGTACCCGGTACTGGGAGTGCTGACTCGCGAGGTGATGGAAGACTACACATTCCCGACAGGCCTGAAATTGGAGAAGGGTCTCCGTGTCCACCTGCCGTTATACCATTTGCACCACAATCCGGAGTTCTTCCCGGAGCCGGAGCAGTACCGTCCGGAGCGGTTCCTGGGAGAGGAGAAACAGAACATCAGACCATATACGTACATGCCATTTGGTGATGGTCCCAGAATCTGTATCGGTAAGTGTTTAAGTACCGTTTAATCGTCACTTCTGTTTTATTGTTCAAACCCTCCTCTTACGCTGGAAATTAATAATCTATCTCTGTTATTATGATCCCGACCTTCGTCTTTTACCAACCAACGACCGAATTTGCCTATCCGAGACTCATGGGATTGGCACCCTTTCAAACAACCTAATTTATTTCAAAGGCACTTTTGGGCTCATTACTTGCTGATACTGTTTCATCATCATCATGTTTAAAATGGGCAGCGTTCGGGAAACTACGCAGTGTCTTTTCGTTCGATATACCTCAGTGTCTCAAGACGAAAGTCTTCAACCAATGTGTGTTACCAGTGATGAGTTACGGCACCGAAACGTGGTCTTTCACTATCGGCCTCATCTCAAAGCTCAAAGTCGCTCAGCGAGCTATGGAGAGGGCTATGCTCGGTGTTTCTTTGCGTGATCGAATCCGAAATGAGGAGATCCGTAGACGAACTAAAGTCACCGATATAGCCCACCGGATTAGCAAGCTGAAGTGGCAATGGGCAGGCCATATTGCTCGCAGAGCGGATGGCAGATGGGGTCGAAAAGTGCTAGAGTGGAGACCACGGACTAGCAAGCGCAGCGTAGGACGTCCACCAGCAAGGTGGACAGACGACCTTATGAAGGTCGCCGGAAGACGCTGGATGCAGGTCGCTTCCAACCAGTACTTGTGGCGATCAAAAGGGGAGGCCTATGTTCAGCAGTGGACGTCCTATGGCTGAGATGATGATGATGATGATGATGTTTAAAATAGATACTTACGTAGATATTTAATCAAATAAAAAAAATGATAACAGGACATCTAAAAAGACAACCATTTTAAACTTCCACCACCTCAATCCCACATAGTTCTTGTTTATCATTTATCATCGTCTTTCCAGGAATGAGATTCGCAAGAATGCAAATAACAGCAGGTCTGATCACCATACTGAAGAAGTACCGAGTGGAACTTGCTCCTGGCATGCAGAAACAGCTGGAATTTGAACCTAAGTCCAGTGTAACACAAGCAATTGGTGGAATCAGGCTCAAGTTTATTGAAAGGGAAGGGTGGGAACAAAGGCTTTTGAAGTCGCCTTCAGTTTAATGTGCACTTATAAGTGATCATTTTATCATCGTTAGAACTAATGTCATAGTAAAGGCTTTGCCAAACAGCAAACTCAGCGTGACGGGACGTTAGCGTGGCGTGACCTTGGCGTGGCGTGACCTTGGCGTGCTTACGTACTAAGAAAATATATTTGAGGCGTCGCACAAAACACGCCACACGTGCGCATAGGTAACTCGCCGTACGGCCATGGACTACGTCGTGTTCCACTCGTGCCTCAGAGAATTTTCAGCAATCTGACGGGGTCCTACTTAGAAGGCCTAAACCTGTCGGGGTCACGGGACTGTTTTATCAGGAAACTATGACCCCGGAACGTAAAGGGCTAGTGAAGGACACTGTGGATTTTAGTTAGTACGAGTCTGACAAGCCTTCCTGTCCCGCCCCGTGTGGGACGAATCATTTGATAAGATAAAAAAAGCGTCGACGTTTAGCAAGACTTCGTCGTCATGCTATTTTAATAGTTAGCAAGCATGCTATCGTCGCGCCACGCCAAGCACGCTGTTTGGCAAACCTTTTACAGCTCATTTTCACACGAGGGCGAATAAGAAAACGTGTATTTTTAAAAGTATTTTTTTATTTATGTCTGCATTTCTTTTCTAAACAGTCACGCATCATAAATTGTGAAAAATGACGGATATGTCTATAGTCCAAATAAAGGACGTCTGTCTAAAGACATGTCATTTAAAAATGAATCCTTGTGTGATACAAATGTCTCTTCATTTATTTTCATCATCATCATCATATTCAGTTCGGGATCACTCACTGTTGGGTATAGACCTCCCCCTTTTTTGCCAACTTTTATTTTATTTATTTTGCTTTTATGTAAATATTTAAGTAATTTTTATTTTAAAACATGTTATTATCTTTTCCTTGGCTTTGACTATTATATTATTCTCTTAAATAGTTATCATGCGGTACCCATTGTGCTTTTTTCTCTTGTTTTAATTATGTTATTTTATTGATTTATGCCGACTGTTTAGTGAAATTATCATCTCAGCATTATAGCTTTATCTAATTATTAACTATAAAATAAAGTTTTGTATTAAGATTTAAGACTGCGCATTATGTAACAAAATAAACATAATTTTAAACATTGTTTTTATAGCTTAATCTAGTTGCAAATGCTAGCCAGAAATGGTCAATAATGCCTTTAAATGCCCGAAATGTCATAGAACAGTGTCTGTTTTTAAATTAAACAAAATTACTTATCTTTTTTTATTTTATTTTTAGTCTTGGTAAAATCATTAATTAAGTTCTCACTCACAGAAAAAAAACCAATCAGCTACACTATACCATGGTGGTAAACACTCGAACTTGAATTTTGTGGCTCAATTTTTTCAAACATTTTTGTTTCTGCGTAAAATTGCTATTATATATTCCCTAGCCGCTTAACTTCCTCTCGCGCCCGACATTGGTGGAGGCCATGCTGCGGGCGAGACGGAGAGGGAAGCGGTCGCCTCCTTCTGCGAAGCAGTCATGCTCGCGAAGGAGGAGACGGGCCGCGTGAGGTAGACGACAGCGTCCTCACTCCACCCCAGCCCCTAAAACAACAACTGATGTCCACGAATCTTTATGATACAACTCCCTGATTTATTCTAATCACTGTGAGGATATTGGTCAGATAAATCTCCAGTTGGGCCCTCCGAACAAATCAAGTACTTACTTTATGAACTGCGACTCAGTCAGTGACCAGGTTTGATCTCAGGTAAGAATGGGAAGCATGCACACGTCAATGAATTGGTGTTCAGGGATAGAGGTAGATCACCCTTCAATCACGAGGAAGAGGCCAAAGATAGATGGATTGTCTAAGGAATGATATGAATGAAAAAGGAGTGAATGATGCTGTGATGTCTGATATGGGAGAATGGAGGAAGAAAACGTGTTGAGACGACCACAAATAAAATGGGATAAGGGCAGGAAGATGATGGTAGCCAGGAAAAATAATTTGATGTTTGCTGGACTGTTCTTGTTCAAGTACTTATCTTTAATGAACTCTTGTTTACGAAATGAAATGAAATAATATTTATTTTTGGAAGTAGGTAAGTATGTAAAAGTTACATGTCGTCTTTTTACAAAAGACATAGATGAGGCCAGTGTTTTATATATCTGACTACTCTGAGAAGAAACAGCTGGAACAAAATCAGAGATCAGTGTCGTCTCTTTTATGAAACAAAATCAGAGGTCAATGTCGTCTCTTTTAATATTTTAAAGTCCAGAAATTATATTGGTCATGTCAAACAAGGACCATGTAGGTTAAGTTCTGAGGTGTTCTTGTAAAGAAACGTCTTTTTAATTCGCTTTGTAAGGATAAATGATTTTCTTTTGAGTAAATAAAATGGATAAACAAGCAGATAAGGATGGCAATAATTTCAATTGTTGACAGAAATAATAAACGCAAAAATTTTACAAATGTCTCTTCATTTATTTTCATCATCATCATCATATTCAGTTCGGGATCACCCACTGTTGGGTATAGACCTCCCCCTTTTTTGCCAACTTTTATTTTATTTATTTTGCTTTTATGTAAATATTTAAGCAATTTTTATTTTAAAACATGTTATTATCTTTTCCTTGGCTTTGACTATTATATTATTCTCTTAAATAGTTATCATGCGGTACCCATTGTGCTTTTTTCTCTTGTTTTAATTATGTTATTTTATTGATTTATGCCGACTGTTTAGTGAAATTATCATCTCAGCATTATAGCTTTATCTAATTATTAACTATAAAATAAAGTTTTGTATTAAGATTTAAGACTGCGCATTATGTAACAAAATAAACATAATTTTAAACATTGTTTTTATAGCTTAATCTAGTTGCAAATGCTAGCCAGAAATGGTCAATAATGCCTTTAAATGCCCGAAATGTCATAGAACAGTGTCTGTTTTTAAATTAAACAAAATTACTTATCTTTTTTTATTTTATTTTTAGTCTTGGTAAAATCATTAATTAAGTTCTCACTCACAGGGCAGGACGGAAGAGACTATCAGACTCGTACTGACTAAAATCCACGGTTTCCTTCAATATCCAAAGGACTTATCCCGTTACCGTGACCCTGGAACGTACAGACGTTCCAGGGTCACGGTAACGGGATAAGTCCCGCAACCCCCGGCAGGCATTGGCCCTCTGCGCGTAGTCCATGGTCGGATAGCGGGTCACCAAAACAAAGTTTCACTTTATTTCTGTCAACTTTTGAAATGAATCCCATCCGTGCGGATCCCAAAAGCCGTTGCAATATCACCATTGTATTGCGATAATAATTTGTATTTCTATCCTACCACTCAAGGTTTTTTTTTACGTGGTAATATCATGAAATGAGTCCTCCCACCCACACTGTCAGACTTGTACTGACTAAAATCCACGGTGTCCTTCAATAGCCCTTTATGTTCCGAGGTCACGGTGATGGAATGAGTCCTGCGACCCCGGCAGGCAAGTGAATATGTGAATATTTTAGTCAGTAAAATTTTGACAGTCCCTCTCGCCCTGCCCGGGGTGGGGGGACTCATTTGATGATTTTACCACGATAAAAAAAAGAGATATTCACTTGTTTTATGTAGGAATCGAACGACGGCAACGGGGGTGATTTTGTAATCCGTTATACCTTTAAGGCCGTTATCATACTAGCGGTTTGGAAGCGGCTGCGGGGCGGAGCGGACGCGCAGCGCATCCGTCGCGAACACGCCGCGCATCCGTCGCGAACACGTCGCGGACGCGTGGCAAATGCGTTACGTTTTCGTCACGTGTTTGTACACTCAGTAACAAAATGTATTCCGACGAGGAAACATTGCTGTTGACGTTATTACTTCGAAAACGCCGAAAACGAAAGCATCGACGAATTTGGGAAGATCCATTATTAGATTAGGCTGAGGAATTTTTCGCTGAGAGTTATAAGCAATATTCATGTTTTGATAAAAAAAAACTTCTCGGCTAAAAAAAAATTGGATGATTATGCATCTATAATCTGTATCACCTATTCTTATCATATTATGCCAAATTTCAGCGCTGGAGGAATATTTCGAAAGTCTTCATACAAAAAATTCCTCGTTGTTCTGAGGTGGGGCGGACGTTTTGGCGTTTGTTCGAGGCAGTACAAAATGGCGTCCGCTTTGCTGTTCGCGGCGATCCCGTTGCGCGTCCGCAACGAATTCGCTGCGCAACCGCGGCGTGTTCGCGACGCATTCGCTGTGCGGCCGCTCCGCCCCGCAACCGCTTCCAAACCGCTAGTGTGATAAGGCCCTTACAGTCAGACGGGACCCTATGAAACTTCGCTGTCCATCCGTCTGTCTGTCATCGCCATTAGATTAGGCCTACTAGGATCTCGACATTATAATAATTATAATGTCCAGATCTAAGCCTAATCTAAGCCTACTGTTAGTTTTGGTTTTTCGTCGTCAACTAATATTTACATTGGAGTATATAAACACGTGCTTGGCCTTTGACATTAATTAACGTTCTTATATAAACTTAAAGAAGAAACTGGTATCATCGTGTTTACAGCTAACTTTTTGTAGTAATCATCTCATTATGTGTATTACGCATTTTGCTAAGGAATAAACGCTTTGTACCTACAGTAAAAAACTGACGTACAAATTACTTAAATATATTTTATATATGATAAAAACTAATAACAGATAGTCAACTTGGCAATTAAGCCATTACCCGTCCGAATAAAAAAAAACAACGTAGGTAATATTATTGCTTTAGATACTTTTAATTTGTACCGTATACTCCACCGCTCCACCGTGTGCTCTGAGCGATAGGATCGCAGTAGTAACACCCAGGCGTTCCCTCCATCCCAGTCAGACACAGGAACCTCCTAATGTTACGCATCGTGGTAAGCATGGTGGATAAGCTTCAATTTAAAGAAGTTCGTGATATTTCACAATGAAAAAAACCAATCAGCTACACTATACCATGGTGGTAAACACTCGAACTTGAATTTTGTGGCTCAATTTTTTCAAACATTTTTGTTTCTGCGTAAAATTGCTATTATATATTCCCTAGCCGCTTAACTTCCTCTCGCGCCCGACATTGGTGGAGGCCATGCTGCGGGCGAGACGGAGAGGGAAGCGGTCGCCTCCTTCTGCGAAGCAGTCATGCTCTCGAAGGAGGAGACGGGCCGCGTGAGGTAGACGACAGCGTCCTCACTCCACCCCAGCCCCTAAAACAACAACTGATGTCCACGAATCTTTATGATACAACTCCCTGATTTATTCTAATCGCTGTGAGGATATTGGTCAGATAAATCTCCAGTTGGGCCCTCCGAACAAATCAAGTACTTACTTTATGAACTGCGACTCAGTCAGTGACCAGGTTTGAGCTCAGGTAAGAATGGGAAGAATGCACACGTCAATGAATTGGTGTTCAGGGATAGAGGTAGATCACCCTTCAATCACGAGGAAGAGGCCAAAGATAGATGGATTGTCTAAGGAATGATATGAATGAAAAAGGAGTGAATGATGCTGTGATGTCTGATATGGGAGAATGGAGGAAGAAAACGTGTTGAGACGACCACAAATAAAATGGGATAAGGGCAGGAAGATGATGGTAGCCAGGAAAAATAATTTGATGTTTGCTGGACTGTTCTTGTTCAAGTACTTATCTTTAATGAACTCTTGTTTACGAAATGAAATGAAATAATATTTATTTTTGGAAGTAGGTAAGTATGTAAAAGTTACATGTCGTCTTTTTACAAAAGACATAGATGAGGCCAGTGTTTTATATATCTGACTACTCTGAGAAGAAACATTTGGAACAAAATCAGAGATCAGTATCGTCTCTTTTATGAAACAAAATCAGAGGTCAATGTCGTCTCTTTTAATATTTAAAAGTCCAGAAATTATATTGGTCATGTCAAACAAGGACCATGTAGGTTAAGTTCTGAGGTGCTCTTGTAAAGAAACGTCTTTTTAATTCGCTTTGTAAGGATAAATGATTTTCTTTTGAGTAAATAAAATGGATAAATAAGCAGTTAGGGATGGCAATAATTTCAATTGTTGACTGAAATAATAAACGCAAAAATTTCTTGTTTAATTTCATTTTATTTTTCAAAAATTTCATCAGGTTATAATTATCGGTGAGCTTCTCATTAATATAATATTATTTTTAATACCTAATATTGTTTTAAGCCACCATTACACTATTTACATTCTTATTACAAAACTTATTTACATACTTAACAAAATAATGAGTTATAACTAAGATTAGTGAGTTGAAAAAAAATATCACTTTTAAAAGATTACGCGCGAATTAAGACAGTAGGTATACAGTCTGAATTTTTACCTGGGCTTTTGGCTATATTCGAAACTATGAGGAATATATAAGGAGTCTCGAGGCCAATTTTGACAAAACTAAAGCTGCATTAAGTATTGGATTTTAGAAAATTCAATAATCCTGGCAAAAAATCGAACCCGCTGATTTCGTAGAAAAAACACACCCTGTATTATTACGGTCCGTAGTTCGGCTCAAGACACGAAAAATGTATTACGAGTAGCATTCATGACAGGAGTAATTTTACACCTTTAAATTATACTTTCTATCTAGTAGGCAAAAATTACGTATAGAGTCACAGCGCCACCAATCATGATCTACGGAAAATTCAAGGTGTAAAATTTTACTAATAAAGTAATTCCAAGCCACAAAAAAGCTAACGAATCTAGAAAAAAAATGCTGGTGATGTTATCGGCCGTAGGTGTGATATTGGTTGTGACAATTATGACAAAATGATGACTTTTAAGTACATAATTTAAGGCGATTTCAAAACTCTTTGTTCCCACCCCTCCCTTTCAATAAACTTGAGCCTGATTCCACCAATCGGCTGTGTCACTATCGCCCTGGGTTCGAATTCCAGTTCTGTCTTCATACCAGGAGCAAGTTCCACTCGGTACTTCTTCAGTAACGTGATCAGACCGGCCGCCATTTGCATTCTTGCGAATCTCATTCCTGGAAAAGACAATAATATAATAATTATAATATACCAAAACTATCACACAACGCCATTTAGTCCCAAGCTAAGCAGAGCTTGTGTTATGAGTACTGGACAACTGATAAACATGCTTATATGCCAGACACAGAACAAATGATCGTGCTCGTCACATAAACAGTTGTTCTGGGTGGGAATCGAACCCACGACCTTTTTTTTTTTTTTTTTTTTTTATCGTGGTAAAATCATCAAATGAGACCTCCAACCCCGGGCAGGGCGGGAGGTACTGTCAGACTTGTACTGACTAAAATCCACGGTGTCCTTCAGTAGCCCTTTATGTTCCGGGGTCACGGTAATAGAAATAAATCCCGCGACCCCGGCAGGCTTTGGCCCTCTGAGAGGGGCCCCATCATTTTGCTGACAGCTCTTTGAGGCGCGCGTGGAACACGACGCGCCGTCGACCCGGGCATGGTCCATGGTCGGACAGCGAGTTGCCCTTTACTCGCTGTCCGCATGCCCGCGCCTACGGTGGCCGGAGATCGTCTTGCGACGTACGGCGCCGTGGGCGTACACCACTGCGGTTGGGGCGGAGGGAGGACGCTGTCCTCTCTCTCTCGCGGCCCGCCGCCTCCTTCACGAGCATTACTGCCTCGCAGAAGGCGGCGACCGCTTCCCACTCCGTCTCGCTCCGCAGCATGGCCGAAACCAATGCCGGGCGCGAGAGGTCTCCGCCTATCGCCGCCGTGAGGACACGTCGGTGCTCTGCCCAAGCTGGGCAGTCTTGCACCGTATGCTCTACTGTGTCCTCCGGGAGATCTTCGCAGTGGTGACACCCCGGCGTTTCCTCCTTTCCCATCAGCCACCGACCTGCTTGTCGATGTCAATGATGGTAAATAGGCAGAAACCTATATATAAAATTTAAATAATTTGCCTCGTGTGAAATCGGGTTGGGTCGCAAGTGATAATACGTCCACTATTAGATGACGTAGGTGACGTAGGTAACACATCTCTGATAATAATGACCCACGCATATACAAAGTAAATATTTATGTAATAAAAACCATGTTATCTAAAACTAATGTGTAAGGCAAGTCCAATGTCAAAGAACTAAAGCAACGTCTATCTTATCTTGAATTTTTTATATTTGAGTGAGTATGTATAATCACGCCGGTACCTACTATTAATAATTGGATGAGATTATTTATGTACTGCGTAATAGTTCTCAGCCTAATATTATCTGTGTTTTTCATGGGTATAGACCACAAAAATCATAACAAACACATACCAAAATGTAGACTATAAATAGACAGATTCTCTATGCAGCAGACATGTGTTAACTACTACATGATCTGAATACACTGCATTTCCCAAAATATAATCAATCTATAAAATTTAAAGGAAGTAGGCCATTTATTATTATTTCTCTATGGGAGGATAAATAAAAACAAGCAAAAAATTGTAAAGGAGGTGAACATTAAATCAGAATCAAAACACTTACCGATACAGATTCTGGGACCATCACCAAATGGCATGTACGTATATGGTCTGATGTTCTGTTTCTCCACTCCCAGGAACCGCTCCGGACGGTACTGCTCCGGCTCCGGGAAGAACTCTGGATTTTTTTGCAGATAGTACACCGGTATGTGCACACGGAGACCCTTCTCCAATGTCAAGCCTGTCGGGAATGTGTAGTCTTCCACCACCTCGCGAGTCAGCACTCCTAGTACCGGGTACAGTCGAAGAGCTTCATCAATACACGCTTCCATATATGGAGTCTCCGCAACACACTCGTACTTCAACACATTGTTGTGACGACGCAAATAACTGTCCACCTCTTCCAATAACCGTTCTTGAGCTTCCGGATGCTTCGCCAACTCGAATAAAGTGAAGCTCAAAGTGGTTGCCGAAGTCTCGTAACCAGCAGCAAAGAACAGGAAACACTGCGCTACCAACAAATCATCGTTCACATCTAAGTTAACTTTCTTTCCTGCATCAGTCTTCATATTTGTCATACTGTCGCCGGTCATAGTATGGTTGTTCTTCAACTTAAGAACGAGATCGACAAAGTCGTTTCTTGCGGTTGGCGTATAGTTGCGGCCTTTGAAAACTCCTGTCAACAAATCATTGAAGAAACGGTCTACTTCTGTTGGCATAGATTTATATCCCACTGCGTAGAAGATGGCAGGCCAGATAGCTCGTGCAACATTTTTGAAAGCTCTGAATCTGTGAGTATCAAAGATCACGTCACCAATTTGCCTGAATGGGTTATTTTCTTTCTTTTCCATCGTGTTGGTGTCGACGCCAAACGCGCACGAACCGATGCAGTCCATTGTGAACATCGCGACGAGGGTCCTTGCTTCGATCGAGTCGGTTTTCTGCACTTCCTTATCGATAACGTTTTCAAACACGTGAGAACACTTGCCGATCAAATGGAACATGTTCTTCATCTTGGCGGAAGAGAACAGCGGGGTCATGTTCTGTCGCAGCACCTTCCATCTGTCTCCGTGAGAGAAGAATAGGTTCTGTGTGAACAACTCTCTGTGGTTGTAATTGGACACTTCACGACCGCTGAAGAAATAGAAATCCTTGGTCATGACGAGTTTGATGAGTTCAGGGTCTTTAACGATGAGGGTGGGTTCCGTGCCATAGAAGGCACCAATATAAGGCACGTTTGGGAATTTTTTACATATTTTCTGAGCAACTTCTCCCATATACGTCGTCTGTAAAATATATGAAGCGAAATTTCCGAAAATCGCGGTCGGCTTTATAAACGGCACTTTCTTTTTCTCCCAATACTGGAACTTTCGTTTGGAGATCAGGTAGACCGCATATAGGATGAGCGGTAACGTCGTGAGAAGTAGTGTTGTGATCATGTTGGCGTATTGGAGGAAACTAATTTTGTTAGCATTAAGTTGGTGTTTTTATAGTTGTAAGTACAGATAACGAGTTCGGTGTAGATACTTGTGGTTGACAACGAACTCTTATGTTCTAAGGATATTCCTTTTTATGATTGTTTTGTTTATTGATAGGATTCGATAATACTTGATAATTATTAATTGTTGCTTCAATCGTCAAAATGGTTGACTTTTGAGTCAAAAACATGTGTGCCATGTACCTGGTTGCAAAAACAGATGCCTATAAACGATTTTTGGCCAGCAACAAAAGGTTTTCGGTTCGTATAAGCGCAGTTAATATCCAAAGAAAGAACGACACGATGAAGAATAAGAATTTACAACACTCTGTCCTTATAATAACATAACAATTATAGCATTATCATTTACGTAACACTCTATATCTCCGAAGAGATAGGAGTCGGTCTGCTTCCACACTTCGTCCATTATTTATTTTTTGGAGTCTCATGTAATAGGGACGAGCCTTTTGCCATTAACCGCCACAAATCTAGACTTCATAGCTGGTTCTGAGAATATCGTAATAAAAAACCCAGGATGCTTTGCTGTCGCTCTTACGACCACCAAACCAAAGGCAGCTAAAACAATGCAATATTCTTAAAGTAATCCTAACATAATGCAATCGCTTCCTTGTGACTTGGAAAAAAACGCGAAGAGATCCACCATTGAGAGATTTGGAAGGAATTGGGGGAGGGTCTTGCTCAGGAGCGGGAGAAAAATAGGCTAAAAAAAATCTTAACATTACAAATGCCAAATTAAGTTTGTGTGTGTTTTCACGTCCAAACCACTGTAGAGAGAGATCATAGTGCTCCCAGACCTACGTCATTTTAGCAAAGCTGATTTGATTGATTTACTATAAAGTTAAGACAGTATTCGTACTTGCTAGCTCGAAAGAGGGATTACGTAGGTCTGGGGGCACAGGGATATTGGCCTACTAAGCCGATCATCCTGATTATACGTTTCCAGAAAATCAGACATAGGGTACTTCTCATCCCGAAAAACGGTACTTCCCGAGAAAAACAACAATAACGTTCAAATGATAAAAGATGGCGCCATATATGTGCTACCTGAATTTAGGGTTGCCATCTTTAAAATTTGAAAACCAAGACCCCGCATTTTTGAGTCCAGAACCTGGACAAGAGTCGAAGGTCGAAGTGTGCCACGGAGGTGGGAGGACGACGGTGAAATCCGGGGAAACCCGGACGGATCGCAACCCTACCTGAATTGATTGTCAAATCCTAAAATAACGAGAGCAAAGCCGCGAGTAAAAACTAATGGGAAATATTTTAGTAGGTTATTCCTTACATTAAAAGTAAAACAGCAGGTTACAATTAATATTGCTAATGAAACAGAAATGCAGAAGGTAATGAAAAGATACTAGATAGATGGATAGAGAGAACTAAAACCAAGCAGACAGGAATGGCATTAATTTCAAGTGTTGACACAAATAAAAAACACATTAGAATTAATTTTGTTTTATTCTTTCAAACGAAGAAGAAAGATTTTTTGGGTCTCGAACATCTTGTTTTTGGACTAATCTGTCACAAATATGTCATTCGAGACCATTGACTATTATTACTACGTCTAAAGACGACACCACGTATCACCACTCTGTCCCATCCAGGATGAGTGCATGCGCACAAGTTCATTTACAGTTGTTGACAGCTCTTTGGCGTGCTATAGCCGCGCGCACTCATCCTGGATGGGACACAGTGGTGTTGCGTGGTATCGTCTCTATACGTAGTAATAACAGCTCAATCTCGAATGACATTTGTGACACATTAGTCCAAAAGTAAGATGGTAGTCTGTTTTGGTTGCAATTTTGTCCACACGCCAAAAGATCTTTTTGTTTACATTAAAAATAAAATAACAAATCAGATATATTTCTGCGGCTTCTGATAATAAAAAAAATATTATTATTAAAGCCACACACGTTTCCGTGTACGTTAGATTATTTACAATCTTAATTTGAAAATTAAATATATTTACATTAGGTATTAAAATTAGATAACACTATGATAATGAGTCGATAATGCCACCAAAGATTGTCAAATCAATAGAATAGAATCAATTTATGACGATATAATTCGTTGTCGATTATTTAAATGTTATGATATCGATAATTTTGGACATGTTCATTCAAGTTATTTGATTACAGTAGCCAAAACATGTACACATATTACGATAATTTACAACAGCTATTGAACATAACAAGAGTTTTTTTAGTATCTGTATGTAGCTATTTTTTTTATCGTGGTAAAATCATCAAATGAGACCTCCCACCCCGGGCAGGGCGGGAGGGACTGTCAGACTTGTACTGACTAAAATCCACGGTGTCCTTCAATAGCCCTTTATGTTCCGGGATCACGGTGATTGAAATAAGTCCCGCGACCCCGGCAGGCTTTAGGGGGCTCCGTCATTTTGCTGACGCTCTTAGAGGCGCGCGTGGAATACGACGCTCCGTCGACCCGGGCATGCTCCATGGTCAGACAGCGAGTTGCACTTTACTCGCTGTTCGCATGCCGCGCCTACGGTAGCCGGAGGTTGTCCGACGCCGTGGGCGTCTACCACTGCGGTTGGGGTGGAGGAAGGACGCCGTCCTCTCACTCTCACGGCCCGCCTCCTCCTTCACGAGCATTACTGCTTCGCAGAAGGAGGCGACCGCTTCCCACTCCGTCTCGCCCCGCAGCATGACCTCGACCAATGCGGGGCGCGTGAGGTCTCCGCCTATAGCTTCCCTGAGAACACGTCGGTGCTCTGCCCAAGCTGGGGAGTCTTGCAACCGTGCTCGACTGTGTCCTCCGGGTTGATCGTCACAGTGGTGACACACAGGCGTATCCCTCTCCCTATCCGAACACAAGTGCCCCCCAGAAACTTCCGTGTCCGGTGAGGAACCTGCATCAACCGATAGGTCAGGACGCCGTGACGTCTCTCCAGCCACTCCTCAAAGAGGGGTCTTACCGCCACAATTGTGGCGAGCCCGAACCTCGGTTGCGACAGTATCTGTATGTGGCTTGCATAATTATGTTTAGTTTAACATAAAATACTTCTTTAGAGACCTTCTTCTTAGAGCTCATTCACAATTCTTCAAACTGCGATTCGTAAAAAAAATGTGACCAGGAAGAATCATAAAAAGAATATTTTATCGATGGTCCTCTTGTGAAAACTATCTCATAATGTGATATAAGCTGTACTAAAATAATTACTTACAAGTACACCTTAAACATCAGGCGATTTCAAAAGTCTTTGTTCCCACCCCTCCCTTTCAATAAACTTGAGCCTGATTCCACCAATTGGCTGTGTCACTATGGCTCTGGGTTCAAATTCCAGTTCTGTCTTCATGCCAGGAGCAAGTTCCACTCGGTACTTCTTCAGTAACGTGATCAGACCGGCCGCCATTTGCATTCTTGCGAATCTCATACCTGGGAAAGACAATAATTAAAAATTTTAAGATGATAGACATTTGTTTTTTTTAGATTTTGAGTTATTTCTGATAAACTGAGTTTCGGAAATGTGTTCAGATTTCTTTTACCATGTCCCGGTAAGATCCCGTTTTACTATATATGGACTGCACGCTTTAATCCAAAATCTCTGTAACTAACATGTTCAACGACTTATATAGAATGCACCATAAAATTCCCACAGTTGGGGGACAAAGGCCTTTTCTCTAAGAGAAGATAAGAGAAGATACACAAAGGTGATACGACGCATAAATAAAAATTAAAAACTTACCGATACAGATTCTGGGACCATCACCAAATGGCATGTACGTGTATGGCTTGATGTTCTGTTTCTCCGCTCCCAGGAACCGCTCCGGACGGTACTGCTCCGGCTCCGGGAAGAACTCCGGATTGTGTTGCAAATGGTACAATGGTAGGTGCACGCGAAGACCCTTCTCCAATGTCAGGCCTGTCGGGAACGTGTAGTCTTCCACCACTTCGCGGGTCAGTATTCCTACTACTGGGTACAGTCGAAGAGTTTCATCAATACACGCATCCATATATGGAGTCTCCGCAACACATTCGTACTCTAACTTATTATTGTGACGACGCAGGTAACTGTCCACTTCTTCCAATAAACGTTCTTGAGCTTCGGGATTCTTCGCCAACTCGAATAAAGTGAAGCTCAAAGTTGTTGCTGAGGTCTCGTAACCAGCAGCGAAGAAAAGTACACACTGCGCCACCAACAAATCATCGTCTACATCTAAATTAACTTTCTTTCCTGCATCAGTCTTCATATTCGTCATACTGTCACCGGTCATAGTATGGTTTTTCTTCAACTTAAGCATGAGATCAACAAAGTCGTTCCTCGTAGTTGGTACATAGTTGCGACCTTTGAAAATTCCTGTCAAAAGATCATTGAAGAAATGGTCGACTTCTTTCGGAAATGATCTGTATCCCACTGCGTAGAAGATTGCCGGCCAGATAGCTCTTGCAACAGTTTTGAATGCTCTAAATCTGTTAGTATCGAATATAGCGTCACCAATTTGTTTGAATGGGTTATTTTCTTTTTTAACCATCGTATTTGTATCGACGCCGAATGCGCAGGATCCGATACAGTCCATGGTGAACATCGCGGTAAGGGCCCTGGCTTCAATCGCATTGTCTCGCTGCACTTCTTTGTCGAGTATGTTTTCAAACACGTGTGAACACTTGGCGATCAAATGGAACATGTTCTTCATCTTGGCGGAAGAGAACAACGGGGTCAGGTTCTGTCGCAGCACCTTCCATTTGTCTCCGTGAGAGAAGAAAAGGTTCTGTGTGAACAGCTCTTTATGATTGTAATTGGAGACTTCACGGCCGCTGAAGAAATAGAAATCCTTGGTCATGACGAGTTTGATGAGTTCAGGGTCTTGCACGATGAGCGTGGGTTCTGTGCCGTAGTAGGCACCAACATACGGTGCATTGGGGAATTTCTGGCATATTTTCTGCGCAACATGTCCCACATAAGTCGTCTGCAGAATATATGAGGCGTAGTTTCCGAAAATCGCGGTAGGCTTTATATGTGGCACTTTCTTCTTCTCCCAGTACTGGAACTTTCTTTTGGAGATCAGGTAGACCGCGTAGATGATGAGCGGTAACGTGGTGAGAAGTAGTGTTGTGATCATGTTGAAGTTTTGGATGAATCTGTTTAGTTTACAATGTTAGTTGGAGTATTCATAGTTGTAAGATACATAGATAATGATTCGGGGCAATTTAGGTCAACAACGTTTTTTATATTTTGCGTAATTTCCCGTTAATAATTGTTTCTCATTTTTATAGGTGTCCACTCCACTTGACAAGAATTCGGGGTTGCTTCAACCTTGAAATTCACTTCATCTATGCTTCGCTGACCTGAAAGTGTCGGGAAGCAATTTGTGCAGCTCATCAAAATATTGATTCACGACCTGGAAATCAAACCAAGTACTGTTATTGCGGTAGGTATGATAATCATACACCAAAGAGGCCTGTGGCATGTATATAACCAAATTTTATCGAAAAAAGAGGTCTTGTAATTTCGGCAATATCCCAGAAAGTGCTACACAAGTGTGGTCACAGATGCGCATGAGGTATGACACTGCAGATTTCTTAGTACATGTGTGATTGTCAATAATTAGCCTATTATCGATGTTTATGAAGACTTAGTAACAAAACAATGCAAACAAGCTGAATTATCATCAAATGTAGCGTGTCTGATACGCTTTTTGGACAATGACAGTGTCATAGTAACTAAATTGTTTGGGGAAATTATAAGATCTGGCAATTCATGCTTACTAGATTATTTTGTTAAAACATTCCGTTTGTTTTTAATCAAAAATTAAATAATAGGTATCGTCGCACACACAGCCAATTTTTGCTTACAAAAAATTGGTACAGATGACAGGTCAACCTACATGATTCTGTCAAATTTTACCCATCAAACATTAACATTAATCTATTGTGATAAGGTTGAAAATGTATTCAAGAAATTTGACTGTTGGGGTAGGTATATGTGCTGGCGTCTCCAAGTATGTAAACTGCACTTCCACAACTGGATGATTAACATCTTAAAGGTGAAGGAGTTTTGATAAAATGAGCAGGTAACGAGATGGTATGTGTCCTGCAATAATAATACTTCATACATTTTCAATTTTTTTTTTTAAAAGAGAAGTTGAGGCCCAGTCGACTTACAAGTGGTCGTGGATTCGAACCCCGCCAGGCGTATTACTTTGTGTAATTTATTTCATCACCACTGCTCTCAAAACGGTGAAGGAAAACATCGTGAGGAAACCGGCATGTCCTAGAACCAAAAATTTGAAGATATGTGACATCTACGAATCCGCACTGGGCCCGCGTGGTGGATTATGACCCACTCCCTCAGAGAGGAGGCCTGTGTCCCAACAGTGGGAACATTATAGGCGGATGATGATGATGAAAAAGAAGTTTCTTTTTACATAATATATACTGGATGATTTATGCAGTTTTGAACACTCTGGATACTAGACCTTATTTGCAACAGTTTCAACCCGACAACATGCACGGAAAAAAATGCTCGTGGAATTATTTTTCATTCAAGAATATTTTTATTCTCAGGAATATTGTTTAATGTCAAATAAAAATTTACTTGAACTAAAAATAATGTCTTAGTTCAACCGAAATGATATTCTTTACGAAAAACAATATTATTCTCCATATATTTACTAGAATCAAAACAAATATATTTATATTAAGAAGTTCTGAGTCTTGTCTGAATAATAAGTAACTTTTTTGAATAAAGAGTTTTATATGTTTCAATATAAAACCACATATTCTAAGTTCAAGAGCCTTTAATATTTTGAACCAAAAGTTGTACCATTTGCTTAAATTAAAAACAAATCATCATAAAAACAAAATTTCATTTTCTTGCTGTTAGTAATTGACGATTCTCATTACAAGAAAGCAGGAACGTTTTCGATTAAGAAAAATATTTTTTTGTTCTAAGAAGAATACATTTTATGTGAGAAAATAACGGATTTCAAAGAAGAATAAATAAATAATTTGTAATAATACAATCAATGTTTGGCTTAAGAAAAGTTTTATTTTTGGGTAAGTAAATAGTTGCATTGACGTAAGAATCTAAATTATTCAAGTAAAGGTAGTTAAATGTTTTCGAACAAGACATTTTTGTTTTGTGGAAATAAACTATGGTGTTGAACTAGGAATCTAAATCGTTTCAAAATAAGATAAACTAACGTGTTTTAGTAAGAAAATGTATGTTTGTCTTAAGAAAAGTTTGTTTTTGGGTAAGTAAATTGTTGCATTGACGTAAGAATCTCAATTATTCAAGTAAGGGTAGTTAAATGTTTTCGAACAAGACATTTTTGTTTTGTGGAAATAAACTATGGTGTTGAACTAGGAATATAAATTGTTTCAAAATAAGATAAACTAACGTGTTTTAGTAAGAAAATGTATGTTTGTCTTAAGAAAAGTTTGTTTTTGGGTAAGTAAATAGTTGCATTGACGTAAGAATCTAAATTATTCAAGTAAAGGTAGTTAAATGTTTTCGAACAAGACATTTTTGTTTTGTGGAAATAAACTATGGTGTTGAACTAGGAATCTAAATTGTTTCAAAATAAGATAAACTAACGTGTTTTAGTAAGAAAATGTATGTTTGTCTTAAGAAAAGTTTGTTTTTGGGTAAGTAAATTGTTGCATTGACGTAAGAATCTCAATTATTCAAGTAAGGGTAGTTAAATGTTTTCGAACAAGACATTTTTGTTTTGTGGAAATAAAACTATGGTATTGAACTAGGAATCTAAATTGTTTCAAAATAAGATAAACTAACGTGTTTTAGTAAGAAAATGTATGTTTGTCTTAAGAAAAGTTTGTTTTTGGGTAAGTAAATAGTTGCATTGACGTAAGAATCTAAATTATTCAAGTAAAGGTAGTTAAATGTTTTCGAACAAGACATTTTTGTTTTGTGGAAATTAACTATGATGTTGAACTAGGAATCTAAATTGTTTCAAAATAAGATAAACTAACGTGTTTTAGTAAGAAAATGTATGTTTGTCTTAAGAAAAGTTTGTTTTTGGGTAAGTAAATAGTTGCATTGACGTAAGAATCTAAATTATTCAAGTAAAGGTAGTTAAATGTTTTCGAACAAGCCATTTTTGTTTTGTGGAAATAAAATATGGTGTTGAACTAGGAATCTAAATTGATTCAAAATAAGATAAACTAACGTGTTTAATAAGAAAATGTATGTTTGGCATAAGAAAAGTTTGTTTTTGGGTAAGTAAATAGTTGCATTGACGTAAGAATCTAAATTATTCAAGTAAAGGTAGTTAAATGTTTTCGAACAAGCCATTTTTGTTTTGTGGAAATAAAATATGGTGTTGAACTAGGAATCTAAATTGTTTCAAAATAAGATAAACTAACGTGTTTAATAAGAAAATGTATGTTTGGCATAAGAAAAGTTTGTTTTTGGGTAAGTAAATAGTTGCATTGACGTAAGAATCTAAATTATTCAAGTAAAGGTAGTTAAATGTTTTCGAACAAGCCATTTTTGTTTTGTGGAAATAAAATATGGTGTTGAACTAGGAATCTAAATTGTTTCAAAATAAGATAAACTAACGTGTTTTAGTAAGAAAATGTATGTTTGGCTTAAGAAAAGTTTGTTTTTGGGTAAGAAAATAGTTGTACGTGACGTAAGAATCTTCATTTTTATGAAAATATTAAGCTTTAAAGTGCTAATTTTTATTAGACCCGAGTGTCCTCCCCCTTTAGGAGGTACACGGTTGTGTTCGGGTATTTGAAAAAATCACGGTTGTAATATAGTTATATTATGTAAATGTATATGGAAGTTAAAAGAAAAACTATCACAACTAATTATGCTTAGAAAAGTTAGGTATTTTTCTCTTTTTTTTGTGTTTGTTTTAGAAGTTGGTTTTCCTTTTTCTATTTTTTTTTTTATTTTACCCTTTTTAGCGGGAGGCATGATATTATGTTGTGTGATTGCGCAAACAATGCATAAATATGCGATAGACGCAATCGCGGTTGATTTATTGTCATTTATTGAAGAGTAGGTACGACAAGGATGGCGCGCGACAGCCGTTTGTTACGGCCACGACGTAATGACCTCGCATCTACTTGCAGTTTTATACCTACACCACGGAGTGACCCAGGCGGGCCTGGTGTTGCGTAAATTCGAATAAAATTTCACACAGAGGTCTTATTAATGAATAAAAGTAGGTAGGTTACCATCATAGAGAAAATCGTTAACGTAGTCTTTTAATTAAATTATATTTTTAGTCTGTCTATGGCATAAGGGGGTCGCCAGAACTTTTCAACCTTTAAAGGGGTTGCGAAGTCAAAAAGGTTGAAAAACACTGGTCTAGAATCTAGATGAAGCACCCCGCTGATATCTAAAATTGTGTTCTGCGCTGCTTTACTTTTATTTTTATTTTTTTTATTTTTAGGACAGCAAACAATTGCATAATAAATCTTAAATCTACTACATAATAAATACGATACAATTATGTAATTATGCAACCAGCACCGCTATCCACAAAATAATAAAGTACAAATTTAATTAGGTGGGGGTACACGCGGACTTTAGCAGACATGAAAAAAGAAAATAAACAATTGTTTAGTCGTTTACACAACTTTGGAAAGTAGAAGAATTATTAATTATTTTAAGGATACGTAACTTAAATTGTGCACGTGATAAAACAAATAAGTCAACATCAGCGAAATTATCATTATAACATTTCATAATGCGCCTTAAGGGAGCTCGTTCGCCTGCATTAGTCCTGCAAGGCTTGGGAGCAAATAAAGTGCGAGCATAAGTATCACGAATACGTTGGGAACGACTAGGTATGCGAATATAAATTTGGTTTATGAGGTTAGAGCAATCAAATTCATTACGACAGACCTTATATAAGAACGATTGATCAAGATACAGTCTCCTTACTTTAAGAGTTGATAAGGTAAACTTTTCAAGAAGAGTATGATATGATGACCGTTTCTTAAAAAATGTGTAGTTTAGAAAACGAAGATATTTTTTTTGTACTGATTCTATCTGGTTACTGTATTTTTCGTAAAGCGGATTCCAGACGCATGTGGCATATTCTAACTGAGATCTAATGAGTGACTTGTATAGAAGTATTAATGTAGAGGGTTTTTTAAACAAGTTACAGGTACGCCTTATAAAACCGTAAAATTGATAACCCTTAGCGGTGATGTGATCAACGTGAGCATCGAAGTGCAACTTTTCGTCAAAGAGTATACCCAGGTCTTTAATTAAAGAAACTTTTTCTAAAGGTGTATTACAAAGTGAATAAGTAAAATGAATTATATTATTTTTTTTGGTAAAAGTGATGGATTTACATTTGGCAAGACTCAATAGTAGTTTATTTGCTACACAGTAGGCAGATAATCGATCCAAGTCTTCTTGTAATTTAGTACAGTCATCAATAGAGCTTATTTTACGGAATACTTTAAGATCGTCAGCATAATTATAATAAAAAACTACAGTTATGAAAGCATGTGTTTATATCATTTATAAACAACAGAAAAAGCAACGGACCTAAAATTGAGCCCTGCGGCACTCCAGATGTCACGCTGATCACCTCAGATGAAAACCCCTGCACTACAACCTTTTGAGTTCGGTTTTTTACATAAGATGTAAACCATCGTAGCAGACTCCCACGAATCCCATTAAATTCGATTTTTCTCAAAAGCATAGTGTGGTCCACCTTGTCAAAGGCCTTGCAGAAGTCAGTATAGATTGCGTCAACCTGTATTTGATTGTCCATATTTTCGAATAAAAAATTTGAGTATAAGACTAGGTTGCTTACAGTGGAACGGCCAAGAACAAAACCATGCTGCTCTGGGATAATTTACGTTAGATGTTTCAAGCTAAAATAAAGTTTGAACCGTTAAGGCGTGTCTCCTGTTCCTCGCGTCTGTTGACAACCCACAGCTATGGGTAGCGGGTTGCCCGGCGCCCGGTAGGCGATGATTCCCGATGTCCACCCCCTGCCTGTCCCCCGCTGGGTGGACATCGGGAATCATCGCCCGGTAGGTGCTTAGCGCGTATAAGTACATCAATGATTTCAAAAGGAGTCCAACATCTGGTAATCTGTGCCAGGGAGGGCAGCTGTTGTGCCCTGGAACGTAAAGGGCACTTGAAGGAAAACGGATGGGTTTTAGTCAGTAAGAGTCAGACACTTCCACTCCGCCCAGAGCCGAAGTACCTAGTTATTTGATGATTTCCTATCCACTAGTAGGTAGGTGTATTATAGTAATTCCACGTGACAGGATGCAAGCCCATCGCCGTTTAATGGAATACTCAGTTTCGCGAACCTATTTTTTCCGATTAAGAATCCATTGATCATGCCTCAGAATCAAATCCACCACCACCTTCGGGTTATAATTTGACATGTATATAGTATAACTCGAAATTTAGCATCCAAAAGAGTTAATTGTCAAATATTCGATTGGTTGACAATCCGTGAAACCGGACTTAAGACTAAATTGAGGTTTCTTGGTTTAGAATGCAAATTTTGAAAAAAAAAATTAAGAACAACAGTTTTGAATGTAAACAGTAATTTTCTTGTATGAAAACTATGATACAAATGTGTGTTTAAATCCAAATTCACGTTTCTTGGTTTTAGCATGGAAATCTTGAAATATATTTAAGAAAATAATGTCTTGAGTCTAAAATAATAATATTCTTGAATTCAAATAATATGTGTTTTGAACCAAATTCACGTTTCTTGGTATTAGTATAGAAACAAAACGAACTATAGGTTAAGCTTGTATCCGGTGTTGCAGTATTTCTCCCAAAGTGTAGGGAAAATAATTGAACATTCCTATAACGGAGTGAAGTCAAGTTTGCACCTAGTACTGATTATAAAATACATATATCACACACGACATACTCAGCAAAATGTATGGAACAGCTGCTATTAAACAGCTATTAAAAATATGTACATGAAAAAAAAACATTTAAAAACATGAAAATATTTTCATTTTTATTACTTTTTTATTTATAATAATTAAATTTGAATTAACTCAATGTCAGGAAAAATAGTGGAAACTCCAAAGATTCGGCCTTATTTTGGGTAATTAACATTTCGTAGCAGGCAACACCCATTTGTCTTGGATGTGCAATTGCGCTGGCATACATTACGCCGCCGTCGGCCATTACGCTATTACGCTCGGTGGTATCACATCTTCTGCGTCAGTTCGTGCGTCGTTGTGATTCTTTTATAGTTCATACGAAACAAATGAAAAGTAAGTTGTTTTTAGGTAAGTGTTTTTTTTTTCTTAAAAGTTATTTGTTGAACTTGAGAATCACACCTCAATGATTCTTTTGGTCAAACAGAGATTGTGTTATGTGTGTGATATTTTATGTTTGGTGAGTGTTTAATTATTGTATTATAGATCTTATCATGGGCGTACCCACGGTGAGGTATTTGCCCACCCTGTTTTTTGACTCGAAACTCGGTATTTTTAGCCTTTTAGGTTCCTAGGTAAAAAAATAATAATTTGGGAACTTTCAAAATAACGGTCAAAAACCGGCTTGTCGACTTCTGCATGAGTGTATGCTTATGAAGAGGGTTCTGGAACATCGATTAATAAGTTTGATTCTGGAAGCAAAAAATAATTTTGAAAACGAAATTTTATCTAGACTTAAGCGCCTTATTCACGTTCCATCTTGCTGTACGTCCCGCCAAGGTCATGCACGATTCACGACGCTAAAACACCGTGAATAGGCTTGACGTACGTCAATAATTATGATTGATAATAATTAATATTTTCATTGTAGTTAGTTAGTTTTTGCGTCGTGCATCGTGCATGACCTTGGCGGGACGTACAGCAACATGGAACGTGAATAAGGCGCTTTAGCCATGTTCCATTAACGAAGTCCATGGAACTTCTCAGAAGAAAAAGTCTCACTTGTTCCATGGAACTAATTGCTGGTGAAACTAGTGAGAATGATCCAGAACTTTAACCTACTCGGCAGTTTTTTTACATAGTTACTAGAATAATCACTAATTTATGTTCTGTCCATTTGCAGATTTAAATCAAAACCTGTATCCCAGCATACTTATCTATTTAAATTAATAACATAAAGAGGTTAATAATGGAGTTGCTTCTTAAAGAATGGAATGTCCCACAGGATATCATTTCAAATTTTAACGGTAGGTGAATATTTAGTAAACACGCGTGCTTTGTATGTTTATCAATTTTTGCAATTTTTATAAGTTGGCTATTTTTTTCAGAATCCTGGAGATATACAAACGAAAATTGATGAAGTAAAAGCAAAGGCTCTACAAAGCAAACAAAGTGTTCAACCTTACCTAATTAAATGTGGTGCTGGCGATGTTGGTAAAGATAACTATATTTGGTAATGATAACTATATTTGGTAATAGACAAGGTTATGTTGGTTCACGATGAAGTGCCTTGAATGTCGCAACGAATATCAGGATTTTCAGCAATACTTTGTGCATTTGCGTTACGCGCATAATATTATCAATTATTTTAAATGTCCTGAAGAAAATTGTGCCCGTTTATATCATTATCCTATATTATATATTATCCGGTTACATTTTGAAAGATATAAAATTACTTTGTTTACTGTAACAGTTTATGAAAAATCGCAAGTAGCCATGTTGTGTGCATAGGGTTGACTAAAAACATACCTACTTTTGCTTTCATAAAATAAAGATACACAAAATAATGTTGAAATGTACACGTACGAGCGAGAAATTATTTGACAGTTGTCCAATAACTTCAAAATATCATGATTACAATTAGGATTAAGTTAAGTTTTATATTTCAGATGATAATTATATTATTTGACAAATATTTTGTATGACTGAAGAATGTGATAGTAGGCGCGTTGTCAGCGCCATAAGATTAAGAATGATTGTGATAAAGCGATATTATCATAATAATAAGTATTATTTAAGATGATGATTATTAAATTACTGGGTATAAAAATCTGATGGTATAAACCTAGAAAATATATAAATAAATTATCAATACTTTTGTTTTATTATTAATTTGAGTACCTCCCACTTACTTACCTACCTCTATTTTCAGGCATGAAATGGTTCGCGGAGATCAGATTGAAAGATGTGACGGTGCATCAGGCTCTAAATTCTGTAAGTGAGTTTTAGTGCTTTTTCTTATTCGTTTCATGTTTCAAATGGTACTCAATAATCATGGTATTTTAGTGAAGCCGTTTCAGTTCTATGTACAGATTCAAGAACTTTGTTATATACGGAGTTAAGATTGTCTTATTTGAATTACAATAGTCTTGGTTCAATGGTTAAGATGCGTTTCAGTAAATATTTTTCAGTTCATTGTTCGATTTATTCAAGCTAAAGTTTAGTCATAATGTGTCCTGACTAAATTTTAGCTTGAATAAATCAAACGAACTGAAAAATATTTACTGAAACGCATATTAACTATTGATCCAAGGCTATTGTAATTCTTCAAATAAGACAATCTGACCTTCGTATGAAACATGTCATGATTTGAATCAAGAACTGAAAATTCTTACAGTAAAATACTTTATTATTGAGCCAAGAGATTTCTGATCTCCGTATGAAACATGCAATGAATCAGATCAAGAACTAAAACTTCTTAACTGAAGTACAGGGTTTTTAGATCAATAATAATGACATTATTCGTTGGAAACAATCTGATCTTCGTATGAAACATGACATGCATTGAACCAAGAACTGAGATTTCTTGCAGTGAAATACACTATTATTGAGCTAAGAGATTTCTGATCTCCGTATGAAACATGCAATGAATTAAATCAAGAACTAAAACTTCTTAACTGAAGTACAGGGTTTTTAGATCAATAATAATGACATTATTCATTGGAAACAATCTGATCTTTCGTATGAAACATGACATGCATTGAACCAAGAACTGAGATTTCTTGCAGTGAAATACACTATTACTGCGCTAAGAGATTTCTGATCTCCGTATGAAACATGCAATGAATTAGATCAAAAACTAAAACTTCTTCAGTTAATAACCTGCACGTTCTTAAACCAACAATATTAACATTATTGGTTGGAGACAATCTGATCTCCGTATCAATTGCTTATTGGTTTTGAATTAAGAACTGGGCTTCTTCACTGAAATACGCATATTATTGAACTAAGAACATTGAGACTATATTTTTAAAACAACGTGATCTCCAGAGAATAACTTATTTTTATTGAACTAACGGCTAAAATTTCTTCACTGAAGAGCATCAACTAGTAACTAAGATTGTTGCTATTCTTCACTGTAGATAAATCGTTCTCAGTGTGAAAATAGAATTATTTGATGCAAGAGATAAAGCTGCTTCACTGAAATATGCCATATCATACAAATAAGTAAATACCATTCTTCTTACAAGTCATTTATTTTTCATACTGAGAATTTATTTTCTTACAAGAAAACTCCGGGATCCGTTTAACAAAGTGTTCAACTGAGAAAAGCATTATTCTCAAATATATTGTTTAATTCCAAGTATGTAAATTCTAGAAGGAAGAAAAATATCTTGATTTAACTATTTATTTACTAGCATTGAGATTAATTGTGTTTTGATACAACCATTTATTGTTTTCCCCATATATGAATCACGGAAATTCTTGACCAATAGATATATACTTGATCAGAAACAATGACATTTCTTGTCCAATAAATATATTCTTGTTATGAGATTTACTCTTCGTACTCGGAAGAGTAATCGAAGCTTAGCTTCGAAGAGTTAAGTTGTTTTTAGGTAAGTGTTTTTTTTTTCTTAAAAGTTATTTGTTGAACTTGAGAATCACACCTCAATGATTCTTTTGGTCAAACAGAGATTGTGTTATGTGTGTGATATTTTATGTTTGGTGAGTGTTTAATTATTGTATTATAGATCTTATCATGGGCGTACCCACGGTGAGGTATTTGCCCACCCTGTTTTTTGACTCGAAACTCGGTATTTTTAGCCTTTTAGGTTCCTAGGTAAAAAAATAATAATTTGGGAACTTTCAAAATAACGGTCAAAAACCGGCTTGTCGACTTCTGCATGAGTGTATGCTTATGAAGAGGGTTCTGGAACATCGATTAATAAGTTTGATTCTGGAAGCAAAAAATAATTTTGAAAACGAAATTTTATCTAGACTTAAGCGCCTTATTCACGTTCCATCTTGCTGTACGTCCCGCCAAGGTCATGCACGATTCACGACGCTAAAACACCGTGAATAGGCTTGACGTACGTCAATAATTATGATTGATAATAATTAATATTTTCATTGTAGTTAGTTAGTTTTTGCGTCGTGCATCGTGCATGACCTTGGCGGGACGTACAGCAACATGGAACGTGAATAAGGCGCTTTAGCCATGTTCCATTAACGAAGTCCATGGAACTTCTCAGAAGAAAAAGTCTCACTTGTTCCATGGAACTAATTGCTGGTGAAACTAGTGAGAATGATCCAGAACTTTAACCTACTCGGCAGTTTTTTTACATAGTTACTAGAATAATCACTAATTTATGTTCTGTCCATTTGCAGATTTAAATCAAAACCTGTATCCCAGCATACTTATCTATTTAAATTAATAACATAAAGAGGTTAATAATGGAGTTGCTTCTTAAAGAATGGAATGTCCCACAGGATATCATTTCAAATTTTAACGGTAGGTGAATATTTAGTAAACACGCGTGCTTTGTATGTTTATCAATTTTTGCAATTTTTATAAGTTGGCTATTTTTTTCAGAATCCTGGAGATATACAAACGAAAATTGATGAAGTAAAAGCAAAGGCTCTACAAAGCAAACAAAGTGTTCAACCTTACCTAATTAAATGTGGTGCTGGCGATGTTGGTAAAGATAACTATATTTGGTAATGATAACTATATTTGGTAATAGACAAGGTTATGTTGGTTCACGATGAAGTGCCTTGAATGTCGCAACGAATATCAGGATTTTCAGCAATACTTTGTGCATTTGCGTTACGCGCATAATATTATCAATTATTTTAAATGTCCTGAAGAAAATTGTGCCCGTTTATATCATTATCCTATATTATATATTATCCGGTTACATTTTGAAAGATATAAAATTACTTTGTTTACTGTAACAGTTTATGAAAAATCGCAAGTAGCCATGTTGTGTGCATAGGGTTGACTAAAAACATACCTACTTTTGCTTTCATAAAATAAAGATACACAAAATAATGTTGAAATGTACACGTACGAGCGAGAAATTATTTGACAGTTGTCCAATAACTTCAAAATATCATGATTACAATTAGGATTAAGTTAAGTTTTATATTTCAGATGATAATTATATTATTTGACAAATATTTTGTATGACTGAAGAATGTGATAGTAGGCGCGTTGTCAGCGCCATAAGATTAAGAATGATTGTGATAAAGCGATATTATCATAATAATAAGTATTATTTAAGATGATGATTATTAAATTACTGGGTATAAAAATCTGATGGTATAAACCTAGAAAATATATAAATAAATTATCAATACTTTTGTTTTATTATTAATTTGAGTACCTCCCACTTACTTACCTACCTCTATTTTCAGGCATGAAATGGTTCGCGGAGATCAGATTGAAAGATGTGACGGTGCATCAGGCTCTAAATTCTGTAAGTGAGTTTTAGTGCTTTTTCTTATTCGTTTCATGTTTCAAATGGTACTCAATAATCATGGTATTTTAGTGAAGCCGTTTCAGTTCTATGTACAGATTCAAGAACTTTGTTATATACGGAGTTAAGATTGTCTTATTTGAATTACAATAGTCTTGGTTCAATGGTTAAGATGCGTTTCAGTAAATATTTTTCAGTTCATTGTTCGATTTATTCAAGCTAAAGTTTAGTCATAATGTGTCCTGACTAAATTTTAGCTTGAATAAATCAAACGAACTGAAAAATATTTACTGAAACGCATATTAACTATTGATCCAAGGCTATTGTAATTCTTCAAATAAGACAATCTGACCTTCGTATGAAACATGTCATGATTTGAATCAAGAACTGAAAATTCTTACAGTAAAATACTTTATTATTGAGCCAAGAGATTTCTGATCTCCGTATGAAACATGCAATGAATCAGATCAAGAACTAAAACTTCTTAACTGAAGTACAGGGTTTTTAGATCAATAATAATGACATTATTCGTTGGAAACAATCTGATCTTCGTATGAAACATGACATGCATTGAACCAAGAACTGAGATTTCTTGCAGTGAAATACACTATTATTGAGCTAAGAGATTTCTGATCTCCGTATGAAACATGCAATGAATTAAATCAAGAACTAAAACTTCTTAACTGAAGTACAGGGTTTTTAGATCAATAATAATGACATTATTCATTGGAAACAATCTGATCTTTCGTATGAAACATGACATGCATTGAACCAAGAACTGAGATTTCTTGCAGTGAAATACACTATTACTGCGCTAAGAGATTTCTGATCTCCGTATGAAACATGCAATGAATTAGATCAAAAACTAAAACTTCTTCAGTTAATAACCTGCACGTTCTTAAACCAACAATATTAACATTATTGGTTGGAGACAATCTGATCTCCGTATCAATTGCTTATTGGTTTTGAATTAAGAACTGGGCTTCTTCACTGAAATACGCATATTATTGAACTAAGAACATTGAGACTATATTTTTAAAACAACGTGATCTCCAGAGAATAACTTATTTTTATTGAACTAACGGCTAAAATTTCTTCACTGAAGAGCATCAACTAGTAACTAAGATTGTTGCTATTCTTCACTGTAGATAAATCGTTCTCAGTGTGAAAATAGAATTATTTGATGCAAGAGATAAAGCTGCTTCACTGAAATATGCCATATCATACAAATAAGTAAATACCATTCTTCTTACAAGTCATTTATTTTTCATACTGAGAATTTATTTTCTTACAAGAAAACTCCGGGATCCGTTTAACAAAGTGTTCAACTGAGAAAAGCATTATTCTCAAATATATTGTTTAATTCCAAGTATGTAAATTCTAGAAGGAAGAAAAATATCTTGATTTAACTATTTATTTACTAGCATTGAGATTAATTGTGTTTTGATACAACCATTTATTGTTTTCCCCATATATGAATCACGGAAATTCTTGACCAATAGATATATACTTGATCAGAAACAATGACATTTCTTGTCCAATAAATATATTCTTGTTATGAGATTTACTCTTCGTACTCGGAAGAGTAATCGAAGCTTAGCTTCGAAGAGTACATTCTAAATTTAAGACATTTGTTGTCTTAAATTTAAGAATTGTAAGATTCTAGACTTAAAAAAAATTACTTACTTAGGCAAAAAAATGTTGCTTTCTTATTGCAAGAATAGATATTGCTTTGGTTAGTGAATATGTATACTTGAACGAAAAATGAATAACAAGACAAATATTTACTAATTTTGAGAATATATTGTTTTCCCCATATATGAATCACGCATTGTCTTGACCAAGTGAAATATTCTTAGTTTAAAACATATTTTTTTTTCCGTGTGGGGTTCAAACTGACTGGTTTTGGAGATATCGAACTTTTAAGATTTCCTAAAAGAAATCACCGCTCTTTCATTAAGTGCTTATGTTTATTAAGACGGTCACACTTTGATTTCAATCTCGAAAAAAAAAAATTATCGATTTTCGTTGATTTATTACTTTGTCAGTAGCAACCCTAATTTTTTGGTAAGACACTAACTAAAAGTGGATACTGTGGACCTATTTTAGGAAGTTAACGGGACAAAACAACCATGTGTCATAATTTTATTTTGAGAAATATGCCTTTCAGTTTTGATAATTTTTACTTTTATTATTGACATTTTATTTTATTTTATGTGTGACGTAAATGTAGGTGATCTCATTTATTTATGATTATTGTCACATACTTTACCTACATTTAGAGTTTTTTGTGATTCTGCAACGATTCACCGACGACCGGTTCACCATTGGACGTATCGTCGACAGGACGATTCACTTATGGTCGTTTCACCAATAGACTCTTTCACCTTTGTTGCATTTCGTACAAAGAGAAAACCTGCAATTTAAAATGTTTGCTATTGACGCGTGAATTTTTATACACCCTTTACCTCAATATAAATAAATACTTTTACCTCAGTTTGTCTCTAACTGTATTGTATAATTATGTATTCGTTATCTTGAAGGTCTAGAAATAAAAGTCATCCTGACTGACAGATTTATATAATCATATCAGAGAATGTAAACAAAGTATGTTTAAAAAAAACAACGTACTTTTGCTCAAAATTAAAAGTCATGATGAATGTTGGTAATGAGAGGTCATTAACAAACGTTAAGCCGTTCTATGTTGTTATCAGAAAATGTAAACAAATATGTTTATAAAATAAAAAAAACTTTTTTTTTAATGTAACTGACTTAAAAAGTAACCACAAAAAAAGGATAAAATAACATACATAATAACTTTTCTTTCGGAAGTCGGTGGCTTTGTTTTTTATTTCATTGACTTTTTAGCCAATGACTACAACAACCCAAATTCTTGTCAAATGCATTATTTTTAACCGACTTCAAAAAAGAAGGAGGTTATGAATTCAATCATTATTATTATGAATGATTGAATTGAATTGATAACTTCTTTCCTTTTGTGTGTTTGTTACGAGATTTCTCCGGCTTGAGTGGACCGATTTTCAAAATTTTTTTTTTTTTGAAACGCTATACTTTTAGGGTTGTCCCATATTTACCAAGTCAAGATCTGATGACTGGGTTCTGGAGAAATCTAAGGTAACCCTCAAATTTTACAGGCCCACATCGTTTCTCACAAATATGAAGTAATTTAAGTATTTTCGTATGTAGCTGAGCTGATGATGGAAGGTGCAACTCCTCAACAGTAAGGAGTAGGCGTCGACTGATTTAGTTTGTGTTTGCATAACTCCGGAACTACACGTCCAATTTAAGTAATTCATTTTGTTGTACTAGGTATTGTTCTACTTAGGGAATATGTACTGCAAGAAACCAACATAGAAAAAAGATACCAAGTACGCACACGAAGGTCGCGGAACTTATACCATCACCGTGACCCCGGTACATAAAGGGCTATTGTAGGACACCGTGGATTTTAGTCAGTGCAAGTCTGACAGTCCCTTCCGCCCAGCCCGGGGTGGGTGGGACGCACACGAAAGTCTTGCAGTTAATTTTTTAACACATTGTATAACAGCTCACTATCTATGGCCCATTAAATATATTAGTAGTAATTTGGTGCTAGGCAACTGGGCTTAGCCCAGTTGTAATGTTCTTTATGCCTATTAGCCTTGTTTTGTTCTAATTTCTGCTGAACTTGGAGGTGATGAACATGACTATTTGTTCTGTGTCTGGGTATAATTTATCTATTATATGTATGTTTGTATAAATATACAGAGTGTTTCTTTTAAATGGGCCAAAAGGGAGAAACTTGCATCCACAAGAGATACGAGAAAACTTTCTTAGGAACCTTTAGCTCTTTTTTGATACTGAAAATTTTGGCGTTTTTATTTTTTTGGTCAAGTGTGAGCTGTCGACAAAAATGAGTGAAATTGACCAAATTCTTTTTTTAATGCTGTTCGACTCTGTTTCGTGTAAGGATCATTTCATTGTATCGGAAGAAAAAAATCGGGACGGCGGAAATTGGTCAAATTTAGCAAAATATTTTTTCATACAAATTGTATGAACGAAAAAAAATACCAATTTTTTATGATGCCAATTTATTTAGTGTCTTGTTAAGACCATTTCATTGTACGGGAAAGAAAATGCCCGGACATCAGAAGTGGGTCAAATCTTATGAAATACTAACACTGTTAATACGACTTTATGCTGTTAGAAGAAACATTACTCTACTTTTGACCAACTTTAACTGTTCAGATATTTTTCTGCCCATACAATTATCTCATCCTTACATGAAAGTAAGTCAAACAGCATAATAAAAAAAATGATTTTTTTTTTTCGTTCATACAATTTGTATGAAAACATAGTTTGCTAAATTTGACCAACTTCCGCCGTCCCGATTTTTTTCTTCCGATACAATGAAATGATCCTTACATGAAACAGAGTCGAAGGGCATTAAAAAAAAAATTAGTCAATTTCACTCATTTATGTGGACAGCTCACACTTGACCAAAAAAATAAAAACGCCAAAATTATCAGTATCAAAAAAGAGCTAAAGGTTCCTAAGAAAGTTTTCCCTTATCTCTTATGGATGCAGATTTCTCCCTTTTGGCCCATTTAAAAGAAACACCCTGTATAAGTATGTTTGTCAGTTGTCTAGTACCCATAACACAAGCTCTGCTTAGCTTGGGACTAGATGGCGTTGTGGAATATTATTATCATTATTGTCTCGGTGCTTTTTGGTTGCCACTGTTGATTCTGGCTTTCAGGAGTTGCAGTGGTTTGGGAATAGGGTGGTGGGTTTTTACCAACTAAAAACAAAAGTCTAAAAATTTTTGAATTCACAATCTTTATTTTACAAAAAATAAAAAGTTACATAAATTATTATATAATTATTATAATTCTATATCTATTTACAAATAAACTTGACTTTTTCAAGAACAAGAAATTGACAGTCATGCTGACTTATCTCTACATGTTTTTATCGCCTCTTGACTCTTTAATTTAAAATTTTGTTTATTAGAGTATTAATAAACAAAGTTTTAAATAAAAGAGCCATGATGCATAAGCTAGTATATAACTTGTTTATTAAATACTAGCTTTTGCCAGCGATTTTGCCCGCTCACCCCAATTATTACATAAGTCACTCAGGATCAAAATAACTTTCAACTGGTGAAGAATTTTTGACCCAGTATATTTTGAGTTTTAGTCTCACCCATTCCAGGACCGCATCGAATTACAAATCACTGTATAAAAACTAAATAAAAAATAAATTAATCAGAGATATGTGTGTGGTTTCTGATTAAAAGTATTTTTTATTTATTTAGGAGTTAATTATTTCAATAAACATTCGATAAGGTTATCATATCAATCTTACGATATATGATAAAATTTAAAATATAGAGATTGTCGACATGTGAGACGTGAGCTCTGCAATCATGACAGTCGTTATGGTCTATGTACTAATCGCAAAGAGGCTCGACTAACATCTTTAGAGGCTCTCATTGCGCGACTATCTCTAAGGCTGAAGCTACACGGGGCCGCGACACGATCTGCGACACATGAGCGATTTAAACAAATAAAGTACAGCTCACATATATGGCTACACCGTACACCAGCGATACCACGTGTAATCTGTTTCGCTCTTCCAGTGTCATCGCAAATCGCTATCTAATGTAGCCTCAGCTTAAAGGTTTGATGCAGAATGCAGTTCTCTTAGACACGCGGCGCGCATAGTGAGTAGGTTCCTCTCTCTGGAACCCTAACCACCAACAGCTTGGACCCTGTCCCTGATGCTGATGGGTTACATTTTTTTGTATTTTAAAATAAATTTTTACAAATGTAACAAAAAATGTATAATGAATAACAATTTTTTACCGATTGCTATAACTTTATAAAAAAGCCATACACTGTTATATTAACTGTCCAAATGATAAAAGATGACACATTGAATTTAAGACGACTTCAAAAGCCTTTGTTCCCACCCCTCCCTTTCAACAAACTTGAGCCTGATTCCACCAATTGGCTGTGTCACTATGGCCCTGGGTTCAAATTCCAGTTCTGTCTTCATGCCAGGAGCAAGTTCCACTTTGTACTTCTTCAGTATCGTGATCATACCAGCTGCCATTTGCATTCTTGCGAATCTCATACCTGGAAAAGATGACGAGGGTAAATTTTAAAATATGGTAAAGAAGGAATCTTTAAAAGTTCACTATTCATTAACTTTTGATAATCCTAATAATATTTATGCATAACAGATCATGCAGAACATAAAGTAAACTAACGTGAAGATCTAGAAACCTCAAGTTTGTAGCTATCAGGAAATACAGACAATTACAGGAAAATGTACTGTTAAGATGTGCGCACATTGAAATTGTACGTTAAGGTGGGATGGTCACCACGCATCGCCGTCTTGAAGTTCAATAATGGGAAGTGCTTGGCAGAGTCAAATTGTGTATCATCCATCGCGTACTCCTCGAAATATAACCGGTAAAAACTAACAGGATGACAACTCGGCGACGACGTTCAAGTTTCTAGAGCACTGAGTTGGTCAGACGGTGCCATTTTCTTTCTACAGCTAATTTACTACTACAATTAGCCAGAAAAGCCATTTTCCAAAAAAAGTCCCCAGTTGGGAGGCGAAAGCCTTTTCGTTTTGAGAAGATAATTACGAAATCACAAAAGCGACGTAAAGGTAAAAGTTGTACACTTACCGATACAGATTCTGGGACCATCACCAAATGGCATGTACGTGTATGGCTTGATGTTCTGTTTCTCCTCTCCCAGGAACCGCTCCGGACGGTACTGCTCCGGCTCCGGGAAGAACTCCGGGTTGCGCTGTAAATGGTACAACGGCAGGTGGACACGTACACCCTTCTCCACTTTCAGGCCTGTCGGGAACGTGTAGTCTTCCACCACCTCGCGGGTCAGTACTCCTAGAACCGGGTACAGTCGAAGAGCTTCATCAAAACACGCTTGCATATATGGAGTCTCTGCAACGCACTCGTACTCCAACTTATTGTCATGACGACGCAGGTAACTGTCCACTTCTTCCAATAACTTTTCTTGAGCTTCGGGATTCTTCGCCAATTCGTATAAAGTGTAGCTCATAGTGGTTGCTGAAGTCTCGTAACCAGCAGCAAAGAATATGAAGCACTGCGCTAGCAACAGAGCGTCGTCCACTTCTAAGTTAACTTTCTTTCCTGCATCAGCCTTCATATTCGTCATACTGTCGCCGGTCACTGTATTGTTGTTCTTCAATTTCAGCATAAGATCAATAAAGTCGTTCCTCGTGGTTGGCTGATAGTTGCGGCCTTTGAAAACTCCTGACAATAAATTATTGAAGAAATGGTCCACTTCTGCTGGCAGGGTTTTATATCCCACTGCGTAGAAGATGGCAGGCCAGATTGCTCGTGCAACATTTTTGAATGCTCTGAATCTGTTTGTATCAAATATGATGTCTCCAACTTTTTTGTATGGGTTGTTTTCTTTCTGTTCCATCGTGTTAGTGTCGACGCCAAACGCGCAGGATCCGATACAGTCCATGGTGAACATCGCGGCGAGGGCCCTGGCTTCAGTCGCGTTGTCTCGCTGCACTTCCTTGTCGAGTATGTTCTCAAACACAAGAGAACACTTATTAATCAAATGGAACATGTTCTTCATCTTAGCGGAGGAGAACAACGGAGTTAGGTTCTGTCGCAGCACCTTCCATCTGTCACCGTGAGAGTTGAAGAGGTTCTGTGTGAATAGCTCCCTGCCGTTGTATTTAGAGACCTCACGACCGCTGAAGAAATAGAAGTCCTTGGTAATGACTATCTTGATGAGTTCAGGGTCTTGTACAATAAGTGCGGGTTCCGTTCCATAGTAGGCACCAATATACGGCGCGTTAGGGAATTTCTTACATAATTTCTGTGCAACTTCTCCAATATACGTTGACTGCAGAATGTATGAACCGTAGTTTCCGAAGAACGCGGTTGGTTCTTCATACGGCACTTTCTTATTCTCCCAATACCGGAATTTTCGTTTGGAGATCAGGTAAATCCCAAAAAAGATGAGCGGTATCGCCGCGAGAAGCAGTGTTGTGATCATGTTGACGTTTCGGAAGACTCTGATTGTGCTAAGAGCGTGTTCGAGTTTTTATAGATAGGTAATGAGTTCGGCGCAGAATGACAACGTTATTTTACGGAATTTTTCGTTACTGATTAGATAGATAGATTGTTGATTCCACTTAATATTAAAGTGAAGCTTTAACCCTGAATGGGGTAACTCTTGATTAAAAAAACCGTAAGCTAAGACACCCTGTGAACCTGGCAGTTTCAACAGCAGATACCGTATCAGAACTACTTAGTGTAAATGTTAAGTAAATACGTATTTTTTTTTCGTAAGTACAATAAGGACTAAGTAATTCCATATTGATTATACATTGATTGATACAGCAGGGTTGTCCTTAGCTGTATCTGGTCCACCACAGCATCTTTTTGTTGTACTCGATGCTGATAGACTTTGCTTTCCGGCTTTTTGTTTTATTGTTTGTCTTTTCGTTTGCAATCCAGCAAGTTCATTGACAATAAAATACTTTGCTATCACACTTCAAAAAAAAACTCACTTCATTTTGAAACAGCCCTGAAGCAAGTTGTAGGTGGTGGGTGGGTGCGCACCCAGCCAGGCGCTTAACTTAGTGTAATTTATATCATCACCATTGCTCTCAAAAAAGGTACAACATAGGTCGGATATGCCTAATTTTAATCACAAAATTCATATTTGTTTTCTTCAACACCAGCGAATAGAATGTTGTGAATCCACAAATCCTTACTTCGTAGCTACTATTGAAAATTTCTATGCAGAATGCCCTGGGAATCGAACTATACTATTAGACCTCAAGTACTGCAGTTGTGCTGCACCTGCACGCGTAGCATGGCGCCGTAGAAACAGGTTTCGTCGACGCAAGAATAGACAAAATGACAGAACGTTAAACATTTTTATCGATTTATGTATAGCAATGTTTAAAATATAGAAAAATATGATTCTATTATTTAATGGTGTACAAATCGTGTCATACTTGTGCAAAAAAACAGTCGATTTGTATAGAAATAACTTTGTATTTTCTTGGTAGAATAAAGACAGAATCGCCATGCTACGCATGCTGGTGTTGATCACTTCTCCAACTGGACTTTCAGGTTCTTGTATTTTCTGCAATATCCCAAAAAATACAGTAAGTGTGGCGACAGATAGACCATGACATTGCAGATTTCTTGTCTGATTTACTGGTTCTCAACCATTCGCTTATAATTGAGCGAAGCTTAATGACTTGCATAGAAACAAAACAACGCATGCAGGTAGAAATTAAATCTTTTTATTTGCAGTAAGTGATTTTTAATGAAGCGATAACGTACCTATCTACAATTTTTTTTGTAGGTACTGGTAAAATCAACAGATTAGCCCTACCCCATACTGACAGACTTGACTTAAAACTCAAGTTGTCACGTTTCCTGGTGAGATGGTCCCGCGACCCCGGCACACTTTGGTCCTCTTAGGGGGTTTCATCAGATTTCTGACAGCTCTTTGAAGCGCGCGTGGAACACGACGTGCACAACCCAGCATGGTCCATGAACGGACGGTGAGTCACCCACTACTCACCGACCACTAGCTCGCGCCTAGGGTGGGCGGAAATCATCTTACGACGTCCGATGCCATAGGCGTGTCCAGCGGCGGCTGGGTCGCGAGTTGGACGCTGTCTCACTAGCATGACTGCTTCGCAGATGGTGGACCGTATTATTTAGTAAATTAATTTAGATTTTAGCTACCGTTACCACATAGTTACGTGAATTTTAGTTCACCTATTATCGGCAACTTTATAACCGTTGTATTCATAAATTTCTACACTATTTATTAATTTATATACATAAGCTGTTTGTGTACCTATGTTAATAAATAAATAAATAAACTCTAATTATTAACATTCATCATGACTAAGCAGAAGTACATTTTTTTAAACAAACATTGTTTACGTTCTCTCATATAAACATAGAAATCAGAAAGTCAGGATGACTTTTATTTTTAGACCTTAAAGATATCGAGTGCAGATACAGTACAGTTATAGACAAAATGAGGAAGTATAAGTATTTATTTTAATAAAGGTGCGGACAGGCCATTAAACATTGTTATATAACATTGCAACATAAAATAATACCGTACACGTTAGTGTAACATTCTGTGTCCACATTATATGAAACATGTTATATAACATGTTATGTTATATAGTCTGTACGCACTTTAAGATAATTTTTGATTAAGTTGAGATTTAAATGGTGGAACAAATTAGGGAATAGGGCGACGCGAATAATTTGAACATCGCTAAACATTGTTCCAGATACAAAGCAGTGGAATTATTTAATAGGTTATACAGTCTCAGTTAAAATTAGATATTAATTTATAACTATTTAAAAAAAACTGAAAGCCTTCTTTAAAATGCTTCTATTCAGTGTCAGAATATATGTCTATGGCAAGAAATGGACAAAATAAATGTCCAATTTGACTTTTTCACGTATTAAATATTGACATTATTCATCAAATCGCCAACAAAATAATAAAAGCTTTGTATTAATTATGTTTCTGCATGTAAAATTTGTAATATTATGTAATGTTCAACACAGTTTAAATTGTTATGAATAAATGAAATGAAAAATGCAATGAAATACGTTTTTCACTTTAATTACAAGAAGAATTTATTGTAACAAATGGAGCGGGGACAGGATGGAATCATGTCCCTCCCTTTCATCTAATACCACTCATGAGAGTGGTTTATTGAACTTTGTTCACCTGGATAATGTCACCTGGGTGAACGAAGTGGACAACATTGGTGTCCTCAATTCACCTCGGAAAAATATCACCCGGGTGAACAAAGGCGACTTTTTTTCCACGATGCATCGTGGAGTTTTATCACCCATGTAAAAAGTTTGGGACAACTTAATATTTAAATTTTACTAGGAGAACAGGATCATGAAAACCACTTTAAAAAAAACCTACTGGAAAAACAACCACCAAAAGGGGTAAAATAACCAACAAAATAACTTTTCTTTCGGAAATCGGTGGCAAAAAGACAACAAAATAATGAAACAAAGCCACCGACTTCCTAAAGAAAAGTTATTTTGTAGGTTATTTTACCCTTTTTGTGGTTGTTTTTGAAGGTGGTTAATTTAAAAAAAAAACTTTGAAAAAAAAAAAAGATGAATATAATCCAAGTAGGCGAAATAAATAAAAATGCTCACAACATAAAAAGTACTGAACTAAATTGGATGAAGTTTTATGGGATCATACTGCAAGTATCCTGCATCGAACAAAAAAGAATCACACTAATCAGACAAGAAACCTCGGAGTAATCAATATAAAAAAAACCCGACTGAATTGAGAACCTCCTCTTTTTTTGAAATCGGTTAAAAAGGTGTTAATTAGGCAATCAATAATTATGGAATCTGAACAAAAGTACCTACTAGGAGAACAGAGAACAGGATCATGAAGAATTTCATGTGCCGCATTGTTATAAAAATATTATAGTATCTTAGCCTGAAAAGTCCACAAAATCGTAGAAGAATAGATCACTGAAAAAAAAGAACAATATTATCTTCATACTATTTTTTTTTTAGTAGATGACAACAATCATTAAATTGGTGATAAAAGACCACTACATCGCGGAAGAAAAGTCGCCTTTGTTCACAAGTGATATTTTTCCGAGGTGAACAAAGTGGACAACTATAGTGTCTTCAATTCACCTGGGTGACCCAGGAGATATTTTTCAGAGGTGAATTGAGGACACAAAAGTTGTCCACTTTTTTCACCCAGGTGAACAAAGTGGAATAAACCATGTGAGTGCCACTAGTAAGAACTCCATTGTTACTCTTTAGGGGTCCGTACCCAAATGGTAACACGATAGGCGGAGACCTCTCGCGCCCGGCATTGGTTGCTGCCATGCTGCGGGGCGAGACGGAGTGGGAAGCGGTAGCCACCTTCTGCGAAGCAGTAATGCTCGTGAAGGAGGTGGCGGGCCGCGAGAGAGAGAGAGGACAGCGTCCTCCTACCACCCCAACCGCGGTGGTACACGCCCACGGCGTCGATGTCGGCAGATGTTCTCAGCGGACGGCAGGACAGCGAGTAAAGGGCAACTCGCTGTCCGACCATAGACCATGCCCGGGTAGACGGCGCGTCATGTTCCGAAAAATGACGGGGCCCCCTCAGAGGGCCAAAGCCTGTCGGGTTCGTGGGACTTATTTCCATCACCGTGACCCCTGAACATAAAGGGCTATTGAAGGACACCGTGGATTTTAACTCAGTACAAGTCTGACAGTAAGGGGGTGGGAGGCTTCATCTGATGATATTACCAAGCAAAAAAAAAAGAGTAACACGATCCGAGTAAGGAGTAGGCATCGAGTGATTTAGTTTGTGTACGTATAGGTAACTCCGGAACTACACGTCCGATTTAAGTCCTTCTTTTTTTGCTACACTAGGTATTGTTTAACTTAGGGAATACTGGAAGTTTCATCAAAATCGGTTTAGTAGTTTTTGAGATAGGGAATTTTATTAGCTAATCCAGTGCGCATGTAAGGAAATGATGTAGGTATTTGACAAGATTTTGGGTTGAATATTTAGACTAAAAAGAGTAAAATAAAAGCTTTTTCAAAAAAAAATTTAACCACCTTCAAAAACTACCAAAACTAAAAAAGGGTAAAATAACCTACAAAATAACTTTTCTTTCGGAAAATTTTAATTGTCTTTTTTGTCGGTGGCAAAAAAGACAATTAAATAAAGAAAACCACCAACTTCCGAAAGAAAAGTTATTTTGTAGGTTTATTTAATACCATATTATAATACTCCTTTTTTATTTTTTTTAGTTTTAGTAGCTTTTTCTTACTTTTTTCTTTGTTATTTAAACAATCGTGTTTATTTAATACCAACGTGTAAACATATCCCAAAAAATGTACCAAAAAAAAAAACATTTTTGTAACCATGCTACTTCAAAATAGTTATTTGTTATACAAGAGTGCAAAATTGATTTTTAACCGCGTGCTCAATTTTGATGACCGAGCAAGCGAATGATTCTAAAATTGAATCACGAGTGCAACGAGTGATTCAAAATTAGAATCATGAGCGATAGCGAGGGAATCAAAAGAGCACAAGGTGAAAAATCTTTGCACTCGAGTGCAACACGTAACTTTTCATCCCACCTCAGCGAGGAAATGACTAAATGAAAACAGATAAAACAGATGTACATTACACACATTACATTACAGTACAAGATAGGCTTTTATTTCAGTTTAGGTATTACCTAAGACATTATTATAGAACAGAATAATTTTTAAATTAAAACAAATAATACTTAGGTAGTATTTGAAAACTACTACCTAAGTTTTATTAAGTTACTTATTTTTATCTTAGTTTGGCATAACATAACAATATGACATGAAAGGAAAACCGCACAAAACAAATAAAAAAGGTAAAAAAAAAGTACTGAGTCTGAGATTTTAAAAAATAATAGCAGATTACGCTCCAAGGGAGGCGTATTGAATTCCGAAGCGATACTAAGGATTCTGGGGGTGAACCTCCGTCTGTAGCGCAGCGAGGAGGTTCAAGTGTTAATACCCGAAAGAAACGAGGGAATAAAGTTAAAAATCCTTAGTGAAGCGAGGGATTCCAGTTAGCCCAAGGCAACGCAGCCTTACACCCGAGGAGCGTACTCTGCTTTCCCACCTAAGGCGAGGAAACAAATACTATTTTCAAAATTTGATGTTACCACATATAATTTTAAAAATAGAATTTGTTTCCTCGACAACCTTCGAACGTCAAGTGGGCACCACAGCAAGCGATCAGCTGTTGTGGTCACCGGCCGCCATTACTGGTGCTACTCTTTTGTTCATACGATGTTCTAAATTCAAATTTACTTTATTCACTAGAGGATAAAAACGGCTTTTACTCAATTGAGGATAAAAACGGCTTTTACGGTCAGATATCGAAGAGGAAAAGTACCCTTTCCGAGATGGGGGGATGAAAAAATAATTGACAGTCATGGCGACTGTCAAAAATCTATTACGTTTTTAACAGAGATTATATAAACGATCAATATTATTAAATTAAATTGCAGAGTCACGATGAATATTGTATGTGCTTTACTACTTATTTAAGTATATATAATATGAGACTTTGATATTATTGTTATCAGTTATCAATTAGATAAAACATGATTTGCTACATGTTTCGTTTTTGTGCTGAGTTCACGAGACCTTTGAACAAGAGTGAGTTCACAAGAACTGGACACGCTTTAGCCCCTTCGTAACAACAAAGAACCCTTATAGTTTCGCCATGTCCGTCCGTCCGTCCGTCTGTCCGCAGCTTAGCTCAGAGACGCCCAGTACTAGAAAGCTGTAATATGGTGTAAATATACAAATTTCTTGTGCCGAAAAAGTGATAAAATAAAATCTTGGAAAATATTTTTTTAGGGTACCTCCTGTACCTACACGTAAAGTGGGGATGTTTTATTTCTCGCGTACCCCTTAGTGTGGGGTATCATTAAATAGGTCTTAAAAAAATATTGATAATTTCCATCAACATTTTTTTGATAAAATGATTAAGCTTTAAAGTGCTAATTTTTGCGGGGGTGTGAAAAAAATTCACAATAGTAGTATATATAACGTAGTGTTAAGGAAAATTATCATCGTTACAAGTTTACGAGTAATAGTCGACCAACTTATAAAACGTACTTGGATAACATATTTTCCTAAACAAAATGTATCGGAGAACATGTTATTCAACTGCAAATGTACCTAAGATTGTCAACTTTAATTAATTAAAATTTAATTTAGCGAATTAGTTTAGTTAGTTTGCATAAGTATTTTTATGGGCAACTACGGAACCCTACACTGTGCGTGGCCTGACACGCACTTGACCGGTTTTGTTTTTTTTTTTGAGTTAGGGAATTTTATTGGCTTACTAGTTGTTCCGGCAAACTTCCTGCCGCCTTTTTTTCTCACCTTTTAAATCTTCCCTGGACTTCCACAAATAATTCAAAACCAAAATCAGCCAAATCGGTTCCAGCCGTTCTCGAGTTTTAGCGAGACTAACGAACAGCAATTGATTTTTATTTTATGAAGATTGTATACATGAGCGATGTTAATACCGCTGCTACGGATTACAAAATTCTCTTTCTTCGCACATGACAAGAATTTGGGTTGAATATTTAAACTAAAAACAGTGTACCTACCAAATTTTTTTTTTAATCAGTAAAATAAAATAAAAAAATAACCACCTTCAATTACAACCCCAAAAAAAGGGTAAAATAACCTACAAAATAACTTTTCTATCGGAAGTCGGTGGCTTTATTTTATTATTTCGTTGCCTTTATGCAACGAAAAATTAAAAGTTAAATTTTCAAGCTTTTATTTATGTTCACTTGTCCTCAAATCTTTCAAGTTAAATTTTATCCAGTTCCCGGTTTCCGATTGAGCTGATGTGATGAAAGAGCTGGAAGGTGGCCATAGAAACTCTGTAATGGAACGCCGTAAACCCAACGAGTTTAGAGTCGCTTGATTTGTCTTGACGAGTACCTTGTCTATCGTATGTTTTTAACAATAAAAGCTTGTTTTTAAAAAGAACATAGTGTTTTTAATGACTAACTTTTGCTTGTGATTTTAAAGGACAGGGTTATTTAATACGAACTCGTAACTCAGAAAGGGACCTTACAACTGGGGAAAAGCCCAGTTGCCTATCAACACGGGTAAAAATTACTACTTAGATTTATGGGTCCGAAATAGTGAGCTGCTATTTGATTCCAATAATAGGTATGGCAAAAACGCTTGAACGCACGAAAGTTTGTTTGAGTTTCCACGAGGTCCGTATAGTAAATGACTCCAGATGTCGTCTGCACACTATCCAACATAATATTGATTATTCAAATTCACAGTCAGATGTGGAACATTGACAAAAAAGTGAGGGAACAAACTAGGAGGAAAATAATTTACTTTTAAAGTTAAGAAATTGGTCAACCCGTAAGAAATTGGTCAACACAGTGATCCGCCTCCAACCACGTCCTAGCAAGCTGCTCACGAACGGATGGAAGGAATTGGTGGAGGTGCCGCCCTTTGATGGAATTATCTATAATTACCATTCGGATAAAAGTTCTTCCCAGACGTCACTCAGTGGTTTGAATAATCTGGATGTTTTATCACGGTCACGATGCAGTAAAAAATCAGCGTCACCAAGGAGTTGTATCAGTAATGGCGGCTGCTGGCCGCAACAGCTGATCGCTTGCAGTGGTGCCAACTTCACGATCGAAGGTTGTAATACCACATCAAATTTCAAAAATCGAATTTATTTCCTCGCAGTAGGTGTAAAAAGCAGAGTACGCTTCTCGGGAGTAAAGCTGCTTTGTCTTGGGCTAACTTGAATCCCTCGTTACACTAAGGCTTCTTAACTTAATTCCCTCGTTTCACTCGGGAATTAACATTTGAACCTCCTCGTTGCGCTACGGAGGTTCACCCCCAGAATCCTTAGTGTCGCTTCGGGATTCAATACACCCGTGACGTAAGGCAATGCTTTACTCCCATGTTGCGTAATCTACTATTAAAGTTAATAAGACAGTCCCCATGTAGATTTCGAAATTCTTAAAAGTTATTTTTAGCTTTTTAACCAAAGTCTCATCAGGTAACCGTGACCCTGGAACGTAAAGGGCTATTGGAGGATTCCGTAGATTTTAGTCAGTAAGAAAGATAGAAAAACGTTTGGACTCTTCCCCACTTGCTTTATATACCGTCCGTGATATCGCCCAATGAAATTCAACGGTCGATATACAGCTTGCGGGTCTGCCACTCTTCTCAATAAATGGCGATAAACATGGAGGTTTCCCTACACCCCGCACGCGGGCTATCGACTCGGTCTCCCGTATGCGGGCCCTGTGGCATGCGTTCCATAAACCAGTCGCACCCAGCAAGCGGGCCCTTTTTTTTACGTGGTAAAATCATCAAATGAGCTCTCCCACCCCTTACTGTCAGACTTGTACTGACTAAAATCCACGGTGTCCTTCAATAGCCCTTTATGTTCCGCGGTCACGGTGATGGAAATAAGTCCCACGACCGGCATGCGGGCCCTAACAACTAGTGAAATTGCGACATGAGGCGACATTAGATAAGAGATTTGATCAGATGTGTATCTTTCTTGTAGTAAGAAGGTTAATATTTTAAATTACATGGTCATAATGATCCGCAGTCCTTAATTACTTGCGTATTTAAAAGATACTGATACTTAATTTTATTGTTATAACGGTCACGTTGTCAATTAGATAATAAAATAGCGTGTAATAGTATTGTTTGCCACGTGTAATGGCCACCAGTCTCAGCTGCGGTTTTATTTTCTACTAGCTTCTGCCCGCGATTTCGTACGCGGATCTTGTTGCTTATGTCAGCGACAACGGGGTCGTCAAAATCGAAGTTCTGCAAAGTCTGATACCTAACTCCAAGAGCCCGGGTAAATAATTAATATGTGTTTGGCCAGTAGAATATTTTTTTTTATTTCAAAAAAGAGCTAAGGGTTCCTAAGAAAGTTTTCCCGTATCTCTTATAAACACTTGGGCTTTTGTTGTTCAACATTGCGTTCCAGATCTCCAATTTTTACACGTCAACAGAAAATGCTCATCAGGCTGAACAACTCTTTCTAAGACGTCGATTCTATAATATATGTTATAGTTTAGCTGGGCTTTTGGTGTTCCACATCAGGTGTTCCAGATCTTCAATTTTTATATGTCAACAGAGAGTGCTCACCAGGCCGAACAACTTGGCTAAGACGTCATTCCTGTATTTGTTATAGTGTAGCTGGGCTCTTGGAGTTCCACATCAGGTGTTCCAGATCTTCAAATTTATTCTCTCAGCAGAAAATGCTCATCACGTGGAACAATTTTTGCTATGGCACCATTTTTGTATCTCTTATAGTTTAGCTAGTCTGTTGCGGTTCTGCGCCAGGTGTTCAAGTTTCCAAAATAAATTATAGCCTATGTTTTGACCAGACTTAATACCTATAAAACAAAAAAAGAATCATTCAAATCTGTCCAGTACTTTTTGAGTTTATCCCGGACATACATACAGACAAACAGACAAACAGACAAACAGATAAACAGACAAAAATTCTAAAAACTATATTTTTGGCTTCGGTATCGATTATATAGATCACACCCCAAGTATTCTTTTAAAAAAATTATCAATGTACAGTTTTGACTTTCCTACTATTTTATTATATGTATAGATTGCAATCTCAGAGCTTTTTTAATCACATTTCTATATACAAGTATTTCATCATCATCATCATCATCATCAGCCGAAGACGTCCACTGCTGAACATAGGACTCCCCCTTAGACCGCCACGCCGAACGACAATTCGCCACTTGCATCCATCGGTTGCCCGCGACCCTCACGATGTCGTCGGTCCACATAGTGGGAGGCCTACCCACGCTGCGTCTTCCGGTCCGTGGTCGCCCCTCGAGAACCTTTCTTCCCCATCGGTTGTCAGTTCTACGAGCGATGAGGCCTGCCCATTGCCATTTCAACTTATACGTATTTATAATAGTAAATATACATTACATAATCTTATATACAATTTATAACACCAAATGCGCAAAACCTCTCGTTGGGTAATTCAGCCCGTGGGTTGAGATTTTTCATAATTATAGATGGGCCCGATCAATTTTTCATTTTGCATGAAAAACCATTTCTTTTGCTAATTTCCAAAAGTCTTAGAACTTTGTTTATTAACATGGGCTGAGTTACCCCACGAGAGGTTTTGCGCATATGGTGCGACACGATGTATCTAAAAATCAATTGCTGTTCGTTAGTCTCGCTAAAACTCGGTAACCGCTGGACGATTTGTCTTATTTTGGTTACGAATTAAAAGGTTATTCTGAGGCGGTACGAAATTTGCCCGGTCAGCTAGTATATTTTATTAACTACTTTTTGTAAGTGTACCGCGCCTAAAGTGTAATTTCCAATTTTACTTTATTGACTACATATTTATACCACTCTGGCATGTGTATTGCAACTGTCTGTTCATGAGATACAGACGGGTGATAGACGGACAGACAGACAGCCGAACAGTGGAGTCTTAGTTAGAGGATCCCGTTCAAAAATCTTTATTACTTAGTTTCATCATCATCATCATCATCAGCCTATAACGTTCCCACTGCTCGGACACAGGCCTCCTCTCTTGTGCGAGGGAGTGGGCCATAATCCACCACGCGGGCCCAGTGCGGATTGGCAGATGTCACATGTCTTCGAATTTGATGGTTATAGGACATGCCGGTTTCCTCACGATGTTTTCCTTCACCGTTTTGAGAGCAGTGGTGATGAAATAAATTACACAAAGTAATGCGCCAAGCTGGGTTCGAACCCACGACCTACAACTCGTAAGTCGGGACCGATACCACTGGGCCACCACCACATTACTTAGTTTAGTATATTTAATTTTCGTAACCTTTGCAAATACAGCTATTTTTGTTTTATTTGTTCTATTAATTTAAAAAATCCTTTTTACAAATCCGGAAAAATGGTAAATATCACTTACTTATTTCCTTTTGTAAAAAAAAGTAAATACTCAACCGAAACTTGTGACAAAATCGATCACTTTTCTAAACAAAGCTATTCGCGGACAATGTCACGTGACTTTTGTGTAACATTTACCGTCTTATTACAAAAACAACGCAAAACCCTGGTTTAGACCAGAACTATCAAGTCTAGGCTTAAGTGCTAAACCATGGTTTAAAATTATTCGTATTACAAAACATAAATAAACCTCAGACTTCTTAGTACCGTCATTTGAACCGAGGTCTAAATCCAACCACAGATTAATACAAATTTCATTCGTTCACCATGATATCATTCGATTGCAACGTTCCATATTACCAGAAAATACAATGCATTGATAATTCGTTTATGATTAATTGAGGTTTAGAGATATTAAAAATATTGATTTATTTTTTAGAAGTTAGATATAAGTCATTTCCTTTATTTTAGTTTGATTTTTAAGCATATTATTTAATGTTGGATTCTTTACTTACATAACATTTAAAGCGCGTAATGGAACGTAACATTCTCGCGCGTCATAATAAACTATGACATGTTTACTAATAATTTTTTGGAATTATTATGAAGTTTTGTTTTCATTTTTTAGAACAGTTGCCTCTTTTTAATAATTTCACCATCTTTATTAATGTGAATATTACTAGTGTATGTCTAAGTAAAGTATGTTTGGGATAAGTATGTCAGGCAATTATCCCACGGGAACATGATAACGAAATTAAAAGTAGCCTAAGTGTTAATCTAGGATCATTATCCATTAAGTCGACCATGTTTTAGGTAAAAATACCACAAAAACAACAATACAATGAAAATTATTCAATGAAAAACTGACACACATCTGACAGCTACGACTTAGACCACCGCTAAACTAGGGGGCGGCGTGGATTAAAGTTAGACCAAGGTTTAGTCCATGGTTTAACGCAAAACCACGTTTTGTAATAACGTTTTTAGGTAAACCATAGTTTGACGTGATTTAAACCTGGGTTTATAGTTAAACCTCGTTTTGTAATAAGACGGTTAATGTTTTTCTAAACCTAATTGAAGTGCTTAAGCGGTTTTAGCACTAAAGATAATACAGAAGGTCTGTTTTAAGGAAAGTTTAATTTTACGGCATGGTTAGCGCAGTGGCTGAACGATTAGACTGCTGCACTGCGTGTCGTGGGTTCGATCCGCACGGAGCAAGTATTTATATGATCCGCAAGTAGTTGCTTCGGATCTGGATGTTTGTGTATATGAGTTTAAATGTTTGTAAACGCACCCACAACACAGGAGAAATTCCTAGTGTAGGGCAACGTTAAAAAAAACTATTAATTGAAATGTAGCTAATAGTTAACTACCAATCACACAACTGGCCCTATAACACATCAAACCAGAATATTTTATCGTAAAATCCAGCTTTTTTTATTTTCTTTTAAGTATACCTATGCCGAATACTTTATGTTATCACCACAGGTCTTAAAAATAAGCATTCACTTGTATCAGAACATTGAGCATTTGTCGTTTTTAATGTTACCGAACATGGAGCACAAAAACAAAAATCGCTGCTATGTTTATGACGCTCTATGCTCGATTACTGTCCTCAGCTTTTTTTTTACATGAATTTGTCAGACTTAACAGTTAGCTCGGTGAAACTCTCGCCAGAATGTTCGTTACAATGCTTGCTAAAAGCGCTCCCTCACCGCGAGCATTCACCTGTAATTTCGAACATTTCATCAGTGACGGAAGACAATAGAGCATCACAATGCGCACTTTGATGTTACATTACACGCGAATGCTCGCGGTGAGGGAGCGCCTTTATACGCTCTCGTTTCTTTTTCTGTAATGTAACATTCACAAGAATGCTCATTACAAGTAAATGCTTCAGTTTATCAGCATTTGAAGAAAAATGTTAGAAAACCTGCATATCCTAGAACGAAGAATACGAAGACATGTAACATCTTTCAATCAGCAAAAAGACTCGCGGGACACCATCTATCTCTATGCAAAATTTAGCTACGTCCAGAACTCCAGCACATTTATTTATTCTGTAGAAAGCTGACGTCTCTAGGCTAGCCTTTGCCAGATAATACCCAGATATACTCCAGATAATACAGCAAACTATCAGACCGTGTACGCAACACCACACTGCGCTCCAAAACAAATTGCTGACGCGTTGGTCTAAAGGCTGCTGTACTGCAATGGGCATGGGCCTGCCACGTCTGCCGCGTGCCTAATGAGCTGTAGGCCAAAATGTGGAGAAACCACTTTGTGGAGCCCTGACACAGCTTGGAGGCGTCGCGGCAGATCTCGTAGAAGATGGCGGGACGAGCTTAACAAAACCAAAGACCGTGGTCCACTTTGGCCCTGGATCGTGAAAACTGTTAGTTATGGGAAGAAGCCTTTGTCCAGGAGTGGGATAATGCAGGCTAGCAGTATCAATATCAGTAATAAATCGAAACAAAGCCATTTTTTTTTATTGTGCTAAATCGATCAAACGAGTCCTCCTACCCAGGGCGACACAGGAGAAACTGTCAAACTTGTACTGACTAAAATCCTCAGTGATCCTTCAATAGCCCTTTCCTTTCCAGGATCAAGGCCACCTGCTGAGACAATCACGCGACCCCGACTTGCGATATTGGTTTGATGACCTTGCAGTAGCGGCACCGATGTCTATAACCCGGTTCACCATCCAATATTATTGCGAACTTAACATTCTCTGCATTTACAACCTAATATGCATATGATCTTGACCTTATTCCCTCACCCTGTCCATGGATCTTCTGTACTAAACTGCTGGCATCATATAAACATAGCTATAAGCTAATATGTGCTCTCAGGCTTCAGACAGACGGTCCGGGGCTGCGCGCATGCGTTCTAGCTCCCTTTCTCTGGACTCACCCTGACACAGTAGGCTGGCCATGATACAAAAATATCAAGAATAATACCCATATCAACAGGTTGAGTAGATGTTAATTGTGGTAATAAAATTGATGCTCATTTGTTTTGATGAGGTGATTAATAAATGTCGGATTTTGTTGCGCACTTCGTGAAATTATTTTGCGAACTGTTTATGGTTTTAGTGGATGTACCTACATAATATATCCAAATTGGGTATTTAGAAGACTGAGTTTTTTTTTTATGTCGTGGTAAAATCATCGAATGAGTCCGGCCACCCAGGACCGGGTGGAAGGGACTGTCAGACTCATACTGATCAAAATCCATGGTATCCTTCAACAGCCCTTTACGTTCCAGGGTCACGGTAATGAAATAAATCCCGCGACCATGCGTAAGAAACTAGGTACTGAAGTTAGTGATAAGACAAAAATCATAGTTCATCATATTGAAATATCTATATAAAAAATATTATCGCCAAAACGCAGGATAACATTTTAAGTCTTTGAGGTGCTGGCTCTGGTCAAAACGTTGGGAGTGGTTATTTTTAATTGGTTGGAACTTCAATAAAAAACTTATTAAACAAACAATGGCTACTTTCTAGAATCTATTCTCATAGTAATTAATAATTTTGAGGAGTCAACGTCAACAAAAACGGCGTGCGTAGTACTTGTACCCATCTTACCAACGAAAGTGACAAATTAGGCAGTCAAAAATTAATTTGGTACACACTGAACTAAGAATCTCTATCATATAATTCTTGGTCGCGGGACTTATTTCTATTACCGTGACCCCGGAACATAAAGGGCTACTGAAGGACACCGTGGATTTTAGTAAGTACAAGTCTCATTTTATGATTTTAACACGCTAAAAAAAAACATATAAATTCTTACACTGAAATGAGTATTATATGATAATTCTTACACTGAAATTTAATTCAAGCAAAGAATAAACGAATAGGTAGCCTACCATGACGTCTTAAAGCGTGAGTAGTTCCGCTGTGGGAAAGAGACAGAACTATACAAGTTGTCTAGCGCCATCTCGTTCCCGCAGCTGAACTACTCAAGCTTTCACCTGAAATTATGAATGTCTTGTAGAATACTGATAATTATTATTTATAGAGCAAACTGACAGGGCTCTCATGTGTCAAAACGCCCGCTGGGGTCTCGGGACTATCTGCAAAAGGTAAAAGTCACCCTGGAAAGAAATGGGATATTGGAAGAAATTTAAGGGCAAACAGTTTATTATTCACGATCATTTGTACTTAATATCATCATTATATCAACTTAATAAAACGATTAAGTTTGCATACTAAAACTGCCTAATAAGCCAATTTGCATTATAAATATTTTCCTAGACGTGTCCCCCAGCCTCCAAAAACATGGTCACCCTACGTATCCCACTCCACGCCGCGAGCCCAGTGTTCTGACGCGTTTCAAGCGTCACCTACAGGCGCAGCCGGAGCAAAACATAAGCTAGCTTTCAGACAATAAACATATCCAACAAATAAATCATATCAGTAACAAAATTAGAAGAAAAAAATCTATTTTGTAACGATTTGTAAACGTTTTTCTGTTAGTAGTGATCGTGATAAAAAGTGCTAAAATGGTAACATAGTGAAATTCGTGTTGTGAATTTGGAAAAGCTTTTTTGAAAGCATATGTGTTTTCAGAGTGAGTAGTTTTGTGGTCGTTTATTTTATATTTTCAGTGTCTGGTCTGTGAATCTAAGGACAAATTTTTGTGAAATTTTTTGTCGCGACGGAAAAATTTTCATTTATTTTTATGAAATTTTATATAAGCTTTATTTTGCTATCATTTTGACGCCTAACTGCAACAAAAATTTCGTTATATTTTACATTTTAAAAGTACTGCTAAAAATTTATATTTAAACAAAAATTGAAATTTTATCGCAAATTTTAATTCCACGATAGCATATCAACAGTTGAAGTATTTTAGAGTGGGCGTCTACACGTGTGAGCCTTGATCGCCGTCGATGCCCGCACCTCTGTCCCGATTGTACCCATTAGAGGCTTCATTTAGGGCGCCTACTATACGCAGTACGTCGGCTTGTTGCTATGAACAGTTTGACAGGCGCTTTGTTTTGGAACGAGGCTGTATTAATTGAAAGGTGTCTTTGTTCATTTGGGGAATTTCCAAACAAATATACATATATATTTAGTTAGATTAGAGAATTATATAATGTAAAGTTTCTGAGAATGAATAGATAGTTCTATGGATGTCTGATTCACACAAAAATTACTGAAAAGAATTAGATGAAATAATAATTTAATACTATATTTTTTATGTTTAATGAGTTGTTATACATCGTTTGAGTTTTTTTATCACAAACATACAGACACACAAAAATTCAATTTTTTTCCCTTTTGTACTTTAGCGTGGATGATAAAAAGTAACTTAAATTCAAAAAAAATTAACCGCCTTCAAACAACTCACAAAAAAGGGTGTAAAATAACCTCAATAACTTTTCTTTCGGAAGTCGGTGGCTTTATTTTATGATTTCGATGTCTTTTTGCCTATGACTTCCGACAGAAAGTTATTTTTGTAGGTTTTTTTACCCTTTTTTGTGGTTGTTTTTGAAGGCGGTTAAATTTTTTTGAAAAAAGTTTTTTATTTTACTCTTTTAGTTTTAATATTCACCAACCCAATTCTGCAAATACAATCATTTTCTTAATTTGGCACTAGAATTTTGTTAATCCGTAGCACCGGTATTAACATCGCCCATGTTGTGTATATAAAAGAAAGTTCCAAAAAATTCCCTACCCTATCTCAAAAATGCTGAACAGAGTTCGATTAAACTTGCTTATTCCCTAAGTGAACGATCTCTTAATACCACAAAAACACAATTTTCAATCGTATCCACAATTGGCGAAGTAATCGCGTAACAAACACGAACAAAAACTAAAAGATCAATCATTTCAAATCAACAAATAGAAAAAAAAGGCGAAATAATAAAAAAGAGACTAAACACCAAAAATAAAAAAAAAGTACTAAGAACAATTGGATGAATTTATTATGTAAAGGACCACACTGCAAGTATCCTGCATCGAACAGAAAAAAGATCACACTATTCGGACTAGAAACCTCGGAGTAATCGATGTACAATACATAAAAAAAAATGCAATCTTTCTTTGGAAAAATACTTAAAAAGCCCCACAAACACGTTGTAGTGGTAGGATACTCGGTATTTCGTTGCCGTGGAAACATTTTCAAGTGACACACGGATGAAGCCGCGTGAAACAGCTAGTTATAATACGCATCTTTCGCCAGTTGTGGTCATTACAGGCTTCACTAAAGAAAGCTGCGATACGCAGTGCTTTGTCTTGTTGCTAAAAAATCGCCCGCCTGATCAATTACAGGCGGGCGATTTTTATGCAATGCGTTTCTTTATTGTAAAGGCGTCTCTGTTATTACTTATGGAATAGGTCCAAACATAAAGATATGATAGACATTTTATACTAGATTTTACTATTTAATATCCTACCTACTATCTTATTTGACTTACTATATTTACGGCCAACGAAGTGGGTACGGGTTAGCTATTATAAGATATTAATTTTTTTTGACCGTGCTGATGTCATCAAATGAGTCCTCCCACCCAGGGCAGGACGGGAGGGACTGTCAGACTTGTACTGACTAAAATCCACGGTGTCCTTCAATAACCCTTTACGTTCCGGGGTCACGGTAATAAGATAAGTCCCGCGACCAAGATACTCATAATAGGATAGTTTTGAAGCTTCATTGTGCCTACAATCTATTAGTGCATGTGGTGTTAGCCTATAAGGAATTGTTGCACTTATGAATGTTAATTAATGATATCAATTTAATGTATGTTTTGTGTAAACAATTGTTGGCTAACCTAAATAAAATAAATAAAAATACAATACGAAGTATGATGATATGTTGCTATCCTACTAAGATTATAAACGTGAAAGTTTGTATGTGTGGATGGTGCTTGTTACTCTTTCACGCAAAAACTACTGAATGGATTTGGATGAAATTTGGAACACAGATAGTTTATAACCTGAATTAACACATAGGATTTTTATCCCGATTTCATGTTCCCGTGGGATAATTTTCTAGATGTAGCGGGTGAAGCCGCTGGCAGCAGCTAGTCAATAATATTTTAGGCGCTTCATTTTGAAATGAGGCTGCATCAAAACTGGAACAACTCGAGTACATATGGAAATTTTCCTGTTTCATATGGAAATCTATGTATATGTTACACATTTAGGATTAGCTGTTGTCGATAAGGGATTATAAGACGTGATGCGTTGGCTTGTTGCTATGAGTAATTTTGTAGGCATTTGTTTTGAATGGAATATAAAGTCTTAATACATGACTAATCTTGTGTTAAATCTTCAAGCAATATATGATCAGAGACTACATAATAACAGTAAATAATAAGAATGTTTGAGGTATTTGAGGAGAATCTTGTTTTTATTTTATCATTTAAAAACGGATACTTAATTATCTTTTCAGTTTCGATAAACAACTATGTTTTTTGCAAAGAAAGTTTTTATATATTTCTACAATCATAATGTCCTAATAGCTACTTGAAATTTGGAAAAGTGCTTGAGGCACGATGAAAATGTGCTCATTACTTCTTCAATTATCCCACAGAAATGCAAACCTGGCTGAGAGAAACAAAGGTATCGAAATGACTCAAACACTTTTTGGGGCAAAAAATATGGCGTCAATATGTCTGGCTTCATCCAAAATCATATATCTCTCACACAGGTCTGTATTCCTGTGTTTAGAGATAATAGCGAAGAATTTTTTTTACGTGGTAAAATCATTAAATCAGTCCTCCCACCCAGGGCAGAGTAAGACGGACTGTTAGACTTGTACTGACTACATTCCACGGTGTCCTTCAATAGCCCTTTATGTTCCGGGGTCACGGTGATGGAATAAGTCCCACGACCCCGGCAGGCTTTGGCCCTCAATTGAGAAGAATTTAGAAAAAATTTGCGATGCAATCCACCAATTACATATCTTTAGAAAATCGTACAATTAAGTAGATATTTATTTCATCAATTTAAAAGAAACTTTATGTAAAAATGACGCACTGAATAAAACTACACTCCTTTCTCACTTACAGAAACAAAAAAAAAATATCAATATGAGCGACAATAGATATCAAATATAGCCATTATAGCAAACAGGAAGACAGAAAATATTGACTCCCACCGCCTTTGAAGTCTCGATATTTATGGAGCAATGAAGTGCAATTTATTTTATTATTTCTGAACGAAGCAGACATACCGCAGGGAGACGCCTACACGTTTTATTTATAGACGTAAAGGAAAAATGTCGCCGGTATTATCGGAATACTTCCGCAACCCATTAAATCCTACATAGCCTAAGGTTTTCATTTCTATATACAACACACTAGGAATTCACCTGCGTCGTGAGAGATGAGGGTCAAAGCATCCGGAACCCCGGAACTTACAGGCTATTGAAGGACTCCGTGAATTTTAGTCAGTACAAGTTTGACAGTCCCTCTTACCCCTCGTTTACACCAAGGTATAGTACATGTATTTGACAAGTTTTGACATGTCCATAGACTCAGTGTAAACGCAAATGGTTTATAAACCTTTGTATATATACGAAGAATGTTTGAGAAATGGTTTGAGGACACTCTCGATCCTGTATAAAACAACAAATTTGTTTGAAAAGTATTATAAGGGTTTTGTATGAAAATATTGATTTGTATTTAATTTGTTTCTTGGTGTAACGCGGGGTTACGCTGCCTGGGTTGCCGAGGACAGATTTTTGTGTATTTTATAACAAAAAAGCATTCACGATTTATCACATTGATATCTTATCCGGTACGCCCTTTAGTATAGTCAAGTTCAATCTAACAAATACACGACGTTTTAAGGAAAAAATACAAAGAAAACTCAAAGGTAGGACAAGCTACTGATTGCCTTGTCAGTCTGTCTGTCTATCTTTATCAAGAAAAATAGACTTTTGAAAACTATCTACTATTCAGTATTATAATTACAAGATGTATATTCTTTTTAGGTATTATCCTCTTGATTTTAGTTTCACTTATATTATAACAATGAATATTTGCAAACAGCTTTTACCTTTGTATATCTTTCTGCTCGTGCTAAGAAATTCAACAGTTATGATATCTTATCAACTTATTTCTTTATCATTATTCTGTTTCCTAATCACGTAATCAGCCTTTTAAGTTTCCAATGTACACCAGCCATCCTCTCCTTGAAAAAGTGGAGTATAAAGTTTGCGGTTCGCCCTTCGCCCGGTCCGATAGTTCGGTTTGGTAACAGAATCTCATTAGGATATTTTGATTTAAAATGGAGTTTCTTGCCCATTACATTAATTCTTAACTACCATATTTGGAATGGGCAATTTCTTTCTGCTCGTGCTAAGAAGTCCAAGTATTCATTTGTCAAAGTAAACTAAATGCTTTGCGTTTGAAACTAGAATCATCAGTGGTGATCACCAAAAAAACGCCGAGGCAATTAACCTCAACACAGTCACGGACAAAGAATTTCCTCAAGAAAACATAATTTCCTACAAAAGATAATGAAGGAACCAGGACGACCACTTCAATTAAGCTTAGCTTCCTGATCACGATCAATAGAGCGCAATCTATTATTATTTGCGAACACCCACGGGCGACGTGCCATGGGAATTTATCCCTAATGATGTCTATTCATTACTTACTAATGCAGAAGCAAAATTAACAATTTATAAATACTATTATTGAGTGACTGAGGTACTGTTTTCTCTGTCTACAAATGCTGATTGTATTTTGAGAGTCACTCAATTTCGCGCGTCTACGAGATTGCTACGAAATTGCTACGAATTTGCTACGAAACTCCGTAGCAACTGCTACGAGTCGATTATGGGACTTTCTTTTCCTTTTGTTTCATCTTTCATTCTTCACTTTCACTTTAATGTTTTCGCGTCCGTATTTTCAATTTCATATTATTTATTATTCAAGACAAGAAAATTGGTTTTTCTCCTTCAGATTATTAATATTGACAGTTTATGAGTATTTCGTTATTCATTTTGATTCTTTCTGAACGATTGAAATGAAAATACGCTGAAAGATATCTTAATGGGATCTCAAAAAGAGATTCAAATATTTGTTTTGCTCTCTGAAATGTACACTTTGTACGAATAATAAGATACGAGTGTTCATTTGAATAATACAATGGCAGTGGAGGCCCGTAGTTATAGCAATCTTCACTTTTTTTCAACAATCTTAATCGCCTACATGCTATACTTAAGCTGAAAATAACATACTTAACGAAAAATTATGTTCACGAACAGTGAGATGTCCTAGGAAGACCTACACTGACCTAATTGGTTTAGAAAGGCCGGGTGCGTATTATAGTCCTTGGACAGTCGGTAGCCAGAATATTCCTTGGGATGTCCTACGCGACTTCGGCGGTGGCTGGACCGCAAGGCAAAAGCATGTTCTTTCCCTCATGCGTTTTGAATACTTCCCATTCCTCTCCATTCCATTCATCGCCTGCCTCAAAATCCTTGAGGTACCTTACGAGAAAATATACTAACATCAGTTATACCTTTTTCTTCACAAAGTTGTTTCACAAAACTTCCTTTGTTTTTCTTTCTACTTGCGCAAAGTTGTTCAACCGTTGTGATATCTTTTTATCCTGTTTTCTCATCGCATAATCAGTCCTTGACGTTCATAATGATAGGACACAGGCCTCCTCTCTGAGAGAGGGAGTGGACTGTAATGCGTCACGATGGGTCAATGCGGTGAATCTCACTTGACTTTTTGCGAAGTTGTCCTTCACAGTTTTGAGAGCAGTGGTGATGAATTTACACAAGGAAAAATACCAGTCTAGTTTTAGTTTTAAACACAGGGTTTAGCTAAATCGTTGAAATAACTGTTTTAACAGTAAAATAAGATTTTCTTTCCTTCCTTTTCGTGTGAAACTGTAGCCAACTTCTACATATCAGCTTATTGCTGGCCACTGCTGGACATATGTACGCCTCCTCCAATGAGTTACGTTTGCCCATTCGCAGTCTCCACTCTAGCACTTGTCTGCTCCATCTACCACCTGTCCATACATCCAGCCATTTTCTAGTGTCAGATTTAATTATGCCGCGTCTGGAAGCCCCACAGGCCTCTGATATGATGACTTTATAAGTTCAGATTTTTAGACGATGTTAGACCTACTTCACTGACATTAACGATGTCCTAAAAAAACTTTAAATATATAATGCATTGTAAAAAACACATCAATACATACCAAGCTGAGATGATTTAGCCTCTGTATATTAGAAATACTTAAAATGTCTTTCAAGATATGGAAATACCTACATAATAATATTATCCATTTAGTTTTTTTTTTACGAACGGGCCGTAAAAAAACTAAATCAATTACGTAGAACAAAATCGCTTCAAATATTTCCAACTTCTCAAACTTCCCGTTCTTTCAAAAAAAAATTGTCTTAATGCACAAAGCAGTCAAACTTCATATCTTTTCAGCCAGTCTCCCATTGGTCGTTGCAAGTTCACCTCCTTACATCTACCACGTCCCTATTGCTCAACAAGCCATAAACGCGGCTTGCGACCGCTAATGCTCACATTTGATGACCGGGCACGGCTGCGGTGTAATTGTGTAGTCCGGTTATTGTCTCAGTAACTGAGGTCGGAAAGTTTAACGAATTTGGAAGGAAATTGGGTACTTACTCTTTTGTTTATTTGGTCCGAGGGTCCGAGGAAACGTAATTGGTACTTGAAATGGAACCAAGGGATGTGTAGACAGTTATAAAAGAGAAAATTGAGTATAAACAGTGTTTTTCTACAAAGATTGAAACAAAGAATGAAATCGAATTGCCTGCTACGATTGTTTTATGTTACAACTTGATTGTACGGAGTTGAAATAATTTTATCAATGAAAACAAGATATTATCTTATTTTTTTTATTATTTCGTTCACCTTTGGGAGGTGGGACGCATTTGATGATGAGGAGGAGGAACTGTCAGACTTGTACTGACTAAAATCGACGGTGTCCTTAGCCAATTACGTTCCAGGGTCACGGTAGCTCTTTAGTCCCGCGAACCCAACAGACCTTGGCCCTCTAAGGGAGTCATTGTACTGAAAAATCTTTGAGGCGCGCGTGGAACACGAAGCGCCGTCGACCCGGGCATGGTCCATGATCGGACAGCGAGTTGCTCAAAGAAGACTTATGTAGATCACAGCTTAGGTTTATATGGCTCCTATCACATATTCATATAATTATCACTATAATAATACCCAAGTAATGCTCGTACATTCACTACTATGAGAATCGCTTTTACTGCTACGACATATAAACTACAACAAATAAATTGTTTTACGGTAGACTGTACTACCAAAAAATTCGTGGAAATAAACCAAAAACCAAGCGTTCACACTGAATCCCAACACGTTTCACGCGCGTATAACTTCATTACAATTTCAACTTTATATGCGGTTGTCTCTCCGTATCGACCAGCGAGTTACAAATAGATGACAAGGCTTTAGAAGCTTGCTGGCTTTTACATTTTGAAATAGACTGTGGTTATGATGTCTCACTAAGCTGTGTTTGATTAAGCAACGTTTCATATGTAAACGACAAACTATCGCTCGCGTTTATTTAGAATTTCGCTATCAAATCGTGTTGTACATGTGTGGCCATAAATTTTAATTTCAAGCGCATTCTTTTTTTTTACTAAGTCAAATCATCTTAATGAATTCTCTCGTCAAAGGCGGGGCGGGACGTATTACCAGAATCCTTTTTTTTTTATCGTTGTAAAATCATCAAATGAGGCCTCCCACCCCGGGCAGGGCGGGAGGGACTGTCAGACTTGTACTGACTAAAATCCACGGTGTCCTTCAATAGCCCTTTATGTTCCGGGGTCACGGTGATGGTATAAGACCCGCGACCACCAGAATCCTACTGACCAAAATCCACGTCGGTCTTCAATAGCCCTTTACGTTCAAGGGTCACAGTTACGTGATAAGACAGTTCCGCGACCCTTCTATACCCCTTGACACATTTTATCTGAATAATATATATCTGATCCCTTTTCCGTGACAAACTTGACAAAGGTGAACCTAAATCAATAAGTTTTATTCCACAAATAAAAATAGGAAGTATCTATTTGACATTTGTAGAATCAACCCCTATTCTCCTTCTCCTTCAAGTGTACAGCTTGAAGAAATTCCCCCCTTTTTGGTTGAAAATTCGTCAAATGAGTCCTACAAGCCCTGGGTGAAAAAGGGACTGTCAGACAATCAGAAAGTTTGTATGTGTGGATGGATGTTTGTTACTCTTTCACGCAAAATCTACTGAATGGATTTGGATGAAATTTGGTACACAGATAGTTTATAACCTAGATTAACACATAGGATAGTTTTTATCCCGATTTAATGTTCCCACGGGAGCTGTAGCGGGTGAAACCGCAGGCAACAAATAGTTCATCATAATTATCAGCCCGGGATCACCCACTGCTGGGTATAGGCCTCCCCCTTTTTTGCCATATTTCTCATTTCTGTGCGTCTCGCATCCGTTTATTCCCCGCGATCTAGACGATATGTCAGGCTATTAAAGAATAAAAATCCACTCTGTTACTTCGGTTAACATTTGAGTTCCAAGGCCACGGTGCCCTTTTAACACTGTAAAGCAACCCGTTAACAGTCGCCCCAAAACTTAATTTCGAGGGCTGGACTATTTCTTGGTCAAAGGATCAGCATTGCCATCCAACGTGGCAATGCTGCCTTCTGGGCACTTTTCCCATTGACAGCGATGTGGATGAATTTTTTGACGCCCTATAAATTTTTAATGTTACTTTATTTTAGTCATTTTTGTAAATATCCTAGTATTAATTTTAGTTTTTAAATGTTATAAATATTTATTCATACGAATTGAAGTTGATCTTATTCCGTTGTTGTATTTTTTTAAACCACCCAGAAATAGGAGTACTGCCAAGCGCTACTCCGTCGACGTTTCCTGACTTTTGCTAGATTTACTTTATTTTTAAAATAACACAGAAAAGTTATTTTACCATTTCATTAAACCAATTTAGCGATTTGTTCATATCACCAGATTTGTTTAGGGAAATTATAAAATCGTGTTGTTATATTACCATCCTCCGTAATTTGATCAAATCCCTTGGGGATTTGGCCAAATCCCCGTTTTTATCATATCCCTGCCGCAGACATATTCCTCAACACACACATACACACCTCGCACTTTGCTGTGTCAATACAATCATACACACAAACTCACAAATCCCCTCTCAAAATCCACAAATGTTCCATTTTCAAAAGACCAACGGATCTCTTGTACACCGTATTATTGGAATAATATGATCACCGATCTACCGTTGTGTAATCAAACGTTTGACGTTGCTTCCCATTAGGCGACCACTCATGCCTACCGATTAGGGGTCGAGGGTAGCACTCGGCCCCTGAGCCGTTAAACTGTTTAAACTGGAGACTGATTACTTTGCTTAGGTACCGTGGGTATTCAGGTACCTAGGTGCTGACGTCTTAATTAATTACGGTTTATTTGCTAGGTTTAGCCAGTGGATTTTCTTGTGTGTTGGTCGAAAGTTATCCTATGTTTTTTTTTTAAGTGATACAATCATCAGATGAGTCGTGGCAGCCTGGGCAAGGTTAGGGACTGTCAGACTCGTACTAACTAAAATCCACGGGGTCCTTCAATAATCCTTTAATTTCCAGGGTCACGATAATTCGTTAGTCCCGTGACACTCTTTGTTCGGCAGGTGCCGCTTTACAAAATTTCAAATATTATAATATAAGGCGAGACAGTTGGCGCAGTGGTGGTACGTTCCAGGGTCGCGGTAATTTTTAATAAGTCCCGCGACCAAGTTATCCTGTATAGAGAAAATTATACAACGTGGAGAAGAAAAAAAAAACGAAAGAGTGTGTTTTGGAATCAATGATTTTATTGGTTTAGATACCTAGGTGTTTACGTCTTATTTAATTAGATGCGTCCACATAGAGCGAGCAGCCTCGCGAGGCATTTGCTGCGCGAAGCAGCTCGGTTAGTGTGGACGTGTCTCGGTCGAGGCAAGCGCGCGTACCACGTGCGAACGACCGAGCACCCGAGCCATCCAGTGTTGGCGTTTGTTTTGCTTGCGTGTTTTGTTTCATGCCTCGTTTAAGAAATAATAGCAACCTCGCGAGGTAGTTTCAGAGTCGCGTGATCGCCGGCAATTGAAAACGTGAAAATACTGTCTTTTGTTCTTACCAATGATCTTCTAGGTATCTAGATAATAATAATAATAGTATTCCGCAACTATCACACAACGCCATCTAGTCCCAAGCTAAGCAGAGCTTGTGTTATGGGTACTAGACAACTGATAAACATACTTATATATTTCTAAATACATACATATTACAGATAAATTACACCCAGACGCAGAACAAATGATCATGCTCATCACACAAACATTTGTCCTGGGTGGGAGTCGAACCCACGACCCGCATAGCAGTCAGGGTCACTAACCACTAGACCAACAGGCCTGTCAAGATGTTGATTTATTAATTAATCTAGCTTCTAGTTTTAACTAAGTTTTTGCCAGTGGATTCACTTGTGTGGCGGTCAAAATTTATCCTACGGGGACGTATAAAAAGTGCAATGAAGACGTAATTAAGAAATAATATTAGCAGTGTAATTAAAAAGGCTTTGGGCGAAAACCACCCACCTACCAAGTTCGATAAGAATAAAAATCGAATCGTCTACTTTCGAAAGTAAATAGAAAAACCCACGCTAAGATTTTCTTCTTTGTCGTGGGTGCGTTGACAAACATTTAAAATCCACTTTATGTGTCTTTCATCCCAACGAATTGGGAAAACAGACATACAAAGAGTCCGATAGATAGTGAAGCAACTTTTGCATTTCTAATGTTCGTACAGTATCTACCCTTTTTTTTTTTTTTTTTACGTATTAAAATCATCAAATGAGACCTCCCACCCCGGGCAGGGCGAGAGGTACTGTCAGACTTGTACTGACTAAAATCCACGGTGTCCTTCAATAGCCCTTTATGTTCCGGGGTCACGTGATGGAAATAAGTCCCGCGACCCCGGCAGGCTTTGGCCCTCTGTGAGGGGGCCCCGATATTTGATGACAGCTCTTTGAGGCGCGCGTGGAACACGACGCGCCGTCGACCCGGGCATGGTCCATGGTCGGACAGCGAGTTGCCCTTTACTCGCTGTCCGCATGCCCGCGCCTACGGTGGCCGGAGATCATCTGCCGACGTCCGACGCCGTGGGCGTGTACCACTGAGATCGGGGCGGAGGGAGGACGCTGTCCTCTATCTCTTGCGGCCCGCCATCTCCTTCACGAGCATTACTGCCTCGCAGAAGGTGGCGACCGCTTCCCACTCCGTCTCGCTCCGCAGCATGGCTGAAACCAATGCCGGGCGCGAGCGTACCCTTGGCACGAGTTTTTTGTATTTGAGACGTAAAGTAAACTAGAACTTTGACAATTTCAAATTGACAATTTTCAAGGAAAAAATGGAACAGCGCCTCTGGTGTGCGAAGAAGGAACTATATTTTTCCTTGAAAATTGTCAATTTGAAAGTCTCTCATTTACTGAAAAAGCGTGCTAAGGGTACTGAGCGTTTGAAATCAAAAAACACAAACTGAAACAAAGAAATAGGTTCGCCAGATTAAACAGGTAACCGTGACCCTACAATGTAAGGTGTTATATACAGTCCCTGCCAAAGAAATACATTGTTTAGGGATAATTTGGAGAAGTAACTTCAGCCGTTATTGTGCCGATCGATTTTAGCATTATGTACCAGATCTTATTAACTGAACTACATAGCGTCTATTCAGATATAAATAATTCCAAATATTATGACAAAAATGATAAAAAATGCTAAAACCATTCGGAGAAATTGCTCTATTCCCGATTTGATCGTAACGACAACTTTATCAAAGTTCACGTCAGAAAGCTAAACGTACTGATTTATTGGAACGACAAACTCGGCTCCGCGCTAACTCAACTGTCTTAAATTCAATTGGTGTCGGTTCACGCCTCCTGGCATCCCGATATTTCAACATCCAAGTCAATACTACAAGAGACAACGAAGTACAGAAGGTTATGTCTTCCTACGTAATGGTTTCTGTCGGTATGCGTCTGTTTTGATAAATGGATTGTCACAAAATGATTGGACTTCATGTCAATCACGTCTGTAATCAGTACCCCTAGCACGAGTTTTCACTATTTTACTTTACAGAGTTTTTCCAGTATTTACAGCGTTTCTTGTATGAAAATATGGAACAGCGCCTCTGGTGTGCGAAGAAGGAACCAATTTTTTCCTTGAAATTGTCAATTTGAAGTCGTCAAAGTTCCAGCTTACTTTACGTCTCAAATACTGAAAACTCGTGCTGACGGTACAGAAGGTTAGTCAGAGGTGTAATTAAAAAGGCAGTATACCCGTTTGAGCCACGATTGTATTACCATTTGAGCACCAAGCAATCTATAGTTGTGAAAGTCTTGTAAGCTAATAAATAATTTCAGTTAAACTTCCCAGATTATTTAAATAACTGCTACTTCGAACTTATGCTAGCCTAGTACTTTTGCTGGTTAAGGTGCTGCCACACTGCTGTTTAAAAATTTTTGCAAATAAGTGTAAACATTTTGTTAAAAAACACGCGATCACGATGTTAGAAATGGTAAATCTGTTAGTGTTAAAAATGTTTCTAATTCTATATTTTGAAACAGCAGTGTGTTAGCGCCTTTAGTAACCAAGACATTTGGTGAGGAAATGCTCAATTTTAAATATTTTTTTAAGTATGGTATTTTGTAATTATGGTCATACAAAAGAAAACCGTATATATGTATATGTTACGGTAAATGTGATTAATTGAAAATTATTAATAATTTTACAAAATTATTAATAATAATCACATGTTTTGGTAAATGTGAATAAACGATCGAAATTTATTACTTTTAGTAGTAATTATTAATAATTCACGACACATATTGGTAAAAGTGATAAAATTAATAAACTAAACGGCTAAACCTAGTGCTAACTGAAGATAAGTATGATACACGTAGTTTTAACCGATTGTGGTCGGTTACACCTAGGTTTAGCCGGTTAGAACTAGGCCTAACCTCGGGACTTGCTGGCACCCCGACTCGGACAATTTAGGTTAGAAGAGGATGGCGGGGTCTGAAAGACCCCGCCATCCTCTTCGTGGTTATTTTTTTTTTAACCACGCAGAAGTAGGAGCCCCGCGGAGCGGGGCTCCGTCGACTTGCTCCTGTGAAGGAAGTTTACTTATTACATTTATCACTACTAGGGTCAAATTATTAATAATAACCGACAAATGTGATTAATTAATCACTTTAACCTCGACTTTCGGTAATTATTAATAATAATAGATAATTATTAATAATTTTCAATTAATCACATTTACCGTAACATATATACGTAGGTCTTGGTTAGATCTCATCAACAAACATTCGTATTTCCGAAGATAGACGACGATTCCCGAAGTGCAAAACTTTTTCTTTGTGAATTGTTCTCGCTTAGTCTTGTGGTTTATCGTTGTATAGAGTGAACCTTCTGTGCCCGTATATTTTTTAGGTCCCTAGCTTTACTCGCTCTTGTAAATCTACTTGAGATGTTTGGTTAAATGTCAAACGATAAACGATTTCACGATATAGTGGAATTGGTTCCATCCCTCGGGATATATGGATATGTAAATCAGCCGTTTTATGTAGGTTTTATGTAGAGTACGCACCTATTTGGTATTGATTATATTCACTTAACTTATTTTGCTTAGCGATTGGAGTAAATTTGTTACGATTTGAGGTCAAAAAATTATTTTTACAGCTATTTTATGAGCTGGATGATAATTAATCAATTTTCAATAATGAATGATTTGTTACTTCTTGTTTTGACTTCAAGGCTTTTGTATGTATGTATGGCTATAGTATAATGTTTGAAAACATTAAATCGACTTTATTTAAAATTCTTGAATCAGAGTTTAACTTCAGATTTTAACTTTTTATTTTGTTTTCATAATTTTTATATTGTTCACCAGGATATGACACCGGGTAGTATGTCAGCCGGTGTGTAGCCGGCGCGTGCGTATGGGCAGCCTACCGGACCTGACGGAGCGGTCGCGTCCGGCGCCCGTCCGCGCCGCTGTCCGGACCGTTTCCGACCCGCACCGGCACCGCGCCATACTCACACCGGTATGTTTTAACTCACTGAAAGATAAATCGTTGTCTCTATAATCAGCCCTAGATATATTTCACCAAAACTACTGAACGCGATTAGCACTCTAAAACCGCTTTTCAGATACCTATACAACGTGTAACGTTAAAAGCGCAAAACCTCTCGTGGGGTAACTCAGCACATGTTACTGAACAATGTTTGTTCTAAAACTTTTGGAAATTCCCAAAAAAAAATATTTTTCATACAAAATGAGAAATTGATCGAGCCCATCAGTATGAAAAACTATTTTTTTTTTCGCGAATTTCCTAATGTTTTATATTTTTGCATTGTTCAGTAGCATTGGCTGAGTTACCTCGCGAGAGGTTTTGCGCTTTTAACGTTACACGTTGTATATTTAACAATCTGCACTTTATCAATCCTGCTCGTGTCAAAACACGGGCAGTGCTAAATGTGTTTGTTTGATATTTTGTGTTGATTGCGTTCAGTTTTTTTCTCACAGATATGGAAAAGACCCGCATGTTCTGTTCATAAACAATCTGAAAAGAAAGGATCAGATACCTACGTAACTGAATGCTATGACACACTTTGAGAAGCTTGAATTCGAAAAATGTCATAATTTATTACTGTTTAATTGAGGACCATCGTATGCTGTCCATTATATTTATGATCAATTTTATTACACAGATCCCAGTGAGCACAATATACAAGAAAGAATGGCCTTGGAAGAAGCAGAAAACACCAATCCGGATCGCAGGGTCTTGCATCGGACCTCGCCGAAGAGACTCTGCCACCTCATCGGTAGGGCGCTGCATCAGTTCGAAGACTGTTAGCGAGGCAGCCACCGAAACTGCCGAAACCACTAGTCAACCGGTTCACTCTACTATGTATATCAAGTGGCCTCTGCGCGACTGCCTTGCTGCCTTTCACTGCATTTGCTGGTGCAGAAGCAGGTGCTATGCCTCTGTCAATCATGCATATGGCAGCAGCAGTTGTCGCCCCATTCTCACCTCTAATACTCCAAAAGACTGGCACGAGATTAGTGATAGCTATCGCACACACTCTGGTTTGTGTGCTGCTAACTGCTCATACGGTGGAGACTCCCCTCCCTGTTCTTTTAGCCCTGTATGGAATCTGTGGCATGACCCTGTCACCGATGTCTTTGGCCATGTCAGCATCAGCGACGTCTTTGGCGCAAGCAGCTGGTGATGAGGCTAGAAGGAAAGTAGCTCTTAGGAGAGCCTTGAGAGCTTTAAGAGCGGCCCAGGATTTAGGCCTCGTGTGTGGGTCCTTACTTCTGGGTTTTGCCCTGTTGATATGGTCTGAGGAGGTGTCCAAGCCTGTCACAGCGGTACCGACAAATGTGTCGGTACCAAGATGGCCGCCTCCTGAGGAATACTTCTTAGAAGATGATTATGAGGTGAGTTCTAATCATTTTATACACTTATCATCCTCCTGCCCGTATCCCATTCTACGTAGATTTGGCGCAACAAGTTTTCTTTCTTGGTTTTCTATTGGACTCCACGTCACTGTGTACTCCTTTTTCGTTCATCTATCATTCCTCTCACAATCCCTACATCTTTTCTTTAGCCTTTAAAGTACAATAATATGTTTTATTAAGCAGTTACTAAACTTCTTCATCCATATCTCTTTTCCAGGAGCGAACCTGTGGAGCGGCCGGCTGTCCAGACATGCAGACCTTATCAGGCACAGTCCTAGACGCCGACGGCAGAATGCTACTAGTAGCCATGTGGGCTTTCCTAGCTCTGCTCTCAGTGGGGATCGGGGTGTATGGCGCGCCGACTGCGCCCGCGCCGCCGCCCGACGCGCGCTCCGTCTTCGTAGACCCTCGGGCCCTGCTCGGGATGCCCATGGGACTGTTCATAGGCCTCCAACAGGGATTTATTTATACGTCGTATATTAAGGTACAGTTACACAATATTGCTATCGATTAGATATCAGTACCGTCAGCACGAGTTTTCAGTATTTGAGACGTAAAGTAAACTGGATCTTTGACAACTTCAAATTGACAATTTTCAAGGGAAAAATTGGTTCCTTCTTCGCACACCAGAGGCGCTGTACCATATTTTCATACAATAAACGCTGTAAATACTGGAAAAACTCTGTAAAGTAAAATAGAGAAAACTCGTGCTAGGGGTACTGTGCAAAAAGAGCAGAAAAATATTTAAATCTATGGTTTGGATTTAAATAAGATAGTGTAAGATAAGTCTGAGCCAGCAAGAGTTAAGTTAATGGTTACAAGAGTTAATCGTATCTACGCTGACGGGACCCCAACAGAGGGCCATAGCCTTGCCGGGGTTTTGCGGGACTTACGTATACCGCGCCCCCGGTACACAAAAAGCTACTGAAAGACACCGTGGATTTTACTCAGTCAAGTCTGACAGCCCCTCCCGCCCTGCCCGGGGCGGGTGGACTCATTTGATGATTTTACCACGTAAAAAAAAAGAGTTAATCGTATCTAGGACCTTCAAAAGATATTCTTACATAAACCATTTAAACAATGATCAACAATAAATTTCAGTGGTACGGAGTATGCGTGGACGGATGGTGGTGTGCGTGGCGCTCTCTCTGCGGGACCGGAGTCCTGCAGGGCCTCGCAGCAGGCACCCTCTCCATGGCCGCAGCTCGCGGCAGGCGCGGAGCCCTGGCTGCTGGCGGGGGAGCGGCGCACGCGTCGCTTGTGCTCGCGCTTCTGCGCTGGAGAGCCGCTAAGACGGATCTAGCGCTGCCAGCGCTTGCAGCTGCTGCGTGGGGCGCTTGTGCTGCGCTTTGGGATGTATTGCAGGTACGATAGACTTCTAAAGATTTTTGAAAGACCATGATAAAAACACATTCAGTAGATATTATCTACCTCAACCAATGCCGGGTGCGAGAGGTTACCTTTATCTCTCGCGCCAACCACCTCCTCTTGACCAACGTCAAGGCCATGCTGTGTGGTGTGACGGAGTGGGAAGCGGTCGCCTTCTTCTGCGAAGTTGTCATGCAAGCGAATGAAGAGGCGAGACGCGTAAGGGAGAGGACAGCGTCCACTTCTTCAAAGCCGCCCATAACACTTAAATGAGGAGCACGCAGGACTGGGCAGTATGGCAGAAAACTGGGACGTTTATGAGCAAAATTGGCGAAATATATTAGAAAAGATTTGTTGCACCATCCCAAGTTCAAATAAAGACTGAGACAGGAGTTTGATAACCTTAACTGCCCCCTAATTGTTACAAACTAGCTCAAACTGGATTTCATATCCATTTTCCTTCTCCAGTCTGGCATCTGCATAGGAGGCCCCGGCTGGCGGGGCGCGTGGTCTATGATAGTGGCGGCGCGTCACTCCGGGCTGGCACTGGCGTGTCTAGCGCGGCAGTTCCTCTGCGTGCGCACGCAGCTAGCAGTCCTAGCGGCTGCTCTACTGACTGCGTTTGTGACGCACGCTATGCTGGAGCTGAGACTGCGCAGAGGTGAGTCTGGTAGCTATACGTGTGCAACTGGTAGAATTCGCAGTTTTCTTTTTTTTTTCTTTAAAAATCGTTGAATCTCCTTTGGCATGGGTGTGTTTTTAAACATATTTAATCTCACATACACAAACGCCTGGAACAGCTACTTGTACTTGCGGGAATCGAACCCCCGATATTAAGCGCAGCAGTCGAATCGCTCATCCACTGTGAACGAGACCGAGGGTCGACTTGGAGCGGGTAGTGAATTAAGTACACTGGACTGGTTTTAAATCACATTTAATAAACCGAACCGAGATCACAGATGTACTGGATGTACTGCTCGCACAATGACAACAAAAAAACAAAAAATTATTTCTCAGACCTTATACTATCGGCGGTAACGAAACCATAGCGACTTCTATTTCGACTACAACGCCATCTATCGAGCGAGGGCGTACTAATTTCCAAACTTTACATTTGATCGCTATGATTCCGTTCTATTTCAGTGTTTTAATCCTAAACATACCGCCCACCAAGGACATATTACAAAATGTCCTTCACTTAATTTACCGCCCACCGTGCAACATGTATTCTGAGGTGGGAGTCACAGGCACACAATCTTAATACACTCACATATTTAACAACTTAATATAACACGAGCCATGGTATACAAAAGACAAACAAAATTCTTAATAACTAAATGTTCTTATAACAAAAAAAAAAACAATATTCTTAAATATACCTACATCTACACAAATTTTAAGTTGCTATAGGTAAAATAGCCAATTTAGACACAGGCCTCTTTATGAGGGAATTTTTGGTTCTAATGGTAACGACTCGAGTAATTCCGTCGGGACCGGGGTGTTTTGTTTCTATTTTGCCCAACAACCACTTGCCAGGAGGTAAATCATCCTCTTTTATCAAAACTATGTCACCTATGCCTGGTTCTGGGGTTTGATGAGCCCACTTATGACGTTGTAAAAATTGGTTTAAATAATCTTGTGACCATCGCCGCCAATAGTCCTGCAACATTCTCTGGGTAAGCTGCCAACGCCCCAGACTAGAAATGTTGACCCTTTCGAAATTCGAATCAGGAGCAAGGACGAGTGGTTCTCCAACCAGGAAATGACCGGGCGTTAATACCGTTAACTCATTTTGATCTACACAGGAAAGTGGTCTTGAGTTGAGGCATGCCTCAATTTGGGCCAACACCGTCGCTAGTTCCTCGAACGTTAATGTGGAGTTCCCTACAACTCTTCTGAGATGGTATTTAGTGGACTTGATTCCTGCCTCCCATAGACCGCCGAAGTTTGGAGCATGAGGAGGAATAAAGTTCCACTTTGTACCATTATTTGCCAAGGTCTCAACCAATTCGGGCATGAAATTGGAATTTTCTTTTTTAAATAATTCTTGCAGCTCTCGGGCTGCGCCGACAAAATTGGTACCATTATCACTATGTAATTCTGCACAATGTCCACGCCTCGCTACGAACCTTTTAAAGGCAGCTAAGAAACCCTTAGTCGTCATATCACTGACTGCTTCGATATGAACCGCCCGCGTAGACAGACAGACGAAGAGTGCAATGTACCCCTTGTACGACTTATTGCCACGTCCTTTGGCCATTCTGACGTTTATCGGACCAGCGTAATCGACGCCACTGTACAAAAAGGCTTTGTTAGGTGTAACACGAGGAGATGGTAGCTGTCCCATTAGTTGGCTTCTAGCCTTATTTGTGTACCTAACGCAAGTAACGCATTTTCTAAAATAGGCCCTTACTAAAGATTTAACTCCTACAACCCAATACCGAGATCTTAAGTAAGCAATCATGGCTTGAGGCCCCCCATGCATCGTTTTTTGATGCGCCTCGCTTACTAGATGCTTCGTGATGAAGGCATCTTTCGGAATCAGTATAGGGTGTTTGCGATCATAACTCAACTGGGATAGCTCTAATCTACCACCCACTCTAATTATTCCTCTGGAGTCTAAAAATAAGTTCAAAGATTTGTACTTTTTTCCCGTTTTACTTAAAGCACCCGTTTCCTTAAGTTCTTGTATTTCATCTTGTAACTCTTCTTCTTGACCCCTTCTAATACAAATATCCATAGCCTCCTCTAGTTCTTTCGTAGACAACTGTTTAGTTCGTTCCTTGTCAGGACAATTGGACCGCAGGTGTAAGAACTTCCTACAGTAGGCTACTACCCTAATCATCCTTGAAAGGGATGAAAATCTATCAAAAAATGATTGTTTTACGAGGCTTGTATGCACGTTAACTTCTTCCATATGTGTAACGAGATGCTTTGGTCTTTTATATTCAATTACCTGCTGTCGCAACAGTTCCGGACCATTCCACCATATAGCCGTAGAATTTAATTCAGTTGGGGACACACCGCGGGAGGCACAATCCGCGGGATTATTTTTAGATGATACGTGGGACCAATGATATGTGTCCACGATGTTTAAAATGTCTGAAACCCGATTGCCCACAAAAGTTTTCCAGCGACTAGGATGACTATTGAGCCAAGCCAGGACTACCTCACTATCTGTCCATGCATGCCAGTCAAGCTTCTGGATACCCATTACTTCTCCTACTTCAGCTATCAGTTTGGCTAGAAGAACCGCCCCACAAAGTTCTAATCTTGGTATAGACACTTGTCTAATGGGTGCCACCTTGGTTTTTGAAGTAACTAAAAAAATGTGAATGTTATCCAGGTCATCAATCACTCTAAGGTAAACTACGCCTGCATAAGCGTTTTTAGATGCATCGGAAAATCCATGCAACTCTGTCTTCCGAATATTGGAACCAATGTGTAACCATCGTGGGATTTTTATGCTAACAAGAGAAGCCAAACTGTTTCGGTAAGTATCCCATTCTTGTAATAAATTATTTGGAATTTCTTGATCCCATTCTAACCCGGCTAACCATAATTTTTGAATTAACATTTTTGCTAAGACTACACTTGGTGCTAACCACCCTAACGGATCAAATAAACGTGAAATGTCCGAGATAATTTTTCTTTTTGTTACAGGTCCTGACATCGGCGCGAGTTCCAGAGAGTACTGAAAATAATCATCGCGAGCATCCCAGGTAAGTCCTAGTATCTTCGTTACTTCATCAATTTTTATGATCAGTTCTTCATCGTTTCCATCTTTAATTTTATTTAATAATTCCTTACAATTGCTTTTCCATTTTTGCAATTTAAAGCCTCCCTTGGCTAGTACTTGAGATAATTCCGTGTAAATTTTAAACCCATCTTCTATATTTTCCGTCCCGGACATTAAATCATCCATATAGAAATCCTTTAAAATTATGTTAGCTATGCTTGAATTATCCCCGCACTCATCATAAGCTAATTGTTGTAGTGCCCATACAGCTAAATATGGCGCCGAGGCCGTACCGAATGTTACGGTCAACAATTCATACTCTTGTAGCTCTTTTTCAGGACTATCCCTCCAAAGTATCCGTTGATATGGAGTATCCTGCCTATCCACTAAAACCTGCCGATACATTTTTACGATATCCGCTACTATACATATCTTATGGACTCTCCAGCGCATAACCGTATGACGTAGTTCGTTTTGCAAAGGCGGACCAATCATTAGATCATCATTTAATGACCTACCATTAGTTCCTTTACAGGAGGCGTCAAACACGACTCGCACCTTTGTGGTATCTTTATCCTCCCGAACTACTGCGTGATGAGGTAAGTAAACAGCTTCTTTATTATATTTTTCTTGCTCTGTTACTTCTACCATGTGGTTAAGCCTTAAATATTCTTGCATGACATTCGCGTAGTCTGCCTTTAATTTATCATTTTTACCTAACCTGACTTCTAATCCTTTTAACCTTTTTGCAGCAATCACTTTGGACTCCGTGCACCTACCAACTAAGCTTGGTTCACGTAGCGGTAATCTAACGATATACCTGCCATCTTTATTTCTTGTAGTGGAAGTTGTAAATAACTTTTCACAATATATTTCGTCCTCCGTTAGCATCCTTTTTGCTTTAGATGGTTCCTCTAGCTCCCAGAACTTTCTCAGCAATTCGTCATCTTGGACGCTGGCATGCATCACGGTAATTTGTGAATGAGTATCTACCTCATTGTCAACTTCGAATGAGCCCGACAATATCCAACCTAAGGTGGTTTCCTGCGCTAAGAGCGTACCGTTTGGATTTTTCTTGACTCCGTTCTGAATGATTTGGCTAGATACCTCAGCGCCCAATAAAATATCTACTTTATTAGGCTTAAAATATTGCGGGTCAGCCAAATCATTATCGCTCAAGTCTACTATCCATTCTACCCGACTTACTCTTGAACAGGGGAGAAGAGCTGTAACCGACTTCAGAACGTGAGCCCTGACCTTTATTTGAAAAGACGGATTAACTCTCGAACGAAGATTGATAACCACCATGGATGTCGAAGTTGTACTTTTACTTCCACCGACACCTAACACCGTATTTTTTGACGGTATTTTATTTAAGCGTAAGTACTGAACCATGGATTCTGTAATAAATGAACCCTGAGATCCCTGATCCAGCAACGCCCTAACCACACAGTAAGTCCCAGTCTTCGACTCAGCCTGAACTAGGGCTGTAGTTAATAATACAGTTTTTCTACTGTGTCCTGTCGCAAGACATGAGACTAGTGGTTTATCCTCCGCCATATTGGCGGTCTCGACTTTGTCATTTACTGATGAGGTTTCTGCACGAGCAGCCCCACTACCTTCACCAATATCAGACCCTACCTCACCCTGCGGGTGTAACAACGAATGGTGGCGGCGTTTACACACCAGGCATCGAAGAGTGTTTTTACAAGTCTTGGCAGAGTGGTTATTATATAGGCAAACAAAACACAAATTATGTTCTTGGGCGAAATTACGCCGAGTTTCGTTTGACTCCTTACTAAATTTAGGACAAGATGTGATCTTATGATCGGCGGAACAAAATTCACATGATACTGACTTTTTATCTTTTGTTACATGAAATGATTGAGTTCTTTTTGGGTGTGGATGTCTGTCCTTGTTATCCGACTTGTCTAAATTTTCCAAACCTCTAAAGCGGCTATTTAAAAATTCCGAAAACTGAATAAACGTTGGTAATTCTTCACTTAAATCCGAAGCCACTTTGAGTTCCCAAACTTTCCTGGTCTCTTTGTCTAATTTTTCACTTATTATATGCACGACAATAAGATCCCAGGAAGAGACATCTACCCCTAAATTACGTATGGACTCCAAACATTCTGAAGTAGTATTTACAAGCCTTTTTATTTCAATAGCCGATTCACAAGATAACGTTTTTTGACTTAGTAATCTTTTCATAATACCGTTTGCTATAAACTTTTTATTATTGTACATTTTATCTAATTTAGACCAAGCAATCATATAGTTTTCCGATGTGACCTTTATGTTCCTTAATAACTGCTCAGCCTCCCCACTTAAATGTCCCTTTAAATAATAAAATCTCTGTGCATCGTCTAGTGACGGATTCTCGTGCACCAATCCACAAAATAAATCCCTAAATGTTTGCCACTCTGAATACTTTCCCGAAAAAGAAGGAATTTTAATTTCTGGCAATTTAACTCTACTAAAACTCTTTTCACTGTGACACAATATGGGCTTAGAATCCTCATTAAACACTGTTGAATTTCCCTTAGACAATAATTCCTTTAATTCGCTTTTAAAATCCACATAAAATTCCTCGACTTCATCATAAAGCCCATTTTTATATAACTAGAGTTAGACAATTCAACCTTTTTTACTGTACTTAATATTTCTTTATGAGTAGCAGTGAATGAACTCCATAATTGTTCCAAATTTTCAATACGGGTCTCTAAATATGCATGAGTTAATCGCTCTTTAGGCGCTTTCTTTAAATTGGATTGAGCCTTATACATTTTGACGCTAATGTCCTCCTGAATAGCAAGGAAAGACTCCATTTTGCAACAATTATGGGATACAGACTTAAACGAAAACAAATAGAATACAACACGGATATTACAAACACAGAGAAATAATAATATTATTAAATCAAAATAAAAGTTATATATTTTTTTTTTTAAAGTCTTTGCACTTTGTCACTTGGGTCTAAAATCGGGCATGGATTCCCCGTTAGAACCACTTTTCACATAAATTTTACAAGTTCTAGTTTTCTACTTAATCTTCTAATAATTTCAAGAGTTCAACTTCAAATGATGCACTTTTATTTTCTGAGATTTTAATTAATTTAGCAAACTATTCTTCCTGATTAAGATTTCAAATGTACTCACGATTTTTTCTTCAAATTAACTTCACTCACTAAAACACTGATGATGTCGCGCTGTACTGCACCACGGTTGCGGCACACTCCACTGTACCACAATTGGCACGCTGTTGTACTGCACCACCAGTGGCGCCCTCTGCTTGACCACGATCTGCTGCTCTTCACCTCCCTTGCGTCGCTCCTCCGGATGGTGCCACCAGATGATGCTGCACCACGCTCCACCTGGCTGCTTCCTGCTCCAACCGGTTCCACCTCCTGGGTACCTCTCACCTGGAGTACCCCACTTGAAGGGGATGCTCTGGACAGCGATCCACTGCCCAGTAGTGACGCGAAGGGTGGTAATCTCTACCACCACCGGAGACTACCAAAAACACTCCCGACTACTCCGACTCCGAAGGACCATGAACGAGACCGAGGGTCGACTTGGAGCGGGTAGTGAATTAAGTACACTGGACTGGTTTTAAATCACATTTAATAAACCGAACCGAGATCACAGATGTACTGGATGTACTGCTCGCACAATGACAACAAAAAAACAAAAAATTATTTCTCAGACCTTATACTATCGGCGGTAACGAAACCATAGCGACTTCTATTTCGACTACAACGCCATCTATCGAGCGAGGGCGTACTAATTTCCAAACTTTACATTTGATCGCTATGATTCCGTTCTATTTCAGTGTTTTAATCCTAAACACACTGCATCACACGTGCCTTCAAAGTTAGACATGTGTGTTCTGTAGTTCAGAAAGGCAAACTATGTTGAGCAGTGCCTGTACCACTTGGTAGTCAATAGTTTCAGTTATCTGGTATACTTCACGGGTCCATGTGCTCTTTTATATGTATAACAGCAGAATAACTGAAACAACTCATAGAGATTTAACGCGAAGAAAACTAATGGATATATTAAAATTATCAGCAAAAACTCATTTACAGTAAAAGCTTAATGATTATAATTTTTGATGTTACAGGGGAAGCGAATCGCCCAAGGTCCTAGCGAAGACCAACAGCGACGCAACTGGCGGCGCTGGCACCGACAACTTCAGATGATGTCGACGAGCCTGACGTCAATGACGTCGCGTGCCACGTCATCAGTTAACGTCGCTGGCGAGTGAGCGACGTATTCAATAAACGTTGCGACGTGTGATCGACGTTTTAAAGTAACATCGCGACGTGTGATCGATGATTTAAAATAAACGTCGCGATGTGAGACCGACGTTTTAAGGAAACGTCGCGACGTGTGATCGACGTTTTAAGGAAACGTCGTGATGTGTGATCGACGTTTTAAATAAACGTCGCAAGATGTTATATTTATTGACGTGTTGTGACACTGGACAATTGCAGTTTATTGACATTACGACATAATACTGTTAAAAGACTATTTGTCTACTTTTCAGAAGCACTAACTGTTCTATAAACGAGTGAGATCTATTTACCTTTCTACTTCTTGATAAATAATATTTTGTGAATATTCTTGTGACGTAAGATATTATTTGACTTAAGGACCAATGAGTTTCATGAAACTTACTTTTTTTTTTATTGCAACACTAAGGGAAATCTGCAGTTTTATTGCATTTGCAAGGTTCAAATAACTAGAATAAATGACATTTAATTAATTTGTTTTAGTTTTTAGAACATTCTAAAATTCTAGTTAAATATTGTCTTACGCCATAAACAGGCCGTGACTTATGAATAAAAGGGTACAAGAATCCAAAGGTGACAAAATTAACAAAATTAATGACAAAATGTACTTTTATGTGATAATTATGTAGTCCAGAAAATGTTAAAGACAAATACCCGCCGACTTACCTACTACAAACAATTTAACATATTATTTTGCACACTTGTCTAAAAAGTGTAAACGTATCATCAACGTCAAATACCGTTTGTTCAACAGATGTTTACTTTTTTTGTAGTAAGACGGCCGATATTTGACTGTCTCTTAAACCTCATTTAGACGGAGCAAGAACTCGCATGCGAGTTTCCTACATTGCGGTATTTGTTTGAAAAACTGAATTCGTTCTACTTATAAAGTCCGCAATGTAACGCAACTCGCGTGCTAATTCTTGCATCGTCTAAATAAGGCTTTAATCTATAACAAGTTTATGATATACATTCAAGACAACTGGCAACATGATTCCGATCTCCACCTGGGGCCCTATTACGTCTTAAAACCAGGCTTACTCCGGCGAGTAAAAGTGACAGAGCTATACAAGTCGTCTAAAGCCATCTCGTTCACTCACTGGAACAAGACTGATTTTATGACATTGTAATACCCCCCCTGTCCCCCTTACTCTTAAGCCACGGCAATACAAAACCTCAGTATTAAACTATCTCATAAGGACCTAACCTATTCTGTTTTATATGAAAAATATATTTTATTTTAATACCTACCTATTAAATCCTTGACTGAATGTTCACTACTCTAAAAGTCAATGTTTTATAAATGTTTAGGATATAAAGTCGTTGAAATGTTATTAGACTGATCGCGATTGGAAGTTGAACTTTGGGCTATGTTTATGTGACGTGATTTTTACTTGATGTTTAGAAAACTGCTGGAGTAACGAAAAAAATAAGCTGTCCTTACCTTAGTTTTTATATATAAATACTAATATTTAAATCTTGGAATGACTCCTTCTGCCATAAGTGAAGTGGAATGGACTGTCAAACTCGTACTGACTTAAACCCACCGCGTTGCGCTATGTATTCCTGGGGCGCTTAAATTCATAAAATATTCCCGCAACCAAACTTACCCAAGTCCTCACTTGCTTCGGGCACGCCGCAATCGTGGCGGTAAGACCCCTCTTTGAGCAGTGGTTGGAGAGGCGTCATGGCGTCACGACCTACCGCATGACGCAGGTCCGCACCGGACACGGAAGTTTCGGGAGGTACCTGTGTCGGATCAGGAGGGAAGGAACGCCTGAGTGTCACCACTGCCTGCCGCAGCATCGCCTGGAGGATACGGTGGAGAATACGGTGCACCGCCGTGTCCAGACGACTGCGATAGGCGGAGACCTCTCGCGCCCGGCATTGGTCGAGGCCATGCTAATATTTTTATTAAGTAATGAAAAATTGACGCCGATCCAAAACCAAACTTTTCTTTGCACGATTCACGCTCGCATAAATACAGCCTAAAGAAAAAAACTGGATGGATTTATATTACTTTTTTTTAATACGAATTAATCTCTTTCATAAAAATAAATGAATAACAGGGTGATTTTGTCAACTATAAGGGAATAGAGTACCAACAAGTTGCATAATTGTGAGAATAATAATTTATGAAAAAACATTTTTTTCGTAAGAATATTAATTGCTCATGTATCTATATCTCAGAACTGTGAACTGTGAAAAACGAAGCAATTAAATCGTATTCGTAATTTAATAGACAAAAAGGCGTGGCGCAACCCGCGCAGCTGAATATTATCGTCGACATTTTGTTTTTGGCACGACTCTCTTATAGTATTAACAAATCACCCAGTGTTAATTCAATCAATGTAATTGCTATTGACGCATTGTGAAACTTTGTTTACGAAATTTTATTATTTTCACAAGCAGCCAGCCTGCCTCAAATAGGCCAAAATATTATCATCTTGGGAAAGCAGGCGACAACTGTGTAATCAAATTATGTTCAAGAATCAATTTATATACTTTTACTCAATTACAAATATTTACGAAATGTCCTACAATTTGATTACTTTGTAAACTAATTGACGTCGACTTCAATTTTATTTCACAATGACAAAATACCTGTGTTTATTTTTATTTCCGACGTCAATTTGATACATGTTTACACCGACGTCAATTTTACATTTTGATTTAATGTAAACTTGCTTTTTATTTATAAAACGACGATGATCAGACAATATAATTTGGGTACGCAGTAAGTAAATAAAGATGTTGGATGTGAATGTTAGGATAAAGCTGTGTTTACGACGAAAATATGAGAATAAATAATTGTTGACTGAATTTGACTTGTTATTTTTTTTATTCATGTAGATTTAATACAAAGATCTACTCTTCCCGATCGTTTTTGCCAACAGTTGCCAATATTTTTTTATTGTATTTTCTTAAATTTTTGGCCTCAATCTGTCCTAGAATCAAAGATGAGACCTAACATGGAGCTCGCCTACATGAAACTGGAACTCTAGTGACAGAATACTGTTTGGTTCTAACAAAATAGTGGCGAGACCCCCTTTTTGTTATAAGGCCCTATTGAAGCCCACCATCGCCAATGGGATCACGTGACCGTCATCTAGCCATAATTTCGATAATGTTCTAACATCTTCTCATCCCTCACTTTCATAATCCGCTGGGATGAAGAAGGGAGATCAAGGATAGGCAGTCTAAAACCATGTTTATAATCACTCTGATCATGAAAATGATCATCATCATCATCATGATGAAACGGAGAAATATCAACCAAGTAAATCTCTTCTCCTCTTTAGTGTGAGTTTCTTCGTTTTTAAATTCTCAGTTTCTTAATTCTACCTTAATCTGCTTTTCGAGCCACGGTAAGTCCAGAATCCAAGTTAAACTAGGGAAAAGACGCAGATAATCTCCTCTAGCTTCCGCATAGAAGGCAACCTATACACGTCACAAATCAGGGCATTTACCATTATGTAGGAAAGGCTAGTAAACAGTTTAATAAAACACATAACATCAACATTAACACTTTATTTTTCCAATTTTGACTAAATCTAGGAACCCCGTCACATCGTCGTCACAACTCCTGAACTTCCAGTTTCCATTAAAATCTATTAGAAATATAAAATAATAGGCATTCTGCTATAAATAATACAAAAAAGCCATCAGCAAAGTTTATTCCGAGAATTAATAAACTGTAGAATTGACACTAATACTTCACAGTCAGACGTGTTTGTGATGTAAACTGAAACTACGACGTTAATTTGATGAAATAAAATTAATTCCTCTTTCGTACACTAGAGGCGCTTTTTCATATTTTCATACAATAAACGCAGTAAATACTTCAAGTACGCTATTTCAAATACAGAAATCTTGTTATAAGACCTCTGTGTTCAAATTTGACGACACAGCATCAATTCTACAGTAATGTGAATGAACACTAGCCCTCGATAGCCAACAGTGATTTAAAAGCAATCTTATTTCTTATGAAATAAACATTGCTATACGTTGTCACGATACTATCGGAAGAATGATCGTCAACGGCTGTTGCCATATGAAAAAGAAGTGTTGCCAGAAATGTAAATTCATATGTCAGACAACTGTGAAAGTAATAAAAAAAAACTTAACGTTATGTCTTGTTTTATTTTGACGACTACGAAACAGGGTACATTACATTTTGATACAATATGAAAGTAGATACATAGCACTAGCGACAAGGATTATTTCTACAATCAAGTATTTCAAATGGCATTTTCCATTTTTTTATGCTGCAGATACGACTCTATGAAGCCAGTAGCAATGGTGTGAGTATGCTGCATTAACTTAGGCGCCGATTAGACGGTCATGATGGTTGAATGATGGAATTTTATTGTCGACAATTTTCGTCATGCAACGTCAATCGTCGCATTAGACGATAGGTTTTCCGTTGTGTAATGAGCGCTTTACGGGTATGATGTCTTGGTAGCACGCACCACTACTGATGAATTTGGAATGTCATCTTATATCCTTCCAAATCCTATCGTTCTTACTATACAGGCCAAATTTTTCAACAGGGCGTGGGCATTATGGAAACTCTGCAGAATATCGAAAAACATTGAAAGAAGTCTCAAAGCTAATTTTGACAAAAACTCAAACTGCATCATTGAATTTCAGAAAAACTAATTATTCTGGCCAGAATCGACCAGCTGAATTTGAAAAAAAAATACATGACAATGTGTTATTACACCATTCGTTAGGGTTGCTAATAAGGATCAAATTCTGTCAACCAGCGAGTTGTAGCGGGCGAAGGCACTGGCTGTTGCCCTACTAGTAATTTGTATAATTTAATAATAGGTACTAGTACTACTTCGTCAGCACTGCTACATGCAGTCAAGATCGAACTCATATCACACCTTTAACCTACCCATGTTTATTTATTTGTGCCTAGTCTAAAAACCTTCCTTTTCTGCCCTTCCTTCTCAAAAAAAAATTCGATCGAATGTCAATACCTAAGGCGCGAGGCAGACAGAAGGCGGCGAGGTGAAAGTAAGATATAGATACGGCGCAGATGAATGATATTAAAGTATAGATATCGCGCCTGCACCTACACATAAAGAGAGACCTTCAGATACTTCGTTCACCGTATCTGCGCCGCCTTCTGTTTGCGTTGCGCCTTATAGTTGATTGCAGAAACCATCCTAGCCTTTTAATTTATCATAAGTTAAGGATAAAAATACTAATAACACATCATATCATACTATTATTGTCTGCAATAATCGATTTATTTCTAGCTGACAAAAACGTACAAAAAAAATGTTCGAAACAGCATTTTTTTACCATGTTCCAGTTATATTTTTTTGTCGAATTTCGCCAGTCCAGTTTCATATAGAATATCAACAAAAACTTCAGTCTAAAATCAGTTTTTTTTATGACATTGCAAGCACATTTAAAAAAAGAGATGATACATCTAAACAATAGTATGTTTTTTTTTTAATATTTAATTGACATCTAAACAATTAATGCTGATGCTGAAAGCTTTTAATAAGCACTTATTGGTAAATAGGTCGATCTCCGTGGACATTTTAGCTAAGTTGCGTGCTTATCAACTTAGTTTTTTAGTTTTTTTTTGTATACTGGCTACATTTACATAATTTTAGCTTTCAAATCACCCATGTCAGTTGCCACATGCAAAAATATAAAATTAATAAAAAAGAAGGTCACAAAATAGGTAAAATAAAAATAAAAGAAACGTATCAAAACAAGTTTTGTCTTTATTAAAAGTCTATCCGTAAAATAATCTAAAAATAGCATCACAATAATCATTAATTAGCGCACGGAAAAATTATACACAGTTTACAAACGAATAAATAAAAATCATGGACGAAATAAACGTTTACAAAAAAAAACAAAACACAATTTCGGGACTAAAATCCACCATGCATAACATTTCTAAAATGAATACACGTTGATTGCACTAACTCTAACTAATTCAACAAAATATTTGTATATTTTTAGTTGTAAAGTGTCAGTATTTTGACACTGCACAACGTTTAGTGACACTGCGAACTATCGTTCAGAAATAGTCGCCTTAATATAGACGCGACGACTTTATTTTAAGAACCTATTTAAACAGTAGGAACTGAGCCTAGCTACGGTATTACTCACAAAACGTAAATACAATAATAAAATTATATCAAAATGTCCAAAAACTTGTGAATTTCAATATTTTTTTCGCCATTAAATAAGTTAAAATACAATACCGCAGCTAAAATACAAAGTTATGCGAGCTTTTGACAGTTAAGTCTTACTCAAAGGTTGTAGGACTACCATAATAACTCGGGAGTGTCGGACAAAACAGGGGACTTCCTATATTACAAAATAAATAACATAAAACTTGATTATAACTTAAGAAAAGTACGCGTGGAACTATGAAAATGCAATATTTAATCGCCTTAGTTGAAGCGACAACATTTCATAGTAAACTAGTTAAAATGACTAGTTTTCTAAGTGTTTTCGGAGTATATTTTTTAATCTTTTGGCTGTCATAAATGTTGTGTAAATGCTAACCAAATCGGCGAATATGACGGCATTTTTCGCGTTCATACATCCGCAAGACACGCGGGATAATTTATAGGAAAAGAGCCCTTATGTTTAGAAACTTAATGACTCTTTTTTTATTACTAAATTATTCAGATTTCTTGTTTTACAACTATTTATATTGAATATAATTCAGATATTCAATTTTTTTTTGTTTTCTAAAATCCTGTCCTATTTCATTGCATTCCTAATTTTCAAGGACGACCGTGACACATTCGATTTTTTTATCGTTATTTTTTTATTATTTTAACATCCTACATTTTATAAACAGCGTTCTAAGTTCGATTTTTAACACTATAGATAAAAGCGTCGATAAACAATATACATACGTTATTAAAATTAAATAAAAATACTGTAAGAAGCATAAACAATCAATACTGTCCGCCATTTTGTTACATTTCATTCGATTTATGAAATTTGTTGTCAGTGTTGCCATAATACTTATGTCAAAATCATAGACAATTTTTGTTTTTTTTTTTCAACGAACTTTTAGGCAGTTTTTCTTCGTAATAAATGACGGTTAAAGAGGTATTATTATACGTCGTAGATTTAATTAAGAGCTAGCACCAAATGAAGAAAAGTTAGGTGAATAGAAAGAGAGAGATTACTAGGCCTTCTTAAACCCAGGCCAGCTTGGTTGCAAGTGGGCCATCGTGTAAGCATTTCTTTCTGTCCACAACCTTTTCATTGGATTGGCTCTTTTACAAGATCAGATACGTTAAAGCAACGCTGACAATTATTTTTATGAACATTACACAAATATTTACAACTCTGTCCTGTTTAATATAATGATATAAGTAATAGTAATCAAGATATAAGTAAGTACATTATTTGTGGTTATTGATAAGTATATAAATGGATTCGGAAACATTTGTAGCAGGAAAATTTTGTGTTTTTACATCTTTTTAATGTATGTAGCATACCAGACGCTACAAACTGACTTATGTACATGTTTCGTAGTTTTTAATAATCTTGTATTGTTTTAATTTTTTTAATTTGTTATGCCACAAACTTTTTTAGTTTCTTTTCCGCCAGTCTGGCAACCCTCTTCTTTCCAACGGTTCATAAAACCTTTTTCAAATGATAATTTCTAACCTTAACAATTTGGTATTCAAAGAGCCTGATAAATAAACCTAATTAATGATAAAAATTACATCCTCGTTAACTTTAATGACAAGATTATGATACCTGAGTTGTATTTATCAAACTCGATTAAATTACCTATAATAGTTTTAATATTTACCTACACAAAAATTGTGTTCTTATTAGAAATATCTGTTCGAAATAGGTTTTAAGGAAATTGTTCCTAGACAACCGAATTACCAACAATCAATCACAGACAAACTACTACCAAGGATGGGACTCGACGCGACTCTATCGATATAATTTTTAAACCATAGATTAAAAATAAAAAGAACATCAATCGAGTTCAAATCGATTCCTATAATCGATAGATCGCGTCGACTCACACAACGCACGGCCCGCGCTAACGCATACAGCGACTAGACTACTCATACATCACCGCGTCACATGATTGGCTCCAAACATCCCGCAAAGTAAATTAGACTATAACACATGGGCTTAAGGTGTATATTTACACAGGCGTGTAGTTCCCGACTGGTTTGTAGAACACCTGGCCGGTGACGACGCGGCGGAGGATTTCTTTGAGGATGAGACCCTTCTCCTTCTTGATCTTCTTGAGGAAGCCTCGGTTCTCGTTGGCTCGTCGGGACAGGTAGGGCAGGACCTCCACTACGGGGCCGTAGGGGACGTACTTGTAGGCGGAGTAACCGGCTTGGCCTGGGAAGATAGAAAAGATTCTTATAGCATAATAATTAAAAATACTGGGAATTTCCCCTGTGTCGTGGGTGCTTTTACAAACATAGAAACTCACATACACAAACACCCAGACCCGGAAAAACTATTTGCAGATCATACAAATATTTGTTCCGTGCGGTAATCAAACCCGCGACACGCTGCGCAGGAGTCCAATCGCTCAACCACTGCGCTTACTATACTGTCTAAATTACAATAATTCTATAGTCATCATCATCATCAGCCTATAGCGTTCCCACTACTGGGACACAGGCCTCCTCTCTTGTGAGAGGGAGTGGGCCATAATCCACCACGCGGGCCCAGTGCGGATTGGCAGATGTCACATGTCTTCGAATTTGATGGTTCTAGGACATGCCGGTTTCCTCACGATGTTTTCCTTCACCGTTTTGAGAGCAGTGGTGATGAAATAAATTACACAAAGTAATGCGCCAAGCTGGGTTCGAACCCACGACCTACAACTCGTAAGTCGGGACCGATACCACTGGGCCACCACTGGTCTCAATTTCTCAATTCTATAGTGCCTGTAGTCAACTAGCCTACTTGAAATAAATTGCTTTGATCTTGATTTTGGAGTCATTGACAACTTTAACTGCATGGCGCAGGACGTAATTGTTATTCCGTTAATGCATAGATCGCATGCTAGTCATAAGAACTTTGTATTCCCAAAAGATTTAATGATGACTACAAAATCATCAACGCAAGAAGAAAGGAAGAAAAGCATGGTGTATCTTACCTAGCGGGAAGGTGATGTGGTCGCACATGCCGAGCAGCTGTCCGAAGCAGACCACCTTGTCCTCGGGCTTGATGTCGTGCTCCTTCATCAGCTGGATGGCGTACCGGACTGTGTCCTCGTTGTGGGACGCCACCATGATACCCAGACGCTCCTTGTTGGGGCCCTGAGGAAAAGAATAAAGTTTTTGTCATGAATTATATGTATAAGCAGTGCAAAGAGCGTGTTCCTCTCTCAACCTTATATTAGTTTTTTTTACGATAGTCCCAAATATCACCATATCAAAGCACAACGAGCCAACGAGCCAGCCCACGAAGCAGAGCAAGTAGCTTTAAATTCACCAAATAACAACATGACCCAGCCTGACCCTTGCCCCCAAAAATGAGACACTAAGCCAAGGCCCGAACTCCGCAGAGGGTGCTCTTAATGACGTTTATTTAATTGAATCTTAGTTTGTGAGCCCTGGCTGGGGGCTATAAATGAATGTTTCAAAAACCTTAATTTTACTTTCCCAAAAATAACATCGATGAAAATGATCTGTCTTCATGATCACCTCTCCAGAACCATTTTGACATTCTTGACCATCTTTACTGACGTGACGATTTATGGAGACTTATGGGACATTAAGAAAACAAATCGGACAATTTGCCACTTGGCAAATTGACCGATTTTTCTAGTCACTTGAATAGACGTGCGAGTATTCAGAGTCGCACCGTTTGTAAAAAATTGTAGTACAAAACTAGTCAAATTGATATAAAGATGGTCGATTTTTAACGAATGCTTCAACCGAAATACCGTGTAAATACACCATCAAAGATGTATTTCAGCTGAATGATGCTGATGATCATAAAGATGCTGCTTACCTTGACCCTGCTGAGGATCTCCTTGAGACACTTGTGGAAGGACACGGTGGTGGCGTCCACGGACTCGCAGGTGGGGTCGTCGTAGCCCATCGCCGCAGCACGAGCGCGCTCCTGTGGACAAAAATAGGAATTTTTAAGAAAGCGTAAAACATACGACGGTAATGTGTTCATTATTTTTTAGTATTTTTATCTCAGTGTGTCGCGGAACTGTCCAAGCGGGTAACCTTAACTCTGGAATGTAAAAGGCAATTGAAGGATCAAGAAGAAAGGAGATTGAATAATTTAATGATTTTACCATCTAAAGAAAAATGTCGATGGCACCTTTAGTATTGAAATGTAAACCAAAGGTGACACTAAATGCCCATGATAATCGAGAGATATCTACCGAAACATTGTATCGACTGCCTGTCGGACCTCCACAACCCAGTTGTTGGGTAATACCATCCCACATAGTAAGACTGATTGTTAGACTTTAGAGCTTCTGACTAACAGTAACGACTGTTAACAATCTACAAATGACAACCGAGACCAAAGGCTTTACGTGCTTTCCGAACCACAGAGGAAACTCGGTATGACAGATGGTCACTCATCCACAGACCAACCTCGGCAAGCGCGGCTTAACCTGGAATATCACGTGCTCCTAAATTTCAACAAGTAAAACCAGCTGAAGTGAAGTCATCTTCCAATCTTACCTGCTCGATGTACGCGCCGCGCACGAGCTTGGCTCCCCAGTAGAAGTTCTGTCGCTGCGCCTGCTCCAGGTCCGTGAGGATCTCCTGGTACGTGTTCTTCAAGTACGTCTGGTACGTGTTGAAGACTAGGAACTTATCCTGGAAGAGAGGGAGGATGGTCAATACACGATATACGAATAGTTGGTAAAGTATCTGGCCAAAATCAATCTTAGCAAGCAACAGCTTGCAAGCGGCTTCGCCAAAATTATCTAACTGGAACATCCGGAATAAAAGTATGGTTGTCATTTTATTTTTCGTTAAGTTAATGTCAGACCTTACTCTAACAGTTAGGTCCAAATATCGCCGACCGCTCGTTAGAATGCTCGCTTAAACGTTCTCGTTTGTTTTTCTGTAATGTAACATTCGCAAGAATGCACAATACAATACAAGACAAGTGAATGCTCAATTTTATCAACACCTTTTAGAAAAAGAATTTGGTGGCCTACTATGACGTCTCTCTCTCGCTTTCTTCTTCTCTCTATAGCTTTGTCTCTTTTCCACATATAAACTACTCTGGCTTTACCAGAGTAGTTTATACGTGGAAATAAAAGTGGAAGCATATTATAAATTAGAAGATTATATTCAAGATAAAAATGCTTGGAAACATGCTGGTCCTGCTCCATAGTACAATGTAGGGCTTAAGCAGAATCAAACTGGTTGCAATTTAAATGCTCACACACTGTTTATATTTAATTTGTATAATAGCTGTAATTGCAATATTTTGAGAAAATGTGAACACCGATGTACCTTTTTAGTTACATTTTTTTTTATTTATATATTTTTTTTCTTTTAATAATATTTGGTTTGGATTTTCAGGGTACATTGTTTTCACATTATATATCGCAAATTATGTTATAAAAATATTGTAAAACATTTTTAAAAAGAGTAAGTATGGAGTTTCTTGCCCATTCTTCTTCATTCAACCTACCTTTGCGAATGGGTGTAGAATCATTCCCATCCTATCCCAATTCCTATAATTTTAATAATCGACGTTTAAAAGTGCCTCCTTGATGGCCTAATTGAAATAAATGATTTGACTTTGACTTTGACTTTGAAAAGAGACAAAGCTATACAAGTCGTCTAGCCCCATCTCCTTTCCTCACTGGAACTACTCCAGTAGACCACCTGATGTGCTTACTAAAATCCACTCACTTTGTTATATCTCCTCATCATCTCCAAGCAGATCCTAGAGATCGCCGGCTGGAAGTAAGTCTGCTCCGCATCAATCATGACCCTGACGTCCGCATCGTTGGCGATCTTGATGATGTGGTTCAACCGCCTCAGCATGTTGCGGAACATCTCCTCTTCCTTGGGCGAGATCTGGGAGATCAGGCGACGCATCTGACCGGTCTTCGGGTCTGGGACTCGGAAGGAATCGGACAGGTTCATGTCTTCGTCTAGAATGTTCGACCACGGGAACAGGTGGACGATTCTGGGAATGAAAGAAGATCGTTAGCGTTTTTTCGAAAAAAGAACAGGTTGTTTCCTTTGTCATAAACTTTTTTTTGATTTGTTATATCCAGAGATAGGAATTATGTAGAGTTATTTTAGTACTTGCAACGAAATGTTGATGTTAATATGGATCTTCCCGGGATTTCTAATAGACAATCTCGTGTGCAAAACAGTATTACAAATAGTAATAATAATAACCTCAGAGATAGATTAGACAAATAAATTGTGTAAAAGTAAATAACTTTTAGCTGTTATAAATAATTCCGGGATTTGGGGCATACCCACTTTATTTTTTTCGCGTATGAAATCAGTGTTAGTACATGAATAACTCTACTTAATTCCGACCTATCGTTTTATCATTTAACGAGTCCTCCCGCCCTGGGTTCTATGTCTTACCCTACTGGTAAAGGGTGTTCAGATACAAAAATACCTGATTACAATGCAGGCAACACAACGAGATCGCCGATAGATATAACGTATTAAAAGCTACGATTTAAATTGTAAATTTCTGTTTACATCTTATTGTTCTTATACTCCTAACTATTAATCTCGAACAGAGAGGTATGTCTATTATTGTTTTTTTTTATTATAGAACGGTGTAATATTATACATCTGGATGTTTCGTAAAACAACAAAAGCTAATAGAAAATCCAGCAGTATTTTAGGGGGGTGTTAAAAATAATGTTAATAAATAATATTATTACCAATATTAATTTTACATTAAGCAATACTTAGCATGTTTAATTTAAGGGTATAATTAAAAAATAGGAAAGGGTTCATATCTAGCCTACAAAAAACCAATATACATTTCTTAAACATTAGCAATCAACGGACGACACTTCACACGCAAAGTACTAACTAAGTACAGAAAGGGATCAGAATTGGTCACGCCTATTTGCTTCTCCCTCACACATTCGACCGCGTCTTAGGAGCGCGTATTCTGAAAGCTGGCAACGTCGCAAATGGCTGTCAAATATTTACAAGTTTTAATTAATTTTGCAAATATACTGTATGGAAATAAGAATTATCGCTCTGTAGTGCACTATAAAATTGATTAGGAAATGCAATAATTAATATCGCAACGCCGAATACATAGTTTATGATGAAGAAAAAGCATTTGGAAACTTTCCGACCTGAAACGGTTACAACATCAAATTCAGTAGGTATTGCATTCAAGTATTGTGCATTCCTATATAAATTTTCTAGTGCACTAGAAAATTTATATAGGAATGCACAAATTTATATAGGAAAAACACAGAGCCTTATTTCTTATTTCCATACAGTAACATTGCCAAATTAATTAAAACTTGTAAATATTTGACAGCTATTAGCGGCGTTGCCAACTTTCTGCTTACACGCCCTTAAACAAAGCAATCAACACAATACGTTCATTTTATTACGCGAACCCAAATGCGTGGCTCTGTCTACAAAAGTCACATTTTTCTTCTTGGAACACATTAGCGCGACGATCGCAAAACGCTACAAATCGCTTGGATTAAGGAAGCTTCCCTTGACCCGCGATGCGACGCAATTCCAAAGTTTCCAACTACAAGTGAAAATCATCTTTACTACTACGACATATGAACTAAAACGTGCGGTTGTACACGGGTAGATGAAAAACAAAACACGCTCGCCACGACGACGTCAAGTCAATCTAATTGCATTATTATATCGTTGTAGCAAGGCCGATTTTCATTTTTAGTAAGTATATATTGCAAGTCGTGGGGAAGCTCCCAGTGAGAGATTAGTTGAATTGTCAATTATTATACATCCTGTTCTATCTTATCGTGTGTGAACGAGAGGCAAATAGATGACTAGCCAATCAAATGCCTTTCTAAAAGTAGTGCAGTGGACACACTAGCAACATTTACGAGACAGCGCTTACAATAACGTTAAAAGGTGTCGCCACTGACCGGTCCCACGGGAATATGTGGACCACACTGAAATTATCAAATGTAGCTCTGAATATACAGTATCTATTGGGACACCCAAAAATAATATTCAATTCTTATAACAAAAATCATGAAATCTAGCTTACAGTTTAGTCAAAATAAATAACAAATTTGGGTAAAATAAATAATTTCCTAGGCGTGTCATGCTAAAACGAAGGTATAATCGAAGCAAATCCCTTTTATCAAAATATTAAAATATATAGTGATGGTGTAACACAAGTCATCTTCAAAAAACCAAAATTGAAAATAAATTATCCATTAAAGGAAACCGGACGTGTGTGTCCTGAGGCTAATAAAACAGGAGAAATATACCCCTTGCCCAGAAAACCTCCGGGTGATATTCTATCTCTATTTTCTTTTATCACCAATGCTACAAAAAGAAAAAAACCGATTGTAGGCAGTGGTGGTGGACGGGAAAGTAACATTGCTATCACCAGTGGGTGCAATCAATAATATTCGGAAAAGCGTATAATATATGGGAATAGACGATATTCTACGGTAATCAGAAGCCCTAAAATAGTGCCGTTTCACGGCTCAATAGATTTGCACGTCAAAATACAGCGTATCCTTAAATTCCTCGATTTTGATTAAAATAATCATCTTACACCAACCGCGAAGTAGTAGCTTGTTTAATACCCCTTAGTTCTGACGAAGATCCTTGAGAATGGGTGTTAAACCCTTTTTATGAAGACTCAGCACCCTGATTCACCCTAACTCAGCAACTTTACACCCTAATCCTCAGATCACTACACAGTTCAGTATTTTAGAAGTCTGCAACCACAACTCACCCCTCCTTATCCGAGGTGATCTTCTTCATGAATTCCTGCACCTGGGGCTTCGAGCTGTGGTCTCCGAAGTACCGCTGGAAGTCCTCGATGGTCTTGTGGTGTGTCAGCACGTTGCCAGTGCCGCCGCCGATCTGCTGCATGTAGTTGCGAGCGCGCATGATCACTTCTGATAGTTGCAGCTGGAAGGTAGAAAAAGTGGGGTTATTATTTCATTTGTTTTATTGAATTGAATTTTTATTCTGTCGTAGTTGAATGAAATAATTGTGGGGTAATCTAGACTATTCTAAACTATATAATACACTGGTTGAATTTAGTCAAGTCACTATTTTTTTTAAATTAAAGAATGAAATGAAAAAATTAACAATGTTATGCTGCTTCCAAATCCAGGAGTCCCTACTGGAACGGCTTGATACGTTTTGTTATTTTTAGAAACGCTGCCTCTTCGTCAATTTACGTAACAAAAAAAAACAAGGATCAATAGTTTTTGATGGCGGAGTTTTGGGCCAATAAAATATGATAACCGTCGTGCCAGCGACACGAAAAAGAAGAAGAAGAAAAGTATGTGAAACTTTAACTTTTTTAACTGTTTTTTTTTTCATAAAATACCGGTTTTTTGCCTTTTATTTCACCTTTTGATAGCAATGTAATAAAATTACATAGAGCAAGTGCCTACTTACAAACTACGACCTACCCAATATTCGTCAGTTAACGACGTTCTAGTGTTGAAAGGGAAAATTTATATCACTACTAGCGGCCCGTCCCGGCTTCGCACGGGTGGAGGACCCGGTCTAAAATTTGAGATTTAAACTATCCTATCTCTCAAGTTGGATCGAACTGCACATGGTGTGCGAATTTTATTATAATCGGTTAAGTGGTTTAGGAGTCCATTGAGGACAAACATTGTGACACGAGATTTATATATATTAAGATAAACTTGTAGGCAACAAAATTGTATTCAATCGCAGATGGTATTCAAGAGCTAATTAAATTATTGAATCATCAGTTTTTTTACAGAATGTTCATTAAAGAGCAAGGTATGTCAATTGCTTATCTTGCTAACAGACTCCATAAATGGAAACGACATAAAAAATAATTATTGCCTCGATAAGTCGATATAATTACAATAGAACATTATGATTATATCGGTAAATCAATTCAAATAGAAATATTATACGTTACATTATAAAGAACCTAGATACATATAGAACTAATTAGTACTAGGTGGGGTTGTGTTCCACGCGCGCCTCAAAGAGCGTCAGCACGCTGACGGGGCCCCCCTACAGAGGGCCATAGCCTTGCCGGGGTTGCGGGACATACGTACACCGCGACCGGTACAAAGGACAACGTGGATTTTAGTCAGTCAAGTCTTACAGTCAATCCAGCCCTGCCCGGGGAGGGAGACCTCATTTGATGATTTTACCACAAAAAAAAGGTGGGGATGAACAATAATCGTCTCTACAGAAAAATAGATAGCAATGTCAATTAAAGGATAGGCAATTTTTTAAAAATGGCTATTCATATAAATAAACGCCCAGACCCGACAACTAGTTGTAGATCATACTAATATTTGCACCGTGCGGGAATCAAACCCGCGATACGCAGCGCAGCAGTCCACTCGCTCAGCCACTGCGCTAACCGTGCCGTCAACCAATTAATGATTACTAAGGTATTTAACTAACAATATTATTGAGGCTCATGAATTTTAGTCTTTCAATAAAAAGGCCAACCCTAGGATACGTTCATAACTGACGGAACATCCGTCGAGCGGATCATGAAATGTTCTTTGTCGCACTAACGGATTTTCCGTTGAGTGTAAACGGTCAATTGTTTTTCAATACATTTGTCTGTTCTGGCGTTCCGCGACCGATGATCCGCGACGGATTTTGTGTCAGATATGAACCCACCCTAAAAATGTAACGTCAACTAATAAATAATTAATAAAGCGGCGATCAGACGGCACGATTCATCGGGCCTTCGGGACTTAGGGACATAAGGCGGTCGGGCACTCTCGATCGCCCGATTTAGGGACACTAACAGCCTAACAGCGATCGTACTACCCAATCCATCGGAACTTAGGGCATGATGAATCATGCCGTCTGATCGGTGCTTAACTTACAAGTAACTGCGGCCTGCCGAGGGCGGTAAGTTTGACTGCCATCAAACCTGTGCTTTTGGTGATACCTGAAAAGAACCAGAAAACCAATTAAGTACAATCGAAAAACAACATTGTAGTTACACAACACAAAGAGCTCAAAATCAGATGATGAACACAAGTACATAAATAAGAAATTATAGTTTGACAACTTGGCAACGAAAAGAATACTGGTTGACATGACAATAGCATGAAAATAAGAGTTAAATTTAATCGAACTGATGTCAATAGAAAAAAGAATAGTCAGAATATTCTTATATCATCATCTGCCTAGCCTTTGCCAATTATATTAGGGTCGGCTTCCAGTCAAACCAGAAGCAGCTGATATCAGTATTTTATATGGAGCGACTGCCTATCGGACCTCCACAACCCAGAAACTGATGGGTAATACCATACCCCATAGAATGGTTGTCAGACTTTAGAGCTTCTGACTAACAGTAACGACTGTCAAAGATCTACAAATGACAGCCGGGACCAACGGCTTTACGTGCTTTCCGAGGCACGGAGGAAACTCGCCATGACAAATGGTCACCCATCCACAGACCAACCTCGGCAAGCGCTTAACCCGGAAGATCGGCCTGTGCCGCTGTAATTATTTAGCCACGAGCTCCTCTCGAGCTCCTCGCAGAATATTCTTATTCTTATAGTCACGACGAATTCCCTTCTAGATCATGAAGCCCTAGTCAATAAAGGCCCAAACCCAGTGCGGATATACCAATTTAACGATAGTGGTCGACGCAGAATAACATCGTGGGGATTACATAATAACATTACGTGTTATTTGTCATACCGTTACGAGAGGAAGATTACAAAGACGATGGATGGAATGTAAGATAGGTGATATAGCTAGAAAGGGGGGAATAAGAAGAAATGATAGTTGATACGTGATGGTAGGTAAGTTAAGTAAAGTACAGACTTCAAATAAATTCAGAAAAAAGTCATTATGATAATATCGTTTATGTTAAATTGAAGCTTTTGAGGAAAACCACAGAAATATTAAAAACAGGAGAAGTGGCAAGGGGGCGTGGCGGCAACCAAACGGTGCTGAGCGTTACGCTCAGATATTGAAAAAATGGCCGTCACCGCGAGTTAGTCTGTTGTCAACCGCGATAGTGAAAAAAAACGATTATGCCGTCTTGTTCAGAGGTTTTGTGCAGAAATAGTAGCCAAAACAAAAACTTTAGAAACCATGGCATCAGTTACCATAGATAAGTAAAAGTATTTTATAATATTTGTCTTAAAAATCACGAAAAACTGCAAGCCGTAAAATATACCTGACTTGTACTACTATACTTTTGTCTTCCTATATCTCTTCGACTGCATTATTTTTGTTTTAAATACATTGCTCTTTTACAACCACCTCAGTCTATCACCGAGTGAACTGAACAAGCAATGTAAAACTGACATAACGATACCTCATCGAGCCGTAATGTCGCATGGTGCGTCCGCTGCTCCGGTCCGTCGTATTTGAGCACGAGTTAGTGTTGTGCTCGTGGAGGTCTGACAAAGTCTATCGACAAAAAGTCGACTTCTAATATTGTTTTATTACTATTTTAAAATTTTCTTCAATTTGTTAACTTGTAATAAGTTTGAAAGGTCCATTTTTATTGTTTTAAAGCGTAGTAGATAAATGCGTAACCAAGATCGTGAAGTAGGTAAGTTCATTAATGTTTAGTTTAGTAACCTATGTGCATTAAATTAAAAGATCTAATTTGGAACATTTTATACATCAATTAAATAATGTTTTGTTGGTTTCATATCGTTTTTATTTACTTTAATTCCAAACCTGTACAATTTCATCGATATATTTATCGAAAACTCTTCGATTTAGTCAAGCACTATGCCGTTCCGCCCCCGTGTCCCTACAACACACAATGATATTTTTTTGAGTGTGAGCAAATTATACGGAAAAAGCACGCTGCAGTTTAAAGAATAAGGTTTATATTTAAATGACTGAGTTATCGTCGGTGCGTGTGTGCACTTGTTCGTAGTATTGTTTTGACCGAACTGTGTGTGCAATATTGGCGTTATGGAGGGGCAATCGTGGCTTCACCGGTTTTCTATACATTTTGAACTTCACGCCATATCTCCTTCTTTATTATATCTATGAGGAAAACTTTTGCGATTTCTCTAGGCAAGAATACTTGAACCTATTTTTGAAACACAAGGTGATGGATGGACTTGCTGCAAAAAGGTACGAATGACGAAAGATTTTTGTTTTAGTCATTCAAAAAGTAGTTAAAGTAAAAATAAAAAATGCCAATGGAAGAAATGTCACAAAACTAAAAGTAGGAAGGGAAGGACCCTATTCCTTAAATTAATGAGCGCTTTCGCATTACACCATGATATCGGCGGGTTTGTTATACATTGGTTGTGTTATACAGTTCTAGGGAAAATAAGCAAGAAAGGATGATCTGCCAGTATCTCGTTGTCGTTATCGTTTATCTGGAAGCGCCCAATGTCGGTCGAAACTGGTCACGGACAAACTGGTCTGCACGTGGTTTGAATTTTTCTTTCCAAAGAAAATCTTTGAAAATTGAACCATCTTCAGCCTCCATAAAGTGTAACTAAAAAAATAAATTGCTTACCAGCAACAGCATCAATACTCTTCAAGAAGGCCTCCATGTTCTTCTCGCAGGAGGCCTCATTGAGGTAGAAGTATGTCCTGGCGCTGGTGACCTTGTACCGTCGGTCGGCGAACCGCTGTTCCACGTGGTACTGCTTCAACTGACCCTCCTCCTGCTTGTCGCCACATGCTGATATTGAAGCACTGGAAATTGAGAAGGAGGGGTTAGATTACTCTTAAATATAGAAAATAGTTTTAAATTTTGTGAAGTTTAGGTTCAGCCTAGAGAACTGGGAAGCATCGTTTAGAGTAGATTTATTATTTTTTATTTTAGAACGTTAGTTTTGTAATTAGAAATCAAAAGTGCACGTGGTTGTAGACTTTTAAAAAGTTTCCAAATTCTAAAACTAGACTTTCAATCGTAATAAGGTTAAAAAACTCTTTTTTTGTTGGGCAAAGGGCTTCCTCAATTAATTCCAGATCATCTTAACTCGTAGTGTGGTGTTTTAGGATGGCATTAACTTAATCTTACAATCCCACTTTAAAAAACATATCAGTACCAAATTCTTTAAAACCGTTTCAATCATCATCATCTTCATATGAAATTTAACCGTCACAGAAACACTCAAAACTCACTGTACATCGTTTGTTCGCTAAAAATACACAAGTCATGCTCAAGAATTCATTCCACACACTTCTGGGTCGTTATTTATATTTTGAATAGAAGCGCAAACATTAAATTGTACTACTAGATGTTATACGCTGCCAATATTTTAATGTTACTGTATTGCAAACAGTTTTTTACTGTCGTTGCCCCACAATTGAATTTCCCGTATATCAAGCCGTATCGTGGGTGCGTTTACAAACATCAAAACTCACATACATAAACACACAGATCCGGAACCACTATTTTTAGATTATTAAAGATCGCACGCAGGGCGCAAAATCTATTTGTATTGATCTGATTCCATTTTAAAGACAGCTGCGCTCAAGCAAGCTGACGACAAGCTGGCTGGACCCAACTCGTTTGACAGCTCCAAGGCTTTCCACCTATGCTCTCTTCGAGAAAATTTCTAGGCTGTACGCTACAACGAGCTCGTCCTCGAAACAGAGCTTTGAGATAGCGTCGTGTCGTGTGGCTGTGTAGTTTAGTGAATACAAAACGGTAGTTTAGACACTATTTCAGAGCTATAACTAAATCATCATATCAGCCCGGGATCACCCACTGCTGGGTATAGGCCTCCCCTTTTTTTTGCCATATTTCTCGTTCCTGTACGTCTCGCATCCATTTATTCACCGCGCTCTTGACGATATCGTCAACCCAAAGGGCTTTCGGTCGGCCTTGGTTTCTTTGGCCGAACCTTGGCCACCATTCGGTCAAAACCTTGCTCCATCTGCCATCTCTGCGTCTAGTCAGATGCCCTGCCTAAACTGCACTTGAGGCGTGCTACAACTAAAGCTGTATGAGAATATTACCGCAGTTCATCTATGACTAATTCGATCTAGACGGCTGCCAACTTCAGAAGTCACTCATCAACTGATGACACTTATAAAACATGATAGTAGTACACTTTCGTCGATATGACTAAACGGATTATGTAATTACATTCGTGATTTACAATGCAGTACTGACCAAATTGAAAAATGCGCTGCAATTAGGAGAAATTTGTGGCTTTTTTTCTCTTTTCATCAGGAATTTTAACCAAACTTTTCCAATCGGTTCAATTAACCTATATTTTTTTTAAATCTTGTTTTTAGACAAAAAATCTTTAAAAGTTTTGTCACCTGTCACTGTACGCGTATTTTAGTCAGATGTGCCTACTTATGATCGTTTGAAAGTGACGTTATCAGATCACCAGAATTCAGTTCTGGTGATCTGATATACGATACTAACGATGTCTATGCGAGTCACTGGAGAGCTTATGAAGGAGCATCAAGACTATCAACGAGCACTAAAAAGCCATCGTATTTAGTTACTGTGACCGAAATCAGCAAGGTGGCATTATCATCGTTGATATCTTTAAAAGATTAAAGGCTAATGGAGAGGAAGAGGAAGGCCAAAGAAGATGGATTACATTATCTAAGGAACGATATGAAAGAAAAAGGAGTAAATGTGACGTCTGATAGGAGAGGATGGAAGAAGAAAACGTGTTGCGCCGTCCACAAGTAAAATTGGGATAAGCAGGAAGATGATGATGATTATTGGGTATGGAATCCATAATATGAAGAAATGCAAAGTTCTTGGATGGCTCATTTAGGTTCTGAGTGTTATGATATTGAAGTCACGCGTGATAAAGTTCAACCTCACAGATGACTAAAGTGACTTGTTAGCCCCGAAATTTCCGGTTAGCTGAGTTTAGATACACATTGATTAAAGTGACTGCTTCATTAAGGTATGAAATAGTAGATTATGCACCGAGGGGCTAAAGTTGTGTCTTATGTCACGGGCGTCATATTGAATCTCGAGCGCAATGAAGGATTCGGGATTTAACTCCCGAGCGTAGCGAGGGAGTTAAGAGTTTAACTCACGAGCGAAGCGAGGGAGTTAATCCAAGAATCCTGAATGCAGCGAGGGATTCAAGCTAGCCCAAGGCAAAGACACCTTTAGCCCAGAGGAGGATACTCTACTTTTTACACCTACTGTGAGAAAATAATAGCCATAGTACGAAAAACAAAGTATTTATTAAATAAAAAAACAGTAAGAATAACAACCAAAAAAAAAAATCTAGGCTGCATGGGCTAGATAGATCCCTTTGTCTTCCTAAAAGGGAAAAGAAAATTAAAAAAAAATCTTTCTGGCACTAAAGGGTGTTTGTTGTTTATAAACATATTCCAAATTCAAATCACATTATTGACCAGCGGGTAATAATGAAATCCAGTACAACATTATTGACCGGCTGTGCCCTCGGCCACTAATGACTCACTTTAGGTTAAGGTTGCTTGACATATAATTAGACATTTTCGAGCAGGTGGTGTGAAAAATTATTTACTACACTATAAATAGGAGCTAATATAATTATGTAATGTATCAATCTATAATTGAGTCTTCAGCTCAACTCATCCCGATCAATAACCTATATTCCAAACAAATGAACATCATCAACTTAAAAATAATCTTCTTAGAATTCACTTTCACTATTAAATTATTGGCACGCTTCCTCCGCATCTATCCAATACAATTTCAACCTAATTTCTTTAATCATAGAGTGTAGATTCAGGAGTTGGAGACTGTTTCATATTAACATGCCCACACGACGTCACTTGACGTATCTGGGTCATCTTAATAGTTCATTGAAAGTTATTTTCGGATCGCTTTCTCTGTAGTTTTTTCTACATTGTTGCAAAGTATTTGGCAGAATAGATAAGTAGGTTAGCTGCTACGCAAATAATAATGTCTTGCCTGATCACAAACTCATTTGCCATTATATTAGGTTTAATAGGATCACCAAAAGTCCTTCCAATAAGTGGAACGAAAAAACGAACAGAATCTGACTGACTTAAAATCCACTGTTTATTCAATTGTCTGATGGGTTTACTCTTGATTCTAGTCTAGTCGATGAAGGAGTGAACTTACCCAGAAGAAACCTGTTCACTCTTAACTTGAAGAAATTGGGGCGTTCGGAAATATTGCACCAATCTTTTTTTTTTTGTTTTCGTGGTAAAATTGACAAAATAATGAATCCTCCCACCTAGGGTATGATGGGAAGGAATGTCAGACTTGAACTGACTAAAATCCACGGTGATTTTTCGATAGCCCTTTCCGTTTCAGGGTCACGGTTACCTGGGGCCTTAGTCAAACAGCATTCGACAGTAAACGACAATCGTTATCGTTCATCAATCACCAATACATTTTCAACTTTATACCCCAGCGCGTAAAGTTGAAAATCTATTAAAAACTGTTAATCGATAACGAACGAAACAAACGAAAACGATCTGTGAACTTCAATGGATTTTTAACTTTGCGCGCTTGGGTGTAAAGTCCAAAATGTATTGGTGACTGATGAACGATAACGATTGTCGTCTTCTATCGTCTGCTGTTTGACTAAGGCCCCAGATGTTACCACGGCACGATTACCGCAGTGGTCGCAGGATTGTGTACCGCGATCACTGCGACAATCGTGCCATTTAATTAATTTGTTGCCTCCTAACCTTATGATTGAGGAGAGGAGGCACAACATCGAAAGAAGTGGAAGAAATGGGGGAGGCCTTTGCTAGAAAAAAAAACAACCCTGATACCTATAATTTTTAAAAGCTGTAACTATCAAGAAGCGTCTACTCTTCCACAAAACCCGACGAGTAAAGGAATTTCATGTATGACAAAGCCATTGACCTGCTCATAAAATGGCTGACATTTGGGTCATGTCAAACATTATCATCCATCATAAAAGATCCAAGTAATATAAAACTACCCACATGAATTGGCAGGCAAACATTCCACGTGCAAAATTGTAAGATTACAGACAGCACATCAACAACCTACCCCAATTCGTCTTTCTTTTACCGATTTTTAACCTTATCTCAAAAGAAGACGGTTCTTATTAGATTGGAAAAAATAAATAAAATTAGTTATATTCTTTCTTTTCTCTTGGTTAGTCATTAACACGAGTATATTTTTGTTTGAGTTTGAGAATGTTATTATTATAGCGGGTTTGTATTAACACGGCACCAGCGCATGTTTGAAATAAACCTGTCTACTTACAATTAATACTAGATAATAATAATGATAGCCGTAAACAAAATAAAGCTAGTTTTAAATTCAATTGCTGGCAGACTGTCCTAGTTTGAAATACTCTCAAGACCTAGCCAGGCATTAAAAAAAAAACAATCTTCTAACGAATTAGGGAGCTCGACGCGATTCGTGCAATTTTTTCTACTAACTAAAAATTAAAATCGTCCTTGCTACCACGATATAATGATGCAATTCGATTGACTTACGTGGTCGTCGTGGCGAGCGCGTTTTTCAACGTTTTATGTCATAAATGTCGTAGTGATAAGGATGATTTTGATTTGTATTTGAAATCGGTCGTATTGTGTCGCATCGCGACATGAGAAGCTCCTTTAGTGACAAGAACAATTCTGCTGGTAATTCTCTTATTTCTCACTTTCAAACGAAGAAAATCATGCGAATTTTTAATCAAGAACAATGTACAGTCAGAATCAAAAGTTGCTGATCACATTCAGATTTTGAAAATCGCTGTACACCGTATTATTACGATGTACAGCAATTTTCAAAATTTATCAGTCAGCTACTTTTGATGCTGACTGTACATATTAAACACACACCTTCAATGGAGGTGACCAGAATCTACAAAACACCACCTGCTATGATCTGTACATACTCCTTTCGCCTGGTCCATATCACGTGGTCATACACACTCGCTTGTTTTCCGAAGACCGGTCATACAATTTCTAAGTCAGAAAATTAATTATACCAGTTTAAATAGTAATATATGTTCACAAATTACATAGTGACGTCAGTCAGTAGTGTTCTCATTTGCGGACTGAATCGAATGAAGCCTTACGCAGTTACTGTTAGTTGTAATTACATGGGGATATTGACTTATGCCTACTGGCCAGTATGTTTCAGAAAAGTACGAGAACTTATGCTTGTCGGGCGAAAATAGTTTGGTTATATTTCTGCTCTCAAAACGGTGAAGGAAAACATCGTGAGAAAACAGCATATATCCAAAAAACAAATATTTTAATACATGAGACATCTACCCGCATGGCCCACTCACTCTTTCCCAGCAGTGGGAACTTTATAGGCTGATTACGTACGATTTATTTGTCAGACTAAGGTTTAAAGCCTCTTTGAGTCTGAGTGACGCATGTAACAAAAAAAAATTGAAAAACTAAAATTAAAAAACAATACTTCGAAATAAAAGTAACTACTCAATTTATGTATGACCAACAAACTAACAAAATACAAAGTTTAAAAAAACACTATGTAAAACAAATTAAACTACCAAACAATGTTTCACATAAAGAAACCTTTTACAAGAAACAATAACTAAAATGCAATAAAAAATAATGGAACGATAGTAAAAACAAAACGCGAAGGTCAACCGTAATGACACGTCAGACGTCAGTAATGACGTTTACAGTGACAGCTACGTAATGACAGCTATCACTTGTCAAAAATACCTTGTCACATCGGCCGTCAACGAGGGACAAGGCTCAATGAAATAGGACCTTGGTCTAAATTTTTAACGTAACACTACACAAAACTAGTGAAATGATAAAAAAGAAAAAAAAGTAAAACCCGGCAACGACAAGGTTTTGAAAATTGCTTGATTGTTTTAGTAGTTCCGTCAATCGCTCACTGGTTAAACTGCCACTGAAATAAGGGGGGAAACGGATTAATAAAAATAATAAAAAGAAACAAATACATAGGACGTAAAAAAAACTATCTAGGACCAATAAAAAGTCCCTGAAATTTCTAAACTTTTAACAAAAAAATACGCTTGCTCGCTTCGCTCTAAAGTTTGGAAAGTCAATTTATATTAATCTAGGACAGGGGTAGCCAAACGGTCGATCGCGATCGACCGGTCAATCGCGAGTATTAGTCTAGTCGATCGTGGCAAGGCAAAAAATATAAATGAGTAGACCATATGCGCAACGTAATTATCAACTACTGTAGCATCATCTTGTATCATTTTTCGGTTGGTAGATCGCACAGGTTTTCGTTAGTAAACAATAGTTTTTACGTATAATCAAGTTGGCCATGCAGGCCATCCCTGATCTAGGGACTTACAAAATAGCCCATGACAGTCCGAACGTACTTATAAACCATAGAAAAATATAATTCATGAACTACTAAGATCATCATCATCAGCCGGAAGACGTCCACTGTTGAACATAGGCCTCTTAGACCGCCACGCCGAACGACAATTCGCCACTTGCATCCATCGGTTGCCCGCGACTCTCACGATGTCGTCGGTCTACCTAGTGAGAGGCCTACCTATGCTGCGTCTTCCGATTCATGGTCGCCGCTCGAGAACCTTTCTTCCCCATCGGTTGTCAGTTCTACGAGCGATGTGGCCTGCCCATTGCCACTTCAACTTGCAAATTTTACGAGCTATGTCGGTGACTCTGGTTCTTTGCCGAATATCCGTGTTCCGGATTTTATCCCGAAAAGAAACTCCGAGCATAGCTCTTTCCATTGCTCGTTGAGTGACTCTTAGTTTTTGTAAAAGGCCAGCAGTCAAAGACCACGTTTCAGAGCCATATGTAATCACAATCAATAATGTATCAACTACTAAGGTAGAAAGAAAAATTACATATAATTTAGTCCAGTCACTAAACCACATAGAAATATGTATGTTTATTAGAAAAACGTGATGTATATTATAACAGTTCAATACATAGGAGAAGGTTGGTCATTATCACAACAAAGACTACACATGATAGCCAACGCTTTTCATTAAAATCGCACAAGGCAAGAATTTCTAAGCCTGTATTATTCTAGAAATTCTTCTCTATTATTCTAGAAGAAATACTTCTAAGGAAGGAGGAGCTCGTGACTAAATAAACACAGCTGCACAGGCCAATCTTCCGGGTTAAGCCGCTCATGCCGAGGTTGATAGGTAGATGGGTGACCATCTGTCATAGCGAGTTTCTCTGTGCCTCGGAAAAGCCGTTGGTCCCGGCTGTCATTTGTAGATCTTTGACAGTCGTTACTGTTAGTCAGAAGCTCTAAAGTCTGAAAATCAGTCTTAGCATGGGGTATCGTATTACCCAGTTACTGGGTTGTGGAGGTCCGACAGGCAGTCGCTCCATGTAAATTACTGATATCCAGCTGCATCGTATTCGACTGGAAGGCGACCCCAATATAGTTGGGGAAAGGCTAGACAGATGATGAAGGAAAACTTCTACCAAGGTTTTTATTTAAAAGTATTTAAATTGAGATGACGTTATAATTTGAAAAAAAAATACAAAAATCTGACAGAAAATTAGTGTCAAAACCTTATTGAAACATATATAATTCGTGAATCACTTTAAATAATGTGAGAAAAAAATTATAAGTAATCAATATGGAATAGATTCCATTAAATAAATTCTAACGGAGACCACCGTACCATCACAGTTCAAAAACAGGCACTCCGATATTGAGGTATTCCACGAAGGGCACCTGGCATCTGCGAAAAATTTTGACAGGAGCCTTATGTCTAATAGATAAGGTGCAAGTATCTCAGGTGCCATTGTCAGCGGGTGCCTTAAGTGGATTATCTTCCATATTATATCGTCAACGCACCCGGGGAAACCAGAAAGTCTCCCGCGACATTAAGTTTCCAATGAGCGGCTGGCCTTATTATGTTATGTTATGAGCTAAGTGAATACTGCGAGTGAAAGACTGCTCCTATCAAAATTTTAATTCAATAAAAAATATTACATGACTCTTAAATAAAACACGACAATTAGCGACATGGGACTAGGAATTATTTATTTAATTTGAACACACCAATTTGTTTCACGCTTTAATTCAATTACTTACTTAATTATTATCAACGTAACTAAGTTAGACTGAAAATATTTTAATCAAATTCGTCAACCATTAAAAAATATTTCATTTTTATTTTTTTACGCTCATAAAGTGATTCATAAATCTTTTGACATTCTATTAACGTTGACAGAACTCTATGAAATGCACTCAAAAACCAAGATGGCGGTGTCAGTTCCAATTTTGAAATAAAATACGCGCTAAAACGTCCTTGCACAGTTACAAATTACGTCTTATGAATCATTTTTCTCACTTTTCTTTATCTAAATTATTATTTTCCAAACTAATTATCGTCGTATTACGCAAATAGTCTCCGTTTTTACCGTACTTTTTCCCCATTTCTCCCTGTTGGCCTCAGCCATCATCGCTGTAGTTCGGCCTACGAATTACGGTTGATCTTTGCCTTGAAATTGTTGCCATGCGAGTGGCGAGTGATGACGTAAAAGGCCGTAGCCGACATACAATGAAATTGTTATGTGTTACTTTGCAATTGTAGTTGCGAACACGTTTTATGCGGTTTTAGTAAAAGACTGAATTTTTTTATTGAAAAATGGATCTTTGAGCATGCATTTAGCAAGTAAATCGAAAGTATTGAATAATTTCGGCGGTTATAAAAAAAATTACTTTCCAAACATTTTGACTGTACTGTATTGTTAAGAAAAGCATTTTCTAAAGTAATGGTGGCAGAAAATAAGAAACATGATTTCAATTTAGCTGAGTGCATACTAAAAAAAATCTCTGGAAAAAACAATCACGGAATATTGTTTCAGTGCGTTCAGGACTTCAGGTAATCGAGAGAAAACTGATTTCCAAAAGGTTGTACTTATATTTTGTCAAATATTACGTCAAATTATTTGATTGATCATTATTTCTGACACCTTGTCTGTAACTACCGTCACATTGACATTAGATTTGACGATCGATCTGTTAGTAACGAATCTGTGATCAATAAACATACCCAGCAAGTATACATTCTTTGCATATTACCGTCTCAATTACATAATTTGAGAGTTGTGCGACCTGCTCGAACAACTCGAACTGCTTGCCAGTGATCAACACATGGACTACTCGGGCAGTTAGCCAGTGATCAACAATCACGGACTGCTCGAGCAATTGCATGACTGCTCGAGCAATTGCATGACTGCTGCTGAAGCAGTTCGACTGTTCGAGCAAAACTTGTTTGTGTGTAGTACATAAAAGATTAATTTGCTACGCATTCACATCTTCAAGCCGTCGATAGCAACTGTTCAAGCAGGTCGTGTACAAACAGCCTAAAAAGAGTAAAGATTGGCCAAATATAGACCATTTTTTTAACTGTCTTCTAGCCAAAATATGTCCTAACTTTTTAAAGACTGACTATTTTTAAAGATCTTGTCACCACATACATTTTAACAGTCGTAAGATTTTAATGTATTCTCAGCCAGTAATTGCAGTTTGTTTTGTATTTAAAAAGAGAATAGAGCAACGATAATTGACTTGTCACTGACGCTAATGGTCGGACAAGTGAAGAATTTATTTAAAAACGTGGAGTTTTACAAAAGAACATCTTTTGCTATTAGTTTGTAATGGATATGTAATATTGAGTCACTGTGCTGTAGTAAGTATTATTTTTGTTTAAGTCTGCTAGAGAAACATCCACGTAAAAGAACGTACTAGGTACTTACTAATTATTATAAATGCAATATTTTGTGGAGTTGTGTGGATATTTGCAACTGTTTTACGCAGAAACGTCAGTATAGATTTTGATTTGGCACACCTGCTAACAGCTAGTATTCTTTTTATACCAATATTTAAAATTCCCGTAGGATAAGGAAAATTTCGGCTTGCAAGTGTGGATTGCAATGGCCTAGTTGGTTAAGGCGTCTGGAGTACCTATCCAGAAGACGCGGGTTCGAATCCCACTTGCAATGTAAAATTTTATTTTCCTCAAAAATCATCTTCCCGTAGGATAGTGTTGAAATCTCTATTTGGCCTTTGAAAGTTGTTGTCTCATCAGGTAACATGTTTCTATATGAATGTTTCGCCAGAAAAAAAGCATAAAGAATTCGATCAATTCAAATATCTGAAAGCATTATCCAATAAAAAAGGAATAAAAATTTAAATTAAGAATATCAGTTCTGAACACGCAATCACGAAATACAGACGACAGCATTAAATGCCTTTCCCAAAACATTTTTTTTCCAATTGAACACCGAACGAATCTTCTTTTTTCGGGATAAAGTTGAAAATCTATTAAAGATAGATTGGGATTGGTTGATATGCTGTCGTCTGTACATAAGCTTCGTGATCGCGAACCCCAATATCTAATAATATTTCCATACACATGAAAATCTTCGTAACGTTTGTTGGTATTGATTCAACTGATATTAATTCCACCCCATGGATAACGTAAGCTAACCCCTACTGGTTTCTGATTGCCTAATAAAATCAGTTGTCAAAACTTGTAGTAACTGCTTGATCGATAAATCGTTGATTGGTGACTAATCATTTAAGACACAACACTGCCTATAAGAACTTTTATAATAATAAAGTTACCATTAAAAGAATAAATATCAAAACAGAGGTTCTATATACGATACTAAGAAAGAAGAAGAAAGACAAGAGATTTATTGACACACACAGGACAGAATAAACAAAATTATAACAACAAAAGCAAAAACCAAAAATAAACAATTTAGTCCTGTGCGAGACCAAAAAGCTCCGATCTCAGCATGAGCTGCGACATTTTTAAAATTGTTACAGCGCTGGTTTTCTGATAAGGCCCTAGTAGTACTAATACTCTTTAACAGTATAACCAAAGTATAAAATTTGACTGTAGTATAACCGAGCCAACTGCGCAATAACTGCGTGCTCCTTGATAACAGAAATTTCAGTACATTTCTCCTATAAAATTCCGGTATACAGTCCTGGCTGGAATACGATCCGCTCAATTAGACCGCACCTAATTTTTACCGCTCATTACGCGGCCATTTTGGCCGGTAAAACTGTGACCAAGGAAAGTGTTTGAACGCAACTCGTTGGTGGCTACTTCCTGGGGTTTTTAACTTTTAATGAAAAACAATAATTTGTTATTTTAATATTTACCTCACTTCTCGCTTCTCAGCCTCCTCCTGTGACAGATCCTCCTCTACGGAGTAATCGAGGATTGACTTCACTCCGAAGGAGCGCAATCTGAAATGTAACAAACGACAATATTAGTTAAAGGTTTATCTTGAATTTTTTTTTTGTTGACACAGGAATGTAGTATTGTATGACGTAGGTACGACAAGGGATACATTGACCGTATGACAGAAAGAGACTCGTAGACAATAAGCGAATTATTGTGTAAGACTCTAACAGCGGTTTACAATATAAAAAGTTATAGAACAAAATATGGATGAAGAAATAGTACTCATTTTCAGATATGTTTTATTGGGGACTTCCATTGAAGTCACCAAAAAGGTAAAAGCAACGATAGAAGAAGGTACTATCAATGTAATAAAACCAAGAGTAGAAGTTAAAAATGATCATTCCATATACAAAGTTGCAGATGAATTTACTTGAGAAAGCATTTAAAGCAGCTAGAATTAACATAAAATAAATATTATAAAACCGACATACGCAATTAAATCTCACAGCTCATTTGTCATTGAGCAATAAAACAACAAATTACATCCTGTCATAACTTATTTCTCATTGCAGCTCGTAAACTTATTATGTTTGTGTTACACGTTACTATAAATTAATAGTGCGATCATTGATCTTTTCCATTTTATTCAGTGATTCTTCAAATCAGGGACGTTTCTCCTTCAAAACGGGGGTCCCCATAACCGGATAGTGTTTCAAGTTGGCCATCATGTGACTGTTTGTTCTTCTTCTCTTTCACTATACTTATGATGATCATCATCATCTGAGTCGCCTATTCTATTTTGATTATTATGAATCAGCTTAGTCTGCTCATTTTCCTTATGTATATCTTCATCTTCTAACATTACAAGGTTACTTCTTTTTATAACTATGTTATGTTCAATTAAGATATTTATTTTTTGATTACCCCTATTACTTATTGTTCTTCAATCTTGTACTAAGACCACTTTAGGTCACATAAGCACTAAGCAGTCGCTCTATAGAAAATACTGATGTTCAGTCCGGTTCGACTGGAAGTCGACCCCAAATATAGTTGGGAAAAGGTAAGGCAGATGAAGAAAGTATCTTACCTCTCGATGGTTGGTTTGATAGTGTTTTGGTCCTCGCCAGCAACGAACTGGCCGTAGAAGGTGGCTTTCATGAAAATCTCGAACATTCGTTGGCCTACCACCTGCCGCATCCGCCTCATCAACTGGGGACAAAAGGAATATTGAAATTAGAGCTCTATAAGGCTACATAAGGGATGGTGTAAGCAGTGGAAACATTAAAGGTTGATAAAATTATTAGAAAAGGACGATGGAGAAGACCAATAATATAATGACGCCCAGGTATTTTTTTCCAAGAGAATTGAAATGGTCTCACTGATGAAAATTTTAAAACATAGCTTCTAGACCCAACTTATTAACAGCTGATAACACTTTCACTTCTTCTTCATTCAATTCTATTTGCAATTCATCACCATCTTCTCATTTGCCTTCATTTATACCTAGGTGTTTAACATTTAGTATCACCATTATTATCTATCGTCATATCAGTCTTAAGTAATAAGGTAGCTTTATTATAAGTGAAAAACCTTATGTCCCATTAAGGATACCATACTATTAATCGAATACGATACCGAATTACCAATAATACAAGTAAAGAGTGATAACAGGAATACAAATTACCATAAGTAAATAAAATATTATTAGAGAGATACAGACATTATATAAACTTATTCCATTACTTCTACATTAGCATCGTTTCCATTAATTTTATTTACTTCTTTCTACTTTAATTTCGATAAAAGCCCGCATTTTCTTGAGAATTGTTTGTAAGTTGTAATGTATGAAAGTAGGTAGATCACTTTGACAAAGTTTTATGGAACAATTTTACTTCAAAAAGTAAAGATAATGATAAAGAAAAGTTTAGTAATATTAATGGGATTATAAAAGTAGGGCAATAATTTTGAAGAAAAATGATGATGGGAATGGGAACTTAAGAATTGAATTGAATTGAAACCGCTTAACAGGACCAGTTATTCGGGTCGCAGGACTATAAGAGTCGGTGTATCGCGGGGCTATTGAGTAACCGTTGCTACGGGACGTAACGCGCTATTGAAGGACGCCGTAGATTTTAGTCAGTACAAATCTGACAGTCTCTTCTATCCTGGGTCCTGGGCCCTGGGTGGACTCCTTTATTCATTTTTTTTTTCATTCAAAAAGAGGACCTTTTTGTCGTGATTTGTAGTTTTATGTTATTTTATCGTCTTTTTTACAGTGTTGCAAGTATTTATTACTCTTGAAATACATTGTTGGGGTTGCCACCCCATTGTTGGGGTTCTCTTTATGTATTGATAAATATTTAAATGTAATTCTTTTCAGAAATGTACTCAATAACAGCTGAGATAGTTCCGATATTGTTCGCGACATTCCGTTCTTTATCTACAATGCCAACAAAACTTCCACTTTGTGTATGAACTATCCAACGACGATATATTACTAGACTCCGCATGCACGATCTAAGGAACAAAAACTATTCTGTCAACTCGCTGAGGTACTACGTAAGCGAGGGGGACGGGGTACTGCGTTGTGTTTGGCTAACTCAAGGTCTGTTCTGTCTCAAGGTATGTTTACGACTCACAGGAGTGATCGAAATAAGACGGATTTAAGACTTTTTTGGCTAATGTGTTGACAGACATCGGTCGCCTGTTATTAGGAGTCTAGTAATATATCGTCGTTGGAACTATCCTTTCTCGTTCAAAAACATAGTCCATTGTCAAGGTTATCAGAAGTCTATAGACTGATTCCTTTATATATGCAAATATCATCCTTACATCTTTGTCATAATGCACATGTTCGCTTGATGAGACTTGTATAACTTTTGTCAGCTGTTTAAATACCGGTTGCAGTTCGGTATAAAAACATAACTCATCTTCCCACGCTGCACTTGCCGGTCACATGACTAAGAATTCTATTTATATTGTTCTAAAATCGAAAATTCATTGAACCCTTTTGGATAGGATTCAATCACTATCGTTGGTAATTTAGGCTTGTTGCCAATTTGGATTTTTGGCAATTCTATTCAAATTAACATAGATTGGTGTGTTTTTCAAACTTCTTTATGTTTAATATTGTATATTTTTATATATATTAGTTAGATTAGAAGTGGATAACTTCTTATATAGGGTTAGAACTCCTGCAAATGCGCAATTTTCAATATGACGAATTTATTCATTTCTCTTCTTATATGGCATGCATAGCAGGTTAATAACCTTTTCCCATGTTCATTTTTATGCCTATATATAGCACGCTAGGAAAATCAATACGGGTAAAATATACACTACTTCGCCACATTCCTGGAAAAAGTCATTATTTTATTTATTTGGTGAACGGCTCGCGTTTGTCTTTATAGTAAGCAATGATGTGTTCGGTGAATCACGGTTGCCTAAAAGTTACCTATTCACTCTTGACTTACATCCTCAAGGTTTTAGCTATCAAGATAAAGAAAATCCGGCAAGGAATTTCAATTAATCCTTAGTAAAAGCAATATGTGCTAGTAAAGATAGACCAAATAAAGTGGAGATGGACGGGCCATATACTGCAAAGTACTAAAAATAAGTGGAGCAAAATCATTACTAACTGGTACCCTAGAGATGGTAAAAAGAATAGAGGAAGGCAAGGGAAGAGATGGGAAGATGAGTTAAAATTAACATCTGGTCCCAACTGGAGAAGAGTAGCAAGAGATAGAAAACAATGCAAGATGTTACAGGAGGCCTATGCCAGAAGGCACACTGAACTAAGAGACATACTTTAAGGGAAACAAAAAGTTAAATAGTTCAGGATAATAGGCTGATAGATTGATTGATTGAAAAGCAAAATGAGTCCAAAATGGTTTGGAACGAATTTCTTCATAGAAATTGTAGCTTTTCTTTTGTTTCTTTATCTCTATCCTGCATTGACCCACTCCTGGGTAAAATGCTTCCTTCCGCTCCTTCCACTTCTCGCAACCCCATGCGTCTTCCTTCCAGTTTACACGGAACCTATCTAGTTCTTGCGGCCATCTCCTTCGCGATCTGCCGCAATTCTTGATTTTAGAGATGGTGTCGAACTCGAAAAAAAATTCTAATGACGTCATTTTTTCGACAAATTTTAAAACTTTCTATGTCAAATTCGCCATTCGAAGGCTAACGTTAGAGTTCAGTAAAATTTGTCGAAAAAATTACGTAATTAGAATGTTTTGTCGAGTTCGACACCGTCTCTAAAACAGAGAATTGCCCCTTGTCTCGGTTTTAAGCGTATTATAGCTTTACTACGTTTAAACTGCGTTCAATTGTCACTGGCAACATCCTATCATTGATGACATTTGATTGTTTAAACCTGTTCACATATTTATATGCTGATCGCGTTTAGTTTCCATAGTGAAATCAGCCCTTAGATACAAGAAAATCTCGTCCCCCAACATATTATAGACAATGATGCCAAATCCGATAGCAGGTAGCTCATTAATCATCAAGATAAGCTATTTTTACATGAACCTTAGTGACATCATGACATCCCAAACTTTCCTTCTTATATATTATGTAAAGTGTATAGAAAATTGAAAGTGTAAATAAATAGAGACACCTAGGTATTTGAAGCCGATGCCAAAACGGTAATTTGGAAATGTTCACCTTCTCTTTCATAAATCTTATAAATACAGACGGCTAATTGTACTTCGGTGATCAATTTGCACTGGGCCTAAATATAGAGAATACTTAAACTCTTACGAACTTAGCTTTGCCTTTTGCGACGATAAATTAAGAAAGTAAATCAGTACAGTTTTGACCAAATGGTTACCAAAGTAACCAAACACGCCCAAAAGGTTGTTGGATTGATATGAGTAGTATAAATCGCGTGAAATAAATGGGTGAGACGCACAGAACTAAGAAGTATTAAAGATGATAATGAATTAACTGACCTAGGAGATATCGAATGTAGAGAAGAATAGAAGAAGAAGAGAGAGAGAGAGAGATGTTAGAGGAACTTCAAATAGAATAGAAAATAGACAAGAACGAGACAATCTAGGTAGATATTGCAGTTTTGCCAAAAAATTATAAGCATTTGCAAAAAAACAGGTGTGGACACAGCGGAGGCCGGTTCTCGCAACGAATAGCCTTGGCAATGAACACATAATGACTTTGCGTCGCTCAGTCACTGTATAGAACAATGAGTCATATTTTATGAGCATTTCACATACGATTTATTGTTATGTGACTACTTCTGGCCGATAAAGTACTGAACTGAACGTTGCAGAATCGGTTTACAAAACCTAAACCGATTCTGCAACGTTACCGGACACCAGAGTTCTGGGACAATCCGTTCTCCCATATTGCCCAACCACCTGCAACTTCCAGGATTTGAACCACGCAAACGACAGCTTAGAGCTGTGCAGGTGTCTACACATTGGTTACACATTGGTCGGATACAACAAATGAAGTAGAAGATTGTAAATTAATGAAATATCTACGAAATCTTATTTAGTACAGTACACTATATTTAAAAATATATTTGGGTGAATTCCTTTAAGAATTTTGTGTAAAAGGCGATAGTACTAATTTGGTCGCAAAAACTTGTTTTTTTTTTGTAATCTTATGCAAAATTAACGCCTTAAGTCCTTCTTCAACCAATTTAGATCCTAGCTTTTCCGTATGCCATACCAGTACTTCGCATGGAGCAACTCCCTGCTTGCTCTCCACAACCCAGTTAGCACCACCATCTGCCACTGGTCACCAGTAACGACTGTCAAAAATCTACAAAAGACAGCCGAGAACAATATAACGTACTTTCCGATGCATAAGCACCATATCGTCATTAAATTAGTTACCTATTTAGTTTGTAATTGAACACACAGTTCTTCTAAAAAGATAAGATATACATGACTAATAACGACTTTATCTTCATGTAATAGGTACCTACAATATCTGCTTAGTGTAATCATCTAATCCGTGATCATCTATGACCTTAATCAAATTCATTTGCCGAAAACTTGATATGCGAACACACAAACGCTGTGTAAAAAAATTAAGAAACTGTTTACAAAGTTCTCCGATTTGGGCGATACGATACTAAGAAGTGAGATCAGTAGCTATACTTTGAATTGAAAAAATGAGAAGGAAAACCGAAAAAAACATCAATTTCTCATATTCAATTTTTCATAGTATACGAAGTTTTGTTGATTATTTTGTTTACTCCAACCCGACACTACTAATAGACTTCTGAACCATTGTTCTCCCGATTATACGTATTTTACCAAACCCAGAGAGCGGAGGGGACTTTCGGTTTACCTAACATAGTTGGTCTTGGCGAAGCGTTTCTCATGCGTCGAACTTACGATTTTGGTCATCATTTGACCGCAAAACAATTTCAGGTTGACACAGATCTAATGGATACCAACGTACGTATCGAGATGGTGCTGTTTACGAATACTAAAAACTTTCTTTTTCCTTTCAAAGTTTTTTATTTTAAAACCTAACCGCAAAGACAAATTCTTTAATTTCTGCCAACTCTACTTCTGCCTTGGCAATAGGAAATTCTAAAGACACGTGTACATTACATAATTTGCAACTGCGTGAAAAATTGCTAAAAGAGCCAAGTTCACTAAAATCCAGCACTGTTTGTATACCGTGGCTCGAATTACATCGTAGTAAACAAAATTCCACGGTACAAGATTGATAGGAGGCTACTGATTATTATGTATTATCAGTACAGCAAGTTCGTCTTACAAAACCAGTATAAGCTGGCCTGTAATTTTATTAAAACTCCAAACTACATCAGACCAACTCATATTATGTCACGACACTACTGACTCAACGCGTCGTGTGGCCTACATAATATTTTAAGCCGTTTGTTATAATAATATTAGAAAGAGGAAAGTTTCTATTTTCTTGCAAGTCACTCTCAGACTGAAAATGATTAAAATATCATGTAGGTATTTTGTATTACATAAGAATAACTAATGACATGGCAACATTTTATCAATATAATTATGTTATAATAATATTATACAAAAATACGTCAAAAGTTGGTGAATTTATTAAAATGTAGGAAGCTCTGGAAATCTTTAACGGATTTTGAAAATTCTTTCACCAGTAGAAATCTATAATTTTCTTGAGTGAAAATGAATTATTATTGAAAGAAAAACTATAGAATGGCTTTTCCAGGAACTAATTAATTTTTAAGAACAGGAGCGATTTTTCCCAATTCGACAAAACACGATCAGCCTCTGTTAATCACGTTCAAGCCACGTCACTGTACTATTGCTACGTCAACTTTTAAAACCGTAAAATAAATGCTGATCGCGTTCAGTTCAGTGCACTGGAATTCCACTGTTCGTCAACATTCAATTGTTCCCTTTTTGGACACAGACTTCATATAAGGATCTTTAGACGATTTGTTGTCTTGGCTGCCATTTGGCAAATTACATGAGTCTTAAATATGACTGGCGAAATGTGGCTGAACTATAAGATATGTATTCCGGAATTAGAGGAGTTCTTTATCCTTATCTTTAGTGTAAAATACGGCAGTACCTAATATTGTACCAACACTTCTTTTTTATGGCTGTTGCATAGTCAAGTCAATCAAGCAGTCGCCACTGACTGCTCAAATCAGTCAAGCAGCTCGTCTGCGTTTTGTCCACGGTTGCGTTTACTGAGTAAAATCCACGATGACCTTCAATAGCCAAAGGGCTATTGAAGGTACGTAAGGAACGTAAAGACGTTCCGGGGTCAGGGTAGCTCGTTAGTCCCACAAACTCGGTGACTGTGACCCTGGAATTTAGAATCACCGTGGATTTTTGTCAGTACAAGTCTGATATTAAGGGGTAGGAGGACTTATTTATTGATTTTAAAATTACAAACCCACACATGACACACCCTTAATACATCTGATGTTGCAGGCGTTTACAAGCTACGCTGATCGCGTACCATCAGACGAGCCGTACGCTTTGTTGTCACGTTTATGGTATAAAAAAGTCGTGTAAAAATACGACATCACGTGCCATTTTTTTTGAATTGGCACGAAAAACGGAAAACGAGACACTGATGTCACACGGACACGCCCTCTACCGAGTTCTTTTTTTATTAAAAATCTCTTTATGCTCTGCCAAAATGTATCATACTATAACTAGGTGTATATAACGTAGAATATAACACTGCGTTGCTATGTGAAGCTAAGAATACGTAAGATTTCGCGCAACTGTTAACCCCTTCGTACACAACGGGACGCAAGTCTGCGATACTTTACGACTTTCGTATCCGCGACTATCGCAATACAAATCCATAGAGGTTCGTATACAGGCACCCGTCAATGGATACTAAAGGCGTAAGGTATCGGAGACTTTTTTTTTTTATCGTGGTAAAATCATCAAATGAGACCTCCAACCCCGGGCAGGGCGGGAGGTACTGTCAGACTTGTACTGACTAAAATCCACGGTGTCCTTCAGTAGCCCTTTATGTTCCGCGGTCACGGTAATAGAAATAAATCCCGCGACCCCGGCAGGCTTTGGCCCTCTGAGAGGGGGCCCCGTCATTTTTTGCTGACAGCTCTTTGAGGCGCACGTGGAACACGACGCGCCGTCGACCCGAGCATGGTCCATGGTCGGACAGCGAGTTGCCCTTTACTCGCTGTCCGCATGCCCGCGCCTACGGTGGCCGGAGATCGTCTTGCGACGTACGGCGCCGTGGGCGTACACCACTGCGGTTGGGGCGGAGGGAGGACGCTGTCCTCTCTCTCGCGTCCGCGTCGTCGCGTTGTATACGAAGGGTTTAATCTGGTCTAACACGAACAGTTTGAAGAAACCAGTGTGGACCGCTTCAAGCAAACTACGGTCTTAATTTCTGTGTTTAGAGATAATTGAAGAAGTATTGAGCAGGTATTCAGAGTGGCTCAAACATTTTTCCAAATTTTCAAACAGCTGTTAGGCCACTATGGATGCGCGGGTATGCGGGCGGCGAGTAAAGGGCAAATCGCTGTCCGACCATGGACCATGCCCGTGTCGACGGCTCGTCGTGTTCCACGCGCGCCTTAAAGAGCGTCAGCATAATGACGGGGCCAATGCCTGCCGGGGTCGCGGGACTTATTCCATCACTGTGAAATTTAGTCAGTACAAGTCTGACAGTCGCTCCCACCCTGCCCGGGGTGGGAGGACTCATTTGATGATTTTACCACGATAATAAAAAGCCACTATGGCTACACACAACGTCGTAAACGCGAGCACAGCAGCAGGCGAAAGCTAGTGAATATTGTTCATCAATCTGTCAGCTTTTTCTAGATGTTACCAAAAAGTTTTGTCGATGATTCGGTGACAGCTGTCGATCTAATCTAAAAGCTATGTTCGAAGGACTGCACTATTGAATCATGAGTCAACTGCGATCATCCCTGTATGGCATGACAAATTACCATGCCATGAACAAATGATTCGATCATTACAAGAGATTTCGTTTCTATTTTAGGCGAATTTATCAAGACACGAGGGAAATACCGACAGATACGTGAAGTTTTTCAATAATTTCAAGAGTTTTCCTCGTTCCCGTTATGAGTAATTGATTATCTGTATTACACAATATTACACAACTTTTCAATTCATCTTTTATTGCTATTACTACAAGATAATTTAAAATAATATGTAGAACCTAATTGCGGACTAAAACTAAAAATCTACAAATGTTACAAATTGAATATTTATAAAAGAGACTTAATGATAACTGAAATTAAATAAATATTAAAAAAAAAAACAGAAAGGCCTCAAAATTGCCCAGAAGATTACACGTTTACACTTACACAGACAGCATTACCACGTTGGATGGGAATGCTGATTATTCGGCTAAAGAGAGAGCCAGCCTATGTCTTTTTTTTGCTATTTGTTTATTTAGATTTGGTTTCGAACATCAGAACACGAGGACCCCGAAATAGGTTCCGTTGCAAAATGGGTTCTGACTTATGTAGGTTCAAATCAGTTACAGATTTTATACATAACGAGGGACTGAGGGGCCGTCCAGTGGGACGAAATGACGTTAACGGGATCATAGTAAATGTAACTTTGCGGAGGCAAACATATTCTGTAGTCAAACAAATTGTTCATTGTCTACCTATTTACCTTAAAGGTACAAATAGGTAATATTTATTTACAAAATAACTGAGCTGAAAGTGATGAATAAATGGCACACCTAATAAAAATTTAAACTAATCTAGTAACGGAAAATATAGGTACCCATGATACCAAATACCGTTTACCTTATGAGTTGGCAACTGAGTGACCAACATAAAAATCCATTTTCGTCATCACTATTTTAGATACCATAAAGGTGACAAACAAGCGTACGATCAGCCCACAGACTAAGATTCGCCTAAGCCCTAATGAAAAGCGGTCTCCGCCGTTTATGGAAATCTGTAACATCAGAGATATCGCGTGTATGTTGCTGACCCTGTAATTTTTTCATGCCCATTTTGAGGGTATGAAAGAAGTTAAAGGGATAATAGTTTCGATGAAAAGTGTTGTCATCTTGGGTCCCCTACTTGTAGCTATATCCTTCAATAATTGGTTAACCCGCATCCGCGGACAAAATGCAGAGGAACTTGTTGACTTACGCGAGTGGTCGCAAGATAGTCTCAATTGTTGCGACCACAATCTGGAAGTATTGGGATACGTCTTCCATATTGTCAGAGGCCAACGCTAAACATTTAAAAACGAGGGTATTGAAAATTCAGCTTGCAAGTGTGACCTGCGATGGTCTAATTGGTAAGACGTCTGAAATGCTTATCCGGAAGACACGGGTTCAAATCCCACTTGAAACTTAATTTTCCTTTCCTCCAAAATCATCTTTACGACGCTAAACATTTTAAAGTATTGTTTTCCGTCGGTGCGCAGGAGTTCTAACTCCTTCTGGGTGAGCTTACTCCACTTTAGGCCCTATCATTGCTTCTGTGCTAGATTCGTTCAAAAACAATTGAAATTTTCAAAAAAACCACCTGTCATGTTACTGCAAAAAGACATATAACCGTAAAATTCTAGATCCGGATGATGACTCAAATCCTATTAAAAAGATAAGACTCATAATAGGACTAATTAGAATCGCTACTACTCAGGTGTAAACGAAACGTAATATTACGGAGATGATGTCACTTCTATAATATAATGTTATGAAAGTACAATGTTTAGATTGTGACGATCTCGATCGGATATGAATGAATATGATAAACGTTAAACTCGTATCAAACCATCCGTCTCCATTGATAGATTGCTGTCGTTGATTTGAAACTGATTTGACATTTTCAATGAGGAACAGTTTTCCGAAAGATATAAGTCGAGTGGTACTTGAAACGGCTTCCGAAAGGCTTTAAACATTTAAGTAGACATTGTCGAAAAAATTTCATGTCATCTTATGAGTAATGACTGCACAGGAATGACGAATTGTAAGTGGTAGGCTCAGACCAAAGCAGATGCCTGATATTGTGTTATTGATGCAACCACTACTGTTCTCATAAACGGCGAAGAAAAATATCGTGAGGAAATCGACATGTCCGAAACCCCTAAATTCGAAGTAATGCATCTAACAACCTACACTGGCCCAGCATGGTGCACTGACATAGTAACGACAGTAAATCATATCATTAACATAAAAACAGGCTTTTTAAACCCCGAACTAATTAACACAATTGCCATAACTAAGTCCATTCATGAAATTAAAATAAAAGAGCCAATCAAACCGAGAAACAATCATAAAAATAACGAGTTAAAACCACTAAACCGCAAATACTCCATAAACCTCAATAGACCTCGTTTGACTAAAACCACACGACTCGACGACGTTCTATTTCGTGAGAAAATGCCAGAACACACGAGGAAATGTTTTGAGTTTCTTTATAAAAGTAGAAAACCTCACGCGACTGTGGCGTATTTCAAAGCTAATGATAGCTCTGTGAAAGCTCTTTCGTTTTCAGTCGCATTTCAAGATTTATAAAAAGGTGTGTCTGTTTTGATAAAGAAAGATTTATTTACAGAAGAAAAGATTAAGATGGTTAAAAATCAAGCTGTGAGATTCAATTAGATAACTAACTAAATAAATAAACAAGAAATATTCAAGTTTATAATCAAATACTTAATAAATATGTCACTGATAGAAGTGCTTGAATGGAATCCAAGAATAATAACACACCCACAAGTCAAATCAATTGCAAATATGAAAACAAATAAGCGTTATGCAACTGAAGTGCTAAAGTATCGGAAATAGCAAATTTTAAGACAAGACGCATGCCAAGAAATGCAGTGAAGCAAAACTAGGAGGATGGATAAAAACATCTGAAAAACAAATGGTCATTAGTAAACCTGAGTGGCTTTTAGACACTGAAGATTTTTGGGTAAAGGATAAACAGTTTGTTGCGATGCGGGATATAAAGTAAAGATCTACGATGACGGTAAACGTTATAAATCTAATGAAGATTGATTTGATTTCAATGAAAGAAATTTTAGGGGCTATGGTGGTTGGGAATGTCAGACTGAATGAATTGTCAGGAGCACTTAAAAACAATCATTGAGGGAAACCTATTTGATGGAGATGACACAGAACTAATTATTAAGGCCATTCTAAAGGGATATTTAGTTGTAGACATGTTTTATCTTAATGAAAACGATGTTATAAGAGACGGATTCGCGGCTATAACTCCAACTTTTGATGCTCAACTTTCTACATTTACCTAGGAGAATCTAGCTACTTTGTATGGATGCAGCATTGTGTATAACTATGAATTTGGTATTAACTATGACAGCACCGTTTAGTGACACCATCTCAAGGCTCTAACTCAACGACGAGCTCGCCGTAGCCTACAGCCTATAAATTATTTGTCAGGGAATAGCATAACTTTACTCTGTGAACACATTCCGTTTCATTCTAAACGCACATTTCTGTTACGGTTCAGAATAGTTGTGAAGAAATGCAATGTGTAGCGTGACGACCTTGCAGTATTTATAAACATATTATTTAGACTAAATGTAAGAGACGTAAAGTCGACTTACGACTTATAAATTAGTGAAGATAGCAAGAAGATTATCGTAATAGTTTTTGTTTCCGACATTGAATTCACACGAGTTTCTCCTATACTACGACCTTGTAGTTTTTTGAGCTCAAGCAATTGAAACTGAATTGATGATGTAGTAAAAAGAACCATTCTGGTTTTAATTTATTTGTATCTTAACATGGTAATAGTCAGATGTAGTTGCCGAAAGGTAATTAATTGGAAAACAAACTGATAAATTTCACGATTGTTGATTTGAATACAATAGTAAGTAACAATCCGAGGTAAGATAACAGTGATGTAAAGAACTTTTTTCTATAAATTGTACAAATGCTTAACTAACCAAGACTTGCTTTCAGATTAATCTTTTATAACGAAATGCATCATTAAGGTGCATTCACACACAAAACTGAAACTTGTATGGATATATGCCTGACCGGTGACGTGACTGATAGATCACGTGCCGGTGACAGTCGTGTGGGAACAAATATCATACAGGCAGTGTAGATTTTTTTTTGTTTTTTAAATCGGACCGGTGACGTGATGTGATGGTGACTGATGAGTGTGAATGCACCTTTAAACCCCACATGCCAAAGAATAAGAATTTACAGCGTAATTCAAAAGAAACCGGTTTAGTGCGTAATTTGGCCGTTTCCCTAACTTTAGTTAAACAAGATGCAGATATAACCAGTTTATCCTGACAAAGCCACGTGTTTTTTGTCCATGCAAAAGCTACAATTTGGGACTTCGTCTTCCGAGATAGGTGTAGATGTAGGTAAACCGGTTTTGGCGAACAACTTCATCAATGTATAAAGCATTAAGGTTTGCTAGTTTTACAACTTGTAGTTAAAAGTTTCTCAAATCTTTTCAATAGAATAGTAGGACTTGCATTTTTTTTTAATTTTGGTCCACTCGAATTCTTATAGAGCACAAATTAATGAAGATACCGTGTATCAGAAAAGTTTGGCAATACCTAGATGAGACCTAAGATGGTACAACTTTATCCAGAAGGATGAAGGAGAAACGGATCTCCGGCGCACTGACAGAGCACAGTAAAAACTGTTTGATTCCGACAGGATGTTGGTCGCGACGTAGGTGACCTTAGTAAGGCCGCCACCGCCAGTGGGGTCGCTTAACCGATACTGCAGGTTACATCTAACCTTTGCCGAGGAAACCACAAACGCCGTGAATGCGGCAAAATTGGTCGAAGGTCATTTAATTTTAAGGAATCATCGACACGACGAAGCCTGTGATGCCGTTGAACGGGGTCAACCGCTCAGAGGTGGATCCCAGTCACCCAAAATGTCTACTCTGCCGAAATTTATGGAGCAGTTGATATTTTTTACAAGTCTCGTCTTCCTTTAAAATAAGTTTTCATCTTTCCAAGTCCTGTCTACAAGTATAGAAAACTGCATTCAACGTTATCTTGATTGTTCGGCAAGTAGCTGTGAGAGCGTTTGGCTTTCTTGGCCTATTGTCATCGTGGCAAGCGACCAGTTAGATGATCTTGTTGCTATTTGTATTATTATGTTTAGCTTTAATATATTCTATTTCTGTCATATTCAAAGACGAGTAGAAAGGTATGGAGGAAGACTCTAAATTCGGAGTACAATCCTGCCTTAAAATTATGTCTATCAATTCCATATGATTTTTAACCTTTTTAAATTCTGTTATCTAACTCGAAACGATAATGGATGCAAATGGCGAATCGTAGTTCGGTGTGGTGGTCTAAGGAAGAGGCCTATCTTCTGCAGTGGACGTCTTCCGGGTGATATAACACGACAGAATATTTTGAGTCTTTCGACTCCCTAAAGCTGATTTTACCAAAACCTCCCTTGATGTTACTAATAATAGTTTTCTTACTATTGGGACCAAAACATACCGTTGAAGTCCTTGTAATCCAATATTTTAGTTCGTGTGTGTTCGATTATACTCCTGATCTTATCATTGACTCATAATATCCGGTTTTCACCGGTTCTGCTGAACAAAATAATAACTACAACATACACATTGCAGATGTACTAGAATGCCAATTGAAAGCATGCCAAACTTTCGTTTTTTTTTTGTCTATATTTCAATCAAAAACATTCTCGTTTTTATTCTCATACTTACCAACACACAGTACCGATAAAAAACTGTGTACGTCAGTTAAAACTACCGTTACATTCCCGCTCTGCCCAATACTGTTAATAAAATTTGCGATAACGTTAAGAACAATAGTTCTATTGAGGTCACTAACCGCTATTTCTAACTGGGTCACGGGGATTACGCTGGCAACACTCGATAAACGCGGATCAAACAAATTACTATACAGTGCAACTTTCTTGCGTCTAGTGACAGCTCTGTGCCCAGTTCAGCCAAAATAAAACCGTAGTGTTCGAAGATAAGGCAGAATTTGCCTTCACACTGTCGTTTTTCTAACTTTGATTAATGCCGATCTTTTTGTTTTTCGAAATTGCTTTTCAGTTTAATAGCTGCTTTATGAGTAGGGTTGTAAGTTCTAAAATCGATTGTGATATAACAGGATGGTTAACATTCTTTATCCGTTTGCAAACCAGTTTCAGGGTTTTTATCTTGAATGCGAAGTTCATTGACAGGGCCGTCCCTGTTACGTTTAATTTCTATAGCTGAAGCCCCTTTTTCATTATTTATTCCTGTTTCGTTTTTTTCTGCATTCGTATCGTCAGATTTACAAACTTTTTATATTTTTCTATGGGCACTGGCATGGTTTTTATTTAAAACGTCTAGCGATAACAAAGACTTTATTTTTAAAGGGAAAGTTACATTTAGTAATATTGTTATTTAAACATTGCAACGTCTCAAACATTCCACACGTTTTCTACGCACATTTTCTAGAAATGTTATATTTGTAATATTGTAAATAGTACGTTGGTACAGTAAGATTTTCTTTAGAAAATATATCAATATTTAGTATTGAAATCAAACTTGTGAGTCTAGATCCCATAATATTTTTAGATTCATGAATTCACCATCTTTACAAGACTACTACTGTTAGTACATAACTTCCTAACAATTGCACCAAATTGGATGTGTACATCCGATTTGGTGCAATACGGTATTTTACTCAAAAAATGTTACTTGTCAGAAATATAGATTATTAAAAAATATTAGACCGTTATTTTTTCTTTTGTCACGTAAACCAAAATTGACGAAGATACAACGCTTCTAAAAATCACAAAACGTCACTCGGTCGGTACAGTTTTACAAGCGCAATGACGTCACAAGCCCCCACTCCCGAATTTGGAAGCGTTTTAACTTTGTCAATATTCATTGATTTGAAAAAAACAAAAAATACGTGTCCATTATTTTTCAATATTTTTACTGACGGACTAAATAGATTATCAATTTATTTATGCAGTAAAATACCCTATTTTATATCTTCTATCTAATATCTTTTATTTAATGACTACCTGCCTTTCTAATAAAACCAACACGACTCACGACTCCTACCAATAAAAACGACACACAGGTCGTTAAAGACACCCAAGAGTTTCATTGACCCGAGAAATATATTGATGGAATATATTTGCACCATATGTTCACGAAGCCGACGCCATTACTACTGAACCAGCTGATATACCAGCCGGTCGGCCGGTCATAACCGCTGGAGTGCTAATAAACGGTCAATTAGAATACAATGTATAAAAACCTGATAACGTTTGATTAGAACCGAGTGTGATACGAGAAGTCGGTAGCTTTGAAAAGGTATCTGAAAAGTGAAACTGTTGGAAAAGTTCCTGATAGTACAAAACAAGAAGACATCGATATAACGACTTTGGGGAAGCCTACTGCTACGGGGAGTTAAGATTATGTTTTGTACTTAAAAACGAATCTATATAAACACATTAAAAGTTCGCACAAACAAAAAGAAAGTGTTCACAAACAAAAAATTAAATCACAAAACTAGATGGCTTAAATCTTGTACTAACGTGTACTAACTAAAATCCACGGTGTCCTTCAATATCCCTTTGCGTTCTGGGGTCGTAGCTAGTTAGTCCCGCGACCCCGACAGGACTTGAGGTTGGAATACAGCTAGTAATAAACTCTGATCATAGTGTTGATTTAATCTTCCGAAGTTTTCAAGTGGCGATGATTTCACTGATAAAACCAGTCTCCGGTTTGATGATTATCTTGCTTTCTCATATCAAGAACAGCTCACACCGTAATGATATGATTGCATTCAGCAAGAATAATATATTTTAGGTGCAGATGTATCTAACGCACTCAGTTGTTTTGTCTCTAAAGGCGTACTTTTCCCAGAACTTCTCGAGACGGAATTTTTCCGAGCCATCAAAGGAGACAGTGGACACCCTTGCAAAATATGTTTGTGTGGTTCTTCGTTTACATACATACATAAACTCACCCCAGAAACTCATGAACTCTTCTGGGGGCACTAAACTCGTGGTCAAGTTCTGAGCAGACTCAAGATAGATTGTCATCGACAGGCTGAGAAGAAGAACTGACCACCTTTCTCAAAGGCTAAAGGCTACGGTAAAAACTGGATTCAAGCCACTTTCAACCGCTTCTATTGGATATCTCTATGGGAGGTCTATATTCAACAGTGGAAGTTCTATGGCTGAAATAATTATGAAGGTAGAAACTCCTGACTTAACTGCTTACAGTCATTAACCTAATCTTTCGCCTCTTTCACTTTTATACACCTGGTCATAAAAGCACGCCGGTTTAGACCACTAAGCACCAGATCTTTCTGTAAACCTCTGTGACAGTTTACATCCTTTTAGGTCGCCCCCTCTTTTCGTCCTGACAAGACAACTAGCAAAGCAGCTATCATAGAGGTCTACGCAACAGAATTATGTCCATAATATTACAAAAACAAAGTGGAAACATCTAAGTCAAGTGCTAACAGATTAAAGTCACGAATCTGAATAGCTCATCAGGTTTTTTTCTGTGTGGCCAAGGTAAATATCTCGAGGAACCAGTAAGAACTGGTTTTGCATGGTTTAAATCAACGACAGAGATATTTTATTTGGCTGGATCTGGGCTGATAAGGTTGCTTGTCAGCATTGTCTTACGTACATTTTATTGCTTTAATTGCAACATTTTTACTGCGGTATACATTATAGGATAGTTATACGTAGAAAAGATTGCAAGTAGATTAATTCAGGCTCTAACTTCAACAAAGATCTTAAAAACACATAATTTTCATCTGTCTCACCTGTGGTCGGCTTTCAGTCTTACTGGATGCAGCTGAATATCAGCGTTTTCATAAAATAGTACTGGATAATACGGAATGCCTTGGTTAGACCGGTTGTCAGACTTTTAGGACACTCGATTACCAGTAACCACTGTTAAAGATTTATAAATGATAGCCAAGGCCAACGGCTTAACGTGATTGTCGAACTGGAGAAAACTTGGTATGAAATGAATATTTAGCCAACCTTAGTTTGTAAGGTTAACTTGAAGATAAACCCGTCCTGCTGTCTAATACGAATGCAAATCTAAAATTACTTTTTCAGAATGTAGGAAATAAACTATCAAGAGCAATTTTGAGTAAATTAGTGTAAATCTGTCATTGTAACAGTGTAATTGCCCGTAATCATGGCAATGATACAGCCATGAATCACGGTGTAATTGAACAACATAAAAATGTGCTGAATTAGAGAAACGACTGTAACTACAATATGAATACGTACAATTCCGATCCCTTTACCTTTTTTTTTGGCGTGATAAAATCATCAGACGAGTCCTCCTACCTAGGGCAGAGCGGGAGGGACTGTTAGACTCGTACTGACTAAAACCGTGGATTTTTGTCCTTCAGTAGCCCTTTATGTACCGGAGTCGCGGTAGACCTGTATCCCTCGACCCCGGCGGGCGACCCCGTTACCCACTACTAATTTTAATAAAACATATCTAAGAACATAAAATCCGCATCCAAAGCGGTTCATCTATTTAAGAGTTACGCTGCCACAGACAAATACAACAGCGGTCTAACTTATAACTAACCTCTTTTGCGTAGGGAGTTAATGAAACTCAATTACACAAGACAATAAATAAAGAGACAGGCCTGAGACGAACATTAAGTCTGCATCTATGCAATTAGAGATGATCACTTTGCTAAGGTTTTTCTATTTCAGATACATTGCCAACGGTCATTTGAAACAGATTTGTACCTCAGTTTATAATGTCTGTGGCACGCAAGCCAATTCACGGTAAAGTCTGGGTGCGTCCAATTCGCACAATTATCGTATAGTACGACGCTCACGTGATCTTGATCCGACATGGTTTTTTAATACACACCTTTGAGTGTTTGTGGTCTAACATTACTAACATAACTTACTAGAATAAATTCAACATTATGGTTTTCCTTGTGGTTATCGACGTGCAGGTCTAGATTACTATTATTTTTATTTTATTTTCATTTGTTTTGCATTTACTTTGCTATTGTTATTTCGGTAGCTATTAAACATCTTTGCAAAGATGACGTGTGGAAGCCACCTCCTAGCGTTCCCGTGGAACGGCTGCACTGCTTAGTATTTCGTTGGCTTGGTTGGTTGGTCGTGTATGCTTAGGATTCTATGTTTCTTTTTGTCTGTCATTCATTTCTTTTTTATACTTTGCTTCCTAGGCTTTAGATTTTCTGTTTCGCCTCTTCCTAAGCCCTGACATTACGCCAAATATAGCGTGATAGAGGAGAAAGCTATCTGTCTTTGCATCCCAAACAGAAGTGACTAGGAGGAACCATTTAGTTTTAGCTAGAAGGAGTCTAACAGACTCCCCTCAGGCCATCCCAGGGCGGAAAATATACATCAATGATTATCTAGCGTAATAAATATCTAGATATTTCCAGCAGTAAGCTGTCCACCACATCCAGTAAACAAATGATTCGCAAATTTCTTCAAACGAAGATCCTAAATCTGAAGCTTTTGAAGTTTGCAGCCGGTCTTCAGCACTCGGGACGGTATGAACGTATTTAACGGTGCTTTTATTGTAACCATAACTGACCGAGTGAGCTGTAAACATGTTTGACGTCGACGAGGTCGCGGTGTAATGACAGTTAATATTGGATATTGGTTTCTAGTTAACCTACATTTTGTATGCGAGAAAGTGCAGAGACAAATCACCGGCATTCAACGACGACATATTACTAGACTCCGCATGCACGATCTAAGGAACTAAAACTATTCTGTCAACTCGCTGAGGTACTACGTAAGCGAGGGGAACGGGGTACTGCGTTGTGATTGGCTAACTCAAGGTCTGTTCTGTCTCAAGGTATGTTTACGGCTCACAGGAGTGGTCGAAATAAGACGGATAAAAGACTTTTTTACGTAATGTGTTGACAGACATCGGTCGCCTGTTATTAGGAGTTAGAGAGTTAGTAGGAGAGTTCATCGAGGCGTAATCGTACAGAGTCTTAAATGATTAGCTGGAAAGCTACATGCAATCTTTAGGTTAGTGTTTCAGGCATGTTGAAAAGTTGTCCAATACTTCTTTAATTATCCTTCAACACAGAAATACAGAACTGAAACGTAGCGAATTTTAATCAATCCAGACGAAAAACTGTTCCACTAAGGGCACCTGCAAAAAAAATTGATAGGTGCCGTTCATGGAATAGCTTAGGAGCCATTCGCAGATTCGCTCAGGTGCCATTTTAGCGGGTGCCCTTCCTGGAATACCTCAAGATGCGAATTGTTTGGTCCGAAAAAGTCAATTTTGGTATAACAAATGAAAAAATACGTGTCAATTTTCTTTTATAATCTATTTTTTTTTTCAGTCGATACCCAAATGCCTACCTTACTTAGGTTGGGCTTAAATTCTCTGCTATCATACTGCTATAGGTTATTGGTATTACCTATGTATAAATAGATGACTCCACGTATTTGCAAACCGCAAAATATGTCAACCAATTTTTCTTGGTTTTCCTCATGACAGCATAAATACGAAATTTAATTAAAAAAGGTAAATTAAACAATGAGGTGTTTAAATAGATAAGACACAGTATTCAGTTGGGTTTTAATATCTATATAAATTGTATGTAATGATTTATTTCATTTCAGAAAATACCCAATAAATTATTATCCTTGGTGACTGGTATTTCTGTATAAATTTAACATAATATTACATTGATAGTACCTAAAAATAAGATATAAATAGGTACATACATCAATCTCATTACTATTTTCGTGATTTTCTGGGGTAAATACTTACCTATATGCTAATTATTTCACGCATATTTGGCGTGCAAAATGCATGGTAGCATTCATCATCGGATAAATATATAGGTATTCCTTGATATTTTTAGAAGTCATTATGTATTATATTTATTTTAGTCATAATTCTTATACGACATAAAATAAAACTATTTTTATAAATTATATAGGTACCTTAATATTTTATTTCGATTTCAATTTGTATTCCTCTACCTTCTACATATACATATGTCTCCAACCAACATTAACCCAATATAATAGTCTAATTATTACTTTATTGTTAAGTATTTTATTTCAAGTAAAACAATAGAATTATAAATTTTAAAGCGAGTTCAAACTTTATTATTTTATGCAAGAATTGATTATCATCGGTTGTAACACACGTTAATTTATACTACCTATGTAATTTAATAAAGATTTTTTTTGCTGGAAACAAAAAAATTATACATTTTATTAGTCACTTGGAAAACTAATTGACATTTCTATTCAAAATTCTGACTTCAGCAAATGCAAGCAACATGACAATGAAAAAGATAACTTAAATCGACAAATAATAAAAGATAAGCAAATAAATGATAACGGTACGTCTCTACGTCTGTCGTACGTCTACTTACATTTCAGATCTAACCGGCTTCCCTCCAGTTTGTTTACCTTTTAAATATTTAATCTGTGCACACTGAAAACATACTCTAACTGTAGATAACTTTATGGTCATTTTTATGGCAATACTGGATTATTTTATTGCTTATCTTTTTGTTTACACCTGTAGATATTACACTCATTAAATTTTTGTCAATGTTTTATATTTCCTTTGGTAACCCATCTTCAAGCGTCTCAAAAGGAAATATGAATAGGAAATCCCACTGTCTTTCCCACTATCTTTTAATGAACTGTCATGTCAGCTTTGTCACTTATCATTGTAAAAAAAAGCCCACTCGTTTAAAGGCGGCATTGTGATAAAATTGAAAATGGCCGCATTATCCCGCCATTATGTTCGGGAAAATGGCGGTTGGAAAGAGCCGCCACACCGTTCTAATTTCAAAATGCGAATACAAAGTGAAATTTAAAAAAAAGTTGCTTTCAAAATCGGTTTTATATCAGATACTCGTAAGTCGTAACATAATATCACAGAAGGAGATCACAACGGAATGTCGTGAAACTATAAAAAGCTTAGTAAAGATTGTCGCAAGACTGAATACTTGCTTTATGACAAGAGATTAGGCTCAGGCGACCATGACCGATTACCGAGAAGTCGACTGGTGGAAGGCTTAGGTATCTGAGTAATTAAAATCACGCTATACAATGAGTTGAGCAGCAGACACGAGTGAGGCACTCAGATTTTTATTACACAAGGAAGTCTTCAAAACGGGAGAACTTTATGAAGAGCAATTTTTTTAGTGACCAAACAAAACCGGAGTGTCTGAGAACAAAGATCAGGTTGAAAAAGTACGTGAGTCAAGCACTTAGATAATTCCAATTTACTTATGTCTTATTTTGTTGTTACTTTTTCATTTTGTCAATCGGTCGATCAATTAATAAATGAATTTGGAAATATTGAACAAACGCTTTAAAAGTTGGTATGTGGTGTGATAATCACTAGGAGCTAGAGCTAGGAGCACTAACATTAGACTGCCCTTATTTTTTATTCTTTTATCATCAAATAATAAATTGTTGTCCATTATCTATTGGGATCTGTAGACGCGATATTCATCCAAATTCAAATTTCAAACCCAAACGTCTGTTCAATTTAAACCAGATTACAAAATCTGTTTACTCTATGGTTCTGCTGTGTTTGTGCCACTGTATTAGATCACATACGCAGTAACAATGGATATAACCATTTAATTAACGATCTGGATCCATATAATCCGTTGATGCGAGACCTAATAAATAGGATTAGCTCCATTACCTCCACCCCCTAGACAGGACGTAACATAGTTGTTGGTTGTTAGCACGCATTATCATCATCATCAGCTTATAATGTTCCTACTGTTAGGACATAGGCCTCCTCTCTGTGAGAGGGAGTGGGCCCTAATCCACCACGCGAGCCCAGTGCGTATTGGTAGATGTCACATATTTTCGAATTTTTGGTTCTAGGACATGCCGGTTTCCTCACGATGTTTTCCTTCACTGTTTTGAGAGCAGTGGTGATGAAATAAATTACACAAAGTAATGCGCCTGGCGGCGTTCAAACCCACGACCTACAACTCGTAAGTTGGAATCGATACCACTAGGCCACCACTGCTCTCACACGACACTGCTCTCTCTCTAGGACACACGAATTTTGACCAATTTTGTCATCATCTGGAGGAGCAATTCCAGGAGTCTAAGTTTGAGTAAATAACTTTGTAAGTCATGGGCTCAAACCCAACCAGACACATCATCATCTGCATAGCCTTTTCCCAACTATATTGAGGTCGGCTTCCAGTCGAACTAGATGCAGCTGAATATCATCAGTATTTTACATGGAGCGACTGCCTATCGGTCCACCACAACGGTGGTGGGTAGTGATGGGCAATGATAATAATCCGGTTATTTTCTTTTGGCTAATAATCGATTAAAAGCAGTTAGTAGCCAGTTAATAGCAATTATGGATGATAACCCTGCTGTTAATGTTTTTTAGTGATTGAAAATTTCCCTTCATGGTTTTCAGGCTTAGGACTGTCAGATTAGACTTCATTCTCAATTATCTTTCTTTGTAGTAAATAAATATGCTATTAAAAACTAATCTGGCCCATTTAAAAATTTTCAATCAGCTATTTACATTGATTTTTGATAGTTAGATTTTTTTGTACTTATTTTTTTTAATTCTTAATTAGTCATTTATCTGGGTTATTTTTTTTAATTCTTTTTTTATTGATTTTTTGTTGATTAAAAGTAATTTTCATCCTAATTACTGCTAGAATCACTGGATTCTTCACAATCTCCTAAGTTTGGTACATCGATTGTACAAAACTCAGGAGATTGTGAAGAATCGACTGTAAGAAGTACAGATTCATTACAGTCAAAGGGTTCATCGATTTCTGATGATGGAGAGAAAGGTTCCGAATCCATGTAGAAATCACTTTCCTTATCTATATTTGGCGGTCTGTTTTCCAAATTCCAGTTATGTGATATATACGTTATTTTTCCTGCTCGTTCAGTAGTAAGTTTATTTCTTTTTTTTGTATGTACATCAGCTTGAGTACTAAAGGTCCTTTCCGTAGCTGCTGACGTGTAAGGAGCTGATAAAATAGCAACTGCAATTTTATGAAGCTTAGTAGAACTGCAAATACCCTTCCACCAGCTAAGAGCGTCTGTTTCTTCGACTTGAGACCAAATAAAGCGATTCTTCCAAAAGTTATCTTTTGCTTTGTAATCGGATAATTCTCTCATGACGTTTATTTTTAAATGTTGGCCCAGTTTATTAATATATTGCATAGCTTTTATATCTTCTTCTGGATCTAATTCTATTCCATGTGATGCAGGGTTGAGCAAATAAGCTGCCAAATGTATTGGTTCAATAGCCATTGCAGTCCGATTATCAATAAATTTCATAATATTTTTTTTATTATCGTTGTCAAGAACTGTGACGTCTGATAACATAAAGTTGATTTGGGACCTTAAATTCTTGAATATGAGAAATACTTTGTCTATTTTAGTTTTATCACCTTCTAATTGTTTTATAGCATCAGCAATCGGTTCTAAGATACATGAAATCTGCTTCAAAAGATCCCAAAATGATTCTTCTAGCAAGTTGCTTTTAACATCTGATGGAAGATCCACGGCTTTTTCGTCTATAGCTAGTGTTTTCAATGCTATTTTCGTGTTTTGTAAGCTTTTCAACAAGGTCAAATGACTGCTCCATCTAGTTTTTACTGCTAGTTTGAGTGTTTCTCCAGAACCTTTTCTTTTCACTATGTCCTGAAGCAACGAATTAAGAACTTTGTGGTTTTTTATGGAGTTCACAACTTTAGTTGCAGTGTTTATAACTTTTTCAATAATATTAATTTTGATGAAATCATGGCAAAGCAAATTTAGGATATGAGCAGAGCACCCCAGCTTTGTGATGTGTGGATATTGCAATTTAACTAGCTGAAAAGCTTTTTGCATATTCTTTGCATTGTCTCCGATTAGAACAATGAATTTTTTTTCATCAAATTGTTTCATGATTCGAATAATTTGTTCAGAAATATAGCCTGCTGTATGACGAGATTGTTCAGTGGCTAAAGATTCCACAAAAGCAGGTTCCGGTGTTGATAATATAAAATTTATAATACCTTCATGACGGATATTACTCCATCCATCGCATTGTAAATGCAAGTATTGGCTTAGAGTTACCTTCTCTGTTATTGACTGCTTCATTTCAGTGTAACTGTTGTCAAGAAGTGTGGTTGAAAGTGTTTTTTCTCGATGGTATTTTATACGATGGGTTTAAATCATCAAAAAAACTCTGCCATAGAGGATGATGATGTAAAGATAAGGAACAGCGAGTCACAAATACTGCCTTAGCAAATTTCATGTTTAATCTTGATTTTCTTTCAGTCGTCATATCCATATCACAAGAAACATTGGAATTAGTGATTTGTGGTGTTGATGTCTGCTGATTTTCACTTAAAACTCTTGTTTGACTTAAATTTTGTACTTGTTCTCGGTCTGTTGTCTGGGTAACATTTGTGGTTGAAGTACCTTCCGATATTTTACTTCTTATGTCAACTGGACATCTAAAACACTTAGTTAAATGTTTAGACATTCTTTTTAAATTAGCTTGTTTATAAACCATATCACAGTGTTTACATTTCACAGATTTATCTTCCAAACGTTCATAATTATTCCACACGAAAGTGTTCTTTGGTCTCACCATTTTAAGATTAAACACACAAACTAACAACACACGGAAAAGGACTTCACCGAAACACATCAGTTGACATACTGATTCCGGAGTCAGTTGGCATCGCTGTAGTGCAGTTCATGCATCTCTTTCTGGCACGAATAAATATTAGCGCTAGAAAGAGATAGCACGAGAAACGGGGTGCGGGGATGCCTGTTACCTGCTAACCGCTCGGGTATTTTCCATTGTTTATAATTTACCTACGCTGAAAATTTGTGTATTTATTATGATTGTTGTTATTCTTTTTATTTATTTTCACTTTATCCCATACAAAACATGAAAATAAATAAAAAGAATATCAATACATTGATTCACACTGCATACACGCACCCAATTTATTTTCATTCCCTCAGAATTTACAGTAAAACAAAAAAAAAAACATTATTTTTTAACTAAACATTAATAGCAGGGTTATCATCCATTGCACGGCTATTAATGGACACTTATGGATTATAATCGATAATAACTCAAAGCATCCGGCTATTTACCCATCTCTAGTGGTGGGTAATACGATACGCCATGGTAACACTGGTAGTTTGTTGTCAAAGATCTTCAAATGACAACCGGGACCAACGGCTTTACGTGCTTTCCGAAGCACGGAAGAAAATCGCTATGACAGATCATCCACAGACCAACCTCGGCAAGCGCGGCTTAACCTGGAAGATCGGCCTGTATGGCTGTAATTATTTAGCCACGAGCTACTCCCTTTTTTTTTCTTGTTAAAATCATCAAATGAGTCCTACCAGCCCGGGCAGGGCGGGAGGGACTGTCGGACTTGTACTGACTAAAATCCAAGGTGTCCTTCGGTAACCCTTTGAGTACCGGAGTCGCGGTATACGTATGTCCCGCAACCCCGGCAAGGCTATAGCCCTCTATAGAAGGGCCCCTCATACGAGCTAGACACATTTTTGTGTACCTAATTTATTTCATCACCACTGCTCCCAAAACAGCGGAGGAACGCATCGTGAGGACACCGGCAATGACCGGCTTGTCATAGAACAGGACTGGGATTCTAATTCATGCCATATAACACAGAGAAGGCCTGTGCCCACAAGCAGTGAAGACATAAGGTATAAGGGTATAAGTCAGCTTATCATGCTATACTTATGGTTGTCTGAGTTGGTTGAGAAATAATCCAAATAAAGAAGACTATAGTCCCAAAAGAGGTGTAATTTGTGAGAAAATGATTCGGTCAAATCTGGTTGGATAATCGTACGTTCATGTTGTTTACAGGATGTAGATAATAGTAGGTATATAGTAGTATCGGGAATTACATAACGTAAGAGCCTCAGCAAGAGGGATTCGGGAGTGACGCAAGTAGATACTCCTGTCTGTTACAATCTGCGGTCATAGTAAGCAGTTAAAAGCAATTTTGTATTGTGACAAGTTTGTCGACTTTTACAGCCTTTACATTGTAATTTTTATTCGGCTGGTAATTGCTGACGTACTTTTTTACTTCGATTGTTCTTCGCGATTTTTTTATAGATATTTTTTTGGGATTTGTGGTCCAATTACATTTTTATGCACTAACTATGCAACGTAGTAAGTAGGTACCTACTACAAGAGTCCTTTGCTTAATTATATTTTTTCATGGTGTGTTGGTTGCTTATATTTTATTATCATCAACATCTAATTAGTTTTTTATTCGCCAATAAAGCCCCTTGCTGGGCAAAAAAGTCTTCAAATATAGTGGGCAGTTCTTAGGTTATCAACCAGGAAAAGTTAAACTTTATTATTTTACATTTTTAGGTATTTCCTTAAGAACACATAGGTACACCCACATAAAATACTTTGTTAAAAATTAGATCTTTAAACTAGGCTTTGTTGTTTAAATATTGTATAAAAGAAATGATTACCTACTTCATTGATTTAGACTACGAAAATATTAATGCAACTCATTATTGAAACGAGGCATTATGAAATCCCAATCAAATTGGCAGTTATGAAAATCACCTGCTTAATAAACACCAATTCATAAAATAAGAGAAATATATTATATTTGTGGGTTGCAAAAAAATACAACTACCTTCATAAGGCATGTTTATACTGGTTTTACCATGTTACAGTTACCTATTCAATAAAGGAAACTTGTAGATGGAAAGTCCAATCATTTATTGATCATACTTGACATCATTATGTACGAAAAACGCCTGAAGGCTTTAATGTCCTCAAAATAAAGTATTACAAGCAGTTTCAGTATATAATTCAATGTTGACTAGGAGGTAATTTACAAATCATAAGTTTTTGTGCCTAAAAGACTAGGTCATCAAATAACAGGTTATGGCATTGACAAAAAACCGAACGGAACTCATGCGCCGGTTAGCCGGCGACGTAGCTAACTTATAGGTAGGTTAGTTTTCACGACACCATGTCAGGTGTTCAAGTAAATTAGACTTGTACGTCGTGAGACACGCAACGCCGACATCTGAGTGCCGGCAGCACTGCCGCGCCGGGCTGGCTCGTCGACACGCATGCGCGCTAACCAACGATCAAAAATCCATTCCTTCCACCCATTCATACCTCTCGCTGTTAGGTAACACGCTTCCCTGCGCCTCCCCGACCCACATGATGTCCTAGTCACTCGCCCACTACACCTCTATTCCCCAGACACTCCCAAATTTACATTAGTCGGAAAAATCTCAGAAAGCCACGCCGCGTAAATCTAAATACACACTCATCAATCACTAGCTTGTAACACAGACGCAAGAACGCCGAAGTTAATTTCGAGCTGAACGGTTACCGGCGAGTAAACATTGCTATGCAGATCTTACGTAAGCTTCAGCTGAAGTAACAATCTAAGTACTCACCATGTCATTGTTCTCAACCAGCCAGTTCACCGAGCAAATTTGGTACACGAAATACGCCCGCACAAGTTCGCTCGTCTTCTTACTTTTGAACGCATCTTTGGGGCTGTTGAAGTTAAGGTCGAGGTCGTCCCTCGAAGGGGGTGAGGAGGACAGCGCGCGTACATTCCGGGGCGCGTTCACCGCTAACCGTCTGAGCAGAGCCATGTTCGGAGCTCCGCGAAATACAACACGTACACAACACGCGCCCGTCGTCCGCGACTGACAACTGACAACTGACACTGACGTCCGTTCAATATCGAGTCGGCTGCGCGCGCAGCCGATCCAATTTTAAATCCGTCGGAGAATCGTGGAGGTGTGTCTTGGAGCGGCGTAGTGATTGGTCGCTCAGTCGGCAGCACGCAATGATGCCGTGACGCGGCGCATTATAAACAGCATTGTGCGGTAACCTCAAGGACCGGAACTCCAAGGGCAGTTCAGCGCAACAAACTGCTAGCCGAACTTTTTGATGCAATCTCGCCAACTTCAAGCTGGATGGAACAATTTTTCTCCACAACTCAAAATTTTCCTGAACATCCATCGCGTGCAAATTTTCATTTAACCTATAAAAATGAAAATGCGGGTTTTATGTAACCAGCCGGGGCGAGGTAGTTACGTAAAGCGTTAGGCAGGGTTCAAGAACCTGGGGCGACCTGCCGGCGAATCACCGCAGTCGTACCGGGAGTTATTACTCATGCTTTTAAGCGAGTGCGCAACTTCTGGAACTATTTTTAAGGCAGTTTTAACTTACTAGCTAATCTAATAATTGTAAGGCAACATTTCCATTTCAAAACTTTATTTTACAACAGACACTTCATTCATAAAAACAGCTATTCATTGAAAAGCGTGAATCTTGACTGGCGCGGCGTTGATACAATCTGCAACAAGAAATAGGAGGCCATTTAAATTCGTTGCCATCAATTACGGTAACAACTTGATTGAATCATTTCATTGAATCATGGTGTGATGGTTCACTCAATTTCAATCAACAACTGAGTTATGGGTCGATAAATAAAAGGCAGGATATACCATATGCTCTTTAGTCTGCCTTGTCAAAAACTCTTGTAATACAGTGCCCATATTGGGCCCTCGTGTGGACTATGGTCCACACGTCCCAGAGAGGACACCTTTACATTACATATACCGACGGTATTTTAATAAAAGCCATTTAGGTATCTGCCATGTTATAAGTGTTTTGGTGGTGATTGTAAATACCTCTTGGATAACGAACCTTGGTGACCGCTAACCATCAGCATTTCCAAAGACAATTTCTAGGTTGTACGCCACGACAAGGTCGAAATCGAGACGTTACCATGAGATAGTGTCTTGACATGTCGCTGGTAGTAGAATGTATCCCAAATAGTAGTTTTGACGCTCGTCGTGGCTGTTAGTAGCAGGATCTCTTTTTGCTGCATCTGTCCATCAAAAGTCCAAGATCGAGGGTTCTAAAGAGGCCTCTTAAACAGAATCGTAAAAGTATGGATTGCGATAAATTATTGAATTGATAATTCTGTTATTATGGCCTTTTTAAACCTCCAAATGTCATCATCTTTCTGTAATCAATCTCTGCACATGTAAAAGATAAGTATCAGTACTCGAAAAAATGATAAATAGCCTCTAAGTGGCGTAAACTAGAAAATGACTGTTTGGGAAGGCCGCTTTTTTATCTTGGAAGATAAAAACTTCAATCATTGTAGACCGTAACCGGATACTAAATTGAAGTGACTGGCAGTAAACTAGCTAACAGTACCCCTAGCACGAGTTTTCACTATTTTACTTTACAGAGTTTTTCCAGTATTTACAGCGTTTCTTGTATGAAAATATGGGACAGCGCCTCTGGTGTGCGAAGAAGGAACCATTTTTTTCCTTGAAAATTGACAATTTGAAGTCGTCAAAGTTCCAGTTTACTTTACGTCTCAAATACTGAAAACTCGTGCTGACGGTACAGTACCCTTAGCACGAGTTTTCACTCTTTTATTTTACAGTGTCTTTCCAGTATTTACAGCGTTAATTTTTTCCTTGATAATTGTCAATTTGAAGTCGTCAAAGTTCCAGTTTACTTTACGTCTCAAATACTGAAAACTCTCGTGCTGACGGTACAGATCGCGCCACTAAAACATAGTAGCTACCACGAATTCCTCCAAGGGCAGGTAGCCTAGTCCCAGTGAGGGAACGAGACAGAGCTACACAAGTCGTGTACCGCCATCTCGTTCCCACCATGGAATTAGTTTTGCTTTAAGACGTCATGGCAGGCCACGAGGAGTGGTGGCGTGGACTCTGAAGAGAGCGACATCTTCTTTTCTTGTTAATGGACCAAAGCCACGTCACATCACACATGGTGGTCAAGCCACGGTCACAGTGCTGGACTGTTGTTGGATTTTAGACGCTAGATTCAGCTGCAACGGTTGTAAGTTCAACAGACCGTCTATAATCTCTGATTTTGGTCAAATCACTCGATTCGGCCACACTGCGCTTGAGTTTAGGATATCCCTTCTTAAAACAGCTATGTGTAGACATTGTTCTTCAAAATTATTTCTTCAAAAGTCTTTGATTTTGTTCAGTACTTTAAAAAAAAAACAACGTTGTCCACACTAGGAATTCTTCTGTGTCGTGAGTGCGTTTACAAACTCACACAAACACCTAGACCCGGAACAACTATTTTTAGGTTTGTACATTGCTATCGGTTCAGTATTTTGGTTTTGTAATTATACCTGTATGATATTAAAAGAATTAAAATAAAGGATTCCTCAAACCACAAATACTTAACTAATGTTAGGCTGGTTTACCTAGCGCTAAATCGACAAATATCTTCTCGGTATATAATCATCAGGCCACATCGCTCGTAGAACTGACAACCGATGGGGAAGAAAGGTTCTCGATTGGCGACCACGGACCGGAAGACGCAGCGTAAGAAGGCCTCTGACTAGGTGGACCGACGACATCGTGAGAGTCGCGGGCAACCGATGGATGCAAGTGGCGAATTGTCGTTCGGCGTGGTGGTCTAAGGGGGAGGCCTATGTTCAGCAGTGGACGTCTTCTGGCTGATGATGTTGATGATGATATAATCAATAATCATTGCCTGTTCCCAAATCACTAACAAATCGTGGTTAACTTAAGTCTCTTCAATGAGGATCGAGGATCTTTAGGCGGGCTTGAATGACACCATTAAGTAAGATACAAAAAAAGTTTTCGCTTAAGTAGGGTGCTGTCCAACTTTTACCCTGTAAAATAAAAATATAGTACCTATAGTATTTTAATGATAAGTAGATAGTTTACATTGCGAGTAAAATGTTCCTCTACACAAAACCAACTGTTTTATAGGAAAAAAATGTCGGTCGGCCTTTTAAATAAGTAACTTGTATAACAATGAGTGCTGGCAACGCATCATTGACTCCAAAGTGACAGATGTGGAACATGACCAAAATAAACGGATCTGCGTCAGGTGTAAAACTACTTCCTGTTGTTGAGGAATAAATATAATTTATCATTTACCTGTGTACAGACGCCAGCAGCTCAACCAACCCCGAATCTGTCAAACAAACGAACGATCATTCGAACATTAACCTTCCACTATTGTGTTATGGTTGAAACTCTTTAAAAAAATCAGATAATGGTAGCTTGATGTGTGTCTGTACATTTATAGGGACTTGCGACAAATAGAGCACAGAATGAAGTAGGTAAGTAAGGTACCTATTGTATTACTTAAACTTAAATAATAGCCTCTCTAAGTTATAGACCATTGGTCGCGGGACTTATACCATCACCGTGACCCCGGAACATAAAGGGCTACTGAAGGACACCGTGGATTTTAGTCAGTACAAGTCTGACGGTTCCTCTCACCCTGCCCGGGGTGGGAGGACTCATTCGATGATTTTACCACGATAAAAAAAAAAGTTGTGGACCATTACCGCCTATACGGTCGGTTTGGTAGGTCCAACTTCGACAAAGAGGTCGCCCGAAGAATCCAACTCGGATGGGCAGCGTTTGGGAAGCTACGTGATATCTTCTCATCGAGAATCCCACAGTGTCTTAAGACAAGGGTGTTTAACCAGTGTGTGTTGCCAGTGATGACATATGACTCTGAAACGTGGTCTTTGACTGCTGGTCTTTTAGAGAGACACAGAGTCACCGACATAGCTCGTAAAATTTGCAAGTTGAAGTGGAAATAGTCAGGCCACATCGCTCGTAAAACTGATGACCAATGGGGAAGAAAAGTTCTCGAGTGGCGACCACGGACTGGAAGATTTATTATTTATTATTATTATTTAACACTTCTGATTCTGAATTGGTGCCTTTTTTTGCGGTCATCAATCAGTTGTCGACTAAACGACAACAACAACGGTTGACAGAAAAAATTGAGGTAGGTTCATGAGCTTATACATTTATTATTTTGTGAATAATATGACACACACATGCGACGCACGATTTGAGAAAATTCTCTTAATACGAGTATGTACGACAATTTGCTCAAATCGTGCGTCATTGCATTAGTTTGCCATAAATAAATGAACAGGTCTTAAATTCTAATAATTTTTTACAGGTATTTAATATTATATGAATTGTGTATTGATATATGATTTGCTATTTGTTAGAATTAAGTTTTATTGTCTATTTTGAATGATTACAACATAATGTGCAGGAGGATGAGCGAGGAGTCGTGGAAGGAGGAAGGAGAGGAACGAGTCGGGAAGATTTAAATTAACTGAATCGCTTAAAAAATCAATTATTTTATACGTGCTTGATCAACGCAACGCCTACACTGGAATGCCTTAGCCGTCACAACAGATTATATCAATCGACTGAGATGGATCCCACAAACTACAAAAAAAGAAGAAAATGTATCTCAGTTCTAACAAGATAAACTGCATCATTCTTCAAGTAAAAGGGCTGTTTAAAAAAGCTGTCGTAAATTGAACAGAAGTGTGATAAAAAAATATGAAAAATCATCACGTGATCCTATGATCTCACCATTAGTAACTCCTGACATCAACGATCAATCATTTCCACACTTTAATTCGATTTTTTCCTTCAATATATCATACTCGTAGTTACCTAAAAAACTTTGGTCAAAACATTGACGCAGATCAGAATTACGCATTCGAAATATATGAGTGTTTCAACAAAGGGAGCAGAAGGAAAGTACAACTAGAAAATGTAGATAAGCATATTATAGGTAGCTATGTTCATTACTCAGTTTATAAGTCAAGAATTTGACGTGTAGTCCCAAACACTAAAATAAAGCAAAGCATACCTGACTGACGACTATACCATTATGCTAAGCTTTAAAAATAATGGGGCTCCTTCAGATGGGTCCAAACCAGCCGGGGTCGCGAGACTAGCAAACTACCGTGAACCCAAAACCCAAGGGCTAGCGAAGGACTCCGTGGATTTTAGTCAGTACAAGTCTGACAGTCTCTCCTGCCCATCCCTGGGTGGGAGGACTCATGATGAAACCATTCAAAAACTAATTTTTACTTTTAAAATAATATAAATAAGCAAATAACGATTACCTACCAGCGTCGGACTGACATAGCGATTGCTAGTTTGTCTACAGCCTGCACAGGACCCCATTCGGGCCTGTCTTACGGGGCTAAGCGTGGTAAGTAGGATCTTAGACTCGCACAGGCTAGATCCCAGCACTTGCAGCCTGAATATAAACTGGATTAGACAGTTAGAGAGATAAAATAGAAAAAATCGATAAATCGTTTTTCTTGAGCAGTGATTAGGAGTCCTCGACAGTTTAATAGCCCCTGCATACTAAATAACCAGCCTAATTTACATGTCCCGGTACTTCGAGACACGAGACGTCCCGGTACGCAAACAATAACAGGCTATTTCTAAAACCAGATTTAAAATTTTATAGTTTTTAAAATTTCTATATCTAAGGGTCGGGTTGGTTCTATATCTAAGGGTCGGGTTGGGCCATAAGGGCTTACCTTAGGTCCCAATCCGGTTCTGTACATGTGACAAAATGTTTGTAATTGTTTATTATCTGCATTATACACAAATCTCTTTAGCCGACTATACTAAAAGTACTTTCTAAGCTCCATAAAACCCCATTCCCCAAGTAAAAACTTTCACAATTTTGTACTAAAAATAGGATTTATTGTAACGAAAATAGCGAACCATCGTCTACATACGGTGACTTTAGCCCAAAGGCAAAGACGTCTGGCCGTCGATCGATAGGTCGCGAGTTCATGCCCGCCCGTTGCCAAGGGAACCTTTATAATACTGTTACAGACAATGTACTTACATAATAAAACTACTAAAGCAAACGCAGACAGCGGTATTTGAAAGTTTATTAACCTTTGATCAAATAGGCGATTGTGTGATTCTGAAACTTAAAAATAAATAACATAAGGGATACATTCGATCCACAACAATAGTTATGGTCTTTTTGGAAGTCGGTTTATTTTAATCTTTACCAAATTAGTCCATTTTTATTTTACCCTTTTTAGTGGGTACAGGCGTATTTTTTGTTGTGGGCTTGCGTAATTAATGCATAGATATGTGATAGCAGCAATCGCCGTTGATTTGCTGTCATATATTGAAGAGCTCCCTCGATATTTTTAAGATGCAGTCATCAGATCCTAACCTGATTAGGTACCATGGGACAAAAGAACAATTTTCCAAATCGTTCCATGCGTCATCGTAAAATCAGTGAACATACATTGAAAGACATCAGAATCGGATGAATTGGAAATCTCCTCTTTTTCGAAGTCAGTCAAAAACGAGTTATTTCTTCACAATAAACGCATTTGTATGTAACAAGACCTGATTCAAAATTGAAATAGAGATTTAAGATATTACAAGATTAACAACTTTATCGGAATCCTGTTTCCTGGTAGATCGATTGATTGTGCTTATAACATTCGAAACTATAATAAAACGTGAGTACTTTCATCTGCCTTTCCTTCACTTGCCATTTGCATTCCGGAGCCGCGATACCGTGTTTGGACAGGCCGAAACGCTTGAGGGAAATACTACCTTTGCTTAAATTGAAGAAAATGCGTCAAGCGTCTAAATGAATAATGAATAAATGATAGCCTAATTTTAAATAATAAGCAATTATGTACTGCTTTTGTCCATGACAAAACTGCATGGGAAAATACGCATTATACCCTTATTTAAATATTTATAATTGTTCGAATTTGTACATGACAAAACTGCGTAGTTCAACCACAGTATTTGTGGTCTTATCTGAAATGGACTCCCGAGTAATACCATAAACTCATCAAAATTACCCACTGAAAACAATTCTATCATCACAGGGAAATGTCTGATGAAAAAAACAGTCGTTTCAGTTAAATGGAAACTCCGGACGAAAATAATATTATTGGAATTTAATTTGCGATAATTTCCTTAAGTGTACAGTTTGTTGTATCAGGAATGAGGTCAGTAATAATTGAAATTACTGTATTGTTAATTTTCTAGAAAGTACAGTACCGTCAGCACGAGTTTTCAGTATTTAAGACGTAAAGTAAACTGGAACTGGTTTTGACTGGAATTGGTTCCTTCTTCGCACTCCAGAGGCGCTGTTCCATATTTTCATACAAGAAACGCTGTAAATACTGGAAAGACTCTGTAAAGTAAAATAGTGAAAACTCGTGCTAGGGGTACAGTATTGTAGTAACTGGCTTTTGGCCGTCACTTTGAGCCACTTAGGCATCCGAACCAACCACCGCGTCGCATCCCGTCCATCATATTACATTGCTGTTTTCAAAAGGCAATTTTATACAAAAAAATAAATAGTCCGAAAGTTGATAACAAAAATTATTCACCGCTCTTTTTGTTTTGTTACCTAAGCCAAAATTGAAGTTACGGCTCTTCTAAAAATCACAAAACGTCTCTAGAATTTTACAGGCATTATAATGTCACAAAACCTCACTCCCGAACTTCGATTTTCACTTTTTATCTGTGTCAATATTCAATGATTTAAAAAATGTTAATTATTGTGTTAAATCTATATATTATAACTGTTGAACGTATAGATTTCCATTTTGTATAAGCAGTAAACTACCCTATTCAAGCTACTTGATTGCAAATGTGACGTCATATATAGATGCAAGACTTGCCTCATGGAAACGAGCCGTAAGGATATATTATACGAATAGATACATGAACAATTTAATGTTCTAAATGAAACAATTAAAATAATGTATACATAGATATTTTTATTTGAAAAATATTTCGTGTAGCTAACAAACTAATCACAATATGGCATTCTACATCCGAATTAATTAATTTATACAAAATGCTCTTAATGCAAATAATAATATACATCGGCCATCACCGTTAATGTTCGTACATATTCGGCAAGCTACGCGAATATGTACAGACGACCATTTTTCAACCTTACACCCTTATTTATAAAGCTCAAAAATGGTTGTCTGCCTACATTTCATAGACATTTTAGAATTTTGATACATTTCTTTTTATAATTTTATTTACATTATAACCACCGCTTGAAGAAGGGTATGGCTACTTTTATGAAGCATACTTTCTTTTAAAAACAGGTACGACCACAATGTATGAAAAACTCGTTTCTTTTTCAAGTTTGAAACCGGATTGTTTCGGGACTTTTGAAATGAAACCAGTTTGTAATACACACACGTGTTCCCGCGTGGTCAAGGACCTTATGTTAGGGGTCCTTGGAACATAATATCAAATCAGGAACTTACTTTTTAAAGAGGTGCATTTGATAGGGTAAAAAATTAAAGGGAGTCGTCTATCTCGAAAATATGAAATTAAATAAAAAGTAGTAAATGATGCCGATAGGTCTGACAGACCCCAAATACAATGGGCAGGAAGATCACGAATACGAGGTGGTACCTTGTAGGCACCCATTGGTCCTATTGTATTGAAGATCAAATATGCAAAAAGCGACGAATGATGTCAATTTGAAACTGATTGTGAAATCAGACGCCATAGTAATGGACAGTTCGACACTGAAAATAACAAAAGCGACGATCTATTAAATAAATGTAAATTAAGTAAAAATCTAACATATTAAAGTTTTAAGTGAGCATTTAGATAACAAGTTCCATACCCTTCTTCAAAAACAGCCTCATCTCTTCATAGACAAGCTTCTCAAAAGAGTTGATGAACTAAAACGTTCCTGCGACTCTTAGTTAAATTAATCAGGGATGACATACAAATATAAACAGAAAAAGTTTCGTTTCAACCTCTAGGAACTTTTTAACTATCAAGATTATTGCCATTCAACACAACTTTTCACACATCTTTGTATGATTTTTAATCGAATCTGTTTTTGTTTATATTTGTCGGCTGCCGGTGGTTTTAAATAATCACAAAACAATTTTCAGGTTCATCTTTTTGATTCACATTTTCTTTGTCTTTAAAATAATATTAAATTGCCATTTTGTTTACAACTGGCGAAGATTTTAGCAATGTTTGTGTAATAGTAGAAGAGCTACGGTTATGTCCGTAAACATTATTTTTTCGTATGAAAAGCAACAATTTCTGGGGCAGCATGTTAAGGGCTGCATTTCTTCCATTTTAGGATTGGCCCCACAGCAAACATTCGTTATTGTTCCCCGAGTATTATAAGGAACTAATAAATAGCCGTTTTTTAATGTTGCGTTACTTTTTGCTGGCTTTAATTCTTATTGCCATTTGCCGCCGTTTGTGTACAAAATGTCTAGCAACCTTTCCTTCACATATTCGGTAAACGCCCACAAATGGAGTAAATAAGAAAAACTCTATATGCCTCATGTATTGGCAAGGTAATTATGAGATAATATAAATAAAAAAAACATTGTGTGCCGGCGAAAAGCATATTCTCTTATACTAAATATAATATTATACTTTAATATATAGGTGACTAATATAATTCGGCCGCGCTAAGTAGGCCGGAGACTATGGGGTCGAAATATAAATACTTGGCGAAATTTCACACACTTTAGAAGTATCGGTATCAAAACAAACATAATAAAATGTATTAATTTTAAACCACATACGTCTGTTATTTGTATAGATTTTACAATTTAGGCAGGAATTCTGACAAACTCCTGAAAACCCGTAGTTTTCAGGAGTCAGAAAGTCTGACATCGAGTCTTACCAAGGCGTATCGTGTCACCCAGTACTAAGTTGGTTGAAGAGATTAGATAAGTGGTCGACTAAAATATGGTATGGTGGTGGATACTGGAAGCCGACCTCAAAAAGGCTGAGCAGATGATGATAATAGGGCTTATTCCAGAAACCCCCACTATTAAACTAATGCAGCGTAGTGGGGATTTCTTGAAAAAGTAATAAACCCCACTAATGTTGATTTTTCAGTGAGGATTTTAGGAATAAACCGATAATAGATTGTTAGTCTTTGTCATTGACCAACAGCAGACGATTTCATTTGAAATTATGACTGATAGAATCTGATTTGATATTGATAGTCAAATATGTGACGTAACACCATTATTTTTATAAGGATGTCGACCAACTGATCTACACTGAAACTGCAAATAGCTGCTTAGGTCGGTCTTAAATCTTTTACAATAGGACTTTTTATTAAAGCTAAAAACCGCAATTACGCGTTGATCAGTGTGGAGACGCCATTATAGCTTTGACAATTAAAATATACCTTTTTAAATGCAATTTATTATAGAATATAAAAGTACGGACTCATACGCTGCCGTTGGCCATATACTGGCTGGTCGAGCAGTTAAACTGCATCAAGAACAGTTGAATAATACTGGAGCTGCTAGAATGCCGGAGTTACCAATGATACGATATGATGACGGACTAGCAAGCGCAGCGTAGGACGTCCACCAACAAGGTGGTCAGACGACCTTATGAAGGTCGCCGGAAGACGCTGGATACAGGTCGCTTCCAACCGGAATATGAGGGAGAAAAGGGGAGGCCTATGTTCAGCAGTGGACGTCCTATGGCTGAGATGATGATGATGATGACCAATGATAGCTTTAAGCATTTGAATTGGCCAAGGAAGGTCAATTTAAAGATGGAATGAGTGAGGAATGATATGAATGTAAAAGGAGTGAATGATGCTGTGACGTCTGATAGGAGAGAATGGAAGAAGAAAACGTGTTGCGACGACCACAAGTAAAATGAGATAAGGGCAGGAAGATGATGACGAGTCTGTGTATGAGGATCACTGGCTAACTGCTCGAGGAGTCTGTATATGGGCGGTGTTAGTGTAGTCTTTGAAAAACTTTATAAAGGCGGTAGTCAAAGTTTTATATTATAAAAATGAAAGCCTATTTAACGTGGCCACTTATTATATGTTATATGGTAAAAAGAAACACATCTAAATATATCTTACAAATACAAATATCTATTACATCTTAAAATTAATAATAAAACTTAAACTCTATGCTACATCTAATATGTACAACTCAATATATTTTTAATGATATTGTGATACTTTTCGCACTTTATCATTCATTAAAAATCACTTTCCGTTTTTAGAAGCATTGTTTAGTGTTTAAAATTTATTTATTTAAATTTTTTGAACGCCAGCGTCGCAAATGTTTGAGACAATTATTTCTAAAGTTTATAAAATAATAATATAAATAATTATTACGGAAACAGACGTTTGCTCGCCAAATTTTCTCACAAAATTACTTAATATTTTAAATATAAAAAAGTATTGCATTATATTGGTGTCCGATTAAGGCGATTTAATTAAACGATGCTAAAACCATCTGCTAAATTGTAAAACTATTATACTTTATAAAGACACAAATACACTATACATGGTATTATGAAAACTTTATAATTTTGCGTCTACTGCTCGATTGAACACAAAGAAACCTTCCAACGCGAACGTCCGAACATTGCGTTCATTGAGATTCTTAAATCCGATAAAGTAATAAATAGAAAAATAATATAAATTCGTTCTTCGGCTAAGTATAAGTCCTAGCTGTCAATAAAGGAATAATAATAAAATGATCACATTAAAAAATCTTATAAGCATACAGACTCTTTTCTTATATAACTTTTTTGAGTCTGAAAATGATACTGTACTTAAATTGGTCGTCTTGCACCACTGATTGCATAACATAGACAATATCGCGTACTTAAATATAACACAATGAAAACTTTATCCTGCTCGGTTACTTCTCTCCCTTACACAATCACTCGCATATGTACAAAGCCGATCATACATATCTTGTCCAAATCTTACCTGTACAAAAATAACGCAGGACACACAATATTATGTATTTTTTTCTTCAATATATACAACATCTAAATTTAATAAACGTCTTGGTGTCACCAATTTATTGATAATTAATATTATTTATTTAAACTAGAGTATAAAATTTGACTCCAATCAAAATACAACACATTCCGCTATTAAAGGAAAATTATTACTTTATAATGTAAAGCTGTGTACACACCGCCCGCCGGCACAACCCGTCGAGCAAGGCCAGCGCTCTGATTGTGACGGCCGACGCCCTGATTATGACGGCCGGCGCCTTGATTATGACGGCCGGCGCCTTGATTATGACGGCCGGCGCCCTGATTATGACGGCCGGCGCCTTGATTATGACGGCCGGCGCCCTGATTATGACGGCCGACGCGGCGGCTTGATATTGACAATTTTGCATTGTCCGATCAGCCCGCCGGCTTTGCCGACCGGGTTGTGCCGGCTTCAGTGTGTAGACAGCATAAGATTCACACACATAGAATTATATATAGTTTTTTTTTTAATATAGTTATTATAGGCACAAATGAACAATATTGAGTGCCTTAAGCTTTACTACAACTACTTACAGTAGGCGAGGGTTTGTAGTCCTACAAATATATCCATATTTCACTAAGGGACCGCCTTCCCGTTTGTATTTCCAATTCTCTAAAACCATAGACATATAGAGTGGACTGAACGTTTTATACACAGCTGTAAAGAGTCCTTTGAAAAGTTACATTTGGGTTTTGGATTTGTTAGAGGACGTAATTTTGGTTTTTAGATGTGAAGGGGGTTTAATTTAAAGTTTGTAGGGTCGAAACCTTGCTAGTACAATCAGCCATCTTGTAAGAAGTAGTGCAGATCATATTTATCTGGTCAACTGTTGATTGCACAGTTTACATAGACGTTTTTGTTGCAAATTAAATTCTCTACAACTTTGGTCTTGTCAGTTTTAGTCCTTTCGTACGTCTTCGATACCTTACGACTTTGGCATCCAGGCGACTATCGCAATACAAATCCATAGTGGTTCGTACACAGGCACGCGTCTTATACCAAAGGCGTATGGTATAGAAGTCTTACGTCGCGTTGTGTACGAAGGGGCTTAGTCGAAGAACCACTTGGATTTAACTTAAAATTAACCCCTCCTTGACATGTAAAAATAAAATTACGTTCTCGAACAAAAGCACGTTAAAATAATGTAACATTTTAATGGTCTTAGAAAAAAAGATTGAGATAGACTAAGTCATAATGCGCCAGTCTTTGTCAATATAGGCCGTGTAAACCTTTTCTCTCGTTCTAAACACTGATCAATATAGATATTGCTAAGTCCATTCTGTATGTCTATGTCTACAACCAATCCTTTTCGATTCGAAAAATAAATAAAAGCTGCCGATTAAAAAAAGAAAATAGAATATTATGCCAAATTTATATTTTCGTTAATTTTGATATGATTATGACTAGTGATTTTCAATCGCAGTTGTTGTTTTTATTTTAAATAAAATTATCAGAGATCGAATAACGGTTGTGATAAAATGCGATTCAAGTCAACATTCTACAGTTTGTAGTATTTTATAAAAGAAATAGGAATCCTTTGTAAAGGAAAAACACACTTATTCAGCTCTAGTAGACTTCCATAACATCTTATAGCCAGAGTAGTTCCAGTGAGGAAGCGAGATGGAGCTAGACGAGTTGTATAGCTATCTCTTTCCCACACTGGAATCACTCTCACTTTAAAACGTCATGGTAGGCTACTTGATGCTATTCTCTACTACGATGACGAGCTTGCAATACATTTTCAACTTAATGCGGTAGAGCATAAAGTTGAAAATGAAATTTTCAGCGCTGAAAGGGCGCTATAGAGAATACCACTAGAGAGCGGAATAAGTGTGATTAGTCCTTTTCAAGTGTCCACTGATACCTATATAAGGGTTAGTATAAGCTGTGAATGACGTCAGTGAACCGTCTTATTGAGATTAAACATAAAAGCAATATTATCAATACAAACTGCCAGTAATAACTTCAACTCTATTTGAGTTGACATAGAGCACAAAATAGCATACTTTGAAAAGAAGTTCCCGATAGCATTTTGGTAATGTCGTTATTGTAAACTGCATCTTAATGCCTCTCAAATAGAGATCAAGTTACATTTCGACGTTCCACCTAGACTGCCTCTTTGAAAACTTTATTCAGCTGTTTTTCACTAACGTTTGTATTGTAAGACATTTCATCGATTCAACAACTCTCAACAAAGGTTTTCTAGCTGAATAAAATATTGTCTTATGTCGTAGACATAAGGTTTAATATTGTTAGTTGTTTACATACTTGTTGAGTTATTCTCAAGAAAACATCTTACAATACAGTCGTTTATCGTTTAACACCAGACCCGCCTATCCCTACTCTACGCCTAATAAAGACTGATCATAAATTATGCAACTGTAAACTCTATTGTCATTGACCGTAACTTATTGTTGGCTACACTTCGTTCATTGCACTAAACATGCTGATTGCTATCAACATGTAATGACGACGCGATGAAACAAGATTTTAGAACCATTTTTTTATTTCTAAAAAACTCCGAATAACCAGTATAAGATGATACATTATTGTAAGAGAAGCTCGTACATAACGAGGTCAGGTTACTCTGGATATCGAGCTTGGACCAACCCATCTAGGTTTATTACGGAGATATACCAACACATCATAATTTATTTTATCAACCAATCACAACCGATTAAATTGGGAAGCACATTATACTGTTCTGGATTTTAAAATCCAGGGGGTTTATACAAAAAAGCAGATGCTCGTCTAAAAAGCCAAATACTATATTTCAATACAAATCCCGATCCGTTTCCTTTGACAGCTGCCTCTGATTAGACATCTTTTAGACTCCTGCAATGTCGTTGATCGATTATAAAAAATAAGGTCGTGATCAAAATAGCAACCGAGATGTATTATTATAATCTAGTGTATATGAATTTACACTTTCACACAGATAGTCTTTGTAAAAAAGACTGCAGTTAACCTACATGGTGTTTAAACTCCTTCGTTTATTCTTTTTAAATTTCGAACATAATAATGTAATTCCACCTCCTTTCATAGTTGTGCCTTGTCACTAGATTCTACATTTCTTTAAATTCAAGTGTCCGTAAATTGGCTAATTCAAACAAATAAAAACTTGATTTTGATCCATTGACACCGACTACTTTGTCTCTGTCTTGCTTCGACTACTTTGTCCCGCTTTGACTACTTCGTCCTTCTTCGACTACTTTGACTTGCTTCAACACAACCTTGACTCTCATAGACTTAACCACCAGCCCTTTTAAACTTAAAACATGTCTGTCCCAATACAAATAACCAAAAAAAAAACCTTATAATTTTCACCCACTTTCTTAGATCTGATCTCATCGCGCCGCCATTAATTTTCCGCTCACCGCACTCGCTAGTCCACACTAACATTAGTAGGAAGTAATCACACACTACACTACAGTAAGTCCGGACCTCCGTCGAAGCACTTTCTAGAGGTCACTTGAGTCGCTGCCTGCTGATAGAGTATATTGTACTGTGTCTTACCAGGCAGAGGAAGGATTACCTGGAACAAAATAAGCATCTTATTTTTAAAATTACCCATATTTAGAGGGGATAATTTAAAAAAAATATGGCGCATCCTGTAAAAATTCAGTTACATTTATGTTTTGTCAGAATATTGCGCTCCAAAACAAACATAGCTGACGTGGTTCAGAAGGCTGCCCAACTGAAATGGGACTGGGCAGGAGATGTCTGTGGCATGCCGGACCAACTGTGGCCAAAATAGCTGAGAACTGGTGCCTGAGACAGTGAGGCTAGGTCGTGGCAGGACACGTAGGAGATGGCGGGACGAACAAGACAGGTTTCGTCCGAACTGGAAGACGCCCAGTATCGTGAAAGGTGGAAGGAGTGGAGGGAGGCCTTTGCCCAGGGGGGACAGAGCAGGCTCCTAAAAGAAAAAAAAGCCAGCCGGACAGCGAGTCGTCCATTACTCGTCCCTCGCATGCTCAATGCTCAGCTTCATTGTCTTGTCGACGCTTTTTTGTTGGTTACCACTGTCGATTCTGGCTTCCAGGAGTTGCAATTGTTTTGGAATAGTGTGGTGGGTTTATCAGAAAAAAATAAAAAAGATGTACCTAGTCCGAGTCCGTATCGTCGTTGACAGAAGACCGGAGCTTGGACAGTGTGCGGCGCGCGGCCGGCGTGTCGTCCTCCTCGTCCGACGAGATCACGATACGTTGACGTGGCTTCACTCCCGTCGCACCGCGAGTCATCCGTCGTGATACTGAACCGTCCTTATCCGCTGGAACAACACAAACAAAATATTTAGAAAATAAAAAAAACTCAAGGGCCGTGTACGATAGGTCTCGACTCAAGGAGGCCTTACAGCAAGAAAATGTGATCACTTCCAAAACTTCGCGCTTTTTTAACGTGCGTTTTCAAAACTAAGAGGAACCGCGCGCTTGCCTATGTACACCTTCATAATCAGTTCAACTGTCACTATCAGTTTTAAACCTATCACCATAAGAAGACAGGGAGACAAGCTGAACAAATCCAATGACTAATGGTCCACGTTGAGTCTGGATTGGATTTCCGGAAGACACAAGATCATGACCCATGAAACGTAAAGGGCTATTGAAGGACACCGTGGATTTTAGTCAGTGCAAGTCTGACAGTCCCTCCCGTCTTGCCCTGGGTGGGAAGACTCGAGTCCTTATTTGATGATTTTTACCACGTAAAAAAAAACTTCATTGAGTACTCACCGACGACTTCTTTGTGCTTAACCTTGGCCTCTTTCTTGGCCTGTTTCTCCTGTTCTTTCTTCTCGATCTTGGCTTTCTTCAGAGCCTGGCACTTCTCTAACGTGGGCTTGCCGTCCAGGCCAGCCGCTACTAGAAGATCCAACATCTTTTGGACACGCTCCTTGTTTTTTGTGCAACCTGTAATGAGATGGTGATTCTTTATTGCATAACAAGTCTGATATTACAAAATTCGATTTGGACAAGAGTACATTATATTTTTCAGGTTTCTATTCCTTAATTATAATCGCCTTAAATCTTAATTATGGATGCCTTCGACCATTTTTGGTTGAAAATGGCTAAATGTTAAAGTTCAATCATGTTCTGTGGTAACTATGCTTATGCTTTCCAACTGCAAATTGTGAAGTAAAATATTGATTCATTCATAGTCCATGGCAAAGGACAACGCCAGATTACAACGGAGTTCTGCCCTGGTAACGCCCAAAATTCAGATTTATATCTTATAATAGCTCTTTAAATGTACTTTCAAAATATCTAGACTGATGAAAGATAGGAGTTCAAAATGACTAATATAGTTCATATGGAGAAAGAGTGCAATAAATCCATTTCTTTTTTGAACCTTAAGAAGGATGGACAAAACGTCCCATCCCTTGTAACAATTCCATCTATATATCAAATGAAAGCACTTGAAAAGTGTATCATTTCATTGTATGACAGCAAACCTGTAAACCATGGGAGAAAAAAGTTATTGAGACTTTTATGTCAAAATACCAACGATACGTAATGTTAAACAGAAGTCATGTATGTCTTAAATTATATGAATCAATCTACAATCCATACTCAATACTGTGTACTAATGCATCGTTGACAATTCAGTATTAAAAAAAAAATGTCACATGATATGCAAAAAAAAACTTGCTAGTTTCTTTAACCGATTCTCGGACTACCTTCAGCTCGTCCACGGTTCTGTGCCTTAACAATTGGGTTTGTCGACTATGAAAGTAGAAGACAGGCGTCAGCTATGTGTTACGTGTTCACGATCTTTATTTCGAGTCAGAATTCGTCATAGTATGTTATTACGAGAATATGTATATGGAAGATCGGCCGGGATTCACAGAGTTTATAATGGAACACATTGATTTTGAAAATGTCAGTTGTAATATTTAATTATAGCGTTTTTGAAAAAGAATAAGGCGCTATCTCCACAAGCGACAGACTCGCGGCGATATTATAGTCGTGCCACATATTTCCATATACTCTATATGAACGTGTCTCCACACGGCGATATTCATAGATTTTCAGATGGAAATGATGGGTACAAGCTTTGGCGTTGGTACGCGTTGGTGACAAATAGAAGGAAACCAACAAATGACTTCAACGACCATCCATAGTACACTGGTGATTTTTTTAATCCTTTGCATCCTCGTTAGTCAGTTGAGTACCTAACGTTTTGGTTGTGGCGGCATGTGACGGTCTTATAGCCATGTTTTTCTGAGTAGGGGCTGTGGTAGGGGATTCAAAAAAAGCCCCAATCTAGTTTAAATTCATTATTTTCATACAATTATCACTACTAAGCACTATGATTTTCTTTTAAAGAGTCAGAAGTGGGTGCCGCTTAGTCAACAATGTTACTCTTTCTCATGATCTGTACACATATTATCATGAGAAAAAGCTAATAGCAATGTTTTCTTCTGAAAATCGAAATTCATCTTTTGACAGAAAAGTCTCAATAACTTTTTTCTCCTATAGTTTGCAGGTTTGCTGTCATACAATGAAATGATACACTTTTCACGTACTTTCATTTGATATATGGATGGGAGTGTTACAAGGAAAGGGACAGGGTCCGTACATTTCTGCCCATTCTTCTTTATACAAAATATGGTTGAATTTGGAACACTGGGCAATCAATAGTAACAATAACTTCTTATAAACATACCTTCAACAAGTTTCTTATAGTCAAAGCGAATCCCAGCTGCCTTACAGAACTTCTTCATATCCGTGATGCCAGGCTGACGTAACTCCGGCGGCACGGGCGGGCGGCCGCGCTTCCCGCCGGGGGTCCCGGGGGTCCCGGGGGTGCCGGGGGTCTTGGGTGTGCCGGGGGTGCCGGCGGCGCGCGGAGTTCCCTTGGTGCCCTTGGGCCTGCCGGGGCCGCGCTTCAGTGGCGTGTCCTGTTTGTGACGGGCGCTCATTTCATTCGGTACGATTGATTATGAGTTATGGAATGGGTGGATGTAGATGTGGGTGATACTTTGATCGATCTAGAATACTGTGGCGACTTCTTTATTGCCACATTATATAGATTATAGATTGAACTGACATTATCTTTGTAGTTTTACAATATTATACTCGAGAATTATTCTACTTGCGTTATTCAAGTTAAAAAAAATATAAGTTTTAGTGTGTCAATTCACATCGAGACCGAGAATTCGCCTCGCGTCTCGTCTCGTGTTGTGTCGTTGTAACTTTTTTGTAGAAATTCCTGCCCGTTCTTTCAAGATGCAACTTTTACATTCAAAAATTGGTTATGTAATCGTAGTAGTGCCAGTTTAACTTTAAAAATCATGAAATTTGTATCAATTAATGTGAAATGAATTATGTAAAGAGAGATAGATACGAGATTCAAGTTATAAACAAAAACTATAAGAAGAAAAATGCGGTGAAATAAATAAAGATTTTAGTGTGTCATACATACCTCGTCACTTTCTTCAGAATCGCTGCCTGATTCTCCTGAGGAATCGTCGGATGATGACGAATCTACCGTCGTTACCTGAATAGAGGACCAACATTTCAGATATTTTTTCAGTTTACTTTGATATCGCCACTTCTCCTTCTAACTTCCAAGGTAAGTGGTAAAAACGGATCCTTTTTTAAACACAATACTAGGCTCTTTTTTTATCGTGGTAAAATCATCAAATGAGTCCTCCCACCCAGGAGGTTGGAGGGACTGTCAGACTTGTACTGACTAAAATCCACGGTATCCTTCAATAGCCCATTACGTTCCGGGGTTACAGTACCTCTTTATTGTAGCATAATATTTGATTTCAATAATAGGTATGGCAAAAACGCACGGAAATTGATTTTAGTTTTCAGAAGGTTAACTAAATGTCCTTACGATAACTTTACGTTAACTAAATGTCCTTACGGTAACTTTACGTTAACTAAATGTCCTTACGGTAACTTTACGTTAACTAAATGTCCTTACGGTAACTTTACGTTAACTAAATGTCCTTACGGTAACTTTACGTTAACTGAATGTCCTTACGGTAACTTTACGTTAACTGAATGTCCTTACGGTAACTTTACGTTAACTGAATGTCCTTACGGTAACTTTACGTTAACTAAATGTCCTTACGGTAACTTTACGTTAACTAAATGTCCTTACGGTAACTTTACGTTAACTAAATGTCCTTACGGTAACTTTACGTTAACTAAATGTCCTTACGGTAACTTTACGTTATCTAAATGTCCTTACGGTAACGTTACGGTAACTTTACGGTAACTTGACAACGTTGCACATCGACAAACAGATGCTCGCTTTTCGGATTGATAGTTTAAATGGAGGAGAACTACAAAAAGAACAGAGGAAGGCTACCCAGTGGGACAGAGACAGAAAAAAAACCACTAAACTTACCTCACTAGTAGCGGGAATCAGTCCCCTAGCCTGCAGTTTCGCGGCCGCTAATTTAGCAGCCGCGGCCTTCTGTGCGGCGATCTGTGCTGCTTGTGTGGCCAACTTCTCTCGCTCGGCGTTCGCGTCGTAGTAGTTGAATAGAACCTCCATGGAGACCGGTACGTCACCGAAGTAAACCTCGTTGGGTATGTGGGAAGAGTCCAGGCAGTCGTCGCTCCATCGCCTGAGAGAGAGATAGAGTATGATTTAGCTTTAGTGTATAAATGTTACGACCAACGACGGTATATTACTAGACTCCTAATAACAGGCGAAAAAGTCAACACATTAGGCAAAAAAGTCTTATATCCGTCTTATGTCGACCACTCCTGTGAGCCGTAAGCATACCTTGAGACAGAACAGACCTTCAGTTAGACAATCACAACGCAGTACCCCGTCCCCCTCGCTTACGTAGTACCTCAGCGAGTTGACAGAATAGTTTTTGTTCCTTAAATCGTGCATGCGGAGTCTAGTAATACAGGGTAATTTTTTATGTAGTTCGGATATTTTAATATGTTATACATTTACGAAAATTAATAAACACGTATTTTTTATTTTTTTGTTTTACCAAAAAATAACAAAGTTATCGCTAATTCAAGAATTGCTACTTGAAACAGATGTTCATGGTCACCCGATGGCTTATCAGCTGTGAGCTCGACCCGACTGTATGTGACGCACACTAAGCGCGGGCGCTACTACGTAAGGTTGAACGACCGTATCTACACCGATCCATACTGTGTTCTAGCTTCGAAATTATTGTTATTCACGTATCTAAAGTTTTTTAAAGTTTAGCACTGATCTACAGGGTTGTTTGTCCTTGAGCTCGCATACGAGGTACACTTTCTTGTTCGTACATTGTTCTAGCTGCACTAAGACTTTCACGGTTTCACCACTGAGTAAATAAACAGGTACACTATCGTAGTACTCGCGATTTGAAAATCGTTGGGACGTCATTGTTACGACTTACGACCGGCGAGTGCGTCGGCGCATGCGTGAAATTGCGACACGTGCCACGTTATCGATGCGCTTGAGTTGACTGGCGCCTGCCGGGCGGTGCGGGTTTGTTGTCCTTTACCACGCCCCGCACACCGCGTCCTGAACCCCGCGTCCTGCACCCCGCGTCCCGTACCCCACACCCTACGACTGGCCTGTTGGTCTAGTGGTTAGTGACCCTGACTGCTATGCCGGAGGTCGTGGGTTCGATTCCCACCCAGGACAAATGTTTGTGTGATGAGCACGATCATTTGTTCTGTGTCTGGGTGTAATTTATCTATAATATGTATGTATTTAGAAATATATAAGTATGTTTATCAGTTGTCTAGTACCCATTACACAAGCTCTGCTTAGCTTGGGACTAGATGGCGTTGTGTGATAGTTGTGGAATATTATTATTATTTCGTTTATTCATCTTTTTACATACATTTACATTTTTAAATATTTTATAAAACAAAAAAAATTAAAAAACATTTAAAAATATAAAAATAGTTGTCCGCCGGTGTGGGAGCAGGGTCCAAGCTACCGGTGGTTAGGGTTCCAGAGACAGGAACCTCCTCACAATACGAGCCGTATCAAGGAGTACTGCCTTCTGAATCTGGTTCCTGATCCAACTACCCAACGAGAGCCTCGACAGATGTTCGTCGAGGCTCTTGGCTATCAAGCCATTGGCCGTTACAACAATCGGCACAATGATAGCCGAGCTCACATTCCACATGTCGACAACCTCGCGCGCCAAGTCAAGATATTTTATTTGTTTATCTTTCTCGGCTTTCACGAGGTTCTCGTCATGCGGGATAGTAACATCGATTATCATTGCGCGGCGCGCTGATCTGTCTATCACTACTATGTCAGGCTTATTGGCGACAATAGTCCTGTCAGTAATGATAGGCAGATCCCAGTACAGCGTGACATGGTCTTTTTCGAGAACTGGGTCGGGCACATACCTGTAATACGGCACCTCAGAATCCACAAGATTGTATTTCAAAGCAAGTTGCTGGTGGATAATTCTGGCTACTAGGTTGTGCCTGTGCAAGTACTCGCCGTTAGCAAGACGAGAACAACCAGAGATAATATGTCTTATGGATTCTCCTGGACGATGACATGCCCGACACACGTCAATCGTCCCATCCTTTATAATATGTCTCCGGTAGTTGTTCGTCAAGATAACTTCGTCCATAATCGCACAGACAAAACCTTCAGTTTCCCCGAAGAGGTCACCGAAACGTAGCCAGGACACGGACGCTAGAAAATCTACATCGGGCCCATGAAGAGCCCGGTAGAAGCGTCCGTGAAGCTCCTTGCCTTGCCATACCTCATTGCGGTCCTCGGTACTGAGTACCACAGGTTTGCGCCAGTTCTCTTTAGCCATGGATAGCGGGGTGAATCCGTTGTCCACCGTGACCACATCTCGGTGCATACCCACTTCCATCTTCAAAAAATATTCTCTGAGACTGCACACCTCGCGGTTGTGAAGGGTCTTGGCATTTAAAAACCCTCGACCCCCGCATTTCCGCGGGATGTACAGTCTCATCACCGATGAACGTGGGTGATGCATCCGATTTGCGGTCAATAGAGTACGGACTCGTCTATCCAAGGCGTCGAGTTCAGTTTGAGTCCATTTGAGTATGCCGAAAGAGTACATCAGGACCGGCATGACCCAACCGTTAAAGGCGCGCACCTTGTTTCCGCCTGAAAGAAGGCTATTTAAAACCTTTTTCAGGCGTCCAAAGAAGCGCTCCCTCAACGATTGTTTCATGTCCAGTACATCAATGCCTAACGCTTCCGACATACCCAAATACTTGTAGGTTTCGGATGAGGAGAGTGATCTAAGGTGTATGGAATCTGAAAGCTGCATCCCTTCAGATTCCATAATCTCCCCTCGCTTTACATGCATGACTGCACATTTGTCCACACCAAATTCCATCCTGATGGCGCTACTAAAAGTTTCAGTTACCTTCAGTAGCTCCATCAGTCGCAATTTGTTGGGGGCAAAGAGTTTCAGATCATCCATGTATAAGAGGTGAGATATGATGTCAATGAGGAGTAGCTCCTTAGTACCACGGGACCCGTTCCTACATCCATTTTGAGAGGCAGACATAATGGAGTTACTTTCAATATGTGTGTTAATTTTCACTCTCAAAATGGATGTAAGAAGTTTATAGACCGTCGACAAACAAGTGATCGGTCTATAGTTCTTGGGTTCCGTGGTACTACCAGATTTATGGAGCAGGTGGGTAACACCAGTTGTTAGAAACTGGGGTAGCGACCCAGACTCTAAGGCTGACTGGAATTGAGATGCCAGACCAGTGTGTGAACTATTGAACCATTTTAGCCAAAAGTTGTGCAGTCCGTCCGGTCCCGGTGATTTCCAATTCGGTAACGGACGGACTGCTTTTGCTATATCTGATGGTGTAATGGTAATAGGTTCCATTTCAGGTATAGTCTCACACACCCGTTCGACATCCCGCATCCAATCAGCCTCAGTATGACCGACGGGTACCGACCAGATGCTGCGCCAGAATGTACTATTATTATTATTATTAAATTTATACTTTGAGGATCTCGGGATCATAGGATCCCGGACTTTTGAAGGGCGTGTCAGGAGCCGAAGCCATCTTGCAGAGGCCCATAACGCAATTTAAATGAAATGAGGCCCAAACCGGCGGTTGTCCCTGTATGCACTATGTCAGTATATCCAAGGACAACCCCCGGTTAGAGTTAGACTATTGCGGAATGTGGGAACAAAAGACTGGGTTATGGCGTTTGGTGGGTTTGGTGGACTGGTTATATATAACTATGGAAAAACTATGGCCCCTGCCTAATCAATGTTTAATATACATAGATACGCTGGCAGGTGGTGACTTGCACACTCAACAAATGGGCCCCCAAACATATCGCTAGCACTAGGTGACGTAGCGACAAGGGGCAAACATATCCTGAGGTGCTTGAGGAGTGGAGAGGTATTTCACGGTTCTCAGAATCGACCAGGAACCCGGAAGTATGGTCGATCCCTACAAACACTTACTGAAATACTTCCTTCCTCCGAGCACGTTTGCTCTTGCGAATCTCCACTCTAGCCAGCCGGTTAAGGCAAGAAAGAGGTGGGAGGTCTGTTCCTCGTCAGTGTTCACTCTGACCGGCCAATAAAGGCAAGCCAGAGATGAGGAACGAGATATCTCCCGGGAGGTCAGGTCCGTGTGGGTCGCAACTGCCCAACAGCTCGCCACAAGCTGCCCTTATTATTATTACTTCCGTCCCACGTGACTGTTATCGCATCGCGCGCGTGTTAGATAATATTCTTGCTACGAATAACGTGTCTATGATTTCCTTGTTTCTCGGATATTTTTACTCGGATTTGGTGGGATAAAAAATTAAAAAGTTATTTATGGAAACGTGTTCTATTATCGATATAGAACCACAGAAAAAAATATCCGAAGTACATAAAAAATTACCCTGTATATCGTCGTTGGTTACGGCTAATACCCGAATTGCGGTTACAACTAGTTTTAATCGGCTAAAACTAGGTGTAACCGACCACATGCGGTTAAACCTACAGATAGCGCGCGAGTTGAATGCAGTCGGGGTCTGAGGTGAGGAGCTCCCCGCTACCCGCACGCCCCACCTCACGCGCCTGCAGTGTAGTACTTTGACATCCTTGTCAACAGCACTACCGCATTCCTAAGCTCTGCATTCAACTCGCGCGCTTAGTGTAGATGTATCCTACTTTTCTTCGGTTAAAACTAGATTAAGCCGATTAGAACTAGGTGCAGCCTCGGAACTTGCTGGCACCCCGTTAGAAGTGGTTATTTTATCGTGGTTTTTTCTTCGTGGTTATTTTTTTTTAAATCACTCAGAAGAAAGAAGCTCTTGTGAAGGAAGTATAGGTACATCTAGATTCAACCGCGCGTGTTCGGTTACACCTAGTTTTAGCCGGTTAAGACCAGGTGTAACCGCACGCACTTCGGGTATTGGCCGTAACATATTATACAACACGTCTTAACATAGTTTTTTCAATTTTGTCCAATCAATTTATTTACACATCTGTTTAAACATGGCGATTGATTTAGTGAATACTAACATAATACAACAGCTGTATCAATATTTGATTATATTATTTTACAGGTGGTTCAAAGATATATCTCTCAAACAAAATTTATAATGTTGTTTAGAACTAAAAAGTCTTTGGAATTGTTATAATAAATGAAATGTTTGATAACTGGAATGTCTCTTATGTCTAGAGTGGTAGCAAGTGCTTAGGTTCGATTCCCAGAATGAGCAGAGATATTGGGCTTTTACATTTTGGTATTTCTCACGTAGTCTCGATTTGCGATTGATTGATTGCAATAAGCTGACCCCTATTGCAAATAACTTTAAAAAATTGCGAAATGCGGGCGTTTTGAAATATAAAATGTAATAAAAATATTCATAAAACAAACACATACCTTCGAAACTGTATCCCGGAGAAATCCTTCCTGAACGGTCTGATGGCGTACTGGTATCCGGTCGCCCTGGGGCGAGGAGGTGGCGGTAGGGCCCGCGGTGCGGGGGCCCGGGGCCCCATGGGGCGAGGCCCTGGAGCGGCGGGCCCGGGCGCGCGCGGGGCCCCGGGTGGCTTGGGCTTGTTGGTGGAGCCCTTCGGTCGCCCCCTCTTTTTGGGCTGTCGACAGTGACGATTTTATTCTCAAAATTTAACGGGTGAAGTGATACCGTGATACGTGTATGAGTTACGAAATAAGATAAAAGTTGAAAAACTAAATAATAAGTTGAAATCTATTAATTTACTTAAGACCCGTTCACGACTTTGGTCTTATTGATGAGCAAAGCGGCGGTCGTCGCGAATAAGAAATTAATTATTTTGTAAGTACACGTATTCGACATATGCGTCGCCTCGTGGCGTGTTTCAAACATTATCGTACATTTGATTTTACCGCTTGTCGCCCCGCACTAAGTCACCGCTCATAACGGCAAGGTCGTGAACGAGCCGTTAGAATGCATTTTAACTAAGTGTTGTTTTTTCTCTGTTGCTCTACTGTCAGATTGCAATTATTGCACGATAAAAATGTTGGAGACGTCTACTCTTCGTCAAAACAAATGTGCTACTTAACAGACCATAGATCTCAGCCTTATGTTACTGTTCGCATTTAAATTTCAATCTTATTACAATTTGCATAAGTCACGGAACACGCCTATTACTTAACTTTGGCCGTATTAAGTCTCTTCCAAAAAGTTTCTTTTTTCAAATATAAAGCTAGAAATTTTCAGACAGTTTACTTTCGAAAACACTACATAATTAATTAAGGTATCATAAACTACGACTCACGACACACGAAGTGATAATGATGAAAGCTGATGGTGATGAAAAAAAGGTTTTATTAAAAAATTAGTATAAAACTAGTTTACCTCGCTCCCTGGAGTCGGAATCTTCCCAGGTATTGAGCCTGATTTGGGAAGCTCTGGACTGCTGAACGGTTTTCGATCCTCTTCACTGAAACAATCAAAGAAAATTTAGTCTTTGTTTTATAGATTTTCTAAAAAATATTGGTATTTGATGATCAATACAGACTATAGTTGGTGCCAGTTAAGATGTCAATAGCGGACATTGACCCCTACCTAATAAGTCCTCGTATAATGACATAAGCTCAGTATTAGCATTTTTATAAAATACCGAATAAATTAGTAAGTATATTGTAAGGATATAAGTATCTAAGTATTCATAAGATACCAGAATGGTAAAAATATTTCACCTATACCTAGGATTTTATATTAGTTTTATATTTAAGACTAACGAGTAAACACTATCATTTCACAGTAAAATGCTAATTCTGATCTTATGTCATTATACGAGGACTTTTAGGCAAAGGTCAATATAATATAATATACTACTGATCCGCTTTGGATTGCACAGGTGCATTTTTTTAAATAAAATACATACAGTCTATGATACTCAATATTATGAGGCAAAGAGACTGTAACCTCCGAGTTTGTTTCGGCTGTTTCTTGTAAACTAGTCAGGTACCTAACACCGGCCTTATCTAGCTTTAAAAATATCGGTTGTGACGTGTTTTTTATAGCGAATTACAAAATAACATCATTTATAAAGGAATTACAGGCGTGGTACTAAGTACTATACGACAATATTATTAATGGTGACGGTGTGTAAAAATAACACGATAATAAATATCATTAAAATATATAATATGAAGTAGTTTTTGCTAAAAGTTGGATGGAGCAGGATGGAGATCATAGGTCGAGATCACTATTAATGTTGATGGATGGCCAGCGGGGTAGCGTACCTCGGTATCTATAGGATGATCATCAAATAGCTGTGAAAAGTTAATTTCGTATTGGTTTTTGCATTTGCAATGAAACCAACGCTCTTGAGGCACTCGACTCCTCAACTTAGCCTCATAACAGGTATCAAGCCATCCAAGTTCAGTGGACAACCGCTGGTCAGTGACTATCAAGTTAGTCAATAGCCCTGCTGTATGTAATTCAGTCATTTACCTTTTGTCACTGAGTGTGGTGGGTTCGGCAGCACGGTGTAAATCTCCCGCGCCTTCTGCCGCACCTTCGGCTTTACACGCTTCTGAATCAAAATGAAAAAAACAAATATGATTTTTAAATGGTTATGAGGAATACTGAAAAACATTGAAAATAGTCTCGAGGCCGATTTTGACGAAAATTGCTTTCATTAGTCTATCATGAAAATCAAAAGATTGAGCTGGATGCTCGCTGCTTCCAACCGGTCATATTGGGGAGGCCTATGTTCATCAGTGGACATGCTACGGCTGATATGATGATGATAAGTACACCGTTTGTCAAGAGTAGACGTATTCTTGAAAAACTTCGAGAATTGAATCTTTTGCCTGATCTCGGGGTTTAGTTAACCCTGTTCCTGACTAGACCTAACTCTCAATACTGTCCAAAAGATATGTGCACTTACCGGCTGGCTTATCGATCATCTTGTTTTCAACGCCGATGATTGGGCGACCGTCATCTGGAATAAGTAAACAGGTAAATGATAAAGGTAGTCTACAATAATAAATAGTAAAGGAAGTCTACTCTAGCATGAAGGCTTTGTTTTTAGGAGTGGTAAAATTATCAAGAGTCCTCCCACTCTGGGTGGAGCGGGACTGTCACTTGCGTATTGACTAAAATCCATGGTGATCCTTCAATAGCCCTTTACGTCCCAGTGTCACGGTAACCTTATAAGACAGTCCCGCGACCCCGGCTGGCTTTGGCCTTCTAAAGGGTGAGGGGCATTCAGATTGCTGACAGGTCTTTGTGGCGCGCCTGGAACACGACGCGCCGTCGACCAGTTCGCCGTAGACAAATTCGAACATTCGAAGACAATAGCCAGGGTTTTTCAACCTGGGGGTCGCGACCCCCTGGGGGGTCGCGAAGCCTTTTCAGGGGGGTCGCGAAGCGTCTATAGGGGAGTTGGAAAAGGTTGGAAAAGCTAGTTTAAAAAGATATATTAAGCCGCTCCTTCATCACGAGCATTCACCTGTAATGTAACGTTACAAATTCGAGCATTTCATCGGTGAGGGAGAACATAAAAATGAGTAACTGTATCGGATTGAATATTTTTATTTGAGAAAAATAAAATACATGTAAAAATATCCAACGGGTAGGGGGGTCGCGAAATATTTCTTCATACAAAGGGGGTCGTGCCATGAAAAAGGTTGAAAACCCCTGAATAGAGCATCAAATTGCGCACTTTTATGTTACATTACTGGGGAATTTTCGCGGTGATCCCAGCGCGCCTTTAGTTTAATTTAACAGGCCTAAGTCAGTTAAGAAAATAAATACAACTGTTATAATGATTAAAGAAAATAATGTGACAAACCTTTATTTTGTAGATCTGCAGGCTTTTGTGACACATCCATTGACAAAGACTTTTGACCGACATCTAAAACAAAATGAATTTGTTTTATTTCATGAGAATATGTGTGACTAGCAGCGACGGTACACCTATTTGTCCCGCTCATAAGTAGAATATTATAAGACACGACGCGCTGTAGACCCGGGCATTTTCCAAGATGTCGTCATCTACATGCCCTCTTAGTAGAATGGGATCATCATCATGTTAGCCCGGGATCACCCACTGCTGGGTAGATTTTTGGAATATTTCTCGGTTCTGTGCGTCTCTCACCCATTTATTCCCCGCGATCTTGACGACATCGTCAACTCAACGGGCTTTCGGGCGGCCTTGGTTTCTTTGGCCGACTCTTGGCCACTAATCGGTCAAAACCTTGCTCCATCTGCCATCTGCCATTTCTCGTCTAGCCAGATGCCCTGCCGAACTCCACTTGAGGTGTATCGTCCTATCCCCTACGTCATAGACTTTCGTCCGACGATGGATTTCGGTGTTACGCACTCGGTCTAGAATAGTTATGCCGAACATGGCTCGCTCCATGGTCCTTTGTACAAATCGTATTCGGTGCACAGTCTCCTTTGTAAGCGTCCATGTCTCGGCACCGTAAGTCATCGTTGGCAGGACACATTGGTTAAAAAGACGAGTGGGGAGGAAAATGATGGTAGCGGGAAAAGGACTAAATAACATCTTTTGGGTCAGCTAATACAACAAAAACTTACCAATAGGCTTATCAGGTCTATGTAAGTCGTCAGGCTTGAATATATCTGTCTTTATCTTTATTTTAGGTTGATCTAGATCCCCACCCTGCAACAAGTCATTCACATTCAATCATTCATTCAAATGAATGAAGGTTTAGTAGTACAGTGGAACCTTTCTTATGTAACCATCTAACCTAAGAATGTAGAATAAAAGATTAATTGATGACATTGAAGAAGAAACTTTATTTTCAGCGTCATATAGTTTAAAACTACACGGCCAAGGGCATGTCTGTGTCAATGACAAAAGAATTTGCGCTTTATTTTATTGACTATAAAGTCCATTTTTCAATATTCTCAGTTATTTTACAGGTTTATGCTCATTTCGATTTCAAAAGTGTAAAGCCTAAAGCTTAACATGGTTAATTTTCATTCGAAAATAAACCTTGGCAGTATAAAGTTAAGTTGCATATTCTTACGAAAGAGTGTGACTAAGGTTATCATACGAATATGAACTTTCATCATAGGCAAGTAAGGATCATTTTCAGATCAAGCGCGACTGAACTAAGTTTAACTAGCTCGTTCTAAGTTTTATTTTAAAAAAAGATAACTTTTTAAAACATTTCGAAATTATTGTTTCTTATTCTTCAGACCTATACAGGGTGAATTTTTCAACTGGGCGTGGATGGCTACTTTCGAAACTATGAGGAATATCGAAAAACGTTGAAAGGAGTCTCGAGGCCGATTTTGACGAAAACCAAAACTGCATAATTGGATTTTAGAAAAATCAAAAACCCTGGCCAGGAATCGAACCCTCTGATTTTGGAAAAAAAATCACACCCTGTATTATTACACCGTTCGATAGTGTTGCTAATAAGGATCAAATTCTTGGAAGTAATCATATACGACAAACTTAAGGAAATGACTGATTTTTATGAAATTGCTATTTTTCCATGTTACTTTACATCTACTGAGCCATAATTTATTCGAAATTATAAAATTTTATTGTTTTCAATGTCTCACTGGATTTGACGTTTCAACAATACCACTGTACTTAGCAATACGACATTATTGAGCTGAACTAAAAATAGCATTATTTTAAAAGAAGAAACAGTAACTTATCTTTCAAATACAGTCTTTGCCTTGAAGATTAATCAGTTTTTTTTTAATTATACATTTTCCTTAAGTTTCCCGTATATGATTTCTTCGCAGAAATTGATCCTTATTAGCAACACTATCGAACGGAGTAATAATACAGGGTGTGATTTTTTTTCCAAAATCGTCGGGTTCGATTCCTGGCCAGGATTTTTGATTTTTCTAAAATCCAATGATGCAGTTTTAGTTTTTGTCAAAATCGGCCTCGAGACTCCTTTCAACGTTTTTCGATATTCCTCATAGTTTCGAAAGTAGCCATCCACGCCCAGTTGAAAAATTCACCCTGTATAATGTGATTACACGCGTGAATTTTCATCCGAATCCATAAGTAGAATACCGGAAAGCTTTCTCAGAAAACTTTTCCTCTATTTTTATTTTTTTTAATTGTTATTTAATTTTTATTGTTTGGTCAAGCGTAAGTTGTCGAGAAAAATTAGTGAAATAAGAAATTAGTTTTTTATTCAGATCTCTTTGTTTTGTGTAAGGATCATTTTATTGTATGGAAATAAAAATTACCATTATTTTTTTTATTTTTTTTAATAGCCTTAACTGTCCCACTCCTGAGCAAATGCCTCTCCCCATTCCTTTCACTACTGACGATGTTGTGCCTCTTCTCGCCAATTCGCATGGAAGGCATCCAAAGCATTATTATCCATTCCATTATTTTTAACCAACTTTAAAAAGGAGGAGTTTTTATCAATTCGACTGTATTTTTTCATGTTTGTTACCTTTCACTGAGTGAACCGATTTTGATGATTGTTTTTTTTTTGTTCAGTGCAATATAGGGTAAAGTACCCAACTGCTGACCTCCCACCAACTATTGACCGCTTAACAGTTTTTATCAAAAATAATAATAAATCTTCTTGCAGTGCTGCATAAAGAATACAGAAAATGAAAAATAATTTATCTTGTAATATATCGGCGTCACAGAAAATTTAAATAAAGTGATATTGCGTCCGTAAACCTATGATAATAAAATACCCTGCTAAAATCATCAAGAAATTTAACAATTTGATAAGCTGAAGGTTGTTTTCAATGTCATTTTATTTCAGTTTTACACGATAGATTCCTTAGAGTATGGTATTTTTTCGTTATTTAAGACAGACATAATGCTTTCCCAGATGATTTACAAATTTTAATGAGCCTTAACTTGTTAAAATGATGGGGTCAACATCTGGTAAACTCAAATGTATGAATAACCATTCTTTTGACATGACATGTCAATAGCTGGTAATTAACAATATGTACGAATATACCAGTTACTGACACCACGGTTTATACGTATAATTCATTTTAATGGTGAGGTAGCTTAACTTTAATGCATCTGTATTATGCCCATGGGTGTTGGCACCCCTAAAGGTGTTATCTGCATAATCACAAACATAAAAAATACCTTACGTAGTAACCTAAGAACCTAGCTTAATTTGAGCAAGGTTCTTAAATTTTCGGTCTACTGTCACATTCTGGATCCACCTGAATATTTTAAACTTACTAGATACTATTATAGGAAAAGTGAACGGCTGAATGGATTTTGAAACAATTTGGCAAGCGGATAATATATAAACCTGGTTAGGTGGGTGTACCTGGATGCAGGATACTTTTTATGTCGGTATATGATCCCGTGGAACAATTGCCAAACATAACACGGGCAATACCTCAGTCATAAGATGGTTTAGTGCATACAATTATGACAAAAGTTACTCTAACATGACTTAAATCATATCCAAGGCAAAGTGTTAGGTAGTTTTTGATTTGTGTCTATGTTCTCTTCATTTGTGAGGATCTTCTACATAAGTTGAAAAAGTTAAAACAGTCTTATGTAATTGGGAAAATATTAATTCAAATTTTTTTAAACTCCCTTTGAAGAACTAAAGCCGTATTCTCTCAATTTGTTTTGCCGGCGAGCATTTTTAATCTGCTGCATAATACAGAAAAATGAAATAACTACTAATAAAGAGGAAAAATTGGACAAAAAGTGATAAAACTTCAAAAATAAATGCAAGAATATTATATTGTAGGCCGCGTTTGAAGACTGTAGACCAAAATTGTGTGAAAAAAGAAAATAAGAAGGGCAATAAGACTACCTTTGTTTGTTTTTTTATCAAATAAAACCTCGTATCACAGTCCTAATAAATAATATTTGAGTTTATTCTTATACTACAAGAGGTCAAAAATTGGTCATTTGCATGTTGAAAATTTGGTACAGGCATGTTAGTAACTGGTCAAATGGCCTGTTTTTGCTAAACTCGAGAAAAAAAACACTTTTTACCTTTGTATGACTGTTTATAATGTTTTATTTACATTCTCCAATGTTTTTTTTATCTTCCAAAAACATTCATTTCCACTTGCAACTCGTGTATTAGTTTATATTACGAAAAAAGCAAGAAAAACCGCTTAAAGGGTCAATAATTGGGTGTTTTACCCTACCTGCTATTTTTTTGTTCAATGCTGTATACCTGCCATTTAATCGTCGATTATCATTCAGTTTGACTCAATAGTTTTTAATTTTATGAGTATTTTTCCGCGTATTGTATGTTATTGTGTATTTATTGTCGATGTTATTGCCCGTACTACAGATTACGAAATCCTAGTGCATTTGTAATAAATTAGGTACACGAATTTAGGTTAAATATTTAGAATAAAAGGATTTTAAAACCGCCACAATTTCAAATAACTTTTCTTCGGAAGTCGGTGATTTTGATTTTTAATTAATTTTAGCCATCGACTGTCGAAAGTTATGTTACAGGTTTCTGACGCGGTGTTCGAAGTCATTTTTTACGATTTGTATTCACTGTATCGACTAGAAAAATAATCTCGACAGGAGAAATTGGTCAAAAATAATGTACCTAATGTTTCTTTCTGCAATGTCTCACTTAAATTGACAATTCAAAAGTAAAGGAATACTTGAAATGAATAATTTTTGATTTTAGTTGTTTGAAAATGATTCTTAAGATTTAACCCACTTTTGCTGCCTAGATATCTTCTGGATACAATCCTAAAGATCGAATAAAATTTTAAAATACCAAAAAATATACGAAAAATGTACCCTACAGATTTGCCAGTTAGTATTTGTACTACATAAAAAAGGTTCCATTGTATTAATAAAATAAGATGTATAAATATTAACCAAAGTACTGGGAATGTGGACATTGAACTCTCTCTGCCGTGCCTGTAGCGCCTGATTGAACATATACACACATTAATACAATACACATAAAGAAAAATACAACATTACTAAAGTTTTTAGTAACATTCATTTCATTCAAAAATTTTGAATTTAGAAAATGTGTTGATGATTCCAATTTTGAATCAAATTCTGAATTGGAATGAAGTCATTTTTTCACTTAAAATTGTAACACCAAAACTATCACTTTCTCTTATATTATCTTTGGCAAGCATACAAAAATAAGCAGAAAAACTCCTAAAATATTGAAACCATAAACAATCATAAATAAATAATGCTACAAAGTTCTTTAAGTTTGTTAATCATAATGTTAAAATTTTTTAATAATGTGCCAGTTAAGAACCAAATTAGTGATAACAAGCTGTAAAAAAAAAACAAATCAGAGCTCAGTTTTTTTAAATTATTGCACACAAATATTACTTATTTTTAATGACTAAAAGCTCAAATCATGCATTTAACCCAAATTAAAGCAACAAACAAATTATTTGACATTAAAAAAAGCCAATTTGGTTAATAATATACCATCATCTCGTTTTCAGGATGCGGTCGTTTCTGAGCATCCGTTGGCTCAAGTTTGATCTCGGACTTCAGCTGCTTCACATCAAGAGGCTTCTGGGTGTCCAGAGGTGGCAGCAAGTGGGGTTGTGGAGGCCACGCCGGCTTGTGAACTCCAACATCACCGTAACCTTGAACTGATGGAGTGCAGTCAAGTCACAACACACAAAGACAAATAAATTTAATTATATTTAAAAAAGTTTTGTACTTAGTATAGCTTCATGAAAGACATTAACAGAGAGAAAACATGTTTATAAATATTAGTTAATATGTTTTTTAAATTATATTTCTGCTAATTATGTTGCCTTATCAATCAAAACCCTATTTTCAATCATTCACTGTGCTAAAATTGAGATTATTTGTATTATCACATACATTTTTGCAAAAAAAAAAGTTTCTACAACATAGCTCCCATAGATAAAAAATTGTCAACAATCTTTAAAATCTGTCAAAAATGAACACACAAATATGACCTCTATTTCCTACTACACAAAATCTATTACAGTCTAAATGATGACAATGTTTTCCTTCATTTTTTTTACACAAAAAATTGAAAATATTGACATAAAATACTTACCCATATGGGACTGAGGCATGTGCAACTGTGCCTGTGGAGGCTGTTGTGGCGGGAAACTCTGGTGATGCGGGTAATTCTGGTGCGCTGGAGGCGCGTACGACAGGTTCTGAGGGGCATAGCCCCCCGGGGGCGGCGGCCCATACGGCGAAAACGCTTCCGGAGGCGGATAATGAGTGTTATACGCTCCAGCATACGGCTGGTAGGGTATTTGATGACCATTATCTACAACAATGACAACAAAGTTAAATATTCCGAAATATAACCAACCTCCTCCGTGTTTCGCGCTCAAAGTTCACTTACCAATGTAATTTAGCGGCAAACCATTTCCCTGGACTACACCGTGGCCCGGTTCGCCCTCCATTCGCAATCGCTTCTGATTCATGGCTCTTTCGGCTTCATAATTCATCTTGGTAACTAAAAACAACAACCACTTACAATAGCACAGTACTCGATTGCATTAAAACTCATTTCTACATCGATATTGCAACCATACAACGCATATTAAACATTCTCGCGTTAATTGTGACGGACGCCAACCGGACGCCAGCACAAAACACAGGTTATATGCTCAGCAAAAGCAAACACAAGCGTACCTTTGTTGGTCAATGATTGTTATTGATTTTAGTTTATAGACGCACTTAGAGCATTCCCCGCAATGATTTGGTACATAATAGAGCACTTTAACAAGTCAAAATAACTGTTGCATACAAAATATGCATCAAATTATCGGCCTAATGACAGTAAAATTAGAAAAAAAACACAAGTGAAGCGGAGTTCAAGTATTTTTTTTCTCATTCTTTCGTGGTTTTTGGTAATGGCAACTAAGTTTTTTATTTTATTTTTTCATGTTGTGTTAGAGAGCTTTAGAAATTTTAATTTAATTTCTCTTTTTATTACAAAATATGATTATTTTGTGTTATGCAAGAATAATTAAGTAATTTTATTATATTTTACTTGCATTGCTGATAATTACGATTGAAAATGATGCTAAAAATGTCAAAGATTTAGTTATGGAACGTGCTCCAGATTAAAATAAAATGCGCACACAAAGAAAGACTTTTTTATAGCAACACCAAACTGTTATTTTTTAAGAAATTGCCAATTTTTGAAAATAACTTCTACTTTAGTATTAATTTTAAACAAACAAGATCCAAAAATATACAAACAGAGTAAATTATTTGGCTACTGGTTAGACTATATTTGTTACTAAGATTACTAGTTATTTGTAGAACTCGTTATAATGTTGCATAATAGCTTTAAAAAAAATTAAAATACTTTTGAGTAGCATTTTCAGCTAAATAATATGGTAATTTAAAGCATACCGCTCCGTCCTCCCCTGCCTCTCTGGCCCCTTGAAAAGTATTTTGCGCCAGCGATTCCGACTAGCGTTGAATAGAGTGCACTCGTAAATCGCGGATTTTGTGTTGTTTTTGAAAGTTTTTTTTCAATGCGCTAGCAACGTTATTACTGTGTTACCCAACAAAAACATCTTGAAGACTGTTTTATTTTGAATTTGTGTTAGTTTTGTTATATATAAGGTAAGTTTTAACGCTTTACTATTTCACCATGATATTTTGTAGCTGAAGTTTGCAAATCACATTTTGGTACATTTTTGCATTACTGTTGTTATTCAGAAATTGTATCCCTTGCGGAGATTTCAGAACTTTTGTTTTAGTCAAGTTTTTAATAAGTTTTATCTTATTATTCATAATTTCATATCTTTTGTGAATTATGTATTGAATTTTCGGTAGGTAAAAAAGTTATCACTATAAAACCTTACGTCAAGATTCATAAGCCAAATCGATCGAACTTACTAATTTACTTTTCATTATGAGATTATTGCGCGAAATTTAGGTTGTAAATAGGTTAGTATCAAACGATCGGCGAAGACGCCCGAACAGTACTGCATTAATTTATTCTTATTTTTCATCTCTAGTCAGTCAGTAGGTATTAGCCGGGCATGAAGGGACCACTGAAAGTATAACATTATTAGCAAAAAGGTAAAATTTTACTTCAAAAACTAAGTTTATGATCACTTATTTTTAATGGTTTTTGATCAAAATGATTAATTAAGATGTTGATGTTCCTCTATCCAAAAAGTTATTCTCACAAAAGGACATATATATGATAACTTATATTTCTATAGTTTAATTAATATTTGTATTTACTTTAGTTTAAATCTGATCTTTAGTCCTGTTTGTATACCACTACACTTATCATATAAAAACAAGAAACGTCTGACATAGCAACAAAGAAATCTTATTTTTCATATTGTAAGACGATGATAGTAGTAGATAGATTATAAAATAAATATTATTGACTATGATATCATCATACTTCTTATCATTTACTATTTGAAAGAAAGCATGTTCAATTTTATCCGTTATCTATGGTCATCAATTTGATAACTTGTTATTTAAACAACCAAAAAGGTTTATTGTGATAAAGGAATGATCAGATTACAGGCTGATAAGAAAATTAGGGTATTCCTGCGCAAGTCCAGAAGTAATCTCATTGATGCGCAAATAACAGTGATAAGAGTAGCATGTTTGTTACTTAATAGCTATATTTAAACTAAAAAATCATGACTCATTTTTCTAGTATTGTCTGTAACGTTTGAAGGGAGCTTTACTGATTGAAAATATATTTTTAAGTAGTATCTATACAGAAGAATTTAGATTAAAAAGAAAATTAGTATTTATACCTTGGGTTAATTTACAAACTATAAATAAAAACCTTTAAAGAAGAAAATTATACAAATTCTAGACTCTGATTATCTCTATTAGACATTTCAAATATGTAGTTCTTATTGCTTCTAGCACACAAGCCAGTGGGGTTTTGTAAATGTCACATGTCTTCGAATTTTTCGTTATGTTAGTTTCCTCGCTATGCTTTCATTCACTATTAGAAGGGGTCATGAAATTAAGAGCAGTGTTGATGAAATAAATTCGCAAAGTAATGTCTGGGGTCGATCTCTGTCTTAGAAATTCTATAAGTCCAGTTGTTACCACTGCCTAGCACTTCACTGTTGCAAATACAGGCAGAGTCTGTTTTAGGGAGTTTCTTCTGCCATTTTTTCAATACTAAAGCATTACAAAATGGCAAACAGAAGACAACTTAACGTTGGTTAATGCAAGTGCAAAATGTATTACTCTCAGCCAATCTAACTTGTGCGGTTAACATACCATAATTTTATTTCATGATTTTCCTTAACCGATAGTGATGGCATTCATTGCCATATCCGTTTAAAAACTTTTAACTTTTTTATAATCTGTGTATTTGGTTTCTGTAAATCTTTTTGTATTGTTCTAGAAATAATCATGAATGATTCTCAGAAGTTTTACGAAATGGAGGAGTACCAGGCCTGCATCAATGATCAGGGATTGATGTTGTAAGTAATGTTTTAATCCTATTTCAATATGAATTAGATGACAGTTAAATAGGAAAAATTTGTTACAATGAAATATTTTTGGTGTTCAAAAATTTCTACCAAGTTTGTTCCTTGACTTTATTATAATGCTGGACTGTAGTACACACGGCTACACGTCGAGCTATACAAAACCAGTATATCTTTGTCTCGCTTTGTACAACTTTCACACACAATTAACAGTCAGCTAATACTGGTTTTGCACAGCCTGTGTAGCCTTGTGTACCTAGAAATTAATAATCTTCTGGTCCCAATCTTGATCTAGATATTAGTTGGTGAGTTCTGTTGCCAATCAAGTTCAAACTTGGTCTATCTGAGTCTTAACAATTGTCAATCATAAACATCAAAGAATATGGCTCAGAATTGAGAAAGAATATTATTTCTGGACGTCAGTTGTGCTGTACCATTCCAAAGCCTTTAATAATTGACCCATGAAAAGGAAGGTGGTGGTTCACCGACCATACTATGACGAGAAGACTTACACTCATTATTTTTCCAGGGACATTGACAGTATCGGTCTTAACATGGAAAGTATTCCTTTATCGTTCCCAAGTATTCCATCTCCGGAATCAGAGACTATGGACGTTGCTTGCAAACCATCGCCCAATGATTATTGTGCAGCTCCTGTAAGTCATTTTATTGGAACTTCTTACCTTAACATTTTATTTTACTTTTTGTTTTACATTTACCTATACATATTTAAAAATAGCCGGATTCGGAAAGCGTCTGGAACTTCTGGAAGGTTGGCATCGCATGATCAATTCCTGCTTGATGTGGAATTTTTCTAACCACAGAAAAGCTTTGCTAATTATTTTTTTCTAAATATTAATTTTTAAAAAGAAGCTGGCTCAAGGAGTTACCTCATAACGAATAAATTATTTTTATTCAGTTCTGTCCCCGAGGGCCGCCAGTGAGGAACAGCTATCCTGGTGAATTCAATTTCGTTGTTGAAGTTAATAGCAATGATGTGCACAAGAAGACTTTCTTGGTAAGTGTACGATTGTAATGACCGGTTGATGACAGCAAAATCACCCTTTAAATGTTCCCACTGCTGGGACATAGTCCTCGTTTATGAGAATGGACTTGGAATGACTTAAGGTGTGTAATAAAATGATAGAAATTAATGTGTAAATTTGTACAATCAACAAAAGAGATATCTATGCAAAACAAAAATAAGACTTTGAGTCTTATTTTTTGTTTAAACTTGTAAATAATTATAGTTATCCCCAATTTTAATTTTCGGCATATAAAACTGCCCATTTTCACCTGATCCCACTTTGTAACCAGTACTCGCACCAACTGTGTCGGATCTACGTGGATATGAAATGCAACTTCAGCATCCAGTTCAACTGGAACTACATGAAGGCTCCCCAAATGTTCGTTCGGGCTACTGTGGTCTTCTCGGACGAGACGCAGGCCGAGAAACGTGTGGAACGGTGTGTGCAGCACTTCCATGAAAGCTCAAATGCTGGTGAGTGAAACTAGATACAGTAGCCATTTGTGAATGTTCATGTTTCTTTTATGGCGTTTCGCAGGTCATACTAAAGGAGTTTGTGATCTACTAAACCAGACTTCTCTGTGGATGCCTTAAATGACTCAAAGGCCTCCAGCCAGGGATCCTTAGAAATAAACAATGTGCTGAATCTCATAGTTAAGAAAATAATGTTCCATACTTTAGTACATACGGCTACTCATGAAGCTATGCAAAACTAGTATAAACTGAGTGCCTAAAAGTTATAGATAGCTATGTAGCCGTATGTACAAAATGTACACGTGGCAAAACAGTTAAGTATGCAGGCAATAGCAACTTGACCAACACAACATCTTGAACTCACGGCACTTGCACATATTTTCAAACTACCCCCATTTCAGGTATCCAAAGAGAGATCGCAAAGAATGTGCTCCATTCTTCCCGGGAGATCGGCACACAGGGCGTGTATTACTGCGGGAATGTCGACCTGGCTGACTCCTGGTACTCAGTGTTGGTAGAATTCGCGAGGACAAGTCCGGAGCCTTGCTCTCACGCATACCAGTTCTCCTGCAAAAACTCTTGCGCTACCGGCATCAACAGGCGTGCTATTGCCATTATTTTTACCCTAGAGGATAAAGTGTGAGTATTTTTATAATTCACTATTTTTTTTATAAACATAAACTTACCCTTTTTTTAGGGGCAGGCTAGAAGGGACTGTCAGACTTGTACTGACTAAAATCACGCGACCCCGGTAGGCTTTGGCCCTCGAAAGGGGGCCCCCCCAGGGTACGCCATTGTGCTATAAACTTACCCTTAAGTCTTCAAATTATATGGATCATCCATATTAATCATAATGTCACCTTCCAGCATAACTAATTTTAACATTTTCTTTTTCCTAGTGGCAACGTATACGGTCGCCAGAAAGTCGGAGCCAGGGTCTGCGCCTGTCCCAGACGAGACATGCTCAAAGACGAGACGGCTGAGGGCGTCTACAAGGCTGGCAAGAAGAGGATCCCTTCAAACCAGATCGAGCCGACCAAGACTAAGAAGATCAAGGTGGAGTCTAATCTCATGGAGTTTGATGACACAGTAGTCACACTGCCTCCGGTAAGTCTCAATAGCAACATATTTTCCTTATGAAACTTCGGGTGAAACCTGTAGAGTGAAATTAGTCATTTAATAATATTAGCTCAGTCGTGCTTCATTCGAAAATTACCCCTCACTGCCTACGATTAACGTTCCTATTCGTATGATAAGCTTGGTCAGTCTTCTGTAGGAATATGCAACTCAAGCTTGTACAAATAAGGTTTATTTTTTGATAATGCGTAGCTCGGCTAAGATTAACGTACGACTATGGTTGGCCTGTTAATTTGGGTCTTAAAGAAGAATGGGCAGAAATGTATGGACCCCGTCCCTTTCCTTGTAACACTCCCATCCATAGATCAAATGAAAGTACGTGAAAAGTGTATCATTTCATTGTATGACAGCAAACCTGTAAGCTATGGGAAAAAAAAATATTGAGACTTTTATGTCAAAAGTTGAATTTCGATTTTCAGAAGAAAACATTGCTCTTAGCTTTTTCTCATGATAATATGTATACAGATCATGAAAAAGAGTAACATTGTTGACACAGCGGCACCCACTTCTGACTTTTTAAAAGAAAATCATAGTACTTAGTAGTGATAATTTTATGAAAATAATGAATTTAAACTAGTTTGGGGCTTTAAAGGCTCAATCCCCTACCACAGCCCCTACTTAGAAGAACATGGCTATAATACCGTCACATGCCGCCACAACCAAAACGTTAGGTACTCAACTAACTAACGAGGGTAGCAAAGGAGTCAAAAAAATCACCAATGTACTTAATAGATGGTCGTTGAAGTCTTTTGTTGGTTTCCTTCATAAGTGTCCGAAGTGCTAACAGTGTCTGAATAGCTTTTTGTCAAGGTAATGATGCGTACCAGCGCCAACGCTTGTACCCACTCATCATTACCATGTAAACATCTGTGAACATCGCCGTGTGGAGACACGTTCATATAGAGTATATGGAAATATGTGGCACGACTACAATATTGCCGCGATTCACTCGATTGTGCAGATAGCGCCTTATTCTTTTTCAAAAACGCTATTATTAAATATTACAACTGACATTTTCAAATTCAATGTGTTCCATTATAAACTCTGTGAAATCCCGGCCGAGCTTCCATATACATATTCTCGTAATAAACACTATGACGAATTCTCGAAGACTCGAAGTAAAGATCGCGAACACGTAACACATAGTTGACGCCTGTCTTCTACTTTCTTAGTCGACAAACCCAATCGTTAAGGCACAGAATCGCGGACGAGCTGAAGGTAGCCCGATAAATTGGTTAAAGAAAGTTTTTTTTTGCATATCATGTGACATTTGTCATGCTGACATCATCATGATTTGTTATCATGTTCCTTTTTTTTGTGTGTACCGGCTCTCAAATAAACACTTTTCTTTATTTGACGGCAAACTCTACCATTGGGCTCATTGGTTAAATCAAGAAGCGCCCCCCCCTACTAGCATTTTTTTTAATACAGTAACGTCAACGATGCATTAGCACACTGTATTGAGTATGGATTAATATAATTTAAGACCTACACGACTTCTGCCTAACATTATGTCTCGTTGGTATTTTGACATAAAAGTTTCAATAACTTTTTTCTCCCATGGTTTACAGGTTTTCTGTCATACAATGAAATGATACACTTTTCAAGTGCTTTCATTTGATATATGGATGGAAGTGTTACAAGGGGTGGGACGTTTTGTCCTCCTTCTTTAAACAAAAATGTAATATTGTTACTGACAGCTAATGACAAGTCTACACTTACAGTGTGTCAGTCTCTAAGTTCATAGGTTTTAGTGCTTTTCTTAATGTTTGTAACCTTACCACAGCTACAAATTGTTGGCTCAAGAGCGACAATCAGCGGTCTCAAAATAATGCAAGAAATGATGGAGCTGGCCATGGAATGCCGGAAGAATGACCCGGAAGCCGTAGGCCTTTACGAAAAGCCCATTGCTGAAATTAGGGCAGCAATCAAAAAGTTGGAGAAGGAAAAAAAAGCGTCACAATAGATGTACCTTTTAGATTGTAAGTTGTTCTCTTTAAGTGCATAGATTTAGATCGTTAGATTTGCCCGTGCTAAAAGATGGTCGAGTTTATGTTTTTTTTTATAATAACATTTGTGACATTCAAGCTCGCTCGCTCATGTCACCTCACTCAGTCCTAATAGCGTAGATATTTCTGACATCCGGCCAATCTGTTTCTCGTTGGCCAAAATTACCATGCTAGGTCATCACAACAAGACATTAGTGACCTAAAAATGCGCAAGCAGAGCGAGCGAAACATCCAAGTTGGTCAACATTTATTTTATCCTGACACAAAAGCCAGTGAATCGGTTTGACCTAAAACAAACTTTTAGCTTAGCTGGTTTAGCTGGCAACATGGTCACATTTTCGCGAGACCTGCATGAGGGAAAATTTAACGATTTAAATCTTTTAATCTAGTATAGTTATTGTTCCACATTTACCAGTTGTAAATGTGAAGTCTATTTTTTATTATGTTTTCATTTTTGATATTCCCAGTTTTAAGTTGACACTTCGTATTTTGATATAATCATGACTTTTTAACTTTACAAGTACAAGCAGTGCCTTACCTAATTATAAAACTTGATGATAATATTCCATGTGAACTGAAAATCACCATAATTATGTTGGTGGCTAGTTATTTGTTGGCCTATGGTCTTAACTATTTTGCTCAGTGGACTTTATTTAAACAGATAAATTAAAAAGAAACTTATTTAAAGCTAGTCAGTTTCATGTTAGTTGACTATCCTTTTTATGCAAACCAAATTACAGGCACTGCACCTTTAGTTACCTCAAAAATGAACCTTCTGGTCCCACCCTAACTTAAGCCATAGTCTAAGTTTTAAGACAGTAAGAACCACTTGAAACATACCATAGGAGATTAATAAAAGGCAAGCAAAAACGTATCTTACAGCCCCTGTTCCAAAGTGAAATTTACAAATATCAGTGTATGAAGATGCGTTTTCGAAATTACAAATCTGGCCACAAAACATACAGATATGCAGTTTACCTGCACACCGAAAATGCAGCGCAATTTTTGATAGTTACAACATTTTTTTTTTTCGATGATTCATACCTATTTTTATTTGCTTTTTATGTGCTGCCTATACCTGATATGATACTTAAAATTATGCTGGTATGATAGTTCAAAAACAACGCTTTAAATCACACAAATGTAATAGTGAAATAGCACCGTCATTGGCTTTAAAAAAGACTGATATAATATTTTAATTCAATTGGTGGTGGACTTCAAAATTTTAACTTTTTATATCGTTGTTTTTAGTCTGTAACATAAATAATCGTGATAGTATACACTTTGCAGTATAACAGGCTCAAAATAGTCCCCAAAAGATCTATCCAAAAATATTTTTATGTAAAAGTTTTATGTCAAACTTTTGAGCTTTGCAGGTGTATACTTATTTATGTTGTTGACTGTACATTATTAAAATAATTATGCTAAGATAAGTTGAATGAAAAACGTTTAAAAAACAATAAAAAAAAACTATCTTTAGCTTATTGTTAAAATTATACTTAATTTTGTAGTTACATTTTGTTTTTAGACTATCATGTAAGTTGAAGTTGCTAGAAACATAAGGAACAGTGCTGTTTACTACTATTTGTATTATTTATGTATTGTTGATATATTGTAAGTATGTATTCTCAAATGCATAGCTTTATAAACTCTTCATAATAATATGATTACTATCCAAATCCACCAATCCAGTGTTTAAAATAAACTTTTATTAGTAAAATAATTTTGACCTACTTTTAATTATTCCTATGGAATCAAATATCCCAGTAAATAATCTTTATATATAACTGTATCATTCCGTAACCAAATCTGACATGAACATTTGGGAAATATTATATTACATACAGAGAAATATTAAGTATTTTTAATTAGATATATTGCTATTATCGAATTTTTGTATTGTATGCAGATATTAGTGATCTGTGCAATTTATGTATGGGTGCTATTACTGTTATATTTATGTTATATATTATTTGACCCTAGTATGTTGTATCTAGTGAGTTTTAGCACCAAGATTCACTAAGTTTATACATATATTTTTAGCGATTTTATTATGCCATTTAAAATACCGCTAGGTAATTTCTTTAAAACAAGTCGTATGGAAAATAATTAAGAAATATTTTATATGTTTAGTATGTAAGCAATTATTTTAAGATTTGATTGTTTTTAAGTATTTTTCCAATTTCATTTTTTAAATAATTTTAGTACCTATTTAATTTAAAATATATTATGGACACTGTACCTAATATATTTCAAATTAGCCGCCTTCTTAATTGAAATACAAAGATAAATAAATGGATACGTAAAGCAAAATATTGTGTTTTCTTTATCCTTTGGCACCTCTTCATAATTTGGGAATTAATGGGCATATTGTACCACCACGTTTGTATGTAATTGAAGAAGAATCATGCATTTTGAATCTTCCCTTACTTTCAAAACCCGGATATAGACGGCACATCGAGCGATCTACTGTTGCGCTCCGTGTCTCGGGATCGATTCCCGCAAGAAAGCGTATGATCTTCAAGTTTTTCTGAGTGAGAAATCGGGCGCATGTTAAGGTTTTCCGATTCACAAGCGTATCATAAAGTCAACTTTCTAGCTCTGAATCGTTTAAAAAAAGTAATTGCACAACTGGAAAACCCCAAAAAATCAATGTCTCACCCGGAATTCAAAAGCACTTGCGCTTTGCGGCCAGGCTGTCAACCGAAGCATGGCGCCCCATTAGACGGTAGGTTTTGCCACGGTTAAAGATTTGACTGACGGAAAAAACTAGCGTATAATGCCGATGATTGCCGGTTGCATGACGCGAAAATGTAGGCGGTAAAACTTCTATTCATTCATGATTGATGAAATGATTTTACCGTCTAATGGGCGCCTATTATGGATCGGACAGCATTTCTTTTCTAATTAGCCCTTTAGCCCAAGTGCCCAATCTTCGATAGCTTTATTGGCCGCCACAATTTCTTGTAGTAGCGTAGGTACCTCGGGCCTCAAAGAGCGTCAGCAAATGACGGGGCCCCCTCTCAGGGCGGCTAAAGACCTGCCGGGTTCTCAGACTATACCATCACCGCCTGACCCGTAACATAAAGGGCTTGAAGGTCACGTGGAATTTTTAGTCAGTGCAAGTCTGACAGTCTCTCCCGCCTGCCCGGGGGTGGGAGGAGGACTCGTTTGTGATTTTTAACACGCTTAAAAAAAAAAGGGGGTTTCCAGTGCAGTGACTTTGATAACTGGAATTTCTACTTGTTTATCTTGGCAGATTAGGTTTCCAATATTTGGTTAAAATATTTCATTAGAGAGAAAAATAGTGATGTTTAATCTTTGCATCTAAGAAATACACTTCTGTAACCACTGGCGATGCTCTCGCTCCAAGTCGCCCTTTATAGTGTGTTGGACAAGACTTACAACAATTTTTTTGATGAAGAGCAGAACAGAATTATTCATAGATATAATCTAACAAACTGTACAAAGGGCTATCAATGCCTGCTTGCATGCCAAATGCTAGTTTAAAAATCAGCATGATAGGAAAAAGGCTCTTGCACAAGGACACTGAAGAACTAAATGACTAAAAATTATTGTACTTTATTTATAACTTAATTATATTATTTTTAAATGCAAATATTTACAAAAGTTTCAGATGTCCAGTAACTTTATCGATGACGCTTTTAGGTGCAGGTCCAATGCCAAGTACTGTGATGGAATTAGGAGCAATCTGTGTTCTTCCAGCATCCCGAATTAATGAAGTAATCAGTCCCATCTTCTTTGCATTGTCACAGATTTGTTTGATTTCGTCTAAGGAGTCTATTTTAAGGGCTACTTTTGCTTGGCCAGTGTATTGCCAGAGCTGGAGTGCTTCAGGGTCTTTTCGCTGGGCTTTTTCAAAGGCTCCGACTGCTGCATGACAACATTGGGCAGCAATCTTTCCCTTGCTCATATTGAGGTCAGTTCTTACAACAAGTACTAATTTCAATTCTTCATTTGAGTTATACTGTAAGAAATTGTGAATATAAGACAAATGATGGTGACCAAGATGTTGCTACAAGGTAATATTGAGTGGAAGAAATACAGGGATGGAAATAATGGTTAATTATTAAATAGGTAAATGCTGAAAATTCTGTCAAAATAATCTTTTACTCTCACTTGATTATAATTCTTAGTATTGTAAGTTTTGGGAGTATAAAAGAACTTTGATGGGTTGACTGTTAGGTACTAGCTGATGCAAGAATTGAATAATTTTATCAGACAATTTACTAACTAGGTTTAGGTTTTGGGCAACCAGCAGCTTCATCTAAATAACAAATTGATAAATAATTCTGTTTAAGATCGAGAAACACTACAAAAAATGTGAAACAGTGAACAGAATGTGTACTAGGTTATAAATGCGCAACTGATGGTAAGAGGGTCATCCGAGGTACCAATGATAATATGTACGTTATGCTCACCTTAATCACAGCTTTCGCGACTTTCGGACATGCTGTGAAATACTTCTTCAGTGCGAATAACGATAATCCAAGACATAGACCACAGCCAACGCCGGTCAAGAACGAAATATTGAATTCCATTTTGCGTTGAGGAGAAATGATTGTGTTTTGATATTAAACTTTTATCTTATCTTCGTTCTTTAATTTAACTCTAATAGAACTTTATTTGAAAGAAAGAAATGCGAAGAAAGTGTCTGAAACCCGGAGAATCCACCGATCATGCAGATGTTTCGCCAGTGACACTGACAACCTTGTGACAAGCTTGTGACAGTACTTCACAATGACAGCTACACGTGCATTGCGCGAAAAAGACATTTCGATACCTCCTGTGCTAAGCTAGAAAGAGATAGCTTCTACATGATGCCGTTTATTCAAATATTTTTATTCGGACTTCGGAACACAACAACCGACAACAACTTTATCAAACTATAATTGCCATTATAAAAATAAATAAAAAATGGTAGAAATTTGGTTCAATGTGATTTCATTGCTAGGCAACAAACAATATTGACGTGATTTTCATGTTATCTCTACTCAAGCAAAACAAACTAACACTCTTATTTCTTTTAGAGATTGAAATATTGTACATTTAATAATCATGCCTAATAAAAACAAGGACTTGGCTCCCATTGCCATCCCACATGGCCCTCCTGTGGAGTGCACAGCAGAGTATTTCAAATCATTGATGGAAAGCAAAACCATGGTCAAGTGAGCGGTCTTGTATTATTTTGTAACCATCTCTGAATTAACCCAACCCTTAAAATCGGACTCAAGATTGTTTCCCTCCTCTTACAAATCTGAACAGTACACTATCCAACTAAGAACAGTAATTTTTCAAAACAGACATAATTCATGTATAATACACACAACCGTTCTTCAAATTTTGTTTTTAACTCGTAAACTAGCCTTTTTCTGGTGTTTATGTCTTCAACTACGTGTTCCCGATCTGGATGAAGCGGAAGGCACTGTCAGAGTCTTACTGACTAAAAACCTCTGCATTTCAAGCCCGAGGTGCCCTTAGACAGTCCCGCGACCCTTGTTAATAGCCTAGTCTTAACTTTACCTAATGGTTAATGTTTTAGAAAATATCCGGTATGGGATATCGCACGGCCCACCCCTCAGGTCCTGATGGAGCAAGCTCGTCGAGACCTGATGGAGGCAGACACGAAGCTGGCCATAAAGAGGGAAGACGAACAGCGAAACAGAATCATATTGGACGCCAAGTGGGAGGACTTGCGGAAGAAAGAGAACTTGCTTAAAGAATCTTTTATCAGCTTTAATAAGGTAATGAAAAGATTTATCTTTTTTACCTTCAGATGTAAGAGCTTCTAGGTACCTACTGTAGCACTACAGTCCAATATCCGGTTTTCAAAATAACTTAAGAAAACTTTAAAAGACTTTTCAAATCGTCCGTTAATCGTTACGATTCCTTCTCATTTTTCAATATACCGATAGCTTTGTATGAAACCTTATCTTTACCTAAACACCAACATCATCCTAAAGCGCAGGCCACACAGAAGAGACGTAAGACAAAGATGCGCCGCAGACAGAATTCTGTATGTTTGCGTCACGACGCTTCTATACATTTTGCATGACAGGGACGATGTAGATAAATGTCTCCGCCCTTACGCTTACTCTGCGCCTTATGCAAGGTCTTACGTCTTTTCTGTGTGGCCAGCGCTTAACGTATATTGACCTTACCTTGATAAAATCACATCACGACCTCATAATTATAATTTCTCCATCTAGTTCATCAGAGAGAACCAGGAGAAGCGAGACCGAGCTGAACGGAAGATGCAAGCTGACAACGAGGTGTTAGAACGAAAGACCAGGGAGACAGAAGCAATGAGGCAGAGAGTCATCGAGATGGAAGAAGTCAAGAAGCTGATGGAGAAGCAAGTCAAAGACTATACTATTTACGAGGTAAGATTGATGAGGTATCTAGAACTTGGTTTGACTGGTCACAAAACGGTTACCAACAAAGCAAGGAACTTCGGAACTTTGAAAGGAATCATTGGAATCAATTCTATCCAAAAGATCTTAGCTGCGCTCATCGCACAGCCCTGATGGAAAGTTAGTTTTCCAGACTCGACTCTTTGCTGCAAATGCCAACTGATGATTTTTGAGGAAAGACAAATTTCAGATAGTAAGTGGGATTCGAACCCGCGTCTTCTGGATAGGTACTCCAGACGCCTTAACCAACTAGGCCATTGCAATCCACACTTGCAAGCCGAAATTCTCTATTCCTCGTTTGAACGCTTTACGGTAGCGTACAGCGAGTTGTTCGCAGCGGGCTCGTGCCTACGTACTCACTCGATACCGTATCTGTACCCCAAGCACGAATAATTTAAGGTTTCGTGTCGCCGCCGTATCGTGCCGTCGATACAATAACAGAATACAACGAAAGTTGGAAGCACGAAGCACTTTCAAATGAGTATCGAGGGTGCGATACGAAAACGTTGGTGACGTCATACTACGTAACTAGGGTTGGGAAAAATAGAACGAATGATCCTACACTTGAATGAATGTTTCGTTCAGAAACTGGATTTTTGGTAGAAAATTAGTGAGTATAGGGCATTTAAAATTTTAATATTGTTTAATTTATGACGCAATACAAAGAAACTGCACCAACAGTTAATATTCAGTTAGATAAATGGCCTAATAATTAAACTAATTCCTAAAAAGACGCGTTTGATTTGACTGCTTTCCTAAACGAACGTCTATCATATTATATTGTAAAATCTTTCCGCTGTCATGACGTTTCAAATCAATATTCAATGATTTTGTTGATGTATTTCGTAATTTGTCTGTAAGCTATTTCAGTAAACTGAGATAACTAAACTGAAATATTCTTAATGCAGTAAATATGTAATTGACACCTTGATCAAGAAGAGAGTTTGTTAAACGGTTGAACAGAAGGATCCCCCACGATATTCAATGATGAGACGAGGCTCTCGTTTGGAGATTCGGTGAAGAGCTTGATTCAAAGGCAGTAGGTCTCAATGAGGCTTACATTATGAAGAAATTCCTATTTTTGAGGTTCTAACTAGCAATACATTTAACTGTGTTTCATATCAACATGTTTATTTTGTATTTTAAATGTTTTAAATCTTAATAAATGCGAATGTGAGTTTGTTTGTACTTCTTTCATTGTATACTGCTGAATCGATTTCGAATAGCACAGAGTGAATCGAGACGATGGTAGGCTAAGGATAATTAGGTATTATTTGTCATGACATTTAATGGTAAAATGTGATGTAAAAATAAAGAAAAGCTTTAATACGAATGTTCTGTGTTCGATGATTTTATTTATTTTATTAATCATGACAATAATATCAATCAATGGTTGCTAAAAGATTATATAATCCTGTCATATTTCCCGCACCCAGTGCAACAAGTAAGTGCTTATTTTTTGTCAATTATGGCAGCATAAATAGAAAGGTAACATATTAATATAATAAATATTGGAGTACACATTCAATTTCTAACAAAATATATCAACACAATCACTTAAATTATAATTTTATGCTTAATATAAACTCGACGAAAGTTTTCTCACTGTCAAATTGAAGGTGAATAAATATTCGTAAAACTCGAAAGCCAGCCTTCGACAATTACGAAACTACCCGTCATTTTTTGTGTTCGTGCTACCTATTTTCATACAAATGACTCAAGATACGTTTACGTTTACGTACGAAGACGATACGAATCTTACATTTATTTGCTCGTGCTCTCAAAATTTGTTCAATTTACGCTCACCAGAGGCGCTGTTCAAGTTTCCATACAAAATGCTGTACGATACGGCGACGACACGAAACCTACAATTATTCGTGCTTGGGGTACTGATACGTTACATGCAACACTGCTAAGTGGGTACCCACTTATACAATAAGCCTGCGTGGTGATCTTTCTTTGCTCTTTTCCCATTACTGTTCCTTGTCTGAGTTTTGCCTGACTGTGAGCACTTTATTTCTCTTCTGAAACTTTTTGCTTTTATCTAGGACTACCTGATGTCTGTGGTGCATAATTATCCTGAGTTCAAGCAACCACTGGACGTTCTCAATCGTTACGAAGCTTTAGGTAAGGGATCATTCCTGGCTAACTACCGTATTCGAAATATATTTGTGTTGTATGTCTTATGTGATTGGGTTTAGATTCGTAGATAATCGCACTAGATTAGACCGTAAACGCATTGCTCTAATAAGATGTCCAAAAGGATGAGGTGTGCTTAATTATCTTCATTTGTTTTATTATGTAAAACACCAGTTTTGCGACATTTTTTCAAGTTTTTAGTTCCAACCTTGCAAATTCGGAACAAATAAAAGCTTTTTGGCATAACGACAAAAGATGTAGGTACTTACAATGATAATGATAAAAGATCATATATTCCCAGCGGCTGCCAAATCAACCCTGGCGGACCGGCAAGAACATGATCTGGAGATGTTGGAGAACGCTCGTCAGGAGATAGCATCACTAACAGAGGAGAAGAAACTCTTCATCATGGGACTTAACAACACACTCGCTAATCTTAGGGTGAGTACTAAAAATGTGAAGAAAGAAATCTGCTACCTACCCCACACAAAATAATTTTTGTTTTTATTTCATCTACCTTGTTCATTGCATGATGTCCGACAGGGCAAATGTTCTTTAGTTTTCCAGGAGCTTATGTGATAAAGTCATCTCGAAGTCCGAACCAGTCCTTATGGATTTTTTTTTATCGTGGTAAAATAATGAAATGAATCGTTTCTACGGGCGGGACGGGTGGACTCTCGGACTTGTTCTGACTGAAATCCACGGTGTCCTTCAAAAGCCCTTTAAGTTCCAGGGTCAGGATTACCCGATAAGACTGTCCCGTGACCAGTCCTCGTGATATGCGTTCGGAGTTGTCTCGCCGGACAGAATGCTCAAATCCTTTTTTTTTTGTTCAGCTATTTCATAATGTAATTCATTTGATTTTTTTTAGTGGCGCTACGACAAAATCCGGAACAGGGTGATAAAATGGGAGCTAGCGCTGAACCGACTGAAGGAGACGGCAGCGCGGCGTCACGTCGAGCTCTGCCACGTCCGCTCGGCCATTTGGAGCCTCTACGCTAAGATCTGCAAGCAAAAAGGTAAGTACCTATTAGTAATCACGAATGATTCTTCTTTGGTTGCTGATGTCCTTAACCCAGGCCAGAAATTAAGATGAGGTCTAAGATGGAGCTAGTTTACCCAGAAGACACTGGAAGTCCTGCGCACAGACAAATCTTTTTGGCGGCAGTCTCCGATAGGATGGTAAATGCGAACCAGGCAGTCCTGTGAGGACTATGAACGCCAGTTGGGAAGTGCAGCCGTCAACGCAGGGGACAGGCATCCTGTGGTGTCGCTACCCGTAGTTGACCACTAAGAGTAGATTATTTATTAGATTTTTTTTTTCTCTTGCAAAGGTCTGGCTGTCGATGTGGCACCCAGTGACTTCGAACAGCAACTGGTGGTCATCATGAGAGCATTGCTGGAACTGCGCAGGATTTACAAGATCGCCCAGAGGAGGTCTAAGGAGAAGTGAGTAGAAGAAATCAGGTCGACCTTACAAGCTTAAGATCATGGCTTGCTATTACAGTTTATCTGTAGATTGAATTGTCTTGTCAATTGGATTGGACACTTAACGCATTTTTTATTTTTCAGAGGAGATATAGAATCGAAACAATCAAAGGAAAATTGAGCTGAAGCACTGACTTTGAAGTACTATTACTAACAAAAACGTTATCTCCCGAGTTGCCAATATTTTGTGTTATGTTGCTAAATGATTGCTGTAGATGTATTAATTTGTAAATTGTTTATTTATTAAATGTTTTAAAAGATTTTGAGAGTAGGTATACTCGCCAAAAAAACGCCAACCTGAATTCGCTCAATAAACAAAATGTCCATACAAAATTACAGCGAAATGGTTACCTAGGTAGGTTCATGTAGGTATAATTACAAACTAAAAACTTGCAAAGTTGTTAAACTAAAGACAATTAGCTGTTCTAAGTAATTGGACCTCTTTCCGATAGTAGGTAGTTAATTAATGTACAGAATTTAAATTAGCAAAGTTTGAAACACTGCTTGTTAATCTTTGTGAACTTTTGGGACCCTTTCACATATGAAAAAGGGGTTGATTAAGTTGGAGACTTAGCTTATTTGACGAGGAATATGCGTGGTATATGAATATACTTAAATCAAGCTTATGAAATACTAGTCATGATAAAGTAACTGCTGTAACATACAGACAGAGAGACAGACAGGTAGATTATAATGAACCATTAGGTTTCTGATTTTTGGCATTTGACTACAGAACCGTACCGAACGAGATTAGAGGTTAATAGCAACGTGGTAACGCAAGTACTAGCATCGAATTTAGGGTGAGACAAGCACATGAATTTGGCACAATAGCGACTACTTACGATTTTCCTAATTATTATGTATTTACCGCTGGCCTCATGTATTAGGCCCCTTACATCCCATAAACGCATATAAGCTCCTGCTTACCAACACTTGAGCCACAAGTTCACTTGAGGAACATCTATAATGTCGTCAGCCGAACCCAAAACAACATTAAATTCAGAGAAATCCAAGCGTTACATTCACTACATAGAAAGACCATTGAAGCTAACTGCCTGCTGGGATTTGTTCCCAAATTCTTGCAATGAAAGATTGCTTATCGTCAATGATATTTACTTAGGGATTGTGCTTTTCGTGCTTACCCACATACCCATGATGCTGATGGTACATTTGTACAATGAATGGCAGGATATCATGTCAAGTTTAGCCACGATTGCGGACTCTCTCCCTCTTATAGTTTCCTTGATAATCGTCGCCTACTACGCTGTCTATCGCAAAGATTTGTACAAATTACTTGAGTATATGGATCGGAATTTCAAGCACCATTCGGCGAGGGGCCTGACGAATATGACGATGGCTCAGTGCTACTTGAAGGCTCGAACTTTTGCGAGGATCTATACAGCTTGCACTCTATTCAGTGTCACCATGTATGTAACGATGCCAGTTATTGTTCACTGTAAGTAGATGAAGATTTCTTTTGTTAAAACTATTCTTAGGTCAGCCTATCTGTGCATTGGATTTTGAGACCGTGAAATTGATAGCTTCCTCAGTGGTTACAAGGGACAGAACCACGTAATTTTGGCGAAACTTCAGAGAAGCGTATCACCAGCAGGCAAAAGTGACCTGCGTTAATTCTGTAGCTTTCTTATTTTCGTCGAAGTGCCTATGGGTCAATAAAATTCCAAATGTTTTCAGTGTGGACAAAAAATCCTATCCAAGGTTGGATCTACATAGGCGTGACTCGTTCTCCTTACTACGAGTTCACGTTCCTGCTGTCTTGTTTAGCGCAGCTGTATGTCGGACTCGCGTTGGGGCAGTTTGGTAAGTAGATGAACCGCAAGGTCCTTTATCCTTGCTTTGCTTCAAAAATACTTATAAGTATTACACTCCCTACACCGTGCATTGCTGTGGTATCTATCTATTAAGCTAAGGTAATAGTTAATACATACCTTTTTGGGTTTAACAGGAGTATTCTTTGCTTCAAATTCGATCCTGATCTGCGGACAATTGGACCTCCTATGTTGCAGCCTCCGCAACGCACGTTACACCGCTATGTTACAACGCGGCGTGAAACATGCAGCGCTGGCTGCAACGCACGCCAGCATACAGGACGATGAGCAACACAACTATATCTACAATGTGTCGGAACTGAAAGAATCGGAGTATCATTATGATGAGAAAGTGGTATGAAAGTTTGTTCACTTTTAGTAGACACGTAAACGATCATAAGGTTTACATTGAAAATATCATGTTGTGTTTCAGAATAATCCCTTCGTGGGTTCGAGAACTCAGTTTGGTAAGTGATTTTCCTATTTTAAGATGTTAAAATGACAGACCAGAAGACGGACTAAAATCGTCAATCACTGGATGGACATAGTTATGGGAAAGGACGTTTAGGTGAACCACAGTAAACTTCTCAAGAACTCTATAGACAGAAACTATGAACATGAGTTCTGAAGAACGAAAGAAAGGAAGAGGAAAGAAAGGTTTTTGCCAAGCAGTGGGACAACGAGTAGAATAACAAACTTGTTACTGACCTAAGCCAGTATCTACTTAGTTGACTTTGGCTAGCTGCGACTGACTTCATGGCTCTCAGGCCACACAGGGTCTGCTCGAGCGATCCGTGCATATGTGTACGGAAGACTACCTAGTTTGATAAGCAGTCAATACTGCTTCAAACAGTCCGTGTATGGCTGAGTTTATACACGACTTCCAGAAAATATTCACATTTGATCTAAGAAAGTTTTGATTGACCTAGAACTGCATATTATTCCGGATATTTCAGACATTTACAGCCAAGAGTACGACGATGCGACAGTGTCCGCACTCAAAGACTGCGCCGCTCTCTGCCAGGTGGTCAACCAGTTTAAGGTGACGTTTGAGAAGTTCGTGTCCCCTCTCCTTGTGCTCAGAGTGGTGCAGGTTACTCTGTATTTGTGCACGTTGTTGTATGCTGCTACGGAGGTAAGGACGTTCAGAATAACTAAAAAAAGATGTGAATGATGATCACACTGCCTAACTCCTAGAGTGTTACAGGTGTGGAAAATCAAGGTAGTAAACGAATTCATAAAAGATCTTCGAATCCTTATTTCGTAGAGCTCAGCAGATAAGAAGCTGTTCGTAGTCGCAACGTATTTTTTAAAAAGGGCTTCCTTTGGAAAGAAAAAAAAAACTCCGTAATATTATGGTGTTCTTTCCAAAGACAAGACACTCTACGAACTCCTTTCTAACAGAGAGATTTGTTCCCCTTGATCTAACAAGCAGTTTTACCAATACTACATTTTAAGTCAATCCCGGTTCACTCCTATCAGATTGAATACCAATAACACTTGGAGTTTCCTCAAGGCTTAATCCTCGGTCCACTTTTGCTGTGAAATTGATAACTATTTTATTTTTTCTACAGAAGTTCGACATGATAACAGTAGAGTATCTAGCAGCAGTAGCGTTAGATATGTTCGTGTACTGCTACCATGGGAACCAGATCATATTGCAGGTAAGAATACTTTTGTTGGAAGCATAATCTTGAAGTTATTATGTGCTGGAAATTAATAACCTATCTCGGTTGTTAACTTTGGTAATCAATCAACGACCCAATTTGTCTATCCCACCAAAGTCTTTAAGATGTCCGATCAGAAGCAGTCTTCAAAAATAAAGGAACAGGATTTAGGGAGATTGCATATCAATTTCGGGCAGTAGTAGAATTGTCTTCAATGTCTTCTGATGATTCATGAATTGCTTGGCAACGTTTCATTTTATACTTAAAACTTACAAAAAAAATCTCCGTGTCAGGCTGACCGTGTCTCGACTGCAGCTTACCATAGCATGTGGCATACGATGGGTGTTCGTCCACGAAGAGTTCTACTGAACATACTGCTGGCTAACAGACGACCAGTCGTCGTGAGAGCTGGCCGGTTTCTGCACATGGACTTGCATACTTTTGTTGTTGTACGTATTTTGTGGCAACACTGGTTCCTGAATTGCCATTTTTTATATTATATTTTAATACTAATATATTATTTAAAATAGGAAGATAGTTTGGGATAAATCTTGTGATTAGTGTTAATTAATATTAGTTATTTTTTTCCAGATAATAAAGACTTCATTCTCTTACTACACGCTGTTAGTCAACGTTAATGATAAGTAGAAAATAAAATATTTAAACGCACTTTCGATTTTAATGTAATAGAAATAGTACTTAGTTGACATTTTAACTAATAGGAAATGTAAAGGGCACAATAAATAAAACTTAAACATTTTAAGAAGTATTTTATTTAAGAAATTAATATACAATTCTTTTCATACATAGATCAATGATTCAATTTGATCGGCAGTCAGCCGTGGGTATCAGTCTAACACATTCAATAGCAATCAATAAACGAAAATCTTCAATTATCTCTACCCTTTACTCTTATGCGACCTTTTTAATTTTTCCGTATGGTAACTATCGGTGGAGTTTGGCAACACTGACGAAATGAACCGTTGATTTAAGATGTTCAAACTTTCAATTTTATGTTAGTCAGTGAAATTATTAATTCATACTTAGCGTGATGTTTCTAATCTTAGTTCAACAGTTCAAATCGTCGGTTGCTATTCTAAACATATGTAAGCGACCACGTTATTCGCGCGAAGCATAGTGCGAACTAGGTCCGCATAAGAAGTCGGGCGACAAAGCAATGCTACACAAAGTCCTATAGACCGACCTGAGGGGACGGTGTAACGATTACATCTAATACGCCCACATATTGACCACTTGGCTCCTAATTAAATGCTTATCAACCGGGTCCTAATTATTTACCTGTCCACTTACCAATACACTGAATCTAACTGGTCCTCTGTATAGATTCTGGAGGCAACTAAACCTAGAATATCACCCATCAGCATATTGAACTGACTTTTTGAACTGTCAGTGTCAAAATTGACAGCTGTCAATGCTGACAGCTCTTGAACTCAGTTCAGATAGGTGAAGGCCGTCTTAAATGTTTCTGTAGGATATCTTGTTAAGCTATAAATCTACGCTTCGTACGTTTTAATCGAGGGAGAATGGGATAAGTAATTCCTTATTTCAATAGACTATTTAATTGCTAAAAACTGTAAATGCATGGTAAGGAAGATGTTTCACGAACTACAGGGTTGAAAATACTTGCTTAAACAGAATCTATAACTTAAAAAGAAATTATGCTTTTAATATAGATCATTCCTTAAAACAAGATGTACGTGATTCTTGTGATGGGAATGTACGTATTTGCCTACAGTAAGGACATAAGTACATACACTTGTATCAAAGAGTTCTAGTATCGTACTAGGCTACAACCAAATGGATGCAATTCTGTGGGCGTTTTGTTCATAATATTATCAACAAACTACGGCTTCGTTACGATAATTATGCTTACTACTTATCATACTTCCAATATTTTGACCATTGAATTCTGTCATTATTAAATTTTACTGCGACGCAACTTCGACAAGAACATTTACGCTTTATCTAGCGGCCAATGGTCAAATAATCTCATTTAAAAGGGGAGGGGTATGACAAAATGTCAGGGAGGGGGGAAAGGGGGGACTGAGACGTCGAAGTTGCAACCACCTTACATTAATTGTTTGAATATTGAATACGACACAAGCATACTGGGAGCAGTCATACATACACACATCTGCACAGACATTATCATTATACGCGGCATACTAGTGCATCCGTCCTCATGCGAATCGCCCAGAGCCCTAAAGCCGAATGCTAGACCGCCATTATGTGAGTAAAAAAATTATTTAACGATCAAAGCTGTTCTGCTACTTCCTGAAAACGCTATAAATGATTAAAAAAATAACAAATGACTCATTTTCCAGTCACATTTGCGCTTGAACCGAAATATGGCTGGTGTTGCTATAAATTAAAATGTGACCATCAAGTCGATCACAAAAAGGTACTATTGGGGAAGGCCTGTCGTTGTGCATGCCGTATTAAGTCAAAAGATGCTTAGAACAAGCTACACTATCGCCGTTAATTCCACAAATTGTTCACATTTTTAATTTATGGCAACTTTTTCATAATGTTAGTCCTAACGCACTTGTCTTAGGGACAATCGTCCAGCAATTGATCAATAGTAATACGTGCGATACCGACTTACATTTTAAATATGTATTGAAGACAGCGAAATGAGATTTTGGAACGAAGACTTGACTTCCTTCCAGTCATTTAATATTTAGCTGTTACTATGGTTAGTAAAATTTAGCTACTTTTTAACAAAGTAAACATATCAATTTAGTGAACCTCACTCCGCTGTTTTTAGAACATTTTAACATAATTGATGAACAATTAAACTTGAACAGAGAGCTAATGATTTAAAATAATATTTGATAATTACAATTTTCATATAAGAACAACGTACAAAATGTATTCTATTGTATTAATATAGACAAGCGAAAAGGAATAATACGACGCATTAGTTTTTCACAATAGCCATTCAATTCACAAAGTTAGAACGTTTTGCTATTTCTATGACATTTTAAAATGGCCTCGAATCGACCATTTTTCTTCTGGATAAGCATAGCCATAACGCATTATTGAATTACGACAATTAAAAGAATATCGTACCAGAGTAAAACTAGTTATGTTCACTACAAAACTACGTCGTAAAAAATAGAATACAAAATTCATCATCCATTGCGCGTTTCTTTGCATAAGACTGCCTTACATTGAGTCCAAAACGCACAATGGAAGGTAAGATTAGCAAACTGTCGTACTATAAAGTCCATTATCGCTGTCTAAGTAATTTTTAAGGTAGATAATAAGTAGGTACGTGGGAGTCCATGCGAGTCGGCGGCGGAGCGGCGCGGGCGCAGGGTGGGACGATTAACTGGCGATCGGGAACAAACACAAAATAATACGTGAGATGATGGTCAAACATTGTAGTTTTGTAGAATGTTGATTTTTATACTTATTCCAACTTTACATTGTAAGACTTATGATACAAAGTTGTTCTTAGGATATAACATTTAAAAATAGACGGTAAATTACAGCAATGAAATAAAAAATAATCAAAACAATGATTGTGAAACAAAACAACACAAGGACGGACACACACTTTAGAGGCGACGCGAGTACACATCAACATTTTCTAGATCAACACTGGGTTACTAATGTTTTGATGTTCCTACTACCCATACGAACCACGTACGCCTCGCGCCGCCATTTTTAAATGAAAACAGGACATACACAACAAATGCTTGTTCTATTGTAACAAAATTTATTACTAAACTCTTCAAACCATTCTCACTAAACACAAGTTTAGGCCGGCCGCATACCTTAGTTTTCCTCATCAGGATTTCCGATCAGGAAAACTGTACCCCCAGCACGAGTTTTCAAAATTTTACTTTACAGTATTTACAGCGTTTCTTGTATGAAAAAATGGAACAGCGTCTCTGGTGTGCGAAGAAGGAACTAATTTTATCCTTGAAAATTGACAATTTGAAAGTGTCAAAGTTCCAGTTTACTTTACGTCTCAAATACTGAAAACTCGTGCTAAGGGTACGGGAAAACTGATGTATGCGGCCGGCCTTATGATCAATTTTCAATTCTAGTCTTCAAGCAAGCGGGTCTGCCGCTTGCACAATCAATTACATACTTAAATTTGAAAGACTATTTTATATTTATCATTTTCCAACATGTTGATATAGACAGAAACAAAACGATGTTCTAATGCAAGGTTGCTCGCTGTCAAAATTATGTTTTATGGCCATAGAAATAGAGTATGAACTTAAACTCTTGACATTTGGAAGGCTCGGGGGGGCAATTCTCGGTTTTAGAGATGGTGTCGACGACGAAATTTCTAATGACGTCATTTTTTCGACAAATTTTACTGAACTCTAACGTTAGCCTTCGACAAATGGCGAATTGACATAGCAACTTTTAAAATTTGTCGAAATAATGACGTCATTAGTAATTTTTGTCGAGTTCGACACCATCTCTAAAACCCAGAATTGGCCCTCAGTACATTCTCTATATCTATGATTAAGCGGACGCTTATTGCGTGATTTGTAAATTCAATTTTCATGTAAGTACCTATTTAAAAACCATTAATGTATCACAAAATAGTTAGGCGTATTTTTCATAGAAGATTAGTTCTGTGCGAGTTGGCAACACAGTGAATGTTACTAGTACAAAAAATGTTTAATTTTGTTATTTTATGTCAAGATGCATTTCAAACGTCACACAGCGTTTGGGTACCTTTTGTGTAGCAGCTTCAAATGTCTCTGTGTATTATAAAAACAGTTATTTAAATTATTGTGTAAAACAAATACCTAATTTAACAGCATCTTCAGAAGTGGTGCAAAATAAGAAAAGCTCTTTTAGAGTTTCTAATACCTATCTACGTTCAAAAATTTATATTGCAAGTTGCAAGCGATAACTACAACTGAAACTCATACCACGGAACAAAAATTAACATTTAGATGACAGAGAAAAATCTTTCCACCACCATCACCTCAACCATCAGTCTATTCCTGATATAATTGTGTGTGTATGTATGTGTGCGTATCTGAGACTGTATTGCCATATGACAAAAACCGCTCTTTTATAGATTTTGTCTGTGTCCAGGGTGTATCAATTCCTAAGGTAAATTATTTACGAAATTCAAACTACCGAATTAAATTGGGGAATGCTTTATTTTTCATGTCACTTAAATAGTACACTTACATTTTTAAAGCCCCAGCTGTTAGCATTACATGACTTAAACAACTATTTATTCGCATACAATTTCACATAATTATAACCAATTCAATTCATACTCAATATAACTAAATTTGGCAAAGTCTGGCAATATAGCAATGATAAGAATTTATTTTGGCAAATAATTTTATTTATTAATCTGGCAACACGGAGCAGTAAACCAGTCATTTTGGCAATACTAGAGAAGCGCGTTGCGGGAAAAATTGAAAACATAAACGAAGCACGTTATTTAACATTGCGTGGTGCGCATCACTATTTTTATTTGACGAGTGAAACTTGACTCATCACCTCAAGACAGAAAGGGGTCGTCCTAGTTGGCAAACAATCTTACGAACTATTCATGTAATCAAATTAATCGATGGACTGCATCAAGAGGCTTGTCGAAAACAATTCGACATAAAAAGCCACTGATCAGAATTCAATTACGGAGATAGGGACAATATTGTCCACTCGTAAGGTCGTTTGCCAAATTACGACCAGTATCCATTACCATGCCCTATTACCAAACTCACACCCATCTTTTCCCTATAATTTCCATCGTATATGTCTGCACAGAGTAGTAAGTATGGAGTGTTCTTTCGAGCCCTCATTGGAGGAGCGGTCATCTGCATCTGCTCTGATTGGTCGAGCACTTCTTACGTACTACCCTATGCATGTGTACAATGTTAGTGCGACAGTTGAGTGTGTGTGTGTGGACTCACTTCTTTTTGTTCTTGGGCTGCGCGCGCGGCGGTGTGTTGGGTCGGCCCATGTTGAGGCCCGAGTACAGCTTGCGCTTGTCCGCCGGCTTTAGGATCTGGAACGAGCACATGAGTGTCTCGTCCACTGACATTAGGGCTCCTGAAATTGAAAAAGTAGGTTTTAGTGACTTGAATTCATGTCATATTTAGTGTTAGGTAGTTAATTAATAAAATACATTAGAGTATAGCGATGGAGGGGTTAACCCCTTGCTTGAAGAAGATAAAATTAGCTTTATTATTTTCCGAAAAGGAAAGCTGGATCAGCTTTGTCAAAACCATTAGGGTATGAGGCAGCCAAGAGGCAGTCTGACCATATCCCATTAACCCATTGCCATTAATGACAACCAGCAACATTATTGGCAGCCTGATTCCATAAACCACAGAGTTTTAGATCTTTTGAAATGCGTTGTCTGGTCCGGGTGACACGAAGGTCCCGTTTCCACTTCTATGAATATTAGAAGATCGTTTCTGTATCACCCTGCTTTGGAGGAAAGTTGGCTTCACACAGATCCTCATTATTTACCTTGTCTCACTGCTGGGCAAAAGCCTTTCTCAATTTGCTCCAATCATGTGCTTCCTCCACCCAGGTCTTACACAACTAAAAAGAACTTAAGAGTATACTAACCAGCGTTGTCAAACTCGCCGCAGTAGTTGGGCGCGGAGAAGAGTGTGACGAGCTGCCTCTTGGCAAAGAACTCGTAGCCGTCTTCAACGACCTGGTGCGCGCGGCAGATCAGGTCGAACTCGTGCTTCGACAAGAACTTGCCTACCACCTGCAAAAGGAGAGAAAGTGTTGAGAGAACGTGTCTGCGTTGTAGTAAGTTTGAGCAGAGCAAAAAAACACTGTAATTGCTGAAAGTTTTTTTTAAAAAAAAAAAAAAAAAAAAAGCTGAAGCTACAGCCTATCTGACCTCAACAATCCAGTTACTGGGTAATACAATACAGCGTATCAAGACTAGTGTCAGCATTTCGAGTTCCTGAGTAATAATAACGACTGTTCAAGATCTATGAATGACAGTCAGGACCTCCAACGGTTTTACTTGGCCTCGAAAAGAGGCACAGATGAAACTGGCCATGATAGGATGGTCGCCCATCCACAGAACAACCTCGGCAAACGCGGCTTCAACCTTGCAGATCGACCTATGCGGCTGTTATTTAGCCACGAGACCCATTCAGGTTGATGAAGGACCTCTTTTTTATGGGGTGGTCTAATCACCAAATGAGTCCTCTCGTCCTAAGTGGATCGGAAAGGATAGTTAGACTAGTACTGACCAACCGTATCCAGGGTCATAATAAACTGCTTAGACAGTCCCTCGACTCCAGCAAGTCTACATATGAGGCAACTTTAATAATTCTTTTTTTCCTTTTCCAGGTACTCGTATTACCACGAGGTAGATCTAGTCTAGTTGCGCCACAATCTAACACAAACATTGTAATCAGTGACAGACAGATAGTGCGTAGAGGTCAGGCACGCGGACGCGTTGTCCCAGCGGTGGCGGTGGCGGTGCACGCGCCGATAACACACTGTACCCGCGAGATCACCTTTTGAGCGTGTTTGCCTATGATAGGCCTTGTTTATTTATTTTTCTTTGAGTTGTGGATGATAATTGAAATGAAATTATTTGAGGGAAAACTATGAGAAATACAAGTAATATTATATTATAAATTAACTTGTTATACTTTCACAGTGTATAAACTGCCAAACCGATTTATTGAGATCATCATCTACCTAGCCTTTTCCCAATTATATTGAGGTCGGGTTGCAGACAAACCAGATGCAGCTGGATATCAATATTTTACATGGAGTGACTGCCTGTCGGACCTACACAACACAGTAACTGGATAATACCATACCCTATGGTAAGAATCAAGAAGTGTAGAATCATTCCCATCCTATCCCATTTCCTATAATCGACGTTTAAAAGCGCCTCTTTGATGGCCTAATTGAAATTAATGATTCGACTTTAAAGACTTTAGAACTTCTGACTAACAGTAACGACTATCAAAGATCTACAAATGGCAGCCGGGACCAACGGCTTTACGCGCTTTCCGAGACACGGAGCAAACTTGCTATGACAGATGGTCACCCATCCACAGACCAACCTCGGCAAGCGCGGGTTAGCCCGGAAGATCGGCCTGTGCGGCTGTAATTATTTAGCCAAGAGCTCCTCCCACCGATTTATTGAGATATACTTTTGTATAAAACTTGAAGAGAGATTCGGCAATTGGCGTAGCTGCGGGCATACTAATAGGATCCGGATTTTTATCTCAATAGGATGTAATATCACTAAGCGACCGTCCCCTGCTCCATACAGAGCCACATCCCCCCATACACATTTATAAAACGTAGTTATCGGTTTGTTTTCGGAGATTAACATTTGTATCACATGCCACATCATCCTATTATTACTAGCTGATGATTAACAACAGTTTAGCTGGGCGGGCATCCACGTTATAAAAATTACTAAAAAATGGTCGGTTCGTTTTGGAGGTGTACAAATTTTAAAAACACCGTATTTGATTTATATAAATTAGAAGATAACCTTAACTATGTTCATGTTGATAACGATGCGCCCACAACGAAGTTGGTTTTGTGCAACATATAGTAAAACGATAATACTGAGTAACTGATTCCTTTTGCTCTAACTGTGCTATCTATTCCCCACAAACACTAACCACGTTTTTGTAGTTCACTAGCAAATAAAATAACGAACAAACTCGTATCACGCCGTACAAATTAAGAGGAGCTAAAACTCAAAACAGATTTGAGCGACACTTGAGCACGCCGCATAAATTACATTGAAGTGAAACATGTAAATTAGTTTGACAGCTCCTAATTACTTCCCTGTTGTTGTTGCTTTGGTCCGTACGAAAATACGGTATTATTTTAGGTAAAGGCGGCGTACACACCGCTACACTTCAAGCTATACAAAACCAGTTTGTCCTGGTCTCGCTTCCTACGATTTTTACACACAATGAACAGTCTGCTAATACTGGTTTTGCATAGCTTGATGTGTAGCCATGTGTACAATATCTTTATACTGGGGATATAAACGATACTTTAGCAATGTTGGTAAAAGAATTGCGATAAAATTGTTCTTTATGAATTATCTATTAGTTTTTACGGGTTTTATATAGTATTAATGTAATTTTTGTATGGTTTTCAAACTAATGTAAGAACAGAACTCGAACTCCAATAATCCAATGTGAAAGTTAGAGTTTGAGAAACATACAAAAAGCACATTACTACCTTATTATAACTTAAATGCAACTTTCTACAACCCAACTCCTTGCCAAACATGAACAACTGAGTCAGTTCAAGCTTAGACTTAATTTGGCAAACAGTTTAGGCACCGCAGCTATAAGCTATTTCATTTGGCAAGGGGAAGACTATTTGAGACAAGGAATAAGCTTCCATTAAAATATACCTCGATCGTGATAGAGAACCATTTTGGAAACCGTTTTTTTTTATAGTAACGCAGCAATTCTGTGGGAAATCTTTGTCCAGGTGCCACCTGACCACCTGGTGATGTACCATGATGTCGTATAGTTCTGTCTCTGTCCCTCACTAAGTCATGGTAGGCCACCAGATCACTGAAGAGGCCAGAGATGCTCTCGCGCTTTTTAAACGTGTATCTTTCCATATGATTGACGTATACGTTTTACGAGTTGTTATTTTAGTGCAATGTAAATCACTAGAGAACCATCTCACCAAATTGATGCCTGGACTAGATCTATCGGGTTTCTTTCTACTCTCTTGCCTAACTTCGAACTGTGGTACACATACCCTTTCCGTGATCGCAAACGCAAGCGCTAGTTGTTAGTCCAACCGTAATCGGAATGAAGTCTAAGAATAAAGATTTTCAAATTAAAGCTGATAAGCGCATTGGTCAGCACCGTATGCGCCGCATTTATGATTCGTTGTACGAAATCATGTAAAACCTCGCACATTTATACGCACCGCCGCATTTCGGAAAATGCTTTTACATCCAAGGCCTGTAGTGTGGGTAAATGTGCGACCACCTTAAAAAGAACAACAGCTACTAAAGAGTTAGTCGGTCTTACCTCAGTTCCGAATGTAAAGCTGACTCCGCGGTCGTTTTCGCCCCATCCAGCGGTATCCTTGTCGGGGTCCGACCACAGCAGGTCGCAGAGTAGACCCTGGTCAGGCACGTCGGTCGGCCGCATGATCCGCCGGATCTGTTCCATAGCCTGCAGGTCTGGAGATAAGCCACCGTGGCAGCAGAATATCTTTTCGTCAACTGGAACAAGAGAGAAGAGGGTTTAGTATTACAAATTTGTAATATCTGGGGATTTATTGACCCCTAGATCAGAATAGGACCAGGAAAAAACTGTCAAGGCTCTGTCAATCCAGTATTGGCAGACTGTAGACTTGTTCCGGATATTATCCGTTTAATACGGTGGACAAAAATCGCGCCCGAAATGTTTTCTTACCGAACCTTTACTTCAGTAATTTCTACCGTTGTTAAAACTAACCCCATCGTATTGAAAAGCCCCAAATGTTTGTAATCTTTACATTTCTTGGTGAGAGGCAAAATATCTTAGTTCAACATTTTGAAGACCCAAGTCCCAACATTTTTGTTATTAAAGAATTCTGATAATATTTTTGCACAGCTCCAGTCGTGTCCCATGTAAGGATCGATTATGACAATATTATGATTCATGAGAAACGAGGAGAGGGCGTCGACACCGTCTTGGAAGGTATCTTGTGTAAATAAATAATGTCTTGAGGGATAGTGTAACCGTATTGGGAGGTACTAACGTAAGACTTGTGAGAACGTTGGATGTACCATCAGGGATACATTCACTTTTATTCCATTTTTTAGGGTTCAAAATAGTTTCGGAAGGGGAATCTGAGGAATGTGCCTCACAAAGGCTTTAAATAGTGGATTTGTTTAATGATTGTAGAAATATAGAAGGTGGTGTTAATATTTCTGCCTGAATTATTAAAGTGTTTTTGGCCATTATAATCTATCATACTGTCGTCACTTATTGTCTTGGGATAACTAGACTGATGAATGAAAATTTTGATAGGACCTAGTTATCAGACATGCAATATAACAGCACATAAAGGGTTATCTGCGGCGGCCGTCCGGCGCCGAACATCTACACGAGATGTTTAATGTATACTATTACGCAACTGAGCTACTGGAACGATCCTACAATTGATCACGATCACTAGAAGCCGGCAAAGTGATCGTCTGCTGTCTGCATACTTAAAAACCTTTGGACTTTGTGATCAGATGAAAACTATTTGTTAAGTCGAATATTAATTCTTTCCAGAACGAACCAAGACGAATTGGAGGTCGTTGAAAATTCAATACACTATCAGGTCACCTTTCTTAGTAACGAGACAAGTCTTTGCTTTAGATATACCTAATTAGTTTTAGAATAGAGGACTAATGTCCTTTTTAGACTCAACAAAGGACGGTTTTCGCTTGAGTAAACCGGCTAACGTCATTTGGGACCTTTCAAAGTGATTATAACATTAGATAGAACCTTTTTGCTCGCCGAATTTTACAATACACAGATTGATAAATAAGTACATAAAGACGAAATTGGATTTGTAATGGAAAAATTGCTTCACCCTACTGACATTGCAGGGTATGTTATAAATGAAAATAAGTTTCCAATTTGGGTTCAAAATTGAAAATCGATGTACAATTTGTGTTCGTGTACTTCTAGTAACTGCTTTGTATCGAATAATCGGAGATCGAAACTCAGAGAGGCTCTTGAAGGGAAATTGGAGCGGATGATTCTCGATTAGGTACTTCGCTTTCCTAAATAAACAGTCCCCGGAACTTTCGATTGGACGAACAAATAGGCAGCGAGAACCTTCGAAGGTATTTCTAGTTTATGTAAGCAGTTACAGAACAAATGTTTGAACATTTTGGCACAGCACGGCTATAAGAAATATCTAGAAAATATACAACCTGCTACTTTAATTCCGCAGGGAAACGACTACATGAGACGGTAAGCCATTTATCACCTCCCCCAGCTTTCAATGCCACGGCATTCACAGCATAATGCACACATGAATTACGTAAAAAATACTTGTTTTGGAAAAATTTGGCGTTAGCAACATTCGCTTTTGAAATGTTCGACTTATAAATGATGTTATTGATCAAGTTAAGATAGGCAAACAATATGAAAATATGTGACGAGTTGAAGAAGTTGCACTAACCCCAAGCTAGTACAAGCGGCAAGGGCAGAAAGACAGTGTCGATGTATAAGAAAGCTTATAAGTGTAACTATATTGTATTTTCAGGGCGTAATTTCAAGGGCAAGACAATGAACATGTTCGGTAAAAGCCTACCTACATAATCATAAAGTTGTACGATACTCATAAAACTTATGTAAGACTCAAGTATATTCCTCCAAAAGTGCTAAATTCATTAACTTGAAACCTGGGAGCCGTAACAACGAGCTTGCTCTGAATATAGAAACCATTTTGCAAGGTTCGTAGTTTAAATAAATTACAAACGATATTGCCGGGGAGATACGCCTATATTCTGTCAGAATTATAAATGTTTCGTACAATACCACTTTAGGGAACCCTAAACTATAGTTTGGGCTACATAATCCTTTAGCTCTGAGGCTTATATGTTTTATCTGGGACAGCAAAGGACAGGCATCGATAATATAATACATTATGGATGTCTGCTCTTAGCTCTCAAAGTTCTTCAATAAAAATTACGAACGAAATTATTCATGTCGAAAAATTGATGTCCTTCAGAAGTGACTTGAAGTCACTTAAAAATGCGTGTTTCTTCGCCCAAGGTTCTTCGAAGAAGCTTAACGAGATAAGAAAGATGTAAGTGAAAAGGGGACTCAAGCATTTCTCAAGACGTTATCGGCGCGATCGAGAGTCTCAACAAAGTTACGCAAGGTCAGGAGGCTAAAACTCCGGATAATTCACGCGAATTTTACCGTAAACAGCAATGTTTGGATAACTAATTCGTGGCAAAAGCTAATTAGCACATTGGTACGCGCGACGTACACACGTTACACGTACGCAAAGATCAATAGTGTCTCCCAGAATTGCGTGACATTGGCGCAGGATAATGCGCGGAAATTTTATTGGAGCAAGTTAATCCAGCTACAAGAAATTAACTCACGTGGAGTTTCAATGCTTTTAGGTGCTGGTCGTTGTTAGATGCTGGTAAATCTTTCAAGGCTTGCTTTAAAGGAACTGGCCCATGAAAATGCCAGTAAAAGCTTCAAACACGATAATGCTATCGCAATTATTTGGATGCGTGCCAAATCTCTTCTATCGCACCCCACGCGAAAATGTGTTTACCTGTGTCAAATTTTATTTCATATATTCAAAATAAATAACGGGTTATTGTAAGGTTAGAAGGTGGTTCATCTAGCTCTGGTAATGGTCTGTCGAGGCTGTTAATTAATAGATCTCGAAGTTAAGCCATGTCAATATCCTTCGCAGTTACTATAACAGTTGGACCGTTGGTAAAGTTTTGGAGCTTTATTGTTACTTTTGAGTTATGACGATATTAATTGTTATTAATAACTTAATCAATTAGTTTATAGTTTGTTGGTTTTGTGATTTCAAATAAATCATTATACAGTTTGAACTTTATCGACAGTTGGGGGCGAATTTCACCAATAATACTAAAAGGAGGCTCTTATCTTTAGCTGTGTTAAAGAACCATCGAATTTTATTACTAGCAGCTGGTTAGGTTTCTGATATGTAATTTATTTTCAAACTATTAAAATCGTTCAGAACTATATTGAAAGTTGTTACTGTGAAAATGATTACTGTCATTCTAAATCCCCTTGCCTCGAAGCATTTGAGGTCGATGCAGCATGTATATGTATTCTTCTTCCATTTTTCATTATTTCTTGTCATTTCAGTGATCGCCTCCTTTCTAGCCTTATCATTCTTCACACAATCCATCCATAGTTATTCAATTATCCATTTATGTTTAATATTTTGATTTTTTTATTTATTTCTGCTTTGTAGTCTAATCAGAGCATTTACCGCAATCGACATTTTATTTTTATGAGTGGTGCTTACTCGCAGGACTAAAACCCTTAACAGTGCTTTGGGACTTAATGTGTCAGCCATTTTGTTATAAGTGGCATCCACTCAACCTGCGCATGCTTGAGGGCTCTAACTGTTGACAACACTTAAGTAGACCATTAACAAGTCCTGTTTGACCAATATTACTTCAGACGTGATGGAATTTGGAATTACGTATAAATGAGCTGGATTGTACAGTTAGGTGACGTTTTTCTAAGCGAGCAGCGCCACCCTGATGTTTCAAGTAATATCTACTCGGGTGACCGTTGAAGTTAAAGGAGACTAAAGACAAGACCGTCTGACCTCTAAATTGTTATTATGTCATAAAATATGAATCATCTAGACACTGTTTAACATTCACGTGCGAGCGAAACACGTGAAGTATCTACACAGAGTAACTAATTGCTGTATTTGCGTCGCACAACTAAATTGGATCATTTTTTTAAACTGAGCAACGTATTAATAACTCTTTAGAAACAATTAGCAAACGACAAGGTTATTCCAGGAATTCTTCTTCAGAGGTTAACGGTCTATGTTTTCGGTTTAGAACTTTTTCGTTTCATTGAAGGTCATAAAGCAGATTTTCCACAAATTATTTTATTATTCATGAAATCTTAGCAAGTCATGGGCGATCTTTAATTATTATTTTTATTTGATTTGAGATGAGGTTTGGTCTTGACTTGTATTTGGAATTTTCTCGAATTATTCTCGTAAAAAACCTTTTTGTTTTCAAAGTGGGCGTACCCATAGAACAAGTTTCATCAATGATTGATCTAGTTCAACATAATATTATGTTATGTCCTTCTCACAACGCATACATCCCGTCCTTGATCAATCCTAATTTAAATTCAGAGTCAGTAGATGCGTTGCAATTGAGAAGGGAGTGTATGCTAATGCGTAGGCGCCGATCTGAATGTATGCTCGGACACGTGTATGCGCACGCGACTCGACCTACGATCGATTTGCGTGTGCGCTTCAATAGTAGTTTTACGATACATGTGTCATTGGTACAACTCTTTTTGTTTGATCATCTGCGCAGTCATCGATAATTTGATAAGTCATGTTCAATTAGTGCTGTTATGCATATTTTTATTTGTAAGATTAGTAAGGAGGCTCAAATGATAGTAGCACTATCCCTGTAGTGGAGACGTTATAGGAGAACAAGTTAAAGTTTTAATTTGCTTTTGGCTTCAATCTAGTCCATAACCAAATGAGGCCTAATATGGAGTAAGCTCACCCAAAAGGAGAACTCCTGCGCACCGACGGAACATAGTTAAAACTGGCGCTGGATTCGGATATGATGGTGGCCTCAAGCCAGGCAGCATTACAAATGCTGCCTGGCTTGAGGCCACTTCAGTCAGTCTTCTGATATCGCCATTACGACGTAATTTAGAGGCTTTAATTCCATCTTCGTAATCCCCTTCCAACTACGTTCTTCAATAATTATGTTTTTATTTTCATCAAAAGGTTACATAAACATTCCCACCTATTTTCACCTGCCTACGAACTTATAGAACAATACGAGCTAATTATAGCAGCGACGTACGAAACAAGCTCTCTTGACGAGTAGGCGCAGACCAAAATGCCTAAAGCCACCGCCTGCGTTACAAACCTACACTTTCATTTATTCATAAGCTTATTACCTGAAAATAATCCACAGTGGCATAGTAACGTAACCACTTACTATTTCAGTATTCCGGGGGTGTTTGTTAAGACTCACGACCTAATTAGGGAACTTTCATGTTAAGCCGAATTTAGTCTTTTGAGCTTGGAGTTTACGTGAAGAAAGATGAAGGTTTGAGATTTATATTCAAGATGCATAATGTGTTTCTAATTACTTTGATGATGCTTGTTACTACTGCCAGTTTAGCAGATGAATAATTTGAATTGCGAATTGCTGAAGTGGCATTTTTAAGGCCCCAACTGTAGCATTTACTATTCATGTCTACGGTATAGCTACTTTAAACTGTTTCAGCCCAGGAGGTGGCCATATTGATTGACATCACACGTTCAAAGTTACCGATAGGACCATTTGATCTACCTCGCCCAAATGCTCCCATGATCAGTGATCACCGATTGCTCATTCAAGCAACTCACACGGTCCATGCATCATTCAACACTTCAAATTTGACATTCTCGGCTCGTAACCCTTGTGGGCGATGACGTCAGAGGCAGTAAAAGAAAGTGGCGCGGCGGGACGGGTTCTGCACTTCAAACGAGAGTCATACGTCATTCTGGGACGAGGTTTATTTATTCAACGGGCCACTGTTTTTGTTTTGGTAACAATTTTCCTCTGGGTTTATAAATATTGATAGCGTAATATTTCCATTTCCACAAGAGCGGGAGAAACATGCTTATACCAAGATAATCCACTATTGGCTGAAATATTATGACATCAAACTTGCAAGGTAAGGCAATATTGACTTTAGGCAACATGACATAACGTGCGCATTTGGACCACAATCCTCTATTTCTAGAAGCACCCAAAGTCGATGAACTGCAGGCCATAATTTAGATCATTGGCTGTCAATCAATTACTGCGGACGCACAGAACTTCGCAATCGCATGACGTCACTGGTTCCAGATACATCGTCTACATACCTCATCTTAGGACTGGAGTCGGAAATAGCATTGATATTGTCAGTTTGAATTTGGAATGCTTTCCAAAACATCCAGATCAGATAACGTATATTTATGTAGATGTCAGCAACGACAAAATCACCATAAGTGATGTTATTTTTCTTTAAATCATTGAGGCTTTAAGCTTTATTTTTTCCAATAGCCCTTAGAACAATGGCATGCAGTACAAAGACACTGTCTCAAAACAAAGCAAGACGCCGAAGATCATAAAGATCATTGGCAATCAATCAATTGACACTACACACAACCTATGACGTAATCATAGACAATGTCCGGACAACTTCAGTACCAACGCTTCAACTATGAACAGCGGGTCTAAAACGAATGAACTAAGCAATATTTCAAATGATTCACTTTATACATGTCCAGAAACTTCATTGGCTATGCTTCTATTATTCTTTCACGAGTGACATATTAGGAATATTGCTGAGTGCCCGTTTTAGACTCGTGTCCTTCGTTATCATCATAATGCTGCACCTGTTCCATTTTTATAGGAAGACGGCACAATACGTGTCCTTCTTCTTTTATCATCCTATCAACCGTCTCAATATCATGAACTCCTATTTCATTTACGTAATCTTTTCATTACTTTTCTGGTCTTTTTTTTCTCCTTCCATCGCCTTTTAGTCGTCAATCTTTTAGTTACATGCTAACCGCAAACCGTCTTAACTTCGAGTCAAATTGTTATTCACAATCAAAAAGTACTATTTCTACTTTTAGGACATCGTCATTTGTTTCTAGCTCAGTAACCACATGTAGGGAGGAAGTGGAACTTCAAGCCACATGGTGTGAGGTCGGTCCTCTCTTCCATCCCGTCGGCACTTTATACAATGATACTCGAGAGATAGCGGGGAGTAACAAGCGGCTGTTGTCGTGTTACGAGCCTCTATGTTTTGTTTGATGTTCTAAATATTTTTGTTGTTGTTGTTTTCTCGTGTAGGTACTTTGTTTTGTACTTTGACAAGTGAGCACTGGAGAAAGTGTTCGATCTATTTAAAAATGTATGAAATTATAACAGATGCTGCAACCTTCAGCAAACGTTTCCTCAGGATCTTATGGTTCCATTTAAATGTTAATCTTTGACTACTACCTATATTCAGATTCAGAAGAACGTATTAATATCGTTTATATAATATTTGACACACCCCTGATTCACTCAAAATAAACATCCAATTTAAATTGCAGAAATACAAGCAACAAAACATACAAGTTCCCATAGAAAAGCAAAAAGTCAAGGTAGAAACAGAAGCCACACCGCATTGCGACGTATTCGTACCAACTGGCAAAACTGTCCAAAGTTTTTAGGGGATATGAGTAATAAAACCGCAAATACCCAATGTTCGAATGTAGTCCAAGGCCACCCGTGCGCCTAGTGACCATGACATTTATAGGGATCTACGGGAAATGGGTGTTTACCCACCAACCCCAGTAGGAAGGGAAGAGGAAATTATCAATATTGTTATGTGGGAGACAACTTAGTGTGGAAATTGCCATCCAGACGTTCACAATGCTTAATAGACTTTCCAGTTCACAACAACAACAAGAGTCAATAAGTAAACACTTAAATTAATTTCTAAAACAATATCATGTTTAACTAAATGTACAAGATGAGACGTTGATTACACAAAATTATTATGTTTTCTCGTTTTCTCCCTTTGTGAAATAAGACCTGACAATGGAACGTTTCAGATTTCATACTAAATTGTCGAGTTTAAGAAGACGTCGGTAATAATTGTTGCTATTATAAGAAATAGAGATTAATTATAGTTCAAGTTGGCTTTAGATCTAAAATGACCTCGTCGCTTCAGGTTCAATCAACTGGAAATATAGCACTGAGGTCAGAATACGGTTAGGAACACGTGTTGGCAATTCAACAGCGAGAAACGAAAAAGAGAAACGTTAGTTTGCAGCTCCCAAAAGAGCACAATCAAAAGGAAATTCGACTCAGTGCCAAGTTTTTATAGGTACTAAAATGGATTTACGTAGGTAGTACTGAAAAAGTCATAACTTGACAATGTAAGATCAATTCTTATTGGAACAGTAGACAATAAGCCACTACTTTAATGAGGACGACCTTTCTACAAAGCACACATTTGTTTACCAAAGAACAAGGCTTACGTAGTGCTAACAATAAAAATTATGTAGAGCATGCCAAAACACTAATTTCAAGGTTTAACGAACTATAGAATTGTTTAACAAAGAAAAAGATAAATGAACCGTTTAAAGGGAAACATTATGAAGTAATAACGCTTAATGCTAAGTAAATAACCTTCAGTGATCCAATATTATTATAAATAGTTGTTTCAAAGAGGTCTGGTAAACAGAGAATCTCAATTTAGTTCTGACTTTTCAACAAAACACATCTGTACCTCCCAGGGCATGCCTAATGATGAAATCACCTTGATCAATCACAGTACCTACTTTTAATCTTGTAATAGATTTCAATTCGTCTGTTTAGAGCGAAAAGATCCATGATAAACATAAAACGTCTAGGCATTGGTTGAGACGGCATCAAAGTCAGGATTTTAAGCAGATGTGCTGATTGATACGTGACAAATGGACGATCAAAATCCTATAAAATGTACGAAACTACACGAATAAGCTATTCTATTTATTCTCCGGTTGTTGTTTTGTGGAAAATTTTAAACTGAACCCTAAAGCTGTATGATTTATGGCAGATGAATCATATAAGAAGTTCGCACGTGCACGTTCTGGTTTGAAACGTTGTGCAATATTTGTTTAGTTTATTGAGATATTAGATCAAAACTGTGGATGCAGCACGCTTCGTAGGAAATATTAATGTTTGGTTAACCACGAAATTAGGTTGTGGCTTCCATGACTCAAGAATTTAGGCTACGTTCATGGATGTAGACGAGTCAACATTTGGTTTGAGTGACAAACCACTTTGTTTAAAAGCGAATCTGTCTTCTTTTCGCTCTAAATTCGACCGAAGGAATTAGATATTTGACACAACGTAACGTCATGATTTTACGAAGGAATACCACTGATGTAGAAAATTCAGCATCGTAAGTAATTCAAATACCATAACATCAGAAGCGAACCTATTGTTCCATACAAGATAACATAAACACAGAAGGATATGAATCCAACGTCGCTATAATAACAATTTCTATATTTATCGTATAATAACAGAATTTCTAGACCGAAGAGAAAAGCCATTTCCTTCGGATGTTTGCTAACTGTTATACAAACATTGAGTTACGTTTGTTCTTGGGCGTCTTAATGTCAGGGCTGTCTTTGTAATTAATTATCTACATTAGCTATAGTAGTTTCGTGAGGTTATTGTGGAGTATCTATCTTATGAATTTGTGTTGGTCAAAGATAAACAATTACTTAATGTTGTTAGGCTACACCCTGATGATGAATTCTGGTTTTCGATATTCGCAAACTTTCCTACTATCAAGTAGACTGGTCTTCAGTTAAGTTAGTTTCAGTAACTTTGGATTCGTCTAAAGCACACGTACTAGAGTTTGATGAGAACAAAACAGATTTCATTAAAGTTTAGAACGCTCAGTAGAATCTGTTTCATCTACAACTTGTCCTACGCTCCCAGCAATGTGTAATGTCTTCGTTATTCCAGACAGACTTGTACGTTATCTCACTCAGTTGTAATATCCTCAAGAGAATTCAATTACATCGGGTTCTATTACTTTATTATCATCCCCTTTTCTCTGACCTTGGAATTTATTAAATATATTGCGTGAAAAGGGATCTTTGGAGGTACCATAATATGTAATTATCTTTTTCTCAAAATGATGTCATGATTATTAAAATAATTTGCAAAATGAAGCCGACACGTTTAGTCTTCACATTAAATGATCTAAAGCAGGGGACTTGGCTCAATTAATGTGCCGGCCAAGTAAAAATAGCACGGTGGCCTAAGCAAACATCCTTTTACGTCATAGTTTCAGGGACAAATATGCAAAGAGAACGCTTTCACGTAATTGATCACCTACCTTCTTTAGTGTTTCTTTTTGTTTAGGTTTTTACGACAATAATGGGCATTGTTTTTCATAACTGTAGCTCATTTATCATGTTTTTGTGATTAGTTGCTAAATTAAAATTAAGTCTCATGTTTTCTTTTAATTTAAAGTTTTGCTTTGGTGAGTGTTTTTAAAACTTCTTTTTCTATCAGACATTTTATTAATTTAGCCGTAGCAAAGTTTTCATTTTCAAGCAGTTTTGCCAAAAGCATATTTATATTTTCCTTTTAGCTGAATCTCTCGCAAGTACTTACTATACTACACAGGTGTTTCAAAACTTTTTCTATTGTCTTCGCCACATTTTGCAACACTGCGATAAACCTAATGTTTTATTCACAGTACCAACTTTTACGCTTTTATGTCATACCAACGTATAAAAATAGCTTTGAATTATTACACACGGATTAGCATCAAAATGTAATTATACAGAGCGAATTTCAGCCTTTGATCAAAAATCGGTCCAAAAATCGCTGCGTACTTTCATTTTCAGCAATAAAAAAATATTTAAAACAGACAATTCGTCGCGAAATAACGTGGGTATCATACGGCTGTCACGGCACATAGATATGTAAATTCGTACATAAGTACTGCGGCGCCACACAATATGCAGGAACAGAAGGCTCGACTTTCAGAGGCACATTATACCGGGTAAGTAGCATATTTGATGCGTGTGAGCGAGTCTGTTATATCGCATTGTGTGCAACGAACAAACGGGTAGTTAATGTGTTTGCAAACGTGCGCGACGATGTGTATCAGCAGTTAGCCGTATATGTGTACTTAATGTCAATGATACTGCGCCGCATGATGACACGACATCGGAGAACGTGAGACTTATTATTTCACTGCCTCATACTACTGTACTTTCAAAATTTAGTTCTGTGCCCGAAATCACCTGCCACCGTGGACTTTGCGACGTCGGATTTACTAGAGCAGAAACCCAATATGGGCAAACGTAGTGTAAGACGCCCAACTGCACGATCGATCGACGGTTTGAAGATGGTGAGGCAGCGGATGGATGCCGGCTACCGGCCGGTCGGCCGACCGGGATAGCCGATACTCTTTGGAGGCTAACATTCAGCAATGGCGTAATTGGCTGATATACTTTGTGCCAGAGATACTAAAAAGACGAAGAACTATTTCATGGAATGCAACTTCTGTGTATTCAATGCCTAGGAGCCTCTTTCGTGAGGAGTGGGCGTCTCCACCCCGTTCCTTCCGACGCCTTACAGTAGCCGACTCGTTTTCAAGACACACGACCCAGTTTCTGAACACTATATGATGACGTTCTTTCATTCTGGCGTCTAGACTCTTGTGACAATTAAAACTGAGATTTGAATTGTGTTGTATGTTATATTGGTGTCCAAATTTTTGTGTTTTTATGTCTCGACAACTTAGCGTCTACTTGTACTATCATTACATTATTTGTCGTCCCAATAGGTTCTATAATAGTTAGCTGCGAATCTGCGATGTTTACTCAATAAGGGTTGCATGAGATAGTAGAATCAATATCTAGTAGTAAAAGCTTTCTCCCTATTATCTGCCTGCTGCTTGGGGTCTTAAAGGACGGAAAATTCTAAGTAGGTAGTAGAAGACACAGAGCACTTCCTAAGAACACGCAGTCAATTTTCTTTTCAAAGAAACCTTTTATAAAACTTTAGATATAAAACCATAACGTTCATGATAATATTTTTCTATGCTCGTCTATCCGGTTGCTTCACATTTGCAATTCATAACATAATTTCTTTATGGCTGCGGTATAATTAGAAATGTTTATTGTAAAACATCATTATTTATGCAGTACGGTCGCTGTTTGTTTTGTTGGGAGGTTAACCTCGTAAGCCCAAGGGAGAATTCGTTTGTGTACATCTACGAGTAGCTGTTCTATTATTATTTCACGCATTACACCTCATTTTGTTCCCTATTCATGTTATCTGAGAATATATTTTAATGGTTTTGTCATCTCGATATCCTCAATGTGTATCTTGCTATTGTCCACCATAATTTTTAATTTCTTCAGTACATCTAACTCACAAAATTTGGATTTACTGTGAGACCTTTTCAGATTAGGATCTAACGGTTTTAGATGGATGCCTTATTATCAAACCTACATTAGCCAGAGTAGGATACTGCGGCCCAACCTTCCGTAAATTGCTCTCGTAATTATTTATGGAGTAATCCTTAAACTTTTTTTTATAAATGAATGGTTTATTTGAAAAAAAACCTTATTTTAACTTGAGCATGATGGATACCACGTCATAAATATTTCTAAGGTCAACGTTATAACCTTGATAGTTAATGTGTTTAACCTTGATTGATAAGGATCCTGGCGAATTACTTGCTTATCTTCTTTATCAGAGCAAAAATGTTCGAAAATGGCCTCGCCTACCTGTATTGTGCAAAATCGACACCCAAAATTACACATTTTATCACCATCGGTTTAGTTTGGAAAAGTGGTATGGGCTTTGAAACAACAAAAACTTGGGTCCAGAAATCGAACCCTAGACAAAATATTTCTTTTGTATAAAATTATGACAAAGAACTTGTGCACACACAAGAAAAGAGTGATTACTGAAAATATCTCAGTTGATACTAGAGCGTTTGTGTAAATATTTCTCCTGTTAACGATATCGACCTCGTTAAACAATGGCGGGCTCTCGAGAGCCAAGTGCCTTCACGATGTTACACTATGATGTAACCTTTGAGAACCGTGAAGACTCTACTAAGAATTGAATTTCTGAAGTAAAATCGTACGATTAGACCCTTCGTACACTAGGCGACGCAAGTTTCCGATACCTTACGACTTTGACATCCATTGACGAATACGTGCTCACGAACCTCTGTGGATAGTATTGCGATAGTGGCCTGGATACCGAAATCGTAGGGTATCGGAGACTTGCGTCGCCTTGTGTACGAAGGGCCTTATTGGCAACGCCTTTTTTCTGGAATTCCTGGATAAAGATAAAGAAAGCAAAGCTCTCATTAAATGTACTGCTTTCATATTGTATGCTCAAGTTCATACCAGAATTGAAACATATTTAAACTGGGAGTCCCCTATACAACTCCGCTCCGGATATGAAATTCCGGTTGATAATGATGCTATATGCTTTACTATTTGCTTCTATCTTGTGGATTAACATTTGTTACCATTGTCCACATTGTACCACGTTGATGACATTAAAGAGATGTTCTAAAGAAAAAGAGAACACGGTATCTTAAGTGGCAGGATTTTCAAGACTTCAATTTGCGATTGAATAGAATCCTCCATTGTTGATGTTAAAGACATACTTATCTGTAATAAAAGCTGTTTTTTCAGCATCAATTTTAATCCGAGTTTGTCAAGGGTAGTCGATATTAAATTCTCTTGAAGGTTGTTTGTTTCATTACCAAAATATATTTCTTAGAATTTCTCAATATAGCTCTAAAGTTTTTCTATTAATTTTGCTATTTCGAGAACCTGCGTAAGTTTATAACTAAATTCGTGGTCGGAGTATCAAGTTTAATTTGCGTATTGCTATCTCAAAGACCAATCAGAGGCTGAATAAGATATCTTTCTAGCGCGTCTTTCGGATTAATATGGCGCGCCGATATTGGAAGGTAATAGATATTACAAAATTTCTTATTAATTTCTGGTAGGTTTACAGCGTCGCGCCAAAGTATGGCCGCTCCATTTTTATTGCGCTCTGATTTGCACATAGACTAGCGATATTACATCTTTGGAAAAGCCCTTGTGACCTTTTTTATGCGGTAACCTTTTTCAGAGATAGCCGTATTTTCATGCTTGGATTTGCAAGTGAAAGCAACTTCGCAACTGCGACTAAATTCGTCATTGTTTCCAATAGAAGAAGGTTCAATTGTCGATATATTCAAGCCATTCAAAACATACCACATTTTTTATAAACACGGCCTTTGCCAAACCCACGCGCCTGTCAACAAAACTAATTCATATCACATCAAAAGCAAATCCCACACTATTGAATTGAAGTTCATCGTTCGTAATGTCAAAAAGTTTGATTACATCACGACTCGCTGATTCTAATAGTTCGATGGCACGATAGCACGTGAATTGTAGCGTGGGTGATAGGCTTGATCGAAATGTTTGGGACAAGTTACGTATTGATACGGCTAAGCCACTTCGTACACAATGCGACGCAAGTCTTGATACCTATCGACTTGGGTATGCAAGAGACTATCGCGATACAAATCCATTGAGGTTCGTACTCTGGTGAGCGTCAGATCTATACCGAAATCGTAAGGTATCGGAGACTTGTGTTTCTTTGTGTACGAAGGGGCTAAACACAGCCTGCTGCTTTGGTTTTATGGGGGAATCGAGTCAGACGAATTTAAATCGATAAAAGACAAAATGTCGAGCTTGAGTTTTGGATGTTTAGAATACTTAATTGAATCAATATTGAGAAAGGCCGTCGAATGTTGTTGGGTTGACGATATCGTCACTAAAGAAGTTTTGGTAGTTTGGTGATAAAGCAGTAAATGGTTCTGGAGGCGGAAGAAAATGATGAATCGATATTTAAAAATAAAACAAAGACTCACATTTTTTCTGTACTTGGATTAAATGGGATTTTCATAAATACACGATCTTTACATGTTATTGACAATGTGATTATTTTTATCTCCGTGCTATCGGGTAGAAGAGAAATGTTGACATTCAATTTCCTGTTGCCGATAACATCTGAGAGGTCAAGATAGTACTCAATTCCGCTTATTGCGAGTTTAATAACTGATCGGTTGTGTAATAGGTATTTAGTAAGCTTATCCCTCCGATAAATAATACAAAAATAGCATGCTTTCATTGATAAAATATATTCAGACTTACTTTTTGAGGATTTTCGTGTCAATAATGTCTCTTACAAAACATCGAAATACTTCGCTAACGCTGTCAGTTTGTAATGTCTCCAAGACTGGCGCGTGGGCTCGTTGTATTACAAGGCTTAGCATCTAGTCAAGATAGAAGTTAGCCCCTAGGTCACGGAAGCGTCAACAAGTAATTTTTATTGACCGTTTTGAAGAGGCTGGGACCTGACAGCCTAAAATTCTAGATTTTAACCACAAACGGCTAGAAAATACCACTTTCGCGGGTTTCCACTAAGGTATTAATAAGTTTACTACCGAGATAATAAATACTTTTCTGTTGATAAAATCATAAACATCAAAAGGAATGTTTTATTTACATATTACCGCTATCTTTCTAAGCCAAGGTTTCCCTTCACAAGCAGTTTTTCCCCCTAGTCCTCGCCAAGTTAACCCAGTTTTTGCTGCAAGTGAGGCGAGCTGACTAACCTAGTTTTTGTCCCCAAGTGTCGTTTGAAAGAGCCTCGTCTGTGTCCATTTCTATCCAGTGTCATAATCAGATTGTAGTTTCGAACAGTCGGACTCTTTTGTGGTTGTCCACTCGACTGTGAGCCATTTGTAGTGAACTATTGACATGGATGTTTAATAGTAGGTTTGTATTTATATTATGCCCTTTGGCCAACGTAACAAGTCGCCTGTGATCCCGAAAAGGAGACAAAGATCTATGTACCACATTTCGCCAGCATACATGACTTAGGTTCAAACAAACGGGCTGGTTTCATCTGGCCCGCTGGCCCTGCCCTGTCAATAGGTTAGATGGGAAAAAAATGGGAACATCGGGCTCTTTGGTGTCAATACTGTCATGTAGGGGGGTGATGTCACAGGACTTTGACTCGGTCCTATCCAACCCACTGCCTCAATCCCGTCAACGGGGTAGATTAAACCAGGTTAATAATAGAAGAAACCTGTGCTGTCCAAAAAAAGCGAGTTGGGTTGTCGGTATCGTCAAAATCGCGGGAAGCTGGTAGATGAGGGACACACCAAAAAGTACGGCTGAAAAAGGGGAGAGAGCTATACTCAGAAGTGGGAGATCACGGGCTGAAATAATTTTGATGAATTTAGGACGAGCCTATTGCTGTATTTACCAGCCAATGACGCCATATTATTTTTACGTAGAAGTGTCAGATTGCAAAATACTTTGGGAAGAGGCCAAAGAAGTTCTTCCTGATCCTGTCTTGGGTTAATTGAAATATCAGTTGAGACTGGTTGAGTGGAATTTGAAACTCTTTTGGCACGAGATGCAACGGATAAGATTGCTTTACGAAAAGTTTATTAGTTAATTTGTTCCAATGACAGGTTAAAGTAACATAGGTAATCAGTTAGACTTTAAACTGACGGGTTGCGTTTCAACTGCAAAAGATTGAAGTACGTTGCAATAAAACTGTAAACCAACCATGTAGCCCAAATGAGACCAGTGTGTATTTGGCGTGCAGTTTCAAAGACTGCACGCGGCAAGCTTGCTAGCTGCAGGTCTAGTCTAAAATCTTAGGATCGAGCTCCCGAGAAAGCAGTGGTGACCCAGTAATAATACTGAATTACGAGTTGAAAGATCGAAAGTTCTAAACTAGGCAGGTGACCGTACTTTGTGTAAATTATTCCATAACAACTGCTCTCAAAATGATGAAGAAAAACATCGTGATGAAAGAAAAAGTAACAAAAAAGTATAATTTATTGCAACCTGCTGTTAATATAACCAGTATCGTTTAACAGATGCACATCAGAAACAATGTATGTAGGTAACACCTGGAAGCCAATGAAAATAAGACGACTGAAGAGGTCCACCTGCTTGTTCTTACATCTGGATATGTGCCAGGCATGGAGTGACACGGATAGTATCTTTATTAATTGAAGTTTTAGAATTGATGATGCAGAAAGAGAATTAATTATTATAAATAGTGAAACGGACATCGAATCGAAAGACAAAATCTTGTAGAACAACGCACTGTGTTGCCTTTATCCTTTATCACGTATTTTACCAACACTGGGAATTTGGGAAGGTCTCCAATTATGTACTGAGTGCATCGGTGAATCTGTGTACCCTTTTTGCGGCAAAATCAAGAAAGAGTCCTCCCGCCCGCTTCGGTGGAGCAAAAGAAACTGTGTCAGACCCTTGCTAACTAAAAGCCCACCCTTGATCTTCGATTGCACTTTGCGGCCGAGGGCTACGTTATCCTGATTAAACAGTCTCGCGGCCATCTCGATATCCGTTCATACACGTTCTTGAGAGTAGATACTAGGACATTTAGTCCGTCTTTATTTCATAAAACCTACCGAATGACAAATTTAGAGGCAATAATGATCCCCTCAATAGGACAATGACATTCAAACTTGAATAAAGATAACAACTTGTAATCAGTTTGAATTCATTCGACTTCGATCCACATTGTTCTGGGACCAAAGTTATAAGAGATAGTAATTTGTGAGGAGTCAGCATGACTGACGTAAATAGCACCCACGGAGAGGATAATTTTGATGAAATACTTGACAAAGTTGAAATGAAAGGAGCACAATGTAAAATTACTAAAGTTATGTGTAGCAGCTAGATAACATATCCTGCTACTTTCTTGATAACAGCACAATTGATGTAGAACAGTAACGTTTTTTGGGGTTAGTTTTACAATGAAAGCCTGGAACGTAAATTACACTTCGAAATAAATAACCTTCATTGTATATAGGTTATTTACGCTTCAGGTAATCTGAAACACTAATCACTTTGAGATAGAACGCTATTCATGTCTCATAATTATGTACGAAAAATTCGACAATAATCAGCATTTTGACAGTCTATGATGATGATTTTTTCATTCATTCCGTTGAGGATAGGCAAAGGTCTTAGACCATACAGCCTGGTATGTGATATTTTGACGGTCGAATTTCGCAATAACTGTTGATCAGAACTATGACATATATATGCTTTTCGGGATCCTCGTTGGAAGATCTTTCCAAATATAATAATGGTTCTCGGATTTATTACACTTTTAGTTTTATTCTTAATCATGTAATAAATGTCATAGACTCCCTTTACACACGCGCCTCGCTATTCATACGGATGCGTAAACGCACCATCAGAATTGCGTTCCGTTCCATCTCGTTGTGGCTGTCTATGACCATTGCAGTCACCAGCGTTTAAATATTTGTTATTTTTATGTGAACTACATAAACTCGACAAGGGAGTTATTTTTCCTGTCACGGATGTGGTAGAGTGTCAATTAGTTTATGCTGTTTTAAAACTAGAATTAGAAAAATAGTTTAAGCATTTTCAATGTCAACATTTCGTGTGGAACGGACCGTCATCGGTTCGTGGTCGTCGATTTCCGGATAGGATCGAACAGTCTGGAAAAGATGATGGCTTGAGCAAGTTGCGGGCCATCGGACTCATCTACACGACGCCGAGAAGATGGCGGAGCTGAACTGAATATAGCGCCATGATCGCTTCTCATTTCTCCTTGGGTTTCTAACTTCAAAAACTACAAAATATGGCTAGTCCTTATATCCCGATGGATGATTAGCCAGCGTCAAAGTGCGTCATCAGCCCTAATTTGCTCGATGACAATTTTCCGTACCGCGTGCTCCGTGCGGCAGTCCTAAAACTTCCGAAGGGAGGCCTACGCGGCGGGCCTTGTCCGCTGGGGAAGCTCTCCCAGTGGACGAACCCAAGGATCATCAAAGCCGTTGCCAGCCGGGAGATTCTCCGTGTGCTCCTGGTCGACTTCGCGGGAGGTGCCCTGCGCCCACGACGTGGCGCGCCGGCAGATGGCGTTCGTCGAAGATCCTGGACGATTGACGGCCTTAGTGGTCGCCATCCCGTCGTGATGCCAGACCAACTTCATCGCCGGCGTTTCTACTCGAAAATCCACGGCTTCCGGGGCCACATCGTGAACGTGTGAGTGCGTGATCGTGGTACCACGTAAGTCTCTTGTATTCTTTTGGCCAAACTAGAGTCAGTGCGCGTTTTGCGTATCACAGGCACCGATGCCCGTCCTCTTTCTAGAACTTTCTGGTCTCAGGATTTTGCTACGTCAAATTTCATAATCTGTTTATAGCTGTATAAGTGTTAAATGTTGTAATATACAGTTATCGTTTACAATGTTAATTTATTCGTTTTATTCCAAATGAATCACCCATAGGTTCCCTTTAGACAAGAGGTCCTTGAAACAATAGCCCAATGCTGAAAGCCGAGAGTTTGAAGGCCTACTGTACTACTTTTCAACTTGTAACATAACGGTAACTTTTATAACCCAATATTCTTTTTCTCTTTTTTTTCTTTTTTTTTTCACACCGTTACAATGGCGCCCGAACATCTATTATATTTATAATCTATGGGATTTATTTGGAATATTTCTTGTCAATAATTTCAGTTTAGTATTAATGGATTAACATTTTTCAACACATTTTGCATGTCTAGTACATTGTTTTCACATGTCATGTCAAGTCTTACAGGTTATTTGGAATTGCAATAACATTATGTGCCGTATCTAAACAGTGAGTGCATGTTTACATTCTTATCAGTGTAATCATCAACAAAGCAACATTCCATGCTAATGTCAAGTTGATAGCAGTTGCAAACATAAAATTCAAAGAATATTTGTGTACTTGCAATAATAATTTCAATTAATAAACACAATAGTCACTTGCTACACCTTATGTAAGCACTGTTTAGTTACAAACTATTATTTTGATTTAAAATTTTGAAACTTTTGTATTTGTGTCCGTCACAATGGCAGAACCACTTGAAAAATTCCAAGATACAGAAGGTAATAATACTTCTGATAATGAGGATGAGTCGCAAAATGTAACTTATAGACGTAAGGAGGCTTTACAGTCTGCAATGTCAACCACATCCCGTGACACGAAACATAACCCACCACAGAGTCAATCGGCTCCAGCAGAACACTCGACTGTCGTAACTTATGTAGTACGTGACGACAATTTCAAGTCGTGGAATTTAAAGTTTACCGGTGACTCAAGCATTGTGGATTTTTTCTTGCGAATAGATGACTGCATGCACACTAGAGACGTACCTGAGCAGAAAATAGTGAAATGTTTTTCAGATTTCTTGAGCGGCAAAGCCCTCGATTATTATAGGCAAATTAGAGACTCAGTAGTCACCTTGGAAGATTTGCAAAATAAATTCAGAACATTTTTCTCATCCTTCGACAGTGATTTTATTTCGGAAAAACAGATTAGGGATCACAAACAAAACTTGGGACAACCATTGCATATTTATGTATTAGATATGCAAACTTTAAATTCAAGACTAACATTGCCCTTATCTGAGGCTACTTTAATAGAGATTATAAAACATAATTTATTACCAACATATGCACAACTGTTAGCAGTCAATGACATTCAGACCATTGACAGATTAATAACATTAGGCAAGCGTTATGAAGCATATGCAGTTACCACATCAGGTAACTCTTCCTCGAAACCTATCAAGGGTCAAAAACAAGTTACTGTGGTCAACACTCAGTACAAGAAAAAGGAAACTTTAGTAATTACTTGTCAGAAATGTAAGAAATCCGGTCATTCATACAAACAGTGCAGATCAATTCCAGGCATTGTATGTTTTAAATGTGGGACAAAGGGAGTAATCACATCGCGTTGTTCAAAATGTAACCCACCCACAGATACCCACCCTGTTCAAACTAAAAATTCAAAAAACTAGAACGTCCAGGAGTGACTGCTTCTTGCTCGAATAAACAACATCTGGGTACGGTGACTCCTGGTTCATCAAGTGAAAAATTAGATAACAGGATTTTTGTAGAATTTTTAATTAAAAACATACCTTACATAGGACTTTTAGATACAGGTGCAAACCTCTCCGTCATTGGTAACGGATATCATAAACAACTTTTAGATTTTGGATTTCAAATAACACCAACAAACTGGAGCGCAAAGTGTGCCAATGGGTCACAAGTACAAACAATAGGAGTAATGACAATACCAGTAACATTTAGAAATAAAAATTGGGAAATAGCATTTATGGTCATTCCAGAAATAACAGATAACTTCATATTAGGTATGGACTTTGTACATCAATTCGGCATTTTAAATTATTTTAATTTCCATAGCATAGAACTTGTGGGAAAAACTGAAGATACACACCCACAAACTTCAAATAAGCTGTGCGGTATAACATCAAAAAGTGAATTATCACCATTAGAAAATATTGAATTAGGAAAAATAATTGATAAATTTAAAACCATTAGTACTGAAGAAAAAGGATTAGGAAAAACTAATATAATTGAACATAGGATAGTAACAACTGGTTCGCCAATAAAACAAAAATACTACCCTTTATCACCAGTGAAATTACAAGCACTGAATGATGAAGTGGACAGAATGTTAGAACTAGGCGTGATTGCACCATCAAAATCACCTTGGTCAAATCCAGTTGTTATGACACCAAAAAAAGATGGTTCACTTAGATTCTGTTTAGATGCTAGAAAACTAAATGACGTCACTATTAAAGACTCCTATCCATTGCCTTATATATCTTCAATATTAGACAACCTTAAAGGCGCTCGTTATCTATCTTCAATAGATTTATCAGCAGCTTACTGGCAACTACCACTCTGCGATTCAGATAATTTAGACGGTAATGGCACTTCATGTCAAAAAACCGCATTCGTAGTACCTAACAGGGGACTTTTCGAATTTAAAAGAATGCCTTTCGGTTTATGTAACGCCGGTTGTGATATGCAACGTTTGATTGACTCACTTTTTCAACATAAATATGGTGAAAAAATTTTTGGGTACTGTGATGATCTCCTTATAGCCACCTCTTCATTTAAAGAGCATATTAATATATTAAACGATGTTTTGGAAACATTAAAGCAAGCAGGTTTGACAATAAACTTTAATAAGTGTGAATTTTGCAAAGATGAATTACATTACTTAGGTTATGTTGTAAGTTCAAAAGGTCTGCAAACAGATCCAAAAAAATTAGACTGTATTAGAAATTTCCCTAGACCAACTACAGCTAGACAATTACGTGCTTTTATAGGTTTATGCTCATATTACAGGAGATTTGTAAATAACTTTTCAACAATTATAGCACCAATGACAGCATTAATCGGTAAAAGAAAAGGTAAAGAGGCAATAGCTTGGTGTAGTGAAGCAGAAACATCTTTCATATCACTTAAAGAAGCTCTCACTCAAGCACCAGTACTAGCATGTCCTGATTTTAAAATACCATTTCAGATTCATACAGATGCTTCATCGGTTGGCATTGGTAGCGTTCTCGTTCAAGAAATTGACGGTATAGAGCATCCTGTAGCGTTTCACTCCCGTTTACTTTCAAAAACAGAACGAAATTATAGCACAACTGAGCGTGAGCTGTTAGCAGTAGTTGATTCAGTCATACATTTTAGACCTTATATTGATTGCAGCCACTTTATTTTAGTAACAGATCATATGTGTCTTAAGTGGTTAAAAACACTAAACAACCCATCAGGTCGTTTAGCGCGTTGGGCTATGCAATTAGCTTGTTTCGACTTTGAAATACGTCATAGGAAGGGTGCTCTGCACGTAGTTCCTGACGTGTTATCAAGGGCAGAACTCAATGCAGTTACATTTACAGGAGGTAGTAATTCAGGTGATGATTGGTACAATAAATTATTTAAAAATGTACAATCAAATCCAATATTTCACAAAAATTATCAAATAAAAGATAATACATTGTATAGATTCAGTAAACCTTCTTCAAAGTTACATGAGGCAAATTCTTGGAAAATTGTCTTACCTCAAGACATAGTACAGGAATGTATAAAGGAAAATCATGAACTCACCGCAATACATCCTGGTACATTTAAAACTTTAGCTAAAATAAAAGAAAACTATTTTTGGAAGGGTATGAATGCAGACGTTAAGTCGTATGTGTCTAACTGTGAAAAGTGTAAGGCTTACAAACACTCAAACGATGTACCACACGGACACATGACACACCAGAAACAAGTGGAGCGTCCCATGCATACACTTTCCATCGATACAATTGGTCCTTTACCTAAATCATATTCCGGACACATTTATATACTTTCAATTGTAGACATTTTTACCAAGTATTGTTGGCTTCATCCACTTAGAACTGCAACCACAAAGACAGTAACTTCATTTATAGAATCAGAAATTATACTAAAAGAGGGCACACCATGTGTCATCATCTGTGACAATGCCACTATTTTTCAAAGTAAAGATTTCAAGAATTTCTGTACAAAATATTCAATTCCAAAAATATTTTATAACGCATATTATTCACCACAGTCAAACACCGTTGAACGTTACAATCAAACCATTCAAACTTGCTTAGCAATGTTAGTAGAGGAAAACCAGCGAAATTGGTCTAGGTTCCTTCCTCAAATACAACTATTTATGAACACTACTATAAATTTAGCAACTGGATACACACCATATTTTCTCGCCAGAGGCCGTGAAATCATCTCTGATGGTTCATTGCACACCTTAAGGGGCAACGCACCACAATCGATTGATGATATTCAGCTCGCAAATAGGAACGAAAAAGCTAATTCCTTAAATGAACTCGCAGATATTTTCCAACGTGTAAGCAGCGCATTGACCAAAGCGTACAAACAGAATGCAAACAGATATAACCTGCGTCGCCGTGAGCTCAGGCTACGTGTGGGTGATATCGTGTGGAGGCGTAACTTTGTACAGTCAAACGCAGCAAAGTTTTTCTCAGCTAAATTAGCACCAAGATTTATCAAATGTAAAGTAGTTGATAAACTATCTGAGGTTGTTTACCAATTAGAGGAAACAGACACAGGAAATATAGGAAAGTATCATGTCAAGGACATAATAAAAGTGCCAATATGAGTAAATGGTGTTATTTATGCTTAAATTTCAATTAATTGCACAGTGTTACACTTGCACATTATTGGACAAATTTTTTTGGAAGAAAAAATTTTTTTTTCTTTACTAAACTGAATTGCTTTTGTATCAGTGGCTCTTAGCAGCCCTGGTCCCATTTATTTTTTAAAAGTCAGTTCAGAATTTTTTTCAAAACAGTTAAAAAAAAAAAAAAAAAAAAAAAATTTTTTTCTTAATAAAAAGGAAAAACTATTTACTTAACTGACTTATTTTTTATATCAGTGGCTCTCACTACCCTTGATTCCTTTTATTTTTTTGAATTCAGTTCAGTACTTTCTTCAAAATAATTAAAAATAAGTTTTTTTCCCCTTCAGAAAAAAACTATATGCTTTACTAAACTGAATACTTTTTGTATCAGTAGCTCTTGACAGCTCTGATTCAGTTAATTTTTTCAAATTCCGTTCAGTACTTTTCCCAAAACAATTAAAAATAAGTTTTTTTAACACAAAAAAAAAAACTATTTTCTTTACTGAACAGAATTGTTTTTGTATCAGCGGCTCTAGATGGCTCTGATAACCCTCATTTTTTCAGAATCGGTTCAGTACTTTTTTCAGAACAATTGAAACAAAGTTTTTTATTATAAAAAATAAAAACTATTTTTCTTTAATTACCTGGATTATTTCTGTATCAGCGGCTTTTGATAGCCCTGATCCCGTTTATTTTTTTCAAAAACGGTTCAATACTTTTTTCAACACAATCGAAAAAAAAGTTTTTTTTGTGGTATTGAGTTAGGACGTTAACTCACAAACATATTCGCACATTGCTCGCTTTGAATTGGGTGACGACTCATATTCATTTGCAGCATTGCCTGTCACTCCAGTGACGTACTAAATATAGTTCCCAGTACTGTTTCGCGACCAGCACTGTGGCTATTATATTTTAAAAATCTAATATTAAGATAAGTTATAACAATAACCGTTAATAGACTAGGATTATTTGATAACTTTACCTAATAAATATCAATAGTTCATAAGTTAATACACAATTAGCCAATAGTTTAGTTAACATATGCATAGGATTAAAAATGCTTAGATTTAAAAAATGCTTAGATTTAAAAAAGGTTAGGTTTAAAAATGCTTAGGGTTAAGAAATAAAAATTATAATAAGCTTATACCTTATATTTACATAAAATTATAACTTCATATCTAGTTAGTCGTTTCAATAGCTGTAAGAATAATTTTTTTCCTCTGGGTGGAACGGCTGTTTTTTCCGAGAAGAGGGGTATTGTAGCAGCTAGATAACATATCCTGCTACTTTCTTGATAACAGCACAATTGATGTAGAACAGTAACGTTTTTTGGGGTTAGTTTTACAATGAAAGCCTGGAACGTAAATTACACTTCGAAATAAATAACCTTCATTGTATATAGGTTATTTACGCTTCAGGTAATCTGAAACACTAATCACTTTGAGATAGAACGCTATTCATGTCTCATAATTATGTACGAAAAATTCGACAATAATCAGCATTTTGACAGTCTATGATGATGATTTTTTCATTCATTCCGTTGAGGATAGGCAAAGGTCTTAGACCATACAGCCTGGTATGTGATATTTTGACGGTCGAATTTCGCAATAACTGTTGATCAGAACTATGACATATATATGCTTTTCGGGATCCTCGTTGGAAGATCTTTCCAAATATAATAATGGTTCTCGGATTTATTACACTTTTAGTTTTATTCTTAATCATGTAATAAATGTCATAGACTCCCTTTACACACGCGCCTCGCTATTCATACGGATGCGTAAACGCACCATCAGAATTGCGTTCCGTTCCATCTCGTTGTGGCTGTCTATGACCATTGCAGTCACCAGCGTTTAAATATTTGTTATTTTTATGTGAACTACATAAACTCGACAAGGGAGTTATTTTTCCTGTCACGGATGTGGTAGAGTGTCAATTAGTTTATGCTGTTTTAAAACTAGAATTAGAAAAATAGTTTAAGCATTTTCAATGTCAACATTTCGTGTGGAACGGACCGTCATCGGTTCGTGGTCGTCGATTTCCGGATAGGATCGAACAGTCTGGAAAAGATGATGGCTTGAGCAAGTTGCGGGCCATCGGACTCATCTACACGACGCCGAGAAGATGGCGGAGCTGAACTGAATATAGCGCCATGATCGCTTCTCATTTCTCCTTGGGTTTCTAACTTCAAAAACTACAAAATATGGCTAGTCCTTATATCCCGATGGATGATTAGCCAGCGTCAAAGTGCGTCATCAGCCCTAATTTGCTCGATGACAATTTTCCGTACCGCGTGCTCCGTGCGGCAGTCCTAAAACTTCCGAAGGGAGGCCTACGCGGCGGGCCTTGTCCGCTGGGGAAGCTCTCCCAGTGGACGAACCCAAGGATCATCAAAGCCGTTGCCAGCCGGGAGATTCTCCGTGTGCTCCTGGTCGACTTCGCGGGAGGTGCCCTGCGCCCACGACGTGGCGCGCCGGCAGATGGCGTTCGTCGAAGATCCTGGACGATTGACGGCCTTAGTGGTCGCCATCCCGTCGTGATGCCAGACCAACTTCATCGCCGGCGTTCTACTCGAAAATCCACGGCTTCCGGGGCCACATCGTGAACGTGTGAGTGCGTGATCGTGGTACCACGTAAGTCTCTTGTATTCTTTTGGCCAAACTAGAGTCAGTGCGCGTTTTGCGTATCACAGGCACCGATGCCCGTCCTCTTTCTAGAACTTTCTGGTCTCAGGATTTTGCTACGTCAAATTTCATAATCTGTTTATAGCTGTATAAGTGTTAAATGTTGTAATATACAGTTATCGTTTACAATGTTAATTTATTCGTTTTATTCCAAATGAATCACCCATAGGTTCCCTTTAGACAAGAGGTCCTTGAAACAATAGCCCAATGCTGAAAGCCGAGAGTTTGAAGGCCTACTGTACTACTTTTCAACTTGTAACATAACGGTAACTTTTATAACCCAATATTCTTTTTCTCTTTTTTTTCTTTTTTTTTCACACCGTTACATTACGTTACGTTACCGTTACCGGTCCTCCCAAGGGAACAAGGTATGTCATCCATAACCCTTCGTTACTGCAGCTGACATATTAATTTGTTTAATATTCACATTTATATTCTAAAGCCGAGGGATGTCCAACTTATATACCGCATTTTGGTGGACTCTGGGAGGCAGGCAAATATCATTTAAAAACGGCAAATAAAGTTTCTCTAGTCACTCTCTATTTCACCCAAATGACGATCCTTAACTCTCCAACACTAGCGACTAATCTGGCCCCCGGTTCCCTGTGGACTTTCCAAAAAATCTTTCATACAACTCCGAAGTAGGAGGAAGTTTGTATAAAAGAATTTTATAAAATACATGTCCAATAGATTAAGAAAATATCCTGAGCATCTGAGAGAGAGGTGACATTAGTTTTAAGCCGAGTGCAGACAAGAAAGCGCTTTCTATTTTATAGATCACGATATCGCTTATCTTAGCGTTGGCATAGACCTTTCTAATGGCAGGAATATATTACTAAAGCCTGACTCAGATAATTATGGACAAGATATCATAGATAATCTTCTATATCTTATGAAGAATTACTTTGGAATGTGTTTCAAATATATCAAGATGTTTTACGATAATTCTTTCTGTTGAGATAACAAGGACAAAGGGCTTACCCGTTAAATAAAGTATTACTTGAATGAGGAAGTATTATCTAATACTCTTGTACATTTCTACAAAATAATGAAAAAAGGAAATTGGGTTCTCATGAAACGATATGAAAAAAAAGTGGATAAGTATTATTTTTTCTTTTAAAACCTGTGTTATATATTATCAGTTTTTGTTTGGTAAAATAATGGTTCCATTAAGACAATTTTCAACCAGGTAAGAACGGATCCCGTGGAGGGGGAGAAAATGTTTAATTTTCTCCCCTTCTCATTTGAAAGGATTCTTCCTTGAAACTTCAGCCCGTTCTTGCTCAATTTTAAAGAGCGGCCAAAAAGACTTGAATGAAAGAAACCTTACTAAAACAATGTTCTTTGTTCACCTTGAGGCAACGTGAACCGAAACACTTCCCAGCTCTGTCCGCTAAAAATAGGCTTCGATAAATTGTTTGTTCTGAAAATGACCAACTTCGGACAAACAAGTCGTCAGGCAAAGGTTGCTTGGGGGTTGAAAAGGCCCGAATTTTCGTAAAATGGTTTGAGATTTCTTATCATGGCGAGGAATAGAATAAACCATTTCAGCCGTATTATTATACCGCTAAAGTAGACTTTCATTTTGCGGGTTTGCGGGTCTAAAACAGCCACCTTATAAATGTTATTCTTTTACAATGTTACTAATTGTTATTTTTCAATTATCTACTTAATTGCTTGAGCAATAGAAGAGAATATTCAATTTAACGAATTTTAACGTATTTTTGTTAACATCGCCGTTTCAGACCCGCTGTTCACTTTTGTGTTATTCCAAAGAGTAGGTACCATAAACAAAATTGTTTGCGAAATTAAAAATGTATTTTCCTCTGTAAAAAGCTTAAACAACGAAAGCCTTAAGGGACAGGGAAATTGGCTCCAACAATGCGTAAAATTGGGCCGAATTTCATATGGAAAGCGGGCTTAAAATTGTCCTATACAACATTAATTTGGAATTCTCTTGGTACATATTCACACAAAGCTGCTTTTCTCATCAAAACTACATAGTTTCATCAAATTGGTTAATTTGTTTATTCGGGTATGCCTGCGGTTACGCTCGTTCATTTCGTTTGTCCCATTGGACAGAATTACGCGGGATAAAAAGAGACTCATGCAAAAAATAAAAATCATTAAAAAAATGGATAAAATAATAACAAACATTCAACTACCCTCCATGCTTTCTATAAGAATTGACGGAAGGTTTTAATTGAATACACAGTAGTGAAATACGAGTACCATACCCGTGACCATACGGACTTTCCGCCTCGAGGCATTCACTACCAGAAATCCAGAAAAGTTTGAAAAGTTCCACTCTAGTAAATGCGGGTAGATCAAAATTATTCACCTACCCGCATTAGTTACATAGCTTCTGTTATTAAAATGTTCCTCATAGGAACACTTCGCTAGACTATTCCTATAAAAATAGCCTATCACAAGTGATGTAGCCTTGCTGGCCACGTGACCACCTTCACATCACATCTGCCTCATAGCCACGCGTTATCCCGAAATAGCCCAGTCTAACCTTAGATAGCCTTGAACCTGTCTACGAACAGATGCGTTCAATTAATACGGACTGTGTAACGCAACATTGCTATCAACACGATATGTATACGGTGTTAAACACTGAACGTTTAATATGCTATTATGTCTGGGGGAATAATAAACCAGTGTTGGATAGCCAAAATATATCTTGGAGAAATATGGGTAATTTATGATTAATTAATTTACATATAATATTGTGCCTGAAATTCCCGGAATAAAGATACTAAGGAACATTTTGTTATGTCTTGTGTTACAGGGGGTGAACTTGGGTATAGCGACGTATTGCTATCAACCAGCCACGAAACAATTACTTTTGTATCGGACCAAATCTGTTATGCCTCATTTACATTCAGCCCCTATCGCTGCTCCTCGCGCTGCCGGCAATAATTCCCTAAATACTGCTGTGGCAGGATCGAAGGAAATGTGTGTTTACATACTGCCCTGCCTCTTACTTCGCTTTCAAGTTCCGGCAATGGCAGACGTTGAAATTTTTGCAGTGTCCGCGCTGTGTCTTTTAGCGATACATAATTATGTGCGTCAGTTAAAAATAAATCTAATGAAAAAAAGGAAAAGACGTCGTAGAAGATGGTGGATGATATCTATTCATCGTAATAGAACTTTGTAAGTACCTACCAACCTGCTTAAGATAATATTTTATAATGCAGAAGAATTCTACGAGGCTTGAGCAGAATGTAAACACGCCCTACCGCTCGCGCTGCCGGTCCTTTGAAGTCCGCATAAAAACCGCTCTTTTGGGGAGCGCTGGGCAGCGCGAGTGGCATTAAGCAGTGGCATGAGAAGTATACGTTTACATACTCGTCCTGCCCACTTCCCTGCCCACTTCCCTGCTCACTACAGCTGAATGTAAATGAGGCATTAGTCTTTTGGATTGCACTGGGTCAGACTATTTGACGTTTCCGAGGATGGATTGAAAGTGGCATCGATGTTAATTGAGAGTCCATACGTACACACGGCTACGCCTCAAGCTATACAAAATCAGTTTATCGTGGTCTCGCTTTGTATGGACTTTCTGTATATTCAATGATCAGCTTATACCGGTTTTGTATAACTTGATGTGGAACCGTGTGTACACATCAAAAAAAGTTTGGTATCACTTTGAAAAATTGAAATCTTATTGTTACGTACCTACTGCAGAAAATGTTACGATTTTTTCTTCTTTTTAGAATCTTTAAAATGGATTTAGAAAAATAGTACATAATGTATTTCAAAAAAAAATATGCTCATGCTATTGGTCAATTGTTTGAACAACTGGACGCGCAAATCAAACCAGTTCTGGCAAGTTTTTATTAACATGAGAAGAATGGAATGAATTTGCTTAAGTATACAAACATTTTTTAGGAAGTGTAAATATTTAATCACAATCAAAATAACGTGTGAATCGTAAACTTTGATGATTATATATATATTTATAAATGTTATTGTTATGTATGGCTTTCAAGGAAAATACTAATCCTTAAATATTTCAGGCACCTTTTCCATATAGGTATCATCATTGTCCTTTCCATATCAGAGGATTTTTATATATTTTTTTATAGTTTAACATGTTTATAAACAACTCGGCCACGCCTTTACAAGCGCTAATTTAAAATTTGTGAATCAAATCGGCGACGCGTCGAATCATCTATTATCATTTTAACGTTTTGGTTGTTTTTCTCGGTAACAGTGCTTGCTTTATTCGTTTTGAAAGGTAATGTGCGTTCCTTTACACCCGACAAAATAAAAGCAAAATTACTAGATGATCGGTTCAGTTGTTTAGGCGTGACAAGGTTACAAAAATCACTTTTGCATTTGTAATATTAAAGTTAGGAATAGGATACAATATGGGGCATTTTGGTAATAGAAACTCCTCCAACTATCCAAAAGCAAGTTTTAAACAAACTACGTTCTTTTAGACCCTAAAAACCCTAAGTATCACAAACCTGGACAAATGGAACAATATAATAATGGACACAGTCGTCTAAAACAAGCACTTTCCTTAATATCCCTCCACACCCACAATTAACAGGCTAGCAATACATCGTCAGTAAAGCTAGGTACATACCGTTGTAACAAAGTACCCATACTACCTACTACTCCCGCTAGTGACAACCTTGAACTAGGCTGACACACGTAAACAAGCCAACAGCCAACAGTGTCGACCTACGCTTACGTTATATCTATCTGCTATACCCATTACCTAGATTACGTGGTAAAAGCCGGACTTTAATCATTGTTTCTTTGTTTTTTTTTTGTTGGCACGTGTCTGTAAACCTGATCGAGTCTGTAATCTGTGGATAAGAGGGCTTACTGTGTTTATACCTAATTCGATAGCGTAAATATCAATGTGTCATCTGTCAAGATTTTCCCAACTATGGGGTTGGGTACAAGTCGAACCATCTGCAGCTGAATATCAGTATTTTACATGAAGCGACTACCTATAGGACCTACCCTGGTCGCGGGACTTATTTCATTACCGTGACCCCGGAACATAAAGGACTATTGAAGGACACCGTGGATTTTAGTCAGTACAAGTCTGACAGTGTGGGGTGGGAGGACTCATTTGATGATTTTATGACGTTAAAAAAAAAGGACCTACCCTATAACTGGGAAAAACGGTTGGTAAAACTTATTGTCAGAATTTCGAGCTTCTGACTTACAATATCGACTGTCAAAGATCTGAAAAAAGGTCGGTTTATTAGTTTTATGTCGTAGTGACAAAGTACTGACCTGAAAAACGGAATTGTCTAGGTATAATATCAATTTATCATAGTATGACATACTATTACGTAATGGTTATGTAGGCCGTAATAGGCCATGAACTAGGCTCGTAAATCCGTCAGGCCAGTCAACATAATGTACATTGCATTATACATACACTTTCCATTATCTAGATTACTATGCTTGTAGCAAAAAGCCAAGTTTGCCTGCAATTCTAACTTAAAATGCGAAAGTAACTTTTTTTACCTTTTCACGCCTAAATTACTAAAATAATCATCCCGAAATTTTGCATCAACGTTGTCAGGTGTACAGAACTGTGCATGGAGTACTATTTCATCCCGAAAAAAAAAACTTTTTCTGCGGCAAAACAACAATGTTGTTACAATAATAGATGGCACCACTTTCCTTTCGAATTGTGTTACTAAAAGCAAACTGAATTAACAGTCAGATTCTAAATAAACTGACGCGAAACCACGTGTAAAAGCTGCACTACAAAATCAAATCTCTGCTCTTACTTATACGAGAGCCAAGTATACAACGACCTTACCAAACCTTATCGATCTTGAAAAGTTTCGTCGAATGTCAAATATAGATATTTTGTGCCCTCGAGAAGTTCAGGGTAGACGTGTCACATATGCGTGCAAATAATACCTGTCTCGTTAGACGTCTTCACTTTCAGGTGACATCAACACGTATCAGTAGGGTTCCCAATTATTTCTAGAAATATAATTGGAGTTGAGTTAAGAGTGGCTGTGATCAGAATAAAAATACTATTAGATATTTCTATAAGAATTTCTCAGTAGTCGTCCGTAGTTTGGAAGTTGGCGGTATAGTACCCTCGTGCCTAGGAAAGCACGTTAGGCCGTAGGTCTTGCGCCTGATCTCTCTCCGGTCGTGCTGGATTGCCGTCCCATCTGACTATGAGAGTTAAGGAACGGAGAGTGCATCTGTGCCTGCGCAATTGTACATTAAAATAAATGTCCCGCGAATATGGCCAATCTTAATCTCCTGTGAGATCTAGTGCCGTGGCCAAAATCGATCAGGAGGACTAATATTACTGTTATAAATTGTAAAGTACACCTAATTGAAATAGAGTACAATCCTCTATTTTAGAGTACAGTTGGCAACCCTAAGTAAAAGTATGTTACGTAAATATTGTATTGTGAAGGTATCTGGAAGGTATGTGAAGTTATTTTAGACATATTCGGATAATGTTGCCATTACGGCGTCTCCCCAGGATCGTTCATTGTGGCGTTCCGTCGAAACCTCTGTAATGGATATTGCTGGATATTAGGTGGTATAAATTGTTATTGCGCTGACTATAAGCTTCAGGCCATAAAGGTTCGTAGAAAACTTATCCTGTAAATTAAGTGTGAACTTTGAAATTTGAGGCCTGTGTTACAACTGAGACGTTTTAGGCTGTATACTGCTATGCTAATATATGTAATACATATGGCCGCTTAGGAGTACTTACTACAGACGCTCAACCAACGAAGCCATTGCATTTCTGCTCGTCAAGCCATCTTTCATTACATTTGTTAAACGTCTTGCGGTAGAATTTTTCTTTCCCTAGTAAAGCTTTACGATCCGCGACGCAAGTTTCATCCAAAAGTCTTGCCTGCAGTCGAATTTCTCGCAACAAGTCTAACTGGTCCTTTCGGCAATCATTCTAAGTGTACATCGGTTTTTTTTATTTTTTTTATTTGGACATAACACAGTTACTTGTTACAATTTTGGTAAACAACGAACTAGAGTAAAAGAAGTGTAACCCACACTAATGTCCACGGAATAAATTATTAGGGAGAAAAGGGGTTTGTATGATGTTTGATTTTTTTTTGTATTTATCTTGATTGTGATAATAATAATCATTGGCGGAGGCGTTTATTCGTTTATTATTAAAAATAGTCTTTTTGATTTGATTGTCTAAGTTAGTCTTAGGCGTCAGGATATTTTCAAAGTAGTTTGTATCGTTTTGGTAGTCGAGATTTCTTAGGAAGTTTCTAGAGCTAATTATAATTTTTGCTTAAATAGGTCACCACGGAGCTTAAATGTTAATTTTACGAATATCAAGTAAAGCTCCGTTTACTTTGTGAAAAGTAAAATGAGCTTATAATAAATTATGTAAAGAAAACTCTCGTTCCATTAAATTTTAATTTCCATTTTCCTATTAATACAATTTTCTTGGCAATTGGAATTTTCCTGAAGTTTTTCCGTACCCAGAACGTAAAACGGGAATCTATTACTAAAACTCCGCTGTCTGTCCTTCTATCTGTCTGTCCATCTGCCACCAGGCTGTATCGCATAGAAAGCAGGCTAGCAGATAGACAGCTGAAATTTTCACAGATGATGTATTTACAAGAAAAGGAGGTTCCCATACAACAGACACGTTTTTTTATTTTTTTTTAGTTTTAATTGCCTTTATAGCAGTTTTTAACATAGGTATATGATAGGTGGCTTGTCCGTTCGTTTGTTCGCTTATTGAAGGCTGAAGGTTCTTCCTTATCAGTCGTGTTATAGTGAAACTGTCACGATCTATCGTGTGTAGTCTACGTCACTTTTGTTATACATGTAACCGTTGCAGGGGCGTGTCGCGCCGCGTGATCTTAAAGGTAGCAACATTTGTGTTGGTATTGTCCATTTGTAGTATTTATTACTTCAAACCAGATTATTATTGTCTCTATATAGGGCGAAGAGATAAGGCATGAAAGATATCTTGGGTGAGGATACAATGTTTGTATGACCAAGTGTGATGATCTTTGCCTAAGGCAGATTGTAGATCGAAGAGTTGTAAGGTGGACCATTTCGCCTAAAAATCCAGATTCCGTGGCTGCTAATGAAAATCCTAATGGATAAATTCACGATTCTGCCTATGATAGGAATCGGACACGCATTTTCAGCATACGCGGGTTGAGATATTAACATCCAGCAATCACATACGAAATAAATAATATTACCAAGACACGCTTCTCATTTATCAATTAGGAGCAATAATAACCCATAAATCCTTAAGATTATATCTTATCAAGAGCAGATATAAATCCGACAACTCAAACTAACTCCTAAACCTTTCCCGAAATGTTCGTCTACCCTCTATTTACGACCATTTCTACCAATCAGGGTTGCCAAACGATTCGTGACTATAATTGTAACGCACATAGGGGTTCGTTAGGCACAGTTTCGTATGCACGCCACTGGGAAAAAGTCGAAAGGGAGCAAATGTGCCAGATCTGGAGCAAGTGTGGAAATATTTCTTTGCTCATTTATATTTCGAGGGTTTCTAGAAAACGGTTCTTGGTTAAAGTGAAGGTTATTTTCATGATTCGAAGTCAAAATTAAACTGGATCAGAGTAGTACTATTGTGTATGCTCTGGAATATTAAGGTGAAAGCTCCAAACAACCCGCGAAATTTAAATTTTCTTATGTTCTTAGGTTTTTGCAGTGTTAGGTTGTATGTTGCTTAAAATAATATTCGCGGCTGTAGTTTTTTTTTTCGTGGTAAAATCATCATCGTCTTAACCCCGGGCGAGACGGGAGGGACTGTCGGACTTGTACTGACTAAAATCCTCGGTGTCCTTCAATAGCCCTTTATGTTCCGGGGTCACGGTGATGGTATAAGTCGAGCGTCCAAGACGTATGTAGTTACAGAATTATAATCTAAAATTTTGAATACCGCGGGCTGGTTGGAGCTTTTCCCTTAAGGTCATATTCACCGGTCAAATTCCAGAAAAAATACGATATAACAACACATTGAACGTGAATATTTCCGCAAGCATCGTCACATGACTGTCTGTAAGCAATCGGTTCTGAGTAATCGAATATCCTGTTTTTGTAAGACGTCTCGGTACACTGACTCGAAACAAAAATACTCACTTAAAGGAAAATAACTGTAATCGATATCCAGTTATTACTGTTGAAGTTTTTGTTCGATCAAACGCAATTCACTTAATCAAGAAGTCTAATGTATCTAAATAGAAAGAAACTTTTCGGACACAATTCGTAATACAATTACTGAAACTTTTCAATGAGAATTGTTAGACAAATTAACAGAACTTCTTACGAAAATTAAATAAGTAATAAATTCAAATTAGAACAAAGGATGTTACCTACTTCTAACCTTACTAATTTTATTAACGTGAAAGTTTTTGAGGATAGATGGATGTTTATTTCTCTTTCAAACAGAAACTGCTTAACGGATTTGGAACATGGATTATTTATAATCTAGTTGGATAGTTTTTATCCTGATTTTCGAGTTATTTCTTGCGAATCCTACCAATTCTGTTACAATCAACTCCAGAATTAAAAGAGTACCTACGAGGCAAAACGTTAAACAGTATACCAACTTAAGTGCTCCACTTTCAGAGGAAACCCAATAAAAACGAAGGCCTTGCTATTATTCCCTAAGAAAACCATTTATTTCTATTTCGATATAAGCAATATTGATCTCTCATTCACGAAAATAGGCCATGGCGGCGACGGGAAGCACAAATTCAATAGGAAACTTTATAGTTCAATGGATTCGACACCAATTCGATTGACAAGCTTACAAAGCGGGCTTGTGAAACAGCTTTTGTTTAACGAAGCCTGGATTTTAGCACAATCCGTCTGTTAAAATCGAATTAACATTTAATTGCTTCGAGGGATTAATTTGTTGAAAAGCGTGACACAGTTTTTCTACCAAAGATTAATCATGTCCTTAGATTCTTTGGCCGAAGGGACAACTTTTCTCTAGCTACAATAGGAGCGTGCCGGTCTTAAATATCTCAATGGTTTTTAGGAAAGACATTAAAAAGTAATTATTTAAATTGGCTAAACGTGTCTCCGAATATTTTGGATGGCAGTAGAAAGTAGCATCTGCTGCTAAAATGAATGTTATTAAATTAAGGTTAGTGATTTTAATGCTTTTTAATGTTAATTATTTTTTTAAATAAAAAACATAAAAATGTATATGTTTTGGAGAGAAACACGAAACATTTGGCGTAAAATATCAAAAATTACAAAAATATGGTCCACATTTCCTGTGTTTCGAGATAAGTTTCATAAGCAGCAAAGAAATAAAAACTTTCAAGGATATAGCAGAAATATGAACGTGTTATTTACCTGCTAAATCTTTATTCCTGGAATAGGGCGTAAACATACTCTTGCCAGAAGAGTTTCAAGAAAAAAAAATGGGTACTTTATGGTCTGCTATAGATTTTGACATTATAAGACTGCTTTTATACGTTAGGTACTTAGGTAGGTATGTTTCAATAGTAGCAGAAACACAATATAGGTAGCAAAAAAGGAGAAATAAATAAAAGCTTTGGGTAATACCATCAAGTAAAGTGCCATTCAACCTTTATTTTCGAATAAACCCGATACGCCTACACACATGAATCGACCACAGACCGATCAACAACCGTCCTACAATCAAACGACTTTGATTTAAAAATTTCGAATTTGGAAGGGAAGAATATGGCCGTTTTTTTTCAAACCGAGAACTAATTCGATTTTACCGTTTTTAATATCGAAATTCTTTCAAACGACCTCGCTTCAACGTCCAGAATTCTACGGGACAAAATTAAATTTTCGTTCAAAAATAACATTGTGAATTTCATATTTCTCATCCAATTAACCCAAATAAAAGTTTCCAACGTGTCTCATTTTCCCAAGTCACCATTACTTTCATAGCGTCACCCAGTTTTGAGCTCGGCCTGGGGTCAACAACCGGTGGTAATACGGTTCATAATTTGCGCTGCAGTGGTTTTGCATACGTCTGTCGTCATGGCAACTGTTCCGTTGTGCATTGTAAATACTACCTTTGTTAGAAATAAAGAATGGAACAAAACCGGCAATACCAGGGCAAAAATTTATCCAGTTCAATTTAAATATTGTTGGACAGGACAAATAGGCTCAGAAAGTGACGCGCTCAAAATAATGTGGTCAATTGACAAACCTTGACTTTATTTGTCTCTTTTTCACTTGCGATGCCATCCTACTTTAGTGACTAATCGTGATGTAGTGTGCTATTGCAATATTTAGTTATTCATGTGTGCGTTAGTGTGCCGTTTTTGAAGATAGAATGTTGTGTAGGTAACCTATCTATTCATTTATAATATCATTGTTGTTGGAGCGGAAAATGCATATATCTGGAGTGGCAATACATTTATCTTTTAATCCGGAAAGGTACTATCAATATTTGTGCAGTATCTGTTATTTATTGAAATCAAAACACCTGTTAACCGCAGACGATGACCGATACTGGTTATTGAAGATTGCAATGATAATATATTTTATTTTTTTAGGTGACAAGTTCACTGATCTCGAAGATTCGATTTGACATTTGTAAAGAGGCTATGTTACCGTTAAACATTGAGCAAATCTTTATTATGACTCACTGTCTTTATATTCAAAATCTTTATAATAATAATATTCCACAACTATCACACAACGCCATCTAGTCCCAAGCTAAGCAGAGCTTGTGTTATGGGTACTGGACAACTGATATTTATATTTTAATACATAGATATACTACCTTACTTTATCAAGCGTTTACATTATCCTACATGAAATAATAAATAAATAGGCTTGGGAAACCATACTATTCCACTGTCATAGTCAAGAAATGAAAAAAAAACTGACAAATTATTGGCGCAATTTCCGCCATCTAAAGATTTAAATCACTACGTATATAGCGGTTCTGTACTCATTCAGTTCCCATGTGTACTGGTGTGATTACAATGCAAATAAATGCATGGAAAACTGTTTAATATTCTTTATATCAGTCTCGCATCACATGTGGTTGGAGCAATATCTAGATTTCTTAGAGTTGAAAAAACTTATTTCTTGTCTTTTTCTTTCTATATGGAAATTCGTGGAACACGTTGTAATAATGCGTTGATAGAAATGGTAAGTTGGAGTAACAACAACTTATGTTCGGAGAAGGCTTCATCGAATATTTCTTCATATTTGAGATCTTCTTGAAGGCTAGTTTATATAGATCCAGTACCTGGTAGATCCAGCAGGCACTGGAATAATGTAAACGTGTTCAATCCAGTACAGCTTTCAGTATCCATTGTTGTATCGGATAGAAAATGTTCCTATTTTTCAATTCAGTGACGCTGGATCCAGTTACTAAATCAATGTAAACCAACCTTAAATCTATTATTTAGGTTTATTTACATAACATGTTTTAAAGTGTACTTTGATGCTTAGAGAATTGTAGTTTTTTAAGAAAAGATGTGAAGTAATTCTACTTATCGGCTATAATCGCTAAGGATCATACAATTTATCGAATCAAAAACATGAAACACAAATTCAAACCAAAAATTCTTCAGTATAAAGTGTCATCCACTTTAATCAAGTCATGTTAAACAAAGAGCAATTTTCTACGTCTCATTAATTTCGTTGTTATTATGAAATTCATAGCAAGTTCAAAAGTTTCTTGCGACCACATTCAAAGTCGCAATTTGTTTAAAGTTTCCAGACCAACAAATTCAGGTAAATTGCCAAGTTGGGCTAAATATTACGAAGTCAAAATTAAGGGCAATGCTGTTATGAAAACTTTTGCTGAGAAGAAACGACTGCAAGCTGTCTTATAATTGCATTTACAATTTATTTTCCGAAAAAAATCTTCAGTCTATTTGATTATAACATCTACAGCTTTATCAGTTTCTTACTGCAAAACCAAGGATGGATTTTTGTGGATATTATAATATCCAAAGCATCTGAAACCCTTCTAATCCGTAATCAATATTCTTCGGAAGCTTCATACCATTATAGCATCTGCAGCATTAACCTTTTCGATAATCTCTTCAACACCACGGATGGCAGATCCCTCGATATCGTAAATGGTCTAGAACCTTCTAATCCTTCATTAGTATTCCTCAAAAGCCTCGTCTCCATTAAAGCAGTTCCCAATAAACAAACATGGGCGCATCTTATGTTAATATAAATTCAGTTACATAAATCTTTCCGTATTTATGGCTAGTTCCGGCGTTGGGTCGCCAATTTATTCACTTTTACTTGTCAACGGCCGTGAGATGTTCGTACGCATCTTGAAAACATTATCTTTTTGGCAGATTTGATTTATACTATTTACTGGTTTCTCTTGTCTCATTGTTTTGTGACTTCCGAGTTCCGACATATAAACCTTTATGGAATGGTTTAATTGATCAAATCGGTAGTTACATTCCGATTTTTCCCAGGGACTTCTTCCAGTTGGATTTGCATCTTCAATATCCATACACGAATTCCCGCTTTTTCGTGTGGGGAAGAACGCAATTTCATAAAGCCTCTGAATCTGGGAGTAGGTAAATACTTCTTTTGTTTGGTGCATCAGACCCTAAGAAAGGCAGCGGATTCAATTTAAAAAAAACTAGGCATCCGCTACCGTAATCCTGAAATCAGTCTATATTATGAAGTAGGTCGTTTCCGTTTTACGCAAAGAAAAGCTTTTGCGCCTACAAAGACTCGGATTTTATTTCCAGTGTAAACAAAAAAGTCTTAATGAATAAGATCAAAGATGTCAGTAAGAATTGTTCCCTCGGCACCGGAATCTGTTCAAGTAATAGACACTTGACACGTCTCCTGATAGTCATTGTCTTCAACAGCTTAGAAAACGAACATTATACTAACAGTACAAGTTTACTGTAGTAGTTTGCGTGTTTCACCACGTTTTATTGTACAATTTGCACGTGATTGTTAAGAGATTAACATATTCTGTATGTTAATAATATTCGTAATGTCTTGGTCATGAACTCGTGATCAAATATGAATTTGGGGAAGCTAGTAAATGCGAGCTTGGTTGATATCAGTGTATACTACATTTTGTGACATTGGGGATTCTTAGGAACTTTGGCATAAATTGTTGGCATAACTTTCATTCAAGGATTCATAGTATTAAGTAGCAAATCAGACGCCATAGTGTATACTTTCTGGCAGAAATCAATCGAAATCTATTTTTTCTAGGTTTAAACCCATTAACTCCCAAGGGTAAAAATAAATAAATATTTTATGTTTTTATTGTTTGTTACGTTTATAGATACATTAAAAAAGAGATTTTTTTTGAAAAAAAAATTTTCATTTATTATTTTTCATTCCGTAAAATGTTGCGTCTACGCAACGTTAGGGATTATGGACATAAATTGAACAAGCAAGTCTTTATTTAAATAAATCAAACTTAATTCAAGCACTTGCCAAAAAATGCGAACAGTATCAATGTTGCCTCGTAGATGGTGGTCTTGGGCTGAACGGACACGCCAAGGTCATATTCATGACTTGTTATTCCCAGGACCAATCCGTCAGTCTAGTTGTCCACAGAATACATCTACTTGGACACGTTACAGCTAGGTCAAGGACAAACTTCGAGCTGAAGGAAAATTGCCAAGAAGAGTGAGCTAGGCGGGCAGCCTTTGGGAACAATGCTTCATCTTCCTCCCGTCGCCACTGCCGCAGTGCTGAAAAATCCGGGGGTGTTCGATCAGTGCGTCCTCCCGTCCAACCTTACGAGCCGAAATGTGGAACATGTCAGTGTCAAGCCTGTCCACCCGACTTCATGTCACGGCAGCTTGCTATGGAAAAGGGCTATGCTGGGTTCTATCAGGGCTAGAAATCCGGAATGAGGTCTTTACGGAATAAGTATCCAAAGTTACAGATATTTATCCAAATCTGAAAGCAAGTTGACCGTGGGCCGTGGGTGGTCTTGATCTGCGCAGAATCGATGATAGGTGGAGTGGTACGGTTCTCAACTGGAAGGGACCGTGTGTAGGTAAGCGTAGGGTATGGGTGCGCCCCGCCGGAAAGATTGGACTGATGATTGTAGAGCTGCAGTGGCTAGATGAAAAAACCCCCGAACAAAAACCAGTTCCCTTTAAAAAGTAAAAAAATAATAAAAAATACTTCGCGTTCGGGGGACTGCTCCAAATTTATTCATCATCTCCTGTTCTTTTGCAGTCCCCCAACGCGACGTTATTTAATTATTTTTTACTTTTTAAGGGAACTGGTTTTGTGTCGGGGGTTTTTAAATTTTAAATTTATTTAATTTTATACTTTTTATAGGTTAATATATACAATTTTTTGTTGCTACGAGTACTCCGATTAAGTCCCTCAATTTCCCTTCCCGGGTACGCTTTCATTTGATACCCAACTCGAGTATATTTGGCAGACCCTCGGTTACGTTTCCCCACTTTCACCCCCATAACTTCTAAACGGCTCAACCGATTTTCATCAAACATGTCTAAGAACACTCGCAGGTAAGTCACCTTTCATACAAAAAAAAACTAAATTGAAATCGCTTCATCCGTTCGGGCTCTATGATGCCACAGACAGACAGACAGACAGACAGCCAGACAGACCGACAGACAGACAATCAAACTTATAACACCCCTCTTTTCCGTCGGGGGTTAAAAAATAGGGGATCGTGCTCTGTGGCGCTCCCTGGGGAGGCTTATGTCCAGCAGTGGATTGCAATGGCTGAGATGGATGGATGGAGGATGTTCTTTTTTCAAGTCTGGAACATATTTTGGTGACTATTGACAGTCTTGGCTTCTTGGAAGTTGAAGGACCGAGCTTACCTAGTGTATTTTCAGGCTCTGCGGGTAAATCGGTGTATATTTCATAAGTTCCAGATATTTATTTTTAGAAATTACTATCTGACACTGCTGACTCGACGTTCTGTAACCGACTGACTAATAAAAAAAAAGAGCTTCTACTCTTTGAATAGCGAGAACCAATTATGTACAATACAGTTCTAACATGAATGGCAAGCTGAGTAACAATAAAAACTGACTATTGTTACTCCCAACGTTGCGTATACGCAACTTTTCCTAGAAATCTAAGATAAACAACATCTGTAAGTAGTTTTATCCAAGAAAAGGGTTTATATCATAAATAAGATACTGTTAAAACTTTATACAGTATAAAAGTATAGATTTATTTCAATTAATATTTTTTATGATTGCATGAATATATCGATCCCGAGATGACTCAATTAGCAGTTTTTAGATGATAAAAAAAATATGTATTTTGTACTTAAAAACCCATTAATAAAAAATTTTAATCCATCTTTTAGTTCTTCTTTTCGAGACTGGGTTAGATTTCATAGATTTATTTCTCATTTATAAATAAATAAAAAAAACATATTTGTAATGTTGCGCTTGCGCAACGATGGGTAAAGATGGGTTAAAAAGACTTGCTATTCAAACAAAATGGCAGCTTACGCAGATGACTAATTCCTGCACTATGCAGCAGTAATGCGGTGATAACTGTGGTGGCTTCATTCCAACATGCGTTCTTTATTAATTCTAAGAGATGTTTTATCACATAAACATGCATTTAGTGACTAATTGCCAGAAAACTTCAAAAAGTGTGTGTTTCAAAAAGTGGACATCTGTCAGTGATATGAGTGATTCATTGACCAGATACATTTTGGCAGCCTACGTCATTCATATTACTCTCCAACCCGTCAAAACACATCTCAATCAAGCAACAAAGTTCCGTCCAGAAATAACAAACACCATTCAAGAGACAGGTGTCTTAAACACAACATTATACAATATACATATGATTACTTTCTGCCTATAAATACTATAGCATCAAAAGTGTGTAGCGTGATCCGATAAATATAGCCCGGCGTAGATTCGACCTTCCGCGTTGCGTGAGCGAGTCAACCATCTACGCACGTACGAATGTACAGAGAATTCAGGAGTAGAGATGGGGTCGAGGGCAAAAATATTAATAAATAAAGGGCATAAACTTGGCATATTGGGCATAAATAAGTTAAGCCAAAATAAATGTTTTTGCCCAAATCTCAAATGAGTCCCCCCCCACCCATAGCGGGACGGAAGGACTTTCACTTGAATTGACTAAAACCCACGGTGATCCTTCAAGAGCCCTTTCCGTTACATGGTCAAGGTTTACCCGATGGGACAGTCCCGCGACCCCAAAATAAATAATGGCGTTTATTCAACGCGTTCAAAATGTCATAGGCCCATCTCTATTCAGGAGTAACAAGGTTAGAAGGAATGTCTACAGGGAGTGCGGCGCATATCGGATATTTTGAGTTACGAGGTTGACCTTTTGGTTTGTCTGATTTTTTGCTTCGTACTTTCCATCGTGTGGCCTTCAAATTAGAGCAGAGGTTACTCAGTTCCTTCTCAGCTATTAGAGTTAGAACAAAAAAGTAATCTTATTGAACTGCTTAGCCTCGATATACAAATTTAAAAAATGGTATTCGATCATTACCTTCACTTTTCGACAGATGTCTATCAGAGTTGGATTATTTTATCTTGATTAAACTTGCAAAACTGCTTACTTTTCTGAATTTTCACTAGTACAACTTACATTTGGAACTGATACGAAAGAGTGGTGATTATTCATGTTTATGTGCACTCAATGCTTAAATACTAGAAGCATAAGCACCAACTCATTTAGAATCAACATTACGTGTTCCACAAACAAATTTTGAGCTGGATCCAGTGCCTATCTGTTGAGTTGGTTCACAGTCGACTGAGCGACTAATTAGATCAATCACCGAACTGAACCCGCATGCAAATACGGGACAGGCTTTTAAAACATCCAGTGTATGCCTGTGACGTCATTACAAAAAGGGACGGTATTACCTCAGTAAAAGAGGTAGCAAGATGATCTGGACGCGCATTATGATGGTTGGTCCGAAGTGGCGTTCGAAAAGAGCACTTGGAAACTATGGGAAGACCTTTCGTGCTTATGAGGAGTCGCAAAGAGTTGATATTGGGATTAGGTATGCTTGTTGTTTTCGAGATCAGCTGTTTATTTACACTTCGGACAAGACTCACGTCATAGCATCCAAGTGTCAACAGTTTTTGTTGAAAATATTGTTTCTTTACATTAACAAATACTATTTGTCCAGCCCGCGAGATGCCCACGTCACAAAAGAGGTCTCTCATGTAGTTTTGTCATAACAAACTAAATAGGCCTTAAAAATAAATACAAGTTCTAGAATGTTTAATCTAGCAGCGGGTATACTATAAGCTGTGTTGATAACCGTGCCGTAAATAATCCGGGTATGAGATCCGGAGCTTAATGAAAAAGTGACGCAAATGTGCGAAAATGTCAGACGGGGTCGGTCGTTGGATGGTACGAAATATTGCCATAAAATTCATGATGTACTAATATTATACTCCTAAAATTCTATATTAAGGACATTAAGTTATTTTTATGCTCTATTCAGAGCTGTTCCAGACACATAAATCTAGACATCTTAGAGCTATATTTAAGTCTACTTAAAGCGGACTCAAGTGAAGTTCTGAAGTAAGAACTTTCCCTACTTTTTCTCGTACTTTAGGTTGGCGTGTTGTCAATTCCGGTTTTCGACGCAGCAACTGCGACAGGACTGGTTGCAAACTTTTTTGGCATTATTTTTGCGGAGCTGTGTTGTAATGTGAAAAGAATGTGGAACCAGCAAGTTCTGAGTTTTAAAAGGCTTCTTTTTTGGCACTCAAGGAACGATGAAGACTGTACTGAACTTGCAGGACATTGTTTAAAAACGGTTAGAGAAGTTAAATGTCTGTTTTTTTGTCGACAGAAATTTCTATGTAGGTAGATGATAAATTATTATTATTGTCTATCGCCAGTTTTAGTACGAAATTAGTACCTAAACGGGAGTTTAAAGACGATTAAAACTCACGCCTACAGTAATATCAAGGCTTTCTTGGCTAAGACGTAGTAAGCTAGACAGACAGTACTAAACCACAGACTAATCGTTTAAGCCAGCTTTCACCATCGTTGCCCTACTGCAACGAACATGGTGGTCGGACTAGATACATCTATGGCAACGTAGCTATCCTATAGACAGAAACCGCACTCTAATACTTGGAACAGTAGGTAATGGGTATAGGTAATGAGCGAGCAAAGCGATTAATCGCACGCGATGTTTTTTATTCTAAAACTAATCAGTTCAACGATTTTCTTAGCACGTTTTTCTTCTCGTGTTCTTCCTTGATAATCGAGTGTAAGCTTAAATATATCCTGTTGTAACGTTGTTTCTTTTAACGATTGTGTGACGTTGTCAGAAGCAATTGTGGAAAATGGCTCGTGGACATTGTATTTGTTTTTCTTTTTAATTATTATCAATCACATGGTAATTTGTGAGAATCACAACGTGCCGATTTCTTGTTTAAAGGATAAGGGCATCTCAAATAGAAAGTTTCAATTAGTTGATCAATGTGTGGTCTTCAAAATGGTCTCATAAGACAGGTACGCTATTCGTCTTAGACGAAAGTATTGATCGCGTCCAGTCATTCCAGTATCATCCAAACTTGATACCAGTGTCTTGACAGTTTAGCCTTGTACTTTTTTAAAGTTTGTTTTTGAAAACAAGATGGCGTCGATACTTCAGCGACATGCACGGCTCCAGAAATGGTACGGTTAATTTTTTTATAATCTATAAATTAGAAAGACTCACCTATCGCAGCAACCGGTAAGCAGTTGAAGCAGTCTGTGAATGTTTTCCATAACTTGATGTTATACCTCCTTTTGCATTCGTCGTAGAATCTGTTGGACAAAAGAAAAACTTCGTGAGTAAATATGTCAGGTTGCATGTACTTTTTTGACAGGATAACACGGTAGGCAGACGATGACGGCAAATAAGTAGGTAAGTAAAAACAAATTAATACTTTAATATAAATACTGTGCGGTCGAACAATTATTGCATTTATATCGTTGAACAATTATGGCATGTGTATGATTTTTATTATTAATTTTCCTGGTTCTGGGCTCTATTTATGGCCTATATGGGATAAAATGTACTAGGGACAAACCTTATTTATCACTATAAATAAGGTTTAGTACCTACTATAAAATGGCATTTATGTGCGTAAAGATGGATTAGGGATTTCCTTTGTCAGATATAGAAATCAAATAGGTATGTAGCGTTATTTATTATATTAACCATTCTGAAAAGTTGTTTATAAAAATAAATTTTATTAAGAAACCAACCTTAAAAAAATCATGTGTTTCATACACTGTCAACGAAAAAATAAAATGATTTTGTATTTAACACCAGATATTTTTTGCACATCTGCTTGTGTTGGGTTCGGTCTTGGAGCCTGTCTTTCTACGACATAATTCTGTAAGGTAACCATGTCGAATACTGATATCCAGCCGCATCTGGTTCGACTGGAAGCCAACCCCAATATAGTTGGAAAAAGGCTAGGCAGAAGATGAAGGAGACCAGTTGCCAAGACAAACTGTTGCATACACAGTTCAGAATCATACCTTTAATACTAGCTAATTTGTATAACGATAACGTTAATACTACAGTCATACCCCGATCACAAATTGGCAAGAGTTCAAAGATACGTCATAATGCTACGTCACATTTTGATGTAGGTATTGTGGCGTAATGCCCACTGTAACGAATAATAATAATGGGGTATTAAGCTCACTAATTCTATTATTACTAATGGTTTCTTCGCTCAGTTTTTCTCTTTTTGTTAATGTTAAATGGAAAAGGTCGGTTTGCTGCCATTCAATTTGATTAAATCTGACATTTTTATGAAGTAATGTGGTCATTAGTTAAATAAAGGTGAATCTATATTTATAAAAATGAAACCCGTTTTCCGTTGTCACGACATAACATGAAAACGGCTTGACCGATTCGAATAATTATTTTTTTGTTGTGTTTGTAACCATCGGGACCGGGTCCTCCACCCGTGCGAAGCCGGGACGGGCCGCTAGTCTATCTATATATATAAAAATGAAACCCGTTTTCCATTGTCACAACATAACATGAAAACGGCTAGACCGATTCGGATAATTATTTTTTTGTTGTGTTTGTAACCATCGGGACCGGGTTTTAGACCGGGTCCTCCACCCGTGCGAAGCCGGGACGGGCCGCTAGTACATAATAAATGAGCGATATACATTGTTGATCTAGTAGTTAGTGGCCACGGCATTAGAGCCCTCATCCTAGATTTGGAATTTTCAATTTGATACCTTCACGAGTTTTTGAGAAAAATGATCTTACCAAACAGGCAGATACACAACATAAGACTTTTCTTTATAAGGTACGGTAAATGAAAAGGAGTCGCCTGGCTTGGTATGTAAATGAGTTGAGCTATTGGAAAAAGGCAAAAGCTATGAGAAAAGTTACGTCAAACCATTTATTCCAAGTTCAGCCAGCGTTCAGGAATTTCTCTCCCAATTGAGAAATACAAACCCGAAATTAAACTGAAAGTCCCATCAAATAGGTCGTCCAAAAACATAATTAAACGGATTGAAGCAATAAACCTCATTATTTCTCTAGCTGCATACATAAATAGATAGATACACAAATACTGACTCATACATACATAATCATTTATTGATGTTCGACACATGTTTACAACCAGATAACATTTAACCACATTTTGTAAGGATAAGCACACACCAACGATTTTAGGAAACATCAACTGTCGACAAATGTTGAAAAATAATTTGATTGCCAACGTAAAAATTGTGAATTTTAGGAGATAAAGCCCTATACAGGGTGAATTTTTCAACTGGGCGTGGATGGCTACTTTCGAAACTATGAGGAATATCGAAAAACGTTGAAAGAAGTCTCGAGGCCGATTTTGACGAAAACTAAAACTGCATCATTGGATTTTTAGAAAAGTCAAAAATCCTGGTCAGGAATCGAATCCGCTCATTTTGGAAAAAAAATCACACCCTGTATTATTACACCGCTCGATAGTGTTGCTAATAAGGATCAAATTCTAGGAAGTAATCATATAAGTACGGCAAACTTACATGCGAATTGCATGCAAGTTAGAAACAACGTGTTTAAGGATATGGTTCATAGGCACAGATTACCGGGGCTTCAAAAGTTCAAATGGCGAATATGAAGAGCTTAGTTTTCTCTATGTTATTTCTTCAAAAGATATAGAATGAGCATTTCAAATATTCGTAAGCAGTACGCCTTTGGCCGCAATTGTCAACAATTCCTCCTATGATGCCAACTATGGTATTACCCCAGAGACCCATTGTTTTGCATACAAACAGTTAATATTTATACAATTTGTACCTGCTATAAATGTTAAATGTTTCCTTAAAGAGGGGCGTATCCACCTATCCTTTTATCAATTTATTTACGTCCATACTCCAGTATCAGAGTTATTATTATAATACAAGCGGCCCGTCCCGGCTTCGCACGGGTGGTAGTCCTCTAAAACCCGGTCCCGATGGTTACAAACACAACAAAAAAAGAATTAACCGAATCGGTCCAGCCGTTTTTGAGTTATGAGCTTAGCAACACATTTTGCGATCCATTTTTATATTTTAGAAGATATAGATAGATAGATAACAAAAATCGGAAGCGTAGTCGACTGTGGGCACTAGACCTTAGTAGATCCGTTTTAGATACTTATGTTTCTGAGTAAGCAATTAAAATTTCTGAAAACGTGAACTTTGAGAAACGTGCTATCAAGGCCAGATTAAATCATCAGTTTTCCTTATACACAACGAAACTATCAGATTAATAATATTGTATTAAGTTATCTCGGCCTTTCTAGGGAAATTACTTGTTTAGAAAACGAATGGCTAATCTGCGATTCTGTAAAAGTAGACTAGAACTTTTTTTGAAAAAACAAACCCGGTAAATTATAAATCCAGCCAAGACCTCTGAATGATTTTGGTTAACAACGAAGTTAACTTATTTTTTCATTCAGTCAGTTGTTCAATAGACTAGACTTATCTTCTCTAAATCCTTTTATTTATTTATATAAACACAGACAAACTTTGAATATAAAGTTTCTAAGCTCACGAAAAAGATCTATTTAAAAATAATCTAATCTGTAGATTAAAAATATTTAAGAAAACATTGGATAAAGGGATGCCAGTGAACCAGCGCCCACGTACAAAACTTTATCAAAAGAAATAATGAGATTTTAGTATATTTCATTATTTATTTAGACTACATTTTACGTAAATGAAATATCACAAACGAAATAAAGTAGGTCGTAGACTTGGGAGATTAATTTAAAATTATTACTAATACAAGTTTTGCTCGCGGCTTCATCCGCGTCACGATGGACCTATGTTCGTTACTAGGTATTGATTACTAGAGTAACTAATTGATGAATCCCATTAAACATCGGAAATTTTTCCAAGGGAATTGTTGCTACTGGGATCATCATCATCATCAGCCGGAAGAACACTGCTGAACATAGGCCTCCCCCTTAGACCGCTACGCCGAACGACAATTCGCCACTTGCAACAATCGGTTGCCCGCGACCCTAAAGATACTACTGGGATCTGAGGACTGTTACTGGGATCACAGTATCGTACAGTCTTAACTTAACCCAGGTCTATGCTGTGTCATATCACCAGAAACCGTTCAGTCATTAAGGTTTGAAAAGGTGACAGACAGACGAACTGGCAAAATACTTTCGTTTCTTTTTTTTTTTTAGCTTACCCTCACGATTGACCACCATCTTGCCTGATGGTAAGCGAAGACGTGGTCGACGGTAAAGTACGCTTGCTTAGAAATAACTTATTCGTTCTTGACTTGAAGACCCCAAGGTTGTAGCTATTTATTACATTCGCAGGGATTTCAGTAACACCTCTTCATAAATTATGTCTAACGTAGGTGTTTTCATCATTAAACGTCAGGCACATTTTATTAGACATGTATTTACTTTATCATATTAAGTAAAGCTCCATGTAGAACATTATTAATTTGTCTTATTCATTTATAGGCTTATATGTTGATACATAAGGAGATTATTTACAAACAAAACCCCGAGTTTGAATTGCTAGTTTTTTTTTGCAAGCAAGGTATCGTGGTAAAATCATCACATGAGTCCTCTTACCCCTACTGTGAGACTTGTACTGACTAAAATCCAAGGTGTCCTTCAATAGCCCTTTATGTTCCGGGGTCACGGTGATGGTATAAGTCCCGCGATCACGTTCAGTACCCTTAGCACGAGTTTTAAGTATTTGAGACGTAAAGTAAACTGGAACTTTGACCATTTCAAATTGTCAATTTTCAAGGAAAAATAAGTTCCTTCTTCGCACACCAGAGGCGCTATTCCATTTTTTCATACTAGAAACGCTGTAAATACTGGAAAGACTCTGTAAAGGAAAATAGTGAAAACTCGTGCTAGGGGTACTGGGCTATTGAAGGAATCACGTGGATTTTAGTCTGTACGACTCTGATAATCCCCCTTCTCACCCAGGACCCCCGGGACAAAAGGTGTAAATGACAGATACCTAATACATTCGATTGTTAAACGATTCCAGCGTAGTTCATCGCTTAGGAATAGAAAACTAGTTGAAATTGAAACTTCTCAATTTTCTAGTAAGAAACTGTTTCCTTTTATCCTGGGGTGGAATCGATAGTTCTGGAAGCGTTTAATTGGAAAAGTGATACTTTGATGTTTTCCTTCGATCTGTTAAAGATATTAATCTAGCCTTATTTTGATAACAAACCTTGAACGGAGATTTATGACTTGGGCTATACATACTTTTAATGTGGTACAGGGCGCACCATAATAAGCGCACCACAATAATCATCCTAAGGGTTGACTGGAAGAACTGGCCTTCCATGTGCAAGAACCTTTAATTAAATAAATAAGCAGATAACAATAGGTTAGGAACAATGACTTAGAAAAATAGGCATTCTCATGGTTGATCCGTATTTGTACAAATATGAAAGACCTCTTTTGGTAGTCTTAAAATTATCAAATGAGTCTTTCCGCGTAGGGTGACGGAAAGGACTGTCACTCTTACTGACTAAAGATTTTTCTCTGCGTTCCAGGGTCACGGTGCTTATATAAGACAGTCCTGCAACCCACAAGATTAACTTTAACAAACAAGCTGGAAGTAAGACTAAAATGGACTTTTTCATAATTGATTTGTTGAAGGCTTTCACTCGTGTTATAAATTACTTTAGCCCTCCGAAAACAAATAGGTTTATGTCCTTAAACACATTGCCTGTTACTCTTATAAAAACCAGTTTAGTTGTGAGTCGCGATTTTGAGAAATATCTACTTGCCTTGCCAGTATGCATAGACAAAAAAAAAAACAAACTGACTTCTTAGCATGTCTCTGCTAAAAATTGCAAGACCGAGTATCATTCATTTGCACAAAAAAATATTTATTCGTTATTAATGTTTTTATACAATGGCTTACGATTATTGCAGACTTGTATGAGTCATTGACACAATTATTCAAGTGCCAACGTACGGGAAATGGTTGTAAAGCGATTCTGTTACTGCTCATTGTATGTAATTAAATTGGTGAAGTTGGTTTTTGTATGCAAACGCGATTCAAAATCAGCTTCCGCGTTTACTATTCTTTGTTGTTAAGCAATAATCTAGAATTATGAAGCAAGTAACCCGGAAATAAGGTCGGCATTCGTTCTCAATATGCAACATCTCAAAGGGAACTGTTGAAAATGAGTTACCACTGCCGAAAAACAGTACTCTTCTCTGTGTGAGGGAATGGACCACAATTCACCACGCAGATCCAATTGCGGGTTGGTGCTAAGAAATTCAGCGTTTTGAGAGATTATTTTCTCTAGTCTACAAATCACGGAGTTTTCAAAGAAGGGTATTGAATTAATCAATATTTACTTAGCTAGTCTACATTTGAGGAATGTGCTACTCAGGAAAGTATACAGCGCAACTCAGTTGGGCAGTTAGTTCAGCAGTTTCGAGCAGTTGGGTAGTTTAGTTGAGCAGTTGGGAAGAAGCGGACGTCGGCAGAGAGCCGAAAGCCGCGCTTGGGCCTCTATGAAGCAGTGTCAAATTGCTGACTTGGATATGCCCTGAATTTGTATTACCAACTTCGCGAATAAATCAGAGCATAAATGATTTATGGCTTCAGATCCCTTAATATTTACTGAGATATTTCAAAAATAAATTGCCGTTCCGCCATCTACAATTTACGCGGTTAACAAAAGTTCGTTCAATTTTTCTGGCAGTCAGATTAAATATCCCATTAGTCAATCTCTTTTATCGGGTCGTTTCGCGTGATTCAATGAATATTGGGTAGATCGACTGGTATTTGGAGCACATAAAATTGTTGCGCACCCCGAAAATGTTAAAAGCTTTTGACATAACAGTATTACGTTCGGATATTTCGGGTATGAGAGCAGTGGTGGCCCAGTGGTATCGGCCCCGACTTACGAGTTGTAGGTCGTGGGCTCGAACGCAGCCTGGCGCATTACTTTGTGTAATTTCTTTCATCACCACTGCTCTCAAAACGGTGAAGGAAAACATCGTGAGGAAACCGGCATGTCCTAGAACCATCAAATTCGAAGACATGTGACATCTGCCAACCCGCACTGGGCCCGCGTGGTGGATTATGGCCCACTCCCTCTCACAAGAGAGGAGACCTGTGTCCCAGCAGTGGGAACGTTATAGGCTGAAGATGATGATGATGATTTCGGGTATAACTTTTTAAATACTTATTTTTCCTCACACTATTTATTTCTCCTGTATCGTGGATGCGTTTGCAAATATAGAAACGCAACATAAACAAACACCCAGACCCGCAAAAAAATACAAAATTTACATAGTATTAGATTCATATAAAAATCAATTGCCTTATTTGTATGAGTACCACTTGAAGACGGTTCCACCGTTTCGAGTATATTTTGTTGGATTATTTATTGCCCGGAAAGTAAGGGTATCAAATTTAGCCCGCAACTCTCGCGCCTCGTCATAAATACCTTATTTTTTCCGAAATGCTACACTACAATTGCGATTGATCGGCTAATATTCATAATATAGATATGATTTATAGCATAGAGCACTCAGGTCTAATTTAGCATTCTACCAGTTTTTTTTTTATTAGTTCCAGAAATTACTCCCTACATATAAACAAAATGCCTCTTTAAATGAGCTTAAACAAACACGAAAGTAACTTTCTATATGTTCCCTTTTTACGGTTGATCGGATTTCGGTGTGACCCAAAGGTACACCTAAATACCTGGGGTAAGGACTTAGGGTCCTTTTATCCTAGTGGATCTTGTCCTCGGGATCTATCCTGTCCTTCACGTGAGCGATAGAACCCGCTTTACGACTCAAAGATACTTTTATCCCGTTACTACGGTCCGATGGGATAATATTTGCCCTCGACGCGGGCAAAAACTAGTGAAATGTGTAAATCCTACTATCCTACTAATATTATAAACGTGAAAGTTTGTATGTGTGGATGGATGTTTGTTACTCTTTCACGCAAAAACCACTGAACGGATTTGGCTGAAATTTGGTACACAGATAGTTTATAACCTGGATTAACACATAGGATAGTTTTTATCCCGATTTATGTTCCCGTGGGATAATTATCGAGTTGTAGCGGGTGGCACCGCTGGCAGCAGCTATTATGCTCATAAATCATCATTTTACTCAGTACCTAATTGAATATTCGTAACTGATGAACATTTACTTGGCACTTCTATTGTTGGAATACAAATGTATTTCCATAAATATGATTTAGTTATCCTATTTATTTCTGACGAGATCCAATTGATATGTCGTGATAAATGGGGTTTATAGTCATGAGTAGACCAAAATAAACCTTCCTACTAATACTATAAACGCGAAGGTTTGTTTGGACGTTTGTTACTCTTTCACGCAAAAATCACTGGACAAACTGTTTAGCAGATAATGTAAGTGTAGAAGTATAGATATCGAGATAGTAAAAAATACACAATTTAAAAATAAAAGGAAAATCTAGATACGGGGAAGATCTTACAAAAATATTATTTAATTGACAAGGACTAGTCACCATCTTCGACTTTATCCTCAATCGTGGTTACGAAATGTCCAGCATAATAAGTTGCCTACACGTACACACCGCTACAAATAAACCTATGCAAACCAGTATAAGCTAACCGTTAAATATGCAGAAAGATCATCCAAAGCGAGACCACATTAAACTGGTTTTGTATAGCTTGATATTTTCCTGGTGCGAAAAGCTGTTGACAAGAATAAATATCGATATTTTAATTTGAATATCCAAATAAAGGAGGTAAAATATTGTTTTGTTTTCTGATTCCGGGAATTTCCTGTTATCAAGTAATTCTCTCAGGTTTTAATTAATCTCCGATTTTGAAAAAGGAACATGAAAAAACTGTAAGTAATTTTATTACAAGCATTTTCTAATTAAAAATGGACTAAAAGAAAAATGTTTTTGCTTCATAGTATTAATTTCTGATACTTTGTTAAACATTCCGACATAAATTCCCGAGTTATGAGAAATCGGAATTTCCTAAGGTTATCAATTTTCTATAAATATTTGACTAAAATTACATCACGCTATTGTTTGAGTTCGTCAAGATTATTCCTATCAATCAATGGAATTATCATGTTTACTTGATAAGGCTTTATCTTTTGGATAACTCGAGATTAGGGAGTGGCGTCATTAGAAAAAAAAAACACAATGACTGAACCGTCGGATGATAAGGTAAAACCTGGTAATATGCCCTAGTTGACAAAACGCCCCATCAAACTAATACCCAAACTTACTGCTTACTGCGAGGATGGACTTCAAGTGCTACTCATGCAATGCTGTTACGTACGCCAACAACGGCTACCCTTGCGTGTTGTTCGGAGTTATAAGTTGGAGTGCTAGTTTGACGGAGCGTTTTTCAAGTGAGGCGTATTTTATTGATATTGCTAGCTGGCATCCCATAGCTGGGTCAGGGCCTCTCTCCATGCCTTCCAGCACCTCGTTAAGGGCCATAGTGTTGTATAGCCTCGGTTGTAGGTTTTTATTTAGCTCCATTTTCTACGAGGTCTGCCGTGACGCTTTCTGGCTGTGTCATGGCTTCCAAGTGGTTACTTTGAGCCAAAGGTTATTGGGCAAACGGTAGACGTGGCTGGCCCAGGCTCTCTTCAGCGAATCATCTTTTTGAACAACCTTAGCAATTAGTGTATTGGAGCGCAGTGTCATGGATGATGATGAAATAAAATTATTTGATAACATTTTGAGTCAACATTGTGAAATTTCTTTCCTTCCCTATATTTTGAGTCATAAGTAACTACACGTTATACCATCAGTTTTCTTTAGAAGTTCATATCACTTGATCACTAGCAATTGAAACACTCATATGAAGAATTTGTGAGGGAAAACGTAATTTCAAAACTGATTTCGTAATGTCAATATGATATAAATAGTTTTGTGGGACTCCACGACACCAGATGCTTGACTGACTACAATCTACTAGTACCTACAAAACAGCTTCATCGATCAAATACGTAATATCTCATACTACATCAGAATCAGTCAGACGGATGCAGTCACAATCAGAGTGCATCAGGCGTAGACGGTGTTCCATCAAATCGACATGACATACGTCGCAATTTCATGTCTCAAGATATGGGAGATAGTTTAGTTACGACAACGGGCGCTCCCCTGTCATATTATGCAGTCTGCAACAACAGAAATCTTGAAACTCTGACGTAATATACTTCTTTGTCTGATTTTCGAGTAGCACATGAACACACCACGTTGTTTCCGCATGGAAATTTTGAGTTGTCTTGGTCAAAAGATTTTGGTTAAAGTTGCTGAAGCTCAAGCTGCAGATGTTGGAGAAAAATATTTCTGCGGGAATGAGCTGGCCACATAGTTGGAATGTTACCAGTCATAAGATAAAAGATTCTATCATAGAACGTCTATAAAATGTATCGACGTTTATTTGCAGACCAATTCATGGAAGAATGGCTGGAGAGGCGGCATGGCGCCCACAAGTTCCGGATGACGTAGGTGCTTACGGAACATGGATGGTTTGGGAAATAAATCATAAGCCAGAAATAAGGTAAGGCAAGTATATGCCGAGCAACTAGAAATAAACTAGAACAGTTGACCACTCCCCGGATCGCATTTGCTTGGATCTAAGAACTATACACAAGATCCACCACAAACAAATGTGTCTCAGAGGACACGAAGTGTTCCGATTTAGTGGACTTTTCAACCATGACAATAAGAAGACCACTTCCCAAAATGTCCACCGGTTGCAAAACGACCATTTCACAAAACCATTTCGAAATCCAAAAAAAAAAGAAATGGATATTTTGGGAAATGGACGTTTTGCAACCGGTGGACATTTTGGGCCAACCGGTCGAGCGGTCCAGCGGTCCTTCTGCATATACGAAGCAAAACTGAAAAAGTTTAGGAACCGCTACATGAACAATGACGAGTTGAAGAGGGAGCTTACCAAGAAGCCTGTTCACTCTTACTTTTTAACCGACTTCAATTCGGCTGGTATACGTTAGGGAACACAGCCGCAGATAGTGACTTCGTCTCTTTCGTCACATTATGAAGCGAGATTAATATTAAAGTTTCGTCGTTTCTTATCGATCTTTAAAATGATCTAACGTCGCTAAATGCCTCGAACTTGACTGTTTCAGCTTATCGACCCTCGCACTGAATGAATCAGAGCTGACTCACTGGTGTTTACCGCATGTAACATGTAGGTAATGAACGGCATGACATGGTGACTGATTACAATCAGGAGGGGGACCGCTTGATTCATTGATTTGAAGTGTGTTTGATTTAAATTGGACGGTAGAATTAGCTATAGCTATGCACATATCAGCACGCATAGCATGACAACGTAGAAAACGGATTTTGTCGATGGAAGAGACAAAATGACAGAGTAGAAGGATTTGTATCGTTTTAAATCCTAAGCATGTTAAGGAAATCTTTCTACTCCGGCAAAATTGAATTGCCTAGAAATGACGTTGTTTTTTCTTGGTAGAATAGCGATAGAATCGGTCATGCTAGGGATGCTTGACGTGATTGAGTAACAAATATCAATCCATCCATCCAAACTTTCGCAATAAAAAATAAAATGAGTTTATTTATTTGTTTTGATATGGACTTCCAACAGTTGCCATGAATTTTGTTGTTCGATATAAGAATATCAACGCCTGTATGTTTACAGTAAAGCGGATTTTCATAAATCACAAACTGTCTGCAAAAACAAACCCGAGGTTCAATGGACTCAACAAAAAAAGCTTAAAAGCTTGACCCGAGGCGTCAAGTTCAACAACGAGTAATTCGTTGAAAAAGCTTTGAATAAAAAGAGCTTATTTAAAATAACCCTTCTCAATAATTTAGATAGTGACTATTTTAAAAGACCCCTTTTTTAGTGTGGTAAATCAACAAAAAAGTCCTCATACTAGGGCAGGGCAAGAGGGACTGTCAGACTCGTTCTGTCTCAATTCCACGGTGTCCCTTCAATAGCCCTTTATTTTCTAGGGTCACATTTACCTGTTTAGACAGTCCCAACGACCCTTGGTAGCCGTTTGGCCTTCTATTGAAACCCCCCTTCAGAAATTTTACTGTACGTACAGAAACAAAAAAAAATATAGCTACGTGATATCTTGCTTGGTATGGGTTTGCTCTTATCCTCAATCTAACCCAGAAGCAAAAATGAGGCCTAAGATGGACCGAGCTCACCCACAAGGTAAAGGAATTCCTGCGCCACCGACGGAACTCAATAAAACATGGAATGGACAGGATAATGGTAGTGAGACAGGCGGCCCTGGTGGAGTTTTACCACCGATAGTGGGCAACCTTGCCTTTGTCTGACTACTAGAAAGTGGATGCCATCAGCCTTCAAAAACTTCAAACATTAATGCGTTCCTACACGTATCATACATGTGCGTTAACTTCTATGCACCATCTGCAAAGCAGCAGACGTGCGTATTTCCCGAATTCGGAGATACAACCTTAAGTATACAGCAGTTATCTTTTTTGCCTGTATCTTGCAAGCCGTTGGTCACAGACTGCCAAAACAGGTATAAGTACCAGTTTTACAAGATGATGTCAACGCACAAAACTTACGAATAACGCACCAGCCGTGACCCGCCTGCCCTTCTTACTGTTTTTGGCAGGATAAGGCTTGAAGGGGAGAGTGCGTATTATTTCCAAATTTATTATAAGTATAGAGAAACAAAACCGATTTAAAAAGTCGCATATGGAAGAATTGGTTGCCTTTATAAAGTGCGTTGGGATTTTTTTTTCGGAGGTACCCCTTCTTTCCCTTATCCCAAATAGGCATGCGACTCATTTTGAACAAACTGTTCAAACAATGTGCTACAGCATCGACTTTCCTCAAAAAAAAAAAAAACTTCAGAACTTAAACATACTTGTTGGCGCCACTACTTGCTAGTGTCATGGCGTCCTGTTGATAACGTCTCTACTAAGGATTTTCAATCATAAACAAAGAAGAATTAAATAGAAAACAGTCATTCTCTTCCGATTAGTGTTGCACGTTCTCTGTAAATCCTGCATTTTGCGATTCTATTTTTGATGCTTCTTGATTTGGGGCCTTAGTCACACCGCCTTTCTACGAAAAATTCGATAAGAATAATGCTCAATCAAAATGCAAACATGATGGCATGAAGACGACATAAAAGAGATAAAACCAATGAGTACTGACACGTAAACTAATTGGAGTGTCAGAAACACTTGAGACATCCTTCAAACGTATTGAAATACTCCACGACTTCATCTCCCCTCCCATCAGGACGCCCTTCTAACCCATCGGAACATTTAGACGTACTGCTAATTTACCACCTGTGCTTAGTTGCCATGTCACTAACCCTAACTACGCCCTTTTAATCTTCCTTTATAATGCACTCAATATACGTGTGGAACTCACAGCCTACATCTGTGTTCCCGGACAACCAGAATCTTTTCAAGTTAGAATGAACAGGCTTTCTTCTGGGTACGCACATTCTATCGTAGGCTTTGTCTCTGTCATCCAAAGTTGGAGTGAACATGCTTCTTCTAGATAAGTTCAGTCCATCATAGTCTTTATCTCAGTCACCTTTGACCTAGACTAGAGTGAAGAAAAAACCCATCTCAACGAAAAAGAAGGCATATAAAGTCTTCGTACACACTATACACACGACTTGAAGTTCATCGGGGCATGACGGATGCGTGCTCACCTCCCATGACCATTTACATATGCGAACGATTTCTTCGCCCTACGCAAAGGGGAAGTCTCAAGGATAAGAGTATTTTTAAAAGGGTATCGTTTACTAATTCTTTTGGGCGTATCGATTAAGGACGAGGGCGGGATGTTTGTTTTTTTTTTCTTGGTAATATAAATAGAATTGACGTCGAGACGAATGTAAGTATTTATTTAGGGAACGGCTAGGCTTTTGCCCCTTTTTTGACAATCAATTAGGTTGCTTGAGGTGGATTTCGAAAGATACGTGGGAACTGTCTATTAACGTAACCAACATTGTTATTTTATCGGGGATAATTGTTTTTTTTTGGGATTAAAAGTACCTTAAGTCGTTTCTGTGCACCTGACAACGTAAATGCAAATTCTCAGGAAGATCGGTTGAGTGGTTTGAGCGTGAAAGAGTAACAAGTTACTTTCGCATATATAATATTAGTAAGGAAGTATTAGACGAGGGAACTTAGATGATGGAAATTCGACAAAAAAGTAGACATCGCCATCCTATTATAGCCAAGAAACAGCCACTGGAGTGGACGAGAAAGTAGCATTAGCCATGTATGGATTAGTTAGCCAATCGACCAACGCATTAGACATTTTCTCCTCATTAGGCTTTCACACAACTTTATGTACAGAACCGTATAGTGTAAAATAGACAGAATTCGAGAAATGGAACAAAGGTTCGATTCATTGGATACGCAAGAACAGAGCAAATAGTTAATGAATCGAAGGTCTCTTATTTTATCTATCCTTTCTTACAACTATTATAATTGCGATAGTTTGAGGATGAATTAATGGATCTTTATTACTCTCTCATGCAAAGACGCTGGACATTATGTGAATAAAATTTGGCACGAAGATGGTCTATAACATTGATTAACACATAAGATACCTTTTATAACTGATACTGTTATGTTATTGTGGGTTAGTTTTCAATTTAAACACAGATAATTAAGAAATAATACGATTCATACATATATACATTCGATAGATTTTGTAATCGTCAAAAACTGCTTTGAAAGTAAAGAAGAAATCGTGATACATATAGGACAGCATTAGTCAGCCTTACATAACAAGTAATTTAAAATAAAATCCTTTGAAACGTAAAGATAGCCTTGTTTTTTTTTTAAGTTTGCCGAAAAACGAGTTTGGTTACGACTCAGTTTAACCGGTAACGTTGTTTACCGAAATATTTGCACAACAACGTACGTTTTTGTTACTCTTTTCGGTAACTTTAAATCTTGTTATGCACAATCTCTTTACGTAATTTTATGTTAACTTTGTTTTTTTTTTTTCGTTGCAATTTCATACGTAACTATTGGTTAGTTTCGTGTACTAGTTTACAAGAAGCTATTACGGGTTTAAAGATATCTCATATAGACTTTCCATTATTTTTTGTCTTAAGTTTGAAGTTAGGTTAATGGCCTACTTAAATAACTATCTGAATTTCACTTATCTTTATCATTTATTAAGCTTCTTCCAAAATATTGAGGGTCATCGCGGTTTCCTTACTGCCTTATCTATTTACTAGTAATTTTGGTTTGCAAAAAAAAATAGTGGGACACAGGTCTCCTCTCAGTGAGAGAGACTAGGCTAAATTCACCAAGTGGTTCCAGTGTTACTGGTAGATACTATCATCTTCGGTTAGTCCATAAACTATTGACCAATGACAGGCCTGTTGGTCTAGTGGTTCACTAACCACTTCCACCCTGACTGCTATGCCGGAGATCGTGGGTTCCATTCCCACCCAGGCCAATGTTTGTGTGATGAGCACGACCATTTGTTCTGTGTCTGGGTTGTAATCTATCTATAATATGTATATGTATATATTTAGAAATATATAACTATGTTTATCAGTTGTCTAGTACTCATAACACAAGCTCTGCTTACTTTGGGACTAGATGGCGTTGTGTGATAGTTGTGGAACATTATAATTATTATTATGAAACTAGCTATATTTCATTTCATTTAGTCCATTCATCGTATCTTTGATTTAAGATACACCATTAACTCAATCCTAAACTTAATTTCAAGTTCTTCTTGACGAACTTTCATTGCTCAAACGTGACCTTTGTACTTGTTCTTTAAAGGACAGTCAAGACTCAAAGAGTTAATTACAAAGACTATTAAAGTGGATTCCAACTTTAACTATAAAGCTAATTATTACGACACACGGTTCACAGTCAAGACTACTAATTAATCCTAATCCTTCAACAAGTTTCTCTTGTAATGATTAAAATCAGACTGTATGGTGTGTGCCCTTTTGGTGAAAGGGCTCGTTGATGTTCAAGATCTGATAAAAAGGAGATAGCGATTCGATCTATCTAGGTTTTGGATGTAGTAGCTAAACACCTGTATTTTACTTAATTGTCAAAACGTTCGAGTCCTACATATATGTACTAGTACAGGACAGGTGTAAAAAACACAACTGCATCGGGGAACAAATTTAATTTTCTACAGTTTGTATGACATAAATCAATAGATTTTTTATTCAAGTACCTATTGAACATTTTGGAAGTGTGAATTACTCGTCGAAAGTTATCCCACGGAAACATAATACCGGAATAAACGGAATCCTACGTGTTACTCCTTATCTATTCTGAGTCGTATGACTCGTATGATGTATATCAAGATCTGGTTCAGGCGTTGTGTGTAACAAACATCCATTAAAATATCCAAACTTTCGCATTCATTCGCACTTTCGCATCTCTGCCATACTGCAGTTTCTATGTTCCCGATGGCATTCGGCGTTTCAGCAGAACTACATCCACATTTGAATATGCAAACAATCCGACCTTAATTTACATAAAAAACTATTTTATTAATAATCAAATTTTATGATTAAGAAACAAAGAACAGCTGTTATCGATACTTTGAATCTATGGCTAGAAAAAAGTAATGATGATTTCTTTTTGTCTATGACGCTGTATCATGCAAGAGTTCAATAAACTAAAACGTTATTTTGCACACTTTAATACGTTTAGCGTATTTTTGGTGATAATTAATATCCATAAGATTCAGCGCTAATCTGATTAGCAGATAAAATAGTCCTTCATCAAAAAGCACATGTTTTCCTTATTATTGTTGAAATAACTATATTGTAGTATTATCTTTTTATGGCTGAAAAAAGTATGCTAAAGGTTAAAAGATAATGATTGTATTAATAAAACAAGGTTGGAAACCTTTACAAGGCGGGTTTCCCCGGGCCAAAAAGGACAAAAGGTTTGGCAATGGTCGCGTTCCTCGAAAATTTGCAGGTAGATATTGAAATTGAGGGATTCCTTTGTGTGAGTTACGGCGACCCCTAGGCTCGACATAAGTAAGTTTCATCTATCAAATATGGGCGAAAATTTGGAAATTACGCTGTATTATTCGATTTTGATATGTATCTATAGAATTTCTTAGGCCAGCTTATCCAAAATTGAAAGGGAAAATAGAATCGATTTACACTTCGGGGGCAGGCGAAGGGCTTAGAGCCTAAATAAACACTTGAAAGAGGTTATACAAACTTCATTGCCGAGATCCTTTGCTTGAAAATGTAAAGAAGGACAAGTCTCACACACAGTACTGAGTATTTGGAGTCGTTCTGGATGTTTGTACTTCATATAACGAGTTTTAGAAATAACGCCTCGTACGTCCAGTGGAAGTAGTCTTTCGCCCTCCCTCATACATGGGACCTAAACAACATAACTGGTGAAATGTCTGTCCCTTCTAGAATTACATTGTACGTAATGTAATTTTTGCTACTCTGTGACACCGCAATTAGCCTTTTATGAACCATGTGCAAGTTTTCTTAACTGCGGCCTACCATGACGTCTTGCAGCCAGGGTAGTTTCAAGTGTGGGAAAGAGACAAAGCTATGCAAGTCGTTTAGCGCCAACTCGTTCCCTCACTGGAATTAAGTACCGTTAGCGTTAAGACGTACGTACGTACGTAGACGTACGATGGTACAACCACCTAGTCTGTCCATTTTTGCGCCAGTCAAGGGTCTTGTCTTGTGTTTGGGCACCGATGGCGGTTTTTTGGCACTAGGTACTACGTCTTGTGTTTGGGTTAAGACAATAATTCGTCTTTCCCTTTTCCTCATTCTTGATTTTTATGGAGGATGGCTTTTTCCCTTAACAGTTTTTTAATAGTATACGTGGAGGAAAACATAAGCCTAGACGCAGGAGGACAAAAAGCCACAGAAACAAATAGTCACTTACCCATAAATCCTATTAATGCTAGCGCACTCGTGGTTGCCGCGTAAAAGGAAGAAGTTCTCTGGATACTTGATCTTGTAGGCGAGGAGTAGACATATGGTCTCCAACGACTGCTTGCCACGATCCACGTAGTCGCCGAGGAACAGGTAGTTCGACTCGGGAGGGAAGCCGCCGTATTCGAACAACCTTAGGAGGTCGTAGTATTGTCCGTGAATGTCACCTGCGGGAGAAAATGGTGGATTAAATGATGAATTATATTGATTTACGAGCTGGATCCAGAACACTGGATTATAGTGCTATTGAAAACTACAAATAAGATTGCAAAAAACAATAACATTTATATGAGTCACATGGTTAAATAATTTTGATAACTGACTGGTTTCTAAACAAACTCATTCTATAACTAAAATCATCTTTTTATTCTATTCCAATAACAGAATCAGTTTGACTGCCTTAATACTCCTTTTTTTGTAAAACTCAGTGGTAAAATCATTAAACAAGTCCACCCATCCTGGGAGAAACGGAAAGCACTGTAAGAATCTTACTGACTAATGGTCCACCCTGTTACTCTGGTCCTTTGCAAACCAGGGTTACTGTTTCCTGCTTAGATAGTCCCGCTGTCCTCCTCCAATACCCCTTTTACCCCATAATACCATTATTTACAATTTCCTAGTCTAACTACACATTAAAATTGACAGAATAAGCTCCCTAGCAACAACAATAGTAGGTACTTCTTGGAGTATAACTATAATGTATTCAATCCGTATTCATAACAATCATAACTGATCAGTGTACACTACATACAATTTTAATTAGGTACATTTAATATCTGTCACTGAACTTTCACTTTGTTATTTGAATCATTCCATAGATCTTTGATAAGAATTACTACTTTCTAGGTACACAATATTTAGTTACAATTTTTTTTTTTTACATGATAAAATTAGAAATGAGTCCTTCATCTCTGGGTGGAGCGGAAGTGACTGTCAATCTCGTACTGACTAAAATTCAGAATTAACTGACAAAGGGTCACGGTTACCCGTTTAATACAGTCCCGCACCTGAGGCAGGGATTAGGTCTTCTATATTGAAACTGACAGGGGTCAGTTCGAATATTATACCTAAAAAATATTTTTAAAGGAGGACCTTGCATAATGCTAGTGATACCTCATGACATCAAGAGAGTAGATCTTAACTGGCAGACTAAAAAGGAATTTGGAAATACGCCCTGATTTTATAAACTGTATTGCCTTGATATAGGTCTTAAAAAGGACAGTGTTTTGGCAGAATTTTACTTAATTGTAAAATGGAATATAGATGCAAATCGAGCATAGCGTGACAACTTTGGAATCCATGTGAAAACAAAAGTACTACACAATTTGGTAATTACTACATGAAAATTAACGATAACTCAATATATATCATTATATAGTTATTTTAGGTGTTTATTTCAGGGCTAAAAGAACTGCCACAAAAAGTTTAAGTTCATTACTCTCTTTAAAAACTTAAATTTAATAAAATACCCATGTATAGTCACTTCGTTGCTTACCCTGTAGTCACTACATGACACTGGCACAAATTGCTACGGCAGATTGCCAATAAAAAAAAAAAAAAAAAAAATAGTTATTTTATTCAATGTATCATAATTCAATGATATTTTGACATCCGTCCAGGGGCCTAAGTCTACTAATTTATCTACGTCACAATGGTCTCTCAATGGTAAGTTTTTGACAGATTTGCCATACAAAAACTGTCAAAAACACACCATTGAGAGACCATTGTAACGTTTATAAATTAGTAGACTTAGGCCCCAGTAGTTATTTTCTGTTTATCAATGAGTAAAAATCAGTTTTGTTATTCCAAATATGAGTAAGAGATACAGGAACAACAGACAAACTGATTTCAATAAAAATTTAATCACTAAGATAAGATACTAGCAAAATAATACTGATAACCGCACCTTTGTTTTAAAGTTAGAAGGAATTTATCTAATGATATCATTTCAGGCATGTCATTTATGATTTATGACATTTATTTTTAGGGGGCACAGCACTGTTATAACAGTAAAATTAATGGACAATCAGAAAAAATTGGTTAGATTTCATCTGCAGGATTCTGAAAATCTTTCCGCTCCACCTAGGATGGGTTCATTTGTTAATATTACACACCTAAAGTAAAAAAGGGTACTTGATCCAAGTCGATATGGCCCAATAAGTACCCTCTCATTCTGGCCCTTATATTTTAATCTCACGCAATATGGGGCAAGCCATTAGGCTTAAAACTATAATTTAAATAAAGCATCATCCTGTAATACACAAAAATGCATTTATTAACTGCTACGATATTGGCATTTCTGTGAGAGGGAATGCGGCATTATCTACTATGGCATCCCAGTGCTGGTTAGAAAATGATAATCATGACATGCTTTTTAGATTCAAAGATCTTTAGAAAAACATCACATAAAATGATAAAAATCTATAAAATGATATACTAAGTCATATATGCTGATATACGCTGTCTTAAAAATGAAACATCATACAATTTATGTAACCATGCAAATTAGCGTTGAGGAGGAATTTTTCAATGCTTTGTTATAGTTTGGAATTTGGTACATTTCAAGTCATTTTTATTCATATTGTTAATTTTGTTCAAGTTAGAGATTACAATCACATAAACAAATGGTTGAAAAACACAATATAATTATTATTAAGGTAAACACAACTAACCCTGGCCTTATCAAGAGCATTAATATGACCTTATGATAATTTTCTTGACTCAAGGGCTTATAATTACTGTGAAAGGAGAATGTAGTGAATAAATTTTTAAATTATTTTGTAAAATGTACTTTTGTGACACTGTTTTCAGACAGAGGTGGATTGTTTTTAAACTTATTAACAATGAATAATGAATAATTCATGTATTTTTAAAATTGTTGTTTCAAGAGCTCAAATTTTACTGCAAACCTCACGAAAATTACACAAAAGAGGGTAATTATTAAGTGTTCATCAAATACCTTCACTTTACAATGTTCCTAACGACATTAACCTTTTATTTAAAGTTCAGCAATGACATAAACGGCTAAAAATGCAGTTTCATCATTTCGAAAGTGGAAGGTAGCATTGGAAAGTCGCAGTATTGGTTAGAAAATGGACATAATATTATGTACTCACCGCAAATTTTTAGCGGCGCTTCCAATTCAAGTAATATCGGTTGTGACAAGAATATTTCCCGCGATTTCAAGCATAGCCCTTTGATCTCTATTTCCGTTAACTGTACATTCATTCCAGGCTTTTCGCCCCGAACTGAAAATAAACGTAAACATATCACCAACACGTAAAAAACACAACGTTTTCACACTTTCATCACTTATAAACACCAATATCATAAATATTTCACTGATTCTATGATAAAACACTTGTAACTTTGTTTATTTCAAACCGTATCAACATTTACCTTTTAACAATTTTTTTATTACATTATCGATGTTTAACTCATCTGTGTCTCTGTCTGCCATTTAGAACAGGCAAAGGAAAGAAAGATTATGAAGATTTGCCGATTTGTGAAAGGTACAACCTATTTCAATTCTCGGCTAAAATGAAATTCAATGGCGGAGACATCACTCACACACACAAACAAGAGAAACACATCATCGGTGTTCCCAGCTCTAGGTTACGGTTTCCCTACAAATTGACATAAAATATGAACGTTGGGAACCGGAAAAAAAATATTGCAACTCATATTACATTTTTTATGAAGACAGTTACAGATTAACCCTTAAACAAACGCGAGCCGGTATGCATTTTTTTTTAAAGGTTGCATTGTATTTTAGGTAATTGAGGGTCACGTATTTCATATTTGAATCAGAATTTAAAAAGAATAGGGGATGGGGTAGTTTTTTCTGGTGGTAAATAATTACCATTATCCGTTCATGACTACAAAATTTTTGATGTTGGTGGTAAAATTGTTACCATTGTCCATTACGGTGTTAATTTCGATTCTTGACTAGTGACTTCCTCTTGGTTCTACTCATAATATTTATTTTAAATTTTGGAAATGAAACATTTTTTTTTTTAATATTTTTTATTAGTACTGCATATTACCTATCTTATAGTATTGCTTATATTAAATTTATCATCTTTGATATATTGAATATCTGAAATAAACAAAGTATTAATTGACACGTTACGTAAGAACTTTATATGAACCTCTCAAATATTTATTTAGCTTTTTGCAGTCAAACAAAATATACAAAAAGACAACCGATTTTTATATAGATAATCTAATATTTTTCAACGTGGGATCGGACAAGGGTAAGATATTTACCACATATTTGAAACATCTAAATATATGAATAAGTCCATTGCAAATGCTGGTAACGCGTGAGATTATTCAAAATATGTTATAGTTTTGGAATTTGCGTCGGAAAAGTACTTATCAGATTTTTTCTTGAACAAACTTTTAAAATTTCTGAAAACACCCGCCAAAAACTCGACTTTTTTCACAACAAAACCGTTGACTCAACTTTGACATTACTTACAGTGACAAATCACGTTGACAGGTTGTCAAATGAAATAAAATAGATAAACAAATTATTAAAGATTATAAATATGTGATATTTATACCTTTAGAGTCACCGTATTAAAAGTTAGAGTGCATTATTTAAAAAAAACACGATGTGGTAATATATATACCTTTATTTGAATAAGGGTTAAGGCGGGAGGCTCAGTCATAGCCCGCGAAATTTAAATTTTCATGTATTTTTGCAATTTGCTTAACAGTGTCGAGTTATAAACTTGATCAAAATATGATTCGCGACAATAAAAAGCATAACTTTACATATCAGAATGATCAAAACATTCGCTCCAGTCCCCGCTCACAAAGATTAGCTCAAATTTGTTAAAAAATCCGAAATCTAACTAATTTTGATCAAATATTTGTGAGAGTGAATGGAGCGACTGTTTTGATTATTCTTGTATATAAAACTAAACTTGTTTATTGTCGCGAATCATATTTGATCAAGTTATAACTTGACACTGATAAGAAAATTGCAAAAAAATACATGAAAATTTAAATTTCGCGGACTACTACTGTCGCTCCGCCTAAGTAACGTAAAGTGCAGTTTTAAGTTATTCAAATACTTCCGATGAGGTTATTAGCTTATTTCTTTAAACATTTTTGTTTTTTATAATTAATTACAAATAACAAAGCCCATATCTGATGCATACTTAAATAGCAAAGTCATTGTAATAGTTGTCGAAATAATAACAGCGATATTTTTTTATTTCAATAATTAACATTGTAACGAAAAATTATAGCATATTTCCCTGATTTAAGGCACTTTTCTTTTACTGACAAACACCATACTTGATCTGTGTTGCCAGTTATAATGGTTATAATGTAATGTTGCAAAAGTTTATAAATATCAAATGTGCCTCGTCATACTAATATTTCTACCAATTTTTAAATTAACGAACTTTTATATTGCGGACTTTCATACCTAATCCTAAAATTCTTAAAAGCTTGTTTTTCCCTCTGTCTATGATAATAATAAAAAGAACGTTAAAGCCGCCGTACAAGACCCTCGCCGAGGCGTGCGACACGATGGTTCGTCTCGCATGCCTCAGCCTGAGGCATATGATGGTACAATTTATCGTGCGTCCCGAACGAAACATGCTCAAGCTGAGCAAGCAAACCACCACGCAAGGTGTTCGCAGTATAAACGCCAAAACAACACCGTCCGTCCACACGGAGCGGCACGGTCGTACTGAGGCGGGCGGCCCGTCGCAACGATCGTATGGCGCGAATGCTCACTGTGAGCACACACGCTCCACAATCCCGAGGCATGCGATTAGAATATATAGAAGTAATCTCTCTAGAAATATTGAATCGATTGTGAAAAAAATACTTCATCAGTAGAAATCTGTAGAAATCTATTTTATTCTTGATTGACACACTATATTTTATTTTTAAATTGCACTCGTGCGAAACCAGAGTGGGTTGAAAATTAAAAAATATGATGAAAATTTTAACGATTTACGAAATGAAAAAAAACGGAAATACTTCATTATATATATTTATCATACATCCACAAAGAGTTCAGAATTGCTATAAAATGCAGTAATATTTTGTTGAAGAAGATATTAATCAACGTTGATTAAAACATGTATAGTAGAAAATAATATAATAATACTTCTTTTCTCTTCATAATTATTTAGTCTCTCTTTTCTCGGAATGGGTGGCGTTTACTGTAAAGCAAAACAAAATCATATAAAACAAGAGTTACCTATCAAAACGTACTGTTCCCTTAGCACGAGTTTTCACTTTACAGCGTTTTTCCAGTATTTACAGCATTTCTTGCATGAAAAAATGGAACAGAGCCTCTGGTGTGCGAAGAAGGAACTAATTTTTTTCCTTGAAAATTGTCAGTTTGAAATTGTCAATGTTCCAGTTTACGTCTCAAATACTGAAAACTCGTGCTAAGCGTACTGTTGTGTTGGGAAAATGCAAGGGCGGGGGCTAAAGAAAGAAGATTTGTGTATGCTTTTCTTTTACAGATTCCTCAAGATTGATATGGCCGACCGCAATCGGAAACTCGAGATACGTTTGTTTTAAGTTTTAAACTTACGCAGGAATTGTGAGAGTATAGATCTCAAATCTAGTGTTAACGTCCTCGAGGTGGAAGATGTGGTCGACGTATTCCTTGTCTGCTGGCACTGCCGGCGTCTCGAACACCAGGTTCATTATGTAGTCTTCCACGCAACTGAGATTAAAAATAAATATTTATTTATTTTGTAGTAATGGTGTTTTTCTGAACAGTTTCAAACTGAGCGTCTATGGAGTCATTGGCGCCGCGGCTGTGACGCCGCGATAGTGCGACAAATAGATGTTCTATGCAAAATATGTTTGAAATTCAAGGAACTTATAGGTAAAGCTGGAAACCACTCTTCGTTCATATGTTTGAGGGCAAGATTCGTGACCCCGAGTAACCTCTGAAAAGTCTTCGTTTCCTATCTGTCTCTTTCTAGGTCTCCCCACAAGTATACCGGTGCAAAAAACCAAACCCCCACTTAGGCCACATGAATTAATTTCACGAACGGCACAAACATACTAGAATTGAAAATAATTTATCCAAGATTTAAATTTAAAAGCATATTGATGTTTTAATGAAAAGGTGGACTACTTAACCCTAGAAGCCTAATCTATTTCGGAAGTACACAAAGCCTTAACATACGTCTCAGAGACGTACACATCTAATTCCATTTTTTTATGTAAAAATAGCAGTAATTTGTTTTTTGTTTGTAGTGGAAATTTAAATTTGGTATGTAAGCTAAAATTTTAAAAAAAAACACTAGTATGAATAAGTACTATAATCACAGTTATTTATTACAAAATAAAACCAGGTGAATAAATTGGAACAAAAAAATCTATTTCTTTAAAATCAACAGAAACAGAATTATTTTTCATAGATTTTTTTTATTTTTAAACGCTAATTAGTTATTCTTAGAGCAAATATTAAAACTAATCAGATTTCAAAAGACTAGGTAAACTTTAAGAGCAGTCTACTCAAATATCAATCTTGTGATGGCCACACACGGATTTCTAACATGTTTATCAAACCAATTCGGACATTTTCCTTTTTTTATAGTAACAAAACTTTAGAGGAAGCAGGTTCTTATAAAGACGAAACATAATTCTCAGTCACATAACTATTTTCATCTTCGCTTTGAACATCGTCAATAATCTGGTCATCCTCAACTTATCCGGAATCCGGATCTTCCAAAGAAGGATCATCTTCCCCGTTTAGGATTACTAAAATATTGTCTAAATGTCCAGACGGTGACATATTTTTCAATTATCTGAAAAAACGCCGTAAATAGACCTACAATATTTGAAAAACAAACAAAAGTAAAATCATAAAAACCTAGTTAAAAGTTACGCAAAGCCTAAACATACGTCTCGCAGGCGTGCAATGCTTCGATAAATCAAAAATGTCGGGACGTACCTTAACGTCATGGGCACCATATGCTAGCTCGTGGTGACCACTGAGTTGGCGAAAAAGCACGACGCGCTAACTTCAACCGTTACAAAGAGACAAACGATATTCGGTTTTGTGTACGCCTCGCAGACGTAGATTAGGCTTCTAGGGTTAAATGATTTATGTGTTAAAAAATTACAATAAGTGTTTACCATTAATCATGGAATATCTAAAATCGCAAATAACAACACTAATCCAATGTGTCAAATCGTTGACGGTAGTTGTCAGTAGATATTTGGCTTCACTTCGCAACTTTATCAGAAAAAATATCTGGCTAATACCAAAAAAAATAGCAAAATGGTTTTAAAATGTATTGTGCGCGATTGCAGAAGTGAGTGGTATCCGGCATGTGATGTGATTTTTCACAAGTAAGTACAATATCTCATTGTGAAATAATGAAAACATTTTATTGAACAAAATTCAGTTTTCTTACATTATTTCTTTAAAATTCTCAATTCTTAACAGTTGTATGTCAAACATTTGCCTCCTAGTTTACTTAGTATTAGGAATAATTCGCTTTAACACTCGTTTTGACTCATTTTGTGCAAGTCGAACGATATCAAATAGGGTGACCATATTTCAGTTTAATAGGTACCAGTCCTTTACGGTATTTGTAAATAGAGGGAAGTTATGTTTCCCCTCTACTGAAGCGTACTCTATAGTAGTGTATGCTGATAAAGTATTTAAAAACATGTCAAATATGAATAAATTGACTTCATTCAACATTAAGAACAAAATGATAAATTTGGTTAACCAACACTTTACACCTAAGTTGCGGCAAATGTTTTGCCATCCCACAGATGACAGCGTGAATTGTACTGATTTGCATGAATCAAAAATTGTAAAATTAATTTCTAACTCGTTCTTGTCTATCCGGCTTAGAAGCTATTTAAAAAATGTAATGGATACTAAATTAGGTGCCATTCGCTCAAAGCGTCAGAAATTGCACAAAACTTTATAATATTTAATCATGTTTAAGTTCTTGTAATTATTTTAAAATAAAACTGATTGAAATGTTGTTGTTTTATTTTATTGTTTAATTATTAAACTCCAACCTCACTTTTAATTGTCCGGACCCTAAAGAGTACTAAAATATTGACTTACATACAAACCACAGAATAAAATTTAATAAAAATTAAAACTAGTCCTTGCTTATGTAAAATTAAAGTATGCTCGGGGTTTAATTAAAACTTATGATTTTCCTTCATTCCTTACTTCACGAAGAACAAGAATATAGTCTGCTTCTTTGTTACCGAAAAAATCTACTTTGTTTTCAGTCTTTACTAAAGGCATTTTGGTGAATTCGCTATCAATCAAAATGTTCCACATGCGTAATCTAGAGAAGGTGCCTTCATAAAAAACTAGTTTACAAATTAATTCCAACAAACATAATCGTGTGGGTATCATTGGATAGCTCTTACAAAATGAAATAGAGGTTTATCAACAACGTTTTTTATTAAAGGCAAAAGTTTTTGAGTTATCTGCTTCCAAATTCCTAAAAAATGTGTCCTTCTAACTTTTAAACTATGAAGTTTAAAATTCTAAAAAAAATTGAGCAAATAAAACTTAACTCCCTCGCAAAAACCCAAAACGGAAAGTCCTGTCTAAATAAAATTATGGCCACCCTACTTAGAAAGAGACGTATAGTTACAGAACAATTTCAAGGTCATTTTTTTCGCCCTCAGATTTTCATTCAGAGTGTGGTTTCCAGCTTTACCTATAAGTTCCTTGTTGAAATTCTAGGGAACGTCATTCGAGCGCAGCGTCACTGTCGCGGCGTCAGTGACGTCAAAGTCAGGTCATTATGACTATTATGACAGTGACGCTATAGACGCTGCGTTTGTGACGCTTAGTTCGAAAGGCTACCTTTATAGTCAGGTTCATAAATCATCATCATCAACGTATAATGTTCCCACCGCACGGGTACAGGCCTCCTCTATGTGAGATCCCAGTAGGCCATAATTCACCTCGCGTGCCCAGTGTAGGTTGATACATGTCATTATGTCTTCGAATGTTTGGTTTTAGGATATGTTGGTTTCCTCACGATGTTTTTCTTCACAGTTTTGAGGTCAGTGGTGATGAAATAAATTACCTATACAAAGTGATGTGGCTGGCTGAGTTCGAACCCATGACCTACAACTTGTAAGTCGAGGCCGATACCAATGGGCCACTAGGTTCATATAGTACGGTGTATGAATTATAAATACATTCATAATTATGAATGAAGACTCAACAAAAAGAGGTAGTATACCTTACCTAAAAACATTGCCATATCAATAAAACTAAAAACTACTAGGTATATTTTGTGGTAGATTTCAAAAACTCATTCTTTTTTTAAATATTAAACTTACTAAGCACACGGCTGGTATGGCACAAGCTTCTCAATTCTGTTCGGTCTTATCAGCTCAACGTGTGGATCGGCTACAAGTTTCGTTACTGGAACTAGTGAGCCCTTGCGGCCTTTCGGCGTTGGGGCTGGTGGCTGGATGAAAAACGTAAAGAAAAATAAATACCTCGCATCTATTATAAGGAATTATTAATTAAAATAAATAATATAGGCAAATACGAGCTAAATTAAAATAATTGTACAGAGGCTAACACATCAAGCCCTTCAGAGTTTGTGCGTCAACCTAATCCAATCTTAATCCTTCTTGTTTTGTGATAAAATGGGAAATCGGTTATAGGAACTTAACAGATTTTGGCACGTCGATGTGCTAGCGTCTGTACTAGCTAAGAGTCCATTTCCAAAGGCTAAAAGACGCATTGAGAACCGCTCGCCACTCCGCTTAATAGAACATATTTTTATTATAATTGATTGTTTTTATTTTTAATCTGCATGCATGAATTTGCTTGTCAGTATTTTCTTTTTATAATTTAAATATGTTATTTTGTACAGACCAATAACTTGTATGTGTGGTTTTTAAGCTGTAAATTCAAGTTGGTTATTATAAAAAAATAAAAAAAAATAAAAAACATTTTTTTTACATTACGAAGAACTTCTTCGTCGTAATGTGCCTTAGAAAGTGCCATACGTATCTACATTGCCTGCCACTGCACATCACAGCTAATTATTATGTATCTACTTAACAATTCAATGTTTATTATTTTTAGTTTTTTTTTAACCTATAATTCTCTTACTGCTGGGCAAAGGTCTCCCCACTTCCATTCTTTCTTCTGTGCAGATTTCACCGGCCAATCCCTCATAAACACCTCTAAGTCATTACGCCATCGCCAGCGTCAATAAAAAAAAAGTAAATAATAACAAACCTTTATGGCCCCATACACAACTTGTATGAGACTCTTGACTTCTGCTTCCAGGATCCTGAGGAACTTCGAGACGTTCCATTTGGTCACCTCCTTGTGGTTGCCGAGGAGACATGACAGCGGGGTGCAGTCGCATTTTGCTAATCTGAATGAGATTGTATAGCCCGGTAGAATATAAAACAAATAAGAAACAAAGCAAAGTCGGCGAGTAATGGGTATCTCGGTGACTGGACCATGCCCGGGTCGACGGCGCATTGTGTTCTACGCGCGCCTCAAAGAGCTGTCAGCAATATGACGGGCCCCCCTCAAAGCCTATGGTTCCCCGTATCCACGGTAAACTAGTTTATGCCTTTATTTTTGTTTAATCTTTTCTTTGATGACGAGGAAAGCAGAAACCACCAAAGCAACCAATGATGAAATAGCGCTTTGTAGCCCTTAAATGTTATGTCCTAGACTCTAGGTAGTAGGTCTTAGGTTCTAGGCTTAATTTATTTATGGGTTAAATCGAAACTGGTACTTACTTTACAAGATCGTCAATGCCTCTAAGCACTTTTGAAGTAATGGCATCAGCAACATTGTTTTCTTCCTGCTTCCGTTGTGTTGTCGCACGCATGGCTTCCAATTCAATTGTCATTTGGGCCAGTCTCTTGTCTTGTTTCTCTTCCCGTGCTTCGTTCAGATCGCGCTGGTCAACTGGAATTACGAGCTAACAATAAATAATTCAAATGAGTGTGTTGCGAAGGCCTAGTTGGTAAGGCGTACTTATCCAGAAAACTCGGGTTCGAGTCCCACTCGCAGCTGATTTTTTCTTTCCTCAAAAATCTAACTAATATTACATGGTTTCACTCCTACTGCACGATTCCTAATGGTCGTAGCTTGATGATATATAACCTTCTTCGATAAATAGAATATCCAACACAAATACAGTTTTACATTCGAACCAGCAGTTCCTGAGATTAGCACCAGCCAACCAAACAAATTCTTTTGCTTTATATTTAGGAGAGAAGTTGATGGCAAAAACGACCTACTACTTTTGCCATCAATTCCGCTCCCCGTACATCTATACTTATATTAATAAAAACTATTTTTTGAAAATAATAGTATATTTTGCAACGATTGAATAAAGAGCGGATTTAAAGCGAGGGCCATTATATGAATCAAGAGCAAGCGAAGGATTTTAATGACTGAATCACGACCGTAGGGAGTGATTCATGATGATTGAATCACGAGCGAAGCGAGTGATTCAAGTATTTAAATCCTGAGCGACGCGAGTGATTCAGGCCCTCGATTTAAATCCGTTTTATTCAAGAGTTGCAAACGATACTTTATACCATGACTACGAGAAAAAGAAAGATTTGAGCGATAAAAGATATTCAACGAAACAAAATAAAGTTTTTTTTAATACCTAAGTCTGCTCCACACACACGTGGGTGCGAAGTAGTCCAATCGCTCGGTCACTGCGCCAACAAGCTTACGTTAAAATCGGAGCAATGGTTTGAATTAAGGGTAATTTTCATATTAGCAAGGGGGTTGTCCAGCATCGCGGTCGATGTCGAATGTACTAAAGTGTTCTAAATTCAAACACCAAAACAGTGCGTAAAAGACTACTTTTACGCACTGTTTTCCGTGAGTAAAAGTAGCTTTTTCGAGGGGGAATGGTATAAACTATTTTTATGTATCGAAAAATAGTATAGGATATAAATCATCATGCTACGATTTATAGGAGCCGAGAAGGCGAGGCGAAATCACAAGGGAACGGCCAGTTTACAGTAGCAACAGGAAATATCAAATAAACTCACAAATCCTTTGTCTTAGCGAATCCACTTCTTTTCGGAGAATAATAGCCTCTTGCAGTACTTCGCACAATAAGATGAAACATGAGAAGTTCTCAATCTCTCGGATTTGGAAGCGGTTGATGATTGTAGACACTTGGTCAGATTCAGCGAAGGCCTAAAAACCAGGAAGCGGAGAGAGTAACAAGCAACCAAAAAGAGGTAAAGATGTCCACAGGAAATCACAGACTACAACGGGAAGTAATTGCGGAACTATAATCTAGTAACGTAAAGGGTTATTTTTTAATCTTTGCCCCGCACTAGGAATTTCTCCTGAGTCGTGGGTGCGTTTACAAACTTAAAGAATGTCACATGACACAAACACCCAGACCCGGAACAACTACCTACTTGCAGATATATCGAACAGTCGATCTTTTAGCCACTGCGCCAACCGTGGTTTTTTAAGTCAGTACAAGTCTGACTATACCGCGTTCTAACCAGAGAGGATGGCCTAATTTGATGATTTTATCACGCAAAAAAACTTCGGGTCAGCCACTAGACAAGTGGTAAGCAATGAACGTGAATGCTTATTCCGTTTTCAACTTTATACCCCGATGCATTTTGTTCAACTTTACGCACCAGGTTATAAAATACGAAATTCAATTTTACAATTCGAAGTCAAAGTCAAAGTCAAATCATTTATTCCAATTAGGCCATCAAAGAGGCACGTTTGAACGTCGATTATTAAAATTAAAGGAAATAGGAAGGGATAGGATTGATTCTACACCCATTCGCAAAGGTAGGTTGTGTGGAGAAGAATGGGCAAGAAACTCCATACCCGTGTACTTACTCTTTTTCAAAAATGTTTCACAATGTTTTGAAATAACAAATTTTTAAAAAATAAATAAATGTGAAAGCGACATCGCTTTCACATTTATTTATTTTTTAAATAATTCAAATGAGTGTGTTGCGAAGGCCTAAAAAAAATAAATAAATGTGAAAGCGATGTACTCAAGTTATGACCATTTTAAAGATAGGTACAAAAAAAAAACAATAATTAAAAACTTTTTTTAAAAAAAGGGAACCGACTTCAAAACCAAACACAAAAAAACTGTTAAATAACTTTTCTTTCGGAAGTCGGTGGCTTTGTTTTTTATTTCATTGATTATGGCCACCGACTTCCGAAAGAAAAGTTATTTAACAGTTTTTTTGTGTTTGGTTTTGAAGTCGGTTCCCTTTTTTTAAAAAAAGTTTTTTATTTTTCCCTTTTTAGTTTAAATATTCAACAAAAATCCTCATAAAATCCGCGCCTTTGAAAATCTACAATCCTAGTAAGCAACAAAAACGAATCCATGTGGGCAACTTCACGAGTTATCTATTATTGTTATATACTCAAACCTTCTCCAGAATGTAACAAACACTTTTCTAAAAACCGTATCAAAATCGGTTCAGCCAAACGCGAGATAATCGCGGACAAACATGCAATCGTCTCTGAAAATGTACAATCCAAGTAAGCAAAAAAACGGATCCACGTGGGCAACGTCACGGGATATCTATTAGTGTTATATACTAAAACCTTCTCCGGAATATAATGAACACTTTCCTGAAAGCCGCATCCCAATCCGTCCAGCCAAACGCGAGATAATCGCGGACAAACATACATACATACATACATACATACATACATACATACATACATACATACATACATACATACAGGTCGAACTGAGAACCTACTTTTTTTTTTGAAGTCGGTTAAAAACAGCTAAAAGGTACACGGTGTTCACACTTTCACCAAAATAATGCAATTATAACTTTTATACAAAATTTAATTTTATCGTAATTCATTATAAAACCTCTAGCCATAACTTACAAATATCTCCAGAAGCAAAGCATCATGCTTAGCGATGTCTTTCTCGCAGGCTTGCATTTCCTCTATCCTCTTCATCTCTTCTTTCTCGTCAGCCTCACAGATCCTTCGAGAACCTTTCACTCGCAGGAACTCCTCCAACTTTGCCAGGTGATTCAGCTCACCTTCAAAAGACTGCATCTCCTGCAAAATTGGTTTTAGTTAAAGATCTTTGTAAAAGTAATGCAAGTTAGTTGTTGTTAAAAAGCACTTTATGGGCACATCTGGGAGGGGTGAGTGGGCATGAGGTGGCTGGCCGTCCGCTCATGAACCATGCCCGTGTCGACGGCGCGACGTGTTCCAAGCGTGCCTCATAGAGCTGCCCCTTAGAGAGCCAAAGCCTGCCGGAGTCGTGGGACTGTTTTCAGTCAGCTGTGACCCTGACTTGTAAAGGGCTATTGAAGAATCACCGTGGATTTTTGTCAGTACAAGTCTGACAGTAATAGAACCTAGTCTTGTTTTCAAGTTGCAAGCTTTCGTTTTGGGGTCGGTGGAATTCAATAAAGAGCGAGCCTATTGCCATCAAACGAGCACGAATCCAGACTCCGTACTACAGTAGAGAGTGCCGTAAAGTCAGTTTTAACCTTTTAACCGCCAGACTTCATATCAATCGTCGTGTTCCCAGCGCCAGGCTACGAATCGGTGAAATACCTATAAGTTCCTCTTCTTTCTGCTCCTCATAAGCTCCGATTTGTAAAATACTATGGTGTGCAATGAAAAGTATTATGTCTGTCTATCTACTTAAACAGAGAGATATAGAATAGATGCAATAAAATCAAACAACCAACAAAAATCGAGAATATTTTCTGTCGAATATATCCTACGTCGGCAGAATGAGCCCGAAAAAAATTGTCGGATATATCCGACGTTGGCGGTTAAAAGGTTAAAATAATACGTACCGCAATATCCCTATTCAGTTGGAACAATCCCTTCCACTTCAAAGCCTCAACTTTCCGACAGCACTCGTCTCTATTTGCGAAGGCCACGGAAGCAATCTCGAAGATATCCATGAGATACATCTTCCCTTTGACCAGCTTGCCTATGGTGCGGTTCCACTGGATGTTGAAGTCGTTCCTGAGAAGGTAAAAAAACCGTGGAACAGATTTTAAAAAATAATGCCCGCACACTAGGAACTACTCTTGGGCCGGGAGACTCTGGGTCTGGGGTGCCTTTATAACAATTTAAAATCTAGAAAAGAATTAAAAAACTCCCGACACAAAAACCAAGTTCCCTTTAAAAAGTAAAAAATAATAAAAATACGTCGCGTTGGGGGACTGCTCCAAATTATTCATCATCTCCTGTTTTTTTTGCAGTCCCCCAACGCGACGTATTTTTATTATTTTTTACTTTTTAAAGGGAACTTGGTTTTTGTGTCGGGGATTTTTTAAATTTTAAATTTATTTTTTATTTTATACTTTTTATAGGTACATACTTATATATTTTTTTTGTTGCTAAGAGTACTCCTGATTAAGTCATCAATATTCCCTTTCAGTACGTTTTCATTTGATACCCAACTCGAGTATATTTGCAGACCCTCGGTTACCTTTCCCCACTTTCACCTCCATAACTTCTAAACGGCTCAACCGATTTTCATCAAACATGTCTAAGAAAACTCGCAGGTAAGTCACCTTTCATACAAAAAAAACTAAATTGAAATAGCTTCATCCGTTCGGGCTCTACGATGCCACAGACAGACAGACCGACAGACAGACAGACAGACACGTCAAACTTATAACACCCCTCTTTTTCCGTCGGGGGTTAAAAATTAGAGGTACTACTATCTAAGCACGCAACCCTTAGATTCAGCAGAGTTTGCGGGAGTTTCTTATCCTTCACTTACGGAGATAAAATGAGTTAGTGATACGAACTAAAAATTGTTGACAACATGATTGCACAGTTGTCCTGAGACCTGATTTGTTGTCAGAGCTAGTGAATTCAGAACTAACAGGGCATATTTTTGTTCGGACTAAGACAGTGGACCCGGTTCCAGTTCCGAATTTGTAAATGTTACAATCATAAATCTTTTATATTACCCTGTTTGTCCCTTTTCACAGTATGCCCTGATGCCCTCCAAAGGCGGCTTTCGCCATTTTATCCAATGTGTCGAGACATACGTGAAGCGTCAAGTGTAATGACTCCTGTACCAGTTATGCTTTGCTACTGATCCGTTTTGACCTTAATTTCCAGATTACTAACCTCTCAACCAGCAACCTGTGTATTTCTTCTCTCACCCGTCGGTTATCCGCGTTCACCACACAGAACCTTTTCGTGGCCAAGTCCAGTCTGTTCTCCATACGACGGAGACGGTTGTTGGCGTTCTCTATCATTGCTAGTTCCTGTACAACTACTAGAAATTACAACATTCTACCAGAGAAGTCTTCTTTTATTCACGCCAAGACGGCATTGCTATTGAAACTTAAGGCACTGAAAGTGCGATGAGCGCAGCAACTTTTACGTTTCAGCCACGAATCACATTCAAAACATAAAGCTCATATAATTTTTTGCCGTACTGAGAGAAAATGGTTTGCAAATAGAAAGATATTTAAAGCCAAATAAAAGAAGTAGGTAATCCTATAATGAATCTATATATATAAAAATGAAACCCGTTTTCCGTTGTCACGACATAACATGAAAACGGCTTGACCGATTCGGATATTATTTTATTGTTGTGTTTGTAACCATCGGGACCGGGTTTTAGACCGGGTCTTCAACCCGTGCGAAGCCGGGACGGGCCGCTAGTATACGAATAATTTTAAATCTTCAAATATACCTAAATCATTTGGGAAATCTAGGCAGGCCTCATGAATTTATGGTTCGTTATTTGTATTTTCTAGTACTCACATCGGCTTCAGTAGGAACTTTCTTGGAGAGTTCGATGAGATTCTTCTGGGCGAGGTAGTTGAGGCAGTCTAGTTCCGCCTGCTGGGCCCTCTCGTCCCTCAGTTCACTCTCCAGTTGTTCATACTCCACGATCGACTTGTGGGTCCCAGTCTTCACATAGTTGTCGCGAACTGCGTGTTGGCCTTTCCTGGCAAGCTGAAGAGGAGTAAACAAGAGATTAAGTACGGCTGGACGAGGTAAGCTTCAATAATTCTGAAGAGGATCACAAAGGGAATTATAGGATAGCGCAAAGCTCCGAAACTCCGTCGTAGCATTTACCACCGGATGGACCTTGCCCTTTGCTCAACTATGGTGAAGGCAGGTTCCACTTCCAGGCCAGCTGTTTGCAAAGTGAAAGATTTTATTTATTTGCAAATGTAAGTGGACTGTGGACATAAGTTGTAAGAAACACAAGTTGATGACGGTAACAAAATTGGTACATAGATAGTCATTATTATAATACAGTTAATTTTACATGAAGTACATACCTTTGTGTTTTCCACAATCCAGTTATTGGGCAATGTCGAAGTCTATGGATAATACCAATAATAGAAGACATACTTACCTAAAAAAGATAAGTAAAAATTTGGAAGATACTAACATTGATGCAAAGCAAGGTCTCCTTGAGCTCATACGTCAGAATGTTCAGCTGTTTCTCCTGGGGAGCTAGTTGAGGTATACCACCAGCTCGCTTCTCCACGCTGCATTGTGGCGCTAACTTCAGGTACTGTGGGCAGCAGCAGAAAATATTAGGTATTAAGATATGATAGTATCTTTTGGAGTTGGTGGCAATCCAACTTCTAGGCTTTCCACCAGTCTATTGGTAAACTGTGACGACAGAAGAATAGAAATACAGGGTGTCCAGTATATATTGGATAACCTTTGAATGGGTCATAGTAGAACTAAAGGCCATTCAGAAAAAAATACAAAAAAAATTAATACCAAGTAGTGCCCAAGATATGTCACTTTTAAGAATATTGATAATTTTCGATACCTTATTTTACATCCATGTACACTACGGCCATAAATTGATGAATTCCATTGATTTTTTAATGTTAAAATAATTTACATTAACTGAGCTAACAAATGAGCAATAAATAGTATCACTGCTATAACACAGCTTTTAAAATAATGAACTTGAATTAGTACTTTATTAAAAAAATTGAGAAAAAATTTCATTGTGACAAAGTTTAAGCAATCATAGCATGAAAAAAACGTATGGCAACATAGGTGACCAATCGTTTTAAAATTATGTGCATTCAATGCAGATTTCGAAATGGATTTAATTTTCGAAATATTATTCATCGTTATACCTAATGTAAACAGTGAGTTATTGCTATTCTAGTTCGAAAGGAGGAAATTTTTAATAAAACAAAGAAGTTTGTAATTATGGAAATTATTTACATTTAATGTACCATATCGCAAAGATGAAATGAAAAATAACATTTGGCATTAATAATACTGCTTTCGGTATTAATTATAACAAGTGTTCAAACTGTCTACCACCAACGCGTATTAGGAAACTATACCTTCAGCCAACGCTCATGACGTCAGAGATCGTGTTGCCGTCGGTCATATTTTCAAATACAGAAACAAAGAATTAACTCAATAAAGTGTACCTTTACCTAACATTTGTGACGTCACTGGCCGAGTTGACATCGGGTATACTTTCAGATTTATGATTTCGCGCGTAGGAATTTAAAACATACCCGACCGCAACGAAGTTATCGTTCGGTATTCTTTTGTCACGTTACTATTTCAATCGGGATTTGACCCCGTGTGTACGAAACGGGGCAATGAGAAAAAAAAATCGTTAAAACGACTTGGGGCACCCCGACACGGACAGGTTAGGTTAGAAGGGGATGGCGGGGTCTGAAAGACCCCGCCATTCCCTTCGTGGTTATTTTTTTTTAAACCACCCAGAAGTAGGAGCACCGCTTGCGGTGCTCCGTCGACGTTTTTTGACATTTTACTAGATTTAGCTTAGTTTCAAATGAAAAGTTATTTTTGTCATTTCGCTGAACCAATTTAGGAATTTGTTTTGATCACCAAATTTGCTTAGGCAAATGATAAATCGTGTTGTTATTAGTTTCAAATGAAAAGTTATTTTTGTCATTTCGCTGAACCAATTTAGGAATTTGTTTTGATCACCAAATTTGCTTAGGCAAATGATAAATCGTGTTGTTATGCTAACATCCTCCGTGATTTGATCAAATCCTTTAGGGATGTGGCCAAAACCCTGTGTTTATCATATCCCTGCGACAGAGACAGTAAAACGGGTATACATTACAGTATAGTAAAATGGAATGTCCTACATGAAAGTATACCCCAGCAAAATGTTGGGATCGGGTATATTTTGAAATCCCTGACACGGGCGTTTATATTTTTAACGTATACCTGAACTCAACACTACAGAGCGTTGGCTGAAGGTATAGTTTCCAAATACGCACCACCAACTCTGATGCAGAAATGATGAAATTACACAGGATCCTTCAACTTCTACGCGAACATTAGCTGGACGCACGGGAATAGGAAAATCGACAGTGCATAATATTTAAAAAAGAACGAATTTCACCCGTATCACGTCACGCGCGTCCAAACTCTCCAGCCGAGAGATTACAACGTAAGAGTGAGTTCTTGCCGAGAAATGCTGGCAAAAACCTAAATCCGTTGGATTATTTTATTGGGGCTGTATTAAGGAAGACGTTTATGCAAAGCCTATCAGTTCTTTGGAAGACTTACGACACCATGTCAGAGCAGCCGCATTAAAAATAAGCGATCAAAATTACACGACTTCTCAGAACAGCATTTATACCTAGGTGCAGAGCCTGAATCAGAGTTGGTGTTGGACGGTTTAAACACTTGTTATAATTAATACCGAAAGCAGTATTATTAAAGTCAAATGTTATTTTTCATGTAATCCTTATGATCAAGTACATTAAATGTAAATAAATTCCATAATTGCACACTTCTTTGTTTTACCAAATTTTCGTCCATTTGAACTCAAACAGCAGTAATTCATTATTTACATCAGATGTAATGATGAACAATAATGTTTCGAAATCTGCATTAAATGCACATAATTTGAAAAAGGATTGGTCACCTATGTTGCCATAAGATTTTTTCATTCTATGATTGCTTAAACTTTGTCACCATGAAATTCTTACTCAATTTTTTGAATAAAGTACTAATTCAAGTTCATTTTTTTAAAAGCTGTTTAATAGCAGTGATACTATTTACTGCTCATCTATTAGCTCATCATCAACATCATCATCCACAGCCCGTCTTCACCCACTGCTGGGTATAGGCCTCTCCTTGTTTGTGCCAAGCTCCACGGTCTTGCGCCAGCCTCATCCAGGACACTCCCCCAATGGCAACAATATCGTCTGCCCATCTCGCCGCCGGACGAGCAACACTATCAGCTCAGTTAATGTAAATTATTTTAATATTAAAAAACCTATGGAATTAATCAATTTATGTCCGTGGTGTGCATGAATGTAAAATAAGGTATCGAAAATTATCAAAATTCTTAAAAGTGACATATCTTGGCCACTACTTGGTATTTTTTTATTTTGTATTTTTTTCTGAATAGCCTTTAGTTCTACTATGACCCATTTCAAGGTTATCCATTATAAACTGGACAGGACACCCATTACAGTATGTCGCATCGAGGGTGGCTGAGGTGCGAAACATTGGTTTTTCCTCACAAACCAATATAATTTTTGATGAACGTGGGCACTGTGCACTCGAACGAAATACGGTTATAACTTTCACTGACTTTATGTAAAACAAAGATTTATTATTAAAATAGAAACAGACACGTGCGTTGATACTGAGCGTCTACCGAGACGGTCCGAACTAGACTGAGCACGCTCGGTCTCTGTCGTTCGCTGTATCCCCTCTACCGATGATCTTGTCCAAGCGATGGGGTGCGCTTGCGTTTCTGACCACGTGATGTTTAGTTGTTAATTGAATGGATAGATGGCGCTGTACGTTGTACAGTAGCAACATGTATCCACGAATAGGGTATTTAACCGACTTCAAAAAAAAAAAAAAAGTAGGTTCTCAGTTCGACCTGTATGTATGTATGTATGTATGTTTGTCCGCGATTATCTCGCGTTTGGCTGGACGGATTGGGATGCGGTTTTCAGGAAAGTGTTCATTATATTCCGGAGAAGGTTTTAGTATATAACACTACATCCAGTGACGTTGCCCATGTGGATCCGTTTTTGCTTACTTGGATTATACATTTTCAGAGACGAATGCATGTTTGTCCGCGATTATCTCGCGTTTGGCTGAAACGATTTTGATGCGGTTTTTAGAAAAGTGTTCGTTACATTCAGGAGAAGGTTTCGGTATACAACAATAATGGATACCTTGTGAATTTGCCCCATAGATTTGTTTTTGTTGCTAACTAGGATTGTAGATTTTCAAAGCCGCCGATTATATTATTATGATTTTTGTAATGATATCAAAACTAATAAAAAAGGGAAAAATAAAAAAACTTTTTTTAAAAAAGGGAACCGACTTCAAAACCAAACACAAAAAAACTGTAAAATAACTTTTTTTTCGGAAGTCGGTGGCCATAGTCAATGAAATAAAAAACAAAGCCACCGACTTCCGAAAGAAAAGTTATTTTACAGTTTTTTTGTGTTTGGTTTTGAAGTCGGTTCCCTTTTTAAAAAAAGTTTTTTTATTTACACAAAAAAAAAATATTAGTTCGAAATATAGATAAGTAATTAATAAATATTAGACCCGTATTTTTTTCTTTTGTCACGTAAACCAAAATTGACGAAGATACAACGCTTCTAAAAATCAGAAAACGTCACTCGGTCGGTATAATTTTACAAGCGTAATGACGTCACAAACTCAAACTCCCGAATATGGAAACGTTTTATCTTTGTCAATATTCATTGATTTGACAAAACAAAAAATACGTGTCCATTATTTTCAATATTATTAGGTACTGATGGATTTTCAATTTATTTATACAGTAAAATACCCTATTATGTATTTATCATTTTGTCTGTTCTTCCATCGGCACCTTTTAACCCTAGCACCTTTTGATCGAGAGTCGTGTTTGCAACAATTTGAGCATCGTTGCCGTCTCCTCTAGACTGTTAAGAAGCATCGGCTTAAAATACTATTGGTACATTCTGACTGACCTGTTGGTCTAGTGGTTAGTGACCCTGACTGCTATGCCGGGGGTCGTGGGTTCGATTCCCACCCAGGACAAATGTTTGTGTGATGAGCGAGCATGATCATTTGTTCTGTGTCTGGGTGTTATTTATCTATAATATGTATGTATTTAGAAATATATAAGTATGTTTATCATTTGTATAGTACCCATAACACAAGCTCTGCTTAGCTTGGGACCAGATGGCGTTGTGTGATAGTTGTGAAAATATTATTATTATATTATTATTCTGAAGAAGAAGAAAATTTCCTTACAGTTCTCACGGCATTGCTGAGTTCTGCTTCAGGATCTACTGTCTTCTGTTCCACTTGCTGCGGCTTTCTTTCTTCTTTGGGCGGCATTTTGATAAACTACTACTAAAATATAGGAAAACAATAAAAGAAAATAATAGATTATAATGTTCAGTAAACAAATATTTTTCTTAAGACGTTTACGTTGTCATTTTAGATGATTTTGAAACTTGTTTTCTTCTTTATTTTTTTTGCATTCTTTGTGGAGGTTGGTAGACAAGAATTGTAAAGAGAAGAGGTTTGTTACTTTTTGGATTGTACCCGCGTTGCAGTTAGTTTACGAATTGGCTTTCTCTCTTACTGAACCTGTGTCCTAACTCCTAATACACCATTTTTACAGTCATTCAGTAATAATGGTAATTAATAACCTCTATCGCCGTTGCTATCTTTATTTAGTCTTCGTCTGTAGTTTGCATGATTTGCTACAAACCAGCCAGTAACTACGATAAGGGCCCTACGCAGGCTCAGAACTAGCTCTTGTCAATCATCAATCACCTACCTAAATGTAAATTACAAAGATCATATAAGTAGTTTGTTCTGACGCGGGACTTTAGTCAGTACAAGTCTAACGGTCCCTCCTGCTCTGCCCTGGGTGGGGGAGGCACCGCTAAAAAAATGTACGTTGCTGAATTGTTGGATCTTAGTGTAGGCCTTCCCCGAAACTAGTTGAACGGCGATAAATTTTGTTAAGCTACCTGGGCTTTTCCTGGCTAGGCCGACTCTCTGTAGGACAGAACCCAAAGGAATTTCTCAGTTTACAAATATTTTTAAACTCACATGCACAAGCAGCCAGACCTGGAACAATTATTTGTAGTTCTTAATTTGTTCCGTGCGGGAATCGAAACCACGACACACAGCATAGTAGACACTCAGCTACCCCACCAACATTTCACGTTATTATGAGAAATCCTTCTTAAGCAACTCAAGCTTGTCCCAAAAAAAATGGTACCTACCCACATTTTCTTTTAAACATTGAAGTATGACTCATTATTAGGTATTCTATGGTATGACCGACATTGACTGGTATAATTATTGAAGCATGAAAGTGTCTTAATTTGTGTTTCTTTCAGGAATTGCATAATGCAGTCTTTTCAGGTACCAAGGTATCTTGTAATGTATGATGTTATGTTCACCATAATTATCTACTTTTCGAAAAGGGATAAAGAAAATAAAAATAAATCAATTACAGTTTAAACTCATTCTTTATTTATTAATTCAATAAACATAATTAATTATTTATTTATAATGATATTTCTAGTCACTATTAAGATCTTATAAATTACGATTATTTAAGTATTTATGAAAATGTGTTTATTAAGTACACTTGCACTCATAAAACGATGGATTGGTTCATGTATTAAAATAATTATGTACAATGTACATAAATAATTCAAATGGATTTATTATTTTACCTAAGAAAAAAAACCAGGCTATTTAATTAAACAATTCTTAAGGTGTGTCCAAACACGGCGTGCAAGGTGCGCGGCAGCTACGCGCGGCATTCGCGGGATACAAATTTGCCGCGCGGCTAGTTTAGACCTTTTGCGCGGCAGTGCTGCGCGGCATGTCCGAGACACGCGTGCGGTGCGACAACCACTGTTGTCGCAGAGCTTGCGCGTGTTATCTATTATTATATTTCGTGTTGTTCGCAAATAAAATTTGATACCTTTTTGATTGAATTAGACCCAGTTTAAAATAATTTAATGATTGATAAGTTAGTTTTTAAAAGAATTGAATTACGCGTTTCATACATGTTGGATAGTTACGAGAGCAACTTGAAAATTTTTTTTTTTTTTGTTCAGATATCTTAACGATTATGGTGCCAAATGAAAGGTCTAGGTCTAAAACCATTTTATCAGTTTGAATCATGTAAATCGGTTCACGCCTTTAAGAGATAATTAAGAATTAGTATAGTGGAAATATAATGAGGCAGAAAATTAATAATAAGTACCTACTGTTATAAAATGTAATAAGATTAAACTTACCACAACCAGTGACATTACTTGTTTTTTCTCTGTTTCTCTCCTTTCTATAAGAACTCAAAAGACTTTTCATTTTCAATTTTAAAGCTGCTTTTGTTTGTCCGATTTTTTTTGCTATTTCATCCCATATATCTTCTCTCACGTTATTATTGTGATATTCTTTACGTCTAGTATCCCATAATGGACCATGGGAGCCATATATTTCAATAAGACGAATTGCTGTTTCGTTATCCATTTTACTTGATAAAATACGTCCGTCCACACACGACCATTGACGAACCAACACTAAGCCCCTTCGTACACTAGGCGACGCAAGTTTCCGATACCTTACGACTTCGGTATTCAAGCGACTAGCGGAATACAAACCCATAGAAGTTCGAACACAGGCACGCGTCAATGGATACAAAAATCGTAAGGTATCGGAGACTTGCGTCGCCTAGTGTACGAAAGGCCTAACACCGTTCGCGGCAGGGTGCTCGCGCGGCAGGTAGCTCGTGGCTGCCGCGCGCGGCAGTCGTCCAATCACAGCGCGGCGGGCCGCGCGCGGCAGCCGCGCTCGAATGCCGCTCGATATTTGGACACACCTTTAATGTTTTCTATCCCTAGGAAAGTGATAATTCATTTTTAAATAAAAAAATGAAATTTTTTCACAGGGATAAGACAAATTTCATAAAATAAACTGTGACAGAATTTAAATTATAAATATTTTGTAGAATACATAGATATTTTTTAGCTAGGTAATATAATAAATCCAAAGAATTCATAGAAAAATGGAATGACTAAGAAGTTTTACTCGCCATAACAGTGTTTTGTGCTAAATATAAAATAAAAGTAAAAATACAGAAGAAAATTGTTAAGTATTGTTAAAATTATTAAATGTTTTGCAAATTAAATTTCGGATACAGCAACTATAAAATCAATATTTTAATTCAATAATTATTAGTTCAGTCTTAAAAATAAATTAAGTACAATAATATCGCTTCCGAATAAATTGTGAAAATTATTACAATTTTAAAATCTTAATAAAATGACAAAGTATAAAGTTGATCGTGCAACTATATACATATAAATACATTTTGCAATAATTTGTATTGCTTTTGCATTATCGCATTATTATGTTGCATTGTAAAGCAAAATATTAATATCATGGAATACAGAAATATTTGAAAAATAAAGTGCCGGCCGCGCGGGTACCGGTTGAATTTGGAACTCAGTAAGATGTTATAGATGGTAGATTTTTAATGATTTCCTTTCTTTTTATTTCTTTCAGAATTGTATGAATAATTTTATTGTAATGTTTAAATATTAAATTGTCAATTTTCAAGTTTATTTCTATTTAAAAATTGATTTATAAATAGTTTCATATTTTATAGAGGTTGTTCATTTTAGGAATTTATTTTGGATCTGAATAGAACAAAAGAAAATATATTTATGTAAAACTATATTTAATTAGGTAATATTATTGCAGTAATAATTTTTCACTAAAAGAGATAGATTTTTAAATAATCAAACATGTTTTGCAGTAAGTCTGTAGGATGCATATTACGTTTTTTTTTTTTTAATTTGGATATAAATATATATACATATCTGAGCAATATGTTATGTTATATACTTGAGCATGTTTATAATATAGATATTTTAATATATTATTTGTAAAACTGTATGCTTTTTCTGAACCTAAACTACCTGACAGTGCGTTAAAATTTTACACACATAGATATAATTTATTTAATATGCATAAATGCACTGTATAAGAGAGCTTTACTAATTCTCTTAATTTGTTAAGGAGGTAAATGTGCCCTCGTTTAGAAATATACTTGGCTTGGGTCACTGCCATGCACGAAAGTACAATATGGAAACCTGCTGTCGAACTTGACTGAACTCACTTCCATACAATTCATGAACAAATTTTTTTTAAAATTGAATTTTATTTGACCGTTTCGTTTACCTAAAATCTAGATATATTTATTTAACTAAAACCGACGAAAATTTGATTTATATTATTACAGTTTCTGTGTGTTTAATATTAGCTGTATCGGTTATATTAATAAATACAATTGACATTTCCTATAAAAAAAGGCACTTTACAAGGCCAGGTACTTTTAAGGCACAGAACAATAATTGAGTACCGACTACATAACTATTGCAAAACAATTCAAAATATATATATATTTAAAATATGTGATATTTTACTAATTACTCGTGAATTATGCTACACACAAATTATTCTAGAAATTCCACCAGATCATGTTAAATTCGCGCCTGTTTTTTATAACTGGTCATTGTCTACATTGGCCGGAGAAAGTGTGAAACTGTCTTGGATAAGTTGTAAGGCCTAATCTAATGGTTTGGAAAAAAATGTTGTTGGATTTATCCTGCCTTTTAAGGATGTTTTATTAGCAGCTAGAATGTATGCTTATATGATGGCATTAGGCTGGCCCACATCACATAATATGTGACTAAAAACAACGAACGAAATCTGGGCACATAATAGGTTAGGGTTTGAAATTATTTTCTTTGCTAATCGTTACTACATAGTATAAAATAAAGTCGCTTACTGCAGTCTGGGAGTCTCGTATGCTTAGATCTTTAAAACTTCGCAACGGATTTTGTTGCGGTTTTTTTAAATAGGTAGAGCCATTCAATAAGGAGCTTTAGGTATATGTATTTAACATGCATAATGTAGTAGAAATTGCACCAGATTGGAGCCGGGCGGGTAGCTAGTTATCATGATAACAATTACATCTTTGATTAACATCATTTCAAACCCTGCTCTAAGTACACCAATTGAATTTATGACAAGTGTTACTTCAAGTCAAACCATAGACAATATCAACATTCACCGGTCAATGTAGATAGACGTCAAAGTGGAGTTTACCAGGTGGCCTAAAATAGCGTGAGTAGTTCAGCTGTGGGAATGAGATGGCGCTATACGACTTGTATAGCTTTGTTCCTTTCCCTCAGTAGCACTACTCACGCTTTATGACGTCATCATGGTAGGCCACCAGTTTTCTGTAAAACATTAGTTAGTAATGTAAATAATATGGCTATTAAATTTTCTTCATTATTTAGCAATCTATTTCTATTAAATCTAAAGGCCTGTTTTACCACTTTATAATAACTTATTTAGTTAAAGAGACTGAGTAATAACATTTTTTTAAGAAAGGCTTTTTAAGGCATCTTTGATCTACTAATTGTGATCTTGCTTTTGATATAACTACTGTATACAGATGTACAGCTATATTTGTCATACATGTGCATTTAGACCCATAGACGATGTCCATAGAGGTCCACCAAACTTTTCAACTTGCTTACTATCAACTAAGATTTTTTCTAATAGAAAAATCCAATTATAATTTCACTTGAACCGGGTTTTTTAACCCTTCAAGCTAGCAAGGCTATACAAAGACAATCCGTGTTTTTTTTTACCTTTAGAAGTAGAAACTTGGATATTACTCAACCTCTTTAAAAATAATATTTTGTATTAAATTATCGCAACACTACCTAATTCGTATCCTCCGTGGCAAAAACAGGCAATAAAACTAATTTTACACTTTAGGTGCACCAAACATCTCACTTAAAGTGAAGATTTACGTAAGTATAAGTACCAACTATACATACATAGTTAAGGTAATCTCAATTATTAAAACGTTATTTACAAATAAAGCAATTTAAGTAAGTTAAATTTTAAAATGGCTGACATTATAAGATGGCGGATTATTATGACTTATTTTTAGGTTAGAGTTTTCGTTTCATATCGAATCGTATCTAAAATATCGTTAATCGTGACACGGACCAAACGATGTTAAATCTCTTGGAATTAAGTCCGTGTAAATAAACCTATCTGTTGTACTAAATCCGCCCTACCGGGTAACAAGAATGCCCAAATGCTCATACCAGCCATTTTACAGTGAAAAACTAAAAAGACACAATAAAACATTAAAAATTAAACGTAAACTAACTATAAACAATCTAATTAAGACACTAACTATCACTGCGATAGTGTAAACATCACACGGTTTATAAAATAAAATTAGAAAATAACCTAAAAACTCGGTGATTGCGGCCATGTCAATGCCGTAAGCCAAAATGGCGGACGCTGCGATAAATTTTGATAGATTTTTGTACAAAAGTATTAAAAATAAACTGTAGGCAGCTGGTAATGTCGATGGTTGGTAATATTTGATGATGATAAGGTAGAGTGTTGATATGGTCGAGTGGTCTATGGCTTCATAGAGGCGCACCAAGAGTGTGGTACAACAGATCACCGGTGAAAAAATCCGAGCAGTCGAGACGCTCTGGAGGCGGGAGGAGGCTGTTCTGGAAGCTTCCTTCGCTTCTCTTGCTTGTTCAGCTTGTGCTTCATCTGCTCGTCGATGAGCTCTTGCATGTCCATCTGGAATTTGAGGGGTATAGATTAAGATAATGGAAGTAAGGAATCGTTTGAGTTCCAAAATAAATTTCTCCCGCAAGTATCATGTTAGCGCCTGCTGGGGTCTCGGGACTTATTACCGTGACCCCGGAACATAAAGGGCTATTGAAGGACACCGTAGATTTTAGTCAGTACAAGTCTGACAGTCTCATTTGATGATTTTACCACGCAAAAAAAAATGTATATTGCAAAGAAGGGCCAAATATACATAAGACATTCCATGTTTTTTCTACAAAACACGCCTTTACGATCCTATGACCATAAACTTGAAAATCATCAGAGCTTCACGGCACTATACCATTTTGTTCCACAACTAAACATTTATTAAATTGTTATTATAACGATTCTTATAAAATAAATTTAGTCAAGCCTCCTAAAAAAGTTATAAAGCACTTAACATTAATTTTGAGTAAACAGTCAGATCCAAAACTTGTTATTAGGAATTAGTAGACCGAAACTGATTTTGGAAAGCATCTTTTTAATTCACAAGATACAACAATGTCCTAACGCTTTTTAGAAGAAAGTAGATCACGGTATATGTAGTCATTTTAAATTTTACAGAAAATATGATTATTTTAATCACCGGAGTACACGCTCGCATTAACTCACCTTCAATGCGACTTATTTCTACAGTTCAAATCTTAATATATATAAATCTTGTGTCACAATGTTTGTCCTCAATGGACTCCTAAACCACTTAACCGATTATAATAAAATTCGCACACCATGTGCAGTTCGATCCAACTTGAGAGATAGGATAGTTTAAATCCCAAATTTTAGACCGGGTCCTCAACCCAACCAAATTATTAAGATTGGGTTTAATAAATTAGAGGGTAATTTAACAGTTTATAATATTAACTACGTTTACAAACATTCTACGAATTATAACAAGGTCTTTGATTGATTCTGCGTAAGTCGCCTTTTTAGAGTTTTGCAATTCGCTTGCCATTTGCAAACGATTGTGACGTAGGCATCATGTCGCTTGACTACATACCTGCCACTGTTCCAGTTGCTGCCCAAGGTCCACTTTCTGGCGAACAGCCTCGTACAGCTGACTGTTGGCTTGCATCAGCTCCACCCTGGTCTTGGCGAGGGCCACCTGAAATTTTAGAAGAACACATTAGATATTGCTTCTTCTATGAGTTGTTAAGACTGAGTAGTGCAAAATAATACAAAACTGCCGTCACGGTTAAAGGGATATCACCAATACTATTATCATAATTACCATAAAAATATGTATTGAGCAGTAATACAGAAGGATTTCTGCTTATCGAAATATGGACCCTTTCGTGTTCCAAACTAGTCTAGAGCAATTCGATTTGCGATGAGACTCGCTTAACAAATTCATTCATATAATTTCTTTTCAGGCTCTTAGCACTTCAGCATTGGGCAAAAAGTAGAAGAATGAATCTTATCTTATATTCTTTTGTACAAAAAAATATCTTATTATATGATATCCATTACAGTAACGAAAATCAATTGCAGTATCTACTTGAGGGCATAACCTACTAGTAGTACTACTGGCTTTCTTGAAATCATTCCCGTAATTAACCTTTTAACGCTCCGTTGCGAGTTTCTTTAACAGCGCCCTAGTCTCCAATTGTAGTTCTGGTCTGGTCATTTCTGCACCGTTGGCACATCCCTTTTTTCGGCTCTGCTTGAAATAGAATGGCTAGCCAAAAGACTCAATAATTTTGACTGTATAAATCATAGCTTCCACTCCTTCATCAAATGTTTAAAATGCTGCAGTAACGCTTTTCAAAGTAACCTGTTCTGAAGACGGTAATCTTTCGTCTCTCTTATAGCCAAAAGACTGAATAATTTTGGCTGTATAAATCATAGTTTCCACACCTTCATCAAATTTTTCAAATGCTGCATTAACAGCTTTCAGGATGACCTATTCTAAAGTCACAATACTACCATCTCCCTTACCTCAGCAGCCTTCTTTCTCTCCATGGCCTCGTCCCTCTCCTGCCTGGCCTTAGTGACGGCCTCATCGTTCTGCAGACTGCTGTAGTTGGCGTCGTTCAGCAGCTTGTCACGTTCCTCTGCAGCCGCGCGGAGTTCTACCTCTGCTACCGACAGCTGAAATTAGGAGAAATATTTTCGTCTTTAGTCATGAAGTTCACTTACTCTTACTTATGGCTTGTGTTATAACGCCTATACCAGAAAAGTACTTATTTTAAAACCAAAAAATCGAAATCCCTCAAATATCCCCAAAAATACCGATTTTCTGTAGGTAATCCGAAGATAAAAAAAACCGTCGACGCAGCTTCGCTTCGCAGTTATACTATTTCTAGATTTAAAGTCTTGCCAAAGCGAGTTTTAGATTATTGTGGTGAGCATTTATCCATTTTGGTTTTCAAAAAGCATTTATTGATAAGCATTTAGATTGTATCCCTTACTAACGTTATTCCACTAACATGCAGTGGCATGCAACCTAATGTTGGCCAGACTGTTCAAGGGTTAAGAAACCTTAAATTATGAAGGGTTAAGTTTTAGGGTAGCTTTTGTTAGAAAAACTATTTTAATGTATGGCATCACAATTTACTGGTATATTTATTTTTTGACTATAGCAACATCTGTACCTATCTATCAATCATATCTGTCATGTTGACACTCCTTCTTCACTAAAAACTATTAGAGCTAACATGGTGTAATTTACTAATTAACAATTATGTTTAACTTGCTTCTTGATAGAAGAAAATATAAACATTAAAGCTGCAATCAGCTAGTTTCTTTTGCCGTCAACTCCATCTTCGATTCCCTGTCGCACTGACTGCAAGCCACACTGCATCCAGAGGTCCTCCATCTTTGAACAGGTTTACGGCCCAGGAACACCGCAGAAGAAATCAAAATCCATCTGGTGCTTGCAAATCAGTGCGACGGAAATTTGACGCCCAGTGTGTGCGGCCCACATGGCTTCGCCAGAATAACGAGATTATTCCGACGACGGGAGCGCCACATGGTTCGACGATTGTGTTCGGCGGTGGCGGCGGGCGCAATGGAAAAATTGGAAGGTGCGGGAAACTATCTCAATTGGAAATTTCAATGTAAAATGTATATTGGAAACTTGAAGGTCGCTGGGATCTTATCGAGAGAAGCGATAACAATGCCTGTTCTGGCGCTGATGCCGCGCGTGAGCAACGTGCGCTGGCTCGCGTTCTGCTTAAGTATCAAAACAGGTCTATTTCAATATGTTCGAGAAGCAAAATCAGCCAAAGAAGCTTGGCAAAAGCTCAGTGAGGTCTTCGAAGACCGTGGCCTTTACAGAAGAGTATTATTGCTTCGTCAGCTCCACCGCATTGAGTACAAAGACTACAGTAACATGTCAGAGTACATTGAAAAGGGTTATGTCACTTGTTCATCAATTGTCGGATATTGGAAAAAACCATAGAAGATGAAGAAATTGCAGAAATTCTTCTAAGTGGTTTACCCGCAAGAGTATGATACGTTGGTGTCTAACTTAGAAACCCCTCTGCATTTCGTCGACGCTTCAGAGCGAATTGGTACGGACTAGACTATTACAAGAAGCTCACCGAAAAAGATGAAACTTCTACTGCTACGGCATTTGTCAGCAAAAAGCAATTGGTCTGCAAATATTGTCACAAGGCCTGGACATATCAAGCCGAAATGCTTCAAATTCAAGAGAGACAAGCTGCAGAAGAAGAAGAAGGAAGAAAATGAGCCAGTCACTGCCTACTTAGCTCACAGCTCTTCAAATCTCTATATTGACAGCGGTTTCGTCGTTGTCATATGGGTAAGGACAAGGAAATGCTTATTAATACAAAGGGAACCAGTACTCAAGTTGTCTCGTGCGCTAATAATGAACAATTAGTTAGTACCTGTGTGGGTGACATGAATATATGGTACAAATAATGAGGTAAGAACCTTTAAAAATGTAATGTTTGTCCCCAAGTTATCTGCTAATCTCTTATCAGTTTCTAAGTTAGTAAAAGATGGTTTTTATAGTTATATTTACTGATGATGGTTGTTTTGTTTACCAAAATGGACAGTGTAAAATTTCTGGCAATTATTTATTTAAGGCTAGTTGCACTAATGGCATTTATAAAGTGAATGGGTATGTGTGTGAGGATAACATGCTCCATAGGATGCATTCTATGCTCCTGCAAGATAGGCAGGAGACAATGAGTGCTGCAGTTGCTGCCTCTGCCTCAACCAGTATGGAACTTTGGCATCATCGGCTTGGCCACTTACATCCTGCAGGTATGTGTAGGTTAAGAAAGCATGCATGTGGTGTATTGTTTTCAGGATGAAGCACTGAAGAAGTGTGAGGCTTGCCTGAAGGGGAAGTTAGCAGCTGAACCTTTCCCTAATGCAAGTTCTAGCCGGACAACACAGCCACTGCAGCTCATACACAGCGACGTTTGTGGACCATTACCGGAGGCTAGCTATGGGGGGAGCTAGATATCTTGTCACATTCACAGATGACTTTACAAGAAAAAGTTTTGGATACCTTATGAAGAATAAACATCAGGTAATGGATTGTTTTATTCAGTTTAAAGCCTTAGTTGAAAAGCAAACTTAATTTAAAAATTAAATGCTTGCGAACTGATAATGGTGGTGAATATTTAAATTCAAAATTTACTTGCTATCTACAGCGAGAAGGTATCATTCACCAGACCAGTGTTCCTTATTCACCTGCACAAAATGGTGTCGCTGAGCGTCTGAACAGGACTCTCTTTGATAAGGTGCGTTGCATGTTGCAACACAGTGGCCTCTGTAAGCGGTTTTGGGGCGAATGCGTTATGGTTGCGCTTTATTTGAAAAATAGATCGCCCACAGCTGCTTTGTCAGGGCAGATTCCAGAGGAAGTTTGGTCGGGGTCACAGGTCGACCTCAGTCACCTCAGGGTTTTCGGTTGCACTGCTTATTCGTTGTCACCTAAACACAAATGCGACAAACTTGATGCTAAGGGGAAGGAATTTATCTTTGTGGGGTATAGTGAAACACAAAAGGGTTTTCGCTTAGCTGATCCATTGAACCCTACTAAGGTCAATTGTTTCGCGTAATGTAGCATTTATTGAAAATAAGTTTTACACTAATACTGACCATCTTGTTAAGCCTGTTAGCTCACATGAAGTGGAGATCAATTATTATAATTTTGACTGTGATAATAAACAAGAAAATAATTTAATCTGTGATAATAATCAAGAAAATAATTTAATCTGTGATACTAAAAGTCAAAATAATATTTATTTACATAACAAAAGTTAATGAATCTAATTTAAATAATGCATATAATGAGAATTCTTTTAATAACAGTGGTTCTTTTCCTAATGTTTCAGATGAAGAGTAACTGTACGGGCAGTGAAGACGACTCCAGCTCCGCTGAACTGTCTGCAGGTGACACGGGTGCTGAGCCCTTGAGTTCGCCGGGTGAGACGTCAGTTTCGAGAAGTAGTCGCGACGAGTCCGGTGACTGTCGCTTCGCGTACTGGGTCGGCCTATTCGCTCTACACGTAATGTACAACCTTCAAGATTCTTAGAATTATTATATGAGTTAGTTGGGTAAACGAGAACCCACTCGTTGATGAACCACTTACGTAGAGGAGCGATGAATTTTCTTCAGCAGTGCACATGAAAACGCGATGAAACGTGAAGTACGACGCGCTGGTAGCGAATAAGGTAGGGGAGTTTGGTTGAAGGCCAGTGATGAAATATTGTCAAGTGCAAATGGTCTATAAGCAAAGTATGAGGCTTCAGGAAAGTTTTGATCGTTTTTTAAGCTATACTCGTTGCCAGAGGTTTTAACTCAACGAATAGGTATAGATTATATGAAACGCTTTCTCCCGTAGTGGCGTCACGTCTACGATGCGAATTCTATTCTCCATAGCTAGAGTCAGTTGATGTAAAATAATCAAGTTAGATGGCGCACACACGTTCTTAAATGGCGATCTAAAGGAAACATTTATAGATGGAACAACCAGTAGGTTTTGTAGTAAAGATCCTAATAAGGTTTGTTTGTTAAAGAAAAGTATTTATGGCCTTAAACAGGCAAGCAGAATGTGGAATTGTAAAATACACAGTCGACTATGTAAAACATGAGTTTCATTCAGTCAAGTGTGAACCGTGTGTCTATGTAAAATGTTCTGGTAATGACATTGGTTATAATGGCATTATATGTGGATGATTTTTACCTGTTTTAACAGTTCCAATAGCTCTATAAAAATAATTTAGTTTCAATTCTTGAAAATGAATTTAATGTAAAGAACTTGGGAACACTTAGGAGCTGTCTAGGTATAAATGTCACTAGGGATAGAGTGAAAGGGTGTTTTAAAGCTCGACCAAAGTGATACATTAAAAAACGGCTTGTTCGATTTGGAATGGAAACATTGGTAAGCCGTCTCTACAACCATTGAGGTACCTGTAAGCTACTTAAAAATGAGGAGTCCAGTTTACAGGATGATGTGTTACAACTATCGTGCAGCTGCTTTGGTTGCTTGATGTATCTGGCCGTTGGACACGCCCAGATATATCTTATCATGTAGTGCACTCATCAGTTTAACAACTGTTTCGACAGGACTCATTTGGTTAGCTGCTAATCATTCGCGTTATTTGGCAGGACAATTCATTACTCTTTAATGTTTTCATAAAATAGGGATTGGTTGTTAAGTGCCTATAACTGATGCGATTGGGCCAATGAAGTAATGATAGGAAAATCCTATACCGGTTTTGTCTCAAATTGGGAAATGAGACAGTTAACGGAATTCACGCAAACAGAGGTTTGAGCAATTTTCGAGCACTGAAGCTGAATACTTAGCGATAAGTGATGTAGTAAAGGACGTTTCTATTTATGCGAAATGTGCTGTCAAATATGCTGCACAGATGTTGTGATATTAATTGTACTTGTATTGTATATAATGATAATCAAAGTGCTCAAAAGTTGTTAGAAGTCAGAGAGAATATTGTCACAAACGAACCAAACCTATAGATCTGAGGTATCACTATGTAAAGGATCTTGTAAACAAAAATGTAATACAGTATTATGTATTTACCTACTGATAAAATGCTTGCGGATATTTTAACCAAACCTTTAAGTAGTAAATTAAGCATGGAGAAATTTCTTAAAGCTATGAATGTGAATTAGTATTGTGGTTTATGTGTTCTTTGAATATTTTATAATATGACTTGGAATGTGAATTATGTGTCTTTGTGCATGTTAAATTTAATAATTATTTGAGGACCCTATTTACCTAATGCATAATTATTAATTATTTGTTGTAACATGCAGAGATAATTTTTTTTTAATATAGAGTCAAATGTTTTTGAAATATAGCGTCACATTTTCTTTTAAGTAGAGTCATATTATTTTTAAATGTAGAGTCATTTTGTTTTATTTTAACATTTGATTCTGTATATTGTGAGCCATAAGGGGAAGTGTTAGAAAAACTATTTTAATGTATGGCATCACAATTTACTGGTATATTTTTATTTTTTGACCTATAGCAACATCTGTACCTATCTATCAATCGTATCTGTCATGTTGACACTCCTTCTTCACTAAACAACTATTAGAGCTAACATGGTGTAATTTACTAATTTAACAATTTATGTTTAACTTGCTTCTTGATAGAAGAAAAATATAAACATTAAAGCTGCAATGAGCTAGTTTCTTTGCCGTCAACTCCATCTTCGATTCCCTGTCGCACTGACTGCAAGCCACACTGCATCCACGAGGTCCTCCATCTTTGAACAGCTTTATCAAGTTCCAAGTTTTGACGCGAGATGTTATTGAAAATGTAACAGCGCATGTTTATTTAGATATGTTTCAGATGTGTTTCAGCTAGTGTTCATAAAGACGCTATTTTTAAACAAACTCCAATGGGAATCGAAGCGTTTACATAAACGTTCCTGTTAGTGGATTTGAATTAAGATTTTATTTGCATAAACCCACGAAAATACTAATCTAATCTTTTATGATAATAGTCAGTTTCTTATTTTAATTTTGTGATAAAAATTCTTATCATTACAAAATTTGAATAAGAAAACTCCAAGATTTATTCAAATTAGTGTCAAAAACTTTCTAAAAGGTGAACAAAGAAGATCCTCGAATCGTGCGAGAGTTGTGCGTGTGGTTACAAATCCGTGACTGCTACCTATAAGATAGACGAACCATGACATAGAACCTATAGGTGCCTAGAAAAGTCCAGAATGACCCGTAGTTTTCTATATTGCCATGCTTCGGACGCGAGAATTCTTTCTACAGTCTATCTTTTTGTCTATTCTTTCACTGATAAAATCCCTTTCTACGGTTTCATGCTATACGCGCAGGGCGAAAATGGGTAGGTAATAGTTACTTCTCTACAAAGTTAGAGTAAACAGGCTTCTTCTGGGTAAGCTCATACAAACTCTGACTTAGAGCAGAGTCGTACAAAGGCAACTCAAATGAATACAAAATGTACGATAGAAAAAGAACGCTGTAAATTCTAACGAGACCCCATGTTGCGCTTGAGCCGAAGACCTCAAGTTGAAAGGTATAAGGGCAGGATGATTATTATAAATACTGTACAATATTTCTCAGTACATAAGTAGATACTGATCTAACATCAAAGATTTTCAAACATTTCATTTCCAGCAACAATAATTTCATAAGCTCTTCCAAACATTGTTTTCTCCGTAACTCCCACGGTATATTTCCGCGTCAAACGATCGTTCCGTGAATTGCTCGGGCGCATTTCAAACACTATTGTCTGCGTTTGCGCATTGTACAGCATCATATCTGATATCTGTAGTAATTTTGTTACCGCGGAAATAAACGGAAATAACGGCTGAGCTCGACGGCATTCATTATTGAGAATTTTAAAAACTGAAAAATTTGTAAGGTTTTATATTCTTTTGGTTTATCGTTTGTTTTCTAGATTTAATTGCTAGCTTTTTCTTTTTAATCGAAGAATTTAGTTAAGATAATCTAGAATTCAATTATTTAATTTTACAGTAAAATTGGTCTTTAGTTCCACAGTAAAAATAATCTCCAAATTAACCCAGAAGTAAAAGACAAAGAAAAACAACATAACACTTCAAAGTCACCATAAAATGATTCTTAATTTTCAACCTTGAACGGAACAATAACAGAAATTGAACAAAAAAAAATGATCACGGCCGTAATAACTGAACAAATGACCAAATAAAAAAAAAGAAAGTGGGTCATTGCATGTTACTCACACATTTATGGTAGATCATAGGTAATGTGAGAACTAGCCTTAATACATAATTAAAAGTACGTGTAAAAAAGTATAAATTCTCTTTGCTGTAAGGCTTGGGACACATTAGCTGTATCGTTATGCGGTTAATGGTGATGCAAGAAGTTTATGATGTGGCGAAGGAAAACATCGTGTGGAATTTATGGTATGTTCTAGAACCAAAATTTCGAAGACATCATATCCCAACCTGCAGTTGGCCCACGTGGTTGATTATGGTAAAAGGACCTACTCTCACACATAAAGGGAGCTTTGTCCCAGCAGCGGGAACTCTAAAGGCTGATAATAATGCATGAAGTGATTAAATTAACATTGGTGTGTTTTTCAAAGTTGTGATTGAACACGGAAAAGGTATTTCCCAGTTTCAAAAACATTTCTGAATCACCATTTTCAGGAAATAAGTGTGTAACAAAGTTAGTATCTAAGTTTAATCTGAATTTGTAGGTAATTTATTGTTGAGGTAGATGGTTGGGATAACCGCCACTAAACTTCACGCTCGGTGGACCACTTAAGAAGTGAATCATTCGTGGTTTACTTAAAAATCAAGCTACTGTTAGGTTTCTCTAGTATACTCCTAAATCCGGATAACTTTATATTATGAATCTGGGTATAGCAAAAGGTTTAATTCTAGATCTGGTGCATAGATTTACAGTATGGACTAAGCCTTCCTTAATCAAAATTTTAGAAAGAGTGAGTAACAATTATAAGATCATCTATAACTTTCCGTTTTCCATACCTACATACAAAAGCTATGTCTTGCAGAAAAGTGGTAAATGGTCCTCTCATTGTTTTTCTCTGTTTATGCTCGCTCTATATCTATGGTCTGGGTCTGGTCACAAAAGCTTATCATTCCACGAGATTGTGCTAAATCTATAGCTAAGTATAAGTTCAACAACCTTCCTCATTGTTTTTACAAATACCTACCACTTCTAAATTACTAAAAACAACTGCAAAAAACAAAATTAACAATCAAGATTTTAAATACCTACCGAATCAAAATGGCGGCGATACAAAAACGCGCGAATTAGTACAAAACGCCTGGTAACGTCCAAGTTAGGGTGATTGACCTCTGTGACGTGTGTATACGTCACTACGGTCACGCCATGCGGCTAACTTGCAGTCTAGTCTAGAATTCTAGATCACTAGCTTTGATAGTTTAGAAGTGGATATTTTAGTTTCGAAATCGGATAGGTACCTACTTTTTAGAACAACTTGAGAATTGTTTGTCGAAATCCAAGGTTGTAGGTATGTCTTTTTTTGTACAATTGTAATTTAGTTTCTAATTTTTCCATCTATTAGAGTCATTATTATTTAAAGAACTGAATCAATATAAATAAAATGTGTAAGTAGATCCGTTGATCAGCAGTTTTAGCGGATTTATCTGAAACCTGAATAGGACAAGTAGGCTATTCTCATTAACTTGCTAATTTCAGGGTTATGGTTAGCTCGCCGGCTGATTAAGAGCCTGTGTCGAGATCGCTCGAAGTGTCCGACGCACGCCTCACGAAGTTGTAAGTAAACTGACGAGCCTATATTAGGGCCCGTCAAAGGACAATTGAAGAAACAGGGTGGATTAGTCAGTAAGCGAGTCTGATAGTTCCTTCAAAAAAAAACAGAGGTAATCATCTATAGGTTTTTTAACTTAAAGTGTTACAGGGACATTTAAAACCATATAAGTAATATATTACATATATAAAACAATTTACGTCTAAAGGACGCATAAATTTACAATTTTCAAAAGCCGTAAAATTATCACACTTCAAATCTAGACTTCTTCAAACCTCACCTTATTATTTCACTACATGATCTCATCGGTTTCCAAATCCTACTATAAACAAGAACCAGTTTTTTTATTGTCCTCCTCACTAGTAGGTATTGCCCAAGGATGGTCGTAAGAGGCTATTTTGTTGCCCACGCGTGGAAGTGGGCGGGTTACAAGATCTAGACTTTTGTTATGCTAACCTTGGTTGTGACATATTTGGTTCAGAGGTTTTGTAGATCAGCTTGTAACACATCGAAGGTCTAGAGAACATTCTAGGCATTCATTTGGGGCATGCGGATAGCGAGTAAAGGGCAACTCGCTGTCCGACCATGGAGCATGCCCGGGTCGACGGCGCGTCGTGTTCCACGCGCGCCTCAAATGACGAGGCCCCCTCTCAGAGGGCTAAAGCCTGCCGGGGTCGCGGGACTTATACCATCACCGTGACCCCGGAACATAAAGGGCTATTGAAGGACACCGTGGATTTTAGTCAGTACAAGTCTGACAGTCCCTCCCGCACTGCCCGGGGTGGGAGGACTTATTTGATGATTTTACCACGCAAAAAAAAAAACCTAATAATATGATAATGATGGTGCCATCCATTATTAAATTCTAAATTAACGCGACCGAAACCGCAGGCAGAAGTGTCAAAATAAAGAAAGCTAGATTTCCATCTAACTATCCTTATTCTGACACTGCTGTCTATCTCTTCTCATTTTATGGATTAAAATCGGTCTAATTTAACTGTAGCGCTATTTTCCCAAAATGTTCCATGACTACTATTTAGATATCTGCGGATGTTGATTGAAGTGCGCATGCGAGGTATTCCACATTCACCCGCTGTAATGGCAACAGAGCCCCTGGCACCTTAACTATTCCACATACGGGTCCTATCAAAATTTTTAGCAATTGCCAGGTGCCCAATTTGGAATGGGGAATTCTTCGCGGATGCGTGTTAAGTTTAATTATTCAAATGCCATTTCGAAAAATACAAGACTTGACACCTTTTTTTAGTTAAATATGCCGTTCGCCGAAAACGCTCATAAGCATTACTTCACCTAATATAAAATCAATGAGTACACAGCCCCAAAAATGGTGATGTGGTATTAAAAAAAGAATATTCTTACATAACTGCTAAACAGCAAATGAGTTAAATTCCTTACGCAACAAATTAACGGTCGTAACGCTGGGTGACGCAAAATGCATTACAGTGCACTGTCGAGCCTGCGTTCCGGGTCTCTATTGAACGTACAGTGGAATATTTGTGAAAATAAACTGTCGAGCAAAAAACATGATGTGTCGTAATTTGATTGGGTTTATATCCGCTTGTTGAGACTTTTATCTCGCGTTTTTTTTTCTTTTATACTTAGCCTTGTTTTAAGTTAAACTAAGTCGGCGTCGGACGTCGGCAGACGATCTCTGGCCACAGTAGGCCCGGGCATGCGGGCGGCGAATAAAGGGCAACTCGCTGGGCATGCACGGCGCCCATAGATGACGGGCCAAAGCCTGCCGAGGTCGCGGTACTCGTTTCATTACCGTGACCCCGGAACATAAAAGGCTATTGAAGGACACGGTGGATTTTAGTCAGTACACTCAGACGTCTGTGGTGGGAGGGTGAGGTGGGAGGACTCATTTGATGATTTTAGCACGTAAAAAAAAGTGTGATACTTTATGATATCGCATTATTTAAATTTCAATTCTCGTCGCTGATCAGAGTGCTTAAAATCAAGTATCATCTGCCTAGGCTTTTACCAACTATGTTGGGGTCGGCTTCCAGTCGAACCAGATGCAGTTGAATATCAGTATTTTACATGGAGCGACTGCCTATCAGACTTCCACAACTCTGTAACTGGGTAATACGATACACCATGGTAAGACTGGTTGTAAGACTAATAGAGCTTTTGATTTCCTGCATAAAAATACAGAAAATAGTTTCTTGCCTATGCAAAAAACAATTTTCAGTATTTTTTTCAGAATTGTAGACTCAGTAGTTAACAAAATTTCCTAGTTCCCAAACCCCCTTGGGTTAGGGACGGTAATTTTTCGTTTATTAAAGAAATTAACAGTGAAATAACTGTTTCAACAATGCTTAATTATCTTCAGTAGCTACTCAATTACATACCTACTTATTGATATTTTCTACATCACACATAAAACGCTATGATCTAGATACCAAAGTTAATCCCCAGCTGATCAATACAACGGATTTCTTCAAACATTCCTCAATCAGCGGGATTCATCTTAATAATGATCAACTATGCGATATTATCATTGCTCTCAATTGAGGCGTAGCAGAGAGTCTGTATTGGTACAGAAAATTACGAAATTGGGATTGCATTGCAGTGCTAAGATAATACTTATCTGATAAACGATTTAGTTCAGGCTTGTGTTCAACACTAAATGACTAAATGCACAGCACTGTTGAAATACTGAAAAGGCTTAACACCATGTTTGTAAAATCACAAGTAGTCAAATCGTAGTTGGACCTTATGCCCGGATTACAGGTGACAAAATGCAATATGGTAATTTCGGAAATTCGAAGCCTTGGTTGATAGGGCAGTGCAAGAAGATGGTAAATAAATGATACAAAAGAAAAAATACAAAGAAAAAACAGTTTAACCCTTCGTAGTCACTAAAAGTTGTTGAAACAAAAAAAATATCTTTCCTCGATCAAAGTTCAGAGTTGATACATCCTCGTGGCCTTCTGTTATGGATACCGGAATTAAAACTAGTTTTTTTTTCTAATATTTACTGTAATAGATAGAACGCCTGATTCTATCATTTATCAGGAGGAATCTGACCCCTCCGCTCCGCCCAGGGTATAAGGACTCATTTGATGAACTATTACTACAAATAAAAATGAACATACAAATCTACAAGAACTAGAAAAACATAGGTACTACTTAGTTTTTTTGGGAAATCATGTATGAAATACCTTACTTAAGAAGACCTTATTCTTTCGTGGTTGATTTTATAAAGTTCGTCACATTTAACATCCCTGATCCTATTACCGCCCACATGGCTGGCAGTATTGCTACTAACGAAGGAAACCACTTAAATTCCGTACAAGATAATCCTTATAAGTCTGTTATACGATCACGTTTTACTTGTTAATAATTTATATCCTTGACTTGAGTTCTGACGCACATTTTTGGCAGTAGTTTTCTGTTTATTAAGCTTGTTTATTAGCTTAAGTTTTCTTCAATACTTATTTAACTTTACTATGTGTTGATTATTTGATTCTTGTTTTTTTTTTTTCCTTTTTGTATTTTATGTCTTTTATCAAGATATATTTTTGTTAGTTTAAAACTCGCAAGTATTATGCACTACTCTTCGTAAGCGTATTACTCTCAACCAAAATGGCATTGCCATTAGGCCGGCGCCAGACATGTGCACACTTATTTGATCACATAAGTGATCACATGTGTGGCACGGGCATTAGAATAATATTGTGTTTCCTACAATGACTTTCCACACGATTGTATTGTTTCACTCATGACCTGCGGAAAATTCAAGGTAATAATTGTTTTAATGCAATTTAATGTAACTTCATAGATACTAGCGCCGCGTCAAAAGGTCATGAGTGGTGGCGCGGACTCCATAACTTTTCGATAGCTTAAGTCATTTTAAAACTTTTGTCTTTTATCATGATCATGATCAACTACTGCTAGAATGTCACTTATTGAAATTGTTCCTAAAAAAACCAGTTGATTAAAATAAGATTACAAATATAGTAATTATGCAACCGATCTATCACACAAAAACAGGTGTTATCCCACCCAATTCATTCTTCATCTTCGATTTTACATACCTACACGTACAGCCATAAACCTCTGTTTACCTCAAAATAATAAACCAATCGTTCAACAACAACACTAAACGCTAACCGATCATCGATCTAACCGAATCGATTTCGCATTGAATCGATTTAATTCGGTTTAGAGCACAAACGGTATTTCAATTGGTCTAACGTGCAGTAACTGTAGCCGATACAATGTAGGTATCGAAAGTTAACTGTATCGATGAAATCGACAGCTCTTGTCTATGGTGTTACATGGTGACGAATGGGTCGTGGTCGTTTACACACTGGCCTAGCTTTGACCACAAAGGTGTTGCTTTTGAAATAGTTCTCAGTGTCTTCAATATAGCACATTCATTATTTTGATGTCTGATAGTTCCTTCCGCTCTACTCAGCGGCAGGACTCATTCGATGACACTTACACAAAAAAGAAATAGGGAGCAACAAAAATACTTTATTTTGGAAATGATATTATGGTTTCTATATCCGTAGAAAATTGAACTAGGAATTTTAATGTGTCTAGATAAAATTTGGCAGAGCATACATGAGCTAAACCAGTACAGTCTAACAGTTACATTTTTTTGTGACTACGGAAAAGCCAAACGATGATGTTTAACGCGTGTGTCAGACGAATAATATTGTGGTACATAATATTATTGCTATCATGGATAAGACCTGGATACATTTGTCCAGGCACTTGAAAATTGTGGTGGCTTTTTGGGGGTGCTGAAATCGCCAATAGAGGGGAAGGCATTGTCAGACTCTTACTGGCTTAAAGACCTTGTTTCGTCGTATGCCCCTTGCGTTTCAGGGCTGTTCTTCAGCTTAGACATGTATCCTCTGTTTCCGCGGATGGTGTGGATAGAAATTTATCACCGTTTTATAAAAAGGAGTAAGATGGAAATTAGTTTGTGTAAAATTACCATAATAACTTTGTATTGGGGTTGTGAAATCATCAAATGAGTCCTCTCGCCCAGAGTGAAGAAGGGACTGTCAGACTCGTGCTAAATACGATGTTCCCTCACTAACTTTTTACGTCTCAGGGTTACGGTTACCTGTTAAAACAGTCCTGCGGAAACCCGGCAGGCGGCTGACTATCACCCTGAAGTAGGTGAAAAATTTAAAAGTTGTCTAGCCTTCAATAGTCATCTAGCCTAATCAAAGTGCTACTGTTACCATTTTCATAGTTGAAATAAACTCAACGTACCCCACAAATGCGCCATCATTGGTCATTGTGACGTCCTTACGGTAAAAATCGATACGTATCAGTCAATGCCTTATTGCCGTATTGAAACTCTTTGTTGCCAGTTTTTGTTGTCCTAGGCCTACCGTTACTCATAGAATGTGTCATTGTGCTGATTGATTTTGGCACGTGCTTGGCTGTTTGGTAGATTTTCGTATAGATATTTTGAGGTTTAAGGAAAAAACTTGAATTAATAATGAGGGACAGAAGTAGCACGTGCCTAGGTCTATATTGTCATGACCATGGATATGTTTCTTGTCGGTATCCTTTTACATGATTTGTTAGCAAAAAGACAGATTTGCTTTACACCAGACTACTAGATTTTCTTTAGTACGCTCTACTTTGAATAAGTACTTGACGAAACGTCATTAAGATTTCTTTTCATTTGTCTACCTGATAGTTAAAAGTCACCACGACTTGCGGGCTTCGGCAATACAAGAAAGAGTGCCGGAAAATGCAGATCTTTTCCTGATTTCTAATTATCCAATAAACCACATAATATGCCTTTCAAACCAGAAAATTGGTAAAAGACCAGTTCATTCACAAAGACTTTCTTCTTAAAGCTATTAAGGGCCCAATTCGTCTTAAGTTTCTGAAGAACTTTTGTGCATGCCTCTTCTACACTAGAATAACCAACAATCTAACTTACCTTAGAAGACAAATCAGCAATAATCTCATTCTTTTCATCGATCTGCCTCTCCCTCTCCAACGCTCGTCGCGCGTGCGCAGCGATGGAGTCTCGCACACGCGACCCTTCAAGCGTTGCGTACGCGGCGACTGCATCTGCGCAGGCTGCAGCTAGTGCGCCACGACGAAGCGTCTCGCCTTCCTCACCGTCCAGTGATGTCAGAGATAGGTCGGAGTGGAGTCCTGGAATATGGAATGACAGAGTTAGAAACACATTAGCAGATATCGGTGAGACTTTGGCGGGATCAGATCTCGAGTCTTTTGCAAAAAATTTGCCGAATTTTCGCTGTTATATCATGATGTTTTTCTACAACTGCCCCAGGGTCGCTGGTCTCTCTAAGCAAATAACCGAGTGCCGGGAGGACTCTAATGATTATACAACGATAAAAGCAGGGTATCTTTAGTTACACATCATTTTCATCGGTGTATTGGATAGTCAATAACGTCTAAAGTCCGATAGCATGCTTTCATCCATTCCTCTTTATAAGCCATAATCTCAATGGCCAACAACATACATAATCACAGGTAATCATGGTCAGTGCGCTCAAGGCCAGTAAACTCTTAATTAGCCACACATCTATAAATTCCAGGAAAATATAACTACGGTACATTGTAATAACGCACTTTCTCCACTTTCCCATACTTGAAGTGTTCACAATTTCGCGTATTGTTCACGCTGCATCAGCCATTGCGGAAATATTAAAACAAGATCAACTGGCTTGATCGATGATGACGTCTTTAGGGTTAATTCACACTGAGACGCGAAATGAAGAGATACAAAATCAATTTTTATTTACTACACGAAAAGATACACATTTCGATATCATACAAATGGTATTGTCGCGTCGGAAGAGTTCGTATCTAAATAAATACAGACGCACAGGTCGATCTTCCGGGTTAAGCCGCGCTTGCCGAGATTGGTCTATGGATGGTTCTAGCATCTTTGACAGTCGCTACTGTTAGTCAGAAGCTTAAGTAAAGTCTGACAACCAGTCTTACCAAGCTTTTCGTATTACCCAGTAACTGGGTTCCATGTAAAATACTGATATTGAGTAGAATCCAGTTTGACTGGAAGCCGACCCCAATATAGTTGAGAAAAGCCCAGGCAGATGATGATATCGTGTCGTCGCATCATGTCGCGTCTCAATGTGTACAGACCCTAACTAGTTAGAAAAGTAATTCGCTTTATTATATTGTGGTAAAGAAGTAGAAAATGTTATTTGTGCGGAGTATTTTTTGTGCGCGACATTGTGTTGTATGAAAAGTGCAACAGCAAGAATTGAAAGGCAACTTTGGAAGAATTTGAAAGGCAATTGCTGAAGATTATGAGTAATAAGCGGGGTCAATGGACAGTTGATCCTGTTTTTTTTGGTGGTCATGAAATCCTGCCACCATAGCTGCTGTAGCAAAAGGGACTATAATATCTACTGTTACAGACTAAACCTACCCAAAGTCTGATATCATTATCTGTCTAAAGTTTCTTTCCACTATGTGTATTGAGGTCGGCTCACCCAATCGAATCGATTAAGTATTCCACATGGATCGAATGCCTAAATACTTCAAAACCCATGAACTGGGTAATAAGATATCCCTCGATAAAACTTTAAAGCTTCTAGCTAACATATAAGTTTTTAGGCTGACAAGGTCACTACTACTCAACACGGATGAACATCAGTTCATCCCTGATCATGGCGCTTGCAACAGTGCAGAAATATCGGAAACTCAAAACAAAAAATAAACATGGTAAATATCTCGTTTTACATCTAAACAATAGTTCCGGCTAACAGTAACGAATTAAATATGTTCTATAGCTTTACGAGGCTCGGATCAAAATCGGATCATCCACCTACAGACGTCACCAAGGGCGAATTACCGTTTAAGGCTGACCTTGCAACTGCTATTACTAAACCACTAACTCCAGAGACTGATAGTGATAAAAATTTTTAAAAGAGATTATGAACACGATAGACATGGAACGTTCAAGAACAATCACCGTATAAGCATTTACGAAAAAACTGCACTTGTTTGCAAACTGCATTTGATTTGGTAAGCTACAATGGTTACGAAAGAACCTGCTATTTGCACCAACACCCAATTTCGGCTGATATTGACAGACAAAATAAAAACTGGCTTGAAAAGCTATTGACTTGAGATTTAAATAGAATTTAATCTTTAAGATGTAGTTGATAATGAATTCAAGTATAGTGAAATAAAAAAGGTCTAAATTGGAAGAGAGATAGAAAAGATAAATATATCAAGAGAGATGTTTTATCAAAATCAAGCAAATCTACCCAATCGGGAAGAGACGACTTTGTGAAGTGGTTCGAGACGGGTCGGTCGTTTTCAAACAAGACAATGACACTTGAGATCCACTTCACCACACGACCACAACACACGACAAGTCACAATATGTGGTGTCGAATTTTCATACAACAAGAAGTAACCGATATTGAAAAATGACATTTCATCATATCAAACTTGCCATTAATGCTATTTAGTATTAATTTTCATGTAAACCTTGGATCCTGTACCCTTAGCATGAGTTTTCACTTTACAGCGTCTTTCCAGTATTTACAGCGTTTCTTGTATGAATGGAACAGCGCCTCTGGTGTGCGAAGAAGGAACTCATTTTTTCCTTGAAAATTGTCAATTTGAAATTGTCAAAGTTCCAGTTTACTTTACGTCTCAAATACTGAAAACTCGTGCTAAGGGTACTGATTCCGAGACAATGAATTATGTTGATGTTTTATCTGCACCGCAACTATTTACGTAACGTAGGTAGTGCGGTGACACCAACTGACCTTCACAATAGCTCTAGAAATGTCAACCAAAAAGCTACTGTAACAGAATAGCAACGCGTTGCTTTCAGAATGATGTCACGTCAGCTTAGAGGCTGGTACGCCATGACACCTCGACCTGCGACATGGCGGCAGTCAAACGCCGCATGTTGGTAAATAATGCCGAAAATAATACGGAGCACACGATTTGTAATGAGATTGAGGAATGGTTTTAGCTTTAAGAACGACGTAGAAGCACAGACGTAGAAGAGTTTGAGTTGCATCGATGAAATGAAGATAAGTTTTGATTAGATTGATTAGGAAGATAAACTTGGGGCAATCGTTGCCTGTTCAGGCGCCATGAGGCAATCGTTCTAGTCCCTCTCAAACGATGCCAGTTTTTAAGGATACAGCTATTTGTGCCGTGTTGCCTTAGCATTGAAACAACAGTTTGGTATTCACTAAGGTCCTGACAGTGAAGTATCGCGACATTATCTCAATATGCTATATCGACGATCAGCTCGTCGTAGGATATAGCCTAGGAATTGTTTTTTAAAGAATAGCATGACTGATTTCTATTTTTTATGTTATTTACATGACCGTAAAAATTTTCACTTTAATCAAGGTAGGGATTCGACTGTCTTCCCGAGAAGCAAGTGTCGTAAGATTGATTGCAAAGAGTTCTGAGATTTCCTTTTCATATTCACCATCACGAGAAAACTTCGTAACAATACCAGTCTGTTACCAAACCAGCCAGATCAATGCTCGATGCCTCTTTGTATACTCATATAGGTATAGGCTTTTGAGCATCAACATTTAAAACGTAATTGTTTAACTGTTACACAAAGAAATCTAATTACAAATTCGTGATACGGATCGAATTTTAATGCTTTTCTGCATCGTCTAATGCTCTAATGTTTCCGTAAGCCAACGATCCAGGAACCGATTACGAAGGTCGTACACAATTGTCTGCAAAATTGCGTATACTGCCGATGTGTTGCCAATGCGTAGATTCGTTGCAGAAGACCAAGACCCTGACATTATAGAATAAATCAGAAGAAAAATGAAATTGATTGAACTATACAGTGAGAAATACTGTGTAGTGATTTGGGAGCCATAAATCTGGATGTTAGGGACTAGACAAAGAAGGTCAAAAGATTGCGGTACTAAAAAGTCAAATCTGTAGGAACTCAAATATTAGAAACTTTGAAGACAGACCTCGAAAGTAACCGTCACTTAGGTCTTATCCATGTTCAGTGTTTGTCCAAAGAACTGTCAAAGGCAATGCAGCTGTTTGTCTAAACGTAAGGCAAGGTTTCAAAGATCCCTTCATATTTTGAGAAACAAATCATGTCATGGTCAACTCTGCCCGTTTAGATGATTTCACTAACAATAATAACGAAGGTATCAATGATGTCACCACCAGTTCAGTTAGTAACACGGACCTACGTGATGAGTTCATCAGATGCCCTAACATTTTAGTCTGTATCGTATCTTTGTCTCTCTCATTATTAATCTCTATATGAACGAGGTCCAAGGAAATGAAGTGCTGAGTGTGGAAGGTCGGGAAAATGTATAAATGATTTCAATTTATTTTCATAGATGGAGGAAGGAGTTCAGGTTTCTGCCAATGTGATTAACGGCAACCCGTTGGCTTACACACATAATGGTAAAATGGGATGAAAATTCTTGTGTAATAAAGATGAACAAACAACTGAGAATCAACCAAATTCCATTGAAACCAAACCTTCTGGCACTCCTTCACAATATAGTTGCCCTACAAAACGGTCACGCGAACTGAGGCTACATTTAACTGGATATTTATGCCGTTTCGTGCAGGAAGTGTGCTTGTGGACCATTTATTTAGTTAACCAACTTTTTAAACAAAAGTAAATAATACTGAATTTACCAATTTAGAAAATCAAAGAAATATTGAAGAGAAACTTCAGGTAGTAGAAGCAGATGATGAAATTGTAAGAAAATAGATTAGAAGATCTGGTTGAAGTATAACTACCAAGAATCGTATGAAATCCTGGCTCAACATAAATTAGTCTGTATGTACTACTGAATGTAGGCTTTACTAAAATTGATATAAAACACTTTGCTACTAATAAAAATGACGCAATAACAGGGGTGGCAAATGTTAATAGCCTACCTAGAGTATGACGCATTTCTTTGGCAGTTTCAACATTCACTTTACCTACTCACTTATTAATTTAGCTGATATTCTTACCTACTTAAAAGTGGTCTATAGCTTGAGTAATAACACTTGTGTCAATACGGACTAGACTGGCAGTGTCAACAGACTGACAATATTGAACATTTGTGGACAAAAAGAGGAAAACTATATTATTTTATTTTCAGTCCGATATCTAAAATTTAACTGTCTGCAGGACTATTATATTTCATGGAAGTTGTTAAGAAAAATGGCATGGACACTTTGCTACTGTTAAATAGCCCCAAAATCTGCGCCGAGGTAAACTGGGTAGTAAAATGCAACAGATGCCCATTCCGCAGATGCAGATTTCTGTAGTCCAAACAAAATATGAACACAAAAAATAATTCCGATACCTCCGACAATTTATAAATAAAAGTGCGCAGTTAATCCAAATAGAACAGCGATCGATTGAGTCGCGTGATGTCCAAACTAGTTATTGAGGTTATTTGGTATTTTGTTTGACGTTATACGTCGGGAAGTTTCGATTTTTATGTATTATGGTGTATACAAAATTGGTCTTAGAATAAGCTGTGGTTTCAACGCTACGCGCAGCGCTGTGTCCTTAAAATAAAGCATTGCTGTAACTACTCTGAGGAAAGGTTCACACCAGACGGAACATCCGTCGCGTATTATCGGTCGCGTAACGCCAAATGTATAGAAAACACTTGACCATTCACACTCAACCGATGATTCGTTAGTGCGTAAAAGAACATTCGATTATACGCTCAACGTATTTTACGTCAGATTTGAAACTTCCCTTACTGTAGTATCGATGGGATGCGATTGATTTATTATCGATTATGTCGTCTATTGTTTTACTCTTATTACTCCTTTATCTCCATATAATCTATTATCAATTTCCTTTATTGTATTCTAGCCAATGCGCATTGTAGTATTCCATAAAGTCTAATAGAAAATAATCGATAGGCAATGGCTATTCTTCAACCATTGTATAAGAATTATGGCCTGGCAAATTGTCAATTATCTTCTCAGTGACTCACTACCTTTTTTTTTTTTTTTAGGTGGTAAAATCATCAAATGAGTCCTCCCGCCCTGGGTGGGGCGTAAGGTACTGTCAGACTCTTACTGACTAAAATCCACCCGTGTACCTTCGGATGCCCTTTACGTTCCAGGGCCGCGGTATCCTGGGTTAAGAAAAAACCCGCGACCCCAGCAGGCATTTGGCGCGAAACACGACGCGCCACCGACCCGGGCTTGGTCCTCGGTCGGACGGCGAGCTACCCATTACTCACCGTCCGCAAGCCCGCTCCGCCGCTGTGCCCTCTGCTGATCAGAGGGACACGCGTTGGAGCGTTCACACGACAGGCTATTCGCATACGGGCAAAGAGACCGCTTAGGCACACAGTGCCTAAGGAAGAGTTTTTGCCCGCATCCCAGGGTGCACCGGCCCGAAAAACTGGTCTTCCCCCCGGACATATCCGAGAGGGAACTCCAGTCCACGGGCGCACGTGGAGGTTTCCTGTCTTAGCACCCCTGACTCACTACCTAATACCACCAAGACAACTATATAAACTCTGGGATTATGTACCTCTTGGTGGATGATTCACTCTATTTGAGCCTGAGTCCCGGAAGTGAGAAAATTTTAGTCCAATTCTGCGTATAATTTTAAGGTGAGAGAGAACAGGGTCCTTTTGTGTAAGCTCACTTGGTTCAGAATTTGAATCTACCAGCTCTGAGCTAGACTAGAGTCAAGAGCAATTCATCTCTATTAAAAAAAAGCTGTCATCTCTTCTAAATTATTATGTTCGCGACGTACCTGAATCGTCATCATGTCCAGTATTCAGCTGTAGCGCCAGCGCCCGCAGCTGTTTATACACCTGGACAGCCTCACTCCTCAGCCAGCCATCATCCTGATCTTCTGGTTCAGATTCCATCTCCGCATGGAGAGACCTGGCCGTGTCTGTGGTGTCGATGGGATCTGGGGCTCCAATCCTTTCGGCTAGGGTGTCGTGGGATCTCTGGAGGCGCTCCAGTTCTTTAAGGGTATTCTGGTAAAGATGTTCCTGGAAGAAATATTGAGGATGAGTTTTGAATATTTAAACGGTGGAATACGTTGATTCAGGAAGGAGTGTAAAAAAGTATGGCACATTTCGCCAGTTACGTTTCAAATCTATGAAATTAGGGACGGAACTAAAGTTACGAGCGTAAATAATGGAAAATCCAACAACATTTTTTAAGATATGAGAATCGAACCCACGTCTTCATGCTCAGCAGTAGCACTTGCGATGAAAAAACCAACAAAGGGTTAGGGAAAACAGTTGTTTTGATGTGTTTCTTACAAGGTATTGCATGCTTGACATGAACGAGGCTGGATTTCTGGCACATACCAAGGAGGAATTGCAAAAAAGAGAAAAGGCCTTCTTTACTCATTAGTCAAAACAGGGTATAATGACGGCGGAATGCTGATAATAAAATATCTATCAAAACATCTGTAGTCATCCAAAATGCAGACAGACAGGATATATGAAACTAACAACAAGCTTTGTTACAATTAACCAACTCAACATTTTAAAATGCAGACTGGCCTTTCACAAGAGAATAAAATAAAAAAGGATATTGTTTCAAAAACTCCAAAATACGTCAGTGAAGGTTGTGAAGTATATGCACAGAATAACAAGTATGTACTAAAAACAGGTGTTCTGAAAACAAACAAGAAAGCCTTGGAAAACGTAGCACCTGAGCAACGCATTGTGCAATTTAAACTGGACTGCGAATAGTCACGTTCATACGATTATAGACTTAATTAATGACAAACACAATGATATACCGGTAGAACCTACTTCTTTGGGAAAATATACACGACAATGCTACCCACACCCTTGCCATTGTTGATAATCTTACGATACAAACCAATAACGGTATGGAACGAACAAAAGATCTGTTCAATTGCGTAAAATATTAAACCGCAATAATGAATTGCAGTTCAGCGTTTTGCAATAGTTGAGCTCGAACAGAGATGAAAGAAACAAATTAATGAATCGATGAAATGTGAATTTATTTTTATTGTGAGATTTTTAGATTATTCGGTATTACATACTTAAGAAAGGTATAAATACTTAAGAAATGGTAGAAAAATGATGGAGGAAGCCAAAGAAAGCAAGGAACCAACCAACCAAGCGCATAAATACACAGAGCGGTTGTTATCCAGTAAGAGTCCACCAGTCCCTTCCGATGCACCCAGAGCGTAAGGACACAATTTTTTTTTTGCCCAAAAAAGAGCCTTAGTAACTGTGACAATCAGTCTCAGTCTGCTTGTCTTTTTGTTTATTTTAAAAGCCCAAGCTTTACAAGAAAACATGGACAAATTAAGTCTTATACAATAGCTTTTTCCAATAGCCCAAGAATCAGAAGAAGACACTCAAACGAAAGCCTTAAACAACCTTGCTACAATTTAAACCACACAGAGCGTCATTCAAAAGGTTCAGTAGGGGACCGTGACGGAACAGATCAGAGCCCAAAGTGTTGCCCAAGAGTAAGACCTTCGGGCCAAGATTAGTTTTTAATTACTGTCCATTGTTCTTGACTAATCCGCCGGATATTGCGAAGTGAAAGGATTTATGTGTTTAGGGTTAGAATTGAATGAAATGTCTAATTAGGTAATGGGCTTGATTTGCTTTGTCAAAAGGTTTTGGGGAGGTTGAATGGAAAAATGTCTATCACAAAGTATGGATATTGCGATGTTTTTTATTTAGTTGTCAGTGTTTATTGCTTCAAGTTTTCTTCTTTTTTATCTGTTGTTCCATTTTACCAATATGGTTATACTTTTTCTTCTACACTTTTAATTTATTTGGATTAACGTATACATAGTTAATTAAGCTGTTCTTTTCAACGAGGTGTCTTTTAACTTCTCATTGTGAAGATGGTTCAACTCATCAGAAGCGTTGTCCACTCCACTCTCGCCGGATAGTATACGGAGATGGGATGTCTTCTACTTCCTTTACTACGTTTTGAGTAGAAATAAATGTCTCTGTATAACAGTATTACATATACTTCCTCACAATATCAATGCACGTCGCCGCCGGCTACAAACCCTAAGCAAGGGCTTAGTACGTAATAAGGCGATACGCGAGCACTTCCCATACAACTACTTATGAAGCCATACAAAACTGATGATATTTCTCACAATTTAATTATATCGCAAGTTCTATAGGAAATCATGTTACCATAATACGCATTAACATCACTGAGGCAACGAAATTAAGACAACTTAAAATTATACTAACGTAACCTCTGACGAAAATTACCAGGACACAAGCGCGATGTTGTGATAAAGAATGTACCATAGACTAAAGCTAACCTTTGGCAATCAAAAACAAATAAAGTTGTGACGTCTGAGAATGGGAGAATAGTAGAAGAAAACATGTTGCGCCGACAAGTAAAACAGGATGAGGGCAGGAAGATCATCATCTTCCTATTACAATATCATCATATTACAAGTAAAATGAACACAATAATGAAATCTATCAATAACCAAAGACACGAAGTTTGGAGGACATTAAAACTGTTTAACTAAAAAAGAAGGAACTGATCAAAAACATATTAGACGGTAACGTACAGTAATATACGTAACATCCGATCTAGAATTACGTACAAACTCAAATTAAAAAGTCACTAAATATTATTTCAGTGTTTTTTCTCCGGAAAGGAAACACCGACCTCAAATACTTTCTAAAATGTTTTGAATAAACTTCATCTATCATTAAACTCAAGTGAACGTTGCTCCAAATCAACCATCAATAATTTTATTTCAGTAACGGACATCCTTGTACAAGACACTTGAGGTATTGAATCCATTGCACAATACTGCACATCCATCATTCAATTTAGATTTAAATCAAATTAGGTACCTACTTCTAATCTTGTAACAGACATCATTAGAGTTTTGAAAGTCAGTTCAATAATAAAATAGTACAATAGAGTATTAAGTATTGTTGCTGGCTTTGGAGGTCACACTGAATATGATTTTGATCAAAGCGAAGCCAAAAGCAATGATTCAGTAGAGTCAGCTGACTGCGAAAATTGTTTTGAAAGTAAGGAATATAAAGAACGACATTAATATCCTAATATTTCTAGCATACAATTTGATTGATATCAAATATTTTGATAAAGAGCCTTCAGTATTCATAAATACAGAAGTCCTTCTAAAATTAACAGGATAAAGTAAAGTCCATATATTATACTCATTATTACCGAAAGTTAACGACAGGTTTTAATTACATAAATGTCTATGAAATGGATTTTCTCATTGAGGTCAAAAATATTTACTTGAACATTAGTTTATCTAGGGAATGTTTATTGTTTAAATTATGTTTAACATTCCATCTACTGATTTTCGAAGCATTGTCTACTCATTTATCATCGATATCGCCCTAAGCTTATATTCTTCCTTTGATACTCTTCCCTTTATTTAATTTTAGGTTAATATTAATCTTTTCTACCATACCTGTTCTTTCAACTGTCTCTCCAAGGCAACGATCCTGTCGTTGGCCTCATCAAGCTGCTGCATCAAATTCTCCTTGTCTTGAAGTGATCCCGTCAGCCTCCTCTCCAGATCTGACTTCTTGTCTGTGACCATCGCCAGCTCGGCTTTTAAGGATTCCAGACTTTGTACATGGTCCTGTGGGAAAAAAATAATTAGAATAATGATTTTTACTTGGGTAACCCATCTGATGGGTATTTTTCTTGGCACACCCTGCATTTTTATGTAATTTTTAACATGGACGTGTTTTTCTTTTATTCAAGAAATAGAATGAAAGTTCTAGATGAATCTGTATCTTTTTTATACATGTGCTGAAAAGTTTCGGAAACTGCTTGTTCTTAGCACTCTGTCCTCAGCTCTTCATTGTCTATCAAAATATCATCGCTAACGTGTGTCAGATTATAATCAAACGCAAGCCTATCAATTACAAAAACTAAAGACACATTTACTACGCTTGCTCCATTTAGATTTTAGGATTGCATAATTAGCATACTGTGCACCACTCACCAATTAACAGATTTTAAGGTTCAGATTTCAGGGTTATTAATTAGTGGACTGCAAAATTGTATTTGTTAATTCTAGACAGGTAAAGATTCATTTGTCCCTGTTAGATGTAACGAATTCGATATAATAAATATTTTTTTGCAATATGTCCGAATATAAATATTTGTTTGAAATTCTGCACTTGACATGACTTGACCGAATATTTGACTAACGTCCCATCATTTATCTCAATCCAAAATCAGATCTTTTTTCAGTCTCGGATAGGCAAATTCGGTCATTCATTAATTACAGACAAAGATTGGGATCAAGATAGTAATCGAGATAGATTCTTTAATTGAGGCCTTTCTCGTTATTCTTGTATATCTTGTAAATGAAACGTTGGGCAAAAGGACGTTTAAACACGTACTTTAAAGAAGAGAATTGCATTCTGTAGCGATGTTCCGGTTTGAAGGGTATGGGTGTCAAGTCATCATGGTAGTATGTAGTAGTTGTCTAATTACACCATACTTCAGTACTAATGTAACTACAGGTACATCGCAGATTTATTCGTTGGATAAAACTTCTCTGTGGAAAGAAAAATTCGATCGCAAGCAGAACTTGGACATGCAACCTTCTGGCTCAGTACACCAGACCTCATAACAGCTAGACGATTGCAGTTATGCTTGACAGAATCGAATTTTTCAATCCATTCTTTACGTCTTACAGTGATATTGTTTCTAGCATGGCTCTCTGAGGTAGTTACAAAAATTAACGTACCTGTAAACTGGTTTTCCTTATCGAGCATTGGTCTTTCAGCCCCTCAAGTTGGGCCAGGAGTAGTGCTTCCGTGGCTGATGACTCTTTTAGTTGTACTGTCAGTCTGGAGTTCTGGGCTGTCAGCTCTGCTATTAGGCTCTGTTTTTCTTCATCGCGCTGTGGACAAAAGATAAATATTGTTACAAAATCATTATTATCAAAAGTCTCATTCTCAATGCGTCACACATTGAAGAAAATGACGGGATGAAGTAGGGAAAAGTTACGACTTGTGATCTACACTATCTTTGGATTAAAGGAATTGAAGCCATTTCTAGAAGTTCTTGTCCATCAGTAGAATTATGCTAATGGTAAACAGTAGTTGATGTCAAGTTACAAAATGTTGGGTTATGCAACCTAGTTACTAGTCTTTACTCGTTTTAACTCGTGGATTGTTAAAAATTATCCACACACTAAAATCTACTTTCATAGATTGAAATAACAAATCAATTAGATACGTTAATTTTGTGAATAATTGAGTAGGTATGTAATATCATCAATACAAAAGAAGAAAAACTAATATACGATTATGACCATCAACCACCTCCTTCATTTTCTCGTTTTCCTAGAACTTACGAAATACAACAAAAGCCTAAAATAGTACAATAAACCTCAAATCTACCTACACAGGTATTGTACGACTGACTCGCAACTGGAGGCATTTATGTGATACATAAAGCCCAAGGCCAGAACATTTTCATGGTTGTGATACGTGAAATCATAAAAAGCGAAAAAAATGGTTCTGGTTAGTTTATTTATATCCATGGAGAATTATTGTTTGCAAGAATCACTGTACCATTCATAATGCCTATCACAATAGATTTGAATTTATCAAATTCTGCGGTTTTATTAGTTGTTGATGATCGAAACAAAAGGAGTTTGTAATGATCGTACCAAATCAAGTTTACGAGTTGGTGGGATCTATCTCTTGACGATCCACCTGCAATATCCGGGCAATAGCTAAGCGATCCTACTGGTGATGTTAGACCTCACCAGGGCCGCCTGATTCGCAACCACTATCCTGTCGGAGTTCGGCGCCAAATAGGCTTTACTGTGCCCCAAGGGTGCGCAAGAGTTCTTCCTTCTAGGTGAGCTCGCTCCATCTGAGGTCCATCTTCGTTTAAAGACTAAATTCAGGCCAAAAACAAACCCGATGCAAATAAAATTAGAAATTATTGCTTATGTTATTACAATGTTTATGGATAATAGGTGTGACTTTATTATTATCGTTTCCGCGTTTTTTGGTTTATCTTTCTTTTATAATTTGTTTACTTTTGTAATAGCTATGAGTAATAATTTTATAACCTGTTATCGATTATAACAACTTAAACTCTTAACTAAGCAAACACTGAATACTGATCAGTATCATTTCTATGAAACATTTCCTATCGCCTTTTATGATCTGCGAAAAACCTATCTGCAAAAATGAACCCAGAAATAAAAACACTATAAAATTATCTAATCTACGTCCAGATAAAAATATACGACCCTCGAAAATTGCCAGTAAACACATCAACCAGCGAAACGAATGACTAATAGTACACACACAGTTTACTGATACCTCAATCAGGCATATTACTATGATAAATGCGAAAGTTTGGATGGATGTTTGTTACTTAATCACGACAAAATGGCTGAAGTGATTCCGAGGAAATTGAAAAAGGGTACTCCAGCAGAATCATAACAGGATATTAATATGATAACTGATAAAATTTGTAAAATGGTCATAGCATGAACAGTTATATATTAACTGTGCCCGTGACCATGTCACTCCAAACTAACAACCCCAAAAACGACTCCTTAGGGATCGAATTTTGCATAATACCGCCTTGCAAATTTTGATGATCCTAGTACTTTGGTAATTCTGGTAACTTGTATCCCTGTAATATCTTCGGCTCCCGAGGAATAATTTTACCAACCACTACATGAGAGAAGCCGCTGGTAACAGCTAGTTTACCCATCTAAACTACATTGTTCCTAACACCAAGCATGGTTAATCGTCTTAATAGGCATAACAGCTCATAGTTACACCAATCTGATCTTTCATCCAATGGTTTTTAAAGATCATTATATCATCTATATAATTTGCGAAAGAGTTTTTTCCGAACGTTTTGGAAGGACGTCAGATCCAGAAGGCGTGACGAGTTTCAACATTGTCTTTGCCGTAAGATGTTTACTTATTTGTATACAATCTGCATTATTGTCATGATAGAGCAAATATTGATTGTAGAACGATCTATTTAGATTTGACATTAACCTGTTGCAATATCCAATAAATAATTTTCTATTGTTAGCATAATTTGGGAAAACCCACATACTTATGTTGTCCTTCTTGGTATAATAGGTTCTAGGTATATAACTACAAGGTGATACTTGTTATGACCATTGTTGCTACATGTTAACTAGTTTATGGAAGCGACTTCGTTCGTGTGTATTTAAGTTGGAAATTACGTCACAGGAACGTAAAAAAGGTTCAGTACCTTTGAATGACTAACTTTCGTGTTTATATTCTTAACATTTTTGCAACTTCCCCATAATTTTCTACTTCACGTTTAAACTGATGTTTCAACCATCATTATTACTTAACAAGTTGAATGCATCTTTCTACGTGGATGATCTGATGTTTATCAAATTATTACGCAGAACAAATATTTACTCAACTCCATTTTACCTATGCTCGTTACCCAACTTTTCGGCTGGATGGCAATTGCCAACACAGGTAATTGCTGAGGATGTGATGGGACGGAAGCTAAGCTATGGCATCCTGGCAGGAAGACCACGAAGGTCTTACATAGAACCTTGAACTAGAAGAACCTGATGGTTTTTTCTATAGAGAAAAGGACACATTATTTCCCATGGTCAGTGTATGAGGATGACAAAGATGAAGGCTGTGACTGTCATTGTTGTGTGTGATAATGAGTTAATTGGGAATTATACGCTTAGTTAACGTCACTTAGTTGATTATTTATACCCAGTACTAACGTAGTTTTTTCAAATACCTGATGTACGTAATATGGTGGCAATTATTAATAATATTGGTATTCATTCCAATGAAGATAGGATAAAACCGTGAAAGTGTTATTGGTTCCATTCATTCGGATATTAAAAGAGAAAAATAAGTATGGATCTTACTCGTATACTCATAAATATAAACAGTTCTTGATTGTTTTTAGAATATAGTCAATCTTCATCTTACGTTATTTGTTTTATAGTAGCCCCAGATATCCAATATTTCAATGAAAGTAGATTTGGCCAGAATAACAAATGATCAATTTGGAAACATCCAAATGGCCATTTCAATAGCCTATTTCCCTAAGCTTTTAACAAGGTCCATGCTAAATAGATAAGAGCGATCGTTGATAATGACAAACGACAGCTAGACAATCAAATGAAAAGCGCTTCAACAAGGTGTGGCGCTAATTGGCTAATTGGCCCTGAAAGCTTTCAGCCCTGCCCGATGTCTATAAATTCCATAGAATTGCGTAATTCCAACTTGTAATGTCACCCTGTCCTTGACTTTTGTACGATATTCGTTGGCATAACGCCCCCATAATTATTTTAATGCTATATTTTGATGCTTCCTGGTAAAGGGGTAACTTTTTTCAGTGTTAATTTGTTTTCTAGAGAAATTAATGTTACCTATGGGAATTTTTTCGTTGTCTTTGGTGTTGTTACTATGTTTGTTTTAATTACCCAGTTGCTGGGTTGTGGAGGTAAGATTGGAAGTCGCTCTATATCCGATACTGGTAATAAACTACAACTCTTTAAACTGGAAGCCGAGCTCTACATCATTCGGAAAAAATACATGAATTTAATTTATGAATAATGAAATTTATACATGTTTATCCTTACATTAGGAGTTTCACCTGATCGTTGATACGTCTACAAAATATTCACATACCTGTCTGTAATAACTTTTTTTTGGCCTTAAAAATATTTGTTTCGGGAGGGAATCGACCACGACGTCAAGTAGAGCAGCAGTACATCGTTCGGTTACTTCGCCAAACACGCTTTTTATCCAGGAATTCAACATTTTTATTCAGCCAAAATTTTCATGCCCCAAAAATGTATTTTTCACACTACTTGCTCGTAAATGTCATATTATATGTCAGGCAAACCTACTGTAAAGCAGGACATTATTCCCTCTCGCTCGAGCCGGGAATAATATATGTACTGAATTTCATTATTCCCGTGGGAATAATGTGATTTGAATTTGGAACCTCAAAGAAAACCGTATGAAAACTTTCACCAAGGAGTCGTATCAGTAATGGCGGCCGCTGGCCGCAACAGCTGATCGCTTGCAGTGGTGCCAACTTCACGTTCGAAGGTTGTCGTACCACATCAAATTTCAAAAATCGAATTTATTTTACCTCGCAGTAGGTGTGAAAAGTAGAGTACGCTCCTCGGGAGTAAAGCTGCCTTGTCTTGGGCTAACTTGAATCCCTCGCTACACTAAGGATTCTTAACTTAATTCCCTCGTTTCACTCGGGAATTAACACTTGAACCTCCTCGCTGCGCTACGGAGGTTCACCCCCAGAATCCTTAGTGTCGCTTCGGGATTCAATACGCCCGTGACGTAAGGCAGTGCTTTACTCCCTTGTTGCGTAATCTACTATTTTTTAGTAGCTAAGCCACTTAACCATTATAAAATCGACAAGAGAGCGAGGCTATCAAGATCAGCTAGATTGTTTGTACCCAAGGTTGATCTCTGACTGGATAACTCAGCAATTTCCCATCTACATAATATGTGAGTCAGTCATTGTGTAACAAATGTAACAATCTCCTTGTCGAACTAGTTACATTAAAACGATGTGAGGTGACTTAATTATATTGTATCACAGTTATTGTTACGAATTAAGACCCCGCTAAACTTACAATAGGCAATTTTGCAGAAAAAGGACAGGCCGTAGTCAGTTAAAAAAAAAATATCTGTGACCCATTTTTGTCTTTTGTAATTTAAACCGTAATCGACGAAGATACGATGCTTTTGCAATTGGCAATATGTAAGCCAAGTGCAATATTTTTACAGGGTTCTGACGTCACGTACTTTCGATGGGTTTCTTCTTTTGTAATATTGATTGATTTAACACCAGAAAAACTATCTATCCGCTATTTTTGCAGTGTAACTGACGGACTAATTAGTTTACTATTTATGATGATGGTGATGCTGTCAACATTTATAATTAGTACTTGCCTACTACAGAATCTTAAATTAACGTTACACAACATTAAAGACTTTAAAGATGTTACTACAATGGAAAGGCCTATTGCAGATTCTTCGATGATGTCGAATCTGGATCACCGCATAAAGTTTTCGCATTCATAAATTGCATCTTCATTTCCATCATCATGCCAGTAAGTTGCCGTCCTACTGCTGGACGTAAGCCTCAACTATCCCAGTGTAGGGCAGTCCATATCCTCTTGCTGCCAGTAAAGTTCTTTACATCATAAAATACATACAGTGCTCACTGTTCCTAGACGAAATTCAGTCGTTTCGGAACCGCTTCTTTCATAATTTTTCAGATTAAAAAAGAAAGATAAATAATTAAACAAAAAGCTCCTTTTATTCAAATCACATCGTTTACTTCAATTAGGCCAATTGCGGTCACTTTTAAATTGTCAAAAGTACAAAAATAGTTATGGTGTATTGCACGACGAACTAAATCTTGGATTAAACATTACTATTCTCTTTGTAACCAAAAACTAGGCCTCGCTTGTTTAGCAAAGCGCACGTTTTGTGAAAGCCGTCCATCACTAAAGGGCAGTTTTTGCATCAATCAATCGACAATAGACGTAACCGACCCGAATGACGAAACTCCGTTAGACTTCAATACTAAGAAAAAAAAAATGAAACTAGAAAAAATGCAAAGTACGTGCGAGGTCGACGGTCAAATTCTTGGTAATTTTGATGAGCGGGTCTAAAACGGCCACTTCAAGCAATCCTTCTAAAAGAGATTAAGATGTATTCTGGCTGCAATTCTTCTAATATTCCACGTACAAGCAAAATAGTATTTCTTCTTTTCTGAACGTAGACCTAAAGCATGGACATAGACTGAGCATTTGCTAATTAAAATTGCAATACTCTCTAGAATGAAAGAAAAACAATTATAGGACCATTTATCTGTTTCTTGTCCGACACAGATTGTCTTTTGTAATGTAAGAAATTCAAAGATTTTATTTGACGTTTGGCTAGAGAAGGTTGAGTCCATCTTGTTTGTCTATGTATTTTGTGGAACATTTTATGATCACTTCACTTCAAAACTGTTAAACAGGTGAATTTTGTGTTTAACATTGTAATCTGAATTGCCAATTTAGTATGATTCATATTATGATATTGCTAATGTGACCTTTGTAGACCCGGAGGTTACACGTACGTGTAATGTTGTGTTTAATTTTATTTATTTGGGACAACATATTACTTGTTATTGAATAGTTCAAAGTTCTTGATCATAATGTGGATAAAATTGATGTTGCATCGATTGTAAATGACGTGAAGAAAGTGTTTAGAAATCTTCAGATTATTACTTCGACATTAGTGCTCGTTTCTAATGATTATAGATAAATAAACGTTTCACAGTCTAATTCTAAGTCATAGAAAAAGAGAGAAATCTTATAAAGTACTCACATGATGGTGGACCGCAGCAAGTCGCATCGTGTCGTATATGACTACCCAAACGGGTAAGCCTACCCTAACAGCTCACCCGTATTTCAAGCACGAGTTCAAATTTTGGAACTAAACGGTGGATTTTTGGTAAACTTTCTTCCGAAGTGGATTTTGGTTACCAAAAAAGTTGGGTAAGTAGATTTGTGCTGCTTCTAGAACATGCGGGTTCTTTTGCGATCAAATCCTTTATCGGATCGAAAAAAGTGGTGAAAATAATAATATAACATGGTCTATGTTGAGGAGTTTAACACCTGGGGTATTGTTAACGCTGGATAATATGCTATCTCGGTAGAAATCTGAATACCGATATTTGTCTGTACGAAATCAACAACCTAATGTGCCTATCCAAGTCTAAAAAATGTCCAATCAATCAAAAATCAAAAAGCCGTCAAGAACAGGAATAAGTTTTGGATTGCAGTAAATCAGTAGAATATTAATAAAGTTTAATCTTATCCCAAAATACATTTCCCAATCTATGTTCATTAATTTGTAAACCACAATATAAAAGCTAAGCCCAAAACAGCTAAAAATCTCATCAACCATGCATAAACGGCTTTATTTCCCATCCAGACATTAACAATCACTAATAACATAAGTTTGTTAACAATAGCCACGTTAAACGAAACCTGTTGGAGGACATTAGGGTAATCCTTACGACGATAATAGGATTATTCGACAAAATTAAGCTCCGCCACGTTTTTTGGACAATGAGTAAGGTTTCGGTCGAGGTAAGGTGCTGTTGTAGGCGTTTGGAAGACTCGGCTTTCTTCTCATTGTCACGTTTTTTAGTATAAAATGTGTTTGACGTAATTGTATTTTGTTGTAGACTCATCATCTGCCTGCCTTTTCCAAACTATATTGGGGTCAGCTTCCAGTTGAACCAGATGTAGATGGATAGCAGTATTTTAGATGGAGCGACTGCGTCTATCGGACCTCCAGGACTCGGTAACTGGGTAATACGATACCCCATACTAAGATTGGTTGTCAGGTTTTAGAAATTCTGACTTACATGTAATGACTGCCAAAGATCTACAAATGACAATTAGATGTAGACTAACGGTTGAAATTAGTATTCTTTCTCAATCTAAATGTTTCGTTTGTTTCTTTGTGATTGGCTGCCTGTAACTGATTTTTTTAAGACTAGGAGTCAAATTCGGTCGTTGATTGTTTACAGACGAAGATATAAACAAAACCGGGGGGCTATTGACAAGTACAATCAGAAGCAAGGAGAACTACTTGAACCATTTAAAAATTTCACGTAATTTTGTTAATGCAACTTCTCATGGCTGCTAGCATATCCTTGTGTTCCTCCGTGCATAACGATTCAATGACACACATACAATACTTTCAAAGGTATGCCAAAAATTACAGTATTTCCTAATAATAAAGATTCCACTGGTCGAGTATAATGCTATTGAGAGCTTTGTTTTTCGATGCTCTGGCCGCATAGGATACTATGGAACGCAAAAGGCAACGGAAGAGACAGGGTGGAATTTTACTCAGTATGAGCGTAACTGTCATTTGCGCTCTAACCGTGGCAGGAGGACTCATTTGATTATTTTACCATCCAAAAAAATAGGGCTATTCTCTTCTTTTCTTCTATTATTATGTCCCTTTGCTGAACAGTTGGACTACGTAAAAATGGGGTCTAATAAAGTCGAAACAGGAAAATAATTAATGTACCTAGAAATCCAAAAATGGTCGTACCCGCTGAACAGTGAACACCTCCATTTTTTTACACAATAAAACAGTTCAATTGTTTTTCCATGAAATTAAAAAGAAATATATCAGCCTATGCTAGTGGTCACCAACTTTCTTTTTGACTTCACCGTAGTCGCCTAAAAAGTAGTTCTAAAAGCATTTTTTCTTAAAACTCTTGACAATTCTAAGGCCCTTCGTACACAAGGCGACTCCAGTATCCGATACCTTGCGACTTCGGTATCCAAGCGACTATCGGAATACAAATCCATAGAGGTTCGAACACAGAAACGCGTCAATGGATACCAAAATCGTAAAGTATCGGAGACTTGCGTCGCCTAGTGTACGAAGGGGCTAACACAGCCACCTCAGAAAGCCTTGACTCAGTTCACTAATACAGCTAATATACGTTTTCAATGTTAATTACATTGAAACTACAGAGTGTTGACACAAAGCCTTTTTATGCCAATTCTAGGGTCAAGGGGACACGCTCATTGTTTTAAATTGTGGCCATTTTACATTATACACAGTGAAACAATGTGAAAAACGTTAATATTTGATGTTGTTATTGTTGTCTGTTATGATAGGATATCTGAACTAAATTCTGACACATTCTAGGATGATTGTTGAATAAAGTTTTTTTTGCTATCTATATAATATATACGAGGGCGGTCCGATAAGTACTTAGCCTCCTCGTAAAAGCAAGAGGTCACTCACTCATAGCACACGAAATCTCAGAAACTACCAGTACTAGGGTTTTAAAATTTTGCACAAGGGTTCTTTGTAGGACGTAGGTTCCCGCTAAGAACGGATTTTGCGATATTACGGGACGCCCCTAAGGGGTGGTTTTTGGGGTTGACAGTTTGTATGAAACTATGTTGTTACAAGTACTAGGAGTTTTAAATTTTGCATGCGGGTTCTTTTTAGTAGTAGAAACTTGTTAAATTAGATTCAAAGACGCAATTGTAATTTTATAACATCCTTTTACAAGATCTTGATAGAGATGAAAATACACGTTTTTTAGAACTTTGGTTTATTTAGGATCTTTCTCTAAATAAAATGATGTAAATATAAATAAACAAAAATACAAAGACTACACTATTCCTTTCATATTTCTTAATTTTTTGTCGCTAAATGCTCTTACAACCAATTCTTAATTTTCTGTCACTAAATTAAAATATTACACCAATATACCTAGTAAAGTATATCTCACTAATCCTAAACTTGCAAAATTTATCTTCTCAGTTAAGCCACAACAAGAAGACATTAAAATATTACTTCATTAATAACTCTTGCGCATAATATTACTTAGATCATAAGCTAATGGCAGTGGTCGTAATAATAATTATAGTCTTCATCGTATTAGCCTGAAAACGTCAACATCTAAGTGTGGGCTTCCTAATTACTAGCTAGCTTAGCTTGTAAGTTACTGCTATGTTATTAACTTACTTTGTAGATGAATTGGTTCTTGTAAGTTGAGGACTTCGCTGTCTAACTTATTGGCATTTATTTCTTGGCACACTCATTATCAAATGTTTTTATTTCACATTAGGTCCATGAGGGCTCTTCTTATACAACGTCGACAAAAGAATTAGAAGAGAAAAGTGCTCATTGTTGGCTCTGGATTTTGCTTCCAATCTTACTAGATGCATAAAGAGCATTGGTGGTTCAGTGGTATCGGACCTTAAGAGTTGTAGGTCGTGATTTCAAACCCAGCCAGCCTACTTTGTGTAATTTAGGTACTTCAGCTCTCTTAAGTTTGAAGGAAAAGATCGTGAAGAAACCTGCATGTCCTAGAACCAGAAATTCGATGACATATGACATTAACCAACGGGTTATGGCCCACGGCGAGGTGGCCTGTGTCCCAGCAGTGGGTACATTATAGACTGATGACTTAATAGTTGCAGTTGAATACCAGCATTAATTTTTTGATGGATCGACTGCTTGTCTGATCTCCAGAAACGGATTCCTGGGTAAATATCAATATTACGAAGCTACTTAGTAATATTGGCTGTCGGGCTTTCATGTTTTCGTTAGGTATAGGTTGAAGGTCTTACTCATCGAAAGAAAGAAGACATTGGCAAATCCATATATTACCAATTTTAAAAGTTCGACGTAACAGTTGATAAGTTTATTGCCCGCTGCCGATAATAATAATGATATAAATTATTAAGAATAATAACAGTTCCTACTACATTAGCAACATTGAAGATTTAATGTTCAACACATAAAACCATAATAGAAATGATTATAATTCTCTCTAATGACAAGTTGACAATCAAATGACATTACATTACAACTATTGCAAAACATTCATTATGCGTAATGGCCAAGAGATATTACAGCAGGTGTTCAAACTTAGCAGGTAAACGACACTATTTATTATATACTTAGGTGGTGAATGTCAATCTGAATTATGGCTTAGGCTTCGTACATATTGCGGCGCTTTGTTGACGGCATCCACTGCAGTCAACGACGATATATTACTAGACTCCTAATAACAGGCGACCGATGTCTGTCAACACATTAGGCAAAAAAGTCTTATATCCGTCTTATTTCGACCACTCCTGTGAGCCGTAAACATACCTTGAGACAAAACAGACCTTGAGTTAGCCAATCACAACGCGGTACCCCGTCCCCCTCGCTTACATAGTACCTCAGCGAGTTGACTGAATAATTTTTGTTCCTTAGATCGTACATGCGGAGTCTAGTAATATAATCGTCGTTGACTGCAGTTAACGCAGCAGCGGTAGCCGATAACACGTTGACGGCAGCCGCTAAAGCATTGACAAACTAAAATGTTTTTATTTCACATAGGCCCACTTATAAAACGTCGACAACAGGTGGTCGGTTCGGGTTGGTCGATTCCATGGAGAAGAACCGGCAAGACACTCCATAGTTACCTGCTCTTTTGAAAATATGGAATGGTATGGCGGCAGCCGGTAAAGCGTTAGCGGCTGTCATCCACGCGTCGGCGGCAGGAGTCAAAACGTCGAGGGCAATTGTCAACGCGTCGGCAAATGGCAAGGAGTCGACGGCAGCCACATGCCTACAGTTGACGACTGCTACAGTGATCTGCCGTCAGCGAATGCCGCGCGTCTGTATGAAGCCTAATATTCTTAGTAATAGTCAAAGTTATATTAGATGGTTGTGTTCTGAGAAAAGGATCAGTTTGAAGGCCGTAGGATGTGATTGGTCCTTTTGAATAAGGATAAAGATATTAAACTGTGATTAAGGCGGTATTATGTTTGATGAAATTAGTTTCGACGGTTCTCTCATGACAGATGATTTCGTTAACTTATTAGTAGGTACTGAATACTAAAGTTTGTTGGTGTGGTAGCTACTGATCTATTAATCCTGTTATTTGTTAGGTTAAGATAACCAGCCTTTGAACATCCCAGTGCTGGGACACAAGGCCTTCTCTCTGTGAGTGGAAATGGGTTGCCATCCACCACGACGACCTCGTGCGGGCCATTTCGCGCCGTTGTTGATAGATGTCGCAATTCTTCGATTTTTTTGTTCTAGGACGCATCGGTTTCCTTCACTGTTTTGAGAGCTGTGGCGATGAATACGTTTACACATAGTATGGTGGGCGAAGTTAACAAACTTCTAACAATTTTATCTCTAGCTCATAGTGCACATCCACATCATAAGATAACCATCCTTCGTTTTCAAAATAGTGACATTACCATGAAACCGGTCAGTTGAAACTACAACTTAAGTCATTCTTCAGAATCAGTTGGGTATTTACTACGCACTTTGTCAAAAAAGCGTCACGTAAATTTTCCATGAAATTGTACAAAAAAGATCCATGTCGTAACTCTCTCTAAGTAGATAAAATAGGTGATAGGCCACCACGGTTCAAGTACGTCACTTTTTATGTTTTTTACTCAGATATAAAGATGTCTGTCTATGGAGTTAGAAAAACGCGATCATCATTATCATCAGCCTATAATGTTCCCACTGCTGCCCTGGGTCGCAGGCCTCCTCTCTGTGAGAGGGAGTGGGCCATCATCCACCACGCGGGCCGAGTGCGTTATCTCGATGGCAAAGGGCAATGTTTTTGGTTGTAAACAAGTTGTAAATATTTGCTATACTTTGGTCTTCCAGGAAAATACATCTTCGAATTCTGTAAGTTGCCTAATAGCCACATTACATTTTATAATATTTGTGTCTGATCGTCTACCTAAAAGTATATCGATACAAACTGTCTTCTTTTATTAAATCCTTACAAAGGAATAGACAAATTATCAAAAAACACAAAAATAATTTACATTTTTTTGTTGTTATTGCCCACAAGTGCAAAATGTAATGTTACTAGGCCTTTCACTTAATGTAATGCGTTTTCTATCTATGAAGTAATGAATAACTAAGAAAGTAGAGGAAGGTTGCATCAGAATTTGATCATCACCATCAATAATTCAATAAAGAAAACAAACACGACATTATTTTTACATAAACCCATATACTCTCGAAATGCTTTACAATCAAAAGTCGTCCACTTACGTTAGAACAGACAACCTTTGCATCCAAATAAGTCTTTTAGTATTAGTCATTCGAATTTATACCTATTTACCTAATAGATTTATGGTCTATTTACCTTTTTACGTATGCATGGGAGATCCTTATTGAGTAATAGTTTATGTTGTAAGTAGATTACTTCATAGCGATGACTAAGAGCTTGTATAAGGTGAATCAATTGAAGTATCTGCTTATTAATTTAAAATTCAAAGGTCGTCTACACATAGCTGAATTGTCCCCGGGCCGACGGCGCGTCGTGTTCCACGCGCGCCTCAAAGAGCGTCAGCCTATGACGGGGCCCCCTCTCAGAGGACTAAAGCCTGCCGGGGTCGCGGGACTTATACCATCACCGTGACCCCGAAACATAAAGGTCTATTGAAGGACACCGTGGATTTTAGTCAGTACAAGTCTGATAGTCCCTCCCGCCCTGCCCGGGGTGGGAGGACTCATTTGATGATTTGACGGTACCAAGTAAAAAAAAAAGGGTGAATTGTCGGGTCTAAAGGCATGCCATTTAGCATAAAAGTTCCTTGTTTACAAGATGTGTTTTTTTTAAATAAATTGCCTAACGGGGTATTTGCAAACCAGCTAGATAAAATTACGTTCGTCATAGTTAAATGTTAGCAGGTAATTTTAAAATGATGCTTTTCCAACAAGCCATTTAATCAGTGACAACCCGCACTGGGCCCGCGTGGAGGATTATGGCCCACTCCCTCTCACAAGAGAGGAGGCCTGTATCCCAACAGTGGGAACGTTATAGGCTGATGATGATTTAATCAGTGAAGATTCGCGAGACTCAAATTCGGACATTGAACTAATAGTCATTAAATCACCTTTTTTCTTTCCTACAAGCAAACTAACTTGTTACTATGTTTGTGAACAATAATCTCTCAAAATGACTGATCACACACATCGTGATCCCTTCAGTGATGGTAGAACTCTCTACGAATGCCTGACTCGCGAACAACATCCTCTAGGAATCTAGAGCCAAACAGTTTTTTTACTGTGTTCTGTTGGTGCGCCGAGTGAACTCGCTACATTTTAGGCCTCATCTTTACTTCTGAGACAGAATGTACCTCTGCACGCGTAGTATTGCGATTCTATCACTATTCTACCAAGAAAAGACAAAGATATTTCATCATCATTTCTATATAAATCGTCTATTTTTTTGCACAAATATGACACTATTCTTATACCATTAAAGAAAAGAAACATATATTTTTCTATATTTTAAACATTGCTATGCTTAAACCGATAAAAATCGTTTACGTTCTGTCATTTAGTCTATTCTCCCATCGACAAAACCCGTTTCTACAGCGCCATGCTACGCGTGCTGGGCTAGATTTGGTCGCGGGACATACGTATACCGCGACCCCGGCACACAAAAAGGCTACTGAAGGACACCGTGGATTTTAGTCAGTACAAGTCTGACAGTCCCTCCCGCCCTGCCCGGGGTGGGAGGCCTCATTCGATGATTTTAGCACGTAAAAAAAAGGCTAGATTGAGGCAAAGAGAAAAAAAAAGTTTAACTAACCTGTTTAACATTATTATCTCTGGAGTCGATCTTGGCGGTAAGTTCCTTGATGTCGTTCTGTAGCTCCAGCATCCGTGCTTCATACTCTCCTTGTGTCGTGTCCAGTCGTCGTCTCAGCAGGTGTTTCTCTTGTTCTAGTTCCTGGGGAGGAGAAAGAGAAGAATATGAGTTTAGGATTCATCACGTTTCGTGTCTGTTTAATCAGCTGATAGGTAAAAACCTAAGATTCGAAGATGGTTGGGGTGAAGTATGCATTTTTTTTTAGACATTGCCCACACTAGATATTTCTTCTGTGTTTTGTGTGATAGTTACCAACTATTAGATACAGACGTGCAGATAAATCTTACGCCAATATGTAAAATTTTCCAAATCGATGATGGACTCTCTTCCCTCTTAATACAGGTGGAAATATTTTAAAGAATTTAGATAGATTATGTGGTAGATTTAAGTACTGGCGTAAGTACATTGAAGTTACTGTATTTTTGCATATCTCTTGTTTCAATTTATTCGTTCTTTCTCAAATCCTGCATTCATTACACATTTATAAGACTACAACAGAAAATGTAGTCATTACGGAGTATTTTTGTTTTTCAATTGAAGTATTAACTGTTCGGTTAAAGAGTTCGGATGTTAATCAAAGGACCAATTTCTTTTTCTTAGTCTTAAAGTAATTCATCATCTACATAATCTACTTATAACATTATAAAAGTAAACAATTTAATTAAAAAGCACTGAACGGTTTAATTGAAACAGAAGAATAAACAAAAAAAGGTTTTTATCATTTCCGCGCCGGAAGAACAATGTGAACGAAGCATTTCCGGTCGCCATTTTGTTTCCCATCTATTGTCTCTGGTAAAGTGTGCTATTAGAAAGCATAGTTTACACGTTATCGCAAATAAAGTTAATTGTAGTTGTCTATGGGAAATATTTGATTCACTTAAGGTTTTATGAAGATTTTTGTAATAACTTTTTATTGTGAGATCAAAGTAATTGAGTACCGCGATATCAAAGAGTTACCGACAGTAAATTGTGACTGTATTAAAACAATAGAGGAATGTAGAATTAAATGTTATCACAGCTAAATATGTATTAAAAAGAAACTTTTTTACTTTTACCAGCCGTTCAAATTAAAGCCTGCCGGGGTCGCGTTATCTCATTACCGTGGCCCTAGAACATAAAAGACTAATGAAGGACACCGTGGATTTTAGTCAGTACAAGTCTGACAGTCCCTCCCGCCCTGCCCTGGGCGGGAGGACTCATTTGATGCTAAAAAAGTGGTTAAAATTAAGGAAAAGATAAAAAAAAATAATGGCATAAACTACCGAAATGCGATCGCGCTGAAACTTGATGTCAAATATTTCAAAGTGATGTAAATGATAGTTACTTTTCTGTATATTCGTTGCTTTCAAGAATATTTTTGTTTTGTGAAAAATAATAATTTACCGGACGACCGACTTATACGCACCTGTTTACAAAAACTTACAAGAGAGCAGACAAAATATCGTCACAATATACGTCTTACAGCTTAACATTTGTGCAAATAGTTCCTTTATGAAGTGAAGATAATGAGGAAGTTTTTCAAGACAGGTTTCGAGGAGCAAATACCTTTACTGCTGATCATCATCAGTCTGTCTTTCCGCAACTTTGTTTTGCCAGCTTCCAGTGGAACCAGATGCAGCTAAGCCCCTTCGTACACAAGGCGACGCAAGTCTCCGATAACCTTACGACTTCAGTATCCAAGCAACTATCACAATACAAACCCATAGAGGTTCAACACAGGCACGCGTCAATGGATACCAAAATTGTAAGGTATACTTGCGTTACTTAGTGTACGAAGGGGCTGACCTTCAGAGCACATATAATTCATTATACCGTGTTTTATGAAGAAGGCCTTTTTTCCATCCAATGAGTCTTCCTGCTTTGGGTGGAGTGAAAGAGACTGTTCTGTCTAAAAATTCAACAGGTGGATGGGTTCCGTGGTGCCCTTTTAAGAGGGAAATTTCCTGCAGACGTTTAGCTCTATAAGCCTTTAGTTTGCTGACAGTTTCTTGGGCGGGGGTGGTACTATCGAAGCATGAAACCCGTAGCTACGGCCGCCTTTTCGGGCCTTTCTAATTCTTCATCACTTACGGACATAAGATTAGACTAAGATTAACGAGAACTAAAATTTCGTGCCAGCTGTTTCGACTCCCGGTGTTGTCAGACTTTATGAATTCAGAACTAATTGGGAGTAGGGTTCACTGGAAAGTTTCGTGTAACTTTCGTACGGGCTCGCGTTTTCGTTGATGGCGTGATAGAGTAGTCTAATATTTGATCGGAAGTTGAGCCTACAATGGCCAGATAGAAAAATCTGTTTGTACTGTGGCACATATCGGGGTACATATTTTACAGCCCTTTCGGGGTACATCTGAATGATACTCTGTACTGCAAATCTGTCAAAATGTATTTGCAACAATAATAAAAGGTCTATTTCAATGTTCTTCAACATCCTTCTTTGGGGGTAGGAGGAACAGAGTGGAAAGTTCCTCACTACCCGGTGAAAAGGAAGGTACCTTCCAACCAGACGGGTGTTGTGTCTGGTGGGCTTTCTGCCCGACATTCATAGTCGGAATATTCTATGTCTTCTAATGTCGCTGTTAACTCTGCTTGCGCGATGTAGACATTTTTGCATCTTAGTTCCTCCGTCACTGCATAGATGGCGCTACATCACTCCCCTCCGGAGACCGGAGGTCGATAGTGGTAAGTCCCAGCCAGTTGTAGTTGCCGTTGATGCCGCAGGGTTCACGGTGAGTCGGAACATGCTGCTGCGGTGAAGCGAGATCCCAGTGAGTCGGGATCCGGCGCCGACTGCCACCCAGTGAGTCGGATGAGGAAGCGCCGCCAAGGATATGGAGGCTGTGACAACCAGGAGGGTAAGCATTCGACTGGCTGAGATGTGCCCTAAGTCCAGGGGTATGGTCGCCTGTTGAGGTCGAGGGTGCTGACCAGGTATGCGCCTTCTGCACATGCTGATGGTCAGGGATGCCCGTTTGAAGCTGGCTGGCTGGCTGAGACTCGCTGCTCGAAAGCTTTAGGAAGTGATGCAGGTGTTGACGTCACGTAGCTCGAAGGTTGCGCTGACGTTCATTGCGGGGTCACCAGTTTGGGGGTAGGAGGAACAGAGTGGAAAGTTCCTCACTACCCGGTGAAAAGGAAGGTACCTTCCAACCAGACGGGTGTTGTGTCTGGTGGGCTTTCTGCCCGACATTCATAGTCGGAATATTCTATGTCTTCTAATGTCGCTGTTAACTCTGCTTGCGCGATGTAGACATTTTTGCATCTTAGTTCCTCCGTCACTGCATAGATGGCGCTACACTTCATTGCCCCAATTTTCAGTGGAACCACAGACGCAGTTGAATATGCACGTATTTCACGATTCACTTTCATATCATTCATGAATGTCTTCCTAATTATTTAGCGAGTGAGAGTGAGTCGGTGACCGACACTGAAAGTGAGGTGATACGGGCCTTTATCTTTGTAATGGGCGATTGGTAAAAACGGTGCGATCAAAACTGGGGCAAGTTGAACAAAAACTGTAGAGGTAACGAACACGATTTGAAGCTGAACTGATAGCTATGTTTATTTATAACAAAAGTACACCAACAGCTTCTGTATTTATATTAATAAATGATGTAGATATTTATGACTACAAGGCACAGTTGCCAATAATAGGTGAACCAAAATGTTTGTTTGTTTGAAGTGTTCAGACAAAAGATGATAAGCGTCAGAACTATTGGACAAACTACAAAATTCTCTGACAATTTATAAACAAAACAGAAAAATAAAAACAAAAGGAAATCAAAGAGGGTTGTTGATAGGACAACCTGTTCAGAAACCAGTGATGCTATGTGACACGTTTATAAAAAAAAGTTTAATTGCTCAAAAACGGTAATGTTTTAGATAGGGATAGGGTATTTGTCAGGAATGGTGTATACTATAACCTCCCAAAGGATCTAGGTCGACTTATACCTGTATAGACATAACATTAGTTACCATGTAGTTTGGTTTGTGTAGGGGTAATGATAACTGATGGCCGGTGGGGCCGTAAGGTTCTCGAATGGAGACCACGCACCGGCATGCGCAGCGTAGGACGTCCACCCACTAGGTGGGCAGACGATCTTATGAAGGCCACAGGATCACGCTGGATGCAGGCCGCTTACAACCGGTCCTACTGGAAGTCTAAAGGGGAGGCCTATGTTCAGCAGTGGACGTCTTACGGCTGATATGATGATGATGATGACGAGGGGCAATGATCCAACGAATGCCGGAACGAATGATCCAATAAATACTAAAATTAAAAGAAAAATCGGGTAGGCACTTAGGAAATCACATTATTCCTGGCGAACGAGGTAGCAAATGGTAGTAAATTATAAAGACAATAAACTTATTTGTACATATATGTGTATATCATGTCTATTAAAAACACTATCAGACTACATTGATCGATGTCTAAAACCCATAAAACGGATATGAACCCGTGCATACAAGCTATCGAGTAGAACTTACGTGCAAGATACAGTAATTTACAATTTCCCTCTATTAACAATTTAGCACCGGATCACTTTATCTAGCTAAATGGCCGGATCTACCATAATAATACAGATTAAGGTTTAAATCTCAGATTTAATCTGAACGTTGATACTAAAACCCTGGTTTAATATGTTGTTAGAAATCTAGAAAGTGATAGACTACAATTTCAAAGTATATTTAGAATTTCAAACTTTGATGATGGACCAGTACCCTTACCACGAGTTTTAACTCTTTTACATTACAGCGTATTTCCAGTATTTACAGCGTTTCTTGTATGGAAAAATGGAACAGCGCCTCTGGTGTGCGAAGAACTAATTTTTTCCTTGAAAATTGTCAAAGTTTCAGTTTACTTTAGGTACTTCTCAAATACTGAAAACTCGTGCTAAGGGTACTGTATAGTCGATCCTACTAAGTACAAAAATCAATCTTATATTTTTGGAATATATTTTATTTATTTTTAACTATAATATCTTATATTTTGCTTCAATTCAAATGAAAAATGAATATTTCACAGCAAGATTCATCCAGAGAACAGAAAGGACGTTGAGCTGTTGGTATCGGCTGTCATTTGTAGATCTCTGCCAGTCGATATTGTTAGTCAGAAGCTCGAAAATTTGACAACCAGTCTTACCGAAAGGTTAAGTATTACCCATTTGTTGAGCAGGACAGACAGGCAGTCGCTCCATGTAAAAAACTGATATTCAGCTGCATCCAATTCAGTTGAACTTAACAAAGTTGGGAAAAGGTAGGCAGGTAATGATATAGTAAGAAAAGTACGTCATTCCAAATAAGTAGATACAATGAAATCCCCATCACATCAAAAGAACTATCTCCACAACAATAATTAATCTCAAAGAAACAATTTGACATTAGAAACTACATGGAAACTAGGATCGTCGAAAGTAATTGTTAAGAAGCGCACTGACCCAGTTCTGTACTCGTTGACAACTTATGTGAACATCTGAACCGTACCAGCCTCTTTAAGACAACGACGACCTCGTCGACGAGCTTGTAATATATTTCCAGCTAAGTCTAGAATAGCGGTCGGCAACCTTTTAGTGGGCACGCGTTACAAATTGATAATGTTAAGTTAGGCTGGACCGCAAAAAAACAGTAAACACGAAAATCCTACTAATATTATAAACGGGAAAAATTGTATGTGTTGATGGATGTTTGTTACTCTTTCACGCAAAAATACTGAATGGATTTGGATGAAATTTGGTACACAGATAGTTTATAACCGGATTAACACATAGGATACTATATACACATATAACTTATCCCGATTTTATGTTCCCGTGGGATAATTTTCGAGTTGTAGCGGGTGAAACCGCTGGCAGCAGCTAGTGAAATATGTATTTTTTTTTGTATTTTATAAGTATTAACTCCTTATTTTTAACCGATTGTAATTCCGTTTTAAAGGAGGAGGTTCTCAATTCCTTGTTATGTATTTACACCGATAACTCCGACGTTTCTAGTCCGATTTCTGTGATTATTTTTTTGTTCGATGCAGTACACCTGCCATTTGGTCCCATCAAATCCATTGCATTCTGTCTGGTATAGTAGTTTTTTTTTTATTTTATAAGCGTTTTGAAATATAAAAGATTGCGGGCTGCGCTTTTCCGACCACTGGTCTACCAGCACACAGTTGAAAATTCCCTAAAGACATACCATAGCTCAGCGCTGCCGCAGTACAGTCGTTAGAGAATATCATACAGATTATGATGAAGGGTACATGTATAAGAACTGGGGCATTTTCTCATCTTTCCGCTAAACTTTTACTTGAACAATACGAGAATCTTTGATGTCAGGTCGTTGTGACGTGAGTGACGGAGAAAATCGTATTGTTCATGACGAGCGATTGTGATGACAAAATTGATTACTTTTATGAATGACAGATTTGGAATTGTTGTGGTTTACAGTTGGGTATGTTGAAAAGGAAAGTCAAGGAATCGGATTTATAAACATACCTCAATTTGCAAGTTACAAGTGGCAATATGTAGACCACATCGCTCGTAGAACTGCTGACAACTAATGAGGAAGAAAATTTGTCCAGTGGCGAGCACGGGCCGGAAGATGCATCCCTCCCTCTAGATCGACTGTCGACATCGTGAGAGTCGCGGGCAACTGATGGATTCAAGTAAGGGACTGTTTGTTGTTAGGCGTGGTGGTGGTCTAGCAATGGATGTGTTACGGCTGATATGATAGTGAGAAGACAGGAAGACTGAGTTACTTACTTAATTTCAATAACTTTACAATATTCTTTTGTTAATTTCATGGATAAGTACAATAATTGGTACGGATTTTGTTGCAAAAAAAAACGTTAGTAATTTTGTTTTTCTTTGCATTTATAAATTGTTCCTTTGGACCATACGATTTCATTAAGTAAGTTCCTTACAGTATTCTAGATGCTAGATTAGGACGCGCACGCGCCGCTAATGACGCGTCATGCGCAAGAGTCGACCGTCAGTGCTCACTACAGCTACGCTGTCATAATATGAAACCATTTCAGCAGGTACGAACTTGATATTTTGTAATTAATGTAGAATACAACCTGAAAATTGTTTTTTAAATCAACTAACATCTTTAATCTGTTCTGTGGGTGCGACTTCATTATGCGGTAGCTAGGTAGATACCTACTTAGTAGGATTTTCACGTGAAATTATCTGAATGTAATTTCATAATTATTAGACCAATTACAGTGCTTGCTTTTACATCTTACACTGTTTTAGCAAACGTTCAATTAACTAAATTTCTTATTACAACCGTTTTCTTTTTTGCCAAAATAAATAGAGAATATACTAGGTATTATAATAAGTATCTATAATCTCAATTTTAAGCATCTAAATAATACCATTATCAGTTTCCTGACTGACTGACTGACCATAAAAATTGGCCGAAGCAGGGAAATGGCAATTACAGGAATAAGATACCTGAATCGGGAAGCCTTTGCCTAAAAGCATAAGAGCTAATTTTATAGCAAATGAAAAAAAACCTCGGGTCATAATTTTATCAGCATAATACAATCAATTATCCCTCTATGAGAATTCTGCCTATCTAAGAACCAAATCCGCCCCTGTCTCTTCCAGCCGCATAGCATACAATACATCAACTCACGCGCAGACGGCATACCTACACAGACATAGGTACTACGCAACCGTCTGTCTGTCTTGCGCCTGATACACTTTCACTGGAACCAATAATGCACCGATAGTTTCATTTCATTCATATTAGAGAATGTGGTCGGGCTATTTTTGGTATTGTTGAATTTGGTACCTACTGAAATAGTTTTGGTATATTGCTGTAACAATTTTTACAGTGTAGTTATCCGACTGATGCGGAATAAAGGTAAGGTAATGAGTTTAGTTTTGTTAAGTTCACTGAATTTTTCAAAGATAGCTATTTATGATTATGAGAGCAGCAGTGGCCCAGCCCAGGTCGTGAGTTCGAACCCCGCCAAGCGCATTAATTTGTGATTTTTTTTCATCACCACTGCTCTCAAAACGGTGAAGGAAAACATCGTGAGGAAACCCGCATGTCCGAAGGAACCAAAATTTCGCATTGGGCCCGCGTAGTTGATTACGGCCCACTCCCTTTCACAGAGAGGAGGCCTGTGTCCCACCAGTGGGAACATTATAGGCTGATGATGAGTTTATTATGTGTTTGTAAAAGTGTTTACTAGTCCTTTTCTGACTTTCAGTCATCATCATCATCTTAATTTTCAGCAGTATGAGCAATTGAGCATGTATGGAAAGTATAAAATAAAATACCATTTTGTTTAATGCCACTACAAAAAGTCTTGAACTCAGTGCTAGATTTTATTATGAGTTCTAGTTCTTAAGTTTTTACCACATTAAAATACTTGGCTTAATAGTTTCCGGTAAAGACAAGTTTCATAAAATAATTTACAACTAATCTGTTTCTTAGCAATTTGGTCTAGACTCTGGTAGTCTAGTCAAACCAGTTTGTAGTATTCTGTAAAAACAGCGCCGCAGCAGCGCTGAAGTTATGGTTTGTCTTCTGTGATTTTCAACTGTATACGCCAGCGTCTAGAGGCTTAAGTTGAAAACTTATTACGATCTCGTTAACGAGCACGCCGTAGAGTCGTATAGAGAATAACATGACAGCGTCTACAAAACTTGGTTTAATTTCTAAGAATATTAACAAAGTACACCATTACAACATTAGTTTATTAAACTACATTGCATTTTTATGTTAATTGCCAATTTAGACAAAAAAAATCTCGGAAAACAGTCTGTTATAGTACAAAACTATTCAAATTATCCACTTGTTTGATAACATAGAATGTTGCACATTTTGTTTAACTTGTGACATTGGCCTGTCATATCTCAAAGCCATCTTTTAGCACTCATGTCAAGGTTAAACACTAAATAAATGGCCAGGAAGTGTAACGAACATTGTGGAACATAGTTTGTCAAACTTTGTTTTTGTGAAACTGAGCTTTATTACTACAATACTAGCTGTTGCCAGAGGTTTCACCCGCTGTAACTCGAAAATTATCTCACAGGGAGATAAAATCGGGATAAAAACTATCCTATGTGTTAAATCCAGGTTATGAACTATCTGTGTACCAAAACATACAAACATACATCCATCCAAACAAACTCATCACGTTCATCATTTTAGTAAGATTTATTATCACAAGACTGCAATTTTCAAAGGGTCAACTTTAATGAAAACTTTAAGAGAAGACTTCAATTAACCACACACTGTTCAACGTGAATCGGTAACTGGAATCCCAACCCTACGCATCGTGGTACATCCTTAGTGGAGCAAGCAGAGACAAGTCAGGGTGACGTATATCAGCGCGGTGTGATTTGACTTGACCGGCAAATTCAAGTTCCAAGATGATAATTATATTTTATTGAATAAATGGTGGATTCAGTAATGGTGCAGTTTTCCATTTAATAATACCTACGTTCTTTTTTTCAAATTCAACTTTTTTATGAGAGGAAAATTCATCAAATGGTTCCTCCCGCATCATGTGAAGCGGAAGGTACTGTCAGACTCTTACTGAATAAAAATCCATGATGTTAATTAACAATTAGTATATACAATTCAGTAATTCAGATTAAACTTACGCTACATTCAATACTATGAAAACAGCAGGTTCATAAGTTGCCTGACTCGTAGCGCAGAATAAAGTTTGAGAATCTCTGTCTATTCTAAATGACTAACTTTACCTGTTCGTGATGAGTTGATGAGCTAATCCTTTTATTTTTTATATGTTTGTCACGAAGTTATAAATAAGCATGTACTAATATCAAATTAAACGTGAATGATCATTCATTTTGCAAAAAAAAAACGTTATAAAACTAAATAATAAACCATAACACGATTTTTCACGTTTTTGTGGTGTAAATTAAACGGTGACTTGAACGGAAAAAAATTGTTATCTACTTGTTCATACGTACTTCAAATAAAATAAAAATTCGATAATATTCTACAACTCTCACACAACGCCATCTAGTCCCAAGCTAAGCAGAGCTTGTGTTATGGGTACTAGACAACTGATAAACACACTTACCTATATATTTCTAAATACATACATATTATAGATAAACTACACCCCCGGCATAGCAGTCAGGGTCACTAACCACTAGACCAACAGGCCAAATACGCTGTACGGTAAATTACGGAAATCTTCCGATTGTCTTCAAGAAAACTGTACCATGCACATTAATCTGCGCAAGTTAAGACCAAATATTTTGATCCGTCTCTTAATTACAAACTCTTTGCTGACTAAACTCACAGTAACTGCACTTTCATCTTTAGAACTAGGCGGCCTACATTCTTGCGCATGAATTAGGGACACCTCACGCCACTGATTACAATCTGTGCTACCAATACAATTAAAAAAGTTTGCAAGTTATGGGCGTTCGCGATGGCGGGAGAAGTTACAGAATCTGTGTTTTTAAGGCTGAAGCTACACTAGGCCGCGACGCGATCTGCGACACATGAGCGATTTAAAAAAATGCTCATATATATTATTATGGCTATACCGTACATCAGCGATACCATGCGTAACCAGTCGCATCGCAAATCGCTGTCTAATGTAGCCTCAGCCTACGTGTCAAATGTTTATTTTTTGGTGTTGTAACTTTGTCAATAGTGGCATCGAACATTTGGGAAAAATCCAGCGGGTCTAACACCAGAAATTAATATACTAGCTCAATCTAAATCTTGATCTGCAATCTCTGACGGCTACTCGTGATTGGAAATCATAAACAATCCGGTTGGAAATTCAGCCGTTCATTGGTCAGAGACAGATATACGGATAAGAGATCTTGATGAGAATTTCCGATATGAAAAGAGTTTAGATAGTTTATTGGCTATTTATAGAGTGGTAAGTTTAATTTAATGTAAATAAAAAGAGAAGAGAGAGAGAGAGAACAGAAGAGGGTAAGGTGCGGCCCTATATTATACTGAAGTAATTTGCAGAACTTTGTGTAATAATTTTGGCGACTGAAAAGAGTGTCCATGGAGTTTCTTGCTCATTCTTCTCCATAGAGATCTACGCTTTGGAATGAGCACCTACGGTACTTTCAGTTTTTATGTCTTGTGACTGGGACTGTAGCACCATAACTATTTTTGTACTTATTTTATTTCGTGTCTTTTGACAATTCAAAAGTGCCCGCAACTGGCCTAATTGAAATAAACGATTTGATTTTGTGTGATTTCACGCAGAGATTTTTAGACACTTCGAAATTTTACCTTTACGACAGGCTTTTATACGTTAATTATGCCCCTCATTTCCGCATCACTCTTAACAATTTTCATATAAACACAATCAAAATTCCTTTTAACACCATGGTGCCTCAAAATCTCCCATCATCTTGTCTCCCATGCCTTGAGCCACGCCACAAAGGTCACACGAAACGCTTGGGCAATGGCTTCCGCAAAAAGTGCGCATTGTCTCATTGCAACATGCGCGTGAGTGCGCATTCAACTGTTTTCGTGTGAGAAGCAGATTGGTCGAGCATTGTGTTGTATCGGTTTTAAGGTTTTTTTTTGTTTATAACCAGCCTGCTTAGAAGTTATTTTACTTGAAATGTTATGTACTATTGATCAATTCAGATTTGTTTTTTTTTTGGTTTGTTCCTGGCTCAGTCTACCCCAGTAGTACAGATGAGACCAATTTATTTATCGTGGTAAAATCATCAATTGAATCCTCGGGAACCCAGGGCAGAGCGGTAGGGACTGTCAGACTTCTACTAACTAAAATCCACGGTGGGTCACAGGTTTTGTCCCTCTAAGAGGGGCGACCCCGTCATTGTGCTAGCACTCACATGCTGTCCCCATGCCTGCGCCTACAGTGGCCGTAGGTCGTATTGCGACGTCCATCGCCGTGGGCGTCTACGACTGCACGCCCATACCCCTAACATCTAATCGTACATTGCTATCTCCGCAAACCTCTACCACAATTAACATCAAAAGATAGCAACAAAAACAACAAGATCTCATCTCCTAACAGTCTACCGCCACACAACAGTAATTACTGCCTCACAGACTATTAGCAGAGTCTGTAATTACTAACTACAACTTACATCAGTTAACTATCAGTGTTAACTGTTCGTAATACATACGTGCAATGAACATTGGCTTTTTACGGAGAAGTTAGTTTTTTTTTTTGTCATTTTATTGATAGCTCCTCGAGGGACGAGTGGGATACGACGTGCCCGTCGATCAGGAACTTAGGGCCTCCTCTCCTCTTAGTTCGTCAACGAAAAATCGGACTCGTATGATTGGGTGGACCCTACTCCCAATGAATTCTGTCATCACGTCGGGAGTCATGACAGCTGTCCATGTCCAATCGATGTTGTCGTAAATTTTAGTTCGTAACACTATCTAATCTTACGGCCCTAAGTGAATCAATATTAGAAACGTCCGAAATTTTGGCTGAAGCTACGGGTTTCTTGCTTAAATAGTAGAACCCTGATCCTTTGTCAGATAGCGACCCATATTACTCGCCGTCCGAGAAGTGTCACAAAAACATAAAACTATGTTGTTAATGGCTTAATAAATCAATACTAAAGAGTCATGACCGTAGACAATCAATTCTAAAAAGTTCCTCATTGTTAACAAAGATGTCTACCATCTAAGATTGGATAAGCAAATCCGTCAACTTTTTCATCGAAGCCTATTATGAATACAACGATGTAATAATCTATACATTACAATGTGACACGAGCATTTTCCCAAGATTTCCCTATTTTCTGCGAAAGGCAGACACTTTGACAAAGTGTTATAATTAGCTAACATGCATGAGAATTACGTTACTTAATGTGTAGCAAAAAGGTCTTAAGTTCTTCAGGAAATGTGCAAATCGATTCTTAGTAGGTTATTATGACGGGTTGTTAGTCTTCCGCATCTAGTTAACGCTATCTACTTTCTTAAAGTTTTTCCTGGATTGCTCTGTCGCATTCCTGGACAAAGACATCTCTCTACTTTTTTTTTTGTAGCGTGGTAAAATCATCAAATGAGTCCTCCCACCCCGGGCAGGGCGGGAGGGACTGTCAGACTTGTACTGACTAAAATCCACGGTGTCCTTCAATAGCCCTTTATGTACCGGAGTCACGGTGATGGAATAAGTCCCGCGACCCCGGGCATCTCTCTACTTTAGGTTAGGTTAGGTAATTAGGTTCCGAGGAGAGGGACCCGGCGGTGTAGCCGGGTCAAGGCCTGCCGGGGAGCGGTGGATGCGCAAGTGGACCCGCACCCCCGGCTAAAGGCAGTAGAGGAAACCGTGTGATTTTAGTCAGTCGAGTCTGACATGCCCCTCCGTCTTCCCCAGGCGGAGGAAGTCCATGAGCATTTCCACACGTTAAAAAAACAAGGTTAGGTTATTTTCGTGCAACAATGTATCTCCCCCTTCCAGGTCCCCCTTCCTGCTTGTGGTGGTCATTTATTTCGTTGTTTCCGTAGCACCTATCACTTCTTTAAAGCTTTGTGATCTTCTCTTAAGAAGGTTGGAAGGTAAAAATAGCTCAATGTATTATTGCATATTGGAAAAAGCCTTTTTAGGTAGATAATAAAACAGTTAAAAGAACAGTACCCTTAGCACGAGTTTTCAGTATTTGAGACGTAAAGTAAACTGGAACTTTGACAATTTGAAATTGACAATTTTCAAGGAAAAAATTTGTTCCTTCTACACCAGAGGCGCTGTTCCATTTTTTCATACAAGAAACGCTGTAAATACTGGAAAGACTGTAAAGTAAAACAGTGAAAACTCGTGCTAGGGGTACAGGCAAGAATCATTACACAAGATTTGTTTATAAAGTCAAAATGGATACTGACACTGCAATTTTTCGATTTCGAGATAGATATAGGTACTTAGTTTCAACCAGTTTTATTTATCTTTGTCCAAAATTGGAAAATCGATACCCCTATTTAAATAGATTCTCAAACTATCTTAACACACAAACCAAGTAGGTTCTTGACCACTCCGTCCCATTGCTCTGATAGGTACCTACTGGTCACCAACCCTTCGTGGCCTTATACGATGCCCAAGGTTGCCCAAACGTACAGGGTGGCCTGTACCTCGCTGGGTATCACAATAGAATGCCTACATTCCTAAGCCCTAAGGTCTCAAACAATCGCCTATAGGTTTAACATATAATGGAACCCACGTAGCGTGTTTTGTATAAATTAGGCATAGCCGCAGTCAAATTAAATGTGGTACTTTGGTAAACAAATACTAATGATCATAAAAATAGCTCAGAAATCAGAGAGTATTTACTAGTGGTCCTGGTGGGTCGACCCGTTACCGGGTACACGGGTAATTTAAATTACCCGTGGTTCCATGGCATTAGGGTGAGGGTGTGCGAAGAAGGAACTAATTTTTTCCTTGAAAATTGACAATTTGAAATTGTCAAAGTTCCCGTTTACTTTACGTCTCTAATACTGAAAATTCGTGCTAAGGGTACTGGTGCCCTAACTCCCAGCTATGGTAATATTAAATGCTGGCTCTGCATTATTATGCAAAATCCACGGTGGTTGGAAAAACACTAAGTAATAATACTTAAACATTTTATGCAATGTTTGTCATCAGAAGTATTCTTAGTAAGACTTGTTTTACAGTTATTTCGCAAACGATGTTACAGAGAACGTGTGTAACATGTGGTTTGGTACGAAATTTTATCTGATTAAGCAGTTGCATAAAATTCTCTGTAATCTAAAGTTGAAATACCAAGAACAAGAAAAATATCAAAAACATTTTACTTTTAACGAGAATTTTTCGTTACTAGAGGTTTTCTCATTGCTGATAAATTATTCGTAGTTATTTAAATTACAACCAGAATAACAATATCCTATGTATATTTATCCGGTTTATAAATTATCACAGCCTCTCATTCAAATTCCTTCTGTAGTTTTGCTTCAAAGAGTGACTTCCCCCTATACATCCATCCAAACATCTATCCTTACAAAAAATTTGCATAAGATCGTACCAATGTGAAATCTCTTTCTTACCCGTAGATGACGTTGCTGCATCCAAATCTTATTCAGACTAGGTACCAGCTGGAAGACAAATAATCAAGAAACCATTATTCGCAACAGACTGTACTCCATCTGGACTTAGTACAGATGCAAAAGAAAACATAAAAACACTGCCAAAGAAAACAAATGATACACACACAGCTGAACAGAGGCCATAGATCGCCAAGCCGAATCACAATCCGCTACTATACCTACCAATATCATACCCCAGCTTCTTAGGACAGCCATTCACCATTGGGCAGAAATGTACCAGGAAACCATAAATCCGGAACAAGTTTTACCATGTAAACAGCTCCTAATTAACAGCCACTTAAAGGAGAGAGTTAAAATAATGCACAAACATGCTAATTTCATACCCAGTCTCCATTTACCTCAAACTCACGTACACCTATCAGCGCAAGTTGCGGCGGTTATCACTGTAATCTTGGTGTGAAATCTGAAGCAACTTGAATGGACGACTGTACGCGACGATTACGGTTTCTCACGTCTTACATAAAGAATAATGGGATATTCATGGGCAAATATGTCCAAGTTATGAGGTTCCGGATTATTGGGACATTCTAGGACATTTTTCCGGTCATCTGTTTTTTTTTTTTGGGGTGGTAGTTCATCAAATGAGTTCTCTCGTTTTGGTTATAATTGACGGGACTGTGAAACAGACTTGACTGAGTGAAAACCATGTATTTCCTTCAGTTGCCCTTTTAGTTCCAAGACTGTGGTAATACTTTAAGATTTAAGACATTCCGAATTTTAGGTACCCCAAATAACCCGGGTTAGAAGACAAGGTTATATTTTTTAATACATTGTCTCACACTATATATTTCTCCTGTGTCGTGAGTACGTTTACATACATTTTAAACAGTTTTTCGGAACACTACTTGTAAGTCATACAAATACTTATTCCGTATGGGACCCAAAACCCCAACACTTTGTATTGCAGTCGATCACTTAGCCACTTCGCCAACTTTGCCGTCGACATTATGTCCGACAATATTGGATAATATGGTTACCAAATATTAGGTACTGCTAACACGTAAGGCATAAGTTTTTGTGAGCTATCGTCAATGCTAACATTTAACGAGTAATATGTTGTTTGAGCAACGTGATATGTTGATCAGTTTTTAACAGTGTGTTATGTTATCATTTTTGCGGAATGTACCGCATTAATGAAGAAAACTGTTATTAAATTTTAAGAATATCTGCTTCTAGTATAGAAAATCTACAAAACAGCAAAAGTGTGGAATGACTTACTCCGATTCCGCGCGATCTTGATTACTTAATAACCAGTTATGAATTATAAAAGTGGTACCATTTTTAAAGTAAAAGGGTAAAGGTGATTGTTAACTTTACATTTCTTTCAAATTCATCCAAGTCACGACATTATTTAAGGAACTAACCCGGATCAACTATCACGGAAGTAATTCTATACATTTGCTCGCTAGTGCAGTTCAGAAAATGAAGTGGATAAAAAACTTAAATAAAAATAAATTGTTAATTTTTATTAAGGTGCAACATACTATCGGCACTACATAAAACATTACCTACCCTGTATAAAAAAAGATTATTCTATGTCTTTGTTTAATACGAAAATCTAAGCTGTAGTAGTCCAACTAGAAAATAGTACCTACATTATGGTACAAGTGTGTAATGTTGGTATTACCGCTGAGGCGCCATTGAAACCCGAGCCGTTAGTTGAGGGTCCGAACACGGTAATCATCAATACACACGTGTATCATACGACGTTTATCAACACACTTCTGAAGAAAATAATACTAAAAAAGCCATTTTATTTAGTAAATGTGCAGTTGGTAAAAAAAATTGTACTATTGAAAACGATCTTTTTTGTTTCGAAACTTTTTTAAAAACAAAGCTCAACTCAAACAATTAAAAAAAACCTTTAATTTACTTGTGAATAATAGTAAAGATAAAGTCACAGTTTGATTACAGGTGTCATTATGTGCCTAATTGCGGTGAAATTAGAGCCATTTTATGAGCAAGTATGTTGAAAAATATATTCCGTTGCAGATTCAGTATCATAATAACCTCCATATAATCTAATGCTAATTTCAATTACACTCCATAATCCACCGCTAAATTAATTTCTCTCGTATCTCAACACTAATTATATTCCTCATTTATCAGTTTTAATGAAGCGATATACACAGCATAAGTTACTAAGTAAAAGTGAAAAATTCTGCAGTTTTCCGCTTTCTCTATCTTCTTACAAATAGTTTTGCTTTTACTATTATTATTACTTAGATATACACACGTGTGTGTTGTGTAATTATTTTATTGTGTTCTTTGTAATTAAAAATCAATTAGAGATTATCTCTTGTTGTTTTTTTTTGTAATTATGTTCGATGCTCCGGTGCGTTTGTTTAAAGTCGTTTCGGTGTTTTTTTTTGTTTTGTTTAGAAGTTTATTCAACCCAAGATAAATGCAGTCTAAAGATGACTATTTTTTTTATTAGAAGAATGTAATTATTACTAAATGCTACAACTACCTATAATTATTTTAGATTTATAGATTACTAGCTGTACCCAGTGGTTTTACCTCCACTGCTCGGCTCCTTTTAGTCGCAACGTGATGTTATACAACCTATAGCCTTCCTCGATAAATGTACTATCTAACACAATAATATTTTTTCAATTCCGACCAGTAGTTCCTGAGAACGTTCAACCAAACAAACAAACTCTTCAGCCTTATTATATTTGTATAATTACTTATTTCCATAATGACGTCATCCCACATATAACTTACATAATAAATTAATATTAATTATTTATTAACAGAAAGAGTGTTACTTATTCTTACGCACAAATTGCTTGAATTCAAGTGTAGAGCAATTATTAAGGGAAAGTTTTAAAGCAAGCATTTTCCGAGATCTTAATGCGTTGGCCGTGACTTGAGTTACTGTTCTGTACTCATTGGGCCAACGCATTGAGCCAGCGTATTGGGCTAGCGTGTACAGGCCTACTTGGCGGTATGTTGGTAGTTGGTGGCAGTATTGGCCGGTCAGAGGAATGTTGTCGGTTTTTTGTGCACCAATAAAAGGATCTTGGCGTGCTTCGCAACAATGTTCACACGTTGGCCCAATGTGTGAGCAGCGACATTTGGAATTCATTATTTTGGCCCAACATGCTAGTCCAATGCTTGGCCCAATGTGCACAGCGGCCTTTAGAATTATGGCATTGTATTATTGAAAATATTATTTAAAGCATTTTGTAAATTAATACTTTTATTTTGCGTACAGCTCAGGAGAACTCTCTGCCGGAGCCTGTTTTTCTGATAGATACAACGTCTTTAGGTAAGAGTAATAATAATATTCCACAACTACCACACAACGCCATCTAGTCCCAAGCTAAGCAGAGCTTGTGTTATGGGTACTAGACAGCTGATAAACATACTTATATATTTCGAAATACATACATATTATAGATAAATTACACCCAGACACAGAACAAATGATCATGCTCATCCCACAAACATTTGTCCTGGGTGGGAATCGAACCCACGACCTCCGGCATAGCAGTCAGGGTCACTAACCAACAGGCCAGTCAAAGAGTTAGGTTACTTCTGAGCAAGCATACTTCATCGTCAACCACATCACTGCTAACTATCAGGCGAGATGATGGTGACACACGAACCTAGAGTTAGATACAATGTGTAACGTTAGTAGCGCACAAGCTCTGGTGGGGTTAACTCAGCCCATGTTACTGAACAATGTTTGTTCTAAGACTTTTGGAAATCCGCGTTACACGTAGTATATTAAAAGAAGAGTTTGCTTGCGCACTTGCGCTGACTTGCGCAGTCTTAAAGAAGATACATAAATCCAATTTCTCAACAAACAATTTAAGAATCTTCCTCATTTCGCAATCGACACATGGTCGTGAAACACCGTCCCTTCAACAATGAGATGTGTCGCAAAGCAATCAGCAGTTTCCAGCACGAGCGACCTTAATTGTCTGTCGTGCTACACTGCAATAAGGAATTCTATTCTACCAGCAATTCTCACGTAGCATCGTAAAATACGAATTAATGATGTTTTTTGGTGAACATTTAGAAGGATGAGGTTTCTGTTAGTCTCGCTAGCCTACATTGATTCGCGGAAATATCTTAACGCATATCTATGCTAATATTATAAAGCTGGAACTACTAGTTCGAATTGAAAAAGTCTTTTTGTGTTGGATAGTCCAATTATTGAGGAAGCTAAATCGCGCTACGACCAATAGGAGTTGAACAGCGGGGGTGAAACACGGTAAATAGCTAGTTCTGACATATTCGGTATTCACTATCTTCAGCGGTAAATAAAACGGAATCCTCGTGAGTAGAATACAGCGATAGCGAAATCCGCTCCGGTGGCTCTAGCCGGGGAACTTGATACTAAATACCTGAGCTAAACCCGCGGGGTATGTACGTGCCAGCAGGTGATCCTACCCGAATCTGTCAAAATTTACCAATAGAACATCAACCTTTCGCTATTTTGATAAGGTTGCAAATGTATAAGAAATTTGACAGATTGAAGAAGGTTGTCCCTGCTGGCATCTGTAGGTAGCTCTATATACCTACTTTCAGTTACAGCGGCAGCGAAAATCGTTTGTTTGAATGAACCATAATGAATTAACGCAAGGGTAACGGAGGAAGCCTTCTGCTCCACCCATTAGGAGAAAACTCATTTGCTGATTTTATAACCCCAAAAAACCAGTTTTACCGAAACATGACAAACAAAGACTTAAATAGTCATAGACTCATAGTAGCGTATGATCTCACTTCAGATCAACGAAATTTGTTACATAGAAAAAACTTTTAATTCACTTCCTACTTTAATTATGAGAATTTAGTCTTTAGAACTTTGTATTGTTAAAACATTGGGTTTTTAACCGGCTTCTTTAAAATGGGTGAATTTTGGCTGACTTACGAAACTTTAATTGTAGATCAAATGCTGGTTTACCTGTAATTAAACAAATAATTTGTTATTAAAAAATAAAGTAATAACATCATCAATCTAACACAAAAAAAGAAACAGTCAAGAACATGATTAAATAATGGCAACTTTTTGTGGGAACGTGTGAAAAAAATTGCTTGAATTTTGTTAGATACTAATAGAGATGGCTACATCCATGGGCGCACTCAGGGGGCGAGCAGGGAAGGTCAGCTGCCCTCCTCCCCCCCTTGGATTACGAGAAAAAATGGTAGATAACGTCAGTTTTCCCCGTTTATCACTCCCTGCCACTTTGTCTTTTTGCCTTGGCAAAGAATTCGAGTACACCCTTTATTTTTACCATCTTTGTACTTACATACCTCATTTAAAGCAAATAAATAATTTTGACTTTGACTATGACCCATGGCTACTTCACCAGCGCCCTGTACCGATAACCAAAGAAATAATCTAAGTTTTTAACTTAAATTTTTTCCCTATTTGAAACATCTACGTAACAGAGCCGTATACAAAGCAATCATGCAACGCCAGAAGGAATCGCTTGCACGTTGCCGACCGCCTTGAAACTTATCCACGCCTTTTTTAAGGTTGTGAAGAAAGTAGGAAGGAACGTTGTGCCGATAGCCCACTTAACTCAATTATAAGATACAATCTATAATAAATTAATTATGTCTTAATAATTACATAGATACAATATATTCTTATAGCCGGAACTATTAACAAAGTTCGAAAGAAATCAAGAACAAAGCGGTGTCCTTGCAGAACAAAGAAGTGCTTCGATTGTATCTATGAATTACTAAAATTGCTCATATTTTGTTATTGTTCGATTGCCTACTTGTTTAGCAAATTACTGGGTATGGTTTGATATTAAGAAGTTCATTTCCGAGTAACAGGAAGTTATGCAAATGCCAAAATGTTTAATTTTGACATTTTCGATGTATATAATTTTGAACAAGTCAGTAATAGGATTCTTCAGGCAAGTTAGTGACCCTGGAGTGTCAAAAGCAATTGAGTCGGTACGTGTCTGCCAGTTGCTTCTATTCTAACCGGGGCAAGACGACTTATTTCATGATTTTACCAGTTAAAAATGCCAGTTAAAAGTTGTAAAATGTTTAAATATTCACTCGTATTTTACTTGGAGGAACCATGTAATTTTATTTTAACGATTCAATCCTTAAAATCTACAAACCAAATTCGAATATTACAAAATAAACTAAAAATTTTAAGATATTTTGAAAAGTAAATCCAAGGTTATCTAGCTACTAGCTAATGGCAGATTTAAAAACAATTCTTAGCTCATACTCCTTTTTACCAAAAACATGATCGCCTTACGCAACCATCTATGACTGGCCATATCTATGACTGGCCTGTTGGTCTAGTGGTTAGTGACCCTGACTGCTTTGCCGGGGGTCGTGGGTTCGATTCCCACCCAGGACAAATGTTTGTGTGATGAGCATGATCATTTGTTCTGTGCCTGGGTGTAATTTATCTATAATATGTATGATATATAAGTATGTTTATCAGTTATCTAGTACCCATAACACAAGCTCTGCTTGGGACTAGATGGCGTTGTGTGATAGTTGTGGAATATTATTATTATCTACCATTAACCATTCAAAAATCCTCAATCGTGGTTTTTTTTTATCCAACTTCCACAATCTTAAGATGACACAAAAAACGTCTCTCAATACCATAAGCTACACAGCTTCCATCTTTACCAGTCACGATCAGCAGTAACAGTTAGTTAATCTGGAATCGTGATGGGAACAGGCTTATCTGAAACGGTTGCGTTAACTGAGAGAAGATAACTGTTAGTTCATTTTGATAATAAAAAATACGGTTTTGTAATGTGTTATGTCATTTGATGAAGATGATCTTATTTTTGATGGTGGATAATTGTAGATAAGTTTGTTGTTGTCGTGACAATTATAATAGGTTAGATTTAATCATAGTGTCTCTCAAAGATTTTGATTTTATGTTCAGTTTGTTTACAAAAGCTTGCAAGACATTTTTAGGTGGATCATGGACCATGCCTAGGTCAGCGCATCCACGCGCACCCCAAAGAGCTGTTAGCAATCTGATTCGGGCCCTAGAGGGGCGAGGCCGGGGTTGAGGGTCTTTCGTATCAGATAATTGTGATCCCTGAATGTAAAAGGTTATTGGAGGAACGCCATGGATTTTATTCAGAACGAGTCTGTTATTCCCTCCAAGATATTAAGGTGTGTTTTGTCCATCATTTTTTCCCTTTCTTCAACACTCTATTATCTTTATCTAATGGCTTGTTTTTCCTCCTGCTTCCCTCCAGTAGACCTGTCTATTTCTTATACCTGACCTTCAGACAGTCCCACAAAAAGAGTAAGTAAAAAATCAATCATTTATTTTCAACTACTCCTCTTGGTATTTCCCGTTTTAACAACTCCATCTGGAATATTCCCAAAGCTTTTCATCATCCTCTTCACTTTTCCCCACAGACGTGCTTTTTTTTTTAGTGGCATCTCGCAGATCAACCCAGAGGAGGTTGTGAGCTGCTCGAACTTTTTTGTGGATGCTTTATACGAAGCTAAAGGCGCTCATCGGGAGTATTCGCGTGTAATAACATTATCGATTCGACTTGGAGCATTACATTACAATACTATCTTCCTGACGATGAGCATTCGCTTACATTTAGTAGGTATAGATTTGATACAACGTGCGCATTGTGAAGCTCGATTGTCTTCACACACTGGTGAAATGTTCAAATCTATAACGTTACTTTACAGGTGAATGCTTGCGGTGAGGGAACGCCTTAAGGTCAGCCTCCACTAAAGCCACAACTAAAATAAAACTATAAACTAAGTAACCACAAGTCTAAGGGCATCCCCTGTGGGGTAACGCTTTGCTTAGGGCGTCACTGAGGGAGGACAGCAATGGACAGGCTGTATCTGAATGACCGCAGACCTACCTATTCTTTATGGCAGTTCTACACAATCTACGTCAGTTAACTACCGCACGTGTAACACGTCACCGTCGTATATCTTCGGCATTAAGTGCTGATCGATAGCCTTATCGGCTAACAATACGGCTACAATCAAACACAAACAGTATTGTTCACTTTTTGTGTTTTTGTTGCGTTTTTCCAGCTGGGAAACTGTGAGTTTGATGTATGATTAGCGGTTTAGTAGGTAAAATATTTTTCATACTTCTTGCTCGTAAATGTCAAATTATATGTCAGGCAATCCTACTGTAAAGCAAGTCATTGTTCCCTCTTGCTAGAGCCGGGCAATAATATTGTACTGAATTTCATTATTCCTATGGGAATAAATTGATTTGAATTTGGAACCTCAAATAAAACCGTATGAAAACTTTCACCAAGGAGTTGTATCAGTAATGGCTGCCGCTGGCCGCAACAGCTGATCGCAGTGGTGCCAACTTCACGTTCGTAGGTTCTCGTAGGTACCACATCAAATTTCAAAAATCGAATTTATTTCCTCTCAGTAGGTGTGAAAAGCAGAGCACGCTTTTCGTGAGTAAAGCTGCCTTGTCTTGGGCTAACTAGAATCCCTCGTTTCACTCGGGAATTAACACTTGAACCTCCTCGCTGCGCTACGGAGGTTCACCCTCAGAATCCTTAGTGTCGCTACGGGATTCAATACGCCCGTGACGTAAGGCAATGCTTTACTCCCTTGTTGCGTAATCTACTATTGTTTCATACATACACATGGCTTATACCGTACACATACCTTAAAACGCTACTTGTCTAAGGTCAAGTTATCAAATGAAACTCCCGCCATGGTGGAGCAGAAGGGACTGTCAGACTCATGCTGACTAAAAGAGCCATGTATTTTGTACGCCCCCTTTGCGTTCTTAGGACTCAATACCTTGCTTATAGAGTCCCCGGAGAGCGAACCCGGCAGAAATTTGTCCTAAAGAGGACTTGCGTAGTAACTTATCTTTAACTGACAGAAGTTAACCTATTGTTTTTTTCTATTCGCTCAGCAACTGCACCTACCATGTTGTCTTCCTAAACAAATCAAAATTAATTCCCTAATAAAGATACGATGGAAAATAGGCACAACATTCATACAAATGCTTAATATTGCTTCCATAAATCAATGCTCATGATAATCATCTTCTTCCTACATTACTTAACCAACAGATCTTTTTACCACTCAAACCTGTAAGTTTTTCACAGAATATCCCAAGGAAGGTAGGCACCGTAAGTACCGGATAAGAAAGGCTATGATATATAGCCACTGGCGGTAATCACAGCTTAATGCTTAGTTTCTAGATAAACGGTTCGTTAACTGCATTTTTTAAAGCGGTTTGTGAAGGCGGTTTTCTTTGTATTTCTAGAAATAAAGGCGTTAGTGAAAAAAAAGTGAAACTGTTAAGCGGTAATTGGTTGAGTCACTTTTCATTTGTAACAACTGATAATTAAGATTTTGTTCTGTACCTAATCATGGTCACATTTGTTTTTAATTTGTACACTAGGCAACGAATATCTCCTCCGATACCTTACGACTCTGGTAGACGCGTGCCAGTGTACGAACTTCTATGGATTTTTATTGTAATAATGGTCTTCTGATTAGTAAATTCGTAAGGTACGTTTCGGAAACTTGTATTGCCTTATGTAGGAAGAGGCTTTGATCCACATTAAAATACCTATAATAGTATTAAGTAACTGGGTATGTTCAGTGCCTTACTCGTATTTGCTGCTGTGACAGAACATCACACATTATTACACAATGACGGATGATCAAGCAAAGCAAAGCTTGAAATATTACGTTATTGGTCAAAGTGTGAACAAACGTTAGTCACGCTCACTTTTTCATATGATGAATGCCATTATTTTGAATGGGTAAGCCACCATGATCGACCGTGGCCAAATAGGTTGACAAAGCCTTGATTCACAGCAAATTTCCTAAGAAAACAATCAAGCAAGTATATGGAGTTGGACATTTGTGGTTACCTTTTAAGGTTTCATCATAGGAAAGTTGGCTGGTCATTAACCTTTTAACCGCCACACTTCAAAAATCAATTGTAGTGCTAGGCTACGAATCGGTGAAATACAAGTTCCACTCTTTCTGCTCCTCTTAAGCTCCGTATTGTAAAATATTATGGTATGAAATGAAAAGTATTATATCTGTGCATCTACTTAAACAGAGAGATATAGAATAGATGCAATAAAATCAAACAAAACAACGACAATAGTGAATATTCTCTGTCGGATATATCCGTATCCGACGTCGGCGATATGGGCCCTAAAAAATTTGTCGGATCTAACCGACGTTTAAGTGGTTAAGATCTATAAGCGGTCACAAAAACGAATAGACTGATACGTTGTAGAGATACATCCTCCAAGTTACTTTAAAAGTGTGGCCACTTCTAAGCGAATTCTAACGTTCTTTATATCTTATTGATCGTTAGAGTCACAAGTTTCTATAAGAAGCTCTCTTATTACTGAGCGTTTCCAAACGTCTTTTATTGTGCAAACAGCGGAGGAGTGGAACTCTCTGCCTGCGTCTATGTTTTCGAACGCATACAACCCTAATCTCTTCAAAGTTAGAGTAAACAGGCTTCTTCTGGGTAAGCTCGCTACACTGTCGACCTTGTCTATATCACCCCTGACCTAGACTAAGGTCAAGAGTAATCCCTAGAGTAATTCTTAAAGAAAAAAGCTCGACGTGTCCCGAAGAATGAATTTAACTGTCTTGAATCCTGTAACGAAATTAATCAGAAAAGAATAGCGAAGGAGTAGGAAAAATACGTAGTTTGAACTTCCCGCCATATCAAGCAGGAGACAGAACAAAACAAGGCCAATAGTCCAACACGGATGCTTTGTGGGAACGAGCCAGTAGCTACATAACACACAAACACTAAGCAGGCGTAAAGACACTTACCTATTGCATAGAATTACGCAAGTCAAACCAATTGATATCGCATTACGGACATCGCCGTCACTGGTGGATTGTGTTGCATAGCATAACAGCGTTCCTAGGGTTTACGTTTCTATCTTGACTCACATATAAAGGCGGCAAGAAATGGGTGACTTGCCGTCCGATCATGGACCAACGGGTCAAGACGGCGCGTCGTGATGATCCTCGCGCATCGCTAACAGTTGTAAACAATCTGTACCCATACCATGGGTTGTCATTATGATACTCGATCATCGATATCGACCACGTTTGGCGCTCTCATTGGCCCGCTCCGAGGATGTATGAACTATCAACCAATGAGAGCGCCAAACGCGGTCGATAGCGATGATCGAGTATCGTAATGACAACTCATGGTATGGGTAGATGGGACACACTTTACAGAGCCAAAGCCTGCCGGGGTCGCGGTACTGTCTTATCAGATAACCATGACCGTGGAACGTAAAGGGCTATCCAAGGATTAACGTGAATTTACGTCAGCACGGGTCTGACAGGTCCCGTCTCGCCCTGGACGGGAGGACTCATTTGATGATTTTACCACGATCAAAATAGGTATTTAAACTATGAGACGACCAAACGGGTTTTGTCGACGGTAACATAGACAAAATGACATGACAAGGATTTTTACCGCGGGTATGACGATTGGAGATGTTTCTTTTCTGGTCGGTGGATTAGACACAGAAAGGGAATAGACACGAAATGGAAATAAATAGAGAGGAAATTGTATTGAAAGGGGCGTGACTTATTTTCCGAAAATACCCGAGCAAAACCCGAAGTTCTCCGAATCCAGCTATTTCTTCAATTAATTAATCACGTGATTGGACTATCGAATGTTATTTTTACAGTTTGTTTTCATTACCTACTGAAACGCGTGTTTTGAATACTTTCCAATCGTTCATCGGTTTAATTTAGAATTGCAACTATAAAAACATGGGTAGGTTTACAAATTCTCAAAATACCCACAAAAAATGTTTTGGTTTCTTTCAATTAGCAGTTCGGTAGATTATATGTATGACCTACAGACTACAAATTAATAGTTGTTCTGGGTTTACCTTTTTTGTGTATGTGACTTTAAATATTGACACGAAGAGAACTTCCAATTTTGGGAAAAGAAAAAATGACGGCCCTAAACTAATTTAAAAAAAAATTACTGAACTTTCTTTACTTCAATGAATTGATACTAGCTTTCCTACTTTTTAATTTTTTTAGGGTTCTGCAACCGAAAAGGTTAAACGACCCGCAATACGACTCACCTATCCATCCGTCTGTCTGTATGTCCGTCTGATACCAGGTTCTATCTCATGAACCGTGATAACAAGACAGTTTTTTTCTTTTTTTTGTCGTGTTTTTAATCATCAATTGAATCCTCCCACCCAAGGCAAGGCAAAACGGACTGTCAGACTTGTACTGACTAAAATCCACGGTGTCCTCCAAAAGCCTTTTACGTTCCGAGGCACAGTAATTCTGTAGACCCGCGACCCCAATAATAACACAATTAACACTAATATGATGGTTTTTATTTTTCCATAATTGCTGGAATGTCAAAAGTCCAAAAGTAGTTTAGTCTATAAACTCAGTAAGAAAACTAATGCAACAAATAATATTATTACTACTATTTACTTCATTATATAAATGTAGTTGCAAAAGTGTTGAAAATCGATTTAGAAATAAGGTATCGAAGTGCTACGGAGTAATTTACTTGTCAATATCAGTACTGATTGCAATACTGTTGTTAATTTCCTACACTTTGATTTATGGACATTATGACTGCAATGTATAGTAAATTTTATTTTGATATAATTATATGTTTTTTAGTGTTATAACATTATTTTGGCTATTGTTTGAATACGACACTATTTCATCGTATACGATTCGCATTGCGAGGTATTTTTTGTTAAAATACATTCCAATTTACAGTAGTAATAATAAAATAATAATATTCCACAGCTATCACACAACGCCATCTAGTCCCAAGCTAAGCAGAGCTTGTGTTATGGGTACTAGACAACTGATAAACATACTTATATATTTCTAAATACATACATATTATAGATAAATTACACCCAGACACAGAACAAATGATCATGCTCATCACACAAACACTTGTTCTAGGTGGGAATCGAACCCACGACCCCCGGCATAGCAGTCAGGGTCACTAACCACTAGACCAACAGGCCAGTCAAGTTAGTTAGACACTGTTCTCGAAGTTTCTACCCTGTTCTAGGGTGTAATATGTTTCGAAAAGGATCCTAAATTTTCTTTAACGAACTGTGTAGAATAATGAAAACAATTTCAAACCCATCAAACAATATAATTCAATTTCGATTGTGTTTCTATTTTCTATTTCTACAAAGTTGTTAACTGATATCTCAACCATGGCTAAAACAAAGAGAAAATGAAAGTAAGGAATACATTTCACTGTCAGATTCTGTGGTCATGGTGTAAGTTACCCGATCATAAAGACTACGTACAGACGGCTCCACATCTAGCTATACAAAACCAGTTTATAGTGATCTCACATTGTAGGATCTTTCCACACATTTAGCAGACAGCTTACGGTTTTGCATAGCTTGTTGTGTAGGCCACTGAAAGTCTTCAAACTCGCACAGGGCCCGTGGTGAAACAACCAGTCCTTCTCACTCACTCTGTCCTCAGTCACAGAAAGGAGGCGTAATATGTCCCAGTGGTGGGAACAACAAATTATGCTATTGCTAGCATTACTTACTAGCTGTTGCCAGCGGCTTCGCCCGTTTAAACTCGGAAATTATCCGAAGGGAAGATAAAATCGGGATTAAAACTATCCTATGTGTTAATCCAGGTTATAAAACATCTGTGTTCCAAATTTTATCCAAACCCGTTGAGTAGTTTTTGTGTGAAAGAGTAACAAACATCCATCCAAATAAACTTTCACGTTTATAATTATAATAAATATTTTTTATTGACTTTACAAAAAGAGGTTTACGTATTTCCTAATTTTGCTCTGGACCCCACACTAGGATACCCTTTGTTGTGAGGTCCAGCCTCCTTCGTCACTTGGCCCAAAAGAAAATTAATATTTGTAGGAAGTAAGATAGGAATATTAAGATGTGCACCCGTGGGACAGCTTCCCCTAGCCTAAAAAACAAACGATTAATCAATAAATTAGCCATATTCATCAATCAATTTTAATTAAGATCGTGTCTCTACATACAATGAGGTAATAGCTATTAATAAACCACCATAATTCAAGTGTACGACATTGGCAGTGGTATTACATGCCCAGTTTACGATGCCTACACGATGTTACCAGATATACAGTGCATGCGGCGGGATAGAGTGAGAGCTTTGGCTTTATTTTTTTTTTTTTTGTGCTTGCTTCCGACAATTTTTGAGGAAGACTTGAGTGGAACACTATGCTCCATCAACTTGGGTCCGATCTTTGGCAAGCCGGCAAGCTAGCCGATACTCGCCACCCTTTTTATACCATAATACATTAGTTAGGTTCGTTACCTGCTTTTCTAGAGCTTTAATCATACATTTTACACAATATTAAAATGTTTATTAGCTTATTAGTTCTAAGTTTTCTTTTTAATATTTTCATTCTTTGTTTAATAATGTTGTGTGTACTTTTTTTCGTTGTAAAATCATCAAATGAGTCTTCCCACCCCAGGCAGGGCGGGAGGGACTGTCAGACTTGTACTGACTAAAATCCACGGTGTCCGTCAATGGCTCTTTATGTGCCAGGGTCACGATGATGGATTAAGTCCCTCGACCAATGTTGTGTGTATACTTACGGCATGTTTCAAAAAACGTTTTTTCTTTCTTTATTTCTATTTTCACAATTCGAAGATTGTAGACTGAGACTAGGCTGCCGAAAATTACAACTCTCTACCACTTCATTATTATTATCTATATCAGCCCATAGTGTGCCACTGCTGGGCAAAGGCCTTCCTCCACTCTTTCCACTTCTCACGGCTTTCTGCAACCGTGGTCTACTCCTTCATGAAGCGGTTCAAGTTATCTACCACTTATTTAAGCAAATTGCCAAAAAAAGACTCATTATAGCGCAAGACTATCTTTCATTTAGCATCTGATTGCTAAAGCCCTTGGCCCTTCAGATGAAACAAAAAAAAAATAACGAAATAAAACATCACACTCTAATTCTTAGCGCAGCCTTCATTACTATGTAGGTCAGTCTGTGATCGACTCGACGCCGGCTAGCTGAGTCAATGGGCAGGAGAGGTGCAAAAGGTTCATACATATTATCAAAACACCTGCATGGTTCTCATAGTACTTTCGTCATCATCAGCCTATAATGTTCCCACTGCTGGGACACAGGCCTCTCTGAGAGAGGGAGCATAGTATAGCATAGTACTTTACCAATACTTTTCTTCTCAGAGTAGTCAGGTACGAAATACCGGCCCCATCTAGTCTAAAAATAGTGCCTTTTTGACGTGTAAAAGAGTTTGTAAAAACCAATTTGCTGAATAAATATCATTTATCAAAAGCTCTGATGAGCTTTAGAATACCATAGAGTGATCTCCTCCGACTCGCCTCGACCCGTTGTAGCTCGTGGGTTCGAACCCAGCCTGGTGTATTTCTTTTTGCAATTTATTTCATCACTACTGGTAAACATCGTTATGAAACCAGCATATCCTTCCAAAAAATTCGAAGACATGTGACATCTACCAAACCGCACTGGGCCCGACTGGTGGATTATGGTCACTCCCTCTCATACACAGGAGGCCTGTGTCACAACATTAGGAACGTTACGGGCTGATAATGTTACTGAGCTCTGAAGATCATTTGAGCGCTATTTTATTTTTTTGCTTGGTCGTCTTTGAACAGACGATATTATAGGAGACGGTGAAACACACTTCTTTAGAAATTCTGAGTTTATGTGTGTTATTTTTTTTTAAACGTTGCCCCGCACTAGGTAATTTCTCCTGTGTCGTGGATGCGTTAACAAACATATAAATTCACATACACAAACGCCCAGACCCGTTACAACTACTTGTAGTAGATCTTACAAATATTTGCTCCGTGCGGGAATCGAACCACGCAGCGCAGCAGTCCGATCGCTCAGACAGTACGCTAACCGTGTCGTCATGCACATTGCAAATGCACCCACGATACAGGAAAAATCTTCTATAAGGGGGCAATCTATCTATCTATATCTTCTATAATATTAAAATGGATCGCTAAATGTGTTGCTAAGCTCATAACTTGAAAACGGCTCGACCGATTCGGCTAATTCTTTTTTGGTTGTGTTTGTAACCATCGGGACCGGGTTTTAGACTAGGCCTTCCACCCGTGCGAAGCCGGGACGGGCCGCTAGTGTACATATAAAAAAATATAAAGTGGCAGTCAACGGTTAATCAGCGTCTTACATCAATCCAAGCCAGAAATAATGCTTATCGCGGTAATAAAACAGGATATGTTGGCTGAATGTCAAGCATGTAAAGTGCTAAAAGATTGCAAGAGTTAATAAAATGTGCAAAAAGCAATCCTTTTTCTGAATCATACTTAATTATTTTGCTCTTGATCAAACAAAAACAAGTTTTATGATGTTGTTAATGGTTATTACTCTGTAGTTTATAATTATTTATTTTAAGTTAAATTAATATAGTGCGAAAAGATGGCAAGATAAATAAATCAAGGATAGTAATGTGTGTTTTATTTTTACACGGCGGCTTTAAAAAGATTTGTAAAATATCGAAATGTCGAAAATGTTAAAAGAGTTAGGTACCGTTGGAACACAAAGGGCAATTGAAGGAACAGAATGGGTTTTAGTCAGTAAAAGTCAGACAGTCCAATCCAAATTTCTATAAAAACGGCGAAAATTCATTACTGTTGATGGGATCATTACTGTGTATGGGAGACGTCTTAAATATATATTTATTTGAACCTGTTAGTCTTCGTTGATAAGCAGACACAGAAATACATCATCTGTGAAAACTTCAACTATCTAACTATCACGGTTCATGAGATACAGCGTGGTGATAGACGGACAGACATTCATTGACGCGTGCATAGATGTGTGTACGGACCTCTATGGATTTGTTTAGCGATAGTCACCTGGATAACAAAATGGTAAGGTATCGGAGACTTGCGTCGCCATGTGTACGAAGGGGCTTATAGTAATACCTGAGACCTCTTTTCCATTTGACATTTCTGAAAACCTCTAACCTTCTGTCCCTAACCTATTTAGTGACCCAGTATCTTATATAGGCCCTTACACTTTTATGACCGTCGCGCCGCAATACATAGGATACGCACTTCCCACCATGTTTCTTACCACCGAGAGGATACTCGACCAGTCTGACATGTCCGTTGGCTGTCACTAACAGTAATTGACTCCATTTTAGTTTATTACATGTTTTTTTTGTTTATGGAAAGGAAACACCAAGACCGGTATGTGCTGTGATGGATTAATTATTATTAGTATTTAATTTATGTTAGAAACAACGGATGTTTAGATTTATACGCGTATAAGGCAGCTGGTCTAAGTAATTATATTGTAGTTTATTTCTCTTTTTGAAATTGGCCTACGCTGTGTTACTGCTGCAGGCGTAGCATGGCACCGTAGAAAGGGGTTTTGTCGACTGAAGAATAGACAAAATGACAGAACGTAGAAATATTTTTATTGTTCTAAGCATGGTAATGTAAAAAATATGAGAAATAAACGTTCTTTTCTTCAATATAGTGTCCGAATGGTATCATATTTGTGCAAAAAAACAGTCGACTTGTGTAGAAATAACGAAGAAATAACTTTGTCTTTTCTTGGTAGAATAGACATAGAATCGCCATGCTAGGCGTGCTGGGTATACTAAGCCTTACCCAATTCCTTCCACTCTTTTCCTGGGCCGCTTGGCGAATTGGGTCGTCTCACCAACGTTTTCTGGGCCCGAGTATTATTACAAATGTCTTTTACTTGGTTGGTAAAATCATCAATTATAAGTCCTCCCACCCTCTCGGGTGAAGCGAAAACGACTATCAAACTCTTACTAAGAGACAAATCTATTCATTCAGTTGCCTTTTGTGTTCCAGAGCCTCAATATCCTGCTTAGATAGCATCTGATTCCATTTATGTAAAGGTGTACGATATTAACTTCTTTAGATATTAAAGTGTCATTAAGTGTCTCTTTCTGAGCAGAACAAGTTGAGTTAATTTTTATCTTAGAGAAATAAGAACTCAGTACTAATCTTTGCAAATGACTTCAATAGAGAATGTTTGCATTCAGCTGCAACCTAAAGTCTAGACACCGCAAAAACATAGTTGAGAAACAAATCAAATAAGTAGATGAGGTAACAAATGAAATGATGCAGTTCATTTCAAATGTAATTCTTTTTAGGATATTTTTACAGAACACGCTAAAAGCAAAAAATTGCTTCATCCATTTAATTCATGTTAACCACTTAATAACTCTGCTAATGGATCAAGAATAAATAATAAGTCAGTCGCCCCAATTATACTACACGCGTCAGACTAGAAACAAGATAAATGCCAAAGCAATTATTTTGTAAAATATAGTTGGTAGCACATTCCTAGTAAATATAGTAGTAGGGAATAAAGTGAAGGGTTTAGCCAACTGTTAAGGTGAATATTTTGACTTATTCTTGAGTACGAGAAAGGAGTACTTATCATTATTGAAATAAACCTGATTTAAAAAAGTTGGGATATGACGAGCTTTGGTAACAAATGGTATACCTAATATACGTAGTTTTTGGAGCCCTGGCACAGCCAAAATTGGTCACAGGCAACCAACGACCATCACCACCATCTAGGTCCTTTGACTAGCAGTCAGAAACGTAGGCTAAAAATAAGAGCATAAAGTTAAATAATAAAGTTCGGGGCCGCGGGACAGTCTCACCAGGTAACCCTGGCACTGGAACATAAGGGCTATTGAAGGATCACCGTGGATTTCAGTCAGTATAAGTCTGACAGAATAGGTAGGAGGACTCATACGATGATTTTACCACCTTAACAAAAAAAGGTTTCGTAATTTTACGTAGTTTTGTGGTTGTATCCAAGAAACATCGTATAGATTATAATTTAATACTGAAAACAAAGCGCGTATTTAAAATAGACCTAGCACACAATTCGACAAAAACGAAAAAACAACAGTAAAGGGATAATAACTGCAAAAAGAATATACCTAAATGATTAACTACAATTACTCCAAAACATATTCCAGTCGCCATCAAGTAACAAAGTGAAGGGCTGGCATTTATGCCAACTACCTTTGTGGTCACCTGTTTATTAATGTGAATGTATTGACCTATTCTCGAGAAGAACGTTCACTAATGATACATGGGGTTGGAATTTGAATGGTTTTTATGTGTCTCATAAATAATTTATTGTATTAGTTGTTCTGCGCTATTGATCACTTACTTTTAATTAGGTACTACGTATTTTTCCTCCACTATTCTTTTCTGATTAATTTCATTGCAGGATCCAAGACAGGTAAATTCATCCTCCGGGAAAAGTCGAGTTTCATTGTCTCGACGCTTTTCTGGTGGGCGCTTTGCCACTGTTGATTCTGGCTTTCAGGAGTTGCAGTGGTTTGGGAATAGTGTGGTGGGTAAAATTTTTGTCTATCTGAAAAGCGAAGCTCTCAAACAAATCTAGTAATGTGACCTACATGAAAAGTTTTTATTGCTACTGTAATGTTTTCATCTTTTATATTGGGAGAGACATCTTATTTTACGACTTGAGCAGTCGTTGGCCGCTTCAGCTGATGTTTGGGCTATAAAAGTTCGAGTACTAGTATTTTTATATGCAACATCTGTTTTTTCAAGAGCCAATTTTAATCGAGCCTGTTTTTTAATAAATTAGGAACACAGGACATTTAAAGAGATCATTTTTATTAAGTTGGTTGTAGAGGCCATTATACCCATTTACCCAATTCGTTCCAAAGAAGTTAGGATAAACCTGGGTACAGTGATGATATATGCAAGATTTTAAAGCTAAGGGTCTAAATAATGATATTCTATCATCCAATAGTCATCTTTATGTCGTATGCACGCTATGAAATTGCTGCTGAACTTGTCATGTCGTAGTTTCGATTTCCACTTTTTGTGTGGCCTACTTTCTAGTATTTTTTTATATTTAATATGGGTTTCCTTTTAGTCTCAATCTTAGTCAGCAGCAAAGATGAGCCCTAAGATAAAGCGAGCTCATCCAGAAGCAACTGCAACTCCTGGGCAGCGACAGAACACAGGATGGTACTAGTGTCCAACAGGATGGTAACGGACGGCCCTTGTAGAGCTTACGACTGCCCCACTGGAAAGGTTAAGACGTCACAAGTCATCTGTGGTGCCGTTGAGATGAACCGCTAGAAGGTGGATGCAATGATATTATAAATGCATTGATACGTTACCTACACGACATTCTATCTTCAAAAACGACACACTAACGCACACATAAATAACTAAATATTGCAATAGCACACTACATCACGATTAGTCGCAAAAGTAGGATGGCATCGCAAGTGAAAAACAGACAAATATAGTCATGGTTTGTCAATTGACCACATTTGAGCATGTTGCTTTCTGAGCGCGTATAACGTATCTACACTTTTTACTTATGGTATCATAGGGTGGATGTAATAAAAACAAAGAAAACAAAACGATTGCTACTGGTCTAGAACCTAAATACATTTTCGGTAAACAAAAGAACAACGCAAAAACAATAGCCTATCATACCTTGTCAGTGTTACATTTTCTGCCCCCATTCATTGCACAACCAGACCATCAACAATGATATTTGTTGATATACAAGTCAGAGCGAGAAAAAACATCTTCCCTTTCATTTGATTGACAGCTCATTGTCGCAATTTTTCGAGAGCACAAAGACTTTTCATAACTTCTATTGTTTTTCTCATAAGGATGATATTTGAAAAGCAAGATGGGAAATAAAGAGCCGAGAACAATGTAACTGGGTTAAGCGAAAGTGATCCGATGACAAGAAAATTGTGTTTTTTTGAAATCGGATTATTTTATTATGTTTTGGAGATGTGAATGCAAGGTCGGTTATAATAGATGTTATTATGGCTTGTTAAGATGGCATTGTACTTCAAAATGATGTTTTTGAAGGATGAACTAAAATAGAAATCGTGGGAAGTGACAAATGGAAAACATCTTTAGGAAGTTTCATTTTGTAATGTTATACTGGCATTACTTTAGTACTGCAGCTGGATATAGCAAACATTTTGTGTATTCTACAGGCCTATTTATCCTCTGGGAATCACATTGGCCTCTGACATGACCACGTGTCTTCACGATGATTTTCCGTCACAGAGATGTCCACGATAAACTTAAAAATGCACAGATATATATGGTTGAACTCACAATTTCATGTATGAGAGGCGTGATTTTACCTCTGGACCAACACGATGTTTTAAGGACTTGATATTCTAATACAATCATGAAAAAAATTTAAAATTTCGACACTAGAGGTCTGTAATTCTTAAACCCAATAAAATATAACAACTAAATAGTGATAAAAAAAGCTTAATCTAAACATTAGTGCCTAATTAGGTCAGACAAGAGCAATAAAATTCATCCTAGACTAAAAAATTGTCCCAATAACGACAAAAAAAGGCATTACAAACTACGTATTCACACGGCTACACACCTACTAACGAGCTATTCAAAACCAATTTATTGTACTCTCGCTTTGTAGGTACTTTTCGCAAAGTCAACGATCAGTTTATACAGTTTTGCACAGCTTGATGTGTAGCCGTGTGTACCATAAAACTGAACTAAAATGAGGTCGACTTTAATATTGTTCTCAAAAAGACCCAAAAGGACGCGATAATAATTAACATACTTATCTCCACCCATAATCCTATCCCACAAGGACCAAATACTAAGCCTACGAGTCCACTACCAAACACAACTACGCCTAATTTGGTGCAGTCGGGTAAACAACCTGTATGACTCAGAGACCACAGAATAGAATAACTACAGAAGTCTCACTCCATATATTGAGCGAAAACCGGCTAGCGCAATTCATACGTGAATGAGCAATTTTGCAATTTACAGCAACGTTTACTTAGATGGTCGCGGGACTATCTCATTTTATAGGAGACCGTGACCGAGGATCGTAAAGGACTGATAACGGATCACCGCAGATTTTAGTCATTATAAGTCTGATAGTCTCTAGCCTTTGATGATTTTACCACGATAAAAAACAAAGCATTTACGTAGATGACAACTTACGTCTTGTTAAAGACATACCATGGCATGGGAGTAGAACGTTTATTTACACATGACATAAGTACACACACATAAACAAAAGAAAGAACATTTTAAAACTAAACATGAAATATTGTGTGACTCACGGTTTCGCCTCCGGCATTTACTAAAACTGAGCCTTCAGTTCAGTAAATACCGGAGGACTCATTTAATGAATTTACTTACAATATTTAAAAAAAAATGTTGATATTTTTATGCGGATGATTTAAATCGTTACATGTTGCCGACCTTCTGAACTATTCTTTGACTAACAGACTATGTTTTACAGACACATTAATTTGAGAACCGGGTCAGTTAAACCAATCATTCGATTTATAACTGTGAATTTATTGGCAATTTTACACCTGGGTTTTAGAGTTTTGTAGTTCATTTAACTCGACGGTTCTTTATTGTTTTCGGGTATTGATCTTTTAAACTGTATCCTGGGGACTTTACATTCTATCGATAATCTAATTATCTACTAAGTGAACCAAACTATCATTTGAAAATTCCGTTTAGTAAAAAAAATATTGTGGAAATTAATTGTCAATTAAGATTATTGTTTATTTGTGAATGAACAAACGGTAAAAAAACATACATGATATTACACTTAGGCGCTATCACTGATTCATTCATACCGCATAAGATCTGTCAAAACATCAATGACTTGACATAAGCATAAGCTGCCAAAAAGTCTACGTCAATTTTTTTGACAGTTGTTGTAGAAAAACGAAACATTATAAAAGTGATTGTCACTTGTTTTTGATTCGGATTTATTTTACAGTCTCCAAGATTAAGTTCAAAAGGAAATAATAGTTTTTCGAAAGTATTAGAAATCAATCTAAAATCTACCTACAGTATTATACTGTATTAAATACTAGGTAGTCTATAAATAGCTTTTTGTTTTTTTTCAGAAAGCATCATTGAGGTAAATTAGAGTAAAAATTAAAGTTTTCTTCGAATTATTGTAAGAAGGACGTGATTTTTGCACGGTTTAAAGTTTTATTTAGCTTAACGATCTTTGTTTTAACTTTATAAAGTAGAATTGTTATTTTAGAAATCGCAGACGAGACAAAAATGCATTTCAAACGTAAGAAATCAATTGTTAATTATTTATTTACAATTAGTATTTTTAGACTTTACAATCAACTTTATAGGATCGAAGTAAGGAAATTATAATAAGCAATGGCAATATTTTCATATACCATGCTATCCATTTATCACTCTTTAGAATATATCAACCACTAAAGAAGCAAATTCAGTGAACAACATAAAGAATCAGTCAACTATATCAGGATCTTCATGGATATTAACACAAAAAATCTAACAAATCCACCATAATCGGATCACTGCACCCAGTCAACCAAAAATCGACTCAAGCGCAACCGATTCCTAAATCGATTAATCTAGGCTTTAGACAAACGGTACTAGAAACAGATCATCCATGGTGACTGTTCACCTAACAAAAATAACGGTTTGATGTAACATACGGGAATCACGGAATAGATAAATACAGAAGACTCACTCCATGCAACGAAAACAAACAGGCGCATGTATTCATACGAGAATCTCAAACAAATGCCGGTCGCGAGTGCGCTTGCACTTGCTGTACTTGAAGAAAGGGTGTATATGTGTGCGTGGAGTTATTTAAACTAAATGTCAGTCAGGAGTGCGCTTGTACTAGCTGTACGTGAAGTGTGTCTATTTGTATAAGTAAACTAATTACATTCCTAGTCGCAAGTGCGCTTGCACTGGCTGTAAGTGTGAAGCAAATCTACGTGTGCGTGGACATATTAAACAAAATACCGGTAGCGAGTGCGCTTGTCTGTGTGTCTGCGTTCAGTTATAAGCAAATGAGAGTCGTAAGTGCACTTGCACCCGCTGTACGTGAAGCGTGTTCATGTGTGCGTGCGTTCGTTCGTAATTTAAAGCCAACCTTCTGTTTCCTATCTATTTTGCGCGCAAATGGTTCAAAGAAACCAGCTCAAGATCGCGTGAGAAGTAAGGATTAAACTTTCGATTTTAGTCGACCGTATTGTTCTGTCCGTTAGTTGGATCGGCACGCAGAATTTGGAATAAACTGGTAAATTGCGTTTGAAAACAAGAGCCGAATGAGTGAGATTGATTTTTGTTGAATTGTCAGAAAGTGATTTTATTTTGTAACTAGCTGACTGGCCAAACTTCGTACAGCCTCAGATAAAATAAAAACTTTTAAATCTTCCCTGACTACCCAAAATAATTTAAAATCAGCCAAATCGGTCCAGCCGTTCTCGAGTTTTAGCGTGACTAACGAACAGCAATTGATTGAAATTGATATGTATAAGATTAATCTCTTATTTTCCAATACTAGATGAAGGTAGCAGTAGGAAAAGACAAATACTAAGATGCAAGACAAAGGGACGTTGCCCAGTGCTGGTAGCCTATCATGACGTATTAAGGCGTGAGTAATTCTAGTAGAGAAAAGAGACTGAGCTTTACAAGTCCGTTAGCGCCACCTCATTACCACAGTGGAATTACTAAAGGTTTAAGACGTCATGGTATGCCAACTAGGAAGGACGAGCTTGACAAAACCAACGACCAGATGTGGATCGAAAGAACTGAAAGTCATGGTAAGCGCATAATAATGTAACTACAAGAAATGATCCACAAATGGGATTGACATTTGAGGTATAAAATTTTGAAATAAAATTTTCGTGAATCCACCAAAAATGTAACATTAGGATCATCATCATCAGCCTATAACGTTTCCACTGCTGGGACACAGGTGTCCTCTCTTGTGAGAGGGAGTGGGCTACAATCCACCACGCGGGCCCAGTGCGGATTGGCAGATGTCACATGTCTTCTAATTTGAGAAAGAGAATTTGAGAGCAGTGGTGGCCCACTGGTATCGGTCCCGACTTACGAGTTGTTGTGTAATTTATTTTATCACCACTGCTCTCAAAACGGTGAAGGAAAACATCGTGAGGAAACCGGCACGTCCTAGAACCAACATTAGGATACAGTACCTTTAAAATGAGACCAAAGTTTCGAAACTAATACATAGGTAAACAAGGACTGTGTTGAAATGACACAAAACTAATTTGTAAAAATTGACCAAATTCTTTCGGCCATAAAAACCATATTCTTTCGGCCTCACCCAAATCGCCAAAAAAGAATAACGGTGAATCTTGCAGAAGAAGTATTTTCCAATGATGTCATTATTTATGTTGAGGTTGACGTGAGAGATCCTTTTGCATTTACATTTACTTCACGATCATTGAGATTAGTCATAACACTTATGAAACCTGTTCATGTTCGCGTTTACCTTCATTGCACCTTTATGAGGTTAGCAATTAAATCCCGCAATTTTACCTTGCGTAGCGAAAAGTTGTAAAATAAAATTGGAAGAAAACTGACCATGCTTACCTATCCACACGATGTTATTATTCTAGAAAAAAAAATGCATAAACGGAATATTGCTCAACTAAATTCACTTATAAGCCCTAAACTCCTAAAGTATCAATAAATCTTTATCAATCTCTTGCATCTCCTCATACTAAGAGATCATTGCCTGTTTTTAAGATTACTGCAAATATATTAAGTACTATTTGTCTGTCGGGTCGCGGGATTGTCTTAGAATGAGACTGTGGCCCTGAGACGTACAGGACAACTGAACTTAACCAAAGGAACAAGATGGACATTAGTCAGTACTATTTTCTTCCCTTTTACTTATATTTATTAAGGCGGGAAGATTCACTTCTTGATTTCAACATTCAACAGTCCCAAAAAAATATCTCTTATTTTTCCAACTTCTCGAGGTCTTTCAAGTTTCCTTCCGCGGTTCATAAACGTAACCTAAGTTAAACTTGAGTCTGAATCATTCGTAACTCTTGACTTTGTGCCCACAGCCCCACACAGATGTCTATGACCTCATGCAACACAGTCGTGAGCCAGTGATCATACACGTGAGTTTGAGGGGCAAAACACAAAGATTGTATCGTCATCAAAGTGAATTCATGTGGTTTGCAAATTCTTGATTTGTTCATCGAATGTACTGACAGGTAATGCTGCAAACGGGGTCCCTCTCCCATATTTAAAGCGTGCTTCACCATCGATCACATCTTGGCTTACCATCAGACAAACGCTGGTCAATCACTAAATAATAAAAATGTATACTCTCATTCTACTAAAAACCGATGAAGTAATATAGGTACTTGCAGTAGACCAAATTATAATCGAAGCAGTAAACAGAAAATTGAGGACACAAAAAAATACTGCAAAAATAATTAATTACTAAGCAAACAACTTTTACAATATCCACCGGTTCCATTAAAATTAATAAACTTAAAAGTGTTTACGTCATTCAAAGGCCTTGTGTTAAAAGCCTTGCACACATTACATTAAAGGTATTATAATATTACTCGGCCAATCGGTGACTTAAATTTTGCAATACCTAGTATTTTGTAATTATCATTTCGTATCAAATGACTGTAATTAGCACCTACTTTGTTCTGTTGAGATTGCAAGTGATGGGGTATTGGGAAACAGTGATGAGGGCATGGAAGATGATATAATCCATTAAAAAGCTCAAAAGGAAAAATAAATAGAATGGAAAGATGATAATGACAACATGTTTGACTCTGAAATCAAAAAGCAAAAAATATGACTTTTAGGACAGTCCCCCAAAGACTGCTAGCTTCACAAAATGAAATGAAAATTTTCGGAGACAGACACATACCAATATTTAAGTATAATTTCAATAATTAAATTAGAGTATTCAAGACCCGTTAAAGTGGCCGGAAGAAACTGGATAGCCGTAACACAAAACCGCCAGAAGTGGAAAGATTTGGAAGAGACCTACACTCAGCATTGGGTGACTAAAGGTTGAAGAAGAAGATTCAAGACCCAAATGACTAATACAATTAACGATACTGACAGTGAAATATCAAATGAAAATGAAGTAATGTGAACTGTCAGGGACATATCCATAGATACCAAAACGTAAGTAACATGAACCAATTCACAAATGTGAAGAATTAGAACTTTGAATGTCACGTATGTTGATATAACGAAATTATATGAACATGCTTTTCGCTTGCTTCTTCCCATTGCCACACAGAATTACAAAAGGTAATAAGCTACGTATTATATTGAATGTGGTTAGTATGACTAATATTCTGATGTAAAGCATCATTTGGATGAATTTATGTAGAGGTGCAGCTTCGTTGACATCATCTGTGAGTCCTCTTGTGGTAACAAATGACTTTGTAAACTTGTTGATTAAAAATAAAAAGAGAAAAGGTTGATGAATTGTCTATGCTAAATTGATTGAAGCAATGAAGGCCGTCGAGAGGAGATGATGTAAAATACGATCTGCTACAATAAATCTTGACTGCTCTATCTCAAGAATCAGTAGAACTTCTTACTTTATTTATAAGCAGTGGTGGCCACTTATATTAAATGGCCACCACTGCTCTAAAAATCATCAGTGAGCTACTTTTTAAAACTAGTGTTCAAAACAAATGGTCAAATAAATAATATGGTCATGATTATTCCGAAGTTACCTATCACGAATAAATAGAAAGCTAGCACTCAACACGATCTAATGTCATTGAGGACACAGGAGATACATAGACACCTACAGTACCAATATTGTGTGAGTGATTGTAAACCAGTCACTTTAGTTTTTGGGACACGACTGCAGCTTTACGCTAGATAACTCTTGAGAGATAAATGTAGGCACTCCGTAGAGCAGTGGTCGCCCAGTGGTATCGGCCACGACTTCCGAGATTGACGTCGTGGAATCGAACGCAGCCAGGCGCATTTGTTTGTGTAATTTATTTCATCACCACTGCTCTCAAATCGGCGTTAGGAAACCGGCATGTCCTAGAAGCAAAAATTCGAAGACATGTGACATCTACCAACCCGTCCAGGGCCCGCGTGGTGGATAACGGCACTCCCTTTCACAGAGAAGATGCCTGAGTCACAACAGTGGGAAAATTAGGCTGATGATGATGATGAGTCCGTGTAAAATATTGGTATTAAGTCTACTTCACAATATGGTACGGTGAGATAGGCTTCCTTAAAAGCTCTATTACAACTTTGGCCGTAGCGGCGGGCGGCGTGAATAGCCAATAGGACATTAATTACTTGAAAGTACGCGAATGAATATAAGGTAAGGTAGATGCAGATGTGATGGGAATGCATGTAGTATAAGCCAAAACAAAACAAGAATAATTTTATACTAAAACGTTTGTAAATCAATCAGAGTTAGCTAGTATTGCAAAACAGTACTAAAACGTAAAATGTGCATTTTACTTTGCGACAAAGCCGCAGAATTATGTTCAAGTCACATAACAAGTGAACGTAAAAAGCAAAACTTATCGATTTAGTGAGACATTGTACGAAACAGCGACCTGCCTCTGCATTATTGAGTAGCATAAACTTACCAAGTTATTGTATTACGCAACGTAATATTACTCGACAGATATGTAAGAAACGGAGTAGCAAGCTCTTTTTCCATTCCATTCCTTACCAAAGGGAGGATCTTCCGACAAGCAATGATATTCTCTAAGTTGTTGTCGACGAGTTTGATCTAGATTCTAGAGCATGGAGTTGAAAATCGAATAAAGAAAACTGTTGTTTTGACACTGGGGCCACACCGCGCTGACACAAGACTGTTTGGTTTGAGAATAGTATGTCCAATTGCAACCAGACCAATATCAACACGCGTGGCGTGTATGCATGAATATTTCCGCAAAATAACACCTGAATTGAAACTTAAACTTATCCATAGCGCCTTGAGGACCTTTCTTTAAAGTACTCCATGCACTAAAGTTAGCATCAGCCATAAATATAATAAATCTAGTGAGTTCGATGTTAAAGGCGGTAGAACCGGTTTTATTACAAACGGAATTCTGATCGCCGAAGCTATACGTTCTACATACGAACACGAAAGAAGGCCGCGCTTAATTTTAATTCGCAACGCCTTACCGAACTACTGTTTTGGTAACTGTGTATGATATCTAGTTGAATTCATTATTTGTAATAAATTGTACTTAATAATATGGAGATTTGTAATGGAAATAAAATAAAATCTTCCTACAAATGCCCAAAAATTTGCAAAAATTACAATAAAGACAGGCTGAGTTCAAAACTACAAGCTATTGATAAAATGACAACAAGAAATGGCTGAGTAAAAGATGATGATGCTAGCAGCTAATATAAAGAAGAATTGTCAAGAATGAATAAGTTACTTCTAGGCAAGCGTGCTTCATTATCGACCACAGCAAAGCTGCATCAGGTGAGATAGTAGTATAACGCGAGAATACCATAAAAAAATGGAAAGGCTTTGCCAACCGCAAACGTATTGGAATAAGTGTAAGAGAAATATGAAGAGACTCCATCTTGAAAAGGCGGGAGCGGACAACTCGATGACAGTAAGAAAGAATGTTTGAGATAAATGAAGTTGAAGAAGCCAAGACATTGACTGAAGATGACAAAGACGATTCCTTGAACAAAATGAAAATGTTGTACTATTTTTCAATTGGAATTTAAAAAATGACTTTCTCCCATCAAACGAATTTACAAAGCGCAGGTGTTGAATTAATAATACATCACACACGATCCAAACAATCAATTCTTGTTATTCCTCCAAACATACAATCAAACACAAAACAAATTCTCGTAACTCCATCAAATATACATACAAGCCTGACTAAAGACAATAAAATCAAAGCTAAACCTAAAATCAAAAGTGATACTCCTGACGGTACACTGTCAAACACGAGCACATTAGCAGAACTTCAAAGGAGCACTTACACTGGCGGCATACGTAATGATATTTAGAAACACCGACACTGAGCCTGCATGAATTCTAATAATACTAAAGGTGTGTTTACATGAGAGACTTCATAGCTACATCCACCGAAAAATATCGAATAAATAAAAATCTCTTATATGGGTATTAGTAGCTCGGGGTTGCGGGCGGCGAGTAAAGGGCAACTCGCTGCCCATGGACCATGCCCGGGTCGACGGCGCTTCGTGTTCTACGCGCGCCTCAAAGAGCGTCAGCACGATGACGGGGCCTCCGTCTAGAGGGCCAAAGCCTGCCGGGGTCGCGGGACTCATTTCATTACCGTGACCCCGGAACATAAAGGGCTATTGAAGGACACCGTGGATTTTAGTCAGTGCGAGTCTGACAGTCCCTCCCGCCCTGTCCGGGGTGGGAGGACTCATTTGATGATTTCACCACGTAAAAAAAATATAAAGGATATTTGTGGTTATGCTTCTCCGAAACGGTTTTTTGCGTATTTCGTAGATATGAGAACAATTCGTTCGACCACCACAAACCAAAGACTTTAAAAAAATGTTTAATAGTCAACTAGGATATGCTGGTTTCCTAAAAGCTGGTAGAAACAAATATTGGAAAACATGTGGCTTCTACCAAACCGCACTGCACAACCCACAGTAGCATGTGTCCCAGGTCCTTTGGAAGTATAGATTGATTATGCTTTTGCTACACAAATTGCTCCTCTACATTATTTACATCTAGCAGCATGATTTGCATCTATGACGTGACTACCATGTAAACTTAGCTTTACATTCTATTAATAAATGCATGGAAATCCACTTACGGATGCAAAGTGCATTCGTGATATGGTGAATGTGATAGCTCTATTATTTAACCATAGGGTTTTCTACCAGGTATAGTTATTGGTGCAGTAGAAGATGTTTCTTTTCAAGATTTTATAGGAAGGAACGGTTTTCGTATTTAGTTCATCATCATCACTATTGAATTCTGTATTAGTTTCATAACTACCAGAAACAGAATCATCATCATCATCTCAGCCATAGGACGTCCACTGCTGAGCATAGGCCTCCCCTTTAGATCTCCACATATACCGGTTGGAAGCGACCTGCATCCAGCGTCTTCCGGCGACCTTTATAAGGTCGTCTGTTCACGTTGTTGGTGGACGTCCTACGCTGCACTTGCTAGTCCGTGGTCTCCACTCTAGCACTTTTCATCATCATCAGAATCAGAATATTTATTTGTAAAACATAGGGTAGCACTTGCATTTTAGCGGATCAAGTTACATGGTTCTGTTTTTTCTCAGAAAAAGTTTGTATTGTCCAACCAACCCCCAATATAGAGAACAAAATCTGGCGAATGCTGGATGTCTGGAATTACGGCTTCCATATTTCATTTGTTTTCATCCAAGGTTTAAATGCTTCTTACAATCGTAAAAAAGCCTCCTATTACATGCATATTTCAGTGATGTTTCCATCTTTAAAATAATTTTGCAACTATTCTAAAATTAGGTAAGTAAATTCAAATTAAATTGATATTGATCAACTTAACTACTCATTTGCAAAACTTCACTAGGCTATTGAATAATTTACTGGCCAATATAAATCATGACTAAACAAGCTAAATGGCTGTTTAGAAAGATTACAGCATTATAGTAATACCAACAACCGGAAAGATTGGTTACTCTGATACCCTAAAATAGAATAGGCAATAGTTTACAATTGGTTCCGCAGTTTTCAATCAATCTCGTTCACAACGAACGCTCTGTGGGTCTAAAACTGCTATTGAGCAATATTCTTAATGATTCACATTGTGAGTTTCCAGCAACGTCACTAGCTATTCTTCTAATATTCATAAAATGCTGCAATAATGCTTTTTTCATTTACTTCCATAGACAAAACTCAAAAGAAAATTGTCTAACTCCGTTATAAATTACCAATATTATGAAGGTATAACGTACAAGAAAGAGATAGATGACCCTACTGGTTTTCGCTCTTTCTAGAGAGCATTATAATTTTAACTAGCTATTGTTCAGTCCATGCTATAATTCTATGTTCAGATATGCCAAGAAATTCTGCTTGTGTGTGTAACCATTTTAGAAGAATTGCTGAAAATTTGCTGAAAAAGTGTATCACTTAGGAATATTGCTTAAAGTAGCTGTTTTAAACCCGCATATTGATCGTTTAGTACAATGAATAATTCGAAGGGACTGAAATTGTGTTTTGTGATTCTTTTTCCTATCGTTGCACAACTCTATAAGTTATTGGGATTGCAGCATATTGGGTTAATTTCTGAGAATCTGAAGTGCAAGTGAATGGAAGAGTGAGATAATAACGAAATATTGCAAACATTTATCAAAAGATAGTGTGAGGGAAGAACCTATTTTATCCAGTGAAAATAAATAAACGCACTCTCATACAAAAGTCTATGTATAAGAGAGAACAAAAAATGTACAAGACATACCCGTTATTGGATGGAACATCATCAAATGAGACCTTAACATCATAATCTGTACTTTTAATCTAGAAAACCAAAAATTTGCTAGAAATTAAAATCCACTATCGCTCTAATCGACAATAAACTAAAGTCCGGGGTCGCAGACACAATAATTTTAGGGGTCGATGGGCCAAGAGTACCCCAAACAAAATATATATCACATTTTAACTGTTTTATAAAAAAAGTTATTTCTTTTTAAACCGTGTCCTATGTGAATATTTTGCGAATTAAAATACACACTAAATAAATATAGTCTTAGTTGGCTGTGTTGGAGCAGTTGCCGAGCGATCGACTGCTGCGCACTGTCTCGCGGGTTCGATTCCAGCTCGGAGCAAATATTTGTATGACCTATAAGTAGTTGTTCCTGGCCTAGGCGTTTGTGTATGTGAGTTCATAATGTTTGTAAACGCACCCAACACACAGCAGAAATTCCTAGAGTGCGGCAATATTTAAAAAAAAATGTTTTGTGAATCGTTCGCCAAGGAAATCTACATAAATACGGACAGTCCTTTTTTAAAATCGCCACGGTCCACCATACACTATTTTATACTGTGAACTTTCTCAGCCACTCCCCAATGCCGTGTCCATAGATCCTAAATTCTATAGCAGTACAGTTACCGCAGGTCTACCGGTGAGTAACTGATGATGTCACCTCGTGACTCAGTCGGAGGCTGCCCTCAAACCGGACTTGAATCTCAATGAGGCTGTGTGTTGACGGGGAAAAGTGAGGCGAGATCTGTTGTGTATCATGTTGTTGTGACGTTTCATTTGTAACTAGGTTATGCACGTGGCGTCGCCCGCATGTAACTTGCAAATTATATCCCTACACAACGTCATATGCGGCATGCGAGCAGCGAGTGTTGGGCGACTCGCTGTCCGACCATGGTCAATGCCCGGGAAGACGGCGCACGCCTCAAAGAGTGTTAACACAATGACGGGGTCCCATTATAGAGGGCCAAAGCCTGCCGGGGTCGGGGACTAAAGAATTACACTGACCCCGGAAAGTGAAGGGCTATTGAAGGACAACGTGAATTTTAGTCAGTACAAGTCTGACAGTCCCTCCTGCCCTGCCCTGTGTGGGAGGACTCATTTGATGATTTTACGACGCTAAAAAAAAAGGCAAAGTACATGAACTATTAGTTTTCCGCATGTTTTCACTTCTGCTGCTCGGTTCCTATTGATCGTAGCCTTCCTCGATAAATGGACTACCTATCCAACACAAACAGATTTTTGCAATTGGGACTAGAAGTTCCTGGGATTAGCGCGTTCAACCAAACAAACGAACACTTCAGCTTTGTTTGTTTGGTTTATTTTTATTGTCTTGCAGTTCAAATTTTAGTTTCGCAACTTCTTCAGAATGGGTATGTTTTAGTTGATATATATCTATAATTTATCTTGTTGATAATGTCTTTTATATAAAGTTTACCATTTTATCTGGATGATTAAGTTAAATGAAAAGGTTTAACGTTTTTTTTTAAATAATTCTCACCCTATCTTTATCATACAGGCGTAATGTTCCGTGTGTTTATATTTAGCTACAACTAACATAATTCATTTTTAAACTGAAGCTTAAATTATAACATCCTCACTTAAAAAAGTAAGAGAACAGATGTTCAACCCCCCAAAAAACTTATTTTTACCATTTCATAAAAACTCCGCCATTTGTCATAGACAAGACCGTACCACAGACTACTTCCTTCCGCTCTATCAGCTGTCCTACCCACAATGTTTTGATAAAAAATGCGCCGCCGGGGAATTGAACCCTGATCCCTGTTGTGGTAGCACGTGCGATTGATTTAATGGAGATAAAGAAATAACAGAAGTGTTGTGTTCTTGTGTGTGGCATGTGTTTTTAATATTGCTGAAAATTGATGCTTTTTTTATGAAGTTTTTTTTTGTTTGTATAAGTAACTAGCTGACCGTTCCGTGCACTTCGTTGGCCGGTAAATTAAGCATGATTTCTTTTTAATTTATTGCACTCCCGAATAATGTAGCTTTTTACCAGAGAAACAATTTTTAAAATTGGTTCGTTACTGGTGCGAGAGCCGGCTGCAGAAGTACCTACGTCATCGGCTACCCCAATGGGCTATAGTTAGATCGTTAACCGACACTTAAACACGTAAAAAAAATCAGGTCTGCCAGAGCCGATCCTGCCGGGTCATAGAAATAATCGATATTTTTTGACATAATTTTTTAATTAAAATTACCTCATAAGATACCCGAATGAAAGTGCTGGCAGCAGTTAACCATTGATTAGTTATGTAAAAAAAAGTTGGTCTGCCATTGCGCAGCCTGCCGGAAGTACTTGGCAGACCCCTAAATATATGCCCCTCTGACTCACTAAACCTACCTCATCGAGTACCCGGATGGAACCAACGCTAAATAATAGCCAAGATGCCCCTGATAGTGGATCAAAAGGTCTGCCAGGTCTAAGCCTGCCGAAACTTAGTGTTCAAAGCATTTGAAGTTGATAGGGAGCGTAATTTCACCTGAAGTCAAAATAACATTTAACATTTAAAATAACATTTTTTATCATTGTTTTGTTTCTAAAGTTATACAAATTCATGAATATTAAATATTTTTTTATCGAAACATTAAATAAAAAACACGTGTAGGGATAAAAGATGTAAATTCAAAATTTAGCAATAATCACTACGAGTTCAATAACATGCTTACAATTTATATACATACTATATGTACATACAACTGTCAAAACTTAGTTTAAGTTGGCATTAGCCCCTTCGTACACTAGGCGACGCAAGTCTCCGATACTTTACGATATTGGTATACATTGACGCGTGCCTGTGTCCGAACCTCTCTATGTTGTTGTGGGCTATATTTGAGCGACGTTGAGCTTTGAGATGAGGCCGATAGTGAAAGGCCACGTTTCGGTGCCATAAGTCATCACTAAAACACATTGGTTCAAGACTTCTGTCTTGAGGCACTGAGGTATGTGTGTTATCACCTTTTTTGAAGAACAGCACCACCTCACCAATGCTCCGTGCTTCTGAATAGGTGTTTACTCAGACGTTACGTAGTATGGTATTCAGATTATAATCTTGATGACTGCACATACTCAGCTCTTATTCAGAAGTTTGTGTTACTTGGGCCACCAACAAGATAGATAGACGACCTTATAAAGTTCGCCGGAGAACGCTGGATGCAGGTCGCTTCCAACCAGTATACGTGGAAATCTAAAGGGGAGACCTATGTTCAGCAGTGGACGTCCTACGGCTCAGATGACGGGAGAGATCCTGGTGGTGGTCAAGTTAATTAGACGTTGACTTGATTTACTCAATAACAGGTTCTCCACTCGAAAGCCTACTTATGTAGTTCCCTAAACTTACAAATATGTATACAGAATTCAGGTAATTCTAATGCCAACTTAAACTAAGTTTTGACAGTTGTATGTACATATAGTTTGTATATAAATTGTAAGCATGTTATTGAACTCGTAGTGATTATTGCTAAATTTTGAATTTAAATCTTTTATCCCTACACGTGTTTTTTTATTTAATGTTTCGATAAAAAATAATAATATTCATGAATTTGTATAACTTTAGAAACAAAACAATGATAAAAAATGTTATTTTAAATGTTAAATGTTATTTTAACTTCAGGTGAAATTACGCTCCCTATTAACTTCAAATGCTTTGAACACTAAGTTTCGGCAGGCTTAGACCTGGCAGACCTTTTGATCCACTATCAGGGGCATCTTGGCTATTATTTAGCGTTGGTTCCATCCGGGTACTCGATGAGGTAGGTTTAGTGAGTCAGAAGGGCATATATTTAGGTGTCTGCCAAGTACTTCCGGCAGGCTGCGCAATGGCAGACCAACTTTTTTTTACATAACTAATCAATGGTTAACTGCTGCCAGCACTTTCATTCGGGTATCTTATGAGGTAATTTTTATTAAAAAACTATGTCAAAAAATATCGATTATTTCTATGACCCGGCAGGATCGGCTCTGGCAGACCTGATTTTTTTACGTGTTTAAGTGTCGGTTAACGATCTAAATATAGCCCATTGGGGTAGCCGATGACGTAGGTACTTCTGCAGCCGGCTCTCGCTCTATACTGCCTCATCTTTCCCCATACAAATACAAACTTATAAATTATTTTGTTAATATTAGATGTATGTGTACCACTTCATAATATTAGTATATATAAAATGAAATGTGAGCGAATTTTACTAATGAAACAGAATTTAAACAACATTCCATAGAATTGTTACACTGACTGAGACCCCAGCACGAGTTTTTCGTGACGTTAAGTAAAAGTGAACTTTTGATGGATAAAATAAAAAAGCCTTACATGTATTTACTATTTCAACCAAAAAAAAAAATTTCTTAATCGGTCCAGGCGTCTTCGAGAAATGGTGAAACATTATGTGTTTTTCCCGATTAGTAAAAATATTTTAATTATTTTTTAGTCGGTTAATTGGTTTTTCATTCGCACTAAAGGCGCTTTTTAATTTTCTAAATAATTCACGTTCGAATTCGTATGAATCGCTTTAAGTTCCATCGGTAAAATTCGGCCAACTTGTAACATACATGAATACCTTTACACCTAAAGAAGTATCTCATAAACAATTTTCAAGTACAAAACTTCAAAAATTACCGCAACAAACAAGCCTTTTAACAGCGTCAATTTACCGGCTCCAAACCGGAAGTAACTTAAAGCTCAAGTGTCTGCCGGAAGTTGTAAGAGGAAGCTTAAGGAAGGAGCTTTTATATTAATTGACGCCCTAATAACAAAGATTGGAGATAAGAGGGTAAACAGATGCCAGTTATATCTTTGAGAACTATATTAATTGAGTTGGTAAGGGAACTAGGGATCTCTGTTTACATATTCTCTTATATGTAGTGTAGAACTTTGATTAAATAGTATACCTTCAAAGCACTTTACTAAATTAACCGTTCTGGTATATTTTATTGTACGATAAATTATTGACTTAGGTCGAATTGTTTCATAAATAGTAAAACTAACTATTGTTTAAAACCTATAGGTACATTAAATTACTACAACTATTGATTTAGTAACCCATTTTTTAAAATCATTCTTTTTTTATACAACGTGTAACGTTAATAGCGCACAACCTCTTGGGGTAACTCAGCCCATGTTACTGAACAATCTTTGTTCAAAGACATTTGGAAATTCGAAAAAAAAAACTGATAGGCCCGATCAATTCCTCATTTTGTTAACGTTATACGTTGTATATTATCTAATTTGAATGAACCTGTTATTTAGTTTGAATTTTTAATGCTCTGATATAACAGTAATATTTTTAAGACCTCATAAATAACTCCAGGTTCGAGAGTACCCATATTAACTTCTTTTAAATAGTTCTGCTAACAAAAAATATCGTTATATATTATATGTATTCTATTATACATATAAAAGAATAAACTAATTAAAGCTTACACCCTGTTTCCGTTGTCAGGGTTATCTATTTTTAATTATAATTAAACGTTTTTCTTTTTATAATTTAGTTGTAAAAATCATTTAAAAACGTATATTTAATGTGTTGAAAAAAAACAAGAGAATATAAGCTATAAATAAATAAGTTCCTTATGCATTCTAGTTAAATTCAACATAATAAGTACAATAGTCACATGCACAAACCATTAATGGATTAAGTCACACTTCCCACAACGAAAAACAGCAAAAAATATTACATAAACTGAGTTTCCTTACACGATTATGAAACTCAATGATTCATTAAAAGATTTTCTTTCAAAGAAAAATTAATTACCTATTGTGTTTAACAATAGATTTACTGACTGATTATAATGTCAATTAAACGCAACATGGAAGATTGCTTCCATGCATTGCCATGGAAGCTATTAAGTATACGTATCAAACGTCACTTTGACAGATAAAAAAAGATGGCGGAGTTGTGAGAAATATGAGGAAATATACCGTAAAGTATGGACGAAGAAATGGGTTAGTGATGAGAACGTTTTTTTAGAAGGATAGTGATGATTCCAATTGTTAGATGATAAACATATTCACTGTTAAAGAAGGAAGAAACAATGGACCTAAAACATATAATGTAAGAATTTCGTGGCACAGAGAAAATGGTTAAATTATTTAAATAGTCTAAATAATAATGTGGATTATGAAGTTGACCAAATCTTTTCTAGTTCAATCCATTTGAAATACGAGACAACCAAAAAATTGCAAAAGCCTTGAAACTAACATATTAGGACTACTTAATCAACATTAATAGCCATTGTGGCAATCACCTAGTTAAGAAATAAATTAACATCTTAACATAGGCCTTTATCGCTATTTCAAGACCCAGAAAAAAAAACCGATATCAAAAAAAGAAAATGTCAATTGCTCACACCAGTCCACTACATGCCAGGTGTATATTACCTAATTCCACCAGCTGAACAAAAATACTATAGCAGTACTCTCTTTATCCCATAACAGGAATACTCTTGTCATTATTAGACAAAAACGTTGACAGCTGCCGTGCGCACGCGTCAAGGTGCGTATTCTGACATTTGGACAAAATACCAACAAAGGACGCACTTGATCTCGTGTGCAGCTGCCCTAAATTCCTAAAGGGGTTAGCATTTTACTTGATAGCTAGTAATTGTAATAAAATATCACCCGAGTGAAGCAGTAATTGATTAAATGATGGTCTTTGTATAGAAATGTCAAATGCGTTCGGCCATTTTGAATTTTGCGACAGATCAAAATGGTGGTGTGAGATAAATGATTGTTTTCATAACTCTTTCTGATCTAATATGTGAATTACATAAATTACGCATATACTATTTACTATTAATTAGTTATTTAGAGAATTCTTATTTAAATAAACATTAGCAAACTTATAACATTTGAATAATTTATTTTAGTTTATTTTTGAAGAAATACCTTTATTCATCGGAACTTCTTTAAGTTCATGTCTATTCAATTAGTTAAAGTACCAAAAAAATAACGATATAAATAACGATAGGTACCTATTCTAATCACGAAATTGAAATAAAATAAAAATGACGTAGAGGACTAAAAAACCTATTTCATAGTCATGTCATACGGCTTCTTAAAATTACCAGAGTAAATCTTCAACATTGACACTGGCTATAAATTCTTGCCAATTGTTGACATCTTTACATAATGTACATACATTATTATGAACACTATAGAAACAATAAAATAGGGTTTACAGAGACGCATTTGGATCATACATAAAGGGGTGACGTCTATTATAGTTTTGGAAGATAATAATTCAGGCGGGATTTTGTAAAAGCTTTTTCAGAAAACCAAAGTGAAAGTCATATACAACGTGTCCCAAAATTCAACGATAAGCCGGCACCAGAGGATGGACCTACTAATGACCACTCGAGAAAAAAAAAATACCTCTACTTTTTTTTAAAATTACTTAAAAAAATGGAAATTCTTCGAAAATGTATACCCCTTATGACACTTTTAACTACCATGACCATAATTTTTCAAATATTTCAGTTTTTTTGTTTGTATCGGCAACCTAAGTAGTACTACTATTCACCATGATCTTTGAAAATTACAGAATTTTCGTAGTTTTATACAAAAAAACAACCAAAAAAAAATATTTCCCTAAAATTTTGAAAGATTTTAACGTTCAGTACACTTTAACTCATCGTAGTGTAAAAAAAAAATATGGACACTACTATGGCAAGTTTTTTAAAAAATTGGCGCAACTAACCTAGATTTTAAAATGGTATAATACTTTAGGAAAACTAGCCACAAAAAAAAAATAATGACACTTTTTCTAATCAAGAACCAAATTTCATAAGTCGTTGTTAATAGTAATCACTTCTACTATGTGCCCAAACTATCAAAAAAATTTTTTTTTTTAAAGTAGGTATTTTATTTTATTTTATTTTTTTCTCGAGTAGTCATTAGTAGGTCCATCCTCTGGTGCCGGCTTATCGTTGAATTTTGGGACATGTTGTATAAAGTATATTTATTGAATCAAGTTTTACTTTCCCGTAATAAAACTACCCTCGAAATAATTACGGACTGCGGGCCTTCAACTTTAATCATTTCATAGCCTATGAGTTCCCACTGTTGGGACACAGTCCTGGTGTCAGTGAGATGGAGTCGGACCTTGATTTGCTACAATTATCCCGCAAAGCTAACATATTGGTCATCTGGGTATAAAAACAGAACTTACAGGATATGAGTTAATCCAAAGATAATTGCAATTTTTTATGTACGATGGATTTGCTCTTGACCTAAGTCTAGATCAGGGGTGACAAAGACAAGGTTGACGATGGAGCAAGCCTACCCAGAAGAAGCCCATTCACTCTAAACTTCAAAAAGATTAGGATTGTATGCGTTCGGAAACACAGACGCAGGTTTCATTCCTGTGCTGTCCGCATTATAAAAGACGTTTGGCAACGCTTAGTGCGAATTGGAATATCAACAAAGTATGGATGGTAATTTGCCGCACGTCTAAATGTGCGATGATAGCCTAAAATTAACCCATTATTTGCAGTGTTTCGCCTGATTTTGAGTAAAAGGTGGAATTAGTACTGTAATGCAGATTGTACTAAAAGCCAGCCCTGTCTAACTATAATTAAATACTCCAACCTCATGTCCAGTACCAAGGGCAAACTAATTGTATGCAAATATAATTAGCGCAAAGAATACTAAGTAACGCGAGGTATTGCTACGATCAAAATATTTCAATACTTTTATAGGCTTCGCATAATTAACAAACAGTTGGTGGGAAAATTGTTTGCCATGCCTATTTGAGTTTTCCTTTAGTATTCTTTTGAAGAAACATTGACTAGTTTTGCTTGTAGACTATTCTAAAGGTGCTTCTATAATAATATAATAATAATCTGAAGGGGCAATATTTTTACTGCAATTTATATGGTTATATTTTCGGCCAAATCAAAAATATTTCTAACTAGCTGACCCTGCATACTTCGTACCGCCTCAAAATTATTTTCTTTCCACCTTTTAAATCTTCAGTGGACTTCCAAAAATAATTTAAAATCTAAATAAGCCAAATCGGTCCAGCCGTTCTTGAGTTTTAGCGAGACTATAATACGAACAGCAACTGATTTTTATATTACAGAGAGATATTTTCGGACCATCGAAAACATTTGATGTAGTATTTCTTGTCCATATTTCTAAAACAGCATGGCTCCTCATGGCTCATATTTTTGTCTTCTACTGCCAGATCAAAAATGTGTGTCTATTATGGCCAGAACACATCCAAAATATTGTCGTAAATTACATAGTCTGCCTGCAATTGCCCGCAATTGTATTGCAGTAAAACTATTGCCTGTTTAGACGAACGTTAATTTAAATGCCATAGATCGTCTTACCGACGCAGGCATTTTAGTTTGAATAAGTTATTTCATCATCTCTGTTTTTAAAACGGCGAAGAATTTTACCGTATAGTGGAGAAGCTAAAAAGGCTTAATACAACAGTACCCTTTTTTTTTTTTTTTTTTTTTTTTTTTTTACGTGGTAAAATCATCAAATGAGACCTCCCACCACCACCACCACCAAGGCGCGCGTGGAACACGACGCGCCGTCGACCCGGGCATGGTCCATGGTCGGGCGGCGAGTTGCCCTTTACTCGCCGCCCGCATGCCCGCGCCTACGGTGGCCGGAGATCGTCTTGCGACGTCCGACGCCGTGGGCGTCCACCACCGCGGGTGGGGCGGAGGGAGGACCTTGTCCTCTCTCTCACGCGGCCCGCCTCCTCCTTCGCGAGCATGACTGCTTCGCAGAAGGAGGCGACCGCATCCCACTCCGTCTCGCCCCGCAGCATGGCCGCGACCAGTGCTGGGCGCGAGAGGTCTCCGCCTATCGCCGCCGTGAGGACACGTCGGTGCTCCGCCCAAGCGGGGCAATCCTGCACCGTATGCTCGACTGTGTCCTCCGGGCGATCTACGCAGTGGTGACACCCAGGCGTTTCTTCCTTTCTCATAAGACACAGGTACCTCCCGAAACATCCGTGTCCGGTGAGGACCTGCGTCAAGCGGAAGCTTAGGACGCCGTGACGTCTCTCCAGCCACTCCTCAAAGAGGGGTCTTATCGCCGCTATTGCGGCGTGCCCACAACAGTACCCTTAGCACGAGTTTTCAGTATTTGGAACTTTGACAATTTCAAATTGACAATTTTCAAGGGAAAAATTAGTTCCTTCTTCGCACACCAGAGGCGCTGTTCCATTTGTCATACGAGAAACGGTGTAAATACTGGAAAGACTCTGTAAAGTAAAAATAGTGAAAATTCGTGCTAGGGGTACAGTTTTTTTATTTAGTTGCTTTGTCAATTATGTTTTTAAGGAATTTATATCAACACAATTCCATATTTATAAATATCTACAACGTAAAATGTTGAATCATATCAATTTCAACACACCGTCCATTATGATGCCTTGTCAAAACTATGTCGCCGTGCCGCTAACCGCGCACTTGACAATAATAATCGAATTTCAATATCAAATGGATCAAATTATATATAATTTGAGTCTGTATGTAACTGGACCTTGTCTGAAATCAAGGTTGCTTCATAACTTCATAAGGCTTAGCTTGCAATTTAAATAAAAATGCTAAATAGTCTGAGTGAATACCTCCCTGGTGGTACCAAGATTCAATCAGGCAACATTGGAAAGGAGGGTCTATCTGCATGCATGCTTTTATACCGCTCACTCGAGCCACCCCAAATTTTACAAACGCATTTGAACTTTATTACTGATGCATATGGTAGTATCTTATAATTAGGCGAGTCACAGAATTAGATTGTGTTAATCCTGTTACCTACTTATTTCCGATAATTTATTTACCATTAAAAACTATGACTAAGTTTAAAACCATACATCAAAGGCAAAGAAATCATAACAAAAACTGAACGAGTATCTTTAATTGTATTGTGAAAGTGTCCATAAAGCCGGTACAATAATGTGTTCTGTCACCATCGCTTATGGCTACCGTAACGACGCGCTTCCTCCGTCTGATCGTCACGAGTTTCAACATGGATACCTTAACACATTCTTATGATGTTTTAAGAACATAGAATAGGCAAGTAACAGAAAAATCTCAACTTATCTATACCAATATTTTAAAGTTTAAGAATTTGTTTGGCTGAACGCGTTAATCTTAGGAACTACTGGGTCGAAATGAAAAAATCTTTTTGTGTTGGATAGTCCATATAATCATGGAAGGCTATGCTACATAACATCACGCGAGGACCAAATGGGGCCGAGCAGACAATTAAGCGGAGATTTGCTTGAAAATATTTTGTGCTGACCACCAGAAAAACTGCTTCAAATGTGGCAACAAAAACAAACAGAAAAGAAAAGCAGAGAAATGTAAAAGCTGTGATAAAAGCTTAGCTTCCACTAAAAGTCCGCATAGATAAGTTCGAAATACAAATGTCAACACTCCCGCCAAATTATATGACAGCTGTTAGTTTGACTTTACGTTTTTTAAAATAAAATCTAATAAGCTTTTGTGAAGGCCTGTAACAAACTCGTGGTTTATCCATTTAAAATTAGAACACACTGCATAAAAACAACATGGCGGTTCGTATCAACAGAGAAACGTCAAAATACATGACATGTGACGTAGCGAATATTATTTATACTGAAATAGTAACGCTCTAGTAATTTCAATGAAAATATAATAATTGTAGGAGCACTGCGTTTTATGAGTTACCTCACCGCAATGAAATTTTAGTGTTTCTAATGCACAGTTTAATATTATTTTTTTAAACATGAGTTGCTTTATTTTAGTACCGTAAAAGTTTTATCCCGATTTTCTTAATCAACTTTTGGAAAGCTTTGACAAATATTTATGTATCATATTAATTGGCAATTCTTCAAATAGGTTATAGAATATAGAGTGTTGCGCTTTTTCGGGGTTTGACAGTGACATTGACAGGAGGGCGCCATTAAATTGTCTATGAACATTGCGTTGAAAAAAAAATGGGAATAATTATATTTCCAATTTCAAAGGATAGCATTACATTTATTACGAGTTTAAAGTAATAAAACGTAAATAACCGTAAAACTAATAATAAAAAATGTCAAGAAGATCATATAACTGCACTTTACAGCTATGCCGTCGTATGAAACGTGTACTGAGAACATTTTTATAGAATACATAACATATTTTACAACTATATTTCTTTCAACATTTGTCTAATACAGTTCATTCTCAATTACTCTGCATCTCTGTCAAAATTAACTTTATGAGTCATGGGTTATTTTTTTATTATGGATTGCTCTATGGAGTGCAATAATTTTGAAAGATTTATTTATTTATTAATGTCTTTATTTCAAGTCTTCTTGAAAAACAAAACTGTATAAAGTTCTTATTCCAAAATTACTTACGAAGTAAAATGGAGTTGGCTGAATGGAAGCATTGCCCTTACCTGTAAAAAGGAAAAATAAATGATTTAAAATATTGCCATTTAAAAAAAGCCAAATAATAAAATTATGAAAACATACACATAAAGAAGAAGGTTATTGATAAAACTTGCTTAAAGTGACGAGACTTTTAATTGAAAATTTAAAACTGAATTTAAAGCAGTCTCTAATGATTACTTTCTTAACGTATCTATACATTTATTAATAAATCTATTTAAATTACATAGAATAGAATTTTTTTCTGATTCTAGAATTAAATCATTCTAGAATCAGAACAAAAAACTAAGCCCATAAATTACTAATCTACTATTAATCAAACAATCAGATCAAAACTCCATCCAAAGACAAAATATGCAAAGTAACCGCCATAGTTATCTATAACGTAACGTTAATACCTACAATAACGTAGTTATCTAGACAGGTTGACACGCAATAACTGCGGTTAGCCGCTAAACCTGATATAACTAGCAATCTTCGCGGTTTTTTTAACTGCAGTTTTTCTTACGAGATTTTTGGCGAGAGAATGGGGTCAAGTGCATTTTTGAGGCTGGTAACATTAGTTTAATTCAAAGACAATAGATGGATAATCATGCAGGGAAAAATATAATTTCTGCTATTGAACACTGGTTTTGGATTGCGCTATGACTTTCTTATGACATACAAGACATAGGTGCTACATATATATAAATATTTTTTTAGCAAAATGATTTTGAAATTCAATATTGATTGATGAATAAACTATTATGATTATTTAAATTACCCCATAACTGGTCGCGGGACTTATTCCATCACTGTGACCCCGGAACATAAAGGGCTATTGAAGGACACCGTGGATTTTAGTCAGTACAAGTCTAACAGTCCCGTCCGCCCTGCCCGGGGTGGGAGGACTCATTTGATGACTTTACCACGTAAAAAAAAACCCCATGACTAGTAATGGATTAAAGGCACTATTTCCAAAGTAACTTTAATATTTTCTGTGCCATGCACCGGTAGCAAAAAAATCCAAGAAAAATACATACCGACCTAATTTAGAACCCCCTCATTTCTGAAGTCGGTAAATAAGAAACAAAAGTAAGGACTTACAGAAATATTTTAAGTACACTTGATGTACTTTTATTCTAAAAATAAGCTGTACTTAGATTTTAGATATTACTTATGTCAATAATTCTTACACTTTTAAATAATGAGATCTAAGGATGGATCGCACGTGGAAGGTATGGATGTCCAGCAGTGGACATGCAATAGCAGTGGAAAATACCTAAACTATACTAAGTGAATGACCAAATCCATTGGTTAACATTGACCAACCACATTGCATGTCAATACAATCGCATTGTTTAAAATTCTAGCGAAGTGACAGTGACATCGAGGTACTGAATTATTTTGCTTTTCTGTTTACAAAGCAATATCAACCTTATCTACAAAACCAAAAGAATACATTTTTCACAACACGTGCAAGTTGTTTTATAAATTTTGACTGCCAAGCGAATTTGAACTGTAATTTTGTAACTATAGGGGAGTTTTTCGTGTGCAGCACAATCGTTTGTTTAATTTTACGTTGGTTCAACACTCGTGTGAATATTGCATTATTTGATATGAAATTGAATTTTAAAAAGGAATAAAAACGTGATTTCTGAATTTATACTGTATTTTCATGCGGTGTTTCAGTGCAGTGATTTTTAATTTCGTTTCAATAGTATGTTAACTACTGTATTTTGTAAAGATTATTACTCCATCACGGTGTCTTATATATTTTAATGTCTCTGGTACTCTGGGATACCCACAGAGCTCGGACATCGCTTTCGATTTATTGTCGATTACTCTTATTTTCGAATATGCTATGTATCTTTAGCATATACCAAAATTGATACTTGCTTGATTACATACCTATAGTTTTTAAAATGATTATTTCTATTTCAACCTAGATCGTTTTTTCTGTCTATAATCAAATATCTTAATATATATAAATCTCGTGTCACAATGTTTGTCCTCAATGGACTCCTAAACCACTTAACCGATTATAATAAAATTCGCACACCATGTGCAGTTCGATCCAAGTTGAGAGATAGGATAGTTTAAATCTCAAATTTTAGACCGGGTCCTCCACCCGTGCGAAGCCGGGACGGGCCGCTAGTATCTATATGAATTATAAATATATCTAACTACATATAAATTATGTTTACCGATCCCGTCGTCATAATAAATCGTACCTACGTATTAGCCTCGTCTGCATAAATAACCTAATCGTGCAAATATTCGCTGATTTATTGCCTAGGCAAATATCTAGATAACAAACAGTTAGGTAAGAATTATTTTAGGTAGTATTGGTAGCGAAAAATATTGCGTAATTTTATTACTTTCTGTATAATTTATGTACGTTTTTGTGTTATTTACGTAAATTAATGGACCAGTCTTACCAAACCCAGTTACTGGGTTGAAGTCAGGTAAGCAGTCGCTTCATCGTAACTTACTAATATTTACTTTTCAGGTACAACGTATTTTCCTGTGAGATAGTTTTCGAGCTTTAGTAGATAGGCGAAGTCGCTGGCATCAGCTAGTGTAAAATACTTGTTACGGCTACTATTAACCTTAGACTGGAATCAGTCCCTAACATAACTTAAAAACAGCTAAGTAGGTGACGATTCAAAGAAAACAGTAATTTTCCACAATTAACACCAAACTTCAATCAATCTCAATCATATGGCAACACTACAAGAAAAATAAATTAAAAGCAAACACAATAACTTAAATTAACACATACAACATTAATAACTACCAATAAAATAAATTAAAAGCAATTCAATTAATTCTTATATCACTAATAGAATTTCTTATAACAGCTATTATAAAAATGTTACAGGCATAAAATAATAACAAGACGCAGTCAAAAAACGAATAAAGAATCTACATCAATAAGCCGACGACAAAATAAACGCAGGCGCACAATAACGATTGCGACAGTTAATAGCTGGGATTGCAAGATATGAGGAAATAGACGAGAAATAGTACCCATTCACGTTTCCCACACTGCCTGTGCGACTTAAATCTATAACAATGGCCGTTGACAAATACTATTAGAAATTAGGTACTTTTTACGATGATAACTATAGACTTGGTAATTAAATACTAGACTACATTGCTACGACTTAATAATAAGGCTTTAAATTTCCCACTGCTGGGACACTTCACTGAGAAGCGGGTACACTACACCACGCAGGACCCAAACGAGTCGCTGGCTAGTGGAATTTTCGGTTCTAGGAGATGTTAGTTTCCTCATGATGTTTTCTTTCACCGTTTTAAAAGGAGTCGTGATGAAATCATTAGCATTGGAACACTTGATAGGTTCAGTGTTCTTCTACAACTCGTAAAGTCACAAATCAACACAGTTTATACATAGAATTCCAAAAATCAAACTACATTTGAAACTGAATAACGGTGGCTGACTCACTGTAACTTAGGAAAATGTAATTTTCTACCGAAATCATTTTTTGTCTAAGCAATGTCAATAAAAGTCATGCACAAGGGTTTTCCCAGTTTGTCATTCATAGAATCAATTGTGACAAGGTCATAACTTGGACACAAAGGCTATTGAAGACCAAGACTTGGCAGCCATTTATGATTTACAGGAGGTAGGAAAAAGTACAGGAAAACTGGAATAGGTACTGGCAGCCTTTGGGCAGAAGACTGATGCTCTGTGGAATATTGATATTGAATCATATTTGGTTAGAATAGATGATATCAAAATTAAAATTGAGGACGGACAAGACAACAATGTTATACGAATGAGACGGTCAATCTTTAGAAGGCTAATCGTTTTCACTAGCATTTTGTAATAGACCAAGTACAACCTATAACCGAAAAAGATAAAAAGAATGACTATCTACGAGTACATATTTACGCTACAGACAAATACAGACAGACTCCAAAATGAAATAAACAAGAAGATAGTGACAGAAACTAAAGACAGAATCCCAAAATTAACGACGTTCAAACAAATTTAAAATTAGAAACAAAAAAGGAACAATTCACTCAGCACCATCATCAACCACAAAAGCCACAATCTAATTATACTTAGCCACTATTTCTATATTTCCTATAGTAAATCAATTTGTTTCTTTTGTAAAACATTTTGTAGCTTACAAAATGACTCTTAAAGGATATAAATTGTAGTTTTTTGCTTCCTTCATTGCCACTAAAGGCTAGTGAACTAAGTTACGATTACTAGAATCGAAACGTTCTCTCGACCTTGGTTATCGATCGAACCAAAATGATTGTTCTTGTCGTCATTAGGATATAATTTGTCCATTTTAGTTGTAATACCGGATTTAGTTTTTGTTGGATTAGCATTAAAGTAATGTATATCTGTAATTATGTTGTTGGAATTGTCATTTTATAGCTTAGGTTTGCGTAAATTGTTATTTAGTTCTGTCGGTACAATAATGGCTTTGCATTCATCATTCATTTTTGCTAATGCGTTTTTTCGGATGGATGTTTGTTACTCAATTACGCCAGAACAGCTAAATGGATCTGGATTATATCAGGCGCAGACATAAATTATAGTCTGGAATAACACTTAGGGCACTTTTTATCTCGATATTACGCTCCTGTCGGGTATTTTTGGTCTAGCACGAGAGCTAGAGTGAAGCCGCTAACAGAATCTTGCACGTTATGCTGTGGTTAATATTGGCTTGCTATTTTTTTTTTTGCCAGAATGTAATGACTGTGTTGGCTGTAGCTTCTCCATAATTTCTGACTGACTCCTTAACAATTGCCTAAAGTGCCTCTTACTCTTGACATGCTTTGATTTTACGTTGATCGCTCACTCACTGTTTTTGTTCATCACATTCTTTGTTAGTGTCGTTGTTTAATAAACTGAATCGTTCTTGAATATTAATTATTGGTGTCTTTAAGCCTACTCCTTATTCGAATTTGACTTTAAAATTTTGCAAACTGGAAAATATTGCAATTAGCTGCTATCATCAGCGCTTTGCACTAATAACGTGCAAAATGTAAACCAGCACTCATTAATGCCATAGTATGCATTAAATAATCATCTTTCACTATAATTATAACACGTTTTAAGTACCATAGTAGCGTTTCCGTTAACAGTGTTAAATTATATCCTTGCCCTCTTTAGGAGAACTTAAGCAGATGAACAAAAACATACTTAAAAAGTAGCTTACTACAGAATACTAAAAACTAAAATCGGAACTTCCTTATTCTTGATCCAGTTGTTGCAAGCACTATGTTTGATCTTGAGGTCATAGTTATAGTAGAAAAAGTGAATTAGTTCCTAGTTGGTGGCAATGGAGAGAGCCGTCCATGTCTTCAGATGGCCAGACGGTCCATGGACCAGCCATGTGCTAAAGGGGAGACCGCGTTTGGGCTAACGTGGTGTAGGACTATGGATCATTAAAGAAGATTGCGGATTGCTCAAGATGCACTTTGGTGGAGGCTTCTGTTCAGCAGTGGACAGTAATTGGCTGATATGATGACAACAATAGGTGTACCGCTGTCTACATGCGACTTTATAATAGCCGACGAAATGTGAGCATATTTTTTAAGTTATTAAAGTTAGATATTTGCCCAACCCTTCGGGGAAGAAGTAACTAAGCACCGATTTTCATTTTACGATAAAACGCATGAAATAATTACTTTAAAACAGAGACAACAGCTTTGTAACAGCCATATTTAATTATTTTAAAACTAGTTCCACAGTGGGTGTGACTTGCAACTTGTACATTGTGAGGTTATTGACCTTAATTCAATTTACTCCATACAGCTACATAGTGCAATCAACAAAAAAGTTAGGTATGCAGTCTATAAGTTTTAACGTTTGGTACGCAGCCTTGGAAAACTGTTTAAAACCTTTAGATGCACGTAGCATACATCCCCGGAATCGCAGAATTGTCGAAACAAGTAACCGTAACCAAGGAATGTAAAGAAACGAAAAAACACTGTACGTTTAAAACATGCTATCAGCATATCTAATTCTTTTGCAGACTGTACATACGGCTACACATCAAGCTATGCAAAACTAGTATAAGCTCACGGTTTAATGTGCGGAAAGATCATATAAAACGAGTCCAAGACGAACTGGTTTTGTATAGCTTGAAGTGTAGCCGTGTGTACCTACAATTGTATTTACCTTTTAAAAATATCAATGCACTTTTGTACCTCTTAGAATTCAATCTGGTGCTCGCAAAGGATGACCATTTCCTGTGACGTGTCCCGACTAGGAAGAAAGTTGTCGCTATACAAGGTTAATTTTACTTTACAATTGATGCAATATGGTTTCGTTCAGAAATGTCAATAGATTCAATATTGTTTTCGGATGTTGTGAACACATGGAGTGCTTTCGTATGGGATCGTGGGACTGTCTATACAGGTAACCATGACGTTGAAATTAAAGAAACGCGCTGATCTTTAGTTCACAAAACCTTTAAAAGTATCACATACGTAACAAGCCCCCGCTGTAGAATTTTGCGTTATATCTTAGTTTTGCATTGATTTAACAAAAAGAATGGAGGGCTCAATTGCCAAATAAGAAAAAAAAAAAGAAAAAATACATTTTCACTATTTTTCAAAACTATCTGACACGGACTCATTACATATTCATATTGTCAACATGCCTATTAATGTTTAGATAATTATATTGATACAAAAACAAAAGTAAATGAAAATAATGATATAGGTAGCAAAAAGTACAATGAACTTAGTAGGTACTCTATTCGAATTAAACAAGCCTAAAGTCGACAGTCATAAATTCGCTATGGTTTGACTAACAGACCCAGACTAATAGTCTGAAAGGTTACTGAAATCTAGGTCTTTGCCTACACTGGTGCAAAACTAGACAATTATACACACGTAACTCCGAAACTGGAACACTAACAATAGCGTTCTAATATTTAGTTTGCAAACTTGGTAGAATGTTTGGGTAAAAACATGGTTTTTAAAGGAAGAAACAAAATTATGACTACTTTTGTTAGCTTGGATTTACCTATAATAGTAATTGTATGTGTTAATGAAATAAATAAATAAAAAGTACCTAATTATTTCGAACTTATACAGAGCTGCTTAAGAAAAAAAAGAAGACGGAAGAAAATAGAAAACATTCAAAAACTTAAGTAACATTATCTTTCCTTGGCGCTTCCACTTGTTTTTTTTAAAAGGGACATTTTCTTGATGGTAGATAATGGGTATAGGTACCCTCTCTCCCCAGAGACGGAAATTGAGTCCCATAGTCCCAGCTGTGGAAACGTTGAAAGTAAATTTATGCTGAAATACACACATTCAGGCAAGCTCTGTACTTAACTGTATCTTATATCGCCACGCCAATAGTTTAAAGCCATGGCTAGTTAGAAGAAATACATCAGGAAGGCTCTAAAATGGTATGGGGAGGCTTTTGCATCAAATCAGTATATTATACAATAAAGCAATGCCACTCTTCGTTGTAATTTTATAACTTAAGAATGGGCTCACTTATCCAAACCAAATGTTTATGTGCTTTGTTCGGATGATTTATGTGAAGTTTGCACAAACTCGGTTCGCGGTTCTTCATTTATCACATTTTTTGTAAAAAAACTATGGAGTGTATAAGTAGGGTAGTAGTATTGATTCTGTGGCGAACACAAAGTTTGCGTGGTCAGCTAGTAGCTTATAACAGTGATCGGCCAACAACTTATTTATATGCAAATCTATTCAAGTTCAAAACAATATAAGCATCAGCAACAATCGACATAAAAACCTCTAAGGTACCGGAAAATAGCAATTCCCATCTTCACTCATTTTAAACAGTGCCTAAAGCCCTGCCTACTCTGAATGCGTTTATAGCGTGAAGCATGCAAGCAAAACCTCCGTGCAATGAACTGGACATGCGAACAGAATTAGCTTAAAGGTTATCGGTAAGTATCTAGGTCTGCGCCTAAAATTGAGTATTTATGCGAAGGCGGTGCCAAAAATTGTTTTATTAATTAGTTTGGTTCAGTGAACATTTATTGGATTGAGGGATGGAAGAGATAAAATAAATGAGGGTTAGATAGATATGTGTGAATATTTTTTTAAAGTTAGGGTGGCTGGGTTACCAATATTTTTTTTGTAACGTGTGGTAACGTGTTAAAATCGTCAAATAAGTCTTCCCACCGCACCGAGCAGGGCAGGAGGGACTATCAGACTTGTACTAACTAAAATCCACGGTGTCCTTCGATAGCCCTTTACGTTAAGGGGTCACGGTAGCTCGTTAGTCCTGCGATCCCGGCAGACTTAGGCCATCTAAGGGGGGACCCGTAACAGGACATAACCCAGAGGTCTACCAAGTGCGCAGGAGTTACAGTTCCTTCTAAGTAAGCTCGCTCTATCTTAGGCCTCATATTTATTTTTATTTGGAGGACTCAAGTTTCCAGTTCACACACAGGAATTACTCTCGCTTATAACGTCACGGATGGCCACCTGATCTAGATTGAATTCAAAAGTAAACCCACTTTAAATTTATATAAGGTGTTTAAAACTGGATCTTTAAAGATCTAGATAGTGGATGAAATTGTGTGAATGTTTTCTAGAAGTTTGTAATCTTTACAATCTCACCGAACAGTTTGTTGAAAATAAAATACAAAAAGTAAAAGACACCTCGTTTCAGCTTTACTAAGAATTACTTTATTTTTCTTATTTGATCTCACTGAAACTGCACTTAATAAGTAACAATGTTACTGCTTACTGGTAACTTAGCGGTATAGTGTTAAAATATACATCTTTTTACGTCAGAAGGTAGTTATCACGTATCTTCATTGTTGTGAGAACTAACTTTACCTTTAAATATATAAATCGTTAGCCACTACTAAGAAATTGACTCATTCGATCGATACTTGAAGAATATTTGATGGAGCTGTTAAGCCCGCTGTACACATTGGGCCAGCCTATTGGGCCAGCGTGTACAGACCTTCTGGCCGTATGTTGGTACTTGGCGGGAATACTGGTCGGCCAACTGAAAGTTGTCGGTTTTTCGTGCACCAATCAAAGGATCTTGGCGCGCTTCGCATAGTGTTCACACGTTGGCCCAATGTGTAAACAGCGACATTTGGAATTCATTATTTTGGCCCAATGCCTTGGTCCAATGTGTACAGCAGGCTTTAGAAGGTAAGACGCAAATGAGATAAGCTACAAAATACTGCGTAATAACGTGTATAATTTCTAAACTATTGAGTGAACTCAAAACGGTGAAGAAAAACATCGAGAAGAAACCAGCATGTCCTAGAATCAATAAGCCCCTTCGTATTACGGCGATGCGATGAAGAGGAAGAGGAAGGCCGAAGAAAAGATGGAAGGATTGTCAAAGGAATGATATGAATGAAAAAGGAGTAAATGATACTGTGACGTCTAATAGAGAAGAATGGTAGAAAAAAACGTGTTGCGACGACCCCAAGTAAAATGGGATAAGGGCAGGAAGATGATGTATACTAGGCGATGCAAATCTCTGATACCTTAAGACTTTCGTATCCAGGTGACTATAGCAATACAAATCCTTAGAGGTTCGTATTCAATCACGCGTCAATTGATGAAAAATCATTTAATTTTATTTCTTTTTATTATGCTGGCCTTCTTTGATTGGATAAATAAAGGAGAACCTTCTTCGAATCAATTTCCATTGTGCATTTTGTAAGTAGGTTAGTATTCCAAGTTGTAGGACAAAGAACTTTTAGGGTAGACTAAAATTAATTGTGTCTTTTGCTGACGTTTCGGGGTCAGCGGAAGAAAGAACCTAGTAATTTATGGTATCAGGCCATTGCTTACTATTAATTTAGGGCTTCACAAGGCGCTTGTCCCCATTTAGGGCTGTAGCGGTATGTTTAACGAAAAAGAAGACCTGCAGATATAAAATTTCAATATTCAAGTATCAGATCTCTCCACGATGCTAAATTCAGAGAGCCTAGACAAGTAAACTTTAGGCTCAAGGGTATAAAGTTGAAAATCTATTCTGTATCTATTTCTGAAACTGTGACCTCTGAGTTTGTTTCGGATGTTTCTTCTCAGAGTAGTCAGGTACGAAACACCGGCACGGCATCATCTAGTGTGAGAATAGTGTCTATTGACGTGAAAAGAGTTTGCCAAAACCAATTTGCTACATAAATAAATATATTTATTAAAGACTACAGATCGTTATTAAAATGTATACATATATCTCCGGAATATAGCCAGAAAATCTACAACAGATTTCAGAGTGTATTCGTAAAACGTTGGCAACTTGTCTGGGGTCTCGGTTTGACATAAATCCTATTTCACAAAATATGGGGAACTTTACAATATGTCCCTTTTACTTAAAATGTTAGGCATTACGAACCTTGCAAGCAGTTTATTAAAATTTTCCTCAGAAACAGGGAAAACTTAATTGTAACAAAATAGTGTTACATTTGTAATAACCGTATCAGGTTATGATTAAGGATACACTAAATTACATTTACTACCCCGAATTACACTCGCGTGCATATAATCGCAAGTGTCGATATTGATACGTGTAATTTTAAACCTAATCAGGACACATTACGATTGATAATTGCCTAAAGATTGAGTTTGATATAACACTTATAAGTTACTTGGTTTAGAATTAAATCGTGCGTGATGGGCCTTGGACGATTTTCCAACAAATTCAAGCGATTCGGAAGGAAACTTTAGTTTTACAACTAAAATAACAGATTTACTTAAGACTAGAATAGACTCTATCCCAATGCTGGGACACAAGCCTCTTCTCTGTATGAAAGAGTGGCCTGTAATGAAACACGCGCGCCCAGTGCGGGTTCGTAGATGTCACACGTCTTCGAATTTTTGGTTCTAGGTTATACCCGTTTCCTCACGATGTTTTTTTACCCCGTTTGTGTGAGCTATAGTATAGAAATGAATTACAAAATGTAACCGAAAGTAATTTGCCGTTCATCATCATCATCGTATTTTTGGCCTGGAATCACAAATCTATTAACACACAAAAACGAAGTGGAGACCACGGACTAGCAAGCGCAGCGTAGGACGTCCACCAACAAGGTGGACAGACGACCTTATGAAGGTCGCCGGAAGACGCTGGATGCAGGTCGCTTCCAACCGGTATATGTGGAGATCAAAAGGGGGGGGCGGGGGGGGCTATGTTCAGCAGTGGACACACAATTCTTTATTTTTTTTCGAACCAGAAATTCCTGATATTCGCGTTCAACCAAGCAAACTTTATTCTTTCTGTATTATTCCCTATATTTATTACGAGCACTTCGCCCGCGACTTCGTCCGCGTGATTTTCGAACTTTGTTTTTGTGAATTTTTACTCCCAGTCACCCTCTCTGTAAGGGATACTTTTCGAAAATATCAATATTCAACAAAATTTCTATCTACTCGCAGTATCCCGTCTTGGGTGGTACCTACGTTCTTAAAATAACCCCAATGAATATATTGGGATTCCTTGCTAACAATCCCAAAACTACTCTTAAGGGGTTGAATTTCGCAAGATCACTTAGTGAGAACCTATGTCTAAAGTAGAACCTCTTGTAAAATTTGATACCTCTAACTGTCAATACATCAATCCCGTTTTGAGACTCCTAGCACTTGTAGTAACAAAGTTTCATACAAACTATCAACCCCAAAAACAACCCCTTGAGGGTCGAATTTCACAAAATCTCGTCTTTAGTATCACTTACGTCCAACAAAGAATCCATATGTAAAAAATTAAATCATAAAACTATCAACCCCAAAAACAACCCCTTAGGGGTCGAATTTCACAAAAAATTTACCTTGTTGAGCATTTACGTCTTAAAATGAACCAGCATGCAAGATTTGAGACGCCTAACACTTGCAGTAACAAAGTTTCACACAAACTATCGACCCCAAAAACAAACCCCTTAGGGGTCAAATTTCGCAAAATCCCGTCATAGTTAGCATCTACGTTCTAAAAAGACACCTTATGCAAAATTTGGAATTCCTAGTACCTGTAGTAGCGAAGTTTCATACAAACTATCAACCCCAGAAACAACCCCTTAGGGGCCGAATTTTGCAAAATCCGTTCTTAGTGCTCACCTACGTGGTATAAGGAAGGTTTATGCCAAATTTCAAGTTTCCAGGCCTAGCGGTTTGGGCTGTGCGTTGTCAGATCAGTCAGTCAGTTTTGAATTTTATATATATAGATTATTTTATGTGTTACATGAACTGACGTCAAATAAAACTTATTATTTCAAACAAACCAACTCTTCAGTTGTATACCTAATATTGGTAGGTATAGTTACTAGTAAGGTACCTATAGTAAGTCCATTACTTATTTATTTTGTTTAGGGTTCATGTCATTAATTTCCCTTGGGGTCAACATAAGCTAGATAGACGGTTGTTCACAGCGGTGGCGATGCCAACAGACTACACTATGTGTGTTTTGAGGACATCATGTGTTTCATTCGGCTGGTTTATAAAATGGAGAAATATTAAGTTGAACGTTACCTTGGCAATTAGCCTAATTCTAAATCAACGTGATCGAACCTGCGAGCAAAAGGTAGTAAGCCAAACTACTCGAATCTGTCAAATTTCACCGATCGACCTTATGGCTGCTACACACCTTACGAAAAATCGTTACGATTGGACGTTACGACGGTACAGTTCAAACTGCAACGATAAATCTACATGTGTGTCCGATTTTGTAAAACTGTACAGTTGAACGGAACCATATGATGGATAGATAAATCGGAATCAGTAGAAACTGTGTCGATAATCGTAACGTGTGTGCCCAGTCGTTCAGTTTTCGTGTGAGTGGTCCGAATGTCATCGCATTGTTCGTCGAAGCCACAGTTAAACGAATAATCGTTGTTTTCTAGTACCTACCTACATACGCGTCTGAACGTGTGTGGGCACCGAAACTGTGCAGTTTAAACTGCACCATCCAATCGTATCGATTTTTCGTAAGGTGTGTAGCTGCCATACTGTGATAAGGTTGGAAATCTATAGAAATTTGACAGATTGAGATAGGTTGATGTTGGGTCTGCACAAAATAAAAGCAGTCAAAGTCACGGGCAACAACTACTAAACTATAAAATTATACCTAAAATAAAACACGTAAACCTGCGTCCTTGTTCTTAACAGGGTCATTTATTTCTACGTCAAATGCCAACGTCGACCATTACAATGGGCCACTAAAGGCCATGCTGATAAAAACTTGATTGATGCCTATGCGCACGTAACAGGTATTACTTGTAGGAACAATGACAGGATACCTGGGATAGTCCTTCAGCCTGGGAACGGTGTAAAGGAATGTTGATTAGTGGGTTATTTTATGGCATTGCTGATGCATGTCCTACCAATTTGTAAAGTAGTTTAATGCAGGTAAATCTAGTTGGATACATAGGTATTTATGGAGCCTTGTACAACTAATTATTTGAAGTATTTAGTCAACCCTTTTTTTATTTCTTTTTTATATCGTGGTAAAATCATCAAATGAGTCCTCCCTCCCCGGGCAGGGCGCGAGGGACTGTCAGACTTGTACTGACTAAAATCCACCGTGTCCTTCAATAGCCCTTTATGTTTCGGGGTCACGGTAATGAAATAAGTCTCCCGACCCCAGCAGGCTTTGGCCCTCTGAGAGGGGGCCGTGTCATTTTGCTGACGCTCTTTGAGGCGCGCGTGGAACACGACGCGCCATCGACCCGGGCATGGTCCATGTTCGGACAGCGAGTTACCCTTTACTTGCACACTAGCTATGCCTCGAAGTTTCATCCACCAGTTGTCTTTTTTTAGTCGAATAATCTTCATGAAAAATTGTGATATCAAATGATATCAAAAAAATTAAAATATTTTTTTTAATTGCATTCAAATATCTTTTTTTTTCATAAGCAACAATCATAATTGACATCGAGGATTGGCTAAAATTTATTAATTGAAAAGCATTTATGAATTCAAATATTTTTCTAGTAGGTAATGTAGGTACACGATAAAAATATCTATTTAATTAAAGCATGCTAAAATTCTACAACATCAATTTAGCAACGATGCAAAAGTTAGCCTTTTCATTAGTACGAAAGTTAAGGTCACGATTTAATTCTGACCTCGACCAAAGTATTATTGAATGGACGAGACTGAAATAACTTTTTAAACGGCTACTAAAGAAAAAACCATTTAAGTAGGTAAGCAAATTATTTTAAGGAAAAAAAAACATTTTTACGCTAACGACAAAAAAAAACCTAAAGAAAAGTTTATTTTTTTATTTATTTCTATTTGCTATCTGTGAACAGAATAGAATAATTTGTTTTAAGGTTTTAGAACCACACAACTTTAGGATGTGTTCCATACACCAGAACAACACAACTTTAGGATGTGTTCCATCCACCAGAATCACACAACCTATAGGTTCTGTTTCATTTCATGCGATATTTTATAAGATACCTTCGAAACAGTAAAATTTTAGAAGTCGGTATATCACTTCACATAATATTATCACCAATCGATACCATGTGCGCAGATTCCCTACAAAAATGCATGTGTATTTAAATAATTAAATTTTCAACATATGGCACGGTCACTCGTGATTTATGGCGACTGGCCCCTTGTGTGTGGTCTTGTCGAATATCTACTATCGAAAAAAACTTAATATTCTGTGATAGCATTCCTTGATAATTATTACCACAGCCTTATAACAGGTCGTGAGAATTTTTAAGTAGGTTACCGTGACCCTGGAAAGTAGAGAGCAATGGAGGGGACACGGTGGATATCAGTCAGGGCGAGTAGACTCATTTGAGGATTTTATCACCTACAAAACGTTTTAAAAAACAATGGACACGTTTTTTTTCTTTCATTAACCCAAAATTATGTCAGAGGCAAGTCAAAACTAGTACTTGTTGCAGAGGTTTTGCTAATTTTAAAATTTCTTATCTTCATCAATTTTGGTTTACGTAAGGAAAGAATAAAACCGTGTCAATTTTTTTTTTATAATCTGACGGACTACTTAATTACATTTTTTCTTTCAAATATCTATTACTTCATAGCATTTATACATAATATTTTAGCCCATTCAAGCCACCCTTAGCACGAGTTTTCAGTATATGAGATGTAAAGTAAACTGGAAATTTGACAATTTCAAATTGACTATTTTCAAGGAAAACAATAGTTTCTTCTTCGCACACCAGAGGCGCTGTTCTATTTTTTCGTACAAGAAACGCTTTAAATACTGTAAAGTAAAATAGTGAAAACTCGTGCTAGGGGTACAGTTATAACTAAGATTTGTAACATCTGCAATACTTAAATAAGTAGGCATACAATATCAAAAATATTGCCAACCAAATATAATGAGATTAGTCCGGCTTACTTAGCAAAAGTTTTGGATATTTTTTCATCATCGCAAATCAAGCGAGAAAATTACGACAGATCTGAACGTCGCCTTATCGGCAAGTCGTGATGAAGTAACAAAGAGTCCATTTTGAAAACTCTTTGTTTGGTGATTGATTGTAGATACAATTCAGTAAATGATCAACAATGAGAGTAGATAGTAGAAAAAAATATATAGAAAGGAACTGTCGTTTCGATAATTCGTGAATATGAAACGAAAAGAGATCAGTAACTGGTTTTTTTTTATCGTGGTAAAATCATCAAATGAGTCCTTCCACCCCGGGCAGGGCGGGAGGGACTGTCAGACTTGTATTGACTAAAATCCACGGTGTCCTTCAATAGCCCTTTATGTTCCGGGGTCAGCGACAGGCTTTGGCCCCCTGAGAATTACGGTGAAAATAGTATATTTAATTGAGTAACAAACATTCATCCATCCAAACAACCACACTCTTCGCATTTATAACTGGATTATGTATTTTATTTACATAATTTATTAAAAAGGAACATCGAAAGTTTCCGAAGAAGAGTAAAAAAGAAATTACTAAAACTAACTTCGAGATAAGTTTTCTAAACATTTATATGGGAAAGTCCTTTAGTGAAGTCTAGATAGATATGTTTATAGATATAGCATTTTTATAGAATTTGCATTTAACTTTCATAAAATTAATGCTAATTAATTTAAGAATATGAAATTTCAAATGAAACTTTAATAATTGAATAGAAAATCAAACCAAAACCTAATATTATTCTATTTTTTTTTAAATATTTAAAGATAGGTTCTCGTTGGACCACTATCTCGCCTAATGGTAAGCGAAGATGTGGTCGACGGTGAAGCACGCTTGCCTAGAAGTAACCTGTTCACTCTTGACTTGAAGACCCCAAGGTTATAGCTGTCGGGAAATACAGAAGCCGGCAGGGAATTCCACTCCTTAGCTGTGCGTACAATAAAGGTATTTTTTTTTAATCGTGGTAAAATCATCAAATGAGGCCTCCCACCCCGGGCAGGGCGGGAGGGACTGTCAGACTTCTACTGACTAAAATCCACGGTGTCCTTCACTAGGCTTTTATGTTCCGGGGTCAAGGTGATGGAAATAAGTCCCGCGAACCCTGCAGGCTTTGGCCCTCTGAGACCGGGCCGGGAACACGACGCGCCGTCGACCCGGGCACGATGAAGGTATTGGCAAAACGCTTTGTAGGGCTGTAACCGCTATATTTTTTTTCTTTTTTTCTATTTTGCCCAAACCCTTCACGATGGCGCAACGAAACGATTTAAACCGCGAAGTAACCCGTAACATTAGTTTCGATACAATCCGTAACGTTGAGTTAAATATTGGAAATCAATCAACTGTTTCGGCCATTTTCTGTACAATATGAAATTGAACTTATAATTGATGCGTAAATTAAGCCGTATCTATTAAGATATTGGAAATTAGTTAAGCTTCTCTATTTTTAACGAAACTAATACTATAAAATGTGAAAACAAGTTTCTTTAAAGAAAGAAAGAAAATACGTTTATTTGGCAAGCCTTAAGCACACTATTACAATTAAAAATTACGAATACACAATTAATGTAGGTACCGTGTGCCTTGTTACTTTTTCACACCCTAAACACTTTTTTGCATGTACATTGTCAGGTGGGCAAAGACGGACAAAGGTACCTTTCAGCTACGTTGATATAAATGGTCAACTTCGTCTTAATTGTATTCAACAGCAATTTCTCAGCTTTGATAAACTTACTTAGACAATCAATTGAACTTAAAAATTCTACAATACAATTTATTCTTTAACTTGATTCCTTTCTCTCACAAATCACCAGCTGATATTTGACGAAACTATCCAAATAACGGAAACAAACCATTCTCACAATTCCACTTTAAACATCACCTATATCCGTCACTCCCACCTTATTCAAATTATTATTAAAAAAAAAAAACATAAGCAGCGCGGCCCCATCTAAAAGTTCCATACTGTACGCCAGGTGTACCGTTAAGGACGACCGCACACTGCACTACTTAACATCTGTTTCCGACATATGCGCGACTAAGCGCACTTTTTATTTACAAGTTTTTTCTATGCAATTGAAATGCGCTTTTGGTAAGCAACCAGCACTTGATAAGATGTCTTGGAAGCTTTTAATGATGTTTTTTTTTGTACCTTGAGAAAAGGATGAACCTTAGATGTCGCAAATTGATTTTTAATGCGTTTCTTATCTTTTTCTTCCTTTAGTTTTAAATTGCAAATCTGTTTTTAAATCTACTGCAAGATTTTTTCTTAAATATTTACAACATGTTTAAATATTCAAGAAAAAATCCAGAGTTTGTGACATTATTTTAATTTATGTAAGTATTCATTTTAATTTTAAGAAACCAACAAGGCTGTGAAATAATTTACGGTAACTAGGTCAGAGTATTACATGCATTAAAAATAACTACCTACTATTTCTGCACAATGTAATAATTTAAAAATAAAATAGGAAAGAATATAGTTACCACTGTATTTTTAAATAAATTACCATAAAAACAGGTCTATCATCATCACATCTTACTTGGTCAACTAGAAATAGAAACAATTAGGAAATGAAAAAAATATAATGCTCCATATATTCAGCGAAGTACAAAAATGTTTACACAAACAATACATTTAATTTTCCATAAGTTGAGAAGTAATTTATATTCCTTTTATAAATAAATAACAAGTCAAATAATAAATAGCTAAGCAAAATGTTAATAAACTGATATCCGTGCCACTCGCAAGGGTAACTAATTAAATAATTAAAAAAAAATACTCATGGTCATGCCTTTCTCCCTTTAACAGCTAATGTAATTACGAGATCCAACAGAACAATAGGCAATAAGACATAATATGACCCGGTCACCGACTGAAATGATTACGTACAAGACATTTGCATTCATAAACGTATAGTTCATGCCCGCGACTTTGCCCGCTTATGGGCAAATAATTATGCCTTGTGACTGGAACTGTAGGTAGCTTTATATTTATGGTTTTATTTGACAATTCAAAAATGCTTGTGATTAAAATAAATGCTTTGGTTTATATAATATAATATTCCCCAACTATCACACAACGCCATCTAGTCCCAAGCTAAGCAGAGCTTGTGTTATGGGTACTAGACAACTGTTAAACATACTTATATATTTCTAAATACATACATATTATAGATAAATTACACCCAGAAACAGAACAAATGATCGTGCTCATCACACAAACATTTGTCTTGGGTGGGAATCGAACCCACGACCCCCGGCATAGCAGTCAGGGTCACTAACCACTAGACCAACAGGCCAGTCAAAAATTATTGTATTGTAAATATAATTTATAATACAATAATTTAATTAAAGGAAAGTAGTACCAGAATAAAAAGTATCCTCTAAGTTAATACAGGTTTTAAACTATCTTACGGCCATATTTCATTAAAATGTATTCAATAGATTAAAGAGTAACAAACATCCATCCATCTATCCGTACAAACCATCGCATTTTATATTAATAGTAAAATGATGACAGGGTATGGCTATACTTAACCATATAGACAGGTATTGGCTAATAGAGACTGACAGGTGGACGTGCATTAAAGGTCGTCACATAAATACCAATTTTAATTTTGTTTGCAATGTAAAATGCCAACGAAACACTTCATTGGTTATTCGCATTGTGTTGTGTTGACCTTACTAATTATAAAGTTAAAAATATATAAAATCATTAAGAACGTGTGTTCAAATTACTTAAGCTTGTATTTTAAAAACGTAATAATATTCTACACACACACCTATAATAGAAAATTATTAGATGATACCATGAAAAAACTGTGATAAAGTTCTAAATCAGTCATTTAGAACTTTATCACGGTTCTTGTATCTAAAAATAAATTGTTTATTTTAATCTACAACATTACCTACGTTAACTTTCAGGATGTCTAATCGCGAAATTAAGAGGGATGAGTAAGTTTTAGAAGTTTACAACGACATTAAACAAGCCAACCCATTTTTAAGCCTAGGCTTTTTTTATCCTTAAAATCTCAACATATTATATGTACCTACAACAATACCTAGCCCAATATACCCGAGTTTACGAGGCCAAAAAACAACAGTTTCCATTACATAAACTCAAATCAACAAATATAAAACTCACGCTAATAGCGTACAATGCTCACAAAACCATAATTCAGTACAAAAATCGAGGAAGATAAATCACACAGATGAAACGATTATAACTGTGTCTAACTACCGTCATACAATGAACATAGGGTCCCTGACATTACGGTTACCCATGTGTAACATGCCCGGAAGACTAAAACATGTCAGATTTATCTGCGGGCAAAATAATTAATGCATTTTTTTGCCCGTGGTGGCTCAGTGTGTTAGAACCCCTATGTCTCTGCGAAAGTGAATTTTGGGTAAATATTTTATCAAAATAAATGCCTAGATTTTTTTTAGTCTATGTTAGTTCAGTGTGTTAGTACCCCTATGTCGTTGCGAAAGTGATTATTTTTTAAATATATCTCAAAGCAAATACCTAGACTTTTTTTTTCTTTTATTTTACCTTTTAGTAAAGAAAATCATCATTTAATCATGTCTAAATTGGCGGTAAATACTTTGTCAAAACATAACCTAGTTTTTTTTAGTCTGTGTTAGTAGCCCTACGTCGAAAGTGAATTCTTTTTTTAAATATCTGTCAAAGTAAATGCCTAGACTTTTTTCTTATTTTACCTTTTAGTAAAAATTATCATTTATCATTTCTAAATGACGGGTAATTTCTCTAGGTATAATATTAACAGTGATGTCATCTTAGTATGTTTTTTCATGAGGACATACGGGCGTGTTTTGCGTGACGAAATTATGACACGATTTTTCCATTACAGAATTATGATAAACCTGTATGAATTGTTTTGTAATTACTTACATTTAAAACCTACAGCATAGTAAATTGGATTCATCAAACTACGGTTGCAAAGAAAAAATAGGCTATCGTTTCACATCAAATAATGAAAATACTATAGCATAATATCAATATCTACTTGAAGAAAATATTACGCACCTCTGTAATACTGATTCATAGGTACAGTTAACTAGTGATATTGATTCCGTTGTCAATCCGCTTTATACCTATTTATGAAAAGAAACACCATTTAATAATAATTTCCTCTTACGAGCAAATCCTTCACAATCAAACGATATTACCCAGTGCTAAAATAGGGATGGGTGTCCCAACAGTGCCTAGACACAGGGGCAGGCTCTATGGGCACAGAAATGGCCAGATCAGGTGGTCACCTGTATGGTCTGCATGGTAGGTATACCATTTTGTAATTCCAGTGTGGGAACGAGGTGGCGGTAGAACACTAGTATAGCTTTGTCTCTTTCCAACACTGGAGAAGTCATGGTAGGCCAACTGGACACAATTTGCCAGACCAACGCGAAGTTAAAGAAGCTCGCACTTGGCGCATAAAAGTCTACGTTACGTTACGGCACTGGATATAACTTCATTCCCCCAATAAACCATTTCTTAAACATATACCACATCAACTCTAATAAATAACCAATTAAAAATGGCGGGCCAACTGTTCCACAAACAAACACTTCGACAGTATTGATCGTGCTTCGAAAAAACACCATTAGAACATGTTTTCCATAGCCATGGAATATCGACATAATGTCACCGTGGCTGGTTCAAGGTCTCTATATGATTAATATATGAGACATTTATCGATTATAAAGTACCTAGTAATAAAATCGAGCTACAACGATAGCTTTAAAAAAAAAACGTTAACAAACATAGACCTAGAACAACTACTTGTCATCATCATCTGCCTAGCCTTTTCCCAACTATATTGGGGCCGGCTTCCAGTCAAACCAGATTCAGCTGGATATCAGTATTTTACATGGAGCGACTGCCTGTCGGACCTCCACAACCCAGTAACTGGGCAATACCATACCCCCATGGTAAGACTGGTTAGGAACAACTACTTGTAGCATATAAATATTTGTTCCGTGCAGGAATCGAACCCGCGACACGCTGTACAGCAGTTCAATCGCTCAGCCACTGCGCTAACCGTGCTGTCGAACTGACAAATGCTTGCACTGACTGGACAAGTGGACAGGTCTATTTATTTATTTTACTCTTTATGTACACACAAAATACAACACAGGATAATTAAGATATAGAACTCAGTACAAGGGTGCTGCTTATTTCTTTAGAAATTTCTGCCAGCAGACCCGCGAAAGGAGAAATGAATAAGAAATGTAGACTATAGTGTGTGAGAGGAGGAATAAAAACCGTCAAAAGTGGAAAACCTACTCAAATCTGTATGGTTATTTCCTCAAACAACCATTTCAGACACCCGCATGGTCCTCGTATGACTTGAACAATACAATGTCTGCACTTTAGAGACAGTGACCTCTGAGTTTGTTTCGGCTGTTAGAGTAGGCAGGTACGAAACACAGACCTAAAAATATTGAATGTGACGTGTAAAAGTGTTCTTTTTATATACAAAATAAATATAATTTATCATTTAGTATACATTCTACTAATGAACTCTTGATATTTTCAAGGTGATGTAGCCGCGAAATGTCAAGCTACGTCGTAGTTATTATAATAAAAATTGTTATATTAAAAATGGAGGAAATAAGTGAAAGTATTTGACGTCATATTCTTAGTCATACTGCTGCTAACTGTAAGTATGTATTTTAGGCTATAACTACAATCTTCAGCTGTTGTTTTGTTTGTTGTAGATAAGGACCTACTAAAACCAGATTCTCGGCTCCTAACTTATTTACTCTAGTCTTAGCTACTTTTCTCCAAAGACATCTGAGCTTTCGAATGGGCTAAAATAAAGGCTTTGAGTTTGAATTTATTTAAAAAAAAACAACCATTTGAACTTATACGCCCATAACTGAAAATGATTAAATATACTGAAAATATTTTATATAAAATTTTCCTAAAAAATCTTGTGATGAAGTTCAAAATAATACAACGTAATTTTCCAAAAGGACCTTGGACTGCTTAGTTTAATTATACCAGCAAGAAGGTTCTAGCCAACATTTTTGGAAAAAATATTATCATCATTGCTTATCAACCCACAAACAGCACATTCAACTTCTCACCAAGACAATAGCCCCAACAACAACATTTAAACTAAAACGCCAGATTACATGTAAACTAATAGATTTCACGGCCCCAGCCATGTAGGGAACGCGGAGAAACCGACGCGTGCGCACCGGCCTCTGTTCCGAATAGTGATGGACGTGTGCGCAAGCCTAGACTTTAATGAGCAAGACGGATTAGTAGCAACAGACATAATATCACGCCTACGCTATAATTATGGTATTGCTGGCAGAGATACACTGCGATTTTGGAAGTTATAGGCGAACGACAACCCGAATAAAGCAGGCATAACTGCTACTAAAAAATCATAATAGATCAAAAATGCATGAAAATGTCAGTATCATAAGTGCCATTTTTGAAGAGATTAATGCAGAAGTCTATAAGTATTGGCATTTTGCATGTTAGACACTGCAAGAGTTTGCACTGAAGATGAATTAGTATACTCAAAATGATTTGTAGTCAAGAATCAATTTAACCAATTTTCCAACTTAGTAAATTAAGTGCTTCAAGTAAAGTAATCTCACGAAATGGCAGGCACAGATGTAACCATCTATAGACAATAAGTCCGTAAAAATAAGTTAAAACAAATATAAAAACCCAGAATTAAAAAGCAATCTAGCATTTTCGTACGTTACGGAATCAAATGTAAAACTCCAAGGCTTACAAGCTGTTATTAGTCATATATGGTATAAAAATTATAAAAAAGCAATTCAATCAAACCAGGCTTTACATAACAACAATAATAATAATAATTTTTGTAAAGAAGTAGTCATCGATTATAATGTCACGGTATATCTATAAAAGGATACAATATAATATTGATATTATGACAGTGTTGAACAAAAAGCTGTTTTCCTAGCTAGGCGAGGCTGTAAAGTAGTCAATATGACATTTAAAATCACCCACACACTAGGCGTTGGTCATCTTAGATATAGCCTTACCGGTTAATGACTCAGGCTATAGTTACGGTTGAAGTAGATATTCATCATCAAGCCGAGATTAATTCTCATTACAATTAGTCTCTTGTACAATTTGTTATAATAATAACAGGGCATAGAATGGCACCCTGCGGGACTCCTGAAATTGCTGCTTAGAAAACGCTCACTTGTCTAATAAAATGATACAATCCAATAAGCGAATAGTATACCGCTGCGTTGGATCGCGTCATTTGCACCATTATGAGGTGAATGACGTCTTTTACATAAAGATGTTGCTCTTTCTGACCGCCTGAAGCTATTGCCACATCAATAACTGCGGCTCCTCTATATATCTTCTTGCAATTATGTATTAATATTTACTTTCATGCGTCTTCGTTTCTTGCAAAAATCCCATCCCTATTGGCACGCAATGTCTTTCCTGATTAACAAAATCAATCAATTATCGTCACGCTATTAACAACGTTACTTATGTAATGTACTAACTGATGTATTCAATTCTGTACATAGATTCAATTATTCCTTCACTCTTTTGTTGTTTGCTTGTACATTTGCTAAATTTCGGTCAACATTATACACATTTTCGGGGAAACACTTGATATTGAACTTCGTAATTGTGATTTGTTATTGTTAACAAGAACTACTGGACTTGTATTATTAGCATTAGATCTGTTTATAGCATGTTAAACTAGCACAACGGGTCATGGTCTTGCATAAAATGAATCACTGCTAAATCTGTGCCAATCAGTACTTACACACGTGCACCGTTTAAGATTGTGGCATGGTTTGCTTAAAGCTTTGACATCATTGTTAAGACCTGTCATAATTTTTTTGTTTTACATTACATATAATACAACACAAACCCATTTAATCTTTTAAATTCTGTCTTTTCACAGATACCCAAAGATTCTAACGTTATCGTTTTCCATTGAACAAAAAACAATTTCAATCCAAGGTTGGTCTCGATGAGCATGATCATCGTCATCGTGTGCAGTCTACTTTCAGCTATGCCAGCATTGATTTCTACTCTTAAGTGTTACTCGATATACTTGACCACCAATGTTCAACCGCCAATTAAGTATTAACCAGTTATCACTTTAACCTATAGATTCTGTCCTACTCTTGCACAAAGTGTCAATCGTTTCTTTCTTCTTACTACTTACGTACGTCAGTATTTTAATCATTCTCCTATACTTTACTTATACCAAAATGTCCCTTATGCTCAGCAATCCCAACCTTTTATCACTCGCAAATCATCTGAAATCCACAACAAACACGCATTGGTCACAACTTGTTCTACTTGTGTTGCACGTTACCGTTGTATCGATTGTCTCAAATCAAGATAAATTCAGATTATTTCGAGTTTATCGCACTCTTAAGGCTATCAAAGAAAGAATCTATATTGAAGCAAGTTTTATCTTGAGAACTGAGGTACTTCTGCAAGATATGTCCGTCTCAGAGTCTGTAAGTGTTGAGTACAAGATTATCTTCAGATTGCAAAACTTTAGTCGAATCTACGTGTCTCTATATTAAATTAAAGAGACAGAAATCAACAGTAACTCTGTGTAAAACGGCTTTTAGCTGCATCCGATTACACAGGATACCAACCAACGGATTTGGAAGATTTTAGAAGAGTGGTAATTTAAAAGAAGACATTACACATAAATATAATAATAAGGCTACTCTCATTAAATGTCCATTCAATATTGCACTAATTAACTATTACACCATAAATACGCAAACCCAGAAATCAGACCTATTCCAATTAACTTTCGCTGGACGGCTCATAAATTTTATTTCAACTAAACTTTGTTTTACGTAAAGTATCTACCTGACGTGCAATCCATTGTTCATTCAAATTTTATTCAAACGATTTTCCACTGCCGTGATTGCCTCCATAGCATGAAGATATGCGACTGTATGCTAATACTGCTGGTAAAAAAAGTTAGGCAACTGCCCCACAGTCAACGAGGAAGCGAAGAGATTTCAACCTTATAATATTTTCTCCATATGTTTGTATGAAAGGCGGAAGATGGGCAAGAAAGTGTTGGAGTGGATCACGGCGAGAAAGAGGAATGTAGAAAGACAATCGACTAGGAAAGTGACAAGCAGAAACAGAATAGCCATGAAATGAAAGGAGCAAAAGTAGTACAAAGGGCACATTAAGAAGAGATCTAAACTAAGCATTGGGTGGTTAAAGGGTTCCAAAAAATAATAAGATCGCTGACTATTCAGACAAGGCAGGAACTTCGTCAAACAATCAACTCGTAAAAGTAGCTCTATTCGCTTCCCGCTAATCGCTTGCAGTAGAACAAGAGTCTTAATTCGTTCGACAGAATTGAGCAAGCGCCTCAATTTCTCGAATTAGAATATCTTTTCACCAGCCTATGCAAAATAGGAATGTTTAAAGAAATTTTTATGTGGAATGTCAATCAAGTCTGTTTGTTATGAAAGACAGACTCAAATAGTTTTCGGTAAGTATTTCATTGCAGTACTTTTTAGTAGTTCGAGGATTGAAAAAGAAGATAATTATATAGATAGATAGATAGATTAGGTAAAGATGTGAACATCATTAGCAATCACACGAGAAACAAATCGACATCCACCTTTCTCAATTTTCAGAAGATATTCGATTAACATTCGATTGCTAAATTCCTACAGATGGTTGCAGCTGCCAATTCTTCAAGACCAGCAACTAAAGATGTTCATCTTTCCACTTATCAACATGATCACCCACGTCTTAGGAATGCAACTACAAATTGTGTGTAAGATGTATATATTTACATAAGAATTTCTTATTCCGTATCAACACACGCGATATTTGAGAGAATCGGCGTAAATTATCGATAAGTGATTAGTTATTACTCTTCCTTGTTACAATGTGATAATTGATTCGCTTGTTAATTTTATTATACGCCATGTCGACAAAGATTTCACGACTGGTATTAAATTCTTAGATATAGTGGCAGCTCAAAGAGAGCAGAAAGATGATAAAGGACTCAGCTTAGAAAAAACACAACAGAATAATGACTTATTAGCCCCTTCGTACACAAGGCAACCATTAAGTGTCCGATACCTTACGACTTTCGTATCCATTGACGCGTGCCTGTGAACGGACCTGCATGGATTTGTATCATGATATTCGCCTGGATACCAAAGGCATAAGGTATCGGATTCTTGCGTCACCTTGTGTATGAAGGGGCTTAGAAATAAACCTATGCGAAAACGGATGTAAAAAATACTAATAGCTTATAGCTGCCAAATACATAAAGAGAATGTGGATGAGGCGAAGTTTTGGGCCTATAAAAGAAGAATGGGCAGAAATGTATGGACCCCGTCCCATTCCTTGTAACACTCCCATCCATATATCAAATGAAAGTACGTGAAAAGTGTATCATTTCAATGTATGACAGCAAACCTGCAAACTATAGGAGAAAAAAGTTATTAAGACTTTTATGTCAAAAGATGAATTTCGATTTTCAGAAGAAAACATTGCTCTTAGCTTTTTCTCATGATAATATGTGTATAGATCATGAGAAAGAGTAACGTTGTTGAGTTAGCGGCACCCACTTCTGACTCTTTAAAAGAAAATCATAGTACTTAGTAGTAATAATTGTATGAAAATAATGAATTTAAACTAGATTGGGGCTTTAGAGGCTCAAAGCTGTGGTAGGGGGTACCACAGGCCCTACTTAGAAGAACATGGCCATAAGACCGCCACATGCCGCCACAACCAAAACGTTACTCAACTGACTAACGAGGAAGCAAAGGAGTAAAAAAAAACACCAGTGTACTATGGATGGTCGTTGAAGTAATTTTTTGGTTTCCTTCATTAGTGTCCGATGTGCTAACAGTGTCTGAATAGCTTTTTGTCATGGTAATGATGCGTACCAACGCCAACGCTTGTACCCATCATTTCCATGTGAAAATCTATGAACATCGCCGTGTGGAGACACGTTCGTATAGAGTATATGGAAATATGTGGCACGACTATAATATCGCCGCGATTTTATCGATTGTGGAGATAGCGCCTTATTCTTTTTAAAAAACGCTATAATTAAATATTAAAACTGACATTTTCAAAATCAATGTGTGCCATTATAAACTCTGTGAATCCCGGCCGATCTTCCATATACATATTCTCGTAATAACATACTATGACGAATTCTGATTCGAAGTAAAGATAGCGAACACGTAACACATAGTTGACGCCTGTCTTCTACTTTCATAGTCGACAAACCCAATCGTTAAGGCACAGAACCGTGGACGAGCTGAAGGTAGTCCGAGAATCGGTTAAAGAAACTAGCAAGTTTTTATTTTTTTTTGCATATCATGTGACATTTTTTTTAATGCAGTAATGTCAACGATGCATTAGCACACAGTATTGAGCACGGATTAATATAATTTAACACATACATGACTTCTGCCTAACATTATGTATCGTCGGTATTTTGACATAAAAGTCTCAATAACTTTTTTCTCCCATGGTTTACAGGTTTGCTGTCATACAATGAAATGATACACTTTCCAAGTGCTTTCATTTGATATATAGATGGAAGTGTTACAAGGGGTGGGACGTTTTGTCCATCCTTCTTTGGAACACTGTCATACTGCTAACAGTAGTTGTTCTATATAAAATACTGATATTTAGCAGCATCAACAACACTGGAAACCAACAAGCCGATAGTTGAAATAACTAAACAGGCGATGACTATATCGTGCCCTCGACAGGAACTATAAAGATACTAAAAACAACACTCCATAAAAGTTATTTATAACTAAAACATTAACAAGTCCTAGGCCTCCCAAAAAAAAATGAAATTCATTAACTGGTTAGTCCATAAGACCATAAGCCGGCAACCCACATAGCCTTCTATAAAAGGAGACTTGTAACATAGTTTTTGGCTACTCCATATTCAACAAATTAAACTGCCGGCCTATTAAACTGCCGGAACAGTATGGCATATTTGTCAAGTATTGATTATTTCAACGGCAGATTGACTGGAAAAACTGATTTGGGAGATCCTTGAGAGCCATGAGAATTTGAATACTACCTCCGTACCTCGCTTGCTTGTAGATAACGAAAAGGAAAGGCACAGTTTACTGGACACCCTTATTATTTTAAGTGATGACACTTCTAATAAAGATCATTGTAATTTTAGTTAGCTATATATTTAGCTACTAAGTGTTATTGACCTCAGAACGTGAAGGGCTGTTGAGGGACACCGTGGAGTTTGGTGGTGTCAACAGTTTGGAGGACTCATTTGATGATTTTATAACACTTTTTTTATTTACCAAGCTAAATAAAAAAAGTGTTATTGAATACGTGTAGGCATATGTTAATACACCTACACGTTTAGTACAGGTTTAGCCTTAAGTGAAATGAAAATAAACGGGCCTTTCAAATTATAGGAGGCATCATACTGGGTGCTCGACTAGGGCGAATTGAAACTGGGACCCCTAGCTTACCCAATGAATCATCGCATTATCACTAGTTCCTTGGTTTCCTAACCCCTCTTAGCCGGAAGCGATGGACTACGCCAAGACGTGCAGCTGTTGTTTCTTTATATGCGACAATCAATTTACATACATTTGCTCATTGTCTTGTATTATATACGAGTATGTTTAAAATTGCAGTAGCTATGTGTCTGACAAAATTATCGATTGCACGGATGAAAATATGTTCTATCATAACTTTGATGTTACCTATATGCTATTAAGTTGTGTTATGATATGATATTTGTCCATCTGTTTGTTTGTTTCACTCCTAAACCAATAATTCTCTCCTAAACCTCCCAAAACCTGTAATTTGACAGGTACTAAAAACTGGAACAACGAGTTTGCTACTTTTGGTTCTAGAGATCGTTATGAAAATATGATGAAATATATATAATCACGGGCTGCAGCTAGCAAGGAGAGGAGTAAAAGAGAGATTCACTTGTCCCTATTCTGGGTATGGTAAGCACTTACAGACTCTAACTGACTTAAATCCACGGTGTTCCTTCAATAGCCCTTTAAATTCCAGCGTCACAGTATCCTGACAAGACAGTCCTGCGACCTCGGCGGGCTTTGGCCCTCTATAATTTGACGAGGCCCCCCAAATTATCTATCAAATAGCAACAAAAAATCCCAGTCTTGGGCAGTTCGCATCTGTTCATGCTTAAAACTAGGAAAATAACGAAATACTTACATGTTTTTTTTACAATCAATAGAGTAGGTGTGCTAAAAATATTGTCATGATTAAGTACCGCAACTATTTGGCAAGAACATTGCGAAAGTGTTATACTGATAACTGATAAACAAGAAGTTATGGCGCATTGTGCGGACTCTCATAATGATAAACACTATCTATAGCAAGATGAGTATACATAGTATATAGTAGGTACTGATAAGTCATCTCTGTAGCTGCGATATTATTGTTACGAGTATGTCGATGAAATAGGGCAAAAGTGGGACTAACGAATTACCGTGAGCCCGAAACGTAAGGGGCTATTGAAGACATCGTGGATTGTAGTCAGTGCGAGTCTGACAGTCCCTCCAGCTCTGCCCTGGGTAATTTGATAATTTTACCATGTTAAAAAACTGGTGATAAAAATCACAAAAATAGGTAGGTAGATATTTGGATAAGATTTGGTTTTCAAACACCTGGCCACACAGGTCTTTTAAAAAAATGTTGAGAGATTTTCATTAAAAAAAAATGCTTTATAAATAAAAACTGGCTCAGTACAATTAGTATACAACTAGCAAAGAAAAGCAAGTCTTATGGCCATTATCACGGGCTACCCTATTGCCAATGGCCATCAAACGAGCATAAATCTATAAACTAAGGCAACCACTGAGAAATTCCTAATGCAAAAAACCGGATAGTACTTTGCCCGACTGAAAAGCTAGTAGATTATTAACCGGTTTATAATTATAAAGAACAAATTGAACAATTTCTTATGTACAAATACAATTAAAGCGTGCAATAGTTGGCTAACTACATAATAATATGAAAGTTACCACGCTTCCGATTTCTCTACGAAAATACTTAACATTGCACGTTCGTATTTTATTGTTTGGTTTCGTGAAAATTGCGTTTAGGGAGATCTATGTGACGTAGGTAGCCTCGTAAAATTAATTCATTTCATAAACTATTGACTTTAATAAGAAAAAGATGGAATAAATAAATAAATAAATATTCCACAACTATCACACAACGCCATCTAGTCCCAAGCTAAGCAGAGCTTGTGTTATGGGTACTAGCAGCTGATAAACATACTTATATATTTCTAAATACATACATATTATAGATATATTACACCCAGACACAGAACAAATGATCATGCTCATCACACCAACATTTGTCCTGGGTGGGAATCGAACCCACGACCCCTGGCATAGCAGTCAGGGTCACTAACCACTAGACCAACAGGCCAGTCAAAATCATCAGAATCATCTCGTTTTATATTAATAAAAATAAGCCCAGAATCTATTTGAATAAAACTTAGCTCATCAATAGAACTCAGATAAGAACAATAGAAATAAGAAAATACATTCCTGGGGTAATTTAAAAGACGAGGCTAGCCACGGGCATAGGCCAAGAATCGCCCATCGCATGAAACAAGGCGAATCCAGGAAGAAATAATGTATTAAAGCCGTAACCAAACATTTAATTCAGCCATCATGGGTTTAAACACATAATCATAAGAAGGATCACCATAAAAGCCTTCGAAGTAAAAGCAAGCCATAAATACTTAAACTTTCTCTTTCGTGTATTTTCTATTACCTAAGGGTTACGAAGGTCGCCTCAAGGGTGACTAGCTGACCCCCCTCAAGGGAAGGCTGTGACATTTAAACAAACATGTTTATTATACATGTTTACTGATTTTCACGCACATTTTTCACAGGCGTGAACTTTTTAGAAAATCGTGCTTGTGGAATTTGGAGGTTATGTTTTTAAATAGCGTTGTAACTTCCTAATTGGTCTAGGTTATTACTGGATATTTATTTTGAAAAACATTGAGACGTAAAGTTAACTGGAACTTTGACAATTTAAAATTGTCAATTTTCAAGGAAAAAATTAGTTCCTACTTCACACACCAGAGGCGCTGATCCATTTTTTCATACAAGAAACGCTGTAAATTCTGGAAAGACGCTGTAAAGTAATAGAGTGCTAAGGGTACTGGCCAGTTTAAAATAGGGTTTTTAAATTGGAGAAATAGGTAGCCTCAAAAGAAACAATACAGAATCTCCAAGCGTCATTTTTAAAGATAATAATCATGCCAAAAAGTACAATGCCTTCAATACAATTTTGATATCTTTATCTCGGAAACGTGACGCTGTAGATTTTGTCTGTTACAATACTTGTCTTTATCGATAACAACTATAGTAATACAGGTTTTGACACATGGCCGCCATTTTAGAAATGAAATAAAATGGTGGATATAAGGCATCCTAAACTATACAATGTAATTTTAATATATCTCCATAGTTTCCATCTACGTATTTTATTTGATTAACAGTCATCTAAAATGGACATGTCATCTATATCTTAGTTAAACATGGCGTCGTTTTCGATAGAATAGATCACATTTTGATGTGATCTATTCTATCGAAAACGACGCCATGTCATTATTCCCATTGGATCTACGAGTATTAACAAAAGTTTCTTCTTTCTTTGGCGTAATTACTTGGGCCCTGTGCAGTAGTGGCCTGGTCAATCTGAGAATGATCCATGATCGGACGTCGAGTCACCAATAACTCGCCGACCGACCTTGCATTGACCTGTTTGGTGGAGCAATTGACTGAGTATTTTCCAATAGACCATAGATGCATTTAATTATTATAGATCACGTACTATCTCTTTGATAAATCTTAGCCAAAGTGTCTCGAGTTCAATCGGCGACCGAATTGTTTTCACAGTTGCAACGTTGTGATTATTATGAAAGCATTGCACAGACATTTGAATAGATGTTTATCTAAACAGTGATGTTATTATGATACCTTGCCCACTGCTGAACCCTCTCTCGTGTAACAACACAATGACAAGTGTCATGAAGATTCATTCAACCTCCATTGTCATATCTGTCCTTCCTGGATTGTTACTGGCCAAAAACTGCATTTTATCATCGTTGATACAGATAATGGTTTTTGGGTCAGTCTGGTTAAAACAACATAATAATGTAAATATAGCCAGCGCCATCCAAACCTCTTCCACATATTTTCGAATTTGTGATTTAAGAAGGCTCCGGTTTTTTAATATTGCGGCTGTTACCATTTAGATAGACCGATGATCTGGAGAAAGAAGCTGGCAGTGGTTGGAAAAGTGGAAGATCGTGCGCTGTAGTCCCCTTGGGGTAGGCCTATGTCCGGCAGTGAACTGCGATTGGCTGAAATGACGATTTTTTTTTTTTTTTTAAATGGTAAAATCATCAAATGAGACCTCCCACCCCGGGCAGGGCGAGAGGTACTGTCAGACTTGTACTGACTAAAATCCACGGTGTTCTTCATTAGCCCTTTATGTTCCGGGGTCACGGTGAGGAAATAAATCCTGCGACCCCGGCAGGCGCTGAAATGACGATAAAGGCAAAATAAAAAAATCTGTGTGCTCAGACTATAAATCGAAATGGCCTTGCTTGATGATCTATTTATTTATTACACCTTATTCTTCCCCTATACTGTTACCTTGAAGGTTTTACGGAAAAACTACTTTTGGATTTCAAGGTAAGCCTTTTATGGTTTGCCTTGAAACCCGAACTTTATTGTCCTTCAGAAAGGGTCACGACGAAAATTCCATCGCCGCGTTCAGGGCACACTAGTTTTGCGATGTAGGGACTGAATGAAATAAGTACTGTTTAAGATATGGCAGGATTCCTGAAATCTGCAATGATTTCGGCAGAGAAGTATTTAATACCCGTATTTTATCAGGACCTAAAATACTCCCTTGTGCGAGCCTATTACAATACAAATCTATCAGGATTGGTTCTAGAAAAATCGTGTAAAATAACCAGTAACACTTTGAAAGTTCCAGAAGTCGAATCCAAGGACCTCACGCTCCACAGTAGGCGACCACAGAACAGGTTATATAATAAACCGTTACGAACCTGTAAATCGACCTTAAGACTATAACAAGGCAAAGAATAAGTACTGGCAGATCCTGTTACAAAGCTGTCATAATTTTCTTACTGGTACAGACGCCAGTATATCAAGCTACCACAATCTGCTAAATTTCTCTAATAGATTTTCAACCTTATCGCAATAGTGGAAGGATAATGTTCGTTTGGTAAAATTGATAGATTCGGGTAGGTTGACCTGCTGGCGTCTGTACTTATAAAAATAATGGAACAACAGAAACAATACAGGAAAAGAAAAAATCGAACATTGTATAAGACAATCGCATAGAATCGTTAGAAAACACGTGTTAACAACACAGGCCGGTTACCTAACTCTTAAACGTTACTAATTGGATAACAGCGCAGTTTGATCTCTAACATGATCGGTAGTGAAACGTTCCACGTTTTATATAGATGTGACACGCCAAGGATAGTGTATCTGGAGCAGATCTTTGGTGAAACTTCAAAAGTAGGTCAATTGTAGATCGGTTTGTTATTTTAATCGATATTTTTGGTTGCTTCGATAGTTTTTGGAAGAAGAACGTTTCCTATTTTTTATCCAGTTTTGACCTCAGTCGATTCTACTTGCATAAAGCGACACAGAGGTGCTTCCCTTGTTTCTATCGCGTAAATTCTGTTGCATCATAAGTTGGGTTGCGATGACTCGTGGCATCGTCTCAGCAGTTATAGTTTTATGCGTGGTTGCTATCAAAGCAAGCTTATCACTTCATAGTTGTAACTCCTGGCCGACTGATTACTCTCCAGAACAAAAGCCAGGGCTATACCAAGTTTGATAATTGCCAATAATAGAAGGTATGCGATGTGTGGTAATCACATAACCCATCACCATGTTTGTCAAATCAATTCCTTTAACACAGAAGTTAAACAAAATATTACCAAAACAAAATCATATAAACTTACATTGACACACAACAACACTAGTTACAAAGAATTCATGTCCTACATTGTATGATTGCCAAACAACAGTTAAAATGACACATGCAGAGGTAGTTAATCGCCGGCCAAACAATAACCCATTCGTTCTGACGTCAAGCCGTTATGTCAAGTTTATCTGTTAACGAGTTGTCATAGCACGTGTGTGGAATCTCCCTAATTAACGTCTAGACGAGTTGAAGACTTGACCAATATAAGATGATATTTGAGAAGACTTGCAGAAACAGTGCTTGGTTTGGACCGCGTTGTGGATTAGCCCTTTAGGCTTGTGGAACATTGAGACTATAACAGGTTAATTTTTCTCTAACTAAGGCAATTATATTGTAGCAACACAATAAAAGACACCGTCATCTGCTCAGACTATTTCCAATTATTTTTGGTTCGGGTCTCAGTTAAGCCGATGCAGCTGAACACCAGTATTTTGTAGTATTACACAAATACCGATAGCAAATAAAAAGGAAGACAAGCTTTGAGCAGACCTAAATCCAGTAGTGAACCTCATAGGGATACATGATGATGTTGATAATGAAGCTAAAAAGCGGTCCACTTAATTGTAAATGGTTACTAGCATCCAAGTACGAGATCATAATAGAGACAAATCTGAACAGCATTATGCGTCTATTGAAACATACATTGAAATTAAAAGCCTTTTAGTAGAAGATATCAACAATAGCAGCAATGTTTCCTTCGTTGAATATAACAAGTGCCAAAATCAACAACCATAGTACTTCTAAATGCAGTTTCCAACTTTGCCGCAGGCCAAGACACGTTAGACACATCGTCAGTTCAATTATTTATAAGTTAGTGCTGACCGCTAAAGGCCGCAGGTTCAAAGTCGTTAAAATGAAGATATTCCAATGTAATGACCAGTTTAACTGCTCTTAACATTGGCAAGTGAATTGAACGGTAAATTAAAGTTAAATGTGAATGGCACTTGATGTAGGGTTCAGAAGCTGTGTCTATTACTTCTGCATAATGTAATTTCTTATTTGTTTATTTTCCTTCTCTATAAATCGTTCTATAAAACTGTGGCTGAACACAATCTTCAACAGTGTGACTTATCTTTCTCATTATAAGTTAAATGTTAATTTCTAATAGTATATGTCTCCAAACTTACACTTGACAATTTTGCGAAACTTTGTTAAAACTAGCTCATATAACCGGTCAGGGTAAACATGGATGAACACATCATACAATATCAACCACAGATTATGATAATTCCATTGCGTCAAAAACTCCTGGATGCAACAGCAATTAACCACATCTAAACTTCCAGCCATTCGGTCGCGTTTCCTTCATTTCTCAATCGCAACCTTACCAAGTAACCACAGTACCTCGATTTGCGACTATCGCGGATTAACAGCGAAGCCATTAGCAACCATTCATTTTGACCACCGACCTTGTGTCGTTACTGTCTCGTCAAAAGCGTGACTATATTCAAGCAAAAACTCTTCGAATTCATAAGGTCTTATTACGACAAATCAGCTGTTTAGCTATTTTAATACTGAATCCGTAAAGGTTGATATTCTACGCTTTGACGGTTGCTCAATTTTAGTAAATATGTAACAGTTATCATCATAACATTAGCTGAGAACTGTATCACACTGTTGTGGACATACATAAGACTTCTTAGTGTCGCCAATTCTTCGGCTCATCTGATTTTCATTATCTTCACGAGAAATTGGTTCACCATGTCGAAGGCCTCGCAACGCAGAACTTTCCGGTACGTGGCCGTTATTCCAGAATCTTTCTGACCCATACCTCAGTGGTCATTAAATAATCATCAATTCAACACGTATGTCATAATTTTGTATAATCTGGTAATTTACAGTCAATGATGGACGTTATGGCGTAGTAGCTACTTAACATTCCCACCATAGCTTCATTGACATCAGTTACGTTTCACTTTTCTAATACCACTCCTCAAACACCGACATTATCTAGCCTAATCTCTTACCGTCTACAACACTTCCGATCAAAAGATATTGAACAAAAAGCTAATTACTCAAATGCATCGGATTCGTCGGCCGAGCTGGCACAAGGCCGTGCCCTCAAAACGCCACTCTCACTTTGTGCAGACAGACTGACGGATTGCTTCGTGGTTTTAAATACCGACGAAGTACTGAAGACAGAATTTCTCGTGGAGGAATAAGTCATCGAAAATAGCTCTTCTGGAAGAGAAAAGATGATCCGAGCAATTGCAGTCGTAGAAGAGATACAGGCAACAGTACAGAATGTGCAAATCTTCTAAAACATTTAGCGGTTGCGTCCTGTTCTCTATAATTGAATTTTCTTTTGTGCAATCATGTGTCTAGATTCTGGGATATCCTTACGAAGTTTGGGTTCAAATCAACTACTGTCTTAATCTCAGCTACTTTAGCGGCTTTATTAAGAAAAATATTGTGAAATGCTCCATATCTGATGATACTGACCTTCTTAGCGTGTCGATGTTAATCTAAATTAACTCCGACCAGAGTTTAGCGACCAGTTTGAATCAATTTAATCGGTTTGTTTTTGTCTATCAATTCACTATTATTTCACTTCTTGTAGTTTTTTATAATCTTCTTCAACTTCCAAACTTATAGGAATATTTTCTACCAACCGGAGTATCAGAACATTTGGTTACAGTGACTCACCAATTCACCACAGTTTTACGTGCCTGCCGCAACATTGGTACCCCTTGCATGCTGATGAGCCAGCATTGAATGTTAGGTCATGTAGCTTAAGGATAATGAGCTCTTTGGCTTTGTATTTAGGTCAATAGTCTCGCTTGTTCTGTTGGTCATCTGTGGCTATTTAGCGTGTACTAATTATGATTGATCAGTGAATTAGGGCGATATCTTAGCTTTATTTACTCCTAAAGCCCACAATGCAATAATTGTATTATGAACAATTATCACATTTGATAAACTTGTAAAAATAAATTGTAAGAGATCCCTTTAAGTTAATGAAATAAATCACACTGTACCTATTTTTGAGGAAAGCAATGGTAAAAAGTGGTTTATTTATACAAACACACTAAACAATGAAGATTGTAGGAAGCAGAATGCTGCAATCAAGGGACTGATACGTGCAGCGATACTAAGAGTAATCCTATATCCATTTAATGATATATCTTAAAGCAACGACGAGGAAAACAGAAACAGTGAATACCTTGTTACATCTGCACAAACTAAGCAAAAAAATCATGAAATATTCATAACCAGTAAGTTTATCATGTAACTACAAAATATTTACCAATCATACTCGGATCTCTGTAAGCAAGACAATGCAATGCATTCCATATTATCTATTGAGAACTAAAACAATAGGAGGTACATAACAGATAAATGTAAGTATATACAAAATGATAACGCAATAAGTCTGTCTGTCTGTTTTGAGTATAAAACTAGTCAATTTTCTACCATTATATGCGCTTCGGAGAGAATATCGCAATAATAGGTTTGGCAAGGAAATATTATGTCATTGTGCATTGTTTTTAAAGTATTTGTTGTACTTATTTAAAGTATGAACAGTTCAATCTACGCTGGTTTCGTTTGAAATATTTACATTCTTGATTTTATTTTCTTGTTCTTCACCAGTTATCAACGTTATCTTTCATCTACCCTCATTTCTATTTACTTTGGGGTTTTGGGATACGCTTAGTAGCGTAAATATAGTATGATATAGTATGATAGTTCATATTTCTTTTTTTCCATCAGTAGGAACATATCTGTAAACTGCACCTACCTTCTATTCCAGCCATATCATGCTTGTTTTCAATACATCCACCATTCCTTAGGTGGTCTTAGGTCTTCCCCTATTTGTAGAACATTAGACCACCTCATTCATCCCAAGATCATGTTCTCGATTTCCAGTTTCCTTTAGTTTTCCACCATATGCAATGAAAACCTTTTTTAACATCTACTTAAGGCCATACACCAATAAAAAAACCCTCTAATCAGATGTTATACTTTACGACATACGCATTGTAATCTCGTATAGCCGCGTGTTTAATCTAGAGGTCAAAATCGCAGTAATTCATACCCATACGGACGACTGACCTCAAAAAACTATCGTTAATAATAGTGACTGTGAATCTAAGTGTTAAGCCACGACCTACACGTTTAGGCGAGAAACTTGTAACGACAGCGACACCGGAGAAAACAATTTGAAGAAATGTCTAAGTGTGGTTTCATCATGTGCAGCTCAAGCCAATACAAGCTCATACGAGCTTGTATCGGCTTAGTCGTTAATCTTGCGCCAATGTTAACGCTTTTAACAACAAACCATATCTAAGACATGCTGTGATTAAACCCATGAGTGTATGTGTGACTATGTTTGTAGACGCAACCACGACACAAGAGAAATTCCTAGTATGGGGCAACGTTTCTTCAAAGAGAAAGAGTTCAGTCCATAGCAATATGGATTCTGACGCAAGAAACATTGCTTTACGATCAAACTACAAAAGACCGTCCTCAACGTTTTCACAGGCTTCTAAAATCGTACCAATCTTATCCAAATATGTAGCTACCCTTAGAGCGTGCCAGTTGCGACACGAAAGTGCTTTCGTTAAAGAATGAAGATCTCGCGTGCCGTTCGCCTCTAGTCGCATCACATGGAGTTCGTGTACAGGTCATATTACACCATGGTAAATTCTGATTGTTACATGATTTGCTTCCGTGGTTATCATTGCTGGTTGTATTGCCAAATACCTCCATAGTACAATGCGTGGCTGTAATTGTTTCGGCAGTACTTTTGATGTTATACGACATGTAATGTTACATATTGTAATGGAGGAAGCTGTCGGTTTGATTTCCGCGTTTTCGCATTAGATCGACCCAATAGTCAATGGATAAGAAGAAAATATACTTACTAATACTTAATAAGGCAAAATGCAAGAATAATAGGAAGACAGTGAGACAGAACAGGCTCTTAACAAAAAAGTCCACATTCGGCTGGGTCTGGAAGCACTAAAATTAGCACTAAGAGTTCTGAAAAAGTTTTTTTCTAAAGAGTTAAATGAAACATTGTAGAATCAATCCCATTTCCTCTAATATAACGTATTGTTAATCAAAATGCCCTTTTAACGTTCTAATTGAAACAAATGTACTTTTTAGTATAAACTTTATAATTGCAAAACCTATGACGTGTATAAAAGTAAAAGATGATTGCATTATCAATTTTTTAATGAGAAATCCCAATCATAATCAGAATTGACAAATGATATACAACACCACTTTCCAGATACCATAATAATAACCCAACCAATTAACCGCAACAACAACCACAGCATACTCGAATAGCAACCAAAAACCAGTTGGTAAATCTGCACAAACTCCAGGAAGTGCTCGTGAACGGACAAGGGCTGCCCGTAAGATGACGTGAACCGGTCACACCGGTCCGCGGGTCAAGTGAGGCTGTGGCAAGTTTAACGTGTTTCCATTCGATGAGCATAGAAACATTTAGCAGAGATTGGATACAATATTGGAAGAGACAAATTGCATAAACAAATGACTGTTGACAACTCGACACGTTCCTTTTCGATTTGAAATACTGAGTCAATTCGATAATCATTTGTTTTTTTTTAAGACGAAAGACCACATTTAGACGATCGATGTAAGTTGCATGCGAGTTGTACGCAAGTTTGACTAAATTGTGGACTATTAATGGAGAATAATTCTGTTGATCAAACACATTCTGCAATGTAGTCAAACTTGCATACAAGTTCTTGCAGTGTGTTAGGTATTTGTTATTGAATTTGATTCTTCACCTGGCCTTGCAATATTGGGCAATTAGACTCCTTAGTTATGTTAAATCATTGAGAATGAGATATTATTTAATTATTAACATTTATTATTTCAATAAATCCTTGTACAACAACACTTAGATATCAGAAATCTGTTTTATCAGATTCTGTATTTAAAAACATTAAAAACGTATTTATTTTTTTACAACTGGCCTGAATAAAACGTTCGACCTTCGTAGACGAAACTATTTTATAATTCGAATAGACGAAGTTAGGCTTTGTCGGCGCGTGATTCATAATAACAGTAAAGATTCGGTTCTCACAGCGAAAAACGCTATCTAGTATAAATATGTTTATGTTTTTAACCTCAAACGTGATGATTCAACGGCAATGCAGTACTGACATCGTCCCCAAAAGGAGATTTATGGTCAAAACGGCTGAACGGATTTGGGCAAAAATTGGCAAGTCCACCTGGACTAAAGCGGCGATCAGACGGCACGATTCATCGGGCCTTAAGGACTTAGGGCGGTCAGGCACTCTCGATGTCCCGATTTAGGGACACTAACAGCCTAACAGTGATCATACCATCCAATCAATCGGAACTTACAGACTTAGGACACGATGAATCGTGCCGTCTGATCGGTGCTTTACAGATAGGATACTTTTTTTCCCGTTCCTGTGGGAGAATTAGCGAGTATAAACTAGTAAAGAGTAAAGATATTTTAGCCAAGTTCTCTAGACTAAATAAACGATAAATAAGTATCTACCCGATCTGCATAATGTCTGAGTAATATTTACTTTAACACCACAAGACGCGGATTAAACTTGATATTATAAATATTGATATGGCCTAGAAAAACCGCATGTGGGTCAGCCACAAAACAAATGAAAGTGTTTTTTGATATAACACCTTTTTTTTTAACCGGGGAAAGTCGAAATACCATGCGGGATTTGAGAAATCCCGCATAGCTTTTCCACACACAGGCTTCTGACATAGCTTTGGACTTTTATTGATTTACTTTTTTTTCTTATCTTATACTGTCCCACTGCGCGCCAAGGCCTAAGGATGATAAGTTCTATATTAATACGGGAAGCAAATAGATATTAAGTACCTTGTTTAAAATAATGACATGGCCCGGGGCACTCCCCGGGCACAGTTGTGAAAGGCACAGTTTTGAAGTAGGAGTAATATTTATTTTTTAACTTCAAACCTAAAAAAAAGATAAGGTCGATGTTTCATTGAGCGGTAACTAGTTTGTATAAATGTGACCCTAACAAATAATTTTAGCAGGAAAGGGCAAAAGCCACAAAGTTTTATTAAACCTTTCTTAAAATAGGCTCTTTTTTAATATTTAGCAGTGGCAATACCATCACACATGAGAAATCACAGAGTTTTATCAGTGAGTAATTAACATTATCATGTAATGAAAGTATTTTCATGTTCAGCAACATAAGACTATGTTATTGACTTAATTTTTTACGCCATGACTCAGACATTACTCATATTCGTAATACACACTTATCGATCTAAGTACGTAGCTAGCTATTATTATACCTATACTTTACTACATGGTATACAAGTGCTTAGATTATTATCTATCGATCGGACTATTATCTGTCATAATGTTCCAAGTTAACCAAATCCCTTTTTTAATGTTAGTATTTTGCATGGAGCGACTAAATAATTGTCAAGAATCAAATAAACAATTTAACCTTTTTTTTAAGATTTTTTCCTGTGTCGTATGTACGTTTGCAAACATCAACACACAAACACCCAGACCCGTAACAACTACTTGTAGATCATACAAATATTAATTGTTCCGTCGGATCGAACCCGCATTGCCATTTTAATTAGGGCCGGCAGAATCGGTATTTTGCTCATACAGTGCCGCGATCTCATTAGACAGTCTGTGATGTCCTAATTTAAGAGAGGATTCAGTACAAGAAATACCCAGAAATAGATGGTGATAAGCGGAGTAAATTAATCCAAAGTCTTAAGGCAGCAAGCGAAGCTGAATCTCAATACCCGATCTCTGCATGCACCATGCATGAACCACGATCAATAGATCTTATCTCATTAAAGATTTATTGCCGCGTTATTGCAAAGAAACTATTAATTATTTTTAATTAATTGCTACCCGACAGCTATCTCGAAGGTTGATTGTAAAGTAAAGGATACGCTTGGTTGGTCGTGTCGTGAGTTTGGTTCCCACTCGATGTAATAGTGCCTTGAACTATTCGTCACCCAAGTTTAATTACCTATGATGTAGAATTACTTGATTGAGGAAGAAAAGTTCTGGAATGGTAACCACAAACTGGAAGATGCAGCGTACGCAGGCCTACCACAAGGTGAACCGAAGCGTAGTGGTCTAAGGAGGATGCCTTTATTCAGCAATGGACGTCTTCCTGCTGATAATGACGATGATGATGAAGAAACAACGGAAAGATGGAGCCGGACAGTTGGGCTGATGAAGTCTAGTAGAGATGAACTATGAGACACACACGGACAACCCAAAATAAATGTGGGCAGGCCTGGTATCGTATACAGTTGCTAGGAGAGGGCCTATACGTCCAGCATTAGATTCAATTAGAATGAATTAATATTTGGATAGGAGGGAATTTTAAACGATTGTAAGCCTTACAATCTTATGCCTTAAACGAACAAACCTCATAAAAAAATGTTAGGGATCCCTTTTTCAAAATCATATCATTTCAAGGTCTGATTTAACTAATATCAAGCTTCCCAAAGCCCACTACATAAGTTAGCTCTATTTAGTTTACCAAACAATTATCATCATCTTACTAACAACGTTTAAACACATCGCAGTTACCAACAGATTAGCATCTCCATAGATAACACAGTTAAATCATGATCAAGCTGGTATTCAGGTTAAAGTACTACAATGGCCGTCTAGCTAGACGCGCCCGATTCGGCAAACTTATTGACCTGGTTATTGTGAACAATGATAGTCTGTCGGATTCGTATATTTTATTTCATATAGGATTATTGTTGTTATAGATGGTTAGTTTAGATAATTGGTAAGTACGAAAACGGATGTAACCAGGTGTTGTTTTTTAAAGCGTTTTGTATTTTGTCAGCGATTTACAACACGATAGCTTGTGTCAGACTTAGCATGGGTGATAGCAAAAAGAAAGTAGAAGTGTGTGGGTCCTTTTGCCATAGACTAGATGGAAAATGAGGCTGGAAAGTGTTGGAGTGGAGACCACGGACGGGAAAGAGTAATGTAGGGATGCAACCGACTACGTGGAAAGACGATCTCTGTAAAGTTGCCTCTGCAATGTTTGAGATTTTTGCTATCACTAATTGCATTTCCAGAAACAAAGCTTAAATGTATCGTAATGGTGACGATAATTATCTTAATCCATAATTAACTGAAATGACACCAGCTCCCAAATCACCAATCCGGAACACAGGAACGTGCTTGGGGACAAAAAAAGCAGAAAAAAAACTTTGCTGATGACGGTGGCAATAACAGAATATAGCACTGTTCCTTATTCAACACTACATGTGGGATCTCCAAAAACCACAAGAATAGACAAGGCCCTAATTGAATCATCAAACCTTTACCGGCCGAAAGGTAGCAAAAAATTAACAATGGCCGACTATAAAAATGAAACAGGTAGCACAAAAACTAAGCTCATCTGTTTGAAGTTAGTAGTAATGTAGGAAGAGGGTTTTTGTTACAGAGAATCTGCCATTGTCATGTAGATTACTTTTGGTGTAAATATCTTTCTTCTATTGGTGATTTGGGATGTTAATTGCGAGTTCTTTTTGTTATGGTGCTGCCGTTTGGTGGCGTTTTGCGTTTTGGTACCGGGTTTATACATTTTGTAGAAAGAAGGGGCTACCTACCTACTACTTTGGTAAGGCCCACTTGCGCCAGGCTGGGTTATATTAATTAACTCAGAGTTAGCGTTCACGCTAGAGTTAAATTATAATTTTGTCTTGCGCCACTCAGAGTTAGTAGGTAACTCAAAGTTAAATTTTTAAATTTTTAACCCAGCAATGTTGGAGGGTTACGTCACTAATTCCGGGTTAGTAATGTCAAAATTATTTCTTTGAGGTTATGTTCGTTTGTAAACACAAACAGAGACTACTCGTAGCGGTTGGAATAGAACAAGATTACAAAATATGATAGATGAAATGTTTTCTGATGATGACGAAGAAATTATCGAATACATTAGTTCGGACTTTTTTAATAGAACATTTGCAGAACGGTCTGATTATTATAACATACAAAGAGACAAAGCCTTTCATAGAAGATTTCGACTAGAGAAAGAAAGCGTCTTCTTTTTATTAAATAAAATTAAAAGTAGATTGCAGTACGCAAATGAAAATAAGAAGTAAGTACCTACCTATATTTATTACGATTTGACTTGTGGATTTCATTGTTTAGTAAAACATTGTATTATTTGCATTAATTTGATTTTATTTTTACAGCCAAGCTGTCGCGCCTATGAATCAGTTATTGTGCACATTACGGTTTTACGCCACTGGAAGTCAATTAATAACTAGTGGAGATGTAATTGGAGTGCATGAGTCAACTGCATGCAGAATAATACATAAGGTCACTGATGCTATAGCACGGTTATATCCACAATTTATATCTATGCCCGTCACTGAAGATGAACAAAGGCAGGCCGCATTAAAATTTTATGACATTGCCCGATTTCCACGAATTATTGGGGCAATAGATTGCACTCATGTGCGAATGAAGTCACCAGGTATGTAAATCCATCTCTTTTATTCATACAAGCTACTTGTATTCTGTAAGTAAATAAAATAATATGTCTGCCTGAGTGTTCTGTGTAAGCTTCAGAAGCGCTGGATGGATTTTGATTAAGTTTTGTATAAGTATGGGGGGACAGAGTGGTTTAGATCTGCTAGTTGATTAATAAAGTGCTGTCAGTAGGTTTCTTTACTTGGGTATGTTTGTTTCAGGAGGAGAAACTGCAGAGATATACAGAAATAGAAAGGGATATTTTTCTATTAATATGCAAGCAATATGTTCTGCTGATTTAATGTTCAATGATGTCGTTGCACGGTGGCATGGATCTGCCCATGATTCCCACATCTGGGACAATTGTAATCAACGGCGACATTTTCTACAGGGTACTTATCGAAATTACTGTTTACTTGGTGACAGTGGATATGCTCAAACCACATTTATGATGACTCCATTTGCAACAGTGAGTTCTGCAAATCAGTCTTTATATAATGAGTCACAAATACGGACCAGAAATACTATTGAACGTACTTTTGGAATATGGAAAAGAAGGTTCCCTATTATGTCAAGAGGTATCCAAGTACATTTAAGCAGGATACCTGGGATTATAATTGCTACTTGTGTGCTTCATAATATTGCACGACTTCAAAATGACCCAGAACCACCCACTGATCCAGAATACTCACCCATATTTGATATTGATGATGGACTTGAACTATCAATGAGCGGCAGCTCTGTCAGAAGTACATTAGGACACCAGGCTCGCCAAGTTTTGGTAGAAGAATATTTTGGTAGATTATAAATCTATTGTTTTGAAATATTTTACATAAGTTTCATGTACATATTCAGATTTAATAAAAAACTATGTATTTGAAAGAAGTATTTATTAAACCCGGTGTATTCTAAATAACAACATTCTCTAATACATACTCAGTTAGAAAAACGCGACTTAATATTTTCTAATTCTAATTTTCTAACTAATTCATTATGTTCATATCTTTTTTTTGCATCTTCCATTTCCATAGCACGGAGTAAACGACCATGCTCTGACTTTTCTGTTTCCTCTTTTACTTGAACTTGGAGTAATTCTTTTTGCAAAGCCACCAACTCTAGCTTTTCACTTGCCAAACTTATAAATTTTGTTGAAACAGATTGTTTCTGCGACATTTCTGAGTGATTCTTTTTTTTATCTGAAATAAAAAGATTCATTATTTACTGTTATGATCATTGTATTACTTTTCAGTGAAGAAGTCAGAAAAGTATATAATAATGACAAAATTTGTTTGCAAGAAAAGATTTAAATATTGAAGAAATAAATTCAATATTTGCACACACTTTCCTATTTACTATTCTCTGTATTCTTGTTATGTTTGCAAAAAAAGTGTATAAAACTCACTTTTAATGTTCTGAACCAATAAAGAGTGGGGCTTCTTTTTTAAGTTTGCCCTATCATTTGTAAAATATTCCTCATCCTGTTGTGTGATGTTAGTATGTTGCAATGTGGTATTTTTTTCCCCATGCTGATTGTCTCCTTGTGTGTCTAAAAAAATAATTTTATTTATAGAGGTTTAAGGACTTAAAAACTGACTTGGGTGAAGTTGGAACTTTACCAATGTATAGAACAAATCTAAGTCTATCCTAAAACAACTTTTAGAAACAATTCATCATTGGTAGATAAAAGAAACAATCAAATTGATAACCACAAGATTCAAATAGATAGAGTATGAGATCTATCAATACCTATTTGCATATTAATGGCTTCAACAGGCTCAGCCGCTGGTTGGGATGCCATTAAACAACTGTCACCATCATATATTGTATACAGGCCATCGATAGCAGGACCAACTAAAACTTTAACTTTTTCCAACAATGGGTCTGGATCATAATTTGGTGCTGGTCCTCCACCTGGTGGAGAAAAATAGATATTTGATTATATATAAGCATACTAGCTGAAGTTTTGAATAGATAATGGTCGATGGGTCATGTTCAACATCACAAGATGTGGTTAAATGGGCTACACACCTGTACCCATAACATTCTTTTTTAAAATTGCAGCTTTTCTATCTGCCTCTTTCTTCAGATCGGCCAAAACTTCTTGGCAAGTTTCTGTTGATAACCCCATGCTATGAGAAATTTTTTCCCAACCATCGGAGGAGGTGCCAAACTCTTCCACATTGTGGACCAATGCCTCAACTGAAAAAAATAAAAAAGAATTATTATAGTGACCACTACGTACATTGGTACACTTGAGTACTTTGAATAATAAAATCATGCCTATTATTACATACCTGGTATATTCATTTTAGCATCAGAAGCAGATTTTTTACATTTTTTCTTTAAGTTTTTATAATTCTGCTGTAAACTTTCTAAAGTTCGTTGCGAACCGGTGGTCGACGAATTGTATATTTTTACCACTTCCTGCCAGGCTTTATGTTTTTCCATAAGATTGACTCCGTCGGTCTTTTTACATTCTATGATATCTTTTATGTTATTTATTATATCGCACAGCAATATACTGTCACTCTTTGTAAAATTAGGCCCTCGTAAACGGTTTTTCTTTTCCATGCTCGCGACTTACGCACAAACACAAATATTACTATTAAATCACTCTCCAAAACACGGACTAATAAAATATGTAATACTACGCGTTTACACGGCCTGAAATCCGAGCTATAAAGGAAGAAAATAAACAGTTGTGATAACAGAATTCGTTTAGGTTATCTTTCAAACGCGCAACATGAAATTGACGATGATTAATTTCAAACAACAAACGATCAAAATGAAAAGTCGGTGTCAAGTTCAAGTAAGGAGATAATTATATACAAAATACTGTAGCGCAAAAGAGACAAGTATACATGTTTCGGTCATCATTCGCTCATTCATATTTTGCTGGATAATATAATTGAATGAATACTCTGTAATATTACCAGCGTAAAATAAAAAACCAAAAGGTTAGTTAACCTAAGGTTAATTTCCCCTGGCACAATACAATGTTAGAGTTAAAATTTTTACACTTTAACCCAGAGTTACTAAACTCGGAGTTACCCAATTTAACTCAACTTTTGGCGCAAGTGGCCCTAAGAGGCTCAGTATTGCCATAAAACGAGGTATAACCGACAGTCTTTTAGACCCAGCGCCAGCTGACAGCGCGGAGTAGTAGTAATTCGATGCTTTGTAATAGATTAGTTTTGTTAATTTTCTTTTTGTAGTATTGAAAGCTGTATAGTCTTTAAACCAAGTTTGTCTGCTTTTTGGGTCCAGGAGACAGTTTAGACATTTGGGGTCCTGAAATGAAATTGTTACAGGTTTTTTTTTCCATTAAGGCCTTCTCAAAACATATTCGATTCTTGGACTATGTAATAGGCTCGGCTCTTATCAGGTTTTAATCGTTTTTATTAGGGTTATAAAAAGTAGCACTAAGAACACAACAAAGAAATTGATGCCAGAAGCAAAACCATGCTTACCCAATACGCATAAAGTTGATATTTCTAATGCACTTTGTTATTGCATATTTCCATGGAATGTCAAGTTATCTGCATTGCAGTTTTCTAGATAAAGTTTCTCATTGTGCAATATTGTATATCGGTTCAATGTATCATGTAACATGAAATACAACAGGTACATCTTATCAATGTGGGTACATTGAAATGGCCTTCATAAGGGGTGATAATATAATATAAAGACTAGCGCACACGTATAACCAATATGGGATCCTAAACTAATAAGTTGGCATGTTCTTGTATCAATTTAGATGACACAAGGATCCTTATGGTGGCCATACACGTCAGGGTTTCAAGGATGGTTTTAACCTTGCATGCATAACTGACAAGCAAGCCGCTAGGGCTTGCTTGTCAGTTATGCATGCAAGGTTGTGTATGTGTTAAAACTGTACAGTTATCGGTGCACTCTATTAGATGTGAAAAGACAGATAATCATCAAATGAGTCCTCTAGCCTTGGGTGGAACGGGACTAACAGACTCGTACTGACTCCATCGTGTTCGTTCAATTTCCCTTGACGTTCCAGGGTTACGGTTACCCGTTTGCGTTTGGACTGTTCTACAACCCCGGCCAAGACAAGTGATGATAATGAAATTGGAAAAACACTCCAGATTAAGCGAACATAAAGGTTTCTACGCAAAAACCAATTTGGATTTTGTGGTAACGATGAGACCATCACCTCAAAATCAACAACAGACTCATTAGTTGTTATATCTTTTTATGCTGGCCATTTTATTGACATAACAACCTACCTAATCCATTAATTGACACCTGAAACCCACGGGTAAAGCCTACGGGTGACTTTCACGGTCATGGTGACGAGTTGACCAGACGATTCTTATATTTTTATGGTTGTTATAAAAATAACAGTCAACCAAGGGCACAAAAGGGCTGGCTGAATTATAGTGAATATATGGTTTCATGGCGACAATTACATTGAAGTAAAAGCAAGATGCAGATTATGCTGAGTTCGTTGGGGTTGCGATGCTCGCCGTCCGATCAAGGACCAAACCTACAGTTCAGCTAGTTTTTCCGGGTCTGGATGTTTGTGGTATATGAATTTAAATAATTCTAAACGCACACACTATACAGGAGAAATTCCTAGTGTGGGGAAGGAAAGGTTTAAAAAAATAAATGATGGATAACGATATTTTGGAGTAGCTAAATGTAGAATTCTGATTCGATCTGGCGATATTATCTCACGGTCTTGTTAGATTTTCACCTTGATACACATCACCACATCTCAGTAAGATACCGATGTATCAATACTATCAACTATGATAAATTGATAAGATAACAACCTGTTAATGATAACACAATGATGTTGGTGGTGACTGACTTTGGAATTTCCAAAACATACATGGGTACATTTCTTCTGTCAAATTAACAGACCATGTTCGAAACACTATACTGCGCTCTAAAACACAGATCATTGACGTGGCTGAAAAGGCTGCCCAACTTAAGTGTGTCTGGGCAGGACATGTCTGTCGCATGCCGAACGAGCTGTGAGCCCGCTCAAGACACCAGTCTTCCTCGACCCCGCCTCGCTGTTCAGGGCACCAGCACTGAACAGCGAGGCGGGGTCGAGGAAGACCACGAAGGAGATGGCGGGACGAACTGTATGCGTTTCTTGACAATTGGAACACCCTTTACATTCCGGGGCTAGATGCCAGATAAGTTCCGCGACCCCAAGCAGGCTTTGATTTTAATATGGATCGGTATCCTCGTCATACGATGGAGTGAGGTTACTAAAAAGTCTGCTCACTGGCTCTTAGTAATTTCTACAATAATAAAACCTTTGGAAAATGGCGTGACTATGAATGCCGATCGAGTGTTGATATGAGTGCTATGACGCACTCGTTCTCACCGTGGAGAGGTTAACGAGAAAATAATTACTAACTGTTTCGTCTAACTTGCGTTATTTGGTCAAACGTGTCAAAGGCCCATTTTTTCTTTTTACTTAATTAAAATGAACCGCCGCGGCGGAGGTGGTGTGACGACCTGATCATGTGGTTCAGACATGGCCAGAAATTGCACAAAATAGAGAGGTTTGGAAGGCGAAAGGGGACGCCTTTGTCCAGCAAGTGGTACACAAACTAGGCTACAACTACCTTCAATACTGAACTTATTTTTTAATATCCTTTTTTTAAACGTCGGAAAATATGGAAGTATTTAGCTTGATGGACGGCAGCGTAACTAGCCAAGTTCGGGGATGAATGCATCTTCCGTTTTTTTTGGCATCAAATTAATCAAAAGCTTATGTGAGGCTCCCAATTTAGGTTGTACGATTGCTTAGTTTCATCTTGCTTCACAATTTTTCTACACCAGAACATATCTTATAAATATTATTATGATAAAAATGTGCAAAAAGAAGCCGTATTCTCACACAATCAATCAATAAGATAAGTCGCACCTACTTCATCCGCATTTTCACGTTATTAATCATGCCATTATAATAAAATAACCGTGTGTACAAAAATCGCCACGAACAAGTAAAACGTGCTCAAATCATAAATAAATATAAATAGTCGTGACTGTGTTGCCATTTAAAAAAATAATGTAAATTATCTGATTCATAAGATTAGTTATAATTTTTTTCAATGAAATATCGATAATTATGTAGAAGTTTAAACTTATTGTTTGCGTAACCTGAGCTTGTGATGTATTTTCCTGATTCTTAGAAAAAATATTTTTATAACATCTTCTGAATAGGCAAATGACGACTTGCAGAACAGTTGTATTATGTTATTCATTATTTTATTAAGACTATCATTTCGATTGAAGTGTTGATTGTGTCCACTAGAGGACTACTGCAGCCTGAATAAGATGATAAAATAAAAATTAAAGATGCACGGCTTACAATAATATAGGACATCATTATTTTTTAAGGAAGAAAAATAAAAAAAATCGAAAACCTTTTTTCATTAGAATTTATCATTAATGTCCTTTGTTAGTTTAATTAAGTCCGATTAAATAAATTAATCGTTGGGCAGTTATCTGTAACTGTTACACAGTTATATCGATAACTTTTTCATAATAAGAATGGAACCCATAGATATAAAAAAAAACATACAGATGCACGGAAGTGCAACGCCAAGTTCGCGTACACTCCCACCGAGTTCACGTGGATTAATGCTTTAGTTATCATTCAATCAATACCAATATCAATTGTATTGTTTTCAACTTAACATAACAATATACAATTGAAATCATATATTTCGTATCTTTAAACTATAATAATGTCGCCAATACAGCATAAAAATGTAATAAAAAATATTACAACGCACTACTCATGGTTTAGCTTGAAAGATAAAAAAAGATATTCTCCAATAAATGTGTTGCTCAAATTAACATTCTTTAAAATACTACCTACTTAAGAAATTTCGATAATTAGCACATTACTACACCATTTCATTGCATATTAATAAAGTTTTGCAATTAAATAAGTAGGTATAAAGTTTAACCTAGCTGGTTTTTACAATCCCCAATTTCTGTCAGTTCGTCGAGAAACGCTGACTCTTTTTACGTGATTGCTTAATGTTGAAAAAAAGGCGTAATGACTGCCAATAATTGGTAATTAATTTGCATAAGTATTTCCAAGTATTTATTAACATTAGTTTTTGCAGACTAATTGGTAATGAGGTTTCTTAAAACAAGACAAGACCATTAAGTTCTTTCCAGAATTTAGTTTTCCACTTCAACACCGGTACTTTACTATAGAGGTAAGTCAATATGAATATTTGTCCGATAAATATCAGACTTATCCGAAAAAACGAAAGTAATCCAAGAACACCGAAAAATTCGCTTCAGTCTAACAAAAACATCAAGAACGTCAGTAAATGAAAGGACATAAACAAAGAGTATAAATTGCACAATTTTCAACAACCGCACACCGGCCAGTCTTTCTAAAAAATGGAACAACAACAAGAAAAGCACAATTACACCTAAACAAGATCGAATTAAAGTTGAAAATCGTACGAGTGTAAACGACCGCAAAAATATCAGTGCACATCGCGTGTAACAAACAGTGAAATTGATTGACTTACCTCAACTTTTTTGGAGTATTCTTCCGTCACGCGCTCCTGCTCTTTCTTCAGCTCCTCGTTCTTGTCCAGAAGGGCTTTCCCTAACTCTGCTGCTAGAAGGAGATCAGACTCCTTCTGCTGGAGTTGAGCCCAAAGATCCGGCTCCTGGCTCGCGTCCATGGTTCCTGTAGACTGCCTTGTCGCCGACATTTCTCTAACATACGCTTCTAAATCCTCAATAAAATGTTCGTCTGAGAAGCTTAGTGGCACAGGAGTCTTTCTCGTACCACTTTTGCTCCTACTCCGTCTGTGTTTGTTCAAAGGTGTTGATGTTCTAATGTCTCCTTTACCAACAAATTCAGTTTCGTCCGTTATAAAGTTGGGTGACTTGGTGCGATCTGGTGGTTCTGGCTCAGTGTTGTGTTTTCTACTTCTACTAATAATAGCACTAACTTCACCAGCCATTTAATCAGACGAGTCTATTGAACAATTAGTGTAACTAACTTTGCACTATTTTGGTGTAGTTGTTCTTTTTGAATATTTTGTCGATCGCCTGTTGGAACTTGGTTGTTTTGGGCAGTTTTATTTTGAATATGTTCTTGTTTATGTCGAATTCCTTTTTAAAGGCCATCATAACAGTTGGTTGTTCACGAGTGTAACATTTCCGTCACTGACACTCACTGCACTGCACTGTTATGTCGATACACTCGCGGCGCGCGCGGCACAGATGTTGCCTCGACAACGGTGCGGACACAACAGAATGCCTGCGAAACCTTCGAGGTAGAACAGCCCGCCGCGGACATAGATTATGAGAGCGGTCAGAGGTGGGAGTAGGTAGAAATCGGTGTTTTATATTATTTATTAGACTGTACGTAAACCCATAAAAGTATACCTACACTATTTTGAAACCCACATGCTCTTTGATTTTTTGACGAAGAATTTACTATACAATAAATTAAAAGTTTGGGATACTTATTGTATAAGAATGAGAGCCAGCAAACACTTTATATATAAAGAAATCTTTTCATAAATCCATAATATTATGTTTGCAGGGTACACTTGTTTGTCGGGTTTGAATAGTTTTTGCAGCGTTTCAAAATGTTAATTGGTGCATGATGCATTGATTGGTATTTGGTGGAAAAACCTACCCATATTTTTTTATTTGACTAACTACATAAGTAATTACCTAATAAATAAAACTGTTTAATCTATTAGTCATCAACGTGATTAATTCAATACAATTTCAAGACATAATTATCTATCCAATGACTATTGTGTTTAATAATGATAAGATAAAATATTAAAAAAAAAAACAAAATAATCTTCAAAAGACATATACATCATCATAAAAAATGTCCATAGCTAGGATGACTTTATAGAAGTTAACAAAAATGAGACCGCAATATACACTTTTTTTACAATTTTAAAAGGAAACGTTAAGTATTTCTACTAAATTCAGAAACGAGTTTTACATAAATCTTAACACATCCTATACCAGTTTAAAAAAACTAAAATATAAAAATCCGTCCGCGTATGTAGAAACAACACCGCCACAAGAAAACCTATCTCTAATCTAATCTTTGGTGTAAATCAACACGTGCGTCAGAGCGAAACAGCAACAGAAAGTTAACACCAAACCTTCACGCCAGACAAGGACGGCTATACACAATCAAGGTGATACAAAGAGAGTGGTCAAACAAAATGTCGAAACATTTATTTTTATTGTTAGTAAACGTCAGGAAATGATCTCATACTGATCCTATAAAATTCGCATCTAAATTAAACCAGTTTTTTTAAGCAAACCTTGAATTAAATATTGAGAAGAAAAAAAAATTGCTGCTAAGAAAAATATATCCAAGGATTAAGTTTCTTGAGCATATTAAATTAATTTAGTCGCAAAAAAGGATGTTTTTTCGTGCATTGATTTGTATAAGGTTATAGAGAAAATCTTATAAGATAAGTAACACTTTTTGGTGGTATTTTATTTAAAAAAAACAAATATCGTAAGGTTCTCGAATGGAGAACACGCACTGACAAACGCAGCGTATGATACTTTGGTCGCTGGACTATAGGGTAACCGTGACCCTGGAATGTAAAGGGCTATTCAAGGATTTTTCAGTATAAGTCTGATAGTCCCTCCTGTCCTGTCCGGTGCGAGGACTCATTTGATGATAAGAGCATGAGCATGAGCAAAAAAAGAAATGGTTCTACAAGGTGAACCTGTCGATCTGATAAAGACCACAGGATCGCGCTGGGTGCCAGTCGCTTGCAACCAGTCCTATGAGAAACCTATAGGAGAGGTCTATGTTCACCAGTGGACTTCCTTCGGCTGAATGATGATGATGAAACAAATACTTATCTTTAGATATCATCATCATCATCATCTCAGCCATATGACGTCCACTGCTGAACATAGGCCTCCCCTTTTGATCTCCACATGTACCGGTTGGAAGCGGCCTGCATCCAGCGTCTTCCGGCGACCTTCTTTAGATATACTTATTTTTAATTTAATATAGACTCCGTGGCTTGAAACATATAAAAACTGTAGCCTGTACCTGACACGGGAATCGAACCCAGGACTAATGATCAGCGGCCGCTAGACCAACATAACAGTTAAAACACTTCTACCAAAATTTTTTTCCAAGCGTCATACCTATTTAAAAAAAAAAACACGCGTTATATTATAACAGAACAGTTTTTCAGTCCGTAACCAAGCTACAATATTGATCCAACGCAACTGAAATTCAGCTGAACAAGCAATCGTCAGTGTGTTATTAAAATTAAAAACAGTTCTAAGAAAATAGTGAAACAAGAAATAACTAAACATGGCCGCTTTAATAGCACCTGCTGATGATATGGAGATGGAGAAGATAGCAGAAGATGAACTGTCCAAGCTGCAGAGACAGGTAAATACAATTTACATTTTTTTTACAGGGAACCGGTGGTATAATTATGCTCATATTCCACCGGTTCCCTTCAACCAACAGATTTTTATCTTAGTCAGTGCCGGATCTAGGGGGCAGGCAGAGCACGATCACGCACCGTATAGGAGCCTCAAAACCATAAACAAAAACGTTCGGCAGCAGACTACAATAGGTTGAAATGATAATCCTGATAGACCCTGCCTCCGAAGCCGACACTAGAACCTCTCGGAAAAGTCGTGTCCAGTGAACACCTCCGCAGGAATCTCCCGAAACAACACTGTCCGAGTGTTCTCCGTAAGGAGGAAGAGGACGCCGTGGCGAATCTCCAGCTTCTCTATAAAGATATGGACTTAACTCCACGATTGCGGTGTCACCAATTATACACACTACCTTTCAGTAAGGCTTCAAGTAAAACACGCTAATTTATTGTTTATTCTTCCATTTATAACAGTTCAGGGTAATGGAGATAGATCGGGCGACAGTTCTGAGCAGCGTGCAGCCGACCCTCAGGATGCAGAAGAACATCATCAATACCCTCAACCAAGACCTGGAGAAGATCATGATGGAGCTCAAGGTAACACTAAAATAACTACTCACTAAAATCCATGGGTTCCTTCAATTTCCCTTTACGTTCCAGGGTCACGGTAGCCTGTTTAGACATGCCGCGATCCGCGACCGTGACCGCAACAAACAAATACTTTTTTTTGCCCCTCACTATGAATTTCTCCTGTATCGTGGGTGCGTTTACAAACATAGAAACTCACATACACAAACCCTTACCTGGAAATCATAGAAATATTTGTTTCGTGCGGGGATCAAACCCGCGACACACAGTGCAGCAGTCCAATTCTCTCAGCCACTGCGCCAAGCGTGCCGTCAAAGTCAACTAAGCAACTGAACTGACTGTTTTCGAGAAATCTAAAAATTACTTGATCCTGGAAAAACCTTTACATGGCAGTTTTTTTGCAAGGCACAAATTAGCAAGTGTTAAAGGAAATGATCAAAGTTAAAAAAAATCATTTCAACAGTTCACCAAAAGCACATCCAACCTCATGGAAGGTGCCAGAAGCCGGGAGAAGCTGATAGCTCTTCTGAAAGACCACGAGAAGTACTCCACAGAAGTGAAGGAACATCGAGAGACTACCAAGGAGCTGGACTTCCTGCTCAAACAAGTGGAAAAGGAGATCAAGTCGTTGAGGAACAAAGTCACCGGGTTTGAAATTGTAATAACTTTTTTATATCTATCCATGAACCCACAAAGAATCATAAGTATCAGGGAGCCTTCTTTAGTCCATCGACGAAAAAACAGACCGGTGCCGAAACTTTGAGTCCACCCTTATTTTTCGCGTGGTAGTAGAGGACTGACTTGACTGACTAAAATCCACGGTGTCCTTCGGTAGCCCTTTGTGTACCGGAGTTTCGGTATACGTATGTCCCGCAAGCCCGGCAAGGCTATGGTCCACTATAGGGGGGGCCAGTCATTTGAGTGTACCCCTAATACTCGCTATTAGTTCTGAGTTCATAAATTCTGACTACATATCGGGAGTTGCGACAACAGTTCAATCACGTAGTCACCAATTTTTAGTTCGTATTACTAATTAATTTTATGTCCGTAAGTGATAAAGAATAACACCCGAAACGTCGGCCGAATCTATGGGTTTCGTGCTTAAATATACCCAGGGGTACATAGAATCAAAAATTAGAAAACATAACATGATCAACCAATCCGCACTACTCTATGGCAGTACGCACAGAACGCATACCCAGGAGGGGCGTAGAAATGGCCAGATCGGGACAATAATTAACCAGACCAGGGATTACTTTAAGAATCTCGTACGTACTGATCACTATAAAAGGCTAGTTAACGGAACTGTTCATATAATGTCCTCCTTCACTCCTGCTAGCAGAGAAGAGGCCTGTGTCCCTATAGTGACAACAATAGGTTGATTTATTATTCGAAGACAAAGATAATAATGCCTTTACTCCCTTAAGAGTTGTAGCAAGACCTATCACAATACATTGGTCATTCATTTCAATAAAGAATTGAGCATTGAGTTGCACTAATCAATTGAGTATTGATTTTATGATTTTCTAACCTTTGAGTACCCTTGTGAACAGTGACCATTCAATTTATAGCCTATGGTGAAGGTACTAGGTCTGTTATGCGAACAGAAATGGTCATTAGTCATTATACTCGTGTACTCGTCATTAAAAAGAACAAAAGGTAGGTAAAACCTAAAAAAAAACTCGTAGATGGAAGGTGTCAATAGCCTCATGTTTGAATCCCTCAGAATTAGACTATTGAGAAATGCGACTGGAAGCCGACCCCAATATAGTTGGGAAAAGGCTAGGCAGATGATGAGACTACTGATGAATACAGGCAACACATATAGCCAACAACGATATATTACTAGACTCCTAATAACAGGCGGCCGATGTCTGTCAACACATTAGACAAAAAAGTCTTATATCCGTCTTATTTCGACCACTCCTGTGAGCCGTAAACATACCTTGAGACAGAACAGACCTTGAGTTAGCCAATCACAACGAAGTACCCCGTCCCCCTCGCTTACGTAGTACCTCAGCGAGTTGACATAATAGTTTTTATTCCTTAGATCGTACATGCGGAGTCTAGTAATATATCGTCGTTGCATATAGCAAAGTATTCATCTGATAGTAAAATTATGAATACCCAATAACACTTCGTATGATTTGAATCGAACCTCTTGCTACCTTGTACCGCTTGCGATGACTAGATCAACGGACAGTCGGAGACTTCTACCAAATCAGATTATTTCCAAATCCTCAGGCTTATGCCAACGTGCTGACCGGTCAGACACTAATCAGTCAGCTCGAGAACCGTCTGGACACCGCGATGAAGAAGTTCAACACAGTCAACAGCGAGAACTACTCCATGAGGCTGGAGATCGACCGGCTACTGAGGGATCGGTAACTATGGAATTTTAACGTATTTAGGATCATGTAGAAATGATGCACCGTAAAGAGAGACTCAACATTGTTGTTAAGACTTAGGAAACTGTATAGAAAAAAGGGAGGAAGGATATGGGGTAGATCTTTGACCAGTGTGACATTAGAAGAATATTTAATTCGCTCTAAAAAATAGCTGAGTCCAGAAATCACAGGCATACGATTAAGAAATAAAGACGTTCTTTTTCAAAGTAGGTTCTTAATAACTATCGAGCTGTCCAACGAGAGTTTTCTCATCTGTTAATCGAAGCTTTTGTCAAAGTCATAAACACCAGTATAACTGTGGGGCTGTGGGCAATGACCGTTGAAGTCCACACTCCAAATGTCGATAATCCATAAGCGTATCATGTTATTATTGTAATTTACAGTTGCTAAAGTTATTAAAGTAGGTGGGCGAAGATTCAAGATTTTCTACGAATTGCTCGTTATTTATCTATTGTTACTTTTCTAAAATAAATGTAATTCAACTTAGTGGAATGGAAACCCCTTTGGTTAAAAAGCGTGACGGTACATAAAATTCTGAACAAGGATCGTCGTGATACTCGCCCAACAAGACTGCACGCTCTGTTTCATAACAAATTGGGTTCACTTGTTATGTTTCTCAATCTGATTGGTTTGACAAGATTGCCAGAAACACAATACAATAACAAACAGACAAATGTACCTATAGTGTATGACTTAAAGTATGAAGGAATTTATGAAGAGTAGGACAGGAAAACCAGGGCCTTCCAGTAAAGGCTGTAGTGTTGATAATGTCGTTTAAATTGCGGGAAACATAAGGGACACATAGAACCAAAAACATGGCAAAAGAAAGGGGAGACCTATACCCATTTGTATGTGATTCCTGGCTGAAATGATGCTGATGATGAATTTAGTAAATTAGCAGAAGAACCCTAAGTAAGATACAGGGTAGGTACAAACAGATTGGATCAGCTAGAAGTTCCATATTGCGAGGGCAAGCCTATTGCTATAACAAGTACAATATCAAATCGTGCATACTGGTATTTTCAATTATGCCAGGCGCTAGCGACAAACGGAAAACGAACCTTAACGTGGTATGTCCCACAGCATCCTGTTTTGTGGGACAGCCTTATGCTGGGTCGCTGGATACGGCTGCACATATAGCCGTTCCAAGTTTCTTATATCATATTAGTATTTGGTGTTCACTAATATTAGGATAAGATTTCAACTAAAAAAACATGGATCTAATCTAAAATAACTTCCTCAGTCAATTCTTCAACACCCTCTGGAAAAACCAGCTGAAGCGCCTGATGGATGGCAAGGCCATGATAATTGAGCTGCTAGAACAAGCTATCTCGACGTACGACCAGCGCGAGGAGTGGTGTAATAAGCTGGACGCGCTCAAGGAGAAGGCGGCTAATGATTATAGAAAACATTGCTTGGTAAGTAGAAGAAGTAGTACTACTTGTGGGAAAAATCGACTGGGAAGTTCTTCCACCACTTATTTGTACCAACAAGTAATGTTGCTGTGGCAGACAGTGTGATAGGCAAATACCTATATACATTTTTCTTAAAAACCTTGCCCCACACTAGGAATTTCTCCTGTATAGTGGGAAACTAACATAACATACAGAAACGCTTTGACCCGGAACAAGTACTCGTAAATCATACAAATATTTGCTCCGTGCGAGAAACGAACCCGCGACACGCAGGTCAGCAGTCCAATCGCTCAGCCAATATGCCAATCGCGCCGTCAGACTCGGGCCTGGTTCTTGATCGGACGGTGAGCTAACAACCATTACTCGCCATTCGCAAGTCTGTGACTACTGTGGGGGGATTCAGTCGTGCTCGTGGTCCACCTATTTAGTTCAATTGGGCTGACCACGAGCAATTTATCTCATCGTGGTCTGCTGAAATGATGAGGAATTACGAATGAAATATGAGGATTACCTCAACGGCGCATTCGGCCTTGTCCTTCTGTTTCATTACTAGACTTAAGGCTGAAAGATGATGTTCCCAAAATTTTTATATTCTTTGTAGGAAGTTCGTGAACTCCAGCGTCAGTTAGACCATAGTCTGAAGCTGGAAGAGTTCCTCCGAACGAAGGGCACGGTTAGACTGACGGCGGCAGACGCTAAGGCCGAAGCCAAGAAGCTGGAGCAACAGGAGGAAGAGATGAGGATCTACAATAACTACGTCAGCATTCTAGATGCTATCAAGGTGAGGACAACTTCATGAGTGCCGGTCGCAATATCAGTACTGTGCCCCGTTAGCATGAAGGACACCTGTTTTAGTCAGTAGTTGACAGTTACAGTTTCTCACAGGGCGCAACGGATCATTTGCCCTGGTGGATAAGTACTTATGTTGACCACGTAAAAAATACTTACAACTCAAGCAATTATAAATAAAGTACAAGAGCTTCAGTACTCAAAGATAACTCCAGTCCCAGCACTAACTTGTAAAGTGCTTCAGTGCTATCAACTTAGGAAAAAGATAATTTATTATATCTGTGCTTTTCCTTCTGAGGAGATTAATTCTTTTGTCTCCAAATAAAACTTTTTACATGACTGCGCCAAAGCTATGTTTTTGATGTATAACATCATAATTACTTTCCTTTAGCTTACCTGTAACGTGTAGGTTATTTCGTGAAATTGGACAGAAGTGTGTAGGTATCAGGAGGCCGGGATAGAACGCACCATTAGATTAGACCTACGAACCTACGCTGTGGCATAGTTAGCTGTCAGTTCTATGTAAAGATACTCGTAGATAGAAAAAAAAGAAGTCTTAGTGACCACATTTTCGAACGGTTAATTAAATTCCAGGAGTTCACCGGCGAAGATGACGTAGACAAGCTGATCCAGGAGTTTACCCGGCGCGAGGAAGAGAACTACGCACTGTTCAACTACATCAACGAGGTGTGCACCGAACTCAAGAACCTCAGTGACAACGTTAAGATGCTCAGGGTTAACATTGGTAAGATCATGATGACCAGCCCCTTATTTTGTATTTATGACCCACAACTGGTAAATTCGGGAGGCCTTTCTCCTTCTAAACACCTCTTTATTTTGGGCAATTTCTTGAACCCCTGATCTCTCTGTAATTAAAGGGATTAATTAATTCAGAAGATCGTTACTGTTAGTCAGAAGTCTAACAACCAGTCTTACCATGGGATATTGTATTACCCAATGACTGGGTTGTGGGGGTCCGACAGGCAGTCGCTCCATGTAAAATACCAGCGTGTCCGAGTGATAGCCAGCTGCATCTGGTTTAACTGGAAGCCGACCCCAATATAGTTGGAAAAAGGCTAGGCAGGCAGATGAATTAATTCAGGAGATCCTACATGGCAAACACCGAAGTGTCTTGAAGACCTTTGAGTTATGGAAACTACTACACAGTACACATTCATAGTACGCCTACAGATATTTTTATAGCAACCACACATACGAACGTGCACCAATGCTATACACCGTGACTTTTTAATCGTCTTACAACGGCAGCCCAGCAGTTCATGCATCCAATGACTAGTACACGTTTATAATAAATTAAATAATAGTAGATTGCGCACCAAGGGAGTAAAGCATTGCCTTACGTCACGGGCGTATTGAATCCCGAAACGTATATGCTTCCGTTCAGACCGAGACAGAAGACGACAACTTAGTGATAAATCTCCAATATCCATAACCAGAACTAACAAAGCATTTAATTCTCTCTACCTACTGATTACTCTTTTCTACCTCCACAGAGGAAGAAAACGCCAAACATCAAGCGAAACTCTTCCAACAACAGGATAGCATAGAATCCCTGCGTGCTACTCTTGAGGAGAAGCGCAAAGCAACCGCCAGCGCACGAGCGACCTGCGACAAGAGCTCTCAAGTGCTAGCTACGCTGCTGCAACAGATCTATGCTTTGGCTCTGTAAGTATCGTGCATAGACGTAAAGAATGGACTGAGCCTTCCGTAGACAAATTCCCTAGACGCCATCTTATTATTTCTCTGTTGCCGCCAAATAAATTCTGAATTGTTGAAATATCATGTCTCAATCTTTGTTAATTTATAGTTGTCGAAATCTTAGTGTTTAGAATAAGTTTTTATTATTTTTTCAAACATTGCCCCACACTAGAAATTTCTCCTGAGTCGTGGGTGAGTTTACAAAAAACATAAACTCACTTACGTAAACGCCCAGATCCGAAACAACTTCTTGTAGATCATAAAATATTTGCACCGCGTAGGAATCGAATCCGCGACACGCGGCGAAGCAGTCCAAACGCTCAGCAACTGCGCTAATCGTATTACTTGTACACTGAGATTATCAAAAGTATCCTATTTTTAAGGGAGTGATCTCAATGATAGCATTAACATCCCGACCTGAACCGGGGCACTAACAGAATTAGACGTGCTCGGAATAATTGTTATCTTCAGCGTTTCCATTAAGAAATTCCTGGAACAAAAACCCAAATAACACTGTCCGACTTTGTAGTAGATTCCAGGCTCTTATTACCTTGTCTGAATCTTCCCAGATCATCGGAATGCGACTCGCTGCCTCTGCTGAAGCTGCTGGGCAGACGGTTCGATATCAACGTGACCAACGCGCGGCTCTACATCAAGAGCTTGGAGAAGAAAGTGCTCGAGATCATCGATATTATCAAACTTGATGAGGTAAGCAATCCAAGATTTTTTCCTACCATCTTTGGATAAGCTATTTCAAACTATTTTCCTGTCAAAATACAGTAACAACAATTCACATAGAGGTGTAATATTGGTGATCTTGAATTCATCATCAATCTATAATTGTTCCCACAGCTGGGACACAGATTAGGCTTTTTCTGTGAGAGAGTGGGCCAGAATACACCCAACGGGTTCAATGCGGATTGGTAGATGTCACATGTCTTCGAATTTTTGGTTCTAGGACATGTCAGTTTCCTTACGATGGTTTCCTTCACTGTTTTGAAAGCAGTGATGATCACACAAGGTACATAATGCGCCTGGCTGGCTTCAACCCTACGAGCTACATCCCGTAAGAAGAGGCCGATATCATTTGGCCACCACTGCTCGTTGTAGGCGTCAAGTCAGAAGCTCTTACAGGCCTACACCCATATAGCAGTGACTTCATAATTTCGTATTCACGAACCTCAAACAAAATATTATTTTCCTCAGCTGATCCAGCGTCAAGCGGAATACAAGGAGCGTACTCCACCGTCCACGCGCCGCCGCCGCGCACGCGCAGCACAACGGGCCAGGGAGAGTGTACCAGTGCAGTAGGGATATTTATAGCGGAATATCACATGACAACTTTATTTGCTACACTATTTACATACTTATATACAGTCTACAAAATAATGAAGTACACAAAACAAGATTAAAATACCATGCATCTACATCGCAGTTACTTTGTAGATCAACGTTTCCAAGTATTACTCAAAAACATTCGACAGCAAAAAATAAGACAGAATAGTCTTAAGTTACGGATAATTACTTACTTGATTGTTTTTTACTACATGCTGTATGTAAGCAGTTTGGCTGTATGCTACACGCATTTTTTTTTTACGTGGTAAAATCATCAGATGAGACCCCCGGGCAGGGCGGGAGGGACTGTCAGACTTGTACGGACTAAAATCCACGGTGTCCTTCAATAGCTCTTTATGTTCCGGGGTCACGGTGATGGTATAAGTCCCGCGAACCCGGCAGGCTTTAGGCCTCTGAAAGGGGGCCTCGTCATTATGCTGACGCTCTTTGAGGCGCTCGTGGAACACAACGCGCTGTCGACCCGGGCATGGTCTATGGTCGGGCGGCGAGTTGCCCTTTACTCGCCGCCCGCATGCCCGCGCCTACAGTGGCCGGAGATCGTCATGCGACGTCCGACGCCGTGGGCGTCCACCACCGCGGGTATATGCTACACGCATGAATACAGTTTGGTATACAGACAGCCAGACATATTAAAACGATAATACAATATTGGAAAACCGGTTCAAAACATCCTGCCTGCATACGTCTCTCTCGAAAAAGAGACCAAGTAGTTGTCTATTGGCTATTATCTATTATTTATATTCGAATAAAAGTAAAAAAATCTTCTCTTGTCATTTTTAATGTAGAAATATTAAAAATCATTATTAAAACAAATATAGTTTTTTTTTTTTATTTTAGCCTTAAAGAATGTTTCAAAAATATGTTATTTATTTATAATTTTACAAAATTTATAATTTCAAACAGTTGGCAACAGAAAATTAGAAGTTTTGAAATTTGAATAAAAAATTTGAGTATAAAAAAGAATTTGAATATTTGCAATCCCTGTACATTTTTTTATACTTTTTATAAATAATTTTCGGTAGAAATTACACTTTAAACTAAAACTAAAGTTATAATTATTACTTGATAATAATTACAGTAGGTAAATAGGTAGGAACACATAATTACTACCATTGTATTAAGATCAGTCATTCTTTATGTAACATACTGGATACCTGAAACAATAATTACAGTGAAAATTAAGAAAATACCACAAATTATTTCTAACTTTTAATCTTTAAAAAATATTTATTTTGATCAGTAAAGTGTATGTGAGTTTATATACAGGCTGAATTTTTCAACTGGGCGTGGATGCCTATATCCGAAGCTACGAGGAACATCGACAAACGTTGAGAGGAGTCTCGAGGCCGATTTTGACGAAAATTAAAACTGCATCATAGTTTTTAGTTTTTATCTATGATGTGAGTAATTGAGAAATTCTTTTTTTACTAAAAAGATGCAATTATTGTGGAAATGTAGGTAAATAGTACATTACGTTTTTACGTACTGAAAGTACTTCTGAATCAGTTTCGCGGTGGTAAAAAATCTTGCCTGCTTTACTCGAAAAATGAACATAACACGTAAGCCTGTCTTACCGTAAACCTGTCTTACCTTCATTCATTCTCGTATCCTGACAGGTAGTCCCCTCGCCACCACACTGCTGGCTATCATGACGTAGTTGGTGGACCCTCGTGCGCGGGACACAGCACGTAGCAAATCACGCTCCGGAGGGACTGACGACTTCTGTTCTGTTGATGTTGTGTCTGGGGAGAAAGTAGAATGGGAATTTCCCATTAATGGGAACAATATTGGTCGGACTTTAATCTAGATAGGAAACGTAGTCTTGGTTACGCTTCATTCGAAATTAAACTTTAATAGTGGAAAGCTGAGTTGCATTTCTCGAAAGACTACAGTGACCAAACTTATCATCTGAATCTTACTAATATTATCTTACTTGTTACTAATATTATAAACGTGAAAGTTTTTTTGTGTGTGTGTGTGTGTGTTTGTTACTCTTTCATACAAAAACTGCTGACCGAATTTGGATGTTTGGTACAAAATTCGTTTATAGCCTGGTTGATTAACAAATGATAGTTTTTATCCCGATCTCATGTTCCCGTGGGATAATTTTCGTGTTGTAGCGGGCAAAGCCTCTAGCAATAGCTATTTCAACTATAATGCTTATCGGCCTTATTACAAAAACTAAATAAACCTTGGTTTAAACCTGTACTAACAAGTCCAGGCTTATCTTCAGAACCATGGTTTAAATTTCTCCGTATTACAAAACTTAGATAAAACGTATACTTCAGAATCGTCATTTGAACCATTGTCTTAACATTTAAATACGCCATGTACTAACAATTAAATCTAGCACGTTTTAATCCATTTTGGGTGAAAATAACACAAAAACAACAACACAATGAAAAAGTAGCTTTGAGAAACTTTGACACACCGTTGACATCTACGACTATTAGACCATGGTTTATCGCAAAACCAAGATTTGTAATAACGTTTGTGTAAACCGTAGTTTTTGGTGATATAAACCTTGGTTTTTAGTTAAACCCTATTTTGTAATAAGGCGGATTAAGTTTGCGTATACAATTAATAATTTTTAACTACGAGACCCTTTATTGTGCTTAGTCCAACACGTACTTGGCTTGTTATTATTAAGTTCGTTATTTACAAGACTAAGCTTTTAACTTTGAAAATTTTTCGGAATGTCCACTTTGTAGGTTGGAAATAAGAACAAGAGCGAAACCGGGGCGGGCCGCTATCTATTTATATAAAATCAATTACTGTTCGTTAGTCTCGCTTAAACTCGAGAACGGATGGACGGACCGATTTGGCTAACTTTGATTGTGAATTATTACTAGAAGTCCAGATAAGGTTTAAATGGTGAGTAAATATTGATTCGAAGGCGGTACGAATTTTAGCGGTCAACTAGTTTATACATAAAAATTGTAGATCCTCACCTAGTACCCTGCTACTCCACTTGGCCTTCCCCACACTGTGCCACGAGAGAGGCGCGGCTGACGGCACGTACAGCGACACCAGGGTACTGACCACCTTGTCCACCTCCAGGTCCGTCACCTCCCACAACATACCCACTACCATGGGACTGGGAAACAGATGAAAAATATTGTTAAATCTATACTTAATATTATAGAGCTGGACTTGTTTGTTTGGACGCACTTATCTCAGGGCCGAAAAATTCTGTGGTTCTCGGGGCAGGCTTATAATATCACGCTACAACTAAAAGGAGTCGAATAGTCAGGGTACGGCACGGTACGTCAGCAGCTATGGGAAACAGCTAGCTTTTATTTTTAGCTTTAGTCGCTGCGAGTGACGACCAAAGCGTCGGACATCGTGTGACGTTTTCTGGTCGACAAGTAATGAGTAGCTCGCCGTCTGGATCCCTAGTTGTCGTGTTTCATCCATGTCTCTAGGAGACGTCTGCGTGAGGCGTGATGTTGATCTCCTATTGACGATATGGAGTTCCTATAAGCGAAACAACTACTGGGGTCTTGGGACTGTCTTAAAATGGCACCCTGGTCTTGGAAAGCAATCATCAGCCCATAAATGTTCCCACATCTAGGACATAAACCTCTTCTCTGTGAGAGGGAGTGGGGCTCAAATCCATCACGCGGGCCAAGTGCAGGTTAGTAGAGATAATTAGTTGGTAAGCTTCATACCCTGGACCTAAAACTCATAAGTAGGGGCCGATACCACTGGGCTAATGGGCATCAAAAAACAGATAAAAGGCGCAACTCACCAGCCAGCTATATGTAGATGATGATGTGCAGCAGCAGGCGGAGCCCTAGGGGCTGATGTAGTGAGTCTCACGGAGCCACATCCTGACAGGATACACACGGCGGAGCCCCGCGCTCCCTCCACTCCAGCTCCACCACATCCACCAGCTGCTAACTGACAACCGTCACCGTGACCACAGTACCTGGAATATTAACATCATCATCATCAGTCAGAAGACGTCCACTGTGCAACAAGGGCCCTTAGACAACAACGCCAAACAACAATCTCTCACAATGTCGACATTCCACCCAATGGGAGGGCAGAAACTGCGTAGGCAGCCACGCCAGTGTCTTCAAGATGACACCACTCGAGAACTTACCTCATTGGTCATCAGTTCTATACCGGATGTGGCCTAGCCATTGTCATTTCAAGTTGCTTTTAAGAGCTATGTTGATGACTCAGGCACAGCAATATTTCAGCCAGAGCCAGAACAAGCTAATAAAAAAGTCTAAAGTCCCTCTCGCTCCACCCAGGCCAAAAAGACTTATTTTATGATTATTATTACCTAAAAAAACTGCTAAAAGCAATAATAGCCAGTAAATATACTCACAAGAACACGTGTGCCTCACTGAGGTACTGTATAAAGTCGTGTGGTGAGGGCGCCTCCCCGACGTGTCCCCTCCAGTCCGGACACCAGTACTCTACGAATGACGTCATCCGGTTCTCCATGCGGTCCAGATTCTTTTCTGTAAGTTCATAACATTGATATTTTTTAATTTTCAATTTAAAGTGATATTCGGAAAGTAATTTTAAAACCTAGACATAAAGTTGTGGGTTCACGGAATCTTTATATCCGTCAATTATAAACCGGCTTTGATGGCGTGGCAAAATCGACGGAATCCTCACAGACACCTGTGCCAGAAACCTGGATTGATGGCGTATTTATTACAAAATTCAACCTAATTCTGACAGACATAAAGCCCGACAAGGATTGAAGACAGATTTACTGATAAAGCCGAAAGGTCGATATTTAGGGACTTCTATAACAATCCTTAATTACACAGGAATAAAATCTAAGTATACTTTTAATTGGTGACCAAAACTAGGTGTTTGATATGTGTACATATTTCTAAATTCCACCTTTACCACACAGACATAAAGTCAAAATTTGTTTAACAGGATCACCTGGATTGATGACGTATCTGCCGACATCACACTTGGTAGAAAAATACCCGTCGATGATTTTGGACTCGTGTATCTTGTACAGATAGTATAGAAAGTGAATGTTTTCCATCCGGGAGACCGGGTGTTGGTTCAGTATGGGGAGAGTTTCCCAGGGAAATGTGTCCAGCATCTGAAAATGGGGCAAAATTTATTGAAGGTTCAGGGAATTACTAAACATATGAGACTGATAATAATGAGTAGTGGTAGCCCAATGGTATCGACGAGTTGTAGGTCGTGGGTTCGAACCCACCCAGGCGCATTACTTTGTGTAATTTATTTGATCACCACTGCTCTCAAAACGGTGGAAGAAAACATCGTGAGGAAACCGGCATTTCCTTGAAACAAATATTCGAAGACACATAACATTCACCAACCCACACGGGGCCCGCGTGGTGCATTATGGCCCACTCCCTCTCACGGAGAGAAGGCCTGAGTCCCACCAGTTGTGTAAGGTCGGGATAAATGTCTGTCGCGCAAAGCATAAAAAGTTTGGTGAAAATCAGGTAGGTAAGTTACAGCAACGAAAGCAAGTTCACAATTGACATAATGTTAATACTTCAGAAAAAAAATCATTTCATGAATAACTAATTTTCGAGTTACAGGGGACAAGCTTATTGTTATCAATACACCAAAAATGCATCTGATTAGAAAAAAAACAATGTGAATCTTGACAAGATTTTGTCGGAGTGAGGACCGAACTTAGGATCCCATTCAAGGAATCTTAACTTTATAGTTAAACAAATAAGGTTAAAAACTCACCTCATCAACAATAAGTATGACCGGATGCCTCTTAGCTTTCTTCAGACCCCATTCATCATTCTCCTTAACCTTCGCCGCAGCCTGAGAGAACGCCCTAATACCATCCACTAGGCCAAAATGATGGATCTGCTCAAAACTCTTCGACAAACACTTCAAACAAAGTTCGTTCAAAAATCTGAACTCCTTGGTGCAACTGCCACATTCTATATTCAAAACTTGTCGAACGTCCTCTGGGTTGCCATGCTCAGTCAATATTCTTCTGATACAGGATTTAATTTGTTGTGATTGCAACACTGGGGAGCATTCTATTAGGTTGTAGAGGAGGATTTTTTGTTTTTGTGTTAGTCTGATGAAGCTGGAAACGAAATGGTAAAATAAATTAAAATTGAGCAAAATATATCATCATATCTTTAATTAGGATAGGCAAACGTGTTTACAATTGCATGTAACTGAGTGCATGGCGGTTTATTTTTAAACTTACTACTAAATAAGTATATTAATTTCATCAATATACGTATAATGGCTTCTCAATCGTTACAGACATCTAGCTTATTACCACCAAACGAGCATATAACTCGACGTTGGGTACCTAAAAAGAAATTCCTAGTTGAAATCCTTCTGTCTGATCTGAAAATCGAAATCAGGACCTCAGAACCCTTGACTACTGCGCTAAATGCCGCGACTGTCAATTCCGGATTTGGGTGCTTATGTAAATGAATTTATAAATGTTTGTAAAAGCACCCAAGGTATAGGAGAAATTCTTAGTGTGGGAAAATGTTTAAAAAATATATAATTTAGAACTTACCCCCAATCCTGGATGGTGGTGTCAACTAATTTAATGACCTTCTCCTTCAAAGTGTCGTCGACCAATTTCCCGGTGAGCAAACAGCCCCAACCTCCGAGCCATTCCTTGTCCATCACATTAATTACACTCTGTAAATAATATAATTATTATTAATGTGGGCTCGTATATATGCGGCAGGCCTAGGAATAGAGATAGAATAGAATAGAGTAGAAATATATTTTTTCATCTTTATAAGGTTAGACTTTAAGTAGTCTTGAAAATAGCTAGGAAAATATTAGGCAGACGGTGATAATGATGTTGCAAGTCGTCTCCAAAATAGGTAATAAAAATTAAGGCAACTGGTTATGTTTGATATAGGACACACGCACACACAGAAATAATAAAAACAAAATACAATAAGAAATTTTGCTGAGCGTGTCCATACCAAAAGGGTTACCAACTCAGCATTTAAAAGAAGATGGCGGGACGCTTTGGAAGGCTTTCTTCTGGATTGGCGAGAAGAGGCACACCATCAAGAGAAGTGGAAGGAATGGTCTTGGAGGTCTTTGCTCAGGAGTGGGACAGAGGAGGCGAGAAAAAATGAGGAGATTCGTAGACGAACCACAGTTGCCGATATAGCCCAGCGAATTAGCAAGTTGAAGTGGCAGTGGACAGGACATATAGCACGCAGAACTGATGGCCGATGGAGCCGTAAGGTTAGAGAATGGAGACCACGCACCGGTAAGAGCAGCGTGGTACATCCACCTATAAGGTGGGCAGACGATCAGATGAAGACCTCAGGATCACGCTGGATGTGCTGTATCTCTGGGAAGGCCTATGTTCAGCAGTGGACGTCCCACGGCTGATATGATGATGATGATTTGATATTTACAGTAAACAAAAAATATTTTCACTCAACTCTTACCAAAAAGAGACTGCAAAGTATTCATAATGAAAATAATGAGCTATTAATGTTCCACAGTGCAATGCACTCCACTAGTATTACGAAGGACGAATCAATTGTATAAATGATGTCATTTAACCATGCAAGCCGCACCGCGCATATATCAATATTTGAACTACGAATTAAGATTCAGACAGATTTTTAAATGGCTGTTGATAACCCCTAAATTCAAGAATACTGAGGTACCTTCTTCATAAAGATAAGTCTTTATTGCTTTGATGGAAGAACTTACATGAGGTTGGATCAGAAATGTTTCTAAGTACACAAATTACAGAAATTCGGGTCTTCGTACGGAGTACAAGTTTGCCGTATATCATTAATTCCCAGAATTTGATCCTTATTAGCTACACTATACATAATACAGGGTGTGATTATTTTCTAAAATCCGCTGGTACGATTCCTGGCCAGGATTACTGATTTTTCTAAAATCCAAAGATGCAGTTTTAGTGTTCGTCAAAATCGCCCTCGAGACTCCTTTCAAAGTTTTTTGATATTTCTCATAGTTTCGGATATCCTACTAATATTATAAATGTGAATGTTTGTTACTCTTTCACGCAAAAGCTGTTGAACGGATATGAATGAAATTTGGTACACAGGTAGTTTATAACCTGGATTAACACATAGGATAGATATATTATATAGATACATTTTTATCCCGATTTATATTCCCGTGGGATAATTATCGAGTTACAGGACAACGCTGGCAGCAGTTAGTACCTCATAGTTATGTATAGCGTCAATAAACAATACAATATTATAATGACTTGGAGCTGAGCTGATGTTGAGAGCTGAAAGGTGGCCATAGGAACTCTGTGATGAAACGATGCAATTCCAGTTTGGACTTGTATGATTCATCTTGACAAGACTTTGCCTTTTGATACTAGTTTTTTTTTTATTAACATGAAATTGGGGTACACTACATACATTTCGTTTTCGCATATTTAATTACCTTCATTCGTAAATCGATGTCCTCTCGTCGGCTCCAGTAGTTCTGTACAAGACGCTTGTTGTTCAGAAACTGGGCGTTGTCTATCGTCTTGTAGTTTTCGTCTAGGAGTGAGTATAGCTCTGTGAATAGTGGTCTCTCGCCTTCTGAAATTGTGGAACAAGTCATATTAAATTCGGAACCAGATCGTAAGACCAAGATGACAGGTATTGTACAAAACTGACACTTATTCGCAATCTATAAATAAATAAAAAACTTTATTCTTTAGAGCATAATCAAATGTTGAAAATCTATTAAAGACACGAACAAACACTCTGTAACCTTTGTGATGAATGAAAAATGATGATGAGTGGATGAAAAAAGCGCGAGATCTTAAGCTGTGGCGCTCTTTGGAGGAGGCCTATGTCCAACAGTGGAAAGTAATAGACTGAAATGATGATTGAAGACACGGTTAACGCAGTGGTTGAAAGATCCACTGCGGAGCAGCGTGTCGCCGGTTGGATTCCTGCGCGGTAAAATATTCGTGTGGCCTGCAGATAGTTGTCCCAGTGTTTGTGTATGTGAGTTTTTATGCTTGTAAAAGCACTCACGACAAAGGAGAAATTTCTAGTGTGGGGGCAACATTGGGACCAAAGAAAGAGCAAGTGAAAATGAGAATTTTGAAACCTTACCTTTAGTAACATTAGCAGGTATATACACAGTCATGGGTCCCAGGCCTGCGCCCTCTAAATAATCATTGGTGAACATGCTCAAGTATATTGAGTCTACCTCGGTTCTGTATTCTATCAATGACTTCAAGTTCTCATTAGGATTGTATGGTACAGTCAATTGTATCACAGTCCATTCTGAAATAAAAATATTGTTGCTCATATCCATATGCAAAATTGATGATATTTCTGTGCACTTATTGAATTTTCAACTTTATTGCTGTGTGAATTGAGTTTATTTCAGCTTGAGTATTTGTCTAGTCAGTATTCAAATTATCATTTTAAAAAACACATAAATTTTGTCTATTATGTAAAATGTTAGGTGTATAAGGAAATCATATTTTTTGTTGTGTTATGTTAAATACTTGTGGTAAAATCTGTTGAAGCAGAATTTTAAACTTCTAGGCACATTCCGGCGCGGATTCTAATTTTTAACTTTTTTACGAAAAGTTTCTTACTTAACAAACTTTGTAGTGAATTGAAAAAAACAAATGGGAGACTTTCTTTTGTATTTGTGTTTTGAACAATTTTTATCATGTCGTATTTTGTTAAGAGCCATACTGTGTCTCAAACAAATCATATTAACTATTATGTTAAGACAGTAAAAAATTAGAGACAGAGGTTGGTGTATTAACCAGTGTGCCAGGAGGTGCACATAAAACCCCCTGTAGAACATTGTTATTTAAAAAAAAATGCGGTTGGGCATAGGAGGGTGAAAAATTAAAAAAAATATGCTAGACAAGGGGTCACAATACCTTTAGGTAGCTCTTTCAGAATCTTCTGAAAGTTGTCAACATTATTCTCTTTGGAGAAGTGAAGATATCTCTTGTAGAAAGGCACCTCTTCTTTTATGGCAAATGATTCCAAAACACTTGTTATGTCGTCTGTACCTTCTGATAGCAAGTCTAGAATCTTCGCTTCTGTCTTTGGTCTAAAAAATAAACAATTCATTTTCTTATGATAAATATAAAAGAAAATGTATGTACAGTGCACTTTTTTTTGTTTGTTAAATATTTAGGTGTAATTTATTTATTTTTGTAATAGAAAATAAGTTTACAGAAAAAAATCTTTTTCCTAATATTTGTTGCCATCATCATCATAATTTCAGCCATAGGACATCCACTTCTGAATATAGACCTCCCCTATCTATTTCCAATAAAGCTTCGCTTGGATCCCTTGGGTTTCCAATAAAGCTTTGCTCCGCTTCCGGTTGGAAGCGGCTTGCATCCCATGTTATTCCTTCACTAATATATTAAGTATTTAATTAATTGATAACTGTTAATATTTTCATGTTGGCCAGTTGGTACAAAAGGGAGAAGGTCTATATTTAGAAGTGGGTGGAACAGGGCTGCCGATGAAGAAAAAAATTAAGGTGGTATTGGAGTCAAGTGCACCAGTCGTGCTGCATTTTTTTGCATTCAGCCACTGTCAAATATTCAGTTATCATCAATGGAAACAACAGGGCGCAAAAGTAGATTACCTGATGATGAAATGATTTTATAATGAATGTTGAAGAAAAGAATACTTACATAGGATTTGCGTCAGCTAAATCTTTAACAGGTTTCAGGTAACTTGTGATTTTGTGTAGTTTATTACCTGAAAGCAAAAAAACTTCAATGAATTTCCACAATAAAAACTGGCCAGTGAATTACTAGCCTTAAATAAGAATTTAGCCAATTTCTATTTTTTTTTTCAACACTTGCTTTTCTTCTATGACTTCTGGACAGTTATGTTTTACCTTGGTGCTAAATATGTTGACCATTTTAAAGACTTGAAGAGGTAAATTTGGTTGGTGATTGGTTAAAGAAAATTAAGATTCAATAGAAGAAAGCAACTGAGCAACATTATTCATATAAGCTATATTTTCTCTTAATTATTTAGGTACTAGCTGCTGCCATTGGTTTCACCCGCTACAACTCAAAAATTATCCCACGGGAACATAAAATCTCTGTAAAAATTAATCCAGGTTTTAAGCTACCTGTATACCAAATCTCATCCAAATCCATTCAGTAATTTTTGCATGAAAGAGTAACAAACATCCAACCATCCATCCAAACAACTTTCACATTTATACAGTAGGAAGTAGGATAATCGGTAAGTATACATACCAGCGGCCTTCAACTGTTCATCTCTATAAACAGCCATAGTTCTAAGAGTAGCTGATGATGCCTCACTCAAATGGAATGCACACCCCATCTCATCATTGTCCGCTAAACATTCCTCAGCCATAAGTTTCCTGCCACCTTGAAAGGCAGAATAATTATAAATATCTTTGCACATAAATCACTCATAGAAAAAAAAAACAAAGATCTTTTGTCTTGAAAAAACTTGACAGATTACTTCAATATTTTTCTAGACATCTGTAATTTTTACCTCATGGGAATAAGGCGTGAGTTTATGTATGTATCTATAATTTGCACTGGATACTCTATTAAAACTCTAAAGTTGTTATATTTTTTAATTTACAGCTACGGTACTTTCACAGTTTTTATGTCTGTGACTGGGACTGTAGCACCATAACTATTTTTGTACTAGTTTTATTTTGTCTTTTGACAATTCAAAAGTGCCGGTTATGGCCTAGTTAAAATAAACGTTTTGATTTGATTTGATTTAAGTCTAAAGACATCTACAACAAAAGTTTAACAAAACTTACTTTGATAATTCGCCCCGTTTGGAGTCGGTGGCGCTTCGTAAACATATTTATTCAATATGTTTTTGAACAAGGGCTTCGTAAAGTTAATCTCGTTTGTAAATACATCGAAATCTTCCATGATTTTAGTAACTTATTCAACTTTGAATTGAATTATTGAACTTTTCAATGTTCGTGCAATGTTTTCAAAATTCAAATTTGACATTAGTAATTGGCGTTTCAAAACCGTAAATACATTTTGATTAAACCATAAAAGCATATTGCTTTCTCTTTCGTATGGTTACAGACAACAAAGACAGAATATAGTTTCGTGTTGAAAATTCTGAAACGGTTATTTTGGAACGCAATTCGCATTTGACGTTTTAAAATCCGTTACGTATTGCGTTCCGATTCACCGCAGTAGGTGCTTCCGGATAACTTACTTGGTAGGTAGCGTTATTACGCGTAATGATTATTTTTAGCACCATGGTCTTGACCACTGAAAATTACTGTGATATTACTTATCACAAAGTTTTATATCATTGCATGCTCATCTTAATTGATAAAACTCATTAACAATCCTAGAAATTGCGTGCTGATTCATAGCAATTAGCCTGTTGTATGTATTTCTGTCGAACTTTCTTTTTGCCGTATAAATAATGAGCTGCGAAGACGTAAGAATAATAATTAGACAACGCCATTGATATTCTATACAGTATTATGCAAACGGCATTGCTGTGTGTAGTAGGTACACACCTGTTGAAGCTCGTATAAATATTAAAACATCGTTTTATATAATACCCGCATAGTTCTCTGATGCCAAATCGAACATTGTGCTTTCTCGACTATGTGAACAAGTACCTACATACTAAAACAATACAATATGTTCACTTTATCAAACCTAGTATTTTTCAGTGGGTCAGCAGCTTGATTTTTGGCTAATGGCGGAGTGTTAGGGTAGACATGTTCACCCAATACCTAATTACATATTTTATCAATAATGGAAGGTAATTACTTCCAACTGTTCTTGTTTTTGGGCTGCCTCAGCAACTGGCTTGAATCAAGGACCTTACGTTCGCCAGTCATGCTTGCAACATTTGAACCATCCTACACCTAAACAAAAGGTATTTTAGAAATAAAATAACAGATATTTTACAACTTTTTATTTCATAATAAACATAAACAATGCGCAAATGAGTTAACCGTCGATTTGCCACATTACAATATTACCGACTTTCACGTCGTAAGCAATTATACTCTTGGTAAGTAGGGTAAAATAAAAGTTTCTAAAGATTTTTTAAGTCAAAAAAATAACTGAAAGTGGTTACGCTTATATTGACTAACAAAAATGCTCCTTACAAATAGTACAAAAATTATTAGTGGCACTGATAAACATTCTACAAAACCGTACAAAATGTGTAGAAGAACATCGACACAGAACATTTCAGTAAATTGTGCAAAATGTATACTTAAGGCACAAATGTATAATTTAAACGTCGAACAAATATGGCCGAATAACTTTTAAAAATACAATTCATTATGCTTATAAAGTGCCTAATAATTTCATAGATACAAAAAAAGGAGGTAAACTTGAGTATATGTGCCGGAAAATGCAAAAAAAAAACAGTGGACATTTTTTGCATTTACTAACGATTTGAACAGCGCGTGGATTTTTCAAAATAAAGGATACAATACTGATATGATTAATACAAGACGGAGTATCTACACCAGTTCATATTGCTATATTTAATGAGGCCTAACAAGATAGACCGGACAGCATTGAGAGAGCAAGTTGTCGTGTGACCAATTTGTATTGCCTACATAATTAGATTAACAAAACCAGCAACAAAAATATAAAAACGATATTAGGTACGCTTATTTTACACGTAATCGCATACCACCGGGTATCGCGACCTATTTGTTATGCCTCATGTAAACAACGCTATCATGCTGAACTGTAAACATGCCGCGTACTCGGTTTCATGAAACTGAATGCCCGAACATCTCTTCGCACTTAGAAATCGTAGGTATCGAAATCTGGCAAAATTCGTAGCCATGGTTCATTGCACAAAACAATTGACTTTTTTAAGGCGATATGTGATTATGCTTACTAATAATACCTAATTAAAAATATATTTTTATCACACATGTTTATTGCAATTAGTCAAAGTTTTGAAACTAGTGCAGGAAGACTGTTTTTGCGGCATGTCTTCAGTAGCATTTAGTTTTTGTTCAGTGTAGAAAGTGAGGTATAAAATTCAATACAAAGCAACAGTTTTGCTATAATAATAAGCAAAAAGCATTTTTAAAATATCACTTAAGATTAACACATTTCTACTTAACCATAACACAATAATAAACTATTCGAATGAATTCAACATGTTTAGAAATATTTTCGTTTATCTATTACGAAGCTTTTCGTAAACCACGGAAGTGGGTGTCGAAAACATTAATAGATTCTGACAACTACCTATCTAGTTAGTGTTTCAGTGGTGAGTTTAGTTCTATATAAAATCTTGTATACCAAAGTGTTATTCACAAACAACAAATCTCATCTAAACTTCGTGTTACAGAATTACTACTAAATATGTATAAAAACCTACTAATTCATATATTAATTGAATATAAAGGCATTCGTCGGATATGACTCGAAGGCACATTTTTTTAAAACAAATGTTAGGCTATAACCTCCGCGGTTATTCATCACAAGTACGTTATAACGTTAATTTGCATGTCTACGTAACAAACGCGATCTACCGTATGTCTCTATATAACATTCTACGTGATTTATTTAAAGTTTCAAATTGATTTCTCCAAGCACCTCATACTACGATAAAACATCTCTTCAATAACACTAACCCTATACCACTTTTTAATATTTTTAACCGTGATTAATAATTAATCTACTTGTAAACCTAACGTTTTATAAATATTTTACAATAATAAAAAAAAACTTTATTGTATACACCTATTATTGCCCTCTTCGATATAGGTTTAGTAGGTTCGATGCTACTAAACATAGCATATAAATAAATAAATAGGTATATACACTTGATTTACTAAAGATAACGGAAAGACGCTCGATCATTCGTGATTCGCAAGATTTAAAAGATTATGCATGCTTATCAAAATTTATCTTATTTACAATTCAGAGTAGATCGAGAAAAAAGGCCTTGAAATCTATCACATTTAAGTTTGGGATACTTAACAGGCAATAGCCAACATAAAATAAATTACTATAAAACTTGAAAATCAGCAAATACTGTCATTTCCAGATGAAGGAATTAAGTAGCTGTATTATGCGAATTACTGTTGCATTTATTCGAGTGTACGCGTTCGTCTCCGCTCAAATGAACATATAGCGTAGGCGTTATACACTTGGCAATGCACGACCTCACAACACGCTTAATTTATTCTATCTCGTACAATCGCACCGCTATCATACCCCCGCAAAACTAGTTCAAAATAATAAGCGATTTAAGACGCGCGGGGGCCGAACAAAATACCATCAAACTTAAAAAATATATAAAATGATCACATACATAAACAGTTTCGAAACTAAATTGTGGCACTCAGAAAATGGAAGTACAATAAAAGCCTGAGTGTCGATCAAGACATGTTGTTGATACCCACCCTTTTGCTCAAAGGCGAGGCATCGAGGATCCTTTCGTTTGCTTTGTCTTCCTCCCTGAAGTGAATCCGCGTTATTACAATGTCCCCTGTGCTAAGAGTTTGCGAGCCAACCTCGGTTTTCTTAGTTTCTTTGAGATCATTGCACTTAACTTCATCATAAGTGGAATTATGGCATCTGCAGTTGCAGCTACAGCTTTTCTTGTCTGGCTCTCCTCCTAAGTTCAAAATTTGGCTTAGATTGGACCAATCCTTGTTTTTGAGCAATGGCAGTGTTTGTTCCATTGTTTGTGAGAATTTATCCTCCAACTCTCCACTCAGAGGAGCAACAGCCGACAGAATAGCCTCAAGGCGATTAATTTTCTCTACTTTATCCATGTTTGTGTCAGATAAAATTTCATCCATCATTTGCATGGATTCTGTGAGACTTGGTGGCTGAGTGGAGTGTGGGGATGATATTGGATCAGAGGGGTTTGACTCTAAGCTTGCCATTTCATTTTCCCTCTCATCATCATCTGAATCAGAGTCCTTATCCTGTCCAATAGCTTCTAGTTTTTCCAATTTCTTGGATATTTTGTGACAACCCTTCAATTTCTCCTTTTCCTCTTCAGTGAGTTCAATGTATCTGAGCAGTCTTATTTCTCTGTTGCTCAGGACAATATTCTTAGTAGTTTCAGCCAATTTCTGTTTGAGCTCACCAACTTCTGTGTTAATTTTTCGTTGTCTCTTGCGCAATTTAACTTCAGTTGGCTGAATATGCATAAAAACTTGCTCATTGCTAAGTTCTTCAAATAGTTGCTGGTTTTCAGGCTTAATATTGCTTGACATGTAAGCATAAATAGCTGGATTGACCAAAGACAGGACATCTGAAGCGGAATAAATGATCATATCTTTTGTCAATGGTCTCCTTGCCCAATAACGTTGGTCCCTGCGGTACACATTCTTCAATTGTTCTTTCATGGGGTTCATAGGTGCATTATATAGTTCACATAAGGCATTGAGACTTAGATTCTTAACTTTGTAAACAGGCACACCTTGTTGTTGCAATTGTAAAACAGCATGAGCAGCTTGTGTGTCAAAGACATTCTTCAAAACAATCTCAAATTGATTGTGTAAATTGACTGAATCATTCCTGCAGTCATGTATAATTTTAACAACATTTTCACTCTCTAATAATTCCTTAATTTTACCCTCCACAACCATGCCTGGACATGCCATTATATCTAGTATGTACACTTCACCATTCATGGTGGCTATTTGACACAGTGTCAACACTCCTTTGAGGCCCAGGTTTATTCCTTCGCAGTCAAAGGAAACAATGTTCTTAGCATTGCGTTTAGGCACCATAATGCTTTCAATTAGCGTGGCACATTCCCTTACATTAGCTATGACAGTTGTGCACTGAAGCACCTTTTGACGCCAAGCTTCACCCATCACATTATTCCTTAAACTTGGAGTACCATTTGTTTCTTCAGCACTTCGAGCATTCAAATGGTTATTGACCCTATCACGGACCATGTTCTCTGCCAAATTCTTTATGACAATGGAATTGATTCTTTGCTTTAGAGTCTGGTTAGCAATGTTACCTTGAGGTCCTCGGGGAGATTCAATAGGACTGAGTATTCTGTTGTTTGCCGGACTCTTTTTGCCATCTGACGGAGTTGGACTCTCAACTGTGGGGGGAACTGGGGACACGGGTTTCTCCTCTACCACAGGCTTTGGTACATCAGTCTTTGCTTTAGCTTTTGCATTTAGATACATAACAGGTATTTTTGGTTTACTAATAAGTGTGACCAAGTTCGATTGAACGTGGAATGAGTCAGAAAATATTTTTAAGAATGCACTCAAATCTGCTGGTGATTTGAACATTTGATACCAATACTCTTGTGGGAAACGTGACACAATTAAGTGGAAGAGCTGGTCAACCATCACAGGGCCTTTAGCCTCTATGCACTGTGCAACATAGTCTAACAACTGTTGGGCAGTGTCTGTGTTAATATTAGCTACAGGTAGATTGTGGAATTGTTCAGAATTTGTGTGTGCGTTACCTCTCCTATGATTCTCACTGACTAGAACGACGTTGTCATCGATGATCTGGAAGGTGTCCGGATGCTTCAGTAGGAAGTCCTTGAACTCCTTGATCCTCTGGCCGGAGATGTGACGCACCTGCGGGGAGGCCTGGCTGCGGTGCCCGAGCAGACTCTTGATCGGGACTTCGGTGCCTTCGCCGTACTGGACCATCTTGCCTGCGAAATACTCCTTCGCTTCTTCGATGTAGTCGTTGTTGGACGATGCGCCAGCCCCGCAGGAATGCTTCTGGAACGTGTTGATATCAACATAGTCCCCGTCTATGCTGAACAACGCCGGGTATTGAGCCAGGAACTTCTTCAAGCCCGACTGTGACCCGCCAGCGATCTGTCGCATCTCCTTGGTGAATCCTTTGGCACCAAACTGGCAGGAAAGATCGTGCAACGTGCGCGGCTCGCCTTTGTCGAGCAGGCGTTCCACGAAGAATAACAGAGTAAGGTTCCTAGCGAGCTCATATTCCATTGATTCCATTTCCCTGCAGTTGGTGCCAATTGTGTTTAACTTAAACTAAATTTTTTCTACGTATATGTGTCACCCACAACACCATGAAATTTTTCTTTTCTATCCGCACCTGAACCATAGACTAAAGACGAAAGTGAAGTGATGAGCTGATTTTACAAAAACAAACTAATAAAACATCATGAAGTTTTTAAAGAAATCACAGTAAATTGTTATATAACCGTAAAATTCGTTATCTATTTCTACATAAATAATCTTGATAAAATTGCATGACAATCAATCAATTAGTAATCGTTAGTCGTCGTTTGGTTCGTAGTTAAATAAAACTGTGATGCAACAACATTCAAAAACGTGTCATGATGATATTTGAATACTTAATTTATATACAATGGCAATAAACTTAAAATAGAAAATAATAAATATTAACGATTTTCCTTTGTTTTTTAACATCACAAAAACTTTAGTTTACTGAAGTTACATCACTTGTTCATAGAGCTTACAGTTTCTTTTTCTTAACGGTAAAAAAGCATGCTGATGCTCTTGTAAGAGGAATTGAAAAGAAATAATGTCTTCGTGAATGTTTCCCTTGAAGATATGAAATAACATTTACTCTAAATTAAATTAATTAATAATTTCTTTTGGATATTCTTTATAATTTACTTGCCAACATGACTTTTTACAACATCGCCTTGGTAAAACTAAACGTTGATTTGTTGTCAAGTCCTAAATCTGTCAGGTGTCAACTTTATTAAATGTCAAAGTCAAACGAAATATTGTGTTGGTCTCGCGATTTCCGATTTCTGATTGCTGTAATCAGTAATAATTGCTTATATTTCTTCTCATTCATACTTCCACGAAACGCAATTATTGCGGCTCTGTGATTAGTAGTTTTCTGTAACAATATCCTACTCTAATAACATCATGGTGAGTAGTTTTTATTGGCATTGATTACTAACACGGAACTTGTACAAAATGTACACCCACTTTTTTCAATTGATTTACAATAAGCCGCTCGTATTGTACCAGCATTTTATACTGACTCTCTCAGGGTATTGAGATGTCCATATAGCATTAACTATTTCGTATCATTAGAAGCGTAAATTAGAAACTAGAGATTTGTGTTCATTAGTTATAAGTAGATATCACAAGATTTTGATGCTAAAAGTAACCACATTTAAAACGAAGACATTAGACTAAGTTTTATGGAGATGTGTAACCCATATTTTCAAACCTAAAACTTCAGGACACACTTTGCCTATTCATTGAACTAAAACTTTATTTGAATGATATTTCCAGCTTGTCCTAGTACTTGGTGATCTCCACATACCTCATCGCTGCAGTAGCCTGCCTCCGAAGTTCAAGAAGCTCCTTCTACCGGGCCGGATACAGCACATACTGTGTACAGGCAACCTTTGTACGAAGGAGTCGTATGATTACCTGAAGACGTTAGCCAGCGATGTGCATGTCGTTAGAGGAGATTTTGATGAGGTTTGTGTGAAAAACCACATGAATAATTTTATTTGTTCCAGTTTTCTCCAATGTTCTGCCATGGTTGTTGCGGACCTGGTACTAAAACATTTAACTCTAAAAATAGACATTGACCGCATGGTTGCCGGTGTAGCTGATCAATAGACTGCTGCACTACATGCAGGTTTGATTGTGACATGGAATACATATTTTAAAGATTAATAATTAGTTGTCCGGGTCTACAATAACTGGTTGAACAAAAGAAATACTGCCATAACTAATCATTAAAACATCAATTTCCAGAATTCAACCTACCCAGAACAGAAAGTGATAACCGTTGGCCAGTTCCGTATCGGCCTCATCCATGGTCACCAAGTTGTACCCTGGGGTGATGAAGAGTCCCTCGCTCTTGTACAGAGGCAGCTAGATGTAGATATCCTGATATCTGGCCACACACACCGTTTTGAAGCTTACGAGCATGAGAATAAGTTCTATATTAACCCAGGATCAGCTACTGGAGCTTACAGTCCTTTGTTCAGGTAATTTTTGGTATATTTTTTAACCTCTATTGCCAAAAGAGGGATAATTATGGTTCAATGTGTGTCTGTGTGTCTGTATCTGGCATTCTTACTCCCAAAAGGATGGACCAATTTAGATGCAGTTTTGCGAAATATATTTAGAAACAAACCTGCAAATAATTTACAAACAATATAATCGTAAAAATCCTAAGCTCACCCAATTTGGGGTTCTTATTTCATTAAAAAGTTAAATACCTACTTACATCCAAATCAATCTAAACTTGCGAATGAAACATACATTTGTTTAATGGGAAAATTACTATCAGATTTCTCATTATTGTTATTAATTGAACTCTCAAAATTCTAGTTTTATTTTTGTTTTATGCAAATATACTATCAGATTTCTCATTATTGTTATTAATTGAACTCTCAAAATTCTAGTTTTATTATTTTTTCACGCAAATATGAAACTCTTCTTTTTCAGAAACGCCACTCCATCATTTGTACTCATGGACATCCAAAGTTCCACTGTAGTGACCTACGTCTACAAACTGCTGGGTGACGAAGTAAAAGTGGAACGAATTGAGTATAAGAAAGCTTAACTTTTAATTATGTTGTAATATAGCTGTAATTAATATAATAGAATTATATAAATATAGATAAAATGTTTATTCTGAATAATTATTATTTTAAACAGAAAAATATGTATGTTTTTGATTTTATTTTATATTATGTATCAACTTAAAAGGAATACGGCTAGAATAAGCGCGGGTGTGCTTGTCAGGTTTGAAAAATCGTATGAGCAGAGCTTAAAAGCGGAAGAATGAGTGAGTGATGAGATTTCTAATGTAAGCCATAAACAATCAAGTTTACAATGTGCTGGAAGGTCGTCAGAGCGAACGTTAAGCTTGACTATTAGTGTGCATGACATGGATAGTTAGATACCGTCAAGTCAAGATTATTGGACGCGCGTTAAAGCATTTAAAACTTGTCAAACAAATAACTTGGTATTGAGCATGATCGTATGGCATTCTACATTAAGTTCAACTGTATCATCAAACGAAGACCTATATAGTTCTATTTTGGCTACTTAAGTTTTTTTTTTTTTTAAACACACTTCTTGCTTGTCCAATTCATCTTCGTTATTGGCAGAATAGTCGACATCGGCTTTGCTTGCCATAATAAGAAATAGAATAGAATAGATCGTATGGCATCCTTAAGTAAACGAAAGCGGACACCCGTGCGATTCTAATGGGGTAGTTAGAGAGTTCAATTTTCCTCTCGATTTTCGTGGTCACTAGTAGTCCGAACTGTAGTGCGACTTATCATCTGCAGTCGGATCACTTGCAAAATTAGTAGTAAGAAACTAATCGAAAAGACATTTAGCCAGTCGAATTTCGCCGCATGGATAGTCACCTGACAAATCAAGTGAAAAATCAACCCGAATGCCCCATTTTGATTTTTTACCATTTTGTACTACTTACAAGATAATATTATTTTGTTGTTGCCAGAGTATGAAAAATATATTGGAATGATGTTGAACTTGATAAGGGAAAACTCACATCAACTGATTTCGACAACTTCAAAAAAACTACGCGCGTATAAGCGCTTATTGCGTTGTGTTCGCGCCGTGTGTGTTTTACATCAAGTCTCTTACAAGTTTGGATCTGTGTCGTATTGTTAAAGTATACCTGATTTACTTAGATATGAAATAAGTTATAATGTATATTTGCATCATAGAGTAGTTATTAAGTATTTATCATCCATATAAGTAATATTTTTATTGGGCAAGCTACTTGCACCATGGAAACCATACGAATAAAATAAATACCACAGCAAATTCATATGATAAGAATTGTATGTCTGAAGCAATATGCAAATCTGTTATTTAATTTTGGTTTCTGTAAAAAGGGTTTTTAATAAATATTTTTAACTAAAATACACATAATCTTTATTTATTTTTACGGTTTAGTAACTACTTCAGGCTTGCTGAGCATGAAATCCTGAAATCGTTTCCCAGGATAACAGTGTTAATAGTTACATCGTTTTTAAAATTCTGAACATACCTAAGTCCTACCGTTCCAGGTGAAGTGGAAGAGACTTTCAGACTCTGAATAAACACCCTGTTCTCTCGATTTCCCTATAATTTCCAGGGCCATGGTTTCTAGCTCTCTGTATAAACAGGCTCGTGACCACCTTTTCAGCACCTACCGTAATATTTTAATCAATAATCACCTTTATGACTCGCAAGTTAAGGTCCAATGTCGCCTGATATCTATAATAACCGCATAAAGATGTACTTTGAACAAGGCCTATAGTTCGTTGACACTGCACTAAGTAATGTTGCTAGTGTAAAATTATGATCATTGAAAATGATGTCAGCTTGTTATCTAAGGGTTATGTTTTTGTTGTATTCAGTATAAATATAGCATAACCTTATAACCTAGATTCAGTCTGCACGACAAGCCATACATTAGGCTCAGGTTTGGCTCAGGTGCATTGACGGTGCGCCCATATCGTTGTTGGTGCGCCCCTTTAGAGGCCCAAAGCCTGCTAGGGCCGCGGGACGACCTTGTCACGTATCTGTGACCCTGGAACGTAAAGGGCTATTGAAAGATCACTGGATTTTAGTCAGTACAAGTCTGATAGTCCCTCCCGTCCCGCCCGGGGTAGAAGGACTCATTTGATAACAAGTGGCGAATTGTAATGCACTATTAGGAACACGGGCCGTCATGATAATAATTATGTGACATACTGGTTTCGGACAGAGTAAATAGGGAAAACGTTTCAAAAACAAAACATCTGTTTGTGAACAAGAATAGGTAATATCAACAAACAAAATCAATGGCATTATGGAGTCGGCACCTAGCAAGATTTAGGATTCCATTCTGTTCATCTGGGTGACATCACCCGGATGGACAAAGTAGACACATTGGTGTCCTCATTCACCTCGGAAGAATGAGTTTGCTGCCATAAACATAACACGAATGTAAAAACTTAAGAGGTATTTAAATAAAACATATATAACATGGTGCCGGATGGGCGTCGTTGCCGAGGGAGGCCTAGAAAACGCTGGCGTGACGATCTAGACGCACTTAAAGAGTGATTGGCCGGAGAAAGCCGCACAAGGGGAAGAGTGGAAGGTTATGTGGGAGACCTTTGCCCAGCAGTGGGACAATATAGGGTAACAAAAAGAAAAAAGGTTTCCACTGTCCATGTGTGTCCCAGACACATGCCTTCTCTCTACGAGACGTCAGAAGTCTTCGAATTTTTGTTTCTTGCTAGGTCATTCCCGGTTCCTCACAAAGTTTTGCTTCACTGTTGTGAGAGCAGTGGTAATGAAATAAAACACAATAAAGTAATGCGGTTGCCTGGGTTCGAACCTACGACCAATACAACTCTCGAAGTAGGTTCATATATGAAGGGATTTTTTATTGTAGATATTGTTGCCTAAAAATGAACCAAAATGCAAAAGTTTCAAAAACCGCGTTTGTATAAGTTTTTCAAACGACTTCAAAAAAAGGAGGAGGTTCTCAATTCGGTCGGTATTTTTTTAAAATTATGTACACCGATTTTCCCAGTTTTCTAGTCCGATTAGTGTGATTCTTTTTAAGTTCAATGCAGCATTTGGTCCCATAATTTTTTTATCACCTACTAGCGCTACCGTCTGTCCGTTTTTATCGTGTTAAAACAATATAATGAATCCTCCCGCCGTGTGGAGCGGTAGGGACAGTCAAACTCTTACTGACTAAAATCCACCCTGTTCCTTCAATACCCCTTTACATTCCAGGGTCACGGTCCTGCGACCCTACCGCCCGAGTTTACGTGAGAAAACAACACGTTTAAAACTAAGTTATCATATTTTAATTAAATAAGGAAAAAAGTTCCAAATCTGTGGTTATCGTAAACAAGTATCAATAATTAGTTAAATAGTAGATATAATTAACCTAAATTGCAATTGTCAGGCGTACGTGGTAAGCAGTGCGTAGGGTCGGCCGATGGATGATAATAAATGGGTAAAGCTGTGCCCAGACTGGGCTAGTTAATTATAGTTTTAAGTATTTAGATATTAATCTACCCATAATTAATATCTAAATACTTAAAAGTATTGCAGTTAATATTTTTATTTTGAACTAATTAAGGGATTTTTTTTATTGATATAGGTATGTTTTTGTGTTTTTTTTTTTATAGTAGATAATTTTAAATTATGGGGCTCTTATCGAGAGCGCTATTCTAGGATCGATCCCCAATTGCTCAAACAATACAATGTATTCAATAGACCTACCTCAATAATCTGCATAATTATAGATTACGTGAGATTACGTCTATCTCATAGATATGTCATACTAGCATTTCCCCCAACTTCGTATGCGCATAACGTTTTTTATCGTTCCTGTGGGAATTCCGGGATAAAAACTATCCATATCCATTCTCGGCTCTCAAACTATCTTCGTACGAAATTACATCCAAATCAGTTCAGTGGTTTAAGCGTGGAAAAGAGACGGACAGAGTTAATTTTCGCATTTATAATATTAGTAGGGATTTATGCTCCATTTCAGCACTTGTTATTCTCTAAAGACAGCCCTGCGCGCAGCGTCAAACCACATTCCCAGTAGATTTTCAACTGTATGTTTAGAACATAAAGTTGAAAATCCAATAAAGGCAAACTGCGTCCGCGCTGCGTCCGCGCCGCGTCTTTAGAGAATAGCACTACAGAGGCATCCTTCATTAGCAATTCTAGGTGCTACGTGCCACGAATACCGTACTGCCAAAATATATCGATTACCTTTCCAGAACTGGGGCCTAAGTATACTAATTTATAAACGTTACAATGGTCTCTCAATGGTGTGTTTTTGACAGTTTTTGTATGGCAAATCTGTCAAAAACTTACCATTGAGAGACCATTGTGACGTATATAAATTAGTAGACTTAGGCCCCTGGTCCCATGTAGTTGTTAGTACATAAGTTCGCCAAAAAATTATATATTCTCCACGAAAAAAAATATTGCTCGTGTTCTCCTAGTACTTTCTGTTCAGATTCCACACTGTGTCCTCGTTTTCGGTAGTTTTGTGCTGGATTTTATTATTTAACTAGCTGTGCCCGCGACTTCGTTCGCGTGGATGTCGGAACTTACCAATATATTTTTTTGTGCGAAGCGCTGTTGAATCCTCCAACCGACACAAAAATATTATATTATAATTTTATTAGGTACTATATACATATAAGCTAGTTCTTCTTTATTAAAAACATTTGCTGTGGACCATCATTCTGGAGCGTACCTACATAAATATGCGTACGTAAATCACCACGCCAAGTTTTCCTAAACCCTGTATTTAGAATTTTAGTAGAATATTTGACGTAATTGTTATAAACGCCCTCTGTTGTTCATAGGCAGAACCATTCAATTGCTACTGGATTGGAGAGTAGTTAGTTAATCGGTTTGCATTATCGATAATGTTTAATCAAATAAATGAAGTTTTGTATGAAAAAAAATCATATAATTGATTGATCCCTTCCTGTCCCGTCTTGTCCCGTCCTGTTCCATCCTGTCCCGTCCTGTCCCGTCCTGTCCAGTCCTGTCCCGTCCTGTGCCGTCCTGTCCCGTCCTGCCCCGTCCTGTCCCGCCTTGTCCCGTTCTGTCCCGTCCTGTCCCGTCCTGTCCCGTCCTGTCCCGACCTGTCCCTTCCTGTCCCGTCCTGTCCCGTCCTGGTCCGTCCTGTCCCGTCCTGTCCCGTCCTGTCCCGTCCTGTCCCGTCCTGTCCCGACCTGTCCCTTCCTGTCCCGTCCTGTCCCGTCCTGGTCCGTCCTGTCCCGTCCTGTCCCGTCCTGGTCCGTCCTGTCCCGTCCTGTCCCGTCCTGTCCCGTCCTGTCCCGTCCTGTCCCGTCCAGTCCCGTCCTGTCCCGTCCTGTCCCGTCCTGTCCCGTCCTGCCCGGTCCTGTCCCGTCCTGTCCCGTCCTGTCTCATCCTGTCCCATCCTGTCTCATCCTATCCCATTCTATCATCATCATTAGATGAATTATTTGAATGTGTAGTTTTTCTATTCGCGCTACTGAACTACGCGTCTTGGTGTGAACTGACCGTAATTTTACTTCTGAAACACTTTAAATTCGAATAACTTTTGATAGACTGAACCGATTGCAATGAAACAAAAACTAAATGTTACCTCAAGTTACGCGTAATCGTTGTGTATATAAGTTATTTACATTGATATCGTACATTTTACGTGATGCCCGGACATATAAACATACAAACAGACAAACAGACAAAAATTCTAAAAATGCTAGAAATGGGTCCTGTTGGTTGTCCTTTAACACCCTAGCTATTTTTTATTTATTTTATTTAGATGTACAAAAACGATTTTTCTACAGTTTTATTATATGTATAGAATAGATAGATATAGAAGATATAGAATAGATTGTTCTGCTATCCGTGCGGAAATAAAATGGGGCGAAATAACAATATCTAATCAAATTTAAAAAAAAAATCAAAATCTTTTGACTAATTTAAGTATATATCACTTTTTTCGTGGGGAATTAATTTTGTGACGAACTTACAACAACCCAGAGGCGGATTATCCCTAAGGCAAACTAGGCATCTGCCTAGGGGCGCGAAGGTACAAAGGGGCGCGCGGGCGGAATTGTAAAATAAAGATAAAATTTACAATACAGCATAAAGTGAATTGTGTCAATATGTAAGTCACCACTTAGACAATGAAACTATTATTTTTGCATACAATCCCAATTCGCTTCAATTTATAACAAAAATAAATTATACGATGGGACTGACTGAAACTTACTACGACTGCAATGTTTGTCGCATCGACTGCCAGTATACCTAATGGCGTATTTACGCTTAGGCCAAGAGGGCCGGGGCGGCAGGCTGCGAGGGGTGGCGCAAGCCGCACCGAGTTCTTATCTTCGAAGAAATTTTAAAAAATCTACCTAGGTCATAAAAAAAGTACTAAAACCTAAGCAACTTACATTAACCAAGCTTGCTCTTCAAAAAAGCCTTCAAATTGATCTCGTTTTTAGATTAGCACTTGTCTTGAAATACGGAAACGTTTAACGAAATAAAAATGAGGCTTCTTCTTTTTCAAAAAGCTAAAAAATTTCACGCTCGCTATGCTCGCGCTACAACAGTGACTTTGAATTGATTTTGCTTTTAGATTAAAACTTTGCGCCGATGAGATGCTTGCCTACAGCGCTCTCAACGTTTAATCCGCCACTGCAACAACCCGTTCCATGTGAACACGATCTTGTAATCTCCTAATATTGTCTCAACTGTCTACTTCCTATCTATTACGATATGATAAATTCACGTGTTTCAACTGTCGTTGCTCAAATAACTCTTATTGTTTCGGATTAAAGTAGAAAATCGTGTGTTTTCTTTGTTACTGAGTTATGAGCGTTCTATTTTTGTTTATGCACTTTCAGCTGCTGCATTTAAGTAAGCACTTTCTTTTGTTATTTATTTGAATTTATTTTTGTTCTGCTATATCAAAAGGAAAATCTACCAAAGTGATGGATGACTTTCATAACCTCATAAATTGAATATTTCTTCATTCAATAAAAAAAGGGGTACACTAATAGTTTTTTTTCTACACTAATAGTTTGTTTCTTGGTAGACCACTTTCGGGATTGAGATTGTTACTTTGGTCAGTTCTTGAGAGTTTGTTAAACTAAAGTTTTATTACCTACCTAAATTGAATTATTTTGGAGGAACCAGGCGAAAAATCATACAAAGGAAACCCATTTTCAAAATCCGGGATCGGAACGGTATAGCAAGTTTAGAAATAGACGAACAGGTTGCTAATGCCCAATCAAACTGGTGTTGTGTTTGATTTCAGTTAGCAAGGGTCTGATGGATGTACTTTGCAAAACACACTCTAGGTGGAAATCGAGGCCCAACAGAACTGTAAATCTCCAAAAAAACAACAAGCGTTCTACAATCGAATTTTCGGGCCCATAAAGCGGGTATTATTTAGGTTAGATTTGTAAATTGTAGCCCTTCTTTCTCAATAAAGCGCTGCACTTGCTGCATTGCTAAATGGTCATAGACCCCAAAACACTAGCACATGTAACCGGCATAAACACTCCCTCCCTTACCTCCTCCGAAGGGCCACGAACCACGAATAAAACCGCCCGCGCGTTCCAAATTCAATTCAGTCCAATAGCTATCGAGAACTGCATCGCGCGCACTCGTATGCGTTCGGAAATGTCGAAATAATTGTTTGAAAAAAAGAAAGTTGTTTGTTTATGTGAACTATTTGAATTGAGAACTGTGAACAAAATGGCGATGTCAATCGTGCGGTTGGGTTTAAGATCTGTAATTAATTTCGAGAGGAATGCAGCAGTTTTATCAATAACCAGTGTCCCGAAACAATTAAAAGTAAGTATTTAATTATAAGTGGTTTTATTAAATAGTTTCTCTGATTATAATTATGTCAAGTGTCATTGACTTCTGGGCGTCGTTGCATTCTTGCTGCTTAGAGCGTAACTTTGCTCAGGCGCAGTTGCGGTATCTTGAACAAAAACTGTATTATAGGTATCTACCTAATCGTGAGATAGGAAAATTCACTTTGAACGAAATTCAACATTTTCCTAAAAAATAAGTTTCAGTCGATTAAGTGAATTTTAGGAACCATGGATACCACACAAAAAGATTGCACTTAACACCTTTGTATGGAAAACCGGAATTTGAATTAAAACATTTGGAAAGTGTAAAAGGAAGCTTAAAAGTTCAATAAGAGCTTGCCGTAGACGCAAATATTAGGCTTTATGCCACGTGATGTCTTTTTGTCAAACTAAAGCAACTAAAGTGTTCGTGATGATCAAGAAGCACTTTTTTCTTCAGTTATATGGATATGGCCAGTTCTTGTCTTATCAATGTTTCTCTTCCCAACAGATCATATTATTTTCTTTTGCTCTTAGTACAACAGGTAGTTGGTAGAATCTCGTGGCTAAATAGATAATAAGTCGCACAGAACCTTCAAGGTTCCTACGTTTGTCGAGTTTGATCTGTGGATGGGTTCACCTAGCAAATATATCATAGCGAGTTTCTCCCGTGCCTCGGAAAGCATGCCCCGTCTGTCATTTGTAGATCTTTGACAGTCGTTACTGTTAGTCAGAAGCTTTGGTTAGAAGCCGGAAAGTATAACTACCAGTCTTACTAAATTTTTGGGTTGTCATGGTCAGATAGACAGTCGTTCCATGTAAAATACTGATGTTCAGCTGTATCTGGTTCAACTGGAACCCAACACAGTTGGGAAAAGTCTAGCCAGATGATGATGGCAGACATAAAATAAGGTCATTTTTGGTTCAAAAGAGAAGCAGGGTTTTTGAGTCTGTATTATACTTATTAAAACCATACGAAATCTATTTAATTTTGTTATCAGTTCCTCCAATATTTGTTGACATAGTAGTGGCTATCGCATATCATTATCAAGCTATGGTGTCCAAAGGTTGGATTCCCATGGACTGTTCGTATGGCCTTCCTAGCAAGTAGACAAGGACTGCTTAGCTGGCTGATAGAGACCTTTTAACCGACTTCAAAAAAAGGAGGAGGTTCTTTTGGTTTATTTCTTCTACTCTAGGCATAACCACAGAATACCTAATAGTATTACTTACTGGCATAACTTGATAGGGTGCATTGGGGCTATTTCGAAATTTAGTGCATTGGGACTTTTCGATAGTCGGTATATAATTATATGGAACTTTACCAGTTCCATCTTAGATTTACTTGTCACGGCTAATGTTCCCAGCAGGAACATATGCTGCGTTTGGTAGATTTGTTGCATTTTCGGAATATTCCCTATATCGAAATAGCCTCAACGCACTATACCCAATGCTCAATACATAGGTATTGAGCATTGGCTGTAGACTGGTAAAAGTGGTATTTAAACGGGTCGATTTCTTGAGGACTGCAGCTAAAAATCATCGTCAGTTGGCAAACTTTGCGTTGCAATCTGGCATTTGCTGAGCTGAGGCCCTTCGGCATTAAATTAAGTTTTTTTTTATATCCTCTGTTTTTACCATCGACTCTCTCTTTATAACTTGTTTTTGTATTGTTTAGTTTTAATTTTGTGCCAATAAACACAATTTTCTTTCTTTCTTGGTCGATTTCAGCAGGAGTACCTAGGTACCTACCAGCTCCTTCTGGATCACATCATGTTGTGTCCTCTCTACCTTTGCTGTTCGGCTAGATTGAGGCCATGAACGAATGCATTGTAAATAAATAAAATAAAATGCGCACTGTAATTATATATAGACATGCATAAGTACGTAAGTCACGCTTAAAGTAGTGATATCAGGGATTAAGTTAATTAGGTACAGACCTTAAAAAAAGGAAGATAATTATCTAATTGTATTGACAAACAAAACTCATTAAAATAAAACATAATTAAGTAACAAAGTGGCTTGTTTACTGATAACCTATTATCTCAATGGCCCTTAGTGGCCGGTCAGTTGTCGACACATTATGATAAATAGTCCTTATTATATGAGGAACAAGGTCGATGTTTGTTTAACGTTGATTTTAGGTCAGTTTTTAAACGTTATCGAACTACTCTTGCAGTTGCAGACTTGCAGTCATTCTTTGAAATAACTTAAAATATTAATTTTGCAAAAAGATAACGTTTTTGCCCCATTCTGGGACAGACCTTTGTCCAGTAAATTTTACAGCAAGGGCTGGATAAAAATCACGAAAGGATTATAAAATAAAAGTTTTTTTTTTGTTGAAAATGCATCATGTTACAAAGATGGTGAAAATTAAAGACGGTTAGCGCCGTGGTTGAGCGATTGGACTGCTGTGCACTGTGTCGTGGGTTCGATTTTCGCACGGAACAAATATTTGTATGACTAGCATAACCTACAAATAGAGCATTCCGGGTAGGGCTGTATTTGTTTCTATTTTTAACCGACTTCAAAAAGAAGGAGGTTATCAATTCGACGGTATGCTTTTTTTTTTTTTTTTTTTGTGTGTTTGTTAGGTACGCGATTGCTCCGGCGATTGTGGACCGATTTTCAAAATTCTTTTTTTGTTCGAAAGGAGATGCTTCCGGAGTGGTCCCATATTCACCAAGTCAAGATCTGATGATTGGATCCTGGAGAAATCGAGGGCAACCCTCAAATTTTATAGGCCCACATAAAGTTTTTCGCAAATATTATGAAGTAATATAAGTATTTGCGTATGGCAATCATAATTTCATGTAGCTGAGCTGATGATGGAAGGTACAACTCCTTAACAGTAAGGAGTAGGCATCAACTGATTTGGTTTGTGTTCGCTTATCTCTGGAACTACAAGTCCGATTTATGTCATTCTTTTTTTGTTATACTAGGTATTGTTCAACTGAGGGAACACTGCAAGTTTCATCAAAATCGGTTCAGTAGTTTTTGAGATAGTGAATTTTATTAGCTAATTTTGTACATGAGCGACGTTATTACCGGTGCTACGGATTACAAAATTCTAGTGCACATGTAAGAAAATGATGTACCTATTTGACAAGAATTTGGGTTGAATATTTAAACTAAAAAGAGTAAAATAAAAGCTTTTTCAAAAAAAATGTAACCGCCTTCAAAACCAATCACTAAAAAAGGGTAAAATAACCTACAAAATAACTTTTCTTTCGGAAGTCGGTGGCAAAAAAGACAATGAAAAATAAAACCACCGACTTCTGAAAGAAAAGTTATTTTGTAGGTTATTTTACCCTTTTTTAGTGATTGGTTTTGAAGGCGGTTACATTTTTTTTTTAAAAAGCTTTTATTTAAACTTACGCACGACAAAGGATAAATTCCTAGCGTTGGCCATGGCTTTATAAACAGAAAATTAAGAAAAAAAAACATTACTGCTATGCATTGAGCTATTATTACTACGTATAGAGACGACACTCATCCTGGATGGGACTCAGTGGTGATACGTGGTGTCGTCTCTATACGTAGTAATAATAGCTCAATGCTGTTATGTTTAAATTTTGACTAAGTATCTTGTATCATAAGTCCGAAAAGAATCACTTAACACCCACCCTTGAAATAAATGATTGTTGTTGTTATTGTAAGTATATTTGTTTACATACCGCTATGTGGCGTACGTGTGCGAGGTCGTTTTTTACATAAGCTATCGGTTGGTTATAACATTGTTTGTTGTGAATGGTAATCGTGAATATCAAATGTTTGGCCCTTTGCAAGGACGTGAACTGTTGTGTTGGAGAATGGATATACCTACCTACGCAATAGATAGACGTAGGTACGTATTCTATTTATTAGACAGGGTACATTTTCCATTTAGGTTGCGAATTTAAGTAGTGTAGTTTCAGATTTAGCCATCCACACCCAGTTGGAAAATTCATCCTGTATATTTATTTGGCTTTTATGGGTTATTAAAATTAAGGTTAGGTATATTATGGTTTTAGTTTCTTTACCAGATACAGCTTATCGGGTTATTGTCAACTCAACTGAATAACGTGGCCCTGGAACGCAAACTTTAATCATTCAAGTCTGACAGTGCTTTCCACAAAGTTACTATTTTTTATTCCCTGGCATTTATTTGGGCGTAATCTCATTTTTGCTCTAAATGCAAAGTTTATGCACATTTTGTTCATAAATGTTTTTGCCCTGCCTCGACCAATCTCTGTCGTACTTTCACGTAACGGTATACCGAGATAAAACGCCGACAGGAGATCTGTCTCGGAGAGTGTTCATATCAGTCCCTTTACCATCTCAATTTGGCTCAACACAAACATGTTTTCTATTACGTAAAGTAGGTGTTACTTAACGCCTACCGCGCCGTAGGTCATTGACCCCCGTCTCGAACGTGAGCGGTAGAAAATGTTCAATGCTACTTTGTTAGCGTTTGTTACATTTATATTGAGGCCCTTTAAGTGGGTTATAGTTACTGCGTGTCAGTAGCAATCTACTAAGTATGATAATGAAAACATAAGGAAAATACTGGTTTAACCATTTAACCGCCAGACTTCACATGAATTGTCGTGCCCCCAGCGCCAGGCTACGAATAGGTGAAATACAAGTTCCTTTCTTTCTGCTCCTCTTAAGCTCCGATTTGTAAAATATTATGGTGTACAATGAAAAGTATTATATCTGTCTATCTACTTAAACAGAGAGATATAGAATAGATGTAATAAAATGAAACAAAACAACAAAAATCGTGAATATTCGTGATTATATCCGACGTCGGCGGAATGGGCCCGAAAAAATTTAAGGGATAGGTATATCCGACGTTGGCGATTAAAAGGTTAAGAGTCGTCGTGGACTACTACAAAGTTAGAAAGTAACTACCACTACTATTAAGTACTGAAATGTCGTAGAATTGGACTAGTCAGGTAATTTCTAATGTGTCAGTCTGTAGTCCAGTAGCGCAGGTAGTTACCAAATATTGGCCCTGTCAATGATACGGGGCCAAAGCCTGCCGAGGTAGCGGGACTGGGAATCAGGTAACCGTGACCCTGGAACGAAAACGGCTATTGAAGGATCACTGTGGATTCCTGCCATGGGCAGAAAGACTTATTTGATGATTCTACCACGATAAAGAAAGGTATGCCACTGAACCTCTAGACAGTTTATACAAATTCTATGGAATTCCGATTTTTCCACGAATTCCGATATTTAAAAAAAGGTATTAAAATTTGAATGTTCTCTACTTCACCTTTCTTTATATTCTCGTAGCATCACCTCGTTGAATCAGCGATGCCAGCAAAGATGCGATCAAAGACACCCGAAATGTATCTCTCATTCCATCCGCATTCTCACTTTTTATAATTTTTTTGTAACAACTTTATGAAGGGCCAGTCTACCTGTTATTTTACTCGCGCCTACTTTGATGGAACTGGTTAAACCGGAATGGGGTATAAAATCTATCCCTTTGATCATCCGACTTGGTATTTTGTACCATGCTTATTAGCATTGGAATAGTCGTATCATTAGATAAAAATCCTTTGTTTTTAATGCCCAAAATTAATCGTGAACGGGTGCTGTCAGTTGGACATCTCTTGGCTCACGTTAGGCGCCAAACCCCGTCTTGGGTGGGACTAATAAGTAATAATAATAAAAAAAAAACACAACTATCACACAACGCCATCTAGTCGTAAGCTAATCAGAGCTTGTGTTATGGGTACTAGCCAACTGATAAACCTTATATATTTCTAAATACATAAATATTATATGTAGATAACACCCAGACACAGAACAAATGATCGTGCGCATCACACAAACATTTGTCCTAGGTGGAGATCCAACCCACGAGCTGCGGTGTAGCAGTCAGGGTCATTAGCCACTAAACCAACAGGCCTGTCAACTTTCACCCCTTCGATAACAAAATAAGAATGTACTAATCTTTTGCACATTATTTTAAAGTAGGTAATCTAATCCCCTCATCTGTCTTCTTATTAACACGTTAAGGCTCAGAAAATCGATATTTTAATACAGCAACAACTTTTTGACCTCACAAATGAATTTGACACGTTTCATTCTATATACAGACCTGCGACAACTCACGTACTCCCCTGCAATCATCTTGATTTATATAAATCATCACACAATTCAACAGAACGATATGATTTCTGTCCGTGAACTAAATAACTAATTCGCAAATCGTTGCTGCGAGGTCGCGGGACACCCGCATTGACATTACACTTTATGTATGATTTGTATGTTCAATGAACTCTTTTACAGGAAGGTCGACAGCCGTTCCTTTTTTTTGGGACTTTTCGTAGTAAGGAAAAGTAAGGTTATTTCGTGAGGAAGGAAAGGTGCTAGACTATTAAAAGTCTTTCAAGATGTTACCTATGCACGCAATATCACGTAATGATGTCTTTTTCATCTTTGTGATAAAGTAGTTGCATTATTTCGCATTACTGCATGTATTAGAAACTTTTAGAAAGACTTATAAGACTCTTTTCACCAAATAACCTTACTTCATCCTATATGACATAACTTGTTGTTGGCGGGGCGCCCCGGCTGCTTTGTACGCGTGCAACTCGAAAACTATGCTAGGTACGGGAACGTGATACCGGTTGCGCGCCGACTGTCTAAACTGGTAACCAAGACGGACGCAAAGGACTATTGAAGGAAAAACTGTTAACGTCAAAACGACATTTACGTTGATATAAGGGTCAGTCAGTTACCTAAGTAAACCCTCAGGGGTTGAAAATGGAAACGTTTAGGGGTCGAACGTGGAAGAGGGTAGAAAATCTTGAGGGTTGAACGCGGAATAAACCAATATTTTTAGACAAGCGTTTAGCAGATGTTTATCATTTGTTTTGTGTCAGACAGTTAGGTATGTGTATAATGCCCGGGTCGACGGCGGGCGTGTCGTGTTTCACGCGCGCCTCAAAGAGCTGTCAGCAAAATGACGGGGCCCCCTCTCAGAGGGCCAAAGCCTGTCGGGGTCGCGGGACTTATTTCTATTACCGTGACCCCGGAACATAAAGGGCTACTGAAGGACACCGTGGATTTTAGTCAGTACAAGTCTGACAGTAGGTAGGTACCTCCTGCCCTGCCCGGGGTGGGAGGTCTCATTTGATGATTTTACCACGTAAAAAAAAAGGTATGTGTATAATTAATTGTAAAATAACAAATAACTATTTTTTTAGATTTGTACTAATTATTTATTTGTTTCAACCTAATTGTACTACACTACGTTGTCATCTGCTAATGTTGTTTTTGCTTGTTTGTTTATCTTATGCCCCACAAACGACTACTACGATTTATTAAACGGCCTACGTGCCCGATAACAGCTTTTGTATGATAATCAGTGGCGGGGCAACACCTAAATTTGATGTGGGCAAGACAGATTTCGCGAGGCCCTGTTCTATGGCGACCTGAAGACGGATTTTATAAAATAATAAAAACAAACAAAACAATTAACACTGCCAAGTTTTTATTCATAAAAATACAAATTAGATGAATAAGTATTAAATGAAAAATCACAAATCGTCAATATAAAGGTGGATATATACATTTCTTAAAGTGTATCTTAAAAAACATTAGATTTCTTTATTAAATTTTTTCAGTCACAACACCCTCCTTGCACCACCTGAGTTTGTGAATTGCTAAATAGTCTGCATGGAAAACAGTAAACTTTATTTTGGGAATTGGAATAAACTAACCAGCGACGATGTTGAGTTTCACCATTATTTAGTTTTCTCGAGAAATAGAAATTGGAAAAGTGTCTGTTATCAACACCTTTGGGATAATATTCATCGCCGCTATTTAATTGCTGTGTGGGGCCGCTTCGAACTATGTCACGACGCTGTGTATCCGTTTTATGGGAAACGTCCACAATCCCGGATCCGAATTAACAAGTACTTGCTGAACTATGGCGCTGGCGTCGTCGCTGCGAATTGGAGAATCTATGTCAATCTGTTCTTCTTGACTGCTTGATGACAGCACAAGAGTTTCAGCGTCAATTTTTGATTGGCTAGAAGATGATCCAAGCTCTACGTCTAGCTGACGTTCGCTCTCGATATTCAGTGCATCTAGAGCATTTTCCAACGGTATCTCGGACGTTTGTTGTGTAGAAGTCGAAGCTATCGATTCAGAAGGTTCTGTACTACCAGATGCAGTTTGGTTGAGGAACTTCATCAAAACTCAAAACTTGGTTGGTTGCAGTTCTTTCAGCTTTTCTTATTCTTTTTGCTGATCCAGACTCCCATTTTCTTTCAATATCTCTATCTCGGCCGGACATGTCGATAACGTCGTATCTATAAACTGTAAACGAAAGCAATAGTTGACATTTTTTTGCAGTTTTATCTACATAATATTGTAAAACCTAAATTTAAATTAGTTTTCAAATAAAAATCTTTAAGATAGCTTTTACTACCTGCTAGTTTTAAAAACTTAAAAAGTCGATACGTTTTTTTACCTTAAAGCATTTTTGGTTTCCTTCAAAAGATATTATAAAGCGTATTTTTTAAACAAGTAATTACTGCGTTATATACTTATTACCAATTAAATATTTCTTACCTTATGTAAAATAGACGAGTACAGGTACCGGTGTGTTACAAATCACAAAGAAAACAAAAAAAAAACAATTAAAAAAGTCACTGTTTTAAAATTTTGGGTCAGTTTACAGGAGCAATCAATATACCTAAACACTATCTATTTATTCACTAAATATTATTAAAACATTGAACAAACTATTCTTATCAAAATAGGTACGTACAGTCGTAAAAATAAACAATATTGAATAACACAATTATACGTTTTTATTGTTATGCACCTAGCGACTGCGTTGCGTACTTTGATTTGATTGGTTGACTTCCTGGTAAAGAAAGTAAACAAATAAACCGGGGATTCCCCGCACTCTGGTCGGCGGCAAATGTTGCCAGACTAAGAAAACATGTTTCACAACAAAATTGATTTATATATTTTTTGTTGTTTTATTTATGTTTTATTCTCGCTTTAAACATTTTTGAGTCGCGAGGCCCCTTGTACCGCGAGGCCGTAGGCGGTGGCCCACGTCGCCCACGCTTTACGCCGCCTCTGATGATAATCAACAAAACTATACTCATTATCAAAGTTATAAATACAATGTAAACAGCAGCTGATCAACAGGAAAACGCATTCGTTCCTGTTTCTTATTGACAACTGACTTGTAAATATTATTCGACCTCGTTATTTCAATATTTCGCGGTAATAAAAATATTTGTATGGAAATGTCCATGGAGGTATTTTTATTAGAATTGGTTGTTTACATAGCTGTTTTAGGGCTGCTTTTGAATATTCAGATAACTTTTATTTGAGGAATAAAACTAGCGGTGTGACATAATTTTCTATAGATAGCTGCCAAACCGCCATTTTTATTCCTCAGATAAAAATTATCTAAAATATTGTACCCGCCATAATTTAAAGGGATTATAGTATAGGGATCCCAGTCAAAACTGGTAATCAGTGTTAATTACATTGACCAAATAAAACAATTGGGTGAATTTTCTGGTGTAGGGTCCGCTCGCCCCTTGGATCTTGCCCCTTAAGATTAAAATGACCGACTCGCCCCCTTCACTTTTAGATACGCTGACTCGCCCCCGATTGTTAATAAGTTAAAAGTACTGTAAGCAACACAAGTTTTTAAATATTTAAATTAATGTTGTTTGCTTACTTACAACTTCGAGCGTCTATTCCCATTTCTCCCTACTGGCTTTAACACCAGTGAGGAGAGGCTACTAGAAGCTAACAAAAAGTATTAGGCAAGCATGAGTTCAATGTAGTCTGTATTTAAATAATTCTAAAGTTTACCTGAAACTGCCTTGTTCTTTGACTATCCAATAAAATTACAAGGCTAACATAAGTACAAATTGGTAGTCATATTTTCGGGTAGATATAAAGATTACCTGAAATTGTCTTGTGCAACATTAACCAGCAAAAGTACTAGGCTAGCATAGGCCCAAACCGGTATGTATTAATATTTTTCTGGGTAGGTAGTTCATTAGTTGAATGTTTTTTTAATCATGAACTGGGTCCGGGTTGGCTAAGGTTAGGTAAGGTACGGAATGGACCCAGAAATATTAAAAAAAATACCAATTTGAACTTATGCTAGCCTAGTACTTTTGCTGGTAAGTGAATTAACAAGATAATTTCAGGTAATCGACCCAGAAATATTTAAATAAATAACAATTTGAACACATGATAGCCTAGTACTTCTGGTAGTAAGTCAACGAACAAGACAATTTCAGGTAATTTTTCAACTTTGAAATTATGCTTGCTTAGTACTATTGCTGATTACAGCCAATGTCTAATTGTCCTTATTTTCGCAATATTTTTAGTTTTTTTGCGAAAATAAGGACACAATACAACTCTCTCAATAGGTAGCACAAACCATCAAACAATCACAAGTATCACGACGAGTTTGTGAGATTACAAATATAGTTGATTAAAGTAATCAAACGTAGTGTTATTCTTACTGTAAGCACTTTTCTGTCTGACTGTACCTTTCTTGGTTAAATTTCAATGGAAATGCCGCAAGGGGCGAGTGGGTACACCAAAATAATTATTTTAATGTCAATTTTCAACTCGCCCCTTCATAAGGGGCGACTGGGTACACCAAAATAAATAAATACGGGGCGAGTCGGTCATTTTAATCATAAGGGGCAAGATCCAAGGGGCGAGCGGACCCTACACCAATTTTCTAACTGGGCGTTTATGGACAATACAAATTAATGCCGTGTTTTTTTTTTTATTTTACTTTTTTTAGTTCAGATTATCAACGCAATTCTTAATGATCGGGATCACACTTTTAATAGAAAACACAGTTTTAAGTTAATAAACTGACACTTCTCAGTTTTCTAAAACTTATTCAGCACTCGCATTCTCAACTGCCGATACTCAACTAGCTGTACCTACCCAATGTTTCCATCTATAAATAGACTGCAAGGCCACTGCAACGATCACTTAGTGCTTACTGCTACTGCACATGCGATGAAGACTGCACAATGTTTCTAAACTTATACTTTTAACAAACTATGCACCTATCAAATACATTAAGTTGATCATTCAAGATTTATCATCACTTTTCTACCTGTAAACCATTCTAGATGTGGTCAGCACAACACGTTTTCTTCTTCCATTCTCCCTCTCACAGCATCATTTTACTCCTTTTTCTTTCATATCATTCCTCGCACAATCCATCCATCTTTTCTTTGGCCTTCCTCTTCCTCTCCATCCATCAACGTTCATACCCATCTCTCTCTTAGTCACATGAGTGTTATTACTCCTCATCACATGTCCATACTAAGACAGTCAATACTTTGCATATGAGGTAGGACTAAGTAAGAAACACATGTGGCTGAAGCCTGTTGAAATACTCAACTCTTAAGTTAACACTAGAAAGCTTATCATCGAGTTGCCCACCACTGATATAAGTAGGTCTTAACATATACGTACATTATCTGTAACTGGCCTATAACTTCAACAGTTCACATACACATCGATACCCGCGACTCGGGAGCAACGACCGCATTATGCATAGCGGCCGTGTGCAAGCGCAGCTTATGTGCAATTGTGCACCTTATGACATTTGGCGCCGATATTCAATATCAGATAGGCGCCGTTACACGATAACCGACGGCTAAGCTACGCATTTAACTGTAGATACTGTTTGAGTTTTACTTAAATGAGAATTAAAGTAATCGTTCACTTTACCAAAAGCTCTTGAGTTCTTGGGTCGACCTTTCTAGGTCGCGAAACTGTTATAAGCAAGTAACCGCGGCCACGGATTGGAAAGGGCTAATGAAGGGCACCGTGGATTTTAGTCAGTGCAAGTCTGATAGTCCTTTTCGTCCTGCCCTGAGTGGGAGGTCTCATTTGATGATTTTACTATGATAAAAAAGGATATCGTGAGAAAACTGGCACACATCCTAGAAACAAAATTTCTATGATTTTGACTCATTTATGATTATTAGACGCTCCCGCGGAAATAAAACATTGTCAGATTCCAATGTGTAGATTATTGGATTTCTAACAATGTTATATTTCTTCAGGAAAACAATGCTGCAATGTTATGAAGTTGTTAGAAGCAAAAATTGGGAAAAATGTCTTGTTTCGCAATTTTCTTATAAACATACGAGTAAATTCTTACCTCCACAATTTCTTCTTTCCAGTTAATTCACACGAAACCAGCCTGTAACGACAGTGTCTGCTACCTGGGAGATTTGCCCCGTAAGAGGGAACTCCAGTCAGACAGAGCGTCAGTCTTGAGACGGTACAGCAAACAGCATGGTCGTCCAGAGGAGGACAGGCGGAAACAGTCGGACAGCGAGTCTGATTCTGACTCTGATACTGAGTGCAAAGGATATGATCGGGTGAGTGAATTTTTTGTTACTGTTTTGTACAGTAACAAAAATGTACGTATAAAAATTACGTATAAAAATTAACAAAAATTTACGTATAGTTATGTACGTAAAAAAATTCAAAAAATTCGAAGGCAGTTTTGGCGCAATAGGGTATTTGGCTAAAAAAACTGGTTAGTCAGTCAGTTATAATAAAAAATTATTTGACCCGTATTTTTTCTTTTAGTTGGTTAACCAAAATTGAAAAAGATACGACAGTTCCAAAATAGGCACATATAGTCCCAAGCCCTCACTCTCGAATATTGATGCGTTATTTATAAATTTGTATTTACATGATACCTAAAAAAACACGTGTCCATTATTTTTCAAAAGTCTGACTAACGGACTACTTAGATTTGGAATTTATTGATGCAGTCCAAAAACCTTTTTGAATTATTGATCTCAGAATGACAAAAAGTGATGTAAAAATGATCCGCTTACAGAACAGGGGGGGTATTACAACGTCTTAAAACCAGGCTTGTTCCAGTGAGTGAACGAGATGGCGCTAGACGACTTGTATACCTCTGTCACTTTCACTCACCGGATTATGCCTGGTTTTAAGACGTAATACCCTCCCAGGACTTTAACATTTATTATTTACTTACTCTCTTCCAGTCGGAGTTCTGGCGTCGTAAGATGCGCACAGTGCACAACATCCTGGACGTGGACAAGGACGGTCTGATCTCATTCAACGACTTCCTACTCTTCGCGGAGAGGTTCAAGTCGCTCGGACATCTCTCTGAGCAGCAGGCTGAGGAGTTTACCAGTATTATTAAGGTAATTTTTAACATTATCATCATCATCAGTCCGGAAGACGTCCACTACTGAACGTCTTCTAAGGCCTAAGGGGTAGGCCTATACACCTTAGGCCTTAGAACGCCACGCTGAACGAACATTTCGGTTGCCCGCGACTCTCACGATGTCGTCGGTTTATTAGAGGGAGGCCTACCTACGCTGCGTCTTCCAGTTCTACTTTTCTTCCCCATCGGTTGTCAGTTCTACGATCGATGTGGCCTGCTCATTGCCACTTTAACAACCAATTTTTACTTTAATTGGCTTTCAGGTTAAGTAAGCCGTAAGCCAGTATAGCTATTGGCCATTATTAGAGGCTTAATCCAAATTTCGGGGCCCTGTGTGTGTAGCAAAGTCCTTAAGTCTGATTGACATTTACAATTTACAATTTCTCGTCACAGATGACCTGGGAGGAGCAGTGGGGCGCCATAGACCCGTACAACTTCGTGACAGTGGAGCAGTACCTGGAGGACATGCATCACGTGCTCAACGACAAGTCGCTCAAGAAGAAGGCGCATCGTTGGCTGCCGTACTTGTTCAAGGTGAGCTCAAGGACATCATTTGACTAGCTATTCTATTAGAATCCATCCTTAGATCAAAACTCAGTCATGAACCCTGCAAGGGCACTGCAACTTTATGTTATTTGGGATAACGTTTTGTGGTGTCACAAAGCCATTTCCACTGTCCATTCTTCTCCATAGAGATCTACGCTTTAGAATATGCAACTACATCTACAATACTTTCATATTAAGTCTTGCTTCGGAATGAGCATACTTTCATTTTTTGAGAATGAAAGAACCTGTAAAGGTCTGGTTGAAATAAATGGTTCGAGTTTGATTTCATAAAGCTGAGTCACATTTTCGTCCGTTCCTTGGAACTTTTGTCACTGGGAATCCATTTATTGAGGATCAAAATCTCGACATAAAGCAAAATCCTCGTTTTTCATGAGTAAGGCCCGGTATCCACCAACGCGGAGAGTAGAGGAGATGTGTTCGAATAACCAATCAGGGGGCCGATTCTCGGTTTTAGAGATGGTGTCGAACTCGACAAAAATTTCTAATGACGTCATTTTTTCGACAAATTATAAAAGTTGCCATTCATGGGGATGTCAATTTCGGCATTTGTCGAAGGCTAACGTTAGAGTTCACTAACATTTGTCGAAAAAAAGACGTCATTCTAAATTTTTGTCGAGTTCGACACCATCTCTAAAACCAAGAATTGGCCCCCTGATGTCAACTCAAGTCAACTGAAGCTAAGCGAAGAGGAGATGTGGACATCCGATTGGTTATTTAAACACATCTCTCCTCTCCGCTTTGGTGGATACCGGGCCTTAATGTGGCCATTCTTTGATGTCACCGCCTCTTGGAAACCTGACAGGCCTCTGTCTCTGTCATGGCTTTGGACAGTATTGTCATTCCTTGAAAATTAAAAAAAAATACTGAAGCCAATGATAATCAACATTGAAAAAGACACATTGATTGTTCCCCGGATTTGAACTCACAGTCCCTTGCATGAGAGGTGATGTTTCAACCTCTGAGCCATGTTCCTTACCATTTACCAAAAAAATTATTTAATTTATGATATTTTGCGTTATCTTCAGGCGGTGGACAAGGACAAATCAGGTTTCATATCAGTGCAAGAGTTCAAATTGTTCTTCCAATGCCTGGGACTCGACAATGAGAAAGCAGCCGTCGCCTTCGCCATCATAGATGTTAATGGGGTAAGCGCAGTACTAGCCAAATATTTTTAGAATAATTGTGTTGGGTTTTAGTTGGAACTCAAAATACAAATACAATGCTTAGTTAAATTAGAAGAGGCGATTTTAAAATCGAAAATACATTTTTTTTCAAATATGTACACAATATTCATGGATTTGTTTATTTTTTCAAAAAACAAGTAGGTACTGGTTGTGCTTTTCGCCAAAAAAGGTATTTAAATGGTAATAATAATGAATTGTTTTGTAGATTTAAAAACAATGGAATATTTAGTTTGCGTTTACGTTACCTACTCGAGCTTAAGACATTTTTTTATAAAACTTGCTTTTATGCTCTGTTGTGATTACATTATGCATCATTAGTGACAAATAAAATTCCCTTTTTAGCTTTCTAAACACATGCAATGTCGTAACAGAGCCACATTCACAAAAATATCAATTCAACGAGAATTTGGAACCGTATTATAATCCGGCTAAAGTAATAATTAAATTCGTCGAAATTTTCTGAAATCAACACTCCAATATCTATTTTTTTCTTTTGCAGGATGGCAAGCTATCAATGAAAGAATTTGTGAAACTTGGCAAGGAATTCTTCTGCACTGAAGACGAGAAGAGGGTGTCCAAAATGTTCTGGGGACCCCTAATTCACTAAGTCATTGTAAAATTAACTTTAAGCTTAGGATTTAAGAGTCATTATCGACTGCAGTTTTAATTTACTTTTCGTATGTTTGTTAGAAGTGACAGCTATTTTTGTTTTTTAGAGCTTTATGAGGAACTGTTTAAAAAGAGATGACGCTACTCTATTTGTAAAGCTCTCTCTCTCTCGCACTTGTCTATTGATATTTCCCTTAAAATGTGTGAGCGCAAGTTTTTTTTATTTAACGATAGTGTCGCGTTTAGAGTGAGGCCAAATGAGCGTAATTTTTAAGTTCGATCGCTTTCATAGAAATATTTGCTTCTCGAGTGAGTCGTCTTTTGTTTTATGAAAGGGACCGAAATTCTGAGACTCACGATTCAAAAATTACGCTCCTTTGGCCTCACCCTTAGATAAGATAAAATGGGTTAATTTTGCCTGCACCGACCATTACCAACTTGTTTGTACCGAAAACATATTTCTTTCTGAAAGAAACCACTCTCAAGATGCACAGTTACGAATAAAAGTAACGCACGAAACTGTCCCGAACGAAACTGTATTTCTGTCTCTTTCTATCAGTACAAGCATAATTTGCAAGTTCAACCTTACGTCAATACTGTTTAAAGTTGTTATTACAACACAGGTACTTAAAGCAATAAAATTTTACTACCTGCCGTGGTCGGCGAAATGAAGGCACAATTTCGAATGTTGCGCTCAATTTTTAGGAACGTTTTTTAGACGTTGAGTGTGCATCTTGGGTTTTTCTATATCAATGAAAGTTACATACATTTTTAAGAGCGTGTACACTGAAAGACTTTTCACAATTTTTTCAAGTCCTTAAGATTGGAAATGACTGAAAATGAACTTATTCAGCATCCTATTCCCAACTACTATTTAGTTTTAGACAGTTGGTATCTTTACCGCCTATGTTTAGACTTTAGACTTTTTTCTAATTTTGTTATCGTTTTTAGAGCTGAACCTAGAAGTTCTACTGAATAAGTTTATAGTACCCTTAATTATCTGAGTAATCCTACTAATAATAACGAAAGTTTGTATGTGTGGATGGATGTTTGTAACTCTTTCACGCAAAAACCACTGAACGGGTTTGGCTAAAATTTGGTACACAGATAGTTTATAACCTGGATTAACACATAGGATAGTTTTTAACCCGATTTTATGTTCCCTTGGGATAATTTTCGAGTTGTAGCGGGTGAAGCCGCTGGCAACAGCTAGTTAGTTATAATTAAGACGGTCTTATGACGCTAAATAATAATTATTAATGTAAGTCATTCCTATATTGCGCAACTACATTCATTATTTGAATGTCTAAAAATATGATTGTATTGATTTTTTTAATAGAATCTCAATTTTAAGAAAAATATTGTTTTATTTGTGGAACCCATTACTTGTGTTTGACTCTGTGAGTGTTTAAAAAAAATAATATACAGAGTGTTTCTTTTAAATGGGCCAAAAGGGAGAAATCCTTATCCATAAGAGATACGGGAAAACTTTCTTAGGAACCTTTAGCTCTTTTTTGATGTTGAAAAATTTGGCATTTTTACTTTTTTGGTCAAGTGTGAGTTGTCCCCAAAAATGAGTAAAATTGACCAATTTTTTTTTTAAAGCCTATCGACTCTGTTTCGTGTAAGGATTATTTCATTGTATCGGAAGAAAAAAATCGGGACGGCGGAAGTTGGTCAAATTTAGCAAAATATTTTTTCATACAAATTGTATGAAGGAAAAAATGACATATTTTTTTAAAGATGTTTTTTGATTGAGTGTCATGTAAGGATCATTTCATTGTATGGGAAGGAAAATGTATGGGCAACAGAAGTGGGTCAAATCTGAGTACTAATAATACGTGTTCATGCTGTAAGAAGGAACATTACTGTATTTTTGACTAACTTCCATTGTCCAGACATTTTTCTTCCCATACAATGAAATGATCCTTACATGACACTAAATCAAAAAAACATCTTTAAAAAATTGGATTTTTTTTCGTTCAAACAATTTGTATGAAAAAACATTTTGCTAAATTTGACCAACTTCCGCCGTCCCGATTTTTTTCTTCCGATACAATGAAATGATCCTTACATGAAACAGAGTCGAAAGCCATTAAAATAAAAATTTGGTCAATTTTACTCATTTTTGGGGACAACTCACACTTGACCAATAAAGTAAAAACGCCAAAATTGTCAACATCAAAAAAGAGCCAAAGGTTCTTAAGAAATTTTTCCGGTATCTCTTATGGATAAGGATTTCTCCCTTTTGGCCCATTTAAAAGAAACACCCTGTATAAAGAAACAAAAAAAAATAATATATTGGCGCAGTGTCTGAATAATTGACTATTGCGCTGCATATCACGGGTTTGTTTTCCGCACGGGACAAATAGATATTTGTATGACATGGCAATACATGTATCGTAATGAAATAACGTCTTAATCATTATGTTAAAAAGTCCTCCTATTTTTTCTAGTCGTTTACAAACACGTTGAATACTGTCTTAATCTTTATTGAGAAACAATACAAAATTAAATCAAAATCAGTTCTAACAATAAAATAAACAAGCTAGACACATTAAATAACTTCACATTGTATATATTCAACATATTAATTGCAGAGTTACAAAAATTAGGAATAAAAAACAACTTCAGAATCATGACATAAATTGCAATAAAATTAAGTATTGGAAATCTATTTTCTGTCCAAGTTACGGACGGTTTATCGCAATTCACATAATTCTCTTAAGGAATTTGCTGACGATGCGACGCAATTCAACCGATCCCAACTACAAGTGAAAATCATCCTTACCACTACGACATATGACATAAAACGTGCGGTTATCTAGTAAACGGGTATCGAAGCAAAACAAAACACGCTCGCCACGACGACGTTAGTCAGTCGAGTTGCATCTTTATGTCGTAGTAGCAAGGAAGATTTTCATTTTTAATTGGTAAAAAATGTCCCTTAAACTTTTTAGACCGCTGGTCATTTGATTTTTAATCTTTTAGCAGCAAATACATTTTTTATGACATTTGACAATAACACAAACATAAAAAGAATACAAGCACATACAGAATTTAAAGAAACAACAGTGGTTCAGTGGCAAATTTCACTAAAAAAATAGGACATAATCAGCATTTTTAACATTGAGCTATTACTACTTTGTATAGAGACGACACCACGTATCACCACTGTATCCCATCCAGGATGAGTGCACGCGCACAAGTTCATTCAGTTGTTTGACAGCTCTGTGGCGTGCTCTAGGCGCGCGCACTCATCCTGGATGGGACACAGTGGTGATACGTGGTGTCGTCTCTATACGTAGTAATAATAGCTCAATGATTTTTCTATTTAAGCTAGAAATTAACAATCTATCTCGGTCGCTATCTTCGCTTGAATGTTTATCTGTCTGTAACCAATCAACGAACGCATTTGTCTATCTGAATCAACAACGATATATTACTAGACTCCTAATAACAGGCGACCGATGGCTGTCAACACATTAGGCAAAAAGTCTTATATCCGTCTTATTTCGACCACTCCTGTGAGCCGTAAACATACCTTGAGACAGAACAGACCTTGAGTTAGCCAATAACAACGCAGTACCTCGTCCCCCTCGCTTACGTAGTACCTCAGCGAGTCGACAGAATAGTTTTTGTTCCTTAGGTCGTGCATGCGGAGTCTAGTAATATATCGTCGTTGATCTGAGTGTCTACGATATCCAATCAAAGAAGCACACGACAAAACCAAATGAACAAGATTTGGATTGATATTGAATGTTAACTTCGGGTGTTAGTGTGTGTGGTACATTTATCTTTGTATTTGTGACAGTACTGATTGAATTATGAACAAGAAAAACAAATACTTATAAAACTAATAATTCAGGTAAGTCTAAACAATGCTGAGTTGATCTTTGAGAAGCTTCGTCTCTTCAATGAGGGTTGATATTTGGCTGGTTCTGAAAAATAAATAAGAAATCATTCGCATTCGCTTTCTAATGTCTAATGATGTCGCATTCTATCAGAAAAAAAAGTTGGTAATTAGTTTTGGAGTCGTGGATCCATTGCGGATTTATGATATAACCATGAGGAATATTTTGTCATTTAAAAATAAATTATAATTTCTCAAATTCCGGTCTGTAAGTTCAGAAGATACTGTATTAAGTGTTGCGATAGCCTAATTATCAAGGCGTCAGTACTTTTCCAGAAGATGAAGGTTCGAGTCCTATTCGTAGTTGATTTTTTCTTTCCTCAAAAATCTTTACCAAAATGCGACACAGGCGTTATTGTGTAAAAAATAAAACATTGTGTTTTAAATAAATTCAACTTACTGTTGTTGTAGAATGGATGAGATCGTGTCACTGTGAGACTTGCCGAGCGCTATATCCTTCTTCTTGTATTCAGAGTGCCATTTCTCAAGCTGAAATCAATAAAATAAAATAAATAATGTGCATACATTTATTTGTGTGTAATAACGGCAACTAATAGATGCAATCAAATTACCGATATTTATAAAAGTTCTGTGGAGGTATGAGAATTAAATTAGATTTTCTTAATTTTAGATTTTTTTTCTTTTGTTTTAGTTGCCCTAAAATAGATTTTTCTCCTGTACTGCGAGTGTGTTTACAAACATAGAAACTCTTATAAACAAACACCCAGACTCGGAACAACTACTTGTAGGTATACAAATATTTGTCCTGTGCAAAGATCGAACATGCGAAATTGATGCGAAACGATGCGTCGCAGTCAATCGATCAATTTTACTTATCGCTCATATCACTCACTTCACTCATATTGCTCACTTCGCTCATTTGCTCAGTTTGCTCACTTCGCTCATATCGCTCACTTCACTCATATTGCTCACTTCGCTCATATTGCCCATATCGCTCACTTCACTCATATTGCTCGTATCGCTTATATCGCTCACTTCGCTCGTATCGCTGACTTGACCGGAGACCTCTCGCGCCCGGCATTGGTTTCGGCCATGCTGCGGAGCGAGACGGAGTGGGAAGCGGTCGCCGCCTTCTGCGAGGCAGTAATGCTCGTGAAGGAGGCGGCGGGCCGCGAGAGAGAGAGGACAGCGTCCTCCCTCCGCCCCAACCGCAGTGGTGTACGCCCACGGCGCCGTACGTCACAAGACGATCTCCGGCCACCGTAGGCGCGGGCATGCGGACAGCGAGTAAAGGGCAACTCGCTGTCCGACCATGGACCATGCCCGGGTCGACGGCGCGTCGTGTTCCACGCGCGCCTCAAAGAGCTGTCAGCAAAAAATGACGGGGCCCCCTCTCAGAGGGCCAAAGCCTGCCGGGGTCGCGGGATTTATTTCTATTACCGTGACCCCGGAACATAAAGGGCTACTGAAGGACACCGTGGATTTTAGTCAGTACAAGTCTGACAGTACCTCCCGCCCTGCCCGGGGTTGGAGGTCTCATTTGATGATTTTACCACGATAAAAAAAAAAAAAAAAAAAAAAAAAAAAATCGCTGACTTGACTCATATCGCTCACTTAGCTCATATCGCTCACCTCGACAGTCTTGTGCTGTGCATGTTGCTTCAGCATCAGTATCTGGTCGCTCAGTTTCTCTCCACATCTCTTGTACCGCTCCAGTTCGGCCAACAACTCCCTTTCAGCCGGAGTTGCTGATGAAGAGGCGCGGATGTTGCGGATTACTGCTGAGCATCTGCGAGATTTAAATAAAAATAGTAATTAAAAAATTATATATGGAAAAAAATAAAACACACACACACACACAAGCCATTTTTCGTTAATTTAAATTTTGAGTTGCATTTGATGCGACGATCGGCCTCGCTTGCGGCGCGGCTGACAATTTCGCCTTGATGCAATAGTAGACTTTTCTCAATAGTATCGAAATGTTTTATTATAACTTAGCCACGGCACGTGTAGCAAGAGAAATTTCGATCTCGATTCTAAAAAGAATACAAAATGTAATTTCTATGCAATTCCATATTTTATTGCCCGAGTATGGCACAACCCGCAGGAAGTAGCTATAACGTCAATTTTATGTGATTAAAGATGTGTGATACTGAATTAAAATATAGCATGCATGCAAGAATAGAAATAGGGGTGGGTTACGTTATATTTGCCTATCTCAAGGCGTGCAAATATCTGAAGAATAATATTATATAACTGAAAGAAGAAATATTTACTTTCTTAAACTAATAGGTATCTAGAAATCTTTCTACACCTGTCTATTTTTCCGTCGGCAAATCCCGTTTCTACAAACACGTGTTACAAGAAAACATTATTACTGAATTACAGGTATTGCTACAAAAGATAATGTCAAAGATTATTTACCTGTATTTTAGGTCATCCTGATGTTTTTCAGCTAACATACACTTCTCTTTGAGAACCGTAGAATCCAGTTGGACATCGTCTATTTCTTTCTGCAATTAAAACAGTATGATATAGTTCATTAACATATACATTTATTTAAATTTAGTTTTGACACGTTTTAATTTAAGTTTCATGGAGCTGGAAGGAGGCCACAGGAATTCTGTAAAGAAGCGACGCAACCCCATTGATTTTGGATTCATTTGATTCGATTTGTCGAATACCTTAATCTTTTTCCATTACTGTACAAACATCTACCTAGCCTTTTCCCAATTATATTGCAGCCAGATGCATATGCATCTGTAAATGTAAGCAGGCAACGACGATATATTACTAGACTCCTAATAACAGGCGACTGATGTCTGTCAACACATTAGGCAAAAAAGTCTTATATCCGTCTTATTTCGACCACTCCTGTGAGCCGTAAACATACCTTGAGAAAGAACAGACCTTGAGTTAGCCAATCACAACGCAGTAACCCGTCCCCTTCACTTACATAGTACCTCAGCGAGTTGAGAAAATAGTTTTTGTTCCTTAGATCGTGCATGCGGAGTCTAGTATATATATCGTCGTTGTAAGCAGGTATTTTACCTGGAGCGACAGCCTATCAGACCTCCACATCCCTTATTGTACACACATATAATTAAACAACAATTCACATAAAGATATTAGTTATGTAAAAAGGCGAACTAATCTTAATAGCAGGTCTAAAAAGGAGGTTCTTAGTTCGATCCGTATGTTTGTATGTACGTTTGTCAGCATTTATTTCGAGACTACACTCTGTTTGTTACATTTTGGATAAGTTTTCGGTATAAGTCTGCATGGATTTTTTATTGCTTGGATGGCGCATTTTCAAAGTCGCTGATCATACAAACACTTCAGGGCAGATTTTTGTTAAATATCTGAACAAAAAAGGTTTTTTTTTAAATAAAGTTACCTTATTTGTTTATTTCATTGAATTGCCACTGGAAAATTATTTTACACATTTTTATTTTTTTTTTGAAATCAGTTTTATTAAAAAAAAAATACCTGTAAGTCCTGCAGCCACTGCTGATGTTGGTTGCTGAGTGATCTGAGTGAGTGTAGTTTGCGGGCGATGGCGTCGCTCGCTCGTTGTTGGCGGGAGATGTACTCGCCGCGGAGCTTCAGGGTCGCTTGGGTTAGGAACTGGAACATTCCAGAAACTTTGTTAAGATACCATCTAAGAGGAGAATACTTCACAATAGAAAAAGGATCTACATTATAAAGAAAGAAGAAAGACCAGAAGTACTGTTAAAGAAACTGTTTTTAGTGTGGTCCGTCGGTGCGCAGTGCCATGAGCTCCGGATTGTCAGAAAATCAAGAAATATTGTACCCAAAATTGTCGAAAATACAACGCTTCTAAAAACCACAAAACGTCACTTGGTCGGTACAATTTTACAGGCGTAATGACGTCACAAGCCCCCACTCCCGAATTGCGAAGCGTTTTGTCTTTGTCAATATTCATTGATCTAATAAAAACAAAATTTAAAAATACGTATTCATTAATTTTCAATACTCCTACCCTATCGGTGGCAACTATGCCAAAACAGTTTTTTGCTACTTATTTTTTTTAATATATCTCAAAATATTTTTTTTTTTAATATACCTCTAGGCACTCCTTAGGACTTGGTTCAGCTTTCTTGCTGATTTGTAGAATCGGCTGAGAGACATCTCTTGTAAGAATCTCTTGCACGATCGACGTGAACGTCAGTTTCTGTCTCTGAAATACAAATGAAAATACATTACTTCTTTCATCTTAACATTATTAGCTTTTTCCAGAGGCTTCGTCCGCATTGTAGTTGAGACCAACGGGATCTATATTGTTTAATCTGGATCAGATCCGTTTTTTCTAGTATAAATCCCCCTGTTCTTTATATAGAAAGAAAAAGAAGAAAGAAAGAAAAAACGTTTGTTGACACATGCCTTAAGTACACAACATAAAAAAGGAACAAATATTTACAAGAAACTTATAACTAAACTTTAAATACTGTACACGGCTGCGTCAAATAGACTCAGTTCAGCAAATGCCGGACAACGGGTGCCCGACACTGGTTTTCAAGTGAGCCTACGTGGTGACCGTACGGATGTAAAAATATATATTGCTTTTTACTTTCCAGGGCAACTCAAGCGCCCGCTCTTTGCTTTATAAGGATAACAGTGTTATGTACTGGTAAAATCACCAAATGAGTCCTCTCACCCAAGGCGGACAGGGAGAAACTGTTAGACTAGTACTGACTAAAATCCACGGAAATGCTTCAATAGCCCTTTAAGTTCCAGGGTCGCGGTTACCTAATGAGACAGTTCCGCGACCCCGGATTTTCTGAACCATAAGATTATTCAATACAATTTTGACTATTTTGTTTAGCCCTTTACGTTCCAGGGTTTACCTGATGAGACAGTCCCTCAACTCTAAACATACCTCTTTCAGTATATTGTTGATGTCATCTTGTTCCAACGTCGGGTTCTTCAGCTGCAACTCCTTGTATAGCTGTTCTTCTAAATCAAATGGTTCCAAGGTTCTGTGGAAGGAGTGAATTTATTATGTATTTATAAATGTGAATGTATTAAGAGAACTTCAATATGAATATGAGGACAAAACTCTAAGTTTGTACTGAGTTGAATCCTGAGCGAGGCGAGAGAGTCATAATTTGAATCCTGAGAGTAGCGAGGAAGGAGTTATAATAAATACTGACACAGTAGTATTAATGGCTGAACGATAGGCTTCTGTGTCGCATCTTTTTTTATTTAAAAAAACGTTTCCCCTCATTAGGAATATCTCCTGTGTCGTATGCGTTTACAAATATAGAAACTCAGTCACACAAACACCCAGACCCGGAACAACTATTTGTAGGTCATACGAATATTTGGTTCGTGCGGGAATCGAATCTGCGATACGCAGCAGCAGTCCAATCGCTCAGCCATTGCACCAACCATATTTATCGTACTGCCACCTCTTTTTGGGCTTGCTTCGGCTTATTTATTTTTTTGTAAATTCATTAATTGAGTCCTTCCGCCCTGAATGGAGTGGAAGGGACTCAGACTCGTACTGACTATAAAATTAATCAGAAAAGAATACTTTTCAGTCAGTAGTGAAGGAGTAGAAAAAATACGTTATTTCCCCTTACCTAGCCAGTAGATTACACTCGGTACACAACACCAACAACTTGGGTAACGGTGGTGACGTGAGAGCCAGCCCCACAGGTGGGGACACATCAGTCCCAGTCCCGGTACACACGAGGTGACGAGCTACACTGGAGCGGGAACACATCGCTGATAGGACGGCTTCCATTTCCGCTGGAAAAATCGATAAGTATTGGTTAAACAATTTGATTTTAACTAAACAATCAATTGATTGAATCAATGGGCGGTTGCGTGAATATGCAGGTTTATAGTACGCATCAGTTTGGAACGCTTCAGCAACACAAAAAATAAATAGATCAAGGCTTATTCATATTCCAAACATATAACTAACAATCTAATGCCCGCAGCGTTGCCTTCGTGTATTTAACTAATTATCCCACAGGAAACAGGTGTGTATCCAAGTTATAACCTATCTTTGTGCCAAATTTGATCCAAATACGTTCAGCAGTTCTTGTGCGAAATAGTAGCAAACATTATCACAAACTTTCGCACATATAATAATAAAAATGAAGTCATTAGTGCCAACTAACTAAAAAAAATACGTGCCTGTCCAATGATCTTTCACAGATGAAACGCCAGTTGTTCAATCAGTAGTTAACGAATAGTTATAATATACTTAACTATTGATCAAAGAACTGGCCAGAAAAGTCGAGGGCATAATACAAACTATTTGTAAAGTTACAAGATATTGAATTGAAATAACAATAAATGTGCCAGTGACATCCAAGTCATGTACATAATTATTAAAACTCATTTTCGTATTTATTTTGATCTCTCCATTAAATTGAAGTTAATTTTATGAAACTTAAAACTATTGTTAAAAAAATAGTTCCTTACTCTCATCAGCTAACGCATAGTCCACTAGATGTCCGAGCATGGGCAGAGTGATCGCATGCACGCCGCCTGCGTGCACGCATGCATACGTGTTGTTGGTGCACTGGAAATGTACAAATATCAATCTTATACGTTAGATAATTAAGTTTATTTTAAAATCATTAGTTGTATGGTTAACAAAACCAGTATAAGATGGCCTCCTCCGAAGGTCAAGATCAAAGTCTACAAACGCATGAAATATTGAAAAGGTCATAACATGATTAAAGGTGCATTCGGATTCAAAGCTTATGTGAAAGCAATAAAGCTACTTTTTCGAAATCACAACAAAGCTAAATAATAACGACGTGGTGATCGAAAATATTACACAGATATTTGCAGAGTACGTTTACAGACATCGGTCGCCCGGTTATTAGGAGTCTAGTAATAAATCGTCGTTGTCACCACTTAAGTGGAAACTACAGAACAATGGAAACCGATCTTTAACCCTTAAGAGGGCTATCACACGTTTCCTTGTTTTTGTGCAAAGTTTTTAATCTGATTCTGGTTAGGATATGGCCACAAATTAAAAAAAAATATATACTCGAGAAAGTTTGGTTATTTCTGCGTGGAGTGTATTGAAAACATTTTTAGATTTGTTTACAAACATGAGTAAAAACCTTGTCTCTGCAAAGGATGTTTCATAAAATTCTACTTTTTGTCATACTTTTGTATTGAATTACATAGAATGTATAATAGTAAAATAACATTTGAAAATGTCCATGGTACATCTGAAAGTTTCTATTTGGAGTGTATTAATCAGATTTTTATTTTTCATTCAGAAATATACCAAAAATAATTCGGAAAACAGGAAGAATTTGACATTTTTTTCGTCCGAAATTATATTTTTTATCTATCAATATTTACTGAATATTCAATCAAAAAGTATTCAATAACTAAGTTTACTATGTTAGCTTGCATGAAAAAAATAATTAGCGCATTTAAAAGTAAACTAATAGTATAAAATAATTAAAATATGCAACGACAAAATTCAATATAAAACCAAGAACGGTTTGTTCTTTGATTTAGACAGCGCGGAGCGCTCTCAGAGGGAGGACGTACCGCTCGCAACCATTTTGACATTAGTCACGTAATTATTAAAATTTAAAATACACGCCACCATTCATGACCTTTAGACGCGGCGCTAGTATCTTTGTCATAGCATCAAATTCCATATAAAAAATGAAGTATCTCTAATTTTCCGCAGGTCATGAGTGGTGGCCAGGAATATTTCCAATCGCCAAGAGTATAGCGCGACCAACCTTTTTTTATACAAGCTAATATTTTGAATTAATTTAATTCTGATCTGTTTGCAATGTAAACATATAAATGTGTTGATTGTATTTTCCCTATATTCGAATGTGGATATAATTCTAGATAATAAATGTAAATAATTCTGATAGTTTTTTTTCTGAATTGGTAATGAAATGTAATTTCAGACTTGCTAACTTCCCAAACATTCCAGTTCATTTGTATAATACCTATAGCTCGCTGCGGACGCACAATACCACCGGCCATGCCCCTGGTGGTATGGCTTTTTAATACGTGGTAAAATCATCAGATCAGCACTTCTACCCAGGGAAGGACGGTAGGGACATTCAAACTTGTAATGACTAAAATCTACGGTGTCCTTCAATAACCCACTGCGATCCGGGGGCATAGATACTTGATAAGACAGTCCCGCAGGATTTGGCTCTCTAACGTGCGCCCCGAAAATCCGTGAAAAATTGATCTGTACCCCTAGCACGAGTTTCACTATTTTACTTTACAGTATTTAAAGCGTTTCTTGTATGGAAAAATGGTGTGCGAAGAAAGAACTAAGTTTTTCCTTGAAAATTGTCAATTTGAAATTGTCAAAGTTCCAGTTTACTTTACGTCTCAAATACTGAAAACTCGTGCTAAGGGTACTGATTGTTTTGAGGTAGCGGTTAACCCAGACATGTGCCAGTCTGCTATTATAGGAAGCCATAACTTGTAGAGGTGGAACGGATTAACTGTATCGCCGATTATATCATTGACTGCGCTGTTATTCTGATCCTTTGACGTCAAGTATCTAGGATTGCATAGCGATATGTGTGAGCAAAAGAGGTACAGGAACGCAACGTTCCTATATCTCTTTTGCTCACGTAAAGGCAATCGTTGTTCAGTCCCCCATCTTCCCCATAATTGACTATGGTGATATGTCCGGTAAATTGAAGCCTATGTCCGAGTTTTGTATAATACTTAAAAGTTTGAAAATGTATGTTGCCAGTGCAACTTCACGCCTAATTTCCAGTTTGTAATAGCCAACCATACCGAGATAGAACACAGGGTAGGATATAGCAATGGGTATCCCGGGTATCTTCCATACAATTTTAAATAAATGAATCTAACGAATTTGTTCTGTATCCGATCGAACATGTTTTTATATTTTATTTCACTCGGACTCCAGATGCCGCATTATACTCGAGATGACTCCTTACAAGAGCCTCATACAAAGCCTTCAATGCACTGATGTTAGTGAAGTCATAATGCAAATAATCTTATACATAAAAATCAATTGCTGTTCGTTAGTCTCGCTAAAATTCAAGAACGGCTGGACCGATTTGGCTGATTTTAGTTTTGGATTATATTGGGAAGTCCAGGGAAGGTTCAAAAGGTGAGAAAAAGAGGCGGTGCGAAGTTTGCGGGGGCAGCTAGTTGATAATAATTGTAAGCCCGAAATACGATTTCTAGCGGCCTAAATCAAGTTCAAAATACTCGTTAGTTGTGTAGATTATTTTTTTATGAATATTGAACGTTCTCCCTCTTGTAACTTTATATCTATTTGATGTACAGAATAAAAATAAATACCATTTGTTGTGGATTTTCATTGCCTTTAAACTTCTCTGAGGCATTCGTGTCATAAAAGGGGACCGGAAAAAATAGTAGATGATAAATAATTTGGAGCGATCCCCCAACGCGACATATTTTTTTGAAATATCATTACATACTTAGGTACTTTAAAATCCAGTTTTTTTTCATTGTTTTTTACTTTATATAGGGAACTTGGTTTTTGTGTCGGGTTTTTTTTTAAATTAATTCGTCCCTAATGACTGGACTATAAAAACCAAAGGCATTAAGTAAGTCTGCCTTATCGTAGATACAATGTTTACTTGTATGCAGTAAGAGTTAATAAATAAAAATAAGAGATAACGCGCATTTTAATAATGTTACACAGTATGAGAAAAAATCGAATAGGATGTATGGAACAGCTTCTTATTTTTCATCAATCGATTGTAATTAGGTTTCATCGAAGAGAGTTGAAGTCTTGTATCAGGTTCGGCATCCAGTCAATTGCGGTATTTCGTTTTGGCAGCTGCATTGTATTTGTATTTTTCACCGTGGTGAGTCAGTCCAGTGACCACGACAAGCTCCGGCCCTCCAAGGCTTACCGCCCTGATTGGAAATCGCTTCACGGCGTCTTAGGTAACGCGGCTTTCCTCTCCCTCACGTGTTCCACCTCCTACTTCACTATCATGACTGCTTTGCATAAGGAGGTGACTACTTCTCATTCCGTCTCGCCCCGCAGATCGTGGCCTCGATCAATGCCGGGCGCTTTTAAACTGACTCAAGTGCATCGAGTTGGGATTTGGCCAACCTGTACCACTCCATGTACCAGACTTGAACACTATACAAGTTCATCAACTGTTCAGGCGTGAAGTACCGCTTGACTCCTAACTTTTTTGCAGCCAACTCAAAAAGTAGACTAATATTTGGGGTCGATGTTAACGGCACCCCAACAACGTCAAGATGGTCTGTAATTTTTTACGGTTACACCTCAGAAAGATAGAACCGGGTCGGATTGGCTCTTTTTTGCGGAAAAATTCACGTCTTAGCAGCATTGAAGTTCAAGCACTCAACCGGCCATGGTTCTTTCGCCTGATATTATTTTGTGAATTTTATTCATGAAAACAGGTACTACTCAGAACAAAACAAAAAAAAAAATGAGTTAGTATTCCAATAAATCGTAAAAATAAACGATTTCGTTTATTTTTACGAAAAGTGAGAAATTACAGGAATGTGTCAGGTTTCATATCTATTAAATAATAAAATCGAAAAAATAACGTTTTCAATGTTCCAAAGAGTTTTTTTAAAATTTCTCTAAAAGCCTGTATTAAAGGTGTAAATGTTCTGGATTAAATAACAAACATTTTCAGTGCCATTTCAATAGAAATCAGGTAAAAAGCTTAAGTGACCAACTGTAGCATCGTAATTCGAGCATAAGCGAATCTATGCACTGTTAGTCGCGATTGATCGTGGATGAACTCAGATACCTACTATCCTACTATTTGCTATGCGAATGGAATCATGTGGAATTGTACCACATTTTCTATGCAATTTTGAGAAGTTAGTACCTTCGTTAGGAAGTGTAACCTCAGTTTTGCGAGACAGAATAACCACCCCAGAGCACTTAATTTAGAGCTCACCGAAACATTCTGTTTCAAGAGTACATTCTGAAAGATCTGTCTTTATTAAAAAAGAAACCAGCAGTGACCCAGTATAAGAAACACTGAAGCCCAGTCAAAATAGTTTGAGTTTTTATGATTCGCGTAGTAGATTTATCGTTCTCTTTGCGTGATTTAACGAACATGATGGTCTTCTTGGGCCTTACTTAGTTTCTTCCTGGATCACGGCGTTTGGTGATATTACTCTTGTCTCTTGACACCAGTTTAAAATATTTTAAAACACTGGTTGGGAATATTCGACCATAAAACCGACCTCTTCTGGCTATATCTCCTTATCTATGTCACCTTAATCACCGCAAGTGGCTCATTTTCGGCCCATAATTATGTCTCTAAATGGATGGCATAAATGACGGTTTGATGTATAAGTCCAAGAAAAAGTATGAAAATTTTTAAACACCAAATCGTAAGTTCTAAATAATTTCAAAAATCTAATTAAATAAGTTATGAATTCCAGTTAGTCACAAGAAACAAAATGAACACTTGAAAGATATCCTAACAAGATTATTTACTCGTATAGAATGGAATTGAATAATCTTTTAAATGCACGCCTTCTAAATTACAAATATATCCAATTCGCAGTGTGACACAATGGGCGGTCTAATCGCTAAAATCGATCAGTATAAGAGTTATACTTGTTTAAAGTGTAATTTAATGAGTGGCCCTTATTTTATTTTGCTAGGTATATATTTATCATATTATCCATTCGTAACTAAGAAAATAAGTAGTGTCTAGAAGCCCGGGATCTCACTTTGTTTATTTGAAAGAAAAGTGGCAAAGGCTCATGTTGTTTTCATCCCGGTATACGAGGCGTAGCTGTGTTGATTGTGTTTTGTTTTTATGCGGGGGGCATCACGATGTCAAATTGACAGAAACTGTGTTCTTTCATTTTGTAATAGGGCTCTTAAAGTCGCAAGACGTTTCATCGAGGTAAAACATCAAAATTATTTTTGCTTATGTTTATTTGGCCTATAATAAGGGTAGGAAAAATAGTGAAAAAAATCTAATTAGCTGGTAATCTGAGATAATTAGTGTATATTATACTATACATTGCCACCGACTTTAGTAATTCTCAACCGTAAGGAGCGTATAGTATAATATACAAAATACACTTTTGACATAGGTTGATCAAAATAAGATAACAACAAAACTGCTTCTATTTATAATAAAATAATGACAATCAGTGCTTATGATAAGCTACAAACAATTCCTTTTTACCCCGTAACAAAGGTGGACATTGCACTATGTCAAACGAGTACTACTTTGGCCTTTTTTATGCAATTTTGCACCTCAGATACTTGCTATGTTCCATCCAGTGACCTTTAAGTTGAAAACTTTTGAAAAACATAACGTCTGCAATCTTGCCGTAGTCTACCAATAATTCTTGTGGTGTTACACAAGTGGGATATCAACATCTCCCATCAATATATTGATGGAAAAACATCAACTGTATCCTCTCTAAGCGCTTGTGTGGACTATCTCGTTTAGAATGCTATATAAGTTAGTGTTATTTGCTATATCAGGTGTAATGTCTTCAGGGAAAATCGATGGCAGTAGCTCACCGTCAATCAATTGCATGAAACAGGTTCCTTAAAGCCTCGATAAGACAATTCAGCTGCATATTGAATATTTCTCTTAATCCATTGCAAAAAAGGTTAAAGGGGTTTGCAACTTTTTGGCCTCAATTTTTTTTTTCTTTCGCCAGTAATGAAATTTTGGTCATTATTAAACCGCAACCTAAGAAGTTCGTAAAAAATAATAAAAAAATTCTAAACCGTAACCAACCAGAGATATGACGGTTTTCATTTTGTTCAAATCTGGAGTTACTTTTAGTAGGAATGCATAGATTTATTGTTGTGCTAGGTTTTGTCCTCTCTCCAACCGACTTTATTTATAGCAACTTTATTTATATATATATTTTTTTTTAAGAGAAACTATAGACCTATTTCTCTAGCGACCATAGTCGCTAAGGTGCTTGATGGTCTGCTTGAGACACAATTAAATCGACATCTTGTGCTGCACGATAATCAGTTCGGGTTTCGGCCTGGACTTTCTAAAGAAAGTGCAATTCTGTGTCTCAAGCATACCGTCAGATACTACACAAAAAGGAGAACACCTGTTTTCGCTTGTTTCTTAGACCTGTCTCGAGCTTTTGACCTGGTTTCCTACGACCTATTATGGAAGAAGCTTGAGGCTATAAGCTTGTCTATTGAGTTTATAAAAATTTTCAAGCACTGGTATGGGCCAGGTCAACAATGTTCGGAGGGCGGGTGTGCTGTCGGAGTCGTTTCGATTGGAGTGCGGAGTAAGACAGGGGGGATTAACTTCCCCTGCCCTGTTTAATTTGTATATAAATGCCCTGATTGAGGCGCTTAGCAGTCATCATGTCGGTTGTCATATTGACGGAGTCTGTGTCAATAACTTAAGTTACGCGGACGACATGGTACTGCTGAGCGCGTCAGTCAGTGGTATTAGAACATTACTAGCCACATGTGAACGATACGCAACTGAACATGGGTTGCTGTATAATGTTATCAAAAGTCAGTACATTGTGTTTAAGGCGGGGACTAGGTACCACCATGATGTTCCACCCATGCTGCTAAATGGAGTTCCACTTGAGAGAGTGGAACAATTTAAATACCTCGGTCACCTGGTCTCCGCAGAGCTCAAGGATAACGCTGATATTGAAAGGGAACGGAGGGCTCTGTCCGTGCGTGCGAATATGGTAGCCCGTAGGTTCGCACGCTGTACTGCAGACGTAAAGGTTACGCTGTTTAGAGCATTCTGCAATCTGCAATCTTTTATATGTGCAGCCTCTGGGAGAAATATTCGCAGGCGTCGTATGGGGCCCTCCGTGTCCAATACAATAACGCCTTCAGAAAACTGATGGGGTTGCCATGGCGTTGTAGCGCATCAGGTATGTTTGTGGAGGCTAGAGTAGACTGTTTTTACACTATAATGCGGAAACGCGCAGCATCTTTGGTCGCTCGGGTCATGGCTAGCCCTAACAGGGTTCTGAGGATGATTGCTGGCAGAGTGGATTGTCCATATATAACTCACTGCTGTCAGTTACATGTTTCTCCATATCGTGTTGTTTATACTAATAATATTTTTTAAGAACCATGTTACTAACCCCCTCATATGAGTTTATAGCTCGAAATAAAGAATTTGAATTTGAATTTGAATAGCCTATAACCGTCTCTAGAGTCCCATCTAGCTCTGTACCAAAATTCATCAACATTCGTTCAGCCGTTTTGACGTAAAACCGGACCATACCTTAATGCGTATTTCGTATTTATTATACTAGTAGGTTTACGTGAAACAATGAGTGGTTTGTATAAAACTCTGTTTAGAAGATCTTTTTAACCGACTTCAAAAAGGAGGTTCACAATTCGTCGAACATTTTTTTTTAATGGAAGTTTGATCCCTTACTTTTCAATGACGCCTTTGGATAATTCTTGTTTTGTTTCAAAGTCGATCTTAACAGATAGTCCCATTGTTACTAGGTCCCGACGGAGTCTTGGAGAAATCGAGGATTGCTGCTATCGCATATCTATGATTATAGGTAGTACTTAGAGTAACAAAGCCTGCCGGGGTCGCGGGACTCATTCCATCACCGTGACCCCGGAACATAAAGGGCTATTGAAGGATACCGTGGATTTTAATCAGTACGAGTCTGACAGTCCCTCCCACCCTGCCCGGGGTGGGAGGACTCATTTGATTATTTTCCCACGTAAAAAAAATTTCAAATCATCAAATGACTCCTCTCATCCCGGGCAGGGTGGGAGGGACTGTCAGACTCGTACTGATTAAAAACCACGGTGTCCTTCAATAGCCATTGTTCTTCAATAGCCTTTTACGTTCCTGGGTCACGATTATTAAACAAAACCCGCGACCGCGACCCATATCCCCGTCATAGTGACTACCTACAGACATAGTATATTGTTTTCTGATTACCATGATCATCCGTGATGTAAATTTTTTTTAAACAAAAGAAGAATTTAACAAATCGGTCCAGGCGTCATCGAAAATCGACTAACATAAATAACAAAAGGTTGCGACGAATTGGGACCTCCTCCTTTTTTGAAGTCGTTTATAAGATGTTCTTAACAGCGTTTTAAACGAAACATCATTATTCCACGTAAACCTAATTCGTATTACAAAATAAGTATTAAGTCATGTTCCGTTTTTACGTCAAAACGGATGTTGATGAATTTTGGTACAGAGATAGGTGGGACTCTAGAAACGGTTAGAGGCTATACATAAAGGCGGTTGGGGTGGGCTAAGTCTCGGGAAAAAGCTAGTACGTCAGTAAATCTATGGATTTCTACAAAAAATAACTATTGATTAGAACAAAATACAAACCGCCATATCTCTGGTTGGTTACGGTTTAGAAACTTTTTTTTTTTCTAAAGATATCTTAGGTAGTAGTCTAATTGTGCCCTAAGTTTCATCACTGGCGAAAGAAAAAAAAAATGATGCCAACGTCCATACTAAAAGTTGCAAACCCCTTTCTGTTTGTATTTTTATGTTATGTCTTTTTATCCTGTTAGCAGACCTTTGTATTTTCTTTGGTCCCTTTTTGACGTAGTTTGCAGCGTAAACAGCGATGATTTAACTGCAAGGAGGGTAGTAATGCGAAACATGGTATATCATTGGAATTGTATTACTTATCACAAGGAAATGCTCTCAAATGAATGAGTGCGAGTGGTGTTGGATCTTTGCCTATTTCGGACACAATTTTGAGGCTTCAAAAATCTAGATTCTGAGTCCAAATGAAGAATCATCCTTAAAATCACCACCACCCATAAGTTGGCAGTGTATAGAATGATATACATCATTCACAAAATATCATTTTAGCAAACAGTGGCAATGTATAGTATACATCCAAGATTGTGGTTGTGAAAAGCTATGTAAAATTGTATATAACGTGGATAATTTAGCACTAACAGGAGCTCAATATGTTTATGATTTGAATTCACAGAACGCAGAACAGATTTTCATAATGAATAAGAAATTATAATACATTTTACAGTGACGTTTATCAGGATTCCTCCGCATGTATTTGCATTTTTGTCATAATTGTCAAATATACGGAAAATAATACGTTTATTTACATATTATTGGAGAGAGGATCGTTCTGACATAACTCTTTGGTAAAAATATTTCATTTTAAAGTATTTATTTTCAGAAAATATTTTTTTATATTTGAGTGTATAGTATACTATGCAAAGTGACTTTAAGGGTTAAGTGCGATTCATAAAGTTGCTTTTCAAAAATCCTTCAACTTACCGGATAAAGGTGTACTGGATAAGAATACTGCAGATCATCATCAGGGTTGAGAACAATGTTCAGTTCCACAGCTTCGACCACATAGAGGGCGTGACTGTCACCGTCTTCCTTTTCCGATGGCTGTAAACGAAAATGTTTATATCAGTTTCCTACAATGTAAATACATAGTTATGCTTCTCGAAATATTTTGTGACGTCAAGTTATAACTACGAAGTTGATTTGAAGCATAAGCGTAGCAAGGCATAATTTCATATTGCCAGTATCATGGTCTCGCAATATACAATATTATGTTTTTAAGACCCAGTGAAAAAAAAAAGTAGTGTTACGTCTGTTTTCAATGCAATTTCCAACGAAAATTGTTACGTTAAACAAAGACGAAACTTATTTTAAAGATCCAGAGTTTGGCTAAATCTTGTCACATAGAATACAGTTTTAGGTTGAAGCCTGATGGCGGGGAGGCGAAAAGCGGTATGAGGACGATCTCTATTCAAGTTTATGTGTGCTATTACAGAGAGCAGTGGTGGCTCAGTCGTATCGGTTCCGAATCAAGAGTTTTAGGTCGTGGGTTCGAACCCCGCCAGGCGCATTACTTTGTGTAAATTATTTCATCACCACTGCTCTCAAAACGGTTTCCTCACGATGTTTTTCCTTCACCGTCCTAGAACCAAAAAATCGAAAATGTCACATCTACCAACACGCACTGGGCCCGCGTGGTGGATTATGGCCAACTCCCTCTCTCAGAGAGGAGGCTGATGTGTCCCAGCAGTGGGAACATTAAAGGCTGATAATGATGATTATAATTATGACCCTTATATCCACTACAATACTTACATTAGGTAACAACAGACAGTGGTACAGCGCTGCCGAGCAGGTAGCCACCACCACCAGTGGAGGAGTGTCTCCTCCTCCCAGAGCTGTGATGGAACATGACTCAGAGCCGTAGTTGTCGTCAGCGGGAGGGTACATCGCTAGAGGACCCGATAGCTTTGGGGCGAGTGGACTGAAATTGAGAAAAATATTAATAAAGGGTTACCGAAAGTTGCATTATCGATGTTAATGGGTCAACTTTGAATAGCTTCAAAACATGTCACAAAATGATTACTTTCGGTTAATCTTTTCTTATACTTATTATATTAACTTTTTGTGGTGGTTTAATAAAATTGCAATGTCAAGTTAATACAATAATACGATCACCAACTGCGTTACTAAATGAAAATGGAAAAGTTTGGGCCCAGAAGTGCAACTCTCTGCCTGCGTCTGTGTTTCCGAACGCATACAACCCTTGTCTCTTCAAAGTTAGAGTGCACAGGCTTTTTCTGGGTAGGCTATCGACTTTGTCTTTTGATCAAGAGTAGAGCCTAGAGAGCAAAAGACATCTTAAGATATAAAAGGATTAACTTTACGACTTTTAAAAACCCTGGTCAAATGCCAAATGGCGCATTAATTAGGACTCTATAGTTCTTTGGTGTGTCAAATTAACGCCTATAGCCAAGGATCTTAAATCTTATCCTTCTTACCTCTTACGATCCAGCTCACACTGCATCATATAGACATCTCCGTTCCCCCTCAAGATCAGCAGGGTTTCAGAGTCCGGTATGGGCGTGAAGTCCACCGCAGTGTCCCCCAAACTATCCAAGATGTTCCTGCCGGCAAGCTGGCCTGATGGCTTGATGCCGATGGACAGTATCTGCACCAATTTGGGACCTTTTTTCAAGGCTATGTTGTAGAGCCTGGAAAGAGAGTCGGGGTATTGTTTTATGAATTGAGATAGAAATAGTTACAGAATGATGTGGGTGAGAAAGAGACGAGTAATAATAAATTCGTCTCTTTTTTGCAACAGTAAGGGAGTTTCAAGCGATCCGAATTGTGTGAAGCATCCGCATCACTTCTCGCGTCGTAGTGTGCTTCCAAGATGCTATGCGACCACTTCTTTAATTTGCTGAGGTCTAGCAAGATATGTGTGAGTAAGAGACGTCAAGTAATGAAAACGTCTCTTTTTTTTGGCAACAGTAAGAGTTCATAGTTTCAGGTGATTCGAAATGAAGCGTCTTCATGCTTCACTTGTCGCAACTGTCAACAACTTGACGTAATTTTACTAAATTCTTGAATATTATAAATTATTCTATCGTAGCGTTTCCGCACGCAAAATACGCGCATATGATGTGGAGTTGCGGATACCAGCCCGTTATACAATACAATGGTAGCGTTCTTCAAACATGCTATGACTCAAACACTTCTTCCATTTGTTATCTCTGCAGTCGCTGTCACAAGACACGTGTCTCTCGAGGGTGTTGCCATACTGTAAAGATGGCATAAGCACACTTTTGCGCACTCCAAATGCAAGAACATTATGTTAAAAAGTCTTACCTGATGGTGTTATCAGATCCCAATACCAAAACATGCGACAGTGACCCAGGATGCCAGTGAACCCGCCGCACCTCACCCTGACAGTACAGGAACCTCTCATCAAGGGAGTAACTCCTGCAATGAAAATAAGGGACATTTAGTTATTAGTGGCGAAGCAGAATGGGATATTCTTTAAGGATTCTTGTTATCTACCACAGTCGTTGGACGACTTTCAAAGGTTACCACGACATTGGTTTGCAAAGGGTTACTTAAAGAACTGGTTCGTTTTTAGTCATTGAAGACTGACAGTCCATTTCACTCTATCCAGAGCAAGAACGATTTGATGATATTCAAATCTAAAAAATGGATCAACAGCCTCCGATAACCTTGGACTTGGACATATTTATGATACCCCCTGGTTGTCAGAATTTCGAGCCTCTAAGAGCAAAGTTGACTGTCAAATATTAAAAAATGAAAAATTGATAAAATGAATACAATACATGTACTCGAATAGCAAAGAAGATTTCTGTTCAGGATAACACAGATTTGCTGATAGTAACAAATTACTCATAATAATTAATGCAAGCCAGGGTCAGAATAAATACACGGAAAAGTAAGTAACATAAGCGGTAACCCAGTCATCCATTTTGCAAAAACCAAGCCAATGAAATCGTCTGAAAAAACCGGTAACATCCATTACATCTATGATAAATAAGCGGTAAGACCGCGGTGGCCTCACGTGGGCCTCCTAATAATTTGATTATTCGCCGGCCATTTTGTTTTTTCTCCTCATTTTTGGCGGGAACGCGGTCTGGATTAATCGTGCGTTTAGAACTCGCCTTCTTGTCGGATTTACTTGTTTAATATTAAAATGGGGTCTGTGATTCGGAACTGTAGGTGAGGTGAAATGAACCACATTTTGTGGGTAGACTTATGTAGTACACTTTTGTTGTTCGGACCATATTAAAAGTTGGTTGGTTGGATGGATTGAAATAGCCAAGCAATAGCTACTGATAATATCTAATACTAGAATCTGTTAAAACAACAGGGATCTTGCGTCTAAGTTTGTAGTTTCTGCTTAATACACGAGTATATTATAGTATTCATGCAGCATCCGGATCACTCCGCTAAGCCTGCAGAAAAGTCGCAGCATGTCAAGCCATGTTGGTCACTGCAAGTACAACAAAGTCCGATCGGGGTATACTGAAGAAGGGTGTAACTGAGGAGCGTCATATTAAACTATGGCCCACTCTCTAAGTTCCACTTATTTGTACACTGCACATTAAGGAACCTAGACGAAGCCGCTACCAACGCCGTAAATGTGGTAGAGATTTGGTCGAAGCTTATTTAATTATAATTTAGAGAATCATTGACAAGACACAGCAGCATCAAGTTAGGTTTCCATTCGTATGACCTGTTGTCCTGTGATGTATCAGAATGGTATAAGTTTCTGAAAGTATGGTGAGATATACATTGTGTGACGCATCGCGTCACACAATGTATATTTCCGGTTCCGTCGCATTAGAAGTTATCACAACACATCGGTGTTGTGATAACTTCTAATGCGACGGAACCGTTCTCATGCGCCACAAGACAACACGTCAGACAAAATATAAACCTGCCTGTATAGACGACATAAGATTCTTAAAAGGCTTATCTCTATAACACACTTTTGACATTTTTCAGATCTTAATCACTAAATACGTTTTGAGGAGTAGCTTTGATTGATATCCTACGCTCCTAAGAATTTCTGGTTCATTTTGCATAATTTGTCCGTTGCTCTTAATCCAACAAAGTGGCTATAAAATTACTTACCAGTTTTGGAAACAAAATTTTGCTTTCAGATTATGCCAGACAGCCATCCAGCTTTTCCCAAAAAGCGTAGTACTTGAAAAAGCGTTAACTTCACAATTACAAGTCTATCAATAGGTCCCGCCACTGGGGCACGGCGCATGCTACACGTCCAATTTGAAGCTAATCCCATTCCCGACCACGTTCGGGATTCAGTTACAGCAGACCGTTCATTTCATACGACTTTGTATTTATTTGAGGATAGATAGATGTTTTTGCTATATTTTCGATGTTGTATAATGGTCACTTCATGCATAACAATTCGGGAAAGCTACGTCATAATTTTGCATGTTACTGTAACCGTTGCAGAACTAAATGTAAGTAAATGTATAAAACAATTGTGTTTGTTACAAATGAATGTGAAATAGAATACAATAAAAATAGTACCTAAAGAAACCGTCGTTGGTCAGCTCCCAAAATATAAATCAAACAATTTTTACATACCAAAGAAAAGGGTAACCATTAAGCGGTCAACTAAAAAAAATACACATACAGTGAAACGTAAAAATTAAAAAATGGGATGACATTAGAACAAACGGGGTATCCGACCCGGTCCGTAGTGTCTCCGGAACAAAAACCGATAAAAAACGGCGAAAAGGATCCGATCCGGTAAAAAATAAGAATCAGACAAAGCGGCCGGACGGCCGGTAACCTCTATACGTGTCCAGTTTTTTTACGAGCACCCCGCAGCCCTTTTGTCCTTCCGGGAGGCCTTTTTTTAAATAGATCAGGGGCTGGCAAGTAAAGACCGCGGCCGACGTCCACCCTGAAATATTATTGTGGATTTTTCTGCTTGGCATTCATAAATATTTCCCAGGGAGAGGCCCACAACCCCCTCCGTCTACCCACTGTAGGGGATTTACTCGAATCGGCGTAGAATTATAAATTCGGTTAATAAAATATGATACGATAAAGCCGCTTTTTTCTCTGGCGGACCTCTATTATATTTTGTTTAATTTAAATATGAATAATTAAATTTAAAAAGGAAATCTCGGGGCTAATGAAATTTTTGTTTTCGAGATAATGAATTGAAAACACCGAGTGTCGCTCGCTCAGAGCTCTGTTATTCTTTTCTCGCTCATTCGGATTCATCCTTCGTAGTCTAAAAATGCCTGGAAAATATAATATTTTTTAAATGTATTAATTATGAATACGAATTATATTTTTTCCATGTTTATCTGACCCTTTATACTATCGTGGGGTCCTACACGGGCGAATTGTATTTTTTAAGGCCTACAGAGTAATTAGAATTAATTATTTTTTTATAACGCGCGGTGAAATTAGGAAATTTCGGTATTTTCAGTGCCTAGTTAAAGTTAGGGCTCGTTATGTGAACAATGAACTACTTCCATAACGGCCTCATCGCTCGTAATGGTTGTGGAACAGGCAGTCACAACATAATCACACTTTTAATATTCTACAGCCATCCAAATTGTCGGACACAAGTAAAAAGTATAAAAAGAGAGTGCGGTCGAGACATGGGTTCCCAAAACCTCGAACAACGCCTTTAATCAACACAAACGCACCCGGCGATCAAACGGCCGAGAATTAAAAAAAAAACATCGATCCAGTCTGCCACAACCACAAGGGATTAAAATCGTAACGAACGTATAAAAATATTCAAATACAATACTAACAAATTGATACAAACACTCATTAGGTGCGGATCGCGGAAGGCGCCCTCCTCCCCCCGGTGGGGGTTGCGGCCCCGCCGGCCGATCTCTACCGACATTACAATCCACATCCAACGTACAAATATTATCTAAAATTCCTTCTCATTTATAATCCTTTTGTGTCCTCAGCGCGATGTCCTCCGTCAAATCCCCCCCTCCCCACAGGGGTCGGGTGGGGGTATTTTTATATTTTTAATCGCGTTGGGCATTATCCAAATGGACATTGGCGGGTGCGCCGACTGCCGGTGCCGTCTAGATGATAAATTCTCCTTTCGTTCGACACCGGGCGCAATGTTTTGTTTTGTCCCTTCAGTAATGTCTCCTTTATTGGTATCGGAGTGAAAAAAAAGTACCCTCATAGTCATTAATTACAGTAGATTTGTCTGTTGGTGACTGGCGAGTTCTTGGCGACTATTAAAAATACTCCGCCATCTGTGGCTTCTCGTCGGCTGATTTTTTCGGCGTCTCGGCAAATGAGGATTGATTGTGGCAATCGTTTGATGCAGATTCTTATTGAATGCGATGACGGCTCCGTCCGTGATCGATGGTCTGTCTTTGTGGCCACAATTAGGTTACAATTTTTGTGGAGCTGTATAGATGGAAGACAAATTATACAGCCACAAATTATGTCAGTTCAAATTAGGGAGCCAAATATTTTATGATTTTTATGGACAATTCATCGATCTTCTTTGGCAAAAAATATTCTGATGTCTGCAAAACTTTCATGAAGTACTTTTTATAGGCTAGTGAGAAAAGATATAGAGGCAACATTTAAGCTAATTAAAAGAAACAGTCCCCAACCCACAAATCCACTACATAATTCTACACGCAACCCCAACTTTTAATCAATGCTCAAACGCTAACAAATGATCAGCAAAAATTCGCCGAAAAACCAGCTAGCTACGGAATCGTGAACGTACATAAATTTAGGTGGCGTACAACCAGCTCCCACGACGGCTCGGTCCGAAGTTTCACACCATTAATTCTTGCACGCAGTCCACTGCACTTTTTCCATCGTTCCTCAAAAACTCCAACCAAAAAAAGAATTGCTTTTCTATATGCAAAACAGGGTACTGTGTTCAGACCACCGTTATAATGCGGATCATCTATACAATATCAATTTCGTCTAATATATTGGGGTATTTTTATGTTTTATTGGAGCCAGGATTTTGGTCCCATTAAACTTTTTTTCGAATTTTATGTCACGGAAGATATTGTTCTTCTTGTTTGGGCTTTTAAAATGGGGTGGGTTGTGGGCTCGTGCTGTAATGTATTGTTTTTTGAGTTATGTTGTAAGTTATAGGAAAGTAAGCAGAGTGGTTTTATTTAAAGTGGTATTTTGAATTTGTAGCTCGATTTTTGTAATTATTTTGAAAGGAGATCAGGTTCCAATTTTGGGTTAAGCTTTTGCAAGGAGTACATACAAGGACATATTGTAACATCTTTGATTTAATTTACGTATACAATAAAATATAAGAGATCATTAATTTTATGCCTGTATCATAATGTGCCTAATATCAGACTTTAGAAAAAGAAAATAGACTTGTAATAAATCGTAGGTATTACAAGATTTTGGCGATTCGTTTCTGCCGTATACTATAGACACTTTGTGAACCTCATAGACTTCTTCCAATACAAGCCACAATACATAAACTCGTCGATCCAAAATCTTTGTGCAAGCCTCTTTTGTCCCATTGCTGGACCTAAAGCCGCCTCCTAACTTCATAGGCTGGTACTATTAAACAAATTACATCTATAAAGGTAACAAGCAGCTTATTACACGGTGCAAATGAGGTAATGGTAAGCCCTTTACTGAATAATATAGTCTATGGTAATGATGACGGCCGCCGCCTGAAATAATTGACGTAAATCGCGTTCATTATCAAAACTGACTGTGGAATTTCAGTTGGTTTTAGTTTATTGAGGAAAAGCTATGGAAATATGCAATTAATTTTATGTTTTTATTTTATTTACCTTTATTGTACCCTCTGCTGGGCAAAGGTCTTTCCCATAACCTCCACTCTTCCTCTTGGTCTTATTATTTGTTTTCTGACGGACTAAATAATTGAACATGGTCGTATTGAACATAGTTATAGTAAAAGAAATATGCAAAGATTTTAGCGCGTGAAGAAACTGCAAGTTATGTGGCATCATTCCTTATTTTTACAGTAAAAAATTAAAATGTAGGGGAAGAACGAACTGGACGGACTGGACTTTGCGAAGAATGAAATTTATTAGTCGTATTAGGATTTTTTTTTGTATTATGCAGTTCTGTATTAACGTTATTCGGATTTCATCATCGGAGATTTTGGGAATCAAATATTAAGTACAATATTAATTGGTGATTGCTGTCAATAAAGTATAACGAGGAGGATACAAAATAATGGATCAAAATCGACACAAGGTGATATTTGAAATGAAGAAAAATTCCATGGCAGAGCTCTAACTTGATCTCTTAAAAAGTTATCACTAGGTATTTGAGTCAGTAGCAAAACGTTTATTAACTAGGCAATTAGAGTAAAATACGTACATAGGTACGAGTACTTTAAAACAATGCACACCCCCAGGAACTGCTTTAAAAGATGCTTTTACAGTCCAAACAATTAAAGAGCCCAGATTTCTACAAAAAACCAAACCAGAAAAAAAGTCACAAGTCCCAATAACTCGATAAACCCTGTTTATCTGTTAAAACAAACAGTTGATTCAGAGCACAGGGTAGGTTTCCCAAACGTTAGCAAAAGCGATCCGGTGAGTGTGTCGTTTCGCGCGTTTAGCAGCAAAATGCCGCGTCAAGTGTCGATCCGACGTGTGACGTAAAGTATTGGTTGTGAAAATGGTGAAATGAGCGGTCTTGATACTTGAAAAAAAAATACATTTTTATTCAATATTGACGATTATTAGTTAAGAAAACATTTGATAGATAACTCAAAACTAGTCGGGTTCTTATGTCAATGGTCTTAACGCCATTTATGTCTGATGCATGCTACTTCATCATAATCTCTCTACGCGTATGCCAATTCAAAGTTGGCGCAACAAGTTTTTTCTTTATTCAATTGTTTTTCCCTTTCAATTGCTTTTATTTACCTTTTTTTCTTTCATATCATTTCTCACGTAATCATCAATCTTCTATTTGTTCTTAGGTCTTTTCCACCGTTCATTATAATATTTTTATCACTAATCTCTCATTCTCACAGATCAGATGCAAATTATTCAGATCTCATATAATCTTTGTCAATCACTCTTTACATAGTTTTACGAATAACTCGTAATTGACAGTTATTCACATTATAATTTTGCTTAAAAAGAACCTTGTAAAGAACCAGCATCAACACCACCTCGTCGCACTACATTATTATCGTGGCGAAACAACGGTCACTTCGTCCCAGGCCAACGCTTCGCAATTTTTATTCCAGCTCCTTTTTTTGGCCACAAACCTCCTTTTTGCCCGCAACCGCGTCCGCGGTCGAAACTGTTTAATGATTTGAAAAACGTGTTCTATCAGCCTTTATTCGGAAACAACCGAAAAAAGGCGACAACAAAGGGTTCAGAGTGCAAATATAGACTCATCGGTAACCACTCTTCTATCCCTGTACACCAATAACACGCCAATTTCACCTTTACACCCTTGACTTTAGATACACGTTAGATTTTTAGGTACGCAGATTTTTTTTTGTTGAAGTGTACGCACAGATCTCATCGGCAATTTATTATATTTTGTCCGTTGGTGAATTTACGATTATTTGAACGGCCGGTGGTCTGTGCGATTGGCTGTTTCTAACACCGATAAATACGTGAATATATCGAAAAATGGCTGAACAAAAGGTTTTGTGTGTTATGGAAATGAAGCTTGATGAATTTTATTGAAAGGCAAATACAATAAATAATAATTGTTTTTATTTTGCAGCCATTGTTTTATTGGCTGAAAAATAGATTATCCGTGTAAAACACGTGTCAGGCTTTCATTTTTTCATTTGTTGCATACTGTTAATCGAGACTTTCAGTACAGATTAAAATATTTTAATTAGCAATGAACTTACTTGAATTTTCTTCAGGCTTATTCCATCTTTATTTGGGGTCATCTCTCCTAATCATTCTTCTCTTAAGATATCTTGCCTGGGTCGTCATCGGTTCGACATTACTTATGTCTAGATCTTTCGTAACTACAGACATCCATTTAAGTCGCTCTCAAATTAACTCACTGATTGAATTTGATTGGAAAAACTCACTCACCATAGTCATTTAATAATTGGGAAAACTGTCATCTTTTAAATACGTTACAGAATTGCGTGAACAATGTACAAAGTAGATCATACTCATTTCATATAAACGCCACAGTTGATGATAGGTTGGTTGAAAATATTGAGAAAGTAAAAGGAAATTGACACTATCAGTATACAGGGTGAATTTTTCAACTGGGCGTGGATGGCTATTTTCGAAACTATGAGGAATATCGAAAAACGTTGAAAGGAGTCTCGAGGCCGATTTTGACGATAACTAAAACTGCATCATTGGATTTTAGAAAAATCAAAAATCCTGGCCAGGAATCGAACCCGCTGATTTTGAAAAAAAAATCACACCCTGTATTATTACACTGTTCGATAGTCTTGCTAATAAGGATCAAATTCTGGGGAATAATCATATACGGCAAACTTATAGAAATGGCTGATTTTTATGAAATTACTATTTTTCCATGTTACTTTACATCTACTGAACCATCATATTTTATTCGAAATTATAATATTTCATTGTTTTCAATGTCTCACTGGATTTGACGTTTCAACAATCCCTCTGTACTTATCAATATGACATTATTGAGTTGAACTAAAAATAGCATTATTTTAAAGAAGAAACGGTAACTTATGTTTCAAATACAGTCTTTGCCTTGAAGATTAATCAGTTTTTTTGTAATTATACGTTTTCCTTAAGTTTGCCGTTTATGATTACTTCCCAGAATTTGATCCTTATTAGCAACACTATCGAACGGTATAATAATACAGGGTGTGATTTTTTTTCCAAATTCAGTGGGTTCGATTCCTGACCAGGATTTTTGATTTTTCTAAAATCTAATGATGCAGTTTTAGTTTTCGTCAAAATCGGCTTCGAGACTCCTTTCAACGTTTTTCGATATTCCTCATAGTTTCGAAAGTAGCCATCCACGCCCAGTTGAAAAATTCACCCCGTATAGCACTGCATATTATTTGTTATTAAATTACATTACTTAGCTCATTAATGAATGTTAAGTTTCTCAAGCAGTATTAGTGTATATTTTACAATGCCCAATTTATGCCCTTAACAACTTAATTACAATAACATTAAAAATAAAATATTAAACCCAATACAGCAAAGGTCAATATAACTTCGTCCATAAAATTTACGATATATTTACATATGTGATAAAAAATCGTGTTCTACACGGGGTCGTCGGTTCAATTCCCGTGCTCGCTTTAATTAAACAAACCGAATATAATATACGGTGGCAATTTTATACGTGTGTGGTGGGCTAACGACACTTTATAGATGAGTTGTGAACACATAACATTTGTCGGCACATATTAATTTATTATTGTTTAAATTTATACGTGACGGCTATACGCGATATTTACGGTTTATAATAAAATTCGACATGCTCGCTTTTTTGTAATTTAAATCGACGTATGGATATTTGTTATTTACGTAACATTAAATTAAATGTGAGGGATTTCAGTTGTTCAAAAGAAGAATTGAAGAAATAGTAATTTATTTGGAATTTTCTTATTTTATTATTAGATCAATAATCAAAAAAAAAAACTAGGAGAACAAAAAAGGTCGCGGGACTTATTTCATTACCGTGACCCCTGAACATAAAGAGCTATTGAAGAACACCGTGGATTTTAGTCAGTACAAGTCTGACAGTCCCTCTACCGCCGTGCCCGGGGTGGGAGGACTAATTTGATTATTTTACTACGTAAAAAAGAAAATAAAAGGAGAACAAGAACAATATTTCACAGTGAATTCATCAAAGATCAAAACTTCTTAGACTAACTATAATTTTAGAAAAATAGACAAATAATTTAAAGTTATCATTGCTGCCATTATTACCGCGTGAATCCTCATCGAGTTACCATAGTACCACACAACTAATGAATAGGGGACTTTGAATAGAAAAATAGAATGATTAATTTATTCTATTTTTGCGCGTGATGGTTAATATGCATGCGTTGTTCGGGCAAGTCTCTGGGGTTTGAAACATGCTTTCTATTATTTATAACGCATTTAATGCTAGGGATCATCGTGTGTGAGATATTTTTATCAATTATGCATGAGGACTTGGCCATTTAAATGTGGTGTGCCATGTTATTTGAATGTTTCGATCGAGTTTTGTATGTTTTTGACTGCTAGCGTTCGTGAGTCGTGACGCTGCTCCACATCGGGCACCTGGCAACTAAGAAAAATTTGATAGGAGATGTATGTGGAATAATTAAGATTCTATCAACTCAGGTGCTATTTCACCGGGTGCCCAATGTGGAATACCTCCTTGATTTTACAAAGATGAAAAAACAGGGCTGCTTTATTTGAAAACCAACGTCGAACATTAGTTGCTGGACAATATGCTGAACTGAACCTATTTGGCGCAGCCAAAGATTTTCACTTTTTATAGCAATATAAATGACAATACATATGGGACATGTTATATGTTTCTTTATTTTTAAGATTTTCACTTTTTTTAGTTCATTCATATTGTGTGCTCCTTAGCTAGTCAATTAAACATTCTTTCTTTTAAGTTTTCTGCAAGTAAATGACAATTCTACGTACGTTTTACGCACTAAGACTGTCAACAGTTGACAGCAAGAACCGTTTTCGTCGCACTTGACACCGACGTCATGCACCCCAAAGCAAAGTGTTTCATTTCTTCCCAAAAGCTTCTCTTCAAGAGATTAGTAAATGCACGAGCACACTGTAAAATATTTCACGTTGGACAGGCATGAGTTGGCCTGTCCACCTGAGAATGTCAGGCTTGAAGTAAGGTTGTCAAGCCAACAGCTTCAAGCAAGGCTGTCAAGCCTAGATGACGGATGAGGAGATTTTCTAAAGGATTGTTGAAGAAACAACAGGATAACATGGAGAGAGGTGTTAAAAGATATGTTTGTGTTTTGAAAGAGGCGCACGGACTGGTGTTAACTTCACAAGATCTCATATAGCTTTGCCCACTTTCTCTGTAAATTAATAATTTATCTCGTTTGCTATCTACCTTCGGTTGGATATGTCTGTAACCAATCAACAACCGAATTTGTCTAGAAGGAACGGGATTTGGATTGAGATAGAAAAAGTTTTTGGTGTTAATAATTATTGAAGATGTCTGTTCACCATAAAGGTAGACTGGGTTAACTTGCCATTGAGGATATTTTTTTTTTACAAAGTGTTAAAGTTCTTTTACAATTGCCCGGTCAATCAGCATGTTATTCTTCACTGCAATTTCAGTGAAATAGGGCCCTTTAAAAACGTGTTACCTAATAATGTTAGTAATGACGTAAAAGCACAGTCACTGACGTTACTCTGGCACACCAAGTCGAAGTCAAAGTCGCTTGGCTTGTTGCCAAGCTATCACTGACCGAAATGATGCAGTACAAAGTCGAATCATCACCAATATCATCAGCCTATAATGTACCCACTGCTAGGAAAAAGGCCTCCGCTCTGAGAGAAGAAGTGGGCCGTAACTTTCAGAGAGTTTACTTGCGATTTTTACGCCAGTAAACTCTCATTTTCATATCACGATTGACGAAAAAGCTGAGCGATTGACTGCTGCGTTGATCACGGTTTCGATTCCCGTACGGTACAAATATTTGTATGATCTACAAGTAGTTGTTACGGGTCTGGGTGTTTATTTGAGGTTCTATGTTTGTAAACGCACCCCTGATACAAGAGAAAATTGTTTAGTGTGGAGTAACATTTTTTGTTTTCTGTATTTTAACCTTTCTTCTTTAACTTTCAGTCACCCAATGCTGAGTGTAGGTCTCTTAAAAATCTTTCCACATCGGGCGATTATTACCCTATCTTAATTTTTCCTTCTTTTACCCAAAGATCATCAATACACGAACAGGTAAACCGTAGCAAGTCCATCCACCAGCTCCGGTAATCAACGCCCGAACGAAATGATCACAATAAAATATTTGGGGTGAAAATGGCTTTCACCATCCGAACCCCGACTTTTCACCTTACGCCGGAAACAACAAACATTTTTCGCGAGGAACAACATGGATGTTGAGAACATGGATGGGGTAGCGTTTGAAAAGTGATAGAGAGATAGATTAAAAAATAATAACGGTCCTTTTAAAAAAAACAGGTGGATAACGACACTTAATAAAACATTTTTTTTCATAAGTATATTTTCTTTAAAACTTTTTTTTATTAAAAAAATACGGTTTTTTTTATAAAACAACTTTTATATAATGTTGCTTTCCTTTAGCTAATTCATTTTACGATTCGGATCAGTAATTCAGTAGTTCCTCTGATTTCCTGTTCTCTTTACTAGTTTTTGTCAGCGGCTTTACCAGCTCATCCTCTCTTTATTGCTATTTTTGTTTATGTCTAGACAGTGGACTAATCTTAGTCTTGAAATAAATATAACTGAACATCCACTAACGGGCGATGTGACGGCTGGTGGAGTAAAGCTGTGACAGAGTGGCAAAAAAAAATCAAGCAAGGAATGGAAAAAGAAGTGTTGGACCCCGGCGGCGAGATGTCGATGGGCAGACCACATTGTTGTCATTGTGGGAGTGTCCTGGATGAGGCTGGCGCAAGACCGTGGAGCTTGGCACAAACAAGGAGAGGGCTATGCAGGGCTAGGCCAGCAGTGGGTGAAGACGGACTGTGGATGATGATGATGAACATCCACAACCCACATAATTATTTTGGGTTTATTCAGTTTACCTATATCCGTGTAAACCTTTTAATAATTAAATGTATAGCGACGTGGGAGTCCGGTGTTTCACGTAAATCGTCGATCCGGGATAATACTGATCAATATTAACGATCGTCGAACACTTCGTGCGTTTCCGCCGCGGTTCGGCCGCATTCGCAAATTGAATTAGTTATGCCCTCTGATTGGCTCCGTGTTTTATTACGTCACTGATTGCGTGTACGTTGATGACGAAATAATTTCTTTTTTTATTTGAAATTGGGTGTTGATTGGTAAATATTCACTGTGGGGAATTCAGTTCACAATCCAATGATAGGGAAACAACCCACAAAGATTTAGGGTAAGTTGTTTAATCAATAATTAAATTAACTTTAGCTAAAATCTTGTACATTTTTAATAAAATGTTACTTTAACTACTGATCAAACAACTTGCCCTAAGTATTTAAATAACCTTGCTAAGTCGTAAAAAGGAGGAGCTCGTGGCTAAATAATTATAGCCGCACAGGCCGATCTTCCGGGTTAAGCCGCGCTTGCCTAGGTTGGTCTGTGGATGGGTGACCATCTTTCATAGCGAGTTTCCTCCGTGCCTCGGAAAGCACGTAAAGCCGTTGGTCCCGGCTGTCATTTGTAGATCTTTGACAGTCGTTACTGTTAGTCAGAAGCTCTAAAGTCTGACAACCAGTCTTACCATGGGGTATGGTATTACCCAGTTACTGGGTTGTGGAGGTCCGACAGGCAGTCGCTCCATGTAAAATACTAATATCCAGCTGAATCTGGTTCGACTGGAAGCCGACCCCAATATAGTTGGGAAAAGGCTAGGCAGATGATGATGATGATGCTAAGTCGTAAAAACTCAAGAACTGTGTAAAGGTATTTTTCATGAGCAGTCTTAACATATCCACACTTCAAATAACTAAAACTCATGTAAAAGTTGCTTTACTCTTCTTTTCTTCTTAAAAGACCTCTAAGAATTAAGTGTTTTTGATGTGATTTCTGAGAAAAAGAAATCACGACTGACACAAAGTAACTAAAATATTTTTTTTTTTAGATATGGACGTTGTACTGTTCAAAAACAGTTCAATGTTATAAAATAAGAACATCTGTACGTCGTAAGCCGATTTGAGAACGAGTCAAAGGACTTTTTTATTTTAATTAATAGCTTCAATGATAAAGTAGACAGGAGAAACATAACTCCTTCACCCATCCAAAAAAAAAACGACCCAAGATCATTACAACAAAGCCTTCAAAGACCAAATTCGCATACACAGACACCGCCCACCCAAGACCGTATTAACTAAAAACGCGAAAAACGTCGCACGCGATTATAATACCAGAGAGAGGGGGTCAACTATCTGCCTTTTGAATTCACCCTAAATCGCGTTCATACGAACTGAGAGCTTAAAACTAATACATCTGGGTTGGCGTGTGACTGGAGTGGTGGGGGGAGGGTGTTCTGGTGTGGCATGTAGAGGGGGGGTTCGGGGGGAGGTCGGTGTTAATTATTCACATTTTAATTTACGAAGCCCCGTACTGGCCAGTCGCAACGGGGAAAAATGTCTTGCGACCATTCGACAGTTGTGCGGAGTATGTGATGTTTTGGATGAATTTTTGTATGGTGATTAGTTGTTTAGATGTTGATGATAGTTGCGGTTGTTGAATGGGAGAATATGAAGGTTATGGGTGATTAAGAAAGGAAATTGAGTCGTTCTATAATTTATTTCTGTATGTGAACTTAAATGATTGCGAATGCACCTAATAGAGTAGAAACACATATTAAGAGTAAAATATTAAGTAACCAAACAACTTTTTAAACTAGTACTAAAGTTTCAACATTAAAGCTAACTTTCTTTAACTTATTGGTCAATAAGCAAAGATAAATATCAAATTAAAGCAGAAGTTGTTGAAATGAAATGATGTTGATTTATGCAAGTAGGTCATATAAGAACTTTTACACGTCTGTTGCAACTGTTAAAAAATAAGTCAACTCCAGAAAAAATATTATATCCTGCTTAAGACATAAGACTGTAATGATCACAGCAGTCATTTGATTAATTATATTAATATTCAAAACTGCAAACCTCAAATGATTTCCCAAAAATATTACGCGAAGGCATACACAGTCCTCAGGTACATTATTCAAGCCAACATTCAAAGGTTACGTTCAACCCCAAACGTATTAGACATCACTTTCATGACACAAGCTATGAATAAACGAAACAAAGCCAGGCCCCACCTATGAGGTACACCATCTCTTTCCACCCCTACAGCGGAGACAGGGAGAAAGATACTGCTCCTATCCGATACCAATGAGAAAAATGATCAGAATACGGACCCAGGATTGCTATCTAAATAATTCAAGCGCGTATTCAGTCTCTAGCACTTTGCAAAATTCTATACTCCATTTTTGAAAAGCATACGTAATCTCTATTTTTGGTAACATAAGGGTTATATTCAAATGTGTCACAGTTTAGGAGTGTTGGCGCAAATGCGGTGCAAACGTATGGAGTTTTTACAGGCTCTTATACGAAAATGTCGAACCGAATCGGTGTACTCATAAGCAAAATGTATGGGACAGAAATTTAAATTCGTCGTGCAGTGTAGCTTCAGAAGATTGGTTGGTTAATTAGTTTGGTGTTTTGTTGTGAATTTGAGTAAAGCGAAATGGTATTTTGAAATATCATCAAAAATTTGGAATACTCTACATCAGATGCATTTCTAGACTCTTTGTTAAATGGTGGCGAAGAGTAGTTAATTTATAGTTATGCGATACACGATGACTTTGAAAATAGTGTAGCTCATCTAGCAACATTTTTATCGACCATCTCAAAAGGCAACTTAAAGAATGGGTTTGATTTTTAGTCTTTGCTCATCCACACAAAGTAGGAGGACTTATTTGATGATTTTAATACCAAAAAATTATAATTCTCCCTTTTGGCTTCGATGTAGTCGGTAAAATATAAAAACTGTAATTAATAGATGCCACTGTGATACGTGATGACTTTGGAAACAGTTGAAAAACAGACATCGGTGAACATGGTCATCTAACTCAAATATTGAAGTATCAAGGACATGCAAAGGAGAAGGCTGTTGTGGTTTAATTCAACAAAATTACGTTCTTTGTTGCCTTTAAAATCAAGTAAAACAACTATAAAAAATAAAATACCAATCGATTCGATACCATGCGTAGTGCAATCATTAACAGTCATCATGAGCTTCCCTGCTCTAAAGCTCTGCAAATGATACCTAACACTAAGACTCAAGAAACAAATCCATCTCTTCCCCAACACATAACCCTGGTACTTCTGTAACTCCTACATCACCCCCCTTTACATTAACTCAGAGAGCACTCTCAAAAACAATGAATATGAATCGTAAAAACTGAATGACAAGATGTGGGTAGATAAGGTGCTCTAATAACGCGTCACTGTCGATCATTGTAGGAGATGAGGCCGATTTGTAATGTAGATGTGTACAGTACCCATCCCTTTTATGATAGCTCTCTCCGAATTTATTACACACCTCAATGGAGTTATGAATATGGGTTTTTATTAGGTCTCTGTCTGATGTATTTTAATTGGGTGTTTTGATTTGGAGGATTGTCTTATCTGGTGTTATGTTATGGATGAATATTCTCTTTTATTGATCATCTTCTTCTTAGCTTATTGACAATGGAACAATCAATATGAAATATTGACAGAATTTGGCAAAGTAGTAAAATCAATTATTTCAACTAGGCCATCAAAGAGGCACTTTTGAACGTCGTGCATTAAAATTAAAGGAAATGGGATGGGATTGATTCTGTAACCATTAGCAAGGAGAAGAATGCGCAAGAAATTCCATTGGCAACTTCAGTGGTATCCATCAGTCCCTATTTATGCCTTATGACTATTGCTGGAGAGTGCATATTAAATCAGCTTTTGAATTAACCATTACTTCTCTATGTATTGTCATCTATAATTTTACTACTTTAATTTTTCCAGAAAGATTCATTTGTCAATTTTCATGGCAATATACAACTTTATCCTAAGATTATTTTTAATCTGTCTCATCTTACAAGGTATTCTCTCATTCTTGACTGCCAAATATATCGCCAAGACAGACAGAAGCATAACTCAAAACATTTACAAAACAGTCTGACTTCCAAATAACAACTAAGAAAACACATCTCCCATGATCAGTGCATCAAAACATCGCCAGGTATCGAGCTGGTTCATTAAAAGGGCAGCGAGGGTGGGCCTTATCCAATATTTATTAACTTATTTCAAAGAAAATCGTATAATTAACACCATAGCTTCGCCCCCGGAGCTAACACCCCACGCGGGAACCTTCGACGGTGAACGATAGAGTTCATAATGTAGATGCGACATGATAATCAAGATAATATTGGTACGCTCCGATTTTGTTAATGTCATGTGGACACATGCAGATTTTCTTTTGCGAGAAATTCCTGTTCTCGAGATATGTTACTTTCAAGTGACTAATGAGAGACGCTTAGTGATAAAAGACTACATAATTTTTTTTGAGTATTGATTTGAGTTTGCGGGACTTACGAATTACCGTGACCTCGGAGCATAAAGGGCTATTGAAGGACACTGTGGACTTTAGTCAGTACGAGTCTGACAGTCCCTCCCGCTCTGCCCTGGGTGGAAGGACTCATTTGACGGTTTTTATTTCAGGAGCGCCCCGACCGGCATAATAACATGTGCCCAAGAACACAAGAATAATTGCCGAGTTCTGCAAATCGTCTAATAAATTCAAAGCTTCAAGGCTCGAAGAAGAAAAAGCTTTGAAGCTTGACTATGTAAATCCCAATAAAAAGCTATTATAAAAATATCAGAAAGATTGTCTGATTTTTTGTATTTATTTCTTTCGAACACTTCAACAAGTTGCTCAAACGGGAATAAATAATAGCTCTTAAAAATGAATTTCGGAAATAGTTGCTCAAATGGGAATATCTCAGATTTTTGAGTATCCTGAAGTCAACAGCATTTTTTTCCTTAATGCCTCATTTACATTCAGCTGTAGTGAGCAGGGAATTGGGCAGGGAAGTGGGCAGGACGAGTATGTAAACGTATACTTCTCATGCCACTGCTTAATGCCACTCGCGCTGCCCAGCGCTCCCCAAAAGAGCGGTTTTTATGCGGACTTCAAAGGACCGGCAGCGCGAGCGGTAGGGCGTGTTTACATTCTGCTCAAGCACTCAGTTGACGCCATGCGCCCGGAGTGATTAAACGTGTATCTGCTGTGCGTTACGAACACAAAGTACATAGGTAACTTGAATTTAGTTGCAACTACCTACATAAAAATGCCGTACGAATGGAGCAACGACATTGCAATTAAGTTTTTAAAATTCTTTTAAGTTTTATTACGATGAATAGATATCATCCACCATCTTCTACGACGTCTTTTCTTTTTTTTCATTAGATTTATTTTTAACTGACGCACATAATTATGTATCGCTAAAAGACACAGCGCGGACACTGCAAACATTTCAACGTCTGCCATTGCCGGAACTTGAAAGCGAAGTGAGAGGCAGGGCAGTATGTAAACACACATTTCCTTCGATCCTGCCACAGCAGTATTTAGGGAATTATTGCCGGCAGCGCGAGGAGCAGCCATAGGGGCTGAATGTAAATGAGGCATAAGAAATAACAACAACATCTTTCTAATGTCTAACAAAAATCTTTACATTTAATCTTCTTTTGGACATCTCCCATCCATACACAGTAGGCATAAAACAGCCGTTGTAAGTAATCAGCCAATGTCGTCTGTCGGTTCTATTCTCATCACTCTTAGCTCTCAATTAGTATTCAGTCTCACTCCTTACATGTTTCAAACTTAATGAGAATATGTGTTGGAGTCGTATTTTTGAAATTCAGACCCTTTGAAACAACATGGCCATCGCAAAAATATGTTAATGTCACCTGTGAAGCGGCTATGCGAGCAAAATTGATTAAGTCTCCTTGCTAAGTAATGTATTTTTGATGTTAAGTGTAGATTATGATTGCTTTACGTTGAGGTTTGTATATTGTAATGTTTGTTGGAAAAGGTATGAAAGGTTTTAAAAACTAACTATGTGAATTACAGTAATAAATACTAAATAGTGCAAAAGACAAACTAGTAATGAACTAAGATGGGGCTGTCATGCCTTATAGGATATAAGTCCCTTAAAAAAAAAGAGACAAAAAAGGAAAAAAAACTAATAATTTTTAGCGTATGATCACGCTATAAGTGAAAAAAAAAGTCGAACAAATCCAAATTATTAGCAGTCGAGAAAAATACTATTTGGGGAGTTATCCTAGAACCTACGTAATATGCATTATTGACAAAAAGGCTAGGAAGATGATATTTGGGTAGAAGAAGAATGCACTGTCTTGCTCATTTTTTTGCATCTCTCCCAGTGGATCTACGAATTTCAATGGGAAACTTCAGTACTTTTATGAGTCGTCATGCGTTGTAATTGTAACTGTAGATGATTTAGTATAAGACTAATTTATGACACTTCAAAATTCCATGTTAATGGGCTAATTGAATTGAAAGGTATAAAAAAATGGGAAACCTTCAATAACTTCGGACTTAAGTACTGCAACTTTTAAGAAGAAAAAATATTTACATATCTAAAGTTCCGGCTAATAAATAAAGCCAAATCCACACATAATCTTGAAAACAAAAACGAACACTCTACAACCCAGAGGGTGCAAGCAAGCTATCGATGCACCCCATTGCCCCCGCTTTGATCTCGCCGCCTCCGATCGGCTAACTGGATTATTTAACGAGTTCTCACCCAATTCCGTTAATTGGTCGGTAATCCGGTAGCTAAATGACAGGTACAGGGCTTACGGCAAGCTTGTAGCAATAGTGAGTTTGATTAGTGCTCGTTTTAGGAGAATGTGGTATGGGAACTTTTTGGGAGAATTGTTTATGGGAAGGGTTCGTGGTTGAAGGGAAGATTCTATATTTGAAATTTCTTGTTTTAGATCTTGAAGGAGTTTTTTTTCTATACTTTCATTGTAAGCACAGCTAAAGAGTGGAATTATTTGCTGTGGGCTAAGAAATTCCTTGTTGGGTTCTTTGTTTCCTGATAGCTATAACTTCGGGGTCTTTAAGTCAAGAGTGAATAGGTCACTTCTAGGCAAGCGTGCTTCACCGTCGTCTACATTATCGCTTACTTTCAGTTAGGTAATATAGTAGTTAAATTTGAGACTACTTCGAAAATTGTAATTAAAAAAAATACTATCTGTGATCTTTGAATTTATTATTTCTTTAGCTTTTCTAATATAATTTTTTGTTTCGTCACAAATTATTATTTATACAGTAACAATTCTGTGGTACAGTCGACCAAATTTTAATGATAGGTTTGTCTAAAAATCTACTGCACACTAAGCCGGTTCACGGTAAAGTTCTCACACAGTCTCATGTAGAACTGTCTATAGCTGTGTGTTTATCTATAACGGAAATAATCAAATCAAAGTAAACAAACCACACGATTTTCTCAATTCTATCACTTTTTAAACTTCAGCCCAAAAAAAAAAACTACCCAAATAGAAGCCATTCCATCCATTCCACAGTAGATACTATCTCGTAGAACCAAAACCTCTTTTTAATTCATCACCGGCTAAGCTAAGGGCGGCCACAGATCTCGGAGCTTACGAGTACATAGGCAAGGCGAACGACGCATGCATACGATTGTCGCAAAAGGTTGTTTCTGCAAGGCGGTGGTTTGTGGCCACGCCTGCTCTGACATACAGAGTGACGCCTGTGGCTTGGTCCGTGCTTCTTACGGGATTTACGACGTGCCGGACACTGCGTAGGTGAGGGAGAAATATTGGAGTGGTCAATTTTCGGGTAGTTTCGTATTTTAGTGTGAACTTCCTCGAGGGTTTTAAGTCGAGTGTTGGGTGGAACTTTGTGCATATTTTGTTTAAGACCGGTGTATTTGACTGTGTAAGATTTGGTGGAAGCCTTTGCCCTGTAGTGAGACAAAAAATGGCCAAAAAGTAATACCAAATATATGAAAGGAAACGAGTTTTAGTGTGATTGGATTTCTTCATACGGAGTTTTTTAAATGGCAGTCAAGGAGTAGATATTTGTGCCCGGTTAATGGCAATAAGCTTGCCTCATATTACATGGGACTTAAGACTGGCAAGATGTGGACTACCTATTAGACTACCCCTGCCTTGGTAAATCTACGGAGATGACAAGCGTCATTTTAAGTAACGTAATAAGTTATCCACCACATAACGGATGTCATCAAAATAATAATAAGTAATCGATACATACATTACAATAAAATTGTATAATTGTTTTATCAGACAGTGTTAAATGACTTATACTTCTATGTAGTAGTTAGGTAAAATGATCAAAAAATGTACGGTACTTAATAATATTAGTAAGTAAGTATGTAAACAAAGTCTTAGTCGAAGTTCCCAGAGAAGTGATAATAAAACTAGAACCAAACTTTCTTTTCGCACCAACAAACCTGGAACATCATCAAACGAGCCCCATCCATTGTGCTAACAGTTCAACTAAGAGTTCCTTACCGATATATTCCGAATGTAAGTTAGAAGCTAGTCCGTAGCGAAATAACACTAAATCTAGACCAAGTTTGCGCGTGTTGGCTGTATATTTTAGAACTTTCTTTGTGTAGAAATGGTTCCAGCATTAGACGGTAGTAAGAGAGGATTTGGACTGAAGGATTGTATCAGAACACGTTAGGTGACGGGAACAGTGTTAGTATTTCTTTTGGGTAACCCAATCCGAGAATTGTTAAAGATGTATCAGTGTATGTTAAACTAGGAGAAGAGAGTACAACAGGATTTTAAAAACTTTAGTTTCGAGGGTAGTGCGATCTATTATCAACTTTATTTTGCATCACTAGTTAAAATCCTAGCAATTAACCTTAAAATCTGATCACTTTTCTTTAAGTAAAGTTATGATGATGATGGCCGAACGATTCATCCATCACATCCAGCAGAAGAGCATTCCAATGTCCGAAGATGAACAAACACAGACCAAAGGCACACTCATCAGCATACATGTGTTAATTAAAATTAATTCACACATGTCTGAGCGTTAAATTATTCACAATTATAATTGTAATAATCAAGAGTCAGACCTAAGACCGTCCGAACCAAAAAGCCGGGGCTGGCCGTATTAATATTATCACATATCCGGCCAGTGGAGCTCACTGGAAGAATTTTTAATGCTATGCTTTAATTATTTTGCCGTTGGCCCCAGTTGGGCGCCAGTCTAAGTTCCATTCACATTAGAGAATTCATTTTTGCTACGGCCGCGCCTACGTTCTGAATTATTAAGGTGCTTGCCGAAAACTGAAAATTGCTGAGATCACCGGGTGCCAGACGGTGTGTATTTATGAGTGCGTAAATTTTCTAGAGGTATTCTGTAACCGTTTGTACATTATGAAGGGGGCTAATTAACCGGCCGAGTTCGGGTGCTGTTAATAATGGAGGAGGTGCTGCGTAGTTCTAATGTTGGATGGGTGCGGGGAAAAATCTAGGGTCTGTATTTTGATATGGTGTGAATTATTGACAGTCACCATCAGGTTATGTCAATGTTTGTTCTTCTTGCTTTCGCCGTGGAAGGTTTTATCAACGTCTCCTAACTTCTATACACTTCTCCACATCTTTGAACTGTGTACGCCAAGAGAAATCTTCTTTGAATTTTAATGCGTATCTACGCTAAATACCGAAACAAAATTCGCAATATAAACACATCCGAAAAAATGTTAATTAAAATTAAATCTTACCTAGTGAAGCCGCATCACAAAGAAACAGACGAAACAAAAATGTAATATGATTAGAAACAAATTACACACGCGGCCACGAAAAGTCCGGCTCACGGGGGCTAACCAACCGTGGCCCACGTTGGGCGCCACTCTGCCTTTGTCCGGCCACTTTCTTTGTATATTGTACCATTTCATGCAAAATTTAATTTCGTTTTCAAGACTCGTGCGGAATGATATTACGGTCGGCGGACGCCACCGCCGTTTGTAATTTCCCTCCTCAAGTGTGTGTGGACATCGTGCCTTTTTCATCGCATTCCGTTTCGGTGGGTGGGTCCGGTACCGGGCTAGCACCGGTCCGGTACGGTTACGTTTATTGCGGCGTTGTTCGGAATTAAACAGTCGGATTGCAACCGCCGTTAATTACTATACACAACTACAGCCAGGTGGTTTATTGGCTGCTCTTTTAAAGCTATGTGCATGATTTTGCTGGTGAATCAAAGGTCTCGCCGGTAATTTGCTCGCATTTTGATATTTTCGCTAGCAATGTTGTGCTTTGTCAAAAATTTAATTGTAAATTAGTTCTTTGGCTGTTCTGCCACTTAATTTAGAAGTACAGAAACGAAAGCAATCCAGTATAACATAACATCCGAACACTTTTTTATATCATCCATATATACACTGAGTCACTGAGCTGCCAAAGTGAATTAGAGTGATTAGAGCCAATTTTACAAACCCTCTGAATAAATATATTACCAAAAACTACACATCAAGTTGTATAAATACCACGAAAAACATGAAAAGCAACAAGTCCCTATACTTACATAACATCCTAACCCAAATCCAGAGGGACATAACAAAAGATTCAATAACCCCTATCTTGTAAGGAACTCCCAAATCCTTTCAACCCTTTAAGAATTGCATCCCCAATTTGTTATCGATACTGGTAACACGGTCCAGTGGCAAGAAGACTCCCCGAAGGGATAAAAAAGGGATTCTTTCTGTGATCTACCCGCAAATCGCTGTACACACAATAGGGGGCGATTAGGGTACTTAGGTTCGACGTGAGAAAGGGATTTTCTTTTTCTTCAGTTTTTTATGGCGTTTGATCGGTTTTGGGGAGGAAATGCCGTGATTTTATCTGTGTATTTTGTGGTTTGGACGTTTTTAAGGATTTTGGAAAAGCTTTTGATATTGATAGACTGCTCAATGTTAAAGATTTACTAGTTTCGTAAGTGGTTAATGTTTGCAATTTTCATTAGAAATCAGTTCCTCATTTTATCGACAGGACTGCTGCTTACTTATTTGATCTACCTATGTGTTCTTACACATTTAATGCCGTTGCTTACGACGGGAACCATCGCCTATGCCTAAAAATTTGATAAAAGACTTCACATTTTTTCAGTAAGACTTAAGAAGAATTTTCATATTCCCAATTAAAGTGGCAGTAATTGAACCAACATCAATGAAATAACTTATTTTACAAAACAAATTCCTCACTTAATCCACCCTAAAGCAAAGACCACACTTTACAAAGATATTTAGTGGTACATTCAATAACTACCCTCAACATCCCTCAAACATGTTTACACTGGCGATCCATGTCCAGGCTTGTTCAAACATCCTCGTACAAACTGGACGGGGGCTAGTTATTTGCATATCGGTCTCTTACATGTTTATTGAGGTGTCTATGAGATTATGTTGCTTAATAAAGTTAGGCTAAGATGTTGTTGGTCATTTTGTGGGATAGTTTGGTTAAGGATTTATTGTTAGTTTTTGGGTTTAAGTTATTCTTGAAAGTTGGTTTGTCATCCTACTGAAGTTGTAAGGTGATAATGCTTCAATGTAAATGATCCACTGACTATTTTTTATTAATAACTAGCTATTGCCTATGTGGATGTTGAAAATTATCGCATAGAAACATCATGCGGGTATAAAATATACCCTATGCCCTAATATAGGTTATAAACTGGTAGAGCGCCCAATTTTATCCGAGTTTGGTCGGTGTTGACTTCATGAAAGAGTAGCAAACATCTATCCATCCTTACAAACTTTCGCATTTTACATTAATAGTACTTGCTGTGTACCAGTTTAAATTGCATCGTTTAGCTATCACTGATTTTTCCCATTTTCATAATTTTTATTTGCTATTCATAATGTTAAAGACTGAAGAAAGAAAGCAATTTAATGTACTACTAACGCAATAAACAAGACATTCTATTTCTGACCTAAAATCTTTAGACGCGAAATCTAGTTAACTGTTCTCCTACAAGTTCACACCAATACTCTTCAAAGTCTACCCCAAAAGAAATAATCCACCCAAAATCACCGATAAGAATAAAATCTCCCATAAAGACAAAGAATAAGAAGGTATAATCCGGGTATATCGGGGTCCCGAAGCGTCCGTACGTGTACCTCGGATTAACCGGCAAATTGGTTTAAGCCAAAGGCCCGGATCACGCCGCAAGAGAATCAATCCCGATCGCTGGAGACGTGAGGGCTAGTGTGGAAGCGGATAGAGGCGGGATCAGTAGAATTGCTAAAGCAGTCAGAAATTTAAAAAAAATATTTATAAAAGTGCAGTGGAACTTTCTTCTATTCCAGTCGTGCGGCTAATCCAAATCAAAAGTTTATTCAAAATAGTCTGATTTATGAGCAGTTTTAAAGATAAATTTTATACTTAAGAAAGAGGCCCAAAGCGCTCTTCTAGTGTTTTCGCTAGAAAGAAGAAGTGGCGGAACAAACTTCCCAGCAACACATCTGTCTGTACGGTTAGAGGATCCAAGATCGACTTTACACTCCTCACGTGGTCCTTATCTCCTGCTGTGGTCAGAAGAATGTCTGGACAGAGTGCGAAGAGCGAAAAAGGTAGCGCCCTATAATGGATTATCGGAACAACAGGCCACCCTGTTGTTTGTTTGGTCACTAAGAGTATGATAGTCCTTTCAGGCATTTGATGATTTAACCCCAAAAAATCCTAGTTCAATAAAAGTTGCTACAGGTCAGTTTGTAGCTACTCGTATATCAATGGCCCATTATAGACAAGTCAATCAAATTAACAAACTTCATAATTGCAATCCTTAGCAGGTTGTACTTACATGATCATTTAATAACATCAAACAAAATTATAGTACAAATGTAATTCTGTACAATACAGCGTCTACTCCTTACTTTCTTGGCACGATTTCGATTCCAATAGATTCTAATAAGATTAGTGTTGTCACACGGGTGTTAGATAAAATAGTTTGTGGCCTATAATTGGGGTTCAGGTCGGGCCGACCGATGTCAAACACGGCCATTCCAAAAGGCACCCTAGCCCCTCTAATCAAAGCGTAATTTGGTGCAAAAACATTGTCCATGGTCATCACTCGCATGACTAGGCAATATCGACTTGGAAGGTGATCTCTGTACATTACAATCCGAAATTCAACTTTCTGTGGTTCAGTTTAGGTTGGGTTTTGTTTGTGGATGTCGTGAATAGTTTTCTCCGATCGAGTCCCGTTTACAAATTGGATCGGTCGTCGGGTAAATCAGGGTTACCCAGTAATTGAGACTTACAGGGTCGTTCGGTTTGCGGGTAGGTCGACGCGGTTGAAGGATTACACGCGATGTATCGCTATCTATCGATCTTCGGTTAATGTATGGGATTTGTCTTTGATGGTTATGGTAGTAGCTTATGGTGTTTTGTGGTGCTTGAAAGAGACATTTAATTTTGTTATCAGACGAGAAAGTTATACTTTTATTTAATGTTGGTATACAGAGTTTGCATAAGTTTCAATTCTATATTTAATTTCTTGATTATCTCTAAAATACATATATACATACAGAAAGTGAGAAATATGCAAGCAAATCAGTACACAACGTGTTTTGCCCCTGGACGGAGCATCTTCAGTATACAATCGACAAAACTAAATATTATCTCATAGAATTCCGCACAGTAATGCCTGATTCTACAAGTTAACTAAAATCTTTTAACTTTATTGCCTTTTCTAGATTCCAGACACAAAGGCTTAAAGCCCAAATAGAATCAATCCCCTACTTTGGAACTAACATCAAACAAACTTCCTTGGACGCAGGTTCTATTCCCGTGCGAATCTATTTGTTTCGTTTGTGTTTACAGAGGATCGACGGCTGTTTGATGTCTGTCTGTGCCAATAATGGACGCTTCATTATTTGTTAGGTTTTGAAAGTTTTTTAGGTTTCAATTTAACCTAGAATACAATTTTGAAGTGATTTAGTTATCCACGCCTTTAATGCTGGTGTCTGCAACTCCGTAAAAGCGTATTTTTATTACTTGAAAGAAAGAAAATTAGTTTATTTGGCAAGCCTTAAGCACACAATTACAATTAAAAATTATCAATTACGAGAATACAATGAATAAAGCTACCGTGCCGCCATCTCTAACGGTTTACAATTACGGTTGACAGAATCTGCCAGATTATTCATTATTCTGTTTATAAAGTGCAGGTTTGTGTTGTTATTGGTTCGTCCATAAATGCACTTACTATTAATTTACCTCATGTTACCAAAAAATATTGTTATAACGTAATAGTTTATGATCTATCTGATTATAAAAACTTACCGTGTTCACAACCTATAAAAAAAGGCGAGTTTCCAAAGAATCAAATACAAAACATACTCTTACCTACCATCACAAAATACAACCTCCTGAACTTACATAATCACAACAAAAGTAAACACAGTAAATATTCCAACATTATATTTAGCGGGAGATTCGCTTCGGAAGCTCGGAAATGCACCGAACGCGACGATAAGGGGTTATCAAAGAATATACGAGCCCACTCGAGTTGAAGATGCTGCGACACAGAGTAAATTAGTTGGGAAAATTGTGTTTAAAGATTATTATTATAAAAGGTGAAGGGAATTTGTGATTGGTTGCGGGTTAATAGGGTTTTGGTGTAATAGATTATGTGTTTTTGCTTTGTGTTTTCTGTTATCTGTGTTTAAAACATTATAGGCTGATTATATGAAATCGAGTACTATTCTAGATTTACTGTCATCATTCAATTCTCCTGAATAGATTCCTCCGGATTTTGATCATCCAGTAGTGAATTGGACTTCTCTAAAATTCAGTTAAATAGATTTCAGTACTATTTTTAAGATATACTGCTAGACCTAGGTTTTCCTGAATGATCTCCACAACTGGTTGACGAGTGAACGTTTTATATTTGTCGTTGCGATCCTGCTTTGAAAATCTCAACCTCTTGAAACCTAATTCAACAATTCGTTCATTACATCTTTGCAGTTTCTTTAACATTGTACAGATTTTTACTCAAAATTCACACTTAACCTATCCAGACAACTTCAACGCCCGTGCCAAAAATCATGTTATCATCCATGTATACCATCGTATAAACAAAGTGTAAAACTCAAATCCTTGGTGCAGACGGCAAGACTGAACATCTTAGCATAATTAGCCGAAAGGGGCCGTTTATTGCTAATATTAGTAGTAAGGATTAATACCAACGGGTTGCGAGCTGTGCTGGGACTGCTAACTGCTATTATCGTAAGTCAGGCGGGGTGGAAGATGTATTTGGTACCGTTGCAAGCTTTTTTGTAGATGGTAGTACAATAAATCTATGTACTATGCTACAGCGATGTTTTTCAGTTTTTTTTTTGGATGGACTGTATGAATGAAATGAAAAGGGTAGTTGGGATTCGATGTTGTGGTCCAGAAACTTAAAAGTATTCAGTGTTTTTTTCTCTAGCTTCGAACTTTTACGCAAAGGTTACTGTCCATTCTTTCTAGCTTTTGTGACACTGCATCCTCTTTCCAGTTCAGACTTAACCAGCTAAGTGGACCCTGCCATCTCCTAGGTGACCTGCCGCGTATATTTCGTTTGATTTTTTTATGCACAAAAACTTCTAATGCTTTTTACTTGAATAACAGAAAAAAAGCTGATGGAACATACAGAAATGAAATAAAAAATCTTAAAGATAGTGTTTTAGCTAAGAATTATTCAGAAAGAAGATGACAAGATAATATAAGTGAAGCAACGATTTAAAACAGCCACAATCTTTGCCATCAATATAAACGACTAACTCCCCTAACAGAATAAAAATTAAATCAATCCAAACCTACTTATCATAAACTTGGAAACAATTTTGATACTTGGTCGGCGCTCAATCGAAACACTTAATTGAAAGTCATCGACTCGTATAATGCTCGTCTTAGGGACGAAGCCACAATACATATTGGTACGTATAAATTCTAATGCAGAAATCCAAAAACATTACAAAAGCCACCCCCTTGAGCACCCGTCTGGATGGTGGATGCGGGCAAATCTTCGAATTAATTTTACTGCCGAAATATGCAAATTTGGAGATATAGCCGCCTAATAACATGTACAAAAGAGTGGTGACTCCGAGCGCGAAACACTTAGACTATATTGTGATGGGTTTTGGGGTAGCTTTGTGCCTAATTGGTGCTTGCATCTGAGAGGTCTTCTTTGCAATCTGGACGTCTTATTTCAGAACATTTATTTTCGAACAGTCCTAGATATATTTTCATTCTTGCGACTTTTATTTTAGTGGCAATAGAATTTAGGTTATATCTTCTCTCTTCTTTTTGGACGACGATACAGGTGCTTCATACTTTTCAATTCATATCTCAGATCCTTCATTAAGTTCTACAGCGCTTATAAAATTGTTTTAAAGGAGATTTTCAAATTCTTGACCAGCACCCTTCTTCAAAGAACAGTCCCATCTACAAGTTGTCATCTAAACAATAATCTATGCCTTAATCGTTACCTCAGGCCAACATTATAGCCGCTTCGAGGAGCTTAATAGGTTACAAAATTTACCGTGATAGTAGAAAATACACGATGCTTACGTGCCAGCTTTCTCGGGAACTTATCAGGCTTTATTAGATTTCAGGTGTTTAGTTTCTTCACTAGACGTGGTTAAGCCTTCGTTTTATAGTTGAAATTTGTTGCACTATATTGAGCTTTGTTTAAAACTTTGTTAGGAACGAATTTATTAGTATTTTTTATGACTATGGAGTTGTGAGAAGATTTTGTGGCGTTGATTGGTTTTATAGTTAAGAGCTTCAAGTTGCTGTTGTTTTTCACTTTGTTAGTCGAAGTTTGAAACTAAAGATTATAAAGTTTTGGAAGACACCTACACTCAGATTCGGGAGGTTTAAAGTTGAAAAGATGCAAGTTAATCATGTTAGAACGGCGAAATTACAATATATAGTTGGACATGAAGTTCTTCAGAGCAAAGATAATTGTTGTCTCGGCGCTTTTCTGGTTGTTGCCACGTAGTTGATTCTGGCTCTCAAGAGTTGCAGTGGTTTGGGAATAGTGTGGTGGGTTAATCCCAAAAAAAAAGAGCAAAGGTAATCTGTCGAAGTTTAATCCGAAAACTTTTATCTGCATTTTGCTATTTCTTTAGACTTAGCCACTTCTTTCATCAGCAGCAACTATCGGTGTCCTGACGACATAATCATTTAAATAAAGAGTAACAGCAAAGAAGTATCACTTACTTGCAGAGCACAGTATCCTTGCCGGAATCGAAGAGTCCTGCCCTCCCCCACCTGGCAGGCAGCTCAGCGATGGTGACTCCTCGAGAACCCCACACGCAGATGCGGCTGCCGCAACCGCTGGTCATGATCCTTTCCACATGGAATGATGGTGGGATGAGGAAGAGAAGTTTCTGGAAGGAAAGAAAGAATTTGCTTTAGTGCAGATCGGGAGGAAGAGCAAAATAAAGCACTAGATATTAGGGCGATAAGTATAAGTAGAGATTTATAGAATATCTATGTAATAATACTTGGTTGGAAACTAGAGGTAAAGGTTATTGATGAGGAGCTTAACTTGATTGTAGTGTTCGTCAATTATAAGATTCTGGAGTATATTAGTATAGTATGTATTTATTGTTAAAAACTCGAAGATTTTTCAATATCTGAAGCTTCTGCTTCTACTATTGAAGATTTAAATGAAATGAAAACATGTATGTAAATCATGTTAAAACCGTTTATGCAACCTTTTGCCTTACAAAAATTACACACATTTCAGTGCAAAAACCAGCCATCGCATCAAACAAGCTGCGCCGAGACTCGATCCCGATTCTATTTCACACTGGGCGATCAAGGCAACTTTTTCAATTTCCTTTAGAAATAAGCGCTGCGCGGACCGCGGGCGGCCGTCAAACGATAAATGATTATAACTATGACGTCAAGGGAAACGAGCCAAGGCGCCGGTGTAATGAGAAATAAGACGAAAAAATCCGACGTAGCCAGGAAGCTGGGAACGCTTCCTACTTTATTTTTTGTTCCTTTTATTGATTAAAAAACTTTCCTAATCATATTTTTCCTTCGTCTCGGGAGATAGTTAGGTTATCGGCGCTGCTGAGGATTCTCATGTTTATTGTTTTTGTTTTTTTGATATATTTTATTTCGGGGATTTCAATTTCGATGGATGGTGCTGTTTGATATTTTTAATTAAGTGAGATTAAAATCGTTTCTTTAGCATTTTCTCACTTGAGACAGCTTTAAAGTAGCATTAATGTGCAAAGTTTGTGTATTTACTTTTCAAATCATAAAAACACAAGTTGATTGACAGCTATCTCTGAATGTGAATTTATAGCAAGACAATTTCAAGATTTTTGAAACTTCCAGCTTAATCGCGGAAGACCCAGACTTTTATGACAGGACGTGAAGCCTTTAGCCAGATTAAAGCGTCGTCGTCACCATCATCAATCAACATTGGCAGCCCTTTTTCACCCATCGCTGAGTATAGGCCTCCTCTCTTTTGTGCCATGACTCCCTGAACTTTGCATGTTAAAACCAAGTCTTAAATTAAGGCCCCGGGATCTTCTGATATCGTCCATTCGGCCTATTCGGCTACCGCATCTCTGTAACCATTCAATGAAGGCTCTTTTTCACCTCCCATCGCCACGTCTTGCCAAGAGTCGTACCCACTTGAACTCCAGGAAAAGTAAAGTGGGATATCAAAAATTTATAATAATACAAATATACCTTGCTTTAAAACCTTTATAAACAAAACAGACCTAAATCAATGCACAACGAAGCGCCATCCAAACCAGATATTAATAGTGTAATCGCGATACTAACTATTGCACTGTTTCCAGTACATTAACCGGCGCACAAACTTGCCAGGCACAGTCCCTGTTGCAAACTGTTCAATGTACTATAATGGACTATTAATATTCGGGTGGTCAAAGGTTTGTCATTGGCGTCGGATTTCGAATCTTTGTTGTTGGGAGATGGAGCGTGGTTTCTGTTCTGTTAATTGTTGAATTATTTCATAATTGCTGATGATTTTATAGTACAAAATAAAGTCTCCTAGATGTCTGTCTGTTTGCTCATTACTTCAATGCGTTTTTGTCTTGTGTTCGTTATTGCCAGGACTTAGTTTACACGTAAGAATAAAAACAAAAAATATATAGGGTAACTTAAAAATTTGGACTGTTGTGAAGCATTCTGGGCAGGCCTCTGGTAGTTTATAAGAAGGAAAAGAAAGGAGGAAAACATAATTATTTAACACTGAAAATTCTGAATTTAAAATATCAAGACACGTTGGATGATCATTTGCTAAATATTAATATTTAAGTGTTTAAAACTCAAAATGTAGGCGAAAATATTCACAACAAAATATACCCAAAGACAGCCACCCACCCGCAGAAATATATCTACGCGAGAAACAATAGGAGTTCACCCTCTTCGGCCATTATTTAAAACATTGAAAAACCCGAAACGGCCACAGTGCATTAGCGGGTGATTATCGAAAAGAATCAAAGTGGGTTAACCCTACCGAATGGAACCCGGAACGTTTTGACCCACGCGGTAGTATTCAGTTGGGGTCAAAATGACAGCGGAGCAGCACATTTTATTATTTGAAAACAACATTACAAGTTTGAAATTCAGTATGAATCCTACTAATATTATATACGTGAAAGTTTGTATGTGTGGATGGATGTTTGTTACTCTTTCACGCAAAAACCACTGAAAGGATTTGGCTGAAATTTGGTACACAGATAGTTTATAACCTGGATTAAAACATAGGAGTATATATAGTTAGTTACTTACTATAGTTTTCATCCCGATTTTATGTGCCCGTGGGATAATTTTCGAGTTGTAGCGGGTGAAGCCACTGGCAACAGCTAGTATTATGTATTTTATCTTAGAGATTTTCAAGAAGTAACAGCTTTCTATATACAACTCAAGACCAATTTACCAAATCAAATCAAAAGCATTTATTTCAAGTAGACCAATAGGGCACTTTTATTTGAGAGATTAAGACAGGCTCATATAAGACACAAACACTTAATGGTATGAAGTACTATGTATCAACAAACATTGTCACTGAGGCAGATATTTTCAACGCAAAGACAAGTCTTCAGAACACCAAAAATCTTCAAGTTTATTCAACACACTATTTGTGTGAGATTTGCAAATCTAATGTTCATGATTCATGACATTATTGGATTATGGATGTTCTGCAAAATCCGTGAAAAAGACAAAGTCAAATCATTTTTTACAATTATGTCATCAAAGAGGCACTTTAGAAAATCTAATATTAAAAGAAATTGGATGGGATTGATTCTACATCTATTCGCAAGGGTAGACAAAAAGAGCGTACATTCGAATTCGACAATTGATCAAATAGCATGAAGACATGGTACTTTCAAACCATAATATTTTTGTTGGAGTCATTATCTTTGGCAACATAACTACTCAAAAAATGCTATTGCTTATGTGCAAGCCCAACCCCATCACTGGCACCCCACAGTGTGAGCAACTCGCACGCTGTGGTCACAGCGGGGCGGGCATAAATTCAGACGACGAAAACCTCCGACAGTTTCGAAGCGTTTCCTACGCGACGCGATAATGGCTTCGAATTTCACGCCTAAAATATGGCCCGGCAGTTTTTTTGGAAAAAAAAGGATTTTTGAAGGTTGAAATATGGGTTATGGACTTTTGGTATGAATTTTTGAGTGCGGTATTGATGAAAACAAAATATTAAGAAGGCTTTGCCTCAGTGGCCATAGAAAACTTACAAGAAATAGTCAGTTTTAAAGGCTAAGCGTGGTCAAACATAACACAATCAAACATTGAAGGAATTCTAGCATAGCAAAGTTCCAGTGATTGCGCTTAACATCTAAATAATTACAACTCAAAATAAAGTATCTAATACCCCAAAAAAATTAAGTATGCAAATTCACAAACAAAACCTACAATAAAAATAAGAGCGGGGATTACTGTGGTTACGTATTAAAATTCCTGATAGGTAGGGACACACATAGCTGAACCTCGAACAATTAAGCGAAGGTGGGTGTCTAAGGGACCCCCGCGCGCGGCGGCAGGGTTTTTCGGCCATATTTAATAAAATAATAATATTATGAAAAAAGAATTAAATTATTCAACCCGCGTACGTCCGTGTATCGCGATCGGTGTCCCAGCCAGATATGTATAAATTTTTTTTTTCGCCATTCTGGTTTTACGTGACCGAGAAGGCCCGCAAAGATTGCCAGTGCGGTGCATGTATTCAAATAATTGTTTTTATTTTTTTCATTTTAATTCTTCCACGGTTGGAATTTTAATGATGCGTTTGTATAAAAGATTGGAGGATGCTAAGCGTTTATATAAAATTTTCGCAGCAGGATTAAAAAGGAAAATCGCCTTTGGATTAAGAGCGGGCGGTCAGTTTTTATAGGTACCGAGATTCGTGTTTTTAGTTTATCTTTTTTTTGCGATTTTGTTGGAATTATTTATGTGTAATATGAAATAAGGATGAGGGATCGTCATTATTTTAGCAGTATATACGTTTTTAGGTATTGGGTGTATCATGCATTTAAATCGTTCGAATAAACAGGTATAGAACTTAGATTAATAAGTTTGAAAACATTAGTTTTACTTAAACACTACTTACTTTTACTTCTACAAAAAATCTTGAAACTTTGAATTTTTATTGGTTTAAGATATCAATGCTACATGTGGAGATCAAAAGGGGAGGCCTATGTTCATCAGTGGACGTCCTATGGCTGAGATGATGATGATGATGATGATGAAGATATCAATGTTTTGTTTAAGCATTTAAGTATGTTTATCATGAGAACTTAAAACGACACTTTTTTTTGTGAATTTCTTTGATGAAAATCACAAATGAATTCCGCCCTGGGAGGAGGGTAAGAGACTGATTGACTAGTTTCTTACTTTATTTCTTTGCCCTTTGCGTTTCAGGGCAGCGGTGACCTTTTAAGACAGTCCCGCAACCGCGACAATTATACCTGGAATGTCTGAAGAACCATACAGAGATATCCAAAACTTCATAATTTTTTTTTTAAACTTTTTTCTTTATATAAAAAAACGACATAAACCTAAAGTTGATTAATTTATGTACTAACTAATATCTTCATACATAAACCGACTTCTAGTTGTTATAATTTAAATCCTGTAAGTCGTCACGTTGTTAAAGTTAGTATCGCTATTCGACACTAGATGGCGCTAGTTGTTGTGAGTTGAGTTTGTTCGGTCGGGAGTTTCTGTGCGTTTATTATTATGGTTCTTGTTAATACTGAAAGTTATGTGTTGGAAATTTATTCAGGACTATAAAATTGAGGAAGTAATTTTAAAAAGCAATAGTTACGCCTTGTTTAAAATTTACTTTTAAATTCGCTTCAAAATGTTTAGAAAAATGAACGATTTTGAATTAAAAAATTAATGGTTTTAATATCATACAGGCTAACTAGATACATGTATAAATTGTATTTAGAAACGAAAAGCTAAGCTCTACGGAAGTCGTATAAAAATCTCTTAGGCCCCGGCTACGACCGCTACGGCGTAGACTACTACGACGTAGCATCCGTTTTTGATGCTACGCGGCTACGCCACAGTATTGGTTCTGAAAACTGATCTTAGCAGAGGTAATCTAAATTAATAGGAGCAGAAGGAAAGAAAAAAACATTATACATATGGACAACACGAGCGAATAAAACATTTCGTATTTAATTTATTAAAAAACAACATTGCCCACACTACGAATTTCTTCTGGATCGTGGGCGCGTTCACAAACATTTAGACTCACATACACAAACACCTAAAATCCGGAAAAACCCACTTAGAGGTCAAACAAATATTTATTCCATAGGATCGAACTCGCGACACGCTACGCAACAGTCGATCGCTTAGCCACAGCACCAACCTAACCAAATTTTATTTATAAACATACACAATTAATTACTCCTTTATTAAGTACAACATAGAAAGTGTAATGATAAACCCCGTCCACCTTTGTGAACAGTTTTCTAGGAAGTATAAAATGACCGTTGGCATTAGACAGACAGGTCCTTGCTTCAAAGTTACTTTGTATCAAGTTTTTCAATCCTCATTAGAGTACAGGAAACAAGGGAAGTGCTCGGGGAAAAGGTGTCTAGATAGATTTAATTAGGTCACTCTTTTCTTTTTTAAAGCGTGTTAAAATCATCAAATGAGTCCTCCTAACTAGGGCTGAGCAGGACGTACTGTCAGACTTGCACTGAATAAAATCCACGATGTCTTTCAATAGCCGTTTACGTTCCGGGTTCACGGTATTCGGTAGTCTCGCGACCCCGGCAGGCTCTCGTCCTCTAACGGGCCAGGTCCTAATTAGGGCACTCTTAGGTGGAATAAATAGGATCTAAGGTATACTGGTTCCAAAGTCTGCCGTTGTCGCGGGACTGGTAACCGTGGCCCTGGTACGTACAGGATCACTGTGGATTTTAGTAAGTACAAGTTTGACAGTCCCTCTCGTCTTGACATTGTTGGGAGGACTCGTGTAATGTTTTTACCACGATAAAATAAATGAGGTACTTATATTGGCTAGTAATTGTTGTGTGTGATTAACTTAATTATATTCTGAATCTAAGGAGAAATGGGTTAGCAGGAGTTTTTTTTTTAATAGTAAGTCGTAGAATGTTTTTTTGTATTGTATAAATAATAATTATAGAAAAACCGTAAGCTTCAATAAAATAATGGTATTTCAGACCCACGGGAACAATCCTTTTAGCAAGTAAAGGTGCTCGGTGGATTGAGCGGAAGGCTCCAGCCAGTGCAGGAGGACTGATTCCAAGATTTTTATTTGGTAAAACAAACCCCTTTTCTATCAAGCGTCATCCATTCATAAAAGATTAGTAAGAAAAAAGGACATAACTTCATATTATTTATTCCGATCGGCTGTCTATTTGTAAAACATAGTCCTGATAAAAATCACTTTCTTTTAGGCATTATATTCTAAAAACTGCGTCGACACTATCCAACTAATGGTAATAAGCGCTTGTTAAACAGAAGAAGACTGATTTGACAGTAACTTTATTAAAACATCTACTTATACTTTCGAAAGGCTCTGACCAACTAACACACCTCTAAAAAAAAACAAAAACAACAAAAGCAAATTTTCTGAAGCACCATTAGCGCCTTCTTCCCAACTTCTATAAGGTCCACCTGTCCCAAAAACACCAGGGTGCGACATCGAACCGCGAATAGTTACAAAACTCGAGGCATAAATCAGCCAACTCCAGCGTAACGTACTCTCTTCAGGGCCATTAGCATTTTTTATGCATAGGAATCGATCCAGCGACCGTCTAATGCCTCCCATGATACATTAATATCTTAGTTTTTATGACTCTTCTGCAACAATTCGTCTCGTATCGCCGGGTATAACCACCTTCAATTCCACATGCAAACTTCAACTTTGTCTCGTCTTGGACAAGGTGTGAATTGCTTTTGCGAAGAAATGGTTTAGGATGTGAACCTTTGCTCTCGGATTTAAGTCGCGTTTACCGTTTCTAGCTCAAAAAGTTACGCTATAATTGTGAAGGTGTACAAATATTTGGCTAAGATGGATAAGTGTATGTTTAAGGTATTTTTAGTTAGGGTGCTGATTGCGTTTTTATTTTGTATGCACAATTTAACTTATTACGGCTTGATCGAGACACAACATATTTGTGACTTCACAAATTAGTACAGGACGTTGAATAAAGTTTTTCTATTCTCTTCTTCTACGGACACTATGACACGATCCGAAAACATTCTTTAAGATACAGAAATATCTCTCACTCTGTATATTAGTTACACCTTCGGCAAACCTTCTGCTATCAGGACGAATACTATGATTTTACTTTCTACCTTAGAACCTAAAACAGGATATTTAAAGGATTTCCTTTTTCGATTTCGCATCCGTACTCGACAGCGCTTGTACAATCCGAATATTTATCGGAAAAAAAAAATGTTAAATATCTCGTTTTGAGTCCATAGTATCCGGCTCCAAGGACCAAATGTTATATGTGTCGATGACTCAACGTAGATTAAATGAGTAGCTTGAGAAAAGAGTAAGATAAATATCATATTAAGATCAATTACGTGTCAGTTTAAAAACTTATAACTATGTGAGCAGCTTTAAAACTTTTGGAAGACGATGTGACCCAAAACGATAAAAAATGTCCTAAGATTCTCGGCCCTAAGACCCGTGAACACACCTTAATCCGAATTGGAGTTGATAATAGGTGGATCTGGCGATTTCCTTAACGCCGCCATTTTTCTTTCACGGCCACTTTGAGATTAAAAGTTTGGAAAATGAAACGTTCGGCGCTACTTCGCTATTTTTAACGTATCGGAGCATCGGGCGTTTTTAAAAAGTTTCGACGGGAGAGAAAATGTGTTTTTTCTGTGGAATTATTTCATGGGGAGTTTGAGTGGGATTTTGGTAGTTTATAGCTGTTATAATATTGATGAATGGATTTTTAAAATTCTTATATTTATCGAATATAAATATAAATGTTTTACTAAGTCCACCATTACCATTAAATTTGTACTGCTTTCATATTTTTGTCTAAGGTTGACTTAGACAACAATAATGTTTTTTTTTTACTTATTACTTTTGCAAGAATTATTATACTCTCCATTATGAATTTGTTTGCCAGAACATAAAAGACCAAAATGTCGTAGAGTTTTAACACTAAGTAATTATGTTCCATAAGTTTCAATTATGAAACGTCATTTTTATTTAAAGTCTTTAAATACCGTTGGGCAATCTTTGTCCACATCAAAAATTGCTCAACAGTAAGTCCTTCCCAGGCTCGAAAGAATTCCCACCGATTCTCAAACCCTATGTACAATTATTATTATTCTACATCATCTTTACACCATAACTTGCTACCAGATCATCCATTTGCCTCTAAAGCAAAAATATGAAGGATATTATGTTAATACACGATACACCACGTTCTGAGCTGGCGCTCCGCCAGTCACCGTTATCCGGGAGCGTCCCCTGAAATTCTGACAAAATACTTAGCTCGGATTAAAAAACTTATTAGCTATTAATGGCGAACCTTGGTTATTTTGGCCACTCTGGGAGTTTTGGGTAAGAAATTGACTATATTTATTTGGTTTTGGATTACGCTGGTTGGTTTTGGTAAACATGTTATTGGAAAGAAATTGTGTGAGCCTAAGTTTTAACCCTTAGCTTATTGACTACGGGTAGATTTGCCGTACCTGCGTTATTAATGGTCATTTAGTGCAACGGCCTAAATTGAGCCGTGTTAAGCTCCATTAAGGTCAATGGTGGCAGGAAGACCTGGGCGAAACCCAGTTACTTCAGATTACGTTTCAGAATCAAAGTGATAGGATAAGAATAATGGGGAAAACCCTTGTTTCTGGAATGGGATAAACGTAGTCTCTAAACAGAAGAAGTACTACTGGATATATATAACGAAATACGTGGGATTATTGCGAATTTTATACGTCAATCCATGAAAGCATATTCTTTTATCTCCAAGTTCAGGAGACGTTTCATGTCTGGAAGGATCATCCTGCCCAAGGTTTAGTAAAACACTGTCTTTAGCACCCTTATGAATGTAAAACGTTTGCTAACTCAGTCTGATCTAGCCAAAACATAAATACTGTGGTGTCTAATTGCCTCTCTGTCTTCAAGCAACTTTGTACTTCTTTTCTTATTATGTTGTAGTCTACTCCCAGATCGTGTATCAAATTATTCATTCTCTGACCTTTCCCGGGGACAACATAGTTTTCTAAACAGTAAGAATACAGATTATAAAAGTATAGGGGAGGGTTATTGAGCATTTTATACGTCAATACATGAAAGCATCTTCTTTTATCCCCATACACGTTTCAGAGAACAATAATCATTTACAATGTAAGATGGGTCATCTCCTCGGGCTTAGTTGCTCTAGAAGATTTCAATTCTTTTGACTTCGGCCCTATGAATGTTGAACTCTTGATTGTAAATCTTGATTGCTACCTCTATCTCTAGCCATAACATATTCCTAGGCGTTTGAATACCTCTCTGAGTACTCCATTCTCCAAGCAAGTCTGTTCTTCTTCCCAGCTTAGCTTGAGCAAATTACCCAATATTTTGTCTTCCACTCCCAGATCGTGTATCAAATTATCTCATATAGTTAATAAGACGGTATCTAACTATTTAAGCAGCGCACATGGCCGAGCCGATATCCTGGCACGGCGCCATTTTGTCAGTGTTATATTAGGTACAAACTAGTATTACGCTGACTTATCGCTTTAAACATTTTGTATCGTAATTTTGAAGGTAGTTTTAATTTTTGTGATATGGTAGGAAAGGCTGACAAGCTAACTTTGTAGAGGAGTATCGGTAATCGTGGAAGTGAAAAGGGGCAAGGAGTTTCGTCCTTTTTAGCCCAATAACTGGGCTGCAGACATAATAACTTATACTGTGGTATTGAGCTATATCAAATTGGACTGGGAGCTGAGTCCAAAAGGGCTGGTAAAAGGCTACGCAGATGATAGATTGAACAAAATTGAAGGAGTTTGGACTTGCACTATACAGAGGTTTGATCGGGCTTCATTATATGATTTTTATTTTAAAACTGAAAAATGTTGACTTGAGTGACATTAATATAAATGCAGCATCCTACTTTCGGATTTTTGGGCACTTGGGAGATGAAAACAATCAAGAGAGAGATACCGTTTTATGAATTTCAAACAAGGCTTTCGAAGCCAATTTAGATTCGGTAAAAGCCAAAGACATCCAAAACAAAACGCCATTACTCCTAAACAATACAGGACAAACAAAATTTTCCGCCAACTTGAACATGGGATATTATTTTTAATATGAAAAAAATAAACGGCGAACCGTTCGCGAAATCGTTGCGACCATCTTTTCCATTACCGCAAATTACCGGGAGAGGCCAGGGCTAAATAACGTCACGTATTTAATTACGAGCTCTGCGGAGCCTCAAAAGTGACGCTTTAGAATTGAAAGCTAGAGTTTCGGGACACATTGGCAAGGGGGCTAGGAGGCTGTATTGCAAGTGGACCTTATAGTACCCAATACATTTGATTTAAAATTAATTATGTGTCTCATTTTATTTGGGCAGCACGTAAAGAAGTGCAGTGGAGCTATCCATACGTTTGTTTTTTGGAAGTACTTACAGATGTATTGATACAACCGCGATAAAAGATCAATACAAGTTTGAATGGTGGCTGAATCCAAAGAGTAAAGAACGTTGCTATATTCTAGTAGCCGGGAACGAACTTAAAATCAAGTTATTATGGTTTATTTCACCAAAAAACTCATCTCTTTTATATACATAAACAGCAAACAAGCTAAACATCTTCTCCATCAGTATTTCACAACAGCCGGAGGTCAATCGAGACGGCCACTCTAATGTTTACTGATAAAAAGAAAACCAATTTGTGTCCCCACCCCCTACCGCCCCTGCCACAAAGGAGCGCTATCTAGCGATAAATTATCGAAATTATTGCATTAAAAATTCCATCTAGTAAGTCAAAGCGAGCCATTATGGCCGCGCTGGGCCGCTTTTAAAAGAAGAACGGCGTAACTACATTGTTCTCCGTATACTTTGTGACGTTACAGTTTCGTATATGTAATTTTTCTTGGTAAACGTTATGGGAAACCGTTTTTCTCTCGGAAGAGGCGAGATACTTTGATATATTTAGATTGTCGGTCTACTGTTTTTTGTTTTAGAATTTTTAATGAATGTTACGAACGAATTTTTAAATTGGTTGCTGTTGCTTTTTCTTGGTAAAAATAGATGTAATTAGTTTTTGTTTTATGGTTTGACGAAATTTTACTTTATTGTCGGGTTTTTTCTCGGTTTTCTGGAAAAGGTTGTATTTTGACTAATACATAATTTATGATGTCATATTTTTATTAAGTTCTAGGTAGCTAATTAGCTTTATTTTTTGTACGATATTTTTTTTTATTTACTTAATGCTGAAATTGAAAATCAACTTTAAATCATTGCCGAAAAATCTTTTCACAACACATTATACCTATACTAGCTGATAAATGTGTTGTAAACCTTACAGAAATTCCCAAAGGACTGAAATAATCCAGAATCTCCTACAAAATCCTGTACCATCGATGCATAGCTACGTTCGTACGTTCCCACGCTAGCGTGGAGGTGCAGCCAATTTCCTGGAGCGCCTCATTCCGGCTAATTTTCATATTAACGTACACGTCTGGCCTGTCCCGAACGATATGACTTGTTCGTGTAATAAGCTATTGTTTATTAACTGCCAGTCTTCTTTGGTGAAGAACTGAAGGGATTTGGTATTGTTAGGGTCTTAGAGAAGGTTTATTTTGTTAAAAGATTTTTGTTCCTTTTTGCTTTTAACAAAAATTACGAAAAAACCGACGAAACATTCCAACACGGGGGTCCAGAATTATGTCTTGGACCCATGGTATTCGTTTGTGCGTCGATGTCCTTTACACCCTGTATATATATTTTTTGCAGCGTAGGACGTCCACCCACTAGGTGGGCAGACGATCTTATGAAGGCCACAGGATCACGCTGGATGCAGGCCGCTTACAACCGGTCCTACTGGAAGTCTAAAGGGGAGGCCTATGTTCAGCAGTGGACGTCTTACGGCTGATATGATGATGATGATGATGATATATTTTTTGACTGAGCTCGTGGCTAAATAATTACAGCCGCACAGGCCGATATCCTGTGTTAAGCCGCGCGTGCCCAGGTTGGTCTGTGGATGGGTGATCATCTGACATAGCGAGTTTCCTCCGTGCCTCGGAAAGCACGTAGTACCGGCTGTCATTTCTAGATCTTTGACAATCGTTACTGTTACTCTGAAAATCTAAAGTCTGTCAACCAGTCTTGCCATGGGGTATCGTATTGCCTAGTTACTGGGTTGTGGAGGTCCGATAGGCAGTCGCTCCATGTAAAAAACGGATATTCAGCTGAATCTGTTTCGACTGGAAGCCGACCTCAATGTAGTTGGGAAAAGGCCAGGCAGATGATGAAATATTTCTTTGACATAAATAGATATGTAGGTATAATATCTTATGTACTTAAGCCTTAGAAAACATTTATTACCCATCAGTTTCCTGATATAAAGTACTCGGAAAAGTCCTTTCCGCTAGGAGACTGCTTTGGGAAACTACTGTTTGGTTCAGGCGATAACGATACATGTATGTTTAGGGTTTTTATGATAGGCTCGCGGCCTACAAGTGAGGGGTAGCTCGCCGTCAGATCAAGGACAAGGCTCTACACCTTTTTGTTTTATAGAGTAATTAAAGCAATACTAAGTTTAAGTCTGTTTGCAAAAAATCAATTATTTTAACCTTTGTTTAATATTTATTTGTGCTGTCAACTGCAAAACGACATTTTACGTTGATATAAAAGTCGTTTTGTAGTTACACTTTTTTAGATAGATTTTTAACAGTGCGGGTTGGTACGAATTTTTGGTTCTAGGACATGCCGGTTTCATCGTGATGATTTCTTCCGCCGTTTTGAAAGCAGTGGTGATAAAATGAATTACACAAAGTAATGGTCGTGAGTTCGACTTCGACACGTAAGTCGGGGTCGATACCACTAAACCACCACAGTTCTCAAATAGAAAGAAAATACCAATTTACATTTATCTTTAGTCCTCGCCAGATAAATCTGGATTAAAGGTCATTGATCCTAATAATGTACCGTTCGAGTTTCATATTACCATCGTTCGAATTTCAAAACAAAATATAAGGTCAAGGGGGTCAATGAAATTTATGCCAAACTTATCTGGCGGAGACTACAATTCCCTACTAGCCCAAGAGCTGCTGAACCTTCGACTAACGGTCGTCCTGTAAGGTTAAAACTTTGTACACTTATAGTTTATAGCATATTATGGGTAATAGCGACGACCTAGCAGGCCTCAGCCGTGCACATCATCAAACCATTTAGTTTTGAAAGTGTAAAAAAAAAATGAAAAAAAAAACTTGTTCCTGTAAGCTTGAAAATTTAACAGCATGTAGTTTATTTATTGTAAATCTTGGAAAAAAAATGACAGGCGATTACAAGGTGCACAAGTATGTGCCAGGCGCATTCAAAAGTGCACGTTTGATGAGGAAAAATAAACTTTCTCCTGTAAAGTTAAAATTTAGATATGTTTTTAAGTAAACGTTTTGGAATGAGTATGTACAATGACAGGCGGTTTTGAAGAGCACAAGACCTTGCCAGGCGAGGCGACAGCTGCTAAGGGCGTGCGAGTAACAGGTGTTACGTGAACGCATATAGTCAATGTAATACGTGTATTTTAATAGTTTTAATGTGTGCCGCTGTTCTAACGAACTACCGTGACCCCGGAACGTAAAGGGCTATTGAAGGACACCGTAAATTTCAGTTAGTACAAGTCTGACAGTCCCTGCTGCTCCACCGTGGGTGCGAGGAGTCATTTGATTATTTTATTACATTAGTATATGTTATTCTCTTTATTATGAATAGAGGGATTTGCATTTTGAGCCCGTTTTTCCTTTTATTTTTACTTCGATCGAAACCTTCGTCGCCTTTATTTGCATATAAAATTAAACCTTATATTATGTTTTGTACATCATTTGATCCGTCCTTATGTCTATTTTAAGCTAAAATGATTAGTTTACAGAACTATTAATGAACAAAAAAAACCCTAGAACAAAAACACTCAGAGTAACCTAGGAACAAAATTTTGTATGTAAAAAACTGTAGTAACTTGAAAACTACCGAACCGATTTGTTTCAAACAACTTCTACAATAGTTTTTATGGTGAAACACAACCCATTTAACAACTTTAATTCGATAATATACATAAACAAAAAAGTGAGTTTTCAAGTTACGTAATTATAAGAAAATTTCTAAGTCTCTCATAATTTTCAAACAAGAAACTTATCTAACTAGAATCCAATATGAACATCAAAGATAATCTAATAAGAAATGTGACTGTTCAATCAACATAACAAAAATAAATTCTAATTAGAAAATTAACTAAAAGATTCCTTACAAACTATACTGTACTGTTTAATTTTTGTTGATTGAACAGTCACATTTCTTATTGGATTATCTTTGATGTTCATATTGGATTCTAGTTAGTTAAGTTTCTTGTTTGAAAATTATGAAAGATTTAGAAATTTTCTTATAATTACGTAACTTGAAAACTCACTTTTTTGTTTATGTATATTATCGAATTGAAGTTGTTAAAAGGGTTGTGTTTCACCATAAAAACTATTGTAGAAGTTGTTTGAAACAAATCGGTTCAGTAGATTTCAAGTTACTACAGTTTTTTACATACAAAATTTTGTTCCTAGGTTACTCTGAGTGTTTTTGTTCTAGGGTTTTTTTTTGTTCATTAATAGTTCTGTGAACTAATCATTTTAGCTTAAAATAGACATAAGGACGGATCAAATGATGGACAAAACATAATATAAGGTTTAATTTTATATGCAAATAAAGGCGACGAAGGTTTCGATCGAAGTAAAAATAAAAGGAAAAACGGGCTCAAAATGCAAATCCCTCTATTCATAATAAAGAGAATAACATATACTAATGTAATAAAATAATCAAATGACTCCTCGCACCCACGGTGGGGCAGCAGGGACTGTCAGACTTGTACTAACTGAAATTCACGGTGTCCTTCAATAGCCCTTTACGTTCCGGGGTCACGGTAGTTCGTTAGAACAGCGGCACACATTAAAACTATTAAAATACACGTATTACATTGACTATATGCGTTCACGTAACACCTGTTACTTGCACGCCCTTAGCAGCTGTCGCCTCGCCTGGCAAGGTCTTGTGCTCTTCAAAACCGCCTGTCATTGTACATACTCATTCCAAAACGTTTACTTAAAAACATATCTAAATTTTAACTTTACAGGAGAAAGTTTATTTTTCCTCATCAAACGTGCACTTTTGAATGCGCCTGGCACATACTTGTGCACCTTGTAATCGCCTGTCATTTTTTTTCCAAGATTTACAATAAATAAACTACATGCTGTTAAATTTTCAAGCTTACAGGAACAAGTTTTTTTTTTCATTTTTTTTTTACACTTTCAAAACTAAATGGTTTGATGATGTGCACGGCTGAGGCCTGCCAGGTCGTCGCTATTACCCCTAATATGCTATAAACTATAAGTGTACAAAGTTTTAACCTTACAGGACGACCGTTAGTCGAAGGTTCAGCAGCTCTCCAGCTATACCTTCCCTATACCTATTTGACGAACCGCCAATTTATCCGAATGTCCTACGAAGACCTGGCGAACAATTTAATTTAAAACAAGAACGTCCGACGGAAACGCCCGAACTCTCCCGATGATGTACTCCAATATTGCACGGCTTGTTAATATAAATTTTGCACGGGCCAGTCTGGTATAACGTGAACTGTAAAAAATATAAATTAAATTCACCTGTACTCTTTGGGTTCTGCATGTTGTGTTTTTTTTTTGGTTTATGTCTAATTTTGTATGGGAAGCAATGGTTTAAACAAATTCTAATTTCCCACTCACTTCTTTGCTAGGATATTTGACATGGGTTTTGATTTTTACTATTGAATGAATGATTAACAGAATTATCAGCTCTATGTTTTAGATATAAAGTTGAAAATCGATTAAAGGCTACATAAAGCGTTTATTTTAATTGTTTCCACTTGTCTAGGGAAGCTAAGTGAGTTCTCTATTTATGAATTTAGATATCAATTCTGTTTTTATCCGAATAAAAATCATTACTAGATTTGTTAAAGACATTGATGGCCGACTGACTATGACCAACTTAAATTGTCCGTATGTAATTGGCAGTCATGTAACTGGCACAAGCTTTTTAAACGTAACTTGTCAATTTGTTCAACAATACGATTTCCTATATTGGATGGAATCCTCAAATGAATCCTCCGACCCTGTGTCGAGCGGAACACACAGTCCAGTCTTTTACCTCCTAAAAATCGACCTTGCATTTTCGGTTGCCATTTGCGTTTAAGGGCCTTAATATCCTCCTACGACAGTCCCGCAACTCTAGCAAACAATACACTACCCCAAAAAATCTGCCACCAAGGAATGCACAAGAAAAAAAAATCAATTAACACAAAAATTAAAAACCTAACACTCTGTATAATTGCTTTCTAATTTCCAACAGATCCCTTCGAAGAAAATCGCTGACGACTAATAAGTGCGTCCCCGCTAATTCATCATTGTTTTTCACTAATAAAAACATGACAAAAACACATATTTTCGGTCCCCTCCCTCTGGGGAGGCGACACCTAACAGGTGAAATGTTGAAAAAAAAAAAGACGTCGATTTGTTTGTGAGTATTGAGATGGTGTTAAAAAAGGTTTTTTATTAATTGTTAATGTTTTATTAAGTTTTTATTTAAGGTTCTCTATGTGTCTGTGAATCTTTAGTTTACTTTTTTCTATATTATGAAAATCAATTGCTGTTCGTTAGTCTCGCTAAAACTCGAGAACGGCTGGACCGATTTGGTTAATTTTGTATTATTATTGGAAGTCCAGAGGTTTAAAACATTCAGTTTGTCGGGTCAGCTAGTATTATATATTTTTTCACAAAATCTCTTTTTAGTGTATTTGAAAAAGAAACACTGTTGATTGTAGCACGGTTTCATGATTATACAAGGCTTTTTAGTGTTTCTTTATTACACTTTGAAGGGTTCAAATATTTACTCTCAAATCCCGAGTCATAAAACCACAAAAGAATACAAAAATCAAAAGACAAAGCGTCATTACTAAAATTAAAAAAAAAAAACCGCGTAAAAACAAAAGGAAAGCGAAACCATGAAGAAAACACTAGTGGGTAATAACGGCCTCAACTCCTCGTACTCGTATAGATTGAGAATATTTTAAAGTGATGTGCTCGCAGCAAATAATGAAATTATGCCGGGAGGGGAGAGTGGGGCGAGACGGCCCATCTTTCGCTTTTTCCGTCTTTTGTTTGTTTATTCGTTATTTATCGGTAGATCGAGGAGTCACGTTATAGATTAACATCAAAGGCATTTTACGGCGTATACGATCTCGTTAAAATTGAATGGGCTCCCGTAATGAGGGGGAATTGGTGTTCGGATCAGGTATATTTTTGAGCTTTTTAATAAACTTGAAAGAAGTCGAAATGTATACGATAGGTGTGTCTCAATTGCGTTGGAGAAATGTGCTGTTGGAATTGTGAGAAGTTAATCAAACACTTGCATTAGATTAGATGCTGGTTTGTAGGTAGAATGCTAGTCATATGAAATTACCTTATTTGATTTTTAAACAAGTGATTATTTAAATATGTACTGCTGGATATATTCTAATTGGTCATGCTTTAGGCTGATGATGATGATTATTAAAATGATAATAGACTGCTTTTATAGAACGCTAATATTTTAAGTTCCTTACGTTATGAGCAACTAACAATGATTAACAAAGTATTCGTTTTTCAAAACAAATAGGTACTAAATACTATTCCAAATATTCTTCACTAAGCACATCACATAAAATTCCTCAACACAAACACATATAAATACAAAAGCAAGAAAATGTGATCAAAATCGTCCTCCGACCACCAGAACAGTCGTTATCGTGCTTATTGTTGTTTTTAATGAAATGTGACCGAAATGACGGCCGTCGAAGCTTTGTCCGTTGGATCGGTGTCCATTATCCCCCTTTCCCTCCTAATATTGTGAAAGACCCGCAATAAAATTTGCTTCGCTCTTCGGATGGGGTTGCGTGAAACTGATCGTATGACAACTTTGGATGTGGAGATGAAATTGCTTCGTTGATCTGGTGATTACAAGAGCGATTACTGAGCGCGAGGTGCTAGTTCAATTCCCAGGGTCCTACGTCGCGGCACTGAACGTAAAGAGCAATTAAAGGACCTTGGGTTTTAGTCAGAACCAGTGCGACAGTCCCTTTCGTTCCACCCAGGACGGGAGAACGCATATGAAGATTTTAGCACAAAAAAAAGTCCCAGGTTTTTCTATCAAAAATTGAGAAGCAGCCATGATGGCTCGATTGGAGCCCGTTTGTAGGCAATAGGCTCGCCCACTATACATTTGTGTTTAAACATAACTGGCGATATCTTGATTTAAGTAGTATAGCTTTACCCAACGTTGAATTAACGTCATAATTATTATGTAATGTTTGTATTAAGAAGGAAAAATGATACATACGTCGCCATTCTTATTGAAAGATTTTATATGGTTTTTCCTTATTGTTAGTTTTTCGATTAAGAGAATGGTGTTATTTAGAAATAATAGACAGAGTTTTCTTCTTTTTAAGAAACCATAACCACGAACCGTGCACCAAGCTTTTGAAATTCCAAATTTTAAGAAGTAGAAAGAGCATTTTAAGGTACAGTTTGTATTTGTTTTCCATGTGAATAAATTATCATTGGTTTGTAACAGAAATATGTACGAATCTGTATCAACAAGAAAAAAAGGGAACAAAGCAAACGCTAAAACGAATCCAATGCCAACAAAAAACTTCAAAACAAATACCCCAAATCTGTTTTCGACTATCGAAAAAAACGTCATGCAAATTCAGGTACAATGACCGAAAAAACACGCGAAGGAAATTAATAAAACACCCACTAAAGCGAAAACAGGCGGAAAAATAGAGGCAGGGGACGAATAGACGAAAAAAAAATGTCGACCAGCTACGTGCTCTTCATTACAGCGGAATGGAAACACCGAATGAATTGATCAATCAGAAATTTTATGGCCAAGAATCACTCAACGGAAAATAATTCCCCGGCCGTTTCGTGCTTGGCTCATCGCCGCTGTTTTAATTTCGCCCTCTTGGGGAGATCGAGTATCATCCAATCTATCTGACGACTTGAAAAAAAATGCCATCATCACCCCTCCCCCCCCCTTTCGTGGAGACTTGTCTTAAAGACCGGCGGGCGATTATGTCCGTGGGAGTCTTGGCACGATTGTGTGATAAAGTTGTCTGTTATTGATACTTCTTGTTAATTTTAGGTATCATATATGTCGCCGCGAAGATTATTCGGCTGATTATTTAAAATGATTTTTATTACCTATCTGATTTAATTAACATACTTTAAAATAATTACTTCATTACTAATTATAAATCTCTTCTATCTGTGCTATTATTTAAACTAGTGTTATGTTTATAAGTAAATACCCTCTGATTTGGTTGGTGACGGTGTGGACATTTAATTAATGTCGAAGCCGTCACTAATTAAATCTGATAAACGCTTTTCAAAATAATTAGTGATTATTTTTAAATTACTTAAAATTATTGAAACATTATTGTAAGAATAAAAACTTAATATTTGAATTTAATCTGTTTTGTGAATAACGATCGCCACTGGTGGGGCGACGTTATAAAAAGGATGTGATTTGAGTGCGGAGCTCACTTTGCTGCCGATTTTTGGAGAGACAACATTGTGAGTAGAATCTATGTTCGTTTGTTTAAAATTATAATTATTATGAAAAATTGTGTTCCTTGTTTTTCTTGCTAAAATTCCCTAAGTTTGTCTATAGGTTAAAATAAATTCCACTATAGCTATAGCAGAACCGTAGACCATGATAAGGTCAGCGGTTCTGTGACTTTTTAAAAATAACTGTAATTTTCCTTCTTCGACATCAGAAGTGGGATACGAACCAACCCTTTCTGTCCTCTTTATTTTTATTTTTTCAGACTACCTACATTGAAAAACTATTCTGCGTGACACGATGGATACACCAGATCAGAATGGATCAGTGCCACCAAGCTGTACTTGCACCATATCCGGACCAGACACCGGGGGCGATGAACCAACTGCACCTGCCAACGTGGCACCGCTACAACAACAGGGCGGTAACGTACCTCCTGAATTTTATTTACATATGATAACTATGATGCAAAGTATGAGTGAAAGACTGTCAAAACAACGCGATAAAATCAAAATTACCGATGTGTTCTTGCCTTCATATGACCCAGACGGCAACGTTGGGGTCCGCGAGTGGTGTGATCATATTTCCTCGGCTAAAACTAATTATGAGCTCAGTGATTATGATATCCGCATGAAAGTGACTAGTTTACTGAAAGGCCGGGCTAAGATGTGGGCTGATAACTGGCTCGTCACTACGTCCACGTGGGACGAGCTACGTCAGAATATTATCACTACATTTGAACCCGAAAGTCGCTATTCGAAGGATGTGTTAAGGTTTAGGGAACATAATTATGACCCTACCAAAGACATTGCCGAGTTTCTCTCGAGATCATGGATTCTCTGGAGACGAGTTACTAAAGATAAACTCGACGACAATGATGCGGTAGAAGCGGTGATAGGAACTATTAGTGACGAACGCCTTCGGATTGAACTTATGAACGCCAGAGCCACTTCAGTGCCAGAGTTAATTTCCGTTGCTTCATCTATTCGTGTTAAACGCCCGAATACTCAACATTCTAACCAACCACCAAACAAACGTGTAAAATACGCCATAGATAATCGAAACCTTCCTTATTGTAACTTTTGTAAAAAGACTGGGCATGCTTCTAGTGATTGTCGTTATAAAAATACTGCGGTAACTGTAGAAAAACAAACAACCGAGAAATCTCCTAGTGCCTCAACGTCATCAACACCTAAACAAAGTGACAATAGGTTTTGCTCGTTTTGCTCAAAACCCGGTCATACATTTGATACTTGTTTCCGTCGGGAAAAACAGATAACCTCTAATGTCAATTCATTTATAAAGAATAAACAAAGTTTAAATACCATGCGTGTGAGGGTAGGTGATACAGTGATTGATACGGTATTCGATAGTGGTGCGGAATGCTCGGTGATGCGCGAATCCATTGCAAATAAGTTACCAGGGAAACGTCGACAATTAGTTAATTATTTACGGGGTATAGGCCCGTTTCCTGTGGTTTCCACAAGTTTATTAACAACAGTGTGTGTTATTGATAATATTAATGTAGAGATTGAATTTCATATTTTGTCCGATTATGAAATGACTACAGATGTCTTGATAGGTGCAAATCTTTTAAACACAACTGGACTAACTGTCATCGTAACACAAAATAGCGCGACTTTGTGTACTCAACCTCGCGTCATGCACATGCGATCAACAACCGGCTTATTTGATAATATAAATCACGACTTGAGCGATGCATCGGAGGTTGACCAGCTATTAACTCTTCTTCATAAATATTCTTCCATTTTTACACGGGGTTTTTCTCGAACTCGTGTAAATACAGGTCAGTTAGAGATCCGTTTAAAAAACCCAAATAAGTTTGTGGAGAGAAGACCTTACAGGTTAAGCCCAATTGAGCGTGAAAAAGTTAAAGAAATAGTTAACGAATTAATTGATAATGACATTGTCCAGGAAAGCAAATCCCCATATTCAAGCCCCATTATATTGGTAAAAAAGAAAAACGGTGATGACCGCATGTGCGTGGATTACCGAGAATTGAATTCGAACACTGTACGCGATCACTATCCCCTCCCATTAATCGCAGACCAGATTGATCAGTTGGCTGGTGGTCAGTACTATACGACCCTGGACATGGCATCTGGATTCCATCAAATTCCTGTTGCCGCTGATTCCATAGAGAAAACGGCGTTTGTGACTCCAGATGGCCTGTTTGAGTACAAAACCATGCCATTCGGGTTGTGTAACGCACCTTCAGTGTATCAGAGATGCATTAACCGTGCTTTAGGCCCTCTCTTAAGTCCAGGTAGTGCAGATAAAGCCCATAATGACAGCATAGCTCAGGTTTACATAGATGACGTCATTAGTAAGTGTCGCGATTTTTCATCTGGTCTTGCATACTTGGAAAGAATCTTTATAGCGTTACGTGAATCGGGATTTTCAGTTAATATTGATAAGTGTTTGTTCTTCAAACGGTCTATCGAGTATCTCGGTAACGTAATAGAAAACGGTCAAGTTCGTCCCAGTCCAAAAAAGGTTGAAGCCTTACAGAAGGCCCCAGTACCGACTAACGTTAAACAGGTTCGACAATTTAACGGACTTGCAGGATATTTTCGTCGTTTTATACCTGATTTTGCTCGAACTATGACTCCCCTTTACGAATTGACTAAACAGGGCGCTAAGTAAATGGACTCATGTTCATGAAGAGGCACGTCAAAAGATAATTTATCACCTAACTGCTACACCGGTCTTGACAATATTCCAAGAAGGTGAACCCATTGAACTATTTACTGACGCCAGTAGTCTTGGCTTTGGAGCGATACTCGTTCAGATTATTAGAGGTCGACAGCACGTGGTAGCGTATTTCAGTATGCGTACCACAGACATCGAAAGTAGGTATCACTCCTATGAACTGGAGACATTGGCCGTGGTCCGAGCCATCAAGCATTTTCGGCACTTTCTTTATGGCCGCCAGTTCAAGGTGATTACCGATTGCAATGCTCTTAAAGCCTCAAAACACAAAAAGGACTTACTGCCCCGTATTCATAGATGGTGGGCCTATCTTCAAAATTTTGAATTTGAGATAGAGTACAGGAAGGGCGAGCGCATGCAACATGCAGACTATCTAAGTAGAAATCCAGATCCTTTGACGGTCAACGTCTTGACCAGTAATCTGGATTGGATAAATATTGAACAAAGACGCGATGATCACCTGCGGTCTATCATGGATGCTCTGCATGGTGGCAGCAATGTCCCCGGATACCTCCTCGAAGACAATGTCCTTAAATATGAGAGGCTAGACGCTGTTTTAGGTTTACAAAAACTCATTGTTGTACCAAAGTCTTTCCAGTGGAGCTTAATCAATACGTTCCATTGTGCTCTCAAACACCCAGGCTGGGAAAAGACCCTTCACAAAATAAGGGAAACCTATTATTTTGATAAAATGAGCACCACTGTCCGTGACTTCGTTGACAACTGTATTGTATGTAGAACTTCCAAGCAAACATCAGGAGCTACACAGGTACAATTACATCCTATTGCCAAGCCAGTAGTTCCATTTGAAGTAATTCACATGGACATCACGGGTAAATTAGGAACTCCTGATGAGCGTGAGTACGTTGTGGTTACGGTGGATGCTTTCACTAAGTATGTTTTATTGCGATACACCAACGACAAGAGTCAACATAGCACCTTAGCAGCTCTAAAGCAAGTCATTCACCTTTTTGGAGCCCCAAGGCAAATAATAGTTGATGGCGGTCGTGAGTTTCTGGGCGAATACAAAAACTATTGTGAAACATTTAATATCGAGATACATTCCATAGCACCAGGGGTTAGTAGGGCAAATGGACAAGTGGAGCGGGTGATGGCAACATTAAAGAATAGTCTTGTAATGATAAAAAATTATGAGACTCCAGACTGGCACACTGCACTGGAAAGCCTTCAACTTGCTCTCAACTGCACTGTCCATAGAACGACAGGCGTGGCCCCACTTGCTCTTCTGACTCGTCGTCAAAACTGTGCCCCACCTGAACTACTAAGCTTGGTTAATCTGGACGAGGCAATAATTAACATTGAAGCTCTCGATCGTCATGTACACCAAAAAATGACGCAGATGGCTTCTAAGGACAAAGAAAGGTTTGACAAAGGTCGAGCTAAAATTCAACGCTTCCAAAGAGGCGATTTTGTTTTGATTAAAAATAACCCCAGGAACCAGACTTCACTTGACCTTAAGTTTAGTGCCCCTTACGAAGTTCACAGGGTTCTTGATAATGACCGCTATCTCGTGAAGAAGGTAGTGGGACATGGTCGACCACGCAAAGTAGCACATGACCAGCTGCGGCGCGCCCCACAACCTGGAGGAACCACCCAGGTGGCCGTGTCGCCTCCAGACGAACAAGCCGGACCGTCCGGCGTCGGAGCAGTCTCGCAACCACTGACCACGTCAAATGCATCGCCGCCCACAGATGACAACAATGAAAATTAATAATGAAGAAAACGGGAGCAATGCAGGGCACGCATTGCGCATCAGAATGGCCGTGTCGCCGCGAAGATTATTCGGCTGATTATTTAAAATGATTTTTATTACCTATCTGATTTAATTAACATACTTTAAAATAATTACTTCATTACTAATTATAAATCTCTTCTATCTGTGCTATTATTTAAACTAGTGTTATGTTTATAAGTAAATACCCTCTGATTTGGTTGGTGACGGTGTGGACATTTAATTAATGTCGAAGCCGTCACTAATTAAATCTGATAAACGCTTTTCAAAATAATTAGTGATTATTTTTAAATTACTTAAAATTATTGAAACATTATTGTAAGAATAAAAACTTAATATTTGAATTTAATCTGTTTTGTGAATAACGATCGCCACTGGTGGGGCGACGTTATAAAAGGATGTGATTTGAGTGCGGAGCTCACTTTGCTGCCGATTTTTGGAGAGACAACATTGTGAGTAGAATCTATGTTCGTTTGTTTAAAATTATAATTATTATGAAAAATTGTGTTCCTTGTTTTTCTTGCTAAAATTCCCTAAGTTTGTCTATAGGTTAAAATAAATTCCACTATAGCTATAGCAGAACCGTAGACCATGATAAGGTCAGCGGTTCTGTGACTTTTTAAAAATAACTGTAATTTTCCTTCTTCGACATATAAAAGCTTAGCCAATATAAGGGTCAATCATGGTTTCGATTACTCGTATAACGTACTCAGTGTTTTGCCAGCAGTAATCCGTGTGTAAAAGTAATCCGTGGGCCAGCTAAGCTGCATAGCAAACTAAATTCTTCCACGTGCACATACGCACGAAACCGCTCCATTAGTCGAACTGCTTCAAGCAGTCAGACTGCTTGTCGCCAGGCATACCTACACTGAGCTCGAGCACTATGAATGCTGCGATTACTGGCTAACTGCTCGAGCAGATCGTGGAATCCTTAGCTCCTTTTTGATAGTGGTAAAATCATCAAATAAGTGCTCCCACCCTGGGTGGAGTAGAACGTACTGTCAGACTCGTACTGACTTAAATCCACGGTAGTCCTTTACGTTCGAGGGTTACGGTTAACTGTTTAGACAGTCCCGCGACAAGCCCAGGCTTTTAATTGTTTTTGAGCGCCTTAAAATCCAGCCAAGCATGTGACTTTTACCTCCATCTAGTTAGAAACTGAACAAAACGTCAAAAAACACTGCACCCAGTTTATTAATTACACGCCGCCACACAGGAAATCGAGTCTTATCCCAAGAGATTTAATCGTGATAATTGCTTACTAATTATTCAACACCAATGTATCGATGTTTAGATTAACTTGAACAAGCAATTTGACGAGTAATCGCACCCCATCAACGTCGTAATATCGCATTCTGTTTGCAATCACTAATTAATCAAGATCAAACGGAAATAACAATCGCTTGCACATTCATCATCTTGACTGACACTCTAATGTTTTATGATGGAAAAATAGACTCTGAGTAGGAAGATGTGATAATAGACCTTGCTAGAAAAGAAATTAAATCGACTTTAAGTCAGACTCTTTAGGTTGGCCTTGATCTTGAAACGAAGCATACGTTTGATGAGCTCACTTTTCGTGTACTAATTAAGTAAAGACGCCAGCAGGTCAACCTATCCCAATTTGTCAAATTTTATCAATCGAACATGAACCTTCCACTGTTGTGATTAGGTTGAAAATCTGTTGCAGAAATTTGACAGATTGAGGTAAGTTGATGTACAGGCGTCTGTACAAAGATTGTCTTTCTGAATAACAATAAATGTGAAAAAAGAAATTTAAAAAGTTGACTAGAAAGATACTGCTATGTGTTACTCGATTGACTCCATTATACTGTTCCTTTTTATCATCGACATCTCTTCTCAAACTAAATCATTAAAAAAAAAATGTGCCAATATTCACACTCTGACAACACTCAATGTATTTTCATGAAATGCACGTCCAAAAATGCTAAGCTATACTTCAAACGAAAACCTTATCGATGTCTTAAAAACATTCTTATTTACCAAACATTAACAAGACAAAGAAAAAAAGATGCGTCAGCTGCCTCCAATTTTTCCGAAAAACACCGTCCATCGCTTATTATCCGAAAATTTGGAAGATAATTCTCCAAAGGAAAAGATGGGAAGGCATTAAAATAGCAATCAAACTGGCAATTTTGGGGTGAAGTGTACGAATTCTAAAAAAAAAGTACGCGTACCGATTTGCGTTACAAACCTGCTAAGATGGCGGCCTATATCAGATTTGAATAAAGATCTGCCGTGGACAGGGACTCGCTCCGAATTCGTGAATAATTGAAAGGCCGTTTCTTTATATTGAATTTGTTTTTTTGACGGTCAATTTGTTATGCGGCTTGAATTGGGTGGTCTGAGGAGAGTTTTTCAACTGTCTATTTGCGTAAACATAGGAGAGAGGGACCGAAAAATATGTTACATTGAATTTTGTTCGTTTTGATTCGTGATAATTTGAGGTGCCATGTGAAAGCCCTTAGTGAATGGTTAATAGAAGAATTGTTGGTAGACCAAGTAACGGGCCGGTGGGTACACGATATTTAGAATAACACAGGTAAAACTTGGCTTATGTAGCATTGAAATCATCCAAGGAAGGAGGCCTATACTCAGTACAGGGTAAAACAGAGCTACCAACGATGATGACGAAGTAACCATGCAGTTTTGAGTGTAAAGATGGATTTGTTTACACTGGTGGCTTGCTACACAATTAGAGACCATATATCTAGGCCATAATAAACGAAATACTACAAATTCCATAAAGCAATTCAATTTTCATACCAAAACACTAGATCCACAAAACAATTGATTTCCATACCCCGGGGAGCGAAATGAGGAGTGCAATCGCAATACCTACAGCGCAAGTTGCAATCTTAAAAAATAATAGGCATTAAACATCACCCCATGATCAAGGTTTACAGGGACTCGAACGATCAGCCCTGAAGCCATCTTCATTAATGAAAACCATAAAAGCGGGGTTCCGTGCCTCGAAAGATCGTAGCGTAAAAATTCGCGTCAAACGACCAACGCCTTATTAAGCCCGCGGGGGACAGGTGGGGGTGAAAAAATTATAGTATTTAACGATATTAAGTTATTGAAGTTAGATTGGTAGCTTAATTGGTTTGAGCGGTGATCAGGATCTATATTTCTTGGATTTTGGTGATTTTATCAACAATTTTCAATTTTAGTACTTTAGACTGTTAATTTATTTATAATTAATATAAGAATAATTATTTATGTACTGTATAGCCTGCGACACAGGTTTAACCTAGTTCAGGCAAATCTGCAACATATTTTCTAATCTCGATATTTTCTCTTTTCTAATCTCTTCAAATTTTTTAAGATATTTTGTTGTAAATGTGTTCCTTTTTATAAATAAACGAAAAATTTGATTTGATTTGAAATTAACAAATCTTAACTAAAAATTGTGGGTTGTTGCAAGTTTGCAACCACGTTAATTTGCAACAGCTTGATTTTGTTATTGTTAGTTTGCCACATATCTTCATTACACATATTTTTTACTGAAGTCGGCGGCGCCAACACCTCCATGATCCTGTTGTCCTAGTACTTTCTGTTCAAATTCCACATTGTGTTCTCGTTTTCTGTAGTTTTCTGATGGATTTTATTATTTAATTTTTCTGATATCCGTGCAGAAAAGAGAAATGGGGCGAATTTACACTAAACAAACTTCCAAAAACAAAAACTGTGACTAATTTACACATTTTTTTTGTGACGAATTAACTTTGTGGCAAACTTACAACAACCCAAAATTGTGGCAGGAAGTTAAGTCCCAAATTACTTTTATAAAAAAAAATACAGTCACGAAAAACAGTACCATCAATGTTATCTTTCCAGAACTCATTACTCAAAGCAAAAAGCGAACCACTTTAAACTTAAAAAACCTCAACAAAAAGCATTGAAAAATTCGCGTTCCGATATTATAATGATACAGAGGAACATTCGCGTTATTAAAACATACAAGTGGCCTATTAGTGGCGAACATGTTTCAGATGAGGGTAGACCCAATGCGAAAAATTGTCGGGTAGGAAGCACAGAGCATGGAAATACCTTGGCTAAAACTGCTAGAGGTGACATTCACAAAAATTCCGTACAAAACACTTTCCTTACTCTAAGGCAAAAGGTATGGATTTCAAATGCCAGTTTTGAAAGAAATCCCTGATAAAAATTTAGCGCAATACACCCTTTTGACGCCGAAATTTTTTTGAGTAGTGTCTTCTCTATACGCTGATACGGTGATTCCGTGGTCTATGGTAAATAAAGGTAAGTTCGCGAGTCGCGCCCATTAGCAAGCAACAAGGTTCGTCTCGACTGACGAAGTGACGTGTAGAAAGACATTGTTGGTATTGCGAAAGTTGTTTATTTGCTATCTTCTATTCTATACATATAATAAAACTGTAGAAAAGTTATTTTTGTACATTAAAAAAAAACTCAAAAAATTTAGCCAGGGTATTAAAGGACAACCAATAGAACCCATTTCTAGCATTTTTAGAATTTTTGTCTGTTTGTCTGTTTGTCTGTTTGTATGTTTATTTGTCCAGGTATCACGTAAAATGTACGAAATTTATGTAGATAACTTTTATACACAACGATTAAGCGTAACTTGGAGAGGAATTTAGTTTTTGTTTCATTGGAATCGGTTCAGTCTATCAAAAGTTATTCGAATATAAAGTGTTTCAGAAGTAAAATTACGGTCAGTTCACACCAAGACGCGTAGTTCATAGCGCGATCTAGCTTCGATTCTGCTACATATTCAAATAAAAATTCATCTAATGATTATGATAGGATGGGATAGGATAGGATAGGATGGGATAGAATAGGATAGGATGGGATAGGATGGGATAGGATGGGATAGAATGGGATAGGATGGGATAGGACGCGACAGGACGGGACAGGACGGACAGGACGGGATAGGACGGGATAGGATGGGACAGGACGGGACAGGACGGGACAGAACGGGACAGGACAGGATAGGACGGGACAGGACGGGACAGAATGGGAGAGGACGGGACAGGGCGGGACAGGACGGGACAGGACGGACAGGACGGGACAGCTCGGGACAGGACGGGACTGGACGGGACAGGACGGGACAGTACGGGACAGGACGAGACAGGACGGAACAGGACGGGATAAGATGGGATAAGATGGGATAAGATGGGATAAGATGGGATAAGATGGGATAAGATGGGATAAGATGGGATAAGATGGGATAAGATGGGATAAGATGGGATACGATGGGATACGGTGGGATTTTGGAGGGAGACCTTTTTACCCGACGCTTCGCACAAAAAAATACATTGGTAATTTCCGACATCCACGCGAACGAAGTCGCGGGCACAGCTAGTTTTTAAATAAATTTTCTTATGAATTACTCGAAAACATACTGGGTGTATTTGGCGTGTGTTATATGATAAAAATAAATTCTTGGCCTGCATGACTGTCTCACAGAGAGGTCGGTGTAACAACATTGGGACATTATAGACTGACTATGCTTCATTTGGTGAAATTATTATATTAACTCACACTCACTATCGTAACTGCTACACAAGAATCAATGACCACCAGCCAATCGAATTGATTTATATCTAGGAACCTATAAGAACTCGAGCCTCCAAGAGTCCATTCCACTTCCCTCACCAAAACCAAAACACAGGTAATTATCCCTATACCCAATACACGTTATCACCAGAACGATACGTAATAAAGCCCCAAGTATCATGTTTTTGCGTAACAAGACTAAATTACGACAATTATTCAATGTAACCGTGTTATCGGCAGTTGTAAAATCGGGAGACAGTGGGGGGCTCATTAAGGTGAAGCACGGGAGGCAACCCCCACAATTTTGATAAAGTCGCCGGCATAAAAAGTCCCGGCCAAGTTGAATGATGTATTGGTAGGTTTGCCTGGCCGGGTCGGATGGGTTTGTCCGCTATCTCTCAGGAAAGGTTGGAGCTTTCTAGAATTTGCAATTGTTGTGTTATCATGGTAACGTGGAAGAGAATTTGAGGGTGTGATGAATGGCTTCTTGGTTTGTTTTATTGCAAAGAGAAAAAATTTGGGCATATTTTACTTTCTTAACTACTTAATGAGTCTTAGTAAAACTTCTCTGTAAACTATTTGGTCAAAGATAGTAGTCATAAATCTGAAATCCAATTAATATATGAACTTAATAACAATATCTCAGCTTGTGAATTCAGTACAAATCAATTAGGCGACATTATTTATCAAAGACACACATGTTTAGTTGCACAATCTAATACTAAAGAAGATAATGAATTTGGAAAACAACTCATAGGTAATTAATTAATTTATTGACCAAAAAACCAGCTTTGTTTGTTACCATATCGCCTACATATTTCTAATTTCTCTATTCGAGGGTCTGCTGGTGATGTATTTAGAAATAAACAGCAGGTATTTTTATACTCAAGTATTGAAAATATTTTATTGTGTGGACGTCAAAAGTAAAACAAATAAATAGACAAGCATTTGCAACGTTGCTAACTTTAAAAATGCACCCCCTAAACTGTAATAAACCAACTTAAATGACAAACTAAGTTTTAAAGATACCTTCATCTACATCAAAAACTTCCCAAATTATACCAAGCCAATCCATTGTAGTTAATCTCAAAGAATATTCTGAGTTTCTGACCTACTGATCTCACATGCAGCCGTCAGCCGCGACCCATGTCATGGCATCCGCAACTATGATCAAAGCTTATAATTGACCGGGATCCTGTCTGCATCACTGCTTATGGTACAATGTAAGAGGATTTGAATTAGCAGTATTAACGATTGAGCACTCAAAGGATTTGTTAGTGATAGTGGTAAATGAAAGGGGTCGCGGATTTGTGAATTTTGGTTTCTCGAAGATGGGTAGATTTTTGGTTGTAGAAAAGTAGTTTTTGATGATTAAAGTGTCTTGAACTCGTGTTATTAGCATGAAATAAGATGGAATTTTTATCATCAAATATTACAAAGAAGAATGGGCAGAAATGTATGGACCCTGTCCCTTTCCTTGTAACACTCCCATCCATATATCAAATGAAAGTACGTGAAAAGTGTATCATTTCAATGTATGACAGCAAACCTGCAAACTATAGGAGAAAAAAGTTATTGAGACTTTTATGCCAAAAGATGAATTTCGATTTTCAGAAAAAAACATTGCTCTTAGCTTTTTCTGATGATAATATGTGTATAGATCATGAGAAAGAGTAACATTGTTGACTTAGCGGCACCCACTTCTGACTATTTAAAAGAAAATCATAGTGCTTAGTAGTAATAATTGTATGAAAAAAATGAATTTAAACTAGATTGAGGCTTTAGAGGCTCAAAGCTGTGGTAGGGGTACCACAGGCCCTACTTAGAAGAACATGGCTATATGACCGTCACATGCCGCCACCACCAAAACGTTACTCAACTGACTAACGAAGAAGCAAAGGAGTAAAAAAAAACACCAGTGTACTATGGATGGTCGTTAAAGTCATTTTTTGGTTTCCTTCATTAGTGTCCGAAGTGCTAACAGTGTCTGAATAGCTTTTTGTCATGGTAATGATGCGTACCAACGCCAACGCTTGTACCCATCATTTCCATGTGAAAATCTATGAACATCGCCGTGTGGAGACACGTTCGTATAGAGTATATGGAAATATGTGGCACGACTATAATATCGCCGCGATTTCTATCGATTGTGGAGATAGCGCCTTATTCTTTTTCAAAAACGCTATAATTAAATATTAAAACTGACATTTTCAAAATCAATGTGTTCCATTATAAACTCTGTGAATCCCGGCCGATCTTCCATATACATATTCTCGTAATAACATACTAGGACGAATTCTGATTCGAAGTAAAGATCGCGAACACGTAACACATAGTTGACGCCTGTCTTCTACTTTCATAGTCGACAAACCCAATCGTTAAGGCACAGAACCGTGGACGAGCTGAAGGTAGTCCGAGAATCGGTTAAAGAAACTAGCAAGTTTTTTTTTTGTGACATTTTTTTTTAATACAGTAATGTCAACGATGCATTAGCACACAGTAGTAGTATGGATTAATATAATTTAAGACATACATGACTTCTGCCTAACATGTATCGTTGGTATTTTGACATAAAAGTCTCAATAACTTTTTTCTCCCATAGTTTACAGGTTTGCTGTCATACAATGAAATGATACACTTTCCAAGTGCTTTCATTTGATATATAGATGGAAGTGTTACAGGGGGTGGGACGTTTTGTCCATCCTTCTTTAAACCTTTGACTAATAAACAATAACGCTTGAAGAATACTTTAATAATCCTTTTACGAGCAATTTTCGAGCAAAATGTTTCTAGAACCAGCAGTTTAGCCTGCCGGGGTCGCGGGACTTATTTCCATCATCGTGATCCCAGAACGTGAAAGGGGTATTGAAGGACATCGTGGATTTAAGGCAGTACAAGTCGACAGTCCCTCCCGCCCTGCCCGGGGTGAGAGGCCTCATTTGATGATTTTACCACGATAAAAAAAAAGATCCAGCAGTTTAGACAGTCAGATTATGAATGTATCAAATACGATACCAATTATTTCCTCAAAAATCATCAGTATCGATTACGTAAATATCGATTCAGTAAGTAAATTTCAGGATAATGGCGAATTAATTTGTGGCCTTCAAATCCTGTTAAAAAATCTCAGGTTCTTAGCATTTGGTCAGCATCATTTTCCTTAGATTTGTATTTAATTTTCCACTACAATATTAACCGTTTATTTCATAATTTCGTACTAGGATCCGTTTGTGAAGTGTCGTCTAAGTGACGAGAGCTCTCGTGTTTAGACGCCGTTAACACTCGGAGGCTGGCGTGGATTTCCTATTCCTCTTTCAAGTCCTCTTCATGATTAGTGGTTCTGTTTTTTTATTATTAATGTAAATGCTGGTTACATTTTGTTGACAATTCACGCCACTTTTGATTGCGAAAGTTATTAAATAAGTTCAGAAGAAGAGTATATCATCTATAGTTGGTGCCAGTTAAGATGGCAATAGCGGACATTGACCCCTACCTAATAAGTCCTCGTATAATGACATAAGCTCAGAATTAGCATTTTTATAAAATACCGAATAAATTAGTAAGTATATTGTAAGGATATAAGTATCTAAGTATTCATAAGATATCACAATGGTAAAAATATTTCACCTATACCTAAGATTTTATATTACATATTTTTATATTTAAGACTCACAAGTAAACACTATCATATCACAGAAAAATACTAATTATGATCTTATGTCATTATACTAGGACTTATTAGGTAAAGCTCAATGACCGCTATTGCCATCTTAACTGGCGCCAACTAAACATAAGTTGCTCATTTGATAACCTTACATGTCTTTCTTCCATTTCTATTATCACCTGTATGTTCATCATCGAAATCAATATCTATTCTAGTCATCGAATCGATCAAGGGCAAATTAACAAAAGGTTTTTCAAAGTTACAGGCATTTACAACGATGTCACTTCAGTCTTGGATGCAAGATCGGCCTTTCACCAGATCCCCGTCATCTTCTAAGAGGTCTACATACGAATACTAAAGTAAATCATGTTCCCAATAAAATTATCACTTAAAAAAACCGACTTTCAGAACCGAACATTCTCACCAGAATAAATGCATCGTCATTAGGCAGGGTCGCTTCATTAGTTATTCATCAGGACTCTTCAGCGAAAACGCGCGTTGCCAATTTGCACATATATACAATATTTTTTTAACGAGCCCGTTTCATGCTAGTACGAGGGTATTGAATATGATATTTTTTATACAGTCAGCAGTACTTGCAGATGACAACATTTTTACACAGCATTAAGATCCATAGGCAAACAAAATTGCCCGTAGAACTATTGATAAAACTTGATTGAGTTTGATTTGCCTATGGTCCGATTCATAGAACCACTGAAAAAAATAATTGCCGCGGTGGTCCTACTAGTAGAACTATGCCGTCGAACCACGGGCAACAAACGTAATAAAATGGGTTTGATTGCAGCCTCATTGTTGATAGATATAACTTAAGTTGGTAACTCTGTGTCACTTTCTGGGTATATTATGATCTTAAATTATCAGGACACTTAAGTTATTCCATTTAAATCATCTATGTATTTAACACATGGAATTACTTCTAAAAATGACACCTAAACATTTCTAAAAGCAGCCCACTACCAAACTGGCCCATTCAACAGAACGGGAAAACTGTACACACCTAATTCACCTTCCAGTGTACCCAAGATCCATCAAAACATATTTATTCCATCCCACATTTCAAACAAGGAGCGAAATACACAAACAAGGTCTTGCAAATAACTCGCCGTGTTACAAATACGGGGGGCATCTAGGAAAAATAAATTAAACAACCACCTCGGAAGGCAGGGGATTGATCCGGTAGCATTATTGTATCTATAAACATTTCAATTGCGGTGAGACACGCTTATCCGGGTAGCAAAGATCGCAGAGGGTCTCAAGATACGGAAGAAAATTTCGGAGGAAACCTTTGGGACTTACGTTTTGAAGGAAAGTGAATGATTATGTGTCAAATGTCGCATGTGCGTATTTCGGGGACCTTTTTAAAAAGCATGGATGTTGATGACGAATTAGTTGTTACAGTTTTTCAATTCTTAGCTTTAATGGTAATTTTACGTCCGAAATTAATATTTATCAATTCTAACGATTCTTCTTTGTTTGACGTCTTCTTGTGATTGGACTTTATGACTCAGATTAACAAATCCAGAGTTGATTTTTTACAGACAAAGATCGAGATCAATAATTAAACATTGTGCAAATGAATTATTATTTTTTAGCGTAGTCTGCCGATATTTCAATTATTATCAACATAGATTACGTTCTACGTTCACACCAATGAATTATTTACATTTTGCACACAGTCCCTTAATCCTATAAAACGTTTAGTTATTCAAAAAGATACCGCCGAAATAATTTAACAAACATTTTTGTCAGGTCCTGAGTAGCGAAAGACGTATCTTTCACCCCGAATTTAACACAGAAAGGCCCAAAAAGCGGGCTTCAAGACAAAGTACCGCCTTTCTTATCCCTCAACAAATAATCTATGTAAGGCTCGTTCTCACGGCCGATATATATGCAGATGGAATTATTACCGACGACGGTGTTAAATAAAACGCGAACACAGGCGTCGGGTCTCTTCAGCAGGATTACTGCCTAGTGATGAAAAAGGGAAAATCATTTATTTTATTACCTGTGGAAAAATAATAAGCCTTCGGAGAGGCCGAGGTCAAAATATCTCTGGAATTACGTGAGGAATTTTGAAATATAATTAGAAGACTGTTATGTGTGCTGGGGAATATATTTTGTTGTTTTTTCTTTGACAGGGAATTATGGAGAATTTCGGTCCGATGTTTACGAGGTGGCTAAGATGAGTTTTTTAATTGGGTTTACATTTGGATTTTGATCTCGGAATCATCTGCACACTACTATACAATTATAAGGTTTATGAAACTACTAGCTTATACCCGCGACGTACCCCGATGAAGTTCAGTAATTTTTCCACGTCATAGTGGGAAAAAATAGCCAAACTGATTATAAACCATATGTATGTGTATTTTAGAGTGAAAGTGTAACAGATTTATAATGGTAGAAAGACGATTGTCCAATCTGAATCATTCTTTAACACATTTAGAGCATTGATACCAAACATTTCCTCCCTAATCACATAAGAAATATAAAACATTGTGATTTCACTGACACCCCTTCCTCAGTCACTGCCAATCATAATAATATTCTTTACAAATATACAAAATTCATCCCCATTCTCGCTACCCTTACGAGTATCATACGTTTCAATCAAAATTATACATACGTATAAATGTTGATGCGATTTTCTTGCAAATTTTGTTGGTGTAGAGATGATTATCGATTGCGTTGCTCAGTTTACAAGTCGAGGAGCTTGATAATACGATGCCAGGAGCTACGTCACAGGTAACGTGGGATTTGTGTGGAGTGGACCAGTGTGTCTTGATTGTTTTGGTGTGACAGGCAAATGAAACATTTATTTATTTATTTAAACTAAGACATCATTACAGGAATTTCAACCTAATGTATAAATACAATTATAACTCTACAAATATAAATGAACCCAAAATTATAGGTTAGTATCATAGTTAATTGTTGATGAACTCGATGAAAGTTAAACAGTAGAGAGATATTGTATTGTGTGGGGTGTTACTGTTATTTTGTCTTCGACTGTACACTGGATGAAATGGTGCTACTTTAGGTTGCAATCGAATCAATGCCAAATTCTGCTTTCGTTATTGTGACACAGTAACTGCAGCGGCTTTTTCATTTTAAAACGTTACCCTTATATGCGGTACTAGTATTGTTTCTTTTTTTTACCCTGTAATGTAACTATATTTTTGATTAAGAGGACATAATTGATAGGGTCATTGTTGACAAATGCCTAGAAGTCTAATTAATTTAGAATGGGATAACTATATTGTTAATATGACGATTTTCAATAAGTATCTACTGAAAGAGTGACTTAAAACAATTGTTTTCTTTCTTGAATAATGTTTTATGGTTAATTTGTTCAAATTTATAAACATCGTATTTTGTACGCATCCTGACATAACATAGCGCTCTATTTTACTTAAGCTGTTAGTTCTGAATTCATAAACACCGATGTTAATACAAAATAAATGTATAACTGGTTAAAATGTTATCATTAAAAAAAGGTAACAACAACTCTATACGCATCCACGAGGTGCGGTACCCGTGCGTTTTTCGCGGGGTATTATCAATTATTAAACATCAGCATGGAAATAGCACCCGTGAGTCCATCTCCCCTACATTGCGTACTGGCATAAAATATTCCAGGATTACTGCTCAGACCGCTTCGGCACCGTGAAATGGTTTTCGGTTTTGTGCATGTTATTAGCAGGATTTGCATGTTTCTGATTTATTGTATTTTTCGATGGGGGGCGGAGTTTTGATTAAGATGTCAGTGTCTTCGCTGTTCCAAGTTTTTGGGGGTCTTGGAGTTTTCGTGGAGAATTGTAATATTTTTGCATGCAGACATGTAGATATACCTTAATCAGAAAAGTCTTAAGAAATAGAACTGAAAATGTTGCCTCTTTCTAGTTCTCTTCATAACTATTCGAAGTTTGTTTTAGGTGTTTTTAATGTTACACCACAAGACATACAGTGCCCATATTACTTAAGTTCTTTAGAAAGGCAGATGCCTAGTTCTCGCAACCGGCGTGATTGTATGATCAGAAGTATGTTGGACGTGGACGAGGTAGAAAGAGAATGTAAAGATCTGAGAAGGCGTCCGGCGGACACTGCGGAGATCTAACCCTATTAGTCGCCCGCACGAGGATACAGCAGTGCTCCTCACTGCCGTATCCTCGTGGAGGCTACTTCTCAAGTCAAGAGCGGAGCGAAGGAGTATCATAGCGCATTCTGTAGTGTATGTAGAGTTGATATATTATGTACACCAAATATTTCTCAAACAGTAACCATTCTGAACCAAATATCAATCTTAGAAAAATGTTTGAGTTGCGTAAAAAAAACATGCGGTGTCTCCTTCATTTCTTAAAAACCACTACAAGTTCAAACACAAAACTGTAAGTGAACCCAGTTAGAAACAAAACTGATGTCGTGTGGACAATTAATCTGAGTATCAAGCGAGGGAGTTTGTGACTAAGATCTAACTGTAGTTCTTAATCTGTTGTGAGCTGCGATCAACTGATAGTGTGGGAACTGAAGTAAACAGATCGTTTGGTACTGTAGTCTTTGAACGGAACAAGTGTGTCACTTTGAGTATAGTTTGGGGATCTAAACTTGTTAAAATTTGCAAGTTGAAGTGGCAATGGGCAAGCCACATCGCTTGTAGAACTGACAACCGATGGGAAAGTTTTCAAGTGGCGACTACGGATTGGAAGACGCAACGTAGGTAGGCCTCCCATTAGATGGACCGACGACATCGTGAGAGTCGCACAACCGATGGATGCAAGTGGCGAATTATCGTTCGGCGTGGCGGTCTAAGAGGCAGGCTTCAGCCGGAAGACGTTCAGCAGTGGACGTCTTCCGGCTGATGATGACGATCTTGTGCTTTTTACCAAAGAGATCATGCAGTAGGGTTACGAGACCGTCTGTTAAGGCGTGACTCTGTAACACCAAAGGTTACTGTTGGAACAGGGTGGAATTTTAGTTAGAAACAATCTTACTACAAAAAAGTTTAACTTTTGTCTAAACAACGTGTTAGTATAAAATGGCATTTGAAGTTGATATTGCCGGGGTCGCGGGGCTGTCTCAGAGAACCGTGACCCGGGAATGTAAAGGCTATTGAAGGATCACCGTGAATTTTAGTCGCTACAATTCTGACAGTCCTTTCCGTCCCGCCAAAGTAATGAAAAAATCGAAAGCCTAGTCACTACTTCGTAGTCGTTTTGGCGCAGTGGCTAATAATAATAATAATATTCCACAACTATCACACAACGCCATCTAGTCCCAAGCTGAGCAGAGCTTGTGTTATGGGTACTAGACAACTGATAAACATACTTATATATTTCTAAATACATACATATTATAGATAAATTACACCCAGACACAGAACAAATAATCATGCTCATCACACAAACATTTGTCCTGGGTGGGAATCGAACTCACGACCCCCAGCATAGCAGTCAGGTTCACTAACCACTAGACCAACAGGCCAGTCAAAAGCTATTGAGAGGTGCGCTTTGTGTCGCTGGTTCGATTCCCACACGGAACAAATATTTCTATGACCTACAAGTAGTTGTTTTTAATGACACTTGACTCATGGGGTTCATTGACGTTCCTGTTCAGTGTAACAGCATAGTATATAAGTACATAACATAACATCACGCTTGACTACAGGGTAGACATCGATACAACTTGGTTACACCCTTTTTTTCTTTTTACGCTGTGAAATAATCAAATGAGTCCGGACCCAGGGCAGGACGGGTGGGACTGTCAGTACCCGATAGTTTCACGACCCCGATCCTCTAAGGGGGGGGGGGGGCATTTTGCTGACAGTTCTTTGAGATGCGCATGGAACACGACACGCCGTTGACCAGAACATAGTTCATGATCGGACAGCGAGTCAACCATTACCACCCACCCCTCACATGCCCGCGGTTGCACCCTAACTTCTAAATTGCAACAGGTAAACGGAATAGCTTCATATCTCATTGACGAGACGATGCCATCAGGCCGGTATTCCTCAATTGGCTAGCATCTCCGGCCAGCGGTTGTAATCAAACGCATTGCTCAGCTGTTTGCCTTGCTTGGTATTTGAATGGCTGAGAATTAGCTAAGGATTAAGATGTAGTCCGGTAATGGCGTGTTTTGGGAATGGTCAAACTTGGCTTGAGTTCTTTAGCTCATTAATTGAAGAATCTTTTGATTAGTTATGCATTATAGCTTCCTAAATCTGTCTCTGCCTAACTATCCTAACTTATAAATGCAAAGTATTTTTTTACCTTTTCACGTTTTCTAACTACTGACCAAATCATCCTGTTTGATATGAAGGCAGATGAAACAAATGCAGGGTACCTATATTTCATCGTTAAAAAAAAATGGCGCCTTGTGTCGTTGAATTGATCGTCTAGTACTAAATTAACACGAGCGAAGTTGTATAGAAATGGACGCACTGTTTATTAGAAAAGCAGGAATCTCTTTTATTTTCATTACTTCTAAAGCCTACACTAACACATAACACAAAGTAGATACGCCAAAAACCCCCAAAAACTAATTAAATTACCCAAGCGAACGCCAATCAGATACACTCGAACATCTCCCACAAATACTTGCACCTACCCACCATTCAATTTTCTAGTCCATTTCCGAACGGAATAATTAAATTTGTCCGTTCTACCTTACGGGCGACCGTTTTTCCTGACAGCCCCTTACTTGGGATATCAGGTGAATCTGATTTTATTGTTTTCATAGATCCTTTGTTATCTCATCAAATAAGATTTTCGCATTATTAGTTAAATTTTCTCTCTTGCATGTAAAGCAATATCTATGTAAATAAGCAATCAATTATTACCAAATCTCAATAAGCAATATCCCATGCCATCATACCCAAAATCCATCGCATTTAATATCTCTAAGAAACATCTGTTCTGATATAATCAAATTAATCCATCTAGAAACAGATCGAAACGTCAGACTGGACCAGTAGTGAAAATAATTTCATCCGGATACCATCCAAAATATCTAGGCCCTCACTTTACTAAGTTATTCCCCTTGGTCAGTCCAGAAAAGGGAGAGTTTTGGGAAGGGTGGGAGGTCTTGATAAAATGGCGTCGGGTGTGCGAAATGGGTATTATGATGGATGGTATGCCGACCGAATGGTCTTTTGACGGGTCCATCGTTCAATCGTCGACAATCGCTCTTTGACATGGAGTGAGTGCTGAGAAACGATTGGGGCCATTATTTTCTATGTCACAGTAGGAGCCTTGCAATTGTTATGATGGGAAAGAGATTGATGTTTATCGAAGTATAAACATCTGCAGAATAAGAACAATTTGTCTTGAAAACATTTCTAGAAGAACATCTAAGACAGCAATTAGGGAAAAAAAGGGAACGCATGTATTTAAGCAGCTTAGTAAACGAAACACGCGACCAGTAGACTAACATCACAACAATGCTAATGAAGTCAAAGTCCTACTTCATTAAGTCCCCCATCAAAAGGATTAACTATCAACCAATAACAATACTTCAAAAAGAATATAACTATAACCGAAAACACGATTGAACCGGACAAGCAGATACAATCTACATTTAATTAACGGTCAAACCCAAACGCCACAAAACATCAAAGGCTATCTAAATACGCTCAGAGCAAAATCGTCTAAACATCGGCATTAGGGACCCTCGAACAATTTGTGTCTTCATACGAGGTGAAATTTTCACCCACGTTTGTCCAATAGTCTATTAAAACCTTACTACCAATAAGACTCTATCCTTTGTTTATAATAAACACTTTCCCTCTCTCCATCCTGCTTCCTCTAGTCTTTGTTTCCATCTTGTTGTCTTGTTCTCCCGTTTGTTTTGTAGTAGCATTCTAGTGCATATCTAGGGTAGAGCAGTACAGAACACTCCCCAGGAACGTTAACGACGCACCCCGAGTATGCCTGAGGCCGATTCAATTACTACTGTCGTATTATTTCGACGAAAATATGTATGTGTGTTGTACGTTTGTTGTGGTGTATATTAAATTCTGTTTCGTGTTTATTGGTCACCGTCGGCGATGTTTGGATAAGGGTTCAACGTTACAACACCCGTATATTGGTACGAATTGTTGGTACCTGTTTAGATTAATTCTGGGTGCTCGTATGTCCGAATTTCTCGATATTATGTTTGGTATTAAGTTTAAGTTTTGCTGAGATATTGTTAATTTTGATGGCGTGAATTACTTCTGGCCAGATATCTTAACAGAACTATAATGCATGACTTGAATTGTACAAAACTATGAAATGAAAAAGTTCCCAAATTAATTCATTTCTGAAACTACCTCTCATCGGCTATCATAATTCCCATTTGCGAAGATCACGACGTCATTATAACTTAATTCTAAGGGCAATATCAGAGGCGAACTATAATAGGTTTGATTAACTAGCGGCGGCCCGCAGGGTACAATCATCGGCCCGATATCGCCCTTAAACAACTCGATAAGGTGTTATCGGTGGCCCTTGCTTCTATTTATGGGGAGTTAATAGTTATCCCTCAATTTTGGGACCGAATTTAAGCGGAGCTTTGATTTTATTGATTGGAAGATTATACAAGGTAGGCTTAAAATATTTGAGTACAATAACTGCATACTTATTCACCGTCAGAACACACAATAAGTGGTAAAATGAGATCGGGAAAAATCCTATCCATCACCTTTCGACAAATGTGGGAAGCTTTCTCCGCAATTTCAAAATTAGTCAGGATAAAACATCGACAACACTAAAACGATCGTTTAGTGACTCTAACAACAAATCAATTATAGGAAAGAACTAGACAAAAATTCACAATACCATAACTTCCATAAACGATAAACCTACAGATACACTAAATAAGTACGAACTACCAAATAAACACAGCAACACACAACACACCGACGATGCGTGCGGTATATTAATTTTTCAACGAGTGCAGTGGTGCTCTTGAAAACGTCGCCGCTGGCGTCGCAGACAGCCGCGAGTGTTGTAGACGCGACTGTCTAGCCGATGAGCTACGGAGTCAGCGGAGCGAGAGCGTAGCGAACACGGAGAAATGTGAGCCTGTTTATTACGAGATTGTTAGGAGCTAATTGAGATTTGGAAAGAGGGACTTACACATGGTAGAAATGTATGCAGTGGGTCAATAAGGGTTGATAAAAAAACATATTCATTAAATTGGTCCAAAAAAACGTCAACTGGCGTCGCAGACAGTTGCGAGGGTTGTAGACGCGACTGTCTAGCCGACGAGCTACGGAGTCAGCGGAGCGAGAGCGTAGCGAACACGGAGAAATGTGAGGCTGTTTATTATGAGACTGTTAGGAGCTAATTGAGGATTGGAAAGAGGGACTTACAAATTGTAGAAATGAATGCAGTGGGTCAATAAGAGCTGATAAATAAGGTGTTCGTTAATCGGTCCAAAAAACGTCGCCACAGGCGTCGCAGAAAGTCGCGAGTGTTGTTTCGCGCCTGTCTAGCTGCTAGACAGTCGCGTTTAGGCTAGACTCGAGCCGATGAGTTAAGGAGTCAGCGGGGCGCGAGCGAGGCGAGCACGGATTACTTAAGATGTATAAGATTTTTACCCAATAGTGGGTAAAAAAAATCATTTATATAGTTGGTCATTCAAGCTCGTTTTGAATACTTGTACACTTGAATTTGGATCAAATATTGCGATTTACAGAATTATATCTATACGTGTAACTTTACCATGGCTCTGAGCGTATAATTTTTGCTAGTAAAACCTTTAATTTATCTCACAATCGCTTTTCTTATAGCCTTGTGACGGCGGACGCACAAATATAGTAACGCAATGCGAAATATGGATTCGCTGTGGATTCATTCCCATTCACAATGGTATCCCTTGTTTTCGTTTTTTTTTATAACACTTTCGTCTTCATATTTGGACTAGTTAAAAGTTAATGAGTACAATATTATACAGTTTGTAATATACGAAATGGATTATATTTAATTAGGTTAAAGCATTAAAATGTTAATGGTAAGAGTATAGTTTAAAAGGTACCTTTTTCAAAAAACTTACTGCAAAAATTTCATCAAATTAAGCCCGTTTAGTGGTTCCTTCAGACATTAATAAATACTCATGAAACTATGCCGAACTGATTAATAATGAATTTCTTATTATGCATAAGCAGTATCAATATGCAAAAGGTTTAATTGCAAACACAATTCACTACGCCACAATCAATCTAAAACTTATATTTGTAAACTTAGATGCTTCTTCTTCCTTGATTGAAACCAAATAAAGGATTTCCAACATATTTTTTTTATAAAACCGCGCCACCCTGCCTAGCAAATAATAACATGGTATGCTGTATTTTCTATCTGTTTTCCTGAGGCCTAATTTGTTTAGTCTTCTTCCCCTTATTGTCTTCAAACGTGGGGGCCCGAAACGAATGATCAATTATAGAGGTTTTCATATGCAAATGTCTCGGGAGCAATTTTAATTATGTGTTTTGATTGCATTATATATTGATTGTGTTCGTTAACGGTAGAAGGGGGTGAATATAAATGTATGTGATTAAGTGTGTATTGGTTGGGATTCTCATTTCTGTGAATTATACATAAGTTAGTACATTGGTACAATTTTCGGCGGTAGCATCAATATATGAAAAACAATGCCACTTTTCGTTGTAATTTTATAACTCAACGGGCTTACCTACCCAAACCAAATGTTTAGACTTTGTTCGGACTATTTAGAAGATGGTTTATGTGCAGTTTGCAGGTAGAGCGATTCTTCGTTTATCACATTTTTTGTAACAAATGAAATCAACCGTGCGAAGCCAGAACGGGCTGCTAGTTGAATATAATATTTTATTAAAGCTCCGAGTAATAAAACTATATAATTACATATTGTGTGTCTGTAACTCGTAAGACAAGCATTAATTAATAATTAGATTCAAAACACTTGATTGACTTAAACTTTTTTTAAGCAATGCATGAGTCTGAGTAACGGTCTATAATACGGGACTATATGTACTTTATTCCTGTTATCCTGATCCTTAGATTCCACTTGAAGGACCGTCCAGAGAGAATAGATTACAATTCGTACATGGGCAATCATAGTCTCCAGTTCAAGATTAAACATAGATTGGTACGACATACCTTTGTGTCCACACCAGTCACCTACGGGCATATGATGAATGTCACTTACCTGCGAACAAAAACAAATTGTTAGAGTCAAAAGATTAAAACAATTTCATCTTACTTTGTTACTCTTATAAATGTGTAAGATTGTATGGACGGATGAATATTTGTTAGGTACCATTACGAGCAAAATTCTAGAACATAAATATTTGGATTAAAATTGGTTTCAGCTTCAAAGAAAAATAACCCCCTTTGGTAGTAACGTCATTATCAAAAGGGTGACTTTTCTCTGGAGCTTATACTGTACAAAGATAGTTAATAAACCTGGATTAACACAGGATACTTTTTATATCGATAGTAAGATCTCGACCATTACCAAACTCCACGTAAAGTTGGATGCATTAGTAGTCGAAACGGATACATTAAAAGACTTTTTAGATGATATAACAAAACAGTTCAATAGTTAACTAAAAAAGACATCAGTTTATGCTGATGATCATAAACTTTTTTGATGTGTGTACCGTCATTAATCGCCCATACGGAGACTAATAGACTAAGTAGACGTTTACTTAGTCTATTTTCTAAGAACTTCTCAAAATTGCAACAGAATGATCACTTTGCAATTGGGAATATTAATTAGGCTCCCCAAATCACTTTAAACCAATCAGCCCCCAAAAACAAACGAATTCTTCTGTCCGATCAGAATCAAGACTCAACAAATCAATTGCCCGTTAAAAGCTATCTCAAACTTGGGGTTAAGATTTAAATCAGTTTGCTCAATTTATCCCTACTTTGGAACAAAAGGCAAACGTCTAAGATTAATATCATCCCAATCCCAATATCGGATCTGTTGAAGTAACGGGTTTGAAAATCGAGAGCACCCCCTTCGCGTCAAGTTGTGCGTAACGAATCGGTGAATTTTTGATCTTGGGGGGTGTCACCGGCATTATTAACACTTAATATTTAGAGGCAGGGGATGAAGTGTGTTTAGTTACTGTTATCCACTGTTTTGTTGATATGTGTTGGTATGTTTTCTGGCTGTGGGGTTAACATTGGTAGTTTTAAAAAGGAGGGGAGTTGAGGGATATGATCTTTTTTTTTTACGTGGTAAAATCATCTAATGAGTCCTCCCACCCCGGGCAGGGCGGGAGGGACTGTCAGACTTCTACTGACTAAAATCCACGGCGTCCTTCAATAGCCTTTTATGTTCCGGGGTCACGTTAATGAAATAAGTCCCGCGACCAGGGATATGATCTGCAATAAGTTTTGCACTTCATTGTGTTAGTACTTAATGAGGTTATACACATTCAGCGGTTTTATCTTCACTAAATAATAAAACGAGAAAACATTTGTAATTTTTCCTTTTCTGATTTGTGGATTTGTTATTTTATTTGTGTGCTTCACAAAAATACTTAACATCAAACTAAATTGCAAACCTAGTTCACTAATATGTATTTTTACGTCTAAATATATAACAACTTATTGCTATCTAAGCCGTCAATATCTTCAGAGACTCTTCAACAACTGCAACTCCTCTTCACAAACATCACGAACGTTAAACTTTTCCCCGACCATTTTATAAAATGTTCGCTGTAACACTTCCCAAACTCCTTGCACTAATTGCCAACACGCATCGTTCAAACAAGAACAAAAAAAAACACCTATAACATATTTCGCAGACGTTGAAAACATTCGGCTGACGATAAGTATATAAAAGCCTAAAGTTTAAAGCCTCCTGAAGAAGTAACACCCCTGCTATTAAGGGTAAGAACGGGCGCAGACCGCCAAAGTGTCACAACTCAGTGTAATTAATATTTTAATTGGGCATTTTGTGCGCTGTTACTTAGCTGATATTGCTCGATAAATTCTGGGGTGCTAATAATGTCTAACCCCCTCTGTAAGTGCTTTTGGTTTTAGGTTCTGTATGTGGGTTTGGTGGTGATGGAACATTGTCAGTTGACAATGTAGTTATGGAAGATGGTAGGGTTATTAATACAGTGGCATCTTGGAATGGACTAATATTTTTTACTTTGACGACGACATGAGTCGTTCCAAACGCCTCTTTGAGATAAAAAAAATGATATCAAACCGACGAAACGATTCCTTATGCTAAATTGACTAAAAATTACGTTCGTGGACTGAGTTGAATCTAAGTTATAATTTAGGCAAGTGATCAGTCTAGTATAGCATTATTTATAATAAGTTATACATGTTAGTTTAAGGTAAAATAAGCGCATTTATCGCATTGGGTCTTGCACCTGTAAAGATAGATGTAAGTTAAGTAAATAAATAAATAAAAATCGTAAACGGAAAATGGACAACCTAAATAAGAAATAAAAACTAAGTTTTAAAGAATCTACCGACATATATCCGAATGGATCTTCACAAATAAACGGCGAAAATCAGAAAGAACACTAAGCGTCTAAGTACCATTTAAAAATCCGCTCTTAACACAAGGGTGAAAATTATTTCACCCTTCAATCACTATAATCACCCAGCAATAACTGTGAAATCAAACATGCACATACAAAAACTAAGCTTTGATCCGATACTTTTGTTCAGTTTAATGAGACACCTGAAGTGCGAAGGGCGATGGGAGGCCATGAAATCAGCTGGTTACACAAAATGGAAATTTATGTTAGAGAAGCCTATAGGAAAAGAAGCAATGATAATTCAGTAGTTCGGACCTGTGCTGTGTTACGAGATGTTAGATCGTGAATTAGAAACTAGCCAGGCTTATCATCTTTTTTATTATCGTGGTAAAATCATCAAATGAGTCCTCCTTCCCAGGGCAGGGCGGGAGGGACTGTTAAATTCGTACTACCTAAAATCCACTGTGTCCTTCAATAGCTTTACCTTCCAGGGTCACGGTAATTCGATAAGTCCCGTAACCCCGGCAGGCAGGTATATCACCTTGCGTAACTTATTGAAGTTCAGGCAAAAATGGTAAGAGACACGAAAAGTCATTAAAATGAGTAGTTTGAGCACTACTCGTGTAGTAGATGACCCTGGATAGTCCGCCTCACTACTATTAAGTATATCGTGGCTAATATTTAATCACAGCAGAAGTAAGCCTCGAGCAGAAAATCTCGAAGGAAATGAGGTAATGTTTGACCACACAGAAGAGTCAATAGTTATGTAGAGTCTCGTAAGAACAGATTTATCAAACAGTTGTGGGGTCGTTAGGATTTTGTTTGGTATTTTTTACAATTTTCATAGACCTTACAGTTGGTTTACACAGGCAACTAAGATGAAACCGTCGTTGTAAGCATAGAATTGGAAATATTGTAAAACCGTTTTTTGTAACAATTTTGGTATACAATAAAGTGTATTCTATCTATCTATCTTAGCGACAGAGCAGCCCATAGTATCTTATTAATAGACGGTATGGACCATGCTAAATCTATTTATTGATCTACCGGGACGTGATTGGATAACAGAGCAACATTATTAATTATTAGGTCTCTTGGGAATACAGCAGGGTCAGAAGAAATATGGTTGCAATATCATTTTCCGTATTTCCTTTATTGAGGAAAGTATTTCGATGAACTGGGAAGGATCGTTAGTTAGTTTTTCTTACATATCAAAAGAGAGAAAAGGATTCTTGTAAGTAATGGTAAAATTATGAGGAGTTAAAGCAGGTAACCAAATTTTGCCGAACGTTTTCTTACATCTATCTAACTCAGCAATACTCCAAAAGTATTGGATTTTTATATACGTATAACCTTTGCTAGGAAAAGGCTACTTTCACTTCTAGCAATCTCCCTCGAACCTAGGAGCCACACACAACACTTAACGCAGTTTACGATCGCGGTAAGTACGCGTTAAAAAGCGGCAGCGATCGCGTCATATCGCACTCGCCTACCTAATTGGTATCTTTGATCGCTTTGCACTGACTTTTGACAGGAATTTGTTTGTTGAGTTCGGCAGCATTTTTAAGTTCATCTGATTCATTACGTTGCCGCGTTGGTAGATTATGGGCCTGTGTTTATTAAAAACAAAAAACTGGCGAATTTCGGAGTAAGAATTGGAGTGTTGTGGCACAATTTAGAATTAAACTTATGATTATGATCCAATTGTTGGTCGCAATACATAATTGAATTGAAAGAGCTTTAGTTGCTCATTGACAATGTAACGGCACCTACTTACGAGTATGTCATATGAAAGAAACTAATCGAATCTGTAACTTTTTTTAATTACATACTTTTAACCTCATTTTGTCGTTTATGAAACAATGACAAAATTAGGTAATAAGCATGTTCTAGATTTGTTACATCGAAGACATGACATCTATCAAAGCTTTACTGTCTGTTTGGTGGGTTGGACTACAGCCTACTCTTTCTCACAGAGTCTTCCCTGAACCTGTGTTCAACAGTAGACTTATTAAGGGGTTGTGTTTTCATGGTTCTACTTCGAAGATTTAAAGATTTTGGAGTCATCGAATCCAAGAAGAAACTGTAGTGCCTGGTTGAACTCTAGAGACATTCCGCTTGGCGACCGATATAGTTTTGCGGATATGTTGTCCCATTGTCCATTTGTTAACCGTCACTTGAAAATTACCAAAAAAAAACAATGATTTTTATTAACATGTAATACCTTTTTTGGTATTTGCAAGAGGCTATACTTATTTATCGCTATTTTCTCACAATTATTATTAAGTATTTATTTAAGGGCATGCAAGTGTCCGAAAAACGTGCATGACGTTACAATATGTCGCCATCACAGCTTTATTCTTATCGTAGTCGCATATAAGGAGCCATAATGCTCGATATGTCAAATTTACGCCTAAGTTCAGCAAGTTTACGTACATTATAGTCCCTGATCCAATTAGTACGGTGATAATGAAATGGGGCGAATCTAATCGCGAACTCAGAGATCCCGGGTGGTCGGTACAATCAATAAATCATCTCTTCTCAAAATGTTGGCGGTTCTTCGTTTGATACACACAGATGGTTGCTTTGAGGAACCTGGTTTGAAATCAGGATCTTGCTTACGTGTTTTAGAACGAATTTCTATCTGGATACATCATAAACATTAATAAAAACCGGCCGAGTGCGAGTCAGACTGGCGCACGAAGGGTTCCGTAACATGTTTTATAGCGGAGACAAAAAAGAAACTCGTTTTTTGCAAGGTTTAAATGTTTGTTTTATACTCGTATTAAATTAATTATTTATTTTTAAAGTGAATCTATAACTTGATATTCTGTGAATATTAGAAGAATCCTCTTATGGGAGCTCCTTTTAGTATTGTTTTTTTTTAGTATGAATTGTTAAAACGGCAACATAAATAGGTACATCATCAACTCGTAAGTCGGGACCGATGCCACTGGACCACCACTGATCTGAAATCTGCTCTGAAAGAAATAGGAACATCTGTGAAAGTTTCATCTGTCTAACTATAACGGTTCATGAGATATGGCCTGGTGTCAGACGGACAGCGAAGTTTTAGGAATAGGGTCAAGTTTTAAATTTTACCCCTTAACAAGAAAGGAAAAAAATATTGTTAGTAACTACCTATCATATAAAAAACACGAATATATCCAGGAAAAAGTCATGATATTGTGAAGGTGCCATATTGCGACGTAGGTACCATAAATGAATAATATTAAAACAAAATAACTACTTAGGAAGAAAATACCGATAAAATTCTAAACAGTAAATTTTCAAATGACAGTTGACAGTTTCTTTCATACCATGGTCGAATAGTAGATTTGAACAGTCGATTTCTCAACGAAAGCTCTTCAAATTAATTGCCAGTATCACATACAATGTATTAATGAAACAAAGTTTCCAGCAAACACTTGTAGGCCTAAGTCAGTCGCAAGTGTAACCACAGAACGCCCTCTTGGGGACTGGCTCGTATGTTGTACACAATGGCCCGCGATGGCACACGATGGCTGACAGTGGGACTCTGTATATTCATGGTGTCATGGTTTTTATTGCATGTCTTATGTGTACAAGAATCTATGTTTGGATTTACGAAGTTTTTGTAGAGGGACAGTTCCAGTTCTTGTTTGATTTGACAGCAAAGGTCGATTAAATGAAAAATGTACTGTGGCACATATCGGGGTACATATTTTACAGCCCTTTCGGGGTACATCTGAATGATCGCCAAATCAGACCAGCTTGGCGAGAACTGGCTTCCCTTGAGGCGATTGACCCCAAAATGTAAAAAAATATAACCAATCCAAACTTAAAAACAGGAGTCATCGAAGAAAGAGATTTTTTAAGCCTTTTTTAACCTTTTTTTAATCGTGGTAAAATCATCAAATGAGTCCTCCCACCCCGTACTGTCAGACTTGTACTGACTAAAATCCACGGTATCCTTCAATAGCCCTTTATGTACCGGGGTCACAGTGATGGAATAAGTCCCGCGACCCGGCAGGCTTTTCAACCGACTTAAAAAATAAAGCAGTTAATCGACTTCATTTAAGTATAGTTTAAGTTTAATCGGCAGTTCATGTCTATTTAAGTATCTCCTTATTTACTCTTATTAATGAGGCTTATAGAAGCATTTCCATTTTCGGTAACTAATAAATTCTTACTTTTGCTAATTTAATTTGAAAAATTAACAACATACGGATCTTTTTTGCGTGATTTTTGGTTTCGAACAAACTAATTAATTCTGACCTAGAACAACTACATGTAGACAACAAATATTTGTTCCGGATAGGAATCGAACACAGCCACTGTGAAAGTGCCGTAGGTAATTATATAAATCTGATTACACTACATAAAGCTGAATTAAAGCAAATAATTATATAGACACAGTAATCTCTGTGTCTTAGTTGGAAACGTATTGTGCACGGCGACGTTACACCATCGGCATCTTGACATAATTTCGACCCCCGTTGTGGCAAAAACCGACTATGACCGAAACAGTAGTGATGGGGCAGTATCGATAGTTTTTATGGGTCCTAAAATGTTTTATTATTAAATGTGGCTTATTTTAACGTGTGAAGTGAGTGCTTGACAGTTATGTTAACTTTTTATTTTGATGTGGACCGATTTTTTTATGTTTGAATGCTAACCCGAATAAGTTTTTGAAAAAATATATTGGGATTTTAAGCATAACATAACGACACATCTATTTTTCTATCTATAGACATTTTGTCTAATTAAAGTATTACTACGAGACACGTACTGAGTGAAAGTTTCAGCGTACATCTATTTGTAAGACTTTCTCGATTAGCGCCACTTAAAAAGTTCACATAAAATATTGGCCATCGGTTATTAGTGTTATCAAGCTCATCCCGTCATCACCATCTTCACGAGTAAATAAAGATTTAGAATTAAGAAAATTGTTTAATTTTTCCCCCTTAGGTATATTTAACTAGGTACACAATTTCCGAGTATTTCCATAATCATGTTTCCCGTATAATTAAATTACAAAAGCAGAAGCTACTGTATGATATTTTTCTGAGCAAGACATAATGGTAATACTAAAAACAGCAACATATAAGTCGTAAAACATTAGAATTAATCCGAGACATCGATACAAAGCGTCCACCCCGCGCTATCTCCTGTCCACATCGACACTTATTTACCCAAATCACCCCATCCCTAAACTGAGACAAAGTGTTGGTGTACATTAGCGGGCGGCGGGGTGTTTTTATTGCCTCCCACGTCTTAAAATATTGTCTGATTCATTAGAGGATATTTCACATTTAAGTTTCGTGTGTGCTCTTAGCTTCCCTGTAAGGATATTCCCAACTTTTGAGTAGCAAACGTAGGCGATCATTTAAAAAGGGGAAAGGTAGGGGGATATAACGACACAGTTACAATTTTCTGAAAGGATATCGTTACGTTCGCGTAATAAGACGCTAAGATTCCGTTATACTCTTAATTATGGTGGGGGGTGGGTGGTGTAAGGTAATGACACATGTATGTAAATATTCGCTGTAACGACTCGAGGTGGCGACGTGTTCACGCCTTAATGGGCGCTCGGTTGTTTTCTTTGATTAAAGAATTTTATTACCGTATATAATTCACGATTAGACGTTAAAGGGTTTGGGAGGCGCTGCGTTTTCTTAAGATAAAATGTTCTTGTAATGACGGGTGCGTGATTCCGGATCGTAATTGTTATTGCCGGCGGTTTGCGGAGCGGCTGTTTGAATTTAAGCTGCCGAATTGGATAGTGTCATTTTAATATTGGAAATGGGAACGGAGTTTCTCTCCAGAGCTCAAGATTTTTGAGAAAGAGCGTGCATTTAGAAGCATACGATAATTAATCTGTTATTTTCTATTTTCAATGAATCCTTTTGTCCAATATTCTTAAAGGAAATCAATATCCAACTCATTTTACTTTCACGATAGTTAACAACTACATACTTTTCCTGAAATCCTTTTAGTACCAACAGAAAATTCTAATTCTAATAATTTATTTAAAGTAGGCAACTAGCTACAGGCACTTTTTAATTGTTAAAGTACTAAAATCATCACACTTTACAGTGTCACATATTTTGAGGGCATCACCTAACCCCATAATCCTCATAATCCTTTCTGCCTTCGAACTTTGAAAAGCCAGAATCCACTTTTCCACCATCAATTTCCATATCAAACCTGAAGGTAGGTACTGTAATTTTTCCGCTCTCACATATAAATTAGCGTCCCAAACTATATACAGGGTGTACACGCGTCCTCTACACCCTCCTTTTGAATCTTATAACCCGCTCGCGTTTTAAATTTTAATGAATATAGATATCTTTATTCGCTTTGAGCGAACCTCGCTTGCTCAGTGAGAGCGCTGATTAAGGTGTGGTCCCGATGTAGCTAGCTATTTTTTTTTAATTATGTTTTTTTTTTTGTGAAGGCAACAATTAGTATAGGTGCTTATAACTGCCACACAGGTTGATCTTCAAGGCTAAATCGCGTTTGACGAGGTTTCTCTGTGGATGGGTGACCACTGATTTAATGAATTGCTTCCGTACCTCGAAAGCACGTTAAACTGTTGTGCTTTTGGCTTTGAGTTAGAAATTTGAGTCTGAAATCCAGTTCTTCGAAGGGGTATCGGTTACGGGTTGTGGAGGTCAGATGGGCAGTCGCTTCATGAAAAAGGTATTCAGCTGCATACATTCTGCTACAACCAGCCTATAACGTACCCACTGGGATACAGACCTCTCTGAAAGATTCAGTAGCTGTTCCACCACGAGGACGTATTGAATTTTTGGTACTAGAACATGTTGGCTTCTTCATAACGATTTTCTTCACGGTTTTGAGAGCAGTTGTGATAGGAAACTTAGAACAGACGCCTGTATTAACCTACATCAATCTGCCAACTTTATTTAATGATTGTCAACTTTATCACGGAATAAGACGGTTTATACCATAACTTTGTATAATATTATAGTATTTAATTATATTTTTTATGTCTTTGGCATTTCAAAAGCGCTTCTAACTGGTCAACTTGAAATAAATGCGTTTGATTTGATTTATATTCGACTGGGAAAATTTGATGGATTGGGGTGTACCCCGAATATTCGCTTCATTAACAGTACAGTAAAATCGGCGAACATTCGCTTCAACCCCGAACATGGCTCGCTCATTCAAGCAGTGGGCACCCATCTTAAATTGTGATTAAAACATTCGGAGCGCGCCATTAAATCTAATATGCAACGGAATCATGTGCGATGCTTGTATGTAGGTAGTTGCAGTTTTTTGGTGTAATAATCATAATTAGTCGTAACGGTTATGTCTTACTTTGAACTGGTCCTGAAATTATTAAAAGAATAGAATTTTTCGTTTATTCCCACTTCAGGCTTTGATAGTAGATTTAATTTAACTGTGATTGAGTGTTTGTTTCAATGTCATGTAGGCAGAACTCAAATAAACAGAAATAATTTAATTTCGTTAAATAAAATAAAAAAGAAGACACTTACTCGATAGTCCCGCGAAATGTATTTATGATATGATTCGGAAAACTATTTATTTCACTCAAGCTACATTATCCCTGAGATTCTTATGCTATTTAAAAGCACAAAGAAATCTAGTCAATTCAATTTTATTTAATTATCCATCGAAATTGACGATACGAGCTGCCATAACCTGATGAAGCGTTCTAATTAGCGTTTCAAATGACTGTTGTAATGACGATCAATAACCGCTCCTATCTCCAGACAAAAATTCAGTAAACATCGTTACTTGGTCGACAATTAGTCGCGAACAGGGTTACCAGACCTAACAAAAAATATGAAGTGAGTGGCTATAGCTCATATAATTTTTCTCTCACATCTATATAGAGCCATATATGCTATGGAAGATTTGAGAGGTAAGTTTTGGAATTGAGGCCACAGACAAAAGCAATTTGTAAATAAAAAAATGTAACCGCCTTCAAAACCAACCACTAAAAAAGAGTAAAATAACCTACAAAATACTTTTCTTTCGGAAGTCGGTGGCAAAAAAGACAATGAAAAAAAAAAACCACCGACCTTCCGAAAGAAAAGTTATTTTGTAGGTTATTTACTCTTTTTTAGTGGTTGGTTTTGAAGGCGGTTACATTTTTTTTTAAAAAAGCTTTATTTTACTCTTTTGTTTAAATATTCAACCCAAATTCTTGTCAAATAGGTACATAATTTTCTTACATGTGCACTGGAATTTTGTAATCCGTAGCCCCGGTAATAACATCGCTCATGTACAAAATTAGCTAATAAAATTCCCTATCTCAAAAACTACTGAACCGATTTTGATGAAACTTGCAGTTTTCCCTCAGTTGAACGATACCTAGTCTAACAAAAAAAGGATGACTTAATCGGACTTGTAGTTCCGGAGATAAGCGAACACAAACTAAATCAGTCGATGCCTACTCCTTACAGTTAAGGAGTTGTACCTTCCATCATCAACTCCGCTACATGAGATTATGATTACCATACGCAAATACTTATATTACTTCATAATATTTGCGAAAAACTATATGTGGCCTATAAAATTTGAGGGTTGCCCTCGATTTCTCCAGGATCTAATCATCAGATCTTGACTTGGTGAATATGGGACCACTCCGAAAGCATCTCCTTTCGAATAAAAAAGAATTTGAAAATCGGTCCACAATCGCCGGAGTAATCGCGAGTAACAAAACAAAAAAAAAAAAAAAAAAAAACATACCGGTTCGAATTGATAACCTCCTTCTTTTTGAAGTCGGTTAAGAAATCAGAATAGGTAGAACCGCTAGACGATTTAGTGTTTTTTTAAACATTTAGCGCCATAAAGAACGCCTGGTTTGAGACCACAATCTCGCATGATGGTAAGTAAAACACGCGTGCCTAGAATTAAATAATATTGACCAGAAGAAACTTAGATCATAATTATAGGAGGTTGAAGAAGAGATACAGTTCGTAATTCAAAAATGCAATATTGAATAAGTTTTTTAGTTCACAGACATTAATGTCTTGGGCCTGGACTGCAGCTACTTTAAACAGACTACAAAGGAGAATCATCAAATCATCACCTGCCTAGCCTTTTCCCAACTATATTGGGTTCGGCTTGCAGTGGAACCAAATGCAGCTGAGTATTAGTATTTTACATGGAGCGACTGCCTATCGGACCTCCACAACCCAGTAAATGGATACCACATGGTAAGACTGGTCGTCAGATTTTAGAGGTTCTGACTAATAGTAACTGACAGTCAATGATCTACAAAAGACAGTCGGGAGCAACGGCTTTACGTGCTTTCCGAGGCATGGAGGAAACTCGCTATGATAGATGGTCCACCCATAGACCAACCTTGGCAAGCGCGACTTTTCTCGGAAGATCAACCTTTGCGGTTGTTATTATTTGACCACGAGTTACTTGCTAAACATTTACAGTAAAAAAAGAAAATAAAAAAAGAAAATGGCCGGCCTTTTAATAAAACTTTTCATTAGAAATGGCAGCCCTAATCATAAGCCGTGGAAGCCATCACTAATTACTGGCTATCGCCGATGTATGGGCGCGCCTTCACGTCAAACGTGTCATAGTAATTGATGGTACACTTTCTAATTAAATTGCTTATATTGAACTAGTAATAGTTTATGAGTACTTACCTATGTAGTTATTTTTATTGTGAACTTTTTTTCCCGTGAGTTTTTCCATGTGAAAGGCGGCAACTATTCTAGTTTATCCGCTACTTCAGCTGCTTGCAATAAAAATCTATAAAACTTGGTTATAATGTCATTGCGAAATCTGAAGAGTAATTTCAGAGATTATCACTGAACTTAATCTTTAAAAAAAATGTACCGACCGAATTGAAAACCTTTCCATTTGGAACTTCGTTTAAAAATCTAAGAATCAAAAGTTAAAAGCGACTTTAAAGTATGATTATAAATGTATAATCGAAGGATACTTCGAGCTGATTATGTAAAACCTTCAACTGCAATATTTTTTTTAACCGCTTAACAAAGGACACTGGGCTTTTTAAGATTATAATCGAATACTTTAACTGCGTGAACCCCAATTAGCCGTTTCGAAATACGAGGCTATAAGAAATTTACAAACAAACAAACATACTTACTTACTTTTTTTTTTTTTAGCGTGGTAAAATCATCAAATGAGTCCTCCAACCCCCGGGCAGGGCGGGAGGGACTGTCAGACTTGTACTGACTAAAATCCACGGTGTCCTTCAATAGCCCTCTATGTTCCGGGGTCACGGTGATAGAAATAAGTCCCGCGACCCAAACAAACATACGTACGCGCGAAAAACCCTTTTTAGCAGTCGGGTAAAAATGGATCACTTCTTTTCAGATAGTTCTTTAATGAAATTAAATTATTTTTCGACATAAAAGTATCAATTAGGAAAGCAACACCTCAGTAATAAAGGACGCACCTAACCCTCCATTATCAGTCGAACAAACCTTTCATATCGCTTTCAATTAACAAACAAGAAGTCAAACCAAATGACATGTCATTTCGTGACATCTGTCATTTAACTAACACATTTCTATCGATTAGGGTGCAAACCTATCATTACTTAAAAGACAACTATCATCACTTACGACCATCACTCACTACCAATTTCAACTCTCACGTCTGAAACCTAAAGTTCAAAATCCAACAATGAAATTATATTTACGCATTAATTTAGGTACGGCGCCAGTGTCAGTGAAGACGGGCATTAATATCGTTGACAGTAGCGATGCGATCGTCAATTGTCATGGGGATTCGACCTTTTACGATATTAGTTATTAGAGTGTAAGTGAATTGTATATATGCCATTGATTATGGAGGGAGGTTATAGATGTTATTTATTTATGGTTTAGTTAATTCCGAAGGTTTTTTAAAGCGACTAATTGGTTATAAATCCTGTTACTTTTTTTTATCGTTGTAAAATCATCAAATGAGTCCTCCCGCCCCGGGCAGAGCAGAAGGGACTGTCAGACTTGTACTGACTAAAATCTACGGTGTCCTTCAATAGCCCTTTATGTTCCGAGGTCACGGTGATGGATAAAGTCCCGCAACCCCGGCAGGCATTGGCCCTCTGTGAGGGGGCCCCGTCATTGTGCTGACGCTCTTTGAGGCGCGTGGAACACGACGAGCTGTCGACCCGGGCATGGTCCATGATCGGACAGCGAGTTGCCCTTTACTCGCTATCCGCATGCCCGCGAAATCCTGTTACTTGGCATACTGTTAAAAAATCTTTATTAATTATCTACTTTTATTGCTAGAGCAATAGAAAAGAATACATCATTTTACTAGCAAGCGCAGCGTAGGACGTCCACCAACAAGGTGTACAGACGACCTTATAAAGGTGGCCGGAAGACGCTGGATGCAGGTCGCTTCCAACCGGTTTGTGGAGATCTAAAGGGGAGGCCTATGTTCAGCAGTGGACGTCCTATGGCTGAGATGGTGATGATGACATCATTTTACAAATTTTATGGAAATGCATTGTATAATTATTATGTTGTAACTAAAGTGGCCTTTTTAGACCTGCTGGTCTACTTGGTACAGATTGCAATTCATAATTATAATTCTGTTAAAGTGACCGTTTGGAGAGCCCTTTTGGAACACTACAATTCATTTTTTTTATACTACACCTGCTTGGAAAGTACCTTGTTACTTTATCAAATTTACGGTAGAAAGTACGTCATTGCATATCGACCAAATATGCGGGGAGAAAACGCATCTGAGCGGGAGAGAAAAGTGTATGAAAATCCATTTCTAACGTGTTTTTTTCTTTTTTAATTTTGGGTAAGACTATGCGCCGGTAACCTAAATATCAAAAGCCAAAAAGTTTTTACAGTGAGTTTTTATCTCAAAGTTCGCAAAATGACACTGGCCACTAGCTGTATGTGGATGGTGTCGGGCTGGCAGTGCGACCCTGCGGCGGCAGGATAAACAATTTGAAAAAAGAACATGTGAAAATTGCAGACGCCATTGGCGCCATTTTCAATTTGTGTGTTGTTTGAGGATTCAGTTTTCGTAGAAAGTAATTTATTTTCCTCGTAGGTGTAGTATAAAGCACTATGTATCACTCGAGAGAAAGTGCGATTCCCGATCTCGGGTATTTTAAAGTCCTCGGCTACGCCTCGTCCTTTAAACGATACCCTCGATGGTAATCGGTCACTTTCTCCTCTCGGTGAACAATGTACTATTTTTTAATTTAACGATAGGTTCGCGTTTGACCTCGCTTGAGAAATATTCCACGAAGGGCACCTGGTGACAATGGCACCTGAGCTACTGGTACCTTATCTGTTCCACATAAGGTTCCTGTCAAAAAATTTCGCATGTGACAGGTGCCCTATGTGGACCACCGCTTGATGGTAAGAGATTGTTAATATTCTTTTAACGCTGAATGTTCTTTTTTTTAAAAAAAAAACTTTATTTGTTTCTCAATTTCTTCAATCACATTCGATGACAGCTCGTTATTGTAACCGTCAGAAGACAATTCTCCCCCAATGGTACGCGTATCGAATTATTTAAACATATTTCCCTGGACGCAATGTTACTATTAGTATCAGTTACAACAGGGGGTGGACAGAATTAAATACTCTAGATGAGAGATGCGTTACGACTTGGGCCTGTTTTTGAGAGATTGACCGGAGAAAACCGCATAAAAGGAACAATAAAAAGTTATGGGAGGCCTGCCTTTGCCCAGTAGTGGGACAACATAGGTTAAATAACAAAAAAAGACGAGTGACATGTATAGGGCTGAAATTCAAGGAAAATTGAAAAAACATATTTAGCCTACGGCCTTGTACGCCGCCAATTTTTCCCTCATTTCTTCAAGTTTAAAAAAAATAGGCTATTTATAATAATATCTCGGGTCTTATCTATTATTGGTATCAAAATTCATTAATATTCGTTCAGCGATAGACGCGTGAAAGCGAAACTAACAAAGTCACTTTTAGTTAGGGCCATTATATTTTAGATAATAAGGATCGAATAGGAGTAGTATCCGTTATAAATTTTCATAAAACCTTTCATAAAAATCACAAAACGACCTGTTCACCAAAGAACGAAATCATCCACATAATCACATAGAGAAAATCGAGACCGCAAAAATTCCTTCACATTCCCTAGAACGGTCATAGATATAAATTGTGTGACGGAAACCGATATTTCCTCATAAGCCACGGAGGAGGTCTCATCTAGATAAATAACATATGTCCATCCGCCCTCTGTGGCGCCCCCTAGTGGCCAGTGGCTAATCAAATATCTTTTCCTGCTCCTGAGTAGGTGACAATACGCGACACGGAGCGTTGCTTCTCAAAGTTTTTTTGTAGCATAATTTTTATTTTCAAAAAGTTTCGGGCTTTAATAGATTTATTTCTTCAAGTATGTCAAGGTCAAGAGAGTTAAATAAGCCGCTTCTGATAAGCTTTAGGTAACTTTTGCATTTTCTGGAGCTATAATAGATTTTTCAGAGAGTAATATATTCCAGAAGCCCACTCAGGAAGACGGGAGAGACTGTTAGACTCGTACTGACTAAAATTCTCGGTGTTCAATAGCCCTTTATGGTACCGGGTCACGGTTTCCTGGTAAGACAGTCCCGACAGACCCCACCAGGCTTTGACCCTCAAAGGGGCACTCGTCAGGAAGGCTTATAAGTTTTGGGGGTATTTTCAAAACTAGTAATCTTATTGTTTTTTTTTTCTATAAGGAAGCTACAGTATAGACTATAGAGTATCATAATATGGTAAATGAAACTTACTAGGAGATCATTTCCAATAAAAGTAAAAGTGGTTATACAGCAAATGAAAATCAACTCGACTTTTCGACATGACGTCACATTGCAAGTCACCCGTGCAAGGCATCATTACTTATTGAAAAAATACCTTACATTAAAAATATGTCCCAGCCCAACAAGTTGATAAACTAAGCTAGATGAAATTGACCATTATTAAAAAACAAGAAACATAGGAAACACAAAAAAAAAGATTGAGAGCCATTGTCTCGCGTCTGTACGAGGAGCGAATGGCAAATGATTAATAAGGCTAATACCATTAGTGGTCCAGACGACACATTCGATTACAATTGGTAACACTACGTAGGTATTATGGCGGAAAATAACAAAGCAATTGTTTGTAAGAATATCGCACAGACGGTGCATGGTGGTGAAATAATGGCTAGATCTACTAAAACTACTATTATTTCTAAGCAAGCGTGCTACACCGTCATTCACATCATCGTTCACCATGAGGCAAGATAGTTGCCAAACGGCGAACATAGGTTCGCGTTAAATAATAAAAAAAAAAGAAAACAGACTATGGATCTAAACTCTTCAAAATGATGAGCAAACATTTTTAACCTATAGAGCCTTTTGTATTAAAAGCTAGAAGAAAATACAGTACGAAACCAGCTATAATCCTTGCAAATAATAATTATATGTCCGGGAGTAATATCAGTACTACTACAAATCTGGAATAGTAATTTCGTACACCTTGAGAAGAGTAATTACAAAACAGTAGGCGTCTTAAAAGTGGAACAGTAACATTATTTAATTTCGGATATGGACGTAACAGCAGATAGCAGAATGCAGAATAATGATCATCAGAATCAAACACCAGATTAAAAAAATGATTTGATAAAACCTAAACCACATTTAGAGGGCGGAAAAATTAATAAAACTAAACACTGGGTACCCGACTCAAGACAATCAACTACAGACAAACAACACAAAGAAAATATTGAACCTATGATAAATGATAGTACAATGAATGGAAAGTATCACCCGGGACCATATATTACGTGATCTTCGTCTTACGTGCCTGTCGAGGACACAATTACTCAAAACTAAAGCCGTGTCACCGATGTAATGGACAATGGACACGCGATGCAGGAAATAACTTGAGATGACAGTGGTACTGGATATTTTGGTGTAATGTTTGATGAAATTCAAGAAAAGAAAAGAAAACAATGTATAGAATTGGAAAGGATGTACGTATCAGATATCACTTCCAACAATTCTATCAATAAATAAAAAATGTTGGGTAACATTTTCTATAGATAGAATAATCTAGATAGCCGAAAAAAAACAGACTTAAATGATTGAATAAAAATACAACTCATAAGCATCTAAGGACCAATTGTAATTCGAAACTATTCTTTCTTTGTCGAAAGAAATGACATGGAATTCTAAGGAATGTCAGTATTAGAAATAAGATAAACAAACCCAATAGCTATCAATTACAAGGCCAATTTACTACTTTAGATGCCGACATTTCCCTTCACGACATTCTTTTCTCCCAAGATCGACACGAAATACACCCTCTAATTCCTGAGAAAAATTCCACTTTCCTATTTACGGACAAACAAGGGACAGTCGACTGTATAATCATTTATCTCGAGTTTAATAAAAGGAAGATTATTTAGTGCTGTGGACGAAGCAACGCTAATATCGCATGATTTAATCCCATTTCATTGGGAACACTGCCAGGGATGGCTATCAGGGTGAGGATAGTAAAGACTGAATAGGTGTCTTTTTTGCGTGACGGAAAGTTAGTAAATTGTTTTCGGATGAATTGGTGTGAGGAATTTGAAATAAAGTTGATTATATAAGCCTTAAAATGCTAGACTGAACCGGCCTAAAGCTTGATTCCTTTGAAAATTTGAACTGAAAAATTAATGGTTGCGAAGTGAGAAAAGTAACAGGAAAACAATGAAGATAAACACTTCATATTTCTAAATTAATAGACGGTCGATCCCCTAGTATACGTTGACAATAATCTCAAGATGACCACTAAACCAAGACTCGGACACAACAATAGAAAACCGAAACACAATTGAACGCGTGGTAATATTTCCGCTAAACCCCATTATATTAGTAGATTAAAGGCCACTTTACTCAATATTCCATAAAATATTGCCTCATAAATAGACGGGCAGCTGCAGAGACGTGATCAGACCAGGGGTCGGCAAGTATAATCCCGTTAAAAATTGCCAAACAGAAAACAAACTGACAATGGCGGGCGGTTATACATCAAGTGCCTTAAAAAGAGAGACGGAAAAAAAAGGAATTCGTCCGAAAGTAAACGGTAGATGACGTCCGAAGACGGATTCCGGGCGGTTCCGGACGACAGATACGAATGAAATCGGATGGGTGTAATAGAGACTGGCACGGTCAGGCTAAATGACCGACATCCGGCCGTAGACAAAAGCGAATCCGCCGTAATAAAGCAGGATTGATGAAAAAGCGCTAAGCCACGCCGATATAACGGCGTGACGTAAGATATAGGAGATAAGCGGAGACTTAGTCTACTTTGGAGACAGGTTAAGACCGAGGTATGAGCAGTATAACGGCTTAAACATACAGTCCTGAAGGATTTTCATCTACTTCGGATAGTCCATATCTACTAATTTATAGATTAAGAAATCAGATGGTTCTACACAAATTACAATCGGAAATGAATTCTGTTTAATTCCACAGATCTTTTGAAACTACTTTCTGGGCTCCAAAAATATAATTGACCATCATCAACTCTCCAAAGAAACATGTCTCCGAAGCCAACAACCAAGATACTCGCCAATATTTGCACCAAACAATAAGACTTCACTTCGGGCAGCTTTAACACAAAGCTATTGCTATTACAGAGATCGCGAGAAGCGGACCATCGAACACTGCCAAGCTTTACCGGACTCACTTTACCGGGATTTCGGATATGACGTAAAGCACTCACTTAGATCCCCCTCCACCCCCTGACCGAGTTTTTCGCCTTCTATTTATTAGCTTAGGATATATTTGAGGATGAAAGGAGATTCGGCGGGATTATTTTTGCGGGAGTGCAATATGAGGGTTTGTGATGTCGTTAATTATGGTGCGCTATTATTGGTGCATAGTTTCTGTCTTCAAGACGGCTTTTATTGTTTTTGATAACATTATTGGTTTAGAACCTATGAGTTGAAACTGAGCTCGATTTTGAAACCTTAATAACTTTTTGGACAGTGGTAGAATTGATTGCATTTAAAAAATATCACTACAAGGGCACGATTACTGAAATGTTTCTCACGAAATAGAACTTAGTACTGTCACTTTAGGCTCATTTTTGGACTACTACAGCCGCCTGTCCGAAGAAAGCCCATATTTTCAAAGCCCCCACAGATTTGTCTTTGACCGAGAGAAATGCTTCACAAAGATATCCCAACATAATGAGAGCAAAACAAACACGTCACCCAACCATATCGTAATTTATTAACAACACAAAAAGCGGAATGGCTACAATATTTACAGTTGACCCGAAATTACTGTTTCTTAACTCACAACCTTTGTTGTAAAATGAAACAGAATAGAGAACATACCCTGAAGGGACACCTGCCAACCATAGGGTCACAGTAACATATATTAATAACGCGTTAATTTATTAACAAGCACTGTTTATCCAGGGATTAACTGAGAATAGTTTTAGTTGAACAACAAAGGGCTGAAAGGGTTCAAAGCGAATTTCTTGCCAACATATTTACCTAAGGTGTAGGTGATAGTAATTTTACGCGCGAGAGGTCCGAGCTTCGGACGATGGCAAACATGTTCCCCGGGACATGCCTAAAATTTTCACGTACATTATAGAACGAAATGTTTCAGAATCAAAATCCGTTGTTTGTTTGATGCTGTTAACGTTACATGTGATTGTTAATGAAAACTAACAAGTCTCACAATCAAATACACGTTACTCATGTTAAATTCAAATGTTTGTTCGTGCGAAATGAGATTTTGTTACAACTTTTGTACGGTTTGCTAAACTGAAATCAGACGGTGTTTATTTGTTAATGTTTGGAACAATGAAACTAACATGTTTTATTTAGGAACGTTACTGTGGAAAGTATTTTGGGTCTTGATTCTGATAGGTTTAATGTTGACTTTCATTTTGATCTTTATTTCGGGGTCTCTAAATGTGTCCTTTCTAAAATTGAGTTTCAAAGTAGCAGACCATCAAAGCGGGCATTACTATCATAACTATCTGAAAATCACAGTAAAAATCACAAAGCTGAATCGTTAACTTTGTTACATTCAACATTTTCACTGGTTCATGTTTTATTTGTGAAGTCTCTAGTTAGTGCTTACTTCTCAGAAAAAAGTCTGGGGGTATCGCAAAAAAGCTATCGCGGAGCCAGGACAAAGAGCCGGTTCACTAACATAATTAAAATCTCCCGATTCCAACTCCCGGCGTCGCGAGCAATTCCCTACTTTTTAATTATGGAGAAATATCCAAGGATAACATGGTGCTGCGTTTATTCACAGAGAGTTCGTAGGTACATATCCCCGGGACAAGCCGAGGTGTAGCCAAAGAAAACACTGCTTGTATGCATTTCGTTTTTTCAGACTTCTTTTTGTCCTTTTTAATTGAAAGTAAATAATGCAAATGGGCTGAGAGTGAAATTATGGATAAGTGAAACAGTTCGTATTTAGACATAACTCATTATAATGTATGAAGTACGTCAAATACGGGCAAAATTTGAAGATTCATTCGAACTTAATGCAGATTTTCTTTGTGATCAACCCAGCTTAGTTGACAATTCCTTTAATAAACCTGCGACAGCAAGTACATATGTACTCGTTAACTTTAAATGAAAAAGGATTGAACATACGAAAATCCGGAAACGCGGAACCAACAAATTATTAACGACAGCGAAAAACCCTTAATTCACACGGGTAACTTTCGATACAGACGAAGTCAAACATCCACCCACATCTGTAGCAGAAACCTTACAGATTAATTTACCATTCGCATTAATTAATACCACTTGTAACAATAGTTTTATTTGCACCGTCCGCCCGTGTGCTCGGACAAAGAGTTTTCCCAGTATTATTTTCTATACAATCGTTGTTAGAGGAGTTTAATTTGGTACGAAATCCCCGTCGGGGTGGGTAGTGGTTAAATAGTGCACAATAGATGTGGCCGGTACTTCATTAATGATGCATCATTTTGGTTCGGACCTTCGAGGGACCTTTGCCGGATGCCTTAGGTTCGACGCATCGGGCCGGGCGTGAGACGGTGGTGTTACGTCATAAAAGTTTTAAGAGCAATTTCAAATTCATCGAGTTTTGAATGTGTTGTGAGATATTGGCCTTTATACGGAGAGTGTAACAGATTATACCATGGGATTATTATCAGGTGTCGAAATCCGAAAATTATAATTTAAATTCTGATTGGAAAAAAGAATGTCTGCATTCCATCTCCATATAAAGTTGAACTGTGCCTACAACTCCTCCGAAATTTCTTTAAAAACGGATATGTGATATGCCGAAATCTATCAGTGCGAGTAACCACAAATGACCAAATATTAAAATGACCAAATTGTTGAAATAATATCTGAGACCCATTAATGAGAACATGGATTGATGTAATTTCAAACTGATATTTCGGGCATATACTATTTCAGTTGAATGTCATTTAACACGATTTTTAATAACAGTTCAACCAATATGAAATAAAAAGTGTTAGTTAAACTGTTTCATTCATTTCAAATTATATCTTAGCACCTATTAGCATGGCTGCCAAAATCATTATATCCGAGAAAAAAGTCTCCCTGCAGGGAGAAATAGAGAAAGAATCAGATTTCCGAGTGGAAACCCTTCAGTTTCCTGTGAAGTGGCATGATAATTATCCTTTAATGATCCGTTCGGAGTCACCATCGGTGAGGCCCGGTATTAATTTTCCATGCATTTGGTGCTGGTACAGATTATGTTGTGATCAAGACGGCAAAAACGCAAAATATTTAAATAAGGTGAAACTTACTTATATTTGCAGTTTAGCAAATGGTGATTACTATTATACTGTGTTTGGGGTATTCGAAAAAGTCGTCCATAAAGTGATTTAGTCTCAACATCCTACCCTATCCTAGCCTTTTCCCAAAATGTTGGGAATGGCTTCTATTTGAAACAGATACCTACAGCTGAAATCAGTGATTTGGGTCAAAATTTTCTATATTTTTTTTTCAAGTTATTCTGGTGATTCTTCTCCCATGCAACAACAGACCAATAAATCGATGTATGTCTGCATAGCTACTGCATAACTACTTTTTAAAAAAAACCCGAAAAATAAACGTTTGAATCCTGTAGATAAGTCTATAGAACATATCCTTCCGTTAAAACTAGTCTAAATAACTCCTACCTAACTAGAAATCCTGCCGATCCTGTCAACAAGTCTGTACATAGCCCGCGGAAGTGCGCTTTCAAGTCGATTGTTTCACGAGATTTTAATAACGGTGCAACGCAAAGAACAAGTCGGAAAACCATTGTTGACTTCAAGATGGCCGGGCTCTCGTCAAACCCGACGCCACTCTACTCCTCCCAGTTTGATTTTATTAGGTTCATAATAATTTGCGAGTGGGGGGCCACAATTCATTCGATAGTTCATTGATGGGCATGAATTTTTTACCTGGAATTGTGAGAGGACTGTAATATGAAAAATGAAAATGCTTCATTGGTGAAAAGTAAAATCTGGGATGACTGCTGCGAAAAAACAACTGTTTCTCTTTAAAAATGTGCACCAATAGAATAAAGAGGGTAAAGTATGTTTGTAAGATTTGCTAAGCTTAACATTGTGAAGACTCGCACGACGCAGTAGGTTAAAACCAAAGTCACCCCACACACCAACAAAGACATTCCCAAACTTACTACAATGTCTATAAAGTGAAGTTTCTTTTGATGCGATGCATAATCCCTGGAATTTGGCCTCTGTATGAGCGAGGGTCGAATCAATGACGGTGGCCATAACTCACATAGTTCCCCAACTATCATAACAAGAGGCTGTTAACTATTCGGACTCTTTGCCTTTAACCTCTGTGCTCCTTTAGTGCCAATAAATAATGCCATTACCTGTTCATGAGATGCTGTGAACCATATTCGGGAACAATAAGAAGATTTGGGACGCTATTATATGCATATAAACAGGGCAAGACATCGGTCGCGGTTTATTAAGGGATGCTTATGTCTCTGGAAGGGGTTAGGGCGTAAAATTAATGAATGGGACCTCCCATATCTTCAAGTTAGATGACCTTCAAGGCCTTTGGAGAATAAACTAGTGTGGTATAAACGTTGAAGTGCATGTCGTAAAGTGGTAATGTCTTTTTAACTCTCGAACTAGCATTAACTTGTTAAGCGAAATTTTTAGACCTAAAGACGATTGAAAAACTGTGATTAATAAGGCATCTAACTTATATCTGCGCTATTTGGTCATTAAAGAACATTCATAAGGATAAAATAACTATACCGTACCTCACATTCAACAATACGAGCACATTCAAGTCTCCAAAAACATGAAGCAAAGTCCTCATGTTTGTAAATCATAAACAAATTATTACAAAAAAAAAAAAGAAATTGCTGTAAAAATTCTCAATCGCATCCAGATTTTTTTCCCTCCGAACGTAGGCAGCGGGGGCAATTACCAACATCTCGGACACAACGGCGCAGACGTCCTCAACTCACAATGGTCTCCACTAGACTCTCGCTGTAACGAATCCACTACTGCGTACTATCAACCAGTCCCTCGCGAAACTGGAGCGGGATTGTTTGTGTGACACTCCTACCACGAAACAAATAAGCAAAGAAGGCCGGCTGCATTATCGAGCGAAAACAAGCTTACGCACACAGAGACGCAAAAGTGCGGTGATTTGAAACAAATTTCAATCACAAGTACACTTGCACTTGCTGTGCCTGAATCGTGGCTATGTGTGCGTGAATTTTCGCTAGTTGCATGCACCAGACCTTCTGTTGTGCATCCAGTTTGTGATCCTACACTACCAGTTAATGATGTATGGGGGTTCATTACACGGCCGGTTTTGTTTCGCACGCTTTTAGAATTTTTGAAAGATTATCTTACTGATGATAGTTGCTGTTTGTTGTGATTATAATATTCTTTTTCTCTTAGATAATTATGTGCCCGTTGTTAATGATGATGCGAGCTTATAAAACGAAGATGTAGTAACCATTGTGGATGATGAAAAATATTAATAAAAAAACTGAGATCGTATGTAGAGTAACCCAAATTGCTCTGATAATAGTGTACCCGGTACCGGTACTGCCAATTATCAGACTATGTCGTGGTAATATTCCCTCCAATAATTCACAAACATCAAACCCATATTGTACTCACAAGGCGACAACTACACAAAGCCTTTATTGGCCCGTATCCCGCACAATCCATCACAACCGTTGTTTCCCCCGTCCAAGGGTCTCTTGTACCCTGATCATTATTTAAAATATAGATGAGTGTTTTCTTTCCGATAATCGAGACCACGATTGAGGGTTGAACACAATAGGCAAGGTCCTTTTAAAAGCGTCGCCTATAGCGGTTGTCGGGGGTTTGAAGGACCGAGTCGCGCTTATTTGTATTAGTAAATTGAAGGTACACTGTCCACTCTATTGAGATCCCCGGCGTTGCATTCTTTGTCTCCCTTTGGGTTTATTTTTCGGGTACCGTGTTTTAGTTGCATTTTCTTTTTAAGAATTGACTCAGTTTAGTTGGTTTTCTATGTGTTCGATTGCTTCGGTATCTATTTTAGTGAATTCTTAGCAAATAAAACATCATATGCCAATAATCACCGTTTTTCAAATCGAATATTTTATTCTAAAAAGTAATTAGCGGCTTACAAAGCCTTCCTATTACGCAATCAACAATATGCAGTTATTAACGAAAGAATTTCCACCCCCAGTCTGACTTTTTTCTTTTCAATAGCTCTGGAACCATCAAAGTTCGTCCAACTCACACCTGACCGGTTTTATATATTTCAAAAGTGGTTTGGGGTGCGGGGGGATCAATTAAGGTGGTCTTTGTGAACATTATATCGACGCGCATTGAAAAGAGTTGTGATTTTCTTTGATACCACGCAGACGTGGTTTGCCGAGTGAAAAATCAAAGGACCTGCTATGGTGATGCATGAAGGGATTTATTAAGATTTAATGTCGGCAACGACACTCCGAGGCGGGAAAAGAACGAGTTTCAAGTGCTTACCGCGATGTACGTTTTACATGACGCCATTTTAGATTTGTTCGTGTAAATGTGGAGTGGCAAGGTGAACGCGCTGCTACGTTCAACTGTGTTTTATTTAAAATAAATATTTATAGTTTGTGTGGCGTAATTAAATGTGGATATCAATTTGTTTGAGAGCATTAAGAACTTAAGCATTTTCTTGAAGCTTTGTTTATGAATAACAGAATTACATGTTTTTTGTTTTTGAAGTTTGCCATTATATTATGCTTTGCTAAATTCTGGTGAATTTCTTTTTTTTTTAAGAGATCGTATTTCTGGAACTTCAAAAGGTTATTCCCATCCATCATTCACATTCCAGCGTCTTTTCTCAATCGGGCCCGATGGAGCGACCACAAACACTATCTACGATCATCGGCTTAACATGCTGAGTTAATGAACACCCGTGGGCTTACATATTCACACTAACCATGTACGGACATAGAGAAGGGTGGTAAAAGAGGAGGGGGAGGGGTGTGGTGGGAGGCAAGAGCCGTCTTAGAGAGCCCTGAGACACTCACACGGGTGTGCACGTTTTAAAGTTTTATTAGTAATTAATATGTTAGATAGAAATCTAGTGAGGAATGGAGCATAAATTGTAAGCTTGGCTCCTTTGGTCTTTTAGATTTTTGTTTAGTTTTTTTTATTACTGAAAAAAACAATGAAGATTTCTTGATTACACAATGCAAATTTTGCTATAAACATTATTTTTGAAGATGAAAATGTAACTTAGCAGTTAAGTAAAGTTACCAATCACAAGGTCTTGGGTAAAACTCAAAATTAATCTTCTAAATAATAAACCTACAAAGCCAATCATAATAGCAATTGCTTAACTAAATAAACTACAACTGTTAGCTCAGTTTCGGCTTGCCAAAGCTAATTGTATCATGCTTCTACATCCCAAGTCTTCGTTACCGCTTTGACCTCAGCTTATCACCGAACTTTCCTTAACTGAAACCCCTTAATATCGCTGGCAGTACAAATTAATCCAACTATTGGCACATCAGACAATACACATGAGAAACAACTAATAACTTGTGACGTCAGCAATGTGCAGTTAATTCCAGAATGTTCGTTAGAAAGGGCCCCAAGATATATCGTCTCATTGGGACTTGTTTATCTTCTGTTGGGTTATTAAGACCATTGTGTCGATATTCCGATGGTTTAAGTGAAAGTTATATGGTTATAAGTATTGGTTATCTGGAGGGTTGATTTATCTACTTCGTGGTTGGGGATCTGTGAGTCTCCAATTTTATATCATTTCTATTTTTCATCCCTCGCATTTTTCATTATTTAGTTAGTATTTCAAATCAAAAATATGTTTGTCTTGAAAATCATTCACATATTGAAAATTTATATTCCGCTATGGGATGAATTAGCTCTTAATGCAAAAAAATTAAAACTATTTAATTTAAAAAAACAAAACAGTGCACGGTAAACTGCCTTCATTTTCATTTCTTCATTCTCATTTTTCTTGGCCTAGTATCTTCCATTATCACAGAACTACTAAACAAAGTTTACCATTCTACCCTTCTATTATACCCTCGATAAATCAGCCACCCAACACCACACACTATCGAGACATTATTAATTAAAATCCTTGCAAGAACACACCTGTCCCAAGATACCTCCTTGGGGTACCCCGTAGCAATCGGTTTAGACAAAGAACCGATGTGCCTTGGGCCGGCAACTTGAGGGTAATCCGGACAGGACTATCGATACTGTTATGTTTAATAGATTTTGTGTGGTGAAGTTTGATTAGTTTTAGGATAGTAAGGTTCTAAATAAGCTTAGAGAAGTTTGGTTGGTTCAATCAAATGTTATATTGATTTTTTTTCTGTTGCAGAAAGTGTCGATTCTTATCATATAAATTAACTAACTAGTAGTATTAGACTAGGAACACTTGATTTAGGTTCGGATTGTTATTTGGGATATAGAAAATCGATAAATAGACTTGACGTAAAAAATCAGAATATAAGAAAACTTAAAACGAAAAAAAATACTCAATCCTTCCCAAAACCTCTCACGGCACACGACTAGAACTTGTACACCCAAATGTAGTCGATTTAAAATATTGCAGTTCTTTAACTTTATCGTTATAGTTGCAAAAATCAACACAAACCATTAATTACAAACCAATCCTTGCTACACAATAAATAAGGCCACAATCGGAACAAATGGACAGGCGGCAAATTAAACCCACGCTGTTCAATCCACATACATTAGGCACATCGATCTAACACGTCTAAACAAAGGCCGCGGCGAAATGCTTCCGAACACGCGATTGTCTTAAGTTCACCTCCCAAATCTTTACCTTTATCCTTTGTGTGAATTTAAACCTTGATGATGAGTATTTAAGTTTAGAATCGGTTGGAACTGTGTTAAGAACTTGAGGAACGGATTTGTTATACCGAAGTGTAACAATTATGGTTGTATACTGAAAAAGATGGACTGTTCAGGAAATTGTTTTAGTAACAGTTAGACGAAGCAAAAAGAACAAATAGAAGCCAAATTGTTGAGTAAAATATAATAATAGTTTATGAATTGAGAAATCGTGTAAATAGACTGATGTTTCCAATAGCTTTAGAAGATAGTACTAATCCCATTTAATCGTTTAAAGAAGCGTGCGACAAAAACGGGTATGAAATATAAACTCTCTCTCTTGTTTCGCCAGTTTCATTTCAGACTGGCCTGTTGGTCTAGTGGTTAGTGACCCTGACTGCTATGCCGGGGGTCGTGGGTTCGATTCCCACCCAGGACAAATGTTGGTGTGATGAGCATGATCATTTGTTCTGTGTCTGTCTATATATCTATAATATGTATTTAGAAATATATAAGTATGTTTATCAGCTGCTAGTACCCATAACACAAGCTCTGCTTAGCTTGGGACTAGATGGCGTTGTGTGATAGTTGTGGAATATTTATTATTTCTACGTTGCAAATCGGTGTGAAACACAGCCACCCTTAATGCGGCCCGACCAAAAACAAAACAATCCGATGCTCACCTCCTCGCGTCCGGTTCCGTACAGTAAATTTACATTCCCCACCATCCATCCCCGAAGTCCATCCGGGTTGGTAATAAAACGATCTTAAGGTACGGAGGAAAATATCTTAGAGTGTAAGCTTTAAGTTGTAGACTTTCAGCGCGCTATATAGTTTTCATTTCACTGAAATGTGGCCTCTTGATATTGACACGTAAGATGAAGATGACGATACGATGAACTTTGATTGTGTATTAAAAGTACCTATGTCGCATCTACGGTGTTGTTAAACTTTTTCAGTTTCGTGACAACTCGTTCGGAATTAAGAGCCTCAATTTAATGGAATTGTACAAAACTGGGAAGATGAAAAATATGACAGTGGCATTTCAACCATCGATGTTGAAGTCAGACTCTGTCATTGATGCGACAATGGATAAAGCGCAAAATAAATCAAAGAAATGTAGCGAAGCTGTAAAGCTTACCACGAAACGAGCATGCCATGCCACAAACGATATTAACGTAAAACAGTATGAGTGAGCAATTGGGTTTAAGCAAGGTTTGAGATCGTGCACGGGACATTACGTTAGTGAAAACTAGAATGGAGATTTCTCTCGCTTGTTCTCAAAACTTGTGCCTGTATCTCGCTTTCCACGCGGGCCTCCGGAGCCCAAGATATACGCCGAAGGGTACCACTCTTCGTCCGTGTGTTTACAGGCCGATGCTATCGCGTAATTGTGACAATATTTGCTTTACACATTTATGTATGGAAGGCGGGTCAAGTTAATTGTTCCACCCAGGTGTAGTGCCCCCGAAATTACCTATTGAGTAACTGATTAAATCGAAGGTCTAAGTGGGTCACTTTAGTTGGTTTTAATTAAAATGTTACACGATGTATACCGTCTGGGTTTGAAATGAATCCAGTTTAGGTCTTGTGATGTTCCCGCTATTCTATTGGATAAAGAAACACGTGATTGCGAGGTTCCATTTCGTCACGTTTTTGAGAAACCTACAATGAGATCTCTGCCTCTTCAAAGACTTAAAGGAATAATACTTTTCAAAGTTTTACGGGTAAGGGTAGCCGGAAAACAATTAACAGTTAATTTTCATATAAACAATGCTAAGAATGAAACAAAAAAGTCAAACATAATGCCATTCAACATCATTGAAAGTTTTTCCCCTTTTTCAAGATAACAATTCAAACAATCGTCCAAATAAATCTGTTTCCGCGTTAGAAGCCATATAGAGAGAGGCCACCCCGTAACTGGGCAGTCTTAGCGATTTAAGACCGTCTTGGCCCGAAACGGGAAGGTGAAAAGTACACCTAAGTTCAGATTAACAATCGGGCAGGGCAAAGGGCTACTTGGTTGAAGGCTCGGATACAAAACAATAAATCCGACTAGAAAGACCATGGCAGTAGACTATGGTTGTGTAGGGACGTAAACGTATTGGTATAGTAGCTTTTGCTAACTTCGTTGCCCCTGGGACTAACATTTATTAATTACCTATTCAACGTAAAATTATCGGACACGATCATTTAACGCTGAAGAAGTCATTTTTAAGGCAGTGTGAGGAAATTTTAGAAATACAAAATAAAGATAATAAAGCTAGAGTAATTCAGTGAAAAGTAAATTAAATACTAACTTAACAATTTAATGCCAAAGGGCCTCATAATGCCTCGATGTTCATAATGTCATGGAAATCTCGGAAGAACCCCCAGTGAGTCGGAATATTTCCCAATTATTCTTCAGCCAATAATTTTCTTCACAAATGAACCTTATCCAGTCGCCACTAAATCTCGGCCACTCTGGTCACTATAAATCGGCCAATGAGATGTAGTGATTTAATCGGGAACCTCAGGGTCCCTCAGGAAGCCCATTAAATCGTATGGTCAGAGGATAATTAATTCCGTGGTAACGTTTCAAGTGAGATTAATGGCGGTAGGATCGAAACCTCTTTTCAATGGCAGTTGGTAACATGTTCATTGTTTTGTTTTGCTATTCATCAATTTGGTTAATTGATTTTCTTAAGGGTTTTAGCGATTCCGGAGAGTAATTGTATTGTTTGGACGCTTCTAATACTATTTAGAGGACCATAGTTTTAAAGGCTGGCTTTTTGGAACGAAAAAATAACCCTGCAATTTTAGAAGAGATAGGCAGATGTGCAGCTGATAGTAAATTTAAATTTCGTTTATGTTTGAAAGAAAAGTGTCGCCGAAGGGGCGATGTTACTATATCTTCATTGATAGAGCTAAGCTCGACCGATGTCAGCAAAACACAAAAAAATACGCGCGTATGGCTACAAACGTAAGGAAGTACCTTCAGCGTGAACGGCTGATTTCCAAAGCATGCTTGCCTAGAAGCAACGACGATATACACATTAGGCAAAAAAGTCTTATATCCGTCTTATTTCGACCACTCCTGTGAGCCGTAAACATACCTTGAGACAGAACAGACCTTGAGTTAGCCAATCACAACGCAGTACCCCGTCCCCCTCGTTTACGTAGTACCTCAGCGCGTTGACAGAATAGTTTTTGTTCCTTAGATCGTGCATGGGGAGTCTAGTAATATATCGTCGTTGTCTAGAAGTAACCTTTTCACTTTTGACTTATAAATCCCGAGGTTGGCTATCAGGAAACACAGAACCCTACTGGGAATAAGGATGTATTTTTTCTTTTGTTAAATCAATGCTTGTTTGCAATTTTGGTTGTCAAGGAAAAGAAAAAATATATGTCTAATACTTTTGATAATCTAAATTCTAAGTGACGGACAGTTTTTTTTTTCAGTCTGATACCCTATTCCTCTCCTAGCTGTACTCTGCACTAATATTATTTTTGACTTTTTTTGCTACAGTTTCTCTATTCCAGATAAATCATGAATAAATCACATTGAATCAAATGGCTGTCAAATTCAATAGACTGATTATGCTTTCCCCAATTACTCGGTGTGCAGGTCAAATCCGAAACTAGAAGGAATAGCGAAAAATTCTAGGGTACTTGGAGGTGGATATATCAGGGTACTTTTCTTCCTGGAAAAACAACAATAAAGAAAAACAACAACAGCGCTCATATGATAATAGATGGCGCCACATGTACGATCCGTATTAATTGTCAAATTCTAAAATGACGTGAGCAAAGCTGTGGGCAAACGCTAGTTGATTTTAAGGTTTAGTTCTTTCTTCGCCAATATTAATGATGACAATTGTAGGTAAACATACATCATAATATTTCCTGGTGAAAAACATAGTTGTATTGTATTGTAAAACGGGCTGGTATCCGCAACTCCACGTCAGATGCGCGTATATTGCGTGCGGAGAAAAAAATAAAGTTATTAAACAAATAAAATTTCTGGTTTGTGCGTGTACAACAGTGTAAGCTTTTACCGCTTTAGCTTATAACAATATACTATTTAACAAGAAGTTATTATTTAAAAATTTTGAGACATTCAGCAAAATTCTATTACAATTAATTTAATATAATATAATATTCCACAACTATGACACAACGCTATCTAGTCCCAAGCTAAGCAGAGCTTGTGTTATGGGTACTAGACAACTGATAAACATACTTATATATTTCTAAATACATACATATTATAGATAAATACACCCAGACACAGAACAAATGAACGTGCCCATCACACAAACATTTGTCCTGGGTGGGAATCGAACCCACGACCTCCGGCATAGCAGTCAGGGTCACTAACCACTAGACCAACAGGCCAGTCAAAGTCAAGTTTAAATAATGAATATTGAATACCGAGAAAAGACACGCTATGAAATATTTTTTTTCTGCTGAGTTTATTGCTGTTCTACTGTATTAGTTTTTGCACATAATGTCCGCTACTTGTAAAGCTCTCTGCCTCTTCAAAAGTAGATTTGTTCACAACTATTTTGCGACTTCATTCAGAGTAATTATGTATGTTTATTTTTAATTATTTTATTCTATGGAAAACCTCACACTCTATCTATCTACTTATTGTCCTAAGACTAATTGCATTAGGTATAAAATGAATTACAAATTATGTAGTATCACAAGTGGTACTGCAGAGCATAAAAATGAAGGTTTTATTCCCAAGTTGGGCGAGGTTTTTCATATTTTTTTTTTATTGTTGCAAAATCATCAAATGTGACTTGTACCGACTAAAATCCACCGTGTCCTTCAACAGCCCTTTATGTTCCGAGGTCGCGGTGATGGAAATAAGTCCCGCGACCCCGGCAGGCTTTGGCCCTCTGTGAGGCGGCCCTGTCATAAAGTTTTTCTTCACTAGGAAATTCCAAGAAGAAGCTATGGGGTCGCTGATGAAATGAGTGGAGTAACACCTCTACCTAACCTCTCAGAGACAACAGTATTTTATAAGATATAATGTGACCTAACATTTTTTTTCTTATTACCGAATTTGCTCTCGGCCTTAATCTAGCTCAGAAGCCAAAATGTGATCTAAGATGGAGTGGGTACACCCAAAATAAACTGCAACTCCATTAGAATCAAATAAATACTGTTTTGAAACAGACTCCGACTTAAAAAAAAACATTGCCCCATTCTAGGAAATTTTCCTGTTTTGTAGGTGTTTGCCAACTCAAATATACAAACATTAAAGCATTGACTGGCCTGTTGGTCTAGTGGTTAGTGACCCTGACTGCTATGCTGGGTGTCGTGGGTTCGATTCCCACTCAGGACAAATGTTTGTGTGATGAGCATGATCATTTGTTCTGTGTCTGGGTGTAATTTATCTATAATATGTATGTATTTAGAAATATATAAGTATGTTTTCAGTTGTCTAGTACCCATAACACAAGCTCAGCTTAACTTGGGACTAGATGGCGTTGTGCAATAGTTGTGGAATATTATTATTATTATTTATTATTATTAAGACCCAGAACAACTGCTCAAATAGATCATACAAATATTTCAAATCAAATCAATCGAGGCATTTATTTCATGTAGGCCATTACAGGCACTTATAAATTATAAAATTAAAACAACAACTTAATTTAAAATAATTACGGTTGCTACAGTCCCAGTCACAAGACATAATAACAGTGAAAGTAAGTACTTTAGGTTATTATTATTTGTTGAATAAGATTATTTGAGGACCACAGCGGGTGAGCGGTGAATGCACAAGTGGACCAGCACCCCTGGCTAAAGGCAGTAGAGGACACTGTGTGGTTTTACACAGTCGAGTCTGACATGCCCCTCCGTCTTCAGTCCATGAGGATATCCAAACATTAAAAAAAAAAAAATTGGACCACAGCAGGCATTTTACTGCATTTTCTACCAACTATTAAGTACTTGTGTGCTTATGTGTATACTTTTATGTTACTAACTGCCTGTTCCCTCTTGTTAAAACCCTCCTGCTCTGCTCATGTTGGACGTAGTATGATGTGTTTGTGACAAAGCCTTCTTTGATAAATGGTCTATCTAACACAAAAAGATTTTTTCGATGCGAACCTGTAGATTCTGAGGTTAGCATGTTCATCCAAACAAACTCTTGAGCTATAATGTTAGGGGTGCTAAGGCAGGAAACCTCCACGTGCGCCCGTGGACTGGAGTTCCCTCTCGGATACGTCCGGGGGGAAGACCAGTTTTTCGGGCCGGTGCACCCTGGGATGCGGGCAAAAACTCTTCTTCAGGCACTCTGTGCCTAAGGAGTCTCTTTGCCCGTATGCGAATAGCCTGTCGTGTGGACGCTCCAACGCGTGTCCCTCTGATCAGCAGAGGGCACAGCGGCGGAGCGGGCTTGCGGACGGTGAGTAATGGGTGGCTCGCCGTCCGACTGAGGACCAAGCCCGGGTTGGTGGCGCGTCGTGTTTCGCGCCAAATGCCTGCTGGGGTCGCGGGTTTTTTCTTAACCCAGGTTACCGCGGCCCCGGAACGTACAGGGCATCCGAAGGAACACGGGTGGATTTTAGTCAGTAAGAGTCTGACAGTCCCTTCCGCCCCACCCAGGGCGGGAGGACTCATTTGATGATTTTACCACCAAAAAAAAAAAAAAAAAAAAAAAAAAAAAAAAAAAAAAAAAAAAAAAAAAAACTATAATGTTAGTATAGCAACTAAGTTTATAACTCATCAAACATGAGTGTTTGAGTATCATTCTATCATGCACAAAATGACATCATGATACTTCATTGCAGGTAAAATAGATAGCGGACATGACAGTGTTTTCAATCAAGGGTTAAGATTATAGATAAAACTGTTGAAAAGCTGTACAGAAATCAGTCTGAAATGTTTTTCTTGTATTTTAAATGCTAGTGTAAAAGTAGTTTTGGAGTATTGAGCCTCATTATGCAAGAAAGAGGTCAATTTGTTTGTTCAAAGTTCCATGTTCCAAAATGGTTTTAAATGCTTTAATATCTTATACATTAGTACGTAAATTACGTTCTAAATCACCCAAACTTTGATTAATACTATCCAAAAATCACGTTGCCCCGTAAAGAAACGAAAACAAACCATTAGAATGTTCATAACAAGATAACATAACCTCAAATTGTCTTGTTGCAAAAAAATTGTGCCGGCATCAAATACTTCGCTAAAACAAGAAAAAAATGAGCAGTATAAGGACTAAAATACCTGATATGGAGTCTCGTCTCCACTTTCTTCCAAATGCTTCAGATTTAAACTAAGTAAACAGTTCTCTTTCGAGTTCCAAACATAGAACACATCATCCTTCAATTCGATCAAATTTCGCAACTTTCCACTGGGATTTTCACTCAAACTGTCTTTTAGTTCTTTAAAGATTTTATGATTGGGTAACTTGGTCTCGTACAAACGGCTATCCATCGCGAAATAATTAAAATAAACTCTTGTTTTGGCTAACGACAATTTCACAAGTTATTTTTGACAGTTGTTGTCGCGGTATTTTGTTACGTTTCGTTTCATCATTGAAATCAGAATGTTTGAAGTGAAGTTTTGATGGTAACGTTAACTTAAATAATTTATAATTATTTTATGTATTAATTAATACATAAGTTCAAATTATAAATTATTTATTTCATATTGTTTCATGAAATTGAATATTTTTAGATGATGCGTAAACAAGAAAAAAAAGTTACCTACATGAAATCATAATAAATATGTGATAATTTATGTGAAAATATTATTAGAATGTCTTGTTTTCTCGTTACACTTTAACCTCTCTGCACGACAAAATTTTGACACATGACACATCAGCTGAGTCGACCGGGTGATTCGAAATTTGAGATAATACTCAAGATTTTTTGTCAATTTTCAGCATCCAATTTTTAATCAAAAATATGTTACTACAGCTATTTCATGCGATAAGTTTGTGAGCAATATCTCTAAGAACATGTTGAGGTCACTAAAACTGCCTCATTCTACTGTAAAATGTGTGTAACATACAAAATGCTACATCGTTCCAAAAACTAGGTAATTTAGATGTGGTGAAAATATGTGCATAAACAAGCTTCTCACATGAAAAAAACGTGTTAAACAGTGAAATAAATAAAGTAACTTACTATATACATTATTAGATTTGTCTTCATAAAAATTAGCAAAAACTATGTTGCAACATGACACTTCTTAGTGCTGACCGCAATCCCAATGTTCACATAACGATTAAAAAGGTTCTTTCAGCCTAATCGATAATCGCAATATAATCGAACATGGAAAAAAAGTAAAACAAGACATAGAGCATGGACTGATTTATCTGCTTATTTGACTATAGTTAGTTTAGTCCCGGCAATAAATCTATGAAACTGAATCTGAAGATTCTTTGTATAATATTTTAAGTATTTTTTCGTAAGATGATTTTTATATTACGCAATTCTTTTTTTTCATGATTTGAATAGAAATAAATATCTGTGTTTCTATGGAGGTCAAACGTGTGTGTGTCTTCTAAATTTAAAATAAATCCTAAAGTTTATCCATACTGTGTCTTCGTTAATTCGGATCAAATGATTCCTTGCAAAAATAAATAATTTGAATTTCCTGCTGGGCGTGAATGGCTAAATTGGAATCTATGAGGAATAGCGAAAAATACTGAAACAAGTCTGGTGGCCGATTTGGATAAAAAATATAGTTACAGCATTATAATTATTTTTTTGGCATATTAATTTCCAGCAATCAATGTTCTAGAAACGTATTGGTAAAAGATTTTTTATAATAAATCGATTCAAGCTTTAGTTAATGGCCGTAGCTCACTACAATATGTTCACAACATCGTGTTCTCATTTCAAATTTTTATAATCACCTCGCGATACAAATACGAGTACATACCGAATTTTTTGAAATTCGTACTTTTAGTGATTTGGCGCGAATTTTGAATATGACCTGCGTACGATGACCAAATTATAGATTATACTTAACCGAATTTGATCCTTCACAACGACCCTATCAAATAGTGTACAAATATACCGTGTTTTTTTTTTAATTTACAAGCTCGATTTCTTACAAGCAAGTTGATAACAAAAATCTAAAGACGCAAACCTACTTAATTTTTGCAAAATTATTGTAGTAGCGGGCTTGCGAACGACGAGTATCGTGTAACTCACCGTCTGCTCAAGGACTAGGGTCCGAGACGAATGTGTGTCCGTGTCCTAAGCGGGCGGGAGGGACTGACTTGTACTGGACACCGCGGATTTTACTGCGGTGTCCTTCAATAGCCCTTTATGTTCCGGGGTCACGGTGATGAAAATAAGTCCCGCGACCCCGGCAGGCTTTGGCCCTCTGTGAGGGGCCCCATCATTTTGATGACGCTCTTTGAGGCGCGTGTGGACGACGCGCCGTCGACACGGGCATGGTTCATAGTCGGACAGCGAGTTGCCCTTTTCTCGCTGTCCGCATGCCCGCGACCAAACCAAACTTACAAAATATTTTTGAAAAAAAAAAAAAAATACTTCTTTATATTTAGTGAGAAACAAAATCATTTGATTTAAGCCTTTATATCAAGATCCAAGGCATTCTATATTCATTCAGCCTAAATTCTATTATTGTACAAAATAAATGCACATTCAAAAATTGCTAATAAATTAAATTTTGAACAGCGAGCGCATTCCTATTTCAAATTTTGAAAATTAATAAAATTAGCGCGCATTCAAACATATTTTTTTACTGACATTGTTGCTTTGTCTATATGGTTTTTTAGAAATTAAAATGTAGATAAAATTATTATAAAAGCTTTAAAAATATTATAATAAATAATAATTATTGTATTCTAAGCTTAAAACTGATTTATTTTAATTTCTATTTATCGATTTCCAATTTTTTCACTCGAGTCTACAAAAAATTCAAATATGGAATCGATTAGAATACTCGCTTTCACACATCATTACGATAAAAAAAAATAAACATGGTTGTCGATTACGAACAGAAATTGGGTAGTGGTAATGAAAAATACGTGTTATTGGCTCTGTATTAGAGAATTACGCCAAGATCTGGACTTTTTTACGTTACTTATAACATTTGTCATGATATTTATCTTAATTGTTATTGAGTATAAGCGCGTGTGTGTGTTATAAGTGAAAAATAAAAATGTAAACGAACAAAAGTGGCGCGAAACTTCGAGTTCAGATATCATATTCTTCATTACCACTGCTAATTTACGTTGAATAATGTATGCATTCGTAACAATACTAAATGACGAGTTATTCATCCCTCGTATAATGATTCGTTGGATGTCCGAAAACCACATTTTTTATGATTTTTAGCCCAACCCAACATTGCCATTAAAATGGCGACAGTCGTATTTACACTTTTTAATTTTGTTATGGTAAATTAAGAAAATGCACGCTAAATGTAGAAGTTTTAATGACGTGAACAAAACATTTTTTTATTAAACATTCTTAATTAATGCGCACTCATAGGATTTAACGCAGAGAATATTATATTTTTTAAATTTATAATGAGGATGTCGTATGACTACAACGTCTGCCCCTTTAGGGGCACTTAATGAGCCAGCGTAGGTTATCTTGTCGCGCCCCTAAAGGGGCCGGTACCGATTTATACGGTTAAAAAAATAGGAATATTGGATTAATACTTTGCATTGGCGTGACGACCTACACAATCGAAATAATTGACTTGAGGAAACTGCCCGAACAACAATAGATATTATGAAGTTGTTAATTTTGATTTTTATGTAGATCATTATTTATCGAATACATTTTTGCTCAGCATAAGTACCAATACAAGGTTAGGTACCTACTGAAAATAAAACTTTACAGAAATCTAATAAGATTCTTATTTACTGATTACCCTATTTAGGCATGAATAGCATCCCCTATGTACCTATATTATGCTACTTAATCAAATTGTCTTTCAAGTTGTAGGTGAACGTCCGATGTTCTGTTTGCCGATGCGTGATCAACATTCAATAATCATCAGTTTTGCGTGCTACGTGGTACGTGGCCTGCCTGGATATTTCGCTGGGTTAACTTTGTTTTGTATACAAGCTCCTTATTTTTGAATCGATCACGCATAGACACTCCTACTCCGAGCATAGTCGTCTCCATAGCTCGTTGGGCTATCTCGATATTACTAATGAGGCCCATAGTTAAGCATTATTGCTAAGGTACATTTATTTTTATGCTCAAAAACATAATTTGCGTCGTCAATCGACCGAGTAGGCTCAAATGAAACAAACACAAATTCAGGTAACTGATTGTACCACACACACAGCGCTGTATATCACTTTGATTCGCAATGGTATCACGTAATTTCATCTCCCTGAGCGCGGCCCATGCTTTCTTATAAATAAAACAACATATAGGAGGCAATAAATTCCATTCTACAAGATTTTGTACGTGAATTTTCGTTGTAATTTAATATTTTGTATGGTTTAAAGGTTTGTGGATTGTTCTTGACATTGAATGAGTGGCGTTCTCAGTTGAATTGCTATTAGGAATTCGTTTTGCTTTACTGCTTTTAAAACTACTTACTAATATTTGTTTTGTTAAATGAGACGCCGTACTGATCAGCAGGGCTATTGGCTAACTTGATAGTCACTGACCAGCGGTTGTCCACTGAAATTGGATGGCTTAATACCTGTTATAAGGCTATGTTGAGGAGTGGAGTGCCTCAAGAACGTTAGAATAGTTGATTTTAGGGAACATTTACATTTGACAGTTTCATTGCAAATGCAAACACCAATACGAAATTTACCTTTTGACAGCTATTTGATGATCACCCTATACACACCAAGATACGCAATAGCACCGCAGGCCGCGCTTGCCAAGGTAGGTCTGCGGATAGGTGATCATCTACTATAGCGAGTTTCTTTCATGTCTCGGGGTTTTGACAGTCGATATTATTACCTAGTCAGAAACTCGAAAGTCTAACAATCATTCTTACCAAAGGATATCGTATTACCCACCCAATCGGTTGTGCAGGTCCGATAGGCAATCGCTCCATGTAAAATACTTTTCATTTCTCATACTCGGAAAGTAGTGTTTGTTTGATCTAAGCAGCGGGTCGAAAACGATGCTTCCCTCCCTTGGGCGGGAAAGACTCATAGTAATTGCTTCCCACCCTAGGGCGGGAATTAATTTTAAAAATAGAACTAAAATTGGTTATTTAGTCGGCTATAATTTTCTATATTAATAATTTCGTGCAGGGCTACGGTAGACTCGATCGAAAGCTATCCAGAATAATAAAACATTAAAACATAAAGATTTCGAGTCGACAACATATATCCGCAAAATTCGGATAGTCGAGTATTTTGTAAATTTCTAATGATTTTCTGACCAGAGAGATCGCAGCCGCCATTTTTGACATCGGTTATCATGTTGAGAAGTTTTTATTTTTTTTCTTTATTTTCGGCCAGTGTCATGTGGTGTATTATGTAGTTACTAAACCTCCTTAGAAAAACCTATTAACTTATGAGTTACCGTGACACCTACATTTAGTACCTAGATGTGTATTATGTATGACACACGTTTCAACCGAGCGAAGCCGGGTTTTCATCTCGTTTTTACATAATTAAGAAAAATATCGATTAAAAAAAAATGCTGCGGTCTTGTGAATGTATACGGCCAATGTGAATTAAAAAAAATAGATACCTATTAAAGTGGGATGCACCGCGGCGGTGACGCGGACGGTGTGTTCCTTAATTGAAATTTAAATTAAAAAGACTATTTTTTACTTTCCTTATATTTGAAATGAAAAGTAGAGTGTTTAACACGGGTGAAAGTCATCAATTCCCACTCGGACTATAGCCGCCCTCGCTTCGCTCGTGCGTCTAAATACCTCGTATGGGAATTGATTTCTTTCCACCCTTGTATAACAATCTACTATATATTCAGCTACATCCGGTTCGACTGGAAGCTAAAGTCAACATAAAAGTTAGAAAAGGCTAGGCAGATTATGATACAATTACATTCTCCTCACTGAACTTATTATTATAGTCCACACTATTTCTATTCAGTTGCCTTTTACGTTTCAGGGTCACGGTTACCCATCGAGGGTTGGAAAAAACAGTTATTTTTTTTTTAATTTTGTAGTTCAAATTGTTTCAAACAATTGACTCAGGCATGGTTCCTGACCAGACGGCGAGCTACCCTTTACTTGCCGTGCGCATGACCGCTCACACAAATATACAATACTTACTTACCTTTGCCTACAATACATACTTTGCATTCAGGGCGAAACGGGAAGGACTGTCAGACTTGTACTGACTAAAATCAACGGTGATCCTTTAATAGCTCTTTACGTTCCAGTGTCAGGTACGTAATGAGACAGTTTCGCGACCCAGTCAACAATACCTAGCACTGAAAACTAAACAGAATTTCCTTAAAAAAACAAAGATAATAATATGTCGCCGTTGCAGACTGAATAGTTAATACAAAGTCGAGTGCTGGTCCCAATGTTCCGCCATTGATAAATTTAGTAGAAATCTCACATGATATTAAAGGATGTACGATATGCCCCCCTCTCCGATCTATTATTATGCTGGGCAGGCCTCCACAATAGGGCTGTGCGTTTGTGTTTTTCTATATTTACCTTGTATTGAATTATATTTCGACTAGCTGACTGGGGAATCTTCGTACCGCCTCAAAACCTTTTAAACCTTCCCTGGACTTACAGAAATCGTTCAAAACTGAAATGAGCCACATCGGTACAGCCGTTCTCGAGTTGTAGCGAGACTAACCATCAGCAATTGATTTTTATATAATAGACTAGTTGACCGGGCAAACTTCGTACTGCCTCAGAAACAATTAAAAATAAAATCTTTTTCACACTACTTGCTCGTAAATGTCATATTATACGTCAGGCAAACCTACTGTAAAGCATGACATTATTCCCCCTCGCTCGAGCCGGGAATAATATATGTACTGAATTTCATTATTCCCGTGGGAATAATGTGATTTGAATTTGGAACCTCAAAGAAAACCGTATGAAAACTTTCACCAAGGAGTCGTATCAGTAATGGCGGCCGCTGAAAGCAACAGCTGATCGCTAACAGTGGTGCCAACTTCACGTTCGAAGGTTGTCGTACCACATCAAATTTCAAAAATCGAATTTATTTCCTCGCAGTAGGTGTGAAAAGCAGAGTACGCTTCTGGGAGTAAAGCTGCCTTGTCTTGGGCTGACTTGAACTCCCTCGCTACACTAAGGATTCTTAACTTAATTCCCTCGTTTCACTCGACTCGGGAATTAACACTTGAACCTCCTCGCTGCGCTACGGAGGTTCACCCCAGAATCCTTAGTGTCGTTTCGGGATTCAATACGCCCGTGACGTAAGGCAATGCTTTACTCCCTTGGTGCGTAATCTACTATTAAACCTTCCCTGAACTTTCCACAATAATTCAAAACGACAAATCGGTCCAGCCGTTATCGAGTTTTAGCGAGACTAACGAACAGCAATTGATTTTTATATAAATAGAGATTAATTTCAGATTATTTTGTGACTATTTATTGTGCTGTTTGCTTTAAAAACTAAAAACTATAATACTAGAAGATGATTTGTAATTCGATGAAGTCCTTGAAATGGGTGAAACTAGACCAAACTCTGATAACATAAGAACGACTGTGTCTAGTGGATACAAAGTTATAAAACTAATCATATCTTGGGAAATTAGGTGTCATTTTCTGTTTTGCTTATCCCTCAAAGCATTTTTTTCAAATAAATGTATGATACTTGGTTGGTCACCGTAGGCATAATGACGGGGCCCCTCTCAGAGGGCCAAAGCCTGCCAGGGTCGCGGGACTCATTCCATCACCGTGACCCCGGAAAATAAAGGTCTATTGAAGGACACCGTGGATTTTATCAGTACAAGTGTGACAGTCCCTCCCACCCTACCCGGGGTGGGAGGACTCATTTGACGATAAAAAAAAATGATACTTGGTTGGTAATGAGACAAGAAAGTTAGTCTGTAATTTGCCAACCAAGTGTACACAACTGTTTCACATTTATGTTGATTCAATAATCAACCTTAATAAAGCACCAAAAGGATACCTTTTGCTGCTCTAATAAAGTTGATATGGTGGCATTATACTTAAAACAAGTATCTTCCTTTTATTTCCCTGGCAACCCTGAGTTTGTCCGCCGGGAGGACACCGATGACTTGTCATTAATAACGACAGTAGAAATGTATCAAAAGGTGACGCGTCCCGACGTCTGTCCCGGCCCTTATTTATGATACCAACAAACAATATTTATTCGCGTCTATACGCTGCGGGCATTAGCCTGTGACGGACGTGTGTTGTTTCTTATACTATTAAGGATTACTGAGTAATAGACAAGAGTCACCGATGTAGGCTCTAAGGTGCTGATAAAATTGACTGTTACATGTTATGAACATTTTTGCGAATGTTACAGAAAGATTAACAAGAGCGTTTTAGCGAGCATTCTATCTAGCGTTGTAAACAGAAAATCAAAATCTCGATTACATTGTGAACTCGAAGAAGCATTTCTGAGAAAAGGACTATTGACAGAAGGATAGACGGACAGACGAACAGACGGCCAAGTGATCCTATAAGCGATCCATTATTTCTTTTTGAATTTCGGAACTCTAAAAACAACTGCAAATCGCACAACCGTATCCCATCGCACAAGCGTATCCCATTCCAAACAATCCGAAATAGGGTGGCATCACCAGTTTCAGTCACGTACAAAATATGGGTATACAATTTACACAATATCGTCATATGTCAAGTGTGTCAGAGATCCTCACGAGGCATCCACCCCAATTACTGTTAGGATTGTTTCTCACCAGCTATCTATTACTTCCCTGGCTGACTTGGGAATTGGGACAGTGTTGTATGATAAAAAATTGTCGGACTTGTCGTAACTGTCATATTTGCCGGAGTCGTCGTCTGTTCTTGGGGAAACGTCGTGAAGTAATTATTATGATTGATCTTGCGCGTATTGGGTTACGGGGCGATGTTAGGTGTGAGCTGAATCATCAATAGTTTTTGGTAATAGAATCTTTCTGTTGTTTTATTTTTTTTTCATATAGTTATGTCGGGCTAACGTTAAACTACAAAAAGGTATTGCTTTGTTTTCCTTTGTCAATTTTATCACGAAAACTAAATTGATTTAAAGACCATCACTCAAAAGTTTTGCTTATGTGGCCACGATCTGATGGTGTCAAAGTTAATCAAGTCACCTCTGGGACATACGCAGGCCTCTGTCATGCCTTTAAGCATTTTTTAAAAGAAATGCCCGCACTTTGAGTTCTATTACTATCGCGGATGCGTTTACGAAAATTCAAACTCAAATAGAGGAACAGATCCCGAACAACTACTGGGGATCTTATAACGCCAATTTTACAATTTTGCTAATTGAAATACGATTATCTACTCCAGTACTGTAGTGGGTCTTATTGGTGGAGCAATAGAATACTCGTACTGTGGTCGGCTTCCAGTCGAACCAGATGCAGCTGAATATCAGTATTTTACACAGAGCGACTACCCATCGAACCTCCACAACCCAGTAACTGGGCATTACGATACCCCATGGTAAGATTGGTTATCAGACTTTTGAGCTTCTGACTAACAGTAACGACTGTCAAAGATCGACAAATGGCAGCCGGGACCAACGGCTTTACGTGCTTTCCGAGGCACGGAGGAAACACGCTTACAGACAGTCACTCATCCACAGACCAACCTCGGCAAGTGCGGCTTAACCCGGAAGATCGGCCTGTGAGGCTGTAATTATTTAGCCAAGTGCTCCTCTTTAGAATTCAAATACTTAACGGTAGGTTCTATCTGGCACAAGACACAAAAGTGTCCTACTACCTTTCCGCCCTGCCTAAATTCTTCTTCTGTTGGCGATACATAAGCGTAAGGTATAGTGTATGTATAAGTACATAGGTAGAGGTAGTGGGTAGTGTAGGTACAAGGTAACCTGACGGAACCAATACAGTCCGCCTATAAATCCGACGGGACGTCCGAACACTTCAACTGTCTTAACCGCGCGCCCCTGCGAGGTGTCCTGGATCACTTAGCGGTGGATATGAAGTGGTCTAATTTTAACATTGCAATTTTTTTGACATTTTGTGAAGCTATTACTAATATTTTGACTGAACGATTGGACTGCCACGTTGTGAACAAATATTTGTATGACTTACATAATGTGGTTGTTCCGAGTCTAGTGTATGTGAGTTTATATTTTTGAAAAGGCACCCATGTCACGGGGTCTAAAAAAAATTGTGTCAAAAAAGTCGCACACAAATTTTTTTTTCTCCGTGATATGGGTGCGTAAAAAAATATATATTTAAAAATAATAATTATTACGCTTTCGTTTAGACTTTTTTCGCTACTTAATTTCTATAATTTTATAGATAAGTACCTACTTGGCCAAGTAATAAATTATTCACTTCCTTTATCGTTGTTAGTACCTTCAAGGTCTTTCATGGACATGTTATTATGAATCAAGAGGAAAAAAGACTATAGGTGATTAATTATGTACATAATTGCAGTTGCATGCTTGCATAAATTGCAAGCAGAAAAAGGGCATCAAGATTATGTAATCATTATAACGAGATACAATGTTAATTATTACTAGGTAGGTGAAAAGAACAGGAATAAAAAGTATTGAAAACAATAGATTAGTTGAAGTAAGTATGTATAGGTTTTGTCCCATCATGTGCCTCGTCTAGCTTTTCTACAAATAATTTTGGTATCGGCTTCTAGTCTAAGGGTCCGAAAATATTTTAATAAACCCATGTTTATTAAAACGCTTGGAAACGGGGGCTGATGACGTCATAACGCCTGTAATATTATACAGACCAAGTGACGTTTTGTGATTCTAAGAATCGTTGTCTATCTTTGTCAGGATTGGTTTACGGAGGGAACTCGGCATTGAATTTAACTGACTTCCTAATTAGTCGAATTATTAGAAGCGTATCTAATGAGGATGTTCATTCTAGGTTTATTGTCCAAGACAACCATTGCAAAGGAAAAATATCAAACCACTTTTTAGTACCTGATCATGTTCGCTGATCAGACATGCCTAGAAATTGCCCAAAATAGATAGGATTGGAAGAAAAAGAGGAGACCTTTGCCGCAGCAGTGGGACACAAAAAAGACTGTTAAAAAATTTCATATCACTTCATATTATTATTAGGCTGACACCTATTATATTCTTTTATGTTAAACGTTGCCAGTCCACACGAATTTCTCCTGTGTCATAAGTCATCATCTGCCTAGCCTTTTCCCAACATTTTTGGGCTCGGCTTCCATTCGAACCAGATGCAGCTGGGTATCAGTATTTTAAATGCAGCGTCTGCCTATCGGACCTCCACAACCAGTTAACTGGGTAATACCACAGTATAAAAATATACAGTAGGACGACGCCTTTGATCTCGGGGAAAATGCCGACATCGTCTAGACAGTAATGCATCTGCCAGGGTTGTCACAAGTAAAGAATATTTATGAAATTATTTATTTATTGCAGCCATAGGTACCAGGCAAAGTTAACAGCCCACATAAATGAACTTGCCCAGACTTTGAGCGGAATAGGTGGACTCCAACATACCCGACTGAAAAGACATGACATCCCTAATCTCACTAAAAGATTTTCACAATAAGACAAGGAGAGAGCTTGCTGGAAAGAAATTTTCCAACAGTTTTTAGCTCTCATAGATAACACCTCAATCGGATATCTATCAGCCAAAGAAGTGGATTATTGTTACTATAACAGATTACCATGTAGCAGGAAACAGCAAAAAAAAAATTGCAGATCAACATCGATGGCAGTATTATAATTAAAACAATATTACACACTAATATAATAATGAAAACAAGTTTTAACCCGCTCTTTACTACATGTATTATTAAGAAGTTGAATGACAATAAAAAATGCAGATTAGGCGTATACAAAGAGATTTAAAAATTGAACTGATGCAGAATTGTTAACTAGTTACGGTGACACTTACGACGTGGACTGTAATCTTTTTAAGTGAAGTTTTTAAAGAAATAAATAACTCAGTTACTGTTCTTAGTGCGACATCACGGTTCGGCAAAGGTCACGGCTTGCATTCTGCCCGTGACAGTTTTTAAATCTCTTAAATTGTAATCGTTTTAATAAGCTTACATGAGTAAGGATAATCAATGGAAAATAAAATTGATTTGGTAAGTGGTAATGATGTCAATAAATCGATGCCATGTTTCATTTCACCCACCAACCTTCTATCCATAATTTACGTCTGAAATTTTAAAATACAATACAAATTAATAAATATATTCTAACCGAAAGGGTACTAACATACATGCTAAAAAATTGCTACAGACCACCAAACTGATAAACTTTTACTCGAGACAGATTTAAGTTATCAATGTGGCATTTTCGTAACCAGCACCCCAATTTAACTCAAAATTGATACACATATCAAATTATAAGAAAATGACGTCCGCCATCTTGGATAAATTTCAAAATAATGTTTTTTTCAGAACAAGCACCAAATTTAACTCAAAATTGACACCCATTTCAAATTATACGAAAATGACGTCAGCCATCTTGGATTTAAAAAATAATGGCTTTTTCGGAACAAGCACCCCAATTTAACTCAAAATTGACACCCATATCGAATTATGTATAAGAAAATGAGACCCGCCATCTTGGATTTCAAAAAGAATGGCTTTTTCGTAACAAGCACCCCAATTTAACCCAAAATTGACACCCATATCGAATTATAAGAAAATGACGTCCGCCATCTTGGATTTCAAAAAGAATGGCTTTATCGTAACAAGCACCCCAATTTAACTCAAAATTGACACCCATATCAAATTATGTATAAGAAAATGAGATCCGCCATCTTGGATTTCAAAAAGAATGGCTTTTTCGTAACAAGCACCCCAATTTAACTCAAAATTGACACCCATATCGAATTATAAGAAAATGACGTCCGCCATCTTGGATTTCAAAAAGAATGGCTTTTTCGTAAAAAGCACCCCAATTTAACCCAGAATTGACACCCATATCAAATTATAAGAAAATGACGTCCGCCGTCTCGAAATTCACCCTTGGTAAATAATAAAAAACTCCACCATCTTGACACGGAACATACAATCAAACACATTCACATTTCTAATATTAGTAGAATTTCCAAACAGATGCGATAACCTACTAAAAAAAAATCCGTGCGCCTGTCGGCCATTTTATTAGCGTTATCAATGTGGCTCGACATCACAAATGAAATTATTTAAGTGCAATATCAAAATAGATTTATTTACCTTTCTTCATTATGTGGCAGCTGATGAAACCGAAGATCTTTATTTATACGAGATGAGGACTTGCAATCAGTCACAGCACACGCCGTATGCACCATTTTATATAAAGAAATAAAAATCAAACACGCAGGTCGCACGCGATAGCCCTGAATGATACAGCCCAAGTTACTGAACATCGTTTTGTTCGCATCTTGGGCTCGGCTTACCCGCGTCTCGCCCCTCACACCCCGCACGATTGCCCTGTCTAGACGTCTTCGTCGGACGACTGTAGGATTTTTAGACTGTGGTAATACCATAACCCATGGTAAGAATGGTTACACTGCATACTTTAAAAGATGACAACAAAGTTCTTATCCAGTATATTGGCGAATCTAAGATGTACCAGCCATATGTTAGCCAAGAAAGGGTTGAGCAAGTGCTACCTGTGGGGTTTGGGGCAAGACGGGGCGGAGGGGGTGGAGGGTAGGATTTACACCCCTCATTTGTTTGCGATGACCCCCGAGCACTATCTCCTTAGAGCGTCTTGGTATCGCCTTGGCTTAAGCGTCGCTTACATTATTATGTTTTTGGCGCTTTTCGGTTCATTTTGTTTATGTAATGGATATTGGTTTTTTGATAAAAATACTATGAAATGATGTTAAAATTATGGGTAGCAACTTAGTATGTGACTTTCTGTGAAACGTTGTCCGCACTGTGGCAAGACCAAATACTCATACCAAGACTGGTTGTCAGACTTTCGAGCTTCTGACTGTGATTAACGATTGTCAATGATCTACAAATGACCGCCATAACCAACGACTTTACGTGCGGCACGGAGGAAACTCACTATGACCGATGGCCACCCATCTACGAAGTAGCCTCGGCAAGCGCGGCTTGACCCCGGAACATAAAGGGCTATTGAAGGACACCGTGGATTTTAGTCAGTACAAGTCTGACAGTACCTCTCGCCCTGCCCGGGGTGGGAGGTCTCATTTGATGATTTTACCACGTAAAAAAAAAAAAAAAAAATTTAGTACATAGTTTTATTAATATAATATGCAACTGAATGAAATTTTGGGCACTTTTGGGTCTAAATCTTATCTTATCCGGTATTACTGCATCAAAAAAAAAACACACACACAAATCGGACCAGAAACCTCGGAGTAATCGGTGTAAAAACATTAAAAAAAGAGAGAGAACTTTTTGAAGGCGATTAAAAAAGAAAAAAAAATAATATTCTATACCATAACACTAAAATAATTTAAAAGGCATACCTTTCAAAAGTACATCCACCATCTTGTAAACGCTCACTTTACATCGTTTTAATATTAAGTCTGTAGGTAATATTTACGCCAGTTATTAGCTGGGACGACAACAGCGCCACTTACCCTGAAGCTCTCCTACAAAGATTGGAGGCTCTTAGCGATAATATAGTCTTGTGCAAGTTTACATTATCACCCAACTTAAGTGCAGTTTTGAAGATTTTGAACTGACTTCTCAATGAAGTCGGTTAAAAAAGGAGGTTTGTTTGTTTGTACACATATGTATAAAAAAAGTTGTGGTTATTTTATGTAAAAACATTTGAAATATTTTGTTGTTTTATATTCTAAAAAATCTACATTTTTAAATAAATAATGAATAAAGAAGAAGAAATCAATTTTGATGTAGTGTACACACTTTTGTACACATTGTAAAAAAAAAATACCTACATTATCAACAGCAATATTCACTGCATAAAAAATATCAATTAACTCACAAATGTGTAATGTGTGCGATAAACTATAATTATTTTTATGCAGTTGATAAAGTATTCGCAAAAAAATTATGGATATCCGATCCGTTAATGCTTACTTGGATGGCGCATGCTCAGACGCTGTAACTCAAAAACTACTCGACCGATTTTGTAACTAAAAAGGTTAAAAATCGAAATCTTAAAAATGAGAAACGACTTCAATAGCAAACACAATTATTGAACGTTTTTAATGCAAGTTTTTCTCGTTTTTTTTTTTCGAAAAACCAATGCACGGAATGAAACGATTAAATTCAAATAGCAATTTTATAAGTGGTTAGCACTTTCAAAAAACAGGCGCCAAAAAACAGACCTATATAAAAACTTTGAGTTTATGGCATGTGCCAATTTTCATGGTAAAAAATTTGGGTTTTTTGACTTTCTGTCTACTTACCTACCTATTATTATCCCATTATTTTTTTGTCAGTTAAAATTACAATATCACGTGTTTGATCTTCAAAAACTATTCAATTATTATCCTTTGTGGTTTTTTTTTTACAATTATTATTTATGTTGCTATCTGGTTTGAGTCATCATCCTGTCGGGTTCAAAAAAGAAAAAAAAGAAACTGACTTAAAAAAAACTAACACAAGAAAGTATAAAATAACTTTTCTATCGGAAGTCGGTGACTTTGTTTCTATTTCCTTGACTTTTTGGGAGAAGCTACGAAGTAAAGGTGGTTCGCGTTCGAGACCGCGACAGGAGACCGCTACATGAGACCGCGACAGGAGGCTACGACAGGAGACCGCAACTGGAGACCGCGATCGATGATTGCTACCGTATCTGTCTCCTGATGCTGTATCGCTCACTAACTGCTGCTCATACATTGCCTAATGTTAAGTACTGTCGCGATCTCCTGTCGCGGTCTCCGGCGCGAACCGTCACCTTAAGAATGAGTGATGAAAGAACAAACAATAGGTGTTCTTTCAGACTTCTAAAGAACACATATTGTTTGTTTAGGTACTCTATACTTATGCTAATGAGACTGTTAAGTGTGTTGTTAAGTGCTTACTGAACCGCTATTTAGTAACGTTTTGAAACATGCCATAATAGTGGGCTCTAAAAACAAAAAATTGAGTACCTAATAATAGCATTTTATGGAACTATAATCGACGCATTAATTGAGAAGGTACCAATTATGATTTCCTTTTATCAAGATGTCATGCTAAAGTTGTTTAATAGTAGTTCATCTATTATGATTTTTATTTATATCTGTCTGATGAGTGTACTGCTATCTCGCAATCGCATTTTTTTTTCCGCAACAAAATGCCGAATGTTACAATTTGGGACGCTGCTAGCGTTAATGCATCCCCCTCTCAGAGGGCCAAAGCCTGCCGGCGTCGCGTGACTTATTTCTATTACCGTGACCCCGGAACATAAAGGGCTACTGAAGGACACCGTGGATTTTAGTCAGTACAAGTCTGACAGTACCTAGCCCTGCCCGGGGTTGGAGGTCTCATTTGATGATTTTACCACGCTAAAAAAAAAAAAAAGCGTTAATGCATACTTCTAAGTACATTTAATATTTAACCATAAAAAACAGCTGTGTCTGGTTTTGAAAGGTGACTGTTAACAGGTTCTAAAAAAAACTACGTTTTTTACGCTGATCATTGAGTCCGATACTTTTATTTTTGCTAAGTATTTATTTTAGTGGCAACTGCATAATTATTATTATAGAAATTATTATATTTTTAGTAGAAATTGCCTGTCTCTCAAGATTTTCATTTGTTAGATGTTTTAATAATAATAATTTGCTGTGTAAATATTAAAACAAACTGGTTTATCTACTGAGTTACCTGCCTCGTAAGCACACATCTACATTGTAGATTACATGACGCTGTAGTCTCATTAGATCATCTGTAATATCTGTCTGCCAAGGCTTCAATACGTTACCGGACTCCGCATCTAGCAGTCGCGCGACATGAGTTTCAAGAACAAAGTGGTCCTTGTCACGGGAGGCAGTGGGGGTATCGGTGCATCTACTGCCGAACAATTCGCTAAAGAAGGTGCTAGCATTGCCATCGTCGGAAGAAACGAAGCCGGACTCAAGGCCGTGGCCCAACGGTGTGAGAAGCACGGCGCGCCAACCCTCATAGTCAAAGCCGATGTAGCCAATGATGCAGAAGCGAAAACCATTGTCAAAAAAACAGTTGACAAATTCGGAAAACTCGACGTCCTTGTCAATAACGCAGCCATATTGAAGAACACGTCGCTTACAAGTCCTGACGTGATGCAAACGTATGATGACGTGACGCGTGTCAACCTGCGGGCTGTGGTGCACTTGACAAGTTTAGCGGTTCCTCATTTGGTGAAGACTAAAGGTAACATCGTCAACATTTCAAGCGTATTGGCCACGACATACGCACAAGTACCACAGCTGATGATGTACTGCGTTTCGAAGGCTGCTCTGGATCACTTCACGTACGGAGCGGCGCTGGAACTGGCGGCTTCAGGAGTGAGAGTGAACACGGTGAGTCCAGGTCCCGTTCGCACCAATATGTTGCAGAATTTGGTGACTGACCAGGTCTGGGAGGACAATGCCAATGGTACTGCTCTGCAGAGGATCTCGGAACCAGAAGAGGTAGCTGATGTGATCATGTTCCTTGCTGGCGATAAAGCTAAAGGTGTGACGGGCTCCAATTATAGAGTAGACAATGGACTGCTCTTAAAGTTTTAACAGTGATATCACGTCTTGATCACCAACCGTTTATGTAGGAATGCTAATGTGGAAATCGTTGAACAGTGATATCATGTCTTGTTTAGACAAAGTATTTAGTACAACCAACCGGTTTTGTACTAATGCTAACCTGGAAATGGAATGTTTATTTTATAAAATTCGACACAAAAATGTATTGATTTGTGTGTAGACATTTGTATAAAATAAATTGAAAATAAAATATTGTTGAGGATCGTTGTTTTGTTAAATAACCTAGTCATTTCTAGCGAAAACACCTGCCAAGTGCGTGTCGGGCCACATACAGTGCAAGTGTAGGCTTCCGTAGTTGCCCATCAAAATACTTATGCGAACTAACTAAACTGATTCGCTGAATTTAATTTTAATTAATTAAAGTTGACAAACTTACATTTGCAGTTGAAGAACATGTTCTCCGATACATTTTGTTTAGGAAAATATGTTATAAGTTGGTCGATTATTACTCGTAAACTTGTAAAGCCTACTTAGTCCTGATAATTTTCCTTTAAACTGCGTTATATATATTACTATTGTGAATTTTTTCACAACCCCAAACATAACCGTTTAGCTGGTAGAGGGAGAGACACTCGAGTCGAGCAAAAATTAGCACTTTAAAGCTTAATAAAAAAAAATAAAAAATAATAATAATATTTATAAACGAATCATTTTATCAAAAAAATGTTAATGGAAACTATCAATATTTTTTAAAGACCTATTTAATGATACCCCACACTAAGGGGTACGCGAGAAAAAAAAAGCATCCCCACTTTACGTGTACAGGAGGTACCCTTAAAAAAAATTTTACTAGATTTTATTTTACCGCTTTTTTGGCACAAAAAATCCGTATATTTACACCAAATTACAGCTTTCTAGTACTGGGCGTCTCTGAGCTAAGCTGCGGACAGACGGACGGACATGGCGAAACTATAAGGGTTCCTTGTTGACTACGGAACCCTGAAAACGTATATTTGAATCAAAACAATAGTTCATTCACTGATGCAGATTCTTGGTAGATTTTGAATGGCAACGACTATAACTGATCTGTTCAACTGAGACTCAATCACACTTACACTACGATTCCATTACGACTCTATTGAGATTCCATACAAGTTTTTACAGAATACCAAATTTGTTCTAATCGTAATGGAGTCGTGATCGAATATCATGACATGTGAGTTAAATAAAATTAGCAGACTCGAGGCCCTGGTATACATATATGAAGCATTGCATATCTAGTTGTGTATGATTCATGTTTTGCAATGTTGCGTTTTGCACTTTACTCGTATATAGGTACATATATAAGAGTGAGTGTTTGTTAGTCACGCTTACATCACATCATATTTTGACAGGCCTGTTGGTTTAGTAGTTAGTGATAGTTGTGGAATATTATTATTATCATAACAGATTGCGATGTATAAGCCTGTGTTGGGTGATATAACATTTTTTATTCCTGTAGTACATTTCCATGGGATAATTCCTAACTATCAAACTCGTAAACCGTTATACATAATATATATGTATGAAACAAGTATTTTCATGTAAGTAGTCCTCCAGTCCTTGTTGGAACGGGGGGGGAGGATCCAACTTGTTGAATTTAAATAATACTTCCTATACGGGTCTCCTGAAAAAAAAGGCAAAGTCTTATCTACAACCTTAAAATAAAGGTATTCGTTCCGGGTTTGGCTGTTTGATGAAAAGAGTTAAGAGTATGAATTTAAATGTTTGTAAAAGCACCCACGACACATGAGAATTTAACAACGGCTCGCGAACAAAAATGTACGTGCGCAGCTCGCAAACGCCTCGCGAGCTGCACATTCGTTACATGTGGACGCATCCTTACAACATTTTTTTAAAACTTCACTTGAATCATAGTTGTAGGAAGCACAACTTAACAACACATAACTAAGTTTACTTTAAAAATATGAATAAATGCAGTTTTAAAAAAAATAATATTGCAGAGCAGGTGCAGCTGCTAGCCGTGGTAAAATTGTACTGATCAAAAAAGTGTTGAAGATGACGCAATGACAGAATGAAATTCGAAATGTAGATATTTAAAAATCGATTTATATCGAAAAGAAAGAGGTTGAATCAACAGAGGAGGTGGAATTCCCACTCTGTTAGGCCCGGTATCCACCAAATTGGAGAGGAGAGGATATGTGTTTGAATAACCAATCAGATGTCAACTCAAGTCAACTGAAGCTAAGCGGAGAGGTGATTTGGACATCTGATTGGTTATTCAAACACATCTCCTCTCCTCTCCGCTTTGGTGAATACCGGGCCTTACAGTACTACCCTGTGTTGCCATGATATTTGGTCATTATAGCAATTATTTTATCGGGGTACTTTTTCTTATCGTCTGGAAAGATTACACTTTCGCATTGTTCGATAAATACCTTCCTATAATAATAATCTTGCTTGATACACTGACAACGTCACACTTAAGATAACTTAATTAGAATATTGATAATACCCTACTTCAGTATCAATAGTATCAGTGTGTATGTTTGTTTGTATGTATGTTCCGTTCGAAGTTGGCTGCGGGATTTTCTTTAGTGCTTTTCTAATCCCTGGAACGCAAGAAGCGATAGAAGGAATAGGATGGTTCTAACTCAATGCGAATCTATTCTATCTATACATATAATAAAACTGTAGAAAAGTTATTTTTGTACATTAAAAAAAAAATCAAAAAATTTAGCCAGGGTATTAAAGGACAACCAATAGAACCCATTTCTAGCATTTTTAGAATTTTTGTCTGTTTGTCTGTTTGTCTGTTTATCTGTTTATCTGTTTGTCTGTTTGTCTGTGTATTTGTCCAGGTATCACACAAAATGTACGAAATTAATGTAGATAACTTTTATACACAACGATTAAGCGTAACTTGGAGAGGAATTTAGTTTTTGTTTCATTGGAATCGGTTCAGTCTATCAAAAGATATTTGAATTCAAAGTGTTTCAGAAGTAAAATTACGTCAGTCACGCGATCTAACTTCGAATAGAAAAACTACCTTATTCAAATAACTGGAATGGACTGGAATGGACTGGAATGGACTGGAATGGACTGGAATGGACTGGAATGGACTGGAATGGACTGGAATGGACTGGAATGGACTGGAATGGACTGGAATGGACTGGAATGGACTGGAATGGACTGGAATGGACTGGAATGGACTGGAATGGACTGGAATGGACTGGAATGGACTGGAATGGACTGGAATGGACTGGAATGGACTGGAATGGACTGGAATGGACTGGAATGGACTGGAATGGACTGGAATGGACTGGAATGGACTGGAATGGACTGGAATGGACTGGAATGGACTGGAATGGACTGGAATGGACTGGAATGGACTGGAATGGACTGGAATGGACTGGAATGGACTGGAATGGACTGGAATGGACTGGAATGGACTGGAATGGACTGGAATGGACTGGAATGGACTGGAATGGAATGGACTGGAATGGACTGGAATGGACTGGAATGGACTGGAATGGACTGGAATGGACTGGAATGGACTGGAATGGACTGGAATGGACTGGAATGGACTGGAATGGACTGGAATGGACTGGAATGGACTAAAAAATACATTGTTCGATTCCGACATCCACGCGGACGGAGTCGCGGGCACAGCTAGTGTGTAATAAGAACTGTTCTAAAGTTCAACCGATTGATTGATATTTCCTTGTAGCTACAGTATTGTTTGCATTGGGTTGATTACAAAAAATCTTGTGAAAATAGCAGATGTCTCCAAGCATGTAGACGACCGCCGATGTAATGCGGTCCAAGGCCCTCTACGAGTCCTCCGTGTGGGCCCTGAGCATGCGTATGCGGCTATCCGGATGATCCAACTTCCTTGCCGGATTGCCTTGGGCTTGGAGGCGACTGCCCTCCAGCGCGTCTATGAGTGGAGCGTGGAGGCGTCATGGCGTCCTGAGCTATTGAGGAAAGAAACGCCTGGTGTCACCACTGCGCGGATCGCTCGGAGGACACTGTGGAGCATACGGTGCAGGACTGTCCCGCTTGTCCCGTTGCTTGCCCGTTTTCGTAAAAAACCTTAGTAAATTCAATGATAAATACAACAATACAAGCCAGGATCTTACATTTTGAGACTGGCCTGTTGGTCTAGTGGTTAGTGACCCTGACTGCTATGCCGGGGGTCGTGGGTTCGATTCCCACCCAGGACAAATGTTTGTGTGATGAGCACGATCATTTTTTCTGTGTCTGGGTGTAATTTATCTATAATATGTATGTATTTAGAAATATATAAGTATGTTTATCAGTTGTCTAGTACCCATAACACAAGCTCTGCTTAGCTTGGGACTAGATGGCGTTGTGTGATAGTTGTGGAATATTATTATTATTATTATTTGTTTTTAACATTTCTGTTTCTCCGGCTATCCGGGAAGTTCTGATGGCACGAGCCTAAGCCAGGTGTTCATCAGATGGGTTGGGTATCGTATGAGATAGGTTAGAGTCTGCGCGGTTTTGCGTAGACTGTATTATGTTTTCTGATTCACATTGCAGGAACTTTCTTACTAGCCTGCATGTATTTAAAATTACTGCCTTCTGCAGTAGGTGGTAAGTGAAAGGTGGTAGGTTAAGAGAAATAAGAGACTGATGAAGCTGTTTGGGAATGACTCCTGTTGTAGATAACACTATGGGGACAATGATTACTTTTTGTAAGGACCAAAGACGGGTTATTTCGTCTTTTAACTCTGTGTATTTGGATAATTTTTCGGCTATTGTATTCTGCAGGTTGTGAGTATTTGGCACGGCTATGTCTATTAAGAATCCAGTTTTGTTTATTTTATTAATCAATGTGATGTCTGGTCTATTGTAATGGACTGTACGATCAGTGAAGATACCTCTGTCAAAATACATCTTGGTTGTGGAGTTCTCTAGTAAAATTTGGGGTTTGTATTTATAATATGGCACAACGGTGTCTATGAGTTTGTATTTATGAGCTAGTTTTTGGTGGATTATGTTGGCTACTTGGTCGTGTCTATGTTTGTAGTCGGTTTGGACTATCGACTTGCAAGCGCCAGTAATGTGTTGAATTGTTTCCGACGAGCTGTTGCATTTTCTACATGTGTCATTTGGTAGGTTTTTTATGATGTGTTTTCTGTAGTTTTTGGTTTCTATTACCTGATCTTGTATTGCTAGCATGAACCCTTCAGTCTCTGGGAAGAGTTCGCCTCGATTCAGCCATGCGTTCGACGCCTCTTTGTCGACATTTGGTTGGCATAAATCTTGGCGGTGTCTTCCATGTAGAGACTTCTGGGTCCATTCTATGCATTTGGTTTTGTCATCAATCAATTTTTCATTTTTCTGTTCCGTTATGTCATTAAGATTTAGAGGTGTTAGGTGTCGATCGCTTTGTGCTATTAGTTTGTGTAGTATGGAAGATTCATTTTTATCAAAGAAGTATTTTCTGAGAGATGTAATCTGTCGGTTGTGGAGATTTAATATGTCAATAAGTCCCCTGCCTCCCTCTTTCCGCGGTAATGTTAGCCTCTGGATACATGATCTTGGGTGGTGTTTCCGGAATTTAGTCATTGTAGTGTTAATTTTGCGTTGTAGGTTTTTTAGTTCAGTTTTAGTCCAGTTTATTATGCCGAATGAGTAGGTGAGGACAGGGATAGCAAAAGTGTTGATTGCTTTTATTGTGTTTCGGGAGTTAAGTTGTGTTTTAAGGATAGTGTTTAATCTGTGTTGGAATTGTTGTTTGAGTTTTTGTTTAGTATCTTTGTAGTGTATTTGGCTTGATTGCACATACCCTAGGTATTTGTAAGTATCCTGATCATCTAGCGGTTCTATATGTTCGCCTGTAGTTAAGGTGTACTGGTGTTGGTAGTTCTGTCCTGCTCTTACTACTGAATTTATTTTACATTTATCTATACCAAATTCCATTTTAATATCATTTGTGAATTTCTCCGTAATATTAGCTAGCTCGTGTAGTTGATTCTCGGTTTTTGCGAACAGTTTAATATCGTCCATATACATTAAGTGATTTAACAACTCACCCTGGCTCTCTTCTTGCCGGTCGTTAGAAGGTTTTAAGGGGACTCCCAGTGAAGTTGAGTTTAATATTTTTGATAACGGATTTAGAGCAAGGCAGAACCACAAAGGACTAAGTGCATCTCCCTGGAAGATGCCTCTTTGTATTTTAATTGGGCTAGTGTCTATTGTTTTAGTTGGAGTAGTGACTCTCAATACTGTATTCCACGTCGTCATTACGTTCTTGAGAAATTCAATTATTGATGGGTGTATTTTGTATATTTCTAAAACTTGCACTAACCACGAGTGTGGAACTGAATCATAAGCCTTTTTGTAGTCTATATACATGGTATATAAATCAGATTTGGACTTTTGGACTTTCTTGAGAACAACGGAGTCTATTATTAATTGTTCCTTACAGCCTTGGCTAGACTTTCTGCACCCTTTCTGTTGTTCGGCTAAGATATTGTGGGCCTCAATGTGTTCGTATATCAGTTCAGATATACAGGATGTGATGATCTTATAGAAAGTCTGCAAGCATGTAATGGGTCTGTATTTAGCTGGATTTGAGAGATCATTTTGATCTTTGGGTATCATGAAAGTTGTACCAGACGTTATGTAATCAGGCATTGACGTGGGGTCTTGAATAAATTTATTAATAAAATGATATAAATGACAATGAATTGCTGTAAATTTCTTGTACCAGTAACTATGAATGTGGTCTGATCCAGGAGCTTTCCAATTATGTAGTCTTGACAAAACACTATGGAATATTTCTGGGGAAATCTGTTCAAATACCATGGGTTGAAGAACGTTATTTGATAATTCTGATTGTATCCAATCAGCTTGGGAGTTATGTTGAACCGGTTGTTCCCATATCCTTGCCCAGAAGTGTTGTAACGTCTCTGGATCAGGTGTGTTATTTTCGATGTCATTTGAGTTGTTACTTTGAGTATTTGTTGTTGCTTGCCTGATATTGCGGTAAAACAGTTTTTCATTATTAGTGAATTGAGTGTTTTGCTGTTTTCTTAAAGTGCATGCTTTGTACCTTTCGAGTCGGCCTTTTACGACACAGAGTTTTTGTTTCAGTGTATCGAGAGTGTGAATTGGTTGTGTGTTGGGTTCTTCGTGTATAGTGTGAGTTTTATGTAGTTTAATGATCTTTTCTACATGTTTTCTTAATTTTCTGCTACTGTTGCCGTTAATGAATTGTGTCAGTCTACCTATTTTTACTCTTAAATCACTAACTTTTTGTTCTAGTCGTCTTTGCCATTTTGGCTTGTATTCGCTTTTAATATTTCGTGTATTTTCTCGCGGTTCAAGTGTTATTTTTGCACCGTTAACTTTAGCAACGGTCCATGCTGCACAATATATGACGGTTTGAATTGTATTGAAATCAGCATCTTTGTCAATATTTTCCGGGAAGGTAATTTTATTTAGGTAGTTTATTATTCGTGCAAGATTTTTAGAGGGTTTCTGTTTTGGGATATACATTCTATTAGTAGGACTAGTTGCTTTAAAAAATTCGAGTGCTTGTTGGAAAGTATCATCTATCAATGAATCCCTTTCTGGGTTACATTGTGTAGGTAGAGTATCTGTTATAGTATTCAGTTCGACGTTATTTGTTTGTATATTAAGTGTATTATTTTCAATAGAGTTAAATTCAATGTTTTGTGTTAATTGCGTAATAGTATTGTTCATGTTTAGACAAGCGAGCGTTTCGCTACTGTTGTGTGAGCTGTGGCTACCTAATTGGAGTTCTTCAGCGACCTCTACTTTTAATGAATTTAATTTATCGTCACTGATGTATTTATTGTTTATAATTGCCCTCCTTTGGTCTGCAATTCTTTGTGCGCTTAGGTGAGCAAGAGATGGGAAATTTCTAATGAAATCATCATACATGCGTTTTCTATACATCGTTTCATTTCTGCCTAGCTCTGTGACCCGGTAATAAGCTTTTATTATAGCTTCATTCTGTTCATTCGTCCATCTCATTCGAGTCTGTGTTTTATTTTGTGGGTGAGGTGTTTCTATACTTGTTGGATGTATTTCTTGTATGCAACTTAAAGTATTTTGCGATTGCAAGGTGAGATGGTTGGATTGCAGTTGATCTAGCTCTTTCTCTACTTCTTTTTTAATGCTGTCTATTGTTTTTTGTGGTAGAAGTTTGTTATTTATAATGGCTCTACGTTGGTCTCCTATTCTTTGTCGGCTAACCTTCATTTCTGGGAATTTTTCGATGAATTTTAGGTGAAGCGGTTCAAGGTAGGTTCTTTTGTCTGAATCTAATAAAGTTAACTGAAAGTAGGCACGCAGAATGAACGTATTCATTTCGGTTGTCCATCGCCTGCGCTTAATTGGAGCACTTGTAGCGGGTGCAAGCTCACTGTCAAGGTTGACATCTTGCACAACACTATCAAGCGTGCTGGTGGTAGACAAGCTAGCTTTTCTTCTTGTCATGTACGAGGGGCGAGTAGAGGGGATGGATGAAAATAAAGAAATAGTATCATCGCCCGTGGATTCGGCTGTAACTTCTACGCAGTGAGCCCGCCTGTTCAGCTCACTCCGACCAGCTGTAACAATTTTTTCGGTGGGAGCCCGCTTGCTCAACTCCTCACCGCCGATGGTTCGCATGCTGTGGCACCTAGCATCGGCTCCAGATGCGCCCCGGCGCTCCCCGGGAAGCGACCGTAAATTATACACTCTTTTATTATTCATCATCTCCTTAAGGGGTTACCCTGCCTTGTTAGCCGCGTAAGTTTTTTGTACATTTGTACAATACGCGTGTCCGCCCCCCACGTAGCTAGGTGTTCAGCTTGGACGTAAGGTTGGATTTTAGGGGGCTTATTATTTATTATTATTATTATTATTTTGGGAATGGCTTATTACACTCTTTTTGGATAGGTATTTAAATCACGTGAAATTATAATTATGCTGGAATTATAATTATGAGACAATATTTGGTGGGGATATAGTATTCCAGGGGAAATACTCATCCGAGCTGTATAGAGGCGAGGGGACTTATTCTTCAACTGGCAACTCATAAACTTGCGACTTCGCGCGAGTGAATTACTTTCCGGGAAAATGGCTTATCCATGTTATTCTTTCTGTCTGCATATAAGATACAAGTACCAAAAATCAATCTACTATTCCAATCTATGCTAATCAGTCACGCTTACCACGTGCTGTTGCACTAAATGACTTAAAAAATCCTTATTTTTTCAAAATGTTTGTTACCCTGTATCTTCTTTGGTGCCATATTAAAAAATGTCATTAATGATTAGGACTTTTTTGACGTTTAGCATAGGTTTCAATTCTGTACACTCTCTTTTCTTATTTTTATTTATTTTTAAAATATGCCTAATTGCGATGAAACAAAAAGTACTAGAGGAACAGAATTAGATTGAGTTTATTTTAACACTTTAAGGCCCTTCTATTCGGCGGGCGCGAGGGAAAAATAGGTATTGAAGCGCTACTCACACAGCGATAGACGCGGTCGACCCACTCACACACACATCTTTGAACGCATAGAGTGTTCAAGTAGCAGTAAGCGCGTACCCAACAAATTAATATTTCTATCTTCTATAATAATTTCGTGCAGGGCTACGGTAGACTCGATCGAAAGCTAGCCTGAATAATAAAACATTAAAAAATAGAGATTTCGAGTCGACAACATATATACGCAAAATTCGGATTGTCGAGTATTTTGTAAAATTGTAATGATTTTCTTACAAGACAGATCGCAGCCGCCATTTTTGACATCGATTACCATGTTGAGAAGTTTTTATTTTTTCTCTTTATTTTCGGCCAGTGTCATGTGGTGTATTATGTAGTTCTAAACCTCCTTTGAAAAACTTATAAAATGTAACCCCCCCTGCCTCGACACGTTTGGTGCGGCAGGAAGAGCTCCGGCGCGATCTCAGGGCGATAATATAGAGATTTCGAGTCGACAACATATATCCGCAAAATTCGGATTGTCGAGTATTTTGTAAAATTGTAATGGTTTTCTTATAAGACAGATCGCAGCCGCCATTTTTGACATCGGTTATCATGTTGAGAAGTTTTTATTTTTTCTCTTTATTTTCGGCCAGTGTCATGTGGTGTATTATGTAGTTACTAAACCTCCTTAGAAAAACCTATAAACTAAAACCCCCCTGCCTCGACAAGTTTAGTGCAGCGGGAAGAGCTCCGGCGATCTCAGGGCGATAATATGGAGGGAGCGACTGTCGCAACAGAGGTCCGGGCACGCCGCGATGGCGGCGTTAAGACCCCCGGTAAGGTTGGAGGAGTGCCTAGATAGGCATCGCGTCTTGACTTACCACCTGACGCAGATCCTCACCGGACACGGAAGTTCCGGGTGTGGAGGTACCTGAAGAAACACCTGGGTGTCACCACTGTGTGGATCGCCCGGAGGCGGACACAGTGGAGCATACGGTGCAGGATTGCACCTCACGACCCAGCCGCAGTCCGGCCAACAGGCGCGGGCGTGCGGGCGGCGACTAATGGGCAACTCGCTCTCTGAACATGGAACATGCCCGGGTCGACGGCCCGTTGTGTTCCACGCGCGCCTCAAAGACTGTCAGCACAATGACGGGGCCCACCTTTGTGGGCCAAAGCCTGCCACGGTCGTGGGACTTATGAGTTACCGTGACACCTACATTTAGATGTGTATTATGTATGACACACGTTTCACCCGAGCGAAGCCGGGTTTTCATCTAGTTGAAATATATATTTATCTAAACTTGTTTTGTTTGGTTGATGGCTAATCTAAGGAGCTAGTTGGAATTCAAAAATTCTTTTTGCGATGGGTGATAGTTTTTGCTATCATGCAATTTAAAAAAAAACAGGTGCAACCAATTTTCGACTTTATGGACATTAATGCAAACACCGGATTTTAATAAAGGAGCAATATTAGCTAACGAGAATATGAGGAAAACAAACTAAACTTTAAATGTCAATAAAGTCGAAAATCGCGTGAACCTTTTTTTTTACTTGCTTTCGTTGAGTAAGTTTAAAAAACAGGTTCAAGCAATTTTCGACCTTATTGACATTTACGCAAACACCGGATTTTAATGAGGATCAATGTTAGCTAACGAGAATGTGAGAAAAACAAACTAAATTCTAAACGTCAATAACGTCGATATCGCTTGAACCTGTTTTTTTTTAACTTGCCGTTAGCAAAAAGTATCATCCATGAATCCATCACAAAAAAATTAAATTTCAATTCCAACTACCTGTACAAACATGCAACTACAAATTTTTACAATGTACAATTTTGTTTTATTTTCAATTTTTGATTTCCAACCACTGTGCGCACCTCGCACATTAGTCTTGTGTATGTACATGCCACTTAGCCGCGTAATTTTTTGGTAAAAAGCGACGTGCTCTCACCTTGAAATCCTGCGGACGACTGAGCTCTGAGATTCGATCTCGAACCAATGCCGGATAAAATATTCCGCCATAGTAAAATGTATGGAGATTTTCGGCCTCAAAATTCAGTTACTTTACGAATTTTTTACGCGAAAAATATACAATGTTTTGAAAAACAGACACATGTAGACAGTACACCGGTCTTTGTTCTCTTTATTTATGTATAATATTAATTAGTTTTCTGCTTATTTACGCCAAAGTTATGGAAATACGGCAGTGCTTTTTACGCGTTTTTAGTGATTTTCAATATTTTTTTTAACAATTCCAGCCGGGTTTATCCTCAATCCGATATTTGTAGACCCTGGGGGAACTCTTAAGCTACCCAGACCTTTTTTTTCGTGGCTATTGTTTTAAGTTTTATACATAAACTTATGGAAATGCCATAACACTTTTTGCTAGTACCGATCCTTAATAGATGACCGTACTGTTTTCAGTCGGTCGCGAGTTGTCGACAGCAAAAATAGGTAAAATTGGAAGGTGCCGACTCGCTCGCGGTCGCGAGTTTATGAGTTGCCTGTCGAAGAATAAGCCCCTCGCCGTTTTCAGTTTCAGTTTTCGATTGATTGAAATATCCGAAAAGAGTGTAATAGTCGCGAGTTGACGACTAAGCCGGCGAGGGTGGGAAAAAGCCGAGAACAGGAAATAACAAATGCCCACAACGTTTATCAAATTTTACGTGAGCAAAGCCGCAGGCACAAGCTAATTAGGTATGTAGAGATTATTGTTATATATGTCGCAGTGAAATGAAGCTATCAGGAATTTCACGAAATTCCTAGGAATATCACGAATTTCCGGCAGATGTCATACCCCTGTGTCATAAAGTCATAACCCCGCCATCCTTTTCGTGGTATTTTTTTTAAACCACCCAGAAGTAGTAGCACCGCTTAGCGGTGCTCCGTCGACTTTTTCTGTCATTTTACTAGATTTATACATTGGTGTTTGTTTTCACATCACTAGATACTTTTAGTAAAAAGACGTATTAAGCACGAATATTCGACATTTACTAGGATTTTGCGATATCCCTAGGGATTCCGCGAAATCACTGATATTCTCATTTCCCTGCGACATATCTATACGTAGCGCATGTTTTCCCGATAAAATTATTCAGTCGTCACTTCATATGCATACTGTGCAAACACGTAATTAGATATCTACTCTTCTCTTTGGCTAATAACAATGTAAAAACTTAATTCTATAGTATTCTTAAAGTGAAAATAATGTACCAAGTGATTCAATTCGAACAACTGCCTTATCCTGATATTGATAAATATGTATGCGTGCCGATATCTTGGATAAGATGGCGTGATGAAACAAATGGAAAAGTGGTCGTGGCGTACCCGGAAGAAGAACCAGCAATTACACGCAAATACGTTGAAAATGATACCAAATGTTCTAGTGATTGGAAATATATTCTCGGTAACGCTGAATTTACTGCAAGTGAGTACCTATTAACAAATAAATATAAAGTACCCAAATAATTATGACAATGCGAAGCGGGGTAATGTGGAGCGTAGAAATAATAAGTATAACACATCACATCATCACATAATGTACCATCTGATGATGAATGATGTAACAAAAGCTCTGTAATCGTATTGGCGATTGAAAAAGAGTGTCCATGGAGTTTCTTGCTCATTCTTCTCCATTGAGATCTACACTTTGGAATGAGCACCTACGGTACTTTCACAGTTTTAATGGCATGTGACTGGGACTGTAGCACCATAACTATTTTTAGTATTAGTTTTATTTTTTGTCTTGACATTTCAAAAGTGCCTATATTTGGCTTAGTTGAAATAAACGGTTTGATTTGATTTGATGACACTTATGTCTATGTGTGTATTAGTATGTTACATATTGGCATATTATTTACTGTTTTTTTTTGGTAAATCTTTCTAACACAAAACTCTATGAATGGCGGCCATTTATTTTATTGAAGCGCAGTTTAAGATAGCTTATCACAGTGACTTCAATAAATAATGATAATAATTATCTTTGAATTTGAAAGACTAAAAGGCATGCAAATATAACATTCGGATATGTATTTATTTCACGTTAATGCTATACTTGTTTGTGCACATGGCTACAAATCAAGCTATGCAAAACCAGTATTAGCTGACCGTTCATTGTGTGTAAAAATCGTACGAAGCAAGACCAAGATAAAGATAAAGATCAATTTATTTGTTAAACATGATAAACTGATATCACGGTCAGTTATGTACTATACATAGGTGTTACAAAATAAATAAATATGTGAACGAGAACGTGACCATAACAATGTATGGAGCGTGATATTGTTGTGCTACGAGTTATATACTATATGCTATTATATTGTAGCGTAATCTGAAATCAGCTTAAGATAGGGAGAGATCAGGCACCGTGGTTGTTGATATCAAATGTAGTAACTGCGGATCAACAATTTAATAAGCTTATTTATTTTATTCAATTGCAGATAGCTACGTAGATGCGGTGAATTTTATAGAATACCTGAAAAGGAAGAGTAATTCCGAAACAGACAATCGTAACGAGGAACCAAGTAAGTGTTTATACATACAGTTGAATCCGTTTATTATGACATTGAAGGGACGGTCATTAGTAAGCGGACGTCATACAAAGCATTTTGTACAAAATAAACAACCTCCTGTTTTTGTCAGTATGTATTTATTTTAACAGAGAGACAATATAGAACTAAGTCAATAATATTAATTGTTATTACCCACTGAGACTCAAAACAACCATGCATGCGCCGAACATCATCGGGTATCACGTGACGCTTCCGAACACTTGTCGAAGTTGTTGAAAGAATTTTCTATGAAAACCAAACTTCGCTGTGTAATACGTCATAATAAGCGGTTGGTCATTATAAGCGGAGTCATAATAAACGGATTCTACTGTATATGAAAACTCAGTAGTTTTCGAACTTTTTTTTTTCGTTATAAAACCATCAAATCTCAAGTCTTCCCACCCCGGGCAGAACGGGAGGGACTTTCAGACTTGTACTGACTAAAATCCACGGTGTCCTTCGTTCGGTAGCCCTTTGAGTACCGGAGTCGCGGTATACGTATGTCCCGCAACCCCGGCAGTACTTTCGAACTTAGACTTATATTTATGGTATACTCCCAACGGCCACCGCTAAAACTGGCACCAGTGCACAGTGTGAGAATTTCGGAATCTAGCGGGATTTAAATCAAAATATAAACTTTGTTATTAGACAATATTGTTATAAGCGATTTATACCTAAGACCCTATTTAACACAGCTACATACAAGAAATTCTTGTAAATAGGTTAAAAAAAATTATAAAAAATATTGAAGTGGGTAGATTACAATCGCTGTGTCCTTACAATACGAACAACAACATTGAAGCGTCATCTTTATTTGAGATTACTGATCTAATTAACGTATACTCTTGTTTATTAGTTTAAATTAGTATTGTGTATATCTTGCAAGGTGAGTTAGAGTGTATTTCATTTAGATAATAGTTTAACATTGACCTTTTAACATCATTTGAAAGCACAGTTGAATTAAGCATTTTTTTATAGATGATTTGCAAAGCAAAAGGTGTATAACAAAAAAAGACCCACAGGTCCCGGGTTGTCTGTTATTTTAATTAATAGTTTAGAGTCTTAACTTTTGAGAACAATTGATATCTACTGCGCTTATGTGCGCCATAATTTTTTTTTTCGGTTTTCAGAATGACAGTTGAAATTACAAAGAAACAAATTTTTGATATTTGGATCTCTAATGCGAAAAATGAGCGGATTGATGCAATACATGCTTTTATAATAGGTAAATATCCTCAAATACAGTTTTCGGAAGGTGCTATATATGAGATTAGGTCATATACAAGGAAGTTATGTAGCAAACTGTACGAAAAATGGACAGAAAGCAGTAGACATCGTGAACGCTTTTTAAACAGTAATATATCTTGGTTAAATGAATGCATAAAATTACCAGTTGCTGTATTAAACGAAATACCATCAACATCAGCTAGCCATTCACCCGGTAGACCACACAAAAGTTTTGTAGAATGTTGCGATAAAACCAAAAAACGTAAAGTTCATGATCTATTGTCCTCTACTAGCCCTGAAGAAATCACAATTGCACATGAATGTAACCTTCGAAAAGCAGGTAAAAGGGACTCTGCAGCTATTGTGAAAGAACTTTCTTTGAGTTCACCTAAGAGAGGTTCCGTCATGAAAACCGCATGTGAAAGAATGACAAACGAAAGCGTTCAAGTGACTGTGTCGGCCGATGAAGCATTAAGCATGATGGTAGATGCTGATTTATCAACACATCAATATAGGATAATACGTCAAAGGATAAATAAATTGGTTAAAAACTTATTGCCATCCTATGACCGAGTAAAAGAGGCTAAGAAGAAATGTTATCCTTCCAATAAAACCGTAACAGAATCAACTGCAACATGTGACCTGCAATCATTAGTTGATCACAGTATCGAACGAATTTGTATTACTCAGAAAGACGTTATTGAGTCAATTGAAGACTTGCATAGTGGAATAAAGGAACTTCGCTGTTAATTAAGTGGGGTTGTGATGGAGCACAGCAAAAAATGTATAAACAAAAATTTTGTTCCGAAAATAAATTTGATGAGAACCTGTTTAGCATATCCATGGTACCTATACAATTAAGGTTGAATGTTGAAGAGAGCAATATTATAGTATGGCAAAATCCAGCCCCGTCTTCAACAAGGTACTGTCGACCAATTAGACTTAACTTTGCCAAAGAGACTACTTCATTAATTAAGGAAGAGGTAGCCACGATTCAACACCAAATCGAATTGTTGTCGGCCGTTGAAGTAAGTCTAGATGACATTAAGATTTTAGTAAAACCAATTTTTATGCTGACTATGATAGACGGCAAAATATGTAGTGCTCTATCTGATGTTTCTTCCTCATCTCAAAGTTGCTATATTTGTGGAGCAAAGCCTTCAGAAATGAATAATCCATCTCTTATTTTGATGAAACCTCTCGATCAAGCTGCTTTGTCTTTCGGGCTTTCACCTTTGCATTCCTGGATTAGGTTTATGGAGTGTATACTTCATATAGCCTACAGACTTGATATAAAAGTGTGGCAAGCTAGAGGGCAAGAAAATAAAGATAAGCTTAAGGCAAGGAAGGTACACATCCAAACACGGTTCAGGAATGAATTAGGTTTATTAGTGGATATGCCGACTCAGCAAGCTGGTAATACTAATGATGGCAACACAGCACGCCGATTTTTTAGAGATGCTACGTTAACTGCTGATATTACAGGAGTAAATTTAGAATTAATTTCGAGGTTTCGTATCATTTTAGAAACTATTGGGTCTGGTTTTACAGTTGATTTAGATTCCTTCAATAGCTACGCAGAAGAAACCAGAAACCTGTATCTTAGGGAATACTCATGGTATAACATGCCAGTTAGTGTGCATAAAGTTTTATTTCATGGTCGTGATGTCATAGCTTCGTGTATTTTGCCGATTGGTCAGCTATCGGAAGAGGCACAAGAGGCAAGAAATAAAGATAACCGAAGATATCGAGAATTTTTCACAAGAAAAACGTCACGAATAGACACCAATACCGACCTACTTAATAGGCTTCTTATATCATCAGACCCCTTTATATCCAGCTTAAGGCTTATAATGAAGAGAAAGCGGAGTCCTCTAGAACTTGATGTCCTAAAATTGCTTTCAGTACCCACTGTAAGTGAGGCCGAAAGTGAAATGAGTGACTAAAAAAATTAAACATATTTAGTGAATTTTTTTTTTATAAAACAACTTATTTTTTAAAACTTTTTAATCATTTTTATTTATTTGAACACCTACCAATACTATTTTTAGCTTGTACCTTTTATTTAATTCCATTTGGAATTAAATCCCCCTAGATTGCGAGATTCTTACACTGTGCAGTGGTGGCCGATAGAACAGTGACTTGTCGTAGAGTACTCAAAATATCTAATACTAGCTACCAGCCCCGGCTTCGCATGGGTGCAGTCTCTACTATATTACATAAACATAAAAACTTTCCTCTTGAACCACTCTATCTAATAAAAAAATCCGTATTAAAATCCGTTGCGTAGTTTTAAAGATGTAAGCGACTTTGTTTTTGTTAATTTGTGTAATTCTGTCTCAGTTCCGAAATCTGTCTGTCGAGTCACAATTCAGACAAGTTATCTTGACTGGCCTGTTGGTGTAGTGGTTAGTGACGCTGACTGCTATGCCGGAGGTTGTGGGTTTGATTCCCACCCAGGACAAATGTTTGTGTGATGAGCACGATCATTTGTTCTGTGTCTGGGTGTAATTTATCTATAATGTATGTATGTAGAAATATATAAGTATGTTTATCAGTTGTCTAGTACCCATAACACAAGCTCTGCTTAGCTTGGGACTAGATGGCGTAGTGTGATAGTTGTGGAATATTATTAAAAAAAAAATATATATATGTTGCAGTCAAAACTCTTAACTAGTCAAAAGTACTATTGACTAGCAAAATCAGTCAAAAGCACTTTTGACTGAACAGGTTGGTCAAAAGTGGTTTTGACTGAAAATTATTGGTTATTAGTACTTTTGACTGCAAATTTGCGGTTAAAAGTACTATTGACTGACGCTCTTCGTCAAAAGTAGTTTTAACTGCAATAAAGCATCAGTCAAAACCACTCCACTCCACTGCTCCTACTTTTGGGTGATTTAAAACAATTCTAACCTAACCTGTCCGTGTCGGGGTGACCCAAGTAGTTTTTACCAATATTTTTTTTCTCAGTGCCCCATTACATACACTCCTATCTAAATACCAGCTGAACAATTTTATGCTTTTGAACGAGAAGAAGACGGTCGACTTCAGGGGCACCTCGAGGTTCGGTTTGGTTAGGTTCCTTTAAACCTTGTAGACAGAAAAAGGAGCCCCGCGTAGCGGGGCTCCGTCGACCTTTCTTCGAAAGCCCTCTTCCTCCGCTTTAGAAATAAAACGAGCGCTCCGCTTTAGAAAAAAAACACTCTACAATGAAGAATTATTTATTCATGCAACTCAAACTATTATGGCACTTTGAATTACATAGCAAAAGCAGTGGTTTTGACTGATACAACCAGTCAAAACCACTTTTGACGGAATCACTTAGTCAAAAGTACTTTTAACCAGCTCCATTGGGCAAAAGTAGTTTTAACTGTTATTTTAGTCATAAGTACTATTGACTAAAGCATACGGTCAAAAGTACTTTTGACTGATTTTGCTAGTCAATAGTACTTTTGACTGGTTAAGAGTATTGACTGCAACATATAAATATCTTGAGAGATGACGTTGCGTTTCTGTCGACAAAAGAGTGATCCGCACCATAGCCTGCGTACACACTTCTGCACTGTCGCTTGTTCGTTTCCCGCACGGAGCAAATATTTGTAAGATCAACAAGTAGTTGTTCCTGGTCTGGGTGTTTGTGTATATCAGTTTATACGTTTGTAAACGCACCCGAAAAAATTCCTAGTGTGCCCTAACCTAGGAATTTCTCCGGGTGCGTTTAACGTTTTAAAAAGAAAAAAATATGGTTGATGTTTTGTCAGCTCATATGTAGCGAAATTCGTTTCAGAAAGTCAGAGAAATGATGGAAAAAAGCAACGAAAAAGGAAAAGTCTCACCATAACGTATGATAAAGAATGTGAGTATCTACCATTGCAGTATAAAGGTACTTGTGCGAGCACACGCCGCGCCGGCAATTATAAGTTTGGCAACTTTTTTTCGGTTTTTTAATTATTATTTGTTTGGGGTTAAATTATTTTCAACTACGAAACCCCGCATCTCATCATCATCACATAATCCAGTCATCTTTTCTTTCTTCTCTTCCTCACTGTTAATCAGCATTGCTTCATAAAGTTATATACAAAATCATCATCTGCCTAGCCTTTTCCCAACTATATTGGGGTCGGCTTCAAGTCGAACCAGATTCAGCTGGATATCAGTATTTTACATGGATCGGCTGCCTGTCGGACCTCCACAACCAGTAACTGGGTAATACCATACCCCATGGTAAGACTGGTTGTCAGACTTTAGAGCTTCTGACTAAGCCCCTTCGTACACAAGGCGACGCAAGTCTCCGATACCTTACGATTTCGGTATCCAAGCGACTATCGCAATACAATTCCATAGAGATTCGTTCACAGGCACGCGTCAATGGATGCTAAAATCGTAAGGTATCGGAAACTTGAGTCGCCTTGTGTACGAAGGGCCTAACAGTAACGACTGTCAATGATCTATAAATGACAGCCGAGACCAACGGCTTTACGTGCTTTCCGAGGCACGGAGGAAACTCGCCATGAAAGATGGTCACCCATCCACAGACCAACCTAGGCAAGCGCGGCTTAACCCGGAAGATCGGCTTGTGCGGCTGTAATTATTTAGCCACGAGCTCCTCAAAAAGTTATATATTCAAAATAAGGAATATATAGCAGAAACCAGTTTTTTTTTGCACATTTTTGTTAAGTATTAACTTTTGACCAAAATTGACAAATGTTGCAGGCAAAAATATGGAAGTAGAGGCCTTACAGCATAATTCCGTTCTTGAACAATAATGACGTTAAATTAAAAAAGAAAAAGCGCCTGTAGTGTACGACCGACTCTTTACGTCACAAAAACGTGAAAACCCGTGATGGCATCGAGCTTTCCTCTTTAGGCAAACCAGTCATAATAGTTATTTTCTTTATTTTTTAGATTCCACTTCTGGCGAAGAGAACGAAGACGTACCTTCAAGTGCAAGTATGAAAACACAATAGCTTTTGCTCTTTTTCCCGAATTCGATTGCCTCTGGAATAGGGATAAACGAATCTGTGTGCGAGAAAGTTTTGAGGATGCCCGTTTTTGGGCAATCTCGTTCGATTTCATGGTTCGACTACATTCAAACTACTCGTCTACTACTTTTTTTGCAGGGCAAGGCAGAAGAACTGTCAGACTCGTACTGACTAAAATCCACAGTGTCCTTCAATAGCCCTTTACGTTCCAGGGTCACGGTTATTCGATAAGTTTCGCGGCCCCGGCAGGCTTTGGCTGGGCTTAACCAGGTCCCGCAATCGCGAGGTAAGCCTCGCGATTGCGGGATTGCGCCCGGGAGACATCGAGCTAAGAAGTTGCCGGGTCTGGGTGTTTGTGTATGTGAGTTTATATGTTTGCAAACGCAGGACACACGAGTAATTCCTAGTGTAGGGCAACGTTTAAAAAAAGAAAAAAAAGTTTTGTAATTATGTACCAAAATTCGTTTCAGAGAGCCAGACAAAATATGTTGATCGAGAAAACGAACGAAGAAGAAAAAGAAAGAAGATCGTGTATTCTGACACTTCTTCTGACGAAGAATGTGAGTATGTAAATTAAAGCACCATTAAACCAGTTTGGAGAAATCTTTCTTCAAAAAAACGTTTTTGGGGCTAAAATATTTTTAACTATGAAACCCCTCATTCTGCTGCGTGGTCCAGTTTTGTGTCAAATTGGTCCCCACACAATCTAGTCATCTATTTTTGCGGTACTCGTCTTCACCATCTATCAGCATTGCTCCATAATGTAACAGCACGCCTGGCTCTGTAGGTATGAAAATGCAAGTAGATGCGGGGCCACGATGTCGTGGCCGTGGCAGTCGGCTGTCGCGTGTCGCCCGTTTTGCTCGCGAAGAATATGAAGAAAAGCAAATACGTACGATTTTGGTTGTTTAGATATTAAAAGTGATAGGAGCCTAACGTTTTTGTTAAGTAACAAAATACGATCAGTATCATGTAGGCTTTTGTTTCATTTTTTTTTAACCAATCAGCCCGCTGAAATATGCATGAAAGTAGTAATAATGATTATAATAATAGAAATATAAACTATGTGAACTATAAAAAAGTAAGAGCGACTTTTACTCAACGCATGAAATTGAAAAAATAACTTTATTGTGAAATAATCGGAACATAAAAACATAGTCTTTCGAAAATAATCGGTTAAAATCGATGATTTCTGTTATATTTTGGGAGTTGTAAAGCAGCTGCTGTTTACTGTTATGGTAGCTGTTCAGTTTGGATAGGTTAAGATGACCCGCGAAAGCTTTTGCGCCATTACCCTTAGCTGTCAAATGAACGAAAAGAAAAACGAACGAGGAACTGGTTTTTTCATCAAATCAAAGTACGTTTTTATGTCACAAAAACGTGAATACTCGTGATAAGGCATCTAGCTTTCCTCTTTAGGCAAATCAGTCATAATAGCTTTTTTCTTAATTTTTTAGATATTCCTGGAGACGAGAGCGAAGACGAATCATCAAGTGAAAGCCTTGAAAGTATGAAAACACAACAGCTTTTGCTCTTTTTTCCGAATTCGATTGTCTATGGAAAGGGATAAACGAATCTGTGTGCGTGAAATAGTTTGGGGATGCCCGTTTTTGTGCAATCTCGTTCGGTTTCAGTGTGCGTCTTCATTCAAACTACTTGTCCTACTGAGTGTTATAAATGCATTAGGTGCCTGAACTCGAGTAATCTTTACATCACCTGCTTAAGGGCGTGGTTGTGCCATATCATCTGACCACATCATATTGTACTTGGGTTAGGCGCGGCACGTTTTTTTCTTCAATTCTTCCCTTCAGACTTATTCGTTCACATCATTCCTTAGACAATCTATCCTCGTCTCCTTTTGCGAAGCAGTCATGCTCGTTAAGGAGGAGGCAGGCCACCCTTTATCAACATTCATACTCAGCACTCTCTGAGTCACATGAGTCTCATCCCTCCTCATCGCATGCCCATACCAAGACAGACGATTCCCTTTCATATTTTCTGTAACAGGCGTCACTTTCAAACTTCCCCTTATAGACTCATTCCTTACTATACTCATTCTTGTCATTCCACACATTTATCTCAACATCCTCATCTCCGCTACATGCAATCGTTTCTTATCCGTCTTTTTCATAGCCCAGCATTCCAATCCATGCAATATGACAGGTCTAATCACGGACTTGTATATTTTCCCCTTTAACTTGAGGAGCATCCGTGGGTTGTGACCTGTCACCATTGGAGTTGATCCGGTGTGTTATGTCCCGGTCTACATCACCATCTGCTTGGACAAGTGAGCCGAGGTACCGAAAGTCGGAACAGACTGGTATGGGCGTTCCTGCAAGAGTAAAGGGCACAGGACTGGAGAGACCGCCAAAATCGCGAAACACATATTCTGTTTTGGTTCTGCTCAATTTAATATACTTCTGTGCATCCATATAAATTTTCTTTTGATGATCCAAGCAATCTTAAGGATGAAAAGCCTAAAAAAATAATTCTTCCTCCGGAGTACGATCCTTACAACCCCAGATGGTGTTTGAAATACCCTAAGTCTAATTACGGACGGCGGGATCTTTACGAACTTAGGACTGTCACAAGGCACAAGACCGGTATTTATGTCAAGTGTCGTAGATTTTTTAAATGCTTGCACGAAACGGATGATGACAGATCTTTTGCTCGAAAGTTATTGATTGAAATATTTAATAAAAGTGCATTACGGGTATGCACTTTAACAGGAAGAGGGCCGGAAGGAAGGCCTGGATTATATGTTCGTGCTGTAAACGCATTGATATATACAGTCTTCAAGTATTACCGTAACAGCGATGCAGCAGATATAAGAAGTTGTTTAAGTGCAAAGCTTTATCATTTGAGAAACACTTTAATTGAACATGACAATTAATTAAATAGGTGCCTTTCTGATTTAAGAATATATTTCCTGTATGTATAATAATTCATGGTGAGCGTCTAGTTCGTCTCGCCATCTTTTTCTGGTCCGGCCTCGGTGGCGCCCTCCATCTTCTGGCTTCCATTAGGTGGAGATCTTTGACCAGCGGTCAACCCATGAGTGTGCCATGAGAGCTGGTTCGAAGCGGCCCAAGAAAAGAATTTCTGGAAGGAATTGGGGGAGGCCTTTGCTCAGCAGTGGAACAGTATCGCTATTCAAAAAAAATTAGAATTCAATTCAAACCTTTGCTATGAGTGGTGAAATACTTTCTACTCCTTCATAAAGAAAGGAGCCTTACGTCTGTTTTAGGAACATCGTTGATTTGAAAGTCCTTGATCTTTATCATCATTGTATATACATTGAAATATAAATAGAAAGAGCTAAAGGAGCTGTAATCAAAGTAATGCTAAAAAGCCTTTCCGATTTCCAACGGATCAGCTTTATAAAGACTTTCCTGTTCTACAGGTACGACAACTATATTGTACTAATGTACTCTACGTACTCACAAATCTATAAAAAATAGGTCATATTATCAGAACCTACTTTCTAAAAGCATTTTACACATCCCCCCTTCGTAACTAGTGCTCTAGCTAGACGTTGTCCTTCCTCCTCCCGCATCCACGTTTATAACAAAATGAACAAAATAAGTGTTATCAAAGATATAAGCTACCATTTGATTCATGTAAGAAAGTAATTCACAAAAAGCTTCTCTCCTTAACATACGACAAAACTGAAGATACCTATTATTAGTTAATGAAACCTGTATAGCGCTAATGATTCATAAACATGCGTACATACACACACCACACACACCAACAATCACAAATACACAAACTATAAAAACACATTTACACACACAAACACACACTAAAAACACACCCACAATCACAAACACAAAACAAAAACATAAACACACTTACATGCGCGCGCACACATGTGTGCAACATGTTTGAGCATAATTATCTTTTACATTTAATTTAATTTTTTGTCATTATTTTACGTAACGTTAAGCACTCCTTTTACCAATATTTTCATACCAAAATGTGTAATTTACATCGACATATTATTATAACTTGTTAATGTTAAGTTATGGCAACTCCGGCCCCCAAGATACAGGCACAGCCTAGTTTGGGGACCATTGTCTAGTAATTAAGAAAGTTAAAATAAAAATGTTACTCAAATCCCTTTTGTCATATATTGAGAAAATGTTTGTAACAATGGTTTAATATTTAGTTTTAAAACGGGATATTTACCATGTTTATTATTTGTTTTGAGTTTCCGATATTTCGGCACTGTTGCAAGCCCCATGATCAATATCAATTTCCGGTTTTAAAACTAAATAATAGTTATAGTGACCATGTCAGTCTAAAAACTTATAATGGTTTAATAAACTATTCTTATTCTTCTATTCTGTTTTAATTTGCCCGAACTATTGTTTATATGTTTTCTTTAAGAGATCATCAAAGGACTACTTCCACCTAGTGTGGAGCAGAAGGGACCTGTTGACAACACTAGTCGAATGTTGACCACATTGTTTCCTCAGCACTTGACTTTTTGGAAAAAGTGGCGACAGCCCGCACCTAAAACCTTTTGTAACAAGTTATGATTCCTATAGATTTGAAATAAAATAAGTGTTTTAAAACATTTTGGCTGCGGTACATAAGTAAAACAACTCAAGATCAGCATGTGTGATTTGTTATAAGTAATAAGTAAGTTAGGATTAAGTAGTTCGCATTTATCCCATTGGGTCATCCTGTAATGGTAAATGTATGTAAATATGGATTTGCAGAGATCATACAGCTGCAGTCGCAGTCTTACAATCCATTCAAGAACAGATTAAGACGCTGAATGCCGCAGTGTTTTAAAACCCCGATTTTGTCTCATGCCCTTTTTATTGCAAATGTCGTTAGTTTAAATCATTTCAAGTGCTACAGTGAAAATCCGGCTTCGATATGACCTTTAGTTTTGACAAAAATAAAACGAAAGTTTTCCCTATGACCATTTGAATGGGTCGTGAAAATCACATAAAAAATAATTGTCTGTTATTTAAAAATCTGATTATACGTCATGTTTTTTCGTAATTTCTAAAGTTAATAGGTTATGAAACAATAACATTTTTATCGTATTTCTTTTAATGAATATAAAATGCCGTATTAAATCGAGATTTTTCTACAGCACATTTTTCATACGCTCTTCTATCAATATTATGAAAATCACGATCTAACTCCGCGTTATTCAAAAGTTATTAGTACATTTTTGTTATATCCGGATAATATCAGAATTTTTCGGACTTAGGGTTGTCACCAAAATAAAAAAAATACTTTGATCATAAGTAAAAATATATTATTACACCAACCTGGTATGGTTGAATAAAAAATAATCGAAAAAATTCGCCATAAATACCATCCTTCATCCATCCGCTTCGGATATGTTCGGCTGAAGCTATTTAGACTAAATTGGGTATAAAGATACAGAGTAAGCCCCTTCGTACACTAGGCGACGCAAGTCTCCGATACTTTACGATATTGGTATACATTGACGCGGTGCCTGGTCCGAACCGCCGTTAGGTTTGGTAATTCCGATAGTCGATTGGGTACCGAAGTCGCAAGGTATCGGATACTGGAGTCGCCTTGTGTACGAAGGGCCTTAATCAGATCAAATCAAAAGCATTTATTTCAAATAGACCAATATGGCACTTTTGAAATGTCCAAAGACATAAAAAATATATTAAATCTACAAAGTTATGTTGCACAAGTCCCAGTCACAGACATAAAAACTGTGAAAGTACCGTAGATTAAAAAAAAATATCTTGGTAGAATAAATCCTTTTCTTATGACTGTTACCAAACTTCGCTTGAACGAAGTCGCTGATAATAACTAGTTACCTAAATCATCATAATAATATCCGCATATTTTTTTTTAAATAATGCAACATAATATTTTATAAACATTAAACGCATTGATGCACGCGTTGCCAATAACAAAGATTCTATGGAAAGAAAAAACTGCGTAGATCTGATATCTGATCGATCTTTTTGAACCTCCGGATTCAAAACATCCGAATATCCAAAATACTAAAACCTTCTCCAGAATGTAAAGAACATTTTTCTGAAAACCACATCAAAATCGGTTGAGCCAAACGCTAGGTAATCGCGGTCAAACATACATAAATACAAACATACAGGTCGAAGTGTGAACCTACTTTATTAAGTCGGTTAGAAATAACGAAGAATCAAGCAAATATAAATTTATTTTCAAAACCTTAAACATAATTATTTACGATGATCGTACCGATTAAATAACAGGTTTGGTGCTACAAAAAAAAATGTCAAGTTAATCGTACGAGACCAACATAAGGGCTTCAGGTCCAATAGTGTTCACAATTTAAAAAAAAGTGTCTTAAAAAATACACGACATCTTCAAATTCGATTCCAATTAAAAAAAAATTAAAAAAAAAAACATTGAATAGTATTAATAATCACACTAGTCCCATACCATTATCAATCAAATAACTTGCTCCTGTTATACTACCAGCTTTATCACTGGCCAAATACAAAATAAGATTAGCAACTTCCTGAGGTTGCGAAGATTTCTTCAAAGCTGTTATTTTAGCAGCTTCATCAATACTACCGGAGACTTCAGAATGGATGAAAAAGTTCGTGTCGACGGGTCCTGGATTAACAGAATTCACCCTAATGCCAGACGATGCAAGTTCTAATGCAGACACACGAGTGAAGCAGTCAACAGCTGCTTTGGAAACACAGTACGATGAAAACAAAGAACCAGTTCTGACCTCCATACTTGCTACACTTGATATATTGACAATGCAACCTTTGGTCTTCGCCAAATGTGGAGCAGCCAAAGACGTTAAGGTGATCACAGAGCGTAGATTAGTGTCCATAACTTTATCGTAATTTTCAATTATTGTCCCATCCAAAATTTTATCTTCCTTAATAGTGGCAGCAATATTTATTAATATGTCAATTCTTCCAAAATTGTCAATTGTTTCTTTGATTATTTTCTCGTTGTCTTCATGCTTGGAGACATCTGCTATAATGACAAGAGCATTGCTGTATTGTCCACATTGCAGTTCAGTGCCTGCAGTGGTTTGAGCTCTACTATTGTTAATGTCTACTATGACGACTTGCGCTCCTTCTTCGGCAAAGAGAAGTGCAGTGGCTGCGCCGATACCAGAACCTGCCCCCGTAACTACGACCACTTTATTTTTAAAACTCATATTTTTTTAGTAATCAATCCGTTTCATTCGGCGTTGCAAAAAATACTGTAGCTGCAAGCAAATATCATGCAATCGGTTGGACTATGATACGAGTTTTTATTTTGATTAGTTTGATATTAAACTTACTATCGTACATTGAATCAATATGGACTAGTTGAAACCTGTTGCTGACTTTGATATAATTTTCCATATACCTACTTTAATAATGTGTGTGTGTGTCTTCAAAACGATTGCACCAACACTTGGCGGACTCTCAGTATCATACTGAGTTAGAACCATCCTATTCCTTCTATTGCTTCTTGTTTTCCAGGGATCACAAAAGCACTAAAGACAATCCCGCAGCCCACTTCAACTTAACATACATACAAACAAACATATAAACTGACACGAGTGATACCGATGTAGAGTTTTATCAATATTCTAGATAAGTTATCGTAAGTGTGACGTTGTAATTGTATCAAGCAGAATCATCATTATATGTAAGTAGGTATTAATTGAACAATGCCAAAGGACATTGCCCATTTTTGTATGGGAGTTGGTCTAAATGCTGCCCAGGAATGGGAATACGTGTGCTGTGTTGCTGCTACTAATGTTTGTCTACATGCGAAATAAAAAATCTACCCACGGGTTCCTGATTTATTTAGATTTATATGTGGATGACTTCATTTTTATCTGAATGATTTTTTATCGTACTTAACATCTGTCCAAATGCTGCCCAGGAATGGGAGTACATGTGCTGGGTTGCTGCCACTAATGTCTGTCAAATAAAAAAAAAAATATTTCGCATGTAGACATTAATGGCAACAACCCAGCACACGTACTGCCTTTCCTGGGCAGCATTTGGACCGCAGTTGGGCAATCTCCTTTAATCTTTTCAAAACGTTATGAAAAAATACCCCCCATATTTTTTTTTTTTTTGTCGTTGTAAATCATCGGATGGTATAAGTCCCGCGACCCCGGCAGGCTTTAGCTCTCTGAGAGGGGGGCCTCGTCATTATGCTGACGCTCTTTGAGGTGCGCGTGGAACAAGACGCGCTGTCGACCCGGGCATGGTTCATGGTCGGACGGCGAGTTGCCCTTTATTCGCTGCCCGCATGCCCTCGCCTATAATGACTAAATGTCATGGCAACACAGGCCAGTACTCCGTTCGCGTTAGTGTGAACCTACTTTTTTAAGCTGCCAAAAAACGGCTTTGAAAAAAGCTTCGCAACCTCAGGAAGTTGCCAATCTTATTTTGTATTTGGCCAGTGATAAAGCTGGTAGTATAACAGGAGCATGTTATTTGATTGATAATGGTATGGGACTAGTGTGATAAGTTATTTAAGGTTTTTCAGTTTGCGTTAATTGTGATCGAATTTAAAGACTTCGTGTATTTTTTAAGATACTTTTTTTTAAATTGTAAATACTATTAGACCGGAATCCCTTTACACATGTTGGTCTCGTACGTTGGTCGCGCGTGCGAATTCACATTACATTTTCTTTCTTGCACCAATCTCATCTATTTAATTTAAGGTACAATCATTGTTAATACCTTATTTTGTTTAAGTCTTGAAAATAAATTTATAATTGCTTGATTCTTCTTTATAGCGAATTTAAAATAATAGCTTCACAGTTCATGTATGTCAGTCAGATGTCTGTCAGTATAGTAGTATGTATGTTTAACCACGTTTATCTAGCGTTTGGCTGAAAAGATTTTGATGCGGTTTTCAGAAAAGTGTTCGTCATTCTAGAGAAGGTTTGAGTATTTAGTAATGGACATCTCGTGGCGCCGTTGCCCGCATACTTGGATTAGAGATTTTCAAAGACGTCCAATATACAAAGATTTTTAGTTTACTGGACTTACTTGAACTGTAGATTTTCAAATACTCCCCGGGTTCAATAGAGAGTTTAATTTTTTTTGCTTTTATACAAAGCTTTCGCAACAAAAACACTTTATAATTACTCTATTATGTACCTTATGTAAATCTACGTCATCCTACAATAGCCATTTACGTTCCACGGCCACGGTAGCTTGTAATCCCGCGACCACAACAGGCCTCAGCTCTCTAAAGGGGGCCCCGTCATATTGCTGACAGCTCTTTGAGGCGCGCATGGAACACAACGCGCCGTCGACTCGAACTCTGCAATAGATGGCGCGTAACGTCAGCGTAAAGGTGGCGTTCGCGCGCGAGACTGTGACAGGACACCGAGACAGGTGACCGCGACAGGAGACCGCGACAGCTCTTAGCCCCTTCGTACACTAGGCGACGCAAGTCTCCGATACCTTACGACTTTGACATCCATTGACGAGTGCGTGTTTACGAACCTCTATGGATTGTATTGCGATAGTGGCCTGGATACCGAAATCGTGAGGTATCGTAAACTAGCGTCGCCTTGTGTACGAAGGGCCTTAACATTAGGTAATGACAAGTATAGCGGTTTCTTGTCGCTTTCTCCTGACTCGGTCTCGCGCGCGATCCGGCGCCTTTTAGAAAATTATCGAAGAATTCGACGCTTGAATGCAGCAACCTCGGTGGCTCGGTCGTACAGAGCGTCGAATGAACTGAATCTGTAGGATCACAGGTCCACAATCTTGCTCGCTGTTCAATTTTTTTTTTCCTTAGAAATCTATGAAATTCGCAACGCATGAATATGTAGGTATCATTTATTTATTATCTCTCTATAAATAAAAATGTGTTACTAATTATGTTGATAAAATGCAAAACTCGATAACGGCTGAACCACTTCAGCTAATAGTGTATTTTACTGCATAAATAAATTGAATATATTATTAGTCCATCAGTTACCCTGACTGCTATACCGGAGGTCGTGGGTTCGATTTCCACCCAGGACAAATGTTTGTGTGATGAGCATGATCATTTGTTCGGTGCCTGGGTGTAATTTACTGGAGGTGCTTGAGTAGTGGAGAGGTATTCCACGGTTCTCAGAACCGACCAGGAACCCGGAAGTATGGTCGATCCCTACAAACACTTACTGGAATACTTCCTTCCTCCGAGCACGTTTGCTCTTGCGAATCTCCACTCTAGCCAGCCGATTAAGGCAAGAAAAAGGTGGGAGGTCTGTTCCTCGTCAGTGTTCACTCTGACCGGCCAATAAAGGCAAGCCAGAGATGAGGAACGAGATATCTCCCGGGAGATCAGGTCTGTGGGGTCGCAACTGCCCAACAGCTCGCCACAAGCTGCCCTGCGGGTTTATTATATATTTAATATTTTTTTCTATAATAATATTGATAAAGATAAAACGCTACCAAATTCGCTTCCAAATATCGCTTGTAACATTTTATCGACCGAGTGAAGTTTTGTGATTTTTAGAAGCGTCGTATCTTCATCAATTTTGGTTTACACGTAACAAAAGAAAAATACGGGTCTAAATTTTTTTATAATCTATGTTTCGTTCAGAATAAAACATAAAACATATTTTCTTTACTCATTATTCTTACAAAAAACAAAATACAAACACAACATTTTTATTAGTTAACTTTTCCAACTTAATAGATAAGGTAATTGAAGGCCTGTGTTATCCCAATGCTGGCCAAAGGCTTCTATGACATTCGATTTCCACGAGTAGACACCCTGGGTTCTACTCTTTTATTCCGTCAACGAAGATCCGGGCCCATACGAAAGTAACTCGAATTTTTTTAAGTGAGCCGTACCCTAATAGATTTTGGTTTGTGGAAACTGCTTAGATAGTAGTACCTCTGGGCCGAAGTAATTGGTTTAATTGTTAATGTCAAATACAAATAATTGTTACATTAATAATATATTTCGTTGCAAATCGCGAGTCCATCGCTTAATTAAAAAAAAAAAAGTATTTGATCTTTAATCATATTTGATCAAAGTTTGGTTCTCATTTGAAAAAGCTTTGAACTTAAACATTTTCTTATTCTTGCTTCATCGCTGTCATTGTATCCAAGACGCAGGACGGTATCCACCAGCGCGTTAACAGCATGATCATATAATCCGGGCCTTTTCTCAACCCCGTTTCCTGTCAAAGTGCATACCCGTAATGCACTTTCGGTAAAAATTTCCATCATTAAATTTCGAGCCAAAGAATTGTTATCGTGGGATTTCGCCATACATTTTTCAAATCCAACACGCGCGACATAAATACCGGTCTTTGGTTTTCCTGACGAAAGGTCAACAAGGTCCTGTCGTCCGTAATAAGAGCGAGGATATTTTAAACACCATCTAGGGGAATTAGGATCGTACTCTGGAGGAAGAACTAGAGTTTCATCAAGGCTACGATTGGATGGACCTCCCGCTGTATCACTCTCGTCTTCAGAAGAATTATCTTAAAAAGAAAAATAAATTTGCTTCATAACAATTAATATGACTGGTTTACTTAAAGGGAAAAGCTTCCATGATAATGCTTCCAACTTTTGACAATGTTAAACAACTGTTCCTCAAAGATTCCATAAAGCTATTGTCAAACATACAGGCGTGGCGAACGCGAAGTGAGGCGTGTAAAGAAGGGAACATGTTACAACGACGCTAATTAGGATGGAATAAGCGCAGGAAGATAACGATGTTATAGAGCAGACACACTTGGTAACTATAGCCCGTATCATCATCATCAGCCTATAATGTTCCCACTGCTGGGATACAGGCATGGGAGGAGAGGGCCATAATCCACCACGCGGGCCCAGTGCGGGTTGGTACTCGTAGATGTCACATGTCTTCGATTTTTTGGTTCTAGGACATGCCGGTTTCCTCACGATGTTTGCCTTCACCGTTTTGAGAGCAGTGGTGATGAAATAAATTACACAAAGTAATGCTCCTGGCGGGGTTCGAACCGACGATCTACAACTCGTAAGTCGGGACCGATACCACTGAGCCAACACTGCTCGTATGCTCGCTCATATTCGGGTGTTCGAATGATTCCTTGATTTCGGGCAATAGTTAAAACAAAGTTGCGCAAGAAAACCATAAAACCCAAGAGAGATTAGGGACACTAATATGAGGCCTGTAGTCATTCACTATCAGTTCGTTCGGAAACCATTTGATCGACTATGCATAATATATGTCTTACATATATTATTAATGAGAATTTGAATTTGAACCCAGTGGTTTGGCACGCGACGATGGAAAGAGACCCGATGGTAAGTCCATTATGCCATGGAAGCTGGGTAGGCCTTTGGTGTGGGATGCAACATGTGTCGTCGCAACAAGAGAGTTCAGCGTGTCGTGCTGGCGCTGCTGCTGCATGTGCTGAAACTCCAAGCGGCGCAAATACATTGGCTTAGCTAGTAGCTATGTATTTGAGCCGTTTGGGGTTGAAACTCTGGGGCCATGGGGTCCGAGTGCCCAGTGGGCGTTTAGTCGACTCTTCAGGTGACCAGAGGGCTGGCCTATTCCTTGGTTAACGAATTAGCATTGCCATACAACGTGGCAATGCTGCCAGCGTTCTGGGCACTGTTCCCGTTGACAGCGATGTGGACGTATTCTTCGACGCCCTATGAATGTTTTTTCTTTTTTTATTTATTTATTATTATTTTTCCTTGTAAATATTATTAGTAGGTTTGTAAATTAAATTGTATAGTTACTAATGAGATGAATATGAATTTTGGACGGGAAGAGTTGAAAAGATGTTTTAGTAATGATGATGATGAGTATTTTTGAAACACTTACCGGAGCATGATTCCTTTTTCCGACCCTGTCTTTCTCCGCGGATTGTCTTTCTGTTCAGATATTTAATAAAGTTTTCCGCATCCGTGTAGCTTTCTACAATAGAAAAAGACATTTAAATGAGTTACGTTACGTTATCAACGTTGATCAGCTGTTACTAAGTTCGATTTCTCCAAACAGCCTGGTCTATCTCCAGATTATTCTTGGGTCATAACAATTTTAATAGTCGGTCAATTCTGGTTAACGTAAGAAAAGAATATTCGAGTAAAATATTTTTTAATAATCTAATTGACAAGCTAAGTAATCAGTTTTTCCTTCAGTCTTATAATTAGCCTCTTACGTGTTTATTGGTAGGTATGTGAATAATTACCAATTATGGTACTTACTTGCAGTAAACTCAGCTCTAGCGAGAAAACATTTCCAATTTCTAGAATAATATTCATTATGTTCAACAGAGACTCTTGTCTTATCTGGATGTTCCACGGGGTACGCCACAATCACTTTTTTATTTAACTCATCTCTCCATTTTATCCAGGATTCCGGCACACACACATATTTAGCAATATTATGAAAAGGTAATTCTTCAAATTGAATTACTTGATAGGGCATTATTTTAACTTGAAAATTGTTTAAAATAAAACAATATTTGATATAATAATGTCAAAAGGAAGAGTAAATAACTGCGTTGTTGCAAAGTGTGAATATTTTTTGAATATCTATGGGGAAACATACGCTACCGACATTGATAAAGTAGTATCAGCTACATAAATAGCATTTAGGTATTATGGTTTGGTAGCTTATCATTACCCGCGGCTTTGCTGAAGCGTAGTCTGGTAACAGTCATAAATGATAATTGATGTTTATTTAGCAAATTGGTTTTGGCAAACTCTTTTACACGTCAAAAAACACTATTTGAAAAAACTAGATGAGGTCGGTGTTTCGTACCTGACTACTCTGAGAAGAAACATCCGAAACAAACTCAGAGGTCACTGCCTCTTTTAAAGTCCAGACAATTTCGTATTAGTTATATGAGAATCATGCAGGTGTCTGAGGTGTTCTTTTGAAGAAAGAACCACACATATTTGAGTGGGCCTGTCGAGTCAGTGCAAGCATGTGTCAGTTACCGTTTAGCTCAACTCATAACACAAGGAGCTCAACGGAATCATAAGGGATTGTACTACCAGGATTTTTTTACTCTAGTTCTGCCAAACATTTCCGAAGCTGGATGGTTTTAATCGAGAAAATTGGGTGCCAATACAATAGTCCACAATGAACATGCCCCAGTAACTTCACCCTCAGCTTACTCTCGAAGATGCATCCTTATTTAGGGGTGTTGTAAAACCATCAAGTGAGTGAATCCTCCCACTCTGTGTGGACCGGAAGAGTCTGCCAGAGTCTTACTGACTAAAAATTCACACTGTAAAACAATAGGTGTTCTTTAAGACTTTTAAAGAACACGTATTATTTGATGTCAAATCAAATCAAAGCATTTATCTCAAGTAGGTCAAAAGACAAAATCAGTTAAAAACAGTAGATACGTTAAATAAATGAAAACTGTTCAAAAATAGTTATGTTGCTACAGGGCAGTCACACGACATAAAAACTGTGAAAGTACCGTAGATGCCCGTTCCAAGAAGTAGATCTCTATGGAAAAGAACAGGCAAGAAATTCTATGGACACTCTGTTTAGATCGCCAAAATTATTACAGAACCTTTGTTACATCATTCCTTTAAGAATGTACATTATGTTAGAACGATGTAGCAAGTTTAAAAAGTGTCCAAAAGAAATCAGAAATAAAATTATTGCTAATTAAAATAAACCGAGGCAGCTAGGAGATGAGTCCCAGTCCCAACTGACAGCGCCCATGCTATCAGCACCATTCAGCTCAACCATTTTAAAGGGAACTAAATGATCCGACACACGCGCCACCATCAGCGAGACATTTGAGTGAGCATGACACACTCTCAACAGCCAGGGTCATTCAAGTCAACATGAGACGTAGGTGCCCAGTGAATCACAAGAGACGTATGTGCCCAGTGAATCTGATATACAGGGTGAATTTTTCAACTGGGCGTGGATGGCTACTTTCGAAACTATTAGGAATATCGAAAAACGTTGAAAGGAGTCTCGAGGCCGATTTTGACGAAAACTAAAACTGCATCATCGGATTTTAGAAAAATCAAAAATCCTGGCCAGGAATGTAACCCGCTGATTTTGGAAAAAAAATCACACCCTGTATTATTACACCGTTCGGTAGTGTTGTTAATAAGGATAAAATTCTGGGAAGTAATCACATACGGCAAACTTAAGGAAATGGCTGCTTTTTATGAAATTGCTAATTTTCCATGTTACTTTACATCTACTGAGCCATAATTTATTCGAATTTATAAAATTTCATTGTTTTCAATGTCTCACTGGGTTTGACGTTTCAACAATCCCACTGTACTTAGCAATACGACATTATTGAGTTGAACTAAAAATAGCATTATTATAAAGAAGAAACGGTAACTTAATGTTTCAAATACAGTCTTTGCCTTGAAGATTAATCAGTTTTTTGTAATTATACGTTTTCCTTAAGTTTGCCGTATATGATTACTTTCCAGAATTTTATCCTTATTAGCAACACTATCGAATGGTATAATAATACAGGGTGTGATTTTTTTTTCAAAATCAGCGGGTTCGATTCCTGACCAGGATTTTTGATTTTTCTAAAATCCAATGATGCAGTTTTAGTTTTCGTCAAAATCGGCCTCGAGACTCCTTTCAACGTTTTTCGATATTCCTCATAGTTTCGAAAGTAGCCATCCACGCCCAGTTGAAAAATTCACCCTGTATATTATTTAGTTGATATCAATGATACTTCTTACATACAAGATCTAGCACACATTCGCCCTTTAGAGGTGACTGATCCATCACAGGCAGGTTTTAAATTGAACAGGGAAAGAGTTGTTGACACCATTGAGCTATTATTACTACGTATAGAGACGACACCACGTATCACAACTGTGTCCCATCCAGAATTACTTTATTGGGGTATTTTTTCATAAAGACTTGAAAGGATTACACTTTGGCATTGTTCAATTATTACCTACTTGCATATAATAATGATTCTGCTTGATGCAATTACAACGTCACACTTAAACGATAACTTATCTAGATTATTGCTAATACCCTACATCAGTATCACTCGAGTCAGTTTGTATGTATGTTCAGTTGAAGTGGGCTGCGTGCTTTTCTTTAGTGCTTTCCTCATCCCTGGAATGCAAGAAGCAATAGAAGGTTGTAAGTCAGTATGACACTGACAGTCCGCCAAGTGCTGGTGGAATTGTTTTGAAGAAACAGTTAAAAAAAGTACAGATTATTAAAGTAGGTATATGGAAAATTATAACTAAGTTAGCAACAGCTTTCAACTAGTCCATATTGGTTCAATGTACGATAGTATGTTTAATAACAAATTAATCAAAATAAGAACTCATATCGTAGTCCAACCGATTGCATGATATTTGCTTGCTGCTACAGTATTTCTTACAAAGCCGAATGAAACGGATCGATTACTAAAAAATATGAGTTTTAAAAATAAAGTGGCCGTAGTTACGGGGGCAGGTTCTGGCATGGGCGCAGCCACTGCACTTCTCTTTGCCGAAGAAGGAGCCCAAGTCGTCATAGTAGACTTCAACGAGAGTAGAGCTCAAACCACTGCAGAGAAATGTGGGCAATACAGCAAAGCTCTTGTAATTATAGCAGATGTCTCCAAGCATGAAGACGACGAGAAAATAATCAAAGAAACAATAGACAATTTTGGAAGAATTGACATTTTAATCAATATTGCTGGCACTGTGAAAGAAGATAAAATTTTGGATGGGACAATACTTGAGAATTACGATAAAGTTATGGACACTAATCTACGCTCTGTGATCACCTTGACGTCTTTGGCTGCTCCACATTTGGCGAAGACCAAAGGTTGCATTGTCAATATGTCAAGTGTAGCAAGTATGGAGGTCAGAACTGGTTCTTTGTTTTCATCGTACTGTGTTTCCAAAGCAGCTGTTGATTGCTTCACTCGTGTGTCTGCATTAGAACTTGCATCGTCTGGCATTAGAGTGAATGCTGTTAGTCCAGGACCCGTCCACACGAACTTTCTCGTCCATTCTGAAGTCTCTGGTAGTTTTGATGAAGCTGCTGAAATAACAGCTTTGAAGAAATCTTCGCAACCTCAGGAAGTTGCCAATCTTATTTTGTATTTGGCCAGTGATAAAGCTGGTAGTATAACAGGAGCAAGTTACTTGATTGATAATGGTATGGGACTAGTGTGATTATACTTTTCAATATTTTTGTTAATTGGAATCGACTTTGAAAATGTCGTGTATTTTTAAGACAAGTTATTTTTAAAAATTGTGAACACTATTGGGCCTGAATCCCTTATGTTGGTCTCGTACGAATAATTACATGACATTTTCTTTCTAGCACCAAACCTGTTATTTGATTGGTACAATCATTGTAAATAATTATGATTTAGTCTTGAAAATAAATTTATATTTGCTTGATTTTTCTTTATTTCTAACCGACTTAAAAAAAGTAGGTTCACACTTCGACCTGTATGTTTGTATGTTTGACCGCAATTATCTAACGTTTGACTGAACCGATTTTAAAGCGAAAAGTGTTCGTTACATTCTGGAGAAGGTTTCAGTGTTTAGTATTTTGGATATGCGGATGAATGAATCCGGAGGTCAGAGGTTCAAATCCTGCTCGCTGTGTAATTTTTTATTCTCATTGAAAATCTTTGTAATTGGCAACGCATGAGTCAATGCGTTAAATGTTAATAATATATTCAGTTGCATTATTAAAAAATATGTAGGTATCATATACAGTTATCTCTCTATAAATAAAAATGTAATTACTAATCATGTTGATAAATGCAAAACTCGATAACGGCTGAACCACTTCAGCGAATTGGGTATTTAATTTCATAAAGAAGAATGGGCAGAAATGTATGGACCCCGTCCCTTTCCTTGTAACACTCCCATCCATAGATCAAATGAAAGTACGTGAAAAGTGTATCATTTCATTGTATGACAGCAAACCTGTAAACTATGGGAGAGAAAAGTTATTGAAACTTTCATGTCAAAAGATGAATTTCGACTTTTTGAAGAAAACATTGCTCTTAGCTTTTTCTCAATCTAATATTTGTACAGATCATGAGAAAGAGTAACATTGTTGACATAACTGGACCTCAACCGGCACCCACTTCTCACTCTTTAAAAGAAAATCATAGTACTAACAACTACAACAAAAATCGCGAACACGTAACACATAGGTAGTTAACGCCTTTCTTCTACTTCCATAGTCGACAAACCCAATCGTTAAGGCACAGAACCGTGGAGGAGCTGAAGGTAGTCCGAAAATCGGTTTAAGAATGCTGACATCATCATGATTTGTTATCATGTTCTTTTTTTATTATGTTTTCTTTATTTGTTTGTTGTGTGTGTACCGGCTCTCAAATAAACGTTTTTCTTTCTTGTCTTCTTTATTTGACGGCAAACTCTACCATTGCGCTCATTGGTGAAATCAATAAGCGCCCCCCCCCCCTCCTGGCATTTTTTAAATACAGAAACGGCAACGAAGCATTAGCACAAGGTCAGCATTGAGTATGGATTAATACAATTTAAGATAATACGACTTCTGCCTAATATTATGTTTGAGATGGTATTTTGACTGTCAAGTCTCAATAACTTTTTTCTCCCATGGTTTACAGGTTTGCTGTCATACAATGAAAAGATACACTTTTCAAGTGCTTTCATTTGATATATAGATTGAAGTGTTACAAGGGATGGGACGTTTTGTCTATTCTTCATTAAAATCTCTTCAGTCCGACAGTTAGAATATTGAAAAATAATGGACACGTCTTTTTTTAATTAATGAATATTGAATTCGGGAGTCGGGGCTAGTAATAAATAAATAAATAATAAATATTCCACAACTATCACACAACGCCATCTAGTCCCAAGCTAAGCAGAGCTTGTGTTATGGGTTACTAGACAACTGATAAACATACATATATATTTCTAAATACATACATATTATAGATAAATTACACCCAGACACAGAACAAATGATCGTGCTCATCACACAAACATTTGTCCTGGGTGGGAATCGAACCCACGACCTCCGGCATAGCAGTCAGGGTCACTAACCACTAGACCAACAGGCCAGTGACGCCATAACGCTTGTAAAATTGTACCGACCGAGTGAAGTTTTGTCATTTTTAGTTGTATCTTCGTCAATTTTGTTTTCAGGATTCCGGTACACACATATTTAGCAATAGTATGAATTGATAAATTGAGTTACTTGGTATGGCATTATTTTTAACTTTTTTTTTTTTAATAAAGCAATCATTGATAATGTAATAAGGACACAGAGAAGAGTAATTAACTACGTTGTTGCATATGGAAACATGCGAAACATGCGCTGCCGACATTGATAAAATAGTAGGCACATATATCCGCTACGGAAATAGCATTAGGCATAATTACATATTTAGGTAACTAGCTTATCATTACCAGCGGCTTCGTTCAAGCGAAATTTGGTAACAGTCATAAGGGATGGATTATTCTACCAGGATATTTTTTTTAGAAGCTAAAAGCAAATAGCATCAGCCAAACATTTCCGAAGCGGATGGATGAGGGATGATTCTTTTTTCACCTTTTATTCGACTTTTTCCGATTGTTTTTTTCGACCATACCAGGTTGGTGTAATATACGTTGACTGTAGCAAGTGTTACGATCGTTCGGAGGGGGAGATGACATCCATCCCTCTCAGCAGATGCATCGGGCGCAGACCGATCTGCGTCCTCCGTGAGAGGTAGCCTGCGGGCGGCTGACTTGGACAGTCAGCCGGCAGACCAGATACAGGCCCGAGTTGGCGGCGACGTGTCCTTCGTCGACACTCGAAGAGAGGTCCGGCCGTTCTTTAGCGGCCGCACCGAGGAGAGGGACCCGGCGATGTAGCCAGGTAAAGGCCTGCCGGGGAGCGGTGAATGCGCAAGTGGACCTGCACCCCCGGCTAAAGGCAGTAGAGGACACCGTGTGGTTTTAGTCAGTCGAATCTGACATGCCCCTCCGTCTTCCCCAGGCGGAGGAAGCCCATGAGGATTTCCACACGTTAAAAATAAAAGTGTTTCGATCGTTTAGATCACTGTATTCTTTTTCAGAAGCTACTATCAGCTCCTACATGTTGATTAATTAGTCTAGTTCTCTTCTTATTAAACAGTCGGATCCAGGCTGTATTTTTGCGTGATTTTATGTCCTAATAGAATTGTGGCATAACCGGAGTACTTCAAGGTTCGATCTTGGGGCCATTATTGTTCACAGTATTTTATTGGATGTAAAAAGTTACTTCAAAAGTATTTTTTTCTACTACTATAGGCTGATTATTATTAAGTCTTCATACTAGCACACATTTTTTTGATATTGTGAAATTTAAATATCCTAGATCGAAAGTATAGTTATGGTGATGAGAGGTACTTGTAGCGTCAATATCGCACGGCTTGACAAAAAACTTTGTTCTGTTTATGTTATTTTATTTTTGTAATAATGTTCATCAAATGTGAATTTGCGAATTGCCTAACATATATTATGTGGACGCTTGTAACTAGCAATTGTCCACAAGCACACTACCATATTATTTAAATCTGACAACCAGTCTTATTATGGGGCATCTTATACGTATTATAATAATAATAATATTCCACAACTATCACACAACGCCATCTAGTCCCAAGCTAAACAGAGCTTGTGTTATGGGTACTAGACAACTGATAAACATACTATTATATTTCTTATATTTCTAAATACATACAATTATAGATAAATTACACCCAGACACAGAACAAATGATCATTCTCATTACACAAACATTTTTCCTGGGTGGGAATCGAACCCACGACCCGCATAGCAGTCAGGGTCACTAACCCTAGACCATTAGGCCAGTCAATTATCCAGTTACTGGGTTGTGGAGGTCCGACAGGCAGTTGCTTCATGTAAAATACTAATATCCAGCTGCATCTGGTGTGACTGGAAGTTGACCGAGTTGGGAAAGGGCTAGGCAGATGATGTTTCATTTGGGCCTGTCAAATAGATGAAGAAGCACGAATACGCGTTTGATTGCTATTTTTATTCTGAAGGTTCAGAAGTGGACTGCTTTGACCCTGTATCGTTCTTTTGCAGCATGGCACAGCTAGAAATGAGGACATCAGAATCAGAGAGTCTCTGACATTTCATGAAATTGGGTTTTGGCCTAGGATGCATTATTAATGGTGTGATTTAAAACTCATACTAAACTTTTTAATTTTAATATCTTATAGAGAGTAGTGGTGGCCCAGTGGTATCGGTCCCGACTTACGAGTTGTAGGTCGTGGGGTCGAACCCCGCCAGGCGCATTATTTGTGTAATTTATTTCATCACCACTGCTCTCAAAACGGTGAAGGAAAACATCGTGAGGAAACCAGCATGTCCTAGAACCAAAAATTCGAAGACATGTGACATCGACCAACCCGCACTGGGCCCGCGTGGTGGATTATGGCCCACTCCCTCTCACAGAGAGGAGGCCAGTGTCCCAGCAGTGGGAACGTTATAAGCTGATGATGAATATCTTATAATATCTTTTTATTTTAATATCTTATAATCAGGTAACTTCACATTAAAGACTGGTGTTCAGCTAAATCATTAGACTGGATGTGCCAATATAATGAGGGGTGAAGGCAGAAAAATACTAAATATACATATCTACATTATTCTCCTATCCTCATAGCATTACGCTGAGCTTAAGCCCTTTGGCTTTCAAAGATTAGTTTTTTTAGTTTTAATTTTAAAATTAAGTTTTGATGCTAATTAACTCAATTTTCTTTCTTTCTAAATATGTTTGAATCTTTTGAAACCGAATGACAAATTGGGTCTCCATTGAATATATTATCAAAATACGAAGTGAAACAACCAAAAAAGATTAAACAATGGCTCCTAAAAATGAGTTAAAAAAACTTTTTGTGGGTTACAAAACGAACGAATACTTCTCTGTTCATCGTAATTATTTCCATCCTTAATTTTTTTACATTAGTAATAAAAAATTTAAATATTACAAAGAAAAAGGTGGGATTGTTGTTTGTTTTGTAAAAAGATTTGTTCCTACACACCACTTTATCTTCTACCTCAAATTCTCCTTTCTCAGGTCTGCTGGAAGAAATTTCTTTTAAAAATAAGCAGTGCCTTTGTACTTTGTTTTCCTCTTAAAATATTTTCCTGTATATTTCTGTGTGAGTACATAAATAAATAAAAAATATACTTTCTTATTATTTTTATAATACTTCACTCGTATATTATTTGGAAGGTAACGATGACTTAGCATTTTCACATTTAATTATTTGTGATGTTGTAATTATTGCGTAATATGGTGTAATATTAAACGATATGGTGCAATCATAAAGATAAAGCTTAAAAAAATGTTATCGCTTATCATTTTTTTTGTGTAGTCATCGTGAGTTTTCTTCAATATATAGCTGCTAATTAAATGTGTCAACATCTGAACTAAAAATAAAATCTGTTTTTTTTTTTAAACTGGGCAAGTGTGTGTCGCACACAATTAAGGGTTCCGTGGTTGAATATGATTTATTCTACACGCAAACTTAGCGTTATTGTCGAACTAGCAGTTGCCAGCCCGGCTTCCTGCTTGAAAAATATCACACGGGATCACAAAGTCGGGATAAAAAATATCCTATGTATTTAATCCAGGTTAAAAACTATCTGAATAGGTATCAAATTTTATCAAAATCCGTTGATGATGTATATACTAAATTAAATGGAAATATATGTTTGTAAGGGTTTTTTTTCGGTGATATAATATTTTTTTTTTAATCTAAATTTTTATTTCAAACGGACTTATTCTGTTTTTTGTACTTCTGGCAAAATTTCATGGTTCTAGGTCAACGGGAAGTACCCTCGAGCGTCACATTATGCAGCAAAACAGAATAAGCGACTATATCTTTTGATTGCGTAACTTAAACGTTTGATTTTTTCCGTACACTAAGAAATTGAAGAGTAGATTTCAATTTAACAGACGGATAGACAGACGGACAGACAGCCGGACAACAAAGGGATCCAATATAGGTGCGTTTTTTCTTATGAGGTGCGGAACCCTAAAAACAAGTAAACAATCATGACAATTCATTTTCAAATGTCCTAATAACGATGACTAAGCTATTTTACATGATATAAAGATATAAATAGTTCATCTTGGGTTAGTCTGGTTACTAATTCGGTGTCGCGAAGTTGTTCAACATGTTTCACAAACAAAGTGGTTCTAGTGACAGGCGGTAGCTCCGGCATTGGAGCAGCTACTGTGGAGTTATTTGCCAAGGAGGGAGCTTCTGTCGCCTTCGTCGGAAGAAATGAAACCAAATTGAAAGCAGTTGCAAAACGTTGTGATGAGTATGGAGCCAAATCCCTCATTATCAAAGCAGATGTCTCCAAAGACGAAGAAGCCAAGACCATCGTACAGAAAACCATTGACAAGTTCGGAAAACTCGACATACTCGTTAACAACGCTGGTATCATGAGGTTTGCGAGTATACTGCAACCTAATCTACTGCAGAACTACGATGAGGTCATGAACACGAACCTGCGCCCCGTCATCCACATCACCAACTTAGCGGTCCCTCACCTTATAGAAACAAAAGGCAATATCATAAATATATCTAGCGTTCTATCGACTGCAGTGAAGGCGCCAGGAGTATTGTCCTACAGCGTTTCCAAAGCTGGTATGGATCATTTCACGAGATTCGCTGCAATGGAACTGGCACCTTCTGGTGTTAGAGTGAACTCTGTCAACCCTGGGCCAGTTATAACTGACATCCTAGAGAATGCTGGCATGTCTGCGGAGGTCACCCAGAGTGGCCCCAGTCCCGGAGACTACACATTACTAGGAAAATCTTCAGATGCTGATGAAATTGGTGAAATGATCCTGTATCTCGCCAGTGATAAGGCTAGGAGTGTTACCGGATCCATCTATTTTATTGATAACGGTTTGTTGCTGAAGTGAACAAGTGAAGAACTTTTTATATTGAGTTGCATATCACTAGTGACTTTTTGTTTTCGTGTTTACTATTTTGTCACTTATTAAATTGAGTGTAAGTGTACGTAAACTAGGTATTTAAATTATTTAAAAAAAAAATACATCTGTTTTTGTAAACTTTCTGCGTTTAAATCTTTTCAAGGCCTCAGCCTGTAATTTTGATCTTGTCAGTTTCTAAATGAACTCTCAGATCAAAGAATTAGGCAGATGCTGCGCTCAGAACACGCGAGTGCGTCCGCCAAAAGCAAATACAAAATCAAAATGGAATACAAACTCGCGACGGTACCAAGCTACGTGTTGTTGTTGTTGTTTGCCAAAATATGCCTTCTCGTGTCTTTAAACATTGCATAACTTGTTATCAACAAAGAAAACAATATGCAATGTAATTCGATTTGGTATTTACTCTGGCGGACGCATTGGCGTGTTCCGAGCGCTCTATCTGCCTATTCTTTGATCTGAGTATGAACTATTGAAATGTATTTGTAACCTCAACGTTCTACCCCTTTTTACGAAAATAAGGCAATTTCAGAAAAAATAAGTCTGTTAACACAAATCTCCTTACACTCGTTGACTATGTCTCGTCTAGTTTGGACTTTGGGAAGGCATTTGATAGGGTTAAGAATGACGCACTACTAATGAAGCTTAGCAAAATAGGGTTTTAACCGTCTCTCCTCCGCCAATTTGCAGATTACCTACGTGATCGACAACAGTTTGTTAAGCTTGGTATGTACGAGTCTGATACCTCACACATGTCTATTATTTCTTATTATGGTCAACGATCTAGATAAAGTTTTGAGTCATGCAAGATGTCTCTTGTATGCTGATGACTTGAAACTGTACCTGGAAATTAACTCTGAACGCGACAGTTTCGCACTACAGCAAGGCATTGATGCTATTTACTAGTGCAGCGTGGACAACAAGATGTTCCTACCAAAGGTTACGCAATTGGAAGATCGCCCGGAGGACACAGTAGAGCATACGGTGCAAGACTGCCCAGCTTGGGCAGAGGACCGACGTGTGACGGCGGCGATAGGCGGAGACCTCTCGCGCCCGGCATTGGTTGCGGCCATGCTGCGGGGCGAGACGGAGTGGGAAGCGGTTGCCACCTTCTGCGAAGCAGTAATGCTCGTGAAGGAGGTGGCGGGCCGCGAGAGAGAGAGAGAACAGCGTCCTCCCTCGGCCCCAACCGCAGTGGTACACGCCCACGGCGTCGGACGTCGGCAGATGATTTCCGGCCACCGATGATGATGACGATTGATGATTTTACCACGCTAAAAAAAATATTTAAAAAAGGGATACGCAATTGCCGCGATTTTCGTACCGTTCATGCTATTAATATAGTTCGCAATGCAGTCGTATATACGTAGTAAGCTGGAAACCAATTCTTGCGTGTGGAATCCACACGAAACTATGCACTGTTATTAGAAAAAGTTCAAAAAGGCTTTCCTTACCTTTAAAGAAAGAAAGAAAAAACGTTTATTGGCACACGCCACAAGTACACACAGTACCCCAAAAAAATAAAAAATACTCAAATCAAAAAGCAGAAACATGGATACATCCTTACCTCTATCCGACAAAATTCCTACTGGGTTGCCTCGGATACAACTCGCTAGAGGTAAGGCGAGCTCGACATCAGCACACAATAGCTTGTCAGACGCTCCGTGGTACTATCGACGCTCCTGATCTGCTAGATGAGCTGGCGCGCTTTTATGTCCCAGATAACTACTTCAGGGGCAAAAGCACAGGCTGTTTGCCGTGGCTGCAAGTCGTACGGTTGCACGTGCTAAGTCGCCAATCCCACTCTGGCACCGCTTAATGATCTCTTGGGTGTTAATCCAACAGAAGATCTGTTTGTGGATGGATGGTCGAAGATTTTATTAATATGCCAGAAGTACTGTGAGATGAATTTATGAATGTGTTTTTGTTATTATGTTTTAAATTTTTTGTATTCTAATTTATCTGAGTCAAGGCAAGCCAAGCGAAGCGCAAGGGGCGTTTCGTTTTCGGCGTTGCATGGCTACAATACCTCAATTTTAACTTTATCTTTCGTTTAAAAAAAAAAAAAAACTGTAAGAAAATATAATTCGTATTGTTTTCTAAATTTCGCACAAATGAAAATTCCCTCTCCTATACATCAAGACATTTTTATGCCAATGAAACAAAAGAATTTTCAAAAATTTGAATTTGGAGTTAGTCTGAGATAAATTACAAACAAATCGGTGTATATAAGATTCCAATGCGGCCAGTACTTTTCGAGTTATTTAATGGAGTATAAAATATCCCTAGACCGTGTTGATGTGTGTATTTTATAATACTTCACTCGAATATTATTTGGAAAGTAATGATGAGTTAGCATTTTTCGCGTTTAATTGTTTGTGATGTTTATTATTGTGTAATATGGTGTAATATTAAACGTTATGGTGCAATCATAAAGAAAAAGCTTTACAAAATGGAATTACCTATCTTTTTTTTTTGTGTAGTCATCGTGAGTTTTCTTCAAAATATAACTGTTAATTAAATGTGTCAATATCTGGGTCTTATGTTATTTAGTTTTTGAATTTCGCCTTAAAATAAATCTGGGGGCACGGCAGTGCCCCCACCAAGTCGAGCAAAAAAGCGGCACGGCCGTACCATCCTTTTCTCGAAGCAATTCAGGCCATTTTCGACCCCCTGTAACTTCGTTGTGGATAAAATTAGAAGACTGAATTTTCAGTAACCATGCAGGCATTGTAAAGACACGGTATATTTCAAATTTCATTCAATTTGAACCAGTAGTTTAAGAATTATAACGGGTCAAAGTTTCTTAATTTTGTCACTCACTCACTGACTGACTGACTGACTCACCGATCATCAAAATTCTAAGGCACTTCTAGCAGACCTAGAAGCTTCAAATTTGGAATATAATTAAATTATATTAAAATATAATTAAACGAGCACTCCGCCCGCGACTTCGTCCGCGTGATTTTCGAACTTTGCTTTTGTGTATTTCTAATCCCAGCCACCCTCTATAAGTGAAACTTTTCGAAAATCTAAATCAATATTAAGTAAGTAGAACTCCCTAAAATTTGAGACCTTTAACTATCAATACATCAATCCCATTTTAACTTTCACTTACGTCTTGAGCCTTTTAGCACTTGTAGTAACAAAGTTTCACACAAACTATCAATCACAGATAACCCTTTAGAGGTCGTATTTCGAAAAATTGCGTCTTAGTGACCTACGTCCTAAAAAAGAAACCGATGCAAAATTTGAGGCTCCTAGCACTTGTAGTAACGAAGTTTCATACAAACTATCAACCCCAAAAACAACCCCTTGGGGTTCTAATTTCGCAAAATCCCGTCTTTAGTATCACTTACATCCAAAAAGAATCCTTATGTAAAAAATTAAGTCTCAAAACTATCAACCCCAAAAACAACCCCTTATGGGTCGAGTTTCACAAAATTTCTACTTTGTTAAGCATTTACTTCTTAAAAAGAACCGACATGCAAGATTTAAGACGCCTAGCGCTTGTAGTACCAAAGTTTCATAAAAACTATCGACCCCAAAAACAACCCCTTAGGGGCCGAATTTCGCAATATCCCGTCTTTAGTATCGCTTACGTCCAAAAAACAATCCATATGAAAAAAATGAAGTCTCAAAAATATCAACCCCAAAAATAATCCCTTAGGGGTCGAGTTTCACAAAATTTCAACTTTGTTGAGCATTTAGGTCTTAAAAAGAACCGGCATGCAAGATTTGAAACGCCTAGCACTTGTTGTAACAAAGTTTCATACAAACTATCGACCCCAAAAACAAACCCCTCAGGGGTCAGATTTCGCAAAATTCTGTCATAGTGAGTATCTACGTTCTAAAAGGACACCCCATGCAAAATTTGGAATTCCTCGCACCTGTAGTACCGAAGTTTCATACAAACTATCAACCCCAAAAACAACCCCTTAGGGGCCGAATTTCGCAAAATCCGTTCTTAGTGCTCACCTACGTAGTATAAGGAAGGCTTAAGGGTGAATCTTGAGAGGTTAATTTTACGTTGTCCGAAGAAAAAAAGTACCCGTAGTATTTAAATTTGATGTCAAAATATTTTTTTTATGCCACGTTAATGTATGATCTAACTGTAGCACGATAGTTTTTGGGTCTAATTTAGTACTAAATACTCGAAAAAAAATCCAAAAGGCCTAAATATTGATACCCCTGGCGCGTCCGCTACACATTTTGCAAACAACAAACCGACAAAACCCTAACTTACGAACATAAACAAAATAAACAATGCGGTCTAATCGCTAACAGGGTTGTTGTAGATATATAAAAAAAATATACGCCTTGTGTATTTATGATAGTTTTATTAAGAACTATAATATAAACTTTGTCCGAGACTAAACAGTGATTCCCGTGGCGCGTCACTAAACTTCGTAAATCTCTAGTAAAATATTCTAGAACAGTGTCTCCGAGCCGTCGCACGAGCGCTGCCGGTAGCGCTTCCAACGTAGTTGTAGAAGGTTGCGCTGCTCGTTGGTCCAGGACGAAATTACGAAGGTATAGATTTGATTTCCCTGGTTTTGGTTCGCTAGCTCGTTGATTACCCTGATCACGTTTATAAATGCAATTTGAGTTTTAAGGATTTGTTTTCGGGTGTACATGGAACAGCTTTAATGATCATTATTTATTTATTACATTCATATTATTTAAAACGTATTGTTTTTATCAGAATCGACAAAAACATCGTGTTTTTTGATTCCATTGGCATTGATTCCCTTGGTATTTGCGCCAAGGTAATCAAAATGTATTATGAAAATCAAAAGGTTTCTGTGAAAACAAGAAAGTTTTCGTTATATTTCTTATACATAATTTTTTTAAACCGTCTTAGCAATTAAAAATCATTTATCTTGTTTAATTCGCACGAAATTCCTGCCTGTTTTCATATTTCAGATTTGAGCAATGCCCCCAAAACAATCAAGGCAAGAAAGATTAAAAAAAAACGACTTGCAGAACATCTTAGACTACAAAAAAATTAGAGGCTACGTTAAAATAATAATAAATCTTGTTTTTCTTTTAAATCTTTGTTTTTATTTTGATTCCCTTGTCGTCGTTTTTTGATTCCCCTGACAAGAAAAAAACTAAACTGCTATATATTGAGAACCATCCGGCCAAAAGTGATGCCAATTAGTTTAATGTGTTTATAATGAAGTTAAATTTTATATTACATTGTTACTTAGAAAGAATGTGTGAAAATAAATTTCGCCAGGGGAATCAACTAAATATTGGCAATCTCAGGATTCACCCTTAAGCCAAATTTCAAGTTTCTAGGCCCAGCGGTTTGGGCTGTGCGTTGTCAGATCAGTCAGTCAGTTTTGAATTTTATATATATAGATTATATTATATTAAAATAATAATTAAATTATTTAGTGCGATGACCAAGTCAATATATTTATTGACGAGTGGACGTATTAAGACAGGAAGTCGCTTAAGTATTACATGGATAAGACTTGGTATTACATGGATCTCACAACTTTTTACCGTAGAACAACTGAGTTGCGAGACTTGGTTTTTTTGACAAGTATTGTTTTTGATGGGGTAGATTTTAGCATAGACGATCACGAACTATAAGAAAGAGCAAGCAATAGTGCGTGGTACGTGCAAGTGCGAGCGAGTAAGATTATATTTAAGTTTTACATTCAAGGAAACTACCTATGACGGAGTGGGAAGTGGTCGCCACCTTCTGCGAAGCAGTAATGCTCGTGTCTGTCGTATTTATTTTTTAGTTTTATAAAAAAAATATGTTAATATAATGTTAATACCTATTGTGTTTGTTAACTTTGTTTGATTAAGATAATAATTTAAATGTCTTTTAATAACTATTTTAGAAATGAGAGGTCCTCCCTCCGCCCCAACCGCAGTAGTACACGCCGCAAAAATTTGACCAATCCGATTTTTTTCTTCTAAAGGAAAGGAAAGGCATTAAAAAAAAATTGCTCAATTTGACTCATTTTTGTGGACGACTCACACTTGACCAAAAAATTTAAACGCCATAATTGACAAAATCAAAAAGGAGCTAATGGTTCCTAAGAATGTTTTCCACTATTTCTAATGGATTCGGATTTCTCCCTTATGGTCAATTTAAAAGAAAGACACTGAATGACTTAAACACGGAAAATTCAAATATAAGCGTTTTATTTAATCATTAAAATATAAAAAAAAAATAAAAATTACATGCAAATTTACACAGAAATAACACTAAAATCAAAAGTGTTTCACTTCAGCATAATGCCATTATCAATAACATAGATGGACCCGGTCACACTCCTAGCCTTATCACTGGCTAGATACAGAATCAGATCACCAATCTCATCAGCATCTGACGCTCTTCCCAAAGCTGTCATTTTCGAAACACTTTCATCCTGCAATACATCTTTAGGCATGTTAGAATTCTCCACGATGTCAGTTATAACTGGTCCAGGGTTGACAGAGTTCACTCTAACACCAGAAGGTGCTAGTTCCATTGCAGCGAATCTCGTGAAATGATCCATACCAGCTTTGGAAACGCTGTAGGATAACAATCCAGGCATCCCAATTGTAGCTGATGCAACGCTAGATACATTGATAACGTTCCCTTTTGTTGCTTGAAGGTAAGGGACGGCTAAGTTGGTGATGTGGATGACGGGGCGCAGGTTCGTGTTCACGACCTCATCGTAGCTCTGCAGTAGATTGGGTTGCAGTATACTAGCAAGCCGCACAATACCTGCATTGTTAACAAGTATGTCTAGTTTTCCAAACTTGTCAACGGTTTTCTGTACGATGGTCTTGGCTTCTTCGTCTTTGGAGACATCTGCTTTGATAATGAGGGTATTTGCTCCATACTTATCACAACGTTTTGCAACTGCTTTCAATTTGGTTTCATTTCTTCCGACGAAGGCGACAGAAGCTCCCTCCTTGGCAAATAACTCCACAGTAGCTGCTCCAATGCCGGAGCTACCGCCTGTCACTAGAACCACTTTGTTTGCAAACATTTTGAGCAACTTCGCGACACCGAATTGGTAACTACACTAACCCAAAATGTTCAATATTTATAGTTTTATCGTATAAATAGCTCCATCATCGTATGGAATTTACAAATACATTGTCATGCTTTTCAACTTATTTGACTGTTACAGATTTATAATCTAGTCTATAATTTCAATATAACTAATGATGACTACACAACAAACACACTAATATAAATGAATAAACTCAAAAATTACTGGACTGAGTTTAAAATTTCCTTCACCTGTTGAATCCTGATTTGGTTCTGAGTGACATACTTAGCAATAAAATATTGAACAATTCTAGTAAAGAACAACAATATGAGTTGCTCAATGTAATGTAGAAAATGAATACTCTTCTGAGTTGTATTCATGGTACCTTACATCGAAGAGATAGGATAATAATATAGTGGACGAAACTGTATTTACGTTCTGGGCTGCTTTTTCTATCTGCAAGGTTTAAAGTACCTTAACCTGAAAATCACCCCTCAAGTTGGTGAAAAGGGAAACCAATTTAGGGAAGGATTTTATTGCCTGCTTCGATAAAAGCGAAACTTGGCGTTAATATTTCCAATCAATTATAGAATGAGTCTATTTTTAGAGAATCTATTTTTCGAAAGATTAATCCCTAGCGGGATGAAAATTGGAAAATTAGTTTAAATTTTAGCAACCTTCCGAAAAAACCCTTTTATTACCTATTGTAGAGGTTGAGGATTATGAAGATTATAGGACTGCATTTAGAAAACCTAATGATTTTAGGTTTTCTAAATGCAGTCCTATGAGGCGACACGGTACCTATTTAGATTTTTCAAAAGTATCCCGTAAATAATGGCCGGGTGTTAAAATTCATAGAAGAAAATTCCAAAATTCGCGCGGACGAAGTCGCGGGCGGAGTGCTAGCTAAACATAAATCATACATAGAGTTTTAGCGTATTAAATAGCTTAATAATGGTTTGTAGAAATTTAAAATTCGTTTTTATGCTAACAAATTGTATTACTTCATAGAGTTATACGAGTATGTACGTCATATTTGATAAAAGAAAATCCATAATTATGAAGATACCTTTTTACATAATATATGGATGATTCTACAGAAACTAGGAAACTCGTTGTCATCAATCAATAGACACGAATAACGGATAATAAAAAATGCGCTTTCATGCTTAGATTGATACATATCTGATAAAAGAAAATCCCTGACTGAGTAGCTAGATGTTTGATCAAATGACTGACAGGCCGCTCGTTGAACGGTGCTGTTTAGTAAAGGGGCTAGGCTGTTGCTTGAACGCCTAATTAAGCTAGTTAACTGCGACATACTTATATAAAACGGAAACCCACGCGAGGATTTTTTCCGTGGGTACAAAAAATATGGAAACTCACATACTACCAACTTACGAAAAATATACAATAAATGAATGCTGTTTAAATAGACCTCTATTCAATAGCATTGTTCTCCTCTAAAAAGCCTTCACTGTCATCTGAATTATTAAATCAGTCACCATCAATGTGCGTCTGAAAAGTACTGTCTTGTTCACTATTATGATCTTCAATTAAAGATACTACGCATTTGATGCAGAACCGTATTTATTTTTCAGCATCTATACCTATTGAGCCACTTCAATTGTTGCTCTTTACTTGAACTTCTGTATTTTATTGTATACTAGTGGCCCGTTTGTTGTGGGTAGTTGCCCTAAGTATTTGTAATAACGTATAGTCAAGTACCTACACATTGAATAAAGCAGTTGCTAACTGAGACTACGGTGTGTCATTACGTTACACCGTTCCGGCTTCGCACGGGTGGAAGACCCGGTCTAAAACTCGGTTCCGATGGTTACAAACACAACAAAAAAAGAATTTGCCGAATCGGTCCAGCCGTTTTCAAGTTATGGGCTTAGCAACACATTTAGCGATCCATTTTTATATTATAGAGAAGATTAATTTGATTGATGTAATTATGTAGTCATCGTTAGTTATCTTGAAATTAAAGACTACTAGCCAAAAGTGATTATAAATCTGATAAGTAAAAAATAAGTCGGAAAGCATGACATTGCGTTTGTGAATTCAATGCGATGATGGAGCTATTTATTATAAATATTGTACATTTTGGGTTAGTGTGGATACAAATTTGGTGTCTCGAGGTTGTTCAAAATGTTTGCAAACAAAGTGGTTCTAGTGACGGGCGGTAGCTCCGGCATTGGAGCAGCTACTGTGGAGTTATTTGCCAAGGAGGGAGCTTCTGTCGCATTCGTCGGAAGAAATGAAACCAAATTGAAAGAAGTTGCAAAACGTTGTGATGAGTATGGAGCAAAAACACTCATCATCAAAGCAGATGTCTCCAAAGACGAAGAAGCCAAGACGATCGTACAGAAAACCGTTGACAAGTTTGGAAAACTGGACATACTTGTTAACAATGCAGGTATTTCGCGGATTTTTAGTATACTGCAACCCAATCTACTGCAGACCTACGATGAAGTCATGAACACGAACCTGCGCCCCGTCATCCACATCACCAACTTAGCGGTCCCTCATCTTATAGCAACAAAAGGTAACATTATCAATGTATCTAGCGCTGCATCAACTGCAGTTAAGATGCCTGGATTGTCATCTTATAGCGTTTCCAAAGCTGGTATGGATCATTTCACGAGATTCGCTGCACTGGAACTAGCACCTTCTGGTGTTAGAGTGAACTCTGTCAACCCTGGACCAGTTATAACTGACATCGTGGAGAATTCTAACATGCCTCAAGATATATTGCAGGATGAGAGTGTTTCGAAAATGACAGCTTTGGGAAGAGCGTCAGATGCTGATGAGATTGGTGATCTGATTCTGTATCTAGCCAGTGATAAGGCAAGGAGTGTGACCGGGTCCATCTATGTTATTGATAATGGCAGTTTGCTGAAGTAAACCACTTTTGGTTTTATAAATAAAAGCATTTAATTATGTATTTTTAATATTTTAGTGATTAAATAAAACGCATATATATTTGTAGTTTCTGGTTTTAAGTCATTATGTATAACTTTATTCCGTGTTTCCATCTCTCAATGAGATTCATTAGTTATCCATTGGTTATCTACATATTAATAATACGTGAAGCAAAAACGTTGTGCATCTTTTAATGAAGGATACTCGTTCACAACTTGCACAGTAACTTGAAGTTTAAAAAATGGCAAAGAACTGCAAAAAGCAATTTTGTTTGAACAGTTTGTTTGTTTGTGATTTCTAAATAAAATAATTGGTAATACTGAATAGCCCTTTGATGTTACCCTTTTTGGGTAGACCTTTTAATTTTTGCTCGCTCAGTGTGGACGCAACTAATGTGATTTGGGAAGTTAAATTAATAATATAATAATATTCCACAACTAACACACAACGCCATCTAGTCCCAAGCTAAGCAGAGCTTGTGTTATGGGTACTAGACAGCTGATAAACATACTTATATATTTCTAAATACATACATATATATATATATATAAAAATGAAACCCGTTTTCCGTTGTCACGACATAACATGGAAACGGCTTGACCGATTCGGATAATTATTTTTTTGTTGTGTTTGCAACCATCGGGACCGGGTTTTAGACCGGGTCCTCCACCCGTGCGAAGCCGGGACGGGCCGCTAGTTATAGATAAATTACACCCAGACACAGAATAAATGATCATGCTCATCACACAAGCATTTGTCCTGGATGGGAATCGAACCCACGACCCCCGGCATAGCAGTCAGGATCACTAACCACTAGACCAACAGGCCAGTCAAAGATATAATTGTGTGTATAAAAAATTACTTGCGCCGTCAATGCACTTATAGGTAACGTTCTGCTAAAAACAACATTTTATAATGCTTTTAATGTGTCTCACTGCCGTACAAACGCTTCCCATTTCGGCTTCCAAACCTCTGAGATTTGTGCAAAAGATTCATCATCATCACCCTATAATGTTCACACTGCTGGGATTCAGGCCTCCTCTCTGTGAGTGGGAGTGGGCCATATTCCACCACGCGGGCCCAGTGCTGGTTGGTGCAAAAGATTGGCTATTTTATATTGTGAGAAGCATAGAATAGACGTTTTCACGAATTTGGGCGAAATTCATTATTATTTTACCGCTTTTTTTACCACGGTGCCCTTCAGTAGCCGGCTAGTAGCCATGTACCGGAGTCGCGGTATATGGTTGTCCCGCGACATTATATTAACGTTAAAGTGGCCGTAAGTCCACTTCTCCGGGTACATTTGTGCAACTTTGCCTACCTAAACCTAAAATCCACAGGGCCGGTCTAACCAAACCAAACATTTTTTTACGCGTTAAAATGATCAAATGAGTCCTGGCACCCCGGGCAGGGCGGGAGGGACTGTCAGACTTGTATTGACTAAAATCCACGGTATCTTTCAATAGCCCTTTATGTTCCGGGGTTACGCTGTTGGAATAAGTCCCGCGACCCCGGCAGGCTTTGGCTCTTCTGCGAGGGGGCCCCGTCATTATGCTGACGCTCGAGACGCGCGTGGAAAACGACGCGTCGTCGACCCGGCATGGTCCATGGCGGACAGCAAGTTGCTCTTTACTCGTCGTTCGCATGCCCGCGCCGGTGGCCGGACATCGTCTTGCGACGTTCATCGCCGTGGGCGTCCACCAACGCGGGTGGGAACCAAACTAACTTGGATTGACTCATATTTCTGAGTTGTTCAATAACAGACTCAATATTAGACGGACTTAAGCAGCGCTTTAGCGCACTTTTTCGAGAAACTGAAACTAGAACTCACTGGAATCCATGAACTCTCCAATCTTTGGGGTAAATAGCTATCATCATCATCAGCCTATGAATGTTTTCACTACTGGGACACATGCCTCCTCTCTATGAGAGGGATTGGGCCATATTCCACTAATAGCGCCCAGTGAGAATTTGTAGATGTCACATGTCTTCAAATGGAGTTGCTTAACTATGGTAGACAGAAGACAGATCTGGGCAAGTGTGGCTTAACTTTGATGACTTATCCAAAGATGGCGAGGCTTTGACAAGCATGTCTTAACCTTACTGATGGCTAACTTTCATTGATCGTAAAGAAAATAGGTGACAAGCGAAGTGATTGTGTTCTGGCAGTAGTTCGTTTGTTACTCTGGTTGATCGAACTGATGCAACTATTTTTGTGGCAATTTGATTTAATAAATAGCACCGAACTAACGATACTCTCAACTGCTAGTAGTTTTATTATTACCATTAAACTCAAACATTGTGAACCGAAATACTGCCACTAAAGTCGTTTGTTCGTCACAAAATGTTGATCATAAGTGTGAGGGATACATGTCTTTATACAATGGACAATAAAATCACACTGGCTGTAAATGGACAAATATGTGGTCGGAATTTGACCGTCAGATATCATAATTTTTGCTAAAAAAACAAAATTTTTGTTCATTTGCCATACAAACTTCATATGTGCGAAATTGATACTCCTTCACTCGCGTAATTTTCGTACAAAAAAGTAAAACGTTAGGCTGGAGATTACAAAAAATCATACATAAACTTACAAGAGTTAGAATTACAGACTCAAGCTATAAAAAAATTAAACTCAGAAACTTTGCAAAAATACATGTATTTTTTAATAATTTACGTACACTTACTTAATTACATAACAGAGTAAACACTTCACTTCAGAAAATAACCGTTATCAATAACATAGATGGACCCCGTCACACTCCTAGCCTTATCACTGGCTAGATACAGAATCAGATCACCAATCTCATCAGCATCTGACGTTCTGCCCAAAGCTGTCGTTTTTGTAATAGTTTCTTCCTCCCATACATCTGACGGCAAATTAGAATTCTTCACGATGTCAGTTATAACTGGTCCAGGGTTGACAGAGTTCACTCTAACACCAGAAGGTGCTAGTTCCATTGCAGCGAATCTCGTGAAATGATCCATACCAGCTTTGGAAACGCTGTAAGATGACAATCCTTGCATCTTAGCTGTAATTGATGCAACGCTAGATACATTGACAATGTTACCTTTTGTTGCTATAAGATGAGGGACCGCTAGGTTGGTGATGTGGATGACGGGGCGCAGGTTCGTGTTCACGACCTCATCGTAGTTCTGCAGTAGATTGGGTTGCAGTATACTAAAAATCCGCGAAATACCTGCATTGTTAACAAGTATGTCCAGTTTTCCAAACTTATCAACGGTTTTCTGTACGATCGTCTTGGCTTCTTCGTCTTTGGAGACATCTGCTTTGATGATGAGGGTTTTTGCTCCATACTCATCACAACGTTTTGCAACTTCTTTCAATTTGGTTTCATTTCTTCCGACGAAGGCGACAGAAGCTCCCTCCTTGGCAAATAACTCCACAGTAGCTGCTCCAATGCCGGAGCTACCGCCTGTCACAAGAACCACTTTGTTTGCAAACATTTTGAACAACCTCGCGACACCGAATTTGTATCCACACTAACCCAAAATGTACAATATTTATAATAAATAGCTCCATCATCGCATGGAATTTACAAATGCATTGTCATGCTTTCCGAATTATTTTGATGATATCAGATTATAATCACTTTTGGCTAGTAGTCTTTAATTTCAAGATAACTAACGATGACTACAAAATTACATCAATCAAATTAATCTATTCTTCTATAATATAAAAATGGATCGCTAAATGTGTTGCTAAGCCCATAACTTGAAAACGGCTGGACCAATTCGGCTAATTCTTTTTTTGTTGTGTTTGTAACCATCGGGACCGGGTTTTAGACCGGGTCTTCCACCCGTGCGAAGCCGGGAAGGGCCGCTAGTACAGAAGTTCAAGTAAAGAGTAAAAATTGAAGTGGCTCAATATAGATGCTGAAAAATAAATACGGTTCTGAGTCAAATGCGTAGTATCTTACATTGAATATCATAATAGTGAACAAGACAGTACTTTTCAGACGCACATTGATGGTGACTGATTTAATAATTCAGATGACAGTGAAGGCTTTTTAGAGGAGAACAATGCTATTGAACAATGCTATTGTATTTTTCGTAAGTTGGTAGTATGTGAGTTTCAATTTTTGTAGCTAAACGTACCCACGATGCAGAAAAAAATCCTTGTGTGGGTTCCCGCTTTATATAAGTATGTCGCAGCTAACTAGCTTAATTAGGCGTTCAAGCAACAGCCTAGCCTCTTTAGTAAACAGCAACGTTCAACGAGCGGCCTGAATGATAATCAGTCATTTGATCAAACAACATGGAAAATAGACGTATCATTACTTGCATAATCTGCTCATTTCAATTTAGTTCCACTTTCTGTCCAGTCGGCAAACAACAAAGATGGTGTTTTCCAAAAGTTTTATTGACGTCACGGGAATTCTTGACAATACCATGCAGAAGAATATACGGCCCCAAGGATAAGGTAGTTTACTTTATAGGAGCCCCGCGTGTCGGAGCTCTGTTTCGAGGCATCCTATATACCTAATAATTAAATGACTTGTCCTTTTATAATGACATTTTCTTCTCACACGCTCCCAAAAATACTATTGTCATTTGAAATCTGAGCGCAAAACTCCATTTTATGCGCCAGCGCGGAAAGTGTTTTCAAAATTCGAATACGTCTTGTATTCAATTACTTGCTACACTGACAGGCCCACTGCATTTTCCTCGCTAAGTGAGGTGAAAAGTTGTGTGATGCGTTCGGCAGCAAAGTTATTCTGCGTCTCGTACCTTTGAAAACTTCGGTACGCTCAGGATTCTATAATTGCGCTTGCTCAGTTTTTCAAGCACATGCATAACAAATAACTATTGTTTCTGTAGCCTCGACGGCGGAGCCCTGCGGCACGGATACGGAGCATACCGGTAATTTCGTACTAAAATCAAAATGAAAGCGTTTATTTCTATTAGGCCATTACAGGCACTTTTGGATTGTCAAAAAGACATAAAAATAAAACTAGTACCAAATAGTTATGGTGCTACAGTCCCAGTCACAAGACATAAAAACTGTGAAAGTACTGAGGTGCTTATTCCAAAGCGTAGATCTCTATGGAGAAGAATGAGCAAGAAACTCCATAGACACTGTTTTTCAATAGCCAAAATCATTACAAAACATCAGATGGTACATTATGTGAGAATGATGTGGCATGTTATTAGTGTCCATAGTAAATATAAAAACACAATTCAAAAATAAAGTTATTAATAATTAGAATAGACCGTGGCAGCCAAGAGATGACCAGTCTCCACTGGCAGCACCCGTTCACGAACATGACACATATATCAGCACCATTCAGGTCAACCATTTTGAAGGGAGCTAAATGATCCGACACACGCGCCACAATCAGCGAGATTCATTCAGCGAGACATTCGAGTGAGCATGACATAACTTTCAACCACCAGGGTTATTCAAGTCAATAAAGTTAAGTACGTAGGTATCTAATCAAAACCGGCTCTAATGTACATGGCACTCACACAATGCCGGTTATACAGCTATATAATACTAGGAAAATTGAATCTATAAATGGCAATGATCAACAAATTAGTTTAGATTACGAACTTTTTACAAAATGAAAATTAGGTCGTGTTGGAATAAAACATGCAGAATAGGGCCCCAGACCACTATACTCGGCTAGGCTCTAGCTGCTCGGCTAGGCTCTTTATTGATCGGCTAATTAAGCAAGCTGGCTGCGACATTATATAATATACAAAAAAGATACCTTCATAATTAATTTTCTTTTATCAGATATGTATCAATCTAAGCATGAAAACGCATTTTTTATTATCCGTTACTCGTGTCTATTGATTGATGACAACGAGTTTCCTAGTTTCTGTAGAATCATCCATATATTATGTAAAAACGTATCTTCATAATTATGGATTTTCTTTTATCAATTATGACGTATTCTAAGAAGTAATAAAATTTTTGGAATGAAAACGAATGTTAAAGTTCTACACACCATTATTAAGCTGTTTAATACGCTAAAATTCTATGTATGATTTATGTTTAGTTAGCGGGCGGAGTGCCCGCGACTTTGTCCGCGCGTATTTTGGAATTTTCTTCTATGAATTTCAACACCCGGCCATTCTTTACGGTCTTTAAATAGGTACCGTGTCGTCTCATTTGATTTCAGGTTTTCTAAATGCAGTCCTATAATCTTCATAATCCTCAACCTCTACAATACCTGTGACAATACTAAAAGGGTTTTTTTTGAATGGTTGTTAGAATTGAAATTAATATTCCGATTTTCATCCCGCTAGACGTAAATTTTTGAAAAATAGATTCTTTATAAGTAGACTCATTCTTTAATTAATTGGAAACATTAACGCCAAGGTTTTTTTTTTTTTTATTGGGACAAACCCACCACACTGTTCCCAAACCACTGCAACTCCTGAGAGCCAGAATCAACAGTGGCAACCACCAGAAAAGCGCCGAGACAATGAAGCTCGACGTGTCCCGGAGAATGAATTTACCTGTCTTGGGTCCTGCAACGAAATTAATCAGAAAAGAATAGTGGAGGAGTAGGAAAAAATATGTTTCCACTTCCCTCCATGCAAGCAGGAGACAGAACAAAACAAGGCCAATAGGCACAAAGGGATATTACAACTGGGAGAAGCCCAGTTGCCTAGCACCACGGGTAAAATGACTAATAATATTAATGGGACCTAAATTGTGAGCTGCTATATTTGATTCCAATAATAGGTATGGCAGAAACGCTTGAACGCACGGTAGTTTGTTCGAGTTTCCACAAGGTCCGAATAATAAATGACTCCGGATGTAGTCTGAACAGTATCCAACATAATATTGCGTTCGTTCTGCCAAAGAATACACTCCCAAAGAATATGATGTGCTGATTGTTCATATTCACAGTCAGGGGTCGAACATTGACAAAAAGGCGAGGGAACTAGCTTAAAGGAAAACAATTTACTTTTAAAGTTACCATGTCCCGTGAGAAATTGGGCAACACAGTGATCCACCTCCAGCCACGTCCTAGCCAGCCGCTCACGAACGGATGGAAAGAACTGGTGGAGGTGCCGCCCCTTGATAGAATTATCCCACCTACTTTGCCATTCGGATAAAAGATCCTCCCAGACGTCGCTCTGGGGTTTGAACAATCTAGATATTTTATCACGGTCACGTTGCGGTAGAAAATCAGCGTCAGTGGTCTCCCGTGCGGAAAAGTACATTGCAGCACGTCGCTGCACTTCAAGATCGACTGGAAGTACACCAGCAAGCACCGGCAAAGCTTCAGTACTGACGGTCCTATACGCTTTACTTAAGAATAACAAAGCCAAGCGCTGACTTTGGAGCAATTTACGTCGTGCCGCCCCTATGGTGGCCCTATCGGCCCAAACAGGTGCTCCGTAGCACATACAGCCCAAGTAAGTAGCCCCATAAATAGTTTTTAAGGTTAGAAATGACAGACCCCAAGTAGATTTTGATATTCTAGTTAGGGCATAAAAGTTATTTTTAGCTTTTTGACCAACTGTTTTAATATGTTCTATGAATGTGAAATTTCTCTCTAAGACTAAACCAAGATAGCACACCGATTGTTTTCTCTTAACGGGAACATTATAGAATTTAATACTAGGCAACGATTTAAGCTCACCTTTTAAAAGTAGTTGATAGGTTTTTTGTGGTGCAAAGGTCAGACGGTTTCGATCACCCCACTGAGATATTAATCATAGGCAAGTGTCAGCCAAATTCTCGAGTCCAGCACGAGTATTCGACTGAATGAGCAGAAGGCCATCGTCCGCATAACCAGTTAAAGAACAACCACTTGGAAGTGGAATAGCGAGGAAATCATCGACCTGATTCCATAAATAAGGACCGATAACCGAACCTTGAGACAGCCCATGGTAAGAGGTTTCATACGGAATGATGTCCTAGTTTTAAGTTTCGCGTTCCATTGAAAAGTACGAGCAAAGAAATTAAAGATATTATTATAGCAACACGAGCTTTTATTTTAAGTAGTAGCATTGGCCACCATGCGTTATCAAAGCCCCGGAAATATCTAAAAGATTCCAAGTACATACTTGTCGGGCATGCGGACAGCGAGTAAAGGCAACTCGCTGTCCGACCATGGACATGCCCGGGTCCGACGGCGCGTCGTGTTCACATCCAACGCGCGCCTCAAGAGCTGTCACAAAATGACGGGGCCCCCCTCGAGGGCCCAAATCCTGCCGGGGTCGGCGGGACTTATTTCTAGTCCGCTACCGCGGACCCCCCGGAACATAAAGGGCTACTGAAGGACACCGTGGATTTAGTCAGTAAGTCTGACAGTACCTCCCGCCCTGCCGTGGCGGTCATTAACTTGTGCTTGGAGCTATTAACCATTTTCCTAACAGAAAGTGCCGCGTCAACGGTTGATTTCCCGATAGTAAAACCGAATTGATTTTTATGGAATTTGGGACCGTCCGGTAACAATCGTGGGACGATAAGACGCTCCAGGAGCTTTCCCAAAGATGGTAATAATGTTATGGGCCGGTAAGACTTAGGGTCATCTGGTGGCTTGTCGCCGCTTTTAGGTATTATTCGTATAAAGCCAAGTCTCCATATGCGAGGAAAAACGCCTTCAGCAATACACCGGTTGTAAACAGTTAATAACGCGTCGCCCGCTGTTTTACACGCTTCCTTTATCATACGATTAGATATTTTATCTTCACCTGATGATTTGTTAAGGGGCAGTCTCTTAACAACATTTATGAATTCGTCAGTGGATGGTAGGTCTGACGCTGGTGATTCAGGCGCGACTGTAGCCCATGCTCTAATCTGCTGGTGGTAGTCATTATCATTAACGGGTGAATCATCAGGGATAAGAGTATTTAATAAAACTTCCGTCGTTTCTTCAATACCGGAGATGTGTTTATTATTTACTTTAATATTCTGAACGTACGCGAGGTCGACCGATCGATTGGCTTTAAACTCATGATATAAAGGAGACCACGGACCTTCCTTTTCTAATTTATCAACTACTTTACGCAACAAATTACCCTTAGATTTTTCAACCGATGCTCTGTAACGGGACCTGGCAACTCTAAATGTATTTAAGGCTGAGTTTAGTGAGTCTCCGGTGACTTGACGTTTTTTAAGCTTGTTAAGATGTTTACGGGCTCGACGATAGATTTTACGCTGTTCGGTTAGGTAGTCACACCACCAATCACATCTACGTATGTTGGTCATAGGTCCGCGACCAATGGCAATGTCAGCACAGTAAATGAAGGTGTCTGACATAATTTCAGCACTTTCTTCAGCTGACAGCCCATCACGAGTGAAATCTTTGGCATGACACGCAAAAAGCGATCTAAAAAATTCCCAATTAGCACCCTTACTTTTATACCTAAAGTTACCAATTACATGTGAAGAACCATGAGTAGAAACCGGAACAAATTCGTACACGATCAAGCGATGATCACTACTAGACGCGTCCGGCAGGACACGCCACCTATCCAAGCGTACGTCTGCACTAGAAAGTGTGACGTCAATACAAGATTCGCCCATTTGGCTGCAAAAAGTAGGTGGTGCGTCGGGGGTGTTATGAATAGTTAGGTTCATTTCAGCAATGAAGTCTTCAACAGCGCAACGCCGTACGTAATCCGTGGACCGGACTTTGCCATACCACAAGGACGAAGACGCATTAACGTCTGGGCCTACGATAACTTTGCAGCCCGCGAGTGACCGCAAGACGTGACGGAGGTTATGTATGTGACCATCAACAGGATCAGAATATTGAAAATAGCAGCTGACAACGAAAACTCTAAAAGTATCAGATGAGACTTCCGCAACTGCACAGTGAGGCGTCATGAGATTACGTAAGGACGTTACTGTATAGTTAGAAGAACGCGACACGTAAATTCCAGCTCGTGCCTTGCTAACGCCAAGTTTGCTTTTATCGAAGCACGCAGTAAAATCCTTCCCTAAATTGGTTACCCTTTCCACCAACTTTGCCCCCGATAGTTGAAAAGACGGATCTAACAAAAAGTAAAAACGGAGAAATAAATGTTTTAATGAATGAAATGGGAAATCATTTGCTGTCTTCGAGTAAAATAAAATATTTAAATACTAAAAGTTTGGAATAATACCGACTATAATAGATTTTAACTTGGTCTAATAATAATAGTAATTTATTATAATAAAAATAATGAAAAAACAGTTTAATCTTAGCATAAAAAATTGAGAAACATATGACAAACTTAATTGAATAGACGTAAATGGCTAGATGCGTCCTTTAAACTTTAAACACTTTCTATCTAGATGTTTTTAACAGGAATGGGCTCATAAAGGTATATCCGCCTTTTATCTTAAGAATTAGAAAGTACAGATAGCGCGCGAGTTGAATGCAGAGCTTACGAATGCGGTAGAGCTGTTGACAAGGATGGCACAGTACTACACTGCAGGCGCGTGAAGTGGGGCGTGCGGGTACCGGGGGGAGGTGCTCCCGCTCTTTACCTCAGACCCCGACTGCATTCAACTCGCGCGCTATCTGTATGCAGATAACCGTTGGCTTAGATAAAATGTTTATTATTTTATTAAAATTATTACAAGCCTACGTTGTCCCACTGCAGGGCAAAGGCCTCCCTTCCCTCCTTCCATATCTCGCGACTTAATGCGGTTGTAGGCCAACCCTTTAAAAATGAGTCTAACTCATCCCGCCATCTCCTTCTGGGCCTGCCACGTAGACGTTTCCTGCCCGTTGGGCTCCATTGAGTGGTTATTTTAGCCCAGTGCTCCTACGGTATGCGGCAGATATGGCGAGCCCAGTTCCACTTTAATCTTGCAGCTGTGAGGCCAACATCAGCAATTTGGGTTTTGGAACGAAGCATGGTATTTCTGATGCGGTCCGAAAGTTTGACACCCAGTATACTTCGCTCCATAGCTCTTTGGCAGACTCCAAGTGCGGACTTCTGACCGCCACGCCGAACGACAATTCGCCATTTACGTCCATCGGTTGCCCGCAACTCACACGATGTCGTCGGTCCACCTAGTGGGAGGCCTACCTACGTTGCGTCTTCCGGTCCCCATTCATCTTCATCGGTTGTCAGTTCGACGAGTGATGTGGCCTGCCCATTGCCACTTCAACTTACAAATTTTAAGAGCCATGTCGGTGACCCGAATATCCGTGTTCTGGATTTTATCCCGCAAAGAAACTCCGAGCACAGCTCTTTTCATTGCTCGTTGAGTGACTCTTAGTCTCTCTTAAAGGCCAGTAGTCAAGGACCACGTTTCAGAGTCATATGTAATTACTGGCAACACACACTTGTGGTTCCGTCCTCACCCGGCGCCATGTTATTCTTCAGCTGTTTAAAAGCCATTCTAATCTCGTACAGGCTGATGTCCGAGATATCCTTAGTGTAGTGTCGAGTCAGTTTGGTTCTTGACACTGGATTATCGTGTTGTGTAATCTAATTTTAAACAATCTAGTATTTAGCGCTTTCAATTCACCTGGTATCTTATTGTATACCCGGACACACATAAACATGCAGCTTTTATTATATTTTGCAAGCCTTGGTAAAACATCTAACGCAAGCCTGTGGGGTTCGCGACGGCTTCGAGAATTTAAATCGCTTGCTTTAGTAAATAACTCCATGTGCCTCCTCACAAACATACAAATTTCTAATATATAAAGGGACGGCAAGGGTAACAAATCAAGTTTTTTAAACACCGGCCTGCAAGATTCGTCGGGTTGAAGCCCATATATTGCTCTAATGCATTTTTTTTGTGCAACAAATGCTCTATTTTGATCGGTGCTATTACCCCACATAATTAAACCATAGCGTAGTACCGATTCAACATACGCGTGATACGTTGTAATTGCTGTTTTAATATTTGTTATGTTTCTGATCTGTTTAAGCGCATATACAAACCGGTTAATTCTTTTGGAAACAGTATCAACATGTGCTTTCCAGTTGACATCTTGATCCAGTGTTACGCCTAAAAATTTAGTTTGTGTTACTTCGTGAATTCTATGTATATTCATTTTAATATTGTATTTTGCATTTGATTTATTAAATTGTATATAGACGGACTTTTTTAGATTAATTTTGAGGTTATTTTTATTTAGCCATTCAATCAGTCTTTCAATAACGTTATTAATTTCATTCTCATGGTCATCAATTGTATTCGTTTTTTTGTCAGAAGTCACAATAATTGAAATGTCATCTGCGAATAGTATGCATTTATGATTAGTTATATTAATTATAGAATTTATGTACAATAAGAATAAAATAGGGCCCAGTATACTTCCTTGTGGGACGCCATATTTGTTGGATTTAAATTCAGAATAGTGCGCTTTCATATTGTTATTTTTATCCATTCTTGTAACGGTAACACGTTGTTGTCTATTACTTAGATAAGAAGATATCCATTGAAGTGCAGTACCTCTAATTCCAGCTGCTTCCAATTTCTGTAGTAGTAGGTCATGAGCGACTAGGTCAAACGCCTTAGATAAATCGAAAAACAGCCCTGTAGTATAACGGTTATGGTTAATATTTGTTAATACTGTTTTAATAAGACTGTAGATCGCTAATGTTGTGGATTTATTTTTTTGGAAGCCATACTGTTCCTTCTCTAGAATATTAAATTTATTACAGAAGCTAATCAGTCTTTTATACATGCATTTTTCGAAAATTTTTGATATAATAGGTATTAAAGTAATTGGGCGGTAGTTATTGACGTCTGATTTTTCACCGTTTTTATAAAGGGGCTTAACAATTGACAGCTTCAGTGCTTCGGGAAAAGTTCCAGTTGAGAACGATAAATTAATTAAAAATGATAAAATATCAATTAGTTCATAAGTGCATGCTTTAATGATTTTCGTATTAATCTCGTCATAACCTTCAGAATTAGTATTGTTCAATGACATTATTACCTCTCTAACTTCATTTACGGACACTGGTTTAAGGAACATTGAATGGACTGTCGAGCCTTCGTTACAATTTAATTTTGCACCTCCACTAGAAGAATGTGCCGCATTAATATAATGGTTGTTAAAAGCTGTTGCTATTGCTACAGGATCTGAAAGTACCGTGTTATCAATTTGAACATTTTCAATATTTTGTTTATGGGTACTGTCCGCAATTTCATTTTTAATTACTTTCCATGCAGCTTTACATTTGTTTTCGCTATTGTTTATATATTTAATGTTTGTGTTCTTTTTAGAAGAGTAAACACATTTCTTTAACATTTTTGAGTATTTAATATATTTAGTTTTATTTTCTACATTTTTATTTTTATAATATTGATAGCGCAGATACCGTTTTGTTTTACAACTTTGCTTGAGACCCTTGGTTATCCAGTTTTGTTTCTTTTTAATATTAGTATTTACTTTTATCTTTATTTTTGGGAAACATAAATTATGAAACAAGCATAATGTTTCATGAAAAGAGTTGAACGCTATGTTTAAATCATTCTCTGCGTATACCTCTGGCCATGACAAGTTGCCTATGCATTCCTTGAATTTTTTTATATTTTCCGAACAGTAGTCTCTTTTGAAGAAATGGTAGGTTGTGTGGTTTTGTGTCTTCTGTTTTAAGGGAAAACTCAACATTTGTGCTGTGTCATGGTCGGACAGGTGAAGTGGCATTATTGTAGCAGTAGCATTAGGAATGTTACTAAGAATATGATCGATACAGGACGACTTACGGGTTGGGCGATCAATATGTAATTTTAAATTATAATTGTATGATAGTTCCAGTAGTTGATTAGTAATATTACTTTTTTGGAGAGTATTAATGTTCAAGTCGCCTGCCAAAACCACGTTGGTCTTGTATTTTTTTTTAAATATATGGTCTAAAAGACTATTTAACTTAATCAGAAACTGGGTGGGGTCAGAGATTGGGGTGTTCTATAAACGCATATAATTATCAGTTGATGATGAGGAAGTTCTATGCCACATACTTCGAAAGTGTTTTGTGTGGCGTATGTATTTATAAAAGGTAGTTCTTTAAAAGCGAGTTCTTTCTTAAGCAGAATACAAGTACCGCCCCTTTGTTTTTCTCTGCAAAAATTAGCTGCCATATTGTAACCATGAATTTTAATTTGAGATTCATTACCCTTTTTTATGAAAGTCTCGGAGAGGCATATTGCGTCCGGACTATTATTCATCTCCTGAAGTTCATGCAAAGTTAGTTCAAGGAGTTCTCTTTTGGACAAGATACTTGCTATGTTTTGGTGCATTATTTTAAAACTATGTTGTATTACAGATGGCGGAAATACGTTCTCGAAAAAACTTTAAATCTTTTGTAATAACCGGAAAGTAGTAGGGGATAGTTCCTTTTTGAGGTCTCTCAGTAGTAGTTATTGGGGTTTCTGATTGTTGTCGATTTAAGCTTACACGATCAAAATAGAACGGAATTGTTCCCTTTTTCGGTTTATTATATTGAGTGTTTATTGTAAGACTTGATTTGTTACGCAGGATTAGTTTTACAAGGTTTCTAGGTTTTAGATAAATCTCATTATAATCATAACAGTCAATTAGATAATTAATTTTAGTACACAATTCGGAAGTCTTGTTAAATTTGGTTTCAAGAAATTTACATTGTTTATAATTTATACATACATTTTTGATACTATAATTAAGTTTAATAACGTCTAAATACTCATTTTTAAACACATTTAATACAATGATCATGTTATTATAAAATTTATCAAGTAAGATTTGTAACTGAGATAAAATATATTTTAAGTTGGAATCGTTTTCTCCTAAACAAATCACAATTTTATCGTTAGGATTCAATTTAGCATAGCGGCAGCTCATTATTATTTGACTGCTGAGTGCATTTGGTTTTGTATTCGCGATAATTTCATACTTTTCGTACCTTGTATTTTGTCTGGAATGTATCATTTCTGCTGCAAGTCCAACACATTGCTGAGAGCCAAATATTAGTACTCTATTCGTTGATTCATGTTTTTGCTCCTCGTTATAAGTAGGCGTTACTGAGTTATTCGTTAATAACAGAGATTTTCGAGGTGTTTTATTACTACGTTGCAACGTTTCTAATGTTTTTGTGAGAGCTTCAATCTGCTGCTGTGCTTCTTTCAGATTTTGCTGAAGATCTGAGATTTTTTGCTGTAGACATGTTATAAAGCTGTTCTTGTTACCATCAGCATCGACATTCGCCTTGTTTGCTAAAGGCGTACAGGTTGTGGAGAGCGAGTTTCGAGATAATAGAGAAAGCCTTTTTCTTTTATGTTTGATGGCTGAGCTATTTTCAGTGGTTACTGGAGAATAACACAGTGATTTCAATATTTTTGTCTCTGCGGTTAATTTATTTATTTGTTGGTGGAGATCGCTATTTTCTAGAAGAGTAATTTCTAGCTCATTTTCCGCGCTAGCTAATTTAAGCGTTAGATCCTGGATGGTATTTTTCATTTCTAAAACTGTTAATGTTTCTGACAATTCCGAAATTGTGCCGTCAAGACTGTGAGACAGTTTATTAGGTGTATCAAATGATTCATCTGAAGATTCTGAAGTTTCATATTCGGACAGTACGTGGGAATCCAAGATATCAGAAGACTTTTGTATTTTGGGGGATTTACCCATTACGAGTTCATTTTTTTCCTGGAGACTATCACTAGGTCCAGGTAGTGGACTGTTAAGGTTTGCACGTTTCCTCATTGTGATGTTTGACATTTCAGTAACATGGTTGGTAGTGGAGACTTTTTTACCTTTAATGCATGTTTTACATCGCCATTTATTCTTAGACTCCTGGTCCATTAGACGGTAGGTTTGTGGAGTGGAGTTGGAGTGGGATGCACGTACAAGTTTATTGATTAACTAACCCGGCACACCTGTATTGTTCAATTTACGCCAGAGAATGTCATACCTAACCAGGTCAAATGCCCTGGAGAGTCAAGTACTTTAGCTGTAGTTGTAGCTATTGGGCCGTAGTTGCTCTTGTCGGAATTATCTCCCGTCTTGCTAATAAAAAATACTTTGTTACGACGAATCACGCTGTAAAAAATGTCGCGACCGCGACACATCGTGTTCCTAACCGCTTCCCACTCCGTCTCGCCCCGCAACATGGCCGCAACCAATGCCGGGCGCGAGAGGTCTCCACCTATTGCCGCCGTGAGGACACGTCGGTGCTCTGCCACCCAGGTGGTGACACCCAGGCGTTTCCTCCTTTCTCATCAGACACAGGTACTCCCCGAAACATCCGTGTCCGGTGAGAACCTGCGTCATGCGGTAGGTAAGGACGCCGTGACGTCTCTACAGCCACTTTTCAAAGAGGGGTCTTACCGCCGCTATTGCGGCGTGCCCGGCCGCCGGTTGTGACAGTCGTCCCCTCCATACTCCCTAGGCCATACTCCATAGGCCCTCAGATCGCGCCGGAACTCTTCCCGCCGCGCCTCGACTTTTCGAGGCAGCGGGAACTCACCCCGGCGCTACGCCTCCGCTCGCCGCTCATAGGCGCGCTGGAGGGCAGTTGCCTCCAGATCCCAGGGCAGTAATCCGGCAAGGAGGTTGGCCGATTCGCCGGCGATCGTTCTGTATCCCCGGATCATCCGGACAGCCATGACCCTCTGCCATGCCACCAACTTTAGTGGTCGCGTCCGGACGCTCAGGGGCCACACGGGGGCCCCGTAGAGGGCCATGGACCGCACGATACCGGCGAACAGCCAACGGCAGGAATCGTTTGGCCCGCTGAGATTAGGCAGGAGTCGCCTGAGGGTGGCTGCTGCCCGGTTCAGCCTTGGGCCCAAACTCAGGAAATGCTCCCTGAAGTTCCACCGGCTGTCGAGGACGAGTCCTAGGTACTTCATCGTCCTCCCGACGCCGATGCGAACCCCCTCCACCGTTATGTGGGAGTCTGACCGTGGCGCGTTAAGGCGGCATGGAAGCACATGGCCACCGTTTTCTGCAGCGCCACCTCGAGTCCCAGCTGCCGGATCCTTTCGACGACTGTCGCAACCGTTTGTGTCGCCTTATCGGCCGCCGCCTGGTGCAACTCTCCCTGCGCCAGGACGAGCGTATCGTCAGCGTAACAAATTACGCTGACGCCGTCCAGGAGGTTGCCTGGAGGACCAGTTTACCCGTTTTCCAACGAAGCGGGAAGAAGGGCTAGCTCACTCGACCACCAGTACAACCGACGCCGGGCGCGTCCTTGCCAGACCCGGGGCATGGCCACGTCGCAGATTTCCGACATGGCCTCCCGGAACCACTCCGCCTCGTCGGTGATGTCGGCAGGCCTGTCCGGTGGTGACACCCAGGCCTGCACAATCGAGGCTTTCAGGAATAGCTCCCAGTCCAGCTGCTTCAGCGCCCATCGCGGAAAAAGTAGTTTTGGCTAACTAATGAATCTCATTAAGAGATGGAAACACGGAATAAAGTTATGTAATAAAAAACTGCAAATATAATATATGCGTTTTATTAAATCACTTAAATATAAAAAAAGCATAATAACATGCATAATATACAGAAAGAAATACGAAAACCAAAACTGGTTCACTTCAACAAACAGCCATTATCAATAACATAAATGGACCCGGTCACACTCCTAGCCTTATCACTGGCTAGATACAGAATCAGATCACCAATCTCATCAGCATCTGACGCTCTTCCCAAAGCTGTCATTTTCGAAACACTCTCATCCTGCAATATATCTTGAGGCATGTTAGAATTCTCCACGATGTCAGTTATAACTGGTCCAGGGTTGACAGAGTTCACTCTAACACCAGAAGGTGCTAGTTCCAGTGCAGCGAATCTCGTGAAATGATCCATACCAGCTTTGGAAACGCTATAAGATGACAATCCAGGCATCTTAACTGCAGTTGATGCAGCGCTAGATACATTGATAATGTTACCTTTTGTTGCTATAAGATGAGGGACCGCTAAGTTGGTGATGTGGATGACGGGGCGCAGGTTCGTGTTCATGACTTCATCGTAGGTCTGCAGTAGATTGGGTTGCAGTATACTAAAAATCCGCGAAATACCTGCATTGTTAACAAGTATGTCCAGTTTTCCAAACTTGTCAACGGTTTTCTGTACGATCGTCTTGGCTTCTTCGTCTTTGGAGACATCTGCTTTGATGATGAGTGTTTTTGCTCCATACTCATCACAACGTTTTGCAACTTCTTTCAATTTGGTTTCATTTCTTCCGACGAATGCGACAGAAGCTCCCTCCTTGGCAAATAACTCCACAGTAGCTGCTCCAATGCCGGAGCTACCGCCCGTCACTAGAACCACTTTGTTTGCAAACATTTTGAACAACCTCGAGACACCAAATTTGTATCCACACTAACCCAAAATGTACAATATTTATAATAAATAGCTCCATCATCGCATTGAATTCACAAACGCAATGTCATGCTTTCCGACTTATTTTTTACTTATCAGATTTATAATCACTTTTGGCTAGTAGTCTTTAATTTCAAGATAACTAACGATGACTACATAATTACATCAATCAAATTAATCTTCTCTATAATATAAAAATGGATCGCTAAATGTGTTGCTAAGCCCATAACTTGAAAACGGCTGGACCGATTCGGCCAAATTCTTTTTTTGTTGTGTTTGTAACCATCGGAACCGAGTTTTAGACCGGGTCTTCCACCCGTGCGAAGCCGGAACGGTGTAACGTAATGACACACCGTAGTCTCAGTTAGCAACTGCTTTATTCAATGTGTAGGACTATACGTTATTACAAATACTTAGGGCAACTACCCACAACAAACGGGCCACTAGTATACAATAAAATACAGAAGTTCAAGTAAAGAGCAACAATTGAAGTGGCTCAATAGGTATAGATGCTGAAAAATAAATACGGTTCTGCATCAAATGCGTAGTATCTTTAATTGAAGATCATAATAGTGAACAAGACAGTACTTTTCAGACGCACATTGATGGTGACTGATTTAATAATTCAGATGACAGTGAAGGCTTTTTAGAGGAGAACAATGCTATTGAATAGAGGTCTATTTAAACAGCATTCATTTATTGTATATTTTTCGTAAGTAGGTAGTATGTGAGTTTACATATTTTTTGTACCCACGGAAAAAATCCTCGCGTGGGTTTCCGTTTTATATAAGTATGTCGCAGTTAACTAGCTTAATTAGGCGTTCAAGCAACAGCCTAGCCCCTTTACTAAACAGCACCGTTCAACGAGCGGCCTGTCAGTCATTTGATCAAACATCTAGCTACTCAGTCAGGGATTTTCTTTTATCAGATATGTATCAATCTAAGCATTAAGCGCATTTTTTATTATCCGTTATTCGTGTCTATTGATTGATGACAACGAGTTTCCTAGTTTCTGTAGAATCATCCATATATTATGTGAAAAGGTATCTTCATAATTATGGATTTTCTTTTATCAAATATGACGTACATACTCGTATAACTCTATGAAGTAATACAATTTGTTAGCATAAAAACGAATTTTAAATTTCTACAAACCATTATTAAGCTATTTAATACCCTAAAACTCTATGTATGATTTATGTTTAGCTAGCACTCCGCCCGCGACTTCGTCCGCGCGAATTTTGGAATTTTCTTCTATGAATTTTAACACCCGGCCATTCTTTACGGGATACTTTTGAAAAATCTAAATAGGTACCGTGTCGCCTCATTTGATTTTAGGTTTTCTAAATGCAGTCCTATAATCTTCATAATCCTCAACCTCTACAATAGGTACTAAAAGGGTTTTTTCGGAAGGTTGCTAAAATTTAAACTAATTTTCCAATTTTCATCCCGCTAGGGATTAATCTTTCGAAAAATAGATTCTCTAAAAATAGACTCATTCTATAATTGATTGGAAATATTAACGCCAAGTTTCGCTTTTATCGAAGCACGCAATAAAATCCTTCCCTAAATTGGTTTCCCTTTTCACCAACTTGAGGGGTGATTTTCAGGTTAAGGTACTTTAAACCTTGCAGATAGAAAAAGCAGCCCAGAACGTAAATACAGTTTCGTCCACTATATTATTATCCTATCTCTTCGATGTAAGGTACCATGAATACAACTCAGAAGAGTATTCATTTTCTACATTACATTGAGCAACTCATATTGTTGTTCTTTACTAGAATTGTTCAATATTTTATTGCTAAGTATGTCACTCAGAACCAAATAAGGATTCAACAGGTGAAGGAAATTTTAAACTCAGTCCAGTAATTTTTGAGTTTATTCATTTATATTAGTGTGTTTGTTGTGTAGTCATCATTAGTTATATTGAAATTATAGACTAGATTATAAATCTGTAACAGTCAAATAAGTTGAAAAGCATGACAATGTATTTGTAAATTCCATACGATGATGGAGCTATTTATACGATAAAACTATAAATATTGAACATTTTGGGTTAGTGTAGTTACCAATTCGGTGTCGCGAAGTTGCTCAAAATTTTTGCAAACAAAGTGGTTCTAGTGACAGGTGGTAGCTCCGGCATTGGAGCAGCTACTGTGGAGTTATTTGCCAAGGAGGGAGCTTCTGTCGCCTTCGTCGGAAGAAATGAAACCAAATTGAAAGCGGTTGCAAAACGTTGTGATGAGTATGGAGCAAATACCCTCATTATCAAAGCAGATGTCTCCAAAGACGAAGAAGCCAAGACCATCGTACAGAAAACCGTTGACAAGTTTGGAAAACTGGACATACTCGTTAACAATGCAGGTATTGTGCGGCTTGCTAGTATACTGCAACCCAATCTACTGCAGAGCTACGATGAGGTCGTGAACACGAACCTGCGCCCCGTCATCCACATCACCAACTTAGCCGTCCCTTACCTTCAAGCAACAAAAGGGAACGTTATCAATGTATCTAGCGTTGCATCAGCTACAATTGGGATGCCTGGATTGTTATCCTACAGCGTTTCCAAAGCTGGTATGGATCATTTTACTAGATTCGCTGCAATGGAACTAGCACCTTCTGGTGTTAGAGTGAACTCTGTCAACCCTGGACCAGTTTTAACTGACATCGTGGAGAATTCTAACATGCCTCAAGATATATTGCAGGATGAGAGTGTTTCGAAAATGACAGCTTTGGGAAGAGCGTCAGATGCTGATGAGATTGGTGATCTGATTCTGTATCTAGCCAGTGATAAGGCTAGGAGTGTGACGGGGTCCATCTATGTTATTGATAACGGTTATTTTCTGAAGTGAAGTGTTTACTCTGTTATGTAATTAAGTAAGTGTACGTAAATTATTAAAAAATACATGTATTTTTGCAAAGTTTCTGAGTTTAATTTTTTTATAGCTTGAGTCTGTAATTCTAACGCTTGTAAGTTTATGTATGATTTTTTGTAATCTCCAGCCTAACGTTTTACTTTTTTGTACGAAAATTACGCGAGTGAAGGAGTATCAATTTCGCACATATGAAGTTTGTATGGCAAATGAACAAAAATTTTGTTTTTTTAGCAAAAATTATGATATCTGACGGTCAAATTCCGACCACATATTTGTCCATTTACAGCCAGTGTGATTTTATTGTCCATTGTATAAAGACATGTATCCCTCACACTTATGATCAACATTTTGTGACGAACAAACGACTTTAGTGGCAGTATTTCGGTTCACAATGTTTGAGTTTAATGGTAATAATAAAACTACTAGCAGTTGAGAGTATCGTTAGTTCGGTGCTATTTATTAAATCAAATTGCCACAAAAATAGTTGCATCAGTTCGATCAACCAGAGTAACAAACGAACTACTGCCACAACACAATCACTTCGCTTGTCACCTATTTTCTTTACGTTCAATGAAAGTTAGCCATCAGTAAGGTTAAGACATGCTTGTCAAAGCCTCGTCATCTTTGGATGGGTCATCAAAGTTATGCCACACTTGCCCAGATCTGTCTTCTGTCTACCATAGTTAAGCAACTCCATTTGAAGACATGTGACATCTACAAATTCTCACTGGGCGCTATTAGTGGAATATGGCCCAATCCCTCTCATAGAGAGGAGGCATTTGTCCCAGCAGTGGAAACATTCATAGGCTGATGATGATGATGATGATAGCTATTTACCCCAACGATCGGAGAGCGCTTTGATTCCAGTGAGTTCTAATTTCAGTTTCTCGAGTGCGCTAAAGCGCTGCTTAAGTCCGTCTAATATTGAGTCTGTTATTGAACAACTCAGAAATGTGAGTCAATAGTCAATCCAAGTTAATTTGGTTCCCACCCGCGTTGGTGGACGCCCACGGCGATGAACGTCGCAAGACGATGTCCGACCACCGGCGCGGGCATGCGAACGGCGAGTAAAGAGCAACTTGCTGTCCGCCATGGACCATGCCGGGTCGACGGCGCGTCGTTTTCCACGCGCGTCTCGAGCGTCAGCATAATGACGGGGCCCCCTCGCAGAAGAGCCAAAGCCTGCCGGGGTCGCGGGACTTATTCCAACAGCGTAACCCCGGAACATAAAGGGCTATTGAAAGATACCGTGGATTTTAGTCAGTACAACTCTGACAGTCCCTCCCGCCCTGCCCGGGGTGGCAGGACTCATTTGATGATTTTAACACGTAAAAAAAGTTACTTTGGTTAGACTAGTCCCCTGGATTGTCTAAGGTAGGTAAGGTTGCACAAATGTACCCGGAGAAGTGGACAAAGGTCGTCATCCATGATCAGCTGTGCTGAGTAAACGGTTCGTCGATCTGAAGGTCTTGACAGGCCACTTTAACGGTAACATATTGTCGCGGGACACACGTATACCGCGACTCCGGTACATAAAAGGCTACTGAAGTACACCGTGAATGTAAGTCAGTACGAGTCTGACAGTCCCTCTTGCTCTGCTGTTTTACATATGTTGCAGTCAATACTCTTAACCAGTTAAAAGTACTAGTGACTAGCAAAATCAGTCAAAAGTACTTTTGACCGTATGCTTTAGTCAATAGTACTTATGACTAAAATAACAGTTAAAACTACTTTTGCCCAATGGAGCTGGTTAAAAGTACTTTTGACTAAGTGATTCCGTCAAAAGTGGTTTTGACTGGTTGTATCAGTCTAAACCACTTTTGATGGATTGCTTTTGCTGTGTAATTCGAAGTGCCATAATAGTTTGAGTTGCATGAATAAATAATTCTTCATTGTAGAGGGTTTTTTGCTAAAGTCAGCGCTCGTTTTATTTCTAAAACGGAGGAAGAGGGCTATCGAAGAAAGGTCGACGGAGCCCCGCTACGCGGGGCTCCTTTTTCTGTCTGCAAGTTTTAAAGGAACCTAACCAAACCGAAACTCGAGGTGCCCCTGAAGTCGACTGTCTTCTTCTCGTTCAAAAGCATAAAGTTGTTCAGCTGGTATTTAGATAGGAGTGTAATGGAGCACTGAGAAAAAAAATATTGGTAAAAACGACTTGGGTCTCCCCGACACGGACAGGTTAGGTTAGAATTGTTTTTAAATCATCCAAAAGTAGGAGCAGTGGAGTGGAGTGGTTTTGACTGATGCTTTATTGCAGTTAAAACTACTTTTGACGAAGAGCGTCAGTCAATAGTACTTTTAACCGCAAATTTGCAGTCAAAAGTACTAATATAAAAAAAAAAAATTAAAGTTAATAATAAATCTAAATGTAGTGAATGGGCCACTGCAGGCATTTTTTTGTTTTTTTTTTTTTTTTTTTTTTTTTTTTTTTTTTTTTTTTTTTTAGGTGGTAAAATCATCAAATGAGTCCTCCCGCCCTGGGTGGGGCGGAAGGGACTGTCAGACTCTTACTGACTAAAATCCACCCGTGTTCCTTCGGATGCCCTGTACGTTCCGGGGCCGCGGTAACCTGGGTTAAGAAAAAACCCGCGACCCCAGCAGGCATTTGGCGCGAAACACGACGCGCCACCAACCCGGGCTTGGTCCTCGGTCGGACGGCGAGCCACCCATTACTCACCGTCCGCAAGCCCGCTCCGCCGCTGTGCCTTCTGCTGATCAGAGGGACACGCGTTGGAGCGTCCACACGACAGGCTATTCGCATACGGGCAAAGACTCCTTAGGCACACAGAGCCTAAAGAAGAGTTTTTGCCCGCATCCCAGGGTGCACCGGCCCGAAAAACTGGTCTTCCCCCCGGACGTATCCGAGAGGGAACTCCAGTCCACGGGCGCACGTGGAGGTTTCCTGCCTTAGCACCCCCCACTGCAGGCATAAGGAAAAGTAGAGATAATTTATATATTTTATATCATGAAAGGTCATTGACTTCAGATCAGGTTTTTCATAATTATGTCAGAAACTATTCAAAAATATTCAAAAAAGTCTGCGCTCAAGCAAAATCTCAAATAATAAGTAATAAAATTAGTTCCTCTAATAATAAAATAAAAACTGTGCGGCAAGTCATTAACACGGAAACTGGTAAGTCACAAAATCGAGATCAGAATGAAATGTCTTTAAAAATAGACAATAAATCCATTACTGATAAGCAAGAAGTCGCTGAGACACTAGAACATTTCTTTACAAACATACCGCTTGAAGTCACGAAATCTCTCCCCTCTTCACCAAAGCTAGCCGAGGCTTTTCTTAAAGCTAACTTTAATAAGGACATACCGGACTTTAAATTCACAGCCATTTCTGTTGCTACCATTAAGAAAGCATTCAATAGCCTTAATGTTAAAAGTACTGAAGACTTGTGGGGGATATCCGTCAAGGTGCTTGGAGATATTATTGATTCAATTGCTCCTGTGCTGATGGGCATATTCAATCAATGTTTGGAAAGTGGCGAGTTTCCCGACCTAATGAAACATAGTAAAGTTGTACCAATTTTTAAATCAGGTTGTAAATGTGATCCCTCTAATTACCGACCCATATCTGTGCTCCCGGCATTAAGTAAAGTTTATGAAAAAATCATGCTGGATCAGATGTTGTCACATTTTAATTCAAATGGAATTCTGCATAGTCAGCAGTTTGGTTTCACGAAGGGTCGGTCGACGACTGACGCGGGAGTTAAACTCATCAGTCACGTCCTGGAATCCTGGGAGAAATCCCAGGACGCTATTGGTATCTTTTGTGACCTCTCCAAAGCGTTTGACTGTGTCGATCATGATACACTCCTTTGTAAACTACATCATTACGGAATTCGTGGTAAAGCTGCTGGCCTTGTTATTGTGTATTTATCCAACAGACAGCAAAAAGTTAATGTAAATGGGGCGACGTCATCTGGGTCTCTAGTCAAGATGGGCGTGCCTCAAGGCTCAATTCTTGGCCCTTTTTTGTTTTTAGTTTATATCAATGACCTTCCATTCTTGATGGCCAACTTATCAGATATAATTCTTTTTGCTGATGACACATCGCTTATTTTTAAAGTAGATAGGAAAGATACGGATGTTTTACATGTAAATGAAAGTCTGGGTGTTCTCTCGAAATGGTTCGCAGCTAACAATCTATTACTGAATGCGAACAAAACAAAGTGTCTTAAGTTCTCGTTACCAAATGTTCCACAAGTGGGTCTAAATTTAAAACTTGACGGCAATAAACTCGATGCTATTGCAGAAACTGTATTCTTGGGTGTTACTATTGATTCCAAATTATAGTGGGGCGCCCACATTAGAACTCTTTCCGGTAGGTTAAGTTCTGCTGCATATGCCGTAAGGAAAATAAGGCAGCTAACTGATATAGCCACAGCTAGGCTAGTATATTTTGCTTATTTCCACAGTATTATGTCATACGGCATTCTGCTGTGTGGTTCCGCAGCGGACGTAGATTCAGTTTTTATATTACAAAAGAGGGCGGTCCGCGCAATTTACAAGATGGGCCCTCGTGAGTCTCTTAGAGAGAAATTCAAAGAAATTGATATTTTAACCCTGCCTTCACAGTACATTTTAGAAAATATTCTGTATGTTCGCAAAAATCTAGGACTCTTCAAGACTAGAAGCGATTTTCACAAGTTCAGACTAGCAAAGACGAGCAAGTCGTTCCTTGTTAACAGCATACGTTTTTACAACAAATTGCCTAAGTCAGTCACTGAACTAACTGACGGAAAGTTTAAAACCCATATTAAACGTGTCCTGATTAAAAAAGCATACTACAAAATTAAGGACTACGTTGAAGACAAAGATGTGTGGCAATAGTTCCTTCTGCACATGTGGCTTCCCTGGCAGCTCAGCAGCAGCCCTTTTCTGGATTCTTAACTTCTCCAATCCACGTGTAACGATAAGATTCTTCTCTTTATTTTATTTTATTCCTGTACATAGTTATACATCTTTTGTTTATTTTTTTATTATATTTTTTTGTGTTCGTCTTGCAATATTGTATTGCCTTAACTTTTACGCTTTTTGTTTAGATTTTTTACAATTTATAAGACAGTATAGAAGTAGCCCAGCTTATATAGCTTTCTTTTTATATAGATTCGGTCATAGTCCTTGTTTGTGAGTGTGAGAACACTGTAGGTCGTGTGTTTATCATTTTTTTTTTCTCCTTTTTTGTAGTGCTAATTTTGTAAGGACTTCTCCCTTGTTACCAGGCCTACGTTTTTCTCACATATCTAAGTAATTCAAAAATTGTAACAATCAGCTTGTAAACAACATACCATATTTTTAAAAGAGAAACCATGGAGTTTCTTGCCGGTTCTTCTCCATGGAATCGACCAACCCGAACCGAGCACGTTTTTGTCGACGTTTTATAAGTGCCCTCATGGGCCTATGTGAAATAAAACATTTGACTTTGACTTTGAATAACCAATAATTTTCAGTCAAAACCACTTTTGACCAACCTGTTCAGTCAAAAGTGCTTTTGACTAATTTTGCTAGTCAATAGTACTTTTTTAAGAGTTTTGACTGCAACACATATACAATTTAACTTACCAAAACACATTAAGTGCGTCCACACAGAGCGAGCAAAAATTAAAAGGTCTACCCAAAAAGGGTAACATCAAAGGGCTATTCAGTATTATCAATTATTTTATTTAGAAATCACAAACAAATAAACTGTTCAAACAAAATTGGTTTTTGCACTTCTTTGCCATTTTTTAAACTACAAGTTGCTGTGCAAGTTATGAACGAGTATCCTTCATTAAAAGATGTACAAAGTTCACGTGTTGCTAATATGTAGACAACCAATGGATAACTAATGAATCTCATTAAGAGATGGAAACACGGAATAAAGTTATATAATGACTTAGAACCAGAAACTACAAATATATATGTGTTTTATATAATCACTAAAATATTAAATACATAATTAAATGCACACATATACAATTATAAAACCAAAAGTGGTTTACTTCAGCAAACTGCCATTATCAATAACATAGATGGACCCGGTCACACTCCTTGCCTTATCACTGGCTAGATACAGAATCAGATCACCAATCTCATCAGCATCTGACGCTCTTCCCAAAGCTGTCATTTTCGAAACACTCTCATCCTGCAATATATCTTGAGGCATGTTAGAATTCTCCACGATGTCAGTTAAAACTGGTCCAGGGTTGACAGAGTTCACTCTAACACCAGAAGGTGCTAGTTCCATTGCAGCGAACCTGGTAAAATGATCCATACCAGCTTTAGAAACGCTGTAGGATAAGAATCCAGGCGCTGCAATTACGGTAGTTGATGCAACGCTTGATACATTGATAACGTTCCCTTTTGTTGCTTGAAGGTAAGGGACCGCTAAGTTGGTGATGTGGATGACGGAGCGCAGGTTCGTGTTCACGACCTCATCGAAGTTCTGCAGTAGATTGGGTTCCAGTATACTAGCAAGCCGCACAATACCTGCATTGTTAACAAGTATGTCCAGTTTTCCAAACTTGTCAACGGTTTTCTGTACGATGGTCTTGGCTTCTTCGTCTTTGGAGACATCTGCTTTGATGACGAGGGTTTTTTGCTCCATACTCATCACAACGTTTTGCAACTGCTTTCAATTTGGTTTCATTTCTTCCGACGAAGGCGACAGAAGCTCCCTCCTTGGCAAATAACTCCGCAGTAGCTGCTCCAATGCCGGAGCTACCGCCTGTCACTAGAACCACTTTGTTTGCGAACATTTTGAACAACTTCGCAACACCGAATTGGTAACTACACTAACCCAAAATGTTCAATATTTATAGTTTTATCGTATAAATAGCTCCATCATCGTATGGAATTTACAAATACATTGTCATTCTTTTCAACTTATTTGGCAGTTAACATATTTATAATAACTAGATTTGATTAGTAGACTATAATTTTAAAGATCACTAATGATGACTACATTACGTGTGCAGTCATCCTTAGCAATCTTGAAAATTACTTATATTATAGATAAGAAAGATTTGTATTATTGTAACATTCACATACATAAAAATATGTGAAAAAATGAATAAACTAAAAACTCCTGGACTTTTTAAAAAAATCCTTCAACAGTTTAAAGCTGGTTTGGTCCTGAGTGATAGGCAAGCTAAAGTGATTTTACCAAAATTCAACTTTTAAGGAGTTAAAAACCTTTGTATGTAAAATCCTTTGTAAAATCTTATTCCTTGCGTTCATTAACTTGAAACTTGGCACGAAAACGAAAATAAATAAACAAAAAATATTGGCATTATTTGTTTTTGAAACTGTCCTTAATTGGCGATTTAGATGATGATGTTTGTTTTGGCAATGATAACACGTTAGCCGAGGAATTTGGAGCTCAGTATGCAGAAATGAGTTCAAAAATGTTTTTGAATTTATCGAAAATCACTACCTAAGGTGATGAAAAGATAATCATTTATAGGACGGATTTTACAGCGTATTTCAACAAAAACGAAAGGAGATGGCTAAATGACTGCCCCAGTCATCTATATGAATTTCACATTAACTAGTAGTATTTGAAAATTAATTAATGAATTGTTTAGTATTTCATAATTTCCTAATTGCTTTTTGTGCATTTTTTTGACATGACAAGGTCACGATGAAATAATGTAAACTAGGGAAGGGTCAGCTTTTCCAGATTGTCAAATTGAAACTATACTTAATCGATTTTTACTAAAGGGATTCAATACGATTTCTTTTCTGAAATAAATTAAGAAATGGTGTTGAGTTCAATTCAGTGTCCTATTTAGTTGTTTGTTATTATGTTTTCACACGTTTTGATTCGGAAAACGAATTACCGTGACCCCGGAACATAAAAGGCTATTGAAAAACAGCAGATTTTAGGCAGTAAAAGACCGACAGTTTCTTCTGCCCTACCCTGGGGCGGAGGACACATTTGACGATTTTACAAAGTAAAAAAAAGTGATTCGTCCACTAAACTCAACTTTAGTTTTTACCCGACTACGGCAAAGCCAAAAGGAGGGTAATTATTTGGACCGGTATGTCCGGTATGACCAGTATGGTTTGTTCTTCTGAATGTGCTTCTTCGTTTAGTTTTAGTTCATATTTTGCATCGAATCCATCTAAACTACTTTCTAACCAATCGATTCTTTTATCGATTCTGTGAACTTCAATTTGAGTACGGTCCTTACTTTAAGAAAAAAATACAAACTTCAGATGTCATTTGAACACTGTCGTATAATTGTTCGTTGTAATTCTTTATTTTAGCTTTTTCTTCACCCCCGCTTGTTTATTGGACTTTCTGCTTGCTTACCTACCGACCTCTCGCTCGACACGAGCTTGACTTGCATTCAATACATCATGAAATAAATAAACTGTGGTATAGCCACGCAAAGATTGCGGCGGCATTATAAGCAAGCAAGCAACGAAGACGTCATTGCTTATTGTTCTACTCTCCGTCCTAGGTATCACATTGGTTAACAATAGAGGTAAGACATTTACAGATGGTCACGGCGATGCTCCGCCCAAACTTAATCTCCACACCATGTCGTCCCAATGGCGACACGCTTTTCTTTTGGCCCAATCCGACACAAGAACCTCCTAAAACATCCGTGTCTCGTGAGAACCTACGTCAGACGGAAGATGAGGACGCCGCGGCCGCGATTGCGTGCGTAACCGATTGGTTGCCTTAGTGTAGGTAAACAGTAAAGTTAATTCATGTAGGTATTAAAGTAATTACGTTTGTTCTAGGTTCCAAGGAATGCCAACATTTGTCTTGTTATCCTTGTCAGGAACTGCTGAATTCAAGAGCAACTTGTGAAGTTCGTATGATTCGGTCATGCAATGGTGTGCATAACTTTTGGCCGTTCTGTGAGAAGTTTACAACGCTATGCAGTGGACAGAACCAATTGAAGAATTTTGCATCATCATAGCCAGATTTCCACGTGAATAAAATGACATTTAATCATGGTCCGTCGCTTCGTACGCTTTAAGACTATGTTTTATAAGAATCCCAGATTATCGAATAAATATAGTACTATTTTTCTTGTTTCATTTCGAAATCATTAAGTGTATCTTGAGCTAATTAAAATCTTCAATAACTAGTTCAGAAAAGATTTATTAATCACGAAACGCTTTGCAATATGTAGTCCCCCGGGCTCGTTTTATTTGTCAGCCTGTCTTTATCGATATAACAAACAGATTTCGATGGGGTTATCAAAGTTAGATTAGTTCTTTCAGACCATTGCAACTACTTATTTTGAAATACGTTAGATTATTTGGTATTTTAAAGATATTTACTTCATTTGGGTGGTTCGCTAATCAAAAATCAACACCATCGCAGATACGTAAAAACTAAACGCCTGTGGCAAAAGTTATAGCAATGTAATTATTTGCAGTACTTTTTTGATAGCCGTTCACTTTTTTTTTCATGATCGTGAAGAAATGACAAGTTCTATAACCTTTTTTCATGTGAAATATTAATATTGAGCAATTCATCGTTATACAGTGCTAGGTCCCATGTCTATAGAAGCCGAATTCTCGTGCATACTTCAATTTAGCCATCTCCTTTGGCATTAATATTTCCGATCAATCAAAGAACGAGTAGTAATCTACTCCCACCCCGGGCAGGGCGAGAGGTACTGTCAGACTTGTACTGACTAAAATCCACGGTGTCCTTCAATAGCCCTTTATGTTCCGGGGTCACGGTGATGGTATAAGACCCGCGACCCCGGCAGGCTTTAGCCCTCTGAGAGGGGGCCTCGTCATTATGCTGACGCTCTTTGACCCGGGCATGGTCCATGGTCGGGCGGCGAGTTGCCCTTTACTCGCCGCCCGCATGCCCGCGCCTACGGTGGCCGGAGATCGTCTTGCGACGTCCGACGCCGTGGGCGTCCACCACCGCGGGTAAGGTGAACGATCCCTAGTACAACAACAAAACAATTTTGAAAATCGGTCCACAATTGGCGAAGTAATCGCGTAACAAACACGCAAAAAGTAAAGATCATCATGTCGTCCAAGTAGGCGAAATTAATAAAAATGCTCACAAAATAAAAAGTACTGAACCAAATTTGATGAAATTTTTATGGGACCAAACTGCAAGTATCCTGCATCGAACAAAAAAAGAATCACACTAATCAGACTAGAAACCTCGGAGTAATCGATGTACATACATAAAAAAAAAAAAAAAAAACATACCGACCGAATTGAAAACCTCCTCCTTTTTTTGAAGTCGGTTAAAAAGGAAAAATCCTAAATTCGCGAGGACAAAGTCGCGGGCAAAGTGCTACGTATACCTGCATAGTGTTATCGTATTAAACAGTTTAATAATGGTGTTTATAACTTTAAAATTCGTTTTCATGCTAACTTGTTTTATTACTACTTAGAGTGATACATATCTGATAAAAGAAATCCATAATAATTATGAAGATACCTTTTTTACATAATGGATGATTCTACAAATATTTGATAACTCGTTGTCATCTGTCAATACATTTAAACGAATAATGCGTTTTCACGCTATATTCATTTTAACTATGTACTTTCGATATAATATGTAGGTACGCTTGACTTACATAAGTTCAAAACACAGTCATATTGCTGACAACTCAACTCTGTGCAACTGACTTAAAGATTGAACTACACTGATTGCACTAAACAACGATTCATCTAATGTTCCTTTAAAATAAAGGTTGTTTTACTACGTTTGAAATAATGGACGACTTGCCTACATATTTTTTTAAAAAAACGCGCTTGTTTTATTTCTAAAGCATTGAGGAAGGCTATCGAGTTAAGGTCAATGGAGCCTCGCCTCACGGGGCTCCTTTTTCTGTCTATAGGGTTTGAAGGAACCTAACCAAACCGAACATAGAGGTGCCCTTGAAGTAGACCGTCTTCTTCTCGTTCAAAAGCACAAAGTTTTTCAGCTGGTATTTAGGCAGTAGTTTACGTAACGGGGCACTGAAAAAAAATTAACTTGGAAGCGTATTTATTTTCTAGCATCTATATTAAGCAACTTAAATTGTTGTTCTTTACTGGAACTTCTGTATTTTATTATTAACTAGCGGCCCGTCCCGGCTTCGCACGGTTAGAAGTCCTCTAAAACCCGGTCCCAATGGTTACAAACACAACAAAAAAGAATTATCCGAATCGGTCCAGCCGCTTAGCAACACATTTTGCGATCCATTTATTTTTATATTAAAGAAGATAGATAGAAGATATGATTGCTCAGTCATCGTTAGTTATATTGAAATTATAGACTACTAATCAAATCTAGTGATTATAAATATGTGAACTGTCAAATAAGGTGAAAAGCATGACAATGTATTTCTAAGCTCCATACGATGATGGAGCTATTTATGCGATAAAAGTATAAATATTGAACATTTTGAGTTAGTGTAGTTACCAATTCGGTGTCGCGAAGTTGCTTAAAATGTTTGCAAACAAAGTGGTTCTAGTGACAGGCGGTAGCTCCGGCATTGGAGCAGCTACTGTGGAGTTATTTGCCAAGGAGGGAGCTTCTGTCGCCTTCGTCGGAAGAAATGAAACCAAATTGAAAGCGGTTGCAAAACGTTGTGATGAGTATGGAGCAAATACCCTCATTATCAAAGCAGATGTCTCCAAAGACGAAGAAGCCAAGACCATCGTACAGAAAACCGTTGACAAGTTTGGAAAACTGGACATACTTGTTAACAATGCAGGTATTGTGCGGCTTGCTAGTATACTGCAACCCAATCTACTGCAGAGCTACGATGAGGTCGTGAACACGAACCTGCGCCCCGTCATCCACATCACCAACTTAGCGGTCCCTTACCTTCAAGCAACAAAAGGGAACGTTATCAATGTATCTAGCGTTGCGTCAGCTATGATTGGGATGCCTGGATTGTTATCCTACAGCGTTTCTAAAGCTGGTATGGATCATTTTACCAGGTTCGCTGCAATGGAACTAGCACCTTTTGGTGTTAGAGTGAACTCTGTCAACCCTGGACCAGTTTTAACTGACATCGTGGAGAATTCTAACATGCCTCCAGATGTATTGCAGGATGAAAGTATTACGAAGACGACAGCTTTGGGAAGAGCGTCAGATTCTGATGAGATTGGTGATCTGATTCTATATCTAGCCAGTGATAAGGCTAGGAGTGTGACCGGATCCATCTATGTTATTGATAATGGCATTATGCTGAAGTGAACCACTTTTGGTTTTTGTGTTTATTTATGTGTATGTATGCATATAAATTATGCTTTTTATAGTACCTATTTGTTTATTTTATCAGTTGACATTAATTGCTCCGTGATTTTATTCAACTTTTTTTTTAATTTTTCCGATTAGATATGTTCTTATAATTTTTATTTCTGTACTTTTTCATTGTGAATGCGAGGATGAAAGTGGGGAATTTTGAAATTTGCTCGATTAAATAAAATGCATATATGCTTGCAGTTTCTGGGAAGTTATTTTATAACTCTATTCTGTGTTTCTACCTCTTAATGAAATACATTTGTTTTCTACTACTAAGCTTATGAAGGATACTCCTTCATAAAATGTACAGTAACTTGAAGTTTATTTGGCAAAGAGATGCAAAAAGCAATTTTGTTTCAATAGTTTGTTTGTTGCGTTTCATACTAGTGTGATTTCTTAATAAAATAATTGATAATACTGAATAGCCTTTTGATATTCCCGTTTTAGTGAAACCTTTAGTTGCAAAATTCAGTATATTTTGAAAATGTTAAACTGTGAGATTTGTGCAAAAGATTGGCTATTTCTTATTATGACAAGCAATAGAATAGAGATTTTTACGAATTTAGTCAAAATTCTTGTTACATTTCCTTGCCTTTCAAGGCTCTATGATCATCGAACTGTTTATGTCACACAGCTGACCAATGGTGACGAACTTTGTCCACTTCTCCGGGTACATTAGTGCTATCTTGAATGTATTTTTTTTTCATTATTCTATTCGAATCAAAGTTTGGAAAATAATTCTACTGTAGCGGCATCAAGTGCAGTACTAGCATCCTGTAACATTTTGCGCGAAACTCATTTTTATATGAGTTCTGTGTCAAATGGAGGGTATACTCAAAACTATCCCGTTGCTCAGGTAACCCCCGTTCCCCTATTTTTCGATAACGCCTTTACCGATTTGGAAAATTCTTTTTTATTTGAAAGGGTACTTTCCAGATGGTCTCATAATACACAGATCAGACAAAAAAGAATTTTCAAAATCTGTCCAGCTGTTTTTGAGGAGCCCTGGGATCTGGAGGCGACTGCCCTCCAGCGCGTCTATGAATGGCGCGTGGAGGCGCAGGAGGAGGCGGGCCGCGTGAGAGAGAGGACAAGGTCCTCCCTCCGCCCCACCCGCGGTGGTGGACGCCCACGGCGTCGGACGTCGCAAGACGATCTCCGGCCACCGTAGGCGCGGGCATGCGGGCGGCGAGCAAAAGGGCAACTCGCCGCCTGACCATGGACCATGCCCGGGTCGACGGCGCGTCGTGTTCCACGCGCGCCTCAAAGAGCGTCAGCATAATGACGAGGCCCCCTCTCAGAGGGCTAAAGCCTGCCGGGGTCGCGGGTCTTATACCATCACCGTGACCCCGGAACATAAAGGGCTATTGAAGGACACCGTGGATTTTAGTCAGTACAAGTCTGACAGTACCTCTCGCCCTGCCCGGGGTGGGAGGTCTCATTTGATGATTTTACCACGTAAAAAAAAAAAAAAGCTGTCTTTGAGGAATGGGGGAAAAATTACTTCTAAGAAAAAAAAGAACTAAGACAGAGCATATAACTTCAGCCAATTTCTGGGACTGGCTATAGGATGACAATAAAAAAAGGTTTATTTCATTTCACTTTATTTGTAATCATGATCACTTAATTGGTTATCATAATCACTTTATTTGTAATTATTGTTTCCAGTCATGTGAAGCCTCAAAATAAAGTAATATTTATTGTAATACTTTATACTCTGTACCTAAATTAATACAAAAACTTAATTTTGCCTACGTATCAACTTAAAATGTAATACAAAAAAGTGTCTACCTGTTCACAATTCAACAGAACAAGATTATTGCAGAAAAGAAAAATGCTGATCTGAACTTAGTAATAGGCTAGGCAAATGATGTGGACAATTATAGTAAACAAAAAAAAAAGTATAAATTAATACTCGTTGGGTGAGAAAGAAACGTTTTCAAGTTGTCGATATACGCACTTTGTCACCTTAAAAACAAACTCTGTAATTTTCACTTTAAGAACATACCATTATCAATAAGATAACAAGATCCCGTTACACTCCTTGCCTTATCACTGGCTAGATACAGGATTAAATCACCAATCTCATCCGCATCCGAAATCTTTCCCAATGCCGTTAAATTCTCAACAATTTTATCTTGAGATAGATCCTCCGGCATTTGAGCATTCGTTGAAATATCCGTTGTAACTGGACCAGGATTGACAGAGTTCACTCTAATGCCATGAGCAGCTAATTCTGTTGCAGCACCTCTAGTGAAATGATCCATAGCAGCTTTAGACATGCAGCAGGATAGGGTTCCAGGGATCTTTATCCATGTTGAAAGAACACTGGAAACGTTGACGATATTCCCTTTTGTCTGTATTAGGTGGGGGATAGCCAAACTGGTTATTAACACGACTGGACGTAGATTCGTGTTTAGGACTTCGTCATAATTCTCTATTAGATTGGGATCAAGTACAGACGCATGACGTAATATCCCTGCGTTGTTGACGAGTACGTCGAGTTTTCCAAACTTATCAACTGTTTTCTGGACGACAGTCTTCGCTTCTTCATCTTTAGAGATGTCTGCTTTGATGATTAGGGTTTTCGCTCCTAGCTTCTCGCAGCGGGTGGCAACTTCTTTCAGTTTGACTTCATTTCTTCCGACAAAGGCGACAGAAGCTCCCTCCTTGGCAAATAACTCCACAGTAGCTGCTCCAATGCCGGAGCTACCGCCCGTTACTAGAACCACTTTATTCGCAAACATGTCGAAGTACTTCGCGTCACGAAATTTGATTGTTAACTAAGGCCATGACTGTGTATTTATACCAATTTATTGTGAAAACAAACAGAGTAATCATGTATCTATTGATTTGATTTGTGGATGATTAGAAGTGTGCCAGGTAGACTAATATTTACGATTCACTTTACTCAGCGTTTATGATTAGATAACTTTATAAAGCACTTCAAACGTACTTAGGCTGAAAATCGCTCCGTAATGCCCTGATACAATAAGTCAGTACAAGTTCTTATCATTATTTGGTTGATCATAATCCGTATTATGCTATAATATTTTTGCTTTTTAATGACAGTTGGTTACGTAAATCTCTTGTCATTGTTACTGGTAACCACTATTTTTTTGTTTAAGTATCCAGTGTTCGCATGACGATCTCCGGCCACTGTAGGCGCGGGCATGCGGGCGGCGAGTAAAGGGCAACTCGCCGCTCGACTATGGACCATGCCCGGGTCGACGGCGCGTCGTGTTCCACGCGCGCCTCAGGGAGCGTCAGCATAATGACGAGGCCCCCTCTCAGAGGGCTAAAGCCTGCCGGGGTCGCGGGTCTTATACCATCACCGTGACCCCGGAACATAAAGAACAGTACCTCTCGCCCTGACCGGGGTGGGAGATCTCATTTGATGATTTTACACGTAAAAAAAAAAAGGTATCCAGTGTTCTTTCAACATGGATAAAGATCCCTGGAACCCTATCCTACTGCAAGTCCAAAGCTACTATGGATCATTTCACAAGAGGTGCTGCAACAGAACTAGCTGCTAAGTGCATTAGAGTGAACTCTGTCAATCCTGGACCAGTTACAACGGATATTTCAACGAATGCTCAAATGCCGGAGGATCTATCTCAAGATAAAATTATTGAGAATTTAACGGCATTGGGAAAGTTTTCGGATGCAGATGAGATTGGTGATTTAATCCTGTTTCTAGCCAGTGATAAGGCAACGAGTGTAACGGGATCTTGTTATCTTATTGATAGCGGTATGTTCTTAAAGTAAAAAACACAGAGTTTCGTTGGAAAATTTACTTAGTAACATCTCTCAGAGGCAAAGTAAGTATTTTTTGGCTAAGACACCAGCAATTTCGGAAACTATCAAATTATTATGCTTCATAATTCTTTTGGAGTATGTCATTTTGTTTTTTTTTATATTGGTTTTTTGTATGAACTGTTCACATCATCTACCCAGCCTTTTACCAACAATATTGGTTTCTTTCTTTTTTGCAATATTGTTGTCCAGTTCAATTGTGTACAAATTAAGCACTTTTCATTTACCGTTTTATATTTCTTTGCATATATTTAATTAATTACAAACTTTGTGTATTAGTTTCGGTACAGAGTGTAAGATATTATAATTAATACTTTTTTATTTTGTTTTAAGTTTCACGTGAATCAAAACAACACATACAAATAAAGTGATTTTAAAATACCTAGATCTTTTTGTCATTCTGCACTACCAGCAGGCGAAACATGGCGCCGTAGAAAGGGTTTTCGTCGACAGAAGAATAGACAAAATGACAGAACGTATAAATATTTTTATTGTTTTAAGCAAAAAACAATCGACTTATGTAGAAATAACGATGAAATAACTTTGTCTTTTCTTGGTAGAATAGACATAGAATCGCCATGCTACGTGTGCTCAAATTGGTTCAACTTATCTGTCTTGTCTTTCCAAACATGAGATATAGTATGCAGAAGCTCTTAATTACACCAAGTGACAGGAACACTAAATTTATAGTCAAAAGTCCCTTGTCCCGACTGGGTTCATGAAAGATCAGTAAATTTTAGCTTAATGCATTTGCACGTCACGCCTGCCTCCATTGAAGGGGTAAGCAGTAAGTGTAGGAAAGATATTATATTGAAACAGAAGGCATTTTGAAATTCCAACGGGTGGTTTATGGAAACAAACATACTATACTAATGAGGAATCATGGTCCACTTTGAGGATAAAATGATTGAAAAAAAGATAACGCGCGCCTCAAAGAGCATCAGCAAAATGACGGGGCCGTCACAGAGGGCCAAAGCCTGCCGGGATCGCGGGACTTATTTCCATCACCGTAACCCCGGGATATAAACGGCTATTGAAGGACACCGTGGATTTTAGTCAGTACAAGTCTGACAGTCCCAGGTCCAATTAATATGGAAATGTATGTTGACCCGAATGATGACAAAACAATTGAATGTGTTAAAGAAAATAAGTATAATTCAAATATGTCGATTGTACCTAACAGGCTGTCCACTAAGTATGTTGAAGAAACATAATAGAAATCTTTATTAGAGCAACAGAAGCCAACACATCAGGTTTAATTTGAATTGTGTAATTTATCTATAATATGTATGTTTTTAGAAATATATAAGTATGTTTACCAGTTGTCTAGTACCCATAACACAAGCTCTGCTTAGCTTGGGACTAGATGGCGTTGTGTGATGGTTGTGGAATATTATTATTATTATTAATTTATGTCTGTCTGTTTATACGGGTGTTACGCGCATCACTACTATGTAAAGCGCTGACACAAAGGCACGAGCCACGCCGCGTGCGCCCCAGTTGCTACGAGCGAAAAGTGCTGACTCCAGGACACGAGGCCCGAAGACACCGTCTACGTGACCGCGCCCGATCACTTCGAATCCACCATCGATCGAGTCAATTACTTTTCAATTTAATTGTATTTTTTATTTTAATAAATTAGTTCATAAAAAAATCGTTTTTTTTTGAGTCCTCCGGCAGTAGCCTACGTAATTGGCGCAGTCGGTAGGATTCCCGGGTCGTTCTTGCGATTATCGGTATATCGCACCGCGTTCGCTACTATAGACTTTCAACGTCGTACCGGGAGATCCTGAACAACGAGACTACGCCGGAGATCCAGACATCGATACCGCTCAACGAAGACCAGAATGTTCATGTAAGTCCGCTGAATTTTCTTAGTGGTTGCTTGCTTCCTTTTTGTGTGTAATTTCTATAAACCTTGTCCAACATTTTTTACCCACGTAGATCAAGTACATCTAGGTTAATTAGTAGTAGGAATAGAAGTGTAGATTCTAGACGTAATTTTAGTCCTGAAATTGAACCCGAGATGGCTGATTTAGACGTTATATTCAAAGCCCTCCGCTTAGTTCCCGATTTTGATGGGAACCCGAACGTACTTACTAGGTTCATCAAATTGTGTGACCAGCTGGTAGCCGACCTCGTCCAAGAGGGCCAGCCATTGCCTAAATTAGCGCTTTTAAATGGCATACTGAACAAAATTACGGGGCCCGCTGCCCGACTAATTAATGCCAACGGTATACCTAACGATTGGGCAGGCATACGTAGTGCTCTTGTTAATAATTTTGCAGACCAACGAGATGAGACTGCTCTCTACAACGATTTGGCTTTACTCACACAAGGTTCAGGCACGCCACAGGAATTTTACGAGCGTTGCCAGAGTCTTTTCAGCACCGTCATGACATATGTTTCGCTGCACGACACCTTAGACTCGACTATCGCGGCCAAACGTGATTTATATCGCAAACTAACTTTGCAGGCCTATCTCCGCGGTTTGAAAGATCCTTTAGGCGCGCGTATTAGATGCATGCCTCCAGAAACAATTGAGAAGGCTCTAGAATTCGTGCACGAAGAGACTAACACCATTTATTTGCAGAACAGAAATGATAGTTTGTCGGATAAAAAACCTTCAGTTAAAATGCCACAGAACGAAATTAATAATAAAACGCCTGTCCATCCGAATAACATGCTTGTTCCTATAAGGCCTAACCTTTTTAACATGCCTGGTCCATTTAGACCGCAAGGACCGCAATTTATGCCACGACCATCTCAGTACCAATTCGGAACGCCGTTTAATTCATACAACATGCAACCACGCGGTCCGACGCGTACGCAACAAATATTCAGTACTCCACCGCCTAATAGCAATCAAGGTGGTTCTGGATTCAGAATGCCCCCAAGGAACCCTAATCCGCCGAATAACGGTCCCAGGCCGATGAGCGGCGTGAGCCACTTTGTACCCAGGCCTCTGCCCGCTACCAACAGTTGGAACTGGGCACAACAAGGCAATCCACCACCTTCCAACTATCTTAAAACCCGCGATGTTAATGTCAATGAGTGTTCGAATTATGGGGAGGACTATTACTATCCCGACCTATCTGACTACTTTTACTTTGACCCTTATTACCAGGATTACCTCTATTTCAATGACTGTACATATGACGTCACACCACAACAGACCGACGGGACAAACGACAAAGACAAGCCAGGTGCTGTTGACCACCAGCAACCCTCAACCAGTCAGGATTTTCAGAAAGCTCCGAAGTCAAACAGCTCAGGATAGAATTAAATTTACAAACCCAAAGGCAACTACCATTCGTTCGTATTCATAACCCTCCACTCAACTTCTTAATAGATACCGGTGCAAATCAATCATTTATCAGTCCGGAAGCAGTTCAGAATTATTTCCCGCACATACCTCTTAACTATGATCCATTCGAGGTTACTAACGTTCACGCGACAAGCAGGAGCGATTACTCTATTAATTTACCATGCTTTCCCGAATTCGGTGACGCGGAACCGATTAAATTATTCGTTTATAAATTTCACGATCGTTTTGATGGTTTGATAGGAATGGATTTACTTACCAAATGGGAGGCTAAGTTAGATTTGAAAGATCTTACATTTATAACTAAATTCGCAATTAACCCCATTCAAATTTATAATTCCCGAAATTTAAATCTCTATGAGGAAATAATACCAGCCGGAAGTTCTAAATTAATACGGTTACCTATTAATGCATCGGACGGTGAAGTTTTTGTAGAGGAACAAATAATTTGCAATTGTATTATAACAGAATGTTTAACCACCGTCTCTAATAGTCGCGGTATGGTTGAAGTAACCAACCCAACCCGTAATGACATAATATTCTCATTAGACCATGCCACTCAAGCAACAATCTTCAATGCCGAGTGCACCGAACAATTATCTTCTCGCGCTAAAGATGTTACATCTCGTATACGCACCGATCACCTGAACGAGGAGGAAAAGGGAAACCTATTGGCAATATGTTCAAAGTACGCCGACGTCTTTTACATTGAAGGCGAGGCCTTAACTTTCACTAACAAAATAAAGCATAGTATCAAAACGACAGATGAAATTCCAATCTATAGTAAAAGTTACAGATATCCGTTTGTACACCGTCAGGAGGTTAGTGATCAAATAACAAAAATGTTAGATCAAGGAATCATTAGGCCGTCCGAGTCTGCTTGGAGCTCACCTATCTGGGTTGTCCCAAAGAAAAGTGACGCGTCCGGTAAACAGAAATGGCGTATAGTTATTGACTTTCGGAAGCTTAATGAAAAAACGATAGATGACAAGTACCCTATCCCGAACATTACAGACGTCCTAGACAAGCTAGGCAAGTGTCAATATTTCAGCACTCTTGATCTGGCTTCAGGTTTCTACCAGGTAGAGATGAATCCCAGTGACATTCCTAAGACCGCTTTTAATGTTGAGCATGGGCACTTTGAATTTTTGAGAATGCCCATGGGACTTAAAAATTCCCCTTCCACGTTCCAACGAGTAAAGGATAACGTACTGAGAGGACTGCAAAACGTTATATGTCTCGTTTACCTTGATGATATTATCGTGTTCAGTACTTCTCTCCAGGAACACATGAACAACTTAGAGAAGGTGTTTCAAAGATTAAGAGAATCTAACTTTAAAATCCAGTTAGACAAATCAGAGTTTTTGAAACTCGAAACCGCATACCTAGGTCATGTGATCAGTACCGAAGGAATAAAGCCTAACCCAGACAAAATCATAGCTATTCAAAATTACCCTATACCTAAAACACCTAAAGAAATTAAACAGTTTCTCGGACTCCTCGGTTATTACCGAAAATTCATTCCAGACTTTTCCCGCATTACCAAACCCCTGACACAATGTTTGAAAAAAGGAAAAAAGGTGACTTTAGACTCAGATTACATTAACTGTTTTGAGAAATGTAAAACTTTACTGACCAACGACCCAATTCTTAAATACCCCGACTTTGATAAAGAATTCATTCTAACTACAGACGCATCAAATTTCGCAATCGGCGCAATACTGTCACAAGGTTCTGTCGGCTCGGATAAACCCGTAGCTTATGCGTCACGGACACTCAATGAAAGCGAAGTTAATTACAGTACAATTGAGAAAGAGCTACTAGCAATTGTATGGGCAACAAAGTACTTTCGCCCTTATCTCTTTGGACGTAAGTTCAAAATTGTAACTGACCACAAACCACTACAGTGGGTTATGAGTCTCAGGGAACCAAATTCACGGTTAACCAGATGGCGGTTAAAACTAAGTGAATACGACTTCACCGTCATTTATAAAAAAGGCAAACACAACACTAACGCTGATGCCCTTTCTCGCGTCGAGATCTATAACGAGGAGGTGAGTTCGATGATTGCGAACGCGACTGACAGACCACCATCTCTAGCTAACTCCGACACCCTGACAGCACATACCTCTGAGGAAAACCCTATACTCGAAATACCCATAACCGACGAACCACTTAATAAATTTCACCGACAGTTGTGCTTAACCGTTGTAGGTGACTTTAAAAAACGAACTACTGCGACTAAACCATTTGACACCCACACTCGAACATCAGTCCAGCTATCTGAGTCCAACCTAGAAGAGGAACTCGTTAACGCTATTAAGGAATACGTTAACCCTAAGATTAAAACTGCCCTTTTAATAAATCCGCCTCTTGCAATGTACAGCATAATCCCTCTGATACAAAAACATTTTAAAAGTTCGGCAATGAAATTAGTATTGGCAAAAAGGGAACTTGAGAATGTAAAGGAATACCTTCGGCAGCAGGAGATTATTCGTCACTACCACGAAGGTAAAACCAACCACCGTGGTATTAACGAGTGCTTTTTAGCTTTATCTGTTAAATATTTTTGGCCTAAGATGCGAGACCAAATAACCAAATTTATTAATGACTGCACAATATGTGGACAAGCAAAATACGATAGGAGCCCTATAAAACAGAAGTTCAACATAGCGCCCCCAGCCACCAGACCTTTCGAAATAATACATATGGACAGCTTTTCAGCACAGAATGAAAAATACTTAACATTCATAGACGCCTTCTCAAAGTACGGTCAAGCATATCTTCTTCGAGATGGGACTGCAGTTATACAAGCTTTATTAACTTTCAGCACGCATCATGGCCTACCACTAACAATTATTACAGATCAAGGGACCGAATTCACCAACCAAATGTTCTCCGAGTTCTGCAAGGTACATAAAATCATTCATCATCAAACACTCGCATACTCACCTAACGCTAACGGCAATATTGAACGCTTCCACTCCATTATGTGTTTTATTTTAAAACTAAAACACAAGGATGAGCCAGTTGTTCATCTAATGCCATACGCTATCTTAGCGTATAACAGTTCGATTCATTCCTTCACACGTTGTAAACCTTACGACCTTATATTAGGACATACTGACCCACGAGACCCGACTGACATAGATCTGACTGGACATTTACTACAACAATATACAGAAACGCACAGAGAACGCATGCAAAAGGTATACGAACTAATAAATGAGACATCTCTCGCTAATCGAACGGCGCTTATAGAAAATCGTAACAAAAATCGTGAGGACGAAGTCGACTATGAACCCGACCAACAAATATTCATTAGTAATCCTTGCGCTAGTAGATCTAAAATTGCACCTAGATACAACCAAGACACCGTCCTAGCTAACTTACCTATCCACATTTATACCTCCAAGAAAAAGGGACCCATTGCTAAATCTAGACTAAAGCGCGTCCCTAAAACTGCAAAATTGTTGCAGGATATTCCTGATGCTGTCACTTAGCCTAACATTGGCCCAGGAGATCAATCTAGAACGACTTGAAAATGGACCTGGACTATTGCCCTTCAAACTAGGACCCATGAAGCTTATCACTCATTATCATACATTCCTGCAGAACATAGAACTAACAGACATACACAACAAGATTAACGAAATACGAACCCAACTTACTAAGGCTACAGACAGACTAGACAATTATACTCGCACCTTATACGAGCTCCAAATAGACAGTTTGAACGCGAAATTAAATAAAGCCTTATCTCATCTACAAAGTCTATACCCCAATCGATTCAAAAGGGGCCTAGTAGATGGTCTTGGATCCGTTATTAAGAGCATTATCGGAAACTTGGATCAAGCAGATGCCATTAAATATGATAACGCCCTTAAAGCCCTTAATGATAATCAGCAACAAATAGTTATTGAACAAAATCATCATATAAGTTTGAGCAAAAGTTTAATGAACGAACATACAAAAATTATTACACAATTAGTAGAGAACCAAGTACAATTAAATGATAGCTTGCACATTTTACTTGACGCCGATAAGTATAAACAACACAACCTCATAAAATTTGCAAAGTTTTCGCAAATATTGCAAGTAATTTGCAATAACGTAGATAGTTTATTAAATGAATTAAGTAGGTTAGAGAATGCGATAGCACTTTCCGGTCAACTGCGCACTCATCATTCTATGCTAAGTACAGAAATACTTAGTGGTATGATTCGTAAGCTAAACGCACTTTATAATAAAAACCAAGTACTAGAATTAGAAATTAGAGAATACTACGATGTCATTAAACCATTAGCTTATTATCATGGAAACCAAATAGTTTTTGCATTTAAATTCCCTATAACATCTCCTCTAAAATTCCTTTTATATAAGTTAGTCATTGTACCAAACAAAAATAGACAAGCCATTATCCCGTCCTACCCATTCCTAGCAATCACTGGAAACATTCATGCGTACATAGAGGCTGAATGCCCGAAGGTAGCTTCAGAGTATCTCTGCGAAGAAAACCTCAACCACCAAATGAGAACCCATCCAGACTGTATCTGCGACATCATTGGAAGTCAAACACCGCACAAATCATGCAACACGATTACCATCAGCCTGACGAAGCCCGCAATGGAAAAATTAGATGACCGCCGCTACGCTCTCGTGTTCCCGAACCCAACACAAGTCCAGTTGAGCTGCGAACAAGAAGAATCCATAACCCTAGCTGGAAGCTTCCTAGTCACTATTCCACATAACTGCAAGCTGCGAACAGATGAGTTCACTATCGTTAACATTAACGACCACATTAGAGGACAACCCATGAAGATAAGCAATGTACCAGACGACATCGAAGATTCAACCATGCCAGCCCTCCAAATCACCGCTATTAACTTGAAGAAGCTGCACAATATCCAAGATAGAATAGACTCACAAAGACCAATCCATATTGAACCGACCTCAACCATTTACCACACGACAATCCCATTCTATGGCACCCTACTTGCCGTAGCTATACTGGGAGTAATAATATTATATCGGATCTACATCCGCCCAAAGAAGCAGATGAACACTCCAGATGAAGCCACGTACGCCGAGCCTGAAACATCTGAAACCCGCCACAACCAGATGACATCTCAAGATCAATCTAAACTCTCGACGATATTTCATCTCAAAAATCTGAAATAGTCGTCGATCTGAGGGGGGAGGTGTTACGCGCATCACTACTATGTAAAGCGCTGACACAAAGGCACGAGCCACGCCGCGTGCGCCCCAGTTGCTACGAGCGAAAAGTGCTGACTCCAGGACACGAGGCCCGAAGACACCGTCTACGTGACCGCGCCCGATCACTTCGAATCCACCATCGATCGAGTCAATTACTTTTCAATTTAATTGTATTTTTTATTTTAATAAATTAGTTCATAAAAAATCGGTTTTTTTTGAGTCCTCCGGCAGTAGCCTACGTAATTCGGGTTTAAAGCAAGACTTACTGCATACAATTTAAGGCTGTTTTCACCGAAGTATTGCTAGATGTTTACATAAAGTCAAAGTCAAATCATTTATTTCAGTTAGGCCATCAAAGAGGCACTTTTAAACGTCGAATATTAAAATTAAAGGAAATGGGATGGAATGGGATTATGATTGATTCTACACCCATTCGCAAAGGTAGGCCTGTATGGAGAAGAATGGGCAAGAAACTCCATGCTAACTCTTTTAAAAATGTTTTGCAATATTTTTATACTATAATTAGAAATAGGTAATGAATGTGAAAGCAATGTACCCTGAAAATCTGGACTAAATATTATTTAAAAAATCATGAAAGAATCTCATTATCGTCCGATTTACTTGAAACTCCGAATGTTGACTTATCAACACGAAATTTTTGGAAACTCCAAACCCCCACTTTGAAATTATACAGAAAATATCTCGCAGATGAAGTTAACGAGTAAGAATAATTAAATAATTAAATCGAATTAAATCTACCTTTCCTTTCAACAAATTTTCTTTATTACAGCCTCGATTCATTAAATATAGAGTCTAGAACATAAAAAAACGGATCCTACCATTTATACTGGGACGGTTTGACTGGATCCCAAATGAGAAAAGTTTCAACGAAATCCAATGTTGACGAGTCAATATTAACTAGAGACCTGCCACTTTATTTTTCACTCAGCTCCATTGAGATGCCAGCAATATAAGCCTAAAATCTATAAACATAAGAGTCATGAATGTCGTTGTGAGACTTTTTCAGCGGCATCAGTAAGTTGGTAGTTTTCCAGCTTTCCGATGAAGTTTTTTCTAATAAGGACCGTTGCAATGCAATGCTGCTATTCTGCCTATGTTATCTGTTTTGATTTTATTTATTTTTAATAATAGTTTTCGGCCTAATAGTGGAATACCTCAAAAAACTAGGTATTCCACTTAGGGCACCTGGCACCTGCGAAAAATTTTGACAGGAGTCTTATGTCGAAAAGATGAAGTATTCCAGTTAGGGCACCCACTGTGAATGGCACCAGAGCTACTTGTACCTTATCTATTCGACATAAGGCTTCTGTCAAATTTTTTCGCAGGTGCCAGGTGCCCTAAGTGGAATACCTCGAAAAGATAACGTACTAGTAGCTCAGGTGCCATTGTCAGCGGGTGCCCTATGTGGAATGACTATGGGTGTGATCTATAGGAATGTTTTTATATCAACCTCAAATATATCTTTGACAGGCCTGTTGGTCTAGTGGTTAGTGACTCTGACTGCTATGCCGGGGGTCGTGGGTTCGATTCCCACCCAGGACAAATGTTTGCGTGATAAGCATGATCATTTGTTCTGTGTCTGGTTGTAATTTATCTATAATATGTAAGTATTTAGAAATATCTAAGTATGTTTATCAGTTGTCTAGTACCCATAACATAAGCTCTGCTTAGCTTGGGACTCGATGGTGTTGTGTGATAGTTGTGGAATATAATATTATTATTATTATCTGCAGCTTAACGTTCAGTTAATATCTTAAAAGCATTATCTTAAAGACGAACGCTACACATATTCATAACCAGTTTAGTGACTGTATTGAAAGCCTTACCGCCATTGTGTCCGGATCACCGGGGCACAACAACGATATTACCACGTATTGTTCGCGGCATGACGGTCTGACCGACAGTAACCCATATATTCATCCCATTATGTGATCTTGAATAAGGCGCCCTGTGTTTTGCCTGACATACGGGTAACAAGAATGATGGATTTCTTGGTTCCAAAAACGGCTTTGCTTTTCAAATATAGTGAAGTTCGCATTGCAAAATAGACTGAGTACGTAGTGTTATGTATATGTTACGGCTAATACCCGAAATGCGGTTACACCTAGGTTTAACCGGCTAAACCTAGGTGTAACCGACCACAAGCGGGTAAATCTAGGTGTATCCTACTTAACTTTGGCTAGAACTAGGCTTAGCCGGTTAGAACTAGGTCTAACCTCGGGACTAGCTGGCACCCCGTCTCGGACAATTTAATAATATATTGTGGTTATTTTTTTTAACCACGCAGAAGTAGGAGCCCCGCGGAGCGAGGCTCCGTCGACTTGCTCTTGTGAAGGAAGGATACACCTAGGTTTAACCGTATGTGATTGGTTACACCTAGGTTAAGCCGGTTAAACCTAGGTGTAACCGCACTTCGGGTATTAGCCGTTACATATATACAAACATTTATGTTTAGTTAACATTATTTTATAATGTTAAGTGATGTTAAGGAAAATTCTTAAAATAAAAATTATATTAAAAAAAAAACAACGGCTTTGTTGGTGATAATAAAGTTTGGTGATTTTTTGTTTGTATTCTAACTGCTTTTGACTCTTAACCTCGATCAAAACTTTCAATCAAATTATGCAAAAAAGAATATGTATGAACAATAGCGGGAAAATAAAGAAGAAAATAATTATCCCATGGCGCCAATAGGTCCAACTCAGGAAAATGTAAAGCAGCTACTGTTCGCTGGTTTGGCTTGAAAGGCGGTAAAGAGCTGACGGAATAAAGAACATACAACTTAAGGGATCAGGAACAATTAGGGTCGCAGGACTGCCTCATCAATTAACCGTTACGTTGGAACGTAAAGGGCTATTTTTTAAGGATGACCGTGGGTTGTAATCACTACAAGTTTGACAGGTCTCACAGACTCATGATTCATGATTTTAACAAAATAAAAAAAGGATCAATCAAGATCTATTGGAAAACTTTCTCCACTCTACAGTCCTTATTAAGTTTCTTGCCGGAGATTCTGCATGGAATCGACCAACTCGAACCGAGCACCTGTTGTCGACGTTTTATAAGTACCCTCATGGGAGTCACTAGGACTAGACGTATGTGTTTTTTTTATCTGTCTTCGAGTTACGCCGTTTCGAAATTCAAACGGTTCGCCATTCTACCGCCCCGTATGTCCCTCTCTCTATTCGACAATTAAGATTCCTTAGCTCATTGTAATTACACCTATGCGGGTTTCTTAATGAAGTTAAAGGGAATTAATTATTTTAGGGGGCATAAATTTAATCTGGCCCAACCTTTACTTATGATGGCACAATGCAGACCTTTACTTGATTATTGTGCGTTATCTTTTGGAGTTAATCTTGTGTACATAACGGACCCTGAGGTGGAATTAATTTTACGCAGAAATTTTAAACACATTTTGGAAGTTTTTTTATTCAGGATTTGTTGCTATGTATTTTTTAAGTGGTAAAACGATCCAATGATCTCTCTCATTCAGGGCAGGACGGGCAGCGGATTGTCAGACTTACTGACTAAAGTCTACGGTGTCCTTCGATAGCCCTCTTTATTTTTTTTTATTTTTTTATTTGGTTTTAAGTTTGTTTAGTTTTAAGTTCTACTTGATTGTTTCTTGTCATAATACTGTGTGTACTTGTGGCATGTGCCAATAAACGTTTTTTCTTTCTTTCTTTCTTTCTCTTCGTTCCGGGGCCAAGGTTACCTGATAAGACAGCTCCGTGACCACGACAACATAAGGAATCTTGAGGTAGACTTAATTTACGCAGGAATTTCAAACACGTTTTTGAAGTTGGTTATTTTTCAAAATATCTGTTTCTGTTTTTTTTTTTTTTTTTTTTTTTTACGTGGTAAAATCATCAAATGAGACCTCCCACCCCGGGCAGGGCGAGAGGTACTGTCAGACTTGTACTGACTAAAATCCACGGTGTCCTTCAATAGCCCTTTATGTTCCGGGGTCACGGTGATGGTATAAGACCCGCGACCCCGGCAGGCTTTAGCCCTCTGAGAGGGGGCCTCGTCATTATGCTGACGCTCTTTGAGGCGCGCGTGGAACACGACGCGCCGTCGACCCGGGCATGGTCCATGGTCGGGCGGCGAGTTGCCCTTTACTCGCCGCCCGCATGCCCGCGCCTACGGTGGCCGGAGATCGTCTTGCGACGTCCGACGCCGTGGGCGTCCACCACCGCGGATCTGTTTCTGTTAGAGTGAATAATGAAACTTAACTACATCATTTGTATCTTGGGACGTCTTTCAATCTTACTGGATGCAGCCGGATACCAGCATTTTAGGTGTAGTGGTACTAATTCAACTGTTTTGTGGCAGTAGGTCGATTGATAAAAAATCACCGAAGTAATGATACTATTTAATGGTTGTGTGTTACTTTCTAACAATAACCACTTAATGAGGGAGAAATCGATTTTTTTTGAAAAATCTTTTATGTTCTATATCTCCAAAACCAGTCAGTACCCTTAGCATGAGTTTTCAGTAAATGAGACGTAAAGTAAACTGGAACTTTGACACTTTCAAATTGACAATTTTCAAGGAAAAAATGGAACAGCGCCTCTGGTGTGCGAAGAAGGAACTAATTTTTTCCTTCCCTGAAAACTCGTGCTAAGGATACAGTTTTGACCCATGTTGTCGGGGTTACAATGTTTTGCAAATAAAGTCTAGTAACACCCATTTCAAGGACCATCCAATTACAAATCACCCTGTAGAGAATCAGCTTAGAAAGTTCTCACTGCTATGGCACGGCACAGTAATTAAACTATTTCATTTCCTAAACTGCTACCCATTACTCGTCGTCCGATCAGGGATCATGCTCGGGCAGACGACGTTTTATGTTTCACGCACGTCCTGTTAGCAATCTAACAAACTTCTGTCTAACGGAGCCTTCATAGAAGACCAAGTGACTGCTGGGGTCGCGGTACTTTCGAAACAGGTGATCGAGACCCTGGAAAATGGTAACTGATACAGTAGATTTTGGTCAGTACGAGTCTGATAGTCCGCTCTACCCAAGGCAAGAGGACTCTTGATGATTTTACCACCTAAAAAGATTTGTATTGACGTTAAGTTTTCCTTTCTTTACAAAGAAAAATCCCGGAAAATTTTTAACACATACAAACAAACCTACATTCTTTTCCACATAAGGTTCTATGTGTGCGTATAACAAATAGTTGGATGTGTGCGGTTGATTTTTATTCATTTGTCCGCTACCCCGGGATCGCCGGAGACATATCGGTTGGTCCGGCTAGGAAATTGCATTCTGCGTCCTCCCCTCGATAATTTGTTCTATTTTGTTGTGCTTTGTGGTGACTATAATTCTGTGGATTCTTTGATAAAGAGTAACGGGTATTCTGTATTATGCAGGGTGTAACACATCATCACATCGACGCACAAACGGATGCCATGCGTCCAGGACATCATTCTGGACATTCCCGTGTTGGAATTATGCGTCGGTTTCTTCCTATTTTTTTTTTAAGTGAGCTGCGCCTTACGTAAGTACTGTAGGGACAGTAGTACTAGACACAATATTTAGGTACACGATGACCTATCATTTGAACTTTTATAAACAACTGAGAAGACACCATTTCTAGTTTTATTTACGTTGGTACTTTTAGTGGATATGTGAATTAGTTACTTTTATATTAAAAATCTCATTGCGTTAGGTAAGAATAACGATTATGAACAGTCAGTAAAATAAACTCAGACAGACAGTAAAATAAACTCCATAAAAATACTAAAATAGGAAAAAACAGACGAAACATTCCAATATCGGGTTTCAGAATCATGTTCTGGACTCGTGGTATCCGTTTGTGCGATTTTGCAACGATTCACCGACGACCGGTTCATCATTGGACGTTTCACCGATAGCCACTTTCACCTTTGGACTTTTCGATATGACGATTCATTTATTCCCGGTTCATCGATAGAACTTTTCACCTAAGGACTATTCGCTGACAGGACGATTCGATTTGCATCGATGTCTCTTATACCTTGTATGTATTGGACACTGTAAACTATATACACACTAGAATTTGCTCTCGCTTTATGACGTCATGGTACTCGTAGACCGCCAGTTCCTTTAAATCACGTATTACAGAACGCCTCCTCCTCCCACCCCCCGCCATTTTAATTTGTCATTCAACCACTTAAGCCCAACATTTAGCGGCAGTAATCATTAAAAGATTCCATATAGCGACACGTTTCCTTGGACAATAGTGACAGTTGTCTATGGCAACACCACCCATTCAATTTCACTGCATCTAGCTCAAGCTACTACAAAATCCACCCAACGAAAGTGCAAGCGAAAATACACCTTAAGAAGATTGTGATAAAAAAGGGTGTGGAGCAACAGTGAGTTGGTAAGTGAGGAAAAGAAAACGCTACCAAAGTTGCCATTCGAAAAATAAAAATGTATCTGTGATGGTGTTGGAAAACATGCGTTTCTTTTTGATAATAGACGAATGGATTGCTTGCAGGTTTTCAAATGCATGCATAATTATTTTGTGGATACTTACGTGCTAAGACAATGAAAAAATGAAAGAATCAGATAGTTGTTTTTGTAAATAGGAGTAATATGAAACATCATGTACTTACTTACAAATAAGCAATATATCTTTGTATACGTTTTCTCGTTCTTGAAAACTGCTTTATCGACAGACGAAATTAAAATAATTTTAAAAGTAAGGTATCGAAAAGATTTTTCCAGAGGATTTTCTATTGGTTTTCCATATTGTCAATAAGAGGCAAGGGTCAGTTCCCCATTCAGCCTCTTTTGTATGTTATTGAATACATTCCAAAGATTTGAACAAACATCGGGTTGTTACAATAACCCCTGATACTTGAATCTCCGTTTTTCGAATTGAGAGCTGTATTTTTTCTCTTATTTTTGAAACGTGTCGTTTCTTATTGTCTGTTTGTGTATTTGTGAATAATGAAAGTAAAAAATGTAATTTGTTTTACCGTATGTAATTTTTTTTACTCTCACTTAAAATGTAATTTTTAGTGAGTCGTATTTTCTGATGTATAGTAACCCATAGTAAATATAAGAACACTATACAGGGTGGCCCTGGAAGTATGTGATCAAATCGAAGCACAAGGACAGGACCATTTCCAATTTTTTTACCTTCGTAGTATGTCGGTGCTATTTGACTCATTCGTCAACTCGCCTGCAATTAACTCGCTCGCTCGGGCGAGTTGGCACCTTCCGATTTTACCTATTTTTGTTGTCGTCAACTCGCAACTGACCGAAAAATGGTACAGTCATCTATAAAAGTGTTAGAATACATTCATATAGAAACCTACTTTATAGTATGAGGCGCTGTAAGATTTGAGTTTGAATATTTGAAAACGTACCCACGATATAGGAGAAATCCCAAGCGTGGGGCAAAGACACCTTGTCAACTATCTGGTATTTTATATTAATTGTATTTTTGTAAAAACAGTGTAAGATACCTGTATACTATGAAGTAGATACCTTTGTTTAATTATTTAAATACCACCTTTTCGTGCAAGCCTAGTACTTTTGTGATAAATAGATTTTGCCCAAAACTTGTATGTTGAGACAGAACTGTTAAAATGAAAAATACCACCTTGATTTTATGCAGTCCTAGTACATTTTTGGGTATTGAGTATTCACCAAAAGAAATTTTTAGTTTTGAAGACCGTTCGTTGAGCGGCATGAAAACCTTCAGCATGATTCTGTTCTCCTAGTACTTTTTATTCTAATTCCTCATTTAATTTCGGCACCAAAACCTTCTTCATGATCCTGTTCTCCTGGTACTTTCTGATTATTTCACATTGAATTCTAACTTATGAGAAAAATCATTATTACATAAGTCTTTGTGCTTATATTTTATTAATGATCTCAAAACAACTCCGCCCCTAAGACGACCCACTGGCCCTCAATTAACCTACTTTACACGTTTAGTGTCATAAAAGTGTGAAGAAGGTTTAATTAAATTAAATGTTAAATTTATAGAAACACTTTTGTAGACGACTGTAAATACGTCAGATTTTCGCTTAGTTGCGAGTTGACGACAACAAAAATAGGTAAAATCGGAAGGTGCCAACCCGCCCGAGCGAGCGAGTTAATTTCAGGCGAGTTGACGAATAAGTCTGCTATTTTAACGGTTCAAATTTTGTTACTACTTTTCTTGTTCTTTTACTAAATAATATATTTTATTCAAGACACTTAATTACCAAAATGCGCATTAAAAATAAATAACAAGTTAATTGATAAATTAAAAACCAATATTAAATAATATCCAAACAAAATAATAACAACTGGCCAGTTATAATTTTACGTTCAAACAATATATTGAATAATAGTAATTAATTACTATAGGTACATAAACGTATCCACCTAATTAATTGGCTCGGCACTCCTTTCTCCAATAAAACATCTACGGTAATAAAGATTAAAACAATGCAGAACAAATTACCTGTATGAACGGGCAACACTCACGCGTGATTAAAAATGGCGCCCGAGGACGCATAATAAATTCTCGACAGCCATTTTTTTTAGAAAGAGAAAACTGTCGTATTTCCCACAACGGTCATAAAATATCCCGATGCGACGAATGTAAAACTGTATGCACACCCGATATTGTTTCTTTGAATTTTAAATATAGAACACCTTTACGCGTTTACCGCCGAACTTTCTAACCTCAAATTCTTATTGTTTGACAGTAAGGTTGGAATTGGCGCGAAAACAGTATCTGTCAGTGATTTTTTCCACTTGCAATGCATGATACGTTTTGGGGGACGAATATTGTATCGGTATTTTAAACAATATTATCCTGTTCAGTTCTTGTGGACTCTAATTTGTAAGAAATAAAGTTGATATTTGTAGTTTTGAGGTTAGGTTAAGGTTTGTTTGACTGCTTCGCTCGCGTTTACGAAGAATGTTTGTAAATATTATAAAATATGCAAGGTTCTCAGTAAATGTCTGATATTATTTTCGTTCTGTAGATCTATTGAAAATTTGTATTTGTTTGTTTCTTATTTTTGCCTCTTTACGGGTAACTTTTTATAGATGGGCTTATAAACATGGCGAATATTAAAAAGTAATTGCAATAGTAATTAACTGTCAATTTTCTCAAGAAAATCTTATTTTTTTTCATCATCATCATATTCGTTATAATAACAAATATACGTTAAAAAAAAGACAAACAAATCCTCCTCATTATAGATTTTTTTCTTTCCATAGATAAATAATGATAATTTGCGACGCAGCAGGCGTTAATGCGTGCAATAAAAAAATAGTATGGAAGTTGTCAACAGTTACAACATTGAATTGACTGTAATGTCAAATTGTTGGTATAGTATGCACGATTATGTTAGTTGTACCGCGTTTGGACGTTTGAGTTTATATCTTTTTAAACGCACCCACGATACTTCATAAATTAGTTTTAAAAAAATGTCACAACGTCACCGTAAAACGATAAGAATGGATTAAAATTGAAGACCTCGGCGGTTCGGTTGATAAGAGCGTCTGATGCACAGAATCCAGAGGTCGCTGGTTAAATTCCTGCTCGTGGTCGAATTTTTATTTTCACAGAAAATCATTATAATGCAAAGACATTTTTAAGGACCGAAAAAACCTGCGTTTTCTGCATAGGTACTCCAGACACCTTAACCAATTAAGCCGCTCTCGAAGCTGAAAATTAAAAAAAAAACTCTGCAAAGACGCGACGCAGGCGTTATTGCGCATAAAAATATAACTTTATTTTTTTTTATGTTTAAAATACGTCAAAGTTATGAAATAAAACTTCTGGCGCGTACCTAAGTATGTTTTCACCTGTGCGATCAAAGTAGATATTGAAAAAGAAATTCCACTGCATCCATTACCATGCAACATGGCCGCTGCGTCCCGAGGAACTGTCAGTTTGATGCAAAGAAACGAATACTACGTAACTTGACGGGTGAGACTTGGCCAAACAAAACCATGTGCATTGATCATGGAGTTCTGACATAATGGATATGGTATAGGTCCACACTAGTTATTTATTTTATTTATAGTAACTTCGCGCTTATCCTATCCTACTAGTATCCTACTAATACGTGAAAGTTTGTATGTGTGGATGGATGTTTGTTACTCTTTCACGCAAAAACTACTGAACGGATTTTGTTTATTTTTGGTACACAGATAGCTTATAACCTGGATTAACACATAGGATAGTTATTATCCCGATTTAATGTTCCATGGGAGTTGTAGCGGGTGAAACCGCGGGCAAGAGCTAGTTATTGACATTTAAAGTAACTTCGTGCTTGTCCTCAATCTAGCCCAGAAGCAAAGATGAGGCTTATGATGGAGCGAGCTCATCATCACCAGCTTTTAAATGTTTCCACTGCTGGGACACAGGCCTCAACTCTGTGAGAGGGAGTAGGGCTAAAATCTATATGGTGGGATAAAATGTCACATGTCTTAATTTTTTTGGCTGTTCGTCGATGTTTTCCTTCATCGTTTTAAGAGAAGAGGTGATAAACTAACTTACACAAAGTAATGCGCCTGGCTGGGTTTGAACCCACGACTTGTAAGTCGTGGGTTCGACTCGTACGGTCTCGTACTTGATACACAGCGACGTTATGAAGGGAACTTGCCATCACAGACCTCGTGATAATAGAAGGACGACATCTACAGACAAAATTGAAGATCAACCTGTGCGTCTGTTATTATTTAACCATGAGTTCTTCTGCTTAAAGGGCAATAATTTCAAATGCCTTATCCACGTTTGGACGTAGGTAGCTCCACAGCATGCACATTACAGCAGTGAGTGGCTAGACAAGGCTGCCTCCCCTTGGATTTCGCGGATTACTCTCATTGCATGCAAAAAACGATTAAAAAGTTACGTTTGTCTATCAAAGAAATTGAATTTGTTCCGTTATTTTTAGAGGTTGATTGATTTTCTCTTTTATTTTAGCAAAAAAGTAGACATTTTGTGTCTTCGATTTTTGCTAAATTTGGAGTATTTGTATAGTTCAGGGTGGAACGGAAGGGACTTTCAAAATCGTACTGAGTACTCACGGTGTTCCTTCAACAGCCCTTTACGTTTCAGGGTCACGGTTACCTGTTTAGACAGTCTTGCGATCCTGGCAGTCTCGTGACCCTGGCAGGGTTGCTGTGCGATGGTAAAGAGGAGCGAGTTTAGTGACTGTAACCATGTAAGCCAACAGAAAACAGGTTTTCAGTTGGTTTCGCCTAACAAATGCTGAGTTGGTAACCCTTTTGGTGTGGACATGCTCAACCAGAATTCATATTTTGTATATTTTTGATTCTATTATATTTTTATTACTTCTGTGTATGTCCAATATCAAATACATGTTTTTCTATTCTATTCTAAGCGAAGTTAGTAAGTCCACTGTAATACTAAACCCTAAAGAAACATCTATTTATGAAACGCTAATAAGCCATTTCGTATCGAGTCTTCAGTACTACCCGACAAAATTAACCAACACCACCACCATAAACCACCAACTTTACTGCCTTGTAATAGAGGTGAAAATCTGATTGGCAAAGAGCAAAAATAAGTTTGTAAAGTCTGTAATGAAACATGAAATATTCAGAGATGTGGACGTTGACTGATTTCTTTCTTCGTATGTCGCTTTGAGTCATAATAGGGTCGTATAATATTAATGTAAGGGTGCCCTGAGAGACGTATAGGTAGTCTTTGATATGCTTATATTTGAGAAGCTTTTTTTAGCGGTTTTTTTATGAAAAGATCAATAAAATAATTTATAGATATTTGACTGAGAATTCAATTTTTTTTTAACGTTGCCCCACACTAGGAATTTGTCCTGTATCGTGAGTGCGTTTACAAACATAGAAACTCACATACACATTATACCCAGACCCGAAACAACTATTAGTAGGTCATACAAATAATTATTCCGTTCGGGAATCGAAGTCAAGCAGTGCAAACGCTTAGCCTCTGCGCTAACCGTGTCGTCAACTACAACAAATGAGTTCACACTAATATTTTGAAAAAATATTTGACGCATATTTTGTCTTATGTTACATAAACCAAAATTGTAGTTATAGTTACACAATTGAGTTGGTTTTCCATTATGATGTATTTCAGTTCCTGCTATAAAAACAATTAAACTAGACTAGCTGTTGCCAGCGGCTTTAACTCCAAAATTATCCCACGGGAACATAAAATCGGGATAAAAACTATCCTATGTGTTAATCCAGGTTATAAACTATCTGCGTACCAAATTTCAGCCAAATCCGTTCAGTAGTTTTGCGTGAAAGAGTAACAAACATCCAATCACACATACAAACTTTCACGTTTATAATTTCAGCCAAATCCGTTCAGTAGTTTTTGCGTGGAAGCGTAACAAACATCCATCCAAATATACGTTTTATAAACAATGGTACGATTTTTCCATGGGGAGCTCGTGGCTAAATAATTATAGCCGCACATGCCGATCTTCCGAGTTAAGCCGCGCTTTCCGAGGCTGGTCTGTGGATGCATGACCATCTGTCATAGCGAGTTTCCTCCATGCCTCGGAAAGCACGTAAAGTCGTTTCTCCCGGCTGTCATTTGTAGATCTTTGACAGTCGTTACTTTTAGTCAGAAGCTCTAAAGTCTGACAACCAGTCTTTTACCATAGGGTATTGTTTTCCCTAAATACTGGGCTGTGGAAGTCCGATATACAGTCGTTCCATGTAAAATACTGATATCCAGCTGCATCTGTTTCGACTGGATGCCGATCCCAATATAGTTGAGAAAAGGCTAGGCAGATGATGGTACGGTTTTTTCATTCGGATATATGGAACCTTTAATAACAATTAACAAAAACAATGATTTATTAAAACCCCTTTTTTAATCATTAATAGCCCAAACGAAATGATTAAATAGAAACTAATGATACGGAAAGCGTTTGTCACCATTACAAATAATTGTATGAAATCATACAGTTTGTATGGGAGCGGTCCAAACTAGGATTTTGTAATAACAGATCTTTATCAAACTAGTGGAAGGGGCGATTTTTTAATTTCCCTAATAGATTTAAATGTATGTGATGACTGGTTCGTATAACTTGACTGGTTTAAATGTATCACTAGCAGGATTATTTTGATTTTGTCATTAATTTTTAGACAGAGAATATGCCACTAATTAAAAAATAGTGACTTGTGTTGAAAAAAAGCAAGATAAACAAAGAATTTTATTTCTGTGTCGTGGGTCCGTTTACAAACATATAAACTCGCATACAAAAACACACTTTTTTTTACGTGTTAAAATCATCAAATGAGTCCTCCCACTCCGGGCAGGGCGGGAGGGACTGTCAGACTTGTACTGACTAAAATCCATGGTGTCCTTCAATAGCCCTTTATGTTCCGGGGTCATGGTAATGAAATAAGTCCCGCGACCAAACACAAACACCCTAGTCCCGAAACGATGATGTAAATATTTGTTTCGTTACCCTGGGTAAAATAGATTAAAAATCAAAATAAAAATTGCCTGCTACATGCTGCTGTCAAAATATACTTAAGCTTTTGTAGTACCGGAGGACACAGTCGAGCATACGGTGCAGGATTGCCCCGCTTGGGCGGAGCACCGACGTGTCCTCACGGCGGCGATAGGCGGAGACCTCTCGCGCCCAGCACTGGTCGCGGCCATGCTGCGGGGCGAGACGGAGTGGGATGCGGTCGCCTCCTTCTGCGAAGCAGTCATGCTCGCGAAGGAGGAGGCGGGCCGCGTGAGAGAGAGGACAAGGTCCTCCCTCCGCCCCACCCGCGGTGGTGGACGCCCACGGCGTCGGACGTCGCAAGACGATCCCCGGCCACCGTAGGCGCGGGCATGCGGGCGGCGAGTAAAGGGGGGCAACTCGCCGCCCGACCATGGACCATGCCCGGGTCGACGGCGGCGTCGTGTTCCACGCGCGCCTCAAAGAGCGTCAGCATAATGACGAGGCCCCCTCTCAGAGGGCTAAAGCCTGCCGGGGTCGCGGGTCTTATACCATCACCGTGACCCCGGAACATAAAGGGCTACTGAAGGACACCGTGGATTTTAGTCAGTACAAGTCTGATAGTACCTCTCGCCCTGCCCGGGGTGGGAGGTCTCATTTGATGATTTTACCACGTAAAAAAAAAAAAAAAAAAGCTTTTGTAGTAGTGTACAACAGCGGCCAATCTGGATTAGTCCTATTATACGAGTATCGCACATTAGCGATAATATCTAACCAACCTATCTATTGGCTGACCTCCATAACTGGTCGTACGGTTAACTACTCGTATAACCATGTCTGCTTTGATGACAATTTCATTTCGTTTTATTATATTTCTATTACCAAAAAGATTTTTTAATCAAAATAATATAGCGCAATACCTTCAGTAATTTATGGTGTTATTTTTTATGAGTATCTCATTTTTCTTTTAAAAATTTGCGTACTCGGTGCGGTTTGTTTGGTTTCCATGCTTCCCCGATCCGTTCCCGCGTCATGGACGATATCGTCAACACATCGTGTTCTTGGACGCCTCTGGTTTAATCGACCAATCCTTGGTCACCACAAGATTAAAAAAAAGGTGGATGACAGTGAACCACTCTTGTCTAGAAGTAAACTATTTACTTTTAATTTAAATACCCCAAGTTTTCATACTGCATAAGTTTTCTGAAGAACCTTCAGCGATGCCATAATTACATCAACAATCTCTTTAATATTTGAAGATATTTTCAATAATGTGATACTCAAAACTTTCCATAGGCATCGTTTTACAACGGAATGGTAGAAGTAGTGTTTCTTATCAAGCAATTCAATATCAGCATTGTATGGCTGTACCTACTTGATGACAAACAAATCGTTAAGTACATTGTTTGTTTCCTACTAGACTAGCATTTATTTATTTATTTATTTAACTCAGGCTTCAAGGCCTATATAAAATACTATAATACAATACAATATGACTTAACTAATATAATAATACTATACATAAACAATATGAAAATAAAACTAATTCACACGAAGAGACGGCGTCGTGTGTCGCGCGGTGTCAGGTATCCGGCCTCGGAATCGCCGGAACAATACACCTCTCGGCCAAAACTCCTCTTTCGTGAAAGTCGACAGATGTTCAGTCGGCACCCTCACCACAAAAGAATTGAAGTTCACGTTGTGACGAGACTGCAACTGCTCGACCCTCAGGATAAGCTTGGTCTTGATGCGGACATACTCTACAATCGACTCGACCTTTGTAGTGTAGTGCAGCCGGGACACGTACAGCAGCGTCGCTGGTACTGCAGGACGCAGCAGATGATTCGGTCCGGTCGGTGCGGTACCGCACTGGTTCCGACAAGTAGGCTTTCTCCTCTTCTTCTTCTCAACTTTGACAAAACCATCCTTGTCACACTGGTCCTTCACTGGACCCTGCTGAGGCAGATCCCTTTGGATAGGTACCTGCTTATCCCCTTACGTAACCTACTTATCAGTAATTGCCACTTAAAATTCTCCCGTCATTGTCATTAGAAACATAGTGTGTACCGCGAATTTACTCCTTCAATAAAGTAAATTTTACGAGACGGGTTAGACAAAACTAATGACCTGTGGCCATCGTTAGCCCTCGATCGGAAGAGCTGGAATTCATGCAAACCCCACTGGTGAAACAATAAATGTTGTATTAAAATTTTCTTTTTTAAAACTTTGTTCGTCACTACGAATTTCTCCTATGTCGTGGGTGCGTTTACAAACATAGAAACTCACGCACAAATACCCAGACCCGGAACAACTACTTGCAGATCATGCAAATATTTGTTCAGCATAGAGATCGAACCCGTGACTCGCTGCGCAGTAATCACTCAGCCACTGGGGCAAACATGTCGTCAAAAAAATTGTTGGCCTTGCAGCAAAATAAAACTTGTTTACTAAATTCTACAAACTGATAACATTATTTGTTTTTTCAATGCACAATGACATGAAAATATTTATCTTACTTCACACTCACGAGTATCTTTGAACTGGGTGATAATTTTATCACATAATTCTCTGTCCGTACTACAGATCAGACGTTCTTTAAACAGAGTATTTTAAAATGAGTTTTGCACAAAAAGTGATCCTAATAACAGGAGGTAGTGCCGGTATCGGCGCTACCACAGCCGAGTTATTTGCTAAAGAAGGTGCTTCAGTTGCCATCGTTGGAAGAAATGAAGCTAAATTGAAAGCTGTAACTGACCGCTGCAAGCAACTTGGAGCAGAAACACTCGCCATTAAAGCAGACATCTCCAAAGACAAAGAAGCAGACGGAATTGTAAAGAAAACTATAGAAAAATTTGGAAAACTTGATGTACTTGTTAACAACGCTGGAGTATTGAGAGAAGCTAACATTCTATCTGATAACTTCTTGAAAACGTATGACGAAGTGATGAACATTAATATGCGGGGAGCTGTTCGAATTTCTTACTACGCTACTCCATACATCATCAAATCTAAAGGTAACATTGTCAATGTTTCAAGTATCGCTGGAACTTCTACTACGAGACCAGATAACATAGCATACAGGACATCAAAGGCTGCTATGAACCATTTTTCAAGAAGCCTTGCTTTAGAACTAGCTCCTCATGGAATAAGAGTTAATGCTATCAGTCCTGGTCCAGTTCGTACTGATATCTTTGAAGGTTTGGAAGTAAATGAAGAGAAGCTGAGGCAAAATACAGCGCTGCAAAGAATATCGGAGGCCAAGGAGATCGCTGATATGATTGTGTACGTAGCCAGTGATAAGGCCAAGGGTATTACTGGTTCTAATTTTGTAATCGATAACGGCACTACGCTGAAGTAGTAAGCGATAATCAGTTTTGTTTGTATTTTCTCAAATAAAATGTAAGCGTTATTTTTAGACAGGTATGGTGACCATTATTTGCTGCATTATTGCTTACTACATTTGTACGTTCCGATGATTTTACCAATTTATGTTGTTGTGCATTAAACAATTCTTGAATAAAGGTATGTATTTACTTTATAACAAACAAGAAAAGTGAGTGTATAAAAAGGTGGGAAAATACAGTAGACATATATTAACTTGAAAAAAAAAGGATTTCAGAATCAAGTAAAGATAACCTTGACGAGGTAAAGGTCAGTACAGATATGACGACAAATATCTCAATAAAAAGCCGCACAGGTCAACCTTCAAGGTTTAGCTTCATTTGCCAAGGTTGGTCTGTGGATGGGTGATCTTGGTGATTTTATAGGTGCCTTCAAAACCACGTAAGCCGTTCATCATTTATGTTGTCGGTACAGACAGGTCGGTGCAAAATAGACACAAGTTATCTTATGCGCTCGTATATAATTTGTATGTCACGCATGAAATTCAGAAACTGGGAGTCTTATCGGGGGTCTTCGGTAGCCTTTTTGTGTACCGGGGGCGCGGTATACGTATGTCTCGCAACCCTGGCAAGGCTATGGCCCTCTGTTGGGGGCCCCGTCAGCGTGCTGACACAACACAACGCGCAGAACTGCTTCGCAGAAGGAGGCGACTGCTTCCCACTCGGTCTCGCCCCGCAGCATGGCCGCGACCAGTGCCGGGCGCGAGAGGTCTCCGCCTATCGCCCGCGTGAGAACACGGCAGTGCTCCAGCCAAGCAGGGCAGTCCTGCACCGTATGCTCCACCGTGTCCTCCGGGCGGTCCTCGCAGTGGTGACACCCAGGCGTTTCCTCCTTCATTATCTGTCACAGGAACCTCCCGAAGCTTCCATGTCCGGTGAAGACCTGCGTCAGGTGGTAGGTGAGGACGCCGTGGGACCTATCCAGCCACTTCTCAATCGATGAGCTAATTGGCACGAGAAAATAATAAACACATTCAAGTGAGTCACACAGTAGAAGATTATCCACGAAACACTTATCAGTTACAAATATGATTATACAACGATATTTTTAAATCGCCTAGTTTAGTCAGCTATCAAATTTTGTGTTGAACAGTAGTTAGTTATGTTCGCAAACAAAGTGGTTCTAGTGACAGGTGGTAGCTCCGGCATTGGAGCTGCTACTGTGGATTTATTTGCCAAGGAGGGAGCTTCTGTCGCCTTCGTCGGAAGAAATGAAGCCAAACTAAAAGAAGTTGCCAGTCACTGCAAGCAGTATGGAGGCGAAACACTCATAATCAAAGCAGATGTCTCCAAAGAGGAAGAAGCGGAGACTATCGTACAGAAAACCGTTGACAAGTTCGGAAAACTCGACGTACTCGTAAACAACGCTGGCATTTTGCGATTTGCCAGTATACTGCAACCTAATCTACTGCAGAACTACGATGAGGTCATGAACACGAACCTGCGCCCCGTCATCCACATCACCAACTTAGCGGTCCCTCATCTTATAGCAACAAAAGGGAATATTATAAACGTATCAAGTATTGCATCTACTTCAGCTAAGACGCCGGGAATGATGTCCTACAGCGTTTCCAAAGCTGGTATGGATCATTTCACGAGATTCGCTGCAATGGAACTAGCACCTTCTGGTGTTAGAGTGAACTCTGTCAATCCTGGACCAGTTATAACTGACATCATTTCCGGTTCTGGTATATCTCCAGAACTACTTAAAGGTATGGGAAGAGCGTCAGATGCTGATGAGATTGGTGATATAATTCTGTATCTAGCCAGTGATAAGGCTAGGAGTGTTACAGGATCGTGTTATGTTATTGATAACGGTTTTTTGTTAAAATAGTCTGTTATTTGTAATTTTTCAACTTTTGTAACGGTTGTATTTGAATTTGTGATTCAATACCTACAAATTAAAAATGTTGATTTAAAAATGTTGTTTCATATATTATTTATGTTCAACTAATCAACGATCCTACAATTTTATATATTAGTCACCACTAACTCATCGCCAATTTATTTAAGGTCAATGGCTTTACGCTGACCTTAAGGGTTATCGTAGGCCTTTTTTTTTTTTTTTTTTTACGTGGTAAAATTATCCAATGAGGCCTCCCACCCCGGGCAGGGCGGGAGGGACTGTCAGACTTGTACTGACTAAAATCCACGGTGTCCTTCAGTTGTCCTTGTTTGTGTGCCGGAGTCGCGGTGTACGTATGTCCCGCGACAGGGTTATCGTAGGCCTGGAAATTAATGGATAATTGACACTACTCTGATGCTTAATTGGTAATTTTTTACCAAAAAGTCAAACCATTAATTAGCCACGTCATCTGTTTGTGTTGACGTGTACTATCTCTAATATGTAATTCTAATACGTAATCATAATGCTGATAAATAGCCTTTGCCTTATCACTAATTATTCCGCAGCCTTATCGTATTGTCAGATTATTGCTTTGATTTAATTATTTTGATTCTTGTCAGTAAAAAAATCATTATCATTAAGATCGTCTACACTAAGCCCTTGTGTGATTACGGAACCCTTACTGTGTGTGTTTTGACAGGTTCTTGGCGGGTTTTATTTACTGAATGAACGTCGACAATTAGCCCTTAAAGCCTTTTCTGTGTGAATCGTGTCTGCATAAAACAGACTCAAAACGAGTGATTTTTCTTTATTGATCTCATATCCTATTCCACTCAGGGTCGACGCAACACATTTTCTTCTTCAATCACCTCCTATCAGAGTTATCATTTACTCCTATATATCATTCTATAAACAATCCACCCATCGTTTCTTAGCCCTTCGTCTTCCTCTTCATCCATTATCATTCATACCCATCATGGACTTAGTTACAAGACAGACGGTTCCCTTTCATTTTTCTGGAATAGACACCACTTTTAAACTTCCCTTAATATTCTCATTCCTAACAATATCCATTCCTATAACTCCACATATCCATCTCGACATCCTCAGACAAGTAATGGTAGAAAAATGACAACGCAGTGGGTTATCCATTTAAACAAAACCATGAAAAATTTATTATTTTTTTGATAAAATGCAATACAATCATTACAAAAATCAGAATGGTCAAAGTATTAGAAGAACCTACTTCAGCAAATAACCGTTATCAATAACATAACACGACCCTGTAACACTTCTAGCCTTATCACTGGCTAGATACAGGATCATATCACCAATTTCATCAGCATCTGAAGATCTTCCTAAAGCTGTCATACTTGCGACATCCCTACCTTCCTCTAATTCTGCCGGTAAATTAGAACCAGTATAAATGTCAGTTACAACTGGTCCAGGGTTAACAGAGTTCACTCTAACACCAGAAGGTGCTAGTTCCATTGCAGCGAATCTCGTGAAATGATCCATACCAGCTTTAGAAACGCTGTAGGACATAAATCCTGGTGTATTAGCTGAAGTAGATGCAATACTTGACACGTTAAGATATTTCCTTTTGTTGCTTGAAGGTGAGGTACCGCTAAGTTGGTGATGTGGATGACGGGGCGCAGGTTCGTGTTCATGACTTCATCGAAGTTCTGCAGTAGATTGGGTTCCAGTATACTCGCACATCGCAAAACGCCAGCGTTGTTGATGAGTACGTCCAGTTTCCCAAACTTGTCAACGGTTTTCTGTACGATGGTCTTGGCTTCTTCGTCTTTGGAGACATCTGCTTTGATAATGAGGGTTTTTGCTCCATACTCATCACAACGTTTTGCAACTTCTTTCAATTTGGTTTCATTTCTTCCGACGAAGGCGACAGAAGCTCCCTCCTTGGAAAATAACTCCACAGTAGCTGCTCCAATGCCGGAGCTACCGCCAGTCACTAGAACCACTTTGTTTGCAAACATTTCGATCTACTGAATTCTATTAGCACGAAATTTATTGTGTCACTAATTCAAACTAATTGTGTATCTTTTATCTAAGTCTTCGTCTATTTATTGAATTTCTACATTAGTGTTATCAGATAAGCATAATTATGTAACTAACATTGTTTTATCTTAAAGATTTTTAACATCTTTTTAGATACATATCTATGATTGTTTTAGGAGTAGGCAGTAACAGGTAAAATTATGTATCTATTGTACCTGTTCCGGTTCCAGAAAACCTGTTACAAAATAACAGGTTGTAATTTCGTACTACGTAGGAACAATGAATATCTAGCTGTTACCTACCAAGACACACTACATGGTTCCCACTAGGTAGGTACTTCTCTTTTTAATTATAGTGTTGAGTATATGCGAGAAAAGGAAGAGTCAGTGACGACCATTCCAGGATGACACAGTGTAACAGTTACATTTTATTCGATTCTAACAAAAGTATAAAAGTTCCAAGTGTGAATAAAGAAATACTTGAGACTGTCATGGAACAAATTTGTTATCTCGTGGAATACGAACTAGTCTTTCAATTTGTTTGTAACAGTTACAGACTGCTAGTCTAATAATCGGCTAAGTGAGTATTTAATCACTACTAACAATCAAGATGCGTGCTCGATTCATGGCTATAATAATGTAGGTATTATTAATTAATTCAGTTTGCTTTTTTTTTGTTCAATTGCAAGTCACTGTTAATCTCAAGGATCTACCCTAGTTCATTATATCTTATCCCGCTCGCACTTGCATGTACCGCGCACTATTGCTTGCTCTTTCTTAGTTGTCTACGCGCAAATCTATTTATTTTACGGTGAAAAAAAGGAAATTCGTAAAAATAACATAAGACCTGCTTTATAGTTAGTTCAGTTAGTATAAAAAGTTTCATAATCTAATTTTAAGTATTTTATGATTGCCAGCGGTTTATATTGTTCAGTTTAGAGGTAACTTTGGGATTTTTTTCTATCAAGAAAATTTTATGGAATACTTCGTGTTTTCGCCAAACATAAGACCTAACATGAATCCTCAACTTCACCATATATTTATTTCAAAATTGTTGCTGCAGTATTTTCGGCGTATCAGAGGATTCTGCTAAGCCATTTGACGTAGTATGGCCTCTTAAGATATTCTCAAAATCATGGTACACTATAATATTTTAGATGCCATACTAAAATAATTATTATAGTGTACCATGATAATTATTTTAGTAAACACACGTTAAAAAAAAAGAAAAACATTTTGAGTAATAGTACTCGAAAAGTCGAAACCTAAAATACAGTCGCAAACAGTACGCTCTCGATATTTAAATCAAACATAACGTGTCACCGAAGTCCACTAATTGCCCACACGCATGCAATGTGACCGTTATTAATATTACTGCTCTAATATATTTCTGGTGGAGCGTGTACTTGTGGCATTGTAATGTTAATTGACTACTGTTCGCGGTTGTACATGTATTTAATTATAAATCTTTTTTTGATTATGGATATTGTACGTGTTTGTATCATAGGGTGGGGTGTTCTAGGGCCTGTCAACACTATCTTTGCATTCCATTTTGTCTGATATTTGACATGCAAGTTAAATATTTAAAAAAAAACATCATCACAAAGTTCGATGTAAGAAAATATCGTGAGGAAACGGTGTAATGTTCTAGAACCAGTTTCATAAACTTGTCACATCTAGATACAAACATTGGGCACTTGTGGTTCATTTAAGCCCACTCTTTCTTACAGAGAGGAGCACCCCCAGCAGTGGGAACATTATATAAACTGATCATGCTTATACTTCACGAAATTATGCCTTCACTACGACGGTACGAGATGCAATTTAAGTCGTGCTTATCGGATAAATGTAAGTTGTTTTCTGTACGCGTGAGTTTCAATACATGAAAAAACGGCGAACTTGACAAAGAAATACATGATTACGCAATCACTGATGTGAAAATTCACTCATACAGACCATTAGTAAAAAATCTCATAATTAAAAACAAAAAACACTCCAATATTACATACGAAAACACATAAAATAATTAAGGTCACAGTCAACAATAAATCATGCGACAGAACAATCAAATCTAATACGTACGGCCCCAATCCTCGCCCACTAGTTGAGAGGACATATTTTATTAATTACCCACCACGTTATCACGAAATATTACCTTTATGTCCCATATTTGCATACCGTGTTAGTCTATAACAGAATGTGGGAGCGCCGAGCATGCGATGAGCGGGTTGAGTCAAGAGCGTAAGCGGGAGCGGGTGCGGAAAAGAATTTTGGTATGAACAGGTTTTTTCTTTTTTTTTTAGTGTGATAATGCTGGCCATCTTAAGCGCTTTCATCATCATCATCATCTCAGCCATAGGACGTCCACTGCTGAACATAGGCCTCCCCTTTGATCTCCACATATTCCGGTTGGAAGAGACCTGCATCCAGCGTCTTCCGGCGACCTTTATAAGGTCGTCTGTCCACCATAAGGCCGTCTGTGCCTTTGCCATGGCACATATACTATATCTAACTAAGTTAACGATTATAATACGTCAAAAAAAAACATCGTGAGCAATCGGCATTGAGACAAAAATCGAAGACATGTGACATCTACCAATCCGCACTGGGCCCGGTGGTGGATTATGGTGCTCGCTTTCACAGAGAGGAGGCCTGTGCTCCAGCACGGAACATTATAGGTTGATAATGATGAAGCTAACGATCTCTGCTCTCTAGAGACCCTGGAACGTAAAGGACACTTAAAGAAACAAGGTTGATTTTTAAGTCTGTGAGCGTTTGACAGTTTCTTCCGCTCCGAGGACGCGTTTGATGATTTTACCAACCCAAAAAAAGGACTTCTAGCTTACCATAAGCAAGCGCGTTTTGTCTAGGATCGCTTTACGCCTATGACATGAGCCGTATCATATATTTGATGGAAATTTGGGCGTATCCATCGAAATACGACCGCGACTGTCCTCGCGTTCATTTTAATGATTTTGATAGACGTGCGATTTAGACCCGCCATATTTATATAAAAGCTTTTTATTTGATTAATTTTTGGTTATTACTTTAGCCGTCATTGGTTTATGTTCTGTACAAAATTTAACATAATATCTTTAACAAATTGATATGATATCATTGTTAGTCATTTAGCTAGAGCCCTTGATGGCTAACCTGGGAATCAAACACGTCCTGAGTTTGACCGGGCATCAGTGTTTTTGAGTTGTCCCATTTGAAAACTCATAGTAGCAGTGTTTGCCTACATTTGTACTAAACCATAACTTTTTGAAATATCGCTAATCGGTTTGTTTTTTCTGCAAATTAATTATTTTAAGGGTCAGCCTTATTGTGGCCAAAGATTAAACATTGCCATTCAGCTTGGCAATCCTGCCAGCGTATTGGGCATATTCTTATTGTCTGTTTGCATTGTAAACCGTTTCTTCTATACCGAATATGAAATGTGCATGGTCCTTACATATTTCAGGAAATTCATCTCCTAAAGGCGTTGAAAATGAGATGAAAGTAAGTGTATGAACATAATTATAATTTTATTAGATTTGCTAGAAACTTAGGATGTTGACTTATCAACCAAATTAATAAAACACATTTCAAGATTTTTTGAAACCAAGGGTCATTGATCGTCAGAATAGACTAGAATAGAATATTTCTTTATTTTCACAGAAAGTAGGTACATACAGGTTTAAGATGTTAAGTTTAAGATTATCCATTATACTAACTACCTACCTTAACTAAGGCATACAAACAGTGGTCAGGATCGCGATAAATGGATACGAGACGCACAGAAATGAGAAATATGGCAAAAAAAAGGGGGAGGCTTACCCAGCAGTGGGTGATCCCGATTATTAAAAATACTAAATCTTATTAGACAAAGTCACGGGCAGAACACTAGTAATACATTTAAATATTTGTCATCATCCACCAGAGGTACCTTCGAAGTTCATAACCCTGTTACCACCGCGGTCACCTCAACTTGAAGCACACACCAATTAGCTAGTGTTAATAACTCGCACTAACGTGAAGGAGCGTGAAGGAGCAATGGTGGAGCACAAATCGTTAGTGTCAACAACGGTCAGGAACTTCCTCAGCAAATATTCTACCTTTGGACCTGTCTTGGAGTAGGGTAACTAGAGATTACGGTAAGGCAGGACTGTCCTAAAACTTGTGAATGTAATATCGGCTTATGACTTGACTGGCTTATGACTTGACTGGACTTGAGAAAATATTAAAATTATAGGCTTCGATGAACGCAAATAAAATTAAAATAGTAACTTTATTTTTTTTCCACGTTCATTAATTTCGGTTTTTACTCATTTGTATAGTTTTTGGTAGCTGATTTATCTGCAAGAACATTTATGCAGGTGAAACCTTTCCAAAGAAATGAGTAAATGTACAGTTTTAAATTCCAATAACTATATTTGGGGAGACTTTAGGTCAGCTGTGGGACAGTGTGGGAAAGTCAAAAAATACTAATAACACGAATTTTATTATTAACGCCACAAAAAAAACCTTAACACGAAACACGTTTTGCTAATTTGAATAACCGCAAGTCTTGCTTATTTCCTTATTAATAATAGTGTAAATCATTATGCTACAATTTTGGTGTACAAAAACTTATATATATGTATGTATCTTTATAAATCTGCCTTACTCATGGTCACTGTACACCCGAAACTCAAAATGTACAACTTGGACATAGTTGCTCACAGGAGCGCCGCAGGGGTTATTGTTTGATCTCTAATCAATCCAGGGGTGCAGAACTTTGTAGTGGTTGCTAATTAGGGAATATGTATGAATTTGTGTGTTTGGACAAGACGTAGGTTATGCTGGTAAAGGGAGCCCCGAAGATTGTTTCGCGAACAATTTCATTTGACCTTTTGGTTTACATTTGAAAGCATTTCTGCGAAGAGAAACCAATGTGTTTAGTTCAGGAAAAGTAAGTAATTTTTGATATTCCTATTTTTTTACTGTGATAAAATCATCAAAAGAGTGCTCCCCACCCAAGGTAGGGTGAGAGGGACTGTCAGACTTGTACGGACTAAAATCCACGGTGTTCTTCGATAGCCTTTAGGTTCCGGGGTCTCGGTGGCTCGTTAATCCCGCGATCCCGGCAGGCATGATTAGGTGCTAACATAGGAAGACTTTTCTACTAACAATAATAAGTAATATAATGAGTAACATTTTCTTGATTTTAATAAATTGAAAAAACACAATTTTAGCTATGAGAAAAATATTTTTTTTTCCCAAAATGGATATTATATTGCCATCATTATGTTTCTGCCCTTGTCAATTTTTTTAAGCATTATTTTATATCATGAATTTAACAATGAGCATCATCACCATCTGCCTAGCCTTTTCCCAACTATATTGGGGTCGGGTTCCAGTCAAACCAAATTCAGCTAGATATAAGTATTTTACATGGAGCGACTGCCTGTCGGACCTCCACAACCCAGTAACTGGGCAATACCATACCCCATGGTAAGACTGGTTGTCAAACTTTAGAGCTTCTGACTAACAGTAACGACTGTCAAAGATCTAGAAATGACAGCCGGGACCAACGGCTTTACGTGCTTTCCGAGGCACGGAGGAAAGTCGCTATAACAGATGGTCACCCATCCACAGACCAAACTCGGCAAGCGCGGCTTAACCCGGAAGATCGACCTGCGCGGCTGTAATTATTTAGCCACGAGCTCCTCTGGACAATTAACAATGAGCGTGCTTCCTATTTACGTAAATCCTGTTTGAATCTCAATCTTAGGATTTTTGTAAATTAACACCGAAAAGGCCTCCCTCGGCAACGACGCCCATCCGGGACCCACTGCGTAACGACTCCAGCCCAGCGATCCCTATGCATCCTATACACATGACCCGCCCAATCCCATTTCAACCTGGCAGTTTTAGTGCCCACATCAGTAATTCCAGTTTTGGAGCGTATTGCGGTATTTCGTATTCGATCGCTGAGCTTAATACCCAATACGCTCCGCTCGATCGCTCTTTGGCAAACCTTGAGTTTGGACGTTTGTGACTCAGTTAGGGACCAGGTTTGAGCACCGTAGGTAAGAATGGGAAGAATGCACATGTCGATGAGTTTGCGCTTCAGGGATAGAGGTAGGTCACCCTTCATTAGCGACTTCATGGACCAGTAGCTCTTCCAGGCGTTGTCGACCCGGCGGTCAACTTCTCTGTCTTGCCTGTTTTCGAAGGAAGCTATCTGGCCCAAATAAATGTACTCATCGACATAGTGAATTTCTTGCCCATCTACTTCAATCCTACTTTTTGTGCTATTGGTCATAACTTTTGTCTTTGACCGATTCATCATTAGTCCAACCTCAAGGCTTGCTGTGCTTAGGCCTAGAAAACGCTGGCGTGACGATCTGGACGCTTAGAAAGCCGCACAAAGGGAAGAGTGGAAGGTTATGGGGGAGACCTTTGCCCAGCAGTGGGACAATATAGGTTAAAAAAAAAAAAACACCGAAAAGGGTGAATTTTGTATGGAAACATTTCACATATTAAATGATGGAATATTCCATCGCGGCACACGGCTCGCGCTTGACAGTGATTTTAACCTTAAAATTCAGCTTCCAAAATGGAGACATTGTATTAATGACAATAATCAGAGTCCGCTTGTAGGCGATACACGCAAACTGAGAGAACCTACTACCCTTAGGAACACAAGCAACAACTTACTCAATATGAGAACGATGTAAGTTTGAGTCAATACTACAGGCGGTAGATGATGAGCTTTGAGACACGGATGATATAGAAAATGGAAGGCTAGATACGCTAGAATAGACATTCGCATAGCAACACGATTTTTATTATGTAAGCTGGTCAGAAAAAACGCTACTCTAGGCCAGTAGAAATCATTTTTAATTAAGATGAGATTTGTGTATTTTATCTAGTCTGATAGGAAATAACGGTCTTATGAACTTCTGGGGAAAAAAGGAAAAAAGACAGATCGCACTCGTTTCTATGACCTGATATAATTTTTCTCATGTCATGCTAAGTTCGTATATTATTATTATATTGCATAGCAAAATCTTTGCATGTAACTGTGTAACAAATGAATAATTTAGGTTAAAAAAACTCCAAATTAAAGGATAAATTTCAAAATTACTGACCGATATAATGCTCTAGACATTACTAAATGTTTTCGAAGGCTCTTATAAGCGAAATTAGGTACTTACTTTAGTTACAAGACTATTATGATTGCGTCAGTGGTTATTTGATTAAGCATGAAATTGAATATTTTGTCAACACCATTATCAGCAGAATCTTTTCTTGAATAAGTTAGGGTCAGCTTTCAGTCTTACTAAATACAATTACAATCCGCACTGGATTGTTGTAACATAGAGCAACTGTCTACCTACTGACCTTATATTACAGTTTAAATACCTACCTTAATTATTTCCTCCATAACACAGTTAAATTGTTTTGATCACTCCATTGACTTGTTACTCCATGTCCTTATTACTTCGCGATGATATAGCCTGGGAAACTTTCGATACGAAGCTATTGTGAAACACAAATATTGAAACTGAGCCTACGGAGTCCGACCACAGTTAGTTGAGCAACTGTTGCGCCACTATATTGGAAAGTTGGAGATAAATATTTACTTTCACATATCATGTATGTCTACATAGCCATTTTAGAAATTAATATAGGTCCGTACATAACCAGATGTTTCTTCATTACCGCTAGAAATTAATCGAGATATATATAATGTTATTCTTGTTGACAAGCCGATTCCACGGCATTGTTGCAATCGCCTAAATTGAATTTAGACCAGATACTACGGTATCCAAGCATGAAACTTCTAACCCCACCCCTTCTGCTGAAGTTTCAGGAGTTTCTTACACTTTTTCACTTACGGACATAAGATTAGTTAGTGATAAAAACAAAAAATTGCTGAAAACATGGTCTTACAGCTGTCTCGACACCTGATGTATTGTAAGAACTTATGAATACTGATCTATTAGGAAGTAAGGTTCATTCAAAAACTTCAAGGTACTTTTGTATGGGCTCGTTTTTTGGATAACGGACTAAGAGAGTACACCCTCTGGCCCAGGACGACGCCCACCGTGTATGTTGTGCGTGTCTGCAATCGAATACATGTATGTGATTCTATTCTACTCTTTCAAGTGCCCTTTCCATTCCAGGGCCTCGGTATACTGTGTTTAAGCCATCCCGTGACCCAAGAACAAAATCATGACATTAATCCCAGTACACATTAAAACCATGTCCACTATTTCTAAGGCCTTTTCCAACTGTGATACCAAAAGTCGCAATCGCAGCTTTGAATGCAATGAATGCACCCTTATTAGGCTGTGTTTACACTGACCGGAAGACGTTTCTTTCAATGCCATGCTCGGACCGGCAAGTCAATAGGACATCATTATATGCCCGGGATGGGGGAGCTGCGTTTACATTAGTTAGTAGGCCAGTAACTTGAGCGATTTACTGACTTTAAAACTGCAACTTTTTATAACAGAAAGCCACTGGAAGAGGTTCTTAATATGACGGCCCCCTCTCAGAGGGCCCAAGCCTGCCGGAGTCGCGGGACTTATTCCATCACCGTGTCCCCGGTACATAAAGGGCTATTGAAGGATACCGTGGATTTTAGTCAGTACAAATCTGACAGTCCCTCCCGCCGGGAGGACTCATTTGATGATTTTACAACGCTAAAAAAAAAGAGGTTCTCAATTCCCCAGAAAATTTTTTTATGTATGTTTCCGATTTCTTGATAACGCCTAGACCGATGTTTGAAAAGGTACGTAGGCTCCGTAAATGATACCATGGTAATCAGGTGAGTATCTGATGAAGGTATCTTGGAGAAATCGAGCGAAGTCTTCAATAAATTACAGCAAATCGAATGCCCTATATTGTTAGTTGCCATTCCTTCCAAGTGGTTTCCAACATCCTTTATAATGCGCACAGCAAAAGAGTGGAACTCACTACTACTATGTTCTCGAACGAATCCAACCCGAATCTTTTCAATCGTTAAGTGAAGAGGCTTCTTCTAGGAAAGCTTGCTCCATCGTAGACTTTGCCAGTCACCTCTGACCAAGACTAGAGTCAAGGGAGAAACTTTCTCAATTAAAACTAAAATACTCACCTGCCCTCTTTGTTAGAGGTAGGGCAAGTCAACTATCCCAGTCAAACGCTCCTCCATTGGTATTCGCTCAGAGTCGGTCAACATTTGTCCAGCGATGAAAAGCGCGGAATGACCATCTGCAGTTGTATGTCCACTGCGAGTAAGCCCGCCATTGAAGCCAGTCTTTGATAGATTGAATAGTCGATTGCAAAGGAGAAATGTCTATTTTCTCAAATGTGTTAAAGATTTTCTTGTTATGGGACAGTTCGCGGCCTATCACAATAGTGTTTGATTTAAAATGGTTAATACTCTGTTTTCGGGGTTTCATACATCCGAATGTAAAAACCCTTATCAGATCACTCGTGTGTCCGTCTGTCCGCCTTTCACAATTAATTTTAAATAAATCGTTGCCCATTACTAAAGAATTTCTCATGTATTATGTGTGCAAATACCACCCCAAAACAATTACCTGTAGATCACAGAAATATTTGATCCATGCAGGAATCCAACACGAGAAACTCAGTGCAACAGTCGATCGCTCAACCATCGCGCCAAGCGCGCCAACATTTCTGTGTTATATTATTACTAGCAGTTGCCAACAGTCATACCATAGGGTTATCGTGTTACCCTGTTACTGGGTTGTGGAGGTCCAACAGGCAGTCGCTTCATGTAAAATACTGATATCCGGCTGCATCTGGTTTGACTGGAAGTTGTCCCCAATATAGTTGGGAAAGGCGAGGCAGATGACTAGCGGTTGCCAGCGGTTTCGCCCATTATAACTCAAAAATTATCCACTGGGAACATTCTGGATAAAAACCGTAACAAAATGTGTTAATCTAAGTTATAAACTATCTGTGTACCAAATTTCATCCAAATCTGTTCAGTTATTTTTCACAAACTTTCAAATCTTCTATCTATATCTATATCTATCTATCTATCTTCTTCTATCTATTCTATCTATCTATATACATATAATAAAACTGTAGAAAAATCGTTTTTGTACATCAAAAAAAAATCCAAAAAAAATAGCTAGGGTGTTAAAGGACAACCAATAGGACCCATTTCTAGCATTTTTAGAATTTTTGTCTGTTTGTCGGTTTGTCTGTTTGTATGTTTATATGTCCGGGCATCACGTAAAATGTACGGCATCAATGTAAATAACTTATATACACAACGATTTAGCGTAACTTCAGGTAACATTTAGTTTTTGTTTCATTGCAATCAGTTCAGTCTATCAAAAGTTATTCGAATTTAAAGTGTTTCAGAAGTAAAATTACGGTCAGTTCACACCAAGACACGTAGTTCAGTAGCGCGATCTAGCTTGGAATAGAAAAACTACATATTCAAATAATTCATCTAATGATGATAATGATCGGATGGGATAGGATGGGACAGGATGGGACAGGGTGGGACAGGAAGGGACAGGATGGGACTGGATGGGACAGGATGGGACAGGACGGCACAGGATGGGACAGGATTGGTTAGAATGGCACAGGATGGGACAGGTTGATACAGGATGGGACAGGATGAGACAGGATGGGACAGGATGTGACAGGATGGGACAGGATGGGACAGGATGGGTAGGATTGGTAGGATGGGACAGGATGCGACAGGATGGGACAGGATGGGACGGGATGGGACAGGATGTTACAGGATGGGACAGGATGGGTTAGGATGGTACAGGATAGGACAGGATGGGACAGGATGATACAGGATGGGACAGGATGTTACAGGATGGGACAGGATGGGTTAAGATGGCACAGGATAGGACAGGATGGGACAGGATTGGGGATGGGACAGGATGGGCTAGGATGGCACAGGATAGGACAGGATGGGACAGGATGGGACAGGATGATACAGGATGGGACAGGATGGAACAGGATGGGATAGGATGGGATAGGATGGCACAGGATAGGACAGTATGGGACACAATGGGACATAATGGGACACGATGGGATACGATGCGATACGGTGGTAGTGAATAGTATAGAATCATTTATTCTCTCTTAATCTTACAAAAAGGTAATTCTATTTTATTTGTTTTGGAGTTCTAACTCTTTTTACCCGACTACGGCAAAGCCAAAAGGAGGGTTATGAGTTTGTTTTCGTATTGTAGAACATGTTTATGTACACGCGAAAAAAGTTGATGGAAGCTTGAACTTGAAATCCTGTTATCGATATTTTTTAATCAATTTCATGAGTTTTTTTTTTAATACAAAACTTCATTTATTTGATTAAACAATACCGATAATGCTAACCGATAAACAAACTACTCTCTAATCCAGTAGCAATTGAATGGTTCTGCCTATGAACAACAGAGGGAGTTTATAGCAATTCCGTCAAATATTCTACTAAAATAAGTAGATTTACGTACGCATATTTATGTACACTCCAGAATGAGGGTTCACAGCAAATGTTGTCAATAAAGAAGAACTAGCTTATACAAAGTACCTAATAAAATAATATTTTTGTGTCGGTTGGAGGATTCAACAGCACTTCGCATAAAAAAAAAATACATTGGTAAGTTCCGACATCCACGCGAACGAAGTCGAGGGCACAGCTAGTTTTTAATATTAGTAGGATACAACGAGTTGTTGTAAGTTTGCCATAAAGTTAATCTGACATAGTTTTTGAAACCTCATACATTGAAAGTTGATGAGTTGTTAATTTTTTTATTGGCAATTTGCCACATGTCTTCATTACACATATTTTTTACTGAAGTCAGCGGCGCCAACACCTCCATGATCCTGTTCTCCTTGTACTTTCTGTTTAGATTCCACATTGTTTCCTCGTTTTCTGCAGTTTTGTGATGGATTTTATTATTTAAGTGTTCTGATAGCAGAACACTTAAATAAAAAAAATAATAAAAAAAACGCCCTATTTCTTTTTTTCGCACGGATAGCCGTGCGGAAAAAGAAATGGGGCGAATTTACACATACTTTTATTTCGTGGCGAATTCACTTTGTGGCAAACTTAGAAAAACCCGATGCAACTACGTTGTCTAAACAAATATGGTTGGTTGATACTCTAAACTGGTAGAATGATTCCCACCCCACAGTATCATTTTATTCCTTGAATAAAAGACAATCAAGTAATACCCACCACGGGGTATCTATGGATATTAAAATATTGATTACAAGAAGGCGATTCCTTCGGTATCATTATTTGCATAACAGTACTTTATTGCCACCTTCAAGAAACCCCTGATTCTGTGCATAAACATGATACAAGAGATAATAAAACTTGTTTGAATAACGTAAGGTTGAATTTTGAATGCAAGTCAGTTTGCAGTATATCACGGTTATTTCTATGGTGAGACAATAACAACTTGAGTTGGAATTAAATAAATATGTACATTTTTTTTATCAAGAATTTTTCAGCATTTCTGCCCATTTTTTTACAAGAATCGCTTTCTTTTAAATAAGATTAGCACTTAAAAAAATATTTTTCTTATTTAATTATTTTATGCATTAAGAACATAATATTTCTACTTGTCTACCTTATCTACCAGTCTATTATAATACACTATACTAGAGACTACTATAATATACTAGAGAGCTGTGGTGGTCGACTGAAGTCTATTAAAAGAATCACCTCGAACATCATTTTATTCGATAAAAATACTATAAAATAAGTGTTTATTGCATAATCACATCAAATATATAGTCTTTTATTAGATGATATTGTGATTTAAGACATAAACATCAATATTCAGTAGTTCCCGCGCGATATTTATTGTGTTGGCAAAGGCTATTAAAAAATATGATAGTGATTTGCACTGTGTCAGTGTACACTGATGATCACTAATCTTCAGTATCTGAACAAAAATGAGTTAGAATTAGTCCTAAAATGAAAACACACAACAGCACAGTGTCACACAGTTGGAAAACCTTGCAACAAAAGGGTTAACCGCACCCCAAACCCCCGTGTTTGTGTTAGGCAATTATTCTATTGTCATTTTATTTATATTCAACCAAGTTATCGCAGGAATATCTCCAAATAAACTTTAAGATGGCGACGGGGCGAATTTAAAGTGTTGTTTTATGTAAATACAAAATTATAGTTATAAACGTCCAAACTTTGATTTCGTTAATTTAAATACTTTTGAGTTATTGTGTCCGTTTGTTTTGACTTTATTGTGAATTTTAATTTTTGTTTGAAGATTTGTTTGTGGTTGTTAAACTTTTTAATTTTGTTGTTTTAAAAGTTACTTAGCTGAATGGCACGTTGGAGAAGTAGGTAGCTAAGCAACGACGATATATTACTAGACTCCGCATGCACAATCTAAGGAACAAAAACTATTCTGTCGACTTGCTGAGGTACTACGTAAGCGAGGGGGACGGGGTACTGCGTTGTGATTGGCTAACTCAAGGTCTGTTTTGTCTCCAGGTATGTTTAAGGCTCACAGGAGTGGTCGAAATAAGACGGATATAAGACATTTTTGCCTAATGTGTTGACAGACATCGGTCGGCTGTTATTAGGAGTCTAGTAATATATCGTCGTTGTAGCTAACCGATTGATTGCTGCGCTGAATATTGCAGGGTCGATTTCCGCACGCACAAATTATTTGTATGGCCTGCAGGTACTTGTCCTGGATGTAACAACTGATTCTATTGAAATTCCAAGTGTAAGACAAAAAACAAGAAGATAAAAAAAACATGCGGCAGTAATAATTAAAAAGAAACTTATTTTCATTAAAATAAAGTAATTTTTTTTGAGTAAAAGCTTTTTCAACCATCAAGACTTTCATAAGATTAAAAAGAAACCATTTAATTTGATTCGATTTTAAAGGAGTATATTTTGACCTCATGTCGTAATATCACGCAAAAATATAGGTACTCACTCGTTTCTTAAAAAAAAAAGATAAGCATAGAAATAAACTTATTTTTTTTAAATTTATGTATCCCCGACGCTGCGCGCAGCTTCGTCAGAGCAATGGGAACATTCGATGCCGATACTGTGTTAATTTTAATATTATTTTTTCCTTATAACTAAAGCACAAACAGACTGAAGATAATAATAATAAGCAGGTAGATTACAAAGCGCAAGTGTACGTTATAGCCCAATGTATCAATGCAAAGACACCGGGAGTTAACAAAAAACTTTGTGAAGTAATGTTAACTGCTGAACTCTGCTACTTTGTTTAACTTGTCATCACCGACTTTATTTAAGGTTGATGTTAAGGCGATTTTAGAGTGGGGAAAAGCCGCTGCGTTTTTTTGAAAATATAGGATTCATAATGAAAGTATTGAAAGACGAATGAAAAGTATTTATTTTAATATTGTTGTGTTCATGTAAATATATAGGTATATGATTGTCACATTCATACAACTATAAAAAATACAAGAACTGTTTTTTTAGGTGTGTCAAATAATAATAAGTTTGAATTATACTATGTATGCAGTATGCCTATGTTGCTTGCTAATAATGCAGCTTTATATAGGTAAAAAAAAATCAAATCTGTACTTTCGGTTTTCTTTATATTTTTATAATTAACCCAACTTTCATGTTCTAACATAAGTATACACTTATTTTGATTAATTCTTGGATTCCTCACGTTGTTTTCATTCTTCGATTTTAGATAAACTTAGAAAATACATTGTTATATGTATTTAATACCATACACTACATACATGAATTTGAATTCCTAACAATCTCTCTAAGCGTGTATCAAAGAAGTAATTTGAATGTCAAAAGAAAATATTGTTTGATCCTGAATTAAATTTAAAATTCTCCCAGGAAGTGTAAAATACTCTTAACAGGTTATGCTAATAAAATGATATTGTTTTCTTTAGAAAGTGCTATTAATTAAGAACTGTGGCAGTCGCATTTTATTAATCCCCCCAAACTCGGGAAGACCTATTAATGTTGAAAACTTCGCCTCTTTAAAAGACACAAGGTGTTACTAGAGCAATAAAATACAATATTATTTATCTTAGATAATAATTCATAATTTTTATGGCAACACTTGGAAGATGTTTTTCTTTCTTTTAATGGAGTTATGTTTTTTAAGTTTTGGTGGATGTTATGTTTATTGCAATTGGGTTTGTTGAAGTTGTGAAGATGGGTGTTAATTTAAATTAGCAATTTTATGTGAAAGGAAAATTTAAGATTACCTACTATGCTTTGACGCCATGTTTATGCTCTTAAATAAACAATTATTGATTATAGAAAACGAATTTGTACAGAGTATTTATTTGCTTATCGTAATTATCGCGCTAAGATTCGTTGAGTGTGTATGCGTAATGCGTAGAAATATAGATGTATGTACACGTATATAATAGTAAATTGTCATAATTTGTATAACAGAACATCACTTGAATGCGGCTCTACCTAGAGGTTGTTTTGTTCTTGTATTTGTGTCAGGGCAAAGTTCTTTTGTTTTTTTTTTGAAAATATCCCAAGAAATGCTTTGGCAGATCCAATAGAAATAAATATTACATTCTTATCAAAATATACTTTTTTAAGATCTCTTTTTTACTTTATATAATATATTTTTCAGTATAATATACGGTGTCTCTTTAATTTTTAACCTACTTAGCCAACATCTAACATACCCATTAACACAGAACCAACTAATTTTATTATGGCCCAACTTATGTTTCTAGGCCTTTTAGAAACCATCTGTCCTGAGGGCAATAATGCCCCATTAAGTACTATAAGAAGGTTGCCTAATGAATTTAAATATCCCTGAAGCCACTCCTGAAAGCTGACACATATTCTCTCAATAACATTACACAATTAGGCGCAGTCGGTTACAGCAAAAATCCATCTCGAACTTCACACTTAAGGGCTATCCAGTTTCTAACTCGACCACTCGCTACGTTCTTGCTACGAGCTACGAACGCTACGGCGTAGCGTTTTCGTAGACATGGCTTTTTGGAGTTTGCTTGAATTATGGGAGTCGTTTTAAAAAATAAGGTGTGTGTAAGTTTTTTTTTTTAGTATTTAGTAAAATATTTTTTTTGTTATCGTTGTTTACTATTTATCATCATGATGATGATGATGAATTTCGCCTATTATTCATAAGTGAATATTTGTATTTTTCTTAACAACAATTTAAATTGTACTGCATTCATGTTTATTTTTGTGGTAGAGATAATAAATGTTTGAATTTATTTATGTAATGTCAGTAGGAAAAATTATGGACCATACCAGACCCGTTATTTTCATACCTTTTATGTTTTCCGTGAGGGAATCAAACTTTTTTTATCGTTTTGAAATCATCAAATGAGCTCTCAGAAGGACTGTCAGACTCGTACTGACTAAAATACAATGTGCCCTTCAATAGCCCTTTACGTCCCGGGGTCACGGTAATCAAACACAAAAAATCGATCAACCACTGTCTACAAAAACTCAAAAAACCGGTTGTGTTTGAGTTTTTTTTACGTGGTAAAATCATCAAATGAGTCCTACCACCCCGGGCAGGGCGGGAGGGACTGTCAGACTTGTACTGACTAAAATCCACGGTCTCCTTCAATAGCCCTTTATGTTCTGGGGTCTCGGTGATGAAATGAGGCCCGCGATCCCGGCAGGAAACCGATTGTGTTTGAATTTTTTTAAACAGAGGCAGTCAAAACAAAAAAAAACCTCTTCCAAATTCAAAACCACCGCATCCAAAAATTCCCAGCTCTCCCCCGAAAAGGTGGCATTAGTGTTCCGTCAACGCATCCTCCCCGGGCCTCACTAGAAACAATAATGAGTCCCCCAGATTTCCCAAACGTGTGCTACAGACCTACGAATTTGTAAAGTTATCAAATTTTCAAAACTGTATAACGCATTACTGCGGGGCGTCACGTCGCCTTGTATAATTATAATTGCAATTATTACTTTGGTTGAACTGGATTTATTGTTGAAGGAAAGTGGTTTTGTTTCATTTTGGAGGAATGGGAACTTCGGATATAAACATAATTGAATGATGTATAGGTTATTTTTTACGTAGATCAGGTTTTATTTTGCTGTTATTTGATGTCATTTAGACTTTTTTTTGGAAAATCGTCACTATATGTGTACTGCAGCTTGAGGTAGATTTGAAGGAACTTGACTGGCTTAAAATCAACCTGTTACTTTATTTTCCCTTCGCGTTCAAGGACCACGTTGGCCTTTTAAGACAGTCCCGCATACTGGCAGGTTTCAAAACGTCTCAATGTCACGTGTCATCAGCGGGAGTCCTAAAAAAATCTATTAACAAAGAATCTTTTAATAAATTATAACTTTATTGTTTTTTGGTAAAAGGTAAAAAAATACGTTTTCATTCATTTTCGCTAATGTCAGTTCTTAAATGACACTACTTCAAATATGTTGTATATTAAAAATTAAACATCAATCAAAAATAAAAATTAAACTTTACGAAGGGTTGATTTTCATAGATATCTTTTATCTGGGGGCACGGCAGTGCCCCCACCAAGTCGAGCAAAAAAGCGGCACGGCCGTACCATCCTTTTCTCGAAGCAATTCAGGCCATTTTCGACCCCCTGTAACTTCGTTGTGGATAAAACTAGAAGACTGAATTTTCCGTAACCATGCAGGCATTGTAAAGACACGGTATATTTCAAATTTCATTCAATTTGAACCAGTAGTTTAAGAATTATAACGGGTCAAAGTTTCTTAATTTTGTCACTCACTCACTCACCGATCATCAAAATTCTAAGGCACTTCTAGCAGACCTAGAAGCTTCAAATTTGGAATATAAGTAGTGTTTGGTGTATGAATCAAGGAAAAACTAAAATATTTGGGGGCACGGTAGTGCCCCCGCCAAGTCGACTAAAATTTTTCAATTTTGGTCCAGTTTTCTAGATAGGTACATTTCGGATCGAAGAGGGTTCCTCTGAATGATGGGTGACGGAGACCGACTTCGCGGGCCCTCCATGTCGTCATTATTCGCCATTTAATGAAATGCAAATAAAGTTATCACAATCAATTTAATAACAAACGAAAAACTGAAATTATTCTAAATTAATTTAAACAATTATTAAAACACAAAATTAAATAATCACAAATAATTAATTAGTTAATTCAAAAATGATTCAGGCGTGATCCGTGTCACAATTAGAGTTGTGGACGGAGCGCTGTCTCGAATCGGAATGAACGCAGCGCTCGCTGCGCCGTCTTTTAAAGGCCGTCCCCTCCACAACTCGCCTGATTCACTGAGTGGTACGATGATGTCACGATTGCTTGCGTTGTAGTTGCTTTATTATTCGCTCGCGCCGACACGGCCATTCTGCAAAAAGGTCGTCACTGACCTATTACCCTGTAACCAAAGAATAGATACCACAGTATCAAAAACTCCATGAAATGATCACATAAACGGGTTAATAATTTTGTGGATCCTTATCTGCAGCTTTAACGCATTAAGAGAAATGAGGTCCATGTCCTCAACTAACTCTTAAGCAAAACCATAACAATTTGATGTCCATCACAAATTCTTATTGTAGCGTTGATAATTTGGAGTACTCACCCATCGACAAATCTATCAACGCCACAGTTTGGAGGCCTCTGCCATCAACAACCTCAAAAATCAGTTTGGAGGCCTCTGCCGTCAACAAACTCAAAAACATAATACATATTATCAATTTGGAGGATCTCCGGCCTCAACAAATTCTATTGTTTTGACACCGACAATAAGGAGGCCCCTGTCCTCAACAAATTTCGGTGCCATAGTTTGGAGGCCCCTGTCCTCAACAAACTCGGAAACATAATATGTATTAATAAACTCTCAATATACATGGTGGCAATACAAGTAGTAAAAATGCTACTTACTTGCTACAAAACACTGCATGGCTCATGTCTTAGTTTTGTTGTGGTTCGCTATTTGTTGCACACTCTTGTAGCCCCCGCTGTTCATCTTCTGATACACCTTCCGCCGACACGGTATCCTGGTCAATGCAAACTCCAGGTTTTGGAGCTAAGCGTAGTTGGTCATGCGCCACTTTCTTGGGTCTTCCTCGGCCTGTTATCTTTTTAAGTTGGTAGCGGTCATTTGGTAAAACTTTCCAAACTTCATAAGCATTTGGAAATTTTAAGTCGAGTCCAATCTGACTTCTGGGGTTTGTTTTAAAAAGGACTATCTCTCCTTTTTGAAATCTCTTGACTTTAGCTTTTCCCTTGTCAAACCTTTCTTTGTCATTTTTTCCTCTTGTTTCAATTTTCTTTTGTACATAGTTGTCAAGCTGATCTCTATCTACTGTTCCTTCCGTTTCATCAATTAATGATAGCAACTCGGCAGGTACAGCACACTGCCTTCCAGTAAGTGCTTTAACTGGACTTACGTTTGTAGTCTTGTTTTTGGTACAATTTATTGCTAATTGGAGAGCACCCAGACCTTTTTTCCAGTCTTTAATTTCGTAATTACGGATGATAGTTAAACCATTTTTTACAACAGCCATTACGCGTTCGACTTGTCCGTTAGTCCGACTTACCCCCGGTGCGATAAAATGTTGGTGAATATTATACTGTTTACAGTATTCTTCAAATTCGGCTTTAAATGCCGTATCTTGATCACTTATTATTTGATTTGGGGCTCCAAACAAAGCTACTACATGTTTGAGAGCGTTAAGCATGGAACTTGCTGTTTTGTTTGTCGCATAAGTTAATGTTACAAATTTTGTATAAGCGTCAATAATAACGACAACATATTCGTGTTTATTGTTTCGTTTTGTAAGGTGGCCAGTCATGTCAATGTGCACGGTATCAAAAGGAACTGGTTTCTTCTCTATGGGATACATTTGTACCTGTTTAGCGCCCGAGGAACCCTTACTGGTTTTGCAAATGACGCAGTTGTCAATGAATCGTCTCACTGTCGTGCTCATTTCAGGAAACCAGTAGGATTCACGAATTTTGGCAAGAGTTTTCTCCCACCCGAAGTGCTTTAATGCAGTATGGTAGGCATTAATGATGCTCCATTGGTATGATTTTGGAATAACCTTTTTCCATTTTCTGGATCCGGGTTCATCTTCCTGGTATTGGCGTTCTAAAACAAGGTCACAAAGACGATAATCATGCAATTCCTCACCATGCTCCAACTTTTTTATCAAGTCGTTCAACTCCTTGTCTCGTCTTTGTTCAACTCTGAGCCAGGTATCCATGTTCTGGATGAGATTAATGCACGCCACAGGGTTTCGGCTAAAGTAATCAGCATGCTTCATACGGTTGCCTTGGCGATATTCAATTTTGAAGTCATAATGTTGTAAAAATGACCACCATCTGTGAATTCTGGGTAAAAGTTCATGTTTATGAGATGATGACTTTATGGCGTTGCAGTCGGTGACGATAGTAAACGTCCTGCCATAAAGGTATTGCCTAAAATGTTTAATGGCTCGAACTATAGCAAGCGTTTCAAGCTCGTAGCTATGGTAGTGGCTTTCTGGTACTGTGGTCCTCATGCTCATATAAGCCACAACGTGTTGCCGGTCTTCTTTTAATTGAATTAGAACGGCCCCAAATCCTGAGCTACTTGCATCAGTGTGTAGCTCAATTGCCAGTCCTTCTTGAAATATAGTAAGAACTGGTGCCGATGTAAGTCTGCGAATAATATCGAGCCTTACGTTTTCACATTCAGGTGTCCACATAAACTTAGCGTCCTTTTTGGTCAAATTGTATAAAGGAATCATTCGTTCTGAAAAAGAGGGTATGAAGCGCCTAAAGTAGCCAGCTAGACCACAGAACTGTCGTACTTGCTTGACGTTGGCAGGAACTGGCGCCTTTTCAAGAGCCTCTACTTTTCTTGGACTTGGACGAACAGTGCCATTTGAATCAGGTTTCCAAGATATTCAATTGATGTTTTGAAGAAAGAGCACTTCTTAGCATTCACTGTGAATCCAGCTTTGGTTAATGCGTCCAAAACCTTGTCCAGTATCTGTAATCCTTCAGAGAACTTGTCACATTTAATTAAGACGTCATCCATGTAAATAAGAATGTCTCCAAGCAATGGTCGCAATGCTGTCATTATGGCTCTTTGAAATACTGCTGGGGCATTCATTAATCCAAACGGCATTCGAACATATTCATAAAGGCCATCGGGAGTTATAAAGGCCGTTTTTGATATTGAGGCCTCATTGATAGGAATTTGATAGAAACCCTGGGCCATATCGAGGCTAATGAAATAAGTAGCCCCCGACAGTCTATCAATTTGATCTGAAATTATAGGGAGCGGAAACTTGATGGGAATAGTGTTCTTATTAAGTTCCCTGTAATCGGTGCACATCCTATCTTCTCCGTTTTTCTTTTTTACAAGAATAATTGGGCTCGCATAATCGGAGGTACTTTCTCGGACGATTCCGTGGGCAATTAATTCGTCAATGATGGCTTTCACCTTTTGTCTTTCTACTGGTGCCATTCTGTATGGCCTCCTTGATATTATTTTAGTCGGGTCTTTAAGGTGAATGTCTAAACTCCCAGTTGTGACTTTAGTTTTAGGAATCCCGATAGCAAAAGAAGCTTTGTATTTTAATAATAAATATTTCAACTCACGTATTTCCTCTTCATTGGTCAAATCGGTGTCCAGATTGCCCAAAGCGTCTTCAGTGATTTGAATGGTCGAAATAGACGATTTTCTCACTACTGTGGCACTTTGCTCGGTAACAAGAACATTCAAGCCAGTGCCCTTTACAATTTCAGCCCCAATCATAAGATCACACGGTGTTTCGTGATCTTCCACGATGTGAAAGGTAATTTCGAGGAAAACATTGTTTATGTTGCAAGTCGTGATAATTTGTTGACAGGATAAAATTGGCACACTTTTGCTCCCGATACCTTTCAACATTAATGAATAGTCTTCGCGCTTACCTGGTAAAGAACAGCTTACCGAACGTCTTATCAAGGAACGTGCGGCTCCACTGTCATGCAATGCCGTAAAAGTGCGATTACCAATACAAATGGTCATTGGTGTAAGTATTTCGTTGTGTTCTTGTACTACGTTGATTTTCTCGGCTTCATCGTTCATCTTCTTAAAACATTTGGTTTCGATATGACCAGGTTTTTTGCAATAATTGCATTGGGGTCTTGGACGTTCCGTTTGAATCGCATTCTCTCTGCTGGAGATTTCGCTAAGTAATGGCTTTGGGTCACTAACCTTGTTGCTCGCTTTGTTGCAGTTCACTTGATAATGGCCAATCCCACCACACTTGAAGCATACAACCGAATCATCGCGACCGTTTCTTTTTATTCTGGGCCGTTTGGCAGGTGGTTCATCCTGGCGTGATTCTCGTGGCCTGAGTGTAGCTGTAACAGAAATTAATTCAGGGACAGTTGTGCACCTACTAGACAACAATCGTAATCGAAGAGATTCATTATCTATGCAGCCGATGACAGCTTCCACTGCGTCAGTATCCTTGTCACCGTTCACAACACGTTTCCAAATGTGCCAGGCCTTTTGTTATCGATTCTGCTGGATTCGACATATCGAATTTGAAGTTTCGGAACTTAACGACATCGTTGGAGTAACGTGCTTCTGGTTCAAACGTTTGTATCAGTGCTTCTCGCATCTCGCTCCAAATGGGTGATTTTACAAGCCATGCATCACCAACAGCTTTTGCACGACCTTGTAATAGACTTGCGATCTTAGTACAGACTTCGTAGTCAGCCAATTCCCAGTGTGTCTTAGCTCGATCAACGTGCTCGCACCAGTCTCGAATTGGAACATCACCATCTGGGTTGTAGGGTGCAATATAAATGTCGCATAATCTTGGTCTACGCGTTGGAGCGACGGTTTTATTAAGCAATTCTGCAAGAAACTCATGATTAGTATGCATAGCGGATTGCTGTTTGTTCAGGATTTCTAGAGCACTAGCTAACGTGGACAGCATCTGGTTTGAGCTGGAGCCACCTGGTCCTCCATCAATAAGAGCGGATGGAACCGAAGATGTGCCTCGGTCCATCCCACTTCTGATTTCGGATCGAAGAGGGTTCCTCTGAATGATGGGTGACGGAGACCGACTTCGCGGGCCCTCCATGTCGTCATTATTCGCCATTTAATGAAATGCAAATAAAGTTATCACAATCAATTTAATAACAAACGAAAAACTGAAATTATTCTAAATTAATTTAAACAATTATTAAAACACAAAATTAAATAATCACAAATAATTAATTAGTTAATTCAAAAATGATTCAGGCGTGATCCGTGTCACAATTAGAGTTGTGGACGGAGCGCTGTCTCGAATCGGAATGAACGCAGCGCTCGCTGCGCCGTCTTTTAAAGGCCGTCCCCTCCACAACTCGCCTGATTCACTGAGTGGTACGATGATGTCACGATTGCTTGCGTTGTAGTTGCTTTATTATTCGCTCGCGCCGACATACATAACTGCTTAAATAACTTCATAATCACATATAAATATAGGCGCACGGTAGTGCCCCTGCCAAATCGAGCAAAAAATTCCCGTCATGCAAATTAATTCCGCAAAGGATGGATTACCTACCTACGGACAAAGCACATCAAGCTCTGTCTACAAAATACAAAAAGAAATGAGATCCCATCAAAAACAATACTTGTCAAAAATACCAAGTCTCGCAACTCAGTTGTTCTACGGTAAAAAGTTGTGAGATCCATGTAATACCAAGTCTTATCCATGTTAATATATTGACTTGGTCATCGCACTAAATAATTTAATTAACACGTGTTTTCATGCGATGGCCGAGTCAATATATTTACATGGATAAGACTTGGTATTACATGGATCTCACAACTTTTTACCGTAGAACAACTGAGTTGCGAGACTTGGTATTTTTGACAAGTATTGTTTTTGATGGGATTATCTTTGTTTTGATACAATGTGCATGATAACAGCATCAATAAATAAAAAGAAGTCTTTTAGAAAAAAACATAGTAACTGCTAAAACAAAAAAATCTAGAAACCCAAACGAGAACCACAAAATAAGCGCCTCTAATCAAAACCAACATAACGCGCCCATAAGGCTGGCTACACACGTCGATACATGAATGTTGCAGCGTAACGAACGAAACTAGTCGCGCGCTCTAATACGTAATCATACGCGCGCTGCCATCATTATTTAGCGTAGGATGGTCGTGGGATGCCATGGAGTTGATGATACCGCCTATATTATAATGGTTTCGTTTCTAATCTTACTTCTTATGCTAATACTAGCTGATCCCCGTGGTTTTACCTCACCTTGCTCGGCTCCTTTGAGTCATAGCGTGATGTTGTATATAGTCTATGGTTATCGTCTATAAATGGACTAACCAACACAAAAATCATTTTGGAATTAGAGTCAGTTGTTTTTGAGATTCATGCGCTTAATAAACAATCTAAGAAACAAACAATTCAGCTTTATAACATTAAAAGTATTTAGAATACAAATGCAATGTAGTTCGTTCATTGCGTTTTCATGCATAAATCACTAAATAGATTTTAATTTTAGCATAGAAATTGATGGGATTCTGGACTAGCAGCAAGCCGTTTCGTTTTGTTCTAAATTTGAAGGCGGCTGGACAACCAAAGCTGCAGGTATTCATTATCTTCATGTAAGTTTTTTTACAATGAAAATTCATAAAAACTGACAAGAACAATAAATTACTAAAATCAACTTAAATATATCGTCCCCGTAGTTGGAAAATTAAATAAGTCCGATTTTGGCGATATTGACTTTTCCCTATTTTCAAAACACCTAAAACATGCCGCATATTTGAGCCTTACAGGCGTTTTCGTATCTTATTCCGTTCCAAAAATATAGCTATTTTTGTCGGATAGATGGAATAATAAATATCTTCAGACAAACAATATTTTTTTAAAGGAATAATAAATAACTCAGTAAATAAATCAATAACTGTGGTCAATGATAAGTTGAATGTCAAATAAATTAAATAACATGAGTTCTTGAATTTTTCCTCAACTTCAAAATTCTTTCACAAAACTAACTAAGTTCTAGGAAAACTAAATAACTCTATTTATTTATATCTGCTATGCAGAATTCTGAAATAACGTACTTAATTTATAAATACTTGATGTTATCTGTTTGAATATCAATCATTTTGAGTTGTGGGAGAAGTTGATAACTCTTCTGCTTTCATTGGAATTTTGACTCTTAAATAGAAGAATTAAGGTTACTTTTAGCTTGTCACACAAATTGTTTTTGTTGGGTATTTTCGTTAAACTTTCTTTTAAGAGTGAAACTACGTAGGGTACCTACGTTTAAATCAATTATCGAATAATTTGCAGCAGAAAAACATTAGTAGGTACCTATAGCACGGGCACGCCGCAATCGCGGCGGTAAGACCCCTCTTTTAGGAGTGACTGGATAGGCGCTACGGCATCCGCATCTTCCGTCTGGCGCTGGTCCTAACCGGACACGATTGTTTCGGGAGGTTCCTGTTTCGGATTCAGCGGGAGGATACACCCGGGTGTCACCACTGTATGGACCGCCCGGAGAACACGGTGGAGCATACGGTGACGGTCTGCCCAGCTTGGAACTGCAATGCTAATGGCTTGGAGCTTCTCACTCTGTGCTCAGAGTTTGACCTGTGCCTGACTAATAACTTCTTTCACCTAGCAGAAAAATATAATACCTCGTGGATGCACCCTAGATCCAAGCAATGGCACCTTATTGATTACATTATTGTATGTAAAAAAAGATCTGAATCACGTCTTGGTAACAAGAAGTATTGTGGGGTGTGGAGTGCTGGTCAGACCATCGACTTCTTCGATCGAAGATGCGTTTGTAAATATAAGCTCCTCGACGCGCAGCGCATAAGAAACCAGTGAATGTTTGTGTTGTTTCGGCGCCAAGGCGTTTATATGCCAAAAATCTTCATGATAGCGTGTCATGTACTATACCATAACCAATAAAGAAAAACATAGTCAAGGAAATCAGAGCATTTCTTGGAAGCTACAGACTAGAACTGAAATCTCTATCAAACACCGTTAGACGAAAATCCATTTCGATCCGTGACTTAAAAATCAATAGTGCAGGCTGGATAGAGCAATAGACATGCAACTCTGTGCTGACACAAATCAAACGAGCAGATTTATCGAAGGCTTGAAAACAATTTTCGGAACCAAATTGAGAAATAGGCACCAATATATTATAATATACTCGTGACAGGGACTGTAAACTGACAGATCATAAGCAAATCTTAAATAGATGGGCTGAACATTTCAATAACGCTCTGAATCTCTGCTCTCAGATAACTGATTTACCATACATTGGAAATCTTGAATGCCGTCCCATCAAGGAGAACTTAGCAGACCTTTGGCAAATTCATGTCAGCCGTCAAAAGATTGAAGAACGGTAAAACACCAGAAGCCGACTGTCTACCATCAGAGGTTTGCGAATATGCTGGTCCACAAATACAAAGTAGGCTCTTCAACTTATTGCTCAAGGTATGGGAAGCCGAAATTGTATCCCAAGACTGGAAGAATGCCTCCATTTGCAAATTTTATAAGGGTAAAGGTGAATTATTGGACCGTGGTTCTTACAGAGGCATCTATCTCCTGTCTTCCACTGGGAAGGTACTGGCTCATATCATAGATAGCCGTTTATCAAACCTTGTAGAACAGATACTTCCAGAGACCCAGTGCAGGTTTACACCCAGCAGAGGAACTGTTGACGGCATTTTCATAATGAAACAAATTCAAGAGAAAAGCCTTGAAGAAAACCGTCCTCTGTAGAAAGGCCTTCGATCGCGCGCGCTCCACTTTGGGTAGTGTTGAAAAAGGCTGGATGGAAACGATTTCTCAGACCTAATTAATATAACCAGCGATGAAGCAAGGTTGTGTCGTGGCTCCCGCGTTATTTTCACTCTATTTCTCGGCTCTGCTAAATGATGCTCAATTTTCGCACTGATAAAAGTGTCTTCGACATCTCACGCTTCAGGGCGAACTGGCGAAGAGTAAGACGTCTAGGGTTCCCGTGCTTGACACACTCTGGTTTTTTGGAAGATATCGCTATTAGCGATAAGACCACCATTATAATCATAGCATTAGTAACGTTTATAATAGTTGTGTAACAATTTTGGTGTACAATAAAGTAGAATAATTATATCTATCTATCTATGCTGATGATGTATGCCTGTCAGTTGATCGTATGGAAACTCTCCAAGACGCTTTACAAGGGTGTGTAGACCTCTCATGACTTGAAACCTGTCTGATGTTTACTTATCGCTTTTTTACAGGAAGGGTGCGAATCATAAAACAACTTTTATTTTATATGATACCAATAGTTAAAAAAATATCGAAGTAATAGTAACGTACAAAGCCACAAAATTTTACATTTCAAAATATTTCGAGTTTGATAAATTCAATAACTGCATTTATTTCACCAAATTTTACTCTACCAAATGTATTTAGTTCGTAGGAAAACTAAATAAATAGCCGAAATAAGTAGATAATTATAGTACGTTATAAATAACAGTTGTGGCAAAATTAAACAACTTGATTTTTTATGTGTTATTTAGTTATCGTTAAAGATTGAGTTCAGTTTGTTAAAGCATAATGTAAAAGGTAATCAGGTCCACAAAATATCAAATTACCGACAGTAAAATTGTCTCACATTTTTTAACAAATGTACATTAACTGAAAAAATAACACTAAATCGCGTTTATCTCAGAACTAGAAAAACAGAGTTATTTAATTTTCCAACTACGGGGACGATATATGCACAAATGTCATGAATACATCCACATCTACTTTAGCTAGGCGGTATCATCCTCTCTTAAAAAATCCACCTAATAATACCGTTTGACATGTACCAATTTTGAGTTCATTTGATATTAAAAGGTTTTCAGCGGCAAACCCGCGGAGGCAGCGCCAGCACTAAACAGTACGCTAGTTGTTACATTATCTTGTGGCTTCATTAGATTTTGTAATGTGATGTTAGGCTGACAACTACCTGAATTTATAAGTTCGTGGATTTAGGTCGCCACGTTTGTAGGCGGCTGTATTTTAGAATTAAAGAGCTAATTTTAATTTTTTATATACGGTCTTGTATTAAACTATAAATGAATCAGATTTTGCCTGCGGCTTCGCTCCCCTTCCCCCCCTTCCCCCACTACCTTATAACCGTTTCTAGGGTCATATCAATATCTATACCAAAATTCAACAAAATCAATCTTGTGGTTTAGGCGTGTGAGCATATTATATTGTATATTGCTCTCACGCCTAAACGTTTCGTGTTCGAAAAAATGTTTGTAGCTACTAGCTATATAGTATAAACTCATTTTTGTCGATTCTCAGTTGACACAGCTCACTCTCGTGTTGCTCCAAATGAGGTGAAGCAAATGTTCTGGTTGTGCCCTGTGTGGAGATTCCGTGAGTAAACGCTAACAGGGAATATTTTTTTCTATTTAATGTGGCCGTAAAGGCATAGGGCATTCTCAGTTATTGAGGGAATACATCGCACATGCCTTGCATCACCATACAATGTTGTATATGCCTATAAGGCTTCAACTACAAAGAAAAAAAAAACTGAAAACCAAAAAGTATCCTTACAAAATCATTCCATGACGACAAAATGTAAAGATTCTGAAAGAGGCTTATTTAAATAAGTGGTGAAATTAAAATTAATCTATAGAACGATTAAAATAAAAGCTGGTCAAATCCCCGAAGACGCTTAATATAAAATAATAGAAAAAACTTATAAATATTCACAGAGCAGAGTTAAACCTTTAGCTGGAGTGACGGATTCGTTTTTACTTATTCCACAGAAAATCTGCTTAAAATCCGTATTAAAAGAATCACTCGGAATTTATTTGTTGGGCGGTGCAGGTGACAAGAGAATTGCGTTTTTTATAGATAAGATTGGTGGGTTAGAAATGGGTAAAACTAAGGAGGTATTCCACTTAGGGTACCCGCTGGTACCTTATCTATTCGACATAAGGCTCCTGTCAAAATTTTTGAAGGTGCCAGGTGCCCTAACTGGAATACCTCAAATTAAGTGCCGGAGCACACGGCGCGTTGCGGCGCCGCACCGCAAAGATTTCGCCTAAAATTGTTGTCACATGTGCCTGCCAGTAGGGCGAAATTTTTAAGGTGCGGCGCCGCAACGCCCCGAGTGCTCCGGCACTAAGCCACATAGTTTGCGCGTCCAAGATCCGAAATTGGGTTATTATTAAATCTAGATGCTACTATACATATCAGTTTTATTTTTTGTAGAATTTTGTACAATCTTGTCTTATTTTTGTAAGATTACTAATACTGTAAGTACTACAACGTATATCATCTGTCTAGCCTATTCTCGCTGCAGCGTAAATTTGAGTATTTCGTATGAAACTGTGTATCTGACTCCCACAGCACAGTAACTGGTTAAAACAATACCACGTTGTAATACTGTTTTTCAACTATCGAGCTTCTGAAAGTACGCCATGAAATGAACATACATTGTATCGTTATAATATCTTACTTCGTTATCACCGTCCTATTATAATACTGCTAGAATAATAATAATAATATTCCACAACTATCACACAACACCATCTAGTCCCAAGCTAAGCAGAGCTTGTGTTATGGGTACTAGACAACTGATAAACATACTTATATATTTCTAAATACATACATATTGATAAATTACACCCAGACACAGAACAAATGATCATGCTCATCACACAAACATTTGTCCTGGGTGGGAATCGAACCCACGACCTCCGGCATAGCAGTCAGGGTCACTAACCACTAGACCAACAGGCCAGTCAATATTAAATATTAAATCTAAATGCTACTATACATCTGCACAATTTGTAGAATTTTGTAAAATCTTGTCTTATTTTTTGGAAGGTTACTAATACTGTAAGTACTAGAACGTATATCGTCTGTCTAGCCTTATTCCCGTTGCAGCGTAAATTTGAGAATTTCTTATGAAACTGTGTATCTCCCATAGCACAGTAACTGGTTAATACAATACCACTTGGTAATGCTGTTTTTCAGATTTTTGACCTTCTGAAAGTACGCCATACAATGTACATACATTGTATCGTTATAATATCTTCCTATGTTATCATCTTCCTATTATAATACTGCTAGAATACAACCAATGAGAATCATGGAATCTAGAGGATCACCGACATCCCTATTCCATTTCTCGATCGCTCCTCGCTTGCGCCGCTCCATCGAGTTTTCTCCTTATCTCGTGGCAATGGTCGCGATTCAGAGTGGTTACCCTTTGGATGTTGTCGCAGCGAATGATTTTAAATGTAAAAATTATTCAAATACGCCTCGGATAAGACGCTCAGCGGTCGAATAGTTGACGTCTTCCAAAAACTGGATCGGGGATCGGCGTTTTTGAGTAATAAGCCTGTATTTTCTGGCTCAAATGTTTCGGTATAATTTTTGGTCTGACAAATTTTGAATTTTATCATTTCTGTTATTGTATCTTTGTGGATTTGAGATAGGGAAATAGGAAAATTAGGGATTTTCCTTTTATCGATCTGGTGGCTGAATTACAGAAATTAAATTTTAGATTATAACCAATCATTGACTGGATAAAATAAATTAGCCATAAAGTCGTCATTCATTATTTGGTGAAAGATTTGCGTTGGCATAGGTTGATCTATAATATAAAAATGGATCCTTTCGGAGAAATGTGTTGTCACTATGGGTGTGGGCCCCCAACACATCGATCCTTTAACAACTGGCCAATACCCGAGGATGAACTTCATGCGAGCTTCTGGATCGATGACAGTAGATGGTCGCCAGCCAAACAGATCCTGAAGTGAATCAGGACTACCACCAAACGTGATGGGTTTTGTCGCTTCTTACGAAACAAATATTGTATTCTTAGCCGTCCGCACACGGAACAAAAATCATAACAATATGGATACTATTTAAAGCGTCATCTATTTAAAAACATTATTGTCCACTGAAAAACTACCCTAGCCACAAAATAACTAAGTTAGACCCAAATCAAATACATTTATTCATCAGTAAAATTTACACAAACAGGCCAAGCCAAGGCTTACTCAATGGAGCCCTGTTGCATGGGGCTCCTATTTCTGTTAAAAGGTTTAAAAAGGAACCTAGCCAAACCGAAAATCTGGGTGCCCCCGAAACTCAAAATGTTACCGAGTTGTGATATTCGTGGCTGAGTTAGTAATTTTAGCTCGTTTTATTATTTCCCTAACAAATAAGTATAAAAATTGCAGGAAAAAAATCAAGCCTCACAACGCATTGTATCAAATATTGTATTGTATCGTCAGCGATTCATCATGGAGACTTCAATTAGTGAACTGGCGAACAGTTAGCACCCCTCTAGTAAAGTGCACCTCTAGTGTGCCACAGCTAATTAATACGAGAACCAGAGAGCATTGTTTAGTGTCTATGGTACGGAAAATTGTGTTTTTTTTAAGGATTCAATTTTACAGCTAATGGTGCGAGGTTGAGTTTTGAATGGCACTTGAAACATGTAATATGTTATGGTTCTTTTTTAATGCAAATGGCGTGTGAATTCACAGGTAATTGAGATACCATCATTATCAGCCTTAATGTTCCTACTGCTGAAACACAGGCTTCTTCTCTATGAGATGGAGTGGGCCATAAACCACCACGCGGGCCAGGAAATTGGACCTTTTGATTTAGTAACCGTACTTTTAACTCACATTTTAAACTTTCCTCAGACTTTCAAAAATAATTCAAAAGCTAAAATAGCCAAATCGCATTCAGCCATTCTCGTGATTTAGCGAGACTAATGAACAGCATTTGATTTAATATTTATAGAAATAAATAGGTACTTACTGAGATGTTTTTATTCAATCACGGATTTAGGACCAAATCAAGAAAGTGATCCTGAAACCATTTTCTGTAAGCCCAGTTTAATATTGTAAAAAAATAATTCAAGTGAAGCTTGTTCTTTACTTAATATTTTCGTTATAACCTGGCCACATTTAAAAACCAAAATAAAACAAAATGAAAACTCTTTACACTGAGGAAATGTCAAATCATCAAACATAACCTGTCACAGAACGGAAATTCCCGCCAAAACGGCGGCCATCTTGTGAAACATTAGAGGCGCGACTTTTGATAAAAATAACACTTTTTCGAGCATAATCGAATCGTTAACCCTAAATTGGCATCTCGATAACAAATTCAATTTAAAACCGACGTTCATTGCTCTCATCTTTGACAATTCTGTTGCCGATATACCAAAGGAAGGGGTTAAGATGGCCCCCGATAAACAAAAAGACGAAAAAAAAGTTAATTTAACTTCGAGCGCGGAAACGAAGTCGCGGAGAAGATTTTTTTTTGTGATTTTTATTTTTTTTTTTAGGGTTGTTGCTGGTGTGTTTCTGAATAATTTAAGTGTGACAAAATATTATGAAACGGTGCTTATAGAGTGACATTAATATTTGGTTCCACCAACCAATTTAGATCATAGAAATGATTTATTAATACTTCCGATTCAATTTTAACCAAATTGCCAATCTTATGTGCACTATAGATACACCTCCATCTAACCTTTTTGGGCAGAAGTGTGAATAATTAATTATTATTATAAATTCAATAACAAATGCATACTGAGCAACACTAGGATGTGACATTGTAAATCAAAATAGTTTCATAAACCTGAATATTATGTCAATAACACTTCTGCCCAAAAAGTGAAACCGTACCGATTTTAAATCCTATCAATTTATGTGTGTCTCTTTTAAATGTCACTTTTTCGTTTCATCAACTGTCAAATAACAACGAATGTTAGAGAAACAGCTCTATACAATTACCGATGACACGACAGACCAAAAGAAAAAAAGCAGGCCCAGAGACAATACAGCGAACATTCTTCTATCCAAGGCACCATTATAATTTACTCCTGATTGGGATCAAGTTGAAATTAAGAAAAAATAAAAGGGACAAAGGGGTTGAAGGAACGTGATTGTCTTTTTTTATCTGTTAGTCTTGATTTAACAAACAACCCCTTTTTATTTTGATCTCTTTGTGTTGGGTTGTTGATTAACGGCCCCAAATTGGGTGGGTTCCAATAATGAATGTGTAATTACTGTCGTTGTCTCTGTTTTGTTTGACTAGTCTGTGTAATGTTCTCCTTTGAAAAAAAAATTCCAAACGTTCTAGCACCAAAAGTACGATTCAGAAACCGTTTTCCGAAGACCGATTCCACATTGGTCTATTTGTAGATAGGACGATTAATTTATGTCCGTATCTGTCTTTAGACTGTGGGGAGCTGTGAGGAGCTCGTGGCTAAATAATTACAGCCGCACAGGCCGATCTACCGGATTAAGCAGCGCTTGCCGAGGTTGGTCTGTGGATGGGTGACCATCTGTCATAGCGAGTTTCCTCCGTGCCTCGGAAAGCACGTAAAGCCGTTGGTCCCGGCTGTCATTTGTAAATCTTTGACAGTCGTTACTGTTAGTCAGAAGCTCTAAAGTCTGACAACCATTCTTACCATGGGGTATGGTATTGCCCAGTTACTGGGTTGTGGAGGTCCGACAGGCAGTCGCTCCATGTAAGATACTGATATCCAGCTGAATCTGGTTTGACTGGAAGCCGACCCCAATATAGTTGGGAAAAGGCTAGGCAGATGATGATCTGTCTTTAGACTGTCAGCGAATTCCTTATAGATTGTAAGGTCTGTAGGTAAATTATCTAATTTACCTACAGACCTTACAATCTACCAAATACTAATTCTACCAATACTCAAATTATCTACGAAACAATCTCGGAATTATCAAATTAAATTTTAATACTGTCCCATTTTAATTTAGGTAATTTGATGTATTATTTATTTACAATTGGCAATAATACTAAAATTAAATACAAACTATAAATAGAAACTTACGCAATATAATTATGTACAAAAAAATAAAATGAAAAATGTAGTTAAAAGAGTCATAGGTTTATCGTCATTTCAATAAAAAAATATGTAGCTGGAAAGACCAGGTGGCCGGCCATTAAAAAAAAGGAAGACAAACTAAAAACACATATAAATAACTAAAAGTACTGTAACTTATATATACTATGTAAGCTCGAATTTTCTTTAACATACACAAAAGTACTTGATTCAACGACACCCATTAAAACGGAGCAATCAAAAGTCAACATATACACAACCGGTGATCGAATCTGCGACCCTCCCTAAGACTTATTTGTTCCCACTGTAATTCCGTGTACGTAATGGCTAACGATACGATGGTTTTGAGTGGACACGCTGTTTACGTTTACTTTTCAGTGTATTTCAGAGAGACGTCTTACCCCTCGTTTACACCAAGAAACAAGTTAAATACTAGTTTCATACAAAACTTGTAAAATACTTGTCAAAACATAATTTGTTTGTTATAAACATGTATTGAGATTGTCTCATACCATAATCTCAAACATTCTTCACATTGTATAGCCAAAAAGTATTTATACAAGTATAAAACACATTTGCGTTTACACTGAAGTTTATGACATGTCAAAACTTGACAAAAACATGTATTATACCTTGGTGTAAACGAGGGGTTTGAAATACACTTATGTTATTATAAGACTTAAGATATGGTGTGCAGAGTAGCTTTTACTAGGAAGACTAGGAATTTCTCCTATGTCTTGGATGCCCGGTCGCAGGTCTAACAAATAACCGTGAGCCCGGAATGTAAAGGGCCATTGAAGGATACCATGGATTTTAGACAGTACGAGTCTGACAGTCCCTCCCGCTTTGCCATGGGAGGAATCATTTGATGATTTTAACACGATAAAAAATGTCTTGAAAATGTTTACACAAACCTTTAGCCAAAAACAACCAAACCAGCATGCGTAACATGACCAGTTTTATTTTTTACTAGCGGCCCGTCCCGGCTTCGCACGGGTGGAGGACCCGGTCTAAAACCCGGTCCCGATGGTTACAAACACAACAAAAAAATAATTATCTGAATCGGTCAAGCCGTTTTCATGTTATGTCGTGACAACGGAAAACGGGTTTCATTTTTATATATATAGATGTTATTTCTATTACAATTCGAATTTGACCTATCATGGCACTACCCGTAGAAGACTGAAAAATAGCACAAAATACACGTTTTATCATCACTTTGCGGATGATAAAAATCTTTTTACATTTTTCATATATCTATCAACTCTTGCGTTTCTAAGTTTTTTTTTATTACTGCCAATTTTGCATTTTATGAAACATTCAACCATTTAATCAACAACTACAATCGAACGACAACTAAGGACATATACATAGGTAACTAAAGCTAGAAAATAAAAAATAATAAAAATAAAACTATACATTTACAACTAAACTTAAACTAAAATAAAAAAAATGCTGTCATCCGGAAACGTGAAACGTTTCTAAGTTTTTTCTAAGATGTCATGCTACACACGCTAGTTAAACTACCTGTAGTCTACTAAAATCTTCGTTTGTATGGAAATCGAACCTTTGGCACGAAGAGCACCTGTCGATCGTGCAGCCACGGTCAGCTACTGTGCCAACAACATCGGTTTTGAACACGGCAGTTCTTCACCAACACATCACATTAAAGCCATGTCCACACTAAGCCATCATCATAAGTCTAAGGGGCGGTGTACACTGGCTAGTTTTCACATTAAACAGTTTCCACTCGACCCGGCCAGTTGTCCGAACACGATTAAATTCGGTCGTGTATGGACCATTGGGTGGATAGGGGCAGGGGCGGACTTGGTTTTGTGTCTCGAAATTTGTGGTGCGTGACGTATTACAGACATTTAGTTGTATTTACAAGGATATTTTGTCTTGTGATATGGTTTTTCAATGCTATGGATGTAGCACTAAAACATAGTATTTTATTATTGGTATTTCATTATCAAGATATTATTGGCTGCCTAACCTTTTCCCAAACAAGTTTGGATCGGCTTCCAGGCGAATCGATGCAATTGAATATCATTACTTTATTTGGATTGTCTGCATAAGGGAGCTCCACAACTCAGTTATTGGGTGATACAATACCTCTTGGCAAGACTGGACGTCAGATTTTCGACTTTGACTGACTAAAAGTCAAAAATTAAGCCGTGTGACGTGTTTTCCGAGGCACTGGGGTATGCTAAAAGGTCACCCATCCACAAACCAACCTCAGCGAGCGCTGTTTACCGTTACAGATAGACCAGCGCTGCTATTTTAAGCCACAACCCCCTCTCCATGTATTAAAAGGAGTAGAGAAAAGACTTTTACACCAAATAAACTTTTTAGTTCGGCCCAAACAATCCGTCCCCCTGTAGGTCAGTTCATCAGAGGTCGGATATCGTAAAGATATCGACGCGACACTAAACCGAAAGGGTCACTCCCTTCCCCGCCCTCCGCTTTACGAGAACCGGCTCGGACATGTACGTACATACATTGATACCGTTTGTAAAGAAACTACTTTTGATTTTCATGAGCCTATAATGTTCCCACTACTGGGACATACGACGATATATTACTAGACTCCGCATGCACGATCTAAGGAACAAAAACTATTCTGTCAACTCGCTGAGGTACTACGTATGCGAGAGGGACGGGGTTCTGCGTTGTGATTGGCTAACTCAAGGTCTGTTATGTCTCAAGGTATGTTTACGGCTCACAGGAGTGGTCGAAATAAGACGAATATAAGACTTTTTTGGCTAATGTGTTGACAGACATCGGTCGCCTGTTATTAGGAGTCTAGTAATATATCGTCGTTGACTGGGACACAGGCCTCCTCTCCGTGGGAGGGACTTTAATTTTTAACCGACTTTAAAAAAAGCAGGTTCTCAATTCGACTGTATTTTTTTTCGTTTGTCTTTTAGTTTTGTTCAGTACTTTTTATTTTATGAGCAATTGTCACATATTGTGTTCTTGGAGGATGGTATTACGGATTACGTATTTGACAAGTAAGTATTTGGGTTCTATATTTTAACTAGGCTAAATAAATAAAAAAATAACCACCTCCAAAAACCACCACAAAAAAGTGTTACATATCTTGTCTCTCGTAAGTCGGTGGCAAAAAGAAACGAAATATTGTTTGTATTTTTGCTTTAATTCTTTGTCAGTATTGGGTAATGTTTTATTAACATTAAGGACTTATCAACAAACTACTAAAATAAACTTACCATCAAAGTTATAATAACACTATTAATTTAGATATCCCAAAAGAATACCGAGGGATGACACGCACACAAAAAAAATGGGTACCTGTTTTGTTTTAAACCTAAACAAATTGTAAACTATTCTACCATCCTACTAAACAAAAACTGTACTAACACTCGACCAATGTAAACTACAACAGTTACAGTACAGTACAATCGAGCGCCCACGATCGAGCGTCTCTCGGCCCTTACAAATAACCATAATGTGTGCCCCTAAGTACTAACGCAACAATTTAATGTAAGTAGGGATGAAATCTTAAATCGTAATGTAAGATTGTCTGCGTATGGTCGGAGAATATGTTGAACGATGATAGTATTATTTTATTGTTTAATGGGATATTTCAGAACATTGCTGCATGTTTTTTAATTTTTACGTGGTAAAATCAAATAAGATCTGCCATCCAGAACAAGACGGAGGAATTCTCAGACTTGTACTGACTAAAAGTCACTATGATCTTTAATAGCCATTTGCGTTCCAAAAAATGGAAATAGTAATCGTGTATGTGTTTTTTTGCTGTGTCCGACCTTTATTTTATTTACAGCGTATTTTAAGTATTTACTGCGTTTATAATATGAAAAAGCGCTTCGATTGTACGAACGAGTCGAACTAATTCTTTTCTTAATATTAACGCCTAAGTTCCAGTTTTCTTTTTGTAATAAAGAAACCTGGAATGATAATAAGATAAAATAATAAAGATTTTTGTAAATTTCTTTACGAGGATGATCGATTTGAAACTAATTTCTTGCTTACTTGTTCGTCTTCTGCATACCATGTTGTAACTCTTAACTGTTACATATTTTTGACAATTTAGTTAACCGCTTCGAAAGCAGTATGATGGAATAAACTTTATGTAATTATTTCATCATCACTGCTATCAAGAACATGGTAAGGAAACCGGCATGTCCTAAAACCAACTCCTTTTCATAGAGAGAGCTGTGTACTAGCAATTTTGTAGGTATAGGCAAGTGCTGTACCTATGGACGCTTTTACCTGTGGACACCGTTAATTCTGGGGAAAACAACACGGGGAAAAAGATGGCGATACGTCAAATCTGTCATCCATAGACATGTGCGTATGGCTACGATTGGAATTTTAGGGTTGTCCGTTTTGCCATAAATTAAAGGTGTCCACAGGTAAAACCGTCCATAGGTACAACATTTGCCCCTAAATATTGCTAAATCCTTAAAATCAAACTCAACCCTTTCAATACCGCATCTTCAATAAGAAACTGTAGCCCACAAAATGCGGTACCTAATGAAAACATAAATAATTGAGCCCCGTTAATACACTAATAATGGCTTATAACAATAATTAGTTTGGCGATTTGGGTCCCGATCCCTCGGGGGTCAAGTGGACCGATTGTCCTTTGAAGGGTTGATTAAGATGACCGGTGGGGTCGGTTCGATTATAGATTAAAATGGAGAAGCGACAGGTCTTTGCTTTCAAGTGAATTTTTGAGAATCAAAGATGTTTTGATCTTGTTATGATAATTCCGTACAACGCGTGAATAGGTTGATAAGTCGACTTACATGTTATTACATATTTTTACTAAATAGTAGTAGAAGTAAGAGAGATAAACAAAAATTCACATGTTTGATATGTGCGGTAATGCAGACCTATCGACTTTGTCATGAATTCAACCTGTAAAAGAAGCAACAATAATGCCTGTTAAGATTTTTATAAAAAAAAATGAAGACTTCGCAACCTACTCACGCCTTTTTTTTTTGCGTGGTAAAATCATCAGATGAGGCCTCCCACCCCGGGCAGGGTGGGAGGGACTGTCAGACTTGTACTGACTAAAATCCACGGTGTCCTTCAATAGCCCTTTATGTTCCGGGATCACGGTGATGGTATAAAACCCGCGACCAACCTACTCACGCCTAGTACGGAATTATTCAGGTATATAACCACCAATATACAGACTTTAAACCCCGAAGAGTTAGGGAGATTTTAACGTGGAAAAATTGGAATTATGACCCACCTACCTTAGTTTGTTACGGACATGCTTATTTTCTTACGGAAACTCAAAAACAACTAGGTCCACATTCGCATAAATATACGTATCCGTTGTAATGACCTTGAACTTTGTTATTTCAGAGAAGGAAAACATCGTGAGGTAATTGGCATAGCCTTTCACCAAAAAGACATGTGACATGTACTATCCCATACTAGGCCCATGTGGTGTATTATAGCCAAATCTAGAGTTTACTGCAGCTACTGAAAAAAGTTATCATGGAAAAACCCAATAATATTTTTTCCGACCTGAAAATCGACCCCACGTTACCACTTTATTTTTTCGTGCTAAAATCATCAAATGAGTCCTACCACCCCGGCCAGGGACGGGACGGACTGTCAGACTTGTACTTATTAAAATCCTCATGTCCTTCGGTAGGTACCGCAACCCTCACGTTACCACTAGACCAACGGATCGGGTAAATTTTGTATTTGCATCAGTCTACGCATCTACATCTTAATCTTTGTCACCCTGTAATGACCAGAGCAAGTAAGGGGTAGGACACAAGTTTAATGCGGGCCCTACCTGTCTCCAGGATTAACGCAACTCCGTTATTTGTTCAGCAAGGGCTTTTTATAAAAGTGCTAATTACTCTCCGGACCTGTGTCTGTTTTAGGTTCTCAAGTGTAGACATGCTTTATGGGATGTTTTATTTGTTAATAGAATCATGACATTTTTTAGAATTCCATAGTTAAAAGATATTGATAGATTAATGGATATTTAAAGATAATATACAACGTGTAACACCAAATGCGCAAAACTTAAAAAAAAAAGATTTTTCAATAGATACAGATCCGATTAATTTCTAATTTTGTATGAAAAAACATTTTTTTTTAAATTCATTCATTTTAATTTCATTCGAATATCCAAAAAGTCTTAGAAAAAAATGATTCAGTAACATGGGCTGAGTTACCCCACGAGAGGTTTTGCGCATTTAGTGTTACGCGTTGTATATGGAAAGAGAAATTCGGTTGCAGACAGGACTTGAATCTGCGACCTTTCGACATCTTCAGTACAATGGACCGGTAACAGTGGTAACAGCCCTGACTTACATCCAGACGCAATTTTTTGGATGATTTAGTGAATTATTCCTGTTGGTCTCACTTGTGAATCCCACTTTTTTTTTTAGGGTGGTGATATATTATGGAAGGGACTGTCAGACTTGTACTGACTAAAATCCACGGTGTCCTTCAATAGCCCTTTATGTACCAGGGTTACGGTGATGGAATAAGTCCCGCGACCCCGGCAGGCTTTGGCCTTCTGAGAGGGGGCCCCGTCATTATTGTGAATCCCACTTGAATATGTTTCTCGTTGGATCCCACAAAAAATTAAGCTGATTCCCGTTGAATCCCATTACAAAAGAAAACGTTTTATTCTCATTTAATCCGAAAAACTACTCCCGTTGGATCCCACATGCTTAAAAAAAAATCTGAATGCCAGTAATAGTTTAAGTTTTTTTAGTTAAGTTAGTTTAAGTTTTTTTAGTAAAATTCATAATTATAAGTAACAGTAACAGAGAATAAATCTTTAAAATAAAGGTAACACTTTTCTTCTGTTATGTACACATGTTGTCATAACGTGGGATTCAACGGGAATAAAAAATGGGATGCATCTGGAATACCTAAAAAATGGGATCAAACGTGGGATTCAACGGGAATAAATCCACCACTACTGATTAAACGGTGAAGGACAATATCATGAGGGAACGGGATGTTCTAAAACCAAAAATTCGAAGACATGTGACACCTTCCAATTCGCACTGGGCCCGCGTTGTTGAATAATAAGTTCGAAACCAAAAAGTTTAAAACCCCACTCACTGTCACAGAGGTCTGTGTCCCAGCAGTGGGAACGTTATAGGCTGGTTATTGGAGCTATAACATAATCAATATCAACACCACAGATCAAAACATCTAAAACAAAGATTGTCCAAACTCCGCCATCTTACGTGCCAGAAACACGCGCGATACGAAAAATCAAAAACAATAAGGGTTTTCATTAAAAAACAGCACAATAGCCATACAACAATAGTCCGGAGAGTGAATTAGACAAACTGATTATATGTTCGTCTTTTTTCTTTATCTTTATTTCTCTTAAAGGATAAAAATAATTACAAGATGAAAGATATTTCCTTGCAGGAGGTTTTTTTTCGCTTTTTTCGCTTTTTCTTTGGCTCGAGACGCGATCTGTCGCCGTCTCATTGTGTTATCCATTGGCTGGGCGTTGGAATAGTATGGATGAGACAAGAAATATAAATAGGTTTTAATGATGGTTCTGTAATCTGTTTCAGGGTCTCTACTTTTTAAGTCCGTCAACGAAAACACGGGCACGGATACTACGAACGTAACTAACGTTAAAATCAAATTACGGAAGGATAATACAGCCACGACTGAAATCAATTTTTATTGCGTTTAAAAAACGCAGTACCACGAATTTTCCGCAATTCAGATACGCAAATAGCCAGACCTAGAAGAATACTTGACAAATATTTTACACAATGCGTTAATCAAACCCACAACACAAAGTTAAGCAGTTAAGCAGGCTTAAACTCTGCGCCAACCGTGCAACTGTTTTTTGCCTTTTGTCGTAAAACCATCAAATGAGTCTTCCTACCCAGGGCAGGATGGGACAGACTGTCAGATTTGTACTGACTAAAATCCACGATGATCCTTCAATAGCTTAACGTTCCAGGGTCTTTGTTACCTGATAAGACAGTCTCGCGACCCTGGCAGGCATTGGTCCTCTAAAGGGCAGATTGCTTTCAGCTCTTTAGGCACGCGAAGAACACGATGCGCCGTCGACCGGTGCATGGTCTAGGACGGCAAGTCACCAATTACTCCACCGCTTGCATTTGCCGTCAATTTAGCCACGAGCATTTTCTTTTGAATTTTCAAAATACCTGACTATTTAAAGTGGCTTATCCACAACGTATCATCGGCATGTTTTAATTCAATTCTTAGTCCATAGTAATTAACCCTTTTGAGACAATTCTTTGCTAAGGGACAATAATAATAAGCTGACAAATGAACATTAATGCTGAGGGCATACTTCTACGTGACGCGCTTGAAGTAAGAAAGGGTACGGCAGAACTGTGAGTACATCAGATGGACGAAAGATCAGTTTAGTAGAATCATGGTATGAAATGTGCAAAATTCGTGAATGGAAAATATAATAGAATACACTATAATCGTGACAAAGTGGTCTTTTTACATCTTCTCTAACAGTTACTTTTTTTTTAGCATGGTATAATCATCAAATCAGTCCTCCTACCCCGGGCAGGGCGAGAGGGACTGTCAGACTGGTACTGATTTAAATTCACGGTGTCCTTCAATAGCCCTTTATGTTCCGGAGTCACGGTAATGAGATAGTCCCGCGACGCCGGCAGGTTTTGGCCCTCTTGAGGGGGGCCCGTCATCATGCTGACGCTCTTTGAGGCGCACGTGGAACACTACGCGCTGTCGACCCGGGCATGGTCCAAGGTCGGACAGCGAGTCGCCCATTACGTTACTTAGAATAAAATTTCGTAGAAAATTAGTAGGTATATTGATAGGTCGTAGTCTTGATTTGGTATTTTTTTTGAATAACTCATTCTGTTCCGCTGCTAAGGAAAGGCCTTTTCAGTTTTCTCCGTCTTTTCACTTGGACGGAAATAATAATAGATGGCAGGGTTGGTGCAGTGGTTGAGCGATTAAGTGCTACGCTGCATATCGTGACATTGATTCCCGCACGGAACAAAGTATGATCTACAAGTCAGTTGTTCCCGGTCTGGCTATTTGCGAATGTGAGTTTTAATGTTGGTAAATAATGTACCCACAACACAGGAGTTTCTCTGTAGAATCTTCTTGAGGCAAAATTTAAAAAAAAGAAAACGGACTTTCACATAAAAATCTCGTTTTTTTTCTGAAAATAGTTTTTTTTAGAATTAAGCCGATATTTTGGGTTAAGATAATTTAAAAATATTAAGTATATCATTTTCACAAACTTAAAGTCAAACAAAAAACCAAAAAATCACCCCTAAAACGTAAATCCAAATTCACCAAAAGCCCATTATCATAAAATAGAGCCTTCGTATAAAAAGTCACGTCGTCCCGCCCGCCCTACGGCGACCGGAAGCGGGCGTTAGGCGGTTATTGGTTATCGATTGGTTTCCGATCAGCCAACCCGAGCGAGGGACCGGCACGCCCTTGTACACACGCCTCTATAGGATGTGTGGGAGGGAAGGAAAGAAAGATTATTTTATTGGGAAAAGATGTTGAGGAAAACGAGGTGCAGATATATACTTACTGTCTTCTTATAAAAATTTAAACATGTGTTCAACACTTCGTAACGGCATTTGACGCATTTTAATTTTTTTGTCAAACAAGTGTTCAACAGATGTTTACCTTTTTATGATACGACGGGTAATGTTTAATGGTTCAAAGCAATCAGGATATTTATCTTAATTTCTTTTAATAGTTCAAGAGATGTTTAACTAAATTTTAGTCTCAAAACTGGGCAAGTGCGTGTTGGGACTTGGAACACACAATGAAGGGTTGAAAATGTTTTTTTCTTCTTAAACTACTTACTATTTTAGTTTAACTAGTTGGTGCCAGCGGCATCGTCCGCTACAACTCGAAAATGGGTACATAAAATCGGGATAAAAACTATCCTATGTGTTTAGGACAGTCTAAACATATAGATTTATTTTAGTGATAATGAAAATACTTAGTAATAATTTTAGTCAATAAGCTTACAACATTTGTTCTGGTATTATTTCTTTGTGTTGTGGCAATATTTTCTCTTCTTGGTCTGATGGCTAGATGAAACGGTGCCTTTCGACTGTATTTTTATATCTTTACAATAAACTCCATAAGTTTAAAGTTCTCACGCATTTTATTTCGTACATGCCTGCGGTGGTCCTTCGATTTTTTCCTGTGATATAGTTTTAAGTTATCAAATAGGCTTATTTTACTTTATTTGTACTATAAGTTCTAGCTTCTGGCTCCAAATTTTAGGATTCAAGTTTAACGGCAAGTACCCAATAGGTTTTGAATACACCGCGAACGTCAAAGTATGCGAGTCTAACTGTTTATATGTCAGTTTCAATATTTCAAAACGTGCCCACGGTACAGGAACAATACGAGTACCTAGTATGGAGGGCAGTGTTATTAAAAAAAAAACTCAAAATGTTTACCTTTCAGTCAATTTTATTAATGCCCATTATTGTATTTCACATGCCATGCTATAAAACCAATACATCGAACACGTAAAATTCAATCCCCTTTAAAGGCGATTTTCGTTTGCTCACCATACTCCATAAACTATCTGAAGACTCCGTATATTGTCGATACGTATCTTCGAACCGATCAGACCGGACATGCGCGCTTCAGAGTATTTTTTTCCGATGGGCGTGGCTTTCGATACTTCGATAGCTATCGATACACCACGCCCTATGAACTGTCGATACGATAATGTGCATTCACGCCCATTGGACTTGTTGGAAGTTGGTACGTTAGAAGGTGGAAAACGGTTATTGTCTTTGGTGACAATATTTTTCGAAAATATCGAAATGTAGAATGGACTACAGACCATCAAGATTAAAATAAGTTTTTGTAAAAATAACAATACTGTTATGTTTTTATGGTTTTGTACCGTTTACTCACTTTTATTGATTTGATTACTAAACAAAAGACTTGCAATATAAGGGAAAAATAGTGTCATTTCGCTACTATTTTTAACTTCATGCATCCGCCTTGTTTAGCCAACTCTACTCATACATACATAACGCAGCTGAGCAAACATTTATTAAAAACTCAGAAAGCATCGAAGTTTGACAAAAGTTCAATGCTCCATCTAGATGATCTCTGATGACCCATCTAGCGTGTATCTGCACACCAAAGGCCAAACTTTTGGCCCGGGTTGTTCGAGCAAAAGAAACAGTATTATGTGTTATATGTTCCACAAATGACTGTGATATTGGGGCACATAACACCGTATCCTTCATTTGCACTTTATAGAACCTGAAAGGTCCATTTGGTGAATAATATAGGCTTCCAGTTATATTGCCATCGATACGCTTAAATTAAATACGTTTATTGGCACACGTACTGTGTGCGTCAGATTAAAGCGGTAATCTAAGCTACGAGTACTTTCACAAACAAATGTATGAAATCCCTTACTTGGGAATGATCCGTGAAAATGACCTTAAATAATGGCATAATATATATAAAGATATCAATCTAAAATAGTACCACTTTTAGTATTCTTAACTTATTATTAAGTACTCAAGATCACGTGGAATCGGTGTAAGTAATTCCATACTTTTACTCGCGAGTGTAGAATGATAACGTTTCTCACGGGTGAGCCCAAATATAGGTCTACTTCAGCAAAATTCCGGACAACTAGCGTCCGATATTGGTTTTCAAATGGCCCTTATGATTAGTATACATACTCGGATCTCCAATCTCCATCAATTTAATTATAGAAAGGCTCATCGTATTTAAACTGAGCACAGACGACCCAATACGCCCAGTGCGCAGACTCGAACCGATACTCGAAACCAATACGTGAGTGGGCGGAGCACATGACGAACATACCTACTTGATATTATGGGAAATTGGTCGTTAGTTAACGAACCTTCTATTAGATTTTTTATATGGTTTCTATATCTTAGTAGTTTTTGAGAACTCAGAGCAGTGGTGGCTCAGTGGTAAGAGCGTCGAATTACGAGTTGTAATTTGTGGATTCGAATCCTAATTTATTTAATTCAGCACCACTGCTCTCTAAACATCATAAGGAAAACAGTATGTCTGTCTGACTTCTACCAACCCGCATTAGGCTCGCGTGATGGATTATACAATTTTATAGCCTACAACTGTCTGTGGTCCCTACAATTGTAAAATTGTAGGCTTATGATGAAAACATTCACATAGATGGATGACTTGGGCAGGACTGCATTCGCGATGAGATACACATAGACCGCCACTCAAAAAATCAACAGTCAGTCAATCAGAATTACAATACAATGAGTGTTGTTGAATTGTAAAAAGTGATAGCATTGGAAATGTGAGTGTGGCAAGCAATTAAGGGAAACATGGTGGATATAAAGACTGCAAAGATCGATGATGATAATTCGAAAATAAATAATCCGTTTGAGTTTCGCTGCCGCCGGCTAATAATTCTCAATTACTTCTTTTATAATCTCCATCGAAAACCCAGTAATCGGAAATCAAAACCGGGACCTCGACATGCTCAGCAGTCTCATTTGCGATGACTAGATCTACGAGGCAGTCCAATCGTTCGAAAAATAAGCTATTTTACAAAAGAAAAAATTGGACATAAAGTTACTTAGTTTATCAAAAAATTGTTGACACGTTATTTTGAAAAAAACAAGTGATGAAGATACAACGCTTCACATTACTTTACGCGGTCGGTATAATTTTACAGGCGTTATGATGTACTTATTTCGAAGCGTTTTATCTTTGTCAATATTCATTGATTAAAAAAAATACCTATGTGTTTTTCTTGTGTCCTTTATTCTTCAAATATTCCAAATGACGAACTCAACAGATTTTCTATTTACTTATGCTCTAAAATATAAACTTACTTATATAAATCTCCATCAACCCAAGTCGGTTAATCTCCCACCCAATTATAACCTTTTAATAAACCCACTCACACAGTATAAAACAAAGTTATTAATATAAATAACAAAGAGTTGTCGCGGCTTGAAAGTAAAATGTTGTAGTATGAAATGGGTAAGGAAGTGATATTTATGGCCCAACTCATTACTTAATGAGCGGGCCATGGGACGCAGGTCTTAAAGGGGTGGAAAAATATACACGTTAGGAATGCAGGGATTTAATTTGATACACATATCTTTCTCTATCTCTCTTTTTAATTCGAGGTTTCTTTACCATGTTAGGGGCAGAGAAATTCATGATGAAAAGACAATAATATTATCTGGGAACATTGCTCATGTAACAAAGGTTCTGTAATCATCTCATCATTTAGGCGATTGAAAAAGAGTGTCCATGGAGTTTCTTGCCCATTCTTCTCCATAAAATCTACGCATTACAATGGGCACCTACTTTCACAGTTATTATGTCTTGTGACTGTAGGGCCATAACTGTTTTGAAGTGTTTTTTTTTGTCTTTTGACAATCAATTTAAAAGTGTCTGTATAGTTTTTCAAGCAAGCCTTTGATTTTAATTTTGTTTTTCTGGGAATCGAATTCAAGAACTTTTACTCGCCAGTCGTACTCGTTATTGCGTCAAAAGAATTAGGTGCAACTCTGCGTAACACTTCGGGGATTACATCATCTATACTATGTATTGTCTTGGTATACACATACCAGAAACCATTTTAAGGGGTGCCTGCCGGGGTCACGGGACTGTCTCATCTAGAACGTAAAAGGCAATCGAAGGAACAGGGTTGAGAATAGGCAAGATTTTTGCAAACCAAAAAATTTACGTAACCACAATTTTCGAAATGTAGTATTTCAAGTACAATTAACACAGGAATTTAACATTTTTATTGATATACATTATAAAATAATTATCTATATATATAAAAATGAAACCCGTTTTCCGTTGTCACGACATAACATGAAAACGGCTTGACCGATTCGGATAATTGTTTTTTTGTTGTGTTTGTGGCCATCGGGACCGGGTTTTAGACCGGGTACTCCACCCGTGCGAAGCCCGGACGGGCCGCTAGTGTTTTATAAAAACTAATCATTTCCATTGCAAGATTTGGCAAATATTACATTTCTTTTAGTTTCGAACAATATTTCAAACTTCGTTAATAAGACCCAATTAAAATGGAATAAAAATGCCGTTTGACAGCATATCTATAGAAAATGTGTCAAATCGGTATTTTTATTCTTCAGATAAAAGTTATCTGACTATTGAAAAATCAGCCCATAATATACTTTATACAACACGTATAATGAAATATTTATTCAATGAAAAACTAAAAGTTAAAAATATACAATACAGGATTGGCTCGGAATAAATCAAACTCGAGGAGAGAGTTCTTCGTAGCGCGTAGCAGCATGCCTCGTAGCCGCGTAGCACTAGTGTAGCAACGCGTCTACGATATTTGCTACGATTTTTTTCTAGGACTTATTTTATTATTAGTATGATTAGATGCCGTTTAAACTTATTTTTTTATGTACAGGTTGAATATTCCTGAGTTAGATTATGACAATGAAAATAATTTCTAAAATAGAAAGTCGAATATCAAAACAGCTCTTTTAATAATTTTTTTAAATATGATTCATATAATGTTTCACAATCACAAGTAAAGTTAAAGGTAAGTAATATTTACAATTGAATTACCCTGAAACTTTCACATGGACAAGTTTTTAATTCCACTACTCGACACTAGATGGCGTTACGCGTCACACAAAATTCTGTTCGAAGTAATTTTATTCCTTCCCTACGATTCAAAATAAAAACAACTTTATGAAACAGGAAATTAATAGGAAAAATAATAAATTCCTTATTTCCACATTTGGGTTACCATATTTTTTGAAATATAGGAGAATAACAGGAAGTTAGGTATAGGTACTGCAAATATGTTCTCGAATACATTAGTATTTTTTGAAGTGGCAAGATTTTATATCTTCAAATTAAATTCTCCACCGTCATTGGAACGTAATAGGCTATTGAAGGAACCTGGATTTCAATCAGTACGAATCTGTTAGTCTCTTCAGCTACAACCCAAGGATTCATTGGGTTATAATACCACGTAAAAAAACTGCAATATCGTCATCTGACTAGCCTTTTCCCAACTATATTGGGGACGGCTTCCAGTCGAACCACATTTAGCTTGATATCAGTATTTTACATGGAACGACTGCCTGTCGGACCTCCACAACCCAGTAACTGGGTAATACTATACCCCATGGTAAGACTGGTAAAAATCTGCAATATGTTTTATCAAAATAGCATTTTGAGTCCTGAACAATATGACTTTTGTTATGGACATTCTAAAACTTGTTGATTTTTGAAAAACTTCATTGCAATCTTTATATTTTTTATCTTTTTTTATTTGAGGATAAATATATGAAATCATTTTTTTTTTGTAAGATGAATACGTCGTCAAAAACAAAGGATCAATAATTTAATTGATAGAGATTATTGATTTCTTGCGTTCAGCAACTTTTTGTTACAACTATGTAAAGATTACACTGACATACCAAAAACGTCTCATATATATATATTATATGTGCGTCAATTTCTTGTCTACTGAACACATTTCTTCTTTGTTATACAAATATAAAATAAATTAATTGTTTGTGTGTAAGTCGAGCGCTGAAAGTGCGTAGACGTTCACAATTATTTATGTGCGTTGTATGTCGGTGTGGACGAGTGATATATACCTTGTGAAGACGTATTTATTGCCTAAATTGTTAGAACACCGGGTCTAGCAAATGGTTCTGTATGAGAGGGAAGAAAAGTCTTTTCGTTTTAATTGTAAAAGAGATGAAAGAAAACAATTATTAAAATAATAAAAGGTAACCCAAAAATAAATACTCGTCAACTTTTTAGATTAGAATTTTATTTGTTTTAAAGTTTCTGGTTTATTGAGATCTTATTTTTATATAACTATCGTTGCCGGTATAGGAATATTAAAATAAACTTTATAAATGCATACGGCAAATAATTACTTTTAATCTTCAGAAAACTATCAGTTGTTTACAAAATACTGTTTTCTTTTTCGAAAGAGATTGTAAAATAAAATATACTATTAGTTACAACTGTACTGTTACTAAGGGGGAGGCCTATGTTCAGCAGTGGACGTCTTCCGGCTGATGATGATGATGATGATGATGTACTGTTACTTGCTACTGTTACCAGATAAAATATTACATGGGGAACAGTTCTAAAACAAAAGTATTTACGTTAAGTATTTCTATTTTCATAATTTAACTAATTATTTAGACATCTTGTCACTTATCAAAACCTATTTTACGAAATCACGAAACATCTCAACGCTTTTTGAAAACTAGTTTAATCTCACTCTCGCTCTTTCTCAAAAGCTGACCATCATGTAAAGGGTTTCCCACATTTCCTAAGTAACCTAAATAATAAAGAAACAAAAAAAGCATCCATAAAGATGTCAAGGTACAAGCAGACATGTTGATACATGCGTGGGGGCATTCATTATTTTTTGCGGTATTTAGGGGACTTACAGAATAACCCACGTGACTGAAAAAAAACGAAGAGAAAATTTATTGGTACAGGTGAAGTCGTGTGCGCTTTTGGAAAAAATTGGGGAAGTAGATTTGCTGAGAAACCTAATTAGTTTTTACTTACTTAGGTAAAAACTAATTGACAACTACAACAATTATTAATAACCGCCGGTTTGGGCCTCATCTAATTTAAATTACGTAATGGGCCCTTTAAAAGTCCGGGATCCCGTAATCCCGAGATCTTAAAAGGATAAATAATAATAATATTATTGGTCCATGGCTTAATCGCCAAGAGCCTCGACCAACATCTCAGGAGGCTCTCGTTAGGCAGCTGGATCAAGGGCCAGATTCAGAGAGCAGTTCTTCTGGACACGGTGCGCATTGTTCGGAGGTTCCTTACTCTTTTGTTGTTGAAAAATGTTTTTATTATTATTTTTTGTTTTTGTAAAAATATTTAAAAATGTATATGATAAGGAAAAAAATGAATAAAGGAAATAATATTCCACAACTATCACACAACGCCATACAGTCCCAAGCTGAGCAGAGCTTGTGTTATGGGTACTAGACAACTGATAAACATACTTATATATTTCTTAATACATACCTACATATTATAGATAAATTACACCCAGACACAGAATATATGATCGTGCTCATCACACAAACATTTGCCCTGGGTGGGAATAGGACCCACGACCTCCGGCATAGCAGTCAGGGTCACTAACCACTAGACCAACAGGCTTGCCATAATAATTGACAACTACAACTACAAATAAAAAAAAAATACTTAGTTAAAATCTAATTAGACAGTTGTCTCCTATTGATGCTGAAATTTGACAAACACGGTTGGCGCAGTGGCTCAGCGATAGACTGCTGCGCACCGTGTCGTTGGTTCGATCCCCGCACGGAACCAATATTTGTATGATCTGCAAGTAGTTTTCCTAGGTCTGGGTGTTTGTGTATGTGAGTTTATATGTTTGTAAACGCACCCACGATACATGAACGAATTCCTAGTGGAGATAAAAAAAATGCTGACACTTCTAAATGCAATGATACATTTAAGTATTGTTTATGAACTTTAACAAAAGTAATAAATTCTTTTATATTTTTAACCGAATCCGAAAAAAGGAAAAAGGTTGTCAATTTGTTGAAATCTTTCTTTTATGTTTGTTCCCCGATTTCTCGATCATGACGCTTGAATCGATTAAATTCGATTTGGAAAATTATTACCTTAGTTTATGAAAACAAATCAACAAATCATATTTCTTAATCAACCTACCCCAATCTGTCAAATTACTTCAATCGATTTTCAACTTTACTCTATAACTCGTAGCTTCCTATTTGATTGGCAAAATTAAAAAAAAAAATGGCGTCGGAACCATGAAAATGATTATAATACTAAAACCATGTACACACGGCTACACATCAAGCAATACAAAACCAGCATTAGCTGACCGTTTATTGTGTGTAAAATCGTACAAAGCGAGACCAAGACAAACTGGTTTTGTATAGCTTGATGTGTAGCCGTGTGTACAGACATACAGCAGTGAGTAACAGTTTCCACGACACGACAGGTAAATAATGTAATGTCCATTACACGTTAGAATGCGAAGTAATTCGAGTTTAATTGTGCCCTCATAACTTAACTTATGTACAAATTGTACAATTATCACGATTCTTTAAAATGAGTATACACTAGGGGAATTTTAATTAAAATAATTAAATAGATTCTAGGGATGTATGATAGCCCCCTCTCAGAGGGCCAAAGCCTGCCGGGGTCGCGGGACTTATTTCTATCACCGTGACCCCGGAACATAAAGGGCTATTGAAGGACACCGTGGATTTTAGTCAGTACAAGTCTGACAGTCCCTCCAGACCTGCCCGGGGTTGGAGGAGTCATTTGATGATTTTACAACGCTAAAAAAAAAAAGGGATGTATGATAAGTACTTTTTTATTGTGGTCTAATCATCAAATGAGTCCTCCCAATTATTAAGAGCGGGGGACGGGACTTTCAGACTCGTACTGTCTAAAATCCACGGTGTCCTTCAATAGCTTTATCTTATATTTAATCAACTAATCTAGCTGTTTATATATCATGAACAGTGTCTTATGTTTTATGTTAGACGGAGGGTTAGCCTGGTGATCTGTAATACAGGTTTTACCTACAAGAGACACCAGTCTCTATGAAGTGATAACTTGACTCTAAACTGCGTACCTTTAATTGTGATGAGAGAAAATAAATATATTACTTACTTACTTACTTAAATAGCGCTTTACGTTCCGGGGTCACAGTAATTAGGGTAAACGACGCACCGTCGACCTGGGTATCGCCCATGGTCGGACAGCGAGTCGCCCACTATATGATAACTACTTTCATTAATTTTTCATACCTTTTTCTAATCAGTCTATAATGTGTCCACTGCTGTGACACTGGTCTCTTATGTATGGCAGGGAATGGGCTGATTTCTACCGTGCGAGATCATAGTGGATTGATGTACACATGTCTTCGAGGTTTGTGACAGCACGATCATCGCAGTGGCTGAGCGATAGACTGCTGCGAAGTGTGTCGCAGGTTCGATCCCCGCATTGAACAAAATATTGTTATAAAAAGAAGTAGTGTTTCTATGTTTGTAATGCACATGACAGGAGAATTTTCTAGTGAGATAGAGTAGACACTTTACGACTCTTGTCTTCAATTTAATCTATATATTTTTTCGATAACGACACTTACCAGATTTCCATCTTATAATTGAATACTCATACTACTGACTTAAATCGTCACTAGAATGATTCAAACTGATTATGAACAAACTACGGGTTTTTACGTAATTTTTTAAGACATAAAGGTCTCAATGGTCCACCACACACACACACAAACACACATCTACACATCTTTAAATGTAAAAAAGCTATTAAAACAATTTATTAAAAATATCCACACAATTAATACAATAGTAAAACATTAAACAACAATACTTACCTAACTACAACCGTCAAAATAAAAAAAAATACTCAAAAAAATCATGATCACTCATCACCAAAACCGGTACAAACCAGCCAAATCCAGTTCCAACCAGTTCCCTCACTGCATCGAAGCTACTTTGTTCCCCCGCCATTTTTCCTCCAGTTCCGGCTTCCCCCGGACACAGTGAGCAATAACTCTAAGTATTGTTCTCACTGTAGTCGGCTCCTTCAAGAAACCTGTACCAAAGTTGGTGGAAGGCGAAGTCCCATTGTCCCCTCCTTGAGTTATTGCCGTAGAAACGGATAAGTCTTGGCGAGTATTGTTTGACGATTTTTGTCTTGTGAATTGTATGATATATTGTTTATTTTGGTTATGGTTTATTTGCATGTTAGTTGGTGTTCTTGTGTAAAGGCACAGTGGCCCTAGAAGCACTCCTGGGTCGGACTCATTTGATGATTTTGCCACTAAATTAAAAACTGTATGTATGGTATCTTTTTTTATTGTATGCATACATTTCTTAATCGTAGCTTGACTTATCCCATAGCTGGGCAAAGGTTATATTTTTTCTTTTATATTAATATATATATTCTATGTAATCACAAAAAAAAAACAAAACTTAACGATATATAATCATCTCAATACTTTTCATGCGCGATTTAGTCAGATAATTAAAACTGACCTTTTTAAAATATTTTTTAGAACTTCTTCTCGAAATTCATAGATTGAAGAATTCTCGCATTATGTTTAATTCTCCTGGACGACGATAATTATTTTAATGTTAAAACATTTTTTAAAAATGCCACATACTAGGAATTTCTCCCGATTCGTGGGTGCATTTACAAACATAAAAACTCACATACCCAGACCAACTACTTGCAGATCATATAAATATTTGAAGAGGATATTAACAATTGGGAGGTCGAAATGAAAAAAAGAAACTTTAAGAAATAAATATGTAAATGATATCTTGTTAAAAATCCCATCCGAAATAAATAACTAATGTGATGAAGTTATTCTCGCTGCCGATTTCATAAATATAGCTTCAAACCGACCTTTCACCCCAACTTCTGTGACATTCCAAAATGAACTAAAACAAAACAAAGATGACTAATTAAACTAAAGGCAAGTTTTGCGGCTAAACGCTAGACATAAATAGAATTAAGTCGCACGTCTTCACTCGCGATTATAATTTATAACGAATAAATGAAATATTATAAACGCATCGGCGCACCGCTCCGACAACGCCACTGGCAATGGCGTTTGCTTTGTTGAATGCGGGAGGGGACACGCGACTTATCGAAAGTTTGTATTGTTACATTTTTTAGGTGTCTTCTATTGGAAAACGAATAGCTTGGTAACGTCCATATTGCACAGAGTCGTCCAATGTGATCATGAAATTGTCATTGAAAATGGTTTATTAAATAGAATCACGCGAGGAGACACTATTTAGGACTAAATAATAAATGGGTCTATTTTGTCAATTTTGACGCATCTTACCTACGAGATTAGCAATTTTGTCACAATTTTGTTAAGGCTTTGATAATTATGATTGTACTTCACGGAAACTGGAGATAGCGTTTTATCGAAACCGTAAGTAAAGTTAATTATAGCTACATGTTTAAGAAATTAAAGGCAGTGGGGTTTGTAGTGCTAGTACAACTTTTTTTTTCAGTTAAAAACTGGAAAATGGTCAGAGAAAGTTGTTTTGGGGGCTGTAAATTCAATCACTATATTATATTAGATTTTTGTTTGTATTTTTTGTTTGCTTTTTCATCATCAGTTATCAGTCTTTTATTTCTGTACATCGGTCTCTCCAATAGCATAAGATTTTTACGATGATAAGCCGTGCTCTTCCATGTGCAACTAGCCGACGAGGCCCCATCGTTCCACCTGACAAAAAATATCGACACAAATTTCTCAAACATAATTTTTATCGACATCTTTGTTCCCATCCCTACGCCCCCTAGCTACCGACTTCCTTCATACTCGCGCTCACTCGCTCGAACCATGCCTTTGTCGGGCACAATTGTCGACAAATTACAAACGAATTGAGTTATTTAATATCAACCAGTAATACGCAGGTTATTGTTTATTATTTTATTAAGAAACACATCATGAACGCCTCTGGTAGCATTGTTATTATGTTTTATGTACTTTGATGTTTTAAAAGGATCTTAGATTGTCTTGTAATCATGTTTTGTTTTGCCTTGATTGTGCTGTGTACTACTTGAAACGCGGTTTCCAATTGGAAATTTTAAAGTAGAGAAGTTTATTGGTTTTAGTTTTTTAATCATCGCTGAGATCCTTTTTTTTTCGTGGTAAAATCATCATGAATCGGGAGCTGGGCGGGAGGGACTGTCAGACTTGTACTGACTGAAATCCACGGTGTCCTTCAATAGCACTTTATGTTACGGGGTCACGGTGATGGACGTTGAGATACTTAATAATCCTTTACGTATTATTATTACATTAAAAAAGGAAAACGTAATGTGAAATATTAATTGAATTGAAGTAAATCAATCAAAGGATCCCGATACAGAAACTTATAAAAGTGTTTAAAATCGATTGTTTTGACATTTAGGTCAAGACTCGGAAAATGGAAGTTGTTATAAATTTGCCACAAAAATAATATTCCCACGAAAAAAAGTATGTCTAAATTAGCCAAAGGTTTTTGTTTGTCTATTTTTAATTATTGTAAATATGCCCCATTTTTTCCCGCACAGATAGCAGAACAATCAAATAATAAAATCCAGCACAAAACTACCGACAACGAGGACACAATAATAATAATAATATAATAATAATAATTTATTTTATAAAAGGGGATTGTTGCACATTACAGAGTAAACTACATATAAGTTTATATCAAAACACTAAAATGTGGAATCTGAACAGAAAGTATGAAGAGCACAGGACCAATACTATTTTTCGTGGGGAATTAATTATATAGCAAATTTACAGCAACCCGAAAATGGCACTAAAAATATTTATACAAACTCTTTGAAAATTTTCAGTTTTTGAGAAGCAAAAAAAAATTTGGGAGACAAAAAATTTGGATACAAAAATTATACGTGGTCAAATAACATAATACCAAATCAAATTGAGATGTTTCCCCCTTTTTCTTCCACCTCAAAACTAAAATAATACGGAACAATACAAAAAGAAAAGAAAACCCGACATCCCACACACTTCAGTGCAAGGAAAAAGGGATCATTCTATCACTCCCCATAAACCACTGTGATTTATGTAACAAATTTTATTGACAGGCCAGTGTACGCTTGATATTGAGAGATCATATTTTATACTTTATTTCGCATATCTGTACGGTACCCTTTTTGCCGTGGGGTAGGAAAACGATTGTGTCGTTTCTGTTGCTATTTGGATATTCCAAATTGTACCTGAGAATTATTTGTTTTGTGATAACATGCCAAGATGACTGTTGGCTGAGATGGGTAAGAGGATATGTTATTTTTTTAGTGCTTACTGGTTAGGTTTCTATTTAGATTCTATCTTTGAATATAGAATTAGAAACTTTAAACCAGTAGCGTAAGAATACTTTATAAAAGTACAATTTGATTTCCAGAAATTCTTCTCCATACGGAAGAAATTCTTTTTAATATAAACTACTGTTTTAAATTAGGATATTGCTTCGGTAAAAAATTTCCATAGTTAGACAAAGCATAATCTGAAAAGTATGAATCACTTAATAAAATAAATCAAAAAAATTATGATTACTAAACACGATTGATAACTACTGACTTTTTGTTTTTACATGGTAAAATCATCCATGAGTCTTATCACCTAGGGCATGACGGGAGGGACTGTCAGACTTATACTGACTAAAATCCACGGTGTTTTTCAATAGTCTTTTATAAGGACTGTCTTCAGTCCCCCGACCTAACCACTGACCTAACGTGAAATCATTACATAATGCATTGAGCTATTATATATACAAGTTCATTCATTTTTTTGACAGCTCTGTGGCGTGCTCTATGGATGGGACACAGTGGTGATGCGTGATGTCGTCTCTATACGTAGTAGTAATAGCTCAATGACATAATGTATTTTTTTGAGATAGAAAATATTTTAGTACCCCGTTATTCTATTTTCGAATTAACAGAGATTACTAAGACTGAGATTTCGAGGAAAAATACGCTGTAAAAACATCAAGAAAACAACAAAAAACAAAAGAAAAAAACTTTCCCAAACAAAACATCAAACTGAAAACTATCGAAAAATACTTTGTCCCAACTTCCCGGGGTAGGAACTACCCCTGTCGATGTAAACACCCCCCTGAGGGCAGTCGCTACCGATTTATCCGCAGTATATCATATTTTGAGCACTTCCACGGAATATGGAGCGAAAATATATATATTATTATCCGATTGCCAACTACCGGGGCCTCTACCCTTTGGTAGAACGATCGACTTGGGAGTAGGAATGTGTTTTGATTTGTTTTGTGTTGCCTGTTTTTTTGGGCAGAAGTGTAAGGTTTGGATTCTGAACAATTTTATGATTCGATGTAAAAAGGAGTGTTAATATTAAGTTACGGTTTTTGACAGTAATTTTCTCAAAAAAAAAAAAATTACAATCACAGAGAAATTACAATATTACAACTTATGAGGCCGATTTGCGTAGCAAGTTGGTACGTGTTAAGTGTCGTGACGTATGACGTGTCGGTGGTAATAAGTCAATTACAAGAATAGCATGAGAATTCCCTAACAGTTTTAGTAAATTCGTTCACTTTCATTTTGATCGGGTAACACCACTTTTAGAAACAAAAGACGATGAGATTAATATGCACAATCAAAAATTAACTTGAGCCCGTTTTCACCAACATTAGATACCTAACCTAAACGTAACTGCAAGTCTAAGAAAACATAAACGTTAGATTAAACGCTGGTGTCACCAGCCCCCTTTAACAAAAACTAAAATAATGTACCAGCGACCTGTTCAATCGATGCGACCGGCCAGACGTAGGAAACAGATCTAATTCCACATAAACTAGCGCCGAAACAGGGGAACCCGCAGCACTAAACTAAACTAAAGTACGCTGAATAGGTAGCGGGGAAATACAGGAGTTAGATTTAGTGGCAGCATGCCTGTGTACAAATAGAAACGGTTTTATTGTGAATAAATATGGAATTTATTAAACAATGTTTATTATTAGGTGCGTCCACATAGAGCGAGCAGTCCTCGCGAGGCATTTGCCAGGAGGAAACTGCCTCGCGATGCTGCTTGCTCTATTTGGACGTGCCTGATTGTTTCTCGATCGAGGCGCGAAACAATATATGCGAGCAAAATAAAAGCCGACACTGGACGGCTCGGGCGGCAAATGCCTCGCGAGGCTGCGCGCTTTTTGTGGACGCATCTATTTAGAGTTACCGATTAGCATGGTGGAGTAGAAGTGGGCTGGCTAGACACAGAGATTGACGACGGAGATTTTTTGCCGAATACCTATTGCCATCCACTGCTGAGCATAAGCTTCCCCGAAAGAGCGCCAACCCTGCCGGTCCTGGGCAGTCCTTTGGTTCGCTGGCGAATGACTACGTTCCAATGACTATATTCCAATTGCATCCACCTGAGAAACCACGAGCATTGCTCTCTCCATCCTGTTGGTCTAGTGGTTAGTGACCCTGACTGCTATGCCGGAGGCCGTGGGTTCGATTCCCACCGAGAAAAAATGTTTGTGTGATGAGCACGATTATTAGTTTAGTAGTATTTAGAAATACATATATACTCGAACATACATTGACAATTAAAAGATTTTATAATGTCACCTCGTTATATTTACATCGATTTAAATACGACATCCTTTTATACATTATCTCCTCTTTTATATAAAATGTGACCCATATATGAATTGACTTTGAAATTCATAGACTTTTCCGGTGTCAAGTTTCATAATAAAAATATTTCAAAGGAAAGTTAATTTTAAAACTCGGGTAATAACGTTCAAATTCATATAAAGTTGATATCAAAGAATATATTTTTAGAGATCCGTCTCAGAGACTGGGAAATGTGTAATGTTTTTTTTGTTTGTTTTATAACAAGTAAAACTGAAGTTTGCAATATTTGGAGTATAAGTTTTAACCGTTTCCAATTTCTTTATTAATTCTCTAAATATAAAAAGTTTTTTTTTGTGAAAATTATAATTTATTAAAGAGTGTTACTAAAACTACAGTTTTTTATTTTTTTTTATTTTAGATGGGTGTGCTCTTTACTCTTTAGATATGACAGACAGAGTGGGAGATGGTAAGAAGTCTGCATATATCTAAATATTTATACAAAACAAATTTTTGCCCAAGGCTTCTCGCGCAACCTTCCCATATTCGCCGCCTTATTTCTTGTAAGTACCAAATTTTATCAAAATTGGTCCAGTGATTAACACGTAAAAACATTAGAAACACAAGGTATAATATTTAGAAATATTATATCAATATATTGCAAAAGAAAACCGTGCTGTTTAAAAAAAAATCTAGGAAAAATTTCTCTGACGGAACCCCGCAAACATTAGCGGTTCAACCCTAACCTCTTTTCATAGTGTGACCATATTAATTTATATTATAATGTAATTTATGCTCGGGTCTTCCTTTTAAGGTCTTTTTTACTTGATACCGTTCTTTGTGTCCTAGCACTGGGCAGTGCGCGTGAAATTATGAAAAATTACCAGTGACACCCCGCGGGGGGCGTTTAAAGGGTTGATATTAACTTTGGATAGGTAGGAAAAAATTGAGAAACAGTGAAAAGGGTTGATGGTTAATTTTTTCTTGTCGTTTTACACATAGGTTTTGATCTGGGTTGTGGAGGTCCGATTGGCAGTCGCTCAATGTAAAATACTGATATCCAGCTGAATCTGGTTTTATTGGAAGCCGACTCCAAAATAATTGGGAAAAGGTTAGGTAGGTGATGATGATATTTTACAGATAGGTTTTGGTATAAACACTTTTATGCAAATTACACATATACATAAGCTTATATCATTTTCTCATGTTATGGAATATTGCTCATTCACCTCGTCTGCGTTATAACATTTGGGGTGTCTAAAAATAATTTCAAATTAACTGTATAAAAATTATAAAATGGTACTTTATATTTACTGCTTAAGCACAAAAAAAAATTTATAGCATTTCATGATAATCATTCTGATTTGTGATATATTAGGCCCACTTGTCATTAAAGCATTTCAGTTTATTATCGATTATATTTCGGAGAGTGTGCGATGGAATTGCACAACTTGATTCCGCCTAGCTCTTTCCATCATCGGACTACAAAACGTACGGCAATGAGCCATCAATATTTGGTGGACATCCCTCCGGTACGTACAAAACGTTTTGCCAATACCTTTATTGTACGCACAGCTAAGGAGCGATTTCGTATTGCAGGTGTGTATTTCCCGAAAGCTATAACCTTAGGGTCTTCAAGTTAAGTGTGCATAGGTTACTTCTAGGCAAGCATGTTACCGTCGACCACATTTTCGCTTACCATGAGGCAAGATAGTGGTCAAACGCGAACCTATAGATAATAATTAAATAAAAAAACTAAACGTGTATTTTAACAGCCAAAACGACGACAAAATATAAAATTGATATTACGGCGACAAAAATTATTATGAAAAACTACGCTAATCTTTGTAGTAATACGGGACGCTTTGTAACCGTTTCTCGCTTATCCAGGCCCACAGGAAGTATTTAAAATATCAACTAAAGCAAATATAAGTAACTTGAACTAATAAACAAATTCACAGCTCTCACTGTAAGCTATATATCCTATACCTCGGATTTAAATCGGGAAAACAGCCCCATTCTTATCCTGCCCCGTATAATTATAATTATTTTAATATGCAAATAATGATAATAAAATTTCGTAGGTTTTTGCTTTTGTTTGTGGCAAAAGGCTTATTGGGTTATACTTAATTATATTTAGAGGGGAAAAGGGTGACCCCCCAACCTGGGTGACCCTTAATTTTTATTTATGTCTACACGTTAATTCACTCTTTGTGCATATTTTAAATTATGAAGTCTTTACTTTTAGTCATAATTTGATATTACTTATGCTTGTTTTTTGTACCCTTTCGAGTTATGGATTGACGGCGACTGCTTAATAAGATTTAATTTGTATAATTTTGCAAGGCAGTCGGTTTGGGGTGACTTAATTTTGAGGAGTAGGTAATGGTCAGTATTAAAAGTAGGTTTATAAATACATCTTACGAAATATTTATCCAGACTAAAGTTTTTTTATTTGAGCTTATAATTACCTCGTATTTATCAATCGTTTATTTATTTAATTTATATTTTTAACTCGTTTGCTACCCTCTTCACTCTTCAGTCACTTTTTTGCCTTTTATTGATGCTTCGGTAATTAATTTGTCCTCTCTATCTTCCATCTTATTAATATTACTAAAATTATGTGACACAGATTGCAACTATGCTAAGCGATAAGACCGCCGTTGTAACCATAGTATTAGCACCTGCCGGGGTCGCGGGTCTTATACCGTCACCGTGACCCCGGAACATAAAGGGCTATTGAAGGACACCGTGGATTTTAGTCACTACAAGTCTGACAGTACCTCCCGCCCTGCCCGGGGCTGGAGGTCTCATTTGATGATTTTACCACGATAAAAAAAAAAAACCATAGTATTAGCAATATTGCAAAGTAAAATTTTTGGTATACAATAAAGTTGGTTCTATTCTATTCTATAAGCCGTATTAAAAAATATATATTTTTATATCGTCGGGGATAGTTCAAATCCGCGTAACTAGCATTGGATAATTCCGCGTATATGACAAATGTAGCCATTTTAAGTTTTCGCGGGCAATTCACGCAAAATCTTGATAGGCTGCCACCGACTTGACACGAGTTCATTTCCACCAATCGGAAGCCAGAAATCGCCAAATAACAACACTGCGTATCTTTCGCGAGCAAGTGTCAACACCGCGTATGTCATTTGGTGACACCTGATAAATGGTAACTTTTAAGTAAACTGTGTATTAATTAAAAGTTATCATTGCCAACATCAGGTAAGTCTAAATGTAATGTTTTTTTTCGTATATTTTAAATTAAAATCACCTCAAAGCCAGAGATTTCTATGCTCAAAAAACTTGCCCACCTCAGGCCCACGGCGCGGATGACCAACGGGCCAAACTGACACGCCATCTCACAGACGAGCTTCCCAACATTGACATGGGTGAGGTTGGAATGGCTATGAGACAGCTTCACCAGAACAAAGCTCCGGGGGATGACGGAATAACCATAGAGCTGCTCAAGGCAGGAGGAATACCTATCTTGACAGAGCTTGTAAAGCTCTTTAATTCTGTCATCCACACTGGCATAACACCTGAGGCATGGCATAGGAGTGTGGTAGTATTATTTTTCAAAAAGGGCGATAAAGCGCTCCTTAAAAACTACCGCTGACCTCGAGAACAGCTTATAGATATCTATAAGCTGTTCTCGAGGGTTATTCTAAATCGTCTCGCCCAAAAATTCGATGACTTTCAGCCACCGGAGCAGGCCGGGTTTCGAAAAGGCTACAGCACCGTGGACCACATACACACCCTTAGGCAAGTGATTCAAAAGACCGAGGAGTATAACCAGCCTCTGTGCCTAGCGTATGTGGACTACGAAAAGGCTTTCGATACCGTCGAGACCTGGGCTGTTCTGGAGTCCATGCAGAGATATCTCATCGACTGCCGCTACGTTGAGGTGATGAGGTGTCTGTATAAGGCCGCAACAATGACCGTCCAAGTACAAAAACAGAGCACAAAACCAATCCAACTGCGTCGAGGGGTAAGACAGGGAGACGTCATCTCTCCGAAACTGTTTAGAAAAGCGTTGGAGGACGTTTTCAAGACGCTTGATTGGAAAGGACGGGGTCTTAATATCAACGGTCAGTAGATCTCACACCTCCGATTTGCGGACGACATTGTGATCATAGCAGAGTCTCTGCAGGAGCTGGAAGAAATGCTGAACAGCCTGAGCAATTCTTCAAGGCGTGTGGGTCTCGGAATGAATCTGGACAAAACCAAACTCATGTTTAATGGTCATGTCACCCCGAGACCTGTAATCGTGAATGGTGCTGCCCTCGGATCATTCTCACTAGTTCCACCAGCAATTAGTTCCATGGAACAAGTGAGACTTTTTTTTCTCAGTAGTTCCATGGACTTTGATAATGGAACAAATGATACAAAACTTAATCGAACTCGTCTCACTAGTTCCACCGTAGTTGTTCCATGGAACTAGTGAGATTTTTTTTTTCTCAGTAGTTCCATGGTTCTTATTAGTGGAACAAGTGAAACTAAAATTAATTAACAACATTCTCATTAGTTCCACCTTCTATAAAAGAAATAAAAAATCCTGCCTAGAATTATTTAAGTACATACTACTTTGAACATATGCTTGCCTGGTACATCAGATAATCAGGGTGAATTTTTCAACTGGGCGTGAATGGCTATATCCGAAACTATGAGGAATATCGAAAAACGATGAAAGGAGTCTCGAGGCCGATTTTGACGAAAACTAAAACTGCATCATTGGATTTTGGAAAATTCAATATTCCTAGGAATCGAACCCGCTGATTTTGGAAAAAATATCACACCCTATATTATTACACCATTCGATAGTGTTGCTAATAAGGATCAAATTCTGGGAAGTAATCATATACCGCAAACTGAGGCAAAACTTTTAATTAAAAGAAAACTGATTAATCTTCAAGGCAATTACTGCATTCGAAACATAAGTTAACCGTTTCTTCTTTCAAATAATGCTATTTTTGTTCAACTCAATAATTTCGGATTGCTGAACACAGTGCGATAGTTGAGACGTCAAATACATTGAAAACAATAAAATTTTATAATTTCGTATAGATTATGACTCCGTAGAAGTTGGTAGAAGTAACATAGAAAAATAGGAATATCATTAAAAAAATATATTTCCTTAAGTTTGCCATATATGGTTACTTCCCAGAATTTGATCCTTATTAGCAACACTATCGAATGGTGTAATAAATCAGGGGGTTCGATTCCTGGCCAGGATTATTGATTTTTTTTTTATCCAATAATGCAGTTTTAGTTTTGGTCAAAATCGACCTCGAGACTCCTTTCAACGTTTTTCGATATTTCTCATAGTTTCGGATATAGCCTTCCACGCCGAGTTGAAAAATTCAACCTGTATTGTTAATGAGGGGGGAGGCCTATGTTCAGCAGTGGACGTCTTCCGGCTGATGATGATGATGATGATTGTTAATGAATAGATATTTAATCAAAAATATACGATTTTGCCGAAATATCCCTTTACTATTTAATAGAAGACATCTGGCCCGTTCTACTAAATTGGTCCGGGCGAATCTGTACTTACCAATTTGAACTTATGCTTGCCTAGTACTTTTGTTGATTATTAATGAACAGAAATATTTAATTAAAATATACGATCTTGCCGAAATATCCATTGACTATTTAATAGAAGACATCTCCCGTTCTAATAAATTGGTCCGGGCGAATCTACGCATGCACATTTCAAAAATTCATTTTCACGTTTTTTCGTGGGCAAGATGTGATTTAATATATTTTTTGTGCGTTTAATTCATTTATGTACCTATTTCTATATGATGTTTTTTTTTTCATTTATAGAAAGTGGAACTAATGAGAATGTTGTTAATTAATTTTAGTTTCACTTGTTCCACTAATAAGAACCATGGAACTACTGAGAAAAAAAAAACTCACTAGTTCCATGGAACAACTACGGTGGAACTAGTGAGACGAGTTCGATTAAGTTTTGTATCATTTGTTCTATTATCAAAGTCCATGGAACTACTGAGAAAAAAAAGTCTCACTTGTTCCATGGAACTAATTGCTGGTGGAACTAGTGAGAATGATCCCTGCCCTCGAGGTTGTGCAGGAATACATTTACTTAGGCCAAAGTGTATAACTGGGCAGGCACAACTTTGAGAAGGAGGCAGCCAGAAGAATACGCTTGAACTGGGCGACATTCGGGAAGCTGCGTCATATCTTTGAATCATCGATCCCACAATCCCTTTAATACCAGGGTTTACAACCAGTGTGTCCTTCCCGTAATGACTTACGGAGCCGAAACGTGGACACTTACCACCGGCCTGGTCCACAAATTTAAGGTTGCTCAGCGTGCGATGGAGAGAGCAATGATCGGGGTTTCTCTGGTGGATAGAATTCGTAATGAAGTCATTCGCCAGAGAACCATAGTAATCGACATTGCGCTTAGAATCAGCATGCTGAAGTGGAAGTGGGCCGGCCACGTTTGTAGACGGACAGACGGCAGGTGGAGCAAACATGTGCTGGAGTGGAGACCGCGAATGGGCAAACGTAGTGTAGGACGCTCTGCTGCAAGATGGGTCGATGATTTGAGGAAGGTGGCTGGCAGTGGATGGATGCGGGCTGCCCAGGACCGGGATGGTTGGCGCTGTTTGGGGGAGGCTTACGTTCAGCAGTGGACGGCAATAGGCTGATAATATATACCTTCAGATTGCCATGAATTCTATGGCAACTTGCCATACAGAAATACTAATAATTTAGTAATTTAGTTTATAAGAGATTTTTATAAGAGTAATTCAAAGAGATTTTAGAGGAAAAGTCTATGTTAATTTTGTTACATTTATCTAACATTTATTCATTTTATCTAACTTTTGTAAGAGGCAAAATTTTTTCAATAATTTTGTATAGTTTTATTTTTCACATTGAATAATATTTTTGTTAAAATAATGATATTTGTTTCATTTCAAAACCGCGTACTTTCCCCTTAAGTTCCAATGTTATAAGTTTATGGTCAAAGCAAATCCGCGTAATTGCCATAGGGCCTTAATTATTTACTTAAATTGATATATTTTCTACCAAGAGATAGAACACATTACTAATTACTTTTTGTGTAAAAATGAGTTTAAAATTAATTGAATTAATAAAGTTATTAAGTTTTAACCTTCCCCTGTAAAACTGGATCTATTGCAGATACGCACATTTTACGTATGGTAGATTCGCGAATTTGCACTATCCCCGACGATATCCATTCGATACTAAAAAGTAGTCAATCTATATTTTTGTAATATTCGTATTTAATCCTTTTCCAAACACAAAAACTAAATTAAAATCCACTACTTAATACCAAGTCTTAAAACAATCCGAGATCTAATAAGAGAAAAAAAAGACGTAGCCGACTACCCCTTTAGCCCGTAAACTCTTCAACATTAATGAAATCACCCCGATCGTCGCGGAGTGCAAGTAGGGGGTGGGGGGGCAGCCATTTTTCTACGATAACATTTTTAATCGTTTCACACGCATCACTTGGTATTTCACCAACCCTCCACTACAGTCCAGTGCACAGATTAAAGATTATTTCTTCTTTAAAAAGCCCTTTTCTGTTTGACTTGATTTTCGGTCAGTTAGACTTAAAAAGTTAAAATTTATTGTCCCTCGTTTTCAGTGAATTTCGATCGGAGATAAGTATTGGAGGTTTTTTTTTAATTCAATTTGGTTTACGAAGTTTTTTTTTGGTTGGAATGGGTTAAATCGTTAGTTACATTTGTAGATCAGCTTCAGAGAAATCTCATCCCCTTTTGTATTGAAATCACTAACAAAAAGGGTGAGTTTTCTTTGAAGCTTACCATACCTAATCTTACTACTATTATAAATGTGAAAGTTTTTGTGGATGGATATATATTTGTTAGGTAATCTTTCACACAAAAACTACTGAACGGATTTGGATGAAATTAAGTACACAGGCAGTTTATAATCTTAAATAACATATGAGATACTTTTTATCCCGGTACAACGTCCTCGTGCGATAATAATTGAAAATCACGTGAGCAACGTCGCAGGTATAAGCTAGTAAATAAAATTCAGCGTATTATACTTTGATATTCTATAAAGTTTGGACACAGGCTTCCTCTCTGTGAGAGGAAGTGGGCTGTAATCCACTACACGGTCCCAATGCAGGTTGGTTAATGTCACATGTTGTTAAATATTTGGTTCTAGGATATGACAGTTGCGGGCATGCGGGCGGCGATTAAAGGGCAACTCGCTGCCCGACCATGGACCATGCCCGGGTCGACGGCGCGTTGTGTTCCACGCGCGCCTCAAGGGCGTCAGCACGCTGACAGGATCCCCTACAGAGGGCCATAGCCTTGCCGGGATCGCGGGACATACGTGTCCCGCGACTCCGGTACACAAAAAGGCTACTGAACGACACCGTGGATTTTAGTCAGTCAAGTCTGACAGAACCTGCCGCCCTGCCCGGGGCGGGAGGACTCATATGATGATTTTAACCAGTAAAAAAAAAGGATATGGCAATTTCTTCACGGTGTTTTTCTTCGTCGTTTTCAGTCTTCACCATCTGTTTTTATTCCAGTTAGACAATCACAGAGTTGTTTTAGTCCTATACGAAGTTTAGTATCTACTGCCTGCCGGGATCGCGGGACTGTCCATCCAAGATATCGTGGTCTTGAAACGCAAAAGGCATGTGTTATATAGTTTTTAATTCAATAAAAGTCTGATAGTCCACTCTTTGTAGGAGCACTCATTGATGACTTTTACAACCCTGTATAAAAAGGGATTTAGTATTTTGCTAGTTCAAAATGTATTTTTTGTTAGTCTTACCTGTTAAAGTTATATACGACCTTTTACCTCTTACCGAAAACCAACTAATTTGGAGAGAATCTCCTCAACATAATCAAGACAGCGTTTCACAATGTTTTGATTATTAATTAACTGTGTAATTGATCTGGCGAGCACTACATCGCAAGCAAACAGCTGCAAAACTGGAGGTCGCCCGTGATTGCACCCGACGGCTATTAGTGACTGACTCGTGTGAATGTACTGCGCTTGACAGGTCTTGGTACTTTGACGCTAAATGTGTGTGTTGGAATAATTCGTGTTTTGGAATTTTTCTTTCCACAAAACAAGCTGTTGTTTCAATTTGTTTGAGAATGATAAAACCTGTGAGGACTGTGAATATTGAATCATAGTTCGTTCGAAATCAGAGAGGCGAGTGCCTAATTGTAAATTACATCATCAGTACTGTTTGAAAAATTGTAAAAACAAATACATTCAAATTACCATTACTTTTAAACACACCTACTGAAGCTTCCTGTTTTATTTTAATTTTAAAAAATTAAGCCTACGCGGCAATTATGAAAACTCGCTTCTTTGCTGTGAAAGGATAATTAGACTCTTACTGACCCAAATCAGCTTTTCTTCATTCTGTTCCAGGGTGAGGGTATTCTTCTTGTATAGACAAGCAATATCAATTAAATGCGATGCTATTAGAGAAGCCTTATGCCTATATAGGTACAGTTTAATATTGATTTCTATGCGAAGAAGTCATCACTAACGTAATTGATAATAATCATCACCATCCAATCAATACCTTACATTCGAAAATTAGACGAAGTTTCTTTCAACCAGTGTCTTATTTTAAATATTTTTTTATCATGTTAAAGTAGGGCGAGAGGGACAGATATTTTTATCTTAGGCTCACGTTCGGAAACTATCTCACCTGATGGTAAGCGATTCGTCAACACATACCTAGATGCCAAAACTATCACAAATATGACATCGTCTTAAATAAATCCGAAGTAGTTGCAAGTATCAAGATCACATACAACCGTATACGTTAGGATGCAGACTCATGACCCAAATGTTGTGATAGCTCCCAATAACAGCCGCCGGCGGTCAATGATTGCCTTTATTAATTAACAGCCCACCTTGCCCACTTTGCCCAACTTTGGACATATCTACAAGATATCGGGCAAAACTTAGTTAAGATATTGTAGGTAATTGGAAGGCGTTGGTAGGTGAGAATCAATTAGAAGATGGAATGGTACTGTTTTATTTACTATTTTGCTAATTTTTAAGGGGCTAAAAAAATGTGACAGTGGATCGTTTTAATTGATTTAACGAAATGAAATAATACTGTCAACCCGCGATCATGGGGCTAGCAACAGCGTCGAAATATCGGGAACTCAAAGATATAGTTAATCACGGAAGATATCCCGTAGGTGACATTTTAAGTTTAAAAACAAATCGTGATAGTTTAAAAAAGTGTGTAAAATAATTGTTTTTAAAATAAACTGCATAAACCAAAAAAAAAAAACAAAAAAATGGTTGATATTACATTACAGCCGCGAACCATTACATTTTCATTCCCTCGGAAAAAATGTGTTTTTTTTTTGTAATTGTGAACATCTGATATCATAAGCCTTGGGATGTGGTGATTTGAAATACTTTAGGATATCATTTCAGTGTTGCTCTGCTATTATCTTCAAAAATCGATCTTCTTTGTAATAGCATCTGCTACGAATGCTACGAGTTACGCTACGTTGCTACGAGACGTCTACGCGGTTTCGTAGGCGGCGTAGCACGTAGACCTAGTATATTTTTTTTGTTTTTGTTTATCCTCTTAGCCATTACCATGAATATAATTGTTTCTTTGTAAAACTTTCTCTTTGAGGAAAAATAAAATTCCAAGTTATTTACTTAGCGATTATAGAAATAATAATATGTTTGATCTTGAATGAATTGAAGAAAATACTTGTGACCTCTAAAACATTCAGTTGTTTCTAAAATTTTGACAATTTTTGATAAACACAAATGTAATATGCAAGCTGGTCCTGTATTAAAACTTGTATCGAAAATACTTAATCAACAATTAATAATTTATTAAAAAAATACCTTCCATCTACCAACCCAAACTTCCTTCTAGTCACATAAAAAAAAAATATACAAAATAACACACCGTACAATTGAAACTGGCCAGAATTTATTATCGGCAATAAAGCTGGGAACACTCCTAAAGCATCGCTAATTAATGTAAACATGGAACGATTAGGAGTACGAATAAACACGCCAAATGGCCTTCTGCAGTAATAAATACCTATAATAATTTTAATTACCCCAGAAAAAAGACATTAGCCAGTATAAGAGATAAAAAAATGACGCCATATTGTGAAAGAGAAACAATGAGATATAATTATATGTATATTTTTTATAACGTATAATATTAATGTATAATATTAGGTGGGACAGGGAAGCGAGGTCATCAGAATAAATAAATTATGATATAGTGGGGAGTTTTTAGCCGCTCGACGCGTTCACAGATGCATAGAGTTTTGCGTTTGTAGAAAAGACTGTTAGTAAATCTGTACTATAATCTATACTAATATAATCTCTGATTAAGAGGTTGTTTATTTGGTTGAACTCGCTAATCTCAGGAATTACTGGTTCGAATTCAAAAATGATGCTAGAAGGATATAGTCATTTGTATAATGTTTTGTGTCTTCTTTCAATAACTGGGTTGAAAAAAAAAATAGCATTATTTCAAAGAAGAAACGGTTAACTTATGTTTAGAATACAGTCAGTTTTCATTATAGCCTGAGACACAGGTTTAACCTAGTTCAGGCAAATGTGCAACTGTGGTCTCTTCTAATTTTTAAGATTTTTTTTGTTGAAAATTGGTTTCTTTTTATAAATAAACGAATTTGATTTGATTGCCTTGAAGATTGCCCAGTTTTCTTTTAATTACACGTTTTCCTTAAGTTTGTTATATATTATTACTTCCCATATTTGATATTTATCAGCAAAACTAATGGTGTAATAATAAATAGAGTGTGATATTTTTTTCCAACATCAGCGGGTTCCATTCCTGGCCAAGATTACTGAATTTTCTAAAATCAAATGATGCAGTTTTCGTCAAAATCGGCCTCGAGACTCCTTACGTCTTTCGATATTTTTCATAGTTTCGGATACAGCCATCCACGCCCAGTTGAAAAATTTACTCTGTATACATATAAACGTGATGCAACATAAATGTCGAAAAAACAACAGCTAGAACAATATGGCGAATATTGAAAAACGAACATGCATTTTAATATTGCCGCTTCTAGGCTTACCATAGACAACACGGACGTGAGTTTTAAAAAAAATGTCGTCGGTGTCTAATGAATTTATGGTCAGGAACTTGGTCGGTGGTCGCGCAATTTTTTCTCCAGGGACGAGATAAAGACTGATAATACTGCACGTGACGAATAGTGCGGAAATGTTGCCATAATAAATAATATTTTTCTTTTTGAGTTACATATTTTATGTGTTTTTTATTCTTTATTATTGCATACCTCGTTGGTCAAGTAGGTAGTGCGACTGCTGATCGTGATGCCCCGGATTCGATTCCCAGGTCAGCTAATAATAATCCTTGTACTCAGTTCCGCGTTATAATATAAAAAGTAAAATAAATAAATAAATGATTAGGTTTTTATTATATTATACTAGGAATTTTTTAGGAGCCAGTGAGCCTTGATATTTTATATGCCCGGTTGATAGCAGTGCACTGCGCACTGACGGAACAAAGTAAACACAGTAAACAGTTTGACGGCACGGTTGGTGCAGTGGCTGAGCGATTGGATTGCTGGCTGCATGTTGCGGCTCAATTCCCGTACGGAGCAAATATTTGTGAGGTCTACATCATTTTTTTGTCTTTTTTGTATGTTTTATATGGTTGTTAATGCACACGAGAAATTCCTAGTGTGGGGTAAATTTAAAAGAAAATAAAACAGACTATGAGTAAAGACTGTTGGGCAACGGACTTCTACAGGGTATTGGTTGCAAGGTGAGGCCTACCACCGCCTAAGTACAGTCGTACAGCCATCACCACATGTGGATATTATATTTTGATTTTGAGAAGACAGCATCTGTACCAACCTCATAATTTTGTAAAAGAGACATTTAAAATTACTCTTAATATAAATATTGTAAAACTTTTTTGAACAGAGAAGTATGCAGTTACTTGCCCATTCTTCTTCATAAAACCTACCTTTGTGAATGGGTGTAGAATCAATCCCATCCCATCCCATTTCCTTAACAATCGGCGTTTCAAAGTGCTTCTTGGATGTCCAAATTGAAATAAATGATTAGACTTTGAGTTTGACTTCTGCGTATTGATCCGGCCATCTCATATTCTAAAAAGCGTGACAATGGGCATTGGTGATGATAATGTTCAGTAGTATTCAAAGCTCACTCATCAAGGACAGGCCCTCTATAATAGTAAAGAGCAATGCTGACCTTAGTATTGGTTAGACTTTTGTGAGTTGGGACTTGCGACTAGTACAGGTCGATCTTTGACGATTTTGTCGAGCTTCACCGTCGATCACATCTTCGCTTACCATGAGGTACCATAGTGGTCAAACGCGAACCTATCATTAAATAAAAGAAAAAAAAATGTTGAAATTGTGGCATGACTTTCTCTACTTTATACATAGGGATAAGATTTCAAACTAACCGCCTGCAGCAGAACAGTGGCAGCATGATTTTAAGGTCCAGATTTAATTAATTTGTCAACACTTCTGGAAACTTTATTTTCAAACATTGTATTCTATTTTCAAATCTCAACTTTTGAGATTATTGCTTGTTTTAAAGTGTAAGTCTGTATGTGCTAAGGTTGCTGGTTTTTTTTTAATGTTTATATCCTAAAAATAATGGCTTAAGTCCACACCTTGTCCAATCACTCCTACCGATCTTCGGCAGCCGTATTAACGAAAAAGGCACCATCACACAATTCCGGTCGGATATATTTTCCGCTTGGTTAGCCGATTTTATGGGCAATTGGGTTTAGGGGGCGTCCAAAGGTCGGCACTCGAACCCTGGACAATGGGTGGATAGTTTGTCTAGTGCCATTTTGATGGAGTAATGTTGATAATGTTAACGGCTTTGTTCGGCTTGTGTTTGTGGAATCAATTTGTTGAATGGGTCGGAGGTGGTGGAGATAAGAGAAAATGTTTGATCTTGTGCGTTCAAATTCAGTATCAATTTTTTGGAATGAAATTATGATTCAACTACTGCATTAAGGAATATTATTAATTTTTCTATTAATGACCTGAGTTAGGATGCAAGGTACTTTTAATTTGGTGGTACTTTTCCCTGGATTAATTTCACATAATAATATCCATGAGGGGGAATCTGCGAGAAAGAGGTATTGTTATGTTTAGTTGTTCTCGAGTAACTTACTCATGAATGCTGTACAGTTTCATATTGAACAACTTCTGCTCGGTATTTATAGCCTAGCGGCAAGGCTATATATACGGGGAGCAGTGGACTGGTTATTGAATCAACGTTTTCCAATTGGCAATATTCCACCGTTGCTGACATCATCATGATTTGTTTTCATGTTCTTTTTTTAATATTTTTTCTTTATTTGTTTTTTGTGTGTACCGGCTCTCAAATAAACGTTTTTCTTTCTTTTCTTCTTTAATTGACGGCAAACTCTACCATTGCGCTCATTGGTTAAATCAAGAAGCGTCCCCACCCTCCTGGCATTTTTTAAATACAGAACCGTCAACGATGCATTAGCACACAGTATTGACTATGGTTTAATATAATTTAAGACTTATACGACTTCTGCCTAACATTATGTATTGTTGGTATTTTGACTTTCAAGTCTCAATAACTTTTTTCTCCCATGGTTTACAGGTTTGCTGTCATACAATGAAATGATACACTTTTTAAGGGCTTTCATTTGATATATAGGTGGAATTGTTACAAGGGATGGGACGTTTTGTCCATTCTTCTTTAATTACATTTTAGAGATAAATAAGCAGCTCTATCGAGACTTGGCTAGTTTTTTACTGAATGTTTTTGGTGGGATCGTCTTCCCGTTACCTTTGTGAGAAAATTCATCGAAATCGTTTAACTCGTTTAGACATCAGAACAGAACATACAATCAAATGTTGGAAGGAAAATTATAAAAATTACAAACAACTGAAACAACTTTTGCGTGTTTATGTGCCCTTAGATTTCCCCCACATCTAATAAAGAAATTCCCTGCCAAACAATTAAATGCTGCACCGATAGGGTGCTACTAGTTTTATATCGACAGTTCCACTTTACGAGCACCCTGTAATTGGAAACGAGCGATGTAACTGTATGGAGTTTATAGCAATGGACATGGAAGCTATTGTTTGAGGTTTAGGATTCTATTTACCTTACTTTCCACCGCTTTTTTCAAATGAGTCCTCCAAGAGCAGGACAGGACGGGCTTTTTTTTTGGGACATACCCACCCACCACACTATTCCCAAACCACTGCAACTCCTGAAAGCCAGAATCAACAGCGGCAACCACCAGAAAAGTGCCGAGACAATGAAGTTTGACGTGTTCTGGAGAATGAATTTATCTGTATTGGAGGAGTAGGAAAAATATGACAGGACGGGCTGTCAGACTTGTACCGACTAAAATCTACGGTGTCCTTCAATAGCCCTTTACGTTCCGGGGTCCTGGTAATTCGTTAGACCTGCGTCAAAGCCCGCCAGGCTTTGGCCTACTTTCTACAGCTTAAGGAAGTAAAAAAAAAACGTGTCAAAAAGAACATCTGAGGAGGCTCTCCTTTGGCAGCTGGATCAAACACCTGATTTAGTAGATGTAAGGCAGTACTTCTGGACACTGCGCACAGGCAGCCTGGATCCTGTACCCGATGCTGGTGGACTGAGTGACTATGTTTTATAGTTTTAAAAGTTTTCTTTATTATTTTTTTGTAAAATATTTAAAAATGTAACCAATAAGTTAAAAAATGAATCAAGGGATTAAATGTTATCAAAAATACCTAGTTTTAATTCCGCGACACAAAAAAATTGTCGCGGAATTAAAACTAGACTCGCGGAACTAAAACTATTTTTCATAATATTAAATTTCATGGATTTCCGCAAAGTAATGCCTGATTCCATAATTTTTGAATAAAGAGTCTAAAATAATGATGAATAAATTAGCCATAGTATTTCAAACCACGTCGGTGGTGGAAGCCCACGGCGTCGGACGTCGCAAGACGATCTCCGGCCACCGTAGGCGCGGGCATGCGGGCGGCGAGTAAAGGGCAACTCGCCGTCCGACCATGGACCATGCCCAGGTCGAAGGCGCGTCGTGTTCCACGCGCGCCTCAAAGAGCGTCAGCTTAATGATGAGGCCCCCTCTCAGAGGGCTAAAGCCTGCCGGGGTCGCGGGACTTATACCATCACCGTGACCCCAAAAATAAAGGGCTATTGAAGGAAGGCTTAGGAAGGAGGGCTTAGAAGGACACCGTGGGTTTTTGTCAGTACAAGTCTGACTGCCCTCCCGCTCTGCCCGGGGTGGGAGGACTCATCTGATGATTTTACCACGTAAAAAAAAAGTATTTCAAACCACGTAAGGTATACATCAGCATAATAATCCTTCATCAAAGCGAGCTAATCGAAACTCTGAACAACGACTTGAATATTTCGTTAATCTTGAACAAAATGGTGATAATATGCGTCGCGGTTTCTTGCGAGTTACACAGTTAATTTATGCCACAACACGAACTATAGCATTTTAACTCCTTCGGAGATAGTGGTTGTGAGGTGAAGTGGGGTAAGTCTTGTTTTGAGAATTATGTGTTTTCTTTTACAGATTCACTTATTGTTAACCTGTCGCTAGCAAACATATGTTTTAAATTAAGTAAAAGCAAAGGTCATATCTCTACGACCAAACGACGACAGCGGTGAACTAAGCTTACATTTTGAAAAATTATTTTGTAGTACTACTGGTCTCAAAATGATTATGTTGAAGGAAAACATTGAGGAGATGCTGTCGTGTCCTTAGGACTAGACCTTCGAAGACATTCATATTGCATACCTAAGGAATATTATTTCATTCTGGGAAGAGGATAATCATTGCCCATATCTTGTTTGTTTAGAAAGAAGCCTTTGTGTATGCACTGGAAGAAATTGTGGTAAAAGACAACTCAATGACAATGGTATTAATGTGTCTAGGTATGAGGCGAAGAGAATGGCTTTCACAAATCTAGACTTTGAACTACGTCAAGCCAAATCACGACATTTTACTAGAAATTCTGTTTACCTGTGATATTTCGACTAGTAAGTAGACTAACTGAACAGTCACTGTTAAAATTTCAAGGAAGAAAAAACCCAAATCTTAACTTACCCCTTTTCTCCATTGGTGGTTAGTGGCGATCCGACTTAACCGAAGCCAAAAAGTGTACAGTCACGCCTCACGCCCCCCGCGACCCCTCCACGACACCCCGCGACCACCCCCCACCCCCCTGTCCGGGCTAACTTCATAAGACTATGAATTTAAATACGTTAGTCGATGTCAAAGGGTCGTCTTGTTGCATCCGTTAGGGGTCGTAAAATGGCGCTTTTTTGAGAATAGTTGAGGTGATTTGGGGCCGTAACATAAATTAGTCGATTATGATAGGAATAAGAATTTAGACTTTTTGAAGTACAATATAATATTATATTGATATAACCTGAAAATCACCAGATTTAATTGTGGAGGCGTTAGAAGGTTTTAAAAAAATGTGCTACCAAATTAAGTTCCTTGGACGTTTATCATCTCTTCCCAGGCAATATTTTTGGTTCTGAAGATTCTGTGTGCAATTGTTTTCTGTGCCTAGAAAGTGCTCCAGCAAGCTGTGCTTGCATTGCTGAATTTAATTGAATATAATTCATAAATTAATGTTATCATAATTTAAAAAAAAAACCTGCTGTTTTTATTTCAAAAACTACAATTGAATTTTAACGCCTACATCAGCAAATTGTGATAGCGTTGCTAAGTAATCAAATATTTTATGATCATCTGATGGTAAAATCATCAAATGAGTCCTTTAACCCAGAGCAGAACAGGATAGATAGTCAGACTGGTACTGACTATAAAATCCACGGTATCCTTCATTAGCCCCTTTACGTTCCAGGGTCATCGTATTCATTAGTCCTGCGACCCCGGCAGTCTCACAACCCCGGCTGCTATCAATAGGCTTCGAAGACGTTACGGTAGCTATCTCCAAGCACCATTTTAGCGGCCCAACGCCACCAACTTTCCTTATCACAACCGGATTGTTAGAACAGTGAGTAAAAATATTCGGAACACGAGCCCCACTTGATGTTTGTTAATTACTAATTACTGAACTTTCACTAGCATAGACTTTGATGGCAATGAATTACAATTAGAAATCATTTTGTTTTGAATTGGAATTTTCTGGGTGGTAATTTGGTTCTTAAGTTTTCTGCGGTGTTGAAAATATTTTTCTTACTCTGGAGATTTTGTTTGATAGTAATAAGTGATATTAAAACGCAAATACACTTTGACTGGCCTGTTGGTCTAGTGGTTAGTGAACCTGTCTGCTATGTGGGGGGTCATGGGTTTGATTCCCACACAGAACAAATGTTTGTGTGATGAGCACGATCATTTGTTCTGTGTTTGGGTGTAATTTATCTATAATATGTATGTATTTAGAAATATATAAGTATGTTTATCAGTTGTCTAGTACCCATAACACAAGCGCTGCTTGCCAGTCAAATAAGGTCAATCTATGTCCAGTTATTGTCCATGTCCACCAACAATAACAACAATCCCATAGCATGTCAGAGCCCCACAAGGGAACACAAATTGATTTTTCACCACTAATCGTGAAGGTTCGGTACGTGGACCAGGAGGCCAATAAACGGTAGGGATGTCTTTATGGGGCTACAACTAGCTAACCGCCATTACGAGATCGCTATTAACTAGGGAGGTAGAAAATATTGGATGTGGTGTTTTATTTTTTTGTTGACTGTGATCACCTTTAAAGATAGATATTGTTATGATTATTTGGTATGACTCCTCCCAGGGCGGGACGGGAGGGACTGCCAGACTCGTACTGACTAAAATCTACGGTGATCCCTCAATAGCCCTTTGCGTTCTAAGGTCACGGTGGTGGTAAGGTACCTCATGTCCAGCGACCCCAGCAGACTTGTGCCCTATATGATTATTTAAATATGGATTTCCTTTTGGTTCAGTTTAGCCCAGATACGATGAGGTTTTTGCCTTTGGATCTTTCCGTCTAAGATGAGCTTACCTAGAAGAGATTGGAACTCCTGCGCGCGAATGCAACAATATAAAAATGGTTTGGCAAAGGAATCTAACAGAATAATATAATTATTCCACAAGTATCACACAACGCCATCTAGTCCCAAGCTAAGCAGAGCTTGTGTTATGGGTACTAGACAACTGATAAACATCTTCTTAATATATATAAATCTCGTGTCACAATGTTTGTCCTCAATGGACTCCTAAACCACTTAACCGATTATAATAAAATTCGCACACCATGTGCAGTTCGATCCAACTTGAGAGATAGGATAGTTTAAATCTCAAATTTTAGACCGGGTCCTCCACCCTTGCGAAGCCGGGACGGGCCGCTAGTACTTATATATTTCTAAAGACATCCATAAATTATAGATAAATTACACCCAGACACAGAACAAATGATCGTGCTCATTACAAAAACATTTGTCCTCGGTGGGAATCGCACCCACGACCCCCAGCATAGCAGTCAGGGTCACTTAGCATTACATGAAGATCAACAAATGTGTTTCTTTTTTCACTTTCTCACTTTCTCTTTACCACTTGTTAGGAACAAGTCTGTGATATTCCTTAAAGTTAAAAGTTTTGCCACCTCCAAAACAAATCAATAGGTTCCCACATCGGTCCTATAGTCCGTATCTTCGCGAAACACGTAAACAGCGGCGGGGCATCGTAAAAGAGAATGCGTTCGACCGGACCGCGCAATTTGCGCTGCTGTATGTATCGATCAGGGTGTATTGTTGCCAGCTGGATATTACGATGGCTTCGTTCTTGTTTTGCTATTAACTAGACACTGTTGGTCTTTGATTAGAAGACAAGGGATGATTACTTTCAAAAGATTTAGTGACTAGCTGAATGCCATCGAGTTTTCTCGCGTGTATAACAAAAATAATCCTACAGGAACTTAGTACCTTCATAGGACTGTCTAAACAGGTAACCGTGAGTCTGGAACGTAAAGGGCTGTTGAAGGAACATCGTGGATTTAAGTCAGTTAGAGTCTGAAAGTTTCTTCCGCTACATCCTTAGCGGGAGAACTTGTTTCATTATTGTAATACAGAGAAAAAAAAATGGGAACTTAATACCGGGCTGAAAAGTATCTTGTGTGTTATTCTAAAATATAAACCATTACAGTACCAATTTTTAATTCACATCTTTTTATCCTCAAGTAACTGCGTGACAAAAATTCATCCATATTTTCAAACATCTACACATTTTTAATATTAGTATTGGAATAACTAAAGTATAGTATGGAAGTAAAAATTCTACATTCACTACCAACACGATTGTAATAAGTTTCATGATATCTCACACTTGTTATGACAGCCTTCGTTTGCAAATTGAAGCCCTGAATACAAATTCCTTCCTAGTTTGAACAACAATGATTCCTAGTTTGAACACAAGTAATCAAACCAACATAATAACAAAAATAAATCAACAATCCAATCAAAGGGAAAAACTATAAAGATGATCACCATCACACCAGAGAAACCTCATAATAATTACAAGTTATTGCCATAAAACCTGGCACATTATTTTTATAACCTAATAAAAATATTACGGTTATATCTTGTCCTCGGCACGGGATATTGATGGCCACCATCTAATTTGGATTAAGAGGTTATAATGGTGTGTGAGTGGGTTGTAAAAATATTGATTTAGTGGGGTATGTGATACACTAGGAATGAGAGCAGTAAATGAGATTGGCTTCTGCCGTCTCAATCACCGTTCCCACTGATGGGACACAAGCCTCCATTCTCAAAGACGGATTCGATTCTGTGAGACGGAGTGGGCTATAATCCGCCAAGCATGTCCAGCGTGGTTTGGTTGATGTCATATGACTCGATTTTTCGTTATGTAGGACATACCGGTTTTCTTACGATGTTTTCCTTCACCGTTTTGAGAGCAGTGGTGATGAATACTTCACAAAGTAATGCGCCTGGCTAGGTTCGAACCCATGATCTACTATGTAAGTCGGGGCCGATACCTCTGCGTCACCACTGCTCTAATGACCTTTGTAACAAAGTGTATCTCAATTGCTCGTGTGGTATAAGCGTGAAAGCGGAAAAGAACAAACAAAAATGATCACTTCGTGGCAACGACGATATATTACTAGACTCCGCATGCACGACCTATGGAACAAAAACTATTTTTTCAACTCGCTGAGGTACTACGTAAGCGAGGGGGACGGGGTACTGCGTTGTGATTGGCTAACTCAAGGTCTGTTCTGTCTCAAGGTATGTTAACGGCTCACAGGAGTTGTCGAAATAAGACGGATATAAGACTATTTTGCCTAATGTGTTGACAGACATCGGTCGCCTGTTATTAGGAGTCTACTAATATATCGTCGTTGTTTCGTGGTTAAAAGATAGAGACGTCTTGAGGAACAAAAGTTATAAAGTAGAATGCAAAAAAAAAAAAACGGAACGACACAGTCCTCCATTTTTATCAAACACCAGATCTTCAAACAAAGATATGAAGAAAACAAGCTCTCCTTACATTCATAACTCTTAATCGAAGTTACATAAACGTTGGGTACCTTCCTCGCCTTATTACGCCAAAAAAAAAAAACTTATACTGTAGGTGATCTTGTGGCAAATTAAAAGTGCCTCAGGGCGATCGAGTAATATGCTCCCTCATTACAGAGAGGGAACGATTGCCAGTTTCAGGTGTATTGTGTAAAAATTGTAGGAGCGGAATACGGACGCGTGGTGGAAATGTTTTGGGATGTTGTTGGTTGGTGTTCGATTTTCGGGTGGATTTTATTTAGGTTTTTGGGACCGGTTTGTACGGAGTACTGGATTGGTTTATATTTCTTCTGTTTCGACTATGTGTCCCATTCATATCGGGACATGCCATCATCATCATTAGTAACGTCAGTTTTCAGTTAAAATCGAATATTTTAGAAGACAAAGAAAGAAAAAAAAATTACGAAGTTTATTGGCACATGCCACAAGACCTATAATTGACAAGGAGCAACCCTATAAACGTAAGTCAAAGATCCGTCATGATATCTTGGATCAGCAGTTTAATGTGCTTTTGTGATATAAGTGGGAATTTTTGCTCTTTAGAAATCATCACCCCTCCATAAACCGACTAGTTTTGACTACTTCGTTTGTGCATGAAGTTTGACCCTAGGCTCACCGTGAAACATCCCAAAGATGATAATAAAATTAAGAATTGTAGGTCAATAAAAATGCATGATAGAAATAACACATAATTTATACATATAGTCTTTATCACTCAGGAATAATTTAGCAACCAAACAAATTCTTTCAGAATTGTTTGATAACTCCCAAAAAATACCCCCTAACTACATAAATACAAACAAAAGACGCCCAATTTACTATGAAGATCTTTATAATCATCATCACCATAACATGCATAGGACGTCCAATGCCACAAGTTGGACGGTCGGTCTAATGAAGACCTCAGGATCGCGTTGTGGATGCAGGCCACTTCGAACCGGTCTAATTGAAATCTATGGGGAGGCCTATGTCAGCTCTTTATCATCATCATCATATCAGCCCTGGATCACCCACTGCTGGGTATAGGCCTCCCCCTTTTTATGCCATATCTCTCTGTTCTGTGCGTCTTTTATCCATCCATTCAACGCGATCTTAACGATATCGTCAACCCAACGAGCTTTTGGGAGGCCCTGGTTTCTTTGGCCGAACCTTGGCCACCATTCGGTCAAAACTTTACTCCGTCTGCCATCTCTGTGTCTAGCCAGATGCCCTACCCAACTCCACTTGAGGCTCTTTATAATGTAAGTATTTAATAAATAAAAATATCCTAGCCCAAGTGAAGCTACCGCTAGTTCATAAGCGTCGGTGCGCGGTTACCTAGAATAAATTCAGGTTCGTTTCTGCGCCATAATGAATGCGAAGATTAAGATTTGTGCGCTGTTGGCTCGCGCCATTGTTTGCATTGTGCTTGACTGTACCTCTAGGTACACTCGTGTGCAAAGGTTGTTATTTTTCTTCTTTGTATATGTTGGGAGTTTTCGATTATGAGGGACAGTTGGGTGGGGAAATATGTTTCGGTATTTTTTTTTTATATTTTGTTTCTACTTACCATCTATACATCCAACTGTGTTAGGATCTGCTCCCAGTTGAACCCAATGCATCTGAAAGAAAGAAAATTGTATTTATTGATATTGAAATTTAAAACTAATCAAAGATAAATAAATAAACAAATCTTTTAATGCCAAAAGCAATGCATTAAGCTGAGACCAGCTTAATGACAGATGGTAACACAAAGCTTGCCACCTGACACTGATTGTCAATTGCAGCCTGCCTATCTTAGCTCCAGAACCAATTACCTGGGTTACAATAATAAAATTTGCTATCAGACTTTTGATCTTCTGACTAACAGTGGCGACTACCAAAGATATAAATTACAGTGCTGAGTCTGCGAGAAACGCCTGTTTTATCGTGGTAAAATGAACAAATGAGTCAAATCAAATCAAAACGCTTATTTCAACTAGGCCATAACCGGCACTTTTGAACTGTTAAACGACAAAGTAAAATTAGTACAAAAATAGTTATGGTGCTACAGTCCCAGTCACAAGACACGGACACGGACAGTCTTCCCACCCAGGGCGGGAAGTGAGAGACTGTCAGACTTGTACTGAAAAAAAACCACGGTTAACCTTCAATAACCCTTTACAGAGTTACAGTTGCTTGACAGGACAATCCTGCGAGCCCGGCAATCTGGAGGAACGTCATAACGAAAAAAAAACAATGTTCAGAAAATGTGAGTATTTTTTTCTTCTGACTGTACAACGAAGCGCTCGAGGCATAGTTCTTGTAATGCACGTGGGATGACAACGCTTGACAGTCCTAAAGATATACACATTGTCGACTATATAGGTAGACTTGCGATTTTTTTGTCGCAAGCAAACGTGAAACTTATGAATTTTTGTTATGACGCAAATTAAGGTGACAGTCCTGCTGATTACTTCTTACTGCAATTAACATTGGGCATTATTGATGCTTCAGTGGTACTGACTTCAGTGTTGTAGGTCATGGGTTCGGACTAATTCAAATACATTATTTTAGATATTATTTGTTTCTTCACCACTGCTCAGAACGGAAAAACGAACGGATACTGGAATGTCCCACAATCAAAAATTTGATGGCATATATTTTGTGACATCTACCAACCCAAACTTTTTTTTACCGTGGTAAAATCAATAAATGAGTCCTCCCACCCCGGGCACGGCGAGAGGGACTTTCAGACTTGTGTCTGACTAAAATCCACAGTGTCCTTCAATAGCCCTTTATGTTCCAGGGTCACCGGGACCCCGGCAGGCTTTGGCTCTCTGTAGGCCCCGTCATCATGATGACGCTCTTTGAGGCGCGCGTGGAACACAACGCACCGTCGACCCGGGCATGGTCCATGGTCAGCCAGCGAGTTGCTCTTTACTCACCGCCCGCATACCCGCGCCTACGGCGGCCGGAGATCGCCTCGTGACGTCCGACGCCGTGGGCGTTCACCACTGCGGGTGGGATGGAGGGAGGACGCTATCCTCTCCCTCTCGCGGCCCGCCTCCTCCTTTACGAGCAAGACTGCTTCGCAGAAGGAGGCGAACCAAACCACCTTGGAGCCGGTAATCTCGGCCCTCTTACAGAGAAGTGGCTTGTGTCCCAGTTGTGGGAATAATATAAGCTGATTATGGATGGATATTTAAAAAGTATAATAATCTGTTACTATTCTCGCAAACCAACCTGCATATTTGTAAATTTAATTAGACCGTCAGTATTTTTTTTTTAAATTAGGGAAGATTCTTATGTGACGGAAAATACGTCGAGCGTATCATCAAATGTTCTTTGACGCACTAACGTATCATCGGTTGAGTGTGAACGGTCAATTGTTTTTCTATACATTTGCATGTTCTGTTGTTACGCGACCGATAATGCGTGACGCATGTTCCGACAGATATGAATCTTCCTTTAATATACACTTATTATTTTATCAAAAAATATTTTACAAATGCATCAAAACTCGATAGTGTGGCTCGTGACGACAAAAACAAGTAAACATTTTACTTGCATGTGAGCATGCGACGTTTTGCCAATTTTCAAAGTGTCTTATCTTCGTTTATTTTAGTTTAGGTCCCACAAAAAAGAATACAGGTCAAATATATTTTGATGATCTAACTGACGAACTTATTTGTTTTTCAAATACCCTACAGGGCTGCTCCCCTTCTGCTATTTCCTTAATTCCTCCTACAAGGAAAGGTTTTTCCTTCAACAAAAATCTATAGATACCCAACACTGACCGCTTGTACTTAACACAGATCGGCAATAGTCGACAACGGCTAATGGCGAACATTTCTATTAGTTTTTATTGTTGCACGCCCCCTTGTGGTGTGTGTGCTCAACTGTTTTCCTTGTTTCGATGTGTTTCGTGTTTTTGCCGGATTTTGGCTATTGATTGCGTTGTATTAAGGGTATCTGTAAATGTTTGTATAAGAAAAATCATGTTTGTTTTTAGAACCAACATAAAATTAGGAGATAAATTCAGAATTTATATCATGCTATCAACCGAAAAAACCCAAAAGAAGAAACTTTAAAATGGGCTGGTTGGATTTAAACCCGTTCCCTTTCACAGAGAGTAGGTTTTAGTTGTGTCCCAGCAATGGGAACATCGCATCTTCGTCTTGTTTTCGAGTCAATGGACTTAAATGAATCGACGACTAATGTGTAGCCACCTGCATAATGAATAACTGATTGTAGTGCACTAGCGACTTGCACGGGTGCTAATATGCATGTTTTATTACATAGTATCATTGTGTCCATTAATAAAAACCGCAATAAAATCCGTTACGTACTTTGAAAGATCTTAACGCACAGAAAGACAGCGGGAAGTAATGTTGTACTGTGCAGATATGTCCATAGCCAAAAACTTCAACAAAAAACAAATAATACAATCCCAAAAAACCCGAAAACTCATCCCCAACAACCTACAGTGGACCATTCAATCAAACGAATGACATAAACGTAACAAAACAATGGCGGTAAACTTTCCAAAATGGCGATCACAGCGCGGAATAAAATCAACATTAATTCGTGTTGGCGACGTAGGTAATGTGGCACTTCGTATTGGAACAACCTGTATGGCCGAAAGGATGGCCTACACTCGATTACACCACAGCTGGGTGAATTAATCGAGTGTTTTTTTATCGATTTTTCTGTGTTTTGGGTGTAGCTATGACTTGTGGATTATTTATTTTTTTATGGGGGGCGCCTGGCTAAATAATATCAGCCGCTCAGGCCGATCTGCTGCGCGCTTGCAGAAGTTGGTTTGTGGATGGGTGACCATTTTGTTATAGCGAGTTTCGTCGTTATGTCGGAAAGCACGGAAAGCAATGGCTTTCCAAAAATGTCGTAACTGTTAGTCAGAAGCTCTAAAAGACAACCATTCTTACAATGAGATATAGTTTAACACAGTTACTGGCAGTCCGATAGGCAGTCGCTGCATGTAAAATACTGATAATTACAGTTAGAAAAAGGCTAGGCAGATGATAAATATTTTGTTCTTCTAAATGTGGACTAAAATTAAAATAAAATAAAACATACACAATAGAGATTCTAATGGTTTACATTATAGAGAAGTGCACCTAATTTATTTCAAAGGCAGTACTGATCACTAACCGGTAATAATTTCATCATCATCCACAAAATATTCCCTCTTCTGAGACACAGGCCTCCTCTCTGTGAGAAGGAATGGGAAGTAATCCACCATGTGGGCCCAGCGTAGATGTCACATGACTTCGAATTTTTGTTTCTAGGACATATCAGTTCCCTCACGATGTTTTCCTTCACAATTTTGAGAGCAGTGCTGATTAAATAAATTAAGTGCACAAAGTAATGGGTCTGTCTTTCGAGCCAATGACCCACAAGTCCTAAGTCGGCAGCCTATACCACCAGTGGGCACATACGGGATTTTTTATCCCATTTGTCCCCAGGTGGTCACATAGTCAGTGGGGACAGATGGGAAATAGACAGTTCTATGAGAGACAGTTTGAATCTAACAATTTTTTTCTTTTTTATCGAAATCGATATCAAAACGATCCCCTCCCTAAAGCAATAGCAATAACACAACAATTGCGGCGATACGTTACAGCAATCGTGTTAATTATTCAACCAATATTATAATTGTATTGCGAGCCATCGCCACTGAATACATACGCCATCAAAACGTCATTGCCGTGACGTCATGACAATGATACCGTCATTTATGACGTTTTATGAGCTGGATATAAAACAGGATTGAAATAACAAAGTGTTGGCGTATTGGTTTTGCATTTTGTTGGTTGTGGCTTTCAACGAATTATGTCGGGATCAATTAATTGTTTTGCAGCGGATGATAAATTGGGGATTTGGCTCTAAAATGTTTTAACTGGTTAAAAATTTCGTTTAAATATCTGTTTACACTTTTGATTCCGTAGACGTTATATCCCGGAAGATTGTCTGTACGTTTGTTATTATTTAGCCAGGAGCCAAAATCACCAATAATAGTTTTTTTTTCTACGATCTCCATAATTAAAACATAAAATTTGACGGCAAATCGGTTGACATAGTGACTGCGGTGGACTTCTGTGCTGTGTGCCACGGGGCCCGATTCCCGCTAGGAATTAATATTTGTAAGATCTATAAGTAGCTATATAATAATAATAATAATATTCCACAACTATCACACAACGCCATCTAGTCCCTGGGTGTGGTGGGTGGGAATCGAACCCACGACCCCCGGCATAGCAGTCAGGGTCACTAACCACTAAACCAACAGGCCAGTCAGGCTGTCGGATGTTTGTATAATATATGTGAGTTTAAATGTTTGTAATCGGACCACCACCCACCGTAAAAACTGAATAACGTAACGGTTTAAATTAGCCACACTAAAAAGTCAGTCACCAAATGGCCACCCTTCTACAAATAAATCTTAGCAAGCGTTGCATAATATTTTGTTAATCAGTAATCACAAATTAATAAAGCTTCAATACTGTAGTCACAGAAATAACTACATATAGGTATGGGTAAACAAACATTAAATGACGGGAATCAATAAGCCGGCAGACGACATTATGCGAGATTTATTATCCGAGTGTGGGCTTATTAGACCGCCGGACGAATTCGCGTTAAACTATATAGACTTAGGAACGGTTAGACGTGACTTTATTTATTTATTTATAAAACTTTATGCACAAAGTAGTACAACGGCGGACTTAATGCCATAGGCATTCTCTAACAGTCTACCTTAGGGTGATGCAGAGATAAAACATAGTAGGTGCAACAAAAAAAGAACCATTCATTTGGGATATTACATACCTATAATATAATATAATACATATATACCTATATAAAAAATATATATATATACATATAATAAAAATAAATATATATTTATATACTTTATGAGGACAAAGAAATTGACAGACAACCTTGAGGCTAGGCGTATGCTGAGACGCAGGCAATGCAGCACAGCACAGTACAGCACAGTGCAGGGCAGGGCGTTGAAGCAGACATGTGCCCCATGCTGCGACGCAACTGACAAGTACAAGTACGCTTGACGAACAATATGAGTTCAGAGTCAGAGTGCATTCGCCTAGCCTTAAACTGCGCGAGACCGCACGTTTGGTGCAGTGGCTGGGTAATTTACTGATGCACTGCGTGTCGTGGGTTCGATTTCCGCAAGTGACCTACACCTGTACGTAACTATCTCGTTGTCCCAGGTCTAGTTATTTGTGTATCCGAATTTGAATATTGTAAACACACGTGTCATGATGCAGAGGCCATATTTTATCTTCTTTATCTTTTATGGTGCGAGTCGCATTTATACCAATAAAAATTATTTTCTATCCAATTCTATAGTACAGCCTTGCATACTATCTTCAGACTGATGTCGGAACGGAAAAACGTCAGTTCGCAACTCGAGCTCAATAGCCTACTTTGGCACACGTCGTCTAAATGTTCTGTAATACCTACAGATAATGAGTTAAAAATTTAAAAAAAAGAAACTGAAAAGAACTGTTTATCTTATCTTTCATAGAAACTCATATTTCTTAAATTATTCAGAGATAGCGCCTTAAACGAATATCGTACCTATCTGTCATAGACAACAATTTGAAGTCCTAATAATGAGACTAGGTTAGAATTTGACGAAAACAAGGAGTAAGATTGATGGCAAGAACAAACCTATTTGAAAAACAGTTCAAAAGCCCGCCAGGTCTAGTCAACCTTGTGGCTGCAGCATCCAATATACAAAAGTCGGCAAGAATGCGACAAAGTATTGGTGTATAAAAACCAAATGCTGGCGAGCTCTGCCGGCTCCTCCGACGTTTAATATACTCCTGGGTACTGGTGGGGACAAAAGTGTAGTGGAAAAATTGGGATTGCATTTTATACATAGTGTGGAATTGGAGATTCTATGCTGGCAATATAAAGGCGCAGCGTTATTTAAAACTTTAAATATTCATGCTTAGTGTCCTTGCTGGTTGCAATAATGGTTGTTATAAAATATTACATTTTGTATGTATTCATATTTATACAGGGTTACTGGTTAAGTCGACCTATTCCCATTGTAGGGTTAAAGTAGACATCATTCTTGACTGATTTTACTATGGGAACCCCTATCCTAATCCTTACCGTTTTTGAGTTATTAGACTTTTAATATTTTTCAAAAATATTTCACTTCTGCGTCATAAACTGGTTATTGTAAGAATTTTACGACGTTTAGGACGCTAAAATGATACTTTTTCGATAGCTTACGAACGACTCATTCTATTAAAGCCAGTACATTTGATAAATTACTCAAGCCTTGGGAAATAAATGGCTGTAAAGTTCAAATATTGAATTTTTTTGGGAGCTACCCTTGTCTTTCAGGCCAAATTTCTCAAAATAAGTGTATGGTACTAGATGTGCAGATTGCAGCAAAAACACTGCTGTCTCATTAGCTTTCTAAAATGGTACCACAATATGCACTTTTATTAAAAATATGGCTGAAAAATAAGGGTTGATACTGACAAGGTGGTTTTTAACCAAACTCGTCAATACACTTTTAACCGATTTCATTAGAAGGAGGAGGTTCTAAATTCGAATTTAAATTTCTATTTGTCAATCGATTTCCTCCACTTGCAGTTTTATTTTTCTTACTTACTCTGTAGCGGTTTTTTTTGTTACCTATCGCTATGTTATTCTTGTTCATTCTTTCGCTGTATAAGTACATAACTGTACCTAATTCCGACCCATGGTTGTGACAAAACACAACGAATTGGCCATGCGAGAGGTATTGAGTCAAAAAGCTAAGGCCACATAATGATATCAAGAAAAAATCGTAACAAAGAAGATACATGAAAAAAAAAAAAGTTTACAATTAGCGGAGAAAACATTTCGGTGGGAAAAGATCATCCACATTGAAAAAAACACAGTCGAATTTAGAATATGCTCTTTTTTTAAATTCGTCGAAAACTAATGAAACGAAAAACTTGTTCGTACAGAACAAGTTTTGTTAAAATACCTACCACCTTGTCAGTATCAACCCTTACTTATCGGCCATATTCTTAATAAAAGTGGATATTGTGGTACCATTTAGAAAGTTAATGAGACAGCAGTGTTTTTGCTGCAATCTGCACATCTAGTACCATAAACTTATTTTGAGAAATTTGGCCTGAGAGACAAGGGTAGCTCCCAAAAAAAAACAATATTTGAACTTTACAGCCATTTATTTCCCAAGGCTTGAGTAATTTATCAAACGTACTGGCTTTAATAGAATGAGTCGTTCGTAAGCTATCGAAAAAATATCACTTTAGCGTCCTAAACGTCGTAAAATTCTTACAACAACCAGTTTATGACGCAAAGGTGGAATATTTTTGAAAAATATTAAAAGTCTAATAACTCAAAAACGGTAAGAATTAGGATAGGGGTTCCCATAGTAAAATCAGTCAAGGATGAGGTCTACTTTAACCCCTCAAAGGGAATAGGTCGACTTAACCAGTAACCCTGTATAAATGTTAAAAAAAAAAGAAAAAAAAGTCTTAATAAGAAGGCCACACATCCGAATGCACCAATTATCGTTTTTTAATTAGTCATTTATTTGACATAAAATTTAACAATATTTAATATTTTTGTTATAACTAAATTAAAGAGATAAATATCATTTTTTTTTTAAACAAAACATTGTTTTAATTATAAACGTAGCGGCTACTACAAAAACTAAAAAAATAACAGAAATAATTGGAAATACCCAAAAATTTTAAGAAAAAAACACCAAACACTTTTCTCTCCGCCTATCCGTAACATATGTCACTGGCTAGCCACGACACAATAAATAAATAGCACAAATTCCGAAGTGACCAGTCCCGTCCCTATAAAACCTGACTACTGCCCCGGGGTAGATAAATATTGCACCCCTACCAAACATTTGTTACTACTACTTACGGCTGCGGGGTGTTACATACGCCAAAGGGAATTTGATAGTTTGTGAATTTGTATAAGATTTTTGGATAGATTACGCTTTTGAATGGTATCTCTTGTCAATGAAAAAAGCCTTTGAAAATTTCACCGTTTATGTACTAGTAGTCATATTCTGATTAATTAATTCTCATTACTATCTTCTAACTTCTTTTTCTATAATATAAAAATGGATCGCAAAATATGTTGCTAAGCTCATAACTCGAAAACGTCTGGACCGATTCTGATAATTCTATTTTTGTTGTGTTTGTAACCATCGGGAATGGGTTTTAGAGGACTTCCACCCGTACGAAGCCGGGACGGGCCACTAGTCTTTAATATTTTTTACCTTACCTCGGAAAGCACGAAAAGCCGTTGGCCCCGGCTGTCATTTGTAGATCTTTGACAGTCATTACTCACAGTCGGAACTTCGAAAGTCTGACAACGAGTCTTACCATGGGGTATCGTATTACCCAGTTACTGGGTCATGGAGGAACGATAGGCAGTCGCCCGTATAAAATACTGATATTCAGCTGCATCTAGTTCGACTGGAAGCCGACCCCAATATAGTTGGGAATATGCTTGGCAGATGATGACTAGTAAACTTACGTTAAGAGGGACTCTACACTAATCACAGTGCAGTGTCTTAATGCAGGTTTCCTAATTTTTTTTTTTTTTTCGTTTAAGACAAAAAATGAAAGCTAAAATACACTATGAATCATAGAAAACTTTTACAGAAAACAATACGTAAAAATTGAACTTTCTAATCTCCTCCAAAACATTTTATCAAAGACACAAAAATGCAACTTTAAAACTGCCATGCCCTAATCTCACACCGGTATCTGCCGATATACCTTCAGCTATAAAGTCCTCAGTTCCTCGGAACCAGTGCAGCAATAAATCCAGGGTAGAAGGTCACGTCAGCGGCTTCCCGCCAATACCAGATAAGACAATATGAATGCAACTTGTCGTGACATTCTTGTGATATTACTGGGTTAATGGAGTGGAGTAGGCTTCTCTAACATTTACTTTTTAGTTAGTGTTACTGTTACTGTAAAGGTACTTTGGGCATACAGGTAAGTTATTTTCTGTGCGCGAAAGGATTTAATAGGACACCTACATACATTATATTAAAATAGTAGATTACGCAACAAGGGAGTAAAGCATTATCTTACGTCACGGGCGCATTGAATCCCGAAGTGACACTAAGGATTCTGGGGGTGAACCTCCGTAGCGTAGCGAGGAGGTTCAAGTTAGCCCAAGACAAGGCAGCTTTAGGTACTCCCGAGGAGCGTACTCTGCTTTTCACACCTACTGCGAGGATATAAATTCGATTTTTGAAATTTGATGTGGTACGACAACCTCGAACGTGAAGTTGGCACCACTGCAAGCGATCAGCTGTTGCGGCCAGCAGCAGCCATTACTATTACAACTCCTTGGTGAAAGTTTTCATACGATTTTATTTGAGGTTCCATATTCAAATCACATTATTCCCACGGGAATAATGAAATTCAGTACAATATTATTGCCCAGCTTGAGCGAGAGGGAAAGTATATGTCAGGCAAACATACTGTAAAGCAAGTCATTGCTTTACAGTAGGTTTGCCTGACATATAATTTAATAAATTACCTCATTGTGGCAATAAAGGTTTTAATGACAAGATTATTGCGATCACTTTTTGATTGGCACTATCTTTGCCACAAATATTTGTTTAATTTTATAGCCATTGCTGCATATACTGCTGAGTGTAGGCATTCTCCACTTTCTTCCATAATTGAGTTATCTGAAAGATAACTACCATATTAGTAATCATCATTTCACATAGTTATCGTAACTGACGACGTGTGCAAACGACATATTTTTGTAAGAATTTCAGATAATTTCCTGTAGAAAGATTAGCATTTACAATATTTAGAAAGATGTTCGTCAACAATCCTACAAACAATGCTTTAATTTTTTTTAAATAAATAATAGTAAATCTCGCTCCACATAACCCAACATAACCCTTACCATGCCATCGTAAATCAATTTCTGCGAGCGTCCGCTTTGAATGCAGTCGATACGGCACGCCACCGTACCGGTCGCGTGCCGGCCGCATCGATTGTGAACCGATACCGAACCGATACGGTTTTGTTTTAAGTGCACGCCTTGTACAGGGTAGGGTCTTTTGAATAGGTGGGTGGATTAGTCATAGATTAAGTTAATTAAAATTATACTGATGGTAGGCCTTTCAGTACTGCAATATGGGCCTTTTACGTGGTAAAACATCAAATGAGTCTTATACTGATAACTCCACGGTTTCCTTCAATAGCATGCATGGTCCATGATCGGACAACGAGTCGCCTATTACTCGCCGTCCGCAGGCCCGGATGCTATCTGGTCCTGGAAATAGAGTTGTGACCAATAACGATGATGGAGAAGGTAAAAGTCAAACTTTGGAATTGATATACCTAAGCTTCTTGGCTGACGAGTGCTGGAGTGGAGTCGAGATGACCCCCAGCTATTTAGACTCATGATCTTAAGGGGGTTTGGATAAACTAGATTCCTAAGGCAGAAGACACAGTGATATGGCGTAGCCTGGGACCGTATGTCTAACAGTGGACTGCGATATGCTAATTTGATTGATTGATTTGGCTGAACTTGTAAGAATACCCTAATGGATACAATTTTAAAAGCGGTTGGAACTTGCCGGTATCTGAAATAGATACTTAAAAAATGTTTTAATAATGACGTAACTAAAATATATCCCTAACTTAAACACGTACCTATATTTTATGATAATTCTCACCTACATACTTGAACAGCAGACTTAATTATAAATTGTAATACAATCGTTTAAGGAAATGCGTATTTGCAAGTCGACTTTGATAAGAGCACATAATATGTGTTGCCTTCACCGGCTAATGTGTTAGAAAAACGATTCTATCTATTTATTTCCCGTATTCAGGTGCTACTGAATAAGGTTTTTGTGTACGGTAACTATCAGGAATTCATCATCATCTTCCTGCCCTTATCCCATTTTACATGTGGACGGCGCAACACGTTTTTTCTTCCATTCTCCCCTATCAGACGTCTCAGTATCATTTACTCATTTTTCTTTCATTAGTACCTGGACTTACGACTTGAAAATCGTAGGTTCGATCTTCGAATCTGAGTAATCATCATAATCGGCCTATAATTTTCTCACTGCTGGGACATACCTAAACCTCCTCTCTGTCAGAGGGTGTTGGCTATAATCTACCACGTGGGCCCAGTGCAGGTTGGTGGACTTCACTTTTTTTTAATTTATGGTTGTAGAAAATGCCGGTTTCCTTAGTGTGTTCCTTCACCGTTTTGAGAGCAGAAGTGATGAAATAAATTAAACAACTAACCTAAACTAACAGATTCGAATCCAGCCAGGCGCATTACTTTATAATCTATACAGCTCGTAAGTCGAGGCCGATCACTGCGCCATACTCGTAATGACTAAAATCCACGGGACTGTCTCATCAGATAACCGCGACCCTGGAACTTAAAGTGATATTGAAAAAAATCCGAGGGTTTTAGTCAGTGCCAGTCGGACAGGTCGACCCGCCCTGCCCTGGAGAGAGGACTCATTTGTTGGTTTTACCACGATAAAAAAAGACTGGCTACTTCCGACCTTGCGCACCTGACATTTCTGGAGCACGTCACCACCAGTCTTGCATATCTTCGGGCACGGCAGTGCCCGGCCAAGACGAGCCAAGCAAACAGGCACTGCCTACTTTTTCGGGCAGTTTAATATTTTTCTAAATATAAGCTTTAAAATCGGAGCTCCTACAATAACTGCAGCCCTAGTACTCCAATCCGTACATACAGTAAAGTTAGAAAACAAAACGGAAGGCCATATCGTGACCTTATTAGCCCAGCTCGAGTACAATCGATTTCAGTCTACCTGCCACTTACCTAGACATAAATCTTTCGTCTAGATCAATATTTCATGTCAACTGCAATGACAGACTAGGATCTGAAATTAGTTCGTGTAATAAATTTTAATGTAACTGTTTTGATATCGCATGCAAAATCTTTCATTTTGTCGTAGTTAAGTTTTTAGTGCATTATATAATAAGAGGATTTTTTTTTGTCCATAACCATTTGCATATTATAAAGCCGATGTTTCTAGGGTACCATAAAATAATCGGAATTACTTAATTAGAAAAAGAGTATTGATCTATTTGTGTTTATATTTTATTCTTGGCACAACGTAATTTGTAATTTATGATTTGAATTAAGTAATTTTTTGGTAAATGATTTTAATGTTTAATTATTATAATGATTTAAATTTAATTTCCTTTTTTATTTTGTTATTCTCTTAAATTGTGGCAATATAAAATCTCACATATTTTTTCTATTGGAACTGTTACCAATATCTGAGGGGTGGGGTCCTGGTGATCTGTAACTCGGGTTAACACCTATAATAGACACCAGCTCTTCACAGACTGCTAACTGTCTTTAATCAATCCATTGTAGCTATGGTCTTGTTTGTGAGGAGAAATAAATTGATTTATTATTTATTTATTATTTGGTTTTCATTAGTAAATGGTCATTTAATACTACACAGCTATTTATATATTTATTATTTTTTTTTTAAGAGAAAACTTTGATTGCGGAAAGCCTTCCGATTCACTACACCGGACGGTTCACCAAGTAAAAAGTAATACAAACAGTTAATCATTCCTTTGCCAATTCTAGAAAAACATTTTCTACATTATTTTCTTCCAATTAATCCAAAAATCGATTCCCCATACAAAAATAACTACGAAATCCCAATATTTGAGGCTTAATAATCCAAAATAATTACTCCAGTACTCATACACAAGTGATGCGTGATCACGGCGCGAAACTCAAGTGTGCCTTTAAAAACATGGGTCAGGTTCATATCAACCTGCATTTAGAACCTTACTACTTCGAAAATAAGGTTGGGTTTAGAGAGCAGGTGGACAGGCAGAAAGTCCGCAAAATGAACATAGTCGCGAGTTTTTTGCGCGACGCCGTTATTCAGATCTAGCCAATACTTGTATACAGGATGTTGGGTTAATGTGGAATGGAAAAATGTGTTGAAAATTCAGTTTCGGATATCATTAAAATATTTGGGAGCGATTTTGGAATGCTGCTTTTTTTATCGTGGTAAAATTATCAAATGAGTCCTCCCACCCAGGGCATGGGGCATGGCAGCAGGAACTGTCAGACTTGTACTGACTAAAATTCACGGTGTTCTTCAATTGCCTTTTATGTTCTGTGGTAACGGTAATTCGTTAGTCCCGCGACCCCGGCAGGCTTTGGCCCTTTATGGGAGAGGCCGTCATTTGGAATGCAGTCATGGCTTGAATTTATTTTTGGAATACTGAATTTGATCAGCTGTTACTCGCTTCCCTCATCTATCAACTTAAAGAAATTCATCAAAGTCGGTTTAGCTGATTTGAAGTGTAAAAGAATTGAAACACTTTTGCATTTAAAACATTAAGAGTATTTTCTTTAAAGAGATAGTCGCCCTAAAAAGTTACTAAACTTTTTAGGGCGTCAAAAATACCTAGTAATTTTTTAAATGTAAATGTAATTTTGGTCCTTGAGGGAATCGAACAGGCGGGCGGTGGCGGCAACCTGCGACAGGCGCTGAGCCACTGCCAACCGTGACGTCTTCATTAAAATTCAATCAATTCATCAAAATTGATTGCGTGATTCAGCCGTGAAAGCATAACAAACAATTTTTGTTGCATTACTTAGGATTTACAAAATCATTGAAATTCCGTTCCTCTGTGGACGATAGTCCACACCCTGTATCAACATCCGATAGATATCCCAGTACCAAGTAGATAGTTCGCCTTTTCTTCGAGCCACTTGCACTAACGATGTCATTCGCGTTCCGCGCTGTCGAGTTATTGAGACTTTTTCAAGAGACAAACCACCCCGAATGCCCCCCGCTACACCCCCTTTACATCGCCTAAGGGTGGGTCTGTGTAGAGATAGGTGGATGGAAGTGGCAGAATTTGTAAAGGTTACTAGTTGCACTACAGTAGTCTTTTTATTAGGTGGTAAAAAAACACATTTAATTTTATCATATCCTTTCATTTCAACAGTATTAATTTCATTTCATCATCTCGTTTCATCGTTTCTTTTCATCATTAAATTTCATCAAATCATTTCGTTGATTATTCCATTTCTCATTTATTTAATCACTAGCTGTGCCCGCAACTTCGTTCGCGTGGATGTCGAAATTTAACAGTTTTTTTAAATTGCAAGCGCTTAATTCAGGCCACGTTTTTCATATAAACCGTGTATTTAGAATTTTCTTAGATTAATCAAAAATATTTGACAGAGATATTTGAATAAACATACAAACAGATAAACAGACAAACAGACAAAAATTCTAAAAATGCTAGAAATGGGTTCTATTGGTTGTCCTTTAATACCCTGGCTATATTTTTTTAGTTTTTTTTAATGTACAAAAATAACTTTTCTACAGTTTTATTATATGTATAGATATAGATATCATCGTTATTTTCATTTCATTATTCCATCATTTATTTCATTTAATCACTTTCATCTCATCATTTCATTTCATCATTTTACATCATCATTTCATTTCATCATTTCACTTCATCATTTCATTTCATCATTTCACTTCATCTTCATCATTTCATTTCATAATTTCTTTCATTGCTCAAAACAAATAAAAGACAACCAAACTCACTGATCGTCCATAACTACGTCGAACCTCTTCCATTTTTACGATATCTTTACAAAACTTGAACGTGGATATCTGACGATAATTATGTCGGTTGAAAGATTGAATACACTTGAAGCTGCGCATTTTTGCTGTTCATCCTGCCAGGCCCCTTGGGTGTAATGGATGATTGGTGATACGGGCTTAGAGGATCCTGGTCTTATTATTGAGTGAATGGAAAACATCAGGTTTTTATAATAACTTGTGAATGTGTGGATAATTTACTCCTAACTTTGACGGCACGGTTGACGCAGTGGTAGTTGTCGGTCGATTGACTGCCACGTGTCTATGTTCGATGCCCAGCCGTATGAATCAAATATTTGTACGACCTACAAGTAGTTCTTTGGGCCTGGCTGATTCTCAAGTGTACAGAAACGGACATAGGTATCAGGTAAATGGAAAACTCTTTTAATCCTGGAAAACAAAACTTACGTTCTTATGATAAATACCCTAAGTAAATACCCACGAATAAATGGCGGCACATCACCGAATTGATTTGCAAGTTATAATTTGCGTGAGGCATTTAAAATGAGACTGGTTTTTGCGCGGCAAAAACCAGTCTCATTTAAAATGATTTTGAACTAAGTTTGCTTTCGCCCCTAGCTTCGTAACCAACGACGATATATTACTAGACTCCTAATAAGAGGCGACCGATGTCTGTCAACACATTAGGCAAAAAAGTCTTACATTCGGCTTATTTCGACCAATCCTGTGAGCCGTAAACATACCTTGAGACAGAAAAGACCTTGAGTTAGCCAATCACAACGCAGTATCCCGTCCCCCTCGCTTACGTAGTACCTCAGCGAGTTGACAAAATAGTTTTTGTTCCTTAGATCGTGCATGCGGAGTCTAGTAATATATCGTCGTTGTTCGTAACCATAAAAATAGAACTGGCGACCACTGCTTATCCGTGGATACAGGAGCAATGTTATATTAAGTCATAATAATACATAACACGGTAAATAATAAACATCACAAGGTAAATAAGACGACTCACAAACAACGAAACAAATGATGATACTAGTAGGTGCCCGCGTCTACGCCCGTATCTCATTTGTTAGTAATGCGGCTCGCGATAATCATATTTTTGCTCAGAGATCGGCCTCGATAATGTTCTACCTTGTACCGTTCGCAAAACAAGATTCAAGTAATGAAAAATTTTGACAGTATTGGACTGTCAAGATTTTCACAAAAGGGACGCTATTATCGCCTGTTCATGGGATAATAACTAGTTTTTTTTTTTTTTATCGTGGTAGAATCATCAAATGAGTGAGAGAACCACACAGGGCAGAATGGGAGGGACCGTCAGATTTTTACTGACTAAAATCCACGGTATCCTTCAATAGATCTTTACGTTCAGGGGGGTCACGGTAATTCGTTAGTAGATCAAATGGCTAATCATCTTACGACTTATGCAAATTTTGGATGCAGTGATTTATCTCGTGGCCAGGCAGTAACAGTGGAGAAGCCATATAAAACTAATTTTTTTTATTATATTATAATGGAAGACAACTTAGCTTATGCCCTCGGCCCGTTGTCCTTATGAAGTTTTTTTTGTGTCCCTCACTAAGAATTTATCCTGTGTCGTGAGTTCGATCATAGAGACTCACATACATAAGCACCCAGACCCGAACAACCACTTATCTATCTGTTTGGGCTCGGGGTTGATCCAGGATTCCAAATGAATAAAATCTGACTCCAAATAATTGCGTATAATGTGGTTTTACAATGATATTTTTAACGGTACATGAGAGTGTTAGCTTGGTCGTTTACGGCGCACGACTGGCGAACGAATGTTGAGTGATGAATGACTTGACCGAATGAATGAATCATCGATGCGCTCGAACATACTGGGGGGCGTTGGAGTGTCCTGCCTCCAATCAATCTGCAGCAGCGTCCAGCAGGGGACACAGATACTTCACACCCCTTCGGTAGGTGCCGGAAGCAGTCTTAATCTCGGCGACCCGAGCCACGCCGTCCTTTCCTGGAAAGAGGCATTGAATTCGACCCAATTTCCATGTCATGGGTGGAGCATTGTCTTGTTTCAGCAAAACCAGGTCGCCGACTTGAAATGGTCGAGTTGGAATCTTCCACTTCCACCTCTGCTGCAGCTCAGCCAAGTATTCCAGCTGCCAGCGTCTCCAAAAATCCTGGCGCAGACGTTCTAGGCGCTGAAAGCGATCTAGCCTATTGAAGTTTAAATGTTCCAGACAGGGAGACGGCATCGAAGTTAGCGGCCGTCCGATCAGGAAGTGACCTGGGGTTAAGGACTGAAGGTCATCAGGGCACGAGGATAAGGGATATAAAGGGCGGCTGTTGAGGATAGCCTCAATTTGACTGAATAGAGTGGCTAATTCTTCGAATGTCAAATGTGAATTACCTAAAACTCTTTTTAAGTGAAACTTGGCGGATTTTACGCCAGCCTCCCATAAGCCACCGAAATGAGGCGCATACGCTGGTTGGAATTTAAATCCTATACCCTCCCCAGAAGCAAAGCTTGCAATATCATCAGCATGCCTTGAAATCAAATCTTGAATTTCTTTGTCAGCGGCAACAAAATTACGGCCGTTGTCGCAAAATATTTCAGAAGGTTTTCCTCTGCGAGAGACAAAACGCCTTAGCGAAAGTATAAAAGCATCTTTCGAAAGCTCACTTACAGCTTCGAGATGTAAACATTTAAATCGTAAACAGACAAAAATACAAAGGTAACATTTTGTAATTTTACATCCTCTCCCTTTCCTATCTGCTATCAAAAATGGCCCAGCGAAATCGACACCAGCACTAACAAATGGAAAATCGGGGTTTACACGCTGGTCGGGTAAGGAACCCATCAAAGGAGCCAACGTATTCCCGCTAACCTTTCTACAAACAATACACTGCCTAGCGGTAGTTCGTGCAAGATCTCGTCCAGCAATGGGCCAGACAAATTCGCCAATGGATCCAAGCAATAGCAGTGGACCAGCGTGAAGAAGACGTAAGTGCTCATGCTGAAACAATAACTTCATAAGTCTATGCTTAGCGTGTAACACCATTGGATGACGTTTTTCAAATGAATAACAAGAATATTTCAGACGCCCTCCAACTCTCAAAATATTTTTACTATCTAAGAACGGACTCAACGCTAACAATGGATTTTTAGAATCTAATGTCTTTTGAGACTGAAGTGTTTTCAATTCTGAACTGAAAAGTTCTTGTTGAGCTAGACGTACTAGTCCTTCTAACGAAGCCTTAAGCTCATTGGGCTGTAAAACACCCGTGAGTTTATTATTTGAATTCTTGCAATTATGCACAAATCGAAGTACATAAGCAAAAGACCGTTGCAATCTAGAAAACTTAGAATATTTATCGAAATTAATTAGCTTATTTTTATCACTATCTATGTTTATACACACATTTGATTTTACCTCGGGCAAATCACTAATATTGTTTATTACTTTATTATTTGTAGGCCAGAACTTTTCCGACTTAAGTAAATACGAAGGACCGTTCCACCATAAGCCCAAGTCATTTAGTTTGTCTGCATCTACTCCTCGTGATGCTAAGTCTGCCGGGTTGAGTGTGGTAGGCACATGACGCCATTCCGAACCTTCAGTAAGCTCTAAAATACTGGACACTCTATTGGCAACAAACGTTTTTAATTTATCATACCTAGCCCCTAGCCATGCTAGCGCGATGGATGAGTCAGACCAAAATATCTTCCGAGTGATAACACATCGCAGTGCGCGACATGCGGCCGCAGCGAGCTGAGCTCCCAACAGGCACGCACACAACTCAAGCCTGGGCACAGTGGTCGGCTTCACAGACGCAACACGAGCTTTAGCACACAGCAATCGCACTGTGACGTCACCCTGACTATCTACCGATCTCAAGTAAACACATGCGGCATAGGCGGTCGTTGACGCATCACAAAAACAATGTAATTCTATTGAAACCGGATTATTACATAACACGTGACGGGGGATGAATAGATTACGAATATTAGACATGTTGTTTATGAAAGATTGCCACGATTTAAGTATATCGTTGGGCACTGGTTCGTCCCAGTCTATTTTGTGTACCCATAACTGTTGAATTAATATTTTAGGCTTGATAGTCAATAAACTTAGCAGGCCAAGCGGATCAAAAACCTTACAGGAATCAGATAAGATAGATCTTTTAGTAGGGTTGTCGCCCTTGTTTTCATAATTTGTGGGAAAATGAATGTAATCCTCATTAGGGTTCCACCCTACTCCTAGGGTGTGTGATGAAGAACTGATGATCAGATTGCGTTGAACATCTTGGGATTCAGAAATCAAAGAGCGTGAATTTGACCTATATTTACGTAATGTGAAACAACCAGCTGACAAAGCATTCTCTATCGCGTTTCTAATTAGTATTAATTCAGCTTCACTATCGCAACCTGTCAATAAATCATCCACAAGAAAATCATTTTGTATTATGTTTCTTATTTTAGGGTCACTGCACTCCTCGCCTAATTGCCATAAACACCGAGTGCTTAAAAAACTTGAACTGCTATACCCGTACGTAACAGTGCAGTGACTTTAATGGCTCATTATCACAATTACGCCATAAAATTAATTGCAAATTACGATGATCTTCGTGAATCAATACTTGTCTATACATTTTTTCTATATCGCCTGACAAAACATAAGCGTGCTGACGAAATCTAAGTAAAATATTTAACAATGAATCTTGTATGTTTGGACCGGTCAACTGTAGATCGTTAATGGAATATCCCGACGTTGTAGGTGCACTACCATTGAATACGACACGTAATTTTGTCGACTCGCTGGTTGGTTTCAACACTGCATGATGCGGAATAAAATAAGATTGTTCGGGAATCAAAACAGTGGATTCCGATAAATGCCCCAGATCAGAATACTCTTGAATGAATTTTGAATACATATCCTTCAGTTCCGGATTTTTATTAAAACGTTTTTCTAACGTGAAAAATTGCCTTTTAGCCATTATGAATGAAGTGCCTAGACAGTCGGGTTCTGTATGAAGTGGTAATTTAACTATGAATCTGCCTTCATCGTTTCGGGTAGTATTGATAACAAAATGATTCTCACATGCAATCTCCTCCTCAGTTTCAATATTGGTTGAGTGAGGGATTTGTTCCAACTCCCAGAACTTGGTTAATTGCTTGTCTAGTTCTTCATTTGAGCAACTATCTGAACAATTGATAGAAATGTGACTACAGTTTACAGTTTTATTTCGCGACTCGCTAATATCCTGAACATACAGCGGGCCTGCCAAAATCCAGCCTAACTTTGATTTACGCATGATAGGCTGGTTGGGACCAAGTGATATTTGCTCACCCTCTATAACCGACCAAAACAAATCAGCACCTATTAACATATCAACTTTAGCACATTGGTTAAAGGTGGGATCGGCTAACTTAATATGAGGAGGTAAGTTAACTTGCGAAATATTAAACGTTTTCTTAGGTAAGTTACCTGTTAATTGAGGCAACACTAAACACGACACATTTGCTTTAAAATCATTGTGTTTTGATTTAACTTGCACTACGCATCTTTGTAGTGAATGAGACGTAGACACATTTCCTATACCTACAATATCGACCTGGATTGGCTGAGGAGTCAACTGAAGCTTATTTTTTAAACTATCAGTGATTAAAGAGGACTGACTCCCGCTGTCTAGCAGAACTCGAATTGTTGTGTATTGATTTGTGACTGGATTGAAAACATCAACCAGGGCTGTTGAAAGCAGCACACTATGGTTGGCCTTGACTGACATACTAATTACGTCATCAGTAGCAACAATATCAGTAGAAGCCTGTTCGACTGCACTCACAGTTGAGGATGCAGACGTGTGAACATTTGATGTGTTCACAGGTTGAGACGGCTCCCTATGCAACAGGGTGTTGTGTCGCCCTTTACAAGTAGAACATGGACCTAACCTGCATTGGCGCGATGAATGTCCCTTACGCAAACAATTGAGACATAGCCTCAATTTCATCGCTTCCGCGGCTCGATCTGCTGGTGACTTGGCCAGGAAAGACGCACAATCGTACACACGATGACTACCCTTGCACAGGAGGCACGCGTCAGTAGAAACAGCATTAACATCAGCTGAAACTGTAAAAGACTTAGTGTGAGGCTTATCACCTTTATGAGAAGAAGAAGTTGTTTCACCTTTCGATTTATTAATTTTAACAGCATCTAAAACATTAGCTCGACTATTGAGAAACTTAAAAAAATCCTGTAATGTAGGAGAATTTTCTAATGAGTTGGTAAATTCCTCCCATTTGAACTTAGTACCACTGTCGAATTTCGCCGAGGCCAGTTCGACAACTAGACCGTCCCACGAGTCCGTGGGCTCATTCAAAGTCTTCAAGGCACGTAAGCCTTTGGAAACATGATCTATTAAATATCGCATAGATTTAGCAGAATCTCGAGTGGTAGGTGGAAAATTACAGAATAAATTATAATGATTTTTCTTCAATTGCTTAACATTGTTGTATCTCTCACAGAGAAGATTCCAGGCATCTTCATAATTAGCAGAGCATATTGGCAAGTTGCTAATGACATTGGAAGCCTCCCCCTCAAGGTAAGAGTTCAAGTAATGAAACTTGTGTACAGGTTCAATTCCGTCATTGCTGTGAATTAAAGAAATAAATGTATCACGGAACTCCATCCACTTAAAGAAATCACCATCAAACTTTGCTATTTTAATCAAAGGCAATTTGAAACCCATAGGCCTAATACTACAGCACTTAGAAGAATCACGTGCAGAATGTAAAGAATCAGCATTACTACTTGGTTTTGAAAGATTAGCATCTATAAATAGTTTCGCTTCTGCAATCAAAGAACTAAAATCACCTTCTATGGCATCTCTAATGTCGAGTTCACTATCTAACTCGGAAGAATTTAATAATTCTATGTCTGATTGCAGATCTTCAAAATAAATAAACAATTCACGAAACCTTTCGTACCTATTTAATAAAGTATGCATTTGAGCATCGGTTTGTTTTTCTAAAGAAATTACTTCATTTAAAAAGTTCTTAAACTTTGTAATTCGACCTTTAACTGAACTACGTTTTACAATTAAATCCTTCAAGTCTTTTATTGAATGACTAGCTGTAGGAACTTGAAGTTTAACACCTTCAACTGGTGATCTTGAACGTAAATCACTTGTACTTGTATGCGACATAATAAAAACTCAGCGATACAAAATTGAACACACAAAGATAACGAAATAAACAAAGAAATAATACTTAAATTCACTCCAGCGCATGCGACGATGATTCAAGGTCACGATCGCAGGTAGTGGGACAAAACAGCTGATGGGACGGCTGGCGAAAGATAACGCGCCGAAGGAACAATAGGCGTCAGCTGGTCCGCACGCACCTCGCTCACACACAATATGCACTGGAATGCGTAATTAAATAAACATTAATTACTTATAAGAAACGTTTGGTTTTAGGTGAAACTAAGGGAAATTAAATAGATTAGCAATTAGGTAATGTACTAACCTATACTGTTTGAGATGAAAATTAGCAAAAATATTGAATATTTTATAGTTTTAACGGCAACTACGTGCTTAAGTAATAAAAATTTTACAAATATGTGCGATTAGGCTTTGGATTGGCAATTTGCGCATGCGCACGTGGCTGAGGAACACAATGAGCTGCACGGCTTGCGGCTTATTATTGATTTTAGACAGTATTTTAATGAAATAAAATGATGGATAGCTAACAAACTTGTGTAAAACCTATAAGTAGATGACTTTCGCTTAATGATGCGATTTTTGTCAGTTTTTCATCCACCCTAAGGACTCTTTTTTTTTTTTTTTACTTAATAGGGATTAGAGGATTATGGAAAAACTGATATAATCTTGCCTTTGGTTTTGCGTTAGCCTCACAATGAAGTAACGCTTCCCCCGCAGGCGGATAACTTATGAAGAAAATTAGCACAATGCTCAGACAAATAGAGGACGGAAATATGGGAATAATAGGGGAAAATAGGGGAAAATAGGTACAGGATGGATCACTTCCCTGGCTTAACCGTGGCTGCGGTGCTCCTCGTTCACAACTCTGCTGACCGGCGGGCTACAAGCTGTGGTTAAGATGATCTCCTGGCAGTGTGGTGTTTCACTCCAATCGTGTTTCCTCGTCACTATTAATTCCGTGTCCACTATTGAGATGTTCAAGCGGTTTCTCCTCTGAATAAAGAAACCAATCTCTAAATTAAAAGATGCACGATGTTCAACGGCTGGGCAAAGTTTTTCAAATTAACGTGCGTCGAGTCCAAAGTCCGCTTGACAATGAAGTGCGATGCGACGAATAAAATATGCCGATAGCTGCGTCGAATCACGTCGGTGTCACCATGTTTGGGCTCGGGGTTGATCCAGGATTCCAAATGAATAAAATCTGACTCCAAATAATTGCGTATAATGTGGTTTTACAATGATATTTTTAACGGTACATGAGAGTGTTAGCTTGGTCGTTTACGGCGCACGACTGGCGAACGAATGTTGAGTGATGAATGACTTGACCGAATGAATGAATCATCGATGCGCTCGAACACTATCTATCTATCTTCTTCTATCTATAATCTATCTTCTATCTTTATTCTATCTATAATATAAAAATGGATCGCTAAATGTGTTGCTAAGCTCATAACTCGAAAACGGCTGGACCGATTCGTTTTTTTTTTTGTTGTGTTTGTAACCATTGGGACCGGGTTTTAGACCGGGTCTTCCGCCCGTGCGAAGCCGGGACGGGCCGCTAGTAGTTCATACAAATTTTTGTTTGTACAATAGTTTAGCTACTAGCACTAACCGTAGCGTAAAAAAAGAAGCTAACCCACAAGGTTTGCTTCTTTTTTTTTTAGGTAGTAAAATCATCAAATGAGTCCTCCCGCCCTGGGTGGGGCGGAAGAGACTGTCAGACTCTTACTGACTAAAATCCACCCGTGTTCTTTCGGATGCCCTTTACGTACCGGGGCCGCGGTATCCTGGGTTAAGAAAAAACCCGCGACCACATCAGGCATTTGGGTGAAACGTGACCCCGGCTTGGTCCTCGGTCGGACGGCAAGCTACCCACTACTCACCGTCCGCAAGCCCGCTCCGCCGCTGTGCCCTCTGCTGATCACAGGGACACGCGTTGGAGCGTCCACACGACAGGCTATTCGCATACGGGCAAAGAGACCCCTTAGGCACACAGTGCCTAAGGAAGAGTTTTTGCCCGCGTCGCAGGGTGCACTGGCCCGAAAAATTATGTATCCGAGAGGGAACTCTAGTCCACGGGCGCACGTGGAGGTTTCCTGTCTTAGCACCCCTTGTGGGTTAGCTTGCAACAGCTTTACTACCACGGAAGATATCCAAACTTAAAACAGTGCAAGAAATATGTTTTTTTTTTTTTTATCCGTACCGCGTCAGGGATATTGCTCTATTACATTTGAATAATTATTCTTCATCGTTGATGTGTCGCGTAGCTCAGGGCTGTAACTATAAATATATTTAGGCTACAGTCGGTGCTATGTCTGAAATTCAGGGCTTTTTCAGACAGGTATAGTATAGGGATTTATTTTCGTTCTTCTTCTTATCGTGTCGATGACAATCTACAATGTGTCCCAGGGATAAGTGACAGCCCGGCGTTTTTTGAATATTTGTACAAAATTATTAATAATTACATTTATATTTGTGACTTAGCGGCTTTAGTTTTTTTTTATGATTGACTAGCTTCTGCCCGCGACTTCGTACGCGGATCTTGTTGCTTATGCCAGCGACAACGGGGTCGTCAAAATCAAAGATTTGAAAAGTCTGATACCCAACTCCAAGAGCCCGGGTAAAAAAATAATGGGAGTTTGGTCAGTAGAATATTTTTTTTATTACTACAGTCATCGTCATTGAAAATCAGTCTTAAACTACGACCGCCTTCACTGCGTGTTGGTAATCCCAGCTTATGTGATTTTATAATTATACAGTGAAATAAGTGATAGCTTTGATTTCCACATCAGGTGTTCCAGAACTTAAATTTTTATACATCAATAGATAATGCTTATCAAGCTGAACAACTCTTTCATCACTCCCATATATGTTATAGTGTAGCTGGGCTATTGGAGTTCCACATAGGTGTTCCAGATCTTCAATTTTATACGTCAACAGAGAGAGCTCATCAGGCTTAACAACTCCTTCTAAGACGTCATTCCTATATTTATATTATAGTTTATCTGGGCTTTTGGTGTCCAGATCTCCAATTTTCATACGCAAACAGAGAGTGCTCATCAGGATGAACAACTCTTTCTAAGACTTCATTCCTATAAATGTTATAGTTTAGCTGGGCTTTTGGTGTTCCACATCAGGTGATCCAGATCTTCAATTTTTATATCTCAACAGAGAGTGCTCATCAGGCTGAACAACTCTTGCTAAGACGTTGTTCCTCTAAATGTTATAGTTCAGCTGGGCTGTTGAAGTTCCACATCAGCTGTTCCAGGTCTTCAAATTTATTCTTTCAGCAGAAAATGCTCATCATGTGGAACAATTTTTGCTATTGCACCATTTTTGTATCTCTTATAGTTAAGCTGGTCTGTTGCGGTTCTGCGCCAGCTGTTCAAGTTTCCAAAATAAACTATAGCCTATGTTTTGGCCGGACTTAATACCTAAACAACAAAAAAAGAATCATTCAAATCCGTCCAGTACTTTTTGAGTTTATCCCGGACATACATGACTTTTCTACCATTTTATTATATGTATAGATATAGATTGGTGACCATAGCTTAAATGACAGGTTTCGGGAAAAAAACTTCCCAGTTGCTGTCGGGTGGGTAAGGAGCAAAGGTCCGATTAAGAGTTTGTAGTTTGGTGCAAGTTTGAAATAGTAACAAACAATCACGCGTATTTACAAAAAAAAAGTAAAAAAAACTAAATCCGCTAAGTCACAAATATAAGTGTAATTATTCATAATTTAGAAAAAATATTCAAAAAACTTAACCCTGGGACACATTGTATATTAACTCAACCCAGAATTGATAGTATTCCAAATCGGGCACCCACTGAAATGGCACCTGAGCTAGTGGAACCTTAAATATTCCACATAAGGCTCCTGTCAATATCGCTGGTGCTAGGTAACCAATATGGAATACCTCAGGAATTGGACCACGAGTTTAGCGCTGTCCGAAATGTCTATCAGTTTTCAGTCTCTTGACCCCAGTCTTTTTTCCCCATGGCAGGGCGGGAGGGACTGTCAGACTTATACTGACTAAAATCCACGGTGTCCTTCAGTAGCCCTTTGTGTACCGGAGTCGCGGTATAAGTGTGTCCCACGACCGCGGCAGGCTTTGGCCCTCTGTGAGGGGGCCCTGTCATTTTGTTGACGCTCTTTGAGGCGCGCGTGGAACACGACGCGCCGTCGACCCGGGCGTCCACGGTCGGACAGTGAGTTGCCCTTTACTCGCTGTCCGCATGCCTAACGTAGTCATAAACAGGTTTTTAACACCTGCAAGCTATAACAATCCTACAAAATTCTACAATGACAAACTGTAACACAGTCTCCTAAGCCCCAGTACACACAGACATGAATTTTAGGAAAACGTCCTATTTCTAATTGAGGCTATAGTCTCCCCTGGAGGGTGACACGGACGATTTCACTGGCGGGACCGATATGTGGCTATACTATACTATAGTATAGCTATGTTTAGTGGGTTCTAGGCTTTAGTGACATTGTTTGTAGATATTGGACAATACCCCTTGCACAGTGCAATAAGTTAAGAAAATATAATGAACTAGCTTCTGCTCACAATTTTGATCGCGTGAACTTTTCCGACCCCAAAAAATAATAAAATTGGATCATTTGTTCCAGAGATGCACGTTCATATTGCGTTCCAGTACCGTGGTTTGTAAGACAGTTCCGTAATCCGAGGCTGTCAGTAAGTTTCAGGTGTAATTAGGTAACAATCAGTAAGTATAAGGTGTAATTGATCACTTAAATCTAATTTGAAAACAAACGTTTGTTTTAAATTATAACTTTAGTAAAAATGTTAATTAATATCCGTTAAGGTATAATGTACCAAAATATCCGCACTAAAAGAATTCTCTCTTTTCCTTTAAAACTACTTAGTTTTCCAAGAAAAGTCATAAGCTATTAAAAAAAACTACCGTATGTCTGTCTTATTTTTTTCTTTTACTAGCCAGTAACATTGAGTTGAATCTTAGTACTGCTCTTATCACCAAACAACAGAAAAACAAATGAACCCCAGGGTCTAATAGCACCTAAGAATCGCGACCAATGATTGATCAGCACCGATTACCGGTTGATTTCCATTTAGCGTGTTCAAGGGCTATATCCAGGTGGGAAGATCGATTGGTTGCCATCGATTTTTAGGCAATTATGGTGTGCAATTACTGTTGTGTTGTGTTGTGGTGCGGTTTTCGAATTGAATTACATATTTTGTTGATGTTGGTACTAGTGCATAAGTATGTTGATTAAATAAGAGGTTCTATAGAATCAGGCGATACTACGGACATCTTTTTTATTGTTAAATTATAAATTTTAACTTGTAAAATGGCCGTAATTTCCTTGGTTCAAAAATTTGAAGGCAAAGTTTTATTTTTTTTTATTTTTTTTTAAATTTTCAAATTAGATTCTTAGGTTCCATGTCATGTGAGAAAACATCGAGATATATGCAACTTAGTGCTATTAAAATAAATAAGGCGTAAAGAGTACATGGCGTTGCAGCGGATGTACCTAATTTGTTGGCCATTATTGGTCAGATTAATTCCTTCAAAACTGTTTTCTTGTCTGTATATTTATATATTTGGTTAAAATCCAAAACAATATTTAATCTATTTGAACTATTATCGAAATCCCGCCAACAAAAAACCGAGAACAGAAAAACCACAACAGAACACAAATAAATCTTGATTTAACACAAATTGACGTGTCCTGTGTCACAAAAAAAGGCAAATCAAAGCTGTCGAAAGGCCGCCTGTCGAAAAACCGGCAAAATATAGCAAAAGCCGGTTTTTCACTTAGCGCCCATGTAATTGGGAGATGTATATCGGAGCATTTTTCAACCAATATGCTCTTGTCAAAATCGGGACAAATGATGGCTATGGTGTGTAACACGGTATGGGGGCGTTGGTTTTGCTTCTTTTTTTCAGAGAAAGATAAATTGCTAAGCCCTATGGCCTTTGAAAACACCTTTGGTTCATTATCATGTTTCTCAAACGAATTTTATTAACTTTGTTCGAACACTAAAATTAGGTACGTTTTATCTATTTGCTCTAGTACCCAATTATTAGACTGACGAAATTAACAAAAATATTCTTTGTCACTAATTATGGAAAGTCATGGGGCCTCCCCCTAGCTTAGCAATGGCCAGTAGGTACGGGCAGACGGTAAACGGCTGAAATAAAATAAATACAAACTTACAATATTGTTAATTCTACAATGGCAGTCTCATCGCTTATAACAATATCTTTCAGACAACCTTAAGATTTCATTTTATAAATTAAACATTAAGCAATCAAGCATCAATTAAGAGGTTACTTCAATAAACGTGTTTCAACATAAACACGCCGCCATTTTTCAGACCCAACAAAAACATTTACCGCGTTCTACTCGTGATCAGTGGCGTCCATTAGTATCGAGCATCGGAAAGTGCGTGTGATAGGTAAAAATGTAGCCTCTCACTAATGCTTCATCGGACAGCTGTGTGCGTACAGTGTAGGAGACTTTTGGAAAAAAAAATACTGGTAAAAATTACAATGCAGCTTTTAGTAGATGGCAAAGATTCGCCACTTACGACATGAGACTTTTATCTCCTTTCTTTAATGTGTCTACAGGTAGATCCCAAAATCCCCTCCATAGATTTTTTAAAGCGCCCAGAATTAGGAGCTCCGTGAAGCAGGGCTCCATCGATAGTCCTAGTTGGCATCGCCTGATTCGGATTGTACCGCCTGACCTTTTACGGAGCACATCATGCTTACGCATATTAACATAAATTTGACATATTTTTTTCCGATCCCTTTGCAATGAAAGAGAAAGCAAGAAAATGAGAGAAGTTTTACTCACACAACACAAATGTACAGCGAGTGAGTTCATCACACTTTCACGTCTTCTTCGGTTGTGTATATTATCAAATGATTCCACTTTTTCCTTTGGGTGGAGCAGATACGACTAAAATACCAATCTATTCCTTCACATTCCCTTTGGATTTCAGAAATCCAAAATCCATGAATAGATTCTGATCAGCTACAAATACAACAATTAAAAGAAACTTGTAATTATTATACGTTTCTTCTGGCAAATAAGCCGCGGGCAAAAGCTAGGAGAAACACAAATATTTTCCATCAGCATCAATATCAAAAACAAAATCCACGGAAAAAATCCTCCAACTACGTACAAACATCCATAAATCCAGATTAGTCAAGTGTTTGGGCGTACTTCGGACACAAGGTTGTCGTTCCCTGATTTATTCGCCACATCAATTCTTATGAACATACCAACAGCGGGCTGGCTTCGATTTTTGAGGGGACCCGTTGATTTACTGGTTGGACTGTTGAGTACTGCTTGCCTTATTTTTGTTATTGATTTTTAAGATGGTTGGTTTTGATCGTAATTATTTTGGGAATGGAGGTTATCTCCATGTAATCTATGCTAAGTATGATGTAGCCTGGTTTTTGTATTTGAAAAATGTGTGGTCTTGACTTTAGATTACGTCAAAGAGTGAGGTGACAGAGACAAAGTCTACGATGGAGTGAGGTTACCCAGAATAAGCCAGTTCACTAAGAAGAGATTAGGGGTAGGGAAAAACAGACGCAAGTAGAGAGTAGTTACTTGAAGTAAGTTTTTCTTGATGTAATACTAAACTTTAGGGTGTTGTACCTCAAAAGAAAAAAAACAGAACCCTTGTAGGATCACTTTGTCGTCTGTCTCTGAACACCCTTTTTGGTAAGTATAATAAGACGGAGCTCCATTACCGATAAAGACATTACGATATTACTGCAACAAGGTTAAACATCTACTTATTGAACGCTTGTCTTAAAAAACTAACAACGTTATAACAGCATTTGGCATTGATATAAGCGTCGATTTGCAGTTACACAGATGTTCGACAGATGTTTAACTTAAAATGTTGGTACGACGGTAAGTCTTTACTGTATTTCCTCAAAACTTTAATATTAAAACTGCTACCACAGCCTTCCTTTAAACAAAGGCTAAAGGTAAAACAATAACAAATTAAACATTTTATTAACCTGTATAACAATATCAGTAACAGTGGCGTGTCACCAACACGTTATCGACCATAACGATCTGTTTGTGGACAAATTAAAAATTCTTAATAGCTAACTTGGGAACGCACTACTAGCTCGCTGTCTGGGGACCCCGTTACGATAAACAGGGATATAGAAAGAATGGAAGAGATTTGTATAAAATATTTTGAGTTATTAAGAAAACGAGAGCCCTGTTTGCAAGAAGAAAATACTGTAGCAAATAACCAAAAGTGAACGTTGATTTTGATTTTATTTTGCCGGGGTCACAGGACTGTGACCCTGAAATGAAAATGGCAATTGAAGGAACACTGTAAATTTTAGTCAGTACGAGGCCGATAGTTCCTTCCACTGTACTGAGGACGAAAGGCCTTATTCGACTATTTTAAATTAGAAAACAAAAGAGATGGTATACTGAAGATTATTCAGAGAACTGTGTTTAACTTATCATATAAAATAAATGAGTAGTACCTACCATGGGTTAATTAAAATATCCCATGGTATTGATTGCTTGGTAGGACCAACGGTAATTTTTTTTACTCGTAGTACTACTGGTACTCTCTTCAACCTGCCTGCAACGTGTCATAAAATACTTTGGTCACTTTGCTCGCAGAGCTACCAACATCATGGAGCGGCTAATGGTGACAGGGAACATAGAGGGCAAAAGATCTAGAGGCCAAAGCCCAAAACGGTGGTCTGATCAAATCTCGGCAGAACTCGACACAACAGATGGAGAAGTCTGATTAATATATTAAATCGGAGTAACGATTCTCAGCAATGAGAGAAGGATTTGAGAGGAAAAGAAAGGTACTACTGGTAGTACAACGGGTAGTACCACGGGCAATAAACGTTGAATGAATTGCAAGTCTACAAAAAATGTCTCAAAAATCATACTGCACTCAACATCATCATAAAACTACACTCAAGCCACATCCATCGACTCTTTCTCCACGTAAACCATTACATTTTGAATATTTACTCGTACTTACTAAGTCCATGGTCTGTATTGACATAAAGAAAAATACTAGCCACCTCAATATTGATATAGTTTGTTTATTTTTGGCCAATTTTGGAAATAACCTGCGTGAGTTGTCGCTATTTGAATTTGTTTGAACGTTTAACGGTTTTAGTTTTGATAATAACTGTTACTTATTAACTGTGTGATAAAGAACCTATTATTTATTGACACACGGCTGGCGCAGTGGCTGAGCGATTGGACTGCTGCGCTGCGTATCGCGGGTTCAATTCCCGCGCGGAGCAAATATTTGTATGATCTACAAGTAGATGTTTCGAGTCTGGGCGTTTGTGTATGTGAGTTTATATGTTTGTAAAATGCACCCATGACACAGGAGAAATTCCTAGTGTGGGGAAAAGTTTAAAAAAATAAAATAAAAAATGCTACATTTCTTTATGCAAAGTCTAGAGTCTTAAATTTCTATACTAATTAAAGCCTGGGTCGCGAATTGTATAGAATTTAGTGGAAAACATGTCATCCTCACCAAGACGAATGATAAATTCGATTTTGAGTATGAATGTGATGGCTTACTTGGTAAGGCATTTGGACCAGAAGCTACTGAATCAGAAGGTCACAGGTTCAAGTCCTGCTCGAAATATTTTTTTTTGTTTCTACAAAAAAGCTTTGAGTCTTGAATATTCATCACCTGCCTAGAGTTTTGCCAATTATGTTGGCGTCGGCTTCAATCTAACGCGATGTAACTGAATACCAGAATTTTATAGAGCAACTGCCTATCAGTACCCTTTGCACGAGTTTTCAGTATTTGAGACGTAAACTGGAATTTTGACAATTTCAAATTGACAATTTTCAAGGAAAAAGTTAGTTCCTTCTTCGTACACCAGAGGCGCTATTCCATTTTTTCATACAAGAAACGCTGTAAATACTGGAAAGACGCTGTAAAGTAAAAGAGTGAAAACTCGCGCTAAGGGTAGGGCCCCTACTGAATGCACATAATGGATAAGTTGATACACCTTGATTAGACTAGTTGTCAGATCTTCGCACCAGTAACGACTGTAATGATCTACAAACGACAGCCAGAATCAGCGGCTTTACATGCAGAACGTACGCACAGACAAAAAATACAAATCAATATTATAGGAAATTAGTCATTAACGTATGCGTCGCGAATTTCAAAGCTTTTCTTAGGAGAATAAAATTCGAAACGTCACCTTGAGATGTTAGAAATGGATTACGAATGGGTGAACCTCGATAGCTCGGTTGGAAAGAGCGTAGGTACTGAATCTTATGACGGGGCCCCCTCACAGAGGACCAAAGCCTGCCGGGGTCGCGGGACTTCTTTCCATCACCGTGACCCCGGAACATAAAGGGCTATTGAAGGACACCGTGGATTTTAGTCAGTACAAGTCTGACAGTTCCTCCCGCCGTGCCCAGGGTGGGAGGACTCATTTGATGATTTTACCACGCACTAAAAAAAAAGGTACTGAATCTTTGATCATAGGTTCAATTCCTGCTCGCGGTTCGAATTATTATTTCCAAAGAAGAGTTTTGAATCAATTATTACCAACATAGTTCATTCGACAGCAAAACTTCTAAACCAATACTCGTACTAGTCCATTAACGGTCTAATCATCAAAATCACAATAACTAAACGCCGTTTAAAACCTTCGATCGCGTGTTATCCACGGTTTAAGTTAACCCATTAGGTTAACAACCAATAGGTAGGTACCTAATGACTTCATAGAAAGGGTTAAGTCTGATACTGATTGGGCCTCACCCTTTGAATTAGGGAAATTACAAGGTTTGTTATTTAAACTATTGGTTGTGTGTTTTTTGTGCTAAGTCATGTGTGACGTAGCATTTATTGACTTTTGTTACTTTTTAATTGACTTCAAAAATAAGGTGATTCTTAATTTTAACGGTATTTTTTTGTATAGAAAGAAAGATTTTTTTTACAGAAATACATGCAGATTGATTTAATTGAAGCAAAAGAATTAGCAAAGGTTTGTCAAGTATGTATTAATAACGATTTATTCATTAGAGAAAATATTATATTAATAACGAAATACCGAAAATATCATAATGGGTCCTTACTTTTCTTTAAAGCTTGAATGAGAAACGGTGCGATACGGAATATGGGATCAACAACATAAGAATAACATAGTAGAAAGTTATTTCAAATTGCATGGGAATGCTGTATACAGCTTTCCCATGCTAATGCAAAAGTTATTGTTTTAGTTATACATGCAAAGGTTATTTATAGACAAAATATTGACAACTAATTATATTTAATTTGTTGTCAATATTTTGTCTATAAATAACCTTTTGATCGACTCGAAACTAGCCGAGGCATTTAGTACGCCGTTGTAAAACGTTATTTTACTTGTGTTTATAGTTTCAATATATAAATAGGTGTGTGTTTAAACTATAACATCTTCAGCCTCACCACAAAAAGATAAACATCTTTTAAAAACTTGTCTAAAAAAAGTGTGACTGCAAAACGACCTTTATATCAACGTGAAATTTCGTTTTGAGTTTGATTTTGACCTTTTTAGGCAATTTTCCAACAGATTTTAATCTTTCTTATGGTGAGACGGTTTATGTAAAAGTCCCGTTTATAAAGAGTAGAGTCACTATATCATCAATTTACTAAACTACATTTCCTGAAAATACCCTTTATAATTTTACCACCAAGACATTACACTAAATCCCCATGATAATCACCACTTCCCATCCCCACTTTAAATTATAATTTTTCAATGACCGTACGAGAGCCTAAGCAAACAAATAAATAAGGTAATTAAGTAAAATTAGCGGCTCATGTAATAATATCGTAGGGCTCCAAACAATATGAGGATAAATATTTATTAAAGGGCCTGAAACTGTCCACTATTGGGTCACAACGTGGATGTGGAAGGTAGAATGTTATGGATACGGCTTTTTTAGAAATTATTACTCTCCGGTCGTTATCAAAATCTAGTTGGAGTGAGCACGGCATGTTTTGTTTTTCCATGATTTCTAGTTAATTAATATTTAAATTCTAATCAAAACCTGTTTTTCACAAATCAAAAATTCTCTAAATTTTCTGTGCGATATTTTCAAATATTTTTATACCCCATATAGCTGTGTGATTTTTACACAACTTACCATGGCATCGGTTAGGCTTAACTAAGCAAATTCTGTGTTTTAATTTCATTCTTATATCAATTTTCTAGTGCACTACAGAGCCATATTTCTTATTTCCATAATGTATCATTGCCTATTAAAACTTGTAAATATTTGACAGCTATTTGCGACGTTGCCAACTTTCTGGTAACGCGCCCTTAAGTAACTTTTTTATTTAAACAAGTCTTTTCTAAAAATATTTTTATTTTTCTTATATTCACAAGAAAATGCTAATGTGACACCAAAATGCATAATAAAACTATTACTACCACATCCAACCCTTTCCCCGCTGAGCCGCTGTGAGCCTTGTTGGTCAAGCTGCGTTAACGTATGTAACCCTCGGGGCGTCCCTTCGTAGCGGCCAACTGTCATAGCATGTTTTATTATTTATCCTACTACGCCACTACGCACTACGCGGCCTGTTTGCGTAGTTCGGTTCCAGGGAATAGCGGTCACAACTTCATTTGGGAGGTAATTTAAACGTTGAAGGTTAATGCTTGAATGGGTGAAGGAATATTTGAATAGTTAATGATGTCCATACGTTTATTTTTTATTTATTTTAACTAGTTACTTGCCCCGGTTACGCTCTGTTGTAACGAAAGTGAAAGACAAATGGTTAATACTTTTGAAGTTTTTTTTTTAATTATTCTGTCTCACACATTTTTACATGACATTTTTAGGCTTATTTATTTTAAATTTCTGATATTTCGCAATTGTAACTCAAAAAAGTAAATTGTAAATACTTACCTAACTAATTTTAAGTTGTCAAGTGACTCTTAAAACTTCTCCATTCAAGCACTGATGCTTATTTGAATGCTGAGTAAATTCAACCTGCAAATATATCTTAGACTAAATAAAATGTTTGGCTTTGTCCCAGGTTCACTTTTAAAAATACTACAACTGTGATTAGTCATCACCTCATACCCCACTAAAACAAACGGTATCAATGCCCAACCCTCCAATGCTCATGCAATTAAATCAAAAATACACACGCCTCACGATCGTTTATTAAAATTGACAGGCGCGCCACACCTGTGCCGCAGCCGAAGGGTAAAACTACAAATTGATTCGTTGGTACACACGTCGTTATTAAAACATTATAGGGTTAAATGTTGGCTTTGTGCTGTTGAGCTTTTTAGGGTTAATAATAATAGACTGTATTTAAAATTTAATGTGGAATCGAAAATTGTTGGAAAAGTAAGGAACGTTGTTGAATTATTTTATTTTGTGGAAATAACAAAGCAAGCTTATAACCTTTCGCGGGACTGTCTCATGTTCACTGGAACGCAAAGGGCTATTGAATCACCACAGATTTTAGTCAGTACAAGTCTGACAGTCCCTCCCGTCCTAGGCGGGGGACTCATTTGATGATTTTATCACGATGACAAAAAGCTTATTACCACCAATTGATCAACTGTAAATCCAGACTCTGGGCTGCTAAAATATCGGGCGCATTTATATTACACAGTATTAGACGATAACGATATCGACACGATATCGGTGGGATGAGTAGTTTCAAACATTGTTAGGGGAAATGAGTGATAGAGGACGATAAAACAGCGTCGTGTGCGATTCATTTAATGTTGTGAATGCGCTACAAATCTAGACTAATCTTTTTGAGGATAGATGTCCATCCCATCCTTCAGAAATGATCTCTTTCACACATAAACTACTGAACAGATTTGGATGAAATTTTGTACACAGATGGTTAATAACCTGGATTAACACAAAATGGGTGCCTGAGAATGGACGACGCCGCCGTGGCCGGCCCAAAAAGAGGTGGCAAGACGATCTTGATGCGTACCTTGTGGGCTGGTCCGAAGTGGCACTAGAAAAGAACACTTGAAAGGACATGGGGGAGGCCTTTGCCCAGCAGTGGGCCATAAACGGCTATTAAAAAACACTTAAAATACTTTTTACCTCGATATTACGTCCCATGTAAAATACTGATATCCAGCTGAATTTGGTTTGACTGGAAGCCGACCCTAATATATGTAGTTGGGAAAAGGCTAGGCAGATGATGATTACGTTCCATTGGGATAATTTTGAAGTTACACGCGGGCGAAGTCGCTGCCAATAACTAGTACTTACTAAAGAGACAATAACACAAAATTCTGTCTCATTTCTAACCCCCCATTGAGCAAGCGATCAACCAATACCATAAGTTTACTAGAGAGACCGATATAAAGTTCTGCGCTCCTGTTATTGTAACACGAAATATTATACCACTTATAACGAAAAACAATAACAAAAGTTTAGTCTATAAATAATGGACGAGAGATTGGTGAGGGTTAAGAAGATTGGTACTATTGGAACTCGAATGGTTTTTGTAAGTCGAATGAGTTGGTTCGTGAGTGAAAAGTGAGTGAGTTAAAAAAAAAAACAATCATTGAGAGAAAGAATGAAATCTCATCGATATAAATTTAATCTTTGCTAACTGTAATTGCAACATGATATAAAATTTCCGTAATTTTTCAATGCACAGTAAATTTTTCTTGAGTAGTCAAGAAAAATGTAGTCAGTGTTTTGTTTTTTTTTACGTAGTAAAATTATCAAATGAGTCCTCCAATCCCGGATTGTGCTGGCTTTGGCCCTCTGAGAGGGGGCCCCGTGATCATGCTGACGCTCTTTGAAGCGCGCGTGGAACAAGACGCGCCGTCGACCCGAGTATGGTCCATGGTTGGACAGCGAGTTGCCTTTTACTCGCTGTCCACATGCCCGCGCCTACGGTGGCCGGAGTTCGTCTTGCAACGTCCGTCGCCGTGGGCGTCCACCACCGCGGGGACTACTCAGTGTTAAAAGTGATATAGCGCGATGAAAAAATAATGCTTTTGATCTGTTTGTTAAGTAGTACTGATCAGACTTCTTCTAAAATAAAATAATTTACCTATATTTAGAAATAGTTTTTTGAAATAATTTGGAAGCGCATTGAGATGGCTGGTCTGAAGTGAAATAGATTTGTGGGAGGCCCAGCAATGGGGAAATAACAGTAAAAAATGATCACAGTTTTTAACGGGTTGTTTATTTACAGTGTATTTGAAAACGTGAACTATCTTAATTTTTTTCGAGGAGACGTTACTATTTTTGAAAGATACTTCTTTCTCGATAGTTTTCGAGTTTGCATCCGTAGTAGTGGCCAGCATAGTTAACTATAGTTACAACGTTTTCCCCGTCGATTAAGATACGTTTACCACTCGATAATGATGTAAGTTTTCCAACTATGTCATTGGTGAACTGTACGGTTAGCAAAAAAAATGAGGTATACCACGAAGAGTACCTGGTACATGCGAAAAATTAGGAACCTTATGTCGAATAGATAAGGTGCAAGTAGCTCAGGAGCCATTGTCAGCGGGTGCCTTTCGTGGAATACTTAAAAATAATAGTTTTCATAAGACAGAAAGACCTTTTTACTATTAAGGGGCTATTGATTTTGACCCAAGTTCAGCAATGGGCATCCTTTTTTTTTTTTATGTGGTAAAATCATCAAATGAGGCCTCCCACCCCTGTCAGACTTGGACTGTCAGACTTGTACTGACTAAAATCCACGGTGTCCTTCAATAGCCCTTTATGTTCCGGGGTCACGGTGATGGTATAAGACCCGCGACCAGCAATGGGCATCCTACGGTTGATATGATGAATAGCTTTATCAACCCCTTCCCCTCCAACCAGAGTGGGAGGACTATTTGGATGATTTTCCACTCCAAAAGCTGTCAGACTCGTACTGACTCCAAGTCGTTCCCACACATGCTCTTTACGTTCTAGGTTTCGAGGAGATCCAACTTGCAAAGAAAATATTGCACATTGTTTTTGCCAACCGTACAAATACTATTGAGGTGTGTAGGTACAGTTGGCATATACGTCGGATGACAAACGATTGTTTGAAACTATTGTCGTTAGCAGTACTTTTATCTTTTCTTACTCTCGTAGGGAACTTTGCTAGATCGAAAATGATGTTTTAATGTTATTGGGTGACAGAATAGAAGGTAAAGATTGACCAAAGGAACCAGAAACGTCGAAAAGCCTATTGGGTTGACGATATCGTCAAAATCGTGAGACACATGTGGATTAGAACAGGATTTTTCAACCTGTGGGTCGCGACCCCCTGGGGGGTCGCGAAGCCTCTTCAGGAGGGTCGCGAAGCTTCTATAAAGCAATAGTAAAAGGTTGGTAAAGCTAATGAATTAAAAAAATATATATATAATGTAACGTCACAAATTCGAGACTTTCATAGGTGAGGGAGAACAATCGAGCATCACAATGCACACCTTGTATCAAATCTATACTAAATAGGTATACGCAAATGCTCGTCAGTCACGAAGGTAGTACTGTGATGTAATGTTTAAAACTCTCGCTACCGGTGAGGGAGCGCCATTAGGATGTTAACTAAAGGTCAATTATGATAATTTGTTTATTTTCATTTACCCGAACTCTAATTATGAAAATGAGTAACTGTGTTGAATTGAATATTTCTTTGTCTCAAAATAAAATGCATGTAAAAATATTCAACGGGTAGGGGGTCGTGAAATATTTCTTCATACTAAAGGGGTCGTGCCATGAAAAAGGTTGAAAAACCCTGGATTAGAAAAAGGAGGCAGCCTATACCCTCCGGATAACCAGCAGTGGGTGACTGGACTGATGATGATGTTGATGGGCGGCAGAATGTGGCCCTGGAGGTTATGGATGGATCTGCAATATTAAAAGCAGAAAGAAGTCTTTTCTGTTCCTTTGCTATAATAATAATGCCAGAGATGATAAAATTACAAAGTCTTTATTTTTGTTTCAAAAGAGCTCAGATTGGAGCCTCATTTTAAGTAAGCAAGTAATGCCTGTATTAGGTAACTCCGGTCTTCTACGTCATTAAACAATAAATAAAAAAGTTTAATTTAACAGCGTACTTGTATATTGTGTGTGTATGTGTGTAAAATTGCAGAGGTTTTAATTTATATTTATTCAGCATTAACTCTGTCGGTGTCTGATCTCCGCAGTCAGTCCAGAATACATAGTGAGTTTAAATGGGACTGGTGTCTGCATTATTTACGTACCAAATAGATCAATTCTTAAATTGAAAAACAACAACATTGCTAAATTACAAACAATATTTTTTCAATAATGATTAACCAAAAATGGCATTCTATTTCACCAAAGAAAGAGACAGAATATAACAATAAAAAAAAAAAACAAAATAGGTACTATCATCAACACCATTCGCAATTCCCATTACCGATTAATGACATCGGCGAAAAAAGAATCGCATGCGAAATAAATCCTCTTTTAAAAAAGAAATGCTGAACGCCACTGATGAGCGTAATATTTTTCCCTACTGATATTAAGTCATGTTTAAGAAGGTTCGTCATTATCCTTAATAGTAATAGATATTTTATTTTGTCGCGTTTCGCTTTGGGGTGTTTACACAATATTCTTGGGGTGCGATTGCGAAAATCGTTCGATATGACGCAGTTTTTTAGACGTATTTTCTGTTGTGCGATAAACCATTTATGGTGGACAGTCTTAAATTGAGAAGCAATCGGTCAGTTAATATAATTTAAGCTAGTTGCATTTTAAGACTCTGTGGTGAAAATCGGACTTGATTAAAAAATACATAGCCTTTCACTATGGTCGCGGGTCTTATACCATCACCGTGACCCCGGAACATAAAGGGCTATTGAAGGACACCGTGGATTTTAGTCAGTACAAGTCTGACAGTACCTCCCGCCCTGCCCGGGGCTGGAGGTCTCATTTGATGATTTTATCACGATAAAAAAAAAAGCCTTTCACTATGTACTGAAAAAATCTCCGTAATTTGAAAAACAATAATTTTGTGTGAAATGAATCTACTAAGTCATCCCGAATACAATAGACAACGCACTAACAGACAATTATAAGGAGATATATAATTGGCATAAAAGTAACCTAAAGTTAAAAGCACATTGGCCACAACTACACATAACGTATTACGTAGAGGAAGGCAGAGAGAAAAGAATTTTATTTCATCGAAGTGTAAATATCGCCTACCTACTTTTATCGATTAATTTGTCTCACACTCTCGATAAAGTATCGAACACCATCAGAATCCACCCCCTGATACATTTGCCTTTCGTTAATAGGTTTTTCCTTCATAAAGGGAATGTTAACCTATTTATTATAAAGCTGATATTAAAAACGAGGGGATCAGTGTTGTCAAAGCGTTACAAGATTAAGAATGTATGTCCGCATGTTTGTTTGTGTCCGTCTTGGGAACCGATGAACTCTATTATGATGGCTTTGGGCTTCAGTCTACTGAAGCCCAAAACCGCACAAAGGGAAGAGAGAAAGGTTATGTGGGAGACCTTTTCCCAGCAGTGGGACAATACAGGTTAACAAAAAAAAAAACATATTTTAGGCATAATATCAAACATGATTTAATGAAAAACATTCGTTCTATTTTTTATCCGTTTATTCATATAGAACTTATTTCATTTTGTTAACATTATTTTAATGTTTGATTAATCCACTTTTCCTCACGCCTGTAAACCTCAAAAAGGTAAGTAGTTTCGTTTATCACAAAAACAGTCGATTATACAGGAAAACTCAGGATATTTCCGTAGTATCCTCATTCAAGTGTTCGACGATGTCTTTCTGTCATAACGACAGTCACGGACTGTTTGGCGATCTTAATGAGGGGTTAAAAGTGCGTTTTTATTAAAATTTTGAACGGTTTTCTTTTGCATAATAATTGATAAGATTGGAAGATTTAAGTGAGGACTTTGAAGCTGTAAACGATTTTTTAAGAACTGAACTTTTTTTTCAGAACTTTAAATTGCAGCTTTTTTTAGGTTAGAAAATCATCAAATGGTGGGTCTAACGGACTGTCAAACTTAACTGAGTAAAACAAATCAGAAGCCCAAGCATGACATAAGTAAACTAGAACCTTGACGTTAATTTGATAAAAAATTAGTTCCTTTTAGAGGTACGTTTTTTATGCTTTTTCAATTTTCCTTACATTATTAGATTAAATATTTCAAGTATGTTTTAAATAAAATACAGAAATCTTGTGATCAATTAATTGTGCCCTCTTTTCGTTGACTGTAGTATTATAGCTCAGGGGTGACAGAGACAACCAGCTGCTTTTTGTGTTCCGGGACTTCCATTTTGCACATTTTAGAGCCCCAAAACAGAATAGTCTAGAATTATTGTGAATGAATGACAGTAGCCTTTATGTGGAAGAGATAAGGTGCCATAATTCAGGTGCTATCTATGTACTGTCAGCGGGTGCCCTATGTGGAATGCCTCAGACATTGCGGTATTTTACATAGGGCACCTGAAATCGTTGCCTCCAATAATGATCATTCAAAACTGATAGTTATATTGAAACCAAACAAAAGAAAACGTGCTCAAGATTTGACTCAAAAAATGCTCAACAGTAAAAAATAACTCACTCAACATGTAACCCTAAAAAGCGAGCGCATTTAAAATTCCCGATACGTACCACATCGGGTCCTTAAGACCGTCACATTCACACCATATTTATCACTGGATCAAAGTCGGATCCGGGTAATGCTCGCGACCAATATTTCATTCGGTCGCGTCTCAATAAGCGAAGCAGAGGGTTATATATCATAGAGAAGGAAGAATTCAGGAATAACATTTGAAGAATGCGGTAGTTTTATTTATGGGTTTTACTGGGTATAGTGGCATGGCATTTTTTTTTTATCGTGGTAAAATCATCAAATGAGGGCACCACCCACCCAGGGCAGAGCGGGAGGGACTGTCAGACTCGTACTGATTAAAATCCACGGTGTCCTTCAATAGCCCATTACGTTCCGGGGTCACGGTAATTCGTTAGTCCCGCGACCCTGGCAGGCTTGGGCTCTCTGTAGAGGGGCCCCGTCATAATGCTGACACTCTTTGAAGCGCACGTGGATCACAACGCGCCGCCGACTCTGCTCGTGCCTACGGTGGATAGTGGCATGGCATGGCATGGCAAATCTTACTTTTATATTAAAAATGCCGAAGTTTGCATGAATGGGTGAATGTTTGCTGTTCAATCATGTCAAAACTGCTGAATAGATCTAGATGAAATTCAAAACAAACTTTACCCCAAAGAAGTGTAGGTACAATATCTCGTGTCATAATTTTCAACAAACAAGAGTAGCCGCTGGATAACGTAAAATATCCAATATTTCGGTACTTTTCTGACTTTGAAGTTTTTCTAAAATCATACATGATCCAGATCGATATAAATGAAAAATACAAGAAATAGAGAAATAAAAAAGTAAAGTCAAAGTGGGTCTGGTTGCCAAAGAGTAAATTAAAATCTTAATATATATAAATCTCGTGTCACAATGTTTGTCCTCAATGGATTCTTAAACCACTTAACCGATTATAATAAAATTCGCACACCATGTGCAGTTCGATCCAACTTGAGAGATAGGATAGTTTAAATCTCAAATTTTAGACCACCCGGTCTAAAATTTGAGATTTAAACTACGGGAATCGACGGAATCGACGGGTGGAGGACCCCCTCCACCCGTGCGAAGCCGGGACGGGCCGCTAGTATTGTTATAAGTATCGTTTATGAAGGATTTATTATGTAATGATGATAGTAATACGATTTGTATCTAAAATTAAAATTCAGAAAGAATAATTTTAAAGAAAAACAAAAAGCCCGTGACTTATGGTTATGATATGTAAGAAAAAGAATAGTAAAATAATTACAGGGTCGACAACTCAAGGAGCAAAAAACTTTAACAGCTAAACAAAAATTGTCATAAAATACAAGGAACAATAAAAGTTGCCACATCCAATAAAAATAAAACAGTTTCAACTCCCCTTCACAATTGGAATACATTTTTAAAAAGGAGTTTAAACTTCGACAGTAGGAAGAGGATAAGGGGATTGGTACAAATGAAAGGCAGAAGCGATTTAAATGTACAGAGCAAAATGTTACAAAACTGAATTGTGTTCTTCAGACCACAAGTCTGAAGAACATAAGAATAGTTAACTTAGTCTTATATAGCGTTACACAAAAACAGAGTATAGGTACTATAAAACACTATTTTGTAAATATTATTGGTGAACATTTCATTGATCACACATTTCATTACATTGATCGATTGGACCAAATCGGTTTTTTTTTAGATTTCTCTTTTTTTATGAAAACGTTTTTTCACACTATTGGAATTTCTCCTTTGTCGTGGGTGCGTTTTGTTGATAAACTTTAGTGTTTATTGAAACATTTGAAAACTTTACATGACACGGGGATTTGGCTTAAACAATGAATGAAAAACAAGCATACTACGTTTTTTTTTCATTCAATTTATGTTCTTTCATGTGTTCATCCAGTTAAAGTATTTGAATTTTAATACCACTTTATTCCTGGTCAAACCGTTTGACTTTTGTAACGTTTTTTTTCCTGTCTAATTAGACATAGATATTTATGATATTATCTGTCTTCCGTTTTATATTATTTAAATAATAATTAAAACCCATTCGCTTTGACTACGATACCAGTCCAACTACACAATTATTGTCTTTAAAAAAATCGCCAACCACCGCTCGTAACTTATAACTTGCACCCCCTTCAGAATTAAGACAGCAATAAAACAACGTCAAGCATACGAGTGTTAAATTTGTCACGATCTATTTGAGCTCAGTCGATCGATGAGCTGCCCCGACCAGAACTGTCGAGCGGCTTTTTGGAGAAATGATCACGAGTGCAAAGTTTTTTCAAAACAAGAGACGGTTGGATATTTTTTTAAATTATTTCTGAATTATGCCTTTGAGCTTGAATGGGAGCTAAAATAATGACTTTGGTATTTAAGGGTTATTATGAATGATTTCCCTTTTCGTTTTCGATCTTAGTTTGTTGAATTTAATTTTTGTCTTTCGTTCGATTTCCAGCATGCGTACCTACACCGTAAAACTGGCTTTTGTCATAGGAGGATTAGACAAAATTACATGAAATAGAAAGAGTTCTATCGGGAAGAAAAGTTGAATTGTAGGTCGGGCTTTTTTTATCGTGGTAAAATCATCAAATGAGTCCTCTTACCCAGAGCAGCACGGGAGAGACTGACAGACTTGTACTGACAAAAATTCAGGGTGTCTTTCAGTAGCCCTTTGTATACTGGAGTCGCGGTATACGTATCTCCCTCGACCCCATCAGGCTTTGGCCCTCTAAAGGGGGCGTCATTATGCTGAGCCTCTTTGAGTCGCGCGTGAAACACAACACACCGTCGATTCCGGCATGGTCCATGGTCGGACAGCGAGTCACCCATTACTCGCCACCCACATGCGATCATGTCGGACTAGGCTTTTATTAAAAAGGACTGATCCATTACTGGTGAAATATGCCAAAGTATTTGCAGACTTGTTCGCCATTTAACCCTATTAAAGTCCACCATTAAAATAATGACTATCAGTTCGGCTTGACACTCAATTTAAACACAAACAACACAACTCATTAATTATCCCATTTAACCAATTAATTATTTACCATACCCACTAATCGCTCAAACAATCGAACCTTTTGATACAACCACACAAATATGAAATCCACTGAATAACTTAACAGAATAATTATTATTCACAATCAGAATTATAAAGCCTGATTAATAACACATTACGCGATTGTTAGACGCGCGATATGTCAATTTAAACGCACAAATCCGATTCGCATCCATCACCGATCACAGCATTAGCATTAGCAGATTAATTAACAATTAGGTGGACGCGCGTCGACGCGTCATCGCGTCCGCGGCACTCGCGGCTTGACGGGTTAGGAGGCGAGGTCGTAGTGCAAGCGTGTTACAAGCTTTATTGAAAAGTCTTTTAGTTTTTAGATTGACATTAACATTAGATTTTTGTACGTGGTAAAATCAACAAATGAGTCCTTCCATCCAGGGCAGGGCAGGACGGACTGTCAGACTTGTACTGAGTAAAATCAACGGTGTCTTTCAATAGCCCTTTCCGTTCCGGGCTCACGGTAATTCGTTATTCTCGCGAACGGTCGGGATGGCATACGAAATAGCTCGTGGCTATTACTTGCTCGGTGTGAGTGTAACCGATAATTCACGCTAAAGCGTGTTGCTTTGGTTGATCTCTGGCTGGGCGATCATGTGTCGTAGCGAGTTTCCTCCGTGTCTCAGCAAGTACGTAAGGCCGTTGGTCCCGGCTGACATTTTTGTTTACAGTCGTTACTGTGAGTCTGAGACTCGAAAGTCTGATAACCAATACTACTAAGAGGTATTTACAGAAGTCACTATGTAAAATACAAAATAGTTGGGTAAAAACTGCTAATCTATAACGAACGAAACAAACGAAAACGATCTGTGAACTTCAATAGATTTTCAACTTTACGCGCTGGGGTATAAAGTTGAAAATGTATTGGTGACTGATCAACGATAACGATTGTCGTTTACTGTCGTATGCTGTTTGACTAAGGCCCCTGGTGCCATTACAGCGGGTACCCAATGTGGAATACCTCGCTCCCCGCTGTCAGTATCACCACCGCTCCCTTTGACGTTCGGGACACGTAATGAAGTTTGTGGCGTGAGGTTGTCAACGCAACATGGCGCTGTCACTCGGACACAGCCGTGTTTAGAACATAAGGTCCGTTTGTTATGGAAAAACATAGTAAAACGTACAAGTAAATATATAAATAGCTGATAGAAAAAGAAGAAGAAATAATAATATAATAATAATAATAATAAATTCTTTTTTGACATAAATTGTTTAACAAAAGTACTGAGGCCCTGCCTCCTGCACTAGGTATGGTACTTGTGTTACAGGAGCCAAAAAAAAGAAGTGAAAACGTAAAAAGTTACCAACGAAAAAAAAACACGTAATATCTAATTTGAAATAGAGTTCAAGTCCAAGGTTAAACTATTTCCTTGAAGGGGGACTGCCTAAGCAGGGTTTGTTAGAATGTCATAAGGCGTTATCGAGGCCCTTAAATGTAAAGGACACATGACCTAACAGAGTAGTTTCGGACAGATAAGTTTGACAGGCCCTGTCCGCTCCATCCGGGCTGTTGTCAGTTCACCGCAAATATAATTCCCCACGAAAAAAAGTATGTATATATTAGCCAAAGGTTTTCATTTTTTTTTATTTATGATTATTGTAAATTCGCCCCATTTCTTTTTGCCGCACGGATAGCAGAACAATTAAATAATAATATCAAGAACAAAACTACTGAACACGCGAAATCAATGTGGAATCTGAACAGAAATTACTAGGAGAACAGGATCAAAACATTGTCCGTGGCTAATTTACAACAAACCCTCCATCCTCAGCGGCATCGGCAGGACTCAGTAAGTTGTATTTGAAAGATACCTATTCTCTTAATTCATTTTATAAACTAAAGATAAATGTGGCTTTCTGAAATAAATGAATATCAAGAATAAAATACAAACCTTAGAAACCATTCCAGAAAAAAACTTTTCTTATTTCCATATTGAGTTGTAATAAAAATATCAATTTTCGATATAAAACCACCGATACCCACCCTCTTATGCTTCGTAGGTTATTATTAAATGTTGCATGTATTAAAATTTATATCGTTAGTAACCCTCCTACGTATTGGAATCGCAATTTTATTGAGCAGTGGCTACATATAAATAGTGTACAGCTTTCGATTGTGGTAAAAAAAAACACCAAATGTGTCCTCCAACCCAAGGTGGGGCGGGATACTGCCAGGTCTTGTACTGACTAAAATCCACAATGATCCTTAAATAGCCCTTTACTTTTCACGCTTACCTAATGAGACAGTCCCGCGAACAATACAATGTTCTATTAAATTGTATTAAATCTTGGTTCTTCTAACCGTACAGACAGATGTATTGCTGAGGAGTTTGTTCCACCACTTCTTCTTCCCAGCCAAAACACTAGGAAGTGTCGAAGGGGGGTCGCTTTGGGGGACTGTCTTATGTAAAAATAGACCTTCAATAAGTGCTGACAAATCAGCCTAATTTGAAAAAATGACTTTTGATTTTCATTTTGAATACTGTAAAGTTCGGTGATAGGAAATTTTATGACCTCAATGATTATACCTGTGAAGTTGCTTTTGTGAAGTCCAGATTTTTACTCACAATGCGCAAATGCGCATTTTTGAATGGGTGGACGGATCGATGACCGGAAAAAAGGCACCAATCTCACGCATAAGCTTTTGGCTCAGAAATACGTCCTAATTTAAGAACAATACATAAGGTACGGTATTACGTGAACGTATAATAAGTTCCCGTTGCTAGTAACTCATAGTAATATGGGAAAAGCCGTTGGTAACAACTAGTAGTACACAAAATAACACATCTCCATACAAACAGCTTCTTTATCAAAGATCAAATAAAATCTATACCCAATTTGAGAAAAATAAGGGGATGTTAGCACGTTTTTTATATCGTCTTATCGCACAAAACGATTGTCGATGTGAAGATTGAACCAATTTCGTGAACAAATGTATGTTAGGCTCGTTTCTGACTCGATACATATCTATAAGCTTCAATGGCAATAAGGGGAGGATTCGAGTCAGAAAATTTGCGTGTATGGGCATTTTGTTTTTTGAAAAGATCTAATATTCCAGCACGTAAAACTATTTTATGATCAAGTTATTTATTTCATTTAAAAAACAGGCTTTAGAGAAAAAGTAACATTTACTTTTTAAAATAAATAAAATATAAAACACACATTTCTTTTTGTAATTTATTTCATCACCGCTGCTCTCAAAACGGTAAAGGAAAACACGTGATTTCGAAAACATTTGACATCAGGCATCGCGCAGTGGAAACATTATAGGCTGATGATGATGATGATGTATTCTGAAAATATCGATCATTTATTCAAAATGGGTTTAACGACTTGCAACCATCTATTTTACTTACTTTACTTTCTCAGTTTATTTTGGAAATCATTGGTAAAACATTAAAATTTACATTAGAGGTACTTACCCGGATTTGACCTCCCAACCTCGTGTGCGAGAGGTGAGTTGGTAACCTCTGAGCGTTACAACTTTTGGTAGAATATCACAAAAACTTATAATTTTACATGGGTTTACTTTTAACTTTAGCCTAAATTAGGTGAGACAGACATAAAGTCGACGATGAATCGAACTTACCCAGAAGAAACACTTTATCTTTGAACAGTTCAGAGTCGTATGCGTTCGGAAATGCAGACAAAGTAACATTCCTGTAATGGCAGTCCCATCAACACCACACTTCTGCCGCTCCCCAACAGTCCACGGCGTCATCATATAACGCTATTGTTTCCAACATAGACGTATGCGCGATATAATTTTCCAATTTTCCGAACAATGTCTCGTTGTGAAAGGCGTGTATGTGAAGCTGTTTGTGTATTGCTGTGCTCGCGGTAAGGATAGGTGATTAGACCTTGAAAGTTCTGGTATTGGTACTGCTATTGATAATTGTATGGTTGCATAAACCTTTTTAGGGTTCTGCAGCCAAATGGCAAAAAACTGAAAAACCCCTGTAACTTCTAAAATAAGATAATGATATCTAAAAAAAATAAATGGGTACATCCCATGCAAACGTCCATTGAAAATTGGTTTGAATGAGATTAGGTAATTATTTTTTACGAGATCAAGTAATTTGCTTTTTTTTTAATACGTCGTATTCCGTAAAATAATAAAAAAAAATTACCTTTCAAAGTTGCAACCAATTTCAAGAATTTTTACATTATGTAACTTGCTGCTACGGAATCCTTTATGGGCGAGTCCGACTCGCACTTGCCCGGTTTTTTCTTTTATTTCCAGACAGCCTATTGGTCTAGTGGCAGCAAACGCGACTATCAAGCAACATACTCGGTTCGAGTCCAGGTCCGTAAATGTGTGTTAGAAGTCTGAAGAATTCCTAATGGAAAATACTCCTGAAATATACAATAATGTGGAAGTCTGAATTTGTGCCAGGTTGATATTCATATAAGCTTGAAAGTTGGATAACAGAACTGATATAGTCTAAGCTCTTCAACCCTTAGGAAATTGGCGTGGTGGGTACAAGCTTTTCTAAAATGTATAAAAAGTATCTAATACAGCGACGTTAATGCAACTACCACAGCTCGGAGGAAACATCGTATCACAGAAGGAATCAAACGCCGGAAGCGGAAAGGAACGTATTTTTCGAATTTGAATTCCGAACTCCGACTACTTCCGGAGCGGAAACTTGGAGATTTTACGAGATGGAAGTTTTAAACGGAATGGCGGATTTATATTCTTTCATTTTTAAGCTGAAGATTTTTTAAACAATTTAATTTCTGCTCAATCTCTATTTGCAATTGATAATAAAACTTGTAACTGCAACATTCAAAAGTAAATTAAGTTTATTTTACTTTTCAGAAGTATGAAAAGTATACTGAAAGGATAATCTCTTCGATAACCAAATCCCAACTATTCCATTATAACTAAATCATCATTCTTCAATCATCTACCACATCTATCGTACCACAGGGGGTCAACACTGTGTTTGCCTATACGCGGTGTCACTCCACAGTCATGTCGTGTCTACTCCATCGACTGTTGAGTTGCTGTCATTTATTGAAGAATTCCTTCAATTTCTCCCAGATCCCAGTACCAGATCCTGGTCTAATTACCAAGGGACCATCTGTGAAGGAAAAGAAAGGCTTCATCGAGATTCCTGAGAACAGCATTAAAAAAAAAAGGAAAAAAAAAACTCTGAGAAGAAACAGCCGAAACAAACTCAGAGGTCAGTCTCTTTTAAAGTCCAGACATTATATTGATAAAGTAATACAAGGGCCTTGTAGGTTATAAAAAAAAGAAGTTAGGGTAGAATCATCAAATGAGTCCTCCCACCCAGGATAGGACATGAAGCACTATCAGACTTGTACCGACTAAAATCAACGGTCATCCTTCTAAAGTCCTTTACGTTTCAGGGTTTCGGTGACCTGATGAGGCAGTCCCGCGATCCCGGCAGGCTTTGGCCCTTAAAGGGGAACCATGTCAAACGAAGAAATCTAAACTCGTAAATAACCTATACATGTTCCTTGTACTGCACAAATATCTCTCTAAGCTCTTCATCCATCAAACTACCATTGCCTATGTGGCCAGAATACACCATTTTATTACGATATATTATGATATTCAGAATAATATGACGTAATGTCTTCACCGACGTCGTACGTGACATTGATTTGCTTCTTTTGAATTGAGGATGGAGTTTGCTAGAAAGGTTCAAGAAGATTTAAAAAAAATCTGTTTGTATCACTCCTGAGTGGCTTATTAAGATGCGATTCCACTAGTATGTGGCACTGTGGGGCACAAGTCTTCGATCTGATGTGGACTCACTCAAGCAAGCACTAAAAAATTGTACGCGAACATTCTAGAAATGTTCGTTATTTGTGCACGCACATTTCTGGATTTAGTTCTGTGAAAATGTTCGCGCACAAATGTGCTGCACTGTGTCTAGCCGGTGGACACAGAGGTTAGACGCGATATCAGCTTAGTAAGCGCACTGCTGAAGTGTGCAATCAAAAATGTTTCACACACTATTTTGATGGACTCACACCAATAGTATTGTTTTTCAACATGGCAATACTGTCAGAATTCTGGGCACGTTTATAAATAACAGTAATGTTATTGAGTACTTTGACTCCAAAAAAAATTCTCAATGACTGTGTCATATGCACCTATTTAATATTAATTTCATAATGTAGTTTTTCAGTTTCCATTTTGATAGGAAATTTAAATCGAATGGTAAAAATAATAATTTAACACTTATAGACGATTTTACTATGTAAATTTCTTCTAAACATTCTTAGCTACATACAGCATAACTCCTACCACCCCTAATGCAGATAGATGTAGTGTAGAAGAGGGATTTTTGATAGCGCTCCGACTGCGAGGGCCGCTACTATTTATATTGAATTTGTTATGTTAAACAATTTATTATTTCGCGTTTGCCAAACGATTTCCTGCATACGTCACTGTTCCTTCTGTCATTTGTTTTGAAGAACTATTAGGGAAGATGGGATTGATGTTTTTGGTATCCGACTGATGGAAATATGAATTTTTAAAACTGACTTGGGCTATCAACTGTCTCGAAATATTAGGAACTCTAAAAAAACAATCAGCATGGCGAATGTCATTGGTCTGGACTTAGTTTTGGAGCGTCAGATACGCTGGACAAAACTAACTAGTCGTCCCAAACCGAACTGCTATCTATAAGAGACAAGCATAGAAAGAATATACAAAGAAAATAAATTAGATTTCTAAAATATTTACGACTGCGATTATGCAAGTTAGCAAAAAATCTTGAAATGCCACACTAATTATATTTTTTGTGTTTGTATTTGTACTACTAACACTAGTTATGGACCAAGTGTGTTGTTGTCCAATTTATAAAATAAAATAAATAAAATGTCTTTATTGTCAGGCATCGAGGCCCATAGAGTGTACATCAATATTAAATGAACAGAATATACACTTACTAAATTACAACTCACAATCCAAATTAAAATCAACATTATACTTATAAATAAAATTTGAAATCATAAATTAAATAATCATAAAATAAAAAAAAAACACTACAAAATTAAAACAATACTTAATTTATAATAATAATTTAATTAAATAAATTATTATTATATTGACGACTTGAAGAGGTTTTGCCCAAAGCAAGAATTCTTTACTTCTCAAACGTGATTCAAGTAAAAAGAATCCAAAAATATCTTGCTGCCAACGACTGCTCACTCGAGGAAAACCACGTAAATGAAAGAAAAATCCTTCCAAAACCTGTAAAGCAATATCAGCACGGCTCAATTCCCACAATATTTGATAACAAGACAACGAAAACACGAACAATTCAATCTCACTTAAGGCGAAGTATGCCAAAGGGAAACTCCCATACGTGATCTATACAAATGCCTCGAGCAAAACGACACCAGCATCTTTACCAAATTGGGAAAGAACAAAATTACATTTGATTTTATTTTACAATTTCTTTTCGATAACTTCGCCTTAAAAATGGCTTATGTAGCGTTTGGCGAAGTTTGGACTTTGGTGACACGATTTTATGATTGAGATTTGTATGTGTAGAAAAGATCGGGTTGGTGCACGTGTGGTGAAAACATAGGGGATTCTGTTTTAGCCAGAAAAGTGAGTGAATACGAGAGTGGTGTGGTGGATACATACTTTAGAATATTATTATTTTTCTAAAATATTGAGCAAGAAATCAATAGAAATATCAGACTGTCAAGTAAAGTCACAGAAATATATGTATCTTAAATTAACTTGAAGACGAATTTTATTAAATCATTGCATTTACACTATGTAGAAAGTCGGCACTGCTGCGCTTCACTGACTGCTGCGCTGTGAGACGCGGCTTCGATTCCCGGACGGAGTAAATATTAGTATGATCTACAAGTAGTTGCTTTAGGTCTGGGCGTTTGTGTAGGTGTGTGAGTTTCTATGTTTTGTAAACGCACCCACGACACACGAGCAATTCTTAGTGTAGGGCAACGTTTAATAAAAAAATATGCAGAAATTCAGTAATTATAAAATTACTGTCATAAGATGTATTATTGATTGACTGCTTTATTGGCCTAGGCGTGTCTGACGTCTGTATAGATGAACGTACAAAATGAACTCCCGTATATTTCAAACTTGAGCCTAATGTTCAATACTTGATGTACGCCAAATGTGATCTCCCGACAACAAGGGTGTTTGTTATTGATGTCTCTCTCAGATCAGCATGCCTGATCTCGGTAACAGCCCTGATTTGGCAACACCCTTTATGTATGCAGATGTAAGGGGTATCTAAGTGATTCGCGGTGGAGTTTAGAAGATTGGAATGTGAGGATTAATGGGAGTAACATATTGGAGTATTTTCTTGAGCCGATATCTGTGATACTACCGCTAAATACATACGAAAATCAATATTTTTCTTACATAATAATATCTAGAATAGAGATTTGTAACTTAATAACAACTACGATACTGTAAATAAAATTGGACCTTTCAAAAAAAAAACACGACATAACTATGAAAATAATTACAACTCTGTTGATTAGTTGATTATTGTTAGGTATTATATAATTATGAGATTCTATCTTATTGCGATCGATACCCAAAAAGTTATCTTTTTAATATTTTCTTGAAATCGAGTCGCATTCAAGCGACGGTTGGAGCATTGTCTAAGGAAAGGCCTGCTACTCTGCGTAGCGCAAGTAATTTCCGCACTGAACAAAATTTTTCTAAACGCACCCACGTTACACGACAAATTCCTAATCTGGGACAGCGGTTCAAAAAAAAATATAGTCACTACTTTGTCGCATGAGAAGCTGTTAACTGCCATTAAGACTGTAAACTGATTATACTGCAAATATAATACATTTTCAAAAGTAATATTCACCTCTACAAAAACCAACCAAAACTCTACCCCAAAACTCCACATCCTCATCTCTACAAAATGACCGAAAGGGGTTCTTATTCCGCACACGTCTGACTGAGATTCGTCATGTCTCTACATCTCCACAAATATCTCTACACGGACGTCTCTATCCTTCAAACAGTGGCTCGTATTCGTCACTTTTATACCTTTATATTTACCTAGGCACGCGTAAAAGCCGATACGTAGAGTCGAGAAGAGATAGAGGTGGGTTTTGAAAAGGGGTTGAAAGTTTTCTCTATAGTGTGCGAGGGAACTGCACAAATTGATTCCACCTGTCCCTTTCCCTCATCGAACTACAAGACCTACGGAAATGCGCCATCAGTACATGGTGGATATTACACCATCGTTTACAAAGCGTTTTGCCGATACTTTTAATGTGCGGCCAGCTAAGGGGGTATTACAACGTCTTAAAACCAGGCTTGTTCCAGTGAGTGAACGAGATGGCGCTAGACGACTTGTATAGCTCTGTCACTTTCACTCGCTGGAATTAGCCTGGTTTTAAGACGTTGTTATACCCCCCAAGGAGTGGAATTCTCTGCCAGAGTCTGTATTTCCTGACAGATGCAACATTTAGGATCTTTAAGTCAAAAGTGAATAGGTTACTTCTAGGCAAGCGTGCTTAACAGGCGAGATAGTGGTGGTAGTAAAAAGCATTTTAATGAAATCGTATTTACATTATATTCACAGCATGCCTGTGAACTCTGAAAGGTTAGGCAGAGGTATACCTAATATCATATAGACTCACATTTCACCAGGTATGTTATGTTCAGGTCCTATGCAGCAGGGGCGCTCCTATTGCCATCGATCTACCATAAGTCCAGATTTTGTAGCTCTAACCGAGAAATCCTTAATGGTAAAACTCAGTAGGTAACATTTTGTCAAACCTGAAACCCCACACTCGGAATCAATTTACTAGTCCCCTATTTTTGATAATCATCGTGAATAATGTAGACTGTCTACTTCAAAACAAGTGCTAAGCTGTGCTTTTTTTTCAACTATTAAATATTAAAAAGCCGAAGATGTTTTTTGATGGAACGCCAATCTCAGGAACTACTGGTTCAAATTGAAAAATAAATGTTTTTGTGTTAGACAGTCAATTTATTAGAAAAGGCTATATAGGCCGTAGAACATCAAGCTATGACCAATAGGAGCCGAGCAGCGGGGGTAAAAACACGGAGAATAGCTTTCTTTTTTTTAGCGTGGTAAAATCATCAAATGAGTCCTCCCACCCCGGGCAGGGCAGGAGGGACTGTCAGTCTTGTACTGACTAAAATCCACGGTGTTCTTCAATAGCCCTTTATGTTCCGGGGTCACGGTGATGGAATAATTATTCCATCACAAGTCCCGCGACCCCGGCAGGCTTTGGCTGACGCTCTTTGAGGCGCGCGTGGAACACGACGCGCCGTCGACCCGGGCATGGTCCATGGTCGGACAGCGAGTTGCCCTTTACTCGCCGCCCGCATGCCCACGGAGATTAGCTGGTAAAAAAAATAAAACATACTTGCCTTGTCTATACCTTCCTAGGCTCTCCTACAATAACATTGACGCCATCACGTATTCGTCATTCGCAACGAAGGCGCGGCCTGCGCGTCGTATTGTGGAAGATCGTGACGGATTTTTACGAGAAGTCGCGAACATCTTGGCCTGGACACTGATGCCTAATGAAAGATTTCTTTTACGACTTCGCACGGTTATGCCTTTGTGCCTGTGTTTACTGAGAAATACTGGACTGATGAAGGAACGCAATGGACTGAATAAACAGGTTCCTTCAAGAAAATCTTGTTTTTTTTTTATTATACTATTAATATGACAGATAAGCATACAAATCGCCTGATAGTAGTGGTCATAGTTTAAGGACGACCGCCTGTGGTACTTCTTTTTTTGTGGTAAAATCATCAAATGAGGTCTCCCACCCCGGGCAGGTCGGGAGGGACTGTCAGACTTGTACTGACCAAAATCCACGGTGTCCTTCAATAGACCTTTACGTTCCAGGGTAACAGTAATGCGATAATTCCCGCAACCACGCCTGTGGTACTACATAATTTTGTATGTTTTTGGTAGCACTGATTTTCACTCAAGCAATAAAATAGCCGAGACCATAGGACTTAAACGGTCAGCTGTGGTGCCGTTACCTGGAGTGGACAACTATGCAGTGGACCCTACCGACCATTCATTTGGGGGTCTTCTTTCAAGTGACTTAAGTAATACTAACTACTACTGGGAGTAATAGAAAAATATGTTTCCTATTACTCCAATCACTTCAATCTCCTAACAGAAGTCACTTCATCCGTATATAAAAAAATCAAAAGCTCCCGATTCCCTTTTTATTTTACTTTTACCCCAAAGACAAAATCATTACGGTGAACCTCTAATAACTTTATTTGGCTTCGACAGAATACCCAATAAAACATGCGATGGACAATTTGTGAGCAATACACCCTACCTTCAAGGAAGTAGGGTGCCCAAGTTATGGGCCACATAAAAACGGGACACCCCCATATGCGACAACTGGATTGACCACATTTTACTACCGGAAAATAGGGATAGTAAAATTTTTATTCCGTACTTTACTTACGGCGAATTTAGTAGAATGCTAAATGATTGGTAAAATTATTTTTTTATGAATACCTAATGTAAATTCAAAATGGTGGATTTAAGTATAGTTTGATTTTATTTAATGTAGTTCGGGGGATACAAATGTTTCATGACTTAGTTTTGTTTCAAAATTAATTTCATTTCACTGTTAAAAAATAATTTTAATTAATTTTTAACAGTAAATTAAATTATCGTTTTGTGCATCTATCTTGGAATAAGATTGGTACGATTTCTTGAAAAAAAAGTATTGAAATCCCACCAAAACCATACCTGTTAAAAAAGGGGGCAAGTTCGCCTAAGAAAGGGTTGAATTCCAATCAATGGAACTTGGCAAGTTCCATCTAGCCGAAATTCAATTTAGCATAAACCCAACTTAAAATATGGCATACTTGAAAAAAAACTAAGGATTTGAACCCTTTTTTAGGCGAACTTGCCCCCCTTTATAACAGGTATGATTTTGGTGGGATTTTATTTCACTGTTAAAATTAAAGGATTATGTTTTTTTAGTGGTTTTGTTGCCGTCAATATTTTCCCAGGCGTTTGTTTAGACAAATAAAAATAGTTTTCCAAAACATTGTGATTTGAGATAGTTCAACTTTGACACTTTTTTTTACTGGTGGGCTGTGAAAAGGTTCACTAGTCGGTAAGCTAATAAATATTCAATTGAATTCAGGAGTCTAATGATATGTCTGGATAGAAAGCATAGTTTTAGTATAGCAACACAACGTGATTTGACGTGTTGGTTTAATTCAGTACACTCCAATAAAGAGTTTTCACTCTTTTACTTTACAGCGTCTTTCTAGTATTGATAGCGTTCCTCGTATGGAAAAATTGATCAGCGCCTCCGGTGTGCGAAGAAAGAACTATTATTTTCCTTAAAAACTGTCAATTTGAAATTGTCAAAGTTCCAGTTTACTTTACATCTCAAATACTGAAAACTCGTGCTAAGGGTACAGGAGACGCGACTATAAAATGACCGTATCTGTAAAACCAATGTCTTACTGATACAAACTTTATACATATACAAAATCGCAATTTTCACGAGCGTACTGATGGATAAAATCCATTTCATTTCGAATAATGTTCCCAAATAATACCTTAATTTTATTCTCCAGGTAAACAATGACATAATTGAAGGTAGTGCTTCGCCCCATAAGCGGGAGGTGTGGACTATAAAAGCACCACAAAACGCGGGAAGCGTCGGATTGACAGCCGACATAAAACTGAGTCAGAATGTTTGAGGTGACGTTTTATCTCTTGCGGGATCTGTGCGCCTGGTACAATGTTACTGATTCTGTGCGTGGTTGATGAGTTTTACAAGTTGATTTTATCATTTTTTTACGGTATTAGGATAATCTGGTCTATTCCCATCCAATACCAAGAGCTGCAAAATGTCACGTTTTGGTATTCATTAGTTGTATTATTTTTTTAATGTACTCGTTGCGAATACAAAATGAATTCGGAAATAAACTAATACCAACTGGTATAAGCTCTTGGTATTGTATGGGAATAGATCGATAATCTCTATCTTTTCTTGTGGTGATGTGACGCCTCTGTATCATCTTTTATCTCTTACGGGATCTGTGCGCCTGGTACATTGTTACTGATTATGTTCGTGTTTGATTAGATGAACTAGTTGATTTTTATATTTTTTGAAATTAAAGGCGCAATAAGAGAACTATTTTGTAAATGTTACCATCTTTCTGTACCTTATTTATGCAAATTATTATTAAAATGAACATGAGTACTCACCGATTTCGGCATCTTGGAGTTTTGGGATCACAATCTGCAACAAGACAGAATACATGTAAGAACACCAAATAAGTAGTGGTCATAGCATAACATATGCTTAGTGAAAGCCTTCTTGTCACAGTTATCATTTTCATGTGCAGTTGTCGACTATCTGCCAGCTCCTGACAGCATAGAATAGCAATCCGTCTATTTTAAAATTGTGGCGCTCAATTTCAGTTAGGTACTGATAAACACACAATACTTAAATGAATGAATTAAAAATCATAAATCATGAATAAATTGTACTAAATGTCACGGTAATTCGTGAGTCCGGCGACCACGTACTGGTCACACAAGAATTGTTTTGAAGTAGTTTGATCGCACTTTAGAGGTGGCAACAATCATCACCTACCCAGCCTTTTCCTAACTATATTTGGGGTCGGCTTCCAGTTGAACCTTAGGTATGCAGCTGGATATCAGTACTTTTATACAGAGACTACAGATATCGGTGTCTATTAGGCCGTTATCATACTAGCGTTTTGGAAGCGGCTGCGGGGCGGAGCGGACGCGGAGCGGACGCGCAGCGCATCCGTCGCGAACACGCCGCGCATCCGTCGCGAACACGTCGCGGACGAGTGGCAAATGCGTTACGTTTTCGTCGCGTGTTTGTACACTCAGTAACAAAATGGATTCCGACGAGGAAACATTGCTGTTGACGTTATTACTTCGAAAACGTCGAAAACGAAAACGAAAGCATCGACGAATTTGGGAAGATCCATTATTAGATTAGGCTGAGGAATTTTTCGGAGAAAGTTATAAGCAATATTCATGTTTTGGTAAAAAAAAACTTCTCGGCTAAAAAAAAATTGGGTGATTATGCATCTATAATCTGTATCACCTACTCTTATCATATTATGCCAAATTTCTGCGCTGGAGGAATTTTTCGAAAGTCTTCATACAAAAAATCCCTCGTTGATCTGAAGTGGGGCGGACGTTTTGGCGTTTGTTCGAGGCAGTACAAAATGGCGTCCACTTTGCTGTTCGCGGCGATCCCGTTGCGCGTCCGCAACGAATTCGCTGCGCAACCGCGGCGTGTTCGCAACGCATTCGCTGTGCGGCCGCTCCGCCCCGCAACCGCTTCTAAACCGCTAGTGTGATAAGGCCCTTAGCGGTGGCAACAAATCGGATAAACAAATTAATAGCTTTATTTTTGAATTGTCTTTTTTATATTTACTATGGACACTAATAACTTGCCACATCGTTCTCACATAATGTACCATCTGATGATGAATGATGTAACAAAAATTCTGTAAAAATTTTGGCGACTGAAAAAGAGTATACATGGAGTTTCTTGCTCATTCTTCTCCATAGAGATCTACGCTTTGGAATGAGCAACTACGGTACTTTCTCAGTTTTTATGTCTTGTGACTGGGACTGTAGTACCATAACTATTGTACCTGTTTTATTGTATGTCTTTTGACAATTCAAAAGTGCCTTTAATTGGCCTAGTTGAAATAAAGAATTTGATTTGATATTATTTTTCGGCTGTCGCCAGTGCACATTGCAAATACAGACTACAGGTACACACCTCTCAATAGGTTCCCATTTAAGAACGGTAACCCCAAAAATTCATCTACCTACCTATTTCTAAAGAATCCATTTAACACGCTCACTTTAATCTGACTTTTTAAAAGTAATTCTTAAAACGAAGTAGGGTTATTTATTCAACCCCCCAAATACTGAAGAGTCACGTCTTCGTCTAATTTAACACCCAATTTGTGTTGGAACCACTTTGAGGAGGAAAGGGTTAAAAAATGGGACCCTTTGGAGACAAGTAGCTAATGATGAGCCATTTTAGAAAAGGTATTTTATTGAAAACTAGCTGACCCGGCAAACTTCGTCCAAGAATTTGATTTTTGAACGACTTTAAAATGTAAAAATAATAATAATAATATTCTACAACTATCACACAACGCCATCTAGTCCCAAGCTAAGCAGAGTTTTTGTTATGGGTACTAGACAACTGATAAACATACCTATATATTTCTAAATACATACATATTATGGATAAATTACACCGAGATGTGAACAAATGATCATGCTCATCATACAAATATTTGTACTGGGTGGGAATCGAACCCATGACCCCCGGCATAGCAGTCAGGGTCACTAACCACTAGACCAACAGGTCAGTCAATATGAGGAAAAATCAACAAGAAATTAATGTTGTAACAAGGCTATCAACTTCTGTTGCAAAAAAATGATCACAAAATGTTGACCGACTGGTTTGTGTCTTTTTTATGCTGTCTATATTATACTGATTCATTCTCATGACTATTGGTCATTTTCCTAGGTCAAGGCATTTTACCTTATCTATGTATTACACAGCAAAACAAAACCACCAAAAGCTGTTGTCTGTATGTAATGGCATCCCTACGTGCTTTCGAATGTTGTTGGTTGGGAGACGTGACAAAATCTGGTGACAATTTTACTTGCACCGATCGGTGCAAACTGCACCAACCTTTACCGACCTATCAGTACCCAAAACCCCTGTATAGAATATTATCAGTTTACTTCTTATACATCGTGATGTCACCACAAGCAGTGGCGTAGCTAGGCGGGGGCATAACGGAGCCTAGCCCCCAGCCTCGCACTTGATGGGGGCCTCGCGCTGAAAATATTTGACAACGGCGTTCACTCGTATGCAAACAATCAGTAAAGTAGCACAACTTAACTTCTGCTAAGAAATAGAGACCTCGAAATGCTGATGTCGTGACGATCTCGTTTAGGTCTAGCGCTTCCATTGCTCTCGCGAGGCCCCAGAAGTTGCAAGATAACTTGGGTAAGTTTTATTATTGGCGACTGAAAGGGTCCAAAAGGCCACACAAAGCTGACGATCACATTTGGTATAGATGACTTGGGGGAACCAAGAGGGCCTCGCGTGAGCAGCGTGGGCATGATATATGCTTGTCCTGGCAGTAAAGGGCCTCGCAGATGCGTCTTGCCCCCTCCTAGATTCGGTCTTGCTATACGCCACTGGCCACAAGTTCCTCCTTGAAGCAGTTTCCCTACATTCCGCTCAGCGACTATCTTCCAAACATACTTAGTTTCAAAATAGCCCTCAACACGAGTCCTAACTGACCATAGCCAAGACAAAGCGTTAAGGCGAAGTTTCCAACGCGTCGACGCGTCATAATCTCGTGAACGGAACCGTGGTCCAGCTACTTGGGAACTCGCCCTTAAGTTGGCCAGACTTGGCCCAAGTTGGTCATACATGCAAAGTTTTAGATAATAGAAGTTATGAACAATGCACTGTGTGTGATTTATTGAGAATTATGACGTCGTATAAGGTACTGTTCGAAAACGAGAAATCAGGGGTTCCTACTAGCTTGTTTTTCATAAAAAATATACATAAGTATATTGTTTGAATGAATACTTTTTTAGTTTTATTAAGTTTATGGCTTTTTTATTTGTTTTTAAGGTCCTGTTCTATCTATACAGTTTCTAAGGTTATCTAAACGGCAGACTTATCGAAGGAGGACATTCAGTTGGCATTCAATTATAGTCGACCCAATTTAAAAAATATATAAGACCTTTCTTTTATTATATATATTATATCTCTGGCTTACCTTTCAGGGATAACAAGCATGATAATAGGGAAGTGGTTATAATAACGCCTATGTTATGAAGCTACCAATTTTAACTGACCATCGCAATATAAATTAACTTGAACGATACCTACTTACACTTGACCCACTTATTTCTTGGGCCAAGCGATAACAGCGCCAACCACAAGTAAACAATAATCTTTAATATTTAGTTCGTAATGATTAACAAACATTCTTCGAATTATAATTTGAAACGTCATTTATTAATTAAAATACCAATTAATAAAGGGATTCCCTCTGCACTTTGCCCAAGGACAAAATGTGGGTAGTATAAGGAATTTGGTACTTACCGATCAGTAAGGAATAATATAATGTTTCTTGCAAATTATAAAGTGCGTGCAATGAATACGCATATTTTTTGTACTTTATCCAGCTTGTCATTTTTATTCTAAAAACTATCATCACTGTATTTTATGAAACTCACTCTGAGGGGACAATAGTTTCGCTGAAATATGCATTATTTGTCCTTTTTTTTTGTATCGTGGTTAAATCATCAAATGAGACCTCCCACCCCGGGCAGGGCGGGAGGTACTGTCAGACTTGTACTGACTAAAATCCACGGTGTTCTTCAATAGCTCTTTATGTTCCGGGGTCACGGTGATGGAAATAAGTCCTGCGACTCCGGCAGGCTTTGGCTGCTTTGGCCCTCTGTGAGGCGGCCCGGTCATTTGCTGACAGTTCTTTGAGGCGCGCGTGGAACACGACACGACGCGTCGTTGACCCGGATGCATTAATTGTACTTAGGTACAGTATTAGTCCTGCAGTTGTGGTTACAATAACTTTGATGTCCATTTTACCAGAAAAAACGGCTCAACCTCTGAATTAGAAAAATTAAGCTAAAAACAACAATATTTAAATTCATAATATCAAATTCAAATACTTAAAAACTCCACGCTATCAATTTTATACACAAAATTAAGGCGATACCTACATAATTACTATAAAATAATATTCGGGGAAAACCAAATTGTGACATTTAGCCTTCAAAAACTTAAAACGCAGAAACAAAATTTCATGAGATTTTTGAGACAACTTTTAGAGCGCCAAAGCAAAGATTTAATCTAGTTTTTACCTTTTCTCTTAATTCCAAGATGAAACGCTAATTTAACTGCATACAATTCAGCAAGAAATTGTACTGGTTTGGATATTGGATACGGATCTGTGGTGTAGGAACTAAACTTGGATGCCCACATTTATATAATAATATAATATTCCACAACTATCACACAATACCATTTAGTCCCAAGCTAAGCAGAGCTTGTGTTATGGGTACTACACCAACTGATAAACATACTTAAATATTTCTAAATACATACATATAATAGATAAATTACACCTAGACACAGAACAAATGATCGTGCTCATCACACAAACATTTGTCCTGGTTGGGAATCTAACCCACGACCTCCGGCATAGCAGTCAGGGTCAATTCAATTCAATTCAATTCTTTATTGCATTCACATGTGTATTAAAAGTTCTTAAAATTAAAGTTAGATCACATGGACCCTGTCGGGCACAACAATTCAATAAAATGTCAGTAGTAGCATTAGAATAATCAATAGTAAACAATTAATTAATTTAAATAACACGATAATGTCACAGGCAAAAAAAGATTTGAAATTAATAAGTCACAAAGAACAAAATAACGTCAATTACGTGTCATTTACATAATAATAAAACAATAAAAATAAATAATACATCAATAATTGTCAGTAAAATAATAATTTGGAATGTCAATCAACTAAAAATAAAACAAAATTAAATAAATAAGTAAGAAGTAAAAGTCAATCCATTATGTTGTCATCGTTAAAAAAATCATTCAATGAGTAATAACATTTTTTAATTAATAAGTTTCTGACTCGTTTTATAAATATTTTGTAATTTTCTTCCATTCTTATTTCATTAGGAATTTTGTTGTATATTTTTATTGATGTAACGTGAGGGCTAGTGCTGTGTAGTTTTAACTTTGATTGGGGTACTATTAGAGTGTTTTCAAATCTTGAACGGGGTGCATATCGACGAGCCTGGTCAGAGATTTTAACGTAAAAGTTTGGATTCTGTCTAACAAATTTACATGTTTCTATAATATAAATCGATGCCAGAGTTAGAATGTCTAGCTTCTTAAAATGTGGTCTACAACTTTCGTCATTTTCAATGTGGACCAAAATCCTAACACATTTTTTCTGTAAGATGAACAACTCGTTGGTATCAACACTATTTCCCCAAAGAATTATTCCATACTTAAGCCATGCGTATGCGTAAGCGTAGTAAGTGGATAAAGCTGTTTTTAAATCTGTTGATTTTTTGAGCTCACGTAATGCATATATGAAACTCGATAATTTTGATTTAATTTTTTGTATGTGTGCTCATGTCATATGAACATCCAGGTCCAGACCTAACAGGGTAAAAACATCTACACATTCTATTTTGACACCTTCAAATGTAAATTTCAAATCTATGGGTTTTTTTTGATAAGGCCTAAATTGCATAATTTTAGTTTTCAAAAAGTTTATTTCTAAGTTATGGTCTTTCATCCAATTTTGTACAGTCAACATAATATTATTTAAATTGTCATTGAGGCGTTCAGAGTTATAACATGAGGTCAAGATTGAAATGTCATCGGCGAATAGTACACACGATTCCGTAATAATTTTGGGGAGGTCGTTGATATAAATCAAGAATAACAAACACCCTGCAACACATCCTTCAGGAATAGAATTTTTAATACAAAGCGCATTAGAATCCACTCTCAGATCGGATCAGTAACCACTAGACCAACGGGCCACAATACATACCCACAATATCTAAATGTAGAAACAATGAGTAATTACAAACCATCATCTGCTTTTTCCCAACTATATTGGGGTCGACTTCCAGTCTAACCAAATGCAGTTGAATATCAGTATTTTTTATGGAGCGACTGCCTAGACCTCCTCAACCCAGTAACTGGATAAAACGATAAGAAATAATATCAATAAAATCTACCGTAACAAAAAAGATTTAGATATTTCAAAGGGATCGCAATTTTTATGGGTATTCTTCTGCTGTGGAACTGTCTAGGCAGGATACCGCGGTTCTGGAACGCATAGAGCATGTGTAGGATCACGAAGGTTGTAAGATGGAGTCTGACAGTCCCATCCGTTCGTTTCGTTCCGTTCATCAGAGTGGTAGGAGTCATATGATGACTTTAATATCCCAAAAAATACCTCGCTTAATTTATGCATCTATTTTTTCTTTTTAACCGCTTTCAAAAAAAAGATAGGGGTGGTACGACTCCCTCCCGCCCTGCCCGGGGTGGGAGGACTCATTTGATGATTTTAACACTATAAAAAAAAATAGGGTGTTACGACCGGTGCTACGGATTACGTATTTGACAAGATTTGGGCAAGTTTGGGTTAAATAATTGAACTAAAAATGGTAAACTAAAAATAAAACAATCTGACTGCCTTCAAAACCCACCACAAAACATTGTAAAAGAACTTATAAATCGGAAGTCGATGGCAAAAATAAATTAAAAAACAAAGCCATAGACGATGATTACTTTTCATTGTTTTAAAACATTATTTTTTTAAACTGCTTTTGAATAATATTCGAAACTATCGTTTTGCACCTTACGACGACCAGCTACTTATTATTTCAGAAAAATTGGAACGGAAATAACACTTTGGTACTACATGACAACGTCGTTGTATGACTAAATACAATTATTGTACATCCGCATTTTGATTGGTTTCAAGTGTTTCATATTAACAACTAGAGCGCTTCATCGATTGAAATAGATAATAATCATAATAATAGTTTTTTTATAATCGTGGTAAAATCATCAAATGAGTCCTCCCTCCAAGGGCAGGGCGGGAGAGACTGTCAGACTCGTATTAAAATCCACAGTGTCCTTAATCAATAGCCCTTTACGTTCTGTGGTCACGGTAATTCGATAAGACCCGATTTGTATGTAGCTAGGGCTTATTTTTTAACAATCAGATAACTTTTATCTGAGGAATAAAAATGGCAGTTTGACAGCTTATCTATAGAAAATATGGCAAATCGTTTTTTATCCCTCAGATAAAAGTTATCTACTAGGTTGAAAAATCAGCCCTTAAAATAAAAATATACGTGTACTTTACTTTTCAAAATTGTGACTTACATAATAGATTAATAATTTATTTATGGTGTCATCATACCTATTACCTAGGTATTGACGCGTAGTGATAGTAACTGCGAAGTCCACCATTCTCAATGTACCGGAAATTGTATGATTCAGTAGGTACTCTGAATCAAATGATTATGAAATCAAAGTGGTCTGACTGGTGAACTTACTAGTTAGACCACTTACCTGTACCCTTAGCAATTTTATAGAGCAACTGCTTATTAGTACCCTTAGCACGAGTTTTCAGTATTTGCGACGTAAAGTAAACTGGAACTTTGACAATTTCAAATTGACAATTTTCAAGGAAAAAATTAGTTCCTTCTTTGCACACCAGAGGCGCTGTTCCATTTTTTCATACAAGAAACGGTGTAAATACTGGAAAGACGCTGTAAAGTAAAACAATGAAAACTCGTGTTAAGGGTACTGTTATCTTATATTCAAGTAAGTTTGATAACATTAAAATGGTGAAGAAGCCCTATGCACATGTTAATAAATAAAGTTGTAAACGTGATGCAGTCATGTCAAAATTAAAACATTTATTTCAATTAGGTCACTACTTTTGAATTGTCAAAAGACAAAACATTAAACTTAAAGTAATAATATGGTGATGAACAGAATGTACTGTAGGTGCCCATTCCAAAGCGCAGATTTCTATGGAGAAGAATGGTCAAGAAACTCCATGATAAAATATTTATGATGTGGTGACTTTAGATTTACGTGGTCTGTCTACAGTTGCGAAAAACGACAAAAATTGCACGTTCCGCCCAATATATATATTTTTTTGTATTTATTATGTACTAGCTGTTGCCAACGGCTTCACCCGCTACAACTCCAAAATTATCCCACGGGAACATAAAATCGGGATGAAATCTATCCTATGTGTTAATCCAAGTTATAAACTATATGTAAAGTTAGAAATGAGGCTGAGAATGGACTAGCCCGAGTCAGTTACTGGCTGAGGGAGAACCTCCTTACACTTAACACTCAAAAAACTAACTACATCTGTTTCTCTAAATACTTAAATTCTCAGCCAGGGCCTGACTTTGTCATTGGAATTCACACCTGTCATTCTCCAACCCTAGTCACTTGTAGTTGCCCTAGAATTCAAAAAGTGGATTCCGTCAAGTACCTGGGCATTGTTGTGGACCAAAGGCTAAGTTGGTACCCACACCTAGAATTAACCATGGGAAGGGTAAGAAAACTCATTTGGGTTTTTAAATCTCTGAGACATGATAAGAATACAGACCTACTGAATAAAATATATATTGCACTAGCCCAGTCTGTTATCATATACTGTATTTCGGTATGGGGGGGAGCAGCTAAGACATACTTCTTAGATCTAGAGAGGGCACAAAGATCCTTGGTAAAGGTCATGCTCTGTAAACCCTTCAGGTTTCCTACAGAAACGTTATACTCAAGTTGTAAACTGCTCTCCGTTAGAAAACTGTATGTGCTGCACACTGTCCTAAGATATCACAAGACACTACCTTTTAACGCTGACAAACTTAATAAAAGACGATATGATATAGTAGCCTCTACATATCCGGCACGATCAATTTTTGCTAGTCGCCAAAATGTAACCCAAGCGCCACGCATTTATCTATACATATAATAAAACTGTAGAAAAATCGTTTTTGTACATCAAAATAAAATCAAAAAAAAATAGCTAGGGTGTTAAAGGACAACCAATAGGACCCATTTCTAGCATTTTTTGAATTTTTGTCTGTTTGTCGGTTTGTCGGTTTGTCTGTTTGTCTGTTTGTATGTTTATATGTCCGAGCATCACGTAAAATGCACGAAATCAATGTAAATAACTTATATACACAACTATTTAGCGTGACTTGAGGTAACATTTAGTTTTTGTTTCATTGCAATCGGTTCAGTCTATCAAAAGTTATTCGAATATAAAGTGTTTCAGAAGTAAAATTACGGTCAGTTCACACCAAGACGCGTAGTTCATAGCGCGATCTAGCTTCGATTCTGCTACATATTCAAATAATTCATCTAATGATGATGATAGGATGGGATAGGATAGGATGGGATAGGATAGGATAGGATGGGATAGGATGGGATAGGATGGGATAGGATGGGTTAGGATGGGATAGGATGGGATAGGATGGGATAGGATGGGACAGGACGCGACAGGACGGGACAGGACGGGACAGGACGGGATAGGACGGGACAGGACAGGACAGGACGGGACAGGACGGGACAGGACGGGACAGGACGGGACAGGACGGGACAGGACGGGACAGGACGGGACAGGACGGGATAGGACGGGACAGGACAGGACAGGACGGGACTGGACGGGACAGGACGGGACAGTACGGGACAAGACGGGACAGGACGGGATAAGATGGGATAAAATGGGATAAGATGGGATTAGATGGGATAAGATGGGATAAGATGGGATAAGATGGGATACGATAGGATACGGTGGGATACGATGGGATACGGTGGGATTTTGGAGGGAGACCTTTTTACCCGACGCTTCGCACAAAAAAATACATTGATAATTTCCGACATCCACGCGAACGAAGTCGCGGGCACAGCTAGTAATAAACTAAATCGGATACTTAATATATCTACCCTATGAAGCTGTACGAGTGTAAGAGGACCTTGACAAATTGGCTCCTCACACTTAAGTATGATGACGTTGAAGACATTTTGGCTACACTAGGCTGAACTTTATTCGAACACAGCTACACTGAACTAATTAGTTGGTAAAATAGAATATAAAATCTAAGGACACCCTTAGGAACACACACACACACTCACACACACACACACACACACACACACACACACACACACACATACATACACGCACACTCACACACACCAAACATTCATTCACATACAATTAACTTCACGCATACACATACACATGACTTTTACTTTACTTGATTTTTGGTTTCTTTTCTTTGTTTAAAAATGTGTAACCATAGTTAGCATAGCAATATATTTTGTATATCAAGGAAGAGCGAGGTTTATCCCAACACAAGTATCTTCGGATTACTTTTTGGGAAGCCCCGGCAACTTAATTGTACAAATTGAGGTTAATAAACACATTTTATTTTATTTATTTATTTATATGTGTACCAAATTTCAGCCAAATCTGTTCCGTAGTTTTTGCGCGAAAGAGTAACAAACACCCATCCACACATACAAACTTTCACGTTTATACCTAATATTAGTAGGATATCATCATCAGTTTTGAAAATGATGAAATTAGAGCAAAAAACTTTCAAAGGAGTATTTAAAAGGAAGGCATAGTAATGTACAATTTTTGTTTCGCAACAGATTTGCAACAATTACGAAATTTTCATGCGATTTTGAATCGTTATCAACGATTATGTTTATTGTGGTAGAGATAAGTAGATTTCAGTAAAAAAATCATGAATTATTTGGAAAACCATGAAATTTTATCGATAGTTATGAAAGTTAACAGTCAATGCTGCTCAATAATTTTCATTTAACACGTTTTCTTACTAAATTATCCATGATGAATCACTCGCTGTTTCCTGTGGTTTCACTTCCGCTACCACTATAGATTTTTTTATCATGTTAAAATAATCAAACGAGTCCTCCCACCCAGAGCGGAACGGGAAGGACTGTCAGACTTGTACTGACTAAAATCGACAGTGATCTTTCAATAGCCCTTTACGTTCCAAGGTCCTGCAATGCCTTCATGAGACAAAGCGCTGTGAGAATGGCTCCGATCTCAGGGTGGTAAATAGGGAACGATTGTCGCAACCGAAGTTTGGGCACGGCGCCTTTGCGGCGGAAAGAAGAAGTGTTTGGAGAGGCGTCACAGTGTCATCACCTTCCGCTTGACGCAGGTCCTTACCAGACACGGATGTTTCGGGAAGTTTCTGTGTCTGATTGAGGAGGAAGAAACGCCTGGGTCACCCCTTAGCTCAAAGAATGAGTAAGTAGCCCCCCTAGCGAAGTCACAACAAGTCGTAAATGACAATCGCAAACGCACGGCTCTCCAATAGATTTTCAACTTTACAGCGTAGAGCCTAACGTTGAAAATCTATTTAAGATTTCTGAGCGTTAGCGACAGGAAGAAACGTAAACGATAAGCAATCTCCTCTAGATATTCAACGTTATATTCAAGCATTATAAAGTTTAAAATCGATGAAAGCCTACTTAGCGTTTGCGTTTATCGTTTGTTACATGGCTACAGAGGGCCCAAAGAGGCAGTAAGAACATCTCTCGTAGAACAGTTAATCGTTGGAGCAGATGTGTCCTTGAGTGGAGACCACGACTAGGCAAACGTAGTATAGGACGTCCGCCGGCCAGTTGGAGCGAAGACCTGCGAAAGGTAGCCGGCAGAGACTGGATGAGGAAAGCTCAAGATAGTGTTCAGTGGCGCACATTGGGAGTGGCCTATGTCCAGCAGTGGACGAACTCAGGCTGATGATGATGTAATACCAAAATATAACGAACACTTTTCTGAAATCTACATCATAATCAGTTCAGCCAAACGAGAGATAATAATTAAATTGCGGAAAAACACACATTCAAACATACGGGTCTAATTGAGAAATTCCTTTTTTTAAGTCGGTTAATAAGAAGACAGGATGAAATTTTTGCAATAATTATGGAATTTTCATGCAACTTCTAATTGTTTTCAAAGATAATGATTTTGGCTATAGATAACATACTTCAGTAAAAAATCTTGAAATATTGTGCAAACAGTGAAATTTCTACGATACTGATACTAAAAATATTATCACTTAATGCTGCTCAACAATTACAATTTATTATGTTTATTAAAAACACACAAAAAATAAAATAAACACTAGACACAGAAAAAATGGAAACTTTCTTTGAAGTTTTTTTTTTTTTTTTGAAGTTTCCATTTTCTCTGTGTCTAGTGTTTATCTGTCTCTTAGCCATAGGGTATGGCTGCGCCAAAGAGGCCCAGGCTAATCTAAGAGAATCTAGTGGCTGGTTGCTGGTTTTAAACTGGCTCGTTATTAGTGTCAAAGTCCAATTAATCATTTATTTCAATTAGGCTATCAAAGAGGCACTTTTAAACGTCGATTATTAAAGATAAGGAAATGGGATGGGATGGGATTGATTCTACACCCAGTGATCCTATTAGATGGAGCAGTGGTGGCCCAGTGGTATCGTTCCCGACTTACGAGATGTAGGTCGTGGGTTCGAACCCCACCAGGCGCATTACTTTGTGTAATTTATTTCATCACCACTGCTCTCAAAACGGTGAAGGAAAACATCGTGAGGAAACCGGCATGTCCTAGAACCAAAAATTCGAAGATATGTGACATCTACCAATCCGCACTGGGCCCGCGTGGTGGATTGTGGCCCACTCCCTCTCTGAGAGAGCAGGCCTGTGTCCCAGCAGTGGGAACAATATAGGCTGATGATGATGATCCTATTAGACTGAGAGCTACTGAACCCTCCGGGTAACGGTTGTCCTGTAAGCCTAGTTTGTTTAAAGATTATTATAGTATACCAAGTATAGTAAGCATGACCTAGCAGGTCCTAGCCTTGTTTTATTTATTTTTGTACACCCTGACATATACTTTATTATAATTTACATTTTACACTTTGACATTTGTTTTTTATTTTTACTGTTTGACATGAATTACTTTGTTATTTTTTATTTTATTTCTTTGTGTTTTTTTTTTTAAATTTGATTGTCTGAAAATTTGAGTACATACTCTATGCTGCCTACCCCGTTTGTTAGGTAGTGTTTGTCGTTTCGTTGAGTTCCTTCAGTTATGAGACCATTCAAATCTGTGTAGTTCTTTCCTTAAAAGACCAATTCAGATACCTGCAAGGTTCTCGTATGGTTGGAACACTGAACAGTATAATGTCTGGACTTTAAAAGAGATAGAGACCTCTGAGTTTCTTCTCAGAGTAGTCGGGTACGAAACACCGGCCACATCTCACTTTAAAAATATTATTTGACGTATTTTTTATCAACCTGCTTTCAAAATAATTATCATTTTATCAGTACGTACACGATGACGTACCGGTGCAAGCGCAGGGTATAAGCCGTTTCTTTTTTATTTTGCCCCAGTTACGGATAAACAACGAACGACGAACATTCCACACCAATTTTTTTTTTTTTTGCTTTCTTTGATGAAGTGATTTTTTTTTTTTGCGTTGGTTGAAAAAGTGAGAAGTAGTATACTGCCACATCCAACTCGTACCAGTCCACCAGCGGTCACCCCAGTTACTAACGCAAGATGGGGAACAAAGGTTCATTCATTGTTTCAGGGGATTCAACGTTGCCCCGGAAGAGTTTTCCAGGTAAGTTTTTGTTATTTCCTTTGCGGATGCTACTTTGTTAATGATGTATGAATCATCGTTGCACTTACTCATTTAGCGATGGCCAAGGATTCCCACAGTTTTGTACACACGGCTACACATCAAGCTATACAAAACCACACACCACAGCGGTCTTTTTTTTTTACGTGGTAAAATCATCAGATGAGTCCTCCCACCCCGAGCAGGGCGGGAGGGACTGTCAGACTTGTACTGACTAAAATCCAAGGTGTCCTTCAATAGCGCTTTATGTTCCGGGGTCACGGTGATGGTATAAGTCCGTCGACCCGGGCATGGTCCTTGGTCGGACGGCGAGTTGCCCTTTACTCGCCGCCCGCATGTCCGCGCCTACGGTGGCCGGAGATCGTCTTGCGACGTCCGACGCCGTGGGCGTCCACCACCGCGGGTGAGGCGAAGGGAGGACATTGTCCTCTTACATTTTATATGAAATTTCATAATCTAGTGGACTGAAAAATATTTTCACACTACCGTGGAGCGAACATTTTTTATCCTTCAGCACATGGTGCATTGAATGCGATTAGATATAGTCTATTTTAAAAACAAAATATTTACTTTAACACTGCGCACGAGTGTTTTGTGTTGGTTAAGATTTTATTTTAATTTAAGATAGTTGATGCAGCCACTGAGAGCTTGAGCAGAGTGTCACGGGTTCGATTTCCGCAACAAAAAATAATTAAAGTAACACATATTTTAAACAACGAACTTTAAAACAAATCCATTGTGACTACAATATCAACATATTTTAAAGAAAAAATTTTTTTTTTTCAGATCTCAGGAGGGAAGCAACCGTGTTCCAAGAGGCATCGAATCTGATGCCACCTGATCCGCAGCAGCCGCCTCCTCAACCGGGCCAGCCTCCTGCAGAGCCTACGATATCAGAACAGCTGGCTCGACATCGAGCACCAAAGTGGGGAGGTCACGTCCCCTCGCGTGACGTAAAATTCGACGAACAGACTCAAGACTAGAGAGTTGCTTGATCAACGGCCTCCTGGATTTTTTTAATCGCTGTATTTCCGTCAAGGGGAAATAGGAGACCCGTACAGCGGGGCTCCACGGTGTTTTTTTTTAGCGAATTGGACATTCTGATATTCTCATAATTAAGGCCGTTTTAGGAAACGGGTAGCCGTAATAATCAACGGTGATTTATTTAATCCGCTTGAGACATATTATATGCGTGTTTGTTTAACGCAAAAGGAATTTTGCAACATTAAAAAAAAATGTACCAGTCAATGATTGTCGTTTGCAGAATCGTTCAAAACTTGAATTATTCATTGCTATCTGATAATTATAATATTTACCACTGTATTTATAGAAATTGGAATAATGGAACAGATTGAATAAAAAAAAAATCGGTTTCAAAATGCCGATACCGTCAGTTATTCTTTGTTCCTCTTTCAATTGTAACATTTATGACTTTTGAGGAAAAAATAATTTATGTACTTATCATACGAATAATATTTAGACTTTCTTACATGCTAAATTTTGTGATTACTATGCTTTATCTAAATATATGGAACTAAATTAAATATCTTATTTTGTTTTTCTAAACTCAACCTTATAACGTAGGTACACACGGCTACACATCAAGCTATACAAAATAATATTATATGACCGTTTATTTTTTGTCTAAAAATCGTACAAAACTAGACCAAGAAAAACTGGTTTTGAATAGCTTGATGTGTAGTCGTGTGTATGTCGCATCATGTCATAAATTTTCAACGATCTGTCTAGTCTTTTCCTATTTATGCTGGGGTTGGTCTTCTAGTCTTACTGGATGCAGTTGATGTCTCGTATTCACGAGGAGTGGTTCTGGGTATACCTCTTGGTGACTGGTTGTCAGACACACACAGCTTCCTATCTTTTTGGAGGTTTGGCGGCGGCGTCGAGCCGAGCAGATGCGAATGGTATTAGTGAGACCCTTATTACGTAGACATAAAGGCTTTTTTTGACCGGTGTTAGCCGATTGAAGAAACATCGTGGATTTTGGTCAGTACTAGTCCATTCCGTCTTGCCCTGGGCATTTTACTACAAAAAAAAAAGACTGACTGGAAAAGAAACCACATAGCGCGTGCATTTGAATGTGTGCACTGACTGATTTAACTAATACTGTACCACTCCTGGGGCCTTAGCCAAACAGCAGACGATAGCAGACGACAATCGTTATCGTTAATCAGTCACCAATACATTTTCAACTTTATACCCCGGTGCGTAAAGTCGAAAATCTATTAAAAACTGCTAATCGATGACGAACGAAACAAACGAAAACGATCTGTGAACTTCAATAGATTTTCGACTTTACGCGCTGGGGTATAAAGTTGAAAATGTATTGGTGACTGATGAATGATATCGATTGTCGTTTACTGTCGAATGCTGTTTGACTAAGCCCCCTGGTTTCTTTAACGAAATGAAACGGAAACTATGACGCTTTTGATGGAAGAAATTAGTTCCTAGTTCGCACAAAACACGCTGTAAGGAAAATGCGAAAAATCTTGTGATTAAGCCTTTGTCTGGATTGGTTGTACAGACGCCAGCAGGTCAACCTATACGAATTGTAAAATTTTACGAATCGAAAATTTAAGCTTCCACTATTGTGATAAGGTTGTTTGACAGACTGAAGCAGGTTAATGTGCTGGCGTCTGTACTACGGTAAAACTTTAAAATAAAAGCTGACCGTTTAAAATAAAACGTGTCAACTTGTCTGTAAACGACCGACTTCCGAGTACCGATCAATACCTACATAATAGTACATCGATAATGTCCAGATAATAATTATATCAACATTTTAAGGTAGTCGCACAGTTATCCGCGTCGCACGCGTAGCTTTTTATGACATCAGCACAGTGAGCATTCTTCTAATGTTTTTTTTTTATATTTTTGTTGTCAGACAAAAAACTCATGCATACTGGCCCACAGCATTACCTACTTTAAATTTTACGACATACATTTTGGATTGTTTGTGGCCGTAACCTTGTTAGGATGATGATTCATGATCTGTACACATATCATGAGAAAGAGCTGAGAGCAATATTTTCTTCTGAAAATCAAAATTCATCATTTGACATAAAAGTCTCAATAACTTTTATCTCCCGTGGTTTTACAGGCCTTTGCTGTCTTACATAAAAAATGCATACAATTTTAACGTGCTTTTCATTGGATCTGATGGTAGCTGTTACAATACAACGAAAAGAATAGAAAGGGGACGAGGTTCACTAAATTTTTGGCCCATTCTTCTTTTAACGAGAATTTGTGAAAACATCACATGGCTTCAATATAATTTTCATTTGTCCTGTTTATTTACTAAATTATGATGAATCACTAGCCTTCCCTGGGGTTTTACTACTGCTGCGCTTAAGGCCTTTTTTTATCGTGGTAAAATTATCAAATGACTCCACCCAACACCTACAAGGGGACTGTCATACTTGTACTGACTACAAATTCACGGTTTACTGACACACGCTTTTCTAAAAAACTGCAATCGCAAAACGAGGCTAATCCCGGAAAAAAAATAAAAAACACACATACATACAAAACAAGCAGAACCTCCTTTTTTTCAAGTCTGGTTTAATGTAAATAAGAACAACGATGATTCATCTTAATTCTTTATAAGGTTTCATTTCGAAATAATTTTGCAATATTCCGAATACTTTCCATGGCAACTTTCTAATTGTTTAACAAAGGATAATTGATTATGGCTACATGTATAAAACATTACTTCTGTAAAAAAATCTTGCGTATGGCAAAACACAGTGTGAAATTTCTTCCGCATACAGATAAATAAAACGTGTCACTCAAAAATGTGATCACTATCTAAACAACAATTAGTTATGTTCATTTACTAAATAATGAAAAATGCAGAGGGAAAACAAAAGATTATATTATATGTGTGTCACATGGTCGGTCCCAGTCCAACCTAGACCGGTTTTTAATGATTTTACCACGATTACATTAACAGTTAAATTGTTTTTGAACTGTTTGTATTTAATATACCTATTTTAGAACTGTTTTTGTCTTTTGACAATTCAAAAGTGCCACAACTGGCCTACTTGAAATAAATGCTTTGAATTTGAACCTTAGTCCACCAAAACAAAGACTATTTTCGCATACGACTGAAACGAGTGGGTATGTGAGACTCTGGGACGCTACATAGAAATGACTAACGGGAAACTCCAGTAACACTTGAGTTGAAAACTCTTAAAAATACTACTCTGAACACACACAAATTCCCTGAAATTCAGATTCAAACTTTTCATCATTTTTTCAGCGATGACTGTACTACATTATCAGACACGGCGCGCGGACTGACGCGACGCAAGCGCACGATATAAAGTAACTTCCCTCCGCGATTTTGCATCAGTCTCTATTTATACAACGAATGGAAAACACAAATAAACGGGAACCACGAATTCAGTGTAAAAATTCTTTTTGAACATCGTGTAAAATCTAAATCAATGGAAGATATTATTATTTGGCGATTGCGAGGTCCTAATTTATTGCATTTGCCTTGGCTGAAATAGCAAGAAATATTTGCCACGCCCAAGGGGAAACTTCAAGATGTCGAGGGAAGAAGATTACTTTCCAAGGATGGATCCAGGGGAATCAACGTTACCCCGGAAGAGATTTCCAAGTAAGTTTTTAAAATTTTATTTGTTTGTCTGTCTCTAAAGCCAATTTGAGACTACGCTATAATATAATAACATATAGTAGGTATATAGCTCATAACACAACAAATATCTTGCTCCATACGTTGTTATGGTCACGTTCACATTGTACTGTACTAATTATAGTATTGGCTTGCTAGTATGAGGTCCTTCCTCATGCTAGTTTTTTTTTTTCCCATGCTATACTTTATAGCACAATATTATATCGTAATCTTGTAATTTGCTTTAAAATACGAGTAAACTAAAAGTATCATTTTATATTGATAGCAAATTGTGGTTGATAAAAAAACCTGGTTAAAATTAATTCAGTTCAAGAATATATAGCTCAAAAAGATAAAGGCTATCATTATGTGTCTGTAGTGAGTAGAATTGAGTCTCCCATTAGGTGGACCAACAGTCCTTTCCCTTCCACCTAGCGGGTGGACTCAATTAAAGATTTAACCACCTAAATATGTGTGGACCGACGACCTCGTGAGAGTTGCAGGGCAAACGATGGATATAAGTGGGAAAGGCCATTGTTCAGCAGTGGACGTCTTCCGGCTGATGATGATGATGAAGAGTGAGTGGAATAAAGTTGACAATGTTGATGATGATGTATAAAACATTTTACAGTCTGAAATATAAAGTTTTCAAGGTCAGACACAATGATATTATCCTCATTGGTCAGAAAACCAACAATTCATTGATAAAGAAACAATGGATAGTTATTTTTTTATGCCTTTATAAAAACTAGCTACATTAAGTGTTAAATTAATGTCTATTTTATATTTTTAGAACTGTTTTTGTAATATAATTAATATGAATGATTAAATAATGATCCATTGATGCTTCCTTGTATCGATATAATTATAACAAATATGACAAATCAATACAATTAATAGCATTAGTAGAGGCAAGGGTATTTCCCCAGGCATAGACAAACATTGTTAGATTGTTACTATTAACCTTCATATAATAAATAGAGGGCATTAGTGTATAATCATAATGGCGATAAAAGTGTATCTTATCGATGATTCATGATATTGATCGTATAGTCAATGGTTTATTCTATAACTATAGTTTGAGCCAGATAAGTGTGGAATAAAATTCGTTGAACCCCGTGTACCAATGTATTCCATTATTTCAAAACCATTCGAAAAACTGTAAAGAAAGTGTCGTAACACGATCAAAATAAACGAATCGTGGTAAGAGGCGACCGTGACCTTACATTTTATTTTGAAATTCGAACGATGGTATAATGGAATTCTAACGATGCATTATTAGGATCAATGACCTTTATTCCAGACTTATCTGGCAGGGACTATAACTGTTATTGCCAGCAGTGGCGTAGCTAGCATCATCATCAGCCTATAATGTTCACACTGCTGGGATACAGGCCTCCACTCTGTAAGAGGCAGTGGGTAATCCAACACGCGGGCACAGTGCGGATTGGTACATGTCACATAAGACTAAAATCCACGGCGTCCTTCAGTTGCACTTTACGAACAAGAAGAAAGATATCAGAAGAAGATAGATTATAAACAATAATTATAAACTAAAACACGTTTTCAACAACAAACTTTAAAACAAATCCACTACAATTTCAAAATATTTAAAGTTTTTATTTTTTTTTCAGATCTCAGGATGGATGCAACCGTGTTCCAACAGGCGTCGAACCTAACGCCTGCTGATCCGCCGCAGCCGCCTCCTCAACCGGCCCAGCCTCCTGCAGAGCCTACGATATCTGAATTGATAGCCCGAATGATGAAAAGCGAAGGTCCAATCAGAATTCGTCATGTCCCCTTGCGCGAACCAAGTTGTGATGAACAGACTCAAGACCAAAGAGTTGCTTGACCTTATGGCCTGCATCCTTACAATGCCGCCTCACAATGTATTTATTAGTAGGTTTGAAGATTCTAAAAATAATGATCTATTAAATTGTATTCATAAATCGAATAGTATTTCAGCATTCTTACATTAAAAATTTTGTGATTATCATGCTTTAAATAAATGTAAGTAACTAAATTAACTAAAATTGTTTTTATTAAGGCACTCCCTCACCGCGAGCATTTGCCTGTAATGTAACGTAACAGATTCGAACATTTCATCATTTTGTACCCCTAGCACGAGCTTACACTATTTTACTTTACAGTTTTTACAGCGTTTCTTGTATGAAAAATGGAACAGCGCCTCTGGTGTGCGCAGAAGAAACTAATTTTTCCTTGAAAATTGACAATTTTGTATTGTCAAAGTTCCAGTTTACTTTTCGTCTCAAACACTGAAAACTCGTGCTGAGGGTGCAGGAAGAACAATAGAGCATCACAATGCGCACCTTGTATCAAATCTATATTATCTATACAAAATGTACGCGTATGCTCGTCAGTCAGGGAGGTAGTCCTGTAATGTAATGCTCAAAGTCGAATCTATAACGTTAAATTACACGCGAATGCTGGGAGGTGAGGGAGCGCCTTTTTACTCAACCTTAAAACGGAATTATTCCCAATAGTCCCCTCTAGCCCTGTCCTCCGGGGTGACAACTGGGAATTTTCTTCCAGTTTTCTCTGGAGTGACAATTTGTGCCGACTGTTCCCTTTGAAAACTGACTAGAGGGGACAAATGGGAAGTCTGTTTCTCAGTTGTCACCGAGGGAGGGGTCATGGTACGTCATTCATTTTCATCGTAATCTGCCTAGCCTTTTAGTAATAATGCTGATGTCGACTTCCAATCTGACCGGAAGCAGCTGAAGTCCTGAATTTTAAAAGAACTAGTTCTGGGTAAGTATAGCTCATACTGACTGGTTCGCGGGACTGTCTCATTATGTAACTGTAACCCTGCAAAGTAATGCACTATTGAAGGATCACCGTGGATTGCAGTAAGTACCAGTCAGACAGTACCTCCCGTCCTGCCTTGGGCGGGAGGACACATCAAATGATGTAGCAATTAAAAACTCTAAGAAAAGGCAAAATGGATTTTCTTTACAACAAATCTATTTCTTATCTCAGTGGTCAAATATAATTGATTTCATTTGAATTCATTTGTGTGCACTGATTAATTTAACCACTCCTATTACACTTCCTTAACATTACACGACACCAAAGAAGCGTAAAGCTAATTTTAGACTACGCTATAATATAATAGCATATAGTATATAGCTCATAGCAAAATAATATCGCGCTCACATTGTTATGGACACGTGCAAAATGTACTGTACTATACAGAGTGAATTTTTCAACTGGGCGTGGATGGTTATCTCCAAAAAGAAAACTCAATAATCCTGGCCAGAAATCGAACCCGCATTATTTTGAAAAAAAAAATATTCTAAAAAGAAAGATTTTTCTAAAATTCAATAGTGCCATTTTAGTTTTCGTCAAAATCGGCCTCGAGACTCTTTTCAACGTTTTTCGATATTTCTGATAGTTTTGGAGATATCCATACACGCCCGGTTGAAAAATTCACCCTGTATAATGTTGGCTTGCTAGCAGTAGGTCCTTCTTTGCTATACTTTATAGCACAATAGTGTAGCGTAGTCTAAAATCAGCTTTCTGAAAAATGATAAAAAGAAACACTGGTCAAATAACTGAGGCTCTAGCATGACTTTTAAAATTTTTGTGACGTTAAATAAACAGCCGCAGTGCCTGAAAAGCCGGGTGTTCAATTAGTGCGTCCATCCAGTCCTAACCTACGAAGCCGAAACGTGGAACATGTCTGTCAAGCTGGCCCACCGACTTCATGTCACGCAGCGTGCTATGGAAAGGTCTATGCTTGGGGTCTCACTAAGGGATAAAATCCGGAATGAGGTCTTACGGCATAAGACCAAAGTTACAGATATTGTCCAAATCTGGTAGCAAGCTGAAGTGGCAATGGGCTGGTCATGTCTGCCGCAGAACCGACGATAGGCGGAGTAGGAAGGTTCTCGAATGGAGACCACGTGGTGGTAAGCGTAGGGTGGGACGGCGGCACGATTGACCGATGACTTGAAAAAGGTGGCTGGCAGTGGCTCGATGAAAAAAGCAGGAGATCGTGTGCTGTGGCGCTCCTTGGGGGAGGCCTATGTCCAACAGTGGACTGCAATAGCCTGATAAGGGAAATAAACGGGAACTTTGACATATTGATGGAACAGATTAGTTCCTCATTCATACATTACAGGAGCTTTTTACGTAAGTACTTCAAATACACTGTAAATAAAATACGAAAATCTTGTTAACCATATCTGTTTTATAATGATTTGCAATATTTACTGAAAAAAATCAAAATAAAACGCAATAGCGTCAACTTGTCTGTAACGACCTACTTGCGACTACCGACCTATACCTACAATATACAAGATAACATAATATCAATATTTTAAGGTAATCGCACAGTTATCCGTGCCGCACGCGCGCTTTATAATGACGTCATCAGCACTGCAAGCATCTTTCCTTCAAAATATTGATGCTTTTGTTTCTAATGAGTACTGTAAATGATTATACACCATTAAACCAAGACCCAAGTTGATCGTCGAGGTGTCTAGATTGTAGTAGGTATTAATGGTAGTGTGTCCCGTGGGTGAGATGTCCCATAACGTGTTCGTTCAATGGCAGTTACGTAGCAGGGAGACGGTTACCTGTTAAGACATTCCCACGACCGCGGCAGGAGTTTGGTTCTCTATGTAGACCCTGTCAGATATCTGTCACCTCTTTGAGGCTTGCGTGGAACACGACGCGCCGTCGACCCTCGGGTCATGGACAATAATATCGGTCAGCGACTTACGAAGTCGCCGTCGTCGGTCGTCAGCCTGGTTGCCCTTACTATGGCCGTCGCTGTCTTCTCCCTCTCGCGTTCTATCTTTTTCTTTGCAGAAGGAGCCAAGGTAATTGCCACCCATTATTTTCTTTCCTTTTTCCTTTATTAAAAAAAAGAAAACAACATTGCCCCACACTAGGAATTTCTCCTGTGTCATGGGTTTTACAAACACATAAACTCACATACAAAAACGCCCAGGCCCGAAACAGCTACTTGTAGATCAAACAATATTTGTTCTGTGCGGGAATGGAACCTGTGACACGCAGCACAGCAGTCCAACCGCTCAGCCGCTGCGCTAAACGTGCCGTCAAATTCCGTCACGACGCTTTGTATTGTCTCAGCAAATGCGAGAGGTCACCGCCGCCTACGAAATCAGGTTGGTCGCTGCAAGTATAAAATAGTGATGAGGAAAGGTGCGACTGCAGAACCTCACCACAAACGATGGCCCACCTCTTCACTTGTGCTCTGAGTAATTCCACCTGCACTCTAAGAGACCTGTCCGAGACCACCACCAACGTCGTAAAAGTGGCAGAGTTTCGGTCGAAGCTCATTTAACCGAAGGAATCATCGACACGATGAAGAAGATCGCCGCCTAAATATTCGGGCGCTGATATCATTTTCCGAAACTTGGCGCGTGCGACGTTGATAAGTGTGCGACGACCTTAAATTTTCATTCATTCAAGCAATGAGTCACCTTAAAAAGAACACGATAAGTACGTACTAAAACATCCTGAAAGTTATCGCTTATTGATCGTGATAAGGGAAAATACTTGTAATTCATCATATTCATAATAAAAACGATTGCGTTATACGGAGTACTCTGTGAACTTCAAAAATTGATAAATACATGAATAATAATAATATTCCAAAACTATCACATAACGCCATCTAGTCCCAAGCTAAGCAGAGCTTTTGCTATGGGTCCTAGACAACTGATAAACATACTTATATATTTCTAAATATTATAGATAAATTACACCCAGACACAGAACAAATGATCAGGCTCATCACACAAACATTTGTCCTGGTTGGTAATCGAACCTACGACCCCCAACATTGCAATCCCCTCACTAACCACTAGACCAACAGGCCTGTCAATTAAAGATAGAATAGCCTTACCTACCTGATAGAGTTGAGAATCAGTGACCAAAATTCACAATGTTCCATCAATAGACCTTTACGTTCCGGGGTAACGGTTTTCTGATAAAACAGTCCCGCGACTCTGGCCAGCGTTTGGCTCTTTATGGGGCCCTTTCACCATTTGAGGAGCGCGTGGAATATGGCGCGCCGTCGATCAGTCATGGTTCATGAGCGGACGGCGAGTCACCTGTTACTGTCGTTATAATTAGTCATCGTCGAGATAATAATGTATGGCCTTCTTAAGGGCGCATAACCAGAAAGTTGGCAACGTCGGTGATACCCGTCAAATATTTACATGGTATAATTAATTTTGCAATGTTACTGTATGGAAATAAGAAATATGGCTCTGTAGTGCACTAGAAAATTGATATAGGAATGCAATTAAAACACTAATTTTGATTTTGTAACCGTTCCAGGTGTATAAAAGGCATTTGGAAGGTTTCCAAATGCTTTTTTTACGTCTAAAACTATTTAATTGGTGTTACGATATTACTGTTTGATTTTTAGTGCACTACAGACCCATTTTTCTTATTTTCATACAGTAATTTTGCAAAGTCAATTAAAACTTGTAAATATTTGACAGCCATTTGCGATGTTGGCAACTTTCCGAATACCCGCTCTTCATTCTACTTTGCAGTGATTATTCCGGGTCATCATAAATGCGAATTTAATATTTGTATACTTATATAGTCAGCCACGATACAGGAAAAGCTCATATTGTTCAAAAAAATTATTATCATATTTATGCGATGAGTCATCAAATGCCAAAAACATACTAATTTTCCTCCTAACAACTTACATCGAACCATATCATTCCAATAGTGGAATCAACTTTTTAACCGACTTCAAAAAAAGTGGAGGTTCTCAATTCGTCAATACATAGTTTTTATTTTAAGTTTGTTACTCGATTTTTCAGAGACATCTGTATCGATTTTGAAAAATATTTTTTTAACGGGTAAGTATTCTGAATTTCTGCAAAAGGGCAACTCGCTTTCCGATCATGGATGACGCACGGGTCAACGGCGCGTCAAGTTCCACGCGCGCCTCTAAGAGCGTCAGCATAATGACGGGGCCCCCTCTCAGAGGGCCAAAGCCTGCCGGGGTCGCGGGACTTATTCCATCACCGTGACCCCGAAACATAAAGGGCTATTGAAGGACACACCGTGAATTTTAGTCCGTACAAGTCTGACAGTCCCTCCCGCCCTGACCGGGGTGGGAGGACTCATTTGATGACTTTACCACGTAAAAAAAAGGTCAGTATTTGATGATGAGATCTTGGAGGAAACGAGGGATTCTCTAAAATTACAAATTACAGCATATTCCTGCTATCACATGTCTATGAATTCTTTACATAATCACAAAATAATATTACGCCTATACCCACTTTAAAGGATAATTTTTTCTTTTTTTCTTGAAGTACAGTCCACCAACGCCTGCTATGGTTGCGGGACTAACGAGCTACCGCCGTAATTCCGGAACGTCGCAGGCTTTATGAAGGACACCGTGGATTTTCGTCAAGTGTTACAAGACCGAGAGTCTCTTCTTCCCTACCCTGAGTGCGAAGAGTCATTTGATGACAACATCCCAAAAAAAAAAACAAAAACAAAGTCCAGTGAAACGAAGAGTAATTTCACGGATGGCTAATGAAAGACTCCGAGCTGCTACTGGGAAATTCCTAAGGGGAAATACCTGTAACTGAAACTATTAACAATCACACTTTCCCTGAAATTCAGATTAAAATTTTTCATTTTTACTGATAACTGTAACTTAAAAATGTCACAATGACGTACGGCGCAAGCGCACATTATAAGCCGCTTCCTTCCGCCATTTTGGCTCAGTCACTATATAAGCAGCAGACGGAAAACATCCGAACCGAAATAAAATTTTATATTATTTTATTTGCGTTGGTTGGAGAAGTGAGAAGGGGGTGTTCTGCCACACCCAAGACGTACCACCCCCGTGGGGTGAAAAACCCAAGATGTGGACCGAAGAAGCGTCACGTATGCTGGGTTCTGGGGAATCAGCGTTACCTCGGAAGAGGTTTCGACGTGAGTAAAAGTTTTTTTTGTTGCAATTTTAAATAATTAAATATTAGTTAGGCCGTGTAGATTCAGAAGCTTGGTTCTACATGAGTACTGATAATAAATTAATGAAAGCGAGCAGAGGTGGCCTAATGGTATCGACCCCGACTTACGAGTTATAGGTCGTGGGTTCGAATTCAGCCAGGTGCAGTACTTTGTGTAATTTATTTCATCACCACTGCTCTCAAAACGGTGAAGGAAACATCATGAGGAAACCGGAATGTCCTAGAACCAAAATTCGAAGATATGTGACATCCACCAACCCGCACCGGGCCCGCATGGTGGATTGTGGCCCACTCCGTCTCTCAGAGAGGAGGCCTGTGTCCCAGCAGTGGGAACATTATAGGCTGATGATGATGTTGATGATGATGTTTGTATGTAGAAAAGTCACTCTTTCTTGTGTTAAATGAAAACGGTTATAATTTTGAAGATTTTTTTGCAGTATCAATAAAATAATGATCAATTAAATACGTATTCAATCCATATAGGGACAAAGCAATACATAAATAATACATATATAATATGTATGGTATATACGGTAAGGGTATTCCCCTGGAAATAGAGAAAATTGATTTTATCCTGTCATGACTGTTTTTAATAGAATAAGCGATTAGGACAATGGTCATACGATTTTTGGCCGCGCTGCGATTTCGGCTGTATGATCTCTCTTTGAGGACTGGCTCGGGAGGCACCACAGCGTCCTTACCTACCGTCTGAAGCAGGTCCTCACCGAACACAGATATTTCGGGAGTCTCCTGTATCGGATTGGTAAAGTCCCAGCACCAGTACGATCCATGGCTGGCCTATGTGAAATAAAATTATGCTAGATGAAAAACTATTCCACAGAGGAAAATTGTAAATGGTGCCGTTCGTGGAATAGCTTAGGAGCCATACGCTCAGGTGCCATTTCAGCTGGTGCCTTTCCTGGAATACCTCTATGTTATCGCTAACTTTAAATTATTCCACGGGAACATAATCCAGTTTGTGAAATACGTTTAGAATGGAAGTAATAACATGAAAAACCATTTTTTTTTAATTTCCAAAAGTCTTGGAACAAAAATTGTTCAGTAGTAATATGGGCTGTGTTACCCCACGAGAGGTATTGCGCATTTGGTGTTACACGTTGCATACGTATGTAAACATCATAATGGTAAACATTTGCGAAATCGAATCTTGCGCAGATCAAAAGTTTGCCAACTAGCGAAACAGGTTTTATTAAACAAACTAGTAGTATTGTGTAATCAGTCGTTGGTCTGGTTTTTTTATATAAATAAATATGTAATTTATGACATTTGATGTTTTGACAAAAAAAAAATACGTAACGTCCTACTGCACGATATTTTTTGCTGAACTGGGCATTTTTAGTACCGCTATAATCATGCCCGATGCCTTGAAAGGTTCTATCAATGAACCGGACATAAATGAATCATCCTATCAGCGAAAAGTCCAAAGGTGAAAGATTCTATAGGTGAAACGGCCATAAGTGAATCGTCCTGTCGATGAAACGTCCAATGATGAACCGGTCGTCAGTGAATCGTTGCAGAATCCCTGAATAGGGCTCATCGAGTCCTGGCCACTTAGATTTTTGTAATATATATGTTCCAGAACACAAATATTATAATAAAATGGCCACTTAGATATATAGACTTTTGTAATATTTTTGTTCCAGAACACAAATATTACAAAATTCTAATGATGCAATTCTAGTTTAAATCAAAATCGGTCTCCCTCGACACTCTTTTTAGCATTTTGCGCTATTCCACATAATCTTCATCATTTCGGATGTATCCATACACGACTAGTTGAAAAAGTTACCTCTTGTAAAATAATTATAATGACTGGTATTTTATTACTGCAACTACAACTAAATTAACATAACTTCGTAAGGTTAAACATAGGAGTAGCTACAGACGAAATAATGACACACTCTTTTACACTACAATTTCAACAGCCTTTTTGCCAGTTGACGACAACAAAAATAGGTAAAATCGGAAGGTGCCAACTCGCCCGAGCGGGCGAGATAATTGCGGGCGAGTTGACGAATAAGTCTTTCAACAGTAACAGTTTTTACTGCATAAATAAATTGTTAATCTGTTAAGTCCGCAATTTAGAGTATTGAAAAATAATGCACATGTTTTTTTTTATCAATCAATTCTGACAAAGATAAAACGCTTCGAAATTCAGCAGTTGGGAACTCCGAAATATATTTGACAAAACGACGTGACATGACGTCATAACGCCTTTTAAATTACACCGAACAGTACTCCTAGCACGAGTTTTCACTATTTTACTTTACAGAAACTTTCCAGTATTTACAGCGTTTCTTGTATGAAAAATTGGAACAGCGCCTCTCGTGTGCGAAGAAGGAACTAGTTTTTTCCTTGAAAATTGTCAATTTGAAATTGTCAAAGTTGCAGTTTACTTTACGTCTCAAATACTGAAAACTCGTGCTGACGGTACAGTGACGTTTTGTAATTTTTAGAAGCGTTGTACTTCGTCAATAATCTATTTTATCTATTCTCATAATATCGTTAAATTCAAAATTAAAAAGGAGTTTATAAAGACGTATACTTCACAATTAGTAAAAAGAAATTAAATTTAAAAAAATAATTATGACACTATTCCTCTAACAAAATAATGTTATAGGTATTAAAATTCTAAATAAGTCATATTTCATCCGAAATAAATATAATAATTATAGTTTGACTGACCTGTTGGTCTAGTGGTTAGTGACCCTGACTGCTATACCGGAGGTCGTAGGTTCGATTCCCACCCAGGACAAATGTTTGTGTGATGAGCACGATCATTTGTTCTGTGTCTGGGTGTAATTTATCTATAAAATGTATGTATTTAGAAATATATAAGTATGTTTATCAGTTGTCTAGTACCCATAACACAAGCTCTGCTTAGCTTGGGACTAGATGGCGTTGTGTGATAGTTGTGGCATATTATTTATTAGGTATTATAGTTCTACTTTCATACTTTTCAGATCTCCGGATGGAAGCAAAAGTTTTCCAGGAGGCAAGAAACCTGATGCCTCCGGAGTTGCTAGTTCCTCCCACCCAGCCCACCCAGCCCTCCCAGCCTCCTTCGGAGGCCGTAATATCCGGATTTAACTCCGGGCACATAGGTTGTCTCCGGGGTGTCCAGGCGAGAAGCAGACGTCTTCGTGCTAAGCTGCGCAAAGCAAAATCTACAGCGTTTACTTAAGACCGAAGATTTTCGTGACCTTGACATTAGGGCTAGATGCATACAGTTGTAAATCTGGCCCTAAGGTCAAGGTCAAATTCTCTTTTTTCTATTCTCTCTTTTTTTCATGAATTCTTTGACTCGAGAATTGTAAAAAATTCAAACCAAACAAATAACTACTGAGTGTCATTCGTCAAATTGTTCCGAATTCTGTTTTAAATTAGTCTAAAGGGTAATATCTGAATAAAAAAACTCAACCACACAATTCTCTTATTTTCTTTTTGTCCTGCTCTGTCCCATTCCTGGGCAAAGTCCCCCCTGCACTTCTTCCAGTCCTTCTACTACTCGCGAAAGCAATCACTAAATAAAAGACGCAGAAAGAATAATTTTTAAAAAAATACACAAAGAATATTTAATAGTCTACTTAATTCAGAAACACTAGCCGGACTCGTAATTACCATAGAATTTGTGGCTATTTACAAACTAATATAAAAGTCCAAAATAGTCCTTTATATTACACTTAGACGAATAATATCAAGGATAATGTTGATACTCATTCATGAAGACTTTCCAGTTAAAAAAAAAAGGTTTTAAAAGTGTTATGACTTAATCTGCCAACGCCATCTAGTATCAATAATGATCAACTAATCAACCAGACTGAACACGGTGCGAACAGTGGCGCCACAACGGCGCAGACGCAACTCTCCACAACAACTTTAATGCGCGCGTACTTCGTGTGCATGGAATAAGTGTATGCGTTACTATGACTAATAACATTGATAAATGAACTTTAAGTCTGCCACGTAAAGTTTGTTTGTGTGTTTATCACATATTTCTCTCTGTCAGCTGTCCATCGATTTATTTGTGTAGCGTCACAAACACACCCACTTTCGAATTGTGTAAATACCTAGTAATGAATCAGATAAACTGTACGTAAACTAATTGCCATATCTACTTACTGTGGGAGGACTCATTTAATGAATTTTGCCACGTAAAAAAAAGTCACCCATAATAGTTAACAAAAGGTGGATGTGTGGAGTGACAAGAATGGATGAAGTAAGGAACGAGTTTATAAGGGGCAGTTTGAAAGTCGCGCCGGTTATAGAAAAAGTGAAAGGGAATCGTCTATCTTGGTATGGACATGTGATGAGGAGGAGTAAGACTCATGTGACTAAGAGAGTGATGAGTATGAATATTGATGGATGGAGAGGAAGAGGAAGGCCAAAGAAAAGAAAAGATGGATGGATTGTATAAGTAAGGATATGAAAGAAAAAGGAGTAAATGATACTATGACTTTTGATAGGGGAGAATGGAAGAAAAAAACGTGTTGCGCCGACCCCAAGTAAAATAGGATAAGGGCAGGAAGAAGAAGAATAGTTAACAAAAGTACGTATTGAGTCACTTTCAAGGTTATTTTCTTAGATCTCTTGCTGAGAATTTCATAAGGAATGAATGATGACTAATATAATAAGTCATAGGTTTATACAATTGTATTGAATGAATGATTATATTTTAATTTAAATACATTCAAACAATCGAATGTAAAGGCTTAAAGTCATAGACACAAACAAAATATGTATAAAGCTGAATTATTATACATATTTGAATTTAAATCAATTCAATCAAATCAAAGTATAGTGCTGTTGTCGCCTATGTCCTTTCATCATCATCATCATCTCAGCCATAGGACGTCCACTGCTGAACATAGGCCTCCCATTTAGATCTCCACATATTATACAGGTTGGAAGCGACCTGCATCCAGCGTCTACCGGCGACCTTTATAAGGACGGAAGGAAATAAGGAAGGAAAACAGTCCCCTCTTTAAAACTTAAAAAATATAAAATGAATTATGTTCGTATTTGTCGATCACTATGCGACAAAACCCAGCATTTACCTACGTTCAAAAACCACAAAAGATAAACCGTGGTCGATTTAGTTTCTCAAAATAGCCTTTTATCAATCGCGCCATTGTTGGTTATGTTATTTTTCCTGATAGCATGACCATATATGTGCGATTATGCATAAGTACATAGGTAGTTAGATTACGATGTTCAGCCATCTTCGACAAGTGGCAAATGATAAAGGAATACGCTGATATAGTCTCTAAAACAATTTCAACTTTATGCGCTTGGGTGTTAAGCTTTAAAATCTGTTACAGGCTTTTTTTTATCGTGGTAAAATCATCAAATTTTATGAGACCACCCACCCCGGGCAGGGCGGAAGGGACTGTCAGACTTGTACTGACTAAAATCCACGGTGTCCTTCAATAGCCCTTTATGTTCCGGGGTCACGGTGATGGTATAAGACCCGCGACCCATGCAGGCTTTAGCCTTCTGAGAGGGGGCCTCGTCATTATGCTGACGCTCTTTGAGGCGCGCGTGGAACACGAAGCGCCGTCGACTCAGGCATGGTCCATGGTCGGACGGCGAGTTGGCCTTTACTCGCCGCCCGCATGCCCGCGCCTACGGTGGCCGGAGATCGTCTTGCGACGTCCGACGCCGTGGGCGTCCACCACCGCGGGTGGGGCGGAGGGAGGACATTGTCCTATCTCTCACGCGGCCCGCCTCCTCCTTAGCGAGCATGACTGCTTCGCAGAAGGAGGCGACCGCTTCCCACTCCGTCTCGCTCCGCAGCATGGCCGCAACCAATGCATAAGTCGAGGTAGTGGACAAACGCGACTTATATGTATTCAAGTATAGGTAACAAGGATGCTAAGGATGCTCTGTACATCTACCATGAGTTTGCACAGCCAAAACTCGCTAGCGTCTCCGTAAATTATTTGTATGAAATATTGTACAGCGCCCCTAGCGGTCACAGTGAGAATTAAAATTCATACCATGAGCACTGTAGATTACGATTGGTTAAAAACCTAACGTAATCTACACGACAGTCACTAACGTTTTTCAGCTGTCACCATACAAAACGGTACCATGAGTTTCTAATACTACAGGCGCTAGCGAACAATACGCTTGCTATAGTAGTTACGTAGCTCACTAGCTTTTTGGCGTGTGAAACATGTATTTACATTAAAGTTATAAACTTTTTTGAGTATAAAAAGTCAAAATAATGCTTGCAAAAGCTTTTTAGCACGGAATCTGTTAGTGGCCGCTTAATTTGGGAACTACAACGTGAATTTCAAGTTACAATATAAGTGAAAAAAAAAATCTTAAAATTTACAAACCCATAAAAGCAGCGTTTGACGATTTGGACACATTATGGTTTATTTGTTGCGATTCTCACGTCTTTAGACACTTGAACTTACACACTTACACTACCACATTTTCACATTTTTTATGTTACACATTAAATTTCGTTTAGGTGGAACTATTTTAGAATTTTATAACTTTACCTACTTTTTTAATAAATTAATACCAAGTAGAAACATTTCTTTTCATGAAAACCACCAATAATTGTTATAACAGTGAGGCACTTTGTAGTAAATAATCCAAATAATCTATTGTTATAAACTTTCAAACCACAAACGCAGTGTCAGTGATACTGTGATACAAAGCAAGGACAACGAACAATAGGCGACAGTGACGTATTAGAAGTCGTTCTCTCTTCTTGTTTGTGGGAAAGAAAGAAACAAAACATAAGGAGTGAAGTTAGCAACACGACACCACCTATCGAGCTTACATTATCGCCTGCGTAAGATTCAAATAAACTCATGGTACCAGCAATATCGAAATCTATTTGATCCGAGTTAGCACGCTAGCGATTTCGACGCTAGCGAGTAAGTTTTCGATGACAACTCATGGTAGAGGTACTGGTCGAATCAAATCTTCAAAGCCTTGAACATCGACGCTGTGTTGCCAGCCTGTCGGTTTCTTATCGGTTACATTTCGGGGAGTGTACGATGGAACTGCAGTACTTGATTACGCCTGACCCTTTCCATCATCGGACTACAAGACGTACGGTAATACGCTATCGATATATGGTCGATATCCCTCCGGTACGTACAAAGCGTTTTGCCAATACTTATAATTTACGCACAGTAGTATTCCTTACTGGGGTCTGTGTTCTTTGATAGCTTAAAGCTTGGGGTCTTCAAGTCAAGAGTGAACAGGTTACTTCTAGGCAAGTGTGCTTCACCATGGTCCACATTGCTTACCATAAGGCAAGATAGGTAATAAGTCAAACGCGAGATAAATATATTACCATATCGGCTAGCCTGTTGGTCCAGTGGCTAGTGACCCTGACTGCTATGCCGGAGGTCGTAGGTTCGATTCCCACCCAGTACAAATGTTTGTGTGATGAGCACGATCATTTGTTCTGTGTCTGGGTGTAATTTATCTATAATATGTATGTATTTAGAAATATATAAGTATGTTTATCAGTTGTCTAGTTCCCATAACACAAGCTCTGCTTAGCTTGGGACTAGATGGCGTTGTCTGATAGTTGTGGAATATTATTATTTATTATTGAAAAAACTAGCCATTAGTGCGCATGACGTATACGAATTACCTTTTAAATGTATTTTTAGAGTTAATTACTGCCATATTATTAACTGGGTCATTGGACAGTTCCGTATTCATATAATGATGGTATAGTCATCCCTGACAGTCATCATAGGTACCTATATCTTCCGGTATTAGAGACTTCGTCCTGCCCTACTTTTTGTCCAAGGTGAAGTGCCGTGATTTGTAAATTAACTAGGTTTTCCTGCGGCTTTAGCTCGCGTTCACTACTCTTTCTTTTTTTATCGTGGTAAAATCATCAAATGAGTCCTCCCACCTCGGGCAGGGCGGGAGGGACTGTCAGACTTGTACTGAATAAAATCCACGGTGTCCTTCAATAGCCCTTTATGTTCCAGGGTCACGGTAATGAAATAAGTACCGCGACCTTCACTACTCTGCTTAAAAGACAATGTGGTGCCAATGACGTGTTTATATGTATATCATTGTGTGGCACTGTATATTTAAAACAGATTATGTTTAATAGTATCAGTACTGTCCAGTAGAAAACTACATTAGCCACAAAACATTGGCAATAAAATAAATTTATTGATCAGCAAAATGTACAAAAAATAGGCCAATACAAGGCATAGTTGAGGTAGTCCGGTGCGGGGCTCCTAAATCTGTCCGCAGGGTTTAAAGGAACCTAACCAAAACTAATCTCGGGATGCCCATCATCGTCTGCCCCGCCTTTTCCCAACTATATTGGGATCGGCTTCCAGTCGAACCAGATGCAGCTGAATATCAGTATTTCATCGGACCCTTACAAAACCCAGACCCAGTAACTGGGTAATACGACACTCCATGGTAAGACTAACCTCTGGATGCCCCTAAAACCAAAAATGATGCTGAGTTGTAATATTCGTGTCTGAGATGCTAATTTTGAAGCTTGGTTTATTGTTTTCCTATTATGTTCAAAGGTTGTCTTGAAAAGATCGCTTATAGCGATAAGACCGCCCATTGTGTCAGCCTATTCATAAGATATTGATTGGATGTATCCTGTAATTTGTATGGTGTACATAAAAAAGAGTATTCTATTATATTCTATTCTATGATCATCGGCTTTGCCTTTTCCCAATAATATTTGGGTCGTCTTCCAGTCTTAATTATCACGCCTATAATATTCGTTGTAAGGTAACAAATCAACTTACGCATTTGCAATATTACAAGTTAAATTAGGAAGCCAGAATTACTAATTTTTATTTACTCATCCTTACAAGGTTTACCTATTTTACGATAATAGTTTATTTTTAAATTTCTTAATGAACAATTGTACTTTTAAAGGCCATCCGTCCAGTCATCCAAGGTTCGATAAAACCCTAGTTTTGGTAACTGATTTATTTTAAACAATGTTTTGAAATTATTTTTATTATAACACGGTCATTGTCTAAATACGGTCAATTTAAATTATCTTGCAATACTGCTGCCATAAATTTGATAAAGAAAACAGATTTAAAAAAAAAAACAACGTGCCTACCTCACAGTAGTCGTATTTGACGTGTAATCTGATAATCTAATCTTATCACTGTAATTAATAAATTATAATTATTCCACAACTATCACACTATGCCCAATCCCAATCTTAGAAGAGCTTGTGTTATGGGTACTAGACATCTGATAAACATACTTATATGCTTAAATAATACATTCATACTATAGGTAAATTACACCTAGACACGGAACAAATGATCATGCTCATCACACAAGCATTTGACCTGGGTGGGAATCGAACCCACGACCCCCGACGTAGCAGTCAGGGTCACTAACCATATAATAATAGGTAAAATGCAACAAACCCTTGTTTTTAGGTGGTAAAGTCATCAAAAAATCATCATCATCCCGCCCTGGGTGGGCCGGAAGGGACTGTCAGGACTCTTACTGACTAATTCACCCGCGTTCCTTCGGATGCCCTTTACGTTCCGGGGCCGCGGTGTCCTGGGTTAAGAAAAAACCCGCGACCCCAGAAGGCATTTGGCGCGAAACACGACGCGCCACCGACCCGGGCTTGGTCCTCGGTCGGACGGCGAGCTACCCATTACTCACCGTCCGCAAGCCCGCTCCGCTGCTGTGCCCTCTGCTGATCAGAGGGACACGCGTTGGAGCGTCCACACGACAGGCTATTCGCATACGGGCAAAGAGACCCCTTAGACACACAGTGCCTAAGGAAGTCTTTAGGCCGCATCCCAGGGTGCACCGGCCCGAAAAAATAGTCTTCCCCCCGGACGTATCCGAGAGGGAACTCCAGTCTACGGGCGCACGTGGAGGTTTCCTGTCTTAGCACCCCATGCAACAAACCCTTGACTTAGGTTTCGAGGACCATAGACTTTGATTTTGAGAAACTCATTACACCAAATGAGTTAAATATTCCAAAAATAGATAATGAGGTTAGTTTGCCTAAACATCCATTTTGTCACTTCTTCCGTAAGGTTCCATTAATCATAAAAGTCAGGTCACTTTTACTCATCAAATTAATATACTAAGAAGGTGAGAAAAAGACTCTCGTATTGTGCAATTATATACTTTCTTATTTCCTAGGACATGACAATTTCTTAACTATATTTTCCTGGCAATTTCCCCATTCATCAACTAAACAAAAAATATGGAAAACAAATGAAGACGAGTAGCTTTTTCCTACTTTCATCCTCATGCATTCAGTTCCGTTCCAACACCTATTTGCAGTTATAAGACAAAAGGTGATGAAAACAATATAAAAGTGACAAGACCACAACCTTCAACTCATTAGTCGGGGCCATTGCCACGACACACCTATGTCCTCAGTAGTAATCATGTTATGACACAGAACGCTAGCTGGTCCAGCATATCCACCTACCTAAGTTCGTCAAAGGTTTATAATCGATTTGGAAAGTGTACGAAGCAATTATTACAGGGTGACTGGGCCCAAGGACCATCTGCACCTTTTTTTTTAAGTGGTAAAATCATCAAATGAGTCCTCCCGCCCTGGGTGGGGCGGAAGGGACTGTCAGACTCTTACTGACTAAAATCCACCCGTTTTCCTTCGGATGCCCTTGGCACACAGTGCCTAAGGAAGAGTTTTTGCCCGCATCCCAGGGTGCACCGGCCCGAAAAACTGGTCTTCCCCCGGACGTATCCGAGAGGGAACTCCAGTCCACGGAGCACCTTAACTGTTTTTATAGGGGTCAACTTTTCCGCTTCGAAACTTTGCATGGGGGCCAGTTGCCCAGTTGCGAAGTGGACGAGTTGCCCCCTAACCCATGTTATACCTCTGCCAAATTATTGCCAATATCCGGTTTTTGGTCCAATCTGACCTAGATACTGGTCATCTAACTGGGGCCGTCCCACACTGCACTTGCCAAAATCCAGTTTGGGATGTCATACTCGATGTTAAGTGGGGAAAACCCCTATCTATCGTTTGTATTTTTTGTGAAAACGTTGCCGCATATTAGAAATTTCTCCTTGTATCGTGGGTGCGTTTACAAATATTTAGACTCATGTAAAAAAATACCCAGATTTGAAACCACTTTAGCTCATGCAAATTGTTCCGTGGAATCAAACCCACGACAAGCAGAGCAGCGGTCAATTGCTCAGCTGCTACGCCAACTAAGCCGTGCTTTCTCAATTATTTCTCCGAATTTTACTAAGCTCCTGTCAATTTTCTAGAAATTTCTTAAGGCGGCGGAAAGTACCATAGTATTATTATGTTATCTTTTCTCTATGGCCCTGGCCCACAGAAATCTCTTCAACGTAACTTTAATTGACAGCAATTAATGACTGACCACATCCGACCAATTTCTCTATGACACGCACGACAAAAATACCCATCTCTTTTACTCTTGCTTTAATTTTAATATTACCTCTCGCTTCCGCGAATTTATCTTACAGAAAAAAGACGTCACTGACCTCAATACTCGCTTGGACAGTTTCGCGTTGTACTGGAGCATACGCGTACACTGAATAACCGACTTTAAGTAACTGGTATAAGGTTGGTTTTCAACTGGACTCAAAATGGCTCTTCGTACGCAGTGAATATAGCTATCAGTGGCAAAATGTTTAGTTGCACTGTCAGTTGGCCATCGAACGCTGTTTTGAATACAGTACATTGTTTAAACATTTAAATATCGAATGTTTTATTATTTTTTTAATTTGTGTTGTCGAACTGTGTGGTTCTCTTTTTGATTTTGGATTTTGTTGCCGTTACAAACCTTTTTCGTAAGTTTTATTTTTTAATTTTATTTTTAATCTGCGCGGGAGTCTTTTTGGTGCTTCCATATGTTTTGTGTTTCAGTGTTTCTTATTGCATTTTTGTGTTTTTATTTGAGTCTTTTTATAAATGAAACCGAAAGGAAATTTACAATCGTATTATTCAACACCTTTTCAATTGTTTTCAAGTGCAAATTCAACAAGTTACAATTACTAAGGAAAACAATAACGTAATTTTCATAATTAATAAATACATAACACAATTTAATATACACTTAAGTACCTCTTGTTAACCGAGTCACCAAGTACACTTCAAAATCTATTGTTTTATATCGAAACCTCTTACAAAGAAATGGTACTTATAAAGATTTGTCCAGTCGTTTCCGATATCACAAACAATGACAAGCCAACATAAGTTTAAGTGATTATTAGGCTAGTTACAGTACGGATTTAGACACTGGGCCATACATGTCCAAGATGGGCCATTGTGTAAAAGCTGTAAAACTAAAATAAAAATGACTCATGTTCAAGTTTACAGTAAGTCCTGAAGCTGAAATCCTAACTGAAATTGTAAATACGAAAGTGAATTCTATTGTTTGTTTTTTTAACGTTCTCACGTACAAACAGCTGATCCAAATTTGATGATTTTTGAGACAGTGATAGATTGGCCTCTGCAGGTTTTATAGGTTATGAAAAAAATAAAACGCCTGGCAGGGATCGAACCCACGGTCTACAACTCGTAAATCCCTATCATTACCACTTTTTTTTCCGTGGTAAAATCATCAAATGAGTCCTCCCACCCCGGGCAGAGCAGGACGAACTGTCAGACTTGTACTGACTAAAATCTACGGTGTCTTTCAATAGCCCCTTATGTTCCGGGGTCACGGTAATGGGATAAGTCCCGCGAACCCGGCGGGTCGTTATGGTCTGCTCTTCACTGATGAGTTGTAGGATAATTTTTATCCCAGCAGGACACTTCCGTTGGGATACCACCAACCACTTATTTATTTTTATCAGTTATAAAACAATGTCCTTGTGATAATTATTTAAAAACAGAAACAATAAAAATAACTTGAATGATTAGTAAATTGATAAAATTCATCAAAAAAGGAAGTCATGGATCGCACAGGTAGCGCTCAGACTGAGTCATTGACTGCTGCGCTTTATGCTGCAAGTTTGATTCCCGAACGGAACAAATATTTATATGATTTATAAGTAGATATTGTTTTTAGTATAAGGCCCTTCGTACACAAGGCGACTCAAGTTTCCGATACCTTACGACTTTAGCATCCATTGACGCGAGCCTGTGAGCAAATATCTATGGAATTGTATTGCGATAGTCCCTTGGATACCGAAGTCGTAAGGTATCGGAGACTTGCGTCGCCTAGTGTACGAAGGGGCTAAATTTTAATGTTGGTAAACGCACAGGCGTTACAGGAATTTTTAATATAACTATTAAAATAAATAATTTTAAAGTTGCAATATGAGCGCGTAAATCAAAGTATAGGACATTCCGGTTGACCCATTTAAGTCAGTTAGAGAGTATGATACGGACTGATAAGAATATAATTATTAAATAGGGTTGAAATTAACTTCTAGAGTGGCATAACTAAAAACAACATTTTATTTGGATGGATATTTTACTCTTTTACGCAAAAACGACTGAACGGATTTGAATGAAAGGGCATTGCCCATTCTTGTATGGGAGTTGGTCCAAATGCTGCCCAGAAATGGGAGTAGGGGCGCTGTATTCCAGGAACTTGTCAATGTCTATGTTCGTAATATAAAAAAATCTATCCTGGGGTTCCTGATTTATTACGATTTTTATGCGGATGACTTCATTTTTGTCTCCATGATTTTTTATCGTACTTTACACCTGGCCAAATGCAAAGGCCAAACGCACGTACTACCATTCCTGGGCAGCAGTTGGGCAATCTCCTTTGGTACTCAGATAGTTTATAACATAAAATTAATACATGTGATAGTTTTTATCCCAATATTATGTTCCCGTGGGACGTTTTCGGTAAGCTGCTACTATTTAAAAAAATAAGGTTGGCTAATCATAAAAATAAAAACAGAAATGACTAAAAATCGATAAAAAGAACATGCCAACTCAAAACTCATTAAAATCAAGGTGCACTTAATCCAGTTATCGATAATTGCAAGTTCTCCAACTAAGAATAGATAAAACTTTACATGCGACTGATAACATTTGTATCTGGGCACTGTTTATTAGATAACGTTATATTGGTTTGATGTCAAATTCATCATAAGTAATTATAATATCCTATTACATGTACACACGGCTACTCATCAAGCTGTACAAAACCAGCTTGTCTTTGTCTCGCTTCGTACGATTTTAACACATAATGACCCGTCAGCTACTACTGGTTTTGCATAGCTTGATGTGGAGCCGTGGATACTTACAAAGATAGTAACTAGTTTTTTTTTCTCTCTTTTTATTTTTTCGTTTGTCTTCAAATCTCTCCACGATACGGTTGTCATTGTAGAAACGGTTTTTTTTTTGACGAAAGACTAAATGACGGAAAGTAGACAGATTCTTATCGTCCTAAGCATGGCGACGTTCCAAATGGAGAAAAATACCTACTACCAAATATAGAAAAGTACTGCCAATAATGCCTTGAGCAATTTTATTGGCAGAACAGAGTTTGTCCTGCTACGCGTGTTGGACGTAACTGATCATACTCATGCAGCCTGTTTTAAAATTCCCAGAATAAAAATATATATATATATATATTATACATGTCAAATTGAGAACCTCCTCCTTTTTTTCGTCGGTTAATAAAAACGCACTATGTACATAGATACGAGTACCTACATGTCCTGACCGCAACCACAGTCTGATAATTCAGGCAAACAAGTGTGATAATCTTGAATAGATTTGAAAGAAATGTATGCCGTCACGTTCTTAGCCCTATATTTATAGTATTATCTTGTCGATGTCATAAAATAAATCCGACAAAACATAATATGGATTACTGTTATCTATAGGTATATGTATAAGACAGTTCGTATTTGGATTGTAAGTGTAAACCTACTGACTTGTATTTATAATTTAGGTCACAGATATGTTATCTGGTCTTAGGTAATATCACGCGAAATTTTACGTAGGTACACACGGCTACACATCAAGTTTTACAAAACCCATATTAGCTGATCGATTATTGTGTGTAAAATCTTACAAAGCGAGATCAAGGCAAAATGGTTTTGTATAGATTGATGTGTAGCCGTGTGTGCAATAAATTTACTGAAAATCTTTGCTTCATAGTCTTGCATTTAAATGGTCACTTGAATCAAGGACACTGAGAAGATATTTTGTTAAAGAATAGTACCAATTTTGTTTTTCTGAACATTTATAAATATGAATACCGTGTATAGGTATTACTAACACTATGCCCGTGACTTCGTTGACGTGGATTTCATAGGTATTTATTTTCCTCAACGATTTTCATTTACCTATCTTTTTTGAGGTTGTTACCAAAAAATCTGAAACGTGTGTTTTACCAATTTCATAATAGTATGTAGTTAAATCTACATTTAAAACAAGTAAACCGGACGTTTAATAACTAATATTTTAATTTTTTTTTAATAGCTCAAGTCATAATGAAATATGATATTTAGTAGTAGGTAAAACCCGTTCTTCATCTTTAATTATTGACGCTAAAATTTCAACATTAAGATGAAACTCTCAATCGTCATCGGCCATAGCAATGGCGCCAACACGACACATCTAAGAGAAAGTGTCAAAATTCCATTTCGCAAAAAAATTACATTCCAAACATACAAACCGAATACCATTTAAGGAAATACAACTTTAATACAACGCTGTGTTAAGTACAATTTGCAACACATCCTTTGTTACGTTTTTTCTAAAAGTACTAGTCATTCCGAAATGAGCTTTACTTTCACAGATATAAAGTTAATTATCGTTTAAACATCAATTGGTAACAAGGACTTGTACCTAGTGACGTAGCGATTAGAATTGAGTTAACCCAGAATTTGCACGCATTGGAATTATGAATCATGGTCAGACATGGATCAATAGATTACGATATCGAACTATCGCAAAAATTACATCAGGAATTGTTAATCCGCTTAGATATATAGATATGATAATATTGTACACCATAATTAATACAAAGCAATTGGTATGTTACAGTAATTGGTGGCGGGAAGACACGATTGTCACTTTCTGAGGAATTATCATGAATTTAAAGTTTTTGTGACGTAAATTAAACTGGAACTTTGACATTATTTTCAAGGGAGAAAAGGTTCCTTCTTCGTACACCAGAGGCGCTCTTCCATTTTTCCATACAAACTTTGAGCTCCTTGAGGTCTGAGTCGAGCTACACGATCACCGACAAATGCTTGCACTGACTGGACAGGTCCACTCAAATCTGTTAGGATCTTTCTTCAAAAGACCGTCTCAGACACCCGCATGGTCCTCGTATGACCTGAACAAAACAATGTCTGGACTTTAAAAGAGACTGTGACCTCTGAGTTTGTTTCGGCTGTTTCTTCTCAGAGTAGTCAGGTACGAAACACCGGCCTCATCTAGCTTTGAAAATGTTGATTATGACGTGTAAAAGTGTTTTTTAGAACCAACTTACAAAATAAATATCATTTAAATGTAGGTGCTAGTAAAGTCAAAAAGTTTAAAAACGTTTCTTGAACTCTATAATCTCCAATCAGTGGTTGTCAGAATATTTAAATGATAGGTTGTTTTGCTAGATAAACTATCAGAGATACCTAACGATCTTATCTATCAGATAAAATAGACATCAAGTTTTAGAACGAATTTGGAAAAACAAAGTCAAATGAACTATGATTGCGATTTGATAAGAGTTTGAGAGTTTCATGACGCTAGCAATATTTTTATTATAAAAATAAAAATAAAAATTATGCTTGGACCAAAAAAAAAACAAAATGAATCCAAATATATAATAACTCAAAGGTGACTGATTGACATAGTGATCTATCAACGCACAGACCAAACCACTAGACGGATTGGGCTAAAATTTGGCATGCAGGTAGATGTTATGACGTAGGCATCCTCTAAAAGCAGAATTTTGATCAATTCTACCCCCAAGGGGATAAAATATTATGGATGAATTTGATAAAAAATACATTGTTAAGTTCCGACATCCCACGCGAACGAAGTCGCGGGCACAGCTAGTGTGTCATAAAAAAGCAAGGTTTTATCGCTTTAAACAAATAACAGTAGTATCATTAGTAATATTTACATTATTAAAATGATAAACAAAGAATGTAATTGTATAATTATTCACATTTCAAGATTCAAATTAAATAACAATCGTAATGTCATTATAAACCTATTGATCCCGACTGACACATCATATTATTGATAAAAAGGTCGAAGTTCATTTATTATTTTATTACAAGTTACATATATGTACGTTGTACATAAGTTTCAAGTTTTTTCAATAACAAAGCTTGTTTTTCATAATGTGTAATGATTCAATCATGAAATAATAATATTGTACATATATTATTTATTATGTCTTTCGTGTCTTGTGTCATGAATGTTTAAGGAATACTTTTCCTCTCTACGTAGGCAAAGCTGATAATAGAAGAGCGAAGTTTTAATATAAAACTGTTCGTTTTATATTGTAACCTATTAATTAGATTTATTAGCAAAACGAAAAAATTACCACATCATTTTTATATATTTTGTTTGCATATAATGTATCCAACAATGTATATCTTTTCTGAAAAAAAAAAACTCGCAAATGCAACTTGCACAGACATCCAAATTGCATAAGTAAAAAACTACTCGTGCATCACCAATCTCCTTTAATACCACTCCTATACAAGCCATTTTGTTGCTACAACGAAATAAACTAATTCCTTACTAAATTCCTTGGTAAAACACGAAACAAAACAAATCACGAGAAACAATAAGCAAATACTAAATTTTGATAACCATCAATATCAGTTGACAAGCAATAAACATACTTAGAAATTCTAATATTATTGTTTCAAAGGACACTGGCCATAATTAGAATACAATGCAGGCTGATGTAGGTACTCATGACATATTAAGCCATAGGCTTCCAGTTTAAGCTGACCTCGCTTTGCAAGCTGCACATAGTAACAGTAACAGTGCATGAATCTATATTTCTAGAATACCTACAAATATTTTCGCTGATTTATCAACACAAAAGTGTAATAATATTGATGATCGTTTACATGTTTGTTAGGTAATCGGTTATTTCATTGGGTAGCTTACACTGTCCTCTTTATAAGTGTTGTGATTGCTTTTAACAATGTTATCTTTATATATAAAAATGAAACGTTTTCGTAACGTTTTCCGTTGTCACGACATAACATGAAAACGGCCTGACCGATTTGGATCCGGGTCCTCCACCCGTGCGAAGCCGGGACGGGCTGCTAGTACGGTAATACAGATTTTTGTTTTTATTTTGTTTATTGGTTAATAGAGTTTTTGCCCGTTCTTCTTTATATAAAAAAAACGATCCTTTTAACCGTGTACCGTGCGTTGCTTCTTAATTGACGTCACAAAAGTGGTCATGTGAGTTTATGTATAAAAACAATTTGGTTTGCAGCGTTGAAGAGCACTTTTTCGATGCTTTGTTTTGTACTTAGTCGTTTATTTTTAGTTATTTAGGTATACTAAGTAATTATTCCTTGTGTTTGCTTTATATCAATAAGTTTACATTTTTGTACAGTATCTTTTGCAAAGAAAAAAAAAATTACATTTTGTAGATCTAAAATCACGTATTTAGAAAATTCTTGGTAACTAATATAACATGTTGATTTCTACCTGTATAGGCCTCACGTATAGCGCCAGCTCAGCTTAAACTGAACACGTATACTCAGACAAGTAGTGTGTACTAGAAATATTTGCGAACTCAACAGATTTAGTCCGATCACGTCCATTTTATTACCAATTGTAATACTACTTAGAATCCCGCATTCTTGGACGACTGCATAAGTTAGGCACGTAGTGGCTACGGGGAAATACGGAAAAATGCTTTAGAGGCGATGTTGGGTCTTTTGTTTAGATGTAAGAAGACAGGCGTTTATTTGTCAGCCATATTGTCTTCTATTGATGGAGTTTTGTCTTTTTTTTTCTTATAGAATGTTGCCACGTTTTTTTTGCGTGTTAAAATCATCAAATGAGTCCTCCTAGCCCGGGCAGGGCGGGAAGGACTGTCAGACTTGTACTGACTAAAATCCACAGTGTCCTTCAATAGCCCTTTATGTTCCGGGGTTACGGTAATGGAATAAGTCCCGCGACCCCGGCAGGTTTTGGCCCTCTGAGGGCCCCGTCATTCTTTCGACGCTCTTTGAGGCGCGCGTGGAACACGACGCGCCGTCGACCCGGGCATGGTCCATGGTCAGACAGCGAGTTGCCCTTTACTCGCCGCCCGCATGTGTCTTTCTTTTTGTATATTGCCAATCCCTTGTGTCACTGTTATGTGACGTACATCTCTGGGCACCCCACAGGTTTTAATGAGTTCTGTCACCCAAGGCGGGAGGGACTGTCAGACTCGTAATGACTAAAATCCACGATGTCCTTCAATAGCCCTTGTCCCTTGCCCTAGTCTAAACAAGGGATATTTTGTTACCCAGCTGGGTTGTAAAGGTCTGATAGGCTGTCGTTACATATAAAAAACTGATATTCAGCTGCATATGGTTTTGACTGGATGCTGACCACAATAATTGGGAAAAGGCTAGGCAGATGATGATGCTGAAACGCTGAAACGTAAAGACCAAATTAGAATGCACAAAGACTCATCATAACACCATTTTCAGTACACTCAACCCTCATTTTGATCTCTCTAAATTTATTCTTGGAACTAAAAGAAAGACTTGAGGCAGGGAACAGTATGACTAACAGACTACACAGTAATTTGGTGTTCAGAAAGTAGGTATAATAAAGGGTTTACAGACGGCAAGTAATGGGTACCTTACCGTCCGGTTAAGGACCAGGGGTTAGCACGAAACCCGTAGTTCGCCGATTTCAATATTAAATATTATTAAAATGATCATATACTTAAAAAAGAAGGAAATTTTTCGAAATTCTTGGAAGAATTTTTACTTTGACAAAACTTTGAGAATCATCTGCCTGCCTTTTCCACTATCTTCGGGTCGGCTTCCAGTAGAACCAGTGCAGCTGGATATAGTACTTTCCATGGACTGTCGAGGCGATGCCTATCGGACCTCCACAACCCAGTAACTGGGTTTAGGTACTACGTTACCCCATGGGCTAGGATGTTTGCAGAATTTAGAGGGCTTCTGACTAACAGTAACCGACACTGTCAAGATCTAATAACCGCTGGTGGACCAACGGTTTTTACAATTCTCACATTGAAAGCGGGTCCAAACGACAATCAAACGCATTTTGGTCGTTTGGACCCGCGGGCTCGCCAGCGCGGGGTCAAAGACAAAAGCCTCCGAGCACGGAGGGAAACTCGATATAAATAAACTACACAATAAATATTCACAACCATCACACAACGGCATCTAGTCCCCAAGCTATTAGCAGAGTTGTATTATGGGTACTAAACAAATGATCAACAACTTATATATTTTCAATACAATACATATATGAGATACGATCACACCAGACCAAGAACAAATGCATCATGCCTCATCACACAAACATGTCGGGTGGGAATCGAAACCCACGACCCCCAGCATAGCAGTCAGGATTCACTGGTCCATAACCACTAGACCCAACGGGCCAGTCCATAATTATATAGGCAGATGTTCACCCATCCACAGCCCAACTCGGCCGGATCGGCCTGTGCGGGTGTTGTAAATATTTAGCCACGATTGTTTAATAATATTAATTATCAATCTTCATTTAGCTACCAGAATTGATAACACCCCTTTTCATAGTATTTTGACGACCGGAAAGCCATTCTTTTTTTAAACAAGCATTCCACAAAATCTCACAAAACCATTTCTTATGAATCAACCGACATTTCCTCTATCCCTTTTCCGAACTTACTTAATTATCGGGACTTTGTTAACCTTCTTAGAATATAAAACAAAGCTGCAATTGGGATAGTGAATCATAATGCGGTAGCAAGTGTTTAAAATTGGGTTTGAGTTAACCTTACTGGATTTTTAAAAGCTTAGGTGGCCAATGAAGGGGGTGACGTGGCGTTAGTTGAGCTCTTACATGGTAGCTAGAATATAGAGCTACTAGTTGCGTGTTTGACTAGCTAATTTATTGTCTCGGTCTTGTTTTAACTTCCCCGGTTTAATACGGAATTTATGTAGGTGCGTTTTCAAATATAGAAAGTCCATACACAACACCACAGACCCGGAAACAACTACTCAGAATCATACACATATTTTGTTCCGTGCGGCAATCAACCTGCGATACACCGTAGCAGGCGATTCTCTCAGCCAATAATAAAACTGTCACTTACGGGAATCTTCCGAATAGTTGATTATATGAGCCTCCCAATATTTCGGACACGGTTTCTAAGGGAAAGATAGGGGAAGGGATATGGGGGCAAAAGGGTCCAATTCATCGAATAATTGAGGAGCCCAACATGTGAATAATGCGGAACATATCCTATCTTAAGTGAAATTAATTATTTTTGCATCGGTATTTTCTTTTGTTTCGCGTCTTCCACTCGTGTTACGATTTTGTTTTGTGCAGATATGTAAGTAGTAAACTTTTGTTAAAGAACCTTAATTGTTTATAATTATATTAAAGACGGGGATCGTCAAGTTACTGGGTGTGGAGTTCAGATAGTATCAGCAGAATCTGAATTAGCCCAAAAAACACTATGGTAAAAATTATAACAGCAACAATTTATCTATTTTCCATTCACATTTGACTCGCCTAGGGGTTAGTGACCTACCTGCTATGCGGGGGGTCGTGGGTTCGATCCTGGGTGGGACAACTTTGGGGGGGTGAGCATGATCATTTTTGTTCTGTGTCTGGGTGCTCAATTTAGCTATAATATGTATGTATTTAGAAAATACATATATAGTATGTTTATCAGTTGTCTCGTATCCCATACACAAGCACTGCTTAGCTTGGGACTAGATGGTCGTTGTGTGTGATAGGTGTGGAATATTATATTATTAATTGGCTATTAACATCAAACAACAACTACGCCAATAATGAATACCAATTAGTTTACAATACCAATTTGCCCGATTACTCTTTCCAAATTAAACGTAACAGTACCTAAATACTTCGTTCATCAAATTCTAATCATTGTCCTTTACTAACTGCGCAAAATTTCAAACACAAATAAAAAATGGCGTCAGCAGGAGAGTATAAGGTCAGTGGACACCCACGTATGTACCGCCGACCCACTTGCGTACCTACTTATCATTGTCACTCTTATTCGCACGGACACCTACACCACATATAACGGTACTCCTTTGTATAGAAGTGAATTAGCGGTACATTGTTGCGGTATTTTACGTATACTTTTCGATACCTCTTTTGTATTTGTCGGAAAACAGGCACTTGTGATGACTGAAGTGCGTAGACAAATCTTGCCATAAACGAAGTATGACTTCACATTATCCATACATCATTTGCCAGCCTTTTCCAAACTGTATTGGGGTCGGCGTCCAGTCAAGCTAGATTCAGCTGGATATCAGTATTTTACATGGAGTGACTGCTGTTGGATCTCCACAACCCAGTAACTGGGCAATACCATACCCCATGGTAAGACTGGTTGTCAGACTTTAGAGCTTCTGACTAACTGTAACGACTGTCAAAGATCTAGAAATGACAGTCGGGACCAAACGGCTTTACGTGCTTTCCGAGGCACGGAGGAAACTCGCTATAAAACAGATGGTCACAATCCACAGACCAACCTCGGGCAAAGCGCGGCTTAACCGGAAGATCGACCTGGTGGCTGTAATTATTTAGCCACGAGCTCCTCAACGTCACATTATGCATACAACTAGCTTAAATTGTCATCCCTGTTCAAGGTTCAAATCATGCCAGTGATATTACAATTGACAATATTATTGTCATAATACCAATATATTGATAATATTCTTATTAATAAGTTAATCTTTGATTACTATAGTAGACGCGCTATTGAGAACTTCAAAAAGCCCCAATTACACTTTGCCCCGACCAGAGATTCAACCCAAGACTCATGCGCAATAGAAATGCTTGCGGCAAATAAACAGAACAAAAGAAAAATCTGCCCGTCATAATAACCTTCAAATGCCGCTTCCGGTTTAAAATAACGATACTCGACCAAAAATACCGATAAAATGTTATCGTTTCAAAAATAATGTCTAGGTTGTAACCTTGAAACAAAATTGTTTTAAATAATTATTGCTAATTGGTTATTAATGATTTTTAACCTTCATTGTCTTCTTGGTATCGGTATTTTAATTCTTAATTACTTTTGGATGGTATTGTGTGTTTTAAAATAGATGTTTTGCTAATTATTTATTTATCAACAGTTGTTATAATGTGCTTAAAAACTGGATGACGAAATGGTCGTTAGTAATCATAATGATAATATTATACAGATAATATGATTTCTGAACTAAATATAACTCTGTAAATATATTTATAACTGTCAGTGTTTGCCGTTATGTTTAACACATGTTTGCTAATTTAATACGTGGTTTAAATAGAATCTTAATTTTTTTTAACCGACTTTTAAAAAAAGTTCTTAATTCGGTCGTCATTTTTTTTTTTAGATATTGTCTCGTCAAATTCTAGAGGAAACAAATCGTTTGAAGAAATTTGAATGCATTATAGGTTGATACCTCATATTGTGTCAAATTTTCTATATATTTTTATTGTACCCAACTATAGGTATGTACTCGGCGTACTTGTAGGTACTATGTGTACTACTGTGGGTGTACTTCTCAGGTATTTTTTCTAGGAAACTGAAAGTAAATACAGTCGAATTGAAGATGCTTAAAAAACAGCATGTGCATAAGCCAGTAACAAAATAAGAACAAATAAAAATTAAATGTTTAACAACATAGTCGTTCAGTATTTTTAAAACACAGGAAAATGTACAAAAAAAAACGATCAAGCGTTATTCCAAGAACTGGGCCCCAAGTCTGCTAAATTACAAATGGCTCAATTGAATATCAATTGGATCTTAGTAGCAGTTTTAACTACATTTGGTATTCTGCTACTAATTTAAGACCGATGGTTTTCCAGTGATATTCCATTGAACTGCTATCAGAATATTTGCTAGTCTGCTCTTCAATCGTGTTCCAATCGTAAATCGATTGTGACCTTTATCGGTATTCTACTCTTATTTAACGCTTGTTTGGCAACACTTACTGTTCAACTGAGAGTCAATTACACTTACACTACGATTCCATTACGACTCTATTGAGCTTACATAGAAGTTTTTGCAGAATACCAAATTTGTTCTAATCGTAATGGCATCGTGATTGAGTCTCAATTGAATATCAATAGCATGTGAGTTAAATAAAATTAGCAGAATTGACGCCCTGAGTACCTGTGTGTTCATTAAATCTGTCGCGTTTTCTTATATATGCTGTGAATCATCGAGGTCACGAGGTCGATGACTTGTCTACTGCTCAAAATGTGTGTAGTGTGGTATTAGGCGCCACTTATACTAATATTGTAAAGCAAAACTGTTTGTTTGTCTGAACGTGCTAATCTCAAGATCAACTGGTTTCATTTGATTTTTTTTTTTGTTATTTGTAGTTAATTTATCGAAGCTGTTACGTAATCTATCTATAGTCGATCTCGATAAATGGACTATCTAACATTTAAATAAATTCACAATTCGAACCCGTAGTTTCTGAGAGCGCGTTCAACTAACAACTATTCAGCTTTATTTAAAATATACAATTATATGTATGTATATAAGTAGGTAAAGAAATTGGGTAAGCCTAAACAAACCTAGACTTAGAAGTTATTTGCCTCATATTCTACAATAAATAACGAAAAAAACTCATTCCCTCTAAACAAATTAACAGTAAAAAAACTTCAAGGCCTGCCAATCTCCAGGCCCAATTAAAGAGACAGCGACTAAAAAAAAGAAAAAAAAATATACGGATTTATAACCGTGTCTTAACTTTAACTAACACGAATTTATCTAAATCCACATTTATTTCTCTCCCCTCATTAGTTAGGCGGAAAAATAATTTAATTCGCCAATAGGCCCACCCTACGTAGACAGACAATCACTAATTACCCCCGGAGTATAAGCCATACAAATCGCCGAAAATGTTTACTAATTTATAAAAAAGGAGAAAAAAAAAATTTTTTTTCACTCTGCAAATGAACTTATTTAGCTCAAGAGGGATTTTAATAAAGATTTTTCACGGGTTCTCTCGGCTTCGACGAAGTTTTTTAGGGTTCTGTTGGATTAGGTTGGAAGCTTTGTGCTTCACGCGCTTGGAAACACAATATACAAAACAAAAGTATATTATTAGGAGTTTCTTCTAATATTTTAGGTGTGCTAGAAGGTCGCGGGACTTATACCATCACCGTGACCCGGAACATAAAGGGCTATTGAAAGACACCGTGGATTTTAGTCAGTACAAGTCTGACAGTGCCCTCTCGTTCTGCCCGGGCGGGAGGACTCATTTGATGATTTTACCACTATAAAAAAAAGGTGTGCTAGAAGTATAGGCAAGTGCTGTACCGATAGACGCTTTTACTTGTGAACGCCGTTAATTCTGGGGAAAACAACACGGAAGAAAAAAAAAGATGGAGATACGTCAAACCTGTCAACCATAGACAAATGCTTACTTACGGCTGCGTTCAATTTAGATTTTTAGGTTTGCCCGTTTTCCCAAAAAATAACGGTGTCCAACTTGCCCCTACATAAAGAAATATATAAATTAAGATTTTATAAAAAAAGAAAACGACTTTTTTAAAGATTTAAATCCTTTAAGTGAATAAAAACCTATATCTCCAATCCAGTAAATGAAGATCTGACAAACATTCATAATTTTGTTATTTAAGCAATGAACCTAAAAAATTTGGTTTACATTTTATTTGACAGAAAAAAATATTTGCTTACCATAACCATTTTTTTTTTATCGTGGTAATATCGTCAAATGAGGCCTCCCACCCCGGGCAGGGCGGGAGGGACTGTCAGACTTGTACTGACTAAAATCCACGGTGTCCTTCAATAGCCCTTTATGTTCCGTGGTCACGGTGATGGTATGAGTCCCGCAACCCCCGACAGGCTTTAGCCCTCTGAGAGGGGGTCCCATCATTTTGCTCACAGCTCTTTGAGGCCATAACCATACAATTACGCCTTCCCAGTGTAAAAATCTAATAAATCAGTGCAGAACCATCACCCAAAAATCAACTCTACCAACTTTTCTTCCGGCGACTTTTTTCACCGGCGACTAATCTCGACGATATTTCTCGTGTCGCAGATTGAATTAGTGCACGACAAACGCACCTCATTTCGATGAGAAAATACGTTAAAATTATTTATTTACCCTCCTGTTTGGTAAATGAAAATTTGTTTATACTGATTTGGAAAAAATAATATTTCTGAAGTTATTTATTTACCAGCTTTAACCCGCGATTTCACCCGCTACTCGGCTCCTTTTCATCGTAGAGTGGATGTTAATTTGCCTAAAGTTTTCTTTCGATGAATAGGCTATCCAACAATAAAATACTTTCCAATTCGAACCTGTAGTTCCTGAGATTAACGCGTGCAAACAAACAAACTCTTCATCTTTGGGACCCGGTCTTGGTTTACACAGCTGGCTCAGGGCTAACGGCCTCGACATACGACTTATAAGGCCCGAGTTCATTTCATCACCACAGCTGCTCACCAAATGGTAAAGAAACATCGTGAGTAAATTACATCGAACCTAAAATTCCATTGTGCCATTCACTAACCTGCACTGTCCACGTGGTGGGTTACTGCCCACTACTTCTCAGGTAGAGGAAGATTTTGTCCCGGTTGATCTGATCTAGTTTAGTTGCTGGTATTTTAATTTTGTTACCCACTGATGTATGGTCTAGTGGGCTCATTAGATTGGAAGAATTAGGTCGATACGTCTAAAAATTAACAACCCACTGCCAGGACTTGCTAGTCCCCTGCAAGTTTGAAAAGTTGTTATTTGCTGCAATTTTAAAGACATCTTTTTTAGTTTCGATTTATCAACGAAGGAATTTATGAAATTGTTCACGATGTCGAATTTATAATGTAATTTCACTATAAAAGGAGCCTTGCATGATAGCATATAAAATATAAAATACCTAAAAGTAAACTAAACAAAACAAATCTAAGACATTTTTAACTCGAACATTGAGAGCAAAACATTAAAAAGACACCCAAAGAAGGGGCCTACCTTCCACGTAGTCCCAATGATCCTAAATTAACGTCGGAAGGGGCCTAATCGACCATTTTTTTTCCCGCCTGATTACGAAAGGCTAATATTGAACCCCCTACCCCATTGGCTCAAACAAATGTTAACCCTTTATTCGCGCTTACCCCTTTCGAAAAAAAAGCCCATAAAATATATCTAATTAAAAAATATCCGCGTCTAAGGTCTGACGCTCATAAAGAATGTCAATTAAGGCTGCGACGTTTTTTTTTTCTTTTGGCGAGTATAATTTTTTTTTACGTAATATTTTCTGTGGTTCCGCGGCCGGCGAGGGTTAAGATAGCGAAATTAGTATCGGCATGAAATATTGAGTAATTTAATATTTGTAAGGTGGGTGGCGACTCCAACCCTTTTTCTGTTCTGTTTGATGTTCGTATTTTTTTAATCAAGATTAACAACGGGGTGGTGTTTAAATATTATATTTGATATTTTATAATTTGGCGCATGTGTCCTTTATGGTACCTACTTATTTCGTGGGATGGCGATTAGATGGTATTGTTTTCATTAGACTTTGTTATACTTTTTAATTATTATAATGATACCTTCGCTACCGTATGTTAATCGACTTTGCCCGCGACCCGGACAGGCTTTTCCAGGTAACCGTGATTCCGAAACGACAAGAGCTATAGAAAAACACCGTGGATTTTAGTTAGTACAAGTCTGACAGTCCCTCTACTCTAGCCCTGGGTAGGAGCACAAACATTTGATGATTTTAACCTGAACTAAGATCATAGCGTCTTCTAAAGTAAAAAAAATAACAGCCCGCGTGAAAAGTCAGACTTATCAACATTGTAACTAAACAAAAAAGTTTTCCCTATCTTATAACCTCTTAAAATCAGCCGTAGTCTTACAGACACATCGTCATCAGTACTGCAAGATAAAGTTCAACTGCAAGGTCGTTGACATTCATCAATGAGGTAAAAAAAGCTTTTAAGAAAACTATGTAGTTACACCATGTTTGTTAAACTTATTGGCCACTAAAGAAAGAAGGATAAAGGTGTTATTACAAGTAATTACATCATTCGATGATGATGATGATGATGACGTGGTGAACGGATGATGATTAACACGTTTTTTTGTTTGTGAGCCACTTTCACTGAAGCTTTCTAGAAATTACTCATCTACGCTAATAATTTAGAGAAGTTTGTAAGTTTTTAAGAGGTTTGTTGGTGACCTGTAACACAGGTTTTTACTAAAACCTTCATCAGTACCCTTAACACGAGTTTTCAGTATTTGAGAAGTCAAGTAAGCTGGATTTTGGAAAAAAAAATCACATCCTGCATTATTACACTAATCGATAGTACAGTAGTAGGCAACAAATTCTGGGAAGTAATCAGATATATAGGCAAACTTCTTCTCACTTCAAGGCAAAGACTGTATTTGAATCATAAGTTAAGGTTTCTTCTTTAAAATAATGCTATTGTTAGTTCAACTCAATAATTTTCGTATTGCTAAGTACAGTGGGATTGTTTAAACGTCAAATCCAGTAAAAACAATGAAATTTTATAATTTCGAATAAAATTTAATTATGGTACACTAGAAGTAAAGTAACATGGCAAGATAGTAATTTCATAAAAATCAGCCATTTCCTTAAGTTTTCCGTATATGATTATTTCCCAGAATTTGATCTTGTTAGCATCACTATCGATCATCGTAATAATACAGTTTGTGATTTTCTTTCAAAAATCAGTGGGTTCGATTCCTGGCCAGGATGTGTTTTATTTCCAAGTGACATACATTAAGTTTAATGTCATCCTATATCATTTTGACCAATAAAATAAAAATGAAAATATCCGAACAATATTCGAATTATTCGAATACTAATTTTTATAGTCAACAAATATTCGAATATCAAATCGGACCGAATAATTGCAAGCCCTAGTACCAGCTCTCACAATGTGAAATTATGTAATACTCAAAACTGTTTAAGTTAATGAAATCCTTTGTGAGAGAAATAAAATTATAATTAAGTATTTGAGTTTGTTTGTACCAAGTAATCTCTGGAACTAACGAATCTATTCTGATGATTCTTTCACCAGTTGAAAGCTAAGATATTATTGAGTGACATAATATCAATACATAGTGTTAAACAAAGTAGCTTCCCTCTGTCTGTCCTAATGTAAACTTATATCTATAACTTCGCAACGGATTTGACTCCTTCTCACAGAGAGGAGGCCTGTCTTCTAATTTTTGGTCCTAGGATATGGCAGTTTCCTCAAGATATTGTGTTGTTCTTTTCAACTGTGTTGGGAACAGAGGTGATGAAATAAATTATTCTGTACAAAGGAATGCGCTTGGCTTGGTTCGAAGTTCGAACCCACAACCTACAACTCGTAAGTCGGGCCTCTACATAGAGCATGTAATATTTTAAAATGAATATTAACCTTGCCACGGGGTTGCGGGACTAAAAGAGCGACCGTGACCCCGGAACGTAAAGGGCTATTGAAGGATTCCGTGGATTTTAGTCGGTACAAGTCTGACAGTCGCTTCCGTCTTGCCCTGGGTGGGAGGACTCATTTGATGATTTTACAATGATAAAAAGAATAGAAAAACCTTGCCACCATACAAAATAATACAATTAACATATAAAAATCTGACATATAACAAAATTCTATTCACCAAATACAATCTTTCCCTACAAACATCGCCGTTTCAAACTACACAATCATGATATATCATACATTGTAACAATCAAACATCTCGGTAGCGATGCACAAACACACAAACATACAAACATGCAGAACGTCAGTTGATAAACAAAATGGCTGTCGCCGATGGTAGGTAGGTGAATAAATAAATACATACACTACTGCATCTAGGACGAACAATGTGGTGTGCGTTGGGAATAAGGAGGATAAGACTGATTTTGACAGATTTTCATTTTTTTATTAAAAAAATGATTTTTAACACTGTCTTGCCTGATCATGTCAACAGTCAACAACACTTTTTTTTGTTTTTTATCTGGGTAAAATCATCAAACGAGTCCTCCCACCCAGGGCAGGGTGGGAGGGACTGTCAGACTCGTACTGACTAAAATCCATGGTGTCCTTCAATAGCCCTTTACGTTTCAGAGTCGCTATAATTCGATATCTCCCGCGACACACGTAGGCTTTGGCCTCTAGAGGGGGTCCCGTCTCCTGCTGACACTTTTTGAGGTTGCGCGTGGCACACAACGCGCCGTCGACCCGTGGTCCATTGGTCGGACAGCGAGTCGCCCATTACTCGCCGCCCGCGAAATCTTAAAGAAGTGAGTGGCCCAAATTTAGCAATCGCCCAGTTCCCGGTTAGGAAATTCTAAAGCAATGTGAGTTATCTCCAAAATTAACAATTCATTGGTTAGGCAATGATTATTATTCTTGAGTGTGCTGACTAAATGACTATTACTTGTGTGACATTTAAAGTTTACAATTCTGTGCAAAGATGAAAATTGTCACAATGCCACAGGATAAAAAATTTAGAAGAAAATGTATTTTTAATAATACCTAAGTGCACAAACACATAGTAATTTAATACTCTTATTTTCTGTAATAATTTATTGACATTGAATAACACTGATTCTGACTGTGAAGTCAGTAGATTCATATTTTTTTTTTATAACCTAAACCGTTATACAATTATACATATTCCATCACTGTTTTATGCTAAGAATAGATGTGTCACCATAGTTTCATATAAGCCCTTATGTTTGTCATTGTATAACTGATGTTATCAATTATGTCAACACAATATTATCATTTATCGACTTCTTATCACGGATTAACCAGCTTCTAGTTTTCGCTTGAGTAAACAATATTTTGACAAACAAGTCTTTGTGTATTAGGTTATCATTTTGCAAAAAATGCTTAAAAATATGACGCATTTTCATACTCAAGGACGTTTATTTACGAATTCAAGTGACTCAAGTCAGATATTATCAGAAAACGGAACTTCTTAAAATGTGGAAGTGTTGAAAGGAATTTTATCTGTAACAGGAGCTCAGGCAATGCGTGAAGAAAATAATTGGCAAATTAATGTACTTTGTACTGCTACAATGAGAGGACATGCGGGCGGCGAGTAATGGGCGACTCGCTGTCCGACCATTGACCATGCCCGGGTCGACGGCGCGTTGTGTTCCACGCGCGCCTCAAAGAGTGTCAGCACAATGATCCCTTTAGAGGGCCAAAGGCCCTGCCGGGGTCGCGGGACACGCGTATATCGCGACTCCGGTACATAAAGGGCTACTGAAGGTGGATTTTACTCAGTAGGAGTCTGACAGTCTCTCGCGGTCGGCCCTGGGTGGGCTGGTAGTCCTCCCGGACTCATTTGATGATTTAACCACATCGAATACACGGTTGTGCGAATCAAGTTTTGATCCCTTTTTTGAAGTAGGTTATAAATATTAATCATTTTCGGATAATAATCGTGAGGAACCGGTATGGTAACGATGGAAATTACATTGAGCAACGATGCGATGGAAATTACATTGAGCCTAAAAAATAACAAAAAGCATGTCCACACTATACCTTACGGCCCGCGCGTTGCTCAAACTATGGCGAACTTTCCACACACTGTGCTCGGTGTGAAAGCGCCGAGCCGATACAGTTGCTATCTTACACAAATATACAACTACCCACCCTTATGTTGCTCTATAGGCAACTTTTGTATGAGCAAACTTCAATTTTAGAGAACTGAGATTATTGAAAAAAATTGAAACAGAGCATTTATTCCCTGTAGGGTAAAACTGCCGCAGTGGTAGACGCCCACGGTGACGGACGTCGGCAGATGATCTCTAGCCACCGTAGGCGCGGGCATGCTAGCGGCGAGTAATGGGCGACTCGCTGTCCGACCATGAACCATGCCCGGGTCGACGGAACGTAAAGGGCTACTGAAGGACACCGTGGATTTTAGTCAGTACGAGTCTGACAGTCCCTCCCACCCTATCCTAGGTGGAAGGACTCATTTGATGATTTTACCACTTAAAAAAATAGGGTAAAACTAGTTTACATGTTGGCAAAACGCCCCTTCAGTATAGCAGTTAAACTTAGTGCGCGGAATCGCAGGAGGACTCATTTGATGATTCACCACGCAAGATAAAAAAATACCTGAATCCGGTTAGACTGCAAACTGCGAGCCGACTTCAACATAGTTGGGAGGCTAGGCAGATGATGATATGTTTCAATGACGTTGTGCAACTTTCGTTAACAGTCTTATAAGGGTATTATTAAAAAATCAACCCTATTAAAATTTAATGCCTTTGTGTACCGAAACAGATAATCGTCAAAAAGCTTTCGAAAATCAAAGCCTTTTGAAGAATTAAATTAAAACCAATCGCCTGTTTCATACTCAAAGGGATGCCATCAAAAGAACGTCAAAGATAATCAATTTTACAAATATCCCCCCCCTCTCCCCCTTCACTCCTAACGTACGTCTTTTTCTTTTCCTATGAAATAAATCTTTTCAGACAACGCTTGAAGATAGATGAGCTAAATACCGAAGGGTCGTAACTCGATATCATCATAACACGAAATCTAACTCTATTTGGAACTGCATAAAGTTGAAATTCGATCGTGTCTTTTAAGGGTTGTATAATAAACTTCCCGATAAACAAAAATATGATAACACTGTGTGAAAGTATCGAACTCAACTTTATTAATACTGAACGCAGCGGATTTTCCACCTTCTCTCCTACTCCTAAGATCCATTATCGCATGTTCGTTTTGCAGATACGTCCTTCTCAAGACGGGTAGTTGTCATCAATACCGTATCGTCTGTATTATCGTTTATATCGTGGCATTAAGACTGAACCGTTCAAGGGAAAAATTGGTTAATAAATGTTCTATTAAGGGTCTTACACATCCTTGTGGAGAATTTTTGCGTTATTAAATTTTTTTAAGTATAAAAGTGTTTAGTTCTTTAAAACGATTTTATGGTCTTATACGGCAAAATCAGTTTGCTTGGCGAATACTGGGTACCCTGAATTATAACAATTATTTAACAGTCAAATTTTCGGATAAGATTTTCTATAAAGACAAATCTCTCCGCCTGTTTTGTCACTCAGGAACATATTAGTGATTTTCTCGTGGTGATGTATTTTAAAAATACGTTCAGTAATTCAAGAGATTATTTCCTATAATTCCTATAGAAAACAAACTCAATAACTAATCACCTTTATATAAATTGGTATTATTAATGTAGATTACTCAGAAACCCACTTATGTTGTTACGTGAACAGATTATTTCAAATGCATTACTTTATTTATCAGTTATTCATTATTATAATATAGTAAAGACTGCGTGACTTTAATATATTTATTATCATTTTTACAATCGTCGATATGCTAAATGGGAATTCCCCTACAAATATGCCTTGATAATGTTTTATATTTGGGGATTCCCCAAGTTGGCAAAAATATTAGTATCTCGTTAGTAAAGTGACCTCAATAAATAAAAGAAATAAATAAATACGATTATCAATGTTTGATAGTAGTCTCACAGTAGTCCCCACACAGGGCAGGGTGGGACGGACTGTCAGACTCGTACTGTCTAAAATCTACGGAGTCCTTCAATAGCCCTTTATGTTCCGGGGTCACGGTAGTGAGATAAGTCCCGCGACCCCGGCATGCTTTGGCCCTCTAGAGGGGCCCTGTCATCATGCTGACACTCTTAGAGGCGCACGTGGAAGGCAACGCGCCGTCGACCCGGGTTTATATAGTACCTAAGTGCTTTATTAAACTACTCGACTGAATAATGAATAGGGAAAGTTTACGTATTTTTATAAAATACATAAAATAATTAGTGACGTGTATTTACATAAAAAGTAGGTACACGTGGTTAATAGTAAACACGCGTAATTGTTTATTAAGTAATAACAGTTATTATTCACCAGGGAAAACTGAATCAATTTTACTGACGCATGTTTGTTTTTATTATTGAAATAAGTTTTCAGAATCCTATTATATTTTATTAGGACTAGAGAAGGGAGGAAGGAAGACGAGAATATTTTATTAGGACGTACATCCAATTCGATTTCGAGCAAATCTGTGAGCGATATCGTCAATCCATGCGACTCAATTAGCAAACACTAGCGATTGTCCATACATTTTCTTCGGCCAGACGCTTGTGTGATATCTGACCGATATCGTCAATCGATGCAATTCGATATCGCATCGCGCCATGACTAAAGTCCCTAACTCCTCTTTCACTCGACATTGAGTAAGGCCCTTAACAACTGATTACATTATGACGTATCTCCAGTACTCCCTTCGACTGCACGAGATAAATACGATCATTATTTTATTATTAATGGCCGCCGTAGTATCTTGATTCGATGCTCGTTATTGCTCAGATTTATTTACTAGAAGACTATCGGCTCTTTGTCTTAGCCTGTACTACTGTTTACTTTGAGAGCACTTTGTATTTTTGTTGGAAAACTAAAAATAGGATTTTTTCCCGTTGGATCACACTTGAATATTTTCCCGTTGGATTCCGCGTGCTTTAAAAAATCTGAACGCGAGTACTTTCAACGAAAAAATTGCTTGAATTAGTAACAGAGAATAATTCTTTAAAATAAAGGTACACTTTCTTCTGATATGTAGGTACACATGTTGTCATAACGTGGGATTCAACGGGAATAAAAAATGGGATTCATCGGGAATACCTAAGAATGGGATCCATCAGTAGGATTCAACGAGAATAAATCAAAAATAGCTCCTGTATCTGTGCGTTTGCAAACACAAACCATACCTACATTAAAAATTTAGAGGTAAGAAAAATTCAGCTACAAATTGGACTCGAACCAGCGTCTTCTGGACAAGTACTACAACCGCGTTAGTAAATGTTGAGCATTATAAAAAGCCGAGATGAAATAGGTACTTACTACAATATTCGCTAACATTTTATAAATAGGTACCTACCTGCTAACCACATAGCAAGCCAAACGAGATAATCTAGAAAAATAAGAAAACTGGTTATAATTGCCACAAAAACGGAAACAGAAAAATAAACTACGTACAAACGTATAAACCGGTTACCGTGACCCTGGAATGTAAAGGACTATTGAAGGACACCGCGGATTTTAGTCAGTCCGAGACTGACAGGGAGTGTCCCGTCCTGCTCTAGGTGGGAGGACTAATTTGGTAATTTTACCACGATAAAAAACAATAATAATAATATTCCACAACTATCACACAACGCCATCTAGTCCCAAGCTAAGCAGAGCTTGTGTTGTGATATTTCTAAATACATACATATTATAGATAAATAACACCCAGACACAGAATGGTCGTGCTCATCACACAAACATTGGTCCTGGGTGGGAATCGAACTAGACCAACAGGCCACTCTAGTAAAATGTGTTTAGTAATTTATTATGACCAATGTAATAATGACTCTTATTTCTTTGGTTTCAGACTTCAAAATGCCGCCCACCAAAGACTACAACACAAAACAAGCCTACGCCAGGTCTTACTCTAATAGTAAGTATTATTATAATCTAATCCACGTAGTCCAACGACGATATATTACTATCCTAATAACAGGCGACGAATGTCTGACAACACATTAGCCAAAAAAGTCTTATATCCGTCTTATTTCGACCACTCCTGTGAGCCGTAAACATACCTTGAGACAGAACAGACCTTGAGTTAGCCAATCACAACGCTACCCCGTCCCCCTCGCTGACATAGTACCTCAGTGAGTTGACAGAATAGTTTTTGTTCCTTAGATCGTGCATGCGGAGTCTAGTAATACATATATCGTCGTTGACGTAGTCCCTCCCTCATCTACCGAACCCAGCAAATACAATTTATTGATTTCTTCGACAAATCTTTGTCATCTACCCAAAATAATCTTGTTTCTTCTAAAATCAATTTTGACCCACACTAGGTTGTCTCCCGTTTCGTGGGTGCGTTTACAAACATAGAAATTCACATACACAAACACCCAGACCCTAATAGCGACCCCGGTGGGCTGATTAATTTCGTTGCAGGATCCAAGACAGGTAAATTCACTCTCCGGGACACGTCGAGCTTCATTGTCTCGGCGCTTTTCTGGTGGTTGCCACTGTTGATTCTGGCTCACAGGAGTTGCAGTGGTTTGGGAATAGTGTGGTGGGTTTGTCCCAAATAAAAAAAAAGACCCCGGCGGGCTTTTGCCCTCTGTAGAGGAGCCCTGTCATAATGCTGAGACTCTAATCGAAATGCACATACCTAGTGCAAATTTTGGAACTTGTAGAAACATATTTTTTATACACGTTCATGCCCATCGTGATACACCAACCATCTTATCTGCCTGCCTAACCTTTTGTTGAGATCGGCTTCCAGTCGATCCAGATGCAGCTGAATCGCAGTATTTTACTTGCAGCGACTGCCTATCCTGACCTCCACAAGCCAGTAACTGTAGTTAGGCTTGTCGTCCGACTTCTGAGCTTCTGATTAACGGTAACGACTGTCAATGTCAAAGATCTACACATGTCAGCCAACGGCTTAATTTTGGAGGCACAGAGGAAAGAAAGAAAGAAAATACATTGATTTAGCAAGCCTTAAGCACACAATTACAAATAGAAATTATGAGAGTACAACTAATGTAGGTACCGTGTGCCTCACGGCTGTGCCAAATAGGCTCAGTTCAGCATAAAGCCAGAAACTCGCTATGATAAAAAATGGTCACCCATCCACAAACCAATCTTGACAAGCGCGAAACGTATCCTTAGCTTCAATGAAATAAATATTACAACAATGCCAATGCAATCAAGACTTTTCCAACACGACATACGTATGTAAATATATAAATAATCTAATCTAAATACTTCGCTAAGACTGGAAAAACCAGGTAATACTAGCTAGTGGCCAAGTCGTTGTCGATTGGTGGGCGATGGCCTACTGCCAAGTAGGTCTTCGTCCTTCTAACCTTGTAACTCATATACATACATTACATGAGTGTAGGTATACAGGGTGAATTTTTCAACTGAGCGTGGAAGGCTATAATTATCCGAAACTATGAGGAATATCGAAAAACGTTAAAAGGAGTCTCGAGGCAGATTTTGACGAAAACTAAAACTGCATCATAAGATTTTAGAAAATTCAATAATCCTAGCCAGGAATCGAACCCCCTCATTTTGTAAAAAATACCACAACCTGTATTTACACCATTCGATAGTGTTGCTAAAAAGGAACAAATTCTGGGAAGTAACCATATACGGAAAACTTAAGTTAAGCAAATTTCACCCTGTAGATAGGAGGAGCTCGTAGCTAAATAATAACAACCTCACAGACCAATCTTCCAGTTTAAGCCACGCTTGCCGAGGTTGTTCTGTGGATGGGTGACCATCTGTCATAGCGAGTTTCCTCCGTACCTCGGAAAGCACGTAAACCCGTTGGTTCTCTTTGACATTCGTTACTGTTTGTCAGAAGCTTTAAAGTCTGACAACCAGTTTTACCATGGGTATCGTATTACCCAGTTACTGGGTAGTGGTGGTCCGACAGGCAGTCGCTCTATGTAAAATGATGATATTAAGCTGCATCCGGTTTGACTGTAAGCCGATCCCAATGTAGTTGGGAAAAGGCTAGGCAGATGATGACATGATGTTGTGTAGGTATACCTACATATTATTTAGGGAAGACCACATTTAGCAACTCGCTTCTCATGCGTGAGGTTGCAAGTTCACACCTATGCTAGTACAAAATAACATGACTGTGTATTTTCAATTTACATTGCTGACCTACCTAAATCTGTGAATTATTTGTGACGTAGAGAACAATATTATTCCCCACCAATTTAATGAAAAATAAGTGACGTAAACAGGAATGGCACTGCCTCTCCCAATTAGGGGAAAAACAGTTGAGATAATTCATGACTAACTAACTCCATGTTTTCTGTAATTCCAGACGGGGTGACGATGTCGGCAAAGGTCTACCATCCAGCTACAAATCTCATGCCGCTTACACCTCCTCAGTCCCCAACCGGAATGGCCCCCAGTTTTGGCGCCGGCAAATCCAACACCTCATCGTGGGGACGACAGAACAGCAACGGAAAATACTCGTGACGATCCCTAAACTTAGCCCGGAATACGACAGTGGGAGTCTCAAACTTCCGAGCTCGGAAAACTCGAAAATCTCGGAAAACTCGTCAAGGTCTCATTCAGACCCGATATATCGATATCTCGTTTTTCTTTTTGTTACAGAGAGAAAAATAGGAAAAAAAGGTTTGTTCAGACAGGGCAACTGTTTTGTTGAAAGCGATTACTAGAATTTTAGTTTTTATAGGTATATTACCTAATGTAACTTAGTGTAATCTGTAATAGTTAATGTTATTTTAAGTTACCAAGTATAAATAATATAATAAATTCTGATGAAATTGTTAGTAACAGAATTTTCCTAATTATTTTATTTTTCCTTAATTTGGCTATTACCTACCGATTTCATATGACGTATGGTTTTATCAAAGAATGAAATTGTTGGTTTTTTGTTGATAACCACACGTCACTAACCACAGAAAACTTCGCTTTGTTGCCTTTATAAGTAGATTTTTCATACCTATCTACTTAACTTTATATTTTAGTTACCCGCTATCAACAACTTTTGACGAATAATATGAATAAAGGAAATTGTATGTGAATAAATGTATAGTGAATTGAAATTTATTGATAAACATTGTTATAACGAGAAGTTTTTAGCACGTTTTTGCCATTCAATATTAGTTAAAAATTATTCCTTCCATTAATTCTTAATATTTTAGCACAATCGCTATGTCTGAACAATCCCTTAGGCTGGGACAAAAAAAAATCGAATAAAAAAAAGTTGTAAAAAAAACAAAGATATCATTAAACTTGTATGAATGTAATTTAAATAAATAAGTATTTGTAAATATTGTATAATAAAAGTGACGTAAACATTATTTATAAGGTAAAATAAATACTCTGACTGTATTTGTGGCGTATTTTATTCAATTATTATCCTTATTGTTTCACATTTCCTCTATTTATCCTCAATCTGACGTGTGCTGAAGGATTTTTTTCCTGAATCCTCGAGCTAAGCAAAAAGTATGAATAAGGTTTAGAAATATCTTTGTTTCGCAGCGCCATCTATACAGTACATGCTGATTTATAAAATCGATGTGGCTCGCAAAAGATTCAATAGATGGCGCTGTTATAAAAATATTTAACCTTTTAGAATTTAGATGATACAGCAACTCGAAGTTATAGGTGGTTATATTTACCATACTTACTCGATTTACGTTACAATATTTTAATTTATTATATAAAAAACTTGTGAGAAAGAACATATTAAAAAAAAAACAATTTTAAGCGCCATCTGTGATTTTATGCGATGACCATTAATGATTCAATCAATACTGTATTATATTAGTGGAGTTAAAAATATGTAGATGTCGCTTTACACAATTAAAATCACCTCTACAATGTGATCTGGAAAATGTACATAGCGGACAACAAGACGCGACGGGCCAGCCATGGTCCTCGAACGATCAATTCTCGGAGTAGACAAGTCCTGATGGGCCGCATATCGGCAATTTTAGCAAAGCTAGATTGACCGACAACTTCAAACTATAAGTAGATGGGACAGTCGGAGAGACTATGCTTGGTATGCTATTTGGTGTTGAGGTGCAGTTCTAAAGTGGCCTTGATTCAGCAGTGGACTTCAATTAGATTAAAGCAACAAGATTACTAAAAATATTAACTACTCAGACAACGAATTCAATTCCATTTTTTCTTTCTGTTGCCGGTCTATCTACTTTTTATGAGTCCTGTAGGTCACTTCTCATTTTTATTTAATTTCTTTTTCTACCCGTGTTGCCCCCACCCCCCTCACTACAAATTTCTCCTGTTTGGGTGCGTTTTACAAACATAGAAACTCACATGCACAAACCTGACCTACCTAATAGCACTTTACTATCTACGACGAGAAGAAACAACCGAAACAAACTCAGAGGTCACAGTCTCTTATAAAGACCAGATATTTTATTGGTCAGTCAAGTCATACAAGGACCATGAAGTTTTGTGTCCGACATGGTATTTTGAAGAAAGAACCACACAGATTTGATTGGACCTGTCCTGTCAGTGCAAGAATTCGTCACCTATCGTGTAGATTGACTTGTAATTGAAGGAGCTCAACTATACTACTATTATTGTAATTGTCAGACAATCAGTATTAATTATCACAAAAGAATCACGACATAACCGCACCCATCCGTTTATTCTTTAAATACAGAAGTTTTAACTTACGCCAATGATAACAGGTTATCAATTAATTACTAAATTACACGCTATAGTACGCATTTTTACTAAGTCTTTCCGTCGATCAAAAGATACAGTTTTTTTTCAATAATAGAAAACCTTTATTCACTTTTTTTTTTTTTTTATTGTTTATTTAAGGTCACTTTTTAACATCAAAGGTCATTAGTGACCACATTTAACATTTTTTTTTTTATTCACTTTTTATTATAAACAGTTGATCTATGTTTTATCGATCTTCTTTATTTTTATCCCCGTCTAATTAACATTTTTAACCGACTTCAAAAAATGAACAATTCGTCCGACTGCTTTTTTTAATGCTGCCCGTTTTCTCGAAGACGCCTGGACAGTTTTTTTTTAACCGTTGGGGCAGGGTGAGAGGGACTATCAGACTCGTACTGACTAAAATCCACGATGTCCTTCAATAGCCCTTTACGTTCCTGGGTAACGGTAATACGATAAGTTTCGCGACCCCAGCAGGCTTTGGCCCTCTAAAGGCCCTTTAGTAGAGGGCCACAGCAGTTCAGTTCAATGACACGCGTGCTTGAAACATAACGCGTCTAGACAAATTTGCAAAAAATTTCTTAAAAAAAAAGACAGAAACTCCGAGCAACTGGTGTTGATACTCGTAGATAAATAAAAGATCGACGTAGTACTGCTAATACAACAAGAAGACAAATATTTATGACTAGCTGTTCCCCCGACTTCAGCCCCGCTGCTCGGTTCCTATTGGTCTTAGTGTGATAGTATAATTATGTATAGCCTGTAGATTTCCTTGATAGATGGACTATCCAACATACATTTTTTTTTGTTTCGATTCAGTACCTACTTCCTGAGATTACCGCGTTCAAACAAACAAACAGACTTTTACGTTTATATTAGTAAGATATAAGTATATCTATGACTTCCAATTTAATTATCATCTATACTTATATCGCAAATGCTTACTGGCATTTTCCTTAAAGAATTGTGTTTTGATGTTTTCCTGGACATTATGAAACAACAATGAATTACTGCCAACGACGATATAATACTAGACTCCGCATGCACGATCTAAGGAACAAAAACTATTCTTTCAACTCGCTGAGGTACTACGTAAGCGAGGGGGACGGGGTACTGCGTTGTGATTGGCTAACTCAAGGTCTGTTCTGTCTCAAGGTTGATGTTTACGGCTCACAGGAGTGAGAGAAATAAGACGGATATAAGACTTTTTTGCCTAATGTGTTGACAGACATCGGACGCCTGTTATTAGGAGTCTAGTAATATATCGTCATTGATAACTGCGCTGCGTGACGCGGATTTGATCTTCGGTCCCCGCGCTGTACAAAACATTGATTGTTTAGAAGTATTTTTTTGTTCTGGGTCTAGGTGTTTGTGAATTATGTTTGTAAAAGCACCCACGATACAGGAGAAATTCCATGTGTGGGCACACCTGAATTTTCGAAATCCTGGTAAATTTCGGACTGGCGACGAATAGGAAATATTCCCATTTGTCACCCAGATATATTTCAATACTAGCTTTGCCCGCAACGTTTTACGCGCATAACGGTTTTTATTGTTCCGTTGGGAATGTCGGGATAAAAATTATTCTATGTCCATTCTCGGCTTTCAAACTATCTTCGTACCAAATTTCATCCAAATCGGTTCAGTGGTTTAAGCGTGAAAAAGAGGCAGACAGACAGAGTTACTTTCGCATATATAATACGAGCACTACGCCCGCGACTTCGTCCGCGTGATTTTCGAACTTTGCTTTTGTGAATTTGTACTCCTGCCACCTTCTTTGAGGGATACTTTTGGAAAATCAAAATTCAACTAAAAATCTATCAAACCGCAATATCCCGTCTTGGGTAGCACCTACCATCATAAAATAAACCCCAATGCATAATTTGGGATTCCTTACTAACAGAGAAAACTTCCTTAGGGGTAGAATTTCGCAACATCCTATCTTGGTGCCACCTATGTTCTAAATAAAACCCCCAGACCCAGACCTTTAACTATCAACCTCAAAATCAATCTCCATAGGGGTCAAATTTCGCAAATTCCCATCATGATGAGCAAACTACGTCCACTACACACTACAACTACGTCTACGTCTTAAAAACGTACCCGATGCAAAATTTGAGGCTCCTAGCACTTATAGTAACAAAGTTTCATACAAACTATCAACCCCAAAAACAACCCCTTGGGCGTCGAATTTCGCAAAATCCCCTCTTTAGTATCACTTACGTCCAAAAATGAATCCAAATGTAAAAAATTAAGTCTCAAAACTATCAACCCCAAAAACAACCCCTTAGAGCTCGAGAATTACAAAAATTTTACCTTTTTGAGCATTTACGTCTTAAAATGATCTGGCATGCAAGGTTTGAGACCCCTAGCACTTGAAATTACAAAATTTCATACGAACTATCGACCCCAAAAACAAACCCCTCAGGGGTCGGATTTCGCAATATCCCGCCATAGCAAGCATCTACGTTCTAAAAAGACACCCTATGCAAAATTTGGAATACCTAGCACCTGGAATAGCGAAGTTTCATACAAACTATCAACCCCAAAAACAACCCCTTAGGGGCCGAATTTCGCAAAATCCGTTCTTAGTGCTCACCTACGGGGTATAAGAAAGGCTTATGCCGAATTTCGAGTTTCTAGGCCCAGCGGTTTGGGCTGTGCGTTGTCAGATCAGTCAGTCAGTTTTGAATTTTATATATATAGATTAGTAGGGAAGTAGGTATACATACCACTTTGAACTTATGCTAGCCTAGTACTTTTCCAGGTAAAAGAAAAATGCTTAACCAGTCTCTTTTTAGCTGCGGAATCCTAAAATAAAAAATAATGCTATCTAAGTAAACGCTCGTTTTTGTGCAATTTTCAGCGTGACGCGCATCACGGAGAGGCAATCCAAATTACTCTGAAATCGATTTCTCACCATTTTTTCCTATTTTCTATTTCATTGTTTTACTAAAGACTGAATATTCATTTATTAACCCGGTTCTTGTAATCTGTAGTAATCATTTTATAGCACTTTTGTTTTATTTATAAATCCTTGCAGTTAGTATCTTAGGTCATTCTTGTTTTATGTAGGCTTATACCTTAGTCGTGTCTTTTTTAATTACTTGTCATTTTTAATACGAGATATTTAAGACAAGTTTATTTCAATACATAATTCTGATTCTAAATCTAAATTATTTATTTACAAGAAAACAAGAAAATTCCATATGAAAATTTAAACAATATTTTTGTTGTTGTTTTTGAAGCCAGTTACATTAAATTTGGTATGACAAAAGTTATTACGAAAACCAGTTATAAAATGTTAGGCGAGTGCAGCAGTGGTTGAAACCAGTACCTTATATGCTCAGTATCTGTTTGCAATGTTTGCATCTTGCAAGTATAAAAAAGTATTGAGGAAAAATTAAAAATAATTTCTAAATTAAAAATCCTATGCTGGCATTGTCATTTTGTGGTGATAAATAAAGTTGTTTTCGGAAATATTATGAGTGAATGAAAAAAAACTGCATTTTTTAAAAAGTGAATTTTGTGCAAAAATGGAACGTTTAAATTCAGTAAAAAGTGTAGAATGTTATAATAAGTGGGAGAAGAGGAAATATTTCTTTAGACAGGTAACATTTGAATTAATTATTTTATATGTTAAATATTTCGCAGTTTTTGTCAAAAATTACCTCACCTTATTGGATGATAACTATTCTATTCTATTCAAGGGCCGTAAAAGGAATATGAAATCACTCGAAACGAAAATAAATGAATTTATTGGAATTAAATTTCGGGACAAAGAAGCATTATTTTTATTTTATTTTATTTTCCTTTATTGGCCAACCAACAATTGTTTACATTGTAAATATTTTAAATAAAGATCTATCATAAACTTAAGCTAATGTAACAATTTCTTACAGGCTAGCACCGCATGCCCCATAACTTATTAAGTAGCTGTGCCGCAATCACTATTTGGCATTCTTTGGGATGAATCAGGAATATTTTGAAATGTGGGATAATACTTCGGACGAAACCAATAATAAATCCAAATGTAGTTATTGTCTTTTTTCAAAATATTTCTCTATCTAAGTTCTATTTTTTTTTTATTTAGTTATAAGCAATACCTAAACTATACATAATAATATTATGAATACTATGCAACAAATTATGGTACATAGGTATTAAATAGATATTAAAACGTTTGATCATTAAATATACCTAATAGTTACCAAATTATGGTGACGTCACTTTATCCAGACATTAACTATGATGTAACACTTTATTACATCATTAGCATCTGGGTAAATACGGACAGGATCCCCCTTTAGAGAGCCAAAGACTGCCGGGGAAGCGGGACTTATCGAATTACCGTGATCCTGGAACGTGGAGGGCTATTGAGGGAAACCGCGGATTTTAAGTCAGTACGAGACTGACAGTCCCTCCTGCCCTGCCCCGGAGTGGGAGGACTCATTTCATCGACTGGCCTGTTTGTCTAAATGTTAGTGACCCTGACTGCTATGCCGGGGGTCGTGGGTTCGATTCCCACCCAGGACAAATGTTTGTGTGATGAGCATGATCATTTGTTCTGTGTCTGGGTGTAATTTATCTATAACACATCTATAATATGTATGTATTTAGAAATATATAAGTATGTTTATCAGTTGTCTAGTACCCATAACACAAGCTCTGCTTAGCTTGGGATCTAGTCCCAAGCTGGCGTTGTGTGATAGTTGTGGAATATTATTATTATTATATATTATTATATTTGATGGTTTTCCCGTGATAAAAAACACGGTAATATGTAGTTTATGTTTAGACTTTTTATCTATACATTTCAGCTGCTGATCAGTAGCGGTGGCTGGACATGTTACTTCATCATGGGCATGTCCTTCGGCGCCTCCACAGTCTTCATCCCGCAAATCAGGAAGGAGGCTAACTCATTTGATGCTGTCAGTGAATCTACTGCTTCATGGATACGTAAGTTCTTTTGGGATTTTAAGAACTCTGCCCATAAATAACTCCGTCTTATACCTATGATTACTGCCGTACCTATTTCTAACAGGCAAAAGACGTTGAGCAGGAAATTATGATCCGAATGCTTATCACAACTTTTCACGATTTTGTGACGTAAACGTTTCATTGATTGGAAAATATGTGCTAGGTCCTCGATCGAATACTAGACGTGCTTTTGCATTTTGTATACAATAAACGCTGTTCATTCTTCAAGTATGCTGAACAATATGAGTATGGATAGCATTCCCACTTGTCTTATCGACCCATTCAACGTGGCAACGTGTAATCCATTTCGAAATTTTCACTTTATTTAATGTTAACATCTTATAACTCATTCATCATTTCTCTCAATGACATTGTATTGATCAATATTTCTTATAACATTCGCATTTTCTTTACAGCCGCCATCATGGTATACGCTGGCCTACCCTGGGCATTCATCCTACCAGTCTCAATGAAATACATCGGAAGAAAGTACACTTTCACATTCGTCTGCATCAGCAATCTCATTAGCTTTATAGTCTTCTACTTAAGTACCAAGGTCGAACACATTATCATAAGCGAAATTATCAATGGCATTAACACAGGATCCCATTTCACTGTATCAGTCATGATCATCACGGAATATACCTCTCCTAAGCATAGAGGATTTTTCTTGACTGTGAAATCTGCTACTTTGTTCTGGGGTATCTTTATGTCTAATGCCATTGGGACCTTTTTCCATTGGGGGAACATTGGGATTGCTGGAATCACCCTCAGTGTTTACAGTCTTTTGATAGCCTTTATATTGCCCGAGTCGCCATTTTGGTTGGCAACTAAAAAGCGATTTGAAGAATGCTCGTCTTCACATCGATGGCTAATGGGAGAGGAGAAGCAATCGGAAGCAGATTTGGAGAAGTTAATAGATTTTCAAAAGAATCGCAGTATGGATTCTAAGACCGGTTTGAAGTTGAAAGGAATTATTGCCAAATATTATGATGTTATATCTTCTAAGCAGTTTTACAAGCCTTTTCTTTTAAGCTTGTTAATACAATCTTTGTACGTGTTTTCTGGTAAAGTTGTATTTAGTGTGTACGCTATAGATATAATTGGTAAAATAACAGCCGGACACAAAATGTCCGCTTACACAGCGATATAACACCGCTTACACAGCGATATTAGACGGTGTCACGGTATTCTGCATGTACATAGGTTGTATATTTGTAAAAATGTTACCAAGAAGAAAATTATTAATAGGCTCTTCACTGATAGGAATAGGGTTTCTTTTATCGATTTCTTTATATGCGTTTTTGATTAAATTATCTGTTTTACAAGAGAATAATTACTTAGCTATATTTTTGTTAGTTGGCTATTCAATAGGAGTATGCTGTGGACCTGTGATATTGACTCAAACCATATCTGGAGAATTAGTATCCATAGAATCTAGGGGTCTCTCATCTTGTTGTATTGACTTATGTCTTAAAATACTTTTAGGGACTTTGGTTAAGATTTCTCCGTTCATTTTTAAGTCATGGGGTACCCATGGTGCCTTTTTATTTTATGGGGTGTCTACTTCAATATTTTTGTTCTTGATTTATAAGTATTTGCCTGAAACTAAGGATAAGAGTTTGCAAGAAATTGCGGAATGGATGAAAGGGTCGGAGAAAAGTCCTGTGTTGCAAGAAGAAACTAAGTTGTTGCCTGTTACAAAATAATGTATGGGTGATCTTTCAAAGGGGAATGACAAGACAACTCACTAAGCAGTGCTAAAAGCCATTAAACAAAGAGACTGAACACAGAGGCAGAGCAAGTGTAAAGATATAATAGAATTGTTGATTTTCGTTTTATTTCAAGTATCTCTAGTTTTATTATTAAGAGCCTAATTATAAGATTTATATTATTTTTTAAGAAAAGTGATTTAATTTGTTCCCCTGTGTCGTCGATGCACGAAATTTTCTTTCTCTAATATTTCCTCTAAGGTTACGTTGTGTCCGGTATTCTTACATCAAACCAGATCAAAAGGTAAGCCAAAGCACTCAATAGACTAGTAACTGATATTCTTTATGGTCTTACCAGTAACATGACACGCACTTTCTACCAACTTACTACTAACCACAATGTATCATTAAATACTAGTGGTCATCATCGGATAATCAGTCTGTAGCTTGCCGTCAGATCAGCACGCCGTATGAACAAAGACCAAGCCAGTGTCAAAGGCCATAGTGTTCAAAGCGCGCTTCAAAGACCTGTCAGTAAAGATACACCTTCCCAGGTTTGTCTTAAGAGCAAAGTGCACGTGAAGAAACTGCTGGTTTTTAATCAGGAAGACTCTGGCAGCCCCTCCCGCTTTCGAGGGCTCGGTCTCATTGGTGATTTGGAAACTCCAAAAAAAAGAAGATTATTAAAAAAGCAACTTTTAGACACTTAAACAGCTGATGGGTTATTATGATTAATTATGTAAAGTCAAAAAATACTTCTGTACCCCTAGCACGAGTTTTCACTATTTTACTTTACAGAGTCTTTCCAGTATTTACAGCGTTTCTTGTATGAAAAAATGGCACAGTGCCTCTGGTGTGCGAAGAAGGAACAAGTTTTTTCCTTGAAAATTGTCAAAGTTCCAGTTTATTTTACGTATCAAATACTAAAAACTCGTGCTAAGGGTACTGATCTAGGTGTTTGTCATTGCCCTTACCGAGGTCATCGTCTCTTCGAAATTACACCATAATTATGTCGTGCATGTTATAGTTCTTTTTTGTATACTATACTTTATTGTTCCTTGTCCGTACTTCAAAAGTTTTTAACCCCTTTAAGTCCAAAATACCTTTATTACCTTGTTTTGACTTAAACTGACAATATAATCGACAAAGAGCAATAAAAATAGACACTTATCGAGTTGTCGAAATAAATCACATTTTTATCCATTTATTTTCGAAGATTAGATAAAATTTATATTAACTTTTAAGTGATTCTTCAATCGAACTGCAGTTGTTTAGTGATTTTGTGCAAAATGGAAGATTATGAGTTGGAAAAACGTGTGGAAAAGAAAAATAAATGGGAGAAGAGGAAATATTTCTTTAGACAGGTACTAATAATTTTATTTATACCTATATCTTTTTTATCATTAGCTATCCAATTATTATGATTTTAGTTAGTAGAAGTCTGACAGTACCTCCCGCCCTGCCCGGGGTAGGAGGGCTCATTTGATGATTTTACCACCCTAAAAAAAAAACTATCCAATGTTAATTGTAGATTTATTTTATTTGACCCGTGTGATTATTGAATGATGTATTTAATACGTTAACATAGTTTGGGACAGGCCTATCAATGAATGCGTTTGTGAATTTTTGTGAATTGATTCAATCCATTTTTTCCAATATATTATATGTAGTTACTAATTCTGATTCTTTCATCTTGTTTTGAGTCCTATTTTGCTTAGTCGATCTAAATTAGATACTATCGAGCTGATTTTTTTGCATAAAAATCCTTTGTGCCCTTCAATAGCCTTGTGTTACCTTTACACAAGGTTCCGAAACAGAGGCTAAGGCTTCTGTTTTTTATGAAACTAGTAACAGCCGATCGGCAAATATTTTGCGATGACAACAATCGACAATCACACCACACACAGAAGGCTTACAATCCGGCGCCGCCGCATGGCTATCTAATCTCTATATCTTTCACGTGTATATACTACGGTAATTAATTAACTAAATATATACTATATAATCACAATCACTTCATTATCTGTCTCTTTGGGATTAACTTTCACGGTTTTTTTGGGCCCGTATCATATTATTTAGAGACTTGATAGTGAGAAGGATTGAACTAATCCTAGAAAACATAATTATCAGCCTAAATTAACTAAGTCAGAGGTCTATAGGATACACCGAGACGGTTTTACTAACACTGACACTGACACTAGACTAGAGGTGTCCAGATGAAAAAAAAAATCACGGTCAATAAAATAACCCGGTGCGACCAAATATCTGCCAGGGTACCGACAGTCAAGATATTGTTGCTGCCAAGCTTACTGTGCCCCTAAACACAGGATACTTTTAGGCAAGCGTGCTTCTCCGTAAACCACTTCCAACTTCGCTTACCATCAAGCGAGATAGTGGTCAATCTATAGATAGATAAATAAAAACCAAAGGGGCTTTTGTAGAAAGAGGGTGGTTGTTCTTATTATTAGTCTGACAGTTTCTTCTGCTCTCTCCTAAGCAAGAGAACTCAATCAAGCCAGCCATACTGAAGACGGTGGCACCAATATGGAACACCTACTTAATCATCCTATTCTCCTAGTACTTTCGGTATCCATCTTATCGGTCGGTCTACCTACCTTTGCGAATGGGTGTAGAATCATTCCCATCCCATCCCATTTCCTTAATTTTAATTTATGCGACGTTTAAAAGTGTCTCTTTGATGGCCTAATTGAATAAATGATTTGACTTTGACTTTGGTCTTACCGTACATCGTGTTTGGCACCGAAACCTTCTTCATGGTCCTATTCTCCTAGTACTTTCTGTTTAGATTCCACATTGTGTTCTCATTTTCTGTAAGATTTTATAAAATTGTTTGAAGGACACCGTGGATTTTAGTCAGTACAAGTCTAACAGTCCCTCCCGCCCTGCCCGAGGTGCGAGGAATCATTTGATGATTTTACCACGTAAAAAAAAAAGCACGTAACCTCAAGATTGCCGAGACAGTTAATGGATTCTTTATCGTTTAGCAGACGGTCATGCAAGAAAGTGATATATCATTTATCAAACAATGATTATATGGCATTGATACAAAAATGCAGTAAAAAACGGATTAATGTCTGAAATTGTCCTGTCAATAATGATTTATGAGTATGACGGTAGTGTCATATAAATTGATAGGCAGCTAATCGATACTTTACGATACGATGGTCATTATGTGTGTACTAATATTTTATTAAGTTAAGACATTCATTTTTTATCTCTTTTTTATTTTCTTGTTCTCACACACTACTGTCTACATTTCTTTTTTTCACTCTTCCTATCGCAGGTCTGCTGGTAGAAATTTCTTTTGAAATAAGCAGTACCTTTGTACTATTAGTTTAAGTATGTTCTTTTATTTTATTTTGTGTGTACATAAATGATTAAATAAATAAATAAATGGTCATGTCTGGCGCAGAACCGATGAAAGGTGGAGTAAAAAGGTTCTCGAATGGAGACCGCGTGTAGGTAAGCGTAAGGTGGGACGGCCCCCGGCAAGACAGGACCGATGACCTGAAGAAGGTGGCTGGCAGTGGCTGGATGAAAAAAAGCAGTGGCGATCCCTGGGAGAGGCTTATGTCCAGCAGTGGACTGCAATAGGTTGAAATGATTGATTGATTGAATCGATACTTTATTACAGTTTTGACAGAAGTAGCTCTGATGATGATTTTATTTACTTTCCCCAGCTTTGTCTTTCCATTTCAAACTTCGCAAAGTAATTCACAAGGCTGATTAATAATGTGGCCAGGTTACTGAGATCCACGTTGCCAAAGCCTGTACAAAAATAGGTAGCAAGATCATCTCTCGCGCTCCGTAATTGCTGATCCCAAGAGGCGCTCGATAAAGTCACTTTGAAAGATATTAAAAACACAATGTATGATATTAATGCTCATGTTTTCCACAGCTGATGATCAGCAGTGGTGGCTGGACTTGCTACTTCATCTTGGGCATGTCCTTTGGCGCTTCTACAGTGTTCATCCCGCAGATTAGAAAAGAGGCCAACTCATTCGATGCTGTCAGTGAATCTACGGCTTCTTGGATACGTAAGTAGTTTATCACGAAAAATATTTATAATTAAGTAAAAAGTGACCTAAGGATTCATCCTTAATAGAAGTTTGTTCCTAAATTTTATGTTGAGCACCAGAGGGTGGAACGAAGACGTAGTAAGTTGCAGTTAAAGCAATATAAACACTGCACGCAGTCAAAATATGATAATTGTGGCAGGCGTTTACATCTGATAAGGAAATTAGACATTCATGTTAGACAAGAAGACTTAAAAACACAGTTTGCCTATAATTTATATAACATCTAATTTGATTTCTTCTATTTTCCAGCTGCCATTATGGTGTACGCAGGCCTGCCTTGGACCTTCATCCTCCCAATCTTCATGAAGTACATCGGAAGAAAATACACCTTTATGTTTGTCAGCATCAGTAATCTTATCAGTTTCTTGGTTTTCTATTTGAGCGTCACTGTCAACCAAATCATCATCAGCCAGATCATCAATGGCATCAACACAGGATCCCACTTCACCGTCTCAGTCATGATCATCGCGGAATATACCTCTGCTAAGCATAGAGGATTTTTCCTGACTGTCAAATCTGCGACTTTATTCTGGGGTATCTTCATGTCAAATGCCATTGGAACTTTCTTCCATTGGAGGAATATTGGTCTTGCTGGTATTATTTGCAGTGCCTACCAGTTATTGATAGCAATCGTTCTCCCAGAGTCACCATTTTGGCTGGCAACCAGGCAAAGGTACGATAAATGCTCGGATACTCATAGATGGATGATGGGAACAGGCAAGCAAGCGGAAGCAGACCTAGAAAAGATGATTAACTATCAGAAGAATCTCATTTTGGAGCAGAAATCTAAAACTTTCCAGCTGAAAGGATATATTGCTGACTACCTAAGAATTATTTCGTCGAGACAGTTCTATAAGCCTTTAATTTTGTGTTTGATTGTGCACTCTTTGTATATTTTCTCCGGAAAGGTAGTATTTAGCGTTTATGCTATAGATATAATTAGTAAAATAACTGCTGGACATCACATATCACCTTACACAGCCATGTTAGTACTAGATGGTGTGACAGTATTCTGCATGTACATAGGATGTTTAGTCGCCAAAGTATTGCCTAGAAAGAAGCTACTAATAGGCTCAACATTAGTAGGAATTAGCTTCCTTTTATCAATTTCTCTCTACGCATATTTAATTAAATTGTCAGTAGTAGGAGAGAATAACTACTTTGCTATATTTTTATTGATAGGCTATTCTATGGGTCTCTGTTTTGGACCAATAATATTAACACAAACAATTTCTGGAGAATTAGTTTCAATTGAAGCCAGAGGTCTTTCATCATGCTGCATGGATTTATCTTCTAAAATACTTTTAGGTACATTAGTTAAGATGTCACCATTTTTATTTAAATCTTGGGGCACTCATGGTGCTTTCTTATTCTTTGGTTTGTCTACTTCATTCTTTTTGTTCTTGATTTATGTATTCTTGCCTGAGACAAAAGATATGACTTTGCAAGAGATTGCTGAATGGATGAAAGGGACTAAGAAAACTCCTGTTCTTCAAGAAGAGTCTAACTTTCTACCCGAAAAGAGTTAAAAAATTCAAGAGAATTATTTGTAAAGCTAGTCAATCTTAATGATGTTTAAGTTATAAGTTTAATGTAAAGTTGTAGGTTAACATTTTTATAGATACTGTTGTTTCTGTTTCCATTCTTGGTGTGCTACGCGTAGATCTAAATTAAAATAGTTCAAGTTTTCAAAACGTGTTTTTATTGTGTTTCTAATGTTCAATAATAATCAAATGTGAATCTATTAAATTTTATTTATTTAAAATTTCGGATACATCTAACAAACAAGTATTGTATGAGTCACTAACTTCCAAAGCGTTACGTGTTAATGCTGTATTAATTTAAAATAAATTTATTAGAGATGCCATGGGCAGATGCAAATTATATTATTATCAAAATTTTTAATGAGAAATGCGAGATAAGTTCAATATTATGATATATGCCTTGGTTATTGAATTATAACGACAAAAGAAGTGAAATTTTAATGGATACCAAGTTCTGCGCTGATTGTCGCGGGTTCGATTCCCGCACGGGTCAAATATATTTTGTATGATCTGGAATTAGTTGTTCCGGGTCTGGGTGTTTGTATCATGTGAGTTTCTATGTTTGGAAACGCACTCACGATACAGGAGAAATTCCTAGTGTGGGGCAACGTTATTATTTTTTTTTAACTGAGCAGTCCTGAATTTAAAACAACAAAATTTATATAATTTCTTCCTATAACGTAGGTTAAAATGTTATTGTAGCTTGGTGATTCCCATATATGAATTATTATGTTCATACCAGCAAGCCAAATTTTCGGCCGAACCGACAAGTAACAGGTTTATTTAAAACTTGCGAAGGCTATAAATAACGTAACATTTATTATAATATTTAAAAAAAAATTATGTATGCGTATATGAGTTTGTTTTATTTGTGACACTTTCACAACGGCTGTTTATAATCAATTTAAAAGAACATACAACCTTGATGACAGTTACCTAAGTATCAGCTACAGAACCTAGAAGAGGAGAGAAAAGCGAAGCGAGAGAATGAATAGCTTTTACATATTAATAATAATAGTATTCTACAAGTATCACACAACGCCACATAGTCCCAAGCTAAGCAGAGCTTGTGTTAAGGGTACTAGACATCTGATAAACATACTTATATATTTCTAAATACATAAATATTATAGAAAAATAACACCCAGACACAGAACAAATGGTCGTGCTCATCACACAAACATTTATCCTGGGTGGGAATCGACCTCCGGCATAGCAGTCAGGGTCACTAACCACTAGACCGTCAGGCCTGTCAATATTTTTTGTATTATCATCATAATATCAGCCGTGACACGTTCACTGCTCTGTTCAGCAGTCTCCCGTATGGACTTCCAATAGGACCGGTTGGAAGCGGCTTGCATCCAGCGTGATCCTGTGAACATGTGATCCTGTCTTCATAGATCGTCTGTCCACCTTGCGGATGGACTCCGCTTCCCGGTACGTGGTTTCCAATCGAGAACGCTACACCATCGGCCATCATTTCTCCATGTTATATTTATTAAATTATTTATTAAAAACTTTATGCACAAAGTACAAAGGCGGACTTAATGCCTTAGGCATTTTCTTCCAGTCTACCTTAGGGTAATGCAGAGAAAAAAAAAACAGTAGTACAAATGCCCTGCCCACTGCCATTTCAACTTTATTATGAGCGTTTCTTAATACTGCATGCAATACTTACCTTGACTTAAGATTCAATTTTAATCGCAAAATTATCATAAAATCAATATTATGGAAGCCTAATTTATTTATTAAATACTTTTTGCACAAAGTAAACTTAGGCATTTTCTCCCAGTCTACCTTAGGGTGATGCAGAGGAAAAAAAAAACAGTAGTATAAATGCCCTGCTTGTAGTAGTATAAATGCCCTGCCCACTGCCATTTCAACTTTATTATGAGCGTTTCTTAATATTGCATGCAATACCCTGAATTAAGATTCAATTTTAATAGCAAAATTATCATAAACTCAATATTATGGACGCCCAATTTACGTTGAAATCAAACAAGTTTGGTATTCATCAAATTCAAGTCAGTAATAAAAATAAAATGGGTGAAACGGACGTTTCTAGTGACAATTTTGTGTGGTTATATTTTTTGCGACAGGTAAATATTAATTAGATTATTTATTTTTACAGTTTCACACAATATTTCTTCTAGAGATTCGAACCATATACGCTGGAACATAAAAACGATAACAATTATTTGAAATTAAGTAACTGAACCAAAACTGTGAGTGCTTACAGCCTTTCCTTTCTCATAAATCATCATAACACAAATAATAATTTATTCAATTAATATTATTCGGATCTGAACATCCTCTGGAAGTGCACCATTGGTTTTCTATGTTTGTGATCGCACCCACGATACAGGATAAAATCTAAGAGGATGGGTCTATCAAATCGCTCACAGTGCGCAATGTAGCAAAGACGTGAAGTAATTCAGGATTTCAGGACTCCGAAGAGCATCATGTGTCAAGATAAATAGGCACCACAACTTTTTAAGTATGTAGTTTTTAGGTATTTTTTAGTTTTTAATTAAAAACAAGTCGAAAATGTGTATCAAAATATCTAGCCACCAAGAATTGACAAGATCTTATAAGTCCCGAAATAACTTACCCCCTTAATTATAACATATAATAACGACTTGGAATCTCTGTTAATTAAATAGAAATAACAAGACAGTAGTAAGCAACACAAGTTTTTATAGGTAACGGGGTTCGTCCACAAGGAGGCCAACGACGAGGGGCGGGGGGTTATATTACTAGACTCCAATAACAGGCGACCGATGTCTGTCAACACATTAGGCAAGTCAACGTCTACTCTGCGTCTTATTTCGACCACTCTGTGAGGCAGTTAACATACCTTGAGGCAGACGACCTTAGTTAGTCAATCAAAAACGCAGTACCCCGTCCCCCTCGCTTACGTAGAACTCAACTAGTTGACAGAATAGTTTTTGTTTCTTAGCTGGTGCATGCGGAGTCTAGTAATATATCGTCGTTGGTTTAACTCTTGTCGAAAAATGACAGATTATTTATGACGTTGAGATAATTTTTTGTACACCAAAAATAAAACGACTACTTCACAATATTTGCTAAAGCTATGGTTACAATGGCGGTCTTATCGCTTAAAGCGATATCTCCCAGTTAAGGTCCATTTTGCAGTCACACTTTTTTCAGACAAGTCTTCAACAGATGTTTAAGTTTTTGAAGTAAGGCTGTAAGTATTTATGAAAATATTTAGCTAACTAGACAATAAACGGAATTTACAGGTGCTAGGAGGCGCTGTCATCGCTCACACAGCGAATTATAAAAAAACATTCTTCAATCCCATTTCTTCACTCTCCATTTCAGCTAGTGATCAGCAGTGGTGCGTGGTCATGTTTCTTCATGCTGGGTCTCTGTACCGGCTCTCCAACGGTGCTGATACCCCAACTCCGGAGAGAAGCCAACTCCACTGATGCTGTGTCTCCGGAAATGGCATCTTGGTTACGTAGGTATCTTTAGCAGCTTTCTAAAGTTGGTTGAGCTCCTTGAGTTATGAGTCAGTTACGTTATCTGACAACTGCTTGCACTGACTGGACAGGTCACTCAAGTATGGTTCTTTCTTCAAAGACCATCTCAGACACCAACCTTGCAGGGTCTCGCATGATTACACAATTTAATCGCCTGGAACTCAAACAAATTAATAATCACGGAGTATCGTCAAGTGACATTTGAAGTTTATGAAGCAACCGTGATCGTTTAAAAGTTGTTAATGGCCTGGACTTTAAAAGCAGCTGATGACTCTGAGTTGGCTTTCGGAGTCTTCTTCTCAGAGTCGTCAGGTACGAAAAACCGGCCTCATCTAGTTATAAAAACAGTGTTTTTGAATTGTAAAAGTGTTTGTGAAAAACCTATTTGCAAAATATCATATATCATTTTTTTAATTTTTAATAAAGAAGAGGAAGTGTGTCCCCCTAGGCTCAAGTCTGCTCTTCACAAAGAGGTCTATCCGTTGTCCTGATTCAAAAATTGTTGCTTTTGCCAAGTTTGTTTAATCTGAAAGTCTTTCGGGGGGCTCCACCCAGGACTTTCTAATTGTTGATTTTTGCAAAACTCGCTTAACAACTCCGCAATACAACATTGCGTTCATTCTGACAATGTGAACATTTTTCTACTGTCACGAACCAGGCAAACTAGACTTCATGGACTATTTGAATACTTTAGGGATTGTTAGCAAACTAGTTAAGGTTGAAAGAGGGAGCTAAATGTACAGGCACGAAAAGTGACTTTGAACTTCATTGGTTTACTATTGACAGCACGATTGGCGATTGACAGCTAATTGCTGTACATTGTCACGGGTTCCATTCCCGCAGGGGACAAATGACCTACGTGTAGTTTATAGTGTCTAGGTAGGTATCCAAAAGACTGTCAGTATTTCCACGGTAATGATGGCAACACTAATCATTTGGCCAAAGAAAAAACCAGCCTTCTAGTCAAGGTCGAAGTGTAGACCAGATTTCCTTAAACTTTATTTATTTAAATGACATATTTTTGTTGCTCGATAAATAAAACCATTAAAAAATCAGCATAAACAAAAATCAATAATCGAAGAAGTTATTAGTTATTATTAGCATGTGAATTAACTCACAAACATGGCTTTAAATCAAATTAAATACAGGTTATTTCTATAAATAACGCACAAGTAAGTCTAATAATTTATCTCGTTGTGTTAAGGAAGATTTTTATAGTTATAAATAATGTGAAACATACTTTTAAGGGCGCGTCACCAGAAAGTTGGCAACGTCGCTAATAGCTGTCAAATATTTACAAGTTTTAATTAATTTGGCAATGTTACTGTATGGAAATAAGAAATATGGCTCTGCAGTGCACTAAAAAAATTATAAAGATTGCAATTAAAACACAGAATTTGATGTTGTAACCGTTTTGGGTGTTTAAAGGCATTTGGAAACTTTCCATATTTTTTTTTTCTACTTCTAAAACTATGTATTCGGCGTTACGATATTAATTATTGCACTCCCTAATCATTTTTTTAGTGCACTACAGAGCGATATTTATTATTTCATACAGTAAAGCAAAGTTAATTGAAACTTGTAAATAGTTGACAGCCATTTGCGACGTTGCCAACTTTGATAAAACGCGCTCTTAAGCATCACGTATCAATAACATGACATTCGTTATTTTTGCATATTTAGAGATAAGTCCATAAAATATACCTAAACACATATAATAAATCTCCTAATTCGCCGAACTTTAAACATGCAACGGTAACTTTAATGGGTATCATTGTATTTCCAGCCGCCACCTTCAGCTACAGCAGTATACCCTGGGTTATCATCCTGCCCACCTTAGTGGCGCTCATTGGCAGGAAGATCACCCACAGCGTCGTCTGCGTGTTTAGCTTCATCGGCTTCACCATCTTCTACAACAGTACTAACGTCTACACGATCCTCATCAGCGAAGTCTTCCAAGGAGCCGTCACAGCTTCGTATCTCACCATCTCACTCGTCATCATCACAGAATATACATCAGCTAAATACAGAGGCCTCTTCTTAACCATCAAATCTGCTACGTTCTTCTGGGGTGTTCTATCAGCTAATTTAATAGGAACTTTCTTTCATTGGAAAAATATAGCCCTAGTAGGACTAATATGTTCAGTTTACAGTTTGTGCACATTATTCTTCTGGCCTGAGTCCCCATTGTGGTTAGCCAAAAAGGGTCGCTTTGACCAATGTGCAAAAGCACACAGATGGTTGAAAGGATCAAATATGACTTCTGAAAAGGAACTCGAAAATCTTTTAGCTGGTAACCAAGTTGAGAGAAGCAAAATCTCTATAAGACATACAATTATGGAGTCTATCAAAGTAGTTAATAAGAAAGATTTTTATAAGCCTGTCCTCTTCTCTATATTATTGTTGTGCTTATATATATTTTCTGGTAAATTAGTCTGTACGGTGTATGCAATAGAAATACTTAAGAAGATCACCAATGATGAGTCTACCGCATATGCTGGCATGTTGATATTAGATGCAGTCACAGTTTCAACAATGTACATAGGTTGTGCTTTATCACGAGCATTTAAAAGGCGAACTTTGTTAATAACCGCATCTTCTATTGCTATTTCATTTCTGTTTTTACTTTCTTTATACCTGTTTTTAGTAAAATTAACAGTAATTTCGGAAAATAAGTATGTATCAATTTCATTGTTAGTGGGTTATTCAATAGCTATTAGTTTTGGACCAATGATTCTGTCTACATCTATAAGTGGTGAATTAATATCTTTAGAGTGTAGAAGTTTGTCAATGTGTGTTATAGCAATGTCTTTTAAAATTATTTATGGTACTTTTTTGAAAATATGTCCATACATTTTCAAAGGTTTAGGAATGCATGGTACTTTCTTATTGTTTGCTTTGTCTTCATCTGTATGTTTGGTTTTGATATATTTATATTTACCTGAAACTAAGGATAAGAGTCTACAAGAGATTTCTGATAATATTAAGGGAATTAAACCTGTAGAAGAGGCTAAGGAATTACTTCCCATGGTGGATAAAGAAGTAACTATTGTACCTCGTCATAAAAGAACTGTGGACGAGTAAGTTATTGATCATGATGATTTGATGGTACGGTTGACTCCGTGGATGAACAATTGGCTCCATAGCGGAGAGATGGGCTGCTGCATTGAATGTCATTCGTTAGATTTCCGCTCAAATAAGAAATATAGCTACAGGCAGTTCTTTTAAGTCAGGCTGTATGTAATAAAGTAAATTTTCCTAGTGTGAGGCAAAGCTTTATTTTAAGTGTTACAGAAGGAAATTAAAATTAAGTGTACCTATTAAAAGTATTTTTTTGGAAAATATTATTGTCGTTTTTTTTATGATATTATATATAAATAGTTGTCAAGCGTAAGATTATGTTCGAAAGCTGATATTTCTAATTTTATTATTTTTTGTTTAAATGACATTGGTTACCTCATTATAATAAGTCTATTCCTAATTTCTGTCTTTTGTATGTTTTCATTTCTTCTTTTGTTTATAATAACTTTGTGGACTTAGTCCAAGTGAAATAAGTTATCAATAATAGTCCTGTTTCAGCTGTAACAAATTATATTAGCATGAAATATTTTAATCTAAATATTTTCATTACTCTGCCATTTCCTTTTCTTATAATTAAAAAAATACATAGTAAGTTGTAAGTAAAACTTGGGTACTTTTAATTATTGCAATTATATAATAATATAATTATATAAAATTGACGGCACGTTTGGCGCAGTGGCTGAGCAATTGGACTGCTGCGCTGTGTGTTGCGGGTTCGATCCCCGCACTCATAAAATATTTGTATGATCTAGAAGTTGTTCCGGATGTTTGTGTATGTGTGTTTCCATGTTTGTAAACGCACTCATGATACAGAAGAAATTTATAGTGTGGCAATGTTAAAAAAAAAAAAACTGTAAAATACGGTATTTTACTGCATAAATAAATTGAAAATCTATTTAGTCCGTCAGTAATAATATTGAAAAATAATGGACACGTATTTTTTGTTTTTTTTAATCAATGAACATTGACAAAAATAAAACGGTTCCAAATTCGAGAGTGGGGGCTTGTGACGTCATTGCGCTTGTAAAAATGTAACGACCGAGTGACGTTTTGTGATTTTTAGAAGCGTTGTATTTTGGTCAATTTTGGTTTACGTGACAAAAGAAAAAATACGGGGCTAATATATTTTAATAATCTATATTTCGGACTAATATTTTTTTTTAAAGTAAAATACCCTATTTTCTCAAATGAATTTCAAAAGTTTGTGGTTCAACCCCCTCCCCACAACTCATTGTCTTCCATACCATGGGGAAAAAATGGTAGATAACGAAAATTTTTCCTAATTTATTGCTCCAGGCGATATCTCCGCTCGGGTCGCCGGTTCAATGCCCGGGTTATCTTTCAAAGAGAAGTGTTCCTTTTCCGTTTATTAATTAGATTTCAACGGAAATTAAGAAATGGAAAAGCGCAGTTTTTATCGTTTTTCTGGTATGTTTCTGTGAAGATCGCTAATTAAGTTTCTGCGATGTTTTGCGAATGATAATTTTTAATTATGTCTGTTTGAAAGTCGTCGCAGTGTTTTATTTTTAATGAAATCTTATTTTATATCCAGAAATGGTACAAAAGTATGCTTAGTTTTCTATCTGATTCTGTATTCTCTCAACTTTAAGACATCATCTGCCTAGCCTTTTCCCATCTATATTGGGGTCGGCTTCCAGTCAAACCAGATTCAGCTGGATGTCAGTATGTTACATGGAGCGACTGCCTGTCGGACTTCCACAACCCAGTAACTGGGTAATACGTTACCGCATGGTAAGACTGGTTGTCAGACTTTAGACTAACAGTAACGACTGTCAAAGATATACAAATGACAGCCGGGACCAACGGCTTTACGTGCTTTCCGAGGCACGGAGGAAACTCGCTATGTCAGATGGTCACCCATCCACAGACCAACCTCGGCAAGCGCGGCTTAACACAGAAGATCGGCCTGTACGGCTGTAATTATTTAACCACAAGCTCCTCGACTCCACCACTGCTCTTTAAATACTATTTTTTAAAATTAAATACTATTAAAATATAATTAATTGAACAAATGCCCAAATCACGTGTTGGAACATTTCAATGTTCATCTTTTATTGACCTTAATAATAAGTGTATTGTAAACCTCATGACCTATAGCTCAATAACAGAATTCCACCCACAATTAGCAAAGATCATCAATCCAAAAGAACATTTCAATCAAGTAATTGATGTACAAAATCACATGACGAGCCGATATATCATGTAATACGTGTCGTTTCTTAATTGTGCTGAAGTTAGTTATGATTTGATGCGTTCATTGTTGTAACGAGTCTAATGTTGATCGCTATCGATTTCAAAAGGTCTGTTCTTGGTTTGGGAGTTTTTGATTGGGTATATTTTGTTTTATTTGAGTTGGATTTGCTCTTGAATCTATGAAAGAGACAAAACTTTTGCGTAGTAATAACGTTATTCCTCGGAGCGGAAGATTGTCATATCGTACTGACTAAAATCAGCAGTTGTACTTCAATAACCCTTTACCTTCCATAGTCACGATTATCTATACAGGCAGTCTGGCGACCACATTACGGCGCACTCCAATTTTATTTTTAAAGAGACAAAATCCACGATGGAGTGAGCTTACCCAGATGAAGCCTATAACTCTAACTTTGAAGAGAACCGAGTTGTATTTTTATGTGTTCGCGAACACAATCGCAGGTAGAGAGTTCCACTCTGGAATGGGCAAGTTCTAGATGTCAATACAGAAGTTTCGTCAATTCGCGTAGACAGGTCCTGGGTCAAGGGTCAGGCAAAGTACTATCGAGTTTTGCTATGAGAAATGTCTTAGTGTGCAGCGCACATTTTAGAAGTATGATACCCCGTGACTCAAAACGCACTTATTGACTTATCCTAGCAAAGTCACGCAATGGTAAGCATAGAGTATGAGCTCAAAACCCAAGTCATCAAAATGAAATGTATAGTCTCTAGGTCTTTAAGTCTAGGGTGAGCAGGTTACTTGTAGGCTATCGTGCTTTATCATCGACCACATCATTGCTTCCCATCAGGCGAGATAGTTTTCAAACGCTATCCTGTCATTATTAAAATGTTTATTTTTTTGATAGGAAACGTTCTCAATTATTGTGCAATTTAAATACTATTATAACCAGGGAAACACAACTAGAAAGTACACCTCTAAAATTGAACGAATCTTGATGATGAATTTGACATTTGATTTGACAGTTGCTGTCAAATGAAACGTCAATAACAAAATCGTTCCCTAATGCGCCATTTCCAAACTGGGAACAAACCGCGTGCCCACTATCAATAAACCGCCACGCGGCACCGTCGTGTCACTGATGCATTTTCTATTATTAGATCCAGTTGATCATATGCTATCAACGAGGTATTGGCCATCGCTAAAAATAGCGGTGAGGACATGGACGTTATTCAATGAATCGATTGCTCCCGAATGGGGTTGTGACTCCGCGTGATTCCTGAACGATTTATAATGGTCATTTGAATAAGTGTTGGTATGTGGGCCGTGTCTTTTGTTGTTTTATTGATGTTTTTGAGAGGAATTGGGTTTGGGGCTACTGGGATCGTGGTTAAGCAGTAACAACCAGTCGCGTTGCTGGGCCTCGTGGTACAGCTAGTGGTGTGGATTTTTGCCGAGGTTGGTCTGTGGATGGGTGACCATCTGTCATAGCGAGTTCCCTCCGTGCCTCGGAAAGCACGTAAAGCCGATGGTCACGGCTGTCATTTGTAAATCTTTGACAGTCGTTACTGTTAGTCAGAAGCTTTAAAGTCTGATAACCAGGCTTACCATGGGGTATGGTATTGCCCAGTTACTGGGTTGTGGAGGTCTGACAGGCAGTCGCTCCATGTAAAATACTGATATCCAGCTGAATCTGGTTTCACTGGAAGCCGACCCCAACATAGTTGGAAAAAGGCTAGGCAGATGATGATGATTTAGAAATATATAAGTATGTTTATCAGTTGTCTTGTACCCATAACACAAGCTCTGCTTAGCTTGGGACTAGATGGCATTGTGTGATAGTTGTGGAATATTTATTATTATCATTCCATTAGGTACTAATTCTTACTTTCAAAATGTACACACATCAAGAAAAGTTTGTGATCTAGCACAGGTGGTCAATGAAACGCCTGTGTTTATTTTAATGTTCCGAAGCTAATCCGAACTGATTTACATGTCTAATTCATTAGGCACTCATATAGCAGGAAAAAAATCATTTCTTCTTTCTTTTCCATTACATTCCTAATTAAAATCAGACTATTTAAATTCAATACTTTTATCAAGTTGAAGAGTGTGCAGTTTATATATCATTTAAAAACTGATTGCTGATATTATATGTCCGAAACTCTAAGTACACAAATCATAAAACGATGTTAAAATACCAAAACGATCTAACCACGCCAATTCTTAAGCATATGAAGTAAGGATTATTTATAAAATTATGAAAAAGACGATATTACACAAGATTTTGGTAATCTGAAAAAAATATAGTGAAACCAGAAAATTGGAACTAAGACGGACCGGCAAAGGCCCACTTAAAAAGGTATTCCCCTTGCCCAGTGTCATCATCAATATATCAGGTTAATATATATAAATATTAAATAGAAGTTCCCTAAAATATAGTCTAAGTAAAAAAGGTAAAATACACACTATCTTGATTACATAGGTAATTGATGATAAGAATCTACAACTCTGTCCCATATTGTAGAAGCAAATCATGTGTCGGGACTTCGCTACCTATCACACCTAACCAGAGGGCCTATTGCTTATCTCGGTATCTGTGTGATGACCATCAAATAGCTGTCAAAAGGTAAATTTCATATTGGCTTTTGAATTTGCTATGAAACTGATAAATGTAAATGTTACATAACAATCAACTATTCCAACGCTCTTGAGGGTATCCACTCCTCAACTTAGCCTCATAACAGGTATCAAGCCATCCAAGTTCAGGTTGACAACTGCTGGTCAGTGACTATCAAGTTAGCCAATAGCCCTGCAGGTCCCACTTAACCAATACCGTCAGCACGAGTTTTTAGTATTTGAGACGTAAAGTAAACTGGAACTTTGACGACTTCAAATTGACAATTCTCAAGGAAAAAATTGGTTCCTTCTTCGCACACCAGAGGCGCTGTTCCATATTTTCATACAAGAAACGCTGTAAATACTGGAAAAACTCTGTAAAGTAAAATAGTGAAAACTCGTGCTAGGGGTGGTTTTAACTTAACTGCAATTGTATGTAGGTACCTACCTACAGTATTTTACCTCTGTCTACGCTACTCTTCTACAATTATTTCCAACAATTCTCAGTAAACCCTAACTTCTCCACATTACACTTCAAGCCATAAAAAAGTAGTCGATTGATCAAACTAATTTTGAACTGGGTCACAAATAAGACATAGTTTGTCACTATGTACACTATCGTTCACACACCAATTATTTCATGTTTGGACGCTGAGTCATATCAATTGATTTAGAGCTAAATAATTCGATTGATGCCTCTATGGATGTATGGGAACGGGAGACGGTTCAAGGACACTATTTGGTGTAAATTTTATAGGTTTTAATTTTATTGTTTTAGTTGCGGTCGTTATTTTTGGCCTGAAGTGTTTTTATGGGGATTTTAACAATAGTTAGTTAGTTGTAAATTGATGGGAATCATTTTCTGACATTACTGCAGACGAGGAAAACTAGATAGATATAGAAGATACTTTATTGTATAACAAAATTGTTACATAACTAATATAAACATTACTAATTCTATGGTTTCAATGGCGGTCTTATCACTAATATCTTCCAGACAACCTTTGGATGGACTGTACAAACTTAAATAAGGATATAATACATAAGGATGGATTGTACCAGTGGCGCACTGTATTTCTAAATAATTTATTTAGGAACATATAATAATAATATTCCACAACTATCACACAACGCCATCTAGTCCCAAGCTAAGCAGAGCTTGTGTTATGGGTACTAGACAACTGATAAACATACTTATATATTTCTAAATACATACATATTATAGATAAATTACACCCAGACACAGAACAAATGATCATGCTCATCACACAAACATTTGTCCTGGGTGGGAATCGAACCCACGACCTCCGGCATAGCAGTCAGGGTCACTAACCACTAGACCAACAGGCCATATGTGTATAATGTGCATATAAATAACAATACATAAATATATTATCTAAAATTGGCGGTTGATTATAAAAAGAAAAGGATTAAGCAGAGGTGTACCTACGCACGCGCACATTTTGTCAGTATAAAAGTCCATTGTAATAGGGGCCGAACTTATTGCTATGAATTGGGCTACTGAGAGCTCCGTGATAGAAAAACCCATTATACCCAAACACCCATATTAACACTTTGCCCATCCCAGGAATCAAACCCGTGAGCTTATGTTCAAGTCACGCTTGCGCCAACATACCATGCGAGGTAGTCTGATAGGCGGTCTTCTAGCCCTGGGTGGACCGGAAAAGACTGTAAGACTCGTACTGACTGAAATCTAGCGTGTTCTTACACACCTAAACCATTGACTGTATAAAAAAAAAACTTATTTTTTTATATAAAAACGCTGTCAGGTGTACAGAAACGAACAATGAGTGTAATTTCCATCCCTAACATAAAATTATATTCCCAGGAAGTCAACTATAATGTTCATATGATAATAGATGGCGCCACTTGTCGCCGAATTTACTGTCAACTACTAAATTAAGCCACAGTTACGGCTAGAAGCTTGTATTTTATAAACAAAAAATAGCTTAGTCATTGCTAGACAGTTAAAAAGTACAATTTTAGAGTAAAATTTTAGTGATAAAAAATAAAAAAAGGAGAGAAAATCAGATAAGAAAAGCAAAAAGCTATGCCCCGGGTGAGGATCGAACTCACGACCTTAAGATTATGAGACTTACGCGCTGCCTACTGCGCTACCGAGGCTACGGGAGAGGGGTGCGAAATTAGCACTCAGTTAGTGACGTCATTCTATTTTTATTAGACTGTGGTTTGTGAAATGTGGGACATTGTGATATCCATACTGTTTTTGGCATGGCTTCATAATGGCCATTAGTATTAGTATACAGTGGTTTTGAATTCTTTACCTAATTGAAAATTATTTGTTTGTAAAAAAATACTTTGTAATTACCTATAAACCCGAAGTTAAATAAAAAACTAACACTGACACAAGTATAAAAATTGTTCTCTAATGATTTAATATCGGAATTGATTATTTAACAAAGCAAAAAAATAGCCAAAGTTATCGCTTTTTAAAAAAGTACTTTGTATTTGGTTAACAAATCTTCTTTGATATAACGCACCCCTCCTGGAAGAATCGCGTAACTCAACTTGCGTCAATTTTTTTTTATTAATGCAAAAAATCGACCGTATTTAAATACACCTTCTCACAAATTTTCATGAAGCTAGCGCCAAAAATAAGGGCACTGTCACAAAAAATGTGAATTTTTGCGACAAAAAATAAAATAGTTTTCCAGTCTTAAAACGATGTATACATACATATATTTGTTTATTTTAAAACTTTCCCTGAGTATAAAGCCATAAACACACATACCCATAACCAACACGAAGAAACAAAATAACCTTATAAAAGTAAATAAACATAGGCATTTGTTCTTGGATACTGTTACGAAGGCGTGTCTTGCAAGTCCACTTACTTACTTATTGCACGAAACTTGTTGCGGGACTGTTTTGCGTTTTATATCGTTACGTAGTTTCTCCAAGGAGTTGTCATAAATACCTGACGCGTAGCTGCACTTAATTCTATACGATCGCAAGAGACATAATAAGAATACTGCGAAAAACTTTATAATAGGAGCATGGAATGCGTACATTCTTGGATGTTGACTCTACCCTATGTCCCGAGAGGAAAACTACCACCGTGGCAAGGGAACTCTCAAAATACAACATAGATATCGCGGCTATAAGTGAGACCCATCTAAGTGGTAGCGGAAATCTTTGCGAGCAGATGAGTATGTATTATTGGATTCGAAAACCAGGAGAAGAGCAAGCAGCTAGCGGAAATTGGCTTCACAGTGCGTAACAAAATTACGGCATTCTTAACTCAACTTCGGAAAGGAATTTATGATCGCATAATGACCTTGTGCTTGCCAGTTAATGATACTTAATTCTATCCACATCATCAGTATCTACGCACCAACCTTAACAGCTAATGATGATAATAAATCAGAATTCTATCGGGACCTGCCCTGCGTTCTTACGGGAATTCCACCTCAAGACAAAATTGATTGATGATTACGAAGCATGGCATGGTACCCTTGGTTGGCATGGAGTTTGGAACTGCAACACTAATGGCTTGGAGCTTGTCACTTTGTGCTCAGAGTTTGACCTGTGCCTGACTAATACCTCCTTCGCCTAGCAGATAAATATAAGATCTCGTGGGTGTACCCTAGATCCAAGCAATAGCACCTTATTAATTATATTATTGTGCGTAAAAAAGATCTGAACCACGTCTTGGTAACAAGAGCTATGTGGGTTGTGGAGTGCTGGGTGTGGTCAGACCATCATCAAATCGCTTCGACTAATCCGATCGAAGATGCGTTTGTAAATAAAAGCTCGTCAACGCGCAGCGTATATGAAACCAGTGAATGTTTGTGTTGTCACGGCGCCAAGGCGTTTGTATGCCAAAAATTCATGATATCGTGTCATGTACTATACCATAACCACTGAAGGAAAACCAGAACTGGTTCGATGACTTACATAGGCAAGAAAATCAGAGCATTTCTTGAAAGCCACAAACTAGAACTGAGATCTCTATCAAAATCCGACAGACATGAAAATCCATTCAATTCGAACTAAAAATTAAGATCCGTGACTTAAAAATCAACAGTGGCTGGATAGAGCAAAACACATGCAACTCTGTGCTGACACAAATCAAACGAGTACATTTATCGAAGAAGGCTTGAAAACAATTTTCGGACCAAAATTGAGAAAATGGCACCAATACATACTTATATACTCGTGACAGGGACTGTAAACTGACAGATCATAATTAAATCCAAGATAGGTGGGCTGAACATTTGAATGGCGCTCTGAATCTCTGCTCTCAGATAACAGATTTACCATACATTGGAAATCTTGAATGCCGCCCCATCAAGGAGAACTTAGCTAATCCATCAACCCTTGGTAAATTCATGTCAGCCGTCAAAAGATTGAAGAACGGTAAAACACCAGAAGCCGACTGTCTACCATCATAGCTTTACAATTAATATGCTGGTCCACAAATACAAAGTAGGCTCTTCAACTTAGTGCTCAAGGTATGGGAAGCCGAAATTGTACCCCAAGACTGGAAAAATGCCTCCATTTGCAAATTTTATAAGGATAAAGGTTAATTATTGGACCGTGGTTCTTACATCTATCTCCTGTCTTCCACTGGCACGGTACTGGCCCATATCATCGATAGCTGCTTATCAAACCCTGTGGAACAGATACTTCCAGAGACGCAATGAGGTTTTAGACCCTAATAAATATAACAAGTGATGTGAAGCAAGGCTGTGTCATGGCTCCCACGTTATTTTCACTCTATTTCTCGGCTCTGCTAAATGATGCTCTACTACACATACTACATAGTCTTGGACAGATTGAACTCAATTTTCGCATTGATAAAAGTGTCTTCGCCGTCTCACGCTTCAGGGCGAGCTGGCGAATACTAAGACGTCTTGGGTTCCGTACTTGACATACTCTGGTTTTCTGGAAGATATCTCTATTAGCGATAAAACTGCCATTGTAACCATAGAAATAGTAATGTTTATAAAATAGTTGTGTAACTATTTTGGTTTACAATAAAGTATATTCTATCTATCTATCAATGCTGATGATGTATGCCTGTCAGTTGATCGTGTGGAAACTCTCCAAGACTATCTTAATAACATTCAGGCCTCCTGTTCTAGATTTGGCTAGTAATAAGCGTAAAGAAAACCCAAGTTAGAAAACAACCACCAAGGGGACGCCGCCCTGCCCGGGCTGGGAGGACTCATTTGATGATTTTATCAAGTAAAAAAAAGGGGACGTGACGATGTCGGCTCAACCGTTAAGTTGAATTCTGTATCATTGGATACCGCATTTTAAATGTCTCGGGAAGTCTAGTCTCCAACGACAATTGTCTAGCGTCTGAAATTCCCGCACGGATTGCTAAAGCAACCGCCGCGCCGCCTTTGGGAAGCTTCACAAGCGTGAGTTGACCTCTTATGACCTGAAATTGCACATAAAAATATGCGTTTATAAAGCCTTTGTTTCACCAATACCCACCTACTCCGCGGAAACCCTTGTGTCGATTTAGAATAAACTTCTTTTGTATAAAATACCAAGATTTACTTATCTTTCCTTCGGATGGGACTAAATGCTGTTAGGTTAGGGGGCATAAGCTAGTGATGGAAGTGAATAAATACTGTTACTTCATTAAAGTTCGTTAAAAGATTAAAGTCAAGACGTTTCAACAATAATAAAGGATTTTTTTCTGTGTTTTAGTAATTGATAGAAGATATCCATTTATTTAGCTTTTAGGCACTTCATATTACATACCATAGGCTTCTATGGCATGTTTTTTTCTTCGGACACCTATAAACATAATCTCAATCGATTAATGTGATTAAAACGCAGCAGATTATATTGTTTTTATCTATTTGAAATCTGTATAGTAGTGACATACAATTTTTGTACATGACAATCTGTGAACAGTAAAACAGAAGTTTACGATGTTATACTTCATTATTTGAATATTTTTTCCTACAAAAAACAAGTTAGTTCAGAAGCTCCAGTATAACGTAGATACTTTCGCATGCAAAAATTATGTATTTATGTTTACTTAAATGACTTCTTCGTGTAAAAACTACGTAAGTGATACTTACACTTTCGGACTAACCTAAAATTGGAGCATGAATAATGGAATAACTACACTTAACGCAGCTAATGCGGTACACCAAAGATGACAACAAAGCAATATCCATATTTACAACGGCATCTTTTGTAACAGTTTCGGGGATTATTTGAGTAACCGTATAATTCAACCTTATCTCACAGTATACATAACACAATAAAAAATCGGAAACTCTATCATTTCACCGCTGCTAAATGCCATCTTTTGATCTATAAAAGGTTTTCCTAGGATTTTTTTTACAATCTTGAACACGTTTTTTTAAGCTCCTGAAAAGTTGGCCGATTCCACTTACCGCTTTCTTACAGGAAGGGTGCGATAAATCCATATGTGTTAGAAAAATATCAAAATTTAATTCATTTCAAATGTCAGATTAGATAATCCATAATGGTTAGTAACATCAAGAGCTTTAAATCTATGGTAGGAGAATTAAAATTAATTACAATATTTAAACATTTTATGTTACCCAACAATTGTTTTACTGTCTTATCAAGAAAGTTATTTCCCCATTATGCTGAAGTTAGTTTCCACGACCCCAATAACCCAGAAACCGAGTAACACAACTTTTGCAAAACAAAAAAAAAACAAAAACAATAAATTCAACATATTAATTTTAAAATATCAAAAGTGCACAAAAAAGGCTAAAATGTCATGTAAAATTTGTTCAGCCACCGCACATGCACGGCCCGGCGTCGAACCGCAACTATTGGTGGACGGGTGCAATTGACAGGACACCTCAATTTATGGCCCTACTGTCTACCGGGCTAGGCCGTGGACTGGCCTCGCTGGATGTGGCCTGTGGGTGTTGGAAAGTACTGTTTTTGACAGTGTTTGGGTATCTATTTATGTTTCGTTGTTTTTGTATCGAAAGAAAATACTTATAGGCATTTTTTTTAATAAGGTAGTGATTTTTTAATATTGATCCGTGTTAACTTCCAAGTAAGAAAATCACAGTCAATCTCACAAACAAAAAAAAATAAAATTATAATGCATGAAATAAATCCTCTTAGAAAAAATTAAATTAAATACAGCTTGTTTGTTTTCCAATTTTATACATATTTTTATTTTCTCTTCAAATATATGCAGTTTACCTAAATTATTTAAAGGTACAGACGTCAGCACATCAACCTACCTCAATCTGTCAAACTTTAATAGATTTTCAAACTTTTTACAATAGTGAAGGATTTATGTCCGATTGGTAACATTTTACAGCTTGTAGCAGGTTGACCTGCTGCAATCTGTACGTGTTTTGCTATTTATAATATATTTTTTACCACAGTTTACTATTTATAATTATAAATGTTTATTTATGCATATTTTGCTATTTATAAAAAATAAATTCTATTTCTAATATCTAATTTAGGGCTGATTTTCCAATAGTCAGATAATATTTATCTGAGGAATAAAAATGGCGGTTTGACAGCTTATCTATTAGAAAATAATTATGTCATATCGCTATTTTTATTCCTCAGATAAAGTTATCTCATCATCATCATCATCATCTCAGCCATAGGACGTCCACTGCTGAACATAGGCCTCCCCTTTTGATCTCCACATGTACCGGTTGGAAGCGACCTGCATCCAGCGTCTTCCGGCGACCTTCATAAGGTCGTCTGTCCACCTTGTTGGTGGACGTCCTACGCTGCGCTTGCTAGTCCGTGGTCTCCACTATAGCAATTTTCGACCCCATCGGCCATCCGCTCTGCGAGCATTATGGCCTGCCCATTGCCACTTCAGCTTGCTAATCCGGTGGGCTATATCGGTGACTTTAGTTCGTCTACTACGGATCTCCTCATTTCGGATTCGATCACGCTAAGAAAGTTATCTGACTATTGAAATCAGCCCTTAGTTAGCAGTTATTGATAAATAATTTATATTATTATCGAAGCCATATCCAGTCCACTATAAGTGGCAACAGAGGCAGTATTTAATTAATTCTCCCATTGGAATAGTGTGAATTCTGACTGCAACTGAAGTCCACGGTTATTTTGTTTTGTCGTTTTAATTAACGACTAGTCGCGTATTGGGGGTACGCTATAAATAGATTATAGTGTAGCTGACTAGTGGGTGACTGGCTTTATAGTTAGGTATAGTTTTAGAAATAAGCAACGACAATAGATAGAAATAAGATTGATATGACTAATTGTAGATGCATGGTGTTTAAAGTGCTTTTTCTATATAAATTTTCTCAGAAGCAGCCCGCAGTTTGAAAGTTGGTGTTGTCTTTCATGCTTCGGAAAGCACGTTAAGCCGTTGATCCTGAACCTGATCTCTTTCTCTGGTCGCTTCGGATTGCCGCCCATCGGACTATGAAAGTGAAGGAACAGAGAGAACACCATCTGTGAATGTGTGCATTCACAGATGGTGTACTCTCTAGGGTACTATTAGCGCGCTTTAATATCTCCCGTGCCGATGGCTGATATTTGTTGATAACTTTACAGCGGCTTAATTTTTAAAAAATACTTTCTATTACCAAAGTAAAATTATTGTCTCTGCTTCTTTTTATTTAAAAGCTAGCGGCCCGACTCGGTTTCGCACGTGTGAAAGTCCTCTAAAACCCGGTCCCGATGGTTACAAAGAAAAAAAAAAGAATTATCCGAATCGGTCCGGCCGTTTTCGAGTTATGAGCTTAGCAAAACGTAGATAGAAGAAAAAAAACAATTCTTTTCATGACCATCTACAGATAGTCTTTATGGGATCGCTTTTAGTGATAAGACCGCCCATTGTATCACCCATCACTCTGTTAAAAGAATATATTTGTAAATACTTGATGTGATATGTATGGTATGCAAAATAAAGAGTAGATAATTCTATCTTTGTATCTATGAGTATTCAACACCATGTCCAACCAACCCAACATTTTATACAAATATCAAGAAACATCTCCAACTGCAAAACTTAACCAATATTTTTCCGTTATCATTCAAAAATAATTTATAAGTAATTTAATTAATGAACCACCCTCTAGCTATCTATCTTCAAGCCGAATAAAAAAAGGCTCTCAGCAGAATCCGCGAATGAATAAATCATTTGCTAAGATAACCAACAAAATAATTAGCTAAGATGGCGAAGCGCCTTTTTTCTTAATTAAAAATAAATATCAAATGAAGACATAATCAGGAGGATGGAAGTTCGATTCGCAGGGAAAATTAGAATTGGAGGTGCGATCTTTTTTTTTGTTTGGACGTTCCGTACATTTTAAATTGGGACTTTTTCGTTTTGGGTGCGTTTAGAAAGATTCAAAACTCAACAACACACAGACCCGCAACAAGTGCTAGTAGATCATAGAAATATTTGTACCGCTCGGAAATCAAACCTTGGCCACGCAGTGCAGCAGTCTATCGCTCAGCTCCTGCGTCAAGCGACTTCCATGTTCACGTTATGGTCTTATGTGACCAAAAATGAGTCAATATAATATATCATAACCAATTTATAAAATCTGGACTTTAAAAGCTAATATACTTATTAGCTTTAATACTCTGAAAAGAAACTTGTTTGTTTTGTTTGTTTGTTTTGTTTCCAAGTATTGCAAAATAAACATAACGATGCCTTACCAACTAGTTTACATATTGCAATATGCAATTATAGAACATTATAATTGAACAGTTTAAAAAGTAAAGAAAACCAAATAAATCCATTACAACTTCAATATCAACGTCCAGCATCGTTCCGCCCAGCCCTTATTTAAAAATACAATGTTAAGATAAGCGTCCCCCAATCAAACACATTTTTTTGTTGTCTAGCTGAACCCTAAAAATAAAATCGCACCTAAGGCGAGTCGCCATTTTGAAATCGATTTTTCATTAAGAATACTAACGAACTTAGGGTGGATTGAGATGCTGTATTTTTATCTTAATTTTCATCTGTAAACAGTTTCGATACTGAGATAATAATATTACGGAAGAAATAACACGGGTCTGTCAAACGCCATTTCAAAGGTGTTCTTAATTCAATCAAAATACTAGTAAAAAAAGAATTAATTAATTTTTATTTTATTTTTAAGTTTTTATTTTTCCTGTACATATTACTAGTAGGTTTTTATTTATAGTTTGTAAATTAAAGTGTAGTCAATGAAATAAAAATAAATAAAAAGTAAAGTACTAAAAAAAAAATCAAAATACTTAAACACACAGAATTTGTAAACTACACATTAAGGGCTGATTTTTTAAAAGTTAAAGATAACTTGTATCTGAGGAATAAAAAAAGGGATTTGACATATTTTCTATAGATAAGCTGTCAAACCACCATTTTTATTCCTCAGATAAATAGATAACTGAAACATTGAAAAATCAGCCCAAAGCAAAAAAAAATAACTAGTTTGATGGACCTTTCCTGATATTCATCATCATCATCATCATCAGTGGCTCACGAGGTTATCTACGATTGTGGGATTCATAGGACTCAGCGATCATGGTCCCGGCAGCGTGTTTGGGTGAGTTTGGGTGGCCTGTTGGTCTAGTGGTTAGTGACCCTGACTGCTATGCCGGAGGTCGTACCCACCCAGGGTTCCTACCCAGGACAAATGTTTGTGTGATGAGCATGATCATTTGTTCTGTGTCTGGGTGTAATTTATCTGTAACATGTATGTATTTAAAAATATATAAGTATGTTTATCAGTTGTCTAGTACCCATAACACAAGCTCTGCTTAGCTTGGGACTAGATGGCGTTGTGTGATAGTTGGGGAATAATAATTATATAATTATTGTTATATTATTATAGTGGAGGCAGTTATAGCTTCGAGTAACTGAAAAGATTGTATTATTTATTAATTTTGGGCCCACACTGAGCATGTCCACACCAAAAGGGTTACCAACTCAGCATTTTTGCTGGGTAAAAGACACCCAGCGCTGGTTTTCAGATGGCACCCAGCAGTAACACCTTTACTTTATCGAGGTAAAATCTTCAAATGAGTCCTCTCAACCAGGACGCGATTGGAGGTACTTTCAGACTAGTACAGATTAAAATTCACTGAGATCCTGCAATAGACCTTAACGTTCTAGGGTCACGGTAACCTCATGAGACAATCCCACGACCGCAGTGACACTTAAGGTTTTCGTTAGGCAGTTGGATTAAAGGTCTAATTCAGTCCAATTAAGTGTTTTATAATAAGTAAATGTGTTAAAAAAACTATGCATAAATAACACACTTTTTCAACCATTCTTTTAGAAAATAACTGAACATAAATTCCTCTACAAAATCCAAGTTATTATTGCAACATTTTGTCGTCTAAATTAGAGCATAAAATTTTTACATGTCGAGTAGAGTCTGGAGGTACACTAGTGAAGTGAATCAGATATGAATCTTTAATTTTCCAAATTTATTAAAACGCTAAGCGAACTCTGCGTTCAAACAGCAATATTTTTAACGACGGAGGTTGGGTCTAGTGATGTGCTGACTTGGTGGAAAAAGTATCGATACTTTTGAAAAAATATATTTGTTAAAAAATTGCCCATTTTCTACATTTCTTTGTTCGGAAAAGCCATGATTTCTTTTTCTTCTGAAAATAAAAAAAAAACATTGGAAATTTTTCTAAGAAATAAACATGAAAACGTAAGAAAATATTACGTATATACGTGTTTTACAAGCGTGAAAAGGTTTAAAAAGGGAGATGTGATGAAAACCTTGGAAAAGTACTCATTTTGTGTTGAAAAGGCTAGTTCCTCCAACCAGAGGCATATTGTTTTTTACGGGTTTCTGTATCCATGTTTATTGCACAGATAACTCTGATATCAAAATGTATTTATGTGAAACTGAAGTTTTTATTGCTCATAGATGTCGCACAAAGTTTCATAATACTTCAATCGATGAGTCATAAAAATGTAACTAGGTAAATTCATTCTTCTTGGCGCCTGAAAATATTCCAATTGAAACTGAAACATTATGAATGAAACAATTGATTGATAGCTATCAAAGAAACTTACTCATCGATGAAAACGAAACTTACGTACTCGATGACTGCATCGACCATTCATTCAGTATCACCCAATTATATGGGTATTACAAAAACATGGACGGCGCCACACAATTAAAAAGCAATAAATGCCAATGAAACGATGACACTATATGCCACGAAGATGATGAGGTAGAGAAATGGAGTGCTCAAGCGCATAACAGACTGACAAGCAATTTTGAGTATGTGTCATAGTGGCGCTGGTTGCAGAAGGTAGGTCATCAAACGTTTGTCAAGCCAATACTTCAAGTTATTTAGTGAAAATAAAACATTATGTTGTTTGCGCAGTTTTGGAATAAGATAAGATCTTTAAAATACCGCAAAGATTTTTAAGTGACCTGAACTCAATAAGTCACTAGTTTCATGGCAATTATTTCATTCATTCTAAAAAATATTGGTATCTTACTATCCATAACGAGTTTATGTATAATGCGATATTACGGACTCATTAAGTTACACGAATCTATGAAATCCCAATCAAGCACAAGTCTTATTGTTTTGTAATAACTGAAAATCTTTTAAAGAACATTGGAGTAACTGCTGATGTACTGACGTTGAAATGGCTGACAGCATTGACACTCCATTTTTTTCTCATTCCGTGTTCAATAGCGAATGCATACAAATTGATATGTGCACAATAGTATCGGATCAATTCAGCATGACATCATCGCACTATGCAAACTGCTACATATTCGTGGTGATTCAATTATTCTATATTTATGTCAAATTGATTGCTCACACGGCCGACTCGTGATAAATTTTGAATTAGCTCGCCGTTTATTGAACAGGACTGGTATTTTGTAGTGACTGATATTTCGGCAAATAGAACCAGAAGTTTGGAAAGAACTATCTCAGTAAATAGTTATTTTGTGGAAGTTTGAGAAGAACTATTATCGTACTCTGGATATAAAGAATGGGAAAAACAATTTGAATGTTGGAAAATCATGAAATGAGATCATCAAATGAGTGATTAAAAACAACCAATTCGTTCAGTTGCTCTTTGAGTGCTAGGGCTACGGAAACCTTTTAAGATTATTCTGTGACCTTGGCAGGACTCCGTGCCAAGGAAGTCATGCGGTAGGAGTGGTAGTGACAAAAAGACCGATGGGTGGATTTTCAGAAGATCTCGGATATAATCTGATAAGCCCATGAGGAAGCTTAGACTCAGTAGAGAGTAGAACATAGAACAGGGTTTTAAATGACGATGATATTTTTTTAATACATAATTATTATTATGCCTATGTTATGTTTTTTATTTACTAAATAGCGTCAAGTTTTATTTGTGATAATGATATGATATTTTCTTTTCTACAATGTTTCTGATTCTGTCAACTTTTACAACAATAAAGGATGGGACGTATTCTTTGACGCCCTATGAATGTTTTCTCTTTTATTTATTTATTATTATTTTTCCTGTACATATTACTAGTAAGTTTTTATTATACTTTTTTCATAATTTTATTATTTACCAAAGTACCTAAAAAGCAATTCCTAGATATTAAAAAAGGAGAAATATTAAATATGGGAAGTCTTGAACCTTATAGTGAAGCGTGATAAATTTACAGAAAAAAATATCGACATTCATCTTTCCCATCCCTACCGTTGGTACGCGATAGGAAATTAAAATTTTCCTCTTCATTTAAAAAGAAGCAGAGCCCCAGGCTAACTCCTTAATGCGGTTCTACATCTATTTGAGAATATACTTTAATACCTATCGATGTAGTCCACGTTTTATATAGATAGGTATACTTATCATAGTCTGAGTAATACTCTCTTTTAAGGTTATTAATATTTTGATCATAAAGATATTGAAGTTTGAAAAAATATTTTTATGGTATCAGTTGCCTTTCAGATGTAGGTAATTTAGTTTAGTATGTACGTATGCTTAGATGAGTCGCACAGTGGACTCTGAGACCCAAAAAAGTGCCAATAGTTCTACTTAATAGGTAATTACAAATGCCTGGTAGTGTGGTCTTACATAATTGAACCTATATCACACAAAAATATATTTTTTTGCAATTTTGGAGATCCATGTGTAAAACATTTTTTTTTGTTGTAAATATTATAGTTGAAACACGAAATTCTGTGCTTTGAATTGATGTTTTTATGATTAAGTACAATTAATACTGCTGAATAAAAATTTTATTCAATCTCTCTCTTTTTCTAATGAAAATCCAGCTGATGATAGCAGCCAACCGGACGTATTGGAAATATATGGGGGAGGCCGATGTTCAGCAGTGGACGTCTTACAGCTGATATGATGATGATGACGGTGAATCAAAAAACAGCATATTGCCTTTTGTATGCATTCCTTGAATTTTTTTATAAATATCATCATTTTTTTATGATATTCACCCCGCAATGATCTTCTCACCAAGAAGTGACGCCTGCCGGGGTCGCGGGACTGTCTCATCAGATAACCGTAACCCTGTGCCTTTAAGGGCTATTGAAGGACACCAGGTGAATTTTAGTCAGTACAAGTCTGACAATCTCTCCCGGACTCATTTGATATCATCATCAAACGAGTTAGTAAGTTGACGACACGCTAAAAAAATATCCGGTTCTTTTTTTTCGTGTATATCCCAGCATTGGGAGTCCAACATAGGTAACGCAATAAGCTGTTTAAGAAAAATACCGACAATAATAACGATGCAGACATAAAGCAAAAACACATACAAAAAAACAAATAAACACACGATTTTCAAAGTCTTGGCAAAGCTCTAAGACCAGACGAAAACTTAAACATAATTCAAGCATACAATTTTAGCCGAAAAAACGAATTCAAACGCTCTTTGGTGAACGAAACTTAAAAAAGCATCAGCGCAGATGCACTTTAAACCTTACCGTTTAAGGCGAAGGTTTAAAATTGTGTGTTAAACCAGGTTTCTTTGAAAATGTACTTCTGCCTTCCATTAATTTCTTGCAAGCCGTTTTACGTTTTCAATAAAGACTTGCATATGCGTTTATATAAGTTCGGAAATTCGAAGTTTTGGAGTTGTCGTTGCAATTTCTGCGAGTTTGTTGGGTGTGAACATTGGTGTTATAGCGGAGTAATTTAACAGGGTAAGCAGGTAGGTATTTACAACTAAAAACGCCCGTAGCTCTAGAATATTCGGTGGTGGACGCCCATGGCGTCGGACGTCGAAGACGATCTCCGGCCACCGTAGGCGCGGGCATGCGGACTGCGAGTAAAGGGCAACTCGCTGTTCGACCATGGACCATGCCCGGGTCGACGGTGCGTCGTGTTCCACGTGCGCCTCAAAGAGCGTCAGCAAAAATGACGGGGCCCCCTCTCTGAGGGCCGAAGCCTGCCGGGGTCGCGGGACTTATTTCCATCACCGTGACCCCGGAACATGAAAGGCTATTGAAGTACACCGTGGATTTTAGTCAGTGCAAGTCTGACAGTCCTTCCCGCCCTGCCTCAGTTAATGATTTTACCACGATAAAAAAAACTTGTTAAAATAACGAGAAATACCGATATTTATTGCAATAATGGACGTTTCTAAGAGTCCATTATTGCGAATATTAACAACATTTTACCATTACTATGGCCCATGGCATAATGAACGGCCACATAAAAGCAATTTTGAATTAAGAACAATATTGACTGAATTATTTTGTCATTGATTATTGTAATTTAGGGTTCCGCAGTGTAAATCGAAGTTGCAGGACGGTTCAGTAGGTGTCGGAGCGAAGAGCGGTTTCGATTGAAGTTCGCTCGCGCTATTGCTTCCGTAAGTGAAGACAGATACAAGGATTGTATGGAGTGGATAATACCACCTTTTATTTTTAAACAATTGAATAGTGAGAGAGCTCGACGTCTCAGCGGAGATTAGCCTTTTTCATGGGAGATACCTTTTTAAAATAAATAAACACTTTAAATTATTATTTAAGTTTTTCTCATTTTATGATAATAACACGTTAAAAAAAATGATTTTCTTACACCTATCATTTCCTCGCTGTTGTGCGGTGAAAAGTTTCGCGTACCTTTGTAAACTTCGCTACGCTCACGACTTTATTCTAGAGTTCTAGCCACCTATTTAAAACGTTTGAAGATTCGTTGGTTTATGCGCCTTGTCTAGTAACAAAAAACCGCGTTTCAAACGTTTCAAATAATCATTAATATTAAGTATTATTTTTAAAGTGGGCTATCCTAGGAGGCAGGCCATTTTCGGCGATACTACCTTATTCAAACACTTTTATAATATGATTTTTAAATACGATACTCATACCTCATGCACCATCTTTCATTGTGAGACAAATAATAATTATAGAACACTGACTTCTTGACTGACACTGACGCTAACGTCAGTGGCGTGTATTTTGTCACTTTTCCTTACTAAAATACACTTCTGACAGTAAGCGACCGAAATTCAAGCGCAACAGAATTTCAAGCTTAAAATTTAAGGGGTATAACTCCCTCTATAGGCCTCCACCTCCCGAAGACAAGCATCTTGCCATATAATTTGATTTGTATTTAATTAAACAATGACATCGATTCGTGACGGAGGCACCTCGAAGCCTGCCTACCCCCTATCGGAATTCTCGTTAAGATTGATGAAGGTCCGTGTAGTTTGTCTGTCGGTTTGTCTTGGATATTGAAATTAGGTGTCGATTGAATTTGTGGAATATTTTGGGGCGTATTTGTGTTTTCGAGAATTGTTGGTATGTTGTGTTGGAATAGTAAGTATTCTGAAAGTACCCCGGCTTAAGTTATGAAGAAAATCTAACTGAAATAATCTTGTATTAAAGTTTTCAGCCACTGAAATATTTACAGCGAGCAAAATACGCCCATAAGCCGTGGAGATGCCGATACAAGCCTTTCTTCAAAACCTTATCTTGATAATCACAAACAAAAAAGAAAAAAAATGGAATTAACTCAAAAGAAAAAAAAAGATTACTAGCCAGACAGAAACAAGAAAAATGGGTTATTCCACTCTGATCCCCAAAAACTGATCCCCTAGAAAGAAAAAATATATGGCAGGGGATCGGTTTGGGGATCAGAGTGGAATAACTCAGAAAAAATTGTCAAAAAATGAAAAAGAATTAGCCAAAAACTAAAAATAAAAAACAAGCGACATAATAAAAAAAATAAACCAAATAGAAAATAATTAACCGAATAAGTGAAGCCGTTCCGAAATGATACGACTTTGATATTTATATTTTTATTATTAGATCTTGACGAGTTATTCGTTAACAAAAGTATCAGTCTTTTTAACTAAAAAACTGATATTTTTGTTAGTACACATTACACAGAAAATAAAACTAATACACATAGTATACTTAATATATTTTTTCTTTTCATCGAATTATTTCCACCTGTTTTCCTTCACTTGCCACTAAACCGGGCTCATGACAAAAACAGCGCTACCCTAATAAACTATACCCCTCTAAGCCTGAGCTCTGCTTACCCCTAAATCATATATTAGCGGCAAAATGAGACTAATGCGAGACTTATAATCAAAGAAAGAAATTTCTGGCTAGCCACACGTGATAATAAGGGAGCGGTTTTAGTGGAGATGCAGAGCGGAAAGCGATTTGCAAAAAACATGGCGGCGAGCGGCGACGTGAGTGAATACACATTTCAAAGAATAAAATTGTAGGAGGTATTCTTATGGCACCCAGTAGCTATGTGACGACAGAATTATTGTCAGTTATTTCATCAATATTAGTAACGATATAAATAAGCTAATTAATTGACTACTGATACGCCAAATGATCTCTTAACTGCATCTTTTTTGAGCATCTTGATATGTTTTTCTGTTACTATTACAGATTCCGTCAGTGAGATGGACGAATGACATTGTTGTGCAATTGAAAAAATGACGATTGCGATTCTTCTCCTGCTTATAAAATTGATGATGCAAATCGTAATCATTCGCGTCATTGAAGTTTAACACTAATAGCGATCACAAGAAATTAACTACACCAAAAATTTGTGGGGCTGATTTTTCAATACCTATTCTGATAACTTTTATCTGAGGAATAAAAATAGCGATTTGACCCGCCATTTTTAATCCTCAGATAAAAGTTAGCCCTTAGATACCCGCTACCACTCAACACCGTGCACTCTCCCTCCCAAATAAAGGGGAGGCAAGACCAGGGTGGACATCAAAGCGTTAAGTGCTTCTTTTGCTCATCGAATCCCATTTAGACCGGACCTACCCTCGCGATAAATAAGATTATATACGGTTACACGTTATTTCTCGGTTTTCTTATAGCTTTCAAGTAATGGTGTTACTTAGTTTTTGACTTATTTAATGGTGGTTTCGGTTATGGGATACTTATCTAATGGAAGTTATGGGGATTTGATCCTCTTTGAATTCTCTGTGGATTTAGTGAGATGTATGACAGGTTTTTGATGTAAGAAATATCTTGTGTATTGTTTACTGAACCGATTCCAATGAAACAAAAACTAAATTCTTCTTCAAGTTACGCTAAATCGTTGTGTATAAAAGTTATCTACATTGATTTTTTTTAAATTTTACGTGGTACTCGGATAAATAAATATATAAACAGATAAACAAACAAAAATTCTAAAATTCTAGAAATGGGTTCTATTGGTTGTCCTTTACTATCCTGGCTATATTTTTTGAGTTTTTTTTTAATGTACAAAAATATTTTTTCTTCAGTTTTATTATATGTGTAGATAAAATTGTTTTAAATATTAATTGATTAGTTTTTTGAAGTCTTCATATTGTGGACGACTATACCTACGAGGCAGTTGGTTAGTATAATGGTTGAAAAAGTATAGGAGAATAAAGTGTCGTATTTGATTCTTAACGCTGTAAATTATTTTTTAAGTTGCTTATCCTATTCTTCAAGATAAAGCATAGAAACTTTATTACGAATAATCAGTGGATTACTTTGAGAATGATTCCAAATACCTATGGAGCAGAATGGGAATAAAATCATACGTATTTTTTAATTATGAAAATTCCGTGGAGCAACTTGGGAATCAATGTATGAGATTTTTATCTTTTTAGAACAATGGAATGGAGCACTTTGGGAATAACCCATTTGGATTAAGATTGAATTTTAATTTTGAGTGTTAGTAAAACTTTTTTTTTTAGCTTCGTAAAATCATCAAATGAGTCCAACCAGGGTAAAGCGGAAGGGACTGCAACACTCGTACCGACTAAAATCCACGGTGTCCTACAATAGCCCTTTACGTTCCGGGGTCATGGTAATTCGTTAGTCCCGCGACCCCGGCAGGCTTCGGCCCTGTGTAGATGTAAGTCAAACAGAATTTTCTCTATCGCGGCTCGGACTTTGGATAGCTAACTTTGTACTCAGTTGTCGGTTTATGGCTCGCCCCTATCAAGAAATTGCCACAAGTGTCTACAAAAAGATTAGAAGAGTCACTAGTAGATATAGATTTATGTAACAAAACGGAATATAACAAACTTCACCCAACAAAATTAACTAAATAAACACAAAATACTTTTCATTCATACAAAAATTCAAATCAAACAGCTCTAAAGAATGTTTAATCTAGGCAGAGTACACACACATACACATAAAAATAATTTGTACAAATACGGGCTTTAATAACGCAGTAGCACAAATGATTTATATTTAGGAAACATTGCGGGCGAATAATCTAAAAGCCATAAGCTTTCGACGAAAAATGTACTCGCATTCATGAGTGGACGTGGAACGGAACGGTGTAAACCCTGGTCTACAATCGCGGGGAATGCCTAATGAGGGAAATCAGTAAAGCGTTGTAGGTTTTACTAGGGCTATATGGAATTTATGTTTTGGCTGTATAATTGTTTCTTAGTGTGCCAAATGTGTATTGGTATAAAACTTAATAGAAACGCTTAAATATATATTGAACAGTGTAATTTCAATAAAATATATCGCAGTTTAATCAAACAAGGCAAGAAAAACTAGTAACTATTGAGAGTTTTCTAAAATTTATCAACATTAGTTCACCTGTTTTCATAGCAATAAATTTGGCGTCTGCACAGAATTTTCTTCTTCCCCATACTTCTATAAAAGTCATAGCCCCATAAATCACAGGTATCTTTTCTAGCCATATCATCTTTCACACAGTCCACCAATTATTTTTGGTTTTGGCATCCATAAATAATGTAAAAATACAAATTCCAAAGACACACACAAAATGACAGTTCTGAATTAACTAGATAGACACTTCTAACACCAAAACATTGACAAGATTTTATCAGAAAGAAGAAAGAAAAGAAAGAAAATTGTGTTTATTGGCACAAACTTAAAACTAAATAATACAAAAAAAAGTTATGAAGAGAGAGTAGATTGTAAAAACAAAGGATATAAAAAAAATCAGGTCCTAGTCATTTTCACACTAGGAAACCTAGTAGTTTCCCGCTCGTGTATCCCCCGCTCTATCTAAAACCAAACACTAATCCCTCTATATACACATTAACGGATCTGTGAGGCGCTATCCGTACAGTCGTACAGGGATTTTCTCTATTCGAACTGAGCGCCATTCCTCTTTGAATATACAAACATATTTAATTGAATATGTTCGTGTGTCTGTACTCGGCTTAATTATTTTTTGTAGTTATTATTTTATTTTTGTTTAAAAAGGATTTGACGTATTTTGTATAGAGGTGCATTGAATAGGTTTTTTTACTTTGACGTAACCAAAACTGGACTGACTGGAAAAATGACGCGTATACTTAAATATTAATTGGTCGAATTAGCGTGGAATTCGGGGAAATGTAATATGATAAGATATAATTATTTGAGATGTTTTATTGCTTGAAGTAAGTTATTCATCAACTAATGATCTCAAATCATTAAAAAATACATGACTTTTATAACAAATAAAAATATAATGGCTATATTTTTTTATTAGAAAATCATTTCGTAATTTAATATGATCTGTTGATTATGACAAGAATTGTTAAAAAATTTAATGATGGAGCACAATCAGCCTGTTATAATTCTAGCTTTTGCTGGGACACAGGTCTTGTCCCTTTTTTTTCATGGTAAAATCATCGAATAAGTTCTTACACCCAGTTACTGTCAGACTTGTGCTGATTAAAATACACGGCGTCCTTCAAAAGCCTTTTACGTATCGGGGCCACGGTTACTCGTTAGTTCCGCGACCCCTTCGGGAATAAGCCCTAATGTACAGACGCCATTAGTAAAGTTCAATCCTCCCTTATCTGTCAAATTTTACAAATCGAAAACTAACCTTCTACTATTTTTGATAAGGTTGATGTGCTAGCGTCTGTACCTCCTAAAGGTAAGATTATGTTCATTGATCATTATATATATTTTTCATCTATTCTTGTTTACATTGTATTCCCTATTCTTGTCATAATCAACAGATCACATTCCAATCGTTTCAGCAACATCTAGACAAAAAATCTATTCTTACGACCAACTTCCACAGAACCGATTTTCCCTGAAAATGGCAAAAAAATACCCTTCAGAGCAATATCCCATCAATTCTCATATTCCAGATCATTACACCCATATCGAAAAGAGCGCCTATTATCTTATTAGAAATTACTGCTGTACGTTACAGACGATTATCGGCCTTATTACATGGGGGTGCGAACGGAATGGGGGTGATATTCCTGTGGAGGATTGGAGCCGTTTATGTAGCATGCTGTTGTTATTACTTGTGTTGGGGTATTGTTTGCTGGATGTGGCTTGAAAGAAGTTGTTTCGATTTGGAAAACATGTTTTAAACTTAAAGAACTAGGAACGTTTGGAAAATTCATTTATTAATTTTCAGTAGGTAGTTTTTCTTTTTTTTTGAATGTGGTAGAATCATCGAAGGCATCAACCCAGGGCAGGGCGGGAGGGAAAACTTCATCGAACATACAACTTATAACAGTTCAGCAGATAGATAGTGTCGTGACATGTAAGTTTAATTATGTTTAATATTAAATAGTATTGATAAGAAAGTCCAACATAATCTTTACGTTTTCTCCGACACAGAACTATTTCATTTAACCGAATCTGGCTGAATAAGCCTAGTTTTCCAGACTATAGACTTGTTATCTATTAAAAAACTTTAGCCCAGTGAGCAGTATCAAGGAGGCTCCTTGCGGAATGGTTACAAGATATTTTAGAGTTCCGATTAATAATAACGACTGTCATAGACAAATGACTGCCGGGACCAACGGCTATTCGTGCTTTCCGAGACACGGAGGAAACTCGCTATGACAGATGGTCACCCATCCACAGACCAACCTCGGCAAGCCGCGCCTTAACCCGGAAGATCGGCCTGTTACAATTATTTAGCTACAAGCTTTTTGGGTGCGACGTTGATGAAGAAAAAGGAATAAAGACTTGCCTCTTCTAGTTTGTATAATTCTCCATTAAACATTGTACGTCTGTTATTACTTACTATCTGCGCACAACACTCCTTGCTAATGGCATTTCTTTACCATCCCGCATCGATGTTCATTTTATGGGGACATGTGGTGTTATTATTTTGATAATAATTAATCTTAGACAATAATCTTGTGTGTTACAGGGTGTTACGTATAAGGAAATTGGGAAAACTATCGGAGAGCATGGTTTTCAATTATTGTCTTTATTTCGTAACAATATTGGCATAGTAAGTTTTTGTCACCTACTACCGTATCTCGAATTTATAATATAATTAGAGCTGGAAAGGCCGATCTTCCGAGTAAAGCCGTGCTTGCCAAGTTTGGTCTATGGATGGGTCTTTTATAGCAAGTTTCCTCCTTGTCTCGGAAAACACGTAAAGCCATTAGTCCCGACTGTCATTTTAAGATCTTTGACAGTACATAATAACAGTCAGAAGCTCCAAAGTCTGACAACCAGTTTTACCATGAGGTATCGTATTATCCAGTTACTGGGTTGTGGCAGTCCGATAGGCAGTCACTCCATGTAAAATACTGATATCCAGCTGAATCTGGTTCTTTTGAAAGCTGACCTCAATGACAGATGATGATGATGTACTAACTTTGGCCCGCAGCTTCGTCCACGCACAAATCCTACGGCACTCAGAAATTATTTACGTATAGCATTTTGGTCAGAATTTTTCAAAATTAATGTTGTCAGAGACTGCCTTTTCTTTCATTATTAGATGTTTTAATATTAACAACAAAACTTTTACAGTCTCAGCTTTTGAGATTGCGGAGCCATAGATATTGTATAGATATTTATTTTATATTTGAATGGCCTGTTGGTCTAGTGGTTAGTGACTTTGACTGCTATGCCTCGTGGACTCGTGGGTTCGATTCCCACCCATGACAAATGTTTGTCATGGGTGAATGGGTGAAATGGGTGGAAGAGCGTGATCATTTTTGTTCTGTGTCTGGGTGTAATTTATCTATGATATGTATGTATTTAGAAATATTATAAGTATGTTTATCAGTTGTATAGTACCCATAACACAAACTCTGCTTAGCTTGGGACTAGATGGCGTTTTGTGATAGTTGTGGAATATTATTTTAGATGATTTTATACGTATTTTTAATGATAATCTAATTTATTCCCTTTCTCAATAAATTAATGAGTAAACTAATACCAGAATTCCACACATAAAATCGTGTCCAGAAGTAATCCAAGAACAAAACAAACCGTCGTATTCTATGCGTCATCGGCACCAAATCCCTCGGGGCGTTACGCCAATATTTTCCAATATCGCAATAATCGACTTGGCGTCATTACAGTGCGCGCTGACATAAATTAATACTTGCTTCCTTCCCTACCGAGGGTGGTAGATAAGGGATACTGGACGAAACAGATTATTTGTGGTCTACCGATGTGTATAATGAGAAGAAATGGTTAGTTTGTGGACGAAGATTTGGTATTATCTTTGGAAGAAGTTGGAATGACAAGATCTCATCTTAATGTTTTACTTGTGTTTTATATTTTTCCGTACGTGAACCAAACTCTCGACAGGCACAGCAATCAATCGTTCAGTAACGCCTCTTCGTACACTAGACGACGCAAGTCTCCGATACCTTACGACTTTGGTATCCAGGTGACTATGTAATACAAATCCATAGAGGTTCGTACACAGGCACGCGTCAATGTATACCAAAGTCGTAAGGTATCGGAGACTTGCGTCACCTAGTGTACGAAGGAGCTAAGTGAATTGTTTTAAATGGTAAAATCATCAAATGACTTCTGACTTCTCCTACGCAGGGCGTGACGGGAGGAACTGCCAAACTTGTACTGACTATAATCCACTGTGATCCTTTTTTTTTAGGGACATAAAAAAGTTACACATTACATTAATAAATAGCAGATAAATGAATGGACTAATTATACGTGTAACCCACACCAATGTCCGCGAAATAATGGTAACAATAACTAAGAAAATATAAGTTTTTAGACTGACATGGTCACTATAACTATTATTTAGTTTTGAAACGGGATATTTACCATGTTTAATATTTGTTTTGAGTTTCCGATATTTCGACACTGTTGCAAGCGCCATGATCACGGATGAACTGATGAACAGTTCAATAACTAAGATAGGTTATATGCGTGCGTTATATATAAAAAAATATTTGCTTTTATAGATACAGTGGAAATAGAATGGTTATTTCATTTAATAGCCCTTTACGTTCTAGGTCACGACTACCTAATGAGACAGTCCCGCGCTGCTAATTGATAGAATACCAACAGTCCCGCTATATTTTAATAACCATTAAGACATGCCTCTTTAAAAATACACTTTTCTCCAAGTAAATCTATTTCCTTTAACAGGAGTCAGTTACCCATAAAATAATCAATCTATTTAATGACAAAACGAATGAAATCTAATGAGCAGCAGTAAAACGCACAATTAGCTTCTGCGAAGTCGGGAAAAATCCATTAATTCCCTCGTTAAATCTTATATCAGTCACCCTTAATTAAAAGTCACCCCCTGTAACAGAGGTATCACTTTTAAGTGTCTCAAAAGTGATGGGAAGTCGGTTGTCGATTGGGGAGACCGCAGTTCGAGTCTTAGTTCTGGTTCTGGTGTTCCAGTTACCATGCTTGCAATTTATAAGTTCAAATCCGGTTCGAAGGACCATGTAAAGATTGTTTATTTTTTTAAAACGTTGCTCGCACTACGCATTCTCCTGTATCGTGGGTGCGTTTACAAACATATAAACTCACATACACAAACGCCCAGACCCGAAACAACTACTTGTGGATCACAAAAATATTTGCTCGGTGCGGGAATTGTACCCACGTCACGCAGCGTAGCAGTCCAATAGCTTAGCCACTGCGCTAAACGTGCCGTCGAATTGCTGGTTGAGATGTTAAATTATATATATACATTGAAATTTTTGCCAGACACTGCCGGACGAGGTTATGGAATAATCATTCTATACAGTCTACCGTAACCCTGGAACATAAGGCGCAAGTGAAGGAGCACACTTCCCAGCTCTACTCAGGTTCAACGACTCATTTGATGATTTTTACGCCCCAAAAAATAGTGTAACTACACTGTTGCGTATGAATTTTTATATGTCATCTTTTTACTATTTTATTGGTATAAACTATTTTAGAGTTATTCCACTCTGATCCCCAAACCGATCCCCTTTCATATATTTTTACTTCTAGGGGATCAGTTTTTGGGGATCAGAGTGGAATAACTCCTATTTTAGTACTTTCATATTTCCGGTACAATAATGTGGGGCAACTTTTTAAAAAAATAAAAACGTAATTATGTTTGCATCGGTTCACTATTGACCCTACTCTTTGCCCAAACATCGTCTTGCCCGTGCCCGTAATGACCTCAACAAAAATATCACCTCAGTATTAGAGTGACACAGTAGGGAGGATACGCCATTTTGTTTAATGCCCGTTCCTCACGAGATAACTTAGTCCCGGGGGAGTGAGATCTGAGGAATCAATGCGGTGAGGACAAGAGGGATACCGTTGGAACTCGTTAATATAGGAATTTAATGGGCTTTTATTTTTATGGCTTAGTTTGATTCTACGAGTTTCTAAGTTTGGGAGCAGTTGGGGTATTTATTACCTTTTAATTTTATAGAAAATGTCACTAGTGAGTGATCTTTAATGGTAAAAGCCAGAATTGTTTTTTTGTTACTGAGAATCTCCATTGTTTTGCAATAGTCCATGGAGTTTTTTGCTCATTCTTCTCCATAGAGATCTATGCTTTGGAATTAGGAAGTACCTACGGTAATTTCACACACATAGACACAAGTCACAAGACATAGTGACTTGTGTCTATGTGTGTGTGATAACTATTTTTATATTACCTATTTTATTTTTTTTCTTTCGACAATTGAAAAGTGTGTGACAGGCCAATTTGAAACAAATTATTTGATTTCGTTTTTTTTTTGATAGTATCGTTCGGACACGACTTTGTGTCTTGTAGTCTACATCAGATCACATGTCTTCCTTTGTGACACGCATAGGATCAGGCTTACCAAAAAAAAAACAAAAGAACAGGAGGTCTACAGATTTACAATACCTGTGAAAATAATAATTTTACGATCGAGTTCTTCTCACCCTCTTCTCACTCGTACCAATAGTACCACTCTCGGTAGTAATTTCGTCACAGATGTTTTCTATGCTAATTCTATTGTTTTTTTTGTTAATTTTTATGTTCTTTTTCATGCTCGATTTATTCCGTTCGTCCGTTCGTTTTAGAATTAATGATAATTCTTCTCTGCACGGAAAAGCTCTGCCTTAATTTCTTAAGAGATTGAATGCTGTCTTAGAAGAATTGCCGATGAAAATTAATGGTTGATAATTAGAATTAATTAAATTGATATTTTAGTGGTTTTCTTTTTTTGGAGTTTTCTGATTTTGTTGGTTATTCGGTTTTTCTTGGGTTCGATTTCCGGGACGGGCATAAGTTTTATTGGGTTTTAGCGTACGAAACACAGGGTCAGCCACGGAGAGTTTATTTCTTAAGAATTTAAGTTATGTAAAAATCATTAATATAGTAATAAATATTATAATATTATCAATTTTTAATATAGTATTAGGTAAATCACTATGTAGTAATGCCCTGTAAATTTAAAAGCAACTAAAAAAGACATTACAAAAATATTTTAGCCTTCCACATTCAAAAACATATTTCGAAATGGCAATCGCAACGATTTCTTTTTAAAAGTATTCGAAATCAACCTTTCAAATGCTGAATGCTTGTTCCACCCTTTAAAAATCCATCTCTCGAATTAACGTTTAAAAAAAATACTGGCATAAATAAAAATTCGTAAAATGCAAGACGCTGGGGACCGAGGGTGGTTCGAAATTCGAAAGTTTTTTGTCTCGATTCGAATTCATTTCGGCTAATATTCGATTTTGATTTCGACCAGTGTAAGATGACATTTCGTAATGTCAAATTGATGACATTCTTTCTTGTTATATTGAACTGGAATATTTTTGTCATGCGAAGGTATGAGTACTAGATGTTTTTGGAATTTTCTCAATGCTATGACAATCAGAAGAATTTTCTTTATCTAAAATTGACTTCAAGTACTTTTTTTTCAAGTAGTTTAGAATAATTTCAGTACCTAGTAAAAAATATATAATCTAGGCACACTTTAGTAAGATAATTCTTGATTATTTTTTGGCCTATCAAGTTTCAATCCAAAAGATTAGCCGGAATTTGACAGCAGTAATAATTACTACCAGTGAAATGTTCCTTATATAGTTTAATACATAGAAATGTTTGGAATTAGACAATTAATATAAAAGTTTGTTTTCTTCTGAAATATCAATGCCACAAAATACTGACAGCTCTTCCTAAATTGGTACATTACACATCGTTGCCCCGAAGCTAACTAAAAATTTTTTAAGCTGTCATTAATTCGGAGTATAATATTCACCCCCTGCCCCCCTCTAGGGATTGGGGGGCGATTAATCTGTGTTTAATGTCGCCCCCGAAAATATAAAAAGTAGCTAATCAACAGATTGGCAACGGTTTCGCCTGGGGGTGTGTGAACGGTGCTTTATACTTTTTTTAAGGTTTCCAGACTGGTTTACGTTCGAAAAGCATAAGTTTATTATGTTGTACTTAGATTCTTTTTAATGGAGTTACATATGTACCTAGGTATTTAGTTTTGTTTATTTGGACTGCTACAAAAGGTAACGTTGGCAGACGTCCATTGCTACATTGATAGGTAATTATAATCGGGGCTGAAGTTGGAGTTCGTTCTTTAAAAACGCATCAGAAACTCTTAAGATGTACGCCACATTATTCTGTCTTAAAAGCTCATCGCAGTCCTAGAACAAATCTGACGGGGCAACGCTAAGAGGGCCAAAGCCTGCCGAGGAGGTCGCGGGACTTGTGGTTCGACGCTGTAACACCGCGGGTCCCTGGTACAGAAAGGGCTATTGAAGGATCACTGTGGATTTAGTCAGTAAAAGTCTGACAGTCCCGGCCCTCCAGGGGCGGCAGGGACCTCCTTTGATATTTTACCCACACAAACAAAAGTCCTAGAATCCCAAAGGCATATAACGGAGCAGGACTAAATTGTAACTTTGGTAATAGTCTGAACGTCCCTTCCAACTCTAACACGGGGTTACTGATGATTTTTACATAAAACAATAAAAATATGCCACTTTCCATCTACCTTCAAAGGTCAGACCATCTTATTTTGCTGCTACACAGTTGCCAATATTCAGTAAGATTTGACAAAGCCCTATCTTTAATTATCTATTTACTTCTAGAAAATACATCTAACTCAAAAATAATAGCCTTAAAATCCTTAAACCTGAAAAAAAATTAATTCCAACTCGCACACGAACGAAAACAAAAATTCGCGAGCAAATAAATTTTCAACTCAGATAGCATAGCTAATTAAAATTAACTGCCCTCAAAACAATGCAATTCAATATTAAAGAGCATTGAAATCGGCATCGTTCCGGAGCCCAACTGGCTTGATCACCAGTCAAGATTGCTCAAACGTACACGGCGAGCAAAAAAAATTAAATTTGCCCAGCGCTTTTCATTTTTTCATTCAATTCATGGCGGAGGGTTGGTTGTTGATGTAGAGGGAATATGGATGGGCATATCTGCGTCTGGGATTTGAGGGTGGTTAGGTGCGGTAGGCAGCTTTGATTGGATGTTTGAAGGATTTCTAATTGAACGATGAATGCTCGTAGTCATGAACTGTTTAGTAATCTTATTTTTTTTTGTTGAATTCACGGCCACGTTTTGAAGTGATCGACTGAAACTTGTCTCCAATTGTCCATTCGGTTGTTCTTTGCGTTCCAGCCACTCTGTTAGACAGCAACAAAAACCGTTAATACTTATTCTAAATTAAACCCATTTAGCAGCACATCAAATGTTTTTCCATTAATTAAACGTCAATACCAGGTGACTTTTTAGATTCTGTTTGATAGAAAAAAAAACAGATTGTCACTCAACGTTTATTCCAGTATGACTTTATAATCACTTTCCAAGGTACTGATCTACTACCAGGTGTCCTACCATGACGTCTTAAAGCGAGAGTTTTACTGTGGAAACGAGATGACGCTAGACGACTTGTAATACTCTGTCTCTTTCTCACAGTAAAACTAAGCTATGATCCCAGATCTGTTCCCCTTTCAATTCCTTCCATGACACATCCAGTCAATTTACATCATTGTGTCCCAAGTCGATACCAAGTTCCTATATAAAATTTCCCTCAGGGTTCTCTGGCAAAAAAATACGTTTTTTTTCTCTCTTTGCACAAGACTCTGTTTAACCCTCAAATGGTGGCTAATTTCAAGACGAGATGGTTGATTAATTATTGATAGACGCTTGAGAGATCGCAAGTCGAACTGCTGTTTGTCTTAAATGTTAATTTTTCTCTTTTTAATCCCTTGGCGGCCATGTTTTTTTTATTACGGATGATATTGTTTTGCTTCGATATTTTTGGAAGGATTTCTTGAATTTTTACGGGTTTCATAGTAATTTATTAATCAAAATGTTGGGGCTATTTCAGAAGCGCAATTATTATTCATTGTTGTGAAAACATTTTGAATACAGTCATATTAATATTTTTTCATTATGAAATGCAGAGAATCTGTTTAGACCCCCATCACAAATAATGCTGTTCAATAGTTTATACAATTTATGATAATATTAAGAAAAAGCTGGAGAAGATTGATTTCAATTATTGGGTTATTAAGATAATTCTGTTTGCAATTTACTCATCGTATTTCTGCTTAGACATGTGATGTGGAAGACACGTCCATCTCAAAATTAACCATGTAAGTTGCTGTTATAGTTTTGGCGATTGCAAAAGAGTGTCCATGGAGTTTCTTGGCCGTTTCTTCTCCATAGACATCTACGTTTTGGCATGGGCTTCTAGTACTTTCACAGTTATTATGTCTTGTGACTGGGACTGTAGCACTATAATAATTTGAAACTATAGTTTTATTTTTGAAAAAAGAATTAACAATTAGGAATGATTCTAAAGAGCCTGTAATGGGCTACTTGAAATAAATTCGTGGATTTTGATATTTCCTGGTATAGACATGTGATGAGGAAGGATGAAGATCTATGTCATTAAGAGAGTGATGAGTATGAATGTTGATTGATGAAGATGAAGAGGAGGGGCAAAGAAAAGATGGATGGATTGTCTAATGAATGATATGAAAAAAAGGAGTAAACGATACTGTGACGCGTGATAGAGAAAAATGGAAGAAAAGAACGTGTTGCAACGAACTCAAGTAAAATGGGATAAGGGCAGAAAGATAATGACGTCACTAAGAGAGCGATGGGTATGAATTTGGATAGATGGAGTAGGAGAGGAAGAGACATGGTTTGTGTGAGGAATTATTTGGAAGAAAAGGGAATAAATGTTGCTGTGACGTCCAACAGGGGAGAATGAATAACCGTAAGAAGGATAGGATCAGAGCAGGGAAATCTTTTTACTGACATGCTGCTTAGGCGAATTTGTAGTTTGTCAGCAGAATTTTTTTCATTTAGTATCCGGTGTCAACAACCACAGTAAACCTGAACAATAAAAAAAAACACATTATCAACAACCTGTAATCGAACTCAATACCAAACCGCATTTAAGGAAGACCTCCCCACCTCCCCCACCAAAGCACGGCCACACGCGGCCAAGCGTCGCCGTCACAATGACAGGCCGTCACGACGCCGGCCGCGGACAATGCTCGCGTGTCGCGTGACAGATACACAATCGGCGCCGTGACCCGTTTATGTACAGGGTGTTGTTTAGTTGGACTGGTGATTTAGTTCGTTTTGGATTTTCTGTGGGGAATTTTAAGTTCGTCTTGATATCATTAGCACATTTCTTTTCAATCTATCAGCTCTATCATTTTTCCCATGTGTGTATGTTTACTGTCACTATATTTCGGCATGGGGCGAAGATATATTGCATTTGGCCAGATTGAATCTTAAGCGGCTACAAATGAGCCTTAGTTAGTTGTTCTTCGTAGGCATACCGCCAATGTGGTTGTGACTTATTCGGGGGAAACGGGTAACGAGGTTCAAATTTTTTTTATATTCCACAAATATCAAAATACGCCATCTAGTCCTTGAGCCAGAGCGTGTGTCAATGGGTACTGACAGCCGATAAAACTGGCTTCGACGTGGTTGTGCAGGATTGAACGAGAAAATGCACCTCAGGAAAAGTGGGAAAGTTAGGCGGAGCACTTTTGCCCGACATCAAGAAAAAATGCTTTCAGTTCATTAAACAGACACAAACTTTGTTTTCAACCAGTTAGTTTTTTTGTTCGTCCATCAGTGTATTTTTGTTTGTTTTTAACAACAAACAAAAGTAACAGTTAACAGGTAGGCGTTACTGACTGAAACAATAATTAACTTGAAACAATCGTCAGGTTGACAATAAGAAACCAACTAAATGTAAACGAGGCGTTTTCAATAGCCTTGTAGAACAAATCAACCCCTTTTTCCTTGGAAAAATGTTTTTTTTTTCGTTTTAGTGACGCCCCCTTGCGGCAAAAGCAACACCCACGGTGGTGACGTAGTGTCGGATTTAATGGAAAGTTTTCTGTTTTCCAAGAGGATTTTTTTTTATTAAAAATAATTGTTAACGTACCTTTAACAGGTTTCACTTAAAAAATATCACCAGACCCCTTTTTTTATAAGGCTTGTCTGTCTGTTTGAAACTTTCGCAGAGTTTGTGAAAATAGATGAATATCATGAGATATTTTTGTTAGATTTTATTTTTACTCTTTTTTTAAGAAAATAAAACGGTAAAAGCCAGTAGAGTATTACTTTATTCTTCTTCCGATCTATGCGTGGTGTTTAGTTCAACAATTTTCTTACACATATTGTGACATTTTGATGTATCTGTTAAAAATATGTGCAACATTTTCATCATCTAAAACTCATATTAGAAATATTATATTATCAATAATGTATAATTTCATTTTCGTTAATTATAAATAGAAGATAACCAAATTAGTATCAAAGAAATCTATGTTAAATTAAAAAATAGTAGTAGAATTTCGTAAAAACAATCGCTTTTTAGTCCGACATAGCTATTTCATATTGAATTCTAAAAAAAACTATCTCAGAACTGACGTAAAATATTCATCTCGCATCTATAATATGTATGTATTTAGAAATCACCCTATATACCAAACAGGTAGATACAGCAATCTAAGCGTCCATTCAATAAAACAAGAACAAGTCACACTCCGCATCGGTCATACATCGCTAACCGTATTCAAGTTATTTGTATACGAGTAGTTCAGCGCTGGACAAAAGATCCAGACGCTATTGGGTTACCCAGCTATTATCTGGGTCAGTAACCAGGAAATGGAATAATGGGTGACGAGACAAAAGTAACGTTATCGGGTGGTTTTCAATTGTTTGGATGTGGTTATTGAGAGGATGTTTTTCTATTAAATTTATTGTACTAGCGTATGCTCGCGACGTTGCCCGCTTTTTCTTTTTTTTCATGTGTTAGAGTTAATAAGCCATCTCTGGGAACCACAAGCCTCAAACATGGATTTGGACTTATTTATTATGTAAGTCCAAGTTTCCTCAAGGTGTTTTCCGCCCCCGATGTCAGTGATGGTCAAGATAAACTTAGAAAGTTATTTATTTTCTAAGTATTGGAAAATACACATTAGTACTAGCCTCGTTTGAACTCGCACCCTCATATAATGATTAGCGAGGTGCTAAACCTCGGGGCCAACATGAGTTACAAAGTTATAGCTATCCCCGTTTCGCTGCCTGCTTTGAAATGCAAAAATATCGCACTGGTTCTAATAATAATTAGTTGATAAGGTTGGATTACTGTTAGTCAGAAGCTCATAAATCTAACAAACAGTCTTACCATGGGGTATCGTATTGCCCAGTTACTGGGTTGTGGAGGTCCGACAGGCAGTCGCTCCACGTAAAATATTGATCTACCAGCTGCATCTGGTTCAACTGGAAGCCGACCCCCATAGAGTTGGGAAAAGGCTAGGCAGATTATTACCTATCTATGTATTATACATCCAGGTGAGTTAAGACATATAGACGGGCGTTTCGCTCGTCTATATGACGCTTAAACCTTTATGGCGGTCGCAAATTTTCATGCATCCATTCAAATCTTTGAATCTATATATTCAGTACAATAAGCGTAGTCAAAAATTTAAAAAAAAATCGAAATAAAAGTAGGTTACCTACATCTACACTAATATTATAAAGAGGAAATATCTGTATTTGTGTGTGTGTGTGTGTGTGTGTGTATGCTTGTAATGAATAATTTCAAAAAACACTACGTCGATTTCAAAATTTTTGTCACAATTAAAAAGATACATTCACCCTGACTAACGTTATAGGCCACCTGTGCGAAGCCGGGACGGCCTACTAGTCAGTGATACAAACCTTTCCCAATTTGATACCCAGATCATTACTGCAAATGCTTAGATACAGAACCAAAGAATAAAAATAACAGAGCTATATTAAAACAGAGTGCATACCGCACTGGGGCAGGAAACATCATTCTGCGATCCGGTTGTCAAGCCCTCACTGATAACGCTGGTTTCCTTCCCCTATTACCATAGGCTTAAGGTCACATGTCCGCATACCATCAGCAATGACATATTTTCTAAATGGATATATGACCTTTACAGTCAGGTTATTAATATACCTTTTCGAATGGCTTATGGTGCCAGAAGCTTGCTCCATGGCAAGTTTTAAGGTAACACTTCAGTTTATTGCGATTGAAAAAATCCATGGAGTTTCTTGCCCATTCTTCACCATTGAGATTTACGCATTGGAATGTGTGCATCTACAGTAATTTCACAGTTACTGTGTCTTGTGACTGAGAATGTAGCGCTATACTTAACTATTTTGTACTAGCTCTATTTTATGTCTTTTAATAATTCAAAAGTGCCTGTAATATTATTTGATTTTATTGATGCTGTGTAAATTTGACCTTAGAGATTTCAGCAAAGGTCATATCTTGAAAATTACTGTGATTACTTGTGACTTAATTTAGCCCTGATGTATCTTTGGAGGGTATTTTTATGCATCAGTACCTACGAAGTCTAAACGGGGAACCTAGATTATTATTTCTCTTCTTCCTTTCTTTGTCAGACGCCAACACAACTCATCCAGATGTCTTACTCTTCTTCTCCATCCTTTAACATTCATAGCTATCTTGTAGTCACATTATGGCATCATCCCTCCCTATAACATGGTAGGATTTGCATACTAAGACAAATTGATTCCCTGACATTTTTTTCTAAAATAGACGACTCTTTCCAACTTCTATTCAAGTTTCCTTAGTTTTTCCATTCTTGTCACTCCACAAAAAAAACACGAAAAACTACAAAAAAGAAAAACCAACAAAATAAAACAACACAGCATCAAAAAGAATCGATCCCAACCCACTAAATTATGAACCAACCAACATAAAAAATATCCACAGAGGCATTGAAAGATTGAAAAGGGGAAATCACTTAACTTAGGCAATTTATAGCTAAATCTTACCCGTGGGAGATTCGTGGTCAGACTAACAACATTAGCTGGTGGAAAACTTATAAGCCGGTGGATGTGGGCAGTTGGGGCCAAATTGATGCGGGAAGGTTGGGGCGATTTTTTTCTTTTTCCGCGAAGGGATAGATGTCTATTGATTTAAATGGATTGAAGATGTTTTTGGAAGGGTTAGTAATAGACTAGGATGGTTTGAATCAATTGATTTAATTCTTTTACGTTGCCGAGGAAATAGAAGGTTCTGAGTGTGAGTTGCGGTAGCCTAAGCCCCTTCGTACACTAGGCGACGCAAGTCTCCGATTCCTTACGACTTTGACATCCATTGACGCGTGCCTGTGTACGAACCTCTAAGGATTTATATTGCGATAGTCGCCTGGATACCGATATCGTAAGGTATCGGAGACTGGCGTCGCCTTGTGTACGAAGGGGCTAATTGGTAAGATGTCTGGAGTACTTATCTAGAAGACGCGGGTTCAAATCCCACCCGTAGCTGAATTTTTTTTTTCCTCAAAAATCATCTTTGAATGAGGTGTTAGTTCAGGGCGCTGTTCGCTGTTTAATTTAAACAATAGTAATTGTCATTCGTAGAGCAACTAAACTAATATTTTTAAAGACGTCACGTTTGTAAGTTTTAGAATTAGATTCTACCTCATCTTAGATCTTGTCTCCGAACTCCCAAAACTGTCAGTTTCTTAGATGAATTCTGTAGAAGTGTAGATAAACAGAGGCATTATTGTTTTTTTAATATTTTTAACGTGGTACCCACCGTGGTCCCACCCAGGGTATCAGACACAGGGACAGGAGGGACTGTCAGACTTGTACTGACTAAAATCTATTCATTGCCCTTCAATAGCCCTTTACGTTCCGGGACACGGTAATTCGTTAGTCCCGCGACCCCAGCAGGCTTTGTCCCTCTAAGAGGGAAAGGCATTACTGGTTCAAAAATTGCTTACAAACAAAATCACGTTCCAATACCCAACATTTCTCTTCTGATTGATACCCCAACATCTATCCAAAATGGCCACAACTAAGGTCATCTCAAAAAGAATCTCCCGTTGATTCGAAGATATTTTTTATCGTCGGACGGTGAGCACGTCTTCTGCCCAATTTGGGGGCAGTGGCAAATCGTTGGCTATTGACGGCATAAGTGTTATAAACCCCTTCGGGAATGGGGGTGAATGAGAAGGATTTATTTTTCCGCATTAGTGTCGATGGTTTGTGAGATGAAGTGGTTGTTTGTTTTTTTTGAGTTTAAATAATAATAATATTCCACAACTATCACACAACGCCATCTAGTCCCAAGCTAAGCAGAGCTTGTGTTATGGGTACTAGACAACTGATAAACATACTTATATATTTCTAAATACATACATATTATACCTAAATTACACCCACATACAGACCAAATGATCATGCTCATCACACTAACATTTGTCCTGGGTGGGAATCGAACCCACGACCCCGGCATAGCAGTCAGGGTCACTAACTACTAGACCAACAGGCCAGTCAAAGATGATGATGATGCTGTTGAAACTGCGCTCAGGACCTGATATTGTAATCATTGAAGTGGTTTATGGACTATGACAAGCCACTAAATCCGTCTTAAACGAAAAAAATCCTTCCTAAGCTTAGTATTTTATTAAGCACTTTTTTAAATTATCACGGTTTGCTTCATAACTTAAAATGTCACTTACGAGATATCTTCCGTGATTATTAATTTGTTTGAGTCAACCCGCGATCATGACGCTTGCAACAGCGTCGAATATCGGGAGCTCAAACAAATTAATAATCACGGAAGATATCTCGTAAGTGACATTTTAAGTTAGTATGTTATTGTTTTACATGTATCCAACCAATCGCAGACGTACAAGGAAACACAAATCCATCCATCCCCAAAGTATCGTTCCACAAATCACATACAACCATAAAAACAGTATGACCTGTCAAAAGTGATGGTATTCCGAGACAATACACCGGTATCTATGAACATCACCTTATCGGCCGAGGGAAAGGGCACTGACGAATACAGATAAAAAATAAACTTATTTTTCCAAACGTCGAATAACTTGGATGACTGTTACACCGAAGTGTAACGCAAGTTAGGCCAACATTTTTTTTTGGTTCTTAAATAGCAATCGAACATGGTGGATTTTTAGTCAGTAGAGTCTGATGACCCGTTCCGCTCTAGGACGGGAAGAGACAGGGACTTTTTTTTTTATCGTGGTAAAATCATCAAATGAGTCCTCACACCCCGGGCAGGGCAGGAGGGACTGTCAGACTTGTACCGACTAAAATCCACGGTGTCCTTCAATAGTCCTTTATGTTCCGGGGTCACGGTGATGGAATGAGTCCCGCGACCCCGGCAGGCTTACAGGGATATTTAATGACAATAACAGCACGAAAAAAAAGGGTTCTATTTTCAAGTTTTCCGCTCATGACGCGACGAAGCTGGGCTCAAATAGGCCTAATCTTGAAAGATAATCTACTAAATTATCCGTCGATGTTGAGTGTGGCCGATTTGATTGATTTACTACAACGAATAAGTTCACTGTTTGGTAATTAGATGTATAGAAGTTATTATGTTTTCGTACATTTACTAACTAAAAGCACATTTTATTATAAAATCTATAAATGAAATGGAGAACACGATAGATATTTTTAAATTTAGTAATTTTTTCTTTGTCAAATTACGATTTGTAATATTTAACAACCATTTTCTTAAATAGAACAATGATCGTGACATCTTTCAATTAGAATATGCGTATAATCAACCACCTTACTTAAAAAAAAATCAATCAGTTACTCTACGGTCTAAATGCACTATAAAGTGTGGACGGCCGGGGGCAAGTGGGTTAAAATGGAACACAGCGCAATAAAACACCCCTTCTGTCCATAAATATCCGAGTTCGGAAGTTGCTCTGTTAGCGGTCGGATATTTTTTCCCTCCGTCCACTCTATTTTGCGGATACTCAATGGGGTGTCCTTATTTATTTGTTTCGAAAGTATCGGGAATTTGTGAAGAAATACGGAGTTATTTAAGAGTGCACTTTTGTCAAGGTATTTTCTATTGACGACAACAGTCAAGAAAGCTAAAGGTGAAAAATCCTAATACGCTTTTTTTAATGATGTTTATAATATTAATTTATTTAAATCAATTAAAGTAAATCATTGTTACTCAATTATGAATGTTCCCTTGTAATGTAGTGGCCAGAATTATTTGACCCACTTTTCCTTATTCTGCCTTATGAAATCGGTCAGGTAAAGGTGGTAGCAGTTTTGTTAGCGTTATTCAAGTAATATCCTACATGAAGGTAAAATTGGCATAAAAGTTAGTCTATGGGTTATTTAAGGCATAGGTACCTAAAACCTATTTTTGCTCGGAAATTCATCCAGTACCCTTAGCACGAGTTTTCAGTATTTGAGACGTACCTGAAGTAAACTGGAACTTTGACAATTTCAAATTGACAATTTTCAAGGAAAAAAATAGTTACTTCTTCGCACACCAGCGGCACTGTTCCATTTTTTCATACAAGAAACGCTGTAAATACTGGAAAGTAAAATAGTCAAAACTCATGCTAGGGGTACAGATCTGTTTCATACGTACGATATTGGTAAGATTGCCGTGTCATACGTACCTCGAAAAAGAAGAAAAACAAGACAGAAATCATTTTTTATTATGTCTTGCTACCAAAACAATATACAAATAAATACATAAAAAGCGTATAAAATACTCCAATATACATTCCTATCTTATTCCATCATATTTCGTGGTCATTACTTCCTTTTCCGACGACCCCTTGGCTTGACATTCAAATTGCCACTATTTTTCACAAACATATTTTATTATATTGCAAGATCCCAATAAAGATATAAAAATATCGTCTCGGGAAGCCCATTGGCCGTAGGCATTGTGTAAATCTGTCTCAATAGAAAGAAGGGAAATAGCCATTTAACCCTCTCCTACCCTTTTACAAATGTATCTTTTTATCCCCCCGATATTCGGGAAAAAAGGAACAGTGACTATAAATTAAAAACTTTGTTAAAAGTTTTCCCCTGATTTGTGAATGTGGTTAATTGAGAAAAGTATTGAACCAATTAAAATGTTTTTTTTCGTCTGGAATAGCGAGGTGTGTTTTTGTAAGGTTTTAATTATTGTGATTGTATTGTTCTCAGACTGCTTTGATAAACCCTTTTTATTATGCCAGTAATTAATATAATATAACATTCCACAACTATCACACAACGCCATTTAGTCCCAAGCTAAGCAGAGCTTGTGTTATGGGTACTAGACAACTGATAAACATACTTATATATTTCTAAATGCATACATATTATAGATAAATTACACCCAGACACAGTGCAAAAATGATCATGCTCATCACACAAACATTTGTCCTGGGTGGGAATCGAACCCACGACCCCCGGCATAGCAGTCAGGGTCACTAACCACTAGACCAACAGGCCAGTCTAATTTCTAATTAATTTGTTTACTGAAACTAGTATTTAAAGTTGGCAGGTTTCGTTCTTATGTTTCTTTACTAACAGAGGCCTTATCATGAATTTTCAGTTATTGTGACTCTAAAGTAAACTGGAACTTTGACATTAATTTCAAGGAAAAATTAACGCGTTTTAAGAGTTCTTATCACGAGTTTTCAGTATTTTACTGAACAGCGTCTTCCCAGTATTAACAGCGTTTCTTGTATGGAACAACGGAACAGCGCCTCTGGTGTACGAAGAAGGAACTATTTTTTTCCTTGAAATAAACGTCAAAGTTCCAGTTTAATTTACGTGACGATAACTGTAAAATTCATGATAAGGCCTAAGGGCTCTGAAGGACACAGGATATTACAGATTGACATGAATACGCTTATAACGTTGACATGAAGAATGTCTAATTAAACTTTAAAACTTCCATCCGCAAACGTCTACTTTAATCAGTCTAAGAAAAGTCACGTATAAAATTAAGAACCACAATTCCAATGAGCGCATCTGAACACCAATAAAGACAGGACGAGTGAAGAATGCCAGCAATTTAAATTTTTGATTCCAACTCCAATGGAATGCTCGTGACTTTCAAGCGCTGCAATATCTGAGCCCTTTTTAATAAAGTTAGACGTTATATAAGAATAAATTCGCTGAAAGCGCTGCCAGTGACAGGGGCACGGAAGTCATAAAGCACTGGAGATGTTGATTGAGTGTGAAACGGTGAAGCAATTACGGGTTTATTGGGAAAAATTGCTAATGTCACCGATAGGAAGGAGTAAGAGGTTCTGTCACTACTCAAAGAGTTAATTAGTCATTGGGGCTGCGAAATTAAGGAAGTGATCGAAAGGGTGGCTTTTGAATTTTATTGGAGGAATATTTTGTAATTATGTTAAAATAAAATGATCTTTTAGCTTGGAAAGGGCACTTGAAGAAACCGATGAAGCCTTTGTCCATCAAGGAACATTAATGAGTAGCTTAAAAAAACTATACCTAAAGACGTTTTATAAAATTAGATATTTGCGACTACTCTGTGTTAACACGTTGTTTCTATTATCATCTGCTTAGTTTTCTCTCAAATATATTGGGGTCGGCTTCCAGTCGAACCAGGTGTAGCTGAATTTTTTTCAGGGACTGCCTATCGGACCTCCATAGCCCAGTTACAATGAGGCGTCTCAACCCAGAAGATTGGCCTGTGTGGCTGTAATTATTTAGACATGATCTCCTCCATTGTTGTTTTTACATTGATGTAAATTATTCTTCTCACTCGTAATAAAAATATTTTATATTTTCTAATAATATTGAACCCACATTGAACATAAAGTAAAACAACGTAAACAGGTGGGCACCAAATACAAATACAAGTAACTCTAACAAAAGAAAAGCCCGGCTTTTATAAAATTAAAAACGCAGCACAAGTAATGATATTAAAATTCAACGCTTGCGTTGTGGCCTTAAAGTAAGCGGATGATTCATCTGAGCGATAATAGTGCATTAGACGAATGTCAAGTTAGGAAACTGGTGACAAGAACGACATAGTGTCGTTCTTGTCACCAGTTTTACCAAATAGCGAGGGGGTAGGAGGACTGTCTCAACAAGTAACCGTGACCCTGGAGGACATATATGACAAATGAAGGAACACGGTTGATTTTAGTCAATGGAAATCTGATAGTCCCTTTCACTCCACCCAGGGCGAGAGGATTCATTCAAATTTTTTAAACCAAGTAAAAAAGGACTGTCAAGTCAAGTAATTAAAAAGCGGGGTTTGTTGAGAGCGTTTTTAGTTCGATCTCCAAATCTCCAGGTTATTCAAGACGCTGTTGGATTATTAGGTATTTTTTATAACGTTTCGTATTGAATAATTCTGACTTAAATAAATAAATTTGTAAGAATTCAAATAGTATTTTATGAAGAGGAATATTATGTGAGACTTCAAAAATGTAACAGGTGAAATGTGAGTGAACTCTTTCCGCTGAAACATCAACAATAACAGCGTTACAAAAGTTGACATTTTTGAAAAACTAATGACAATAGTTTTTTTAATTAAATTAATAATTATTTGAAAAGAAAAATCCGAAATTAATATTCAGTCAAAAGTAGTACCCCTTTACTTTGTTCTTTCGGCTAGTTCTGATTGGACATCTTAAAGACTCGGAAAGGTGAATTCGCTCGTTGATTTGTTATAGACAAATCCAATCGAAGATAGGAACCGAGATGGATTATTAAGACACCCAGTCGTCGCTCTTTGATTTCAAATCGCTGTTTCTAAAGCCCCACCTAACGTACAGTGCAAACGGACATAATATTTGTTTTAAACAGAGCCGGCGTGCCCACGTAAACTTATTAAAATATTTCCAGTTATATTTAATTAGTGTTTCTGTGCCATTCGTCCCCTCCCTCCTCTAGCTCAGGTGTATCGCAGATTCGGCTTTGGCTGTTCACTTTTTTATTAGAATTAATTAATTTCTGTAATTATGTTTTCTTTTAGACCTTTATTAGGAAAGGTAATATTTTTTTGGAATGGTTTTTTTTTGTTTTATTTTAACATGTGAATTAGAAATTTTCGAATGTGAATAAGCTTAAAACACTAAAAATAAATCAAAACTAGTAACCGCAAAAGATACTTTTTTTACGTGGTAAAATCATCATCGCACAGAACAGAGAGATATGGCATAAGAAGGGGGAGGCCTATACCCAGCAGTGGGTGATCCCGGGCTATGATGAAAATCATCAAATGAGTCCTCCCACCCCGGGCAAGGAGGGAGGTACTGTCAGACTTGTACTGACTAAAATCCACGGTGCCCTTTATGTTCCTGGGTCACGGTAATGAAATAAGTCCCGCGACCACCGCAAATGATACTTAACATTTTTTCTTATGCCTTAATTTTTAGGTACTGATTTAAAGATAAATTACATCTGTATTTTATTATAAAACAAATCGTTTCGCGACATGAAGGCTGGTTTGAGGACATACAATAAAAGAGCTCCTGGAAGGTATTGAGGTAGCTTTTGCATAACAGTTCGACAGTAAAGGCTAAAGATTTTATAGACGTCATTTCCCTCTATCGTCATTGTGCCCTTGTGATCGATAATCTTACTGTTTTTCCATCAGAGAGTAAACCTGTCCTGCCGGGGTCTTGGGAATGTCTCCCTGGTAACCGCGGCCCTGGTACGTAAAGGGCTATTGAAGGATCGCTGTGGATTTTAGTCAGTAGGTACAAGACTGACATTCCCCTCTTCCCACCCGGGAGGACTGAATTGATAATTTAACCAAGATGAAAAAGGGGTTAACAAGGGTAAATCTGTGTCTCAACAAAAACGTTGTAAGTTAATTATGAACGTATTTTTAGATGTTAAAATCATCTAATGACAACTATCACACTGGGTTTCACTCCGGAAGGGACTGTCAGAGTCATACTGACTAAAATCCATCTTTTGCTTTCAAATGCCTTTTTCGTTCCTGGTCCAGTCACCTGCTTGAAAACATCCGTCACCCCAAAAAAGCCCCGATAGTTTAAAAATAAGACAAGACGAAAAGTAAAAAAAAAACAGTTTTTTGTTTTATTTCCCTCTCCTGTCCCAGATATAAATTAAACATTACTAAATGAAGATATGCAAGCAACGAGTCACCAGTTATTATTTGTGAAGCAACAGAAACTCCCGAGGGAACAACGGGATCGTACGTGTAACTTTAGAAAAATGTAAAATAATGTGAAAATTTACAAATAAACAGTGCACTGTGGACATTTGTATATGTGCATTTATAAGTTGCGGATGTTGGTTCCGTATGTTGTTTTATTGTGAAAGGTATTTTATTCTGACTGGAGACGAAACTATATTTTGGTAATATGTGTGCTTTCCCTCCGCCCCAACCGCAGTGATAGACGCCATCGGCGTCGGACGTCGCAAGACGATCTCCGGCCACAGTAGGCGCGGGCAACTCGCTGCCCGACCATGGACCATGCCCGGGTCGACGGCGCGTCGTGTTCACAGAGCGTCAGCATAATGACGGGGCCCCCTCTCAGAGGGCCAAGCCCGCCGGGATCGTGGGACTTGTTCCATCACCGTGACCCCGGTACATAAAGGGCTATTGAAGGACATCGTGGATTTTAGTCAGTACAAGTCTGACAGCACCCCGGGCAGGGCGGGAGGACTCGTTTGAAAAAAAGACCCCGCCATCCTCTTCGTGTTAGGTTACTTTAAACCTTGCTTAAGGAAATAGGAGCCCCGCTTACATGCAAAGGTTTCATAGATGTTTTCAATTGTTTTCTATTCACGCAAATAGCTCATGTTTGACCATTTTAGAAGTTTATTTGCCACTAGCTTTTGTGCGGCTTCTCGCGGGGCAAAAAGTGTCCCAGGCTATAAAATTTAATCCAAATCCGTTTAGTAGTATTTATGTGAACGAGTAACAACCTTCATTAATCCATCCAACTATCCTCCAAAACTTTCGCGTTTATAAAAATGGTAAGAAATTATAATTTTGTTAGGTATTTTTATAGTGGTAAAATTATGAAATGAGTCCTCCCACCCAGGGAGGGACGGGAAGGACTGACAGACTAGTACTCGTATCGACTTGACTAAAATTCACAGTGATCCTTCAATACCCTTTTACTTTCCAGGGTCACTATTACCTTCCTTATAAGATAGTCCCGCGACCGGTTATTTTATAACTTGTAAAAATGACACAAAGCAACACTTTCAAAAAAGAAACATTTCTCTACGTTACCCTAAAAATACGAGAAAAAAAAACAAAAGTACAATAGGAGCGCAGGTCACACCTGCGCGCGTATTATTTCATAATTTAGAGAGCGGACCGCAAAGCTAATGATGTTTTTATTTTATGTTACATTACGGTGTGATTGAGGACCTGCATAGGTCGCCCCGCTTCCTCGAAAAGGTGTAAAAATTTTGTAATTAAATTATTGTTATTTGCATGTGTACGATATTTATTTTATGCACGTTTACAATGCTATTATTAGATTACAAGGAACTACAGGCCTTTGGGACCGAGTACAGTGACTGTACGATTGACTGTTGTGCTGTGTGTCACAGGTTCGATTCGGACAATTTTTAGGGCCTGCAGATATATAGATTAGATGGCACTGTAGCTGATCGACTGCTACGCAGTGTGTCGTTGAGTTTCAATATTTGTAAACGTATCCACAACGACGATATATTACTAGACTCCTAATAACAGGCGACCGATGTCTGTCAACACATTAGGCAAAAAAGTCTTAAATCCGTCTTATTTCGACCACTCCTGTGAGACGTAAACATACCTTGAGACAGAAAAGACCTTGAGTTAGCCAATCACAACGCAGTACCCCGTCCCCCTCACTTACGATAGTACCTCAGCAAGTTGACAGAATAGTTTTTGTTCCTTAGATCGTGCATGCGGAGTCTAGTAATAATTATCGTCGTTGCGTATACATAATACAGAAGAAATTCTTAGTATTTCTTTAAAGACCTCTCGGATCTGTTAATTGCCATCGAGTGCACTAAGGCAAGTGGGTTGATTGGGATGATTAAACAAAACGGGTTTTAAGAGGTTTATTAGCAACGAAGCACTAGTTAATTTACAACTTTAAACATCGATACGGAACATGTCTTAGACCCTAAAATTGGAAGACATTTTGTAACACCTACCAACTCACACTGGGTCTACGTAGTGGTTTATAGCCCTCTTCTTCTGGCAGATGGCTTGTATGCCTTTAGCGAAAATCACCATCATCATCATCAGCTTATAAAAGTCCCCACTGCTGGGACACAGGCCTCATCTCTGTGAGAGAGAGTGTGCCATAATCCACCACGCGGGATCAGTGGAAATATTATAGGCTAATTACACACCGATGTCATGTCATGCGCAAATAGGAAATGAGGAGCAAATAAACTAATTTAAAGACAGTCTTGTAAGTATCACTTCCTTAGTTCTAATGTAACAAAAAACAAACAAAACTTAGACGAACCTCAGCGACACTTTCAAAATAACTTCGTCAAAAAAAAAAAAGAAAAAAGAAAGAATACTTAAAAAAGCGGTGGAGTATCAAAAACGCATCAAAGATTGCGCGAGTACCATCGGGCGCAAACGCAAATAAATGAGCTTAAAATTTAAAATTATAATGGGATTGTGTATCCGGTGACACAAATGTGTGGAGTTTGTTACTAACGACTTGGGCTGAGACGACGAGCTGACGGACAGAGGAGTGGAGTCCATGTTGCTTGTAGATTTTTTTGGGATGTGAGCTTATCTTGGCGCATTGTTGGTTGAGTCAACCCCAATCAAATATAAATCTGTACCTAGCCTATTTAATTTTTTATTTTCAATAGCATCCATGGGTTTTGTAAGCAGGTTTCTGGGCTTACAGGACTGGTTGTTAAATACATCTTAGCACCATAATATCGTTGATGAGTACCTTCTAATCATTCCCTGACTGGTCCATACCTAAGTTTAATTTTAAACATAGCCTATTTAGTAATATCTAGATACCTCTTCCAAAGAATTATTTAACAACAAATTATTTTGTGGAACTACAATACGTATGAGGGTTTTGAATATGATGTGTATGTTACATACTTTCTTTATACACATGAACTCTAGATTTTTGGTATAAATACTTGTGCCTTCACAGTACAAAGTTGCAGAAACTTATAAATTTTACGACTCCACACCATTCTCTGTGGTATAGTTTTACCTGCCATCTCGTGGCAACTAATTGTGAGTGCGGATAAAGTATGGTGTGTAAGATGGCCTTAGTGGGGCGATTGCATCACCACAGTGTGTAACTACCCTATGCGTCTGCTGCTCATATTACGGCACTAGTTTGAGAATAAACTCATTTTCCTTATAATTTCCAGGAGAAATTACAACTTCGACAAAAAAAATGCAGATTGGCAGGTATTTATTAATTGCCACTGTTAAGTGATGTGGACTGCCTATTGCCACTTCAACTTGCAAATACGAGCTATGTCGATGACTCTGGTTGTTCGGCGAATGAATTCGGTAAGTGCTCGTTGAGTGACTCTTAGCTCCTTCGTACACTAGGCGACGCAAGCCTCCGATACCTTACGACTTTGGTATCCAGGGGACTGTCGCAGAACAAATCCATAGAGATTCGTACACATGCACGCGTCAATGGATACGAAAGTCGTAAGGTATCGGAAGCTAGCGTCGCCTAGTGTACGAAGGGGTTTAGACTCTCTTAAAGGCTAGCAGTCAACGACCATGTCTCAGAACCGGTACAGGCAGTAGAAGTGTTGGCAGACTATCGACTATACGGGTGGACGAAATTCAGAAGATCACAGGTCAAACTGGTTAAGGAAATATGGCACAGAAAGGAGTAGAGCTATACTCTGGACAGCCAATGATGATAATAATTATGATGTCGAATCACAAATATATGAAGACACTATGAACACATAAAAAATATCTAATTAAAAAGCCTCCCTTTCTGAACACGGCAACATCAATGGCTTGTATGAACACATTACAGCCGCGTGACTTAAAAACATACAACTACGGAAGACGTATGATAGTGCAGTTTTAGTTACTGAAAACTTAAGATGGCGCCGTTAGGAGTTTGCTGTAAGGATAGGCTTAGGCAGTGATTCAGGAGGCAGATCAGACATAAGACTTGACTTAGAATAGTAATTAAAAGTTGTACGGTGTTTTTTTTTTATTTAACGATATTTTGGCATTTGAGCACTATGTCGACTGGTGGTAAACGAAGATGTGCTCGACGGTGAATCACACTTGCCTAGAAGTAACCTGTTCACTCTTGACTTGAAGACCCCAAGGTCATAGCTATCAGGAAGCAAATACCCCGGCAGGGAATTCCACTCCTTAGCTGTGCGTACTATAAAAGTATTAGCGAATCGTGACGGAGGGACATCCACCATCTATCGATGGCGCATTGCCACACGTCTTGTAGTCCGAAGATAGAAAGGACCAGGTGGAATCAATTTTTGTGCATTCTCATCGCAGAATCTCCGAAATGTAGATAAATCTGAGATTTGATATTGTGCTTGTTTGATGGCAATAGTCTCGCCATATAATACATGGGTGTTTTTATTGAAAATATCTGGAAAAATGTGTAAAAAAGCCTACTGCAGTAATCTATCTTTTTTACTTATTACGGGTCCAAACTGCCACTTTTAGAAAATATATTCCTAATCATTCACTTTGTGTGTTTCCAACAAAGACTTTGACCATTCGTTCACAAAGTGAATCATTTGGGATATTGCTTTTGACCGTTTTAGACCGGCTAGGCGGCTGTAAAAAACATCAATTTCTTTTGCGAAAGGGACAAATTACTTTTTTTTATCGTGGTAAAATCGTCAATTGAGTCCTCCCACCCCGGGCAGGGCAGGAGGGACTGTCAGACTTGTAGTGACTAAAATCCACGGTGTCCTTCAGACTGTTTTTTTTTTGTTTAGGGTAGGCTAAAGTCTAATAGTGTCTCCATTAGTTTGCTTATAATGCCTACCCTAAACACAAGAACAGGAAAAATCTTCATTCCCCATATCAAATAAACCACCAAATCCGTAAACAAATAAAGTCATTACATTAACAGTGATCATAACAGCAGTTATTAAACATATATTATCGGGTTCGTTTCCCGGCTGAGGCAATAAATGTGGAAGTGGACGCGGCGCGTGAGTTGTGACCACTGCATCGCTCCATTAGTGATTATTGTACAAGTTTTCGGCTAACAAACTGGACGATCGAAGATGTAGAGTTTATAGAAGAGACCCTTCTGTTTTTTTTTTCTGAATATATTATGTACATTCAAAATATTTTATATTACTCAAAGTAAAAGCAACAAATATGTACGTATTACCATAGCATTAACTCCCGCCCTTTTCTCATGGGGGTAGGCAGAAACGTATTTAAAATGGTTATTGGCATATAAACGTGTACGTACTCTTTTTGCATGATATTGTTTAAGTATATTTTTTGAGCAAAAGAGCAGTGGTGGCCCTGTGGTATCAGTCCCAACCTTTGAGTTGTAGTGTAGGTCGTGGGTTCGTATCCAGGCACATTACTTTGTGTAAATTAATTTCATCATCACTGCTCTCAAAACGGTGAAGGAAAACATCGTGAGGAAACCGGCATGTCCCAGAACCAAAAATTCGAAGATAATTGACATCTACCAATCCGCCCTGTGCCCGCGTGGCTGATTATGGCCCACTCCCTCTCACAGAGAGGAGGCCTGTATCCCAGAAATGAGAACATTATAGGCTGATGATGATATTGTTTTAATCTTCAGTCTTCTCATTTTCAGACCGAAGCAGGTACCCAATATCTTAATTTTCAAAAATAGTATTAAAGAAAAAGTAAAGAACTACCAATATAGTTTTATTTTTAACCTTTCATTGTTTTTTTTTCTATTGCTCAATTTATTTCACGAAAATCCTTATTCTCTCTAATTTTCAGATTCCATTCTTCAAAATCCAAGCCACATCCAGCAAGTCTACATCTTAACTACTGGACACAACTCTGCCAAATTCTTTGTACGTATTTACTCGTATTATTTATGTCTTTCGTATCGACTACGCCGCGAGCGTGCCAAGCGCGCTATTACTACGCCAGTTAAGGCCACTTCTAGCGCAACTGTTTCTTTGTTCTTGTTAAAATTAACTTTGAGTTTTTGAATTAGAGTGCCAATTTTGTTTTCGTATTGAAATTTTGTTGGCGAGTGTGGTTAACGGTATGGGGTTCAACTATGGATAGAGACCTAGTGATCTCTGAGTTGCGAGCAACCATAATTATAGCATAGAAAAAAAAACATGAAAAAATGCACAAAAAAATATTCACAAGTTTTAACTCACATTTTTTGTGGTTACTTCCCTTTCCAAGGCTTGTTTTTAAATGAGGATCAATCATTTTCTACTTTATTATAATTACTAGCTTCTGCCCGCGACTTCGTACGCGGATCCTGTTGCTCATGCCAGCGACAACGGAGTCGTCAAAATCGAAGATCTGAAACATCTGATGTAGAATTCTAAGGCCCGGGAACGGGAAACAACGGGATGAGCGAAACGATTGGAGTCATTCCAGATCTTTCATTTTTGTATATCAACAGGAAATGCCCAGCAGACTAAACAACATTTGCTAAAACGTCATTCCTTAATATGTTTTAGTTTCGCTGGGCTTTGGAGTTCCACAACAGGTGTTCCAGATCTTCAAATTTATTCTCACAGCAGAAAATGCTCTTCACGTGAAATGTTTTTTGGTATGGCACCATTTTTATATCTCTTATACTTACTTTAGCTGGTCTGTTGCGGTTCGAGCTGCATCAGGTGTTCATTTTCCAAAATAAATTATGTATAGCCTAATGTTTCCCAGGCTTAATACCTGTACAACAAAAAACTTTTCTTACAGTTACTCCGCAGCGGATCCCAAGGGTACACTGAATTAACAATAATATTGCAAATAATTGTTAAAAAATTTCTTTATAAACTATATTTGGGGTTTTTCCGTCAGGAGCTAATATATAAAGACTGGAAGCATTGCTGACCCTTGAAAAAGCAACATAAAGTTGGCCATGAGAAAAACAGCCGGTTGTCAGGTCAACACCAGCGGCTTTAAGCGTCTGCCCTTGTGTCTTGTTTATTGTCATGGCAAAGCAAGAAGTCACAGGGAACTGTGTGCGCTTAAATTGAAAGGGGAAATTGTTGGGGATGAGTGGTATGCGCGGTATGAATACAGTCTCACCGGCACCACACCCAGTGAGTATTGTAGCAACAATTACATTACGTTGTAAAGCGTTGACAATAAGACGGGTTCCGTTGCACAGCTTTGGTGGAGTTAAATTTCGCATAAGCATTATGGGAACGCCAACTTTAAGTCTTATTTTATGAGCAGGGATCCCCTCCCTGTAAGTGAATTGAGAAACTCAACTGGGTAATTAGTGGCGTCGTCCTGATCGACAATACTGTCGAAAGAAGTGTAAACCACTTCATCCCCTACAATATCCGCCAAAATTTTTTGATTAATTTTTGCAGCTTGATCATTTTTTGGGGTCAATATGGCGCGTTCACATAACCATGAATTTCCTTGATTTAGTATACTCTGAATGTTCCCAAATACCGATCGTATCAGTTCCTCTTCAGAGTCAACAATTTTCCCAAGTATTTCAGGAATATTCACCAGACCATTCTCTTCAGGAAGGACACCTTCCCCAACTTTCAATAATACTGCCGAAAACTCTTGGGCATGTGAATTACCGCCAAGTTGGGCTCTCATATTTTTAGATAATTTGAGATTTTGTATTTGAGGCCATAGATGTGAATGTTTTAATGAGGCATTAATCTCATCTGCCCTAGTTCCCCGGCTTATGACTGGAAGGGTTTGTCGAAAATCTCCCGAAAACAAAAGAGTTACGTTACCCATCGGCCTGTCATCTCGACGAATGTCTCGTAGTGTTCTATCCACAGCCTCTACTGCCTTTTTGTTTGACATAGTACACTCATCCCAGACGATTAGGCAGCAATCCTGAAACACTCTCGCTTTGTCACAGTTTCGTGTTACAGAGCAGGTTGGTGTTTCAGATTTGTCTAAATCGATTGGGATTTTAAACATTGTATGTGCCGTTTTTCCGCCTGGAAGTAATGTGGCAGCAATACCTGATGATGCTACGGCAAGAGCGATCTTATTTTGCCGTCTTATTTCAGCAAGGATTGCTCTCGTCAGGTAAGTTTTACCGGTGCCTCCTGGAGCATCTAAGAAGAACAGCTTCCCTTCGTTGTTTAAGACACTTTGAACCACTTTATTAAATATTTCCCTCTGTTCTGTTGTGAAATTTGCCGTGCTTTCATTAACTACGGTGGCTAAATCTGTAGAACGGTAGCTTGTTTCAGCGATATACTCCCGATTAATGCGTGGCTGATTGGGTTCTGCTTGGGGAACAGGTAGGCCGTAAGTGCTAAGAGAGTTGCCTCCAATTGAATGAACAGTATCTTGTATGGAACAAAGAGAACTATTCAACACTCTGTCATCTGTTGGACTAATAGTGTCTTCCGCATTGCATCTTAGAATGCGTAAAAAGTCTTCAGAGAAAAATGTCTTGTACTTTTCCCACAATCTCAAAGGGTCCGAGAGTGCACAAAATACTAACATTATGGCAAACAAATTTCGTAAACCACTGGGGCTGTCACTGACACAGGCTTCCTCGAGGGTGTTGTCCCAGTGTTGATCATCGTCAAGGAGGTTAAGTGCCCTGCATGTTGCTTGAAACGAAAGATGCTCTACACCATCAACTGTCTTTAAAATAGAAAAGGAAGTTGGTCCATGAACAATATGGAGCAACAGGCGCAAGAAATAACATTCTCCATTGTTAGGATGCACTGTGTACACTCTGCCCAGAGCAGCGTCTTTGAAAATCCCTGGAAATCCATCAACTGGTTGACCACGTCGACGTCGATTGAAAGTACCTCTCTGTTTATCGTAGGTATAATAAGATGGCACCTGGTCATAGGTCAAAGTTTTTGCAAAGTCGTCTTCTTGACATAACTTGAAAAATGCCAATAGTGTCGTTTGACGTGGATTTTCTATACGGTCTCTAACATTGTTGGGATCAAAATAAATGCGCTGGCCATTTTCCAAGTGAACGTCTAAATGCATGACCGTGGGATGGCGTTCATGGATAGGAAATCCCAATATTCGCCAAATACCTTCAGAAGTACTTATGTATCGACCGGATTGGTACCTGGTTACTTCATCTCGGTCCATGCCCTGTAAAGCAAATGTAGCTTGGTCACTCCCTTTGTTAACATACTTACAGATATATTTTATGGATTCTACACTGCTGCAAATTTCCACATTTATGTGTGCACTAAATATTTTGGACAAAATTGGTGAATAGGGGACGACCCAACTATTATTCACAGAAATCTGTTGCCCACGTACCCTGACATCCGCAGTGAATCCACCCTGTTGTGGTGACCGTCGTCGATATAATGGATATCCATTTTCACCTGTTACCGTTTGTTCTTTTATTGCACGCGGATATTTCTTCGCACAACGATTACCGTGCATGCATGGAGAGTCCCTGTTTATAGTGCCGCAGGGGCCGTGTACCATGTGTGTTTTAACAATATTATACAATAGAGGATCTTCATCTGGATTTGGAAACTCTGCACATATTAATTTGTCGATGTCGTTGGGACGCACTTTTTCATGCAACCAAAGTAGAATGTGTGCATGTGGCAAACCACGTTTCTGCCATTCTACGCTGTACATGTAACACAGAGTTGTTCCAAATATGCTATCTTTAGTTAATAGGTCCATCATTAACTTCAATTTTAAATGGAAAACTCTTGCTATCAAATCATGTCGATCGAACGAAACTTGTCCTGCACATAGTTCTCGAGTAATTTCGTCCCATTTCGGATTAGTCGTGAACGTTATAAAAAGATCAGGTCGACCATATTTCCGAACGTAGCAGAAAGCGTCTTGAGTACGCTCGTGCATATAACGGGGACCACCGGTGAAACTGGAGGGCAGAATAACTAAACGGCCTAAGTTTTCTATTTCTGCATCCTGCTGCATGGCGTCCCGCAAATGCACGTATTCTTCAGCTCGTAAACGCCTCTGGTTTGTGCGTATATATACCAATCGCTCCGTTTCAATTTTAGCATACATATCCACAATAAACTGGCTAAATAGACCACGAAACCTTTGTAAATAAATAAAACGATTGAATCTGATTTGTAGAAGATAAGAATAAAATTGTTGAGCTGAAACTTTTTTATTTAAATTTACTTCTCTTGTGGCAGGTTGAACTTGATTAATGGCGAAGTTATAACCATCATCTCCATGGCAATAAATTAGAGGGTACTGTAATGCATCGTAAGACCGATGTGTTTCATAAATGCGTTGCAGGCGATTATCTTGTGTACGTAACACTATGTCACGTCGCTCACATTCTTGATCAGCCAAAACCACTGCAACTTCATTTGTTACTGGAGCATTGTATCTGCCACGATGTCCAGTAGCGGGTCGTTTATCAGCATCAATCACAAACTTATAACTATTGCTTTGTCCAGGGGGGATAGATTCTAATGCAGATTTAAAACTGTGCACGTAGGGATTTACTTCATGCAACATACTTTGAAGCAGTGAAATCAGACTACTGTTCAATTGTGGAAAATGTTGGTTTCTAATATTTGCCTGATCTTGATAATTCGATACGAAATATATTTGGAGAAACTTGGGATCATTTTCTGGCAATAATGAACCAATAAGGTGGTAAACTTGGCCTTGTATTTTAAATGTTGGCTTAAATGGCCCTTCCGAAATCTGTTTCGCACCAAAAGACGTCATTTGAAAGGCATTATTGTATGAACGGATGTTGTCCAAGAAATGTTTTGACTGTGGATGGTCACCGATTAGCAGTGATCTTAATATTTCTGGAGGATTTTGTAATACTTCAATATGTACTTTCCCACCTGCGCAACACATACCGTTTGTTTCTTTTTGCCATTTAACAGCTTCACAAAATGTACAATTTTGAATCATACCTCCGATGGCGGAATATGAGGCGTAGTCAATCATAGGAGTATACGTAAATGCACTCCGTTCCTTATCAACCCATGGAAGGTCGCCATGCCCTACGGCGATAGCTTGAGACACATCCGATTCTTCAGATGATATCGACATTCTGTTCAGAGAATGACGAAGGCGATCAGAATTCAAACGTTCGCTTCGTTCTTCTTCTGTCTCTTCATGCCGTACTCCAGCAATTCTTTCTCTTTCACTTTCTAACTGATTATGAATATTTTGTTGTGTGCGTGTTCGGGACAATGTATGATAATCTCGATCAGCAGTTAGTCGCGCATCACGTTCATCACTCGTTTCAAAAGACCTGTTAGTAGATGTGCGAATTCGCTGAGAACTCAAGCGTGATTCTGTATCGGTAAACGTCTCCGACTCGCGAGACAATGCGTGACGTTCACGATCAGCGGAGAGCCGCGCATCATGTTCCGCACTTGTCTCTAGAGACCTAGCAGCAGATGCGTACATACGCTGAGAACTCAAGCGCAATTCCCTATCAGTGAACGTCTCCGACTCGCGAGACAATGCGTGACGTTCACGATCAGCGGAGAGCCGCTCGTCATGTTCCGCACTTGTCTCTAGAGACCTAGCAGCAGATGCATAGATACGCTGAGAACTCAAGCGCAATTCCCTATCAGTGAACGTCTCCGACTCGCGAGACAATGCGTGACGTTCACGATCAGCGGAGAGCCGCTCGTCATGTTCCGCACTTGTCTCTAGAGACCTAGCAGTAGATGCGTACATACGCTGAGAACTCAAGCGCAATTCCCTATCTGTGAACGTCTCCGACTCGCGAGACAATGCGTGACGTTCACGATCAGCGGACAGTCGCGCATCTTGTTCCGCACTTGTCTCTAGAGACCTAGCAGTAGATGCGTACATACGCTGAGAACTCAAGCGCAATTCCCTATCTGTGAACGTCTCCGACTCGCGAGACAATGCGTGATGTTCACGATCAGCGGACAGTCGCGCATCATGTTCCGCACTTGTCTCTAGACACCTAGCAGCAGATGCATAGATACGCTGAGAACTCAAGCGCAATTCTCTATCCGTAAACGTCTCCGACTCGCGAGACAATGCATGACGTTCACGATCAGCGGACAGTCGCGCATCATATTCATCACTGGTCTCTAGAGACCTGGATGTTGATGCATAAATACGCTGAGAACGCAAGCGAGCTTCGCGATCCGAAGGGGTTTCTACGGAGCGAGTTACAGCCTGATGCTCTCGAACAGCATCAAGTCTATCCTGACGCTCTTCGGTAGATTCTTGGGATCTTATGATCCTCAATCTTTTAGCTCCTTTGGAACGTTGGGAAAGATTTGACCTCTTTCTAGGCATGGTTATAGTTTTATTCTGAAGATACCTGATCAATTAAAATCTAAGTGACTGCTCCCCTGCGTTACCGGGTAGGCTACCGTGTCACGAAGATAAATGGAAAAGGAAATTAAGCACTCAAATAACATAAGCCCGAAGGCATATTTATACGATAAAATAAAAAAATAAATGGGAGTTTTAGCCAGTAGAGTCAAATTTTCAATGATTCATAGAATTTTCATTGAAAATCAGTCCTAAACTGTTACCGCCTTCACCGCGTGGAGGTACTCCCAGCTTATGTTATTTTATAATTATACAGTGAAATTAGTAACTGCTTTGATTTCCACATCAGGTATTCCAGATCTACAATCTTTATACGTCATCAGAGAGTGCTCATCAGGCTGAACAACTCTTGCTAAGACGTCATTCCTATATAAGTAATAGTATAGTTGGGCTCTTGGAGTTCTACATCAGCTGTTCCAGATCTTCAAATTTTATACGACGACAGAGAGTGCTCATCAGGTTGAACAACTCTTGCTAAGACGTTATTCCTATATATGTTATAGTTCAGATGGGCTGTTGAAGTTCCACATCAGGTGTTCCAGATCTTCAAATTTATTCTCTTAGCAGAAAATGCTCATCACGCGAAACAATTTTTGCTATGGTACCATTTTTGTATCTCTTATAGTTTAGCTGGTCTGTTGCGGTTCTGCGCCAGGTGTTCAAGTTTCCAAAATAAATTATAGCCTATGTGCTGGCCAGACTTAATACCTATACAACAAAAAAAGAATCATTCAAATCCGTCCAGTAGTTCCGAAGATTAGCGTGTACAAACAAACAGACAAACAGACAAACAGACAAACAGACACACAGACAAACAGACAAACAGACGGAATTTTTTTTTTCGTTTCGTGCTCTATTACTATTTCTGAATTCCCCTCAATTATTATTTTTTAAATTTATTCAATGTACAGACACAGTTTTTTTACTGTTTTATTATATGTATAGATATTTGATAAAAGTCTAGCAGTGTATGAAAACAGTCATTACAAATTATAGCTGCTTAATTTGTGATAGTCAAACTTGCCATCACTTGACTGACAATCTGAGGCTTTATAACGAGTTTTTTACATTTTTGTGACACTAAACGGAAACTTTGACGCTAGACACTAGAGGCACTTTTTCTTCATAACATTAACATTTCTTGTACTGGTAAATTATTGTTGGTTTCTTAGGTATGTAATTATTATGGAGATAAAAAATCTGAAATAAATGAATTGAATTAACGTATCAAGTTCCATGTACGGAAAACTATGGAAATCTTATGATAAGGCCTCTGAACTAAGTTTATTAACAGAATTAGAGGTAAAATGGCTTCCAATACGCAAAATACCCGTACGTCACTCAATCGTAGTGTAATACGAACAACATGTGACGTCACGGACCAATACCTCAATATCAATCCTTTATTTAAAACCAACTTTATTTGCTATCACTAACGTCCTTAAAAATTCTAGGATAAGGTAGAAATTCGCATGCTGTGTTGTTAGTGTGAGTTGTGAATGGCATGCATTGCTCGTTCATTGGTTTGAATTCGAATTTCGAATAATGTTAAGGTGATTGTAGACTTGTTTTTCATGTAAAACTGCAGTTTTTACCATTGGTTCGAAAAACTTTTATCGTGGTAAAATCATCATATTATTCCTCTAACCCTGGGCGGGGCGTGAGGGACTGTCAGACTTGTACTGACTAAAATCCACGGTAATACTTCAATAGCCCTTTACGTTCCAGGGTCACAGTTACTTGATCATACAGGTCCGCGACCCCGGCAGGCTTTGGCCCTCTAAGGGGGAGTCGTCAGATTTGTGAAATCTCTTTGACACGCGCGTAGAACATGACGGCAAGTCACCTATTACTCACCATCCGCATGGGCACTCTCCGTCTGTAAACCCGCTAACCATGCCTTGGAAATATTATCATTGCAATACAAAGCAAAAATCACCAACTTCATCTGCTAACCTAGTGTACAATACCCTTTACCGCCCACACAAATTGTCCGGTCGAGCGGCGTCCGTTCGATGTCCGGCCGGCGGCGATCCGGAATGATCCGGCACACGTGGCGTGTGAGCTGCTGTGCCGGTATCGATACGGTATTGAGTTTAATGGATAGTATCATCTGCCTAGCCTTTACCTAACTATATTGGGGCCGGCTTCCAGTCGAACCAGAAACAGCTGAATTTCAGTACTTTACATAGAGCGACTGCCTATCAGTACCCTTAGCACGAGTTTTCAGTAAATGAGACGTAAAGTAAACTGCAACTCTGACAATTTCAAAATGACAATTTTCAAGGAAAAAATGGAACAGCGCCTCTGGTGTGCGAATAAGGAACTAATTTTTTCCTTGAAAATTGTCATTTTGAAATTGTCAAAGTTGCAGTTTACTTTACGTCTCAAATACTGAAAACTCGTGCTGACGGTACAGTATTTTACACGGAGCGACTGCCTATCTGACCTCTGTAACCCAGTAACTGGGCAATTCGATGCCCCATGGCAAGACTGGTAGTGTCTAACAGTAACGACTGTCAAAGGACAGCCGGAACAAATGGCTTTACGTGCTTTTCGAGGCACGGAGGGTACTAGCTATGACACATAGTTATCCATCCACAGACCAACATTGGCAAGCTTAATGGCTTCTAATTGTATTGAAAAGAATACATTTCATAAAAAGTAAAACTGAAATGAAAATAGATATATTATGACAAAACTAAAAAAAGAGCGAAGATCCAGTAACCACTAGGTAATGACAAGTTGTTGGACAGAACGATTTAAAAAAACTTTAGGCAAAGCAAATAAAACCTGCTTTTGGCGATTGAGAGTGAAAACTCGTGCTAAGGGTGTACCCTTAGCACGAGTTTTCACTCTTTTACTTTACAGAGTCTTTCCAGTATTTACAGCGTTTCTTGTATGAAAAAATGGAGCAGCGCCGCTGGTGTGCGAAGAAGGAACTAATTTTTTCCTTGTCAAAGTTCCCGTTTACTTTACGTCTCAAATACTGAAAACGCGTGCTAAGGGTACAGGTTTCGGGTCGACGGCGCGTCGTGTTCCACGCGCGCCTCAAAGAGCGTCAGCACAATGACGAGGCCCCCTCTCAGAAGGCTAAAGCCTGCCGGGGTCGCGGGTCTTATACCATCACCGTGACCCCGGAACATAAAGGGCTATTGAAGGACACCGTGGATTTTAGTCAGTACAAGTCTGACAGTACCTCTCGCCCTGCCCGGGGTGGGAGGTCTCATTTGATGATTTTACCACGTAAAAAAAAAAAAGAAATGGATACAGGTGTGTTATGTACCTAAATGCTTTTCAGCAAACTTTAGGGCACTTGACACAGTCATGTTTTCTATGCTTCGTACATACCTGCATGTCTTAGAAAGCTACTTATAATGCTACATCCGCAGCTTACTTTCGGGATGAAATAAGATTGCCATCGAAACATCAATACCTATAACAAGAGGATTGGCCGTCACAAAGGTACTTCTAACCACATTGCTCATTGATGCCACCAATAAACATGGCGTAGCATAATCACCCTTAAATGTTTCCACTACTAAGAAAAAGGGCTTATTTTCGGTGAGAGAGAGTGGACTGTAAACCAACTCACGAGCCCTGTGTGGGTTGGAAGATGCCACATTTCCTGTTTTTTTTTCTACGATCTGCCTGTTTTCCTCACGATGTTTTCCTTCATTTTGAGAGCAGTGACAATGAGCTAAATTACAAAAAGTAATACGCCTAACTGGGTTTGAACCCAACAACCACTTGACTACTCGTACCACTGCTCTCCTGCAGACAATGACGTATTCATATTTGCCACGTTCTTACTTGTGACAAAAAAGATACACTCAAAAAGCACCCATCCAAAACTTGACCTCAACAACAACACCTTACCTCCACCCCCACCCCTTATTCCCCTAATCACATAACATATTACGACTATAACATACAATAGGGATGTCCATCACTCAAAACGTACAGATACCAGCGAGGACACGACACTGTAATTCCATTCCCCGATATATTTGACGCATATAAATTATAGTTAGGATGACAACCCTAGGAGACATGCAAATTGGGGGTGACCCGTCTTTTGGAGCTGGTTATTTATTTATTTTGCGGAATGTTGTGTTGTGTGGAATGATTTTTGGTGAGTGATAGAAAAAGTTAAGTAAATCTTACTAATATATAAACAAAAGGAACATTTAAAAGTAAATAGAAGTACTAAATTGTATATTGTTTGTGTTGTCGTCAAACGTAGTGTGTGACGGCCAGGTGGAGTAAAGACCTACGAAAGGCAGTTGGAAGAGACTGGATGAAGCAAGCTCAAGATAGTGTTCAGTGGCGCACATTGGGAGAGGCCTATGTCCAACAGTGGACGAATACAGGCTGATAATGATGATAAAATTGTGTATTTAGTTTAAGTGTGCATTCTAGTAACTCTTGGTTATCCCATGGCACTTTTCCTCGAGGATCAGTGGTAGCAGAGATCAAATCAAATCAAAACGTTTATTTCAACTAGGCCATAACCGGCACTTTTGAATTGTCAAAAGACAAAATAAAACAGGAGACACATAATATCCTGGCCCTGCACCGCGCGGAGATGCGGCAAAGCACTGCTTGTCCGCGCGGTTGGACGGTGTAAAGTCTGTTATGCCTACACAAGATTTTGCTACATTACTTTATTTATTACATTAATTACATTTATTTGAATACATTACAAGATTTTACTACTAAGAAAGTAGAAAAATCACAGATGTTTTGTTGAAATATAAAAGCTTCATTATTATGATATTTTATAATAGGGATGTCAGAAATGAATGTGACAACCCTCAGGGTGCATGCAAATCAGGGGTGACCCTACGTCTTTCGTAAAATATTATTTATGAGTCGGTATGATACTGTCAAATGGTAAGTATTACTGACGACTCTATTCTATTCTTTTGTCAAGTTATTTTTACCCGTTTGCAAATAAGTGAAACGGAAGGTCATGTGTTCTAGAAAACAATAAAATAAAATTGTTTTTCCATTCTGTTTCATTTTATAAAACTTTGGTTATTCTAAACTTACAGACAAATGTGTTGCTAGGGAGTTTGTTCCACCATTTCTTCTTCCTAGCCAAAACACTAGGAAGTGTCAAAGGCTTTTGGCGACAATTTGTAAAAATTGACCTTCGGAAAATCATGCTGATAAATAAGCATATTTTTTATTAATAAATGATTTTGATTGTTAACTGATTCAATGTCATTGTGGGCTCACAAACTTTGATGCCATGTTTTTCACAAAGAAGATTGGAAGATGCAAAATTGAGAAAGATTGAAGATTTGTTACATTGGCCACATTCAAGTATATGAACGGTAGCTACAGCAAAGCTGAAGCAACCGCCTTGACCGAAATCGGTAGCATGATTTGAGAATCATTATGTTAATGTGTTTGATCCCTGGACACACAACGCAGCAATCCAATTGCTCAGCCAATGCGCCAATTGTGACGTTAATTTGCATAAATTTATGTCTTCAAGAAGTCTCTTTTTTACGTGCTAAAATCATCAAATGGGTCCTCCCACCTAAGGTAGGACGGGAGGAACTGTCAGACTTGTACAGACTAAAATCCTCGCTGTGTTTCAATAGGCTTTTACATTCTACGGTTACCTGATATTCAGGCGATCTCGGCAGGATTTGGCCCTCTAAAGCCCCATGTCATGATCAAGAGGATACTTAAAGTTGTTATTCAACTAATCGTTGTGTAATATCGCCTTTGTAAACTCTTAAAATTCACCACTTCCAGGTGAAAAGTAAATCATTCAAAAAAACCCGGGTCGCACAACCATCAATTCCGGGCTATCTCTAGAACGGGTACCTACCCGGCACTGACCCGGTTATCCTTAAGTCCACCAGTCGCCTTTCATTTATCACGGCCGATTACCAACCCTTGCGTTGTCACTACAGAGGATTTTGCAAGAAAAATGGATGCCGATTGGTACGTAAATACGAAGTGGATTGGGTAAATTTGGGTGGTCTATGTTGGGTAATAGTGGTCGATTTGGTAAAGGGAGATTGATTCGGAGGAATCGGTTTAGAAGTGAAAGAAAAGTTAATGCTTATGTTTCTATGCTAATTTCATCTTGGGAAAATGTTGTGAAATTGATTCTGTGTTCGAAACTAAACATAAGTAGGTAGCGTGAAGTCACTTTTTATAAATGTTCACTGGCTTCAATTCTCACAAGCCTACTAGGAATCTGGACACTATAATATATTTTTTTTATAAAAAAATGATAAATTCATCAAATGAGTCCTCCTACGCAGGGTAGGGACTGTCAGACTCGTACTGACAAAAATTCGCGGTATCCTTCAGTAGCCTTTTATGTACCGGAGTCGCGGTATACGTGTGTCCCACGACTCTCTTTGAGGCCAGTGATGACACCCAGACGTTTCCTCCTTCTTTATTAGAGACAGGTACCTCCCGAAGAATCCGTGTCCGTTGAGGACCCGCGTCAGGCGGTAGGTGAGGACACCGTGGGACCTATCCAGCCACTCTTCAAAGAGGGGTCTTACCGCCACGATTGCAGCGTGCCCGAAGACACTCTATAATCTAATACACCCTGTATGCATTGATAGTGAAAGTTCAAAGAATCTAATTATAGAAATAAAACCCGATTGGAAAATTGCCAATTGCACTGATTTCAGTTGCACTGTCGCCAACGTCCATACCATGTTGAGAACACCGGTTCTCGTTCCGATCACCGAAGTTAAGCAACATCGGGCGTGGTTAGTACTTGGATGGGTGACCGCCTGGGAATACCGCGTGACGTTGGCTTTTTGATATTAATTGGTCTGTTTAGCAAACTTTTATCCGAATTTAGTTTTTCATTGTCATAAAAAAACTTGCTTTTCATTTAAATGTTTTCCTCGATGGCGCGCTTGGAAAGAGGATATACTGAATCTGGAGGCCACAGTTCGAATTTTTCTTTTCATAGAAAACCCTTGGAGATGTTAATAGTTTGACGTAGTAATCGAAGGCCGTGGTAATTATTGAGAAGTGAATTTTTGAATTTGGCTGTGGTGATTTTTCTGAAGTGTTTTGGCTACAATTTTCAGTAGCCTACTAATCTGGGCATTCTAGAAAATCTAAGGTTGTGAATCTATAATTTTTAGGCAAAAAACTTACCCTTTAATTCAGAAATTTTAACTCAGTGATTTCGGAGTTAATGGTTATTTTTCGTCTATTTTCGTGTAGTAACTTGAAAACTGTTTTCTTTAAAATTACAAAAAAAACTCCCAGTCGCATTTGGGTAAAACTAATATTTATGTATACCAAAGTCAGTTTCCTCCCAATCTTCTTGATCAGTTAAGTTAACCGATCAAGTAGATTCGGAGAAAACTGACTTTGAAGGGCGGAAAAAAAGAAACATGAGTTCCATTTTTCATTTAAACGTATGGAACAATAATCTACGTTAAATATTAAAGTTAAAGTCAAATCATTTATTTCAATTAGGCCATCAAAGAGGCACTTTTAAACGTCGAATTAAAATTAGGGAAATGGGATGGGAATGATTCTACACCCATTTGCAAAGGTAGGTTGTATGAAGAAGAATGGGCAAGAAACTCCATACTTACTCTTTTTAAAAATGTTTTACAATATTTTTTACATGATTGTAAATAAATAATGTAAAAGCACCTTGAAAATCTAAACTAAATACGATAAAAAAATAAAATAATAAGAAATAAAAAAATTAATTATTAAGATTTTTTTTTTCTTTTTCCAATAGGTATATTTATTTAAATATATAATTAAAACTATCTTTTCTCTAAAACTAGAAATTTAAAAATAAATAAAAATAATTATTTACAACAAGATACTTAAAGTAAAAACCAGTAAAACTAAACTAAAATACATAATTTAAAAAAAAAGGTACCTACTTACAAAGGAAGAGATACTCAGGCGTCAAAGTATTCCTCCGCATCGCTGTCATCCGGAAACGTGCCCAGAAGACTGGCAGCATTGTCACGTTGAATGGCAATGCTTATTCTTTGACCAAAGAAAGATCCAGCCCTCTGGTAACGCGAGCTGTCGATCAGTCGGCGAGAAATTTCCTTAAAAAGGAGACGCGCACTCGGACCCCATGACCCGAGCGTTTCGACCCCAAACGGCTCAAAACTGTAGCAACCATTAAGGTTACAGTATTTGCGCCGCTTGAGGTTCTCAGCAGCCGCAGCAGCTGCGCCAGCACAGCCCGCCGTGCTTGCAACGTGGGATGAAAATTATTAAGAAAAGACTATTCATGATCCATTGAATTCTCTTGAACTCTCTCTCTGAAACACTCTGAAATAAAACTCCTTACCTTATTGCTCCCAACCCATAAACAACCTATTGATTCCCCAAAACTCCTTTCACCATCCGATACAAAACATCAGAGGCTCCCATTAGGAAGCCTCCTAAAGGCTGACATTAGGGAAGGCCGAAGGGTGTGCATGACCGATGGAGCCAATAAGTCAGGCCGTATTAACACCCTATACTTTAATGGGTCACATATGAATAATGGTCAAAGGAAATTTCGTCTATTAGAGAGGATTTCGTGATTTCGATGATGTTCTGAGTATGTGATGAGGGAGGTGAGTGTTGCCATGTGTAACGTGTTTTTGGAAGTATATTATGTATTCTGGGTAGGTGAAATATGTTGGTGATGATTATATGATGATTACTGAGTAAAAAACGTTACCCCCACACTAGGAATTTCTCCCGTATCGTGGGTACGTTTACAAACAATTATAAGGTAGGTCATTATCGGTTTCATAATAATATTATTCTACACATTTCCCAAGAAGTTTACAAAATTTACTGATATCATGATGTTGACCCATTAATATTATTAGTCATTTTTACCCGTGGTGCTGGGCAGCTGGGCTTCTCCCAGTTGTAATATCCCTTTGTGCCTATTGGCCTTTTTGTTCTGTCTCCTGCTTGTGGAAACTTTGTGGCCAGAAGATCTTTTTAGAAGTAACCAGAAGGAGTCGCCAGAAGTGGACATACTTGATTTTCATTAGGTATGTAAAAACAATCAATTGAAAGACCCTGGATAAGGCGGAAAGAACTATCAGACTCTTACTGAGTAAAAGCCACCTGGACCCTTCACGATATCCTTTGCGTTTCAAGGTCGCAGTTCCTTTCTAATACCCAAGAAAACTATACTGAGAAGTGTGATTGAAGAGGGAGAGAACTAAGTACCTAGTGTACTTAGTTCTCTCCCTCTTCAATCACACTTCTAATCTAAGAGTGTTTACCTAAACCCCATGCTTACCAATAATTAATCTTAAGACCATAACTTTGTACCATGTTCTGGCAAATAAATTATTATGATTATGATTAAACCCCGCATACCTACAGCTAACATGTTCCTGGTTTTTGATCATAAAAAACAATGCTATCAAAAGTAGGCAAAAATGTTTATTACAGAACTTTTCACGTATATAGTTGCACACTTTCATCGAAGACTAATCTAATTCACAAATACGACACTCCACACCAAAACTAAACACAAACATAACCCTACGAACGACGAACAACACGAAAAATACAAACAACTATCAATCACTAACCGCATACATATAAGGCCAACCCTTTACTGTCCATCGCATCGTACGTCATTTATTACTCGAAAATCCTCCAAGCTCCTTCCTTGATATCTCTTATTTATTGTCAAAATGCCAACGGGGATGAAGCGAGAACTATTTGTCATTGACAAAGCTTTTTGGATATGTGCGACCCTTGGTTATTGGGAGTCTTGGGTTGAGTTGGATGCTAAACATGATGTTTTGGTATTTGTTTATTGTATTTTTTTAGGGGTACTACTGGGGAGTGTTTTGTGTTCGGCAGTGTTTAGGTGGGTAAGAGATCGGACCAGTAAAACCGATTACTTACATTTCAATAATTTGATCAGTTCAAGAAGTACTTTTTTATGTTTAAAACAGTTCAGTTTAGTTAAAAAATGATTGGTCCTGAAATCAAACGTTTCCCTATGTGAATATCTGTAGCTCGATAACAAGATTTCAGTATTTAAATTACAGCGTTCCTTAAGTATTTACTGCGTTTACTGTATGAAAAATGGAACAGCGCCTCTAGTGTGAGAAGAAGGAACTAATTTTTTCCTTGATATTAATGTCACAGTTCCAGTTTACGTCACAAAAACTAGAAATTCATGATAAGACCTTAGATAAAATAATCACTTTAACTAGGCCGTGGAGATCCAGAATGGCTTTTACTTCATTAAATAATTTAGTTTAAGTGAATTATAGTCAAATAAACTTTACCTTCTAGAACAGATTTTTTAAGTACGAGTAGTTATGAAACAGTATAGAACCTTCAAGTAATGTAAAAAAAAAATATGCCTGTACCCTTAGCACGAGTTTTCTGTAAATGAGACGTAAAGTAAACAGGAACTTTGACACTTTCAAATTGACAATTTTCAAGGAAAAAATGGAACAGCGCCTCTGGTGTGCGAAGAAGGAACTAATTTTGCTGACGGTTCAGTTCTTTTAGAACAAATGAAGAATCCTGACAAAGTGTGTTAGGGTATGAAAAAATGTTGCAGTTGCAATATTTTCCAACTTTAGTTTACCACGTTACTGCATAAATCAATTTCTTCCCCATCAATTTCGCATATTACAACAACACAATTACAAGCATCTACCTCCAGTAAGACAGGGGTGGCCAATGTCCTATTTCTCGATCAGATAAGACATGTATTTAAGTAATGGCAGGCTGGATATTGAACGTCAAGGCTTGGACGGGAGGAGGCGTCCGGTTTTTGAACGATTGTCATCTGTTGATGACTGCTAGGGTTGTCACGAGGTCATGATGGATGTAGGAGGTAATATTTTGAAGGTAAGGTAATATTTGTGTAAATGTTATGGATATTTTAACAGATTTTTGAAAATATGTTATGATGGAAATTCATGGAATGCACTGGGGGGGGGGAGGTATTACAACGTCTTAAACCCAGACTTATTCCGGCGAGTGAAAGTGACAGACCTATACAAGTCGTCTAGCGCCATTTCGTTCACTCACTGGAACAAGCCTGGTTTTAAGACGTTATAATACCCCACCTGGTCTCTCTTGAAACCGTGAATGTTTTCAAGGGGGTAACTACATCGTGACTCTGTCTGTGTGTCTATTTCTAACAATTTTTAAGTAAATCAGGGGCATTTTAATGAGAAGTATCTATAAAGTTTAGTACAGACGCTTTTCAACCTATACGAATCAGTCAAAGAAGGATGGACAAAACGTCCCACCCCTTGTAACACTTCCACCCATATATCAAATGAAAGCCCTTGAAAAGTGTATCATTTCATAGTATGACAGCAAACCTGTAAACCATGGGAGAAAAAAGTTATTGAGACTTTTATGTCAAAATACCAACGAGACATAATGTTAGGCAGAAGTCGTGTAGGTCTTAAATTATATTAATCCATACTCAATACAGTGTGCTAATGCATCGTTGACGTTACTGTATTAAAAAAAAAATGCCAGTAGGGGGGGCGCTTCTTGATTTAACCAATGAGCCCAATGGTAGAGTTTGCCGTCAAATAAAGAAAAGTGTTTATTTGAGAGCCGGTACACACAAAAAAACAGGAACATGATAACAAATCATGATGATGTCAGCATGACAAATGTCACATGATATGCAAAAAAAAAACTTTCTTTAACCAATTCATCGGACTACCTTCAGCTCGTCCGCGATTCTGTGCCTTAACGATTGGGTTAGTCGACTATGAAAATAGAAGACAGGCGTCAACTATGTGTTACGTGTACGCGATCTTTACTTGGAGTCTTCGAGAATTCGTCATAGTGTTTATTACGAGAATATGCATATGGAAGATCGGCCGGGATTCACAGAGTTTATAATGGAACACATTGATTTCGAAAATGTCAGTTGTAATATTTAATAATAGCGTTTTTGAAAAAGAATAAGGCGCTATCTGCACAATCGAGTGAATCGCGGCGATATTGTAGTCGTGCCACATATTTCCATATACCCTATATGAACGTGTCTCCACACGGCGATGTTCACAGATTTACACATGGTAATGATGAGTGGGTACAAGCGTTGGTGCTGGTACGCATCATTACTTTGACAAAAAGCTATTCAGACACGTTGTTAGCACTTCGGACACCAATGAAGGAAACCAACAAATGACTTCAACGACCATCTATAGTACACTGGTGATTTTTTTGACTCCTTTGCTACCTCGTTAGTTAGTTGAGTACCTAACGTTTTGGTTGTGGCGGCATGTGACGGTATTATAGCCATGTTCTTCTAAGTAGGGGCTGTGGTAGGGGATTGAGCCTTTAAAGCCCCAAACTAGTTTAAATTCATTATTTTCATACAATTATCACTACTAAGTACTATGATTTTCTTTTAAAAAGTCAGAAGTGGGTGCCGCTATGTCAACAATGTTACTCTTTTTCATTATCTGTATACATATTATCATGGGAAAAAGCTAAGAGCGAAATATCGGGAACTCAAACAAATTAATAATCACGGAAGATATCCCGTAAGTGACATTTTAAGTTATGAAACAAACCGTGGTAGTTTAAAAAAGTGTTTAAGCTAAGAGCAATGTTTTCTTCTGAAAATCGAAATTCATCTTTTGACATAAAAGTCTCAATAAGTTTTTTCTCCCATAGCTTACAGGTTTGCTGTCATACAATAAAATGATACACTTTTCACGTACTTTCATTTGATCTATGGATGGGAGTGTTACAAGGAAAGGGACGGGGTCCATACATTTCTGCCCATTCTTCTTTTATTAATAGAAAATTAATCTTCCGCTATCACGATAAGGTGGAAAATCACAGACAGATTGAGGTAGGTTGATGTGCTGGCATCTCTACATATTTCAAGTTGGTCGTTTCTTCGGACTGCCCGGAAAGGGGTGGCAATCTGGTTTGAGCTGGACCAAGACAAGAGTTCATGGAAGAACTTTAGAAAGCATTTTGCCCAGTAGTAGCAAAGCATGAGAGGAAATGGAGAAGAGCCAGTAAAACACACTCGATGAACGATATTTGTTCTGATTCGAGTCACAAAGCATGTGTATCTCATTCCAAAATGGTTACAAGCGGCAGTTGTTTTTTTTTAGACAGCTAATGAATAAATACTCTGAATTAACCAATCAATCCAAAGAAACCTTTCAAAGCCTTCCACCAACCTATTACTAACCAGCCTACCCAACCACCTAAACGCCTCTCCATTAAGATAACCCGCAGCCACCGATTCCGCCCGATTTACTAAACCAACTCACCCTTTCGGTTTAAAAAACAATTTATTTTCCTCGCCAAAAAAAAAGAAGCCGAAGAATTTTCGCCGATAAATATTTGTTGTTGACAACCCTGGAATTGCTGGCATGTCATGTCCGAGCCCTTTTCAAAATGGCTGTCAACTGCGTGGGGTAGCGGTCAGTATCCCGGGTGTGTCTGTTCACAGAATTATATTATTTATCGATATGTTTGTATGTGTTTGGTAAGTAATTTTGGCAGGAGGATGTGATGTCTTCCTCTGTACTGTTAAAGTTTTGTTTGTTTGTTTGTAGATGTCGGGAAATGTGAGGAAATATCTACATACAGTTGTATTTGTAAAAAGATTTTCATACCTAAAAAGTTACATTATTATTTGTCCGTATTCGTTGTCTGCCTTACTTTGATGTCTCATCGTCTGTCTAGACTTTTCCCAACTATATTGGAGTCTGCTTCCAGTCGAACCAGATGCAGCTGAAAAGTTTTACATGGAGCGACTGCCTATCGGACCTCTACAACCCAGTAACTGGGTAATACCTACGACACCCCATGATAAGACTGGTTGTCAGAGTTTTAGAACTTCTGACGAATAGTAACGACTGTTAAAGATCTAAAAATGACAGCAGGGACCAACGGCTTTACGTGCTTTCCGAGGCAAGTAGGAAACTCGCTATGACAGATGGTCACCCATCCACAGACCAACATCGCCAATTCCTTTTTTTTACGTTTTGGTAACTATCATTGTTTCGGTTGCTGAAGATTAACAGTATCCCTACCAGAAAACCAGCGCTGGGACAAATGTGGCAGCACATGCTGAGGTAGGAGCCTTTTGGCCTCGCACAGGTTTTTTTTTTTATTGTTTTTTTTTGTGGTCTTACCTTTTGTTTTTCTTTTATTAATTTGTTTGTTTTTATTCATGTGAATTTTGTTTGTTCTCTCCTGTGTGTTCCAATAAATCTCTTTTCTTTCTTTCTAATAAATCATCTGTGTATTTCAATAACCACAGTGATCAATATACTGCTCAAAGCCACCCATCCAATAACCAACCTTAACAACCAATATTTATGAATCAACTCATTAAGTTTGCATTACAGTTAACACATCACTCGACAGCACCAATCAAACCCGATACACAAATAAATTATGGACATCACTAAACGCTAGTGAGGGGCGTTCGACATCGATGTCTGCGGTCAGGATCGCGTTTGGCTTACATTATTAATGATTCATTTAGTTCACACTAACCGGGCGGCTCTGCTGATCCCTTTGGGTTTTGAATAGGGATGTGAAGGGGTTTGTGGTTTTATCGATAGATAGTTTTTGTTGTTGTTTGTTCGATAAATTGGTGTTGATGTTAGCAGTAGCGAACTTAAGTGCCGTGATTTGTAAGTTGTTTGTTGCAATGCAAAATTGCAAGTCTTTTATGACACAATACAATTTGTAAGTATTTATATATAAATCCACAAACAGTAGAGGAAGACTGGTTGATTGATTTAAAACCTTCCACGAAATCATAAATAAGAAAAAAGATTTTAGAGATTTATATTTTGTACCTCTGTACTTAGAACATAAAAAAATATAAAAACAAAACTCATGTCTTTCCCATAAAGGTAGGCAGAAATCACAAAATGCAGGCTACTACGATTTTCTGAGACACCGATACTAATGAAAACAGCTATTAAATACATCTTATTAAAGAAATCAAATTACAATTTATCGATATCGATAAAATTTTCCCCGCACACATCCCTAAACTGATGTTTAGTCAGTGCAATCGGCGATCTGATTAATAGTGCTCACGCGAAATGTTTAATCTTTCGGAGCTACTCGAGTCGGGGACCCTTTGCTCGGCGACGAAGCAACAACACATATATTATGCATTAAAACTATCGATTGTTTGCTTAACAACACTATTACGTGTGAGAGTTTAGTGTTGATCTTGATTGTTGTATGTTAACTAGATTTTTAGGTTATTTGTAAAATTGGCGATAAATCTGACAAGGAAAATCTTAATTCTGTTCTAAAAGTCACAATATTGTAGAAAAGCGAGTGTATTAAATAATTGATATAGCATTTCATTTATTTTTTTAGTACTACAATATTTGTAGTAAATAAAACAGTCGGTATGTAGATAGATATTATCCACCACTTTTGCTGGTATAAAGATAATTACACTGAATGCTTGTCAAAAGAATTAACCTATGTATGATCTTTACGTCTTGCAAAATTTCTTAAAATTTTCTGATCTAAGTTTCTTAAAAAGATTGAAATCGGAAAACATATTTTTGAAATTTACATGACGTAGAACCTCAAAGACACGTGATATTCAACAACTCACCCTCTGCCAGCGTATTGTTCCGATACTAGACATGGTTACATTGTTATCTGATCATATTCAGCTTAGTTCCACCTCTTAAAACACGAGTGTAAATGCGGTGCTCCTGACCAAGCCGTGGACTACTAGCTGGAATCCTGTATCTTCGAAGTCTTGATGAATACTACAAATGCCCTTACCCCTTTTCTATCGTGGTAAAATCATTCAATGAATCCTCCGGTCGAGAATCCCACTCTCAGACTCGTACTGCACTAAAATATACGGTGTTCCTTCATTTGCCTTTTACGTTCCAGGGTCATTGTTACCCGTTTAGACAATCCCGTGACCCCGGGTTACTCAGTAAATGGTACGGTCGAGATGAAAGCAGAATAATAAGTTCCATCTTTCACACCCATTGTTATCATCGACAGTCAATTGTTTTACTGAATTCAGCACAAAAAGTCGTGTAGACACGCGTATTAAGTTTCAAATGATTAGACAAACAGCGCGGCGTCTTGTTAGACTTGGGATCAAACGGCGGGGTGCGCTAAACATGGGGTATCTTCGGCTACCCCTCTTGAGGTTTGGGGCGGTAAGATGGTGCTTTGGTAATGGATTTATTTTGGAAAACATCGTAAACTTCTTCTTAAATTCACAGGCAATAAAATTCTTGGAATGAAAAATATGTGAATATAGTATAGTTTTTTTTTATACGCATTAACGCATGCCATGCGCATCGTAAAGATGATTTTTGAGGAAAGAAAAATTTTAGACGCTACCATGAAGCGTTAACAAGGAATAGAGAATTTCGGCTTGCAAGTGTGGATTGCAATGACCTAGTCGGTTAAGGCGTCTGGAGACCTATCCAGAAGACGCGGGTTCGAATCCCACTTGCAATCTAAAATTTTTCTTTCCTCAAAAATCATCTTTATAGTATAGTTGTTTGTTTTTATGTATTTAAAGTTAGGCAAGGCGTGGTATAGTATGATATCTTAACTAAATATAAAACAACATTTAAAATTACAATTATACTACTTTGACTAACGCTGTTAGATAAAATTTCTTACGTTGGCATAATTTATTGCTTCAACTAATTTTTATATCACATTTTTATTAAAAATAAAATTGTATTACAATATACAACCTGTCGAGCTTTATTGTTTTGGCGCTTTTCTGGTGATTCCAAGTGTTGATTCTTTCAGGCCTTTTTCATCTTTCAGGAGTTACAGTGGTTTGGGAATGGAGTGGAGGATTTAAAAAAAAAAAACAACGTAATTTTACTTTTCTACAGTACTGTTTAAAAACGTGCCTCAGTGTCCCAAAGAAGATTTATATGGGACATTCATTTAAAAAGTTAGCTTACTGTATTTTTAGTTGATATAAACATCTCTATGTATGTAACTACAAATCAGTTAAATATTTATTAACTACCAAGTTGATCGTTCCTATAATATCCCAACTTCATAATTTCCCGAGCATTTTCTTAAAAAGGTCAAAGCGCCATCTTACCGCCCCGATTTGTTCAGACAATCGGGAGTCTTACCAATGTTTTCTTTGTTCGAACCGTGGCAAATATTTGAGCTAATTATGCGCCTGATTTAACACTCGCGTTCAATTTACAAGCATTTGTCTTTCCTAACAATGGTTGTTCTGTGTTATGCTGGAGGGAAAGTTTAGCACACTTTTTTTATGAAGTTTTTCATGGGGATGGTCGTTTTGGGAAACTTTATTGACTGTTAAAAGAGACAGCTGTGTTGATAAATAGAAACATTGATCTACTACTAATGATGAAATATTTAGTAGGTTGTATCTGTATTTTCTAAAGTTTTTGCACGGCTGGTCAAAAACTTGAAGTGGCTTGTTCACTACACAATTAACTTATCAGGAATATTGATAAACTCGTCCTCCTCGGATCGGATTCCTCAATGCTGAGGGTTGTGACGACCTCCTTGTTGCAGTAGTTTGTTGCGCACCACTCGACGCCATCTGTCCTGATCTGCCGCCGAGTGCAGAGCTTCGTGGACCGTTGTGTCGAGAGCGGTGCGGATCTGGTTAATCCAACGTGTCGGGCTTCTACCACGTGGCCTTTTGCCTTCCTTCTTGCTATTGATAAACTATATCACACACATTGTCGCTGGACACGCGTATCCGCGACTCCGGTACATGAAGCGCTACTGAAGTACACCGTGGATTTAAGTCAGTACGAGTCGGACAGTCCCTCTCCCACTCTGGCTTGGGTGGGAGGACTCATTTGATGATTTTACCATGTAAAAAACAAAAATGTCACACACATTAGGTACCTTCGGCCACCCTCAGTAATAGCTTTTATGGATTGTACTGAAAACTTTAATTAGTGAAATAGTAAAAGTAGGTATTTTCCCACATTTTTATATTTACTGTGACACAGTCGAATCGTTTAGAAACAGAAACGAGTATGAAAAGCCTAAGCCTAAGCTAAAAGTAAGTTTTAATGTTTCTTTTTCACATTTCAAAATGACTAGCATTATATTACAAAAATAAATCTAAAAATAATACCCAAAATTCAATATACCAAAAACACTAACCCTAAAATGCCGCATCATTTGTCACAGTAACTTTCAATAAGGGTACAATGTACCAACTTCATATCATACCTCAAAAAATATTCCAATATTATGATTTATGACATAATACCGAATGGCATGTGACTATTTGCGTCAACCAGTATAAAGAGAACCCTTCATTTGTGATGGTTGTCGCAAAATGTGGGTTTTAGCGTGCTGGTTTGTATTAAGATAAATATTTTTTCTCCCCTAAGGTATGCAAAAATGTCGCTCAGATATGCCCCGTTCGGGATAATACTAAAATAGCGGGAAGCAGTTTTTGTTCATATAAATCTTCAATAGACTTAATACACTGGAGTGCTATTGGATTTTGGTGAAAAAAAGGGTAAAAAGAAAAAGGGAATGAAATGTTTCATATTTTTATTATGAAGCTGTAAAAAGAATGGTGTATTTGGAAGGCTATTTGTATGCATTTCGTAATGAAAATAATATAAAAAAGAAAATTGTACCGTCACTTATTTACGATTATTTTTGACATTGATTTCTTAATGATATCGATTTATTTTTTACACAGAAAAAGGTCGCACAATTTGTTTACTTTTTAAATCATCAAGCCAATCAATAAACAAAAAGAAAAAAAGTAATATTAGAGAGCGTTGCTAGACACTTAAGTACTACTTAATTATTCATTTAGTCTACATGTCATTAAAAATAAAAGACTTCTAAGTTATCAGATTGTTGAATTAGCTGCTGACAAAAATTATTATCTGTTAACTTATTATAGGTGGTATTAGTGTTGCCTGCAACTAACAGAACATGACTCACATTAGTTTCTTATTTACTGATTTTGCCTTTTTGATCGTGGTAAAATCATCAAATGAGTCCTCCCATCTAGGGCAGGGCGGGAGGGACTATCAGACTCCTACTGACTTAAATCCACGGAGTCCTTTAATAGCCCTTAACGTTCCGGGGTCACGATATACGTTAGCGCCGCGTTGATCGCGGCACTAACTACTACTAAACCATTGGCCTATCATTTTTTTTAGAGATCTATCGACAGCAATTTTACCCTAATAAGCAATTATAACCCACTACCATCATTAAAACTCCCTTTCAAAACAAAACACAGCACTCTCGATCACATTCTAAGCCTACAGTTAAAATATTACATGTACCATACAAATATAATGCGAATATGTGCGTTATTTATTAGGTGCGAAATACTTTGATAAATCACCACCTTCTCGAGGGGTACAATTGTACCCCCTTCGCATTGTAAGGGTTAAAATTGCTCTGACTATAGAAATGCGAGTGTGTATAAGAAATATATCGTAGTATTAGAGACAAATATGATTGAAGAAAATTGGTGTGTTTCGTATTTTCTTATCTGTTGATGAACAGGCTTTCTTTTGTTTGTTTTTGGGGTACACCTTTGTACCTTTGTGGGGTAGACAGATTTCCAGGTTGGGGTGATTGGTGCTAAAATGTCACGCCTGCATTTGCTGGGAAAGTCTGAAGTGCAAGAAATTCTAAAACGAACTCAGTCTATACAGAAAAATCCTAGTAGTTACTATTCCTAGGGAAAGTGATTAAACTATAGGAACATACATAATTATGGGCGTAGGCAGATCCATACATAACTAAAAACTAGTCAATGAATAAAAAGTTATATTTTTATACGCAGTAACGCCTGCGTCGCGTCATCGCAAAGATAGTTTTAAGGAACGAAAAATTTTACTGAGAGCAGGGTTCGAACCTGTGTCTTCGGGATAAGTACTTCAGACGCTCTAAGTAACCAATTAGTCAATGTATTATGTACAGTGAAGCCATGATGATGGTCGAAAATTTAGAGGTCGAAGCAGGAAGTCGGGAGAATGTTTAAACAACTTAGTACCGCAATTCCACAATGCTCGAACGCAAAGGCCAATCGATGGAATATCGCGGGTTTTAGTCAGTACGGCCCTGACAGTTCTTTCCGACTAATCCTCGGCGTGAAAACTTGTTTGGTGATTTTCAACCCCTAAAAAAGCATCGTCGATTTTTTTTTTATCGTGGAAAATCATCAAATGAATCCTCCCGCCCAGGATGGAACGAGAGGGACTGTCAGACTTGTACTGACTAAAACCCACGGTGATCCTTCAAAAGCCCTTTACACCGTACCAGGGCCACGGTAAATATTGGTAAAACTTACGTAAAAAAGGTAATGAAAAAAACATTCATTTTTCTCTAAAAGACGGTTGAAGAACTAATAAAGTATGTTCCAAAAAGATCCATTTTCACTTCAGAAAGGAACAATCACTATCCATTACCAATTTCACCTCTCCAAAAAATGACAAATGACAATCAATAGATCCCAATTTCCACACCCACCCACTACTTCCACCCACAATTACAGACGAAAACAGTGCAAATAAAACATCAATACACGATGATAAAGTACACAAAACACAGGGTACCCACCCCTAGGGGACAGGGGGAGTTCTAAGAATAAATGCCCTACATAAAACGGAGTGCTAGAAAATGTACGTGCGCGTTCTTAGCACACCATATGCGGGAATCTCTATAGAGGTGCGAATGCGATTTTTTTAGTTGCTGTGGAAAACTGGGGTTCAATACGGAGGTTTTTTTCTTTTACTTGAGACTAGCGGCCCGTCCCTGCTTTCCACGGGTGATCTTATATTTTTTAGCAATAAATATAGTCTATGTTATTCAGGGTGAATGTGGCATTCTAATGAAGAAAAAAAAATGAAATCGGCAGTCGTTTTTGAGTTTAGGTACTCATTACTTATTGAAACATAATATACAAAAATATATATATACACATAGGTATAAAAAATATGGGATAACTCTTGATTCTAGTCTACGTTGAGGTCTGAGACAACGCCTATGATGGAGCGAGCTTAACCAGAAGAAGACAATTCACTCTACGAGTAGCTTTGAAGATTCAAATTGTATGCGATTTCCCAGATGATTCAGGCATTATTTCAGTTACTTCCTACATTATAATAACAATGAAATGAACACAATGACACTTTCCAATTAGTCGCCTGACTTTATTTGCCAAAAGTATTTCGACATGTTTGATTAGTTAATCGGTTGTAGGTTACATTATATTTTTTGATCCGTATTTGTGATTGCTGAACTAAAATAGCCAGCGCGCTGGAAAATTAATTTATTGAATTTTAGATTATATCTACTATCCTTTTCCTGTTGTATTATTTTTTGTATATTCATTTTCCGTCTCACTTCAGATGTGTATCATCAACTCTATATGAATATCGAACGTCTCGTTACAAAGACGGTTTTCTGTGGCGTAACGCGCGAGTATCGCATTATATCATTTATAAACAAAATGTGTTAAAATAAATCGCTACGTCGCGCCAGGAGCCTCAGATACGCGGTTTTAATGGCCACACACGATGTGTATATATTTTATGTCCCCGTTTATTTGGGGATCATTTTCGAGATGATTTGAGTATGAAATGAAAACTGTTTCTGTCTCTGTGTTCAACCAGTTTTGTTGAGGTTTTGAATTATAGCATAATCACCCTATAATGTTCCCACTGTTGGGACAAAGCCGTCCTCTGTGTGGGAGGACTTTGGCTGAACAAACCAGTTCTTGTTTTTAGACGTCTTCGATTCTAGGATATTTTGGTGGTTCCTGCCGGGGTCACACCGTAAATGACTATTGAAGTATCACCATGGATTTTAGTCAGTACAAGACTGACAGTCCCTCCAACCCCGCCCTGGGTAGGAGGAATCATTTGATGACTTTAACACGATATAAAAAAATATGTTGCAGTGGTTTTTCAAGATATTTTACTACACAGTTTTGAGAGCCGTTGACGTTTAAAGCAGTGGCGTTTGAAACAATTTACAAAAAAATAACCAAATATTGCAATATGAAAGGTAAGTAAAACCAATTAACAATCACTAGTCTATCAGAAGCGGCCGCAGGCTGTAACATAATGACACCCACCCGACACGTTGGCGGTTGAAACAATGGCGCTTGCTACAATTTTCTTCCACATCCCGACATAAGTACAGTCTGCCTCGAAAAGATGTATAAATCGACGAGAATATTAATTTAATTGTGTTTTATCTTTGTTCTATAATATTCACACTTATGTACTGTACTAACAATAAACACTTGAAAATTAAAAATATTAAACACGTCTTAACTAATCTGAAATATTAAGGATCGTGTTGACTTACGCCCCAAATTAATATTCTATATCAATCCAAATCCCAATCCGTTCTCTCTTTTCGACAACCTACTGCTTTTGATCGGATCTTTAAAATTCGGAGCAAAATTAATCGTTAAGTGTTTACAACCAAAGTTCGAGATCATGGTTGCGACCGAGATCAGTTATTGATATATCCATTGTTAAATGACGCAATTTTAATTTTTTTCAGTTAATAAAAAAATACATAAAGAAATGAACTAGTTGTGTTCAAACTCACGACCCACATCTCGTAAATCAGGGAATGAAGACATCAACTGTCGCTTGCCACAATATGCCACTTGCAAAAGTAACTTAATACTGTAATATGAATGATAAGTAAAATCAAGAAATAATCGGTAAAGCCTAAATAAAGTGACATAATCTATCAATTTAATTTCATTGACATTCGCCATCGAAAAGTTTACGCCAGTACGAAACTAATTAAAGCGCCAAAACGCTTTAAACCGACTCAAAAAAGTTTAAGTGATCGTCAACCACCACGTTATAAAGAACGATGCTGATGAGTGTACCCACAGTGATACCTAGGTAGTTCGACAGGCCACCCGGAGCTAGAAAGGTGGTCGGCAGTGCGATAGGAAATTGTGCGAAAGCTTAGATTCGTAGCCAGCGGCACTGCCCAGCAAGGTGCCCGGGATAGAATAGTGTGGATGGGGCGCGTTATTTTCTTTTTTTATGCTGGAAAATATTGCAATGCATGATGAATCTGTGTTATTTCAGGCCGAATTTTACTAAAGAAATGAAAATAAATAAATAATTTATGATTTAGCAGAGGTTGAATGTGGAAAAGTGTTTTCAAAATAAATGGTCGCTTGATTTGAATCCCTAAATAATTATGAGATATGATAAATACAGGAAAGAAAGTTGGCAAAACGGTTTAGTCAAGCAACAACTGATGATGATTGAAAATAAAGAAAGCTGATAATTAAAAACCAAGTAAACAAGGTTCGGATAAAAGTTAGAATGGAAAAGAAGGAAACCTTGCAAAAGGAAAAAATATCAAAAAGCCAACGTCACGCGGTATTCCCAGGCGGTCACCCATCCAAGTACTAACCACGCCCGATGTTGCTTAACTTCGGTGATCGGAACGAGAACCGGTGTTCTCAACATGGTATGGACGTTGGCGACAGTGCAACTGAAATTACGATGCACTATCAGTGCAATTGGCAATTTTCCAATCGAGATTTATTTCTGTAATTAGATTCTTTGAACTTTTACTATCAATACACACACTTAGATTATAGAGTGTCTAGATTCCTAGTAGGCCACTGCTAATTGAAGCGAAAAACAAGGTAAAAAAGTTAGTGGGATTCTACGGGAATAAATCCTAAAAAATGGGATCCAAAAGTGGGATTCAACAGGCATCAATCTTTCGTTCGATTCCTACCCAAAACAAGTGAACATCTCCAAGGAAAACATTGTAATGTGTGCGTGGTGCTCACTCGCACATAAAATAATGGTTACACTAAAAACGTTACGTTTCGTTTCGAAAACAGAATCTGGACATTTTACAATATAGAAATCTCCTAGTTTTCCATTTTTCAGGAGAAGAAAGTACATAATCATTGTCATCCACTTACTCCTTTTCCAAACGTTTTGGAGTTCGCTTCTAGTTCACATGACCACCAGAGGTAGCTGAATAACAGTATTTTACATGGGGACAGACTAAAGAAATCAATAAATTGTAGCAGGCCATTCTTTGTGTATAATTTGTACATAATTAAAACTGTAACACATATCATCAACGTCTAAAAAATATAATTTACTCAATCTGAATACCTGGTACCATGGTAAAACTTAACCATAACTTAAAGTCGTATCCACACAATTCTTTCCGTAACATTCAAAACACTAGAGGCGTTATTACAGGTCGGCACTCGGCGCTCACTATTGAATATCGGACAAAGAGCTCTAATTGTTCGTGCGCTGACACTGCTGCAATGCGGCTCTGGGACCTGGACACTCTAATATCCATGACTGGGAAGCTCCATAAATTCTGCGTCTTCAGGAATGAGGGAGATTCTGATTTGTTTGCTTAAAGTGGAAATTGTGGTTGGAGGTTCGATATGGTCATTGAATTAGATTGTTTTACTAGTGGTAAACTAGTGGTTCTTAATATATTTCCAAATTAATAATAATACTTGCATAGACATAACCTTGTAGCCAGGATAATCCATCAGCAACTTGCTCTGAGGTACAGCCTTGTAGAATCCGAAGTGCCGTACTACAGGTATGTGCCCGACCCAGTTCTTCAAAGTGGTAATATCACACTGTACTGGGATCAATCCATCATCACTGACAGGACTGTTGTAGCAAATAGACCTGATATAGTGGTGGTGGATCGATCAGAGCGGCGCACAATGATTGTTGACATAATCGTCCCGCATGACGAGAACCTCGTGAAAGCTGAAAAAGATAAGCAAATCAAGTATATTGATTTGGCTCGCGAGATTGTCGATATGTGGGATGTGGATTCAGCAGTCATTGTGCCGATAGTCGTGTCGGTCCAGGGCTTAATCGCCAAGAGCCTCGACCAACATCTCAGGAGGCTCTCGTTAGGCAGCTGAATCAAGGGCCAGATTCAGAGAGCAGTTCTTCTGGACACGGCGCGCATTGTTAGGAGGTTCTTTACTCTGTAGCCCTGACTGCCGGTAGCTTGGACCCTGTTTTCGGTACCGGCGGGCCACTATTATTTATATTTTAAATGTTTTTTATATTTTTGTAAAAATATTTAATAATGTACCTACTTGATATTGGAAAAAAAAATAAAGTAAATACTAATAATCCTCAACTATCACACAACGCCATCTAGTCCCAAGCTAAGCAGAGCTTGTGTTATGGGTACTAGACAACTGATAAACATACTTATATATTTCTCAATACATACATATTATAGATAAATAACAGCCAGACACAGAACAAAATGATCATACTCATCACACTACATTTGTCCTGGGTGGGAATCGAACCTACGACCCCCGGCATAGCAGTCAGGGTCAATAACCACTAGACCAACAGGCCAGTCAAAATATATCATCAGTATCATAATATTAAGACTGGCAATCTAAAAATTATACACCGATGTTAGTTACCAAGCAACATCTAAATAACTTAATTCAAAGAGCACCTAATACGTGATGATTAAATGAGTTAAGTTAAAGTTATGCGAACTATCGCCCGATGTCCGCTCACAAAGAACTTAGCCACACATCACTTAGCATAATAGTGAGATCAAACGAGCATAGACCTAACAAATCGATTTAGACTTGACTTAAGTTCAATGTAATGTAGCCCTTATTATTTATGCTGACGGCTTCATTCTTTGATTTTTATGGAAAGATAGTTTAAATTACGAGCGGAATTTGAACCTGTGACCTCCGGATTTAGTACATTCGATACTATTACCAACCGAACCACTGAGGTTCTTACCTATAAGCGTCAAATTTTTAAGTGTTTAAAAATGCTTTTTTTAATGCCTTGGATGTCCTAAGTTTTCTTCTTTTCTCGTAACGGGAAAAGAAGAAAACTTACTTACTCACAAAAATTATATTCAGTAAAAAAAAAAAACATAGACACACCCACACAAGTACCAACGACAGACTATTTTACCTGCAAGGAGACTCAAGTTGAGTTAGAATTTTTTTATTTTTATATGCACTGAGAATCACCAGTTTGGTGTATTCATTAATATAATGAAATATAGAACACATATTTTTCTCGTTTTTTTATAAAATTTTTATCATAAATTTCTCCTGCTCTTTCGTTTCGGAAACTTATTTTACTTAAATGTTATTTTGTTGAACTGACACTAACACTTGAGTTTTTGCAAAAAACTAAAACGCAATCCTGTGATTTCTACGACTCTTTGAAGACTCAGGAGACACTTAGTTGAAAAAACACACCACTCCAGAAAAATAAAACAAAAAAATGGCCGCCACCTCTATTCCCATCCGTGGTCTACTATTCCCACCCCGCGGCCATATTTCTGTGCGAAGGTCTGTACAAAGGCGATACGTGGCAGAAGCATCGTCGAAAGTTATCTATCCTACTCGCGGGTAGTTGAACAATACTCTATTACAACTAATAACATGGAGTTTAGCCAGCGCCAACGTGTGGGATCAAAGGGAATTTAGGATTTCTGACTGACGTTTAGTTTTTGGAATTAGTATAGTTAGTACTTTGATAATTTGTTTAATCAAAGAAAGAAACAATTGTTTGTTTCTTGACTGGATAAAAATACAAGATTCAGTTGTCAATTTTCCTCCTCTAAGGGGCACTCCCTTAGAGGAGGAAAAGTGACAACCAGGGGGTATTTGTGGAAAAAAGCAATTTAATGTGTCCGGATGACAGCAATTTGGTGGTGCTTCTTGTCACTTTTTTCTGTACTCCTACTCTTATTATAGAAATACATGTTTTTCTTGTACGTACGATCTCCGGATCTAAAGAACTGATTTCAAAAATACATGGTAGTAACTGCCCTACCAGTGGTTTTTTTCCGGAGTTATCATCATCTGCCTAACCTTTTCCCAACTATATTGGGGTCGGCTTCCAGTCAAAACAGATGCAGTTAGATATCAGTATTTTACATTTTAGCGACTGCCTATCGGACCTCCACAACCCAGTAACTAGGCAATACGATATTTCATGGTAAGACTGGTTGTCAGACTTTTAGAACCTCTGACTTATAGTAATGACTGTCAAAGATCTAAAAATGTCAGGCGGGACCAACGGCTTTACGTGCTTTCCTAGGCACGGAGGAAACTCGCTATGACAGATGGTCACCTATCCACAGACCAACCTCGGCAAGCGTGGCTTAATTTTATTCCGGAGTGGAGTAATTAATTAAATTTAATATGTAATGCATATCGGACGAGTTATCACTATTTTGTCTAGCAAGTCAGAAGAAGTAAGACTTAGGTGATGGGATGCAACGCGGTGGGTAACTTGGCCTTCATGCAAACAAAGACGCGTGCAGAAATTAGTATAAAACGAATATAAAATATAACATCAGAGAAGGTAAAAATTTCAATCAATAGCCAATATATCCCGAGATAGATGAAAGGCGATATGCACTTCACTTGGGATCAATTGCCTTTAATTTTCAACTAGCTTCAGGCGACTTAGCTCTATAATAAAATCCACCTTATAGATTTCATAGGGAATCACTTGCAAGTAACAATTTTATCAAGAACTGTAAAATCGATATGGCATAGCCAATCGATGATGGCACATATGAAGGTAAAGGCGCTGTTCCATTGATGCCGAAGCAAGCCGAAGCAAGTCTCCAATACTATACGACTTTGGCATCCATTGATGCGCGCCTGTGTACGAACCTCTATCGATTTGTATTGCGTTAGTCACCTGGATACCAAAGTCGTAAGGTATCGGAGACTTGCGTCGCCTAGTGTACGAAGGGGCTAAGGCTAAGATACTTTGCTGTGCAAAAGATACAAAATAAAAATATCCGGTAAACGTATTTCTTATATGGCTAAAATCACATTCTAAGGTTTAAACTAGATAGATCTTTAGTTTTCAAACATTTACCAACTAAAGAGTATGTTTTTCAGATAAATGATGGGAATGGTAAAACTACTCATAGTCCTATTATAAAACAAATTGGTAGGCAAGCTAAATAAGTCCAACCATTTTCATTAGATACTAGCGGCCCGTCCCGGCTTCGCACGGGTGGAGGACCCGTTCTAAAACCCGGTCCCGATAGTTAAGTTAAAGAAAATGTCAGGGCAACAGAAGTGGGTCAAATCTAATGAAATACTGAGTACTACTATTTACGTTTTTATGCTGTAAGAAGAAACATTACTGTACTTTTGACTAACTTCCATTGTCCAGACATTTTCCAGCCCATACAATGAAATGATCCTCACATGACACTAAGTCGAAAAACATCATAAAAAAAATGGTAATTTTTTCGTTCATACAATTTGTTTGAAAAAATATTTTGCTAAATTTGACCAACTTCTGCCGTCCCGATTTTTTTCTTCCGGTACAATGAAATTATCCTTACATGAAACAGAGTCGATAGGCATTAAAAAAAAATTGGCCTATTTCACTCATTTTTGTGGACAACTCACACTTGACCAAAAAAGTAAAAACGCCAAAATTGTCAACATCAAAAAAGAGCTAAAGGTTCCTAAGAAAGTTTTCCCGTATCTCTAATGGATAAGGATTTCTCCCTTTTGGCCAATTTAAAAGAAACACCCTGTATAAAGATTAACAAAAAAATAAACTGCACTAAATAAATAAAGAATATAGTTGCAGAGCGATACAGTTCACGGCACGGTTAGCGCAGTGGTTGAGCGATCGGACTGCTGTACAACATGTCGTGGTTTCGATCTCCGTACGGAACAAATATTTGTATGGTCTTCAAGTTTGTGTATGTGAGTTTCTGTGTTTGTAAACGCACCCACGATACAGGAGAAATTTCTAGTGTGGCGCAAAGATTTAAAAAAAAAAATGACACATGCTCTGAATACTAGTATTACAGTAAAGTCATCGTTGTCGCAGGACAGAAAGCCGTACACATCATACGCATCATTGGCGTCGTACCTTTACGGTATGAAAGTAATGATAACATGGGATGATGTTATTACCATGGGGAATCGATGGCTCCGGGCGTTCTGTACCTGGAATATTGTACAAGTTTTGGAATGTGATAACGTGTTTAGGATTTTAATGAATTTAATAACTTGTTCTGTCATGTGTGTAATTTTTGGTTATCGATAATGTCATTTTTTTTTCAATCGTACCCCGTATTCACAAGAGTTTAATTCTAAATAAAAAATCTAAAAGTGGTTTAAAAAAAATCTTTGTTACAATATTTTATTGATAATTAATAAAAAGATATAATAAAAACATTAAGCTAAACAGATGCAGAATCACGGGGAGAATCTCAGAAGGCCAAAGCCTGCCGGGGTCACGGGACTTATTCCATCACCGTGACCCCGGAACATAAAGGGCTACTGAACGACACCGTGGATTTCAGTACAAGTCTGACAGGCCCCCGCCCTGCCCGGGGATGACTCATTTGATGATTTTACCACGCAAAATAAAAAAAGATAAACAGTTGCAGTAGTTCTCAATTAATATTCGACAATTGTTTTTTATTTAATGGAAAATTCTGCACATATTGGAGGTTTAAAACCGGTCCCTTTATAGTATTTCATAGTTTTGAATTGCGATGAAATTATTCTACATCTAATAATTCATCAAGTACAAAGCCTGAGAAAAAAAGTAGAGTATTCCATTTTATGAATTTTATCGCAATTATAATGATACTGCTAAAGCGGCCATTTCTCATCAGATGGACAGTTATCTCGGGTTATATTCAATCAGCTTAATTTCAGAATTTGGTTCATGATTATATTTTTGTACATTCATTTTAAAAATTCGCTACGTCCAACTACTATCTCTAAAACTCGCTACGTCCAACTATTATTTCTAAAACTCGCTACGTCCAACTATTATCTCTAAAATTATCACTTCCAACTATTATCTCTAAAACTCACTACGTCCAGCTATTATCTCTAAAATGACTACTTCCAACTATTATCTCTAAAACTCGCTTCATCCAACTATTATCTCTAAAAATCGCTACGTCCAACTATTATCTCAAAAAATCGCTACGTCCAACTATTATCTCTAAAATTATCACTTCCAACTATTATCTCTAAAACTCGCTACGTCCCAGTATTATCCTCTTAAAAACTGACTACTCCAACTATTATCTCTAAACTCGCTTTCATCCAACTATTATCTCTAAAAATCGCTACGTTCAACTTATTATCTCTAAAAAAATTCCGCTACGTCCAAACTAGTATCTCTAAAATTATCACTTCCAACTATTATCTCTAAAAACTCACTACGTCCAGCTATTATCTCTAAAAATGACTACTTCCACCTATTATCTCTAAAAAACTCGCTTCATCAACGCTCTAGCGGAAAACCGCGCGACGGCCAATATGAGTGTCGAAAAACGCGCGGACGTCAACGATGAGCGCGAAAGTAGCACGTTCCAACGATGAGCGCGAAAACTCACTACGTCCAGCTATATCTTCTAAACTGACTACTACTTCCAACTATTATCTCTAAAAAACTCGCTTTCATCCAAACTATAGTCGCAAAAATCGCTACGGCAACAGTAGCGTCAAAAAAAATCGCTACGTCCAACTATTATCTCTAAAATTATCACTTCCAACTATTATCTCTAAAACTCGCTACGTCCAGCTATTATCTCTAAAATGACTACTTCCAACTATTATCTCTAAAACTCGCTTCATCCAACTATTATCTCAAAAAATCGCTACGTCCAACTAATATCTCACAAAATCACTTCGTACACAAACTTCAACCCTACACTGCTCACTTAACCCACTCGCAAAACTTAACCTTCCAAACTTCACTTGACATAAAGGTCACTTATCGAAGGGCTGCGGTCTGATCGACCTGTGCGAAGGTCAAGGTGAAAAGGGACGAGTATTGGGTGAGATCGATGGGTTGCCCTATCGCAGGTTGGTGGAAAATTTATTGGGATAAGGGTTAGATGTTTGATGTGAGGATTGAGAGGTTGCTGATAGTTTTGTGGTTGGTTTAGTGGCTTTTAAGATGTGTTCGGTTGTTCAGTTTGGTGTAAAAATGTCGAAGGTTGATATTGAGAGAGCTTCCATGTTGTTTAAAGGTAGTAATATTTTTTGGTCGCGGGACTTATTCCATCACCGTGACCCCGGTACATAAAGGGCTATTGAAGGACACCGTGGATTTTAGTGAGTACAAGTCTGACAGTCCCTCCCGCCCTGCCCGAGGTGGGAGGACTCATTTGATGATTTTACCACGCTAAAAAAAAATGGTAGTAATATTTGTGATTTAAGCCTGTTTCTATTTAGAATTAAGTACCTATGTTGTTGGAATGGAATAGGAATTGTGGTTGAAAAAAAAACCTACGAAAATAATAATAATATTCCACAACTATCACACAACGCCATCTAGTCTCAAGCTAAGCAGAGCTTGTGTTATGGGTACTAGACAACTGATAAGTTGAAAAATATATCGGCAAAATCCTTTTGGGATTAGATCATAAAATATATTCAAAACTCGTCTCCTGCGTCTGGGCAATTTAACAAAAAAAAAAGTAATTAGAAAAAAGTTGAATCTTATAGTCTAGTTCTGTTTAATACTTTATGGACTACTTATTTGACCCTTCACGTCATCGTTTTACCACATTCTCTACCCAGATGCATTATTTGCTGTCATCTACGAATCATTTAGTTTAAACTGATAGTACCTAATTGAGCTCGTGGCTAAATAATTACAGCCGTACAGGTCGATCTTCCGGGCTAAACCGCGCTTGCCGAGGTTGGTCTGTGGATGGGTGACCATCTGTCATAGCGAGTTTCCTCCGTGCCTCGGAAAGCACGTAAAGCCGTTGGTCCCGGCTGTCATTTGTAGATCTTTGACAGTCGTTACTGTTAGAAGCTCTAAAGTCTGACAACCAGTCTTACCATGGGATATGGTATTACTCAGTTACTGGGTTGTGGAGGTCCGATATGCAGTCATTCCATGAATAATACTGATATCCAGCTGCATCTGGTTTGACTGGAAGCCGACCCCAATATAATTGGGAAAAGGCAGGCTGATAATGATAGTACCTAATTGAAAATGACAACGAATTGTAGAACAAGAATTCATCAATTTGTAGATTTAAAAACAATGCCTTATCCTAGGCATAATATTAAAAAAAGAAGTACCTACTAAAAACATCCATAATCCTACAAGCCCTAAACTTTTCCTTGCTTCCTGGTAACACACATAAAAAGTGTCAGTACACGAGTTAACCCTCCAATGCAGCGTGGTACAAAAATCCCCCACGCTCAGTTCGCACCTGTTAACGTATCAATAACAGATATCCCGGTACGGGACGTCGAACGTCCCGGCGCGGAGCTGAAAAACGATAAGTCGGTGTAGGGTTGACTCTTAAGTTTTCATGAAAATCTTGTGAATTAAAAAAAAATGTTTCATAATAGTGAAATATCCAAAAAATCTTATCCAATTTTAATTCAGACTAATAAAATATATTTAAAAAAAAGTTCAAGTAAAACAAGGGTTCATTTTTTTTTTCAGTAATTTTTTATCATAATTCTTCAAAATTTTATACCTACTCAATGTTTATTAAATGAGTTCTTACGTAATAATATTTTATCATTCAACAGAAAATTAACTAAATCAGCATCAGAAACCGTCCCGACTTCCACCAGTAATTGCTTTTAATCACTCACAGTCAAAGGGAGATCATAATTGTTTCAGAATATCATGAAAATATCACACAATATTACAAGTATTATGCCAAAATAACCATAGTTTCCTTAAACTTAAGTTTAAGCTGACTGTACCTTTACAGTTTCTGAGAAATCTCACCCCCTTTGGTAGTGATGACACTTCCAAAAGGTATAATTTCTCTCTGGAACTTTCCATACCCTTCCATCACTATTTTCAGTAAAAAAAATTCCCGACCAAAACTAAAATCTATCGGAAACCAATCAAACTGGCAACCCTATTCTTGAAGCCAATCAACCTGTTGCGCCGAACATTCGATACCCTTCAATGGCATGCTAGACCAGGACAGCACGATACGACCGGACCTGCGTGTGACGGTGACGGGACACAAGTGTGAGGGGCCCACTTGAGCCCACACGTTCCGATGGTTTCAGCAAACCTATAAATATATGTTCGAACTTTGGTGTCGATGATACGGGAAGAGGCTCTACTTCGGATTATTGTTGAAATAAATTGTGCTAAAATGTAAGCATAATCCTCATCGGGTATACAGACGGCGAGTAATGGGTAACTTGCCGTCCGACCTTAGACCAAGCTTGCATAGATGGCGTGTCGTCTTTTCAGCTAAGTCGGGGTTTTCGTCAAGTCTAACAAGTTTCATTTGAATACTAATCTTTGACACAGAGCGACTGTCTGAACTCCACAACTAAGTTACTGAGCACGACGAAAACCTCTTGGTAAGACTGGTTGTCAGACTTACGTATTGATGGAGATTTAATTTCACCAAATAGGTATATAGTACAACATCCTAATTTAAAAAAAAACTCTAGTAAACCACCCATGTTCAATATTAATAATCTTTTATTTGCTTTAGTTAAACTTATTTTTTTTTATTTTACTTGCTTGTTATCTAAGTTTTCTACTACTTTTCCTTTGATTCGTGGGACCCTGTTCAATAACAGGGTCTATAACAGTGGTAACATGCAACACAGAGCATTGGCTCTGTGTTGCATGTTACCACTTGTTACCACTGTTATTAATTTGTTATAGCTGATGGTTCTACTTAAATAAATAATGATAAATTAAGTAAGGCTTAAACAACTCGCATAACATAAAAGTCAACATAATTTCCAAAAACAAACTTAAACATGGAAAACTTAAATAAAATTCCTGAAAGCGGAGCATCTTTCCAATCACTATAACATCGACAAAAAAACCACAAAAGCGTCGTAAAAAAAGAATCCTTCGGCCGGCCGTCCCGTTCCCGGAAGCTATCGATGTCCGGAGACTAGGGCCGTCCCGCGCCGGGACTTTATATTGAACACCGGGATCACATTTGCATATCGACAAGTGATTTTAAATTCTCTCCTGTGTCCCGTAATTGATATCCAGCCTTTAAGCGGGAATTCGAGGTGATTTTTTAACCAATGTCGAGTTGAATTTTGATTTTTAAATGCTGCTGCATTTTACGGTTGATTATTTTTTGTCGGTGATGCGGAAAATGTGTTGTTTTTACTGATTTTATTGAGGATTGAAAATGAGTGTGTGAATTTATGCGTTTGTTTCAGTTTTAATACAGCAAAGATAATTAAATAAAAATTATTTGATCCTGCTTGTGTTAATGCTGAAATTTTCGCGATAGACTTTAGAAGTTCAAATAAACATCAAATTATCGTGATAATTAACAGCATTTCCCGTTAGTATAGTCTCGTTAATACAATACTTGAATACTCAATCTTACTTATCTGTATGAAGCTGTATCATCTTTTTAACACAACGCTTGGCGTAGTGGCTGAGCCGCACAGCCGATCTTCCGGGTTTAGCCGCGCTTGCCTGGGTTGGTCTGTGGATGGGTGACCATCTGTCATAGCGAGTTTCCTCCGTGACTCGGAAAGCACGTAAAGCCGTTGGTCCCGGCTATCATTTGTAGATCTTTGACAGTCGTTACTGTTAGTCAGAGGCTCTAAAGTCTGACAACCAGTCTTACCATGGGATATGGTTTTACCTAGTTACTGGGTTGTGGAGGTGCGACAGGCAGTCGCTCCATGTAAAATACTGATATCCAGCTGAATTTGGTTTGACTGGAAGCCGACCACAATAAGTAGTTGGGAAAAGGCTAGGCAGATGATGGTTGGCGTAGTGGCTGAGCAAATCGATTACTCAGTCATAGCTCAGCTTCCGATCCACCCATGGAACAAATATTTGTATGATCTGTTGCTTATAGCACAGGTTAACCTAATCTAGATTAAGTGACAGTGTTAAAAATTGTAACCTTTAATTGAGCCTTTTAAACGTTATTATAATTATTATCTTCAAGTATTTGTTCCGGGGCTGGGTGTTTGTGCATGTCAGTTTCTTATGTTTGTGCGCGCCTCCAAGAGCGTCAGCAAAATGACGGGGCCCCCTCACAGAAGGCCAAAGCCTGCCGGGGTTGCGGGACTTCTTTCCATCACCGGGACCCCGGAACATAAAGAGGTATTGAAGGACACCTTGGATTTTAGTCAGTACAAGTCTGACAATCCCTTCCGCCCTGCCCTGGGGGCGAGGACTAATTTGATGATTTTACCACGATAAAAAAAAAATAGGTATAGAGCAAGGTTCAAAAAAGAAAAGAAAATCCCCAAAAATCATTTAATAAGAACACACCATGAAAGTAATAACGTAAAACATTATTAACTTGAATAATAGTTCATCTGATCAGAGAGCATTAGCTTCTTGGACTTGTTCCAGATCGCTACGAAGACATAACTTACTAAGTTATGCTGTAAGGAGAATTTTATACAAAAGTAAACACGACCATTATGAAAAGTTTTCATTGAAAAACTGCGAATATAATGACTGCTACACACCTTACGAAAAATCTTAACAATTAGACGGTACAGTTCAAAGTGCCACGATAAATCTGTAGTTTTTTGAATGAGTATGAGTAATGAGTAAAACTGTAGTTTTTTCGATTTTTCTCATTCACACATGTAGATTTATCGTTGCAGTTTAAACTGTACCGTCCAATCGTAACGATTTTTCGTAAGATGTGTAGCTGCCATTATATCCGCAGTTTTTCAATGAAAAGTTTCCATAATGGTCGTGTTTACTTTTGTATAAAATTCTCCTTACAGCATAACTTGGCAAGTTATGTCTTCGTAGCGATCTGGACCAAGTCCAAGAAGCTAATGCTCTCTGATCAGATGAACTATTATTCAAGTTAATAATGTTTTACGTTATTACTTTCATGGTGTGTTCTTATTATTAAAAGATAATATATGTAGAGTCTGTAGCAAGACTTTTAACGTGTTCTTATTAATAAAAGATGATACAGAGCCTCTAGCACGACTTTTAACGTTTTTGTGACGTAAAGTAAATCGGAACAATGACGTTTTATACTTCGTGTCTATAGCAATTTAATTAAGGTAACTCAGAATTGGTTAAAAGTTTCTTTAGGAGAGCGCTGAGGGCCTAAAACGGCCACTTAAAGCAATATTTCTACTGATTCACTTCACAACATCATTGGCTATTCTTATAATCTCTATTCACAAATTGAATTATTAGTTAGGTATATTGGTGAGTCACCGTTTTAGACGCGCCGTATTGAAAAATCGACAGGACAAGCAACTGTAGGAATGGTTGGCACAGTGGCTAAGCGTTCGACTGCACCGCTGCATGTCACGGGTTCGATTCTCGTACGGAACAAAAATAAACATGAAATGTTTACGTAAAGTTATTTTACAACAGCTAAAACGTGATTCCAAAAAAAGAGTATTGAATGCAAAACTGTCTAAGACAAAATAAATAATGATCATCTCTTTTTTCAAAAATAACACCATTGCCCACTGTAGAGCTTGTTAGATGTCGATTGCTGATGCGGCGCTGGTAATTGGTGCCAGGGAAGATGGAATAAAGTATCGGAGGTAGTAAATGCACGTGTGTATTGTACTAACATCGCAGATGGAAGGGGAGAATCAGAGTTGCCATTACATGTATAAAGATTTACACTAATTTGATGTTGGTTTTGCAAGATAATAATTAAAATCTCCAACCCCCACTAGTGGGTCAGACTCTCGTGAGTTAACTAGTAATCAACTAATCACATCATTAAATCTATCTTATTTCCTCAAAAACCGCACTTCCGTAGTATCAATTAATTATAATTAATTCAGATCTCAATATAACGGTAATTACTTTTGTAACGCGAGCACAATCACCCAATATTAACGTAAAGCGATCCCAATGAACGGTGAAATATTAACGGCTGACTGTCACACCGAAGTGTAATGTGCTCATTTATTTTGTGAGAGCCAATCATTTAATTTGTCATGTGAAATGTGAAAAACTGATCATGATTCGTAAAAAAAGTTACATTGCAAATGGATTGCATGAGGATTTTTTTTATCGTGGTAAAATCATCAAATGAGTGGTACCTAGGGTGGGGTGGGAAGGACTGTTAGGACTTATTCTGGCTAAAATCCACGGAGATTCTTCAATAGCCTTTTACGTTCTAGGATCGCTGTTACCAGATGAGACGTTCCCGCGACCATGAGAACTTATCTTGGGATTAAATAGATTGTGTTTTCACGTGTTTTAAATGATTTTTATGTTTGGTAAGCTTGTTTTGCGCTACATATGGGGGATATTTTCCATGTCTCATAAACTACGAGTAGCTACTGGTTAGGTGATATTAATTTGTTTTCAAATCTCGTGTTAATTCGGCAAAGGGTAATTAAACCGCATGATTTCATAACAGCCATTTTGACAATCTCTAAAAATTTGTTGAAATGAAAATTATTCAGAATGCACAGTTTTCTATAATTTACATAAAGGAAGTTATTGAGCACAAATTATATACACTAAAGTAGATCCAAAAGTTATAAATTGGTTTTCTATCACGTTTTTTATATTTCATACAATAATTACTTATGTCACGTGTAGACTGTAAAAGTTATCATAAAGGAGAACCGTAAACTTTTTAATTTGTTTTTTTTTACCTTTCTGTTCAAACAATTGCTTTCATGGTATTGTTTCGGTGTAAGATCCGCCCACCAAACATCAGAAACCTCGTTCAAACATCGCTGTCGCTTAAAGGAGCGTTTACAAAAAAACCACCACGGACCGAAAATTAAATAATGAAAAAATATAGCCCCCACTTCCCTTGTACAGATGAAATTTGATTAAAAAATCACGATTATTACGCGACCACCCCATTGTGGAATTTGAAGACACCCTTTACATACCAAAATGAGGTAATCAAGCGAGTTTAGTCCTTATTCTCTAGCCTTAAGGATGATTTTTTCTGGGGTAAGTGTAGATTTATCGATGTATTTTTCAAACAGTCGATCTCCCTCCCTCCGCCCATCCTTCAGTGGTACCCCCTTTCAATAATTTTTCATCGTTTTGATCCGCTCTCTTTGCGGCGGACTCTTTATACTTAGATTAACAAAGTTTTTAAATTAAAATCGGCGTAACAAATATCGGCTTTGTTCGTGAAAGAGGTTTTTTTTTTTATTATTAATTTTTCGGAGACTTATTGATGTTGGTTTGAATTAATGTCTGGTTTGTTTAATATTACTGAGTATTTTTCATAAGTTCAATGTTTTGGAACCTTTTGTTTGAACTAGATATATTTTATTTTAAATTTGGTATTTCTTTGTTGGTTCTTCAAATATTCATTTAAGTCAGTATGGCTTACTGACATAACATATCCAGACCTTTTAAGTATTAAACAGAAATGTGTATATTATTATAAACATACATTTCATCAGTTATTTTTCAGTACTATGCAGTAACACAGGGCGAGCCTTTTGCCACCAATCAACTACAAACACTCGAGGCTAAGGAAATTTCTGATAAAAAAATGTCCATTAAAATGTCCGATTTGAGAATACAACGCAAGCCTTCATGCCTACAGCTGGTATGTAATATCGTGGATACATTTACATCCACCATAACATTTTCCTACACATTTTCACAGTCAAAGTTTCCACCCTCACTCTAATCTATCCCATTGTCATAAAGGACTGTTTCATCTATAGCAAATTTCACCGCAAAAAAATTCAAACAACAACGTTGACCATCAACAATACAGCATTTTAATCATCTATCAAAAGAGTTCCGTATTGGAAACAATACACGTCATATTAGGCGCCCTTGAGGTACTCCAAGCTAGTTTTGAAAGATCAAAGCGAACTATTGGCGGCCGAGTCGACAATACGATGCATGGGTGCTCGAATGCATATGCATGGAGCAATGTTGCATGGAATATGGATGAGGGAGGAATGAGGTCGCGTCTGTGGGTTTATCTAGTTATTGAAGCTTGATTTTTTGAGCTGCGTAGTTGTTTGTTTGGTGATTGGTGTGAGAATTTTATTTTTTATTTTGAAAATGTTTTAAGTAGTGATAACTGTACATAATACAGCTGCACATTTTTATAATGTAGTATAGTAGATAATAATATATTCGGGATTCCTGGATCGCGGAACCGCCTTATTAAGTAATCTGGACCTTAGAAATTATAGAGCTAGTAAAGGATATCTTAGATCTGACAGTCCCTCCCACGCCGCTCTAGGTGGGACTACTCATTTGATGATTTTCAAACGTAAAAAATTAGAATACCCTGATTTTAAATAAACCCATGATAAAACTACTCATGAAAAGAGCATGAAAAATGAAGTGCTGTCTATCAATGTGATAAACGATAAGTCAATTAATAAGACACTTTATATTGTTAGTTGATAAATGTTAGCAAAAAAGGCCACAAAACAAAATAAACGTGCAGTAAATATTCGAATCCATGCATTGAAAATCACCCTGTAAACAATTCAGCTCTCAGAAACTCACGTCACTCTCAAACAATAATACTTCTAATAGTGTCCCCTTTGATCTCCTGATTACTAATGACAATCACGACAATGACGATCAGTGGCAGTCGTATTCAATCACCGATATGAGTATTCATGAAGGCATGAATTTGTAATCCGTGATCCCTCGCGCAGACGTAGGGTTGGTGAGAAAAAAACTGCACAATTTTGGGCCAGTACCCTTAGCACCGCGGTGGTGGACGCCCACGGCGTCGGATGTCGCAAGACGATCTCCGGCCACCATAGGCGCGGGCATGCGGGCGGCGAGTAAAGGGCAACTCGCCGCCCGACCATGGACCATGCCCGGGTCGACGGCGCGTCGTGTTACACGCGCGCCTCAAAGAGCGTCAGCATAATGACGAGGCCCCCTCTCAGAGGGCTAAAGCCTGCCGGGGTCGCGGGTCTTATACCATCACCGTGACTCCGGAACATAAAGGGCTATTGAAGGACACCGTGGATTTTAGTCAGTACAAGTCTGACAGTACCTCTCGCCCTGCCCGGGGTGGGAGGTCTCATTTGATGATTTTACCACGTAAAAAAAAAAAAGGGGACTGTTGTTGATTGATAGTTAATTTAACTCTCAGCTAAATTAAAAAAAGAAGTTGATTTTTTTTTCCTCATTGCTGAAAAGTAGCGAAGCGTAGCAGTGCCGTATTTTGCACTCCAATTTTAACAATTAACAGTCACTTTCTTCATCTACAGCTTATGTTATCAAAAGAAGACATTTGTTCAAGTTAGGCTGATTTATCAGCATTTTTTGACGGTCAATTTTTTACAAAAGACAAAAGACACTTCCTAGTGTTATTTATGGCTGGGAAGAAGAAGTGGCGGAACAAACTCCCCAGCAACACATCTGTCTGTACGGTTAAATATTAACCTTTATTTGACTATTGATAGACAATTCATTCATCACTACACAAACGTCGTAATTTTTTGTAGCTGGACACATTACAAGGCTACATCAAACTCCATGTTTTTTACCGAACTGCTTCACTAGGTTACGTATTTTATTTGCCATTTCAAAAATTTAAAAATAGAATTTCCCAGAAACAGGAAAAATTTGAGACAACCCTGCCTACACACCAGTACTAGATTGATACAAAGGGTAAGTCAAAGTGCAATGAAAGAATTAATGCAGTTTACATGCAAAGCTTATCATTATCTTGTTAGACAAATGATTCAAGAACTCGACGAAAGGGTTAAATAAAACGCAAAAGAATCATTGTAAATTTCATTTTTGTAACTTCTTAACATTCTTTATTTTTCTTAAAGAGAACTCAATGGTTAAGTTTCCTTAATGAGCCCACGTTGTTACATTATTTTTATAAAGTAGTTATGACGATTAAAGTAACCTTTTTAAGATCATTGAAAGTCATTATTTGAGAGTTATTCCACTCTGATCCCCAAAAACTGATCCCCTAGAAGTAAAAATATATGAAAGGGGATCGGTTTGGGGATCAGAGTGGAATAACTCTTATTTGACTGGCCTGTTGGTCTAGTGGTTAGTGACCCTGACTGCTATGCCGGGGGTCGTGGGTTCGATTCCCACCCAGGGCAAATGTTTGTGTGATGAGCATGATCATTTGTTCTGTGTCTCTGTGTTTATCTAAAATAAATGTATGTATTTAGAAATATATAAGTATGTTTATCAGTTGTCTAGTACGCATAACACAAGCTCTGCTTAGCTTGGGACTAGATGGCGTTGTGTGATAGTTGTGGAATATTTATATTATATTATTTATATTATCGCTCTAAATATGATACAATTATCCTTTTTAATTTTACATACATGACGTTTTCCTTAAAGAAGTTTTCACGAGCAAAAGAATCGCACGAATTCCACGAACGAGCAATTTTTCTTTAATCCTCCGTGTATCGGAAAGCACATGGAATCTTTTGTCCCAGTTGTCAATTCTAGAACTTTGACAGTTGTAACTTTAAGGGCTGAAATTTTAATAGTCAGATAACTTTTATCCGTGGAATAAAAATAGCTATTTGACATATTTTCTATAGATAAGCTAGCGAACTGACATTTATATTCTTCAGATAAAACTTGTTCTGACTATTGAAAAAGAAGTATACAGTCTGACAATTAGCTTTCCAATGGATGTCGTAATACCCAGTTACTGGGTTGTGAAGGTCAAATAGACAGTCGCTTCATGTAAAATACAGATTTTCAGCTGACTTCAGTTTGACTGGGAGCCGACTCCAACATCGCTATGAAAAGGCTAGGCAGATGATGACTTGATTTGTTCATAAGAAAGTTTTAGTAAAATACCCCAAATAATACTTATATAATAATTATGTATTGTATTTTCCCCATGTAAAATCGGAGTGGGCTTCCAGTTGATAATAAAGCTTATTAAAATAAACTACCAAGTTAAGAAAACACTTATTAATAGTGTATACATATTTAAAACTTGAAGCCATTTAAAAACGAAATAATAGAAACATTAACGTTTCTGTATCTAGAAATTACTTGAATGTGTCATATCGTCAAACATGGCGTGTCTTTATCTTGCATCGAGGTAATAAACCACTTCTATAGAAATAGACAATAAAACATCATCATATCCTGAACGATGAGAGACCAAACTTGTATGAGTAATAATGTTTAGGGTTCCGTAACGATGAACTAAAATACCTACTTTCCTAACTTAATTTCTGATACTGTTAGTTTTTTTGGAAAAGCTGATTTGAATATGTGGCTGGTCTTTTTCATGTTTTCTTGTTTTTTAAGGCATTTTTTTACGTGTTCAAATTAACAAATGAATCTTCCCACCCAGGCTGGGACTGTCAGACTTGTACTGACCAAAATCCACGGTGTCTTTCAACCGGTCCGGTCTTTGCCCGGTCGTATTGCTTATAGGTCTATGAGGCTCTCGTGGAACACAACTCGCCATCGCGTCGAGTCAGGCATGGTCCATAGTCGGACAGCGAGTCGCCCATTACCCGCTTTTTTATTCTTAAAATCCAGAAATTGGGTACCTAGGTCCCAAAATTGTTTTTTTAGCAATCGGATGATGAAATGAAAAAGTTATTTCTACAGAACCATATCTTCAAAAAACAGTTCAAACTGCTCCGATTCAGTAGAACAAACGGCAATTACGAACTGTCTTTTAAAGTAATAATCTTGATCTGTTTACCTACATTACATTGTATTATTGTTCAGGTTTCTAACATTTGGACACACATTTATTGTTATTGTCAATTTACTTGAGATTTTACGAGGTTATACTATAAAAAGTTGTCTAGATTTTGGTCAATCTTTATCTTGATCACTGATCAGGACTCAGCGGGTCTGAGTCAATTTTCATTAGAATTAGTCTTATCTGGGTTTACTTTTACAGAAGAAAAGACTGCTATTACAATAGTGTCAGAATGGTCTATCACTGATTTTATAATTTTTGGTTTTGACAAGATTGATAATCTGTTATTAAAATGGCGTCATTATGACTTTCCAATGGTCAACCACGAATATTTAGCAAAGAATAGTAAACTCGGTCAATTTTTTTTTTTACTAAATTCTTATACTTCATATTGCTTACAACACTAATAATGATTGAAAAATTGCTATATGGAACATAATATCTCACTGAAATCTGGCATGAACAATGTTCAAACGTGATTATAAGACAATTATAATCATTACGAGACCAGCATTGACCAATCATCGATGGATGAATTTAGATGATTATGAATTTATCTTAGCAAAATGACAATGAGACCGTGTCAGAATGGCGAATTTATAAAAATAGCAGACTTGAGCCCCTTTTTTTTACGTGGTAAAATCGTTAAATGAGTCCTCCCACCCCCTACTGTCAGACTTGACTGACTAAAATCCACAGTGTCCTTCAGTAGCCTTTTTGTGTACCGGGGGCGCGGTATACGTATGTCCCGCAACCCCAGCAAGGAGACTTGAGCCCCTGATATTTAGATCACAACAGAGCTTAAAACTCTACAATATCTCTATGATTTTATTCAAAATTGTAAAAAAAATAATTAGGACACCGGAAAAACGCACCGGAACAAAAACTGGACGATCTGAAATAATCAGTTAATCTTGAGTAAACTGAGTGATTTGCTAGTGCTTTTCCCATGAAAAATGTTTTCCCTTACACCAAATAAAATGGTAGTTTCAAGGATACATGGATAAAATCTACAACTAATGTGCTTGTGTAATTTCAGCATATCACGTGATTCAACATGTTTCCACGCTTAAATATTGTAAAAAAAAAAATTTACTTACATTTCCATCAGCCCGAATACCATCGCATCCCATACAAACTCCCATAATCTCATTTACACCATCGATTATAATATAAATCGGCAAATTTAAATTCCTTCCCCACCGTTTACCGAAGGGAAAATATGAGAAATGTCATAAAAAGCAATAAAGGGTGTTCATAAAGTCTTGTCGATATATAAAAATGTTGGAAATAAAATATATACGAGTATTTGAATGCGAGAGTTCCCGTCGCGTTGAAATGTTTCCGTTGGCAGAGAATATTATTATAGAATAGCTGATGTTGGTAGTTTTGAAGTTACGGTTTTTTAAAGGTTGGTAGATCGTTTTATGGTTATTTTAGGGTGTTTAGCGCTAGGTATTTGGTGCGTAAGTACTGCATTTATTCTATGATCATCATCATCATCAATTAATTAAAACACTTCTACAAAAAAAAGTTGCTGTACATTTCACTGACTGGCGTGTTGGTCTGGAGGCTCGATTCCCATCCAGGACAAATGTTTGTGTGATGAGCATGATCATTTGGTCTATGTCTGGGTGTACTACATCTATGTATGTATTTAGAAATATATAAGTATGTTTATTAGTTCTCTTGTACCCATAACACAAGCTCTGCTTTGCTTGGGACTTAGACGGCGTTGTGTGATAATTGTGGAATATTATTATTATTTCGAATTTTTCCTGCATCGTGGTTGCTTGTAAAAAAAAACTTTACATACACAAACACCCAGACCCAAAACAACTACAAAGGGAGTCTAATTCTAAAGGTGGAGTAGGAACGTTCTTGAAAGGAGTTCGCGTTTAGGGTAAACGTAGAGCAAGATGGACTGATGACCTGAAGAAGGAAGCTGGCATTGGCTGGTCACTGTGACGCTCCTTAGAGGAGGCCTATGTCCAATAATAGGCTGAAATGTTGAATGATAAAGTGTCTGACAGGCTGTACTGCTACACTCAGGGTAGGTTCTCTCACTCACTCACTCACTCATTTGAATATTTTACCATAAAAAAGGGCTTATAAATACCTGCCTGATTAATTACGTCTGAATACAACACCGATCTTAAATATAATTCATATCCTGACAAATAACTTCAAAAAATTATCAACATTTTCCCAAAAGTTTTCCACAGCAACCCAACAATTTTCCTTCCGAACACACACTGCCTTAGAATCTCAACTCCGTCCCGAAGTCTGGAATATTTTATCCGGCTCGGAAACGGATATTGCAGCGGGGCCGATGTCTCTGTCGTTCCATTTGTCAAGTTGCCCGTTTGATAACAAAGAGGGCGCCACAAAGAAGTGTGAAGAATTGCAGTCCAGTCACTGTTTTGTTTGTTTGTCTGTTTGCATGCGTGGACTGTGGTTGTTAAATGTTTTTTCATTGATATATGTTTTTTTTTCAAGAATTTTTTCTTTGAATTTTTGTAAGATTAGTTTTCTTTTTTAATTACAACGAAACATGCACTAGCAAGCATGGACAGACTATCTGATTAAGAGTACAGGATTACGCTGGATATAAGCCTGATTCAGGAACACTATTAGAAATGTATAGGGAATGCCTATTTTCAGCAGTGGACATCTACTACGGATGATATGATGATAATGGTGATGGTCACTGAAATCAGAAACATTTTTTTTTCAGTGACTACCTAACTTTCAAATTCATTGTTGAATATAATCTTAGTTTCTCAAACTACTCTTGTATTTGTTTATTGTAACAATTTTTGTGGTCGAACTAAAATACTTTGTATTGTATGACAATTGGAAGTCGTTACTGAAAAAAAAAATACATAATTTTCTATGAATGCTTCGAAAGTTATAAGTTATATCACCGTTTCAACAATACATTTAGTTTAATAAATATAAAATTATAATTTAATATTTTTATGGCAAATGTTGCGTATACCTGTCATAGGCTTACATACCAGCACTAAGTTTATATTTTTGTTTTTAATTTTGCTGTTGGTGTACCTTAAATAAATAAATAAACAATAACTGCAAACATTTACGCAATAACATTTTAAAAAGAAAACAAAAAAGTTCCAACACACACGTGATCATAAAAATCGAAAATCCCAAGACTTATCCCCGTGAAATATGGCGAATGAATATAAACGTTCTCAAATACGGCGATACGGGGTAGTATTGGTTGAAATATGTTTACAATAACTGTAACTTAAAGATACACTGCCACTTTGGGGATGAAAGAAGGGGGTGAAAATATTCAATGTTTTTTTGCACATTGTTTGAAGTATTTTTCTGTGAATTATGTTTGAGGAGCTGAAGATTTGATGCTCGTTTGAATATTGTATTATTCTTTTGGCTTACACAAAAATAAAAAATCTTAAAAAGTAAATGTTGGGTTGCAGGACTGCCTAGACACCGGGACCCTGTAACCTAAAAGGCAACTGAAGTAACAGGCTGGTTTTTAGTCCTCTTAATTCATGATCCACCTTGGGTGTGACAAGTTATTCGATCATTTTGTAATGCGAAAAACAGAAACAAAAATTACGAAAACAAAATTCACAATGTACAGAAAACTTTGAAAAATATCAATCTAAGCCTAGATGCTTTAGTCCAAAACCTAGAAAACGCTGTAAGTATTTAAGGAAATAAATAAAGATTTTGAAAAATTGGCCCTTGGCTGTTAAAGACGGAGATAGAGGTAGACACAACAATTAATATAGCAAAAAGTTACAGCTCAAACAATAAATATACACCTTAAATACCTACCAATAACAAACAGACAACTACCCAACACTGCATTAAACAATTCAAAAGACATATCACAGAAAAATCTATTAAAACACACACACATGCACACATTCACACTTCTTTCCATACACTGTGTCACTGTGTGTTCGAGGGGGGTGAAGGGGGGCAGGGAGAACGGAGTGAAATCTTCAGTAGATGGATGCTCTAATATTCAAATGGAATACGGAACTATTATTGTAGAAGCTACTGTCGATATGTATGTAGTGGGAGCAGTCTTGATCGTTGGGGGTGCAAAAAAATATGAAGAAGAAGAGAAGAGACCTTTAAAAAGAGAAAAAGACATTTTCTAAAAGAATGTCGTACACTGTTTACAGGTTTAAATTACTTACATGTTTATGAATATGATGGAAAATAAAATCATGACAATACCTGGCAGTCTGCGGGTATACAAAGGTTGAAATGAGGTTGATTTATTATGAAATGTAAAATAATTTCGTATTGAAACGAGATTGGTGTATCCTATTTAACTCTCTGAAGAAACATTCAATGGATTACATGGAAGATTTATCTGATAAAATGGAACCCACAATATGAAAATTGGATAAATATGGTATGCCTAATACGCACATGAATTAAAGACAAGGAATATATTTGTATCATTTAATTTGAAAACACCCGTTTTGTTTCAGTTTTAATCTATCACACATAACAGCAACAAAACGTTAAAATACACTTATCAGTCCATTCAAAAGTCACCACAAAATATCAAAACACGAAATTTAATCTCAAAACCCGACACATTACTACACACACACAAAATAAATCAAAACATAACCTAAAATCTAAAACCTCGCAAGTCAAAATGAGCTGTCAAAAGTTATGTGCCCCGAGGCGGTCTCAAGTATCAAGAACTGTAGGGTGACGTAGCGGGAACTTCTTTGCATACTTCCCGGGAAGCGCGGGGTGTTGGTGTGCGATACGTCACGTATATTATATTGTCTGCCTACACATATTGCTTGGCTAGTGAGGGGCTGTTATCGTTTTGAGGGATGTGGCGATTAAATTTATCGATTAAATTGCATTTAGAGTGGGAAAATAGGTGTCAAATGTCCCAACAATGGATACCTCTTTGTACTCCAAAAAATTACTACATACTCATAGTTAGTTATAGCTCAGATCTAATTTGAATTGACAATAATTTGTCATATAATTTTTGATAACGCGCAATTTTCGTATTGAGCAATTTTTCCGCATGACGAAGTATTTAAAATTATCCTTCTTAGCAATTTTTTTCTTAACCACGTTTTTATAGACAGATTAATTTAGGCATCAGTTTCATTTATGGTCAAAATATCCCAGATTTGTAACCAGAAATGTCCTGAAAATCCCATAGATACCCACCACAAAATCTATCGATAAACCCCATCACTACGAGATATATCAGCTCACTTCATTTACCAGCGCTACCGTATCTTTTGTTTGCTATATTTTTGACAAGTACAAAGCGAAATCTGCGCTTGTCATATGTTTGACAGACGACGGGGTGTGTAGGGGGGTGAAGAGGGGGGCAAATAGGGGTGATAAGTTGTTATTAACTGCACTTGAAGACCTATAGATGCATAGTTTTAGTGTTTTTTGGTGAGTTGGAAACAAAACACCCTGTGTATTGTTATAGGCTTGAAGGGTGCCAAAGAAAAGAGTATGCAGGTAAATGAAAAACAGTTTTCAGTGTAATGATGCTAGAAATTTTAGCTCACCTAGCTATTATGAAATTTCAATCTAATTACAATTTATTAACATCGATATTATTTTATTTTTAAATAAGTACTGAAAATCTGATGAGTAGAATATGATAAAAATGACTACGTGTCAAATATTTGCATTTCCATAATAAAATACCAAAATCTTTTCTTGTGGACACTCATCTAATGAGTCCTCAGCATCTCATAAAGCAGAAGGGACTGTCAGATTTGACTGAGTCCCCCTGCCCTGGGTGGAGCGAAACGTCAGGTGACTAAAATCCACCATGGGCCTTCAGTTGCCTTATGGGTGACGGTTTCCCCAATTGTTTGTTCGTTTCGATCTGAAACCCCAGTAGAACCTACACCTTCAGTTACCTTTTGCGTTCCAGAACCACGGTAACCTCTAAACACATTTCCCCAATGCAAAATCACTAGTATCAGATCTAGACAAATATTCTTTTGAAAACGTGTGCAAACTATCTAGGTCAAATAATCATATGTACAAAGACATAGTGAAATAAGTAAAGCCTCCGTCACTCAGCATTTACTCAGACATTTCATAAAAGCGGCGAGGAGTAGGAACTGTAACAGTTTGACATATTATATAGTGGTGTTAAGTTATCCCCCGCCGCCCCTCGATACTGGCATCGCGCTTTTAGACACCTTTCCGATGGATGGTGTTATGTTGTATAAGTTACTGGTCTATGTAAACGTCTTCCTCTTCGATCAAACTTTCAAGCGTTTTTGCCATACCTTTTATTGGAATCCAATATAGCAGCTCATAATTTAGGACCTATAAATTAGTACCTAGTCATTTTTAACCCATGGGGCTAGGCAACTGGGTTTCTCCCAGTTGTAATGTCCTTTTGTGTCTGTTGGCTTTGTTTTGTTCTATCTTCTGCTTGAAATGGAGGGAAGTGGAAAACTACGTTTTTTCCTACTCTTGCACTATTATTTTCTGATTAATTTCGTTACAGGTTCCAAGATAGGTAAGTTCATTCTCCGGGACACGTCGATCTTCATTGTCTCGGCGATTTTATGGTGGCTTTCAGGAGTTGCAGTGGTTGGGGAATAATGTGGGGGGTTTGTCCCAACATAAAGTCTCTTCCACTCATGTCAGGGCGGGATGATGATTTATGATTTTATTACACAAAGAAAAAGACTTTTTGAAAAATGTCTGATTGCCTTTTGCGTTTTCGCATAATACCATCCAAAACATCTTCGCCTGAAACGTACATAATTTGATTAATTTTCGACTGGCACAAAATGCGAGTTGTAATTAAAACTAGTGTAAGTGGTTCCCGCGATAAGGGTAGTTTCAGGGCGTCTCCCGCTTATGTGTGGCGTATCGGCTTTCGTAAGTATTGACTGTACGACTGACTAGAGTGCGACCTTTAGAGACTCTTTGGGATTTGAAGGTTTACATAAATACAAAAAGCTAAAAGAGAAGCGTAGAGCTGAGGTGTCAATCTCTATTCATGTAGTTTAGAACTCCCTTGTGACAAACAATAAATGAATTTGAATTTGTGTTTAGGCTTATACACGTGCATATAAGAATATGACAAGCGATTTGTTATATCTTGACGTGCGCTGCACATTAAGTTATAGGCCACCATTCATATACTTCAGTTGTGGACCCTTTTAAAAGGCAACGCTTTATAGTGCTAATAACTAAATCATCATTATAATTTTCTGGTCTTTCCTTATCCCAATTAATTTAGAAGCGACTAGGTCAGGCACAGATCTTCAAACATTTTAATTTTTGTTTTATTGTTCACATTTTAACGTGAGTTGATAGCTTGTTATCTAAATTATACTGACCACTTGTCATTGGGAGTCTGACAGTCTCTTCACTCACTCAAACTCATTTGATGAGTTCAACACACCAAAAAAAGTTTGTGTGAAAGTATAAATTAGGGCAGCAGATAAGTCTCATGAAAAAAAAAACTAAACATCCGAATTGAGAACCTTCTTCTTTTTGAAATCGGTTAAAAAAACACATCATTAACAAACTACGTCCACAGTAAGCATATGTAACAAATTATCAGTGTACCTAATTTAACGTAGTTTATGTTTCTGCTGATGCATATAATTTCTGTCATTTTACATGTTTAGTATAATTATTATTTTAAGTGTTTAAGTCTACAATAAATATGTAATCATATTCTTAGCGCTATTAGATATTACTAGCTGTGCCCGCAACTTCGTTCGCGTGGACACGGTAATATAATCATACAGTACCCCAACTTCATACAAACGGACGAAAAGCGAGCTATACCTACGCGCCTCGATGTCGGGGCGCGCTCGGGGTGCAGACAGTCACGGCTGTACCGCAGTGTCGAGCGGACGGTGTGTTGGTTTTTTAACAGTAACCGCGTGTTTTTATCTCTAAAAATCAGTTCGAGTACATATCTAATAAGACGAGTAGTTTAATTAAGCTTTATATTAGAATGCGGATTTATTATACTTTAAAATTTAACAATAAAGCATTTCGTACGACTCAGTCGTGGCGTAAATATTTTTCGGTCTCAAATACTTCTATAATATATCGGACTTTATAAGCCCGATTTGTTTTTCAAACAAAAACAGGATTTTTTAAATGAAATCTACCAATCAAAAAACAACACGCATTTTTATAGAACACTTCCTATTCATTATACAAAGTATTTCATTTATTTATATAAAAAAGTATATTTACAATCACAAGACTAAAATAGAAACAGAAAGTACGCAAAGGCAAATGTTATTAAAATGTTGTAGACGGGTAGCCCTAACGCATGTTTACGTACCGCGCGGCTGTAGGTATTTAAATCTGTCTGGCGGCCGAGTTACGCTACTGTATGATTATTATACTGTGGCGTGGATGTCGGAAGTTAACAATGTATTTTTTTGTTGCAAGCGCTTAATTCAGGCCACGTTTTTCATATAAGCCCTGTGTTTAGAATTTTCTTAGATTAATCAATAGTATTTGACACTTGTATTCCAGGTTTATGTAGGACTATTTTTCTAATGCCCGCTCTCACCACACCACACCACACCACACCACATCACACCACACCACACCACACCACACCACACCACACCACACCACACCACCTCACCACACCACACCACACCACTCCACACCAATCCACTCCACTCCACTCCACTCCACACTACACCACACCACCTCAACACACCACACCACACCACACCACACCAATCCACTCCACTCCACTCCACTCCACACCACACCACACCACACCACATCACACCACACCACACCACACCACACCACACTACATCACACCACCTCACCACACCACACCACACCACACCACACCACACCACACCACACCAATCCACTCCACTCCACTCCACACCACACCACACCTCACCACACCACACCATTCCATTCCATTCTGTGCTACTCTATGATTCCTTTAAATATTGCTTTAATTAATTTATATTTTTTATATTATGTGAACCGATTGCGATCAAACAAAATACATAATGTTACTTCAATTTAAACATTCAATTCATTCAATTTAAACATTCCAGGTTTTCTTTTAGCGCCATCTGCCGTGCGTTGTAGTTTTGCTATTCGAATTCGAAGTTAGATCGCGCGACTGACGTACGAAATCAAATTGTGAGACCAAAGTGCACCCGTAATTTTACTTCTAAAACACTTTAAATTCAAATATCTTTTGATAGACTGAACCGATTCCAATGAAACAAAAACTAAATTCCTCTCTAAGTTACGCTTAATCGTTGTGTATAAAAGTTATCTATGTTAATTTCGTACATTTTACGTGATACCTGGACAAATAAACATACAAACAGACATACAGACAAACAGACAAAAATTCTAAAAATGCTAGAAATGGGTTCTATTGGTTGTCCTTTAATACCCTGGCTATATTTTTTGAGTTTTTTTTTAATGTACAAAAATAACTTTTCTACAGTTTTATTATATGTATAGATAGATAGATATAGATATGTATAGATAGAAGAAGATAGATAGATTAACAAAATAACTATTTTGTCGTACACATAGAATTAGAGTTCCATTCGCCTGTGATACAGGTTTATCCTAGTACAGGCAACAAAATTGGTGAGACCTTCATCATAAAATTAAGAATAATTTTGTGATTTACCTTTTATTCTGATTAAAGATAATTTATTATTTACATTAATGTCACTGAAAACTATTCCAAAAAACAAATGCCTTCTCTTCACCAAAAGCAAAACCGCCCACCCTATACAAGCGCACATCCCATCCACACACATAGCGACCACTTTCCCCTAAGTACTCATATCAACCGTTTGACTTTGACAAGTCATACTTAACTTATACTTAACTGTGACTTGTGTTAGCTTATTATTTCGCTAACTACTTTTAACACCCGGAATGTGTAAAGCTAATATTAAGTTGGCGGTGGATTGGGGCTCAGTTGCTGGTTGTGTCACTTGTGAATGCATTGAGGGGGTTCATTTTGGTCTGGCCTGTTGGTCTAGTGGTTAGTGACCCTGACTGCTATGCCGTGGGTTCGATTCCCACCCAGGACAATTAAATGTTTGCGTGATGAGCATGATCATTTGTTCTGTGTATGGGTGTAATTTATCTATAATAATTGTATTTATTTATAAATATATAAGTACGTTTATCAGGTGTCTAGTACCCATAACACAAGCTCTGCTTAGCCTGGGACTCGATGGCGTTGTGTGATAGTTGTGGAATATTATATTATTTTTGAGTAGCAATAAGTTACACTGTTTTTCTTTATTTTTTAAGACAGCTCTTTTTTTTACGAAGTAAAATCAAGCCCAAGGTAGGGCGGAAGGTTTGCTGGCGTTGCGAGACATACGTATACCCCAACTTCAGTACACAAAAGGCTACCGAAGGGCACCGTAGACTTTAGTCAGTCAAGTCTGACTGTCCCCTCCCGCTCTGCCCGGGACGGGAAGATTCATTTGATGATTTTGCCAAGCAAAAAAAAAGGTAAGGCGGAATGGACTGTTAGATTAGTCCATAACGTTCCTACCTGCCAGGGTCTCGGGACGGTCTTATCAGGTAAACGTGAAACTGAAACGTAAAGAGCTATTGAAGGATCACCGTGGATTTTAGCCAGTACAAGTCTGACAGTCCCTCCCACCCCGCCCTGAGAGGGAGGACTCTTTTGATAATGTTACCACAGTAAGAAAAGCAAGGCTCGTACATGTGACCTTTACATTCAATACATTGAACGCCCTGAATCAAAAAGTCGCAAGTTCGAGCTCTGTTCACAATCGAGTTTTTCTTTCTGCCTTGAACCTTAAATATTGTCCTGTGGGACTGTAATTACTTAGCCACGAGCTGTGTGACAATTGTATGTCGCACGTATTTAATTTATTTTCGCTAATACACGTGATAAAATTATCAAATGAGTCCTCCCATCCTGGGCAGGGCGAACGGGACTGTCAGACTCGTACTAACTAAAATTCACGGTGTCCTTAAATTGTCCTTTACGTTCCGGGGTCACGGTAATTCGATAAGTCCCGCGACCACGTACAACCACTAATTTAAAAACTCAAAATTGAACCCAACCACAGCCCAGTTACTCAATTTCAAATAAACCCCAGAGCACAAGGTTTCATGAAAATAGACAACAGCAATATTACTCTGTCTGTCAGCTGTTATCTCTGAAACTCTCGCATCGGACGCGTGACAAAGATATGTTCATTTTCTAAAATAATCAACCCATAAATCCGGGAGAATGACAGCGGAATCGGTACGAGACGACTCTTGTGAGCACGGCCTTATTTATTTTGTGAACTTGTGTCTCACTTGGGTTTTCTTGTTAATTATATGCTATGAAATATAATCCATATACTTTTTTATGAGATGCCTACCCGAGTAATGGATGCCTGTATCGTGTATGCAACACTTTCATAAATAGTTACCTGTCATCATCATCTGCCTAGCCTTTTCCCAAATAAATTGGGTTCGGCTTCCAGTCAAACCAAATGCAGCTGGATATCAGTATTTTACATGGAGCGACTGGTTATCAGACCTCCACAACCCAGTCACTGGGTAATACCATACCCCATGGTAAGACTGGTTGTCAGACTCTATAGCTTTTGACGAACAGTAACTACTGTCAAAGATCTACAAATGACAGCCGGAACCAACGGCTTTACGTGCTTTCCGAGGCACGGAGGAAACTCACTATGACAGATGGTGACCCATCCACAGACCAACCTCGGCAAGCGTGGCTTAACCCGGTAGATCGGCCTATGCGGCTGTAATAATTTAGCCTTTAAACAGTTACCTGTAGACCATACAAATATTTGTTTCCTGCAAGAATCGAACATGCGACACACTGCACCAGTAGTCAATATTCAAACATTGTGTCAACTATGTAACTACTATAAGTAACTACTAATAATGTTAACGAATGACTTATATTGCATAGATCGATTATGAAATAATTATGTTTCTGTCACAACTTCTTCCATTTCCATTGATCAGAGAATAGAATAGAATAGAATAGAATAGAAAATCATTTATTCGATATAGGACACACACACGGAAATAATTTAAAAAAAAATAAAATAATACAATAACAATTTTGCTGAGCATGTCCACACCAAAAGGGTTACCAACTCAGCATATGCTGGGCGAAAGACACCCAGCGCTGGTTTTCAGTTGCATAGTTCTGTATTTACAGACATAACTGACGGATTTTATTTAAAGTCACTGTACCAGAATAGCCAGTCCACTCAGCCAAACGTCGAAAATCAAGTGACATACATACAAAACCGCACACAAACGCTAACTTTAACCAAGTTATCGCGGAGTGCGAACCGACGACACACAGACGGGAATAATTCATCGAACAAATGCATAAATCAAAGGCAATACACACTTCCAAACATAACAAACACTTCGAAAACTTAAAAACAGACACACTCTCAACCTTATTCCCAACTCCAGAAGGTCCGAAAGATTTAAAATTTCCATTTTCGGAGCAGCATTTACAAGTTTGTAGGTCTAGCAATTCGAAATTCAAACGGGCGCCTATCGCAGCTCGGTGATTGGTCAGGGCGCGCGTGGCTGTGATATAAATAGTGCGGTTGGTGCTAACTGTTAGGCTAATATGGAATATGGGATTGATTAATTGGGGAAAATGGAACACGTGTGAGTGTTCGGTTTTATTGGATCGAGAGGGGGGAGGCGGGAGATGGGGAAACGAATTTTTGCAGGTGAAATTGGGTGGAGAATTGGTTTTGCGCGGTTCTAGTTTTTCCCGTGGCCGTTTTTGCTTACAGTCGCATCTACTTTTATAGCACTTCTGCACTATATGGAATTTTACTTTCTAAATGTGACATCGTCGTACAGTTCTCGTAGGGTCATGAGAAAATTCAAGTGTTCAAAATAAGGTGACTATAATTGTAACTGATCATCATTTTCGTTTTATAATGGCACCACATGGTAAACCAGAGAATTTCTCTTTCAGTTCCCTTCAAAAATTAAGATCATACCTGGCGATAATCTAACTGTTGAGCAAAACCTTGATTGAGAAAAATGTCTACAGCAAATAATGTTTTTTTTTCTAATAGTCAGAAGCAAGAACACATCTTTAGGAGTGTCTCTAATTTGTTTGGCATTAAACCTATTAATTCCAGCGTAAAAGCGTATCCAAACGTCTTTTATAATGCGGACAGCGAAGGAGTGGAACTCTCTGCCTGCGTCTGTGTTTCCGAACGCATACAGCCCTAACCTCTTCAAAGTTAGAGTGACCAGGCTTCTTCTGGGTAAGCTCGCTCCATCATCGACCTTTTCTTAGTCATTCCTGAACAAGACTAAGGTCAAGAGCAAATCCATCTCACATAAAAAATAAATAAAAAATAATGCAGGTCCTAGACCCAAACTTGCCTACAGTTAATACTAATTGAAATTTTTAATGGTGTCTGTTGTATAATAACTTACACAAGTACACCATTTTAATATTTCCAACAACCTTCCTTCCAATACTGGAGGAGCTCGTGGCTAAATAATAACAGCCGCACAGGCCGATCTTCCGGGTTAAGCCGCGCTTGCCGAGGTTGGTCTGTGGATGGGTGACCATCTGTCATAGCGAGTTTCCTCCGTGCCTCGGAAAGCACGTTAAGCCGTTGGTCCCGGCTGTCATTTGTGAATCTTTGACAGTCGTTACTATTAGTCAGAAGCTCTAAAGTCTGACAACCAGTCTTACCATGGGGTATGGTATTGCCCAGTTACTGGGTTGTGGAGGTCCGACAGGCAGTCGCTCCATGTAAAATACTGATATCCAGCTGAATCTGGTTTGACTGGAAGCCGACCCCAATATACTTGGGAAAAGGCTAGGCAGATGATGATGAACCTTCCTTCCAATACCCTTCAACACCAACCACAAAATAAAAACCGAAAACGAAATCCGCCTCCACATTATCACAGCCGAAGCTGTAAAATATGCAGAAGGCTTCACTCGGATACGGCGACATGTTACTAGCACCTCCATGCAGGCTCCCATACTGCGGGCTCAGATATTGATTGAGACATGTGTTGCGTTTGACAAGTTATCTGCTGGAGATGGTCTTAAGTACTTGTATGACTATTTAACTATGTTATGCTTATCTTCTCTGAAGAAGAGAGGGTATTAACAGCTAATTTTGCAAATGGTGGTGATATAAACTTGAATCTAATCTCCGGAAAGGTAAACGGTACTGACAGAAAATTCGGATGGTAGATGTACAATATCTTCGAACGTCGGTTCTAGGACATGCCGGTTTCCTCTGGGTTTTCCTTCACGTTTTGAGAGCAGTGGTGCCGTTTTTTTGAAATAAAAAAATTAAAAAAAAAAAAATTTTGTTTTACCCACAAAGTAATGCGCCTGGTGGGGTTCGAAAAACCACCAGACCTACAACCGTAGTCGGGACGATGCCGGACCGGATGCCACTGGGCCACCACTGCTCTTTTGCAAATGGTGATGAAATAAACTTAAATCTAACTTCCGGAAAGTAATCATCTGCCTAGCCGGTTCCCATTATATTGAGGTCGGCTTCAGTCAAACCAAGATGCAGCTGGATATCAGTATTTTACAGGGAACGAGTGGGTAATACGATATCCCATGGAAAAGAACTGGTTTGTTTTTCTTCTAAAAACGTTGCCACACACTATGTATTTTTTCCTGTATCGTGGGTGCGTTTACAAACTTAGGAACTCACTACACAGATCAGCAAAATCCAGTGATATAGATTTATTTTTCGTCAAAATCGGCCTCGACATTGTTTTCAATGTTTTTCTGTATTCCTCATAGTTTCGTCACCCTGCCAGTTGAAAAATAACTCAACTCAACCTGGATAGTCCCTTAATGTCGAATACTGAAATTCAGCTGAATCCGGATCGACTGGGAGCCGAATTCAACATAGTTGGGAAAAGGTTAGGCTGATGATTCCTTTCTCTCACAAAGAAGGTATACTACCCCAAATACCCTCCATTATGAACTCCAAATATCCCAGAAACCCCAGAAAACATCCAAAAACTAATCTAATCAGAAAACACGAGAACACAAAGCCTTCTATTACAGCACGCTAAAGCAAATCCGTCATGCGATTATCCTACGTTTGTGAGCCAGACAAGTGGACATACAACAGATTTATAGTAGCAGTAAATCACTATTTCAATATTACAGACGTGTGGCACACGATTGTCGCAACGGTCTTATTAGTCGTGTGTCGCTCGTGTGTAATCAACCTTAATGTAATTGATGTGAAGATGCTATAAGGATGGGTGATGCGGAATTAATGGTAGGTTTGGTTAATTGTGATTGTGTATTGTAATTAGGTGTGTCCGGTGGTAATAATTAGGTGGTAATTGGATGATTTTGATGCTCAAATATAGGAGGACCTTACAAGAGGCTTCTGAAAAGGCAATATTTTTAGTGATAGAGAGTTAAGCTCAAGCGTATTGACACAGTGTGATTACACTGTCAGTGTCCCAAGATTCGTTCAGTAGTAGAAAGAGTAGCAAACATCTATTCATCCTCACAAACTTTCGCATTGATATTAGTTAGATTTGATTCCCGAAACATAAAGAAATGTTAACTTCTTCTGTCTTTTATTTACCGTGGTAAAATCATCAAATGAGTGTCCTCCCGCCCATTACTGTCAGACTCGTACTGACTAAAATCCACGGTGATTCTTCAATAGCCTTTTACGTACCAGGGCCACGGTTACCTGGTGAGACAGTCCCGCGACCCTGGCAAACAAAATATGTAGGTAGTTGTCTCACGCGTGGTTGCTAAACATGTCATGAGAGTTGGAAAGAAAAAAAGAAAATGTTGATAATTGGCACTAAAACTTAAAACTAATTAATACTAACCAAAGTTATGAAGATAGTAATTCAATAAAAATCAATGAAAAAATAAGTTAAAATGCCAAACGGTTTCAGCTCATATGCAAAATGCCACATGGCAACACAAAGTTTACCACCTGACGCTGAATTTCAGCTGTAGCCCACGAGTGCCATACTTCGAGTAGGCCTACTGAGGTTCGATTACCAGATTCTCAGAAACAACTACAAAGTTTTGTTACTGGGAAAGTTTTGGAGACTTGTGCCAGGGTTGATCGGATTGGTTGAACGGATAAACATAACGGACGAGATACTGTCTAGACTTTCAGAGATTACCGGTAGGCGAAGTGTTGTGGGTGTTTATCACTCACATTTTGTATACCAAACACCACAATTTTTATTCTTCAATATTTTATTATTTATGTTTGGATGTAGAGCTCGTAGCTAAATAATTACAGCCCCACAGGCTGATCTTCAAGGTTAGGCCGCGCTTGCCGAGGTCTGTGGATGGGGACCATCTGTCATAGCGAGTTTCCTCCGTGCCTCGGAAAGCACGTAAAGCTGTTGGTCCCGGCTGTCATTTGTAGATCTTTGTCGTTGTTGTTAGTCAGCTCTAAAGTCTGACAACCAGTCTTTCCATGGGGTTTGGTATTACCCAGTTACTGGGTTGTGGGGGTCCGACAGGCAGTCGCTCCATGTAAAATACTGATATCCAGCTGAATCTGGTTCGACTGGAAGCCGACCCCAATATAGTTGGGAAAAGGCTAGGCAGATGATGATGATTGCATGGATCATATTTGTAATTGAATCACACCAGAACGGCTAATGAAACTTTACTCACATATTAGATCAAAGTAAAAAACAATTAGGATACCATTTATTCCGGTATTATTCCCATGGGATAAACTCTCAAGCTAAACCCGCAAATCGCTGGCAACATCTAGTCCAACAATAATCGAATCACAATTAACACACAAATACAATGGATGTTCGAACTTGATGTCGTATTGATTATGTACTACGGATGTGTGTCACATGATTTATTACGTCACTACATTGGATTCTGATTGTCAAATGGATTAGATCATTAGGGGGTGGAGTCGGGCCAGAGCGGGGTGATTGGTTTTTGTTTAGTTTATTGATGTAACAACAGCTAGATAAGAGATACAATAAAATTGTTGGTTACTGGTTCATAAGTTATAAGGGTGGTCCATAAAACTATTGAACAGATTCTAAGATTTGGTGACGAAATTAAAATCCCTGATGTATGCGAAGTCTGTGTCAGTTACTCATACAAGTGTCCTGGAAGCATAGGCTTTGTTATGCAAATCCTTCAATGGGACCTAACCAAGGGCCTGAAGTTTGATCAATAGGTTTGAACTAACTATTGTTTAGATCCTTAGCAAATTTTTATGTTTAACCAATGCAGCAATGGTTAAAAATGCATCCTCGAATACATTGCCTAAAGGATGATAAACACAGAAGTGAACCAATGTACTTACTTACTACTTGTGTGTGTGTGTGTATGTGTGTGTGATCATATGTGCAAATGCTGTGGAAGAATGAAATGGAATATAAGGATCGTAGCTGGTAAGATAGTTTCTACAAATTTTCATGGGAAAATTATATGAGTTTTACGGTTTAATAAGAATCTATTGAGAAAAACCTAATTAGTTTCAAATTCACCAATTTTAGTTGTAGTTTTTGGTTAATTAAATTAGCTTCCATTACAACCAACACGAACCATCACTCATTCACTCAAAACTCATCGGAAGCCTGCCCCCCCTCCCCGGCCCTACCATCACCCCCTCACCTGCATACAATCCGATAATAACACAAGATTATTAGACATGAATTATAGTCGCAATTAGACGCGACAGTTAGGGAAACGGCTCCGTCGCGACAAAGCGCAGGACGCGCGGCCGACAGTTGCAAACGTAAATCAATCAGCGCCTGAATGGAGGTTATATTATGATAATGTTGTAAGAACTGTGGTTATGTGGCAGGTAATTAGGTTTGTCATAATGGAAAAAAATTGAGGAAATTTCATTTTGAATTCGATCTGGATTCGAACTTGCGTTCTTCGGTTTGGGGTAGCTACTTAATTATCCAGAAAGATTGCCACTTATTTGTGACGCCCTATTAATGCGTCTAATAGCTTTCAGCAATCTTTCCCTTATAGGGCCAAAGCTGGCCAGGGTCGCGGGACTGTCTCATTAGGTAGCCATGATCCTGTAACGTAAAGGGCTATCGAAGGATCCGTGTGAATTTTAACCAGTACAAGTCTGACAGTCCCTCCCGCCCTGCCAGGGCCTACCCAGGGGTAGGAGGATTCATTTGATGATTTTACCACGATAAAAAGGCACTAACGCGTATTAAAAATATTATAAGTCTCAAAGGAAGATTGGAGTAGCATTATTGAAAGTCTATTGGCTCTGACTCCCAGACGTTACACAGCGGCGTTCTATGAGCAAGAAATTGGGTGTTTATATAACCAGCAAGAACAGGACCTATGTGTTCTTCAATCCATAGGTTATATTTAGTATGTTTATCTTGAAAATCACTGACATCAGTGATAGAAAATAACTTGAGGATACCTAAGCTGGATCTACTTACAACCAGGGGCTCAAGTTTGCTATTACGGTCGCGGTAGTGTCAGAATGGTATATCATTGATAGTATAATAGGGTATTTTACTGCAAAAATAAATTGAAAATTTGTTAAGTCCGTCAGTAGGTACCTAATAATATTGGAAAATAACGGACACGTATTTTTTGTTTTTTTAAAGCAATGAATATTGACAAAGATATAACGCTTCCGAATTCGGGAGTGCGGGCTTGTGACGTCATAACGCTTGTAAAACTATACCAACCGATTGACGTTTTGTGATTTTAAGAAACGTTGTATATTTGTCAATGTACGTAAACCAACGTAAAAAAAGAAAAAAATCGGGTGAAATATTTTTTTTATAATCTATGTATCTATATATTTCGGACTTTTTTTACTATAATCGCTTATTCCACTGCTGAAGGCTCGATACGGACTTGAAACATATGTATGGCCCAATACCTCTTTAACGTCGTTTGCGCAATTTCCTGGATTGTAATTCAAAGTATTCACATTATTCTAGTCTACCTAGGTTGCCTATGGGAGGCGGGAGGCTGTGTGGGCACAGATCGCGACGCATAGTTATCTGGACGGCGACCACCGCCGATATGTTTTGTAGTCCCGCTGTACAGGCACCGCTGTGGACGCGTGGCCATAGACTTGGGAATGGAGTAGAGGTGGACGTTTTCAGGAAATAATAATAATAATATTTTAAATACAAGCTCTGCTTAGCTTGGGACTAGATGGCGTTGTGTGATAGTTGTGGAATATTATATATTATATTGACTGGCCTGTTGGTCTAGTGGGTAGTGACCCTGACTGCTATGCCGGAGGTCGATGGTTCGATTTCCACCCAGGACTAATGTATGTGTGATTAAAATGATCATTTTTTTTGTCTGGGTGTAATTTATCTACTGGGACTAGATGGCGTTGTGTGATAGTTGTGGAATATTATAAAAAAAGCACAACTATCACACACGCCATCTAGTCCCAAGCTAAGCAGAGCTTGTGTTTCTAAAATGTTGATTAAATGGTTTTTTGTTCGTTTATGGGAGTGTGGTCAAATAGACCATAAGCACCGCAGCTCGCACAAGTGGTATGTTTGTTTTTGGTGGTCAAGAGGACCACACACTAATAAACCAATCATACCACCTGACCATCATACGTAGAACGGTTATACTGGGCTTTATCGATGGAAGAAAAGACGAAGTGACGGAATATAGAAAGATTATTACCGATTTTTAAGCATAACAATGATCTTAACATGGTCCCACGTAGCTCACCCATACCGTGACTTTGGAACGCAAAGCGCAATCAATTGCGCTTTGCGTTCCAACGAGTGAGAGCCCTGAGTAGAGCGGAAAGAATTGTTCTGAATCTTCAAAGATTCAGAACAATTCTTTCCGCTCTACTCAGGGCTCGAGGACTCATTTGATATTAATTTTAAGATTTAAAAATTACGTAGCTCATCGATCACTTTTGCGTAATTTCAGCTTTTCTTTTGATAATTCAAAAGTGGCTGTAACTGACCGTACTTGAAATAAATTATTTTATTTTGTGAACGAAATAATTATTTTAAAGTACAATAACACAAACACTTCCCTTTAATTCATTTTCTAAATTTCCTAATCTCCTAAATCCATACTGTCCATTCTACCATAAGGCTTAGTCCACACCCACACCATACCGTGTGGCTAGCCGAAATTTAGATGTCACAAGTGTAGCTCTTCTGGCTAATGTCCGACCACCGAGTTGTTTGTTAGTGCCGTGTGGCGCACAAGATGGAAGATACCAGCGAATTATACGCTCTTGTGTAACCGGCCTAATGGGCTCGCTTTACTTTGTCATGCGCCACAATTTGCATGGATGGCAATTTGATTGATGACTTTTTTGATTTAGTTGCCGTGGAATATTAGCTTTAGTGCGTAGATGTGATCCGGGGTTTATGTTTTGGGATTTTGAGGTATATTCATAAGTTGGTAGTGCGATGATTGTAGTCGAAATTGTTACGGTTGACGCAGTGATTGAGCGGTCGACTGCTGCGTAGTGTATCGTGGATTCGACCCCCACACGTAGGGTCTTTATGAATGTCAGTTTCTGTGTTTGTAAAACACACCGATGATACAGGAAAAAATCTTGTGTACAAAACGCACACAAAATACTGGAGAAATGTCTAGTGGAAAGCAAGAATTTTTCAAGTTGTGGGACATCAAAAACCCGTCACAGTCGTCAATGGTGTACAAAGAAAGATCATTGTCATATTACAAAGTCTAAATCACAAATTATTCTAAGATTCACCATACAAACGTTTATCTACACAAAATTTCGCTTCAATTAAGATTGTAAAACCAAAAAACATTAGAAGAAAAAATCATCTAGATAATCAATCCGCAAACATAATAAGGCTGTACTCACACAGTGCGACAAAGCGCCACAAATGACGCACGTCGCGATCAACAAGCCCCGCTTGTTATTCAATAACCGTCCCGAGCGATATCAATTTATCACAGGTTCAATGAAGGCGAAACTATATTTCATTGCTGTACTGCCTGACATTGAATCTCCGATGTTATCTGCGAATAGATTATGAAGTTTCCTCCTACAGCGAAAATTCAACCCTAAACTTCACATCCAAAGTCCAGTTTCTATTGAAGATATCAGTGGAGTTAGGATTTTATGTGAGAGGGCGAAGGTTGCATATTGACGTCATTCAAAAGGGAGTAGGCAGTCGAATGCAAAACGGTTGAACCATGGATTTGGCATATGTTATAGGGTGGTAACTATTGTCTGACACACGGTTGAATTAGTATTGCGATTGATATTGATATATGAGCATAGAAAACTGACAGATGAGGAAAATGGGCTGTAGTTTTCTGGTAGTGCTCTGAAGTCTGAAGGTATAATATTTATGTCATGCTGAAAAATGCTGTATTGCTATAGTTCGCTATAGAAAATAGAGATTGAATTTGTCAAATGTTTCTTTGAAATAAATATCTGAGTTAGGTTTTTAGAGTTTTGTTTGATTTCTTACTTCATTAATTTTCGTATTTCCATAGACAGTAAGTACAAAAACGACTTATTTGAATATAAACAAAAATGGGTTTGATGTTACAGTGCAGATTCTGAGCATCGTGCTTTTTAGCGTGGTTAAATCAACAAATGAGTCCTCCCACCCAGGGCAAGACAGGAGGGACTGCCAAACTTACCTACAACTGCCTAAAATTCACGGTATCCTTCAATAGCCTTGATCACGATAATCCGTTAGTCCCGCGATAAAACATAGGATTACTACTTCAAACACACAAAAAAATCACAGCAACCCAACAAATCGGCCGTATGTATCCAACCTAATCTATATGTCTTAGCTGATTCGAGCGGCTGTATTTCATATCGAAACTGGTGAGCATGCCACTAATTGCCGGCCGCGCGCGTATTGCGACAATTCCATTTGTCTGTCTGTCTGTACGGACCCTTTGATGAGCCCCGTGTGTTATTGGTACATTTGTACCGTATTCTGGATTATGGCAGATTATTGTTCGAGTTTAAGCCGTGAACGTAAATAATGTGTGATTTGAGATGTTTGTTTTGACAGTGATTGATGTGTAGATGTTACTGTTTTGGTGATTAGATATTTTAAGGTATAAGAGATTAGAGAATCTTCTTCTTCTGCCTCGCCACGTCCCGTTATTCGGGGTCGGCTTTCCTTATCATGCGTCGCCATTTACTATGGTTTTCTGCATCCTCTTTCGCTAGGTTTAGCAACTTCATGTCCTACTAGACAGTCGTTAGCCATATTGCTAAAGGTCTCCCTCTCCCCCTCTTGCGTGTTGCGATGTAAAAGCACTTTTTGACTACATAGTCTTCAGGGCGTCTCATCACGTGACCGTACCGTATAAGATATTAGAGAATGTTCGAAATTAATGTCCTTGATTGAAAAGTTGTGACATAGCCCCTTTGAACACTAGGCAACGCAAGTATGGCCTGCAGGCCAGTTTTTCCATGGGCGAGATGTCCCATAAACCATTTCTTCGACCAACAATTAGTTTTTCTGAGTCTGGGTGTTTGTGTATGTCAGTTTATATGTTTGTTAACGCACCTACGACCCAGGAGTTATTCATAGTGTGGAGATTTTTTCTCAAAATAAAGTGTTAAGGTAAGGTTACTATAGCAATTTTGGACTACTCTAGTCTTATTCAAGTAAATAAAAACCTTCATACGGCAGTTATTCCTAAAAATATCAGAAAAAAAACATAAAAATATGCTCCCAACTTCTGGCATTCCATTCCATCAATCAACAATTTCCCTTTCCAACTTTTATAGATTCATACAAAAAGGAATGTTTAATCTAACCCCCCGATGCCATCAAACGTCACAAATTAACAATTCCAACTTTCAATATACGTCATAACCCTAAAAAGCGGTGGCGGGCAAAAACGACCCAACTTAATAGGATTGACAAGATTCCCGACCACCAATAAAAGATGGGGGCCGATCCCATAAAACTATAAGGAGGAAATATGTCTAGAGGATATTTTCTAAGCTATAACCGTGACCATTGGAGCCCCAAATGTCATACCAATGAATTCATGTCCCGCAATTTTTTTGCACGGTTTATCGCGTTCCTTTATTACGGTCGGCAGTTTTTGGCTTGTTGAGTATGTATTTTTATGGGCAGCGTTTGAGGGGTTATCCAGTTTTCCCGCGAATTTGTTTATAGCACACACATATTGGTTTCGGTGATCGTATTGTTCCGTTTTATTTTTTAATAATGCTGTAATAGGTTCGAGTTTCGTTTATTTCTGGTTGTAAACGTTGGGACTGATTCTTTCAGCTATTAAGGTTTTATTTGAATGTGTGGGCATGGTTTGGGTACTTACAACATAATATAGCCTTTTTTTATCGTGGTAAAATCATCAAATGAGGCCTCACTCCCCGGGCAGGGCGGGAGGGACTGTCAGACTTGTACTGACTAAAATCCACGGTGTCCTTCAATAGCCCTTTATATTCCGGGGTCACGGTGATGGTATAAGACCCGCGACCAACATAATATAGCCTACTACAACTTCTCTTCAGCATAAATAACTATATTACTTATTAGTTGTCAGACAGCTGAGTTACCCAGAAGTTTTCTTGCACCATTTATGTGATTTCCAGTTAAAACACTGGAATTGGTAAATAGCCTGAGTTTTCGAAGTCTATTATTGTTACATTGACGTCAGATGGTAGGGTATTTTGATGAAAAGACTTTTAATTTTGACATGACCAGAGATTGTATTGAATGTAGAAGTATGAAAGGAGAAAGGGAAGACTTTGTGTATGGGGCAACAACCATACATAGATAAAATACAGTACTTAATATTACAAAATATTTTTGATTTATTTCAAGAAAAACACTGAAGAAAATTGAACCATTAATGTTAGTACTTTTTTAACTTTCTGGGGCTGCCGCAATTTAGATATTTAACTTTCTTTTTTTGGAGCAAAGAAATAAAACCCCCGCCATTAAAAATCCATCCCAACCAATCAAACGTCAAGTGATATGCATCCGCCATCTTCCAATATCATACAAATGTCATAATTATGACACTCCAGTACTAGGGTGACATCAAACACTCAGATAATAAGACAAAGCATTGAATACAAAGGACTGTATTAAAAACACGAGTATTGTGGTCCCCCCCAACCCCAATATGGAGGGCTTTCGACTCGATCTCGGGAAGACATCCATTAGGTATTATTGAAATTTTTAATATCAAAAATTGCGAGGAGGTATTTTTGGGTTACGATACGACTCAAGGCTTTACCTATCAAAGGACTTTTGGCAATTTGGGTAACACGTGATTTCTTTATGTTTAAACTTAACTTTACTAAAAATGACAAAAAAACATTTTTTCGTCGTTTTGTAATGGCAATTGTAAGGCGCTTCGTAATTATTATATTTACTAATCAAATATTTAAAAAAACCGTTATTGACGATATTGCTAACGCATTTTCAATAAGACTCTTTTTATCTGTCAAACTTTTTATTTTTTTCAGATATCAGCTATAATATGATGTCTTCATCAGATCGTCTCGTCTGTCCGCCTTGTGGAAGGACCTCCTACGCTTCGCTTGCCGGAGACCACGCCTCGATTAGTGATCGATTCGAGAACCTTACGGGTCCATCGGCCATTAGATCTGGCCTACCCACTGCCACTTCAAGTTCCTAATTCGTTGGGCTATGTCAGATTTTTTTAATATTCAGTACATTTCAATATCGTTCAACAATCAGTCTTTAATTTCTCCTTTTTTTCGTAGATAAAAATTTCTATTCTACTAAAGACACGACAACGCCACGACATCGTCACGACAACGATCGTGTCCACTAAAAGCAGTCGGAAACATTTCAAGGAATATCATTTGGTATCGCGAGTGAGCCACTTCAGTTTTATAGCCGTCTCTATATTGTGCGATTTGAATGTAACGTTCTTGATACTTAGATCGATATCTCTTTCTATGTTTTGCTATTTTGTTATTGTTCTTTATTGTACGAGTTTTATCATCCTTAAAATATACTTGGAACTATCAAATTGGTCACAGCGCGCAATGTGACGGAGTTGTGAACTAAATGTGACAGATATGGGAACTAACTGGGAACAACCGCGGACTAACTTCACTTAGGTTAAGATATTCACATAGACATTTCGCTTTATATTTTTACACACTATTGTCTACATTTATTTATCATTTCTCCTTTAGAGGGTCTGCTGGAAGAAATTTCTAAAGAAACAAGCAGTACCTTTGTACTTTAGTTTTAATTATTATGTAATGTCCTGTAAATTTATTGTGTGTACTTAAATAGTTAAATAAATAAAGTATCATGTTTTATTGCATCACAGCCTTTTGACGTATTTTTTAGGTTTTATTTATTTTTTAATGAATAACAAGCCGAAAATGTTAATCAAAATATCTATTTGTAAAGAATTTTCAGATTTTATGGCGCTCAGTAATGTGTTTACAGGGGGGCGCTGTCATCTTGCACAGACACTCTCTCTCTCTCTCTCTTTATCCCAGGAAGAATGGATCAAATTGAACAGGGCCACGGAAGAGATCATTTCCAATCTTTTTACTACTGAGACATACGGTGCTATCTACGATTCAAAAGTGACGACCACTTTTGGTATTCTCAGATAGGCAACAAATGCCTACAAATTGCAATTCAATTCTTAAACTTTGATACATTTACATTTAGAAACATCAGAATTTGACCTCTCAAAATAACATAGATTTAATTACCTATATAACCTTTCTTCATACTAAGCGGTACTACAGTTAATTACTCAATTTACCCGAAAAAACTAAACACAAAATTCCACTCACTTTTTACTGCCACCCATCTCATTGACAACCGCATCAAAACACCTACAGCAATATCATACGGCTCTCAAAAATTCACACACAACATCTGTCAGACATTTTTTTCTACAAATCTTAATCCGTGCTCATCAAAGATCGGAAAAAAGTCGAATGTGTAAGATTTTGTTATATTTTGTTGTAAAATTATAAAGCGTATCGTATCCAGCTGGGTATGTATCGAGTTTGATTGTGAAGTGTGGGAGATGAATTAGGGATCCGTGGTGGATTTTAAAAGATGGTTTTCTTTAGATGCTATTTTTCATCGATGTAATACTAAGGTCGCCGATGCAGTTCGCTTCCAACCGGCCATATGGGGTGATCTAAAGGAGAGGCCGGCACAGGAATTCCTATAGCTGAGATCCTATAGATGATGATGATGTAATACTAAGCTCGCGGAGACCCAGAAAGAGATGGCGTGGTAAGCGGGACTTCTTTTTGAGTATTGAGCGTCAATCGCAATAGTCCAAGAAAGATATCCACCTTTTTTTTGGAGAAAAATTGACTTTGTCTGGCAGTAGACAACATAGGACTATAAAAAGACTTAGATCTTATATTAAAATTAAGTGTAGATAGGTAAGTGTTGAAATTATTTCACAAAATTAGTTTAATTTGGTCCTGTATCGTAGAATCACATCAACTTATAAATTGATGTGAGTAATGTTTTAAAATCAATAACTTTTAACTTTCACATTTTTTTTAATCCAATGAAACATTCTTAGGGTTTAGTACTTTAAAGGTTATCTAAAAATTTAAAGTTAAAATAGCTTAACAACTTTGAAGGTTAAAAAATACAGTTGTATACCCGTAAAAACTTAGAGATCAATAAGGAACATAAAATGGATCAGATGCAAAAACATATTTTTGGAGATTAGTTTTTATAAACAAATTAAGTACAACTATAATAGGTAAAACTACTTACCTAAGCACTAAAGAACACCTTGAAATCTGAAACAAAACAAAACACAATTAATATCAAATACCAATAAAATAAATCACCAAAACGTACGGAACCTTTCAACACCAAAAAACAAGAGCACACCCCTGGAATATAAAAAAAAAGAATATAAAAAACTACCTTTCGCGATTCGACCTGTGTTTAACCGCTGTCAGGGGTTGTCAATCATACCCATTCGGCCCCGCCCGACCGACTCGCGCTTGACAGCCCTAGCCTGATATTATTTTACTTGTTTTTGATTTTGTTTCGTCTGTTAGTTGTTATTGTTTCTTATTAATTAGGGCTATATTGTTTTCGTTTGATAATGAAGAATGTGTTTTGAATTTTGTTCTATTTTGATGTATTTTTTGGTCTGGCAAGTTTTGTTAATAGTGACAATCTATGTCTCCTCATCATCTGCTCATCATTAGCATAGTGGCTGAGCGAATCGACTGCTGCGCAGCATGTCGGGGTTCGATCCCCGCACGGAATAAATATTTGTATGATCTACAAGTAGTTGTTCCGAGTACTGGATGTTTCTGTATGTAAGTTTCTATGTTTGTAAACGCACCCACGATACAGAAAGAAATTCCTAGTGTAGTTTTACAAAGAAAAATGTAATAAGTCGGATTGAAGTTTAACTGGATGCAGCATTATACATGAAACAACTGCCTATCTGAATCCATGACTCAGTCAGTAGTAGGTGGTAAAGAAAGAAAGAAAGAAAAAAAGAAAGAAAAAACGTTTATTGGCGCACGCCACAAGTGCACACAGTATGCCAAAAAAATTATAAAAAATACACAAAGCACACAGTGAGACAAAGAAAGAAAGAAAAAATAAAATAACTTAAAACTAAACAATTTGTAAAAAAATATATATCTAAACAAAAAAAAAAAAAAAAAAAAAAAAAAAAAAAAAAAAAAAAAAAAAAAAAAAAGCATGATGTAACACGATGACCCGTTTGTAAGAGTGGTTGTTAGACTTTTCGACCACTTAGTAGGTACTGCGGAGTCATACTTATTATCATAGGACCTGCCCTTTATGATTATTAAAGTTATCATAAAAAGATTGCCGAGAAAAATTGGTATATTTGTCGAAACTCAGTCAAGAATGGTTACCCATCCGCGGACTAACCTAGATAAGCGCTAATTAACTTGTCATTATTTAGCATACTGACTGAATTCATCTAACCGTATTCCTTTGTCACAATTTTGAAGAAACTTAATCTTTATTGAAAAAGATGATTCACATCCAAAAATAACAGAAGAAACATTAAAAATCTTAAAATATTCGACCACATTGCAGCATTGACACGAAACTGACGTATGATAGACAGACAGACAAACCGATATTTATATACGTAACATCACTTATTATTAAATCATCAATCAGCATTAACTCCAGCTTGGAATCCATGTTTAATTAGTGGTTAGTTTGTTATTGATTAATTTCCAACATATGTTTGGATCTTGAGGCTATTTTTTTGTAGGATATGTTTTAAAAAAGCGGTATGATTTCACTCTTTTGAGTTATTTCTTTATTTATTACTAGCTGTGCCCGCGACTTCGTTCGCGTGGATGTCGGAAATTACCAATGTATTTTTTTGTGCGAAGCGTCGGGTAAAAAGGTCTCCCTCCAAAATCCCACCGTATCCCATCGTATCCCATCTTATCCCATCTTATCCCATCTTATCCCATCTTATCCCATCTTATCCCATCTTATCCCATCTTATCCCATCTTATCCCATCTTATCCCATCTTATCCCATCTTATCCCATCTTATCCCATCTTATCCCATCTTATCCCATCTTATCCCATCTTATCCCATCTTATCCCATCTTATCCCATCTTATCCCATCTTATCCCATCTTATCCCATCTTATCCCATCTTATCCCATCTTATCCCATCTTATCCCGTCCTGTTCCGTCCTGTCTCGTCCTGTCCCGTACTGTCCCGTCCTGTCCCGTCCAGTCCCGTCCTGTCCCGAGCTGTCCCGTCCTGTCCGTCCTGTCCCGTCCTGTCCCGCCCTGTCCCGTCCTCTCCCATTCTGTCCCGTCCTGTCCCGTCCTATCCTGTCCTGTCCCGTTCTGTCCCGTCCTGTCCCGTCCTGTCCCATCCTATCCCGTCCTATCCCGTCCTGTCCGTCCTGTCCCGTCCTGTCGCGTCCTATCCCATCCTATCCCATTCTATCCCATCCTATCCCATCCTATCCCATCCTATCCTATTCTATCCCATCCTATCCTATCCTATCCCATCCTATCATAATCATTAGATGAATTTTTATTTGAATATGTAGCAGAATCGAAGCTAGATCGCGCTATGAACTACGCGTCTTGGTGTGAACTGACCGTAATTTTACTTCTGAAACACTTTATATTCGAATAACTTTTGATAGACTGAACCGATTCCAATGAAACAAAAACTAAATTCCTCTCCAAGTTACGCTTAATCGTTGTGTATAAAAGTTATCTACATAAATTTCGTACATTTTACGTGATACCTGGACAAATAAACATACAAACAGACAAACAGACAAACAGACAAACAGACAAAAATTCTAAAAATGCTAGAAATGGGTTCTATTGGTTGTCCTTTAATACCCTGGCTAAATTTTTTGAGTTTTTTTTTAATGTACAAAAATAACTTTTCTACAGTTTTATTATATGTATAGATCTTAAGTTGAGAATGCGTTTAGCATTCGACTGATATTTTTTTAATTACCAATGTCAAATATTATAAGAAATCTTGCTAGAATTAGGTGGGAGAATACGAAATTCAATGAGATTCTAAAGATTGAAGAACAATATCTAAACTGAATCAGAAAGTTACAACTTATATCATAGACAAATAAACAGCACAGATATCGGAAGCAAAAAATATCAAAGAGAACAAAAAGAACTACGTACGAATATTTTTTTTTAATTTTTCTTAAACTGCTCTTGCAACACTGTATATGACTGTGTTGCATCGTGATGAAATTAGGACAAGGAACAACATAATGAAAACTAACTTTGTATCAATAGGTCACAAGTAAATATCAACTAAACATCATCATCTTCCTGCCCTTATCCCATTTTACTTGGGGTCGGCGCAACACGTTTCTTTATTCCATTCTCCCCATCACAAGTCATAGTATTATTTACTCCTTTTTCTTTCATATCCTTATACAATCCATCCGTCTTTTCTTTGTCCTTCCTCTTCCTCTCCATCTATCAATATTTATACTCATCACTCTCTTAGTCACATAAGTGTCATCCCTCCTCATCACATGTACCTACTTAACACTGAAACCTAACTAGTTCAAACTTAGTTCACAACATAACATACAAACAAACACAACAGATCTCTTTCAACACAAAAAAAAACGGAACAAATAAATCGATTTCTCAAGTAAGTACGGTTTTTGCACAACACTATTGTTAAACACTCGATAATCTTGCTCCTTCAAGTATCAATCATTGAAGAGGGTTATTCGCAAACCAGTGTACCGTAAACGAGGTATAATCGGATCAACACAGGTAGGAAATGACATCCATCGAAAATACCGCAAGAGTTTTTTTTTTCACCTTTTTTGTGTTTGTTTTTGTCACATGTTACCGTACGTGTTACACGGTTTTATAAGGTTAAAATACTTTTTGATGTGTTCCGATTTTTGTGGATTGTTTACCGATTGATATAGCGTTTATGGTTAGAAATAATGAAATCTATAATATTGGTAGAATAGTTCTACTACCAAGGTATAAAAGTTGCCCGGGTCGACGGCGCGTCGTGTTCCACGCGCGCCTCAAAGAGCTGTCAGCAAAAATGACGGGGCCCCCTCTCAGAGGGCCAAAGCCTGCCGGGGTCGCGGGATTTATTTCTATTACCGTGACCCCGGAACATAAAGGGCTACTGAAGGACACCGTGGATTTTAGTCAGTACAAGTCTGACAGTACCTCCCGCCCTGCCCGGGGTTGGAGGTCTCATTTGATGATTTTACCACGATAAAAAAAAAAAAAAAAAAGGTATAAAAGTTGATATAAAATACCACCAACTACCCAAGTAGTAGTAGTCCAATCAGTTTATAATACAAGGAGCAACAAGCATACGTAATCGACGAATCCAATACATCATTCGTAATCATCATTGAATTGGCCTCTAAGGGGTTGTTGTGGATAGTTTGGATGAAACTTCATTATTACAAGCAGTGTCTCAAATTATGTGTTATTTGTTTATATTTTCCAACACAGAGGAATAGCTCGAAATTCGCAATTCGCGCGGACAAAGTCGCAAACGGAGTTCTAGTCCTACCTAATATTTTGAAATGCGAACGTGAGTACGTTCATCATATTTTCTAAACAGAGTTTGATGAATTTCTCATAGAATGATTTCTATACCTAGCCTATGATATAGACTACATTTTATCGCAGTGACATTATTATTATTCTTTCAATAATTCCACCTCTACACAGATAAAGCCTCGGGCATGAACTAGTGTTACCTTCAAGAGGCCCTGTACTTACTCCTCAAGTAGCATTTCTTGGTTGATCGACTGGAATTGACATGAGTTGTAAGTTGCTCGACTTGAGATCATCTTTATGAGATGCGACGAAGTGTGAACGATAGTGTGTGGCCAAGATAAGATTAGTGATGAGGTTTAACTGTGAAGTTTAAGTTCGATGTAGGCCGTGCTAAGAGAACTTGTAAATATTTTATTTACGCGTTCAACGACGAATTCGAAGCTTACTATAAGATTGCGATGCGAAATGCGTCTCTAGTGTACGAACAAGGGTCACTGTTTTCAATCAAATCAACGTAAAAGTTCCAGTTTACGTTACAAAAACGTTAAAAGTCGTACTAGGACCTCAGAAAAATGCAGTAGATGTTTGTCTTGCAGTGTGTTACAAGCTTAGGTCCCGAATTTTAACAACTACTGTAAAATTCGGTATACAGTCAATACAATTTTTTTAAATTAGTATTAATCGAAAAACAGTGTTCTTTATTCATTATTTTAATAGAAAAGACTATTAGTATCGGTAGACAATCCAAAAAATCTGTAGATTCGAGAAGGTTGACTATGCATTTCGATTTTGTAACGTCGTATTAGCATTTATCGACATTTTGTGCGTAATTGAAATTCCATATTTTACTGATTAGTTGTACTTACGGAGAATTCGGTTTTATCAATTTCATTTGTTTTTTATTGGACTTTAATGTGTGGCAAACTGACTACACGAGGTGACTTTCTTCAAACAACATCCATTTCAAATCCACCTACTTTTCTACGAATGTTTGCCATACTTAGAATTCTCGCAGGAAAACAGTCGTTGACCCAAATCTCCATATTCCGGGAGAATGTAAAACTTCTAGTCAATAGCATTGAGAATTCAATGAATATCGCTGTAACATGTAAAACAATCTCCCATATTGGCCGTAAGTTATTCAAAGCTGTACCAGTTCAACTTTCTTGTGTTTTATTTGCTCATCGAGTTGCGATACTCTTTGTGTGGTACAAGGCATAAGTTGTAAGACACATAATGGAACAAATTAAAAGAAAATGGGAATAGCTCTTTCAAAAAATACTCATTTTGTTTGCCAATAGCTGATAACGCTGTAATGTGAAAAGACTCATTTTGTTTTTTATTACTTGTATTTGTTAGACAAGGGCTGCACTGACGGCATTTCTCGTTAATTATCGCGTTAATACATGTTTATACGAACATTTATTCGTGATAATCAACGGGAAATGACGTTAGTGTGATTTGGCTATCCTAGAGTTTGTTAGAATGTGATCAATAATAATATTGGTATGGCTATTTAAGAGAAGTAGTCATTCTCATTTTCGAAGAAAATAAACAACATTTTGACACAATCTCAGCTCGATACCTACTGTATCCAGTACGTAAAACATGAAAGTGCAGGCGCATGTGGTTGTTGTTTCATTGTTTAAAGTATTAAAGTATTTTTTTCAGCAAGTGGTTTTGGAAAAAAAAATAGGGATTTAATAGAATATATCTGATAGATATATTCTATTAAATCCCTAATTTTTTAATACCACCCACTAGGTGGGCAGACGATATTATGAAGACCACAGGATCACACTGGATGCAGGCCGCTTACAACTGGTCCTACTGGAAGTCTAAAGGGGAGGCCTATGTTCAGCAGTGGACGTCTAATGGCTGATATGATGATCTATCAATATTTATAACTAATGTATTTGATGAAAATGGTACGCAGAGTAACTTAGTATGTTATCGAACGTAGCTTATGTATCCCAATCAATATAGGTTACTTCCAATCCGCTCCATCTCTTCACTTGCACCACATTATAAAGGGGATGTCAGAATATACGTCAAACGTCATCGGTCTGGAAGACGGCTCTTCGGCTTTGATACAGCCGTGTCTTATAAATATTATATCCATGTGCCTCAGACCTTATATCGACAACATTGCCATTGGAATTTGAACTTTATCTAGGTCAAGTTGTAATAGGTTTTTGATTGGAAGTAAAAGGTTGTTAAGGGTGAGTTTATCTCTCAGTCAAGATGAGCAACCAATTATAAGTCAAGTTTGATATTACTCTTTAGAATTTTGATTTCTTTCAATTCTTTTTGTATCGGTTTGACGAGTGAAGTGGTTATTTATAATTAAAATGGCGATTCCTGATCTCTTTTGCATGTGATACGATTTTTAATTTTGTGTCGATCAAAGGGATTATGCGATTCTTATTTAGGATTCAATTTTATGTAATGATTTGGTTTGCGTAGCTGTAAGATATTTTAATCTTAACAGGTGTCAGCGAGTCTTTAAGGCAATGGAACTGTAGCAGATTTATACCAATTAGTAATTATGGTCGAATTTAATATTTAAGAGATTTTATTATAGAATGGACCCACAACTAACTGGGTTGGCGTTTTATTGTGGGACAGGCAAACAGTTGATTTTAAACACTAATACTCCACTGGATCTGTTTGGACTGGAAGAGAAACAACTTAATTTAAAAAAAAAACGAACGCAATATTAACATAATTGTTATCTACTAGGTTTACCAGTTATGTTATTGACTCGTCATCTAATCTTACTGACAGTATTTCAATACCAGTATCTTTTTTACATAGCGTGACTGCTTGTATAAACTTCATTAGGTAGAGATAATAACTATTTACCAATAACAACAGGAACAAAACATATATAATTTGCAGAAAATTACGGTTCTCCAAAAAATAAAAATGGAACTTATAATTACCATTCATTGTTTATTAAATAATAAGGTACTATCAGACTGTTGATAAACGCAAGAAGTCGACAAAATTTTAATTGATTACCTAATGTAATTAAATTTTAATTCCTTTGTAATTCCATGCGATACTTCAAAGTGGTGGGTGGTCTATCGTCTGAAAGGACCACACATTAAAATTTTGCGTATACATTGTTGCTTTCTGGAATACTAAAAATAGCTTTTCAAGTGCCTCATATGTATGTTTAATCTTTTTATGTATTTTACCAATAAACTTATAGATGTATCAGTAGGATTAATAACCTAATTATAAGTTACTTTATATCTTCTGTATTTTAATCCAGATCCAACCAATGCTGAGTGTCTTTTGCATTGCACACTTTACCCAATCTAAGGCTCGGGAGACTGTCTTATCAGATAACCGTGACCCAGAAACGTAAAGGACTATTGAAGGATCACCGTTGATTTTGGACAGTACGAGTCTGAAAGTCGCTCATTATTTGATGATTTTACCAGGATCAAAAAAAATAGATCCTACTCTTGCCTTTCATTCTGATACCATAGATCTACGGAGACCCTACGGTCCGGGGTAGGCTTTTTTTTTCCTTTTTTTGTTGTTTTAACCAATCTTATCCCACTGCTGCGTAATGGTATTCTCTCATATAACCTTCCACTCTTCCCTTTGTGCAACATCCTCCGGCCAATCTCTCATAAACGCGTCTATGTCGTGACGCCATTTTTTCTAGGCCTCCCTCGTGAAAGACACTCGTCTTGTAACTACTGAATGACGACTCTGGCTTTTATTCCTACAGCCAAAAATATCTTATCTATACTTAATTATTTATATTCCAATGTTTCATCTGCTAACGTCGAGCATGTCTTGAAACAAAATCTTCAACTCCTTTCAATAAACTACAATCCAGTACCAACACAAGCATCTCAAACATCGATTTCAGTACACTGAATCAAACGTATCCATTCAGAGTCAATTCCCCCAAAAAAAGAACAACAAAATCCACCATTATTAGTCATTTATTTTCCAAATGACAAAAATACGGCTACCTTATAAGCCAGGCCAATAAAAATCAATACAAACTGGAACTGCCTGGAATCTCTGGTCAATTGTGTATGGACGTTGTTCGGGAAGTGGCCAGCTACTTACGGTCCGATACGTCTTGTAAATATGGTTAAGAGCAAAAAGATTATACGTGATTGTTTATTGTATTGAATCGTTTATGTACGGTTAGCAAAGGAATTACAATATTTGTCAAAGTCAAAGTCAAATCTTTTATTTCAATTAGACCATCAAAGAGGCACTTTCAAACGTCGATTATTAAAATTATAGGAAATGGGATAGGATGGGAATAATTCTACATTTGTGAACACACTGAGATTTTTTAGGACTTTTTACAAGATATTCTAACCATAGGTTTATTCAGACTTTGACCTGAATGACTTTGCAAAAATACAGATAGGTATGACTTTCTACTTTCGTATATAACAAAGTCGAGTAATCAACATACACAACAGCAAAGAGAAGTCATTGGTCAACTGCAAAGCACACTGTATGGGGTTTACATGAAGTCGGTTAAAAATGTGAGAAAACAACAACCCGAAAAATTTGATCCATTGATCTTGTATCAATCATTTGATCTTTCTACGAGATTTTCAGTAAAAAGAACCCAGATTCACCATTTTGACAGGTTGGACAATTCCTGAAATGCTAATATATTTTTATAAAATAACTAGCTGACACCGCAAAATTAGTACCGCCTCATAATTTTTATTTCCATCTTGCAAACCTTCCCTCGATTTCCACAAATAATTCAAAACCAAAATTAGCCAAATCGGTTCAGCCGTTATAGAGTTTTAGCGAGACTAACGAACAGCAATTGTTTTTTTTTTATATTATAGAAAGATACCGACGCGCATTTATGGTAAACTTAAAAATAATGTTAAAGAATTTAATTGTCTATTTATTTCTTTTAAAAATTCTAAATATTTTTTTGTTGACCATCTTGAAAACGGTAGGCAAATGAGTTGTGCGAGTGCCGATACCTGCGGTAGAGAACTTATTTTCATATTTGTCCCTCTACATTATTTATTACATTTGTCTTAGGGCTGCCCCTGAAATCAACAAAGATATTATTTTTGAAGAATTTTTGAGACAAATTGAATAAATCCTGTTAAGGACAAATAATAAAAGGTCTTCCAACTCTGAGTATAGGTACATATACTTAGGTACAACATTCCATAACACATTTGAAACTTTACTAATGCTCAAAGATATTTTTCAAGGAACGAAAAATTGAGCTGCGAGCAGGATACTAATGCTATTACCTACTAGATGGTTACATGTTTTCAATTCTAATCACAGCAAGGATCCTAAAGAAAAAATGGCACACACATACGACCACCATCTTGTCTGACAGTAACCAATGTTGTGGTCGACTGTGAAGTACGCTTACCTATAAGTACCTATTCTTTTCTCTTAAACTCTCAAGGTTGTAGCTATCGGTCGCGAGACTAACGAATTACTGTGGCTCTGGAGCGTAAAGGGCTATTGAAGGACACCGTGGATTTTAGTCAGTACATGTCGGACAGTCCCTCTCGCTCTGCCCTGGGTGGGAGAAATGGCTATCAGGCAATGAAGACTCCAGCAGGAAATTCCACTCCGTAGCCACCCCTTCTACCACCCCGCTTAAGAAAAGTGGTTTCTGTCTAAAACTCATACTCGTGTGACTAACTCTTTCTACCTTTACAGATGATGACGTCCATCCATCATAACAAAAAATACACCATATTTATTTTACTACCTTCCAAAATTTCAAGTAAAGAACATTGGCCACCCGATAGACAATTAAGATAAGGTTTAACGAGCTTCGTCAGAGGCAACCATGAGATTTGACGTGACCAAGCTTATTGTTCATATTTTTTAGTCTGCCGATTGTCCCATAAGCATGGTATTCAAATTAGGGGCGAGCATTGTGCAAGGAATACATCGCCGATGCTTGGCTGATCTTAGGGTGCGGTTATGTTAGTTCGTTGGCATTAGGCTAATTTCTAAGCCAATTTTTTAAGTTTTCTGATGGCTATTAAACATTCATGGAATGACTGCAATAAATGAAAAACTTATTGTGAATTCAAACACAAAATGGTGAGTCGTCCAAATGAGTCACTATTTGAAACTTCAGCTGGAAGATATAGGCCAAAACGTCTGTAGGTACATCGACCGACCCTGTACATAACTTTTTTTTAACCTTTGTTGTCCCTGCGTTGAGCCGAAGTTTCCTGTATCCATCCTTCAAACGTCCATTCCTTGCTGTTTGTAATTTTCATCGGCCAATCTCGTATAAATGCATCGTCACGCCAGCGTTTTCTAAGACACCCTCGGCATCGACAGACGTCTGTGCTACATGCCTCTAGCAATTTTTACATCCATAGTCTACCTTTTAGGAAGTCTTCCAAAGATGACAAAAAGACAACAGCTTTAATGTCTGTAACGCAGTTTAAATATAATTTGTAATGAAAAATACCTGTATATGGTAAAATTAAAATATATAGATTTATCATTCTTGCATGATCTTTTGGATCAAGAATATCTTTCTTAATACCATTTATTTGCGAAAATAAAAATCAATCTCTTAAAATTATCCGGCACTATGTCCGCAGCTCAACATCTTGAATAATTATCCTATTATGTATCGCATTCTAAACAGATAGCTCTATTTGTGCGGTTCGCTAAATCTTTGTTTCTCTTCAACATACTCATTTTTATGAGAATTTTGTGTGCTGTCACGAAAAACCCTTTATTATACCTTATGGCGAAAAATAAGCATACGGCACACCTGATGGAAGGCGGTCATCGTAGCCTATGGATGCTTGCAATACCAGAGCCAACTGAAAACCAATGCTGGGTGTCTTTCGCTCATTAGATGCTGAGTTGTTCCATTATCTTAGAGCAGATTAAATTAGAGTTATATTCAATGGTCAGAGCGATGTATGCCAGATAGAGGACTGTCGTTCAGCGTGATATTGCTCGTAATTTGTCGTTGAGAAGTCGCTGACAAGAGATTATCCTCTTGAACCGGAGTCTTTGTGTCACTTATTAAGGTATTCTTGTCAGAATATGTGTAGACTGGGAGCCAATATACTGTGGAAAAGACTATAAGGACATTCGGAAAATTCTACACAAAAGGTTTTTTTTAATTGTGGTTAAATCATCAAATGGTCTTCTACGTTTCAGGGTCACCGTAAGTTGAAGAGACAATCCCGCAACACCAGCTGGCTTTAGTTTTCGGTCAGACACAAAAGTATTTAGCCGCGGCAATGAGAATGTCTTTATTTCTTACTCCATTCTGAGCCGTGCATGATTGTAGTGAGGCCACCCACGTTCTAGGCTTGTCTTTAATAGGGGAAAGACATTGAGGTCCTGTTAGAATCTTCCACATTCTATGAAACAAAGTCGTTCCCAGAGTCTGTAACTCCGCAACGGATTTATTTTGATGTTTTCATTAGTAGGTAAAACGGTGAAGGAAAACATCGTGAGGAAACCGACATGTCGTAGAACTAAAAATTCGAAGATATGTGACATCTTACCAATCCGCACTCAGAGAGGAGCCCTGTGTCCCAGGAGTGGGAACATTATAGGCTGATGATGATGATGATGATTAGTAGGCAGAGTGATTCAAGACAAATGTTTTATATATCTATGTGTTTAATACAGCAATTTTGCACCTTTATAAAGCTGAGGCGACTCGGTAATATTAAAATGAAGTATATACAGTACTTATCTGTCATCATATTCCAACATAAAGTGTTGTATGAAGGCTTGTCCGAAATATTTGAACTGGACTTTTTTTCGGCTTTTTACAACTGAAACCCCGATCCTGTCCGTTTATCTTTCAACACACGTACACCTCAAATATGTCCGAGGAAAATTTAGGAAAAATTCTGTCGTTCACCAATTCACATCAAAGACCCATTGTAGGTACCATCACTTTTTACAACAACGAAAAAATGGCCAGATACACACTGGTACACAACCTTTTCTTACCGCAAAAAAGTTTTCCGTGGGCCAACCGGGCATTTTTCCCTCCGCCATACAAACGAACCGCAGTGTTTAAAATACAGAAAAAAAAAGTTGTCGGCACTCGCCTCCGACCGACAAAAGAGGATTTTTTATTTTATATTCCAAATATTAAAGGACATCGTTAGCGGTTAGCATTTGTTAAATATCTGAAATATTTTTGTGAGCTTTTAGGGCTTGAGTTTGTTTTTTTTTTTTACCAGCGGCACGCGAGCGAGTTGTCTTGTTTAAGTGGGGTGTTTAAAAAATAAAGTTTTTTTTTTTTCGTGGAGCGGTTATTGTTTTGCGAGAGTTGCAACCTTTCACCGCAAAGGGTGTTATAAGTTCTTGAAAGGAAAGTTTTTAATATTTTTTTGTCCAGATGCTCGGACGCTTTGTCGCTCTGTGCGGTTGAAGATTTGTTCTATTTCTGTTGTCTTGCATTGTGGTTAATTGTGTGTTTTGCTGTATTATTTTTATTTAATCATGTTGATGGATTCTTTAAAGATACCACTGTGTGTTTTCTCACGGGAGTTACTTTAGGAATATAACAAGAAATTGACCATTTAGCCCAGTTGCTATTGGCTTTAAGCAAGACTGTCTAAAATCCGAAATTTCCGTGGGAATACGTTTGTTTCGACTCCAAAGTCCTTTACTTAAGTTTCTCTTTCCCAAAACTATTAACCGTTCAGATAACTAAGTCTGGACTTATTCGTCGAGTCGATGATGTCTTATATTACAAATAAATTAGCTTCCAGCAGAACTCTGCCACATTATCGGCGCTGGTAGTGGCTCAGGAAAGGTCTCATTAAACACAGCTTACCATAGAAATCGTTAGTGATGAAGCTTCGCAGTCACTCGATGCTTCACCACTACACCCAAACCAGACGATGTTGTGCTCACAGCGGCTGCACTGTTTTATCATCATAATTGGTCGATGGGGTCCTAAGGTTCACATTATAGAGCAAGCGCAGCGTAGGACGTCCAACCACAAGGTGGGCAGATGATCTTATAAATATTATAGGATCACGCTGGATGCAAGCCGCTTCCAACCGGTCCTATTGGAAGTCTATAGGAGACGCCTATGTTCAGCAGTGGACGTCTTACGGCTAATATGATGATGATGATGATGATATAGCAAGGCAACAATAAAGGTAATGAAAGATTCGGATTCGACGAGTGGAGTTGCGATAGCGTATTTGTATGACGTGTGTAGATGATTCAGAAAGAGGCGGTACAGGTCCCAATCGCATGAATAATCCTTTCCACAAAAAACCTCAAGGTTAGGACAAATAGTCATTTCATCTTAATTTTCCCACCAAAACACACAAACTTCTAAATCAATTAACCCTGAACGAAAACACTTTAATATTAACCCTAGTAGTCTGAAATTCAATGAACTGTATCAACATTCCCGATTGAGCCCCCGGGGTAGGGCACGTGCAAATGTCATGCAATATGTTGACAATTGCACCTTCACTTGCCAACAGGTGGCGGTGTTCGATATGGTGGGTTCAGATTGGGATAGTTGCTGGAGTGAGTAACTATCCTAAAAATAGTACTTGCTCTAGTAACTTGTATGTTAGTTCGAATGATCATCTTGAAGGTGGGTAAATACGGAATCTATGTAACTTGTTGCTCTATACAAATTCTTGCAATAAACTTTTTGGCATAAAATTGAACTTTTATGATTAATTAGATAATTTGAAGATATAGAAACAATGCCGCGCTCTATTATAAGATTCTTTTTCGAACGTGCTGTTTTTTTAAATCTATCGATAAGTTCTTGTTCAACCAAGTGGTTGTGGTCTAGTGCCGAAATATTTCTCGGCTGCTCTTTTTTAAAGTTGCACTGAAAATAACATTGAATTGAAGAATCTTAACATCTTTTATAAAAGTCTTCAAGAGAGTTAATCAACTAGTGATGTACCGTCAACAGTAAATTAGTCCCCAAAGCAGTTGTTGAAAAGACATCACAATGGATACTTAGTTACTGACGAGTCTTCTTTTCACTTTGATATAATTTTGGCACTTTTTAGTTAGTAAGTAATCAATTTGACTAAGTAGTCAATTTTTTCAGCCTTATTCAATACTTTCCTGTCTAATCGCAGAAGCCAATCAAGCAGCTAACTCCGTCTGAACACAGCACATTGCATACCATCTAATTCTCAGCGGAGCGTCTAGCTACGACATTAGACATTACGTTACAACTTAGTTCAACTGCTCTCTGATTTGTTCACACTTACACATTATCTCAATAGCTTTTGTCACTTTCTCAATTTGACTAGCAGTTCTCGAGAATAGTGAATTTAGGAAAGGAGAATTAGGTTTATTTGATTTCAAATCGAAGATATTTTTGATTCTTAAGCGTTTTTAACGTTGGCCGTTCATTTTATTGAAAAAAAGCACTCCTACATATTAATATCTTAGTCGTATGACTGCAGTATAATTGTAATCAGGCATACTGCAGTCATAAGACGAAGTTAAATAGATCTGTCTACAACATACCAGTAGGCAGGCATCGTTATTAGTCATCGTGTAGATAAAATCTACTTCCACTATCATATTCATAATACTATACTATGCTAGAAATAATAATGTAATTATATTTACAGTATTGAAACTAAAACCAGGAATAGAATATTCTTTATTGTACACCACAATTAATAATCTCAAGTTTACATTAATGTTAATTTAAAGGGTACAAAGGCGGTCTTATCGCTAACAGCAATATCTTCCAGACAACCTTAGGATGGACTTACGAAACTTAATCAATAGAGGGTAAGCAATAATGCACAACAAATAACAAATAACATAATAATATAATATCAATACAATACTCATTTAAATATATATACATACCTATACATACACAAATATATATATATACACATTATAGAGAAAGGAAATAATTTATGACTAAATTTTTAAAAGAAACCAGTGACTGGGCTTGTCTTACTGACAATGGCAATGCATTCCACAAACGGACAGCCTGGACTGTGAAAGAATAATCGTAAAATTTTGTGGAGTGCATCAAAAGTATCAAATTTTCCGATGATCTCAAACTTCTAGTGAGGAATCAGGAATCAGTCCTAAAAGTAAAAATCGTATAGAATCTTGTTTTGAGCTAAATCAACTGTGGTTAGGTAGTACAAAATCAAGAATGTATCTCTTTTATACCAATAATTAGGGCACCGAGAGATCTGTTACAATTTTGACATAAAAAGTACTACTTAATGAGCTATTAAGAAAGTACTATTTATAGAGCCCAGCAGTGCCTACTACTGGGATATTTTGGTCCCAATAGGCTTATCAATAAAACAAAACAATACTCTAATGTAGACCTATATAGACACAATGGGAAGAGGGTCATTTATAACTTAAAACTTTCTTTAAATCATTATGTCCTATCCAGCTATGAACCAAACCAAACCAAACACTCGCCCGCCCAAAAATACCCATCTTTATCTTACCGATCTTAAAAAAGCATAATCCAGAAATAATATGTCGCACAGATAACATGTGATTACGCTCTCAACGGTCTCCACGCTCGGCTAGCGTGGCGCGCGTAATTTTTATCGTTCTGCTCGCATCTGAAACTTCAGGATTAATGATCCAGCGCGTCTAGTCATACGGTTCCGCCGAATGCCGTAAAAACGCTATGCGCAATTCAGTTTTTGGTGTGGGATGTTAGAATTTTTGGAGACGGCATTTTTTGTGTGCTGGATTTGATTTGGGAGTACATACCTACTTTGTTTTTTGTTGGTGAGACACAGAGTATCATAGAGAATAAAGTATGTCGAATAGATAAGGTGCAAGTAGCTCAGATGCCACTGTGGGTGTTCGTGGAATACCTCATTTATTTGTGCACGATATATTTGAGGTGAATGTTTAAATTATGACGTTCTAAAGTAAAGTATGGAAGAAGATGACATGCTAAGTCAACCTCTAATTTATCGGAACAAGCGATAGATTTAAATCATCATCATCCGGTATAAGTCAGTCAATGACTGTGAAGTGTTTTAGCATTAATGAATTATTAAGATGATGAGAAAGACACAACACTAACTTTAGTAACTGTCGTAACTGTTATCTTACTGAGAACAGACTCTTACTGAGACACTTGTCCATTTTATTAGCTTGTACTCGTAGATACAGAAAACGTTTGGTTTAGTAGACTAATCTCTATACTAGCTAATGACCACATTTTTTTTTTTTTTTAGCGTGGTGTAATCATCAAATGAGACCTCCAACCCCGGGCAGGGCGGTAGGTACTGTCAGACTTGTACTGACTAAAATCCACGGTGTCCTTCAGTAACCCTTTATGTTCCGGGGTCACGGTAATAGAAATAAGTCCCGCGACCAGCTAATGACCCCTGCCGACCTGGGTGAAGCGGAAGGGGCTGTCAGAATCATATTGACTCAAATCCATGGTATTCCTTCAATAGTCCTTTACGTTCCATCTTGTTGCGTTGCGTGAAAGAGTAGCATACATACAATCAACATCCTCAAAAATGATCACACTTTTTTTTTAAAAGGGAAAGAAAATCAGTGCGCAGATTCCTAATGCCACATCCACATCAACCACGTCGATCCTCGTCCTCCGACCTTTAATTGCTCTCATCCTGATACGGCTGGTATATCGAGCGAGAAAATGGGTTTTTCGCTGTGGTAACCGCTAGCAACTTTGTACTACGGCACATTATCGGATTTGCTACCCGCTCAGTACGATTGCATGAATACTTGTCGCACAAATTGTGACATACATAGTTGTGAGATGTGATTTGAATTTGTTCGTACATTATGTTGGTTTTTTTTTTTGTTGGTTAGTGGTTTAAGTATCTATGTTTTAACAAGTAGGAGCTTGTGGCTTAATAATGATAACTGCTTAGGTAGATCGTCTAGTATTATTAAGGTTCGTCAATAGATGAGTGACTATCCGATACTGAATTGCCCTCGTGCTTCCGAAAGTAGATTCCCCAGAAAATTCGAGGTACTACATTTTTCGATACTCTAAGCCGTTGGTCCCAGGAGGACACGGTGAAGCACTTACTGAGCTCATTACCGTGACCCCGCAACGTAAAGGACTATTGAAGGACACCGTGGATTTAAGTCAGTACGAGTCTGACAGTCCCTTCCGCCCTGCCCCGGTGGTAAGACTCATTTGATGATATTAACAAATAAAAAAAGCCGTTGGTCACTGCTGTAATTTATAGATATTTGTCAGTTTTACAATTATTCAGTGGCTAGGAAGTCTGAGAAAAAATCTTGAAAAAAGCATTTAAAGTACATATTGTACTCGTAAAGAATCAACAAAATTTGATTCAATGGGATCCACCTCCTAGAGATACCTGCCTATTTATAATTACACAATTACATCTGTTTTACACATTCGACATTCTGGACACTGCTTTTATAATTTCATCAATTAATTCAGTGAATGCAACTCAAGCACTTAAAATTCTCTAAATCTTACACTACCCTGTACAAATACGAAATAGCCTGCAGCAACCCATCTGAACATATAGACGAGCATATCGAACGAAACCTTTAAAAAAACACTGTTATTAAATGTTCATTAAGCTGCGACAACAAACTTATAAACAAACCACCACCAAGCAATAATCACATCTAAACTTAAAGAAATAGAATCCAAACCAACTGCATCAACAACTTCGTCACTTACTTTACATAAATGATGAAGTTATTTGCAGTTTGTTTGGAGGAAATTGAACCTTATTGCGGGGTGGTAATTGTGAAATTGGTGTAATATTTATTGGGGTAATGAACGCCGCAATTGAACGAAAGGTTACTAGTGATTTTCAGGTGAACCGATTTGGATTAATGAATTAAATACACTTGTACCGCTGTGTTTACGTATGGGTAAAAATATGTCAGAAACATCTACTTATAACATCATTGTAGTTCATTTAAGGTTATTGGTAGTTATGAAGGTAGATCTTACATAATATGGTCATTTGGATATCAAGCTGATGAAGATGCGAAGCGGTCGCCACCTTCTGCGGGGCGGTAATGCTCGTGAAGGAGGTGGCGGGCCGCGAGAGAGAGAGGACAGCGTCCTCCCCCCTCCCCAACCGCAGTGGTGTACGCCCACGGCGCCGTACGTCGCAAGACGATCTCCGGCCACCGTAGGCGCGGGCATGCGGACAGCGAGTAAAGGGCAACTCGCTGTCCGACCATGGACCATGACCGGGTTGACGGCGCGTCGTGTTTCACGCGCGCCTCAAAGAGCTGTCAGCAAAATGACGGGGCCCCCTCTCAGAGGGCTAAAGCCTGCCGGGGTCGCGGGACTTATTTCTATTACCGTGACCCCGGAACATAAAGGGCTACTGAAGGACACCGTGGATTTTAGTCAGTACAAGTCTGACAGTACCTCCCGCCCTGCCCGGGGTTGGAGGTCTCATTTGATGATTCTACAACGCTAAAAAAAAAAAAAAGCTGAGATGAAGATACACCAACAAAAAGAGTATTGGCAATTATGTTGTGCGAAATGGCATTAGTAACAGGTCAGATTATGTCTTGAAACAACATTTGCTTTCAAAAAATAATTTGAGTTACGGCATTGCTGAAAATGCCTCTTGAAATCTTAACCATATTTTGAAAGTTTTGAAAACTTTTTGTTTTTTAAGCTAAATATGGCTTAAACTGAAGGAGTTTTCAAGGTCCGATACTGGGTCCCATTTACTAAACTCACTGTCAATAGCAAAAACATTGTCATTTGACTATGTATTTGCTAACTAACTGGAGATAATGTTTGAAGTGACTTAAGATGTCTGAATTTGCATATAACCAGTGTAAATCGTTTATTTTATTTCCCGAACTGCCATAATTATATTGCTTATCTTAAAATTACGCCAAAGATGATCCAAAACAATGTCACTAAAGTCCGTCTGTACCGTCGTAACTTCCAAACGACGCAACCAAATCGTATAATTGTTTTATTATATATTTGTTGTTAGCAAGGTAAGGTTTGTATGTAGTAACGTATTCGGAAAATCCACCAGGTTGGTAGAAAATTTGAACCAGCACGATACCGTGATTGATTGCTAGTTTGGGAGTAGGCGGAACAGAGTGGAAAGTTCCTCGCTACCCGGTGAAAAGGAAGGTACCTTCCGACCAGACGGGTGTTGTGTCTGGTGGGCTTTCTGCCCAACATTCATATTCGGAATTTTCGATGTATACTTAGTTAGCTGTAAACTTTGATTGCGCCATGTAGACATTTTTGCAACTTCGTTTCTCCGTCACTTTATAGATAGCGCGAGTGTACTTTTTGTAGATGTTAAGTACGCTACACTAGTAGAAACTAATACGAGAACTAATACAATGTCTCGGTAAATTAAATCCCAAATCTTCTCAAATCAGTAGAACGAAAAATCCAAGATTAATGAACCTATTTTATCCGCACATTAGCATCGAACCAAAAAATATTTTAGGGCAATTAAAATACGGTCTGTTTTTTGTTGCAAAAGACACAAAAAATCACGCGTGACGCCTCGGGAGAGGGGTGGGCAGGATAGCAAGCGTGCATATCTAAATAATTATACGGCGTTAACGGATAATGATTGAAAGGTCTTCAGATGTGGCCACAGAGTAGTTTATGAGACAGAGATTTTATTACGAATGAAGGTAGATAGAGGTTTTTATTTTCTTGTATAGGATTGTTTTCTTGAAACCACATACTTACTACATATTTATAAACGCTTAACTTTGTGAGAATGGATATACAGACATTTTTGTTTCGCAAAAACAACTGAACGGATTGGGATGAAAAGCTCGCAAATGCTTTAACACGTAGGATTTGGATTATTTTTATCCCAATACTAGGATACCCTGAGGAATTAATACTTATGAAAGAAAGAGGACTAAATGATGATGTGACATCTAAGGAATGGAAGAAAAAAATGTGTTGCGCTGACCACAAGTAAAATGGAATAAGGGAAGGAAGATGATGATGGGTATGATCTCGGGTGATAATTACCAAATATCACGTAGGTGGCACCGTAAGCATAACCTATTTTCTTTTATATGACCATATTATTTTATTGTTATATTTCCGTTTTAAGTTTGTAATTTTCGCTGAAACAGTTCCAGTATTGGATGTCTTTCAAATTATATGATGTTGGTATTCTTAATTTTAAAGCAGAGAAACTAAAATTCTTGTATTACCTTCTCGTCGACAATATATTGCAAACATCTACAGGCCAGTCTGTATTACATCATAAGATCAGCATCTTGAACAATAAGCATAAACCGTTGACTTGCAAAATGAGTTCAAAGGACATGGATAACCCATGGCCTAGGCGGCCACGGGCCTGATAACGTCTAAAAAATAGCTAATAATATTTGAAATCTCATTATGATATTCATTTTTCCTGAACAGTATGTGGAAATAAATCGATTATTAAGAGTATTGTTATTGATTATTTTATTTTGGCTAGAATCCATAAGCTGTCAGGAAATAACTAGTGTTGCAATTATTGGAAATAAAATGGTAATAAGTAATCTTTAACTCCATTGCATAATAATTTGTTTTCCCATATTTAAGATAGTAGATCAATTTAAAAAAATATGATATTGTAGTTTTCGTGAAAACTAAACCATGAGGAAACTATACGTAATGTATGCATGTCATTCATTAAATAAGGAATAGATTAAATGGTTTGTCTATGTAATGGAAACATTGTCTTCTTTTTAAAGTCAAGTACACATGAAGCAATAAAATATATAGACATATTTTGGTAGGTGTACCTATTTAGGTAGCATTATTATTATTCTTTAAATTACGTCAGCCAAACGAGTTTTTTCGGTTTAACGTGCTGTTCCAGGTACCCTTTTTTTATTGTGGTAAAATTATCAATTGAGTCCTCCCACCCATTGTAGAGCGGGAGGGACTGTCAGACTCGTACGGACTGATCCACGGTGTCCTTCAATAGTCCTTTACGTTCCGGGATTAAGGTAATTCCTTAGTCCCGCGACCCCGCAGGCTTTACAAGGCTAGGAACACAACGCGCCGTCAACCCGGGCATGGTCCGTAGTCTGACAATGAGTCGCCCATTACTCGTCGCCCGCATGCCCATTCTATTGCATGCTGTTCCAGATACTAGAGGAACTTTTTAATGAAAACAGCAGTGGTCTTAGCAGTCACTGCTTATCCTCAAAGCTCGGTAATATACTTATAAGCACCGCATGTTTCTATACTTATCTGTGTTATTAAAAGGACGCGCGATGGGAATGTATAATATGAAGTTGGATATAAAAGAAAACGAGAACACAACTATTCTGTACCTTCTGCTTAACACCATGGGAAATGTGGTGTGTATAAGTAAGTTTATACATACTTAAAAGAATAATATATGAATCACAATCCGTTGTTCCTTGCTTGCCTCTCCCACCCATATAGCCTATAAGCGTCAATAAGATATCATCTATCTTTGTACCAAAAGTCACCAAAATCTTTTGAGTCATTTTGTCGTGAAAACAAAATAATATATAGAAATATACACACTTTCGTATAAATAAGTTTAAATATTATATTAATACATGTGCTACGGGTTTTATTTCCAGTTAAGACATTTCTGTCACAACTGACATGACATTTAAAGTCATTCATGATAAAATAACTTTGTGCAATCTTATGTTATTGTGGCTCGCATCGTGAATTTATTCTTGCTATTTAGTTGTTATCCGACTGACGCCTATTTTATTGGACTCTGCATTTTCTATTGTGTCTCTACTGACTCTCTATCTGCTATAAGTTGATCTACCAAATGCCCTCTGCTTACTCGTACTCTGAACTGCTCTCCCGACCCCTGCTTGCACGGACTCGAATCTCCTAATACTCGGACTTTGGACAACTTATTTTGAATATCAATAATGGAAAACCAGCGCTGCATTAATTGTGAAATAAGGACGTTTCGCATAAGAAGCCATCTAGCAGATTCGAATGAAATTCGATCTCTTCTAAGACGTTAGATTTCTCCGAGATTGGTTAGTCTTAGTATTTTTAGACCGTTTTCTGAGGACTAATTACCAAAATATTTATTACTCCTTATTAAAAATGTTAATCTTATTATTTTAGGTCACTGCATCTGATCATTTACTTTAACTTTCGGTACTCGGGGGGCTTGTCCAAGGAGATGGCGATGTAGACCGGGACGTATCACACCGGATCAACTAGGGATGGATGAAATGGGGACAGGTCACCGGAACAACTTATGACCCACTGTTGCCGCTTAAGTTTAAGCGGAAAATATAGAAATCCAAGATGAGACCTGTCGTATTGTGGATCGGAATGCTGGGCTGTGAAAAAGATGGATGAGAAACGATTGCATGTATCGGAGATGAGGATGTTGAGATGGATGTGTGGCGTGAAAAGTCTGGATAAAACAAAAACTTGAAGAATTTTTCAATTCGAACCACTAGTTCCTGACATTTTTTCGTTTGCAAACAAAAAACTCTTCAGCTTTACGCTTTCCTTCATCATTATATTTTTTGTTCCTACTTCCTTATGTAACTACGACTACTTATCTTATGTTTAAATGTCAAAATGACATACCCACCAACAATGTTCAGTTAGCATGTCTTATGTTAATTATCTCATCCCCAACGAGTTTTAGAGTAATAAAAAATATATTAGGCTATTAAATAAACTTAATCCTTTACGGTATACGTTGTTTTATTCTTGGCCATGCCTAAGCCAAACTTGTATGGGAACGATATCCATCTCCTTTTTGTAACCGAGCGTTCTTCTAAGTATTTTTTTTATCTCATAATTCAATCAATTTTACATCACCAAAAACAGCTTCCATACTTCTTATATTTCGCTCTAAATTACGCAAAAACCAGTAGCAATATCATAAGGAACCAGTCCAATAAAACATACAAACGAACATAAGTTATAATCTTTTGAAAAAATCAAAATATACGCAGTTATCATAATTGTGCTGTATCTACACGTACGGCCGGACTATTACACGGTATATATCTAAAACAAGACAGTGTCCACTTTCTTGTTCCGAGAAAATACATAGTCGCACGCGCAGTTCATTGGAATCGATCGGGCGTAACGTGTCCTATCTCCTTCACTCGCACGCTGTCAAACGGAAAAGCAACAAGAGCGAAGAGCACAGATATAAATCCTACCGATCTATAAGCCACGCCCCACAATCGATCAGATAAATGAAAAACCCGTTTGCTGTGCGGGCGCAATGATTTGAATCTCGTCATGACTTGATGTTCGTTTCGCGATTACTCGTGCGCTTCGTTGCTTTGTATTTAAAATTATCTTTATTACCTCATCCGTGGGAGTCTTAAATCTCGCATTTAAATGTTTATTACGACGTGACTCATAATTATGTATACGTTTTAAATGTTCAAACGTGAATCTCTCTGATCCTAGGCAGTGAGGTCAGTCTTAGTTCGTTGACATGCTTATTGAGTTATTTTTGCAATTTTTTCGCTTTTTCCCAAGTTATAATGGGCGAATGTGTCGTTTTTTTGTTGCACGAAAATATGGTAAAGATCGTTTAGATCTCGCGATGCACGTTCCGCTTTAGCTATTTTTATTGCTGCCGAAATCACGTTGATTTTTTGTTCTTCTAAATCTAAGGAGTAAATGATTTCTTTATCCTAATAAGATCTATCATATTTTATTTTATTATAGGTTTTATTTTGTAGGAATTTTTGTAAATACTACATTAAAAAATAATAATTTTTTACTAATCAAAGTATACCATCGAACTATTCAGAAAGACGCTGAAAATCAAGGTAGGTAGGTATTATATCCACATAATCGTTTCGTAAGATCTATTTTCTTGCTATTTGCTAATATTCTACGGCTGTATAATCTTCTATTTAATTTGCAGGCCTTTACTAAATACATACAATACTAAACGAAACACTGAAAATAAACTAAAAAGCAAAGCTTTCAAACATATTTTTACGCTACTCTACCACAGATGGCGTTAGTTACCTCACATCTCCACAATCAACTCCCGCGCATAGCACGCTAACGCCATCTCTTGTCGAGCTTTACAAACTAATCGTCGACCAATTTGATCAGAGCTCTGATCTGTGGAAGTAGATATGGTGATAGGGTTTATCTATGCCTGGTCATCAATAATTCGATTTTAATAGCAGTCGGAGAGGTTTGATACATTCGTATCGTCTGTAGAATTACTTTTACCTCTTATGATTGCTTGAATGATGTCTGATAATTCGTATGAAGCATGCGCAGCCTGATTGCGTTATTTCTTATAGCATATTTTATTGATGTTCCCTTTAGAGATATTTATTACTTGGAGATGTGTCTTATTTCTACGTCTATCTTCTGTTTGGGTCTATTTGTGGATGGATCCGGTTGATTTTTATGAGAGAGTATCAGTCTTCTTTTATTGTGAAATTGTAATGGGAATTAAAAATAAGCTCTGGGTGCATCCATTATTTGGAGAATAAGTAAATCTAATATATAAAATTCTCGTGTCACAGTTTTCGTTGCCATACTCCTCCGAAACGGCTTGACCGATTTTGATGATTTTTTTGTGCTTATCCGGTATCTATGAGAATCGGCCCACATCTATTTTTCATCCCCCTAAATGTAATTGTTTAGATGGCAAAACAACGTTTGCCGGGTCAGCTAGTATTTTCTAAATTTCGTTTTGACATGATTGTGATATGGCTATTTCCTTTTATGATTTTTTTCCTATTATTTACTATCTAAGTACTTAAATTATATGAGTTTTCTAGTTCTAGTTTTCAAATCATAGAGGACAAGTCAATAGGTAGCCCATATGTTAAGACTCGTTAGACAGAGATCCTCAAACGCATTTAGACTTTTCCCAACCTTTTTTGGGGTCAGCTTCTCGTGAATTTTCGTCTATTTCCTTCTAATCGGATGCATCTACTACTAAAATCCCTTACTATTACTAGAAGCAGTATTTACAATTCTATTAGTTTTACAACTCCAATCAATCCAGTTCCCAGAATGAATCAGATGAAAATCTGATTATAATAGTTTCAACGTGTTCGAACCATATAACGTAAACGATTATTTGAGCATTATCCAGGTAAGAACTGAATTATTGGCTCATGAAAGTTATAGATGATCGTTATTTTGAATTGAAATCTTACGTTATATTCGTGAGATTGGGATGAGCACGATTTGTTATAATTTTGAGGGTGATGAGACAGAAATAAATCCAAGAAATGTAGTTTTCTTTAGACTTTAATCCTTAAGATGGCAAAAATTTGGAAGATGTAGATTGTGGACAGAAATTTAAAACATTAGTGCATTTGTCCTCAAACGATGAAACATTTATTTTTGTATCCATATTACTGGACTTGATGACCCTCCAAAAATGGACTAAATTGTACCCGAATTCTGGGCCAAATCACTTTAGATAACCATCGAAACGCTAAGAAGACGAACGTTCATACGACCATAATGACATTGAGTTACGCTTCAGTCTTCTTTAATTGCTAAAACCAAACTTAGTTTTGATATAATAACGATGTTTTGGTCGCGAGGCCATCTGAGGTAACCGTGACCGGGCACCTTAACGAACGGGTGAATTTTTTAGTCAGCAAGAGTCTGACAGACCTTATCGTCCTACATATAGGGCAGGAGGATTCATTTCATGATATAATAAATCTAAAATCATACATCATAATATGTAATAGTATGACTAAAGATATTGTTAACTACGTAAAATTTGTTGCATGCAAAATGACGGGGCCCACTTTAGAGGGCCAAAACCTATTGGGGTCGAGACTTATCGAATTATCATGACTCTGGAACGAAAAGGGCTATTGAAGGATACCGTGGTTTTTAGTCAGAACGAGTCTGACAGTCCCTCCCGCCCTGCCTTGGGTGAAGACTCGTTTGATGGTTTTACCACAAAAAAAAGAAATTGTAAATGATTCAACGCACAAATCCAATCCGCTATAAAGCTACCTCTATATATTTAGAAGATACTCAAATCATCAAAAAGGATCACACTCATCGGATCAAAAATCCAAAAAGTCATATCAATTTATCAATAAATAAAAAACACCGGACTCAACGCTCAGTCCCCATGACACGGCAGATTCAACTGCTTTATGATAAAAAATCGTCGGGCTGTCATTGAGGTCAATAAAAGATTAATTTTGATGTTCAGTGGCTGACGGGTTGAGAGCTACTGGGTTCGACAGATTACGGTAACAAAAAGAAGGTATATTTGGAAATAAAATGTTGATTTTATTTTGGTTGTTGGTGTGTGTAACAACAGATCATTGGAAAGAAGAGAAAATGTTAAAATGCTTTAACATGAATTGTCAAAGATTCAGATAGACAGGGAATAGAAAAGTAATAAGAATAATAATAAATAAGAAGAATAAAATTTTTAAAAAAAATTGATCGATGTTCTGGTCCCAAGAAATATAAGTCGTGCCATTCGTCCAAGGTGACAGTATTCTCTGGAAGAAGTCTTAATAGCAGCTTTATTTTCAATCGAATCATTGACGCATCGCAGAAGATGCGCAAGTAAACTTTGAAACAGAAAAATCTAAATACAACCAAAATTGAAATGTGAAACTTTATAATGCACATGATCTAAAGTTTCTGATCAGGGGGGTATTACAACGTCTTAAAACCAGGCTTATTCCGGCGAGTGAAAGTGCCAGAGCTATACAAGACGTTTAGCAACATCTCGTTCACTCACTGGAACAGGCTTAGTTTTAAGGCGTTTATGGTTGAATACCCCCCCTGATCGCTATAGCAGTTTTTTTATAATTGAGGGGTAATTAATACGCAATCATGTCATCTACCCAAAAATGCCTACTACCATTGAGTCTCTTGATTTTTTGAGAAGCTTAAGAGTGAATTACACAAATGTAATCTGTGCTACTGAACCGTGCTTGTAAACTTTCATAGCAATGAAGACACCATCACCATCCACCCAAACAGTAGCCCCAAAAACTCACACACTCCAGCTTATCGCTAACTATAAAACTAACAATTAACACTGTCAACAGGATGCGGTCCTATGGACCAATTTCCTCTCCACTCGGTCCTTTATACCGCACGTCGTTACCATACAATGGAGAACCAAATTGTCGCTCTGATCCCCATAATGTATCGATTTGAATATTTTGACGGTTAATCTCTTAGGGTTAAGAATGGTGAGGATGATAACCCTATTGATGGTAAATTGGTACGTTAATGATGTATTCTATTGAGATATCTTAGATTTTGTTTGAGGTGAGATTGTTGTGGTTGTCCTATGATTATTATTAATTTCAGTTTTAGGCCTTTGTCTAATAATTCAGGATCCTGCTTGGTGACAACAAGAAGAATTGCTTAAGCGAAGAATTAAAGACAATTTTGTCCTGGACTAAATGTGTATTTTGTCCTAAAAACGATGAGATGCTTTTAACGGTGTACTGCATGCTCTGTTTTGCTGTCTGCACATTGTAGTAACTGATATACAGGAATAAACATTCTAAATTGAGATAGACAAGATAAAATAAAATTAGTTGCAGGTTTGCTTTGGGATTTAGATTAAGATACTGCATTGCCGTATGATGATTAATTATTGAAAATAGTCGAAAAATTTCAGGATTCTTCAAGACAAAATATTACAGCTCAAAGTAATGGCCGAGCTATTAACATACTCATTGAAAAATTTCTTAAACTTGATCATCTAATAAATTAAGCAGAACCCACAGGTCATCCAAAATAAAACCCAGTAACAATTGAAACTAATAATGCTATAACAGAGATCTTAGCAGACCAACTACCATAAAACTTAACAGGCCAAAGATAACCACAATTAAAGGAAAGGGAAACCATAAAACTACTTAACTAGAAGCCATACCAATCAACATGAGGACACACGAGGACATTATTAAGCTATTGGTCCATGTCTGGTGTAACATGAACATTTGTAGTAAGAAAAGCCTTTACAATGCGAGGGTCAGCCTATTCTGATGTGTGCATAGTCAGTGTTGTAGTTGCTTTATCAGTTTTGGCAATATCATTTTTTTCTTGCTTTTAGATGGGAATTTCTTTGTGATTGGCACAGCTATGTTCTTCTACTTTCACTCTTTGAAAATGTCCATAAACCTTATTAAATAGGAATTTCAGTAAGGTTGGTAGTATCATTCTGTCACCAAGCGACAATCGGGGTCGTGAGACTGTCTGTAAAGGTAACTATGGCTCTGAAACGGAACGTGCCGCTGAATGAACTGGGTGGAATTTAGTAAGTAAGAGTTCGACAGTCCCTTTAGCTGCTCCCAGGGCGGGAAACGATACATTTGATGATTTTATCATTCATAAAGAAAAAAAAAACACTTAACCAAAAAGAAATTCCATAAACGGGAATGATCATGAAAATGCTTTGGATTTTAGTTAGACATAAAAAAGCTTTCTCGTTCTTACACCAAAAGCTCTTTTTTCAATTGTCCATACACGCAATAAATACGCTATAAATAAATACAAATAAACACAAATCTTGTGATAAGGCCCCTGTTGTCAATAATGCAGTTCAAAGAACTAGTCCCTCTGCACATTTATGAAGTCGAATTCAACCACACGGTGATAAACCAATAGCAAGGCCTACAGTCCAAGCCATCACACAATGTAAATTAACACGACCACGTGACAAAATTTAAAACGTCTCAATTCTTTGATCGAACTAAACGTTTGTGCTGCTGATGATTGACTTCCTCAGCGTGGGCAGGCCAGCATCGGATTATGTTAACAAGATTAGATTGTTCTTAATGGCTGTGAGACGAGTGAGGCGTCGATTGTTATAATTAATGAGTCATGCCCGTTATCAGGTCACGAGGGCTGATATGGGTCTTTTGTCTTAGCTAGGCGTTGGTGGTTAATGTGGAGCAGATGATGTAGTTCTAACACTTAGATATGAGCGACTTGATTGTGAAGATTACGTATCAGCGTTCCAGACAGGAATTGTGGCAATGAATTTATCTGTTTCTTAATTTAGTTCTTGCTTATGTTTGTTTGACACAGTATCTTGCTTATGTAAGTTGCGTTGACTGATACGATTAGAATCGACATGTTAAATCAAACTCTTTTTCAAGAAGTAATTAACTAAATTAACCTGTGAAAGTGTAATTTTCACTTGGAGAGTCTCTTTAAACTCGTACATCACTAACAAATAATATTTTTAAATGTTTCTGTATTCAGTTCTCCATGCTTATTACATTCATCTACTATTTGTTCTGTTTCAATTAATTTGGCTACTCAATTGGAACTTCAATCATTACTTACTATTCCTAGTACAAAGAATAGAGATTCTGCTAATATATCAGCACTTTGTCTTCGTTCATACCTGCTTTCTTCATAAACACATTTCTCATATCTTCAATGACATCTACTGCAGACCACAAAACCTATTCAGATAATCTTTATAAGAATAATTAATAACAAACAACGATACTATAAATATCTAAATCAACAAATAGAATTGGATGAAATGATCTGTCATCACACGTGTATGGATTTGTATGGATGATGGATGGAATTAAGGAAATTATAAAAGATGTAACACAATGCGTGGTGGATCGACTTTCTTTGAGGAGACAAATTGTGACTCTTTAACCATAAACACTGTGATGATTTTTGTTCTGGTTACTATGTAGTATATGGAAAAAATGTAGATGGTAAAAATATAAAATATCAGAGCTGCTTATAACTGTGTCATCTTTAGTATAATTGTGTTTATCCAATCTTCTTAACATACTCCTCTCTCAATTTACACCACTGAGCTTGCCCTGAGTTTCCCTGAGCCAGTCTCTGCAGGTCGCCTTTCAGAGGTCGTTGTGTCTGTGTGCTTAATTATCGTAGAATGTTTAAGACATTTAATTTTACATGTGTAATTAGCTGTATGAACGGAGAAAATTATGAAAAAAAAAGAATTTTATTTTTATAGTATTTCTACAATACCACTTCAAACGTTGTATTTGGTTGTCCTTGACATTTTGTTAATGTTTTCCAAAATTCATCTTTATTTATTTGAGCACCATGTTTTCTTTTTCAATACGTATGTCACCATTTTTAAATTATGAAAACTATTTAACCACTATTTTCATCACGAATTTTGCTCTTCCATTTTTACCCGTACTCCCACACTCGGCAGTTTGTCTCCAAACCAACCATATACTATCAAAAACAGTATTAAATATGAAAACTCTTAAAGGATTAGAGGCGGTGACAGATTCGTTTCCACAATAAAGGTGACTGCTCACAATTGATTTATGATTTCCAGGCGAATAAAGCCGTGTGTGCAATAGCCTTTATTTCTTGTTTTATTTTCGATATGAATGGAGTTGTGGAGTCATTGGCTTAGATATATGTCTATATTGTAGCTGCTTCGATGGGTTTTAAATCCGTTTATGTCTCACGTGTGTTCTGGTGCTTAGCTCAAGTATGAAGGAAAGGATTGTTGGAATTGTTGCTGATGACTTTATTTTTGCTGGTATTTTAGCTTCACTTTCAGAGATACCAAATTGACTGTAAAATGAAAATAATCTTAACACTACTAGCTTTAATCATCATGTATTTACCTATATAAATTCTACGTAGAGGTTCTGTGGTAGAGGACAAATCTCTAAGTATGCACGGGCCTAGCTGAGAGGTTTTCTTTAAAGTGGAATTTCTAGAAAGATTGACAACTAGATTATGATAAGGTTTTTGGTAGCCATATCCGAGTACCACATCTGTTTGTTTTTTGTCCTTTGATAGACTGTTCATTTTACAATGTTTAGTGTTGTAAGGTAATATAACATAGTTATTTCATTTGATGTTCAACGACATTTCCATAAGACTTTTTACACTTATCATCATTTCTCTTAGCGATATCATTTCCTTCAATACCATAAACGAATTTGATAGACCAAAGAAAAAATCTGTAGGCACCAAACATCAGCATCAAAACCACACAAAATACAACTGCAATGGTGGCATTACTGGACTCGTATTGTTAACTGGCCCACAATGCAGTTTGAATCAAAGCGTATAGTTGTGGGCAAAAATATCGCCGGGTATGCAGCCCAGGTGATGTATAGGATTGTAGGGCTGCTGGGTCACTTTTATGATAAGTTTTTGATGGAAAAGATTCTTTGGAAATATTTATTAATATTATTATTTTGCAGGACGGGCGTCGTTGCAGAGGGTAGGAAACGCTGGCGTGACGGCCTAGACGCGTTCATGATAAATTGGCCGGAGAAAGCCAAACATAGAGAAGTGTGGAAGGTTATAAGGGAGACCTTTGGCCAGCTGTGGGACTATACAGGTAAAAAAATACCAATTTTAAGTGCCAACTGATACGATACTGACTTATATGAAGTCAAAGCGACGGAATGGATCTTGCAATGGCTAAGATGTTTAAGTCTGGAATCAAACATAGGATACCGAATATCCAAAAATACGTTCACGGATAATTTTCGAGTGACATGCAGGCAAAGCTGCTGGCAAGAGCTATTATATAAGAAAAGAAAGAAAGAAAAGATGGAAGGGTTTTGTAAGGTATGATTATGAAAGAAAAAATAAGAAATAATGCTGACATTATATGGGAGAATAAAAGAAGACAACGTATTTAAGATTAAGACTTAAATAAGTAATTAAGTATAAATTTAAGAAGTAAATAAGTTTGTTTAACTTCTATGTTCTCAGAAATGCTATGTGATTTACTTTCCTTATGTAACTAAACTAATAAGTTAACAAAACTTATCTAGTACCTAATTAATAATACTTAGACAGTAAGTTATCTGATAAGTAAATACCTATGTACATGTAAGAAATAAGACTACTACCTAGCTAAGGCTGTACTATAATAATTTGTTGAAGCTATGTTCCTTACCCATACTTACCTTATTATTATGTAACTGTTTTCTATTCATATTAAGGTTCTAAATTACGTAAATGAAACTCAATGTTCTCTTAAATTCAATAATTTTATTTATATGTGTAAACTTAGATGTACCAAATCGCCGAGGCTTTCCGTTCCTCGTGGAGACACAAGAGAGCGAGCGACATCTGTCAGTTCCGTTTGACACTACTATGACATTAACATTACTAAACACAACGTGTTGGACCCCAAGTACATGGAAGAGATGGAATAAGTGAATAATCTGTAAATAGAACACGATATTACAAAAACGTTTCTTCCAATAAGTTAATAGATATTAGAATCTTTCTGTTTTTTTTTCTTTAAACTAGCCTGTTCTGTCACAATGTGCCTTTTAATTCGAAGGTTTTTTTGGTTGAAAAATCTTTGCCAAATCTTTATGTTATCTCCTAATGCAACAACAGGACTATTAATACAACACTAGTCACATACACAACCAATACGAACATCTATTATTGCTAATAATTTATAAACAATAATCGGGCTGTGACAATCCTGCGGGGTGCGTAGGCGACAACACAGCGAGAAGACATCGCCTTGTGAATGGACCCCTGAACATGCAGGAGTAATCAACATTTGGATGGAACTTAAAGACGCCAAACCTCGGAAGAAAATTATAAGATTTTGATACGGGGTAGTCTCTCATACAACCATCTTTCATAATGAAAATTAAACAGCAAGAATAGACGAAACTGAAAAAACTACTTACAAAGCCATTTAAAGCACCCACGGCCACAAACTAGACCAATAGAAATTGAGTGTTTTAAAAAAAAAACAACAGTGTCAACAACAACCTACCAACAACCTACCAACTGCCTAAGAAATAAATTTTGCAAACTAGAGAAATTACAAAAGAATAATAATGATAGCCTACCCAACTGACTGTATCAACAAGTTCATGCATGATGATGGTATCAAGAATAAAAAACAAGATAAAATAATATCCATGGAAGAAAGTAAAGCTCAACCAAATGTTGCCAACACCACGAAGCTTACTCGAAGTCATAAAGAAATCATAAATTACATTACAATACAAACAGCCACGATATGTACTAATTTCAATGGTGTGGGATTCAATTTTATATGAATTAAAAGTGGTCACAGAATCCTCCTTGTGGCATTGTTTGGTGTTGAGAAAATAATAGCTTTTTTTGAAAGGTTGCACTAAGGAGTTTCGATTGTAAGGAAAGGTTGGATGTCAACTTACTGGTAAATGAGGTGATTTACTGATTCGTAACCGAGTTGCGTTTAAGGTATGGAGGTTTAGTAACTGAGGGATATGATGAGTTTAAGATATGGAGTTGGGGATACTGAAATTGAGGTGTAAAATACATATGGGGAATATAGACATTGGAATCAGGCTGAAATATTTTTTAGAGTGACTTTTAATTTTGCATTTATTTGGTGTTTGATGTCAATCGTATTTTAATTTAATTCAATTGTAGTAATACCAATGTTATGTTTAAAAAGGTTTTAACTGTTGAATTTTATATTTGTCCAAATATTTAGAGTGACGTTTACCTTTATAATATTATTTTTAAAATTAATAACTTTAACGATATTATAGGTGGGGGTGATGGTATCGCCATTTGCTTACTGGGTTGTGGAGGTCAGATAGGCAGCCGCTCTATTATAAAATTATATTCAATGGAATCTAGTCAGACTAGTAGCCAACCCCGACTAATTGAGAAAATATTAAGCAAATGAATCGACCTGCTTGATTGATATTTTTTTTTACGTGGTAAAATCATCAGATGAGTCCTCCCACCCCTACTGTCAGACTTGTACTGACTAAAATCCACGGTGTCCTTCAATAGCCCTTTATGTTCCGGGGTAACGGTGATGGTATAAGTCCCGCGACCCCGGCAGGCTTTAGCCCTCTGAGAGTGGGCCTCGTCATTATGCTGACGCTCTTTGAGGCGCGCGTGGGTTGATTGATATGGAGGGAATTGTAAACTTCGTATTTTTCCTACTCCTCCACTATTCTTTTCTTTTCTAGTGTTCGCCACTTTTGATTCTGGCTTTTAATAAGTTTCAGTGGTTAGGGAATAGTGCAGTGGGATTGAAATGAATTGTCACTTATTCTTCCAATAAAGATTTCATTTTCTATCACAACAACAAAAACAAGGCATCTAAAATTCAGCCTTTCAACTTTAAGTAACATTAGTTAAAAGAAAGATCCATACAGAACAGACTAACTTTTGTATTGCCTTCACTTTTTGTTTGCCCACAACATTTGACTTGCCTTTGTATCACACGTCTTTGTCTGTGATTTATGATATGAATTTATATGAACTATTCATTAGAAAACTGAATAAATAGAATATTCTGTCTTCGAGTTTTCAATCTTCTGTTATTTATGGGACTTGGATCAATGAGATGATCTTTGGGTTATATGTATAAGGGGTTGATCAATGGGATGATCTAAATGTGTAAAAAATTGAAGTTTTTGTTTCTGAAAAGTATGTTATTGTTCCAATATTGCTATATTAAAATGGGTAAATTGGATTGTCAAAGTAAGTAAATCTTTTTACTTTTTTATGTGCCTTTTGTAAACATACCAGCCAGGTCTATGTTACTCTTGCACACAAACCTTTTTTGTTTTCTTTTTTTTTCGTGGTAAAATCATCAGATGAGGCATCCCACCCCGGGCAGGGCGGAAGGGACTGTCAGACTTGTACTGACTAAAATCCACGGTGTCCTTCAATAGCCCTTTATGTTCCGAAGTCACGGTGATGGTATAAGTCCCGCGACCTGCACACGAAACTTACTGTAAAATGAATGAAGATAGGTATTTTTAAAAGTATTAACTAGTGGATGCAGATGGAAAACTAGTATGTACTATTGAAGAGTGTTTAGAAGGTATGACATTTAAAATATTTGTGCACTAAGGGACATTATGAGACCTTTTTTCTGATCAAGAACCAGCTCCTATTCGACAGCTTGTTGTTTGAGGCTTTTGACTATTTATGGGTGTAGAGACCAATAAACGCCTGTAGGAGTCTCGGGACTGTCTTAAAAGTGTACAGTGGCCCCAGAACGCAAAGGGAATGTGAAGATACAGGGTGGTTTTTGTTGGTTAAGGTCTGATAGTACCTTCCAGTCCAAGCAGAGCGAAAGAACTCAAGTACATGTGACCCGAGGTAGTCTTTTAGAAGACTTAAGAGTACTAAACAGTCTTCAAGTTATAGTAATTATACAAAGACATTCTCAATCAATTAAGAAACAATTACAATTACAAGCTAAGTACACACCAAACACAACAAAACTAAGGGTGTCGCCACACTAATGTCATTGACACGATATTGCGTGAACGGATGTCAAACGTATTTAATAATTAAGAATTTACAACTGCCGTCTGTAATTACCTTAACTCCTGCTTCCCTACCGTTTAAATTCCAACCTTATGTGTTAAGCTGAAGATTTAAAATTGATTGGAGGTGGTGGTAGACTTAGTTTATTTTGGATTGTGTAGAGTATTGATGACCGAAGTCATTCGTATGAATATAGGATCATGCAGTCAATTATGTGCGCCTGCGATCATCGCACGGATAATATTAATACTAATTGGTTGTTTTTTAGTTTGTCTGTCTGTTTGTTCGTCTGTTAAACTATGAATGTTGTAATGTTTGTTGTTCATTTGACTTTTCCGGCTTCGTAGTAATTTGGGGCATGTGATATTTGAAATGCATGTTGTTAATGATTTTATTGGATGTGTTTGTTTAGCAGCATATATACTGCTACACGAAGAGTTTCATTGAGTTATTTTTTATGGAATGAAAAATTTAATTGCGAACAGGATTTGAAACTGCGACCTTCTGGTTCAGTGCACCACACGCTCTTACTAATCGAGCAGGCGCAGATGCAAGCGCTACTGCGAATTGAATATTTAATTTTTGTTTTTGTTTCAGATAATTATAAACTAGACTAAGCTAGGCCCAGTTACTGGGTTGTGGAGGTCCGACAGGCAGCCGCTCCATGTAAAATACTGATATCCAGCTGAATCTGGTTTGACTGGAAGCCGACCCCAATATAGTTGGGAAAAGGCTAAGCAGATGATGACTAGACTAGGCTAAGTTATCTCCAAAAACTAGAAAATACATGTAACGGACTGGAACTATGGAATAAAAAGAAAGTAGTTAAGTTCAGGAAAAGAAGGAACAAGTTTTTAGACTGACTATACATGGTAAATATCCCGTTTTAAAACTAAATAAAAGAAGGAACAGTGAAAGATTTCAGATAGTTAAATAAGTCATGATTATTTTCAAAAAGCACGGACGATACGTTTAGCTCAGTGACTGAGGGATTGACTATAGCGCTGCGTATCGCGGCTTCGATTCCCGTACATTTTAATTACGACGACGCAATGGTACTCATCTTTCCAGAAATGGTATAAAATAATAAGAGCAATTTATTTGGAATCTTCTGAAACTCAAATCAAAACGCACAAAGCGATACTAATTCCCAAAGATTTGCATACAGTCCTCAATCTTTGACAGCCATTATTTCATTAATAACTTGACGCACCTGCTGATAACTTAATCCCGATCGATGTGTTGCTAGCCTTGTCTCTCTTTAGTACAAATCAATATGTTTCGTCTTTCTCTAACGGATGAACGGAGCTGTCAAAACGTCAAATAAAATTAAGCTTAAGGCGGTCAAAGATTAAGTAGGTATTGGAAGTGAATAACTTTAATGGTGTTGTTGTGTATTTATAATGACTTTATTTTGCATGTATTTTTCATTGTAATACTTATTTTCAGTTAGAAGAGGATCTGATGCCTAAGTATTAACTGCTGCACTAGTCGATTTTCAAGGTAAAGCCCCATCCATAGACCAAGCTCGGTAAGCGTAAACCGAGCTTGGTCTATGGATGGGAGACCATCTGTCATAGCGCATTTTTTCCGTGCTTCAAAAGCACGCACCTGTCCTTTCTAGATTTTTGACAGTTTACTGTTAGTCAAAAACTCAAAAGTCTGACAACCAATCTTACCGAGGGGTATCGGATTAGCGTTTTTTTTCTTCAATATGTGATCTGTGATAGTGAAAGGAGTGGAGAAGCCAAGCCTTTGGTTCAACCAGCCTTTATCTGGCTTAAGTCTCATTAGACTAAAGCCTCATTTAGACGGAGCAAGAACTCGCATGCGAGTTTCACTACATTGCGTTATTAGTTTGATCAACTGAATTCGTTTTACCTATAAAGTTTGCAATGTAACGCATCTCGCGTGTGAGTTCTTGCATCGTCAAAATGAGACTTTATATTAATACTAGCTATGCCCGCGACTTCGTTTGCGTGGATGTCGAAACTTAACAATATGTATTTTTTATCTAATTGACCAAGTTTCATACAAAATTTCATTCCCTATTTTATCCCCTTGGGGGTAGAATTGATCAAAATCCTATCTTAGCGGATGCCTACGTCATAACATATACCTGCATGCCAAATTTCAGCCCGATCCGTCCAGTGGTTTGGGCTGTGCGTTTATAGATAGTGAGATCACTATCTAAATATATTATATAACTCAAAGGCGACTGACTGACGTAGATATGTCAGTCAGTCGCCTTTGAGTTATATAATATACTAGCTTCTGCCCGCGACTTCGTACGCGGACCCTGTTGTGTATGCCACCCTTATCACTTAAGGGTATAAAAAATAGATAGTAGCCAATTCTAAGACCTACTGAACATGCATATAAAATTTCATGGCAATCGGTCAAGCCGTTTCAGAGGAGTATGGCAACGAAAACTGTGACACGAGAATTTTATATATTAGATTTAGATTCTGAATCACAGTTTAATTTAATTTATTTGGAGTATCTGTACCATGTCAACTCTTTGCGCCAACCGATTGGAAAATCGCTTCAGTAATTAATTGAGACGCAAAGTAATTTGATGACAAACTTGATATTTTGGGGAATCGCTCAACGGTTAACGGTCAATTAATTTTGCTTCACTCTTCCCTGATCAGTTATTTTGTTCATTAAATTATAGACTGTTGCTGTTTTGAAGCTGTCAACTGCAGGAGGTAAGTAACTACTGGTTAAAATTGACGATTAAGCTTTTAATCGGGTTTTATGGTTTAAGCTCAGCTTAATTGATTACTGTCTTAAAGTAGTGAAAGTTTAAAATAATTATAAAGCTTTGAAATTGATTCCAAGGCCGATATAGCCCGGGCACGCCGCAATAGCGGCGATAAGACCCCTCTTTGAGGAGTGGCTGGAGAGACGTCACGGCGTCCTAAGCTTCCGCTTGACGCAGGTCCTCACCGGACACGGATGTTTCGGGAGGTACCTGTGTCTTATGAGAAAGGAAGAAACGCCTGGGTTTCACCACTGCGTAGATCGCCCGGAGGACACAGTCGAGCATACGGTGCAGGATTGCCCCGCTTGGGCGGAGCACCGACGTGTCCTCACGGCGGCGATTGGCGGAGACCTCTCGCGCCCAGCACTGTTCGCGGCCATGCTGCGGGGCGAGACGGAGTGGGAAGCGGTCGCCTCCTTCTGCGAAGCAGTCATGCTCGCGAAGGAGGAGGCGGGCCGCGTGAGAGAGAGGACAAGGTCCTCCCTCCACCCCACCCGCGGTGGTGGACGCCCACGGTGTCGGACGTCGCAAGACGATCTCCGGCCACCGTAGGCGCGGGCATGCGGGCGGCGAGTAAAGGGCAACTCGCCGCCCGACCATGGACCATGCCCGGGTCGACGGCGCGTCGTGTTCCACGCGCGCCTCAAAGAGCTGTCAGCAAAATGACGGGGCCCCCTCTCAGAGGGCCAAAGCCTGCCGGGGTTGCGGGACTCATACCATCACCGTGACCCCGGAACATAAAGGGCTGCTGAAGAACACCGTGGATTTTAGTCAGTACAAGTCTGACAGTACCTCTCGCCCTGCCCGGGGTGAGAGGTCTCATTTGATGATTTTACCACGTAAAAAAAAAAAAAGAAAAAAAAAAAAGCCCGATATAGCCCAAGGACTGTCTCACCTGGTAACCGTGGCCCTGGTATGTAAAGGGCTATTAAAGGATCACCGTGTGTTAAAGTCAGTACAAGTCTGACAATCCCTCCCGTGATCCCGTCCGACCCTGGGACTCATTGGATGATTTTACCACGATAAACAAAATAAAGGGCCACACTAACGGAAGAGTTAATTACCGCGTTAAAAGATGTTTATACAAACGTATAAAGACTACTATGAAAAATATAACCAGACTTGGCTAATTCTTACTTAACGAAGATCAAGTTCTTAATGTGAAAATTCAAAACATACAAAAAATTTCAATAATGAACATGGCTTCTATTTTACCGTCATAAAAACGTGGTCCTTTACTATAGGCCTCATAAGTAAGCTCAGTATAGTCCAACGATCTATGGAGAGGGCTATGCTCGGAGTCTCTCTGCGCGATCGACTCAGAAATGAGGAGATTCATAGACGAACCAAAGTTACTGACATAGCCCAACGAATAAGCAAGTTCAAATGGCAGTGGGCAGGTCATAATAGCACGTAGAACTGATGGCCGATGGGGCCGTAAGGTTCTCGAATGCATACCACGCACCGACAAGCGCAGCGTAATACGTCCACCCACTAGGTGGGCGGACGATCTTATGAAGACCACAGAATCACGCTGGATGCAGGCTGCTTACAACCGGTCCTACTGGAAGTCTCAAGGGGAAGCCTATGTTCAGCAGTGGACGTCTTACGGCTGATATGACGATGATGATGAATAACCGGAAAAATCCCTAACTCACATCTCACCAGAACATCCAATTTCCATAAAGCATTCAACTTTTTGTCTCCAAATAACAAATGACAGATAAAAATAAAAACTTTTAATAAAAACCCGTTGTGCGACAAATCGCCGGTCGCTGCGATTAGTCGCTACATTTTTACGACATATTCGTCAGAGTTCGTTCGATGCCAATCTAACTTTGTCGAGACGAAGTAACACATTTATACATTTATAGCATTTACATGTGTCGCGGTATTGTTGGGAATCGAGGAACTTGAAGAATGACTAGCTTTAATATTACTTTATTTACTTTTCCTGACACTAGGAATTTCTCCTCGGTAGTGGGTGCGTTTGCAAACAAAGAAACACACATACACAAACACCTAGACCTGGAACAGCTGTTTGTAGGTCATACAAATATTTGTTCATAAAAATACGAGTCTCAAGACCCATTTGGACGGCCTCTAAAAAAAAAAAACAAACCTCAATTATACATGAAGTGCATCAACAGTAGTCTAATAGGTAAAGTAGTAAAAGTAGTAGGTAAAGTAGTAGATGGAGTGTTTAAGTCAAAAAAATTGCACGAAAATATTTTTGTCACAGAGACAAAAACATATTTATGCATTTTTTTTTACTTAGACACTCCATCTATTACTTTACCTATATCTCTTTACCAGGCACAGATTTTACACAAATGTCACATAACTAGGCATTTATAAAACTGTCTAAATTCAAATTCTAGCTACAACACAGTACAGATACAACTTATTTTAAGTTTTTAATGAAATATCCTTTGGCGGAGTTGATCTCAAGCAAAAGAATTATTTAGTGAGCTTCGCGAATTTCTACCAAACCTATGCAGATCATGAGAAGTTAAGAGATGAGACATCGTCTACATTGGTTCATTAAATAGACAATATAGAAACTGTTTTACAGTCAATTATTGGACCTTTTTATACAGACAGAGTAGTAGTAACATAACCTGGAAATTAATAATCTACCTCGTTTGCTATCTTGATCCTGTACCGTTAGCACGAATTTTCAGTATTTGAGACGTAAAGTAATCTGGGACTTTGACAATTTCAAATTGACAATTTTCAAGGAAAAAATTAGTTCCTTCTTCGCACACCAGAGGCGCTGTTCCATTTTTTTCATACAAGAAACGCTGTAAATACTGGAAAGATGCTGTAAAGCAAAAGAGTGAAAACTCGTGCCAAGGGTACTGATCTTTGTCTGTAACCAATCAGTTACTGAGTTTAACTATCTGAGTTATCAAAAGCAGCCGTCAAAGAAAAAGTACCGGTTTGTTTTGCGTGGTAAAATCATCAAATGAGTCCACCCACCCAGGGCATTGCGGTACTGTCAGACTCATACTGACTAAAATCCACGGTGTCCTTCAATAGCTCTTTACGTGACCCTCGAGGTCACGGTGATGAGATAACTCCCGTGACCCCGCAGGGAAAGTAACGATATTTGTGCAGTAATGTTTAACAAATCTTTCATGATAAATAGCTGAAAATAGATTATATAATATAGCGCATTAGAACATTCTGATTTCAGATATTGGCTTCTTTTTTGTAGTTGGTAAAATCGTTGGTAAAATGAGTCTTCCTGACCTGGCTGGGGCGGAAGGGACTGTCAGACTCTTACTAACTAAAATCCACCCGTGGTCCTTCGAATGCCTTTTACGTTCCGGGGCCGCGGTATCCTGGGTTAAGAAAAAACCCGCGACCCCAGCAGGCATTTGGCGCGAAACACGACGCGCCACCGACCCGGGCTTGGTCCTCGGTCGAACGGCGAGCCGACCATTACTAACCGTCCGCAAGCCCGCTCCGCCGCTGTGCCCTCTGCTGATCAGAGGGACACGCGTTGGAGCGTCCACACGACAGGCTATTCGCATACGGACAAAGAGACCCCTTAGGCACACAGAGCCTAAGGAAGAGTTTTTGCCCGCATGACTGGAGTTGCCTCTCGGACGTATCCGAGAGGGAACTCCAGTCCACGGGCGCACGTGGAGGTTTCCTGTCTTAGTACCCCTCAGATATTGGCTTTGAAGAATTTTGGAGTTGTAAAGACATGTTGAAAAAAGCCAAATCTATTTACTTCCTATTCAGGTATTTCAATAGTACATAAAATCTTTATCCCGTCCCACACCTCCATAACTTATCATAATTATACTTGAACCTCAAAATACGGCACTCAAACTTTTTAACAATCGTCCATAAAATAAAAATATATCGCGAAATGAAAAGGCGATAATCCAGAATGGAATTATTGCGAGGGGTGCCGTGACGTCAGAGGGACATTTAAAAAAGTTTGATTGAGATCTGCAGAACTTTTGATTGTATCCCAAAGATACGGAATAAAAACAAGCTATAAATAAGATAGGAAGAAAACAAGGAAATACGTAATATTGTTAGATATAGGGACACGTAGGCAAGTTTACTGTCTGTGTGTTTGTGTTTTGTTTTAGAATTATCATTCGTTACTCGATAGCAGGCATGTTGAAAGCATCAACAAATTATAAATCCGTCAATTAGAGATTTGAAAATATAATAGACGTGTCATCATCCGTCTGCCTTTTCCCAACTATATTAGGGTCGTCTTATAGTCAAACCAGATGCAGTTGAATATCAGTATTTTACATGGAGCGACTGCCTATCGAACCTCCACAACCCCAGTAACTGCACAATACGGTACCTAATACCGGTATTGTAAGAATTATGAGTTTATGACTAACAGTAACGACTGTCAAAGATCTACAAATGACAGGCGGGACTAACGGCCTCAAACTCGCTATGACAGAGTTGGTCACCTATCCACAGAACAACCTCGGCAAGCGCGGCTTAAACCGGAAGACCGGCCTGTGCGGCTGCAAAAATTTAGCCACGACGTATTTCTATGAAGCAGAATGGGCAATCTTACTAACTAAAAGCCACCTTGTTCTGTCACATGCGCTGTGTGTCGACAAGAAAAATAAACAAGCAAATCCGGAAACCAACATAACAGCGAATATCTGATTGTTGACACAAAATTCAATTCCGTTTATGGCTGAATACTTTGATAGCAATGCCACTTCGTCTTTGCTTACCCCCTAACAATATACTGTCGTGCTATCACGATTTGTTCCAACAATATAACGACGGGAGATTGGCCTGAGTGACGACAAATTGTTTTGTTTTCTGATGAGTTATCTGGTTGTTCTTTTATTTTTGGCAACTTTTGGACAAAAACAGAATCTGCAAATCTCAGCATTACGTAGGTCTCCAAATGCACAGTGGTAGACGCCCACGGCGTCGGACGTCGGCAGACGATCTCCGGCCACCGTAGGCGCGAGCATGCGGACAGCAAGTAAAAGGCAACTCGCTGTCCGAACAGGGACCCGAGTCGACGGCACGTCGTGTTCCACGCGCGCCTCAAAGAGCGTCAGCAAAAATGACGGGGGCCCCTCTCAGAGTGCCAAAGCCTGCTGGGGTCGCGCACTTATTTCATTACCGTGATCCCGGAACATAAAGGACTATTGAAGGACACCGTGAATTTTAGTCAGTACAAGTCTGACATCTCGCCCTGCCCGGGGAGGGAGGACTCTTTTGAGGATTTTACTACGCAAAAAAAAAGCCTCCAAATGCTGACAGTTTGTAAAATCATCCATCATGGACAAAATCCAATAATATAAGGTTGGTCTAGTGGTCTGCCTCGTTGGTCCAAACGCAAGGGTAACTGCTGTACAAGTGGTCCGGGGTATGATTTTCGGGTGGGGCAAAGTGTTTCTGGGTTTTCTCGATATAGGAGTTTCTTAATAGCAGCTACGCACACGGAATCTGGATTAGTGCCGGCTATATCACCAAGAGACTTAAACAGAGCAGACGAAATACTCTGCCTAAGCCTTCAGGGATTATAGGCGTGATGTTATGGTATGTTTAATACTAGGTATAATAGCCGGCAAGTTAATAACTTTATAAAATAAGACAACTAGAAATTAATTCCAAATTATAACCAATTAATTTTAGTATCAATTAAAACAAAGAACACAAATCACAAAAATTACCACACACTTACAAAACAACAACAAATAATTAAGTTATAAAGACAATTAAACAGAAAACATAAGCCCAAGATATTACTACAAAAAGTCCATAAGAACATTGTCGCGTCTCCTTTCAAACTTATGTCCGTACATAACTTTACATATAAAAATAAATTGCGAAATACAAATTACCAAATACAACATCAATATCACATTCAGGCAATAATCGTCAGTTTGTAGCCTAAATGACCTTCGGCGGATGGTACAAGTGACGAGAGAGCAGTACCCTTTTTTTTTACGTGGTAAAATCATCAGATGTCCCACCCCGGGCAGGGCGGGAGAGACTGTCAGACTTGTGCTGACTAAAATCCACGGTGTCCTTCAATAGCCCTTTATGTTCCGGGGTCACGGTGATGGTATAAGTCCCGCGAACGAGAGCAGTTCCCTTAGCACGAGTTTTCAGTATTTGAGACGTAAAGTAAACTGGAATTTTGTCAATTTCCAAGGAAAAAATTAGTTACTTCTTCGCACACCAGAGGCGCTGTTCCATTTTTTATTTATTCAGGAAAGACTCTGGTAAAATAGTGAAAACTCGTGTTAGGGGTACTGAGGTCTAAAATACTCAGTTTTCAATACTTCATGACGAAAAGACAAAAGACTAGTAATACTGGTATCGAGTTACGTTTGGTGGTAGAGAAAAATGCTTGGGCGATGATGAAATCAAAATTAAAGCATTAATATATAAAGTAATATGGAATTGTCAAGAGTAAAAAAAAAACAATGAGTCTCTGCCATAATTGACACAATAACTCTGAAAGTCCGTTATATTTTTAGGTTTCTGTGCCAAAGTGTAGATATCTATGGAGAAGAACGCGCACGAAACTCCTTAAACTCTTGCGATGCTGAATCGGTAGCTCCTTATGGATTATTTTGCTTATTTTTAAAGAAAAATTAAAGACTTTTTTAAAATGCTTCAGCTATTTGTACTTACATAAAAAGTGTTCCTGCTACTATTTTTTATGGCAAATAAATTCAATTTAGCTGTAATGTTCTATTGTATTAATGTTCTTCCCTTGACGATATTATTTCATACTTTCTTTTCAAACAGATTTATCTTAATAGGTAATTATGCATGTAACAACATCTTTCAATATCTTTCCAGCACATTCACTTCTTTGATCCCTGATATAATTTATTAAGACCTTATTCCCTGATATAATTGATTCAGTTTCACTACATTCCTTTTCGTTACTTAAAACCTGTGAAACATGTTTTATAAATCCTCTCCCGCTACCTCTTATAACTTAACCCACACCCAACCAGTAATGTCCACTTTGAATTATAATTATTGCCTGGTTAATGTATGTCTTCTTCAGTTAAAGCATTGGGTGTCCCTATTTTTTGTTGTCAAGACACAATATGAACGGCCGGACCTGCTGCTGCGATATTGGAAAAAAACATTTTGTTTTTTCTTATTTTTTTAGGGTTCCGCATCTAAAGGGTGGCAATGGGACACTATTAGTAAGGCTACGCTTTCTGATCGTCTGTCATAAGACTGTATCTTTTGAAGAAGGATAAATGTAATAGAAGAAATTTTCACAGAATTTGTGATACTTACTAGGTTTTTGCCAGTGGATACACCCGCATAAATATCAGGAACAATCCAAATCCAGTGCACGAAAAAAATAATTCTAGATTATAAACAATTTGCGTGCCACACTCTTATAATATGTAACGAATAGTAAAAATATAAATATTTTATTTTATATTTTAGATTACTTGTTTTTTTTTTATAATGTCTATGTGTGCTTACTTTACAGGTAATTTTGTATTTCTTTTCGTGAATATTCAATGTAGAATACAGAACCCTATAGTGCGCTAATTCGACTCGCACTTGGCGTGTTTTTTATTCTTTTTTTCATCTGATGTCCCCAATGCGTTTCCGATTATGGTCGCTTTTTGTTTTGTTAAATGGTTATTGCGTTTCTATATATGTTTGGGTAATTAAATTTTATTTGTGATCGTTTGTTAGACTTGCGAATGCACGGAATTTTCTTATTTGGATGAATATTAATTTGTTACTGAGGTCAATACGGGAGAAATTGTAGATTATTTGATATAAGAAAATTTATTAATATTTGTTGTAGTATGATATATTTTTATTAAGTTAATCTTGTTTCTCTTACGTGTTTCATTTTGTACTACTTATGCTTGAGAGCAATAAACTGATTCTAAAAAAAAAATCAATACAAAACTTAGTCCTTCAAAATAAAGAAGCCATATTTAAAAATACTTTTTTTTTAATCTAATTCCCATATCAGAAAACCAGTGTCAAATTGACACATTTGAATTTGAAATTCGAATTCGATTGACGCTTTCGAACATGGCCGAATGAGCAGCGCGCGTTCGACTGGAAACAATATTAAAAATATTTATTTACATTTTTTAATTGCTGTTTTTATATAGGCTGTCGTTTTTAAGTCAAAGGGATTAAGTTCAAAATTGGATGATATTTGTTTTGCGACTGCAAATAAGTTTGTAAAATCGACGTTCGGTAGCAAGTTCTACCGATTTGATTGGAAAGATATCTTATAAACACATTCCGATGAAACAACGCGTATAACAAATGTTTTTGAATGCAATAAATAAAACAAAACAATGGGAATGCCATATTACCTTTTGCTTAGAATCGATTTGATAAGTGATTTGGTTAAGAAACAGTCTCTGAAAGATCGATACCGATTTTCTACCTGCATTATATTTCACCATTTTTGCTCTGATTAACTTAAACAACAATAAATTCTGAAGTTGAAGTCAGCTATTTTCTTCTTAATTACACTCGATGCGAATTGGGTAGTAAACTTCGTAATCAAATCACAGTTACCAATTAGTTTATTTTTTCATCACACAAAGAGAAGAAAGAATAAGATCTTACTAGATTTCAAAAATGAATCAAACCAATTTTACATGGTTTCCGAGGCATGATGTAAAATCGATACGCAGATAATAGTAAATAGTTCCTCATCCACAGACCAACCTTCGTAAAAGCTGCTTAACCTGAAATCTAAATCTAAAATCGAAAGTACGTTCTATTAAAGCAAAAAACCTATTACTAACAGAAGACATTAGCTTCCAAGTGTCACAAGCCAATAAAAACAATAAAATTAAAACAAACCTCCTTTTAATTAAACTCCAAAAAAAAAACATTAATTTAAAAACAAAAACAAAGAAATCAACATCCTACCGCGGTAGTTCGTGCCTCTAGAGTCTAGTACGTGACGTTGACATCGAGATGAAGAGTATCGTTTCACATCATCGGAGGGCCGAGGTTCCTTCCTAGAAGGACCCCGACTGACCTCCGGGAACATTGGAAACCGTACGTGCCTGTTTTATGGGGAAAGAAAGGGTTATTAAATGGGTTTTCACCGAATAAGAGGATTTATGGGTGTTTAGAAAGATTTTGATGGTGTTTTGAAAGTTTTTTGTAAGTGATTATGATGCTTAACTTAATTCAATGGTTTTTTTAACCATAATAGAAAGGGAAGTCTTTAAAAGATTACTTAAATGTGTATCTGGTGCAACCTAATGAACAGCACCACACAAGTACTAGGTACTTGGGAAAGAGAGAAAAATAAAACGCCCAAAATCGGGAACCAAGTCTGTGACCCGCAGAGCAGTAGTCAATGGCTCAACGGTATCGTGTATTCCGGATTACATGGAACTCAGTAATTTATTAAATTATCAGGAGATGGTGCTTTCCCACATCAGTTCATTCAAAAAGATTGTCCACCAGTCCTGTTTACCTGAAGAATTCGACAGAGGTGTAACAACGTTTCTTCAGAAGTACCATGTTAACAAATACGAGCCTAACTGGTCCATTCGGGCTACTATACTCTTTTCATTTTCATTTGTCCTTGAAATCGATATCAAAGCCTGAAGCACAGAGGAACTTGGTTTAACTCTGCCAATCGCAGTGCACTGCTGGACATAGGCCTCTCCCAGGCTGCACCACATCGCCCTATCATCTGCCTTCCGCAACCAGTCTGTCCCAGCCTCTTTCAAAAGATCGTCGGACCATCTAACTCGGGGCGTACCACACTACGCTTTCCGATACGCGGTCTCCACTCGAGGACTTTTCTGCTCCACTGGCCATCGGTCCTTCGACAAACATGGCCAAAACTGCATCCAATAGACTAGATTCCTTCAGGTCTTCAAGTCAAGAGTGAACAGGTTACTTCTAGGCAAGCGTGCTTCACCATCAACCACATTTTCGCTTACCATCAAGCAAGATGGTGGTCAAACGCGAACCTATCATTAAAAATCTAGAATTCCAACTAATTTTGAAAGATCACAGTGTATGAAAATTCCCTACCGTCTACGAACAAAAGCAATACCTCCTAACACATATACATCACGATATAGATTAAGATGTATGTTATTCTCGCGACAAGTTATTACTTATGCCCGGTTTTGCTCGCGTCTTATTCCCGGAATGACACCCACGCTTGCAATGTATAGAGAGAAGTTACATATTAATGTCTCTGGATGTAAGTGAAACTGCTAGATGTGTGCACAAATTAGTAGCTGAGAAGTTTTGTGAAAAGTGTTTGAATTGAATTGAAATGTGATGTTATGTGGAGCAAGTTTATGGATGGAAAGGTGGCATAATATTTTTAAAGATGGTTGGTTTTTGGTATTATGGAGCATCGGTTTTTGTCAATCATTATCTGTGTGATATGTTTAGTTGCGAGACTTTCTTAAAACGACATCGTGGTCTTGGATCTAACTGAAGGAACGTAGTGGATTTTAATCTGTAAGATTTACAGTCCCTTCTGCTTCACCCACCACCCGTATTGATAATTTTGACTGTATCCAAAAAAAAACAAAGTTCATAAATGCTGATGCTACTAATTCGATATTAATCCAGTTTGACGTGTATCGATTAACTGTCTCATAGGTCCATTTTTTAAAGACAGACAGTCGGTAAGAGAGCAAGCGATGTGAAGAGTTGATTTTCTGATGAGAATCCAACTACTGTGGAGCGTTTACAAATATTGTGTGTGAAAATGACTATTTTAATGTATTTCACTAAATCTATCGAGGTGAAGAACATTTGTTAAAGAAACTATAGATTTATTTCAGATGATTTTAAATTAGGAACTTAGGTTCAAGGTATTTTCTTGCCAAAATAATGGCACACAATCATCATCATCATCCGGAAGACGTCCACTGCCGGCCATGGCCACATAGGTCTCCCCCTTAGACCGCCACGCCGAACGACAATTCGCCACTTGCATCCATCGCACAAAATGTAAATAACATTGTTGCTGGCACAAAATAGACGTTTTTAATTAAAATATTATAAACTTAAATACTTCAATAACCAATATTCAGTTTAGAAACCTTCCACTGCTCTACGTCTATGGCACCCAGTCTGTGGTCGGTCGTCGTGTGGTCAAACCGCTCGCTCTTTATCCTTTGTCTATGCTTTATGCCCGCTATTAGTTTGTACAACTATTGTGCTAGGATTGATTAACATTCGAGCATTATGCTAACATTATGATACAAAGAAAATGAACAAGAAATTGTATTATGAAGGCTTTTGAGAGGTTATTGTCGTTTTTAGATTTATGTAGCTGTAGTAGCCGGTAAGTATTTGAAATTGTAGTGGATTATTTGAAATGTTTGACTGTTATTGGCTTTGTATTGGTAAAGGCTATTAATTAGCTGTTTTACCATTCCGTATGCCATACCAGTCCGTGTTGGTGTGATAATTATGTAACGACGTTTCTTCCATTATCTTATATATAAAAATCAATTGCTGTTCGTTAGTCTCGCTAAAACTCGAGAACGGCTGGACCGATTTGCCTGATTTTGGTTTTGAATTATTTTGGGAAGTCTAGGGAAGGTTTAAAAGGTATTTTTGAGGCGGTACGAAGTTTGCCCGGTCAGGTAGTATATTATAATTATGACATATTATAATTATGGAATCGAACTCTGCCCAAAGGACATTAAAAAAAAATTAAGTTAAGAAACTTTATACTATTATAATAACACATCCACCATTTCATCATCATCATCATCATTAGCCTATAAATGTTCTCACTGCTGGGACACAGGCCTCCTCTCTGTAAGAGGGAGTGGGTCATAATCCACCACGCGGGACCAGTGCGTGTGTTAGATGTCATGTCACATGTCTTCGAATTTTTTGTTATAGGACATGCTGGTTTCTGCCTCACGATGTTTTCCTTCACCGTTTTGATTGTATTGAATTTATTACACGAACTGCAAATTTTGAGAATTTGTTGACAAATGAGGAAGAATTCCGATAGTAACAAAGTATTCCATAGATTTCTAATCAGAATAAAAATCAGATCATAAATTATTATAAACGACTAATAACCCGTAAAGAATGAAGCCATAAAATACAAAAAATGTAAAAGGTTGTAATCTATTAACACTCAAAAACAGTGGCCCGGTCGAAACGACCCCAGTATAGATTTTGAATTTATTTACGTTGAATAAAACTATTTTATTCCGATCACTTATTTAAGGAAACAAACACGAATTTAGATTTTATTTTTAAAGCAATAGAGATTAGAGTTGGTTTTTCAAAGAAAATACGAAATTGTCAAGGGTATAAATAACCAATCTTAAAGTTTTTTATGGTTTTCCAAAAACAATTTACCATTCGATTTTGTGTCTTAACAGACTAAAAATAAGATCGTATCTGCAGTTTTATAACAGCAAATAAAATGGTTTTATAGTCAGGTATTTCTTACTCGCGGAGGGTCTGTGATAAATAAATATCCACACGGTTTGACAAATGAGTGAACACTGGCTTTATAGAGGCGGCTTGTCCAAGAAACACTAAAGTATTAAATGGTATGCATCGTTTTAAATATCTTTTTAAATTAAATTAGAAAAAACATTCTTTGAAATCGGTCTTTGGACAGGTGGACATTAATTATTGTGTGAAGAAAGACAAGTTATCAAGTTTTTAAACACATTTCTTCCGATCAACACTTTCGCATTAAAACATTTTTATTCACACTTTTTTCGTGTTAACAGGGTTTCGCACTTCGACTTGACATAAGCATGAATAATTCTTACATAAACAAAATAACCACTTGCCAATAAATCACAAATAACCGCCAAACTAACACTTAAATCAATACAAGCAATAAAAACGAAAAAAAAACACAAAAAAACATATCAGATTCCTCTCTCAACATTGTAAAACACAAACAGAATTCATATTAGCCGATTAATAAATTCTAAGAAAATGAAAATAAGACATAAATTTAAATAAAATACACCATAATATATTTATCGTTGAGTTCAATCTTAAGTGTCCACGGTCGTGTTCTTAGCATTGTTTTAGATGAACGAGATTCCACTTTGCGTGATGTGGTATGAAAGATGATGTTTTAAAGTTTTTGAATATTGTCTTTTTTCGGGCAGCGCGGATAGGGTTAAACGTCATCGAGGGCATTGACTTGAGGTAGTTAGTGCAAGGATTTCGAGTACTTTGATGTAGGTACTTGTTAGTACGATAGGCATCAAAATATTTATATACTTGGATAATTTGAGATCAGATAACATAGGGCTTTGTTTATACAACGTATAACACCAAATACGCAAAAGCTCTTATGAGGAAACTCAGACCATGTTCCTGAATAATTTATGTTCTAAGACTTTTGGACATTCGCAAAAAAAATGGTTTTTCATGCAAAATGAGAAATTGATCGGGCTCATCTGTATGGAAACATCTTTGTTTTTTTGCGAATTTCCAAAAGTCTTAGAACAAAAATTGTTCAGTAACATTTGCGCATTTGGTTTTACACGTTGTATACAATTTGGGGAGCTTTTGGCTATATAACAACAGCTGCATTGGTCGATTTTCAAGGTTAAGCCATGCTTGCCGATGTTGGTCTGCAGATGGGTGATCATCTATCATAGCGAATTTCCTCCTTGTCTCCGACAGCACAAAGTCGTTGGTTTCAGCTGTCATTTGCGGATCTCTGACAGTTATAACTGTTATTCAGAAAATTAGTCGAAAAGTCTGTCAAGTCCAGTTTTTCGAAGGGATTATAGTGTAGTAGTACTACACAATTGCAATACCCGATTGTGTGCAATAAGCTCTAACTACGGACAGAACTGGCAAAAGGTTCATCTGTCAAATTTCTTTAATACATTTTCAACCTTTTGACATAAGTCGAAGATTAGTTTTAGGTTGATAAAATTTAACAGATTCGGGTAGGTTGAGCTGCTGGCGTATGTACTATAAGATATTCCTCTGTTTAAAGTTGCAGAAGTTAAGTTGTGTTTATGTTTATAGAAAACAAAATTATCTCCCGCAAAAACAAGATCCCACACTTTCCAACCCAACATTGTCTATGGTATAAAAATAGAACACAAGCATCCCAATCTCATTCTCTATTAGCGAATCGCACTCAGAATAATCAAAATAATGACAACAGACCACCGCATAAGATTCGATTAGCAAAACTACCTAATTAACATAGGAATACGAAGGAAATTGCCTTGGCACCATGATCACTATAATTGCAAGCGTTCAGCTACCGGTCTTACGGATCTTCTATCACTTTCACTCACACCAAAAAGCGCAATTCCATCTCTCTCCTACTTTTAGATTTATAAATCCAATTCTGAAATCAAAAACTCTTATGAATTTGTTTTGTGTTTTTTGATTTTCGATTTTGTGTGTAGCTGCGCTAGGTTGATTTTCAAATGTTTGGTGTATTGGATAAAATTTCTATTATATCGTATGTCGATTATTAAGGTAATAACACACTGATACTGTTTGTAATGACATGCAATACCAATTCGATTTGTTAATTTTTCTCGTGATTGAGTTCGATATTATACGGTAGCGTTCATTTCTTTATCTCATCACGTTTTGATATTTTTCATTGCTTTATTGAAACACGTTTCTGTGATCTGTAGCAAAATTTTATTCATACCGGCCTTGCTACAAGACAATTATTAAATAAATAAAAAAAAAACATGAGTATTGTTCTTGATTTCTTTATCTACAAATAGAACTAGAATTCAGATAATCGTGAAGTCTCGTAATGTAAAAAAAATGTTCACAAAAGGGTATTTTACTCAAAAAAATATATTAGTCCGAATTATAGATTATTAATTTTTCTTTTGTCTCATAAACCAAAATTGACAAAGATACAACACTTCTAAAAATCACAATACGTCACTCGGTCTTTACAATTTTACAAGCGTAATGACGTCACAAGCCTCCACTCCCGAATTTGGAAGCGTTTTATCATTCATTGAAAAATATACATGTCATTATTTTTCAATATTATTACTGGCGGGCTTAATAGATTTTCAATTTATTTATGCAGTAAAATACCCTATTCTAAATGCGTCTCCAATTATTATGGATATTCACTTTAAAATATAATTAATAGAAGTTTTAAATTCATTCGTCGATATAAGTAAACTATGTCCGTAGTGAGCTATGTACTCGCCGAAGTCGCGGGACTATCAAGTATCGGCCCCAGAACCTAAAGAGCTATTGAAGGACACCGCTGATTTTAGTCAGTACAAGCCTGACAGTCCCTCCCGTTCTGCCATGGGTGAGAGGACTTATTTGATGATTTTACCACGTATTAAAATTTAAAAAGCTAAGAGATTATCCCGCCGTTTCTTTTTTAAGTTAACGCCTTGTTACACCTCAGTAAACGACAACCATTTAATTCGAATCATCGGTGTTTCTCAAAGGCTTCGATGCTCGTTCCACTCGATTTACAATCGTATGTAATTATTCTACAAATCGAGTCATAATTGGTATCGGTAAGTAACGATTTTTATTGACTACTTACAATTTTTATTTTTATGAAGGATGATTGGAAGGTGGTGGTAAGATTTTAAAATCAACAGCTGTATGGTCTTGTTTTAATTTAATACACAACGGCCTAAAAATGAGTGTTATGTTTATGTTTAAAGGCTTTCTTTTTTGAGAGACAGGATGTTAATTATGTAAGATAGGAACTTACTAGAAGAAGGAATTAATTTCTTAGTCTCGTTATGAAAATCTGCTAAATATTGAAATCATTTAAAAAATATGTAAATCAAGTATCAAGTCAACGTTTTTGCAGATTTCCAAATATAACGAAATTTACAATTCTAAAAATCCACCCTAACACGAATTTATTGAAAACCATACAATTATTACAAGGTATTAAAAAAAGGACATCATCATCTTCCTGCCCTTATCCCATTTAACTTGGGGTCGGCGCAACACGTTTCTTTCTTCCATTCTCCCCTATCACAAGTCATAGTATCATTTACTCCTTTTTCTTTCATATCCTTACTTATACAATCCATCCATCTTTTCTTTGGCCTTCCTCTTCCTTTCCATCCATCAATATTCATACTCATCAGTCTCTTAGTCACCAAAAAAGGGACAAAACATGTAAAAATCTAGACTTATGTATATTCTAGCAACACCACAGATACAAAACTTAAACTAATCAACATCAAACCAGCCATATTCCAGAATTCGAATCAAACATCAATTCCCATCAACAATCGACATTAGCAATGAAACAAATCAACAGTACGTAATGACAGTAGGTGGCACCACGGTAGCTGAGTGGCCGGCGGGGCTAATAGATGGCGCTAGTGGCGCGGCTCAATTTACAAATTAAAGAGCGCCTGCGCATGCTCGCCGCCGCTTTGGCGAGGGCCTTATTCTGGAGAGAGCTGGGATTATAATGTGAAAATAGTGGAATAAGTAAACAGGAAAATGATGAAGAGAAAGGAGGAAATAATGACAAACAGAATGCAACAGATGATCTTAAAACTTCTTAAAATTATATTTCAAATGTAAGAATTGTAAACGCTTTTAAAAAAATAATGATTAAAAGGAAGAATGAAGGTCAATATAAAATCTGTGAGATAATGGGTAGGCGTATGATAAGGTTGAATTAGAAATGAGAAGAAAGAGTGAGAAAAGGTAAGACAGAACGGCTAAAAGCAAGGCCTAGGTTTATAAGAAATTGTTACATAAATAACCAGGAATCTAAAGATGTCGCAATGGTAACAATAAAAATAAAAGTTTAAAGCAAATCATTTGAAACTGTGTAACTGAATTTCTGGAAAAAATTGTTAGCACAAAATGTAAAATTGTGGTATTATTATAACACTACAAAAATTCATCGCCTTTTTTAATTTGAACCATTGGCATGTTTTATTTTACAACTAGAAGTCGATTTCTCCAATGAATTTGAATATTCCGTCATCATGGCTTGATCCGTACATTCAAACAAATTTAACAATCTACGTTTTATAATACATCTTCTATAATTTCATCTCAGAATACGTCCTCAGCTTCCGAGAGATTGAACTTTTATAGCTTCAAGCGCATCATCACAGCGATTGCACACAATATTGATTTTACAATTTTTTTGATCGTCCACAATGAAATGAGTCTGATAATCAACGGTTGAAGTCCAGTTTAGATTGAAATTCTGAGTACTTACAATCATTGATAAAATTGGTTCTTTTATGATGGAATTAACAGTACTAAAGCATGAGATCAATAAACTTTAACTTAGCTTGTGACTTGACTTGAATATAATTTCGTCTCCATCATGCATTTTAATTTCGCAGTTGTGGTATAGAAATAGGTAACAGTTACAGATCTCGAACTAACAGATTCAGAAACATAATTATAACTACACTATTGTATTAGGTTAAGCCTGTGATGATAGTTGTATGTGTGTTTAAATAAATAAAATAAATAAATATCCTTCTGGCAATTTACAAACAGAGCTTTGACTTTCTTATAATAACCCACCTCATTCTTAGAAAATTTTGGAGTGTTGCAAGGCTTAGAACAGCTTGTGCAGATTCTAAGATAAGTGTAAGAAAGGATAACATTTGTATCGTTAAAACTACAGCATTAGAATTAAGATTATAATCGGACTATGTGAAGAAAGAAGCGGTGTTGTAAACCATACGAACTTGAGTTTAGCTATGCTTGAAGAATAAATAAAATAGTAGTGTAACTCAAGCATGCATAGATGACAAACAAGGTACCGTGCAGCCTTATAGACCCCAACAAAGTCCCAAGCAACAATTTCACATCTGACTCCATCCAAACAAAAATATCGATAAAAAATCCCAACCCTAAAAAACCGTCAAAGAATCGATATAACAAGAACCGACAAAAGTCACAATCGATACCTGTTTACGACTCCCACGATTTTTTTTTTAAATATCAATGGCAATGTCAACCTCCTTGGTTCAAACAAAAAAAAAGTCTATTGTCGATGATGTCCCTTTGTCTGCGGAGTTTTATTCAAAGGAGGATTATAATCGGGTATCAGGCTTATTGAAGTTTATTCGTGGAGAAATCTTTGATACCGTTTGTTTCGTTAAAAACTTGAAATTAAAAATATTCGTAGTATTTTATGTTTATTTTGCAGTGCTATCTTGCCTTTGTTGAGATTTATCAAATCTCATACTTCGATCTTCATTGAAATTTTCATTAAAATTATACTCACTTGTTATTATATACTTATTTCTATCAAGTAGGTACATCTTACTTAGTTTCATCTAGATGACATCTTCCATTGTAAGTCCTTTAAGAATCAATCCATTGTAACTTTCCATTTTTCAAATTAATACACAAAACACTTGCAAACAATTTCTTTACAAGCCCATGGAATGATTTGTTCATCAACCAACTTTATCTACCATTTCGAACAACCTACAGTCAACCTTATAAGAATTAGCAATAGAGTCAAATTGTAATGACAAAGAAATTGCCAACAGCACTTCAAAAAAATTGCGTTCGAAAGATTGTAAGGGAGGATTGGTTTTGAGCAAAGTTTAAAGCGGCAAACCATCTTCATTTATAAGTCTTATGTCTTCAACAAAAGGTTTGAAATCGCTTGACTGGTCTAATGATGATGGCATAGAAGAGTTGGTAGTAAAAAGTGTCGTATCCCTCCCATTTCTTTATCAATCACGTAGACAGACAAAAAACGTCTGCACATCGAACTGAGAGTCACTTACGTTAATGGACGCAGCCCTGGAGTGCAATGCTGAGGTTTTGCCATAGAGTAAACGGTAAACGAGTAAGGGACTTGTGTACGATGATTTTAGTGCCCTAGCCGTGAAATAAAAAATATAAATCGTTAGGTCACAACAACAGTGTAAATTCTCCAAAATTCTTGTAGCGTTTTTTTTATCGTTGTAAAATCATCAAATGAGTCTTTGTATGAGAATTCTTGTAGCTAGGATAATCGAGCTAGCATGAAATTGATTCAGGTTATAAATACCGGTAACCGCAAGGTGCAGTTAACTAAACAATGGATTTGACAATGTTGTTCAAGGATTAAGATAAAATATTTCAAGTAGATTACGTACGTACGTTTTCTCACTACCCAGAATATAGAAATAGGTTTGATGACAGTATATTATATACAGGCAGTATTATAGTGGGTTGCCCTGGGTTCTTAAAAAAATATCTACTAGAATAGTTATTTTTTTATATGTTCAACTTTAAAGTGCGTATTATCATCCTGTTACTACTCTTCTCCAAAAGGTTTATGCGTATTTTTTTTTGTTTTAGAAGCTATGTTAACCAACAATATTGCCCTCTCAAAATCAAAACCTCACTAGGCAAAATCCAAGGAGGATTTCTCTCTCTCAGCATTTAAAGTCCTTTCTACATCTCCTTGATCTACATCCAATCGTCATTTGGTATTAGCTGTCATCATTTGCCGATTGTCTCACGAGGACTATACAGTGATGGCCCATGATGGGGACCATGTGTGCAGCTCTTTGTACCATTGTGTGTGCTAGTGTGTTCAATGGTTTAGTCTCGGAGGAGTATTTAGCGCTGCAGTGATTAGGATGTGAATGTTTTTGAATCGATGTTGTCAAGTATTGATTAGGAATTGTTTAAGGCTTACTGGAGTAAAGCGCTAAGTTTATGCATTTATTTAGTTGTCGTCTGTTAGTGAAAAAGGGCATCATTTTATGAACTCTTTTTTCAGAATTACGGCAATTCCAGAAGTAAGAGTCATTGTTTGTCAAACATTTTTATGGATATGTTTTTAAATTCTGCAATGATTTTATCATATTTGGTTTATAACCATATGAACCAATGCTCAATTGTAAATCAGTTTATTATTTTCCTAAAAGTTAGATCAACTTGTAGTTCATGACAATTGTAGATTAATTTTTGGAAAATTTGAGTCTTACAGAATTGAGTAAAGTTTTTTTTACCATCTGCTCGACCAGTATCTCGTATGACAATAAAAGAAGTTGCCTAGAAGTAAGATTGTTGATTTGTCTGCCAACCAGACTTACCAAAATGTTACTCTAATAAAATACTGGTTTTCATCTACATCTTGTTAGACTGGAAACCAACCTCCACAGAGTTAGGAAATAGCTAAACAAAAGATGATGAATCTGCCGATTTAAAACGCTCTCCAAGGTCCTAAAGATAAAATTGACCCCACAGATCAACTCATTGGATTTTCTACTTCAACCTCAAATAAATCAAATCAAGGCTACGCAGTAATCGTGTCATCTGACATCAACCGGGAATCGAACCCATTGTCTCGAGTCTGACAGATATCTCAATACGATGGTTGATGGCAGTCGATCAGTATTGTCGGCTTATGGTGGATGCTGGCCCATCTGGATTGGGCTTTGAATAATTTTAAGTAAGGTCGGTGTGCTAGTTATTGGAAGTGATATTCGTCGATATTTTAAAAGTAACCAACGATATATTTAACGTTAAGATTTTTGTTTCTATAACCTTGGTATTTATTGCATGTCACTGTGAACTTAATCATTAGTGATTATTTTGTAATTGAGAACTGTCAAAACAGCATTATTATTATAATATAACTTTTATAAACATCTTGTTTAATGCCAAGGAAATTTAAAGAAGCAGATCTAAGTTAAGTCAATCTTAGCTTATTATTTAAATAAAAACTGGTGTCAAAATTAAGCTTGTGTTAACTCCATAACTGCATGTGTTGTGAACTAGCTTAGGTACTAAAAAGATATGTAGATACGAAATTTTATACTTGAATTGTCACACAATTCAGTGACATGTTCCTGTCAAAGCCGTAAGTACGATCGATGAACGGACTTTATACGTCAAATAAGCGTGATTTTTTGCGTTTTCTTTACGTCTTAAAAACGTGGAAAATCCTGCTAGAGACCATGACATAATTCTTAACAACGTTTCTTAGATTTTAAACTTCTAAAATCTGACGGCCAATAACAGTCTCCTCCACCCTATTCCTCCTCCACACCACACACAATACCAGCTATATTTTATTGTCAATGTTAAATAAAGTCATTATATTGATTGAACGTCCTATCTGACATTTTTTGTGGCGTCACTCGCGCTAAGGACAAATCGAATGTGATGGACGGCGCATCTTATTGAGACTTTGCCAACTTATAAATACACCTCCCCAGATCTTTCAACACTCTTATGTCAAAACAATAGAGTATATTTTTGAATGAAAAGAAGTTTTTAAATAACGTGGTTTTGTTATGGTTTTTAAATGACGTTATATAAAGTAATAGCCGTAGAAATTGCATAGAAATAGTGTGGTTATACAAAATTTGTTATATTTTGTACATATTGAACGTTTGACGTAAACATATGTTTGTCATTAGTTTATGTCGATTCTGATTGAGTTGCCGGCGTGGTGATTGTGAGACGATTCGATTTGGATGATAGGATTGATTGGAGGTTACAATGGACTTTTGCCTATTTTTGTATGTGTTGATAGCTTTGAATTCTGGCCTCAGTAAAATTTTGTCTTTTTCTTGTCGCTTGAAATATTTTTAGGCCAAAAATCAGATTCGCAAAGTTTGCTCACTTATTCAGACATTAGGAGGGCCATAGCTTGTAGAAAAATGTCGCATTAGAACTTGAAATCTGAGTCTTCTATAAATGTAAAACTCCATACATGAAGATTGTCTTTGTTTCTGCCAATTTGGGTTCGAACTTAAAGTAGAGGTATTTGTTGAATAAGACAAAACAAATATGCCATTACACTATTGTAAACATTGAAATCCTGAAACCAAGAATCAACGTATATCGATCACCAGATTAAAGGTCAAAGAAACTCGGCGAAGGTCAGAGAATTAATTCAACTGCCTTGAATCTCTCAATGAAATCGAATCATAAAAGAATCATGCAGTAGGAAAATCCCGCAATGAAATGTATCCAAAACGAATCGTAGTGGAGTTGGAAAAAATCACAATTTGTCATTGAATAACAGCGAGTATAGATTTTTAGAGGCGTTTGCCCAGCAGTGGCATGATGTAGGCTAGCAGTATCAGTATAGATTATTACGAAACGTGCGATAATTAGAAACAATAATTCAAAGATTAATAAATAACCTACTCTCAGAGACAATAAATCACTCGCTTGTAAGTTTACTTCACAGTTTCACACTGCCAACAAGATCCTGTCTCCTTCAAAACCTACACAAGCTGAAATCCATAAGCTTATGGAAGCTTACCCAAGCTTGCCCAATAAATGACTGCCACATTAAGGTAGAGCGGCCGTCGAACGATGTTCGATTTCAAAGATTATCTATCACTAAGACAGTATCGCGACACTGGGATCTTCTGTGAGCCGCAACGTTTTATACAGGGTGCTTTTAATTTTGGGAATACATTGATTGAATTTCGGGTAACAAGGGCCACATTTTAAAGTTCTGCCTCGTTGTCTTTCGTTACTAGGGCAAAAACAGAACTATTGGCATGTCATTGAAATTTTTTTAGAGACCTTAAATCTTGCAAAAAATAACCTATCTACGACAAGGTCATTGAAATATGCAGTAATTAATGAGAGCGAATTTTAACGGTGAAACAATCATGATCATCAGATCTGAACTTCATTTAAACCTATCTGATACTAGAAGCTCTTGATGCGATTGCAAAATGATGTTATCGTTATGTTTTATTGCTGGAAATTGCCCTTATAATCTAGGCGGTTCTAAAGGCTCAGACTTTCAACGAAAATACAGACCCTTCTCCCTCTTAATTCTGAATTCATAAGTTTTGATAGCACGTCGAGAGTCGGGACAACTGTCCAAGCATGTGGTCACCAATTTTTAGTTCATATCAATAATTAAGCAAGCTTATATCCGTAAGTAAAAACGACCAATACTTTGGCCAAAGCGGGATTCGTGCTTAGATAGAAGTACCCAGAATTCGTAAAGACTGAGTAGATAATTACACGCACTAACGAGTAATTTACAGTGCAAAAGACAAGGGTTGCAATTGACAAGCTATGAAGAATAGCTTATGAATTATGACGTAAAACGTAGTTAGGCCAAATTAAATTTCTTTAAATTCGACTGGCCTGTTGGTCTAGTGGTTAGTGACCCTGACTGCTATGCCGGGGGTCGTGGGTTCGATTCCCACCCAGGACAAATGTTTGTGTGATGAGCATGATCATTTGTTCTGTGTCTGGGTGTAATTTATCTATAATATGTAGTATTTAGAATGGCGTTGTGTGATGGTTGTGGAATATTATTATTATTATATTATTAAATTCAAATCTTTCTCGCATCACCCTATAGTTCATGCGCAGTGGCACCCGATCGGCTTATACCGATCGCGTCTATCACCTCAATATTTCGATTATCTTGATCTAGTAGGCGAGTCTAATCACTCTTATCTAACCATCTGGCTTCCCTCGGAAGTACAGCGTTGATCGATGGCGGACGAGAACCGATATTTGTAGCTTTTACTTGTAAGTTGTGGGTAATTTGAAAGGTTTAAGTAGCTGGTTCTCGAATAATATGTATTTAAAATGCATTAAGGTAGCTTTCGTTGACCCTAGACTCTAAGGCTACTGTAGTAAAATCATAATATTTGTGAATTGCGATAACGTCGAATCTAAATTAAGTCCGCTTATGTACCTTTAGTGTTGCATGAAGTTTTAAATAAATAAATGTAAGGTCGATAGCGACGAATATCGTCAAATTGATTATTGTGTATTTTATCGCAATGCATTCTGCTAAGAGGCCTATTCGAACCCCATACTTATACTTAAACAGGAAGTAAACATAAGCAGTGTTGACGTTACGTATTCCATTTTTTTCCCCGATGTGTTAAGAAGAGATGAACCTGCAGTGTATAATCCCAACTTTCACAACTTAAGTATGTTAGATTTAATATGAAATCTCTTGAAATGAAGTAACACATCCAGAATGAAACTACACTGTCTTCCCAAATCCCTAATTGAAAAGCAAAATAATACATTCTCACCCATAAATCTATACCAAGAACTCATAATGAGAAATCAGAAGCACTTGCGTCCACAAGAACCGAATATTTAATTACAGCTTGAAATATATCAGAAAAGATGAAGAAACTTATAGAACAGTAACAAAACATCTAAGTTTAACCCACCGGAGAATCTAAATCGTGATGAACACATTTGAATCGAGTAGTAACGATTCCATTCACACATTCCTACACCCTTACTAATACCTTCCATTCATAAAATAAAACGATTCATACCGATCCCAATAAAAGTATCGATATTAAAATATCCAAATCGATTTGATCCTTTGGCAGTATGATAAATGAATCGAATACAATAGTGGCCAGTCACCGGACGTTCGAAATATAAAAATTAAAAAAAAGTTTACTGCTACTGTCCGTTTGAACTATTAATCAAATTCTTTTAGAATCGACAATGTTAATATTGCTATTGCTTTAATCCTTATTTGGTTAGATTCAAGGTTGAATTTCGTAAGATACAGCTGTCAAGCAAAAATGTTCTCAGTGCTCATTGATAAAATAAGTTGATTTTTTGGCTACGTCTGCCACTGATTCAAAGATGTCAGTTTTTTTACTGTTGACTGTTTATTTTTAAATGTTGCTTAATAAATACTTATTAAGCTTTATAAAAGTATCTATAAGAATAATAAAATCGGAGTTACCGATATAGGGTGCAAAGTTAACAAAACTGGAGTGGCTATTGACTAACCACGTTTGTCCACAGATGTCCAGTGGAACAGATCAGTCAAGCCTCCCAACTAGATGGACGGACGATCTTTAGAAGGTGGCTGGATATGGAAAGCGAAGAACATGGTGATGTGTTGCAGCCTGGAAGAGGCCTATGTCCAGCAGTGAACTGCGATATTCTGAGTTGATGGACCGATTAAGTTGATAACTTTAAGTAATGTTAATTTATTTTTCTGTTTTGAATAATTCGTTATAAACGAATTGATTGATCTAAAATCTAAACTTATTACGTTCAAGAACTTAACAGTCATTTGCCACTGACAGCTGATGAGCTGACAGCTACAAACCACGTTTAGAAATGCACATTACGTTAAAAAAAAAGACAGTAACTTATTCTTCTAAATTCAAAATGCAAGATCAAGTTCAAACAACTCATAATATCAAAAATAACAAAAATCGATTTATTACTTTTGTAAACTAAACAAATAACACGACGCTTACTATGAGTAAGGGGCTAAGCAGCAATTATACCGACAGATCGTCCATCAATTGATTTAGTACTGCTCATCTTATTTATTGTCGGTAAATATTATTTATAGATCCCACAGAAATGGGATAAGTGTGGAAGCTGAGAAAATCTTGGTGTTCTTATCTTAGAATCAAGTAATTTTAATTTATCTTTGAGTAGCTCGTTTAAATATTTAACTCTAACATAAAAATGTAATTATGAATTGATCCAGCATCAATTATCAAATCATCTGGATAGGGTGGAGTTGACTGATGAAGTCAAATTCACTTTTGAACGTCAATTTTTCAAAAAGAGAACATAGAATTGGTTCTAAAATCATTTGCAATGATAGTTTCGAATGAAAAGTAAATCGAGCGCGAAAAGGAGTAAAAGAAAAGTATGGAAAGAGAAAGCAAACTACGCTAACTCCAAATCAATTGCGAGAAGGGTACAATAATGGTAACGAATAGTTTAATCAATTATTTAATGACCTCATTGATAAGTTATAGGTCTGCTTATGCGGGTAAAAAGTTTTATTTTTCGAATTCTGATTTAAAAAAAAAACCATCATCTCATCATCATCATCTCAGCCATAGGACGTCCACTGCTGAACATAGGCCTCCCCTTTTGATCTCCACATGTACCGGTTGGAAGCGACCTGCATAAGGTCGTCTGTCCACTGTAAAAAAAATTACAAAGTAAAATTCATCTAGATAAGTTCTAACACTTCAGCTCTAAACTCACTGATGAATAGGTAAAATAATATAGTTATCGAAAAAGACGAAGTTTTCCAATAATATGGAGCAATAGAAATTGGCAATTAGCCAAATTGTCGTAACCGTGCTAAGAGTGTTACGCAATTAGTGTACGTAGAGTATTTAAATTAGTGCAAATATTGTTAAAATATTTATTTTTTTAATAATTAAAAGCTTCAGATTTTTTCAAAGTTTATGCTATACCAATATGGGAAAATGCGAATTGAACACTAACAAAATCAAAAAATTAAGTATTTCAACACGGCGGAGGATTAGTGCTTCTTAAACGTCAATGTAATACAATATTTTGTACTACATAAATGACGGCCTCCAAAAACAAAGCCGTTTCATAAGATTATTAAGACGTATAAAAGTTTTCCAATAAAAATCAAAATAACAATTTCTAAACTTACACACAATTCACCAATCGACCACACAAATAATAATATTATTAATTCGAATCCGGAATCCGGTCCTGTAGCGTCGCCCCATGAATCTTGTACATCCGCCAGGGAGGCATTCAATTTGTCACTCCTGTCAAAATAATGTAAACTGCTTAAAATAATCGGGCATTATCGGCGCGACGTGAATCGGGACATATCGGGACTTTGACGTGGAGCTTTCTCGATATAAGATCGATTAGATTTTTTTTGTTATTTTTTATTTATAGTTATTTAATTAATTTGGATTTGCAAAGATTTGTGTATAAGTTAATGTAAGTTTTTTAAACTGGAATTGTCACTATCACTTTGTTTATCACAGACAAACACCCCGTTTTAAAACTTTTATCACAGCACTTTTATCTTGGTATTTGCAATTATGGTACCTAACAAAAGTAGTAATAAAGTTGACAATCAATGCAGCGACAATCCCTATCAAAAATGTCTTGACTTTCTAGCATACTAGAATTCAGGCTACTATCAGATAGCTATGGTCTTTGTGTATTATCGTTTTCCAGTTCTTGTCTATATCTTAGGTACCTGAGATCGACACAAGGCGTTTTCTTCTACCATTCTCCTCTTTGGACTTAACAATGATAAAGAAAAGAATGTGTCTTTCTTTCACAGTATAACACATTTCATCTATCTCTTCTTTAGAATTACTATGTCTCACCATAAATAAATCGTTTGATTTAATTCAACATTGTATATTGAACGACTTTTTAAAACCAGAAATCGCAATTGATAGCTACCATCAATTAATCGTTTCCTTCTATAAATTATTTGCTTTTAATATAGATTATTATGATTATGGACCATCGATAAAATCCAATGATAAAATCAAGGTACAGTCACAGTAAAATATTCGTCATTCTTATTGCATAGTTATTTAAATCAAAACTCAGTTATTTTGCGTTCAAAAGAATACTTATCATTTGTTGACGCTACCGCCCACACACTGTCGCTCGCGAAAGTACATTACTGATACAAAAAGATGCCTTTTATGGGCCCTAAAATGGTGCTAAAGGTGACTTGTTCTTTCATTTCATTGTGCTATACATTTTGGTTGAGGAGATCGTTAAAAAAGTTATTTATAAAGTAATGTACACTGGAGTGTCTCATGACACCTACATTGATCATCATCATCATCATCAGCCGGAAGATGTCCACTGCTGAACATAGGCCTCCCCCTTAGACCGCCACGCCGAACGACTATTCGTCACTTGCATCCATCGGTTACCCGCGACTCTCACGATGTCGTCGGTCCAACATTGATACACCATCGGAAAACTAAGATTCTACAAAGAAAAGAAGTTGATAATTTATAGAAACTAGCGGCCCGTGCCGGTTTCGCACGGGTTTTCTAAAACCCGGTCCCGATGGTCGGACGACAAACACAAGCAAAAAAAGAATTATCCGAATCAGTCCAGCCGTTTTCGAGAGAGCTTAGCAACATGGCGATTCATTTTTATAATATAGAAGATAGAAGGTAGAGAAGATGGTGCCACACATTCTGTGAAGTTTCTAAAAAAAATCTTCGAATATACAGAACTTTTTGGTACCCAATAATATCGAAAATTCCTAATTATAATATGAAACATAATTATATGTGTACTCGTAAATACGATTCAAGAAATAGCAAAGGCACAAACACCTAAACAATAACTACATCTTCCAAAATCATTTCCTCAAAAATCACAGCAGCATCTTAGCCCCATATTGTCAGCATCGATAAAATATGGGCTGTCGAGTCAAAGGCCGCGAGGTCCCGGAATGGTGGGCCAGGATTATGTCCGTATCGGCACCCGTTGAAAAGTTAGATCGCTCCTAATTATGATTTATCGACGCCCTGCCAAGTAACCTCAGAGGTTTACAAAAGATTTTGAACCGTTCAGAAATATAAAGAGATAAAAAAAACTTTTATTTGTTTACTCTGTACTTGCCATCGACAGTTTTGAGGATTTAAAACCTGTTTTTTCTTCGGAAGAGTGTTTAAAAATAATTGTATTATGATACTAATAGGATTTCTTTGATTATTCGTTGGTTATTGGGTTTTGTTGATGACTATTTTTGGATATAGGATTATTTTTGAGTAGCTACCGTATTGGTAACTCATACTTTATTCAAGAGAACTTAGCTGGCTAATTGGCAAAACAAGTAGTACCTTTATATAGAGCACCTAATAATACTAATTTTGTGCATTTGCGGTACCGTTTGACCGGCTCTCTTTTTTCTTAATATAATTTTTTTCCTGCTTTTGAAGGACGTCGAGTGGTTCGGAATCCGTGGGTCGATATCATTGATGAATTGACAATTGTGAATCACTGGTTATGGTTAAGAAATACTCATAAACTTCGAACTTTTTGCTTCTCACATAACAGAAGTTTGTAACCCGTGCACAAGTAACTGTAGTCATTCCACTGTAGGTTAATTTGGATTATGATAAAAAAATACTCAGGGTCGCGTGAGGTTTTGAACAGGGTACTATAGACCTGGAATGCAAAAAATAGCCGAAGGAACAAGGTGGTTTTTAATAAGTGAGACTTTGACAGTCCCTTCCACTCCACCCACGGAGAACACATTTGATGATTGCCCACTCATCAAAAAAGGTATATAATAAAATAAACTTTGCAATAATTCCTTATAATTCAACCATAAAAAGAAGCTTCAGTGATGGTATCAAACTCCTGGCAGCTGAACATTCCGGCCGCGGTGAAGATCTCAGATCTCCATACTAACCGTCCGTATGGCATGGTTGAAACCCAGATGTGCTGCAACTTATTCACATCCATATCTTTGAAGGGATAAACGCCCTGGAAAAGAAGAAGATTAAAAAAGAACCTGTTTTTGTATTTAGGTGGAGATCTTAGGCATAATAAATAAAGTTGCCGATAAGGCAGTATGTAATGTGCCACTGAAAATTGATTGAAACAGAGCTATTGGCTTTTTTATGCACTAAGCCATCATCACCATTTCAACCTATTGCGTAGCCCTAGTCCACTACTTGGCAACGGACAAAGGCCTCACCCAGAAAACGCCAAAACGCACAATCCCGATTTTCTCATCCAACCACTGTGCCTTCTTCAGGTCATCAGCCCATCTTGCCGGGGGGGAGTCCCACCATACATTAACCTACGATCGGTCTCCATTCGAAAACCTTCCTACTTCACCTTTCATCGGTTCTGCAAGAGACATGACCAATAATTATGACAAAAGTGGATACTAAGGAGAACATTGTTGTAGTGAAAACTATTTAGCGCCGGACTCTGACAGAATAGTGGCAGTTCTCTTTGCTAAACAGCCCTGGTGAGGCCTACCACCGACAGTACGATTAGTCAGCTGATCCCGCTCACCCCAAGATTAGTAAGAGATAAAGTTCCACTCACTTTAAAGAACATACAGGTCTTTTTGTCATACTTTATCTTGAACGCTGTGAAGGTGAAGTGAAGTAATGCCCCGTGGCAGTCTAGATTGTTAAAACTATGAGTTTGGTGAAATTTTCCGTCGCGCCAGGTAGAGCTCTTGATTCTCACCTAAAAAGGTGTAAATAGGTTGACAACTTGACAGTGATATGAGCATCGAGCTTAAAATCTACACGAGGTTCAGAAACTCGAAAGACATACAAAAAAAGGAGAGATCGATGATATAATGGATGTTGAAGCTGTAAATAATGGATATCATGATTTATTTTGGTTTAAACATCAACGTTCCTATCTACCGAAACACATAGTTAAGGCCAGAGATAGATAGGGTTAGAGTTCCTTACGCTCCACCCATTTTGGAAATCCTAAGGAACAGGGTAGACTATTCAACCAGAGTGGAAGAACTCATTTGATGATTACAATACCCAAAAAATACTTGGGGTTCTCAAAATACTTGGTTACGTATAAAGTGCATTATTATGACATCAACGCACAAACTTCATCCATCGTGCATATCCACTGTGTGTGCCACTGCTTCCGCTCGATACCTACCACCCTCCTTTCTGTGTTTCATCACCACTGAATACTAAAATTACCCCCTTGAGACGTTCTTTAACCATGAAATTCAACTTTTATAAAACTAATTACGAAACAATTAATAGCGAACTTAACAAAATAGACTGGAACAACTTATTAAGTCATCTTCCCGCTGAACAATCTGTTAACGCTTTTTATGATGCCATCTACAGCATAATAAAATCACATGTTCCTCTTACTCGTCCCAGGAATTCCCAGTTTCCACCGTGGTTCAGCCCCTCTCTTATACGCATTTTTAAAAATAAAGAGAAGGCATGGCAGAAATGGAAAAAATATGGCAATATATCTGACTACGAAATATTTTCAATGTTCCGCAAACGGTTCCGATCCGAGTCCAGCAAATGCTTCTCAAAGTATATAAAATCAGTTGAAGACAGCATTCCATCGAACATCAAGCACTTCTGGACATACGTTTCCAAGCGGAAAGGGCGAGCTAATATCCCAGCCAGTATGTACCTTGACAACAAAAACTCAAACGATCCTACTGAAATATGCAACATGTTTTCATCCTTCTTCACCTCTGTCTATGAGCCTTCTTCCCTCGACCCCGAGCTTTGGCAGACACCTACCTCATACGCTGATAACTCCCTGTGTATTTCAGACATATACTTAGACAAGGATGACATACTTAATGCTTTAAAAAGACTTGATTCAAATAAAGGGTCTGGTCCTGATGCTGTGCCTCCTATTTTTATAAAAAATACTGCAGACAGCATTTACATCCCACTCCACATAGTATTTAATATTTGCCTACGTGAAGGCATATTCCCTGCTATCTGGAAGCGCGCATACATCACGCCCATACACAAAAATGGAGACATAAACAACATACATAATTACCGTCCCATCTCCTTGTTGTCCGCTTTGTCGAAGCTCTTTGAGAGACTAGTGCACGGCAAGTTATACTCTCACATTCACCACCTCATAATACCCGAACAACACGGTTTCGTTAAACGTCGCTCTACTGATACTAACCTTATGTTATTTACAAACCACTTATTTGAAAACATGGATAACCAAACCCAAGTTGACGTTGTCTATACAGACTTTCAGAAAGCATTCGACAAGGTGGACCACAAGCTACTTCTGGAAAAGATTGCCTATAATGGCATACGGGGCAATTTATTGCGGTGGTTTATGTCATATATTTACAATAGAACCCAAAAAGTGGCGATCAACGGCTTCGAATCTGATTCCGTTGTCGTGACTTCCGGAGTGCCTCAGGGCTCCATTTTGGGTCCTTTGCTTTTCATTCTGTTCGTCAATGACATCAAAAGCTGCTTTATTAACTCCAATTTCTTGATGTACGCCGATGACATTAAAATCTATAGGTCGTGCAAAAATACTCAAGACTGCATGCTGCTACAGGATGACCTCAACAGGCTTTCCAATTATTGCTCACACAATAAACTTCACCTTAGCTTACCTAAGTGCAATGTAATAACATACACAAAAAACAAAAATCTAATCAAATACTGTTACACTTTACATGGCACTTCTCTTAAAAAAGTTGACCACATTCGTGATTTGGGAGTTACACTCGACTCAAAATTGCATTTCGACCTTCACATTGAAAACATTGTTAACAAAGCCTATAAAATGTACGGTTTCGTTATGCGATCATCAACTGATTTCAAACGACCGCATACGTTCATAACCCTATTTACAACCTTAATACGATCCCAACTGGAATACGCAGCACCAATATGGTGTCCTCTATATGACAAATATAAGCAAAGGCTTGAAATGGTCCAAAAAAAATTCTTACGATCCATTCACTACAAATGCTATCGTTCAAAACTATCGTACGCACAATTGTTAAAACGATACAGACTTCTAGGCTTAGAGTCCAGGCGTACTTTACTTATGGCTGTGATGCTGCATGGCATATGTAACAATAAATTTGACTGCTCTGATATCACCAATAAACTTTGTTATATTGTGCCCAGAACTGTATTGCGACGAGAGGCGCGCGTGCCTCGGCTGTTTCACACTGGAAAGTCCAGAACCAATGCTGGTGCAAGGGCGCCCCTCCGTCGTCTCTTAGAAACATATAACACACACTTTTTCGATCTTGATATATTCTCGCTATCTCAAACAAAATTCAAAAGAATGGCTATTCAATTGCTTGCATAATCCATTTCTAATTCATTTCTTCGTATCCTGATTTGCCTCTAGTAGATGCGTGGTTCTGTTCTACTTCTCCCCAATAATTTATTCCGTGGACATTGGTGTGGGTTACATGTTTATTTCTATTACTCTAGTTCGTTGTTTACCTAAATTGTAACATGTAACTGTTTTATGTCCCAATAAAATAAAATAAAATAAAAAATAAAATAATATCCTGTTTTTCTGACATTATAAAGAGTGTTTTTTTTTATGTTTGATGGGTTTGCTCTTTACCTTAGTCTAGGTCAGGAATGACTAAGAAAAGGTCGACGATGGAGCGAGCTTACCCAGAAGAAGCCTGTTCACTCTAACTTTGAAGATATTAGGGTTGTATGCGTTCGGAAACACAGACGCAGGCAGAGAGTTCCACCCCTTCGCTGTCCTCATTATAAAGGACGTTTGGAAACGCTTAGTGCGAATTGGTGGTATAGCAATAAGGAAAGGATGGTAGTTTGCCGTGCGTCTGGATGTGCGATGATAGAAGGGGGCTGGTGGGATGAGGTCGTGGAGTTCTTGGGCACACTCTCCGAAGTACAGTCTGTAGAAGACCGACAGGCAGGCGACTTTGCGGCGATGAGCCAAGCTATGGAGCTTGGCATTTACCAATTTAACGTCGCCAACGAGCCTCCTAGCTCTGCGTTCCACTGAGTCAAGAGCGGCAAGTTGATATTTAGCTGAGCCATCCCAAAGGTGGCTGCAGTACTCCATGCAGGATTGGACTTGTGCTTTATAAAGTGTCAAAAGCTGTCCAGGCGTGAAGTACCGCTTCACTCTATTTAGGATGCCCAGCTTTTTGGCCGCAAGTTGGGCTTTGGACTCAATGGTGGCGCCAAAGGTAAGACTAGAAGTCAACTCCAGTGTTTACTTCATTGAAAACAATACCTTTGCATCCTTAGTGTCTCTATAAATGGTCAGATTTCCCGCAAGCATGTTTTTACCGCCAATATTCTGGATCACTGGATAGAAGACTATAGGTGGATTCTTTACGTATGGTCTTTGAGTGCTGCGGCAGTTACTTACACTCACGATCGAAGTTTTAAAAGGCCCCTGAAAAGTATAACAGCGTTGAAAATAGGTAAACACCCTGAATTAGCGCAAATATGTTCAGTACCGTACTTGGCCGAAACGGGTTAATGATTTGAGACGTATATTGATCATGACAAGATAAATTTAAAAGTATGGAGAGATAAAAAATCTCACTAGACTATCAGAAGGAACTTTAACGCTCAAAGAACATGATTTGTAAAAAAATTGGAATTCGCACAGGCTTTAATTTTTTCTAGGTTAAAATTAAGAAGAAGAAGAATTAAAATTTTCTTAATACCTTCCTTGACCAGAGTAACAAAAACAACAAAAAGCAAACAACAGTTACATCTTGTTAGTATGTATACGTAAAGATAAATAATAATAAATTAAGATAAAAATACTTACTGAAGTTGCAGGCTGTGCCTTTGCAGAACATATTGGTAAAAAATAGAGAACAAACAAAAATATAGAAAGAAAATATTGAACAATCATGTTTGTAACTTTATATCCAGTCTGTTAAAATCACATTAACTTTTGTAATATAGATGCAGTCAATATTTAGGTAGGTACTAAAGCTAATGAGGCGAATAACGAGTGTCGAAACTGATAAAATCATTATAATGTCGTTTGTCATCTATATCACTTTTGCACAATATGACTATGTCGATGTAAGTTTTGGATGGACCAAATGCACGATTAATGGCTTTTGTGGAAGATAATGTTGATGAATAGGAGAATTTTATGTACAAGCTTGTTTATAAAAGGGAATATGTACCTATGGGCAGCAACAAAGAAACATTTTGATAGTGTGGGTAGATTTCGGGGTTGAAACTCGGAACAAATTGTACCATCTCCAAGTATCTGCTCTAAGTCAGAACGATTGTGTTTAGTTTAAATATTTAGAAACGAGACCCTCGATACAAGAGAACATTGTAACGTTTTTCTTGAAAAGAAGAAAAGTATATATACCTAGAAAAGAAGCCATTACTTAACTTGTGGCTGAGTGAAAAAGTTGAAAAAAGAAAGAAGGCAAAGAAAAGGATGAGATAAACGTGCTCGATGATGTTGATACAATCTAAGCAGGTTCCGTCATAGTATCAAACTCCTTGCAATCAAACGTGCCAGCTTGTGTATAAGTTTCTGATCGCCATAGGATATGTCCATACTGCACGCTAGATATCCAGAGATGCAGTAATGCATTCACGTCCAAGTTTTCGAACGAGTAGGATCCCTGAAACAAAATTTCGCATTTCTATCTTCTGAAGAGATATGTGAAGAGGGCCCCCTCTTCACCTATCTCTTCAGGAGACACCCACGGTCCAAAAGCTAAGTCCTATAGAAAAGGAAACGATTTTATTGACAAGTATTGTTTGTATCTTCATAATGCTTTTAAACTATACTCGGTACTCGAAACTAAGTAAAGATCGATTGGTAGCAGTTGGATAAAAAGTCTTTGGAATTATTCTTTCAAAAGTTTTTGCTAAAAAAACTTAAGTGGAGAGGGTGGGATCCACTTCCTTCTTCACACCGGACAACGGCAACCTGTTACCTACAGTGCTGGTTAAGAGGTCCTACTAGCGCTGATTGACCACCAAGGAGGCGGCCCTGGTGAGGCCTACCATCGACCAGTACGTTAATTACACCATCCTGACGAAGTCTAGCACCAAACAATTCCGCGTTCCTTCTGGATGAGCGCGGTCCATCTAATGTCTCATTCTGGTTTTGGACAATTTCTGGGAAGCATGGTCTGAAATTGCCTAAAAAATAAAGAGGTATGGAAGGGGAAAGGCCTCTTTGCCCAGCAGTGCAGGACAAGAGCCAAAAAAAATCTAAGTCTAACGTCTAACCTTAAAGTACATGCAGCTCTTCCTGTCATATTTAATGTTCATGGTGACGCACATCAGATGTAGCACCATTCCGTGGCAGTCCAGGTTGTTTATCAGGTAAGCAGGGTCCCATTTACCGTCTCGTAGTATGAATCCTCTGAGCTTTATCTGGAAATAATGATCAAAATAGGAGGTTATGCTTTCTAATAATCTCTGTTACATTCCTCAGCCATTTTCTTCCAAACAGTATTCGTTGTCTTTAAATTCATCAATTCTCAAAATAAGATCTTACGATGATTTGATGATACCTGCCGGGTTCGCGGGACTGCCTCATCAAGTAACCGTGACCGTGGAACGTTATTTAGGGCTGTTGAAGGATCACCGTGGATTTTAGTCAGTACAAGTCTGACAGTACCTCCCGTTTCGCCTTGGGTGGAAGGACTAATTCGATGATTGTACCACGATAAAAAAGGATGATATTACTACTAGCTTGGGTAGGTAAATTTCCCACACGATTGTAACAAATTACGCAGAATCAAAAACATGTGCCTTACCTTCATATTCTTCGTATTCCTTACGAAGGTCATGTTTCCACTCAGCGTACTGTTGTGGGTGGACGGAATGAAGATCACCGGGGGATTCTTAACGTACGGCTTGCTGGGGTTAGTGCAGTCTTTGATGCTCGCGATTGAAATTCTGAAGGGGCCCTGAAACATTGTTGGTTTCATAATCAACATCATATCTGCCCGTAAGACGTCCACTGCTGAACACAGGCCTTCCTTATAGACTTCCAATAGGACCGGTTAGAAGGTGCTTGCATGCAACGTGATTCTGTAGTCTTCATAAGAGTAGGCCTAATGACTATTAGTATAACACCAATTTGCTTTAGTTTCTGTTACAATTAAATAATAATTATTGTTGGTTAAAAATTTAATATGCTGTGCAGCAAAAGTGACAAACCGAATTGCTGCAAAACCGACTCCACGTAGTCTTGTTTGTCCTACCCCTAGAGTGTAATTTAAAATCACGTAGGCGCGTAGGGGCGAGGCGGCCCGCGGGCTGAGGAGCAGGCGGCCGTGAGCGAACCGCCGTGGCTGAGGCTGGCCGGCGAAGCCGGCCAACAAGCCGAAGCTGCGGTGGTGAGCGAAAGCCGTCTGCGATGATTAGAACGCGAGGGGCCGCCGGAGACCCGCAGCGCCGGAGCCGTGACAGAAACCCTGCCTGCTGCATGTTGCACGCTCGCTTGAATGCTGCATGCTTGCTTGCATGCTGCATGCTTGCTTGTTTGCTGCATGCTTGCTTGCATGTTTACTTGCTTGCTTGCATGCTTGCTTGCATGCTGAATCCCGCCTTGTAGGTGGACAAACGATCTTGTTGGCGTGTAGAAAACCATTTTCGAAGTTATCATAAACGGATCTTAAGATCAGTAAAAATGTGATGGTATTCTGTTCCTTTTGGAGAGCAGTACCTACCCCTAGTTCGAGTTTTCTCTATTTCACTTTACAGAGTTTTTCCAGTATTTACAGCGTTTCTTGTATGAAAATATGGAACAGCGCGTCTGGTGTGCGAAGAAGGAACCAATTTTTTCCTTGAAAATTGTCAATTTGAAGTCGTCAAAGTTCCAGTTTACTTTACGTCTCAAATACTGAAAATTCGTGCTGACGGTACTGTTCACTATAATTCCAGCAGAATTTGATTTGTCAGTAACTTTATCATTACAATAATAAAATTAGAAATCAGAACTGGTGGCCGATGGGTTCGTTAGGTTAGGTTAGGTTCACCAGCAACTGAAGAGTAGGACGTCCGCCTACAGGGTGAAAAGACTCTAGTCTTTTCACTAGATCTGATGAAGACCACAAGATCATCGGTCATATTATAAATCTAAAGGGGGGCCTATATCGAACAGTTGCCGTCCTACGGCTCAAATAATGACGATGCTACAAATTAAATTAATTTTCTATACTTACTGAAGTAGGAGTCTTAGAACTCTGTTCAGGATCAGCACAGCACACACATTGTAACACACACACCCACAAAAACAGACGAACAATATATTGAACACTCATTTCTGACCGTCATCGAATAGTATTTCGTTAAAATAACATTAACTGTTTGTAAAACACACCATAATCGTATAGTTTGTGGCAAATGACCCATCAGTAATGATAGGTAGGTATTTAAAAATAATTTTCTATGTCATTGTGTTCTGAAACCAAACATTTTTGTTGACATTTGATACTTTTCATGGCCATCTATCGGTATTAAATGAATCAGTTCTGTTACCTAGTTATTTACCTATTACGCATAAAGTTTTTCGACATTTATCAGGTACTCCAGTTGGGACTCTTTGTGCGAGTGTGAGGGATATTGGAGGCATGGTCATAGAACTGGACTTGTAACTATCACTGTAATATTGGTACTTAAAAACGTCCTCCGAGAACGTGGTTCCTTGCAACCCTGTTCATCTTACCCTGTCAAATGTCAAAAACTTACATTCTACACTTATGGTCGCGTCACCAGAACCCGAAGTTCGTTAAAAAGGTTAAGGCTAAGAGGTTGCGAGGAATATGCACATTTTATCTGACCGTTAGACCAAAATAATCTGGTCAGGTGGGTGGGTATACTAAACACATCCCAAATGCAATGCCAGTGCTGAGCTGTACAAGTTGCGTCCCACCTCCTTTCGTACCCATCCTGGCCAACCACGTGCACCTTCCAGGTTTCGAACGAGACAAATGACAGGGTGCTACATTTTGGTCGGACACAATTTGAACTACATCGAGACGCGAAGAAGAAAAATTTCCCTTTTCAAATTTGAAGATATATCATATGAAAGATAATATGATACATAAAACATTAAAACAAAGATATCATCATCTTCCTAGACTTTTCCCAACTGATTTTTTCCGAACCAGATGCAGCTGAATATCAGTATTTTATATGGAGCGACTGCCTATCCAACCCCTACAACCCAGTAAGTGGGTAATACGATACTCCATGGTAAGACTGGTTGTCAGTTAAAACAAAGATATTTGCCACCTAATAATATTATTTTAGTGGAATTCAGTGAGATTATTTCGTAGCCACCTACAGATCTGCTCACCTACATGTAAATCTAGTGCATAGTACAGAGAATCAGTTTTAGCGCGCTATAAATCCATAAAGAATTCGCTTTAATCCGAGTAAACACGTTAGGTTTTATCCACACTTGTGACTAATAGCAGCTTCTAGATGCGATTATTTGGAGATTTTAAAATATACTGCATTGATTTGACAATTCAGGTTATTTCCTATTAGGTATTTATTTTAATGACGTCAAATAGTTACATACTAGGTGACATGTGGGTTACTTGTCCCACTATAATTCGACTTAGAATGTCTTTTGAATGATCAGCCCTGTCTTAAAAACTTACTTAAATTTACAGCAAAAGAAAGCATTAAACAACTTTTATTATTAGAAAAAAATGTGAATTTCATGGCTTAAAATAATAAAATAGAGTTAAGCTAAAGAACAAAGCAGCTTCTTCGATGAAAAAGTACAAATTATTTTATAGGCTTCAATTTCTAAGTTAAGCCAAAAGTATTATTGCACCATGACATCTAATAGAGCCACGACCACCGCAAGATCATCTACAAACCGTGATTCAAAATCTTTCACAATCACTAAATTCGTTTACCGTCTTGCGACAAAATAATCGCAGCGTCTAGCAGAAGCCTAAAGCTAATTAAATTAAACGCTCACTGACCTACAATGAGATGAAAACAATTTATTCGCAATAATAATAAAACGACTGCATTGTGTGCACTAGTTTTCGCTACTGGATATTCTTGTATTGCTGACATAATTATTGTATTTGGCAGTACTAGCAACTGAGCAATGTCGCATGTTTGTCATTTCTTTATTCATTTTTTTTTTTCGTTTAGATAACTGATAAAATAGAAACTTGGAGATTCATCACCATCCTTTTAGACTGGCCTGTTCTCTAGTGGCCCTGACTGCTATGCTGGTCGTGGGTTCTATTCCCGGCCAGGGCAAATGTTTGTGTGATGAGCACGATCATTTGTTCTGTGTCTGGGTGTAATTTATCTATAATTATGTATGTATTTAGAAATATACATATAAGTATGTTTCTCAGTTGTCTAGTGCCCATAACACAAGCTCTTCTTAGCTTGGGAATAGATGGCGATGTGTGATAGTTGTGGAATATTATTATACGATATAGTGCACCAGGTACTTAGAGATTCATCATCATCTTCCTGTCCGTAGGTATTCTATTCTGCCGGGGTCGCGGAACCGTCTCATCAGGCAACCATGACTTTGAAACGTAAAGGGCTACTGATGAATCACCGTGAATTTTAGTCAGTACAAGTCTGACAGACCCTACCGCTCCGCCCTGGGTTTGAGGACTTATTTGGTAATTTTACTTTAAAAGTATCCTATTCTACTTAGGGTCGAAAATTATTATAACAGAAAGAATTACGATTAACAAATATACAGGTAAGTGCCGCAATACAACACCCTCCCAGATCGCTTTGATTTTATCCACTTCAAGAAAAATAATGGCCTGTTTTCAGTATTTTCCCCTTTGACTTTCAGAAATGCTTGAAAGAACAGCTAATATTTTATTTTTCTCGGACAATAAATAATTTGGTGATACATCACGGATTTAGTCAAATACTATTCAATGTACGGACACGGCTTCATTACAATATTATTATATTATTAGGCTTCTCACACACTGATGTGTTACCTAACAATATTATAGGGTTGCAGGAATTCCAGAATTTGGAGTATTTTCATAATTCGAGACTTAAATAACGTTAGTACTCCCCTTTACAAAAGATATCTATTAAATAGTGGTTTTCAGGGGAAATGACATAGAAAAGAACTTGAAGTTGTGACTGCATATCAAACTAACATCTTATACGAACGCATACATGATACAGCTCAAACAGTTCAATACGACCAGTTGATACTCCCTGCTAGTGCAGTTGGCAAAGTCAACTTCAAGCAATGGAATTTGACTGCTTGAGCACATCATGTATGGTTGATCATTGGCTAACTGCTCAAGGATGGCGTTAGACTTTTACACGAGCCAGTAGGTTAAAGTAGATTTTGAAAAGGACGTTTGTCGTTTAATAATTATAAATCGAAAATAATAATAATAAGGAAATCCTCGTTGAAAGTATTGAAACGGTCATTGTAGTCTCGAAAGACAATATACTCGTATAGAGTAAAAAGAGTAGTAGGAGAAATTTCACCTTTCTTCCGAACACTGTACCCGAATGTTCGCTTACACATCAACGCACAACAACCCCATCTCCCCGTTGGAGCAGTTCCAATAACCTTGTCAGTATGATATGAGTCACAGTGTTGCCGCGACGTACGAGTATCGTACTTATTATTACGTGCGATATCGCAAATAGGACCATTTTGTTGGTAAAACTGTATACTATTAGCTAATATCATTAACAGCAGTAGTTGAGCAATCGGACTGCTGCTGTGTGTGTCGCGGGTTCGAGTCCCGAACGGATCAAATATGTGTATGATCTGCAATTAGTTGTTCCAAATCTGGGTGTTTGTGTATGTGAGTTTCTATGTTTGTAAACGCACCCACGATACAGGAGAAATTCCAAGAGGCGGCAACGTGTAAACAAAAAAAGAAAATATAAGAAAGTTTAGTATGACCGGTGTCATCTTGGCAGAATGAGCTTTGAAAAAAACAATTAATAAAAAAAAAGTCCTAGCTGTTCCCCATGGTTTCACCCCCGTTGCCCGGCTCCTATTGGTCGTAGCGTGATGTCATGTAGCTTTCAGTCTTCCTCGATAAATGGACTATCTATCACAAAAAGAATTGTTCAATTAGAATCAGTAGTTCCTGAGATTATCGCGTTCAACCAAACAATCTGTTCAGCTTTATAATATTTTAAATTAGTATAGATAATTATGATACTATATTAGTATAGATATGATATGATATTAGTATAGATATTACTGAACTAGTCTTTGGTTTAGTCCTGTTAAATGTGTTATCCAGGACACGTCGAGCATTCAATTTCTCGGCATTTTTATGGTTCCACTGTTAATTCTTGCTTTCAGGAGTTGCAGTGGTTCGGGAATAGTGTGATGGGATTGGCCAAAATAAAATATGGTCATGAATAAATTTATACTTAGGCCTAAAAGTCTCTATCCAGTATTGGTTTGGTTCCATTCAATCAACTAAGCGTATCGAAGTATTGCTGCAAAGCATCATCTTTGCAAAATATTTTTAAGAAAGTAAAGAAGCGACGCAAAGGAAACACCTATGATCTCAATCAACATCATAATTACTCAGAAAAAAGGCATATTTGACTCTATAATAAAAGTCAGAATCAAATTGAAACAAAATAACACAGAGGCCGACCACAAGCGCGGAATAGTGATGCAATTGCGTAAATTAGCAACTGTACTGCAATAATTGTGTTGCACACATTAAAATTAACATCGGGATCACGAGCTTCGAATAGCTTGCAGATATACTATCAATGTTAATATTAACAGACGTAGAATACTGTAACATTTAAATAATTTAAATATCCTACATTTTTTTTGTCGACATTGTTAATTCCAGATCGAAGCTAATATGCATCACATAAGCAATTCAGCATTTATGGATTCACTATCTTTTGCAGTGGAATTCCCTGCCGGAGTCAGTATTTCTTGATAGCTTGATACGACGTTGGGATCTTTAAGTAAAAAGTAAATGAATGATCTATTCCCATTTGTCCCCACTGGCTTTGTCACCACTGGGGATAAATGGGAAACAAATTCCCGTATGTCCCCACTGGCGACAATCGGGAAAAAAATTCTAGGCAATCGTGCTTCTCCGTTGACCACATCATTGCTTACCATCACACAAGCTATTGGTGAAACGTGAGTCAATTTTAAAAAAATATGTCGGCACGAATTTTTCCTCCCCTAAAAAAAAATGACGGGCCCCCTTAACTCAACAGGGCCCCCTTAGAGAACCAAAGCCTGCCGGGGTCGCTATCGGGTAACCGTGGCCCCGAAACGAAATGGGCTATTGAAGGACACTGCGAATTTTAGCCAGTCTAAGTTTGACAGTCACTCCTGTTCTGCAATGGGTGGCAGGAATCATTTGAAGAGTTAGTTAGGAGTTGCATTACATACATTGGTAGACCGCTTTTTCTAATTTATTGAAATTATGAGGACATCATGTCCTTTAAGGGGTGGTTATGGAACCCTGTTAAACAAACAGAAAGGATGTTGAAATCTAATGCAACAATGACAGCACAAGACCTAAAAAAAACCCTAAAGCAATAAATGCCCCTAAAACTTCATAAAATAAATGCTTGATGATCATACACATCCATAATTAGAACTTAATTAAATGAAGACCCTTTATAATAAAAAATCAAAACAAATGTATCAATAACACTTCCATCCTGGGTGGTAATACTAAGATCAAAAGACACACAGACGGACAAAGAAACTGTCCTGTTGGATAAGCGGATCTCTATCATTATAAACAACCAATATGACAGTTGTAATGATGGAACTGTACGAGTGTATACTACTAAGGGTTTGCGAACTCGACACATGAGTCTCATGATCTGGTCACTTTTAGCGGGACTGACGGGAGGACGCCGCGCCGTGGCCCCAGAACACAAAAAGCAAGTGAAGGAACAGGGTGGATTTTTTAGACACTGGCAGTGTGGTCAGTTTGATAAAAATCTATCTAGTCAGACTGTTCGATATAGAACCTTATTTACAAAAGAAGTAGCAATGAAAATCATTTCAAAATGGAGAGAAAAGATCAAGATCAGCGGTTTTGTGTTACCCGGCATGAATAAGGAAGAGGTGAAAGGCGTATGTAAAGATCGTAGCAATTGCCTTTAGGAGGTGGGTTATGAAAAGAAGGCGTGAACGTTAAATATTTAAATATGATAAAAAATACTGTACTTATTTTAGAAGAACAAGCAATCTGAATCGTTTATAATAAAGAAAAACAACACCTAATGGAAATCGAAAACCTAGACATAGTAAAAATCTTGCCAATCATTGATAACAAAACAGCTAATTCAGACTAAACTGGCACATAAACAGTTTGCCCTAATTAAATAAGTAAACAATACTAAATTGGAGTGGATAAATAAGAAACATTAGTCTCCAAATAATAGCAAGAATCATAGTAGTGTCCCTGGACACATTCCAAAAAGGCCACGCGGTATTCTTAAAGGGAACTCTAATTATAACCTTACTGAATTGTGTTTTGAGCGTCCAATTAACAGCTCTTGATATCCAACGTATTTATTTATAAAGACCCGGCTACACCTATTATTATAATTGCACAACTTTCAATTTGCACAAACATCGTAAGAACTTTGGAAAGGGTATGTTGTGCCTATCGCAATGGCTTGCCTACTTGTCAATTTTATCAAACTTGAGATGCATTTATACAGATCAAAAGCTGTTTATTCTAATACACAAATATGATTGAGAATAGTACATTGTAATCGTAGTAATACGCACACAACCAGAGTCTTTTCAAACCTAGAGTAAATTGGATTCTTCTGGGCAAGCTCGATCTATCGTAAATTTCGTCTCAGTCATTTTTCACCTAAACTAAAATCAAGAACAAACCCAAATAAGGAAAAAAACTAACCTTTTCGAAACAATTATAATATGAATTGCCTTCTAAAATAAACGTGTTAATTTTATTTCCGAAGTCAGTGACAATAAAGTTGATGAAGTAAAAACAAAATCGTAGGAGTAACCAATCGAATTCAGCCTACTTTTCTAAAATGGCATCACTTGTCCGTACTCATGCACTAATACTGCTTGTGCAAAAGCAAGTCACTATGTGTAAACGAACCTTAAAATGAATTATAAATACAAACGACCCCCTCCATAATTTCCCAATGAAATTTTAATTAGTCCTTATTTAGTCACCTTCAGGATCTTACCAAGAATTTGGACATATAAATTCTAATGCTAGATTTTGTCTATTTGTTAATCTTTCATGTTTCCCAGAAAGTTCAAATCCATCTTTCGTAAGAAAATAGTGTTTTAGAATTCCAACTTGACGGATTTAGAGTTTCCTTAAGTTGCTAATACTTCAACCACCTGACGTAATTAATATTATCTGGGGTGATTTAGGGTAAATTCTTGATCAATCTTGTGCTCAGTAAAATAACATTTATAGACAACTTTGAACCACGAAATTCTTGTTATCACTAATATTACTGAGTCTATGAGAATTATCAAGAACAAATCCAAAGAAGGTCAGTGTTACAGAGAAGGGAGTGTAATAACTTTATAGGATGTCAATTCTGCCAGCCCTGTAACAACTACTTGTAGATTATACAAATATTTTGATCTACGCGCAATGGAACTCATGCCACATAGTGAAACAGTTGATCGTTCGGCCACTACGTCAAGCGCTCCTGAAAAAGTTTCATCAAAGCATGTTGTGGATAGTCTAGATGACGATTTCAAAAATGAGCATTATAGAAGAAGAGAAAAAAGAATCGTACAAATCTATAAAAGAGAATTCAAAGGATAGAAACGCGAAAAGGGAGATCCCAAAAATCAAAGCCATGTAAAGCTATAATAATATAATAATATTAAAACATTTATGTTCTGCTTCACAAAGGTTTCTTAAAATTAGGAGACGACAATGTGATATAAGTAAATCCTTTGTGGGAGACTGGCATCTGCACTTAGGAAAACCTGTCAACACAGATTACCATGCCCCCCCAAAAGACAGCATTGTATTAAATCTTAATAAAAAGTGTATACAGAGATAAGATAAGTAAATGGATACAAAACTAAAACTAGTATATAAGAGATTGTGGGCAGTGTAGTGTAGAAGAGTAGTGAAGTGTATGGTATGTTGGAGTGTATGGTATGTTGGCTATAAAAACCAATAAACCCAATCACAAACACCTCAATACCAATAACAAAAAACAATCAAGAACAACAACAGACCCTTGAGAAACACAACACCGCACCGACTCGCGAAACGAATGCAATAAACTTGTGCCATCGACGATCATAAAGCAATGCTCACAGCACGCCCCGTGCCTATCTCATGTCTTAATTTGTACACTGCGACCAAAACAGTATAAATAATATAAAAACAATGAATACGTACACTGACAACGATGTGGGATCGTGAGCTGATAGAGTTGTGAATGGAGAGAGAAGAATTATAGAAGAAGATGAGAGAAAAGATGCTGGGGGTAATACAAATGTAGTTAATGTTGACACCGTCTTCTTCACGATTGTTCAGACGTTGTAAGGTCTTTTATTTCATGATAAAGTAGACTAGATGGATGAAAGCAGGAAGTATACTAGGGAGTACTTAATGATAGAATAATGTCTAATGAAACAAAATGCAAGAATAATAACTTCGCAAAAATGCGGCATAACTAAGACATCTCATGATGATCTCTGGCTTGGCTTCTAGGCAAGCATTTTTCATCATCGCTCAAAATAAATTCACAAATAAAATTTAAAATATAACTTAGAAGTAACCAGTAAAAGTAACACAACTCTGTCTATAAATTGAAAAACAGCCTATGAAAAAAATTCTCATACATAATCTTTTTTTTAATTGCTCTATCTAATCCCTTCCAAAGCTGCGCAAACGCACGCAGCGGCGAGTTTGACGTTTAACAGAAAAATCTAAAATCATAAAGCACTAACACGGGCTTGTCATATCGGGTTGCGATTGCCGCCTGCATGCTAATGTCCATTGGACCTGTGTTTTTTCACCTGACTACATTGCTAGAGGAAATTTTACCTTAGAACTAAGATCAAAAGGTCGTATAGTCGTGATCAGTATTGTGTTTGATGATATTGGTTCTCAGTATTGAGAATCTTAGATGCAAATGCTTCTTTATGAGAATAAAGGGTAAGGAGGAAGTTATCGGCAACATTATGTCTTGATTGATGAAGATTTTGGAAATGATTTGTCGGAAACATTTCTGGTTGATATTACTTTAACTGTTACAGATAGGATTGTAAGTAAATAGGAAGGAATTGTTCTAAAATATAATGTAGCTTAGATGAAGGACCAGATAAAAACTGTAAAAGAGGTAACTAAAATGTAAGAAATTCTGGAGTAGAGACTGATAAAAGATAATTATTTTTCTATGATACCAGTCAAAATACTGACTCTAAAACAAATCATATTAAAAAAAAGAAAGAAGCTCGATACAAACAAACAAAAGAAAGTATGCAAAGTATCCACCTAAATAAATCAAGAAACAATACAAACGAAACGGCATCCATCTTGAATCGGAAAAGAATTAACAAGTCATGTTCGCCACCACTTTATTAGCGACCGCAAAAGAATATCAATAAAGTCTCCTCGCGGCGACATTTAATAATATTTCGCTATAAGATGAACAAGATAACCTCGAAGGATTTGTGAACAAGCTAGTCATTGCGGCTTTAAAATTGTATGCATAATAATTGTTGTACGTTATCTCTGATGAGAGTAAAGAATATGCAGGGTTAGAGATTGATAAAAATAAAAATTGAGGTAAAAAATGGGTAAGATATAGTTAACCTATAGATCTAGTTTTCGTCTTTACTATGGTCACGGTATGTGAAGGATTCCTAGGGTGAAGGATTCCTGCTCAGCTGTAGGCGTATTAGCAATAATGACTATAATGATGGAAACAAGACTAGTTGACAGCATTCATAAATTGCATATTTGTTTAGTAATATTTCAATACCCTAAATGAGAGGCAGTTATGGAATTATTTATAAAAATCCAGGTCATGACTTCAGAACCCAGTACAAATATATATGGTTGTGAATTAGCTAATTTTAAAAGCGTTCAAATGTGTTTTGACGACCTAACTGATGGACTAATTAGAATTTTTCAGTAGATTAACCGATTGTAACAGTCGTAATTTGTAGATCATGGGTTAGAACCCAGTCAGTACCATTAGCACAAATTCTAGCCTTTGTTTCAATAGAGGATATTGGTAAAGGTATACTCAAGCAATGAATGTCAATCTCTTAAATGCATTTGCATAGGAAAAGTATCGAAAAACACGTATGAAGGTTATAGGATCTGACTTAGAAGAAAAAAAGCTTCTATTTTCCTTAAAACCAGGATCTAAATAGTCATTGTTATTTTAAGAAGTTAACACACTCTTACCGAAAAACCACCGTTGTTAACACTGCTAGGAGTGCTGGTGCAAAGACCTCCTTGCGAGAGGGAGTGGGACATAATCCACCACACGGGCCCAGTGCAGGTTGTTAGATGTCACATGTCTTCGAATTTTTGGTTCTAGGACATGCCAGTTTCCTTACGATCTTTTCCTTCGCCGTTTTGAGAGTAGTAGTGATGAAATAAATAAAAGTAATGAGCCTGTGAGATGGCGGGCCGAATTAGACAAGTTCCGTCCGAACTGGAAGGAGGACGCTCAGTATCGCGAAAAATGAAAGGAGAGGAAGGAGGCCTTTGCCCAGGAGGGCAACAGAACAGGCTAAGAAAAAAAACTTTGCTTGGCTGGTCTTGGGTCCGAACCCTCGATGTAAGTCGTAAGTCTGGGCCGATTCCACTGGGCTACCACTGCTCCAAACTTTCAATCCTACCCAATAATGGTTCCATATAACTCTTAGATGTTGCGAGGTAAATCTGGCCTGGTGGGTAATAAACCAGTTACAGGACATGCATACAGATTACGATTTCCTCATCTCTTTTTACTAAACGCACGTGGTTCCGCTACAGAACCATCAAAAATCACTTCAGATATTAAATTCGAAACCAAATTGCGACATCCAAAACCGTCTAGATATGGTCATTGTAACAGTCGGGTAATATTAATAGACAAACCGAGTACTGTGTTTAGCATTCACGGCGTTCGTTCGTTCCTCGGTCACCTTTCATCTCCCTGATAGACATCGGTTGCGTGCGCGCATATGAAACGAGCAGATATGGGAAATGGAAGATCGGGCTTAGAAAGTATGGCTAAGATTTGTTTTGTTTGTTATTTTGTTTAATTTATGTAAGTTTTCCTTGAAATCTGTTAGGCTTATAACGGAATAAATAATATTGTAGGTACAGAATGCACCTGAAGGAGTGAGCTCATGAAAATGTAACTAAAGTTTGATATGGAATACTTCAAGTAGCTACTGGTATTATAAAGTCAGTTATGGGTCGATTTAACTATGATACTGTTTTCCCAAAATAAATAAAAAAAACGAAAAACGTCTTATGAAAAGGTTTCAAGATTGACCTAACTTATGTAGCTATCATGCCCGTATATTTTTTGACTTTTCAATCAATGTTAATGCAGACGAAACGTCAGGTTATCTAAACCCTTTTTGAACTGTTTTTTCTCCTTTAAATATACAGTGAATATGCATAGACGGTAAAACGAAAAAGAAAAACAGAAAATTTTAACACGATTAATCACACACCAAATTCTAAGAACTAAATGCAAGTCAAGACAAAACAAAGAAACATCAACGACAGCCAACTCACACTTGACTCGAACAGTGTGAACAGATACACCGTACAGTATCGCGTCTCAAAACTCATAACTTCTTTATTTATGTCTTACTTTACCAGAGGCTCCCGAATCGGATTGGGTTACATAAAGTCATTGTTTATGGGGCACGTTCGATTCTTTCTGATGTATCGGTTTTGGGCTTTAGGGGTCCGTAGACCTTAAAATGTTAATACGGTAGTGAATTGTTATGTTTAAAAGAGCAGTGGTGGCCCAGTGGTATCGGTCCCGACGGTATTTTGTGTAATTTATCTCTAACCACTGCTCTCAAAACGGTGAAGGAAAACATCGTGAGGAAACCGGCATGTCCTAGAACCAAAAATTCGAAGATATGTGACATCTACCAATCCGCACTTGGCCCGCGTGGTGGATTATAGCCCACTCCCTCTCACAGAGAGGAGGCCTGTGTCCCCGCAGTGGGAATATTATAGGTTGACGGTGATGATGTTTTAAAAGACTACAAGTCTTTTATTAACGTTTTAGCAGGACATTAAGTCTAATGTAGTCTGATTCTATAAACTACTATTTTAAATAGATGGACCGACAACCTTAAGAAAGGTGGTTGGGATAAACTGGATACGGAAGGCGTCGGAAAGGGCGATGAGACGCAGCCTGGGAGAAACCGATGTCCAGCAGTGGACTGCAATAAAGTAAGTTCATTGATTAAATTTATGTTTGATTTTACTCAATCACGTTGGAACAGCTGAATAGATCTTGATAGAGTTTGACTCAGAGGTAGGTTAAAGTGACTTAAGGAAAAGGTGGTTTAGTCAATAAGAATCTGACAGTCCCTTCCACTCCACCCATATTTTTTTTACGTGGTTTAATCATCAAACGAGTCCTCCCATCAAGGAAATTTTGATGATTTTAAGCCCCAATAAAAAAGGCCGAAAATAATAATCAATATTGTTTGAAAGTCAGCTCTATATGAATGAAGTATACCTATCAAAATTTGTCATCAGGTAATTCTAAGGTCAAAGAAGATCTTAAATACTAAAGAAATAAGGAAATTAGATCCTTTGAGGACGGGAGACGCCATATTCGTCCATCACTTTTTCCTCAAGGATATTCCAAATGACAACATCAAAATATTTATCGTTTATCTGCATCATTTTCCTTAAAACTATAAAATGACCGAAAAGTTTAACCATTTGTAAATACATTTGTATAAGAGAAAGGTACTAAAACCCGAAACTTCAGTTATGTTAAAAACTCACATAAAAATAATTGGCCTGTTTTCATTAACCACACATAAATTCAGGCTCTCTATTTCTGGAAAAGTGCTGAAGGAAATATCTTTTAATTATTTTCTCTATGTGAGAACTGGCTAATTTCTAGCACCATTGTATAAATTGCAAATCTATTTCGACCGTCATTTTGTATATTGAAAAATTATTGTTTTTAAATCAAAGAATATTGAAAAATTAACTCGGCTATTTGGTAGCCCTGTGACGTTATGACGTCAAAACAAACTTAATAACAAGGCTTGACGTGAAGTATTTTGAATTTTTAAAGCCGCTCATTTCAATTTTGGAATATGTAGAAAAAAAAATGGACAACTAGGTATTGAATGTAGAACCATGAGTTCAACAGTAGCACTAGCGACTGCTTAGTCAACGTAACAGAACCATAATTCAGTGTAAGATATTATACTATATCTCATAATCTTAATACTCTAAAACCACTAAACCGTTAAAACATGCGACGTAGCTCAGAAACCGATGTCTATGACTCACTAATTACAACATTCTCATGGCAATATACATACAAATAAGTTATTTTATACATCACGAACCCATAATTTAAAGGAAACTGCCCGAAAACGTATCTTATGGGTCTACAGAGACAATATTGTACCATAAATGACCATAATTTCTTTGAAAAGATAAACTTTTTGGGCCAATTATGGGACGGGAGCGGTGTTTCCAAAAATCCCCTATATACTGTTTTTTATCTGTCATCAGACAATATAGTTACGTGGTAGATGGTATCTTTTTAATTTACAAAGTTATTTTGGCAGTTTTGACCTCTGAAAATACAATCACAATGGCCTTTCCTCTCTTCATTATAAGGTTCAAAATCGTATGTTACTTGTCTTTGGTTGTGTTGCCATTTAAGTTGGTTTTCACTAAAATTGTTAGTCACGACTGTTATGGCCAGTGTCTTTTACTGTTTACAAGGTGATATTAAAAGTTGACACGCCATTTTGGTTTCGATAGTTTTTTTTTTATTTATTTTTTTTATGTTGTGACGAATTGTGGTTCGTTTTATAAGCTTACTTACGAATCGGAAGTTTTATTATAGTGTAGTAGGTTGTATAAAAGATAGTATGTGGCTTATTTGGAAAAACTTATGAAAGGTCTTATGGTAAACTAAAATGGACTTTAAGTGTGAGCTTTATGTACTAAAATATAATTGTTTTAAAATGGTAATTTTATTGAACTAGTATACTATTCCCCTTTTTCTATTATTAAAAAAAAAAAAAACATAACATGCTTGTTATATCACATTTGTGATAAAAATAATGTAGGCAGAGAGTTGTCTGATTTAGAGTGCAAAAAAATAAACAATACATACCTATAACTTCGACAGCAAACAATCAAGTACAGTCGGCAAAACAATTTTAATTGCTGATGATCTCCAAAAAAAACCACAACACAGTCCACCGCTCACCAAATTTCCACATCGACAGCCAAAAGAAAGAGAGACACGGAAAAACAATAAAAAAATAACAATTTCAGTTTTTCAGTTAATGATGACGCACGAGAAACGCCACTGAAAAGGCTGAAAAATGAACGGAATCGTTTGCTGGAAGAAAGCCTTCGAAATAATGCGGAATTGTGAAAAGAATGGTCGAGACAAAAGGGCAATTGAAGTCGAAAATAATGAAGAACAAACAATTAACACACGACGTACCCGCGGCACTGGCCACGGACGTAGTCCGGGAGCTAGGTACGAAAATTTTAAAGTTATCGTAAGGTTATATTAATGGGTAGGTAATGCTTGAAATCAGTATATTGACAGTATTTCTTTTTAGTAGAGAGTTAGACCTTTGAAAAATAATAGAGACGTTCTTTTCTAATGATTTACTAAATTATACGCGTGACATACTGTGAATTTAGAAAACGTTGTGGTCAATTTTGTTTTACGTGAGCAAAAGAAAATTAATACGACAATTTTATTTTTGATAATCTAACGTAATTCAGCTGATCTAGAATTCAATGTCTGCGTATTTAAAAGAAGCAATTAAGATTTTATGTATTTGGCTTTCATTATTGAATTGTATCGTTTACCGTGATTCCTTGCTTGCCCGATAATAGTATGACACTAGCTTAAAGTAACAGGAACCGACTGTACGTTATTTAAACCAAATAATGTTTAAATTTACTGATTGAAGCTGTCACCAAAATGAACACTCAACTGTTGAATTCCATTTTCAAATCATTTAAAATTTTTCACCTCATCTCCCGTACTAAAATATGGTTCTTCGAGAAAAAAAACCTCATGTATTGTTTTGGCTTTACTTCTCCCTTTAAACATAAAGGGTTGAATCCACCCTAAGAAAAAATTCAACTGGAATGAGAGAAGAATGCGCACATTTTTTTGTTTTACCCATTATAATACTTTTTTTATTTGTTTGTTTTTTAAAATGTTTCATAATTGTTTCCCTTTGATCGAGATGGACGGACTTGGGAGGTCAGCCATTCTTTTCGTTTTTTTATTTATTTTTTTGATCAAGTATTTCCTCTTTTTCATTAAGTTTCCGTACGATACCCACGCAGTTTTTAGACAAAGAGGTACCTAAATATTTTATTTTGGCTTCTGAGTCGGAGGTAGATAATTTAATGTTAATTTATCTGTAATGGTTAAGAAAGAGCATGTTATCATATTTTAACAGCTCATGGTAAAATCTTGTGTAAGTCAGATATGTAGTTACTGCATCTAGTTATACCGTGAGCCGTCCTATATATAACTGGGAAAAAGCTGGGTAGATGTAACCACAGTCGGAAAAAATAACATACTGTAATAACAGACTGTAATATTCCCATAACTGTCATATCATAATCATCATATCAGCCGTAAGACGTCCACTGCTGAACATAGGCCTCCCCTTTAGACTTCCAGTAGGACCGGTTTTAAGCGGCCTGCATCCAGCGTGATCCTGTGGCCTTCATAAGATCGTCTGCCCACCTAGCGGGTGGACGTCCTTCACTACCTAACGCTACCAAACGCCTACGCTAACTGTCATATACCACTTCTTTTCTGATTAATTTCGTTGTAGGATCCAAGACAGGTAAATTCATTCTCCGGGACACTTCGAGCATCATTGTCTCGACGCTTTTCTGGTGGTTGCCACTGTTGATTCTGGCTCTCAGGAGTTGCAGTGGTTTGGGAATAGTGTGGTGGGTTTTTCCCAATAAAAAAAAATCCCATAACTGTGTAATAACAGACTGTAATATTCCCACTGCTGGGACACAAGGCTCCTCTCTGTGGGATGGAGTGGGCTATAATCCACCACGTGGGCCTAGGTTAGGAGATGTCATAATTTCTTCGAAGAAAGGCAAGAAAAAAATTACAGCTAGAAAATATACAAAACAAATATCAAATATTTAAAACGGAAAGTTGAAAGAAAAATTAATACTGATTGGAAAGCAGCCATTTCACGGTATTACTGTTTGGGGATGGGCACGGTAAGTAGCTCCCTAGAGACCAACGTTTGGCATTTGAAAAAAGAATGCGTAAAAACAAAATGGCGAGGGCTAATCTAAATTAGTACGGTGAGAGAAACAAGGTATTGTTTTCGTTCAAAATAAATAAAAACATTTTTTGTTGAGAAATTAAAGTTTTGATTGGAATCATTTTGAAAATCTTGAAGTATTTTTATTGTTAGGGAAAATAGTGTAGTTTTAATGTAGTTGAAGGTAATTAGATACTTTTTTTTTTGTAATGGCAGCCATTATCGTGAATGATTATAAGTTCTCATATTTTTTCATGTTGATACTACTGAAAAAAAACTATTTAGTGCACGGGAAATATAACCTACAATTATTTCTAAAATTTTAATTACAGTCAATACAAAACATTAGTAGACCAAAGTTGTGATTTTTAAACAATTAAAATTAAAACGTTGCGCATAATAGCCAAAAAGCATAGTGCTAGACCTCGTAGAAGACAAGAAGGCGATCTAGACAAAACCAACGTTCAGTACTTCAAATTGAACCTGGATCAGGAGAGCTAAAAGTCCTGGTATGCCTAACAGTTGGGTCCTACAGGTTAATATATGCACGGTTTCTTGTTTTTACGTTGTTTAATTATGAAACGGCAGGACGAGAGGGACTGTCATACTTGCGCTGACCAAAATCCACGGTGTCCTTCAATAGCCCTTTACGTTCCGGGGACACGGTCACCTGACCAGACGGTCCCGTGCCAATAAGACAGTCTCGCGACCTACATTTATACGGTTACAGTAAAATAAAAATAAAGTACGTGTAAAATAAAAAAGCGAGAAAGACTTTTTTTGCCGACACTACACAAATCGGAACCAATCGCGAGTTGTCGTAATTTTTTATTTTGTAATTAGTATTAGCAGAAGTAGTCCATTAAGATTATATTTTTAAATACCGAGGGTAGAGGTAGTAGGGTGAGTACCTAATGAATAAGCCAATAGTCTTAAAATAGAGATTAAGAGTAGAGTAAATTAACGTTTTATTTTAATGTTGATTGATTTAAAAGAAAATGGTAAGAACAATAATATACCGAGAAGAATAAGAATATCCGTAGAAAAAAGTATCTATAGCATTTTTTAACTAACTACTAATCCATATACGCCCCCTTCCCTGATCTTACATTTTTTTTATCGTGGTAAAATCATCAAATGAGTCTTCCCACCCCGGGCAGGAAGGGAGGGACTGTCAGACTTGTACTGACTAAAATCCACGGTGACCTTCAATAGCCCTTTATGTTCCGGGGTCACGCTGATGGAAATAAGTCCCGCGACCGCGGCAGGCATTGGCCCTCTGTGAGGGCCCCCGTCATTTTGCTGACGCTCTTTGAAGTGCGCGTGGAACACGACGCGCCGTCGACCCGGGCATGGTCCCCGGATCGACGGTGTATTTCATATAATTTTAATTGCAACACTTTAGTTATAATTATGACAATAATTATAATAGTTTAACAATAGTAGTAGTGCCCAGAATTGAGACATTAATAACTAACAAAAAAGTCTTACAAACCTACTGAAATTCATAAAACAAATTCTCCAGAAAATAAATCCTCTCCCAACCAAAAAAGCCGCCATTGCCACACAGACAATGCAATACAACAATAATTAATTAAAAATTCTCAAAGTATCCTAGGAAGTCGATAGTGGGGACATTGAGGACCACTCGAACTTGGGACAACGTCTGTAGTCTGAACGACCCTCAAACTGAAAGGGTTGTTACAGTCGCAGTCTACGGCTGCTTCTCGGAAATTTTCAAATTGTTGATTTGTAGAATTTTCCAATTGACTGTCGGTTTTATTACGTGTTGTGATGGAGATTGATTGATATCGTATAGCAAAAGCAATCTGAGGTTTAAATTTTCCCACTGTTGGCAGACAGCTTTTGTTTTCCTCACACCCAGGGCAGGAGGGACTGCCTGACTTATACTGACTAAAACCCATGGTGTCTTTCAATAGCCCTTTACGTCTAGGGGTCACGGTAACTCGTTAGTCCTGAGACCCCAGTCGCAGCGTAAGTTTAACACGCAGTCTTGTGGGTTTCCTTACATGTTTTTTTTCCGCTTTGAGCATGAACATACATGGATCCAATAAAAATAAAATCGGAATCCTGCTTGATTTGTAGAATTGATTCAAGTAAAATGTAATGATCATCAGCTGATTCCAGAATAAAATAGTAATCAGTTAGGTAGGTAAGATGTGGTACTCGTTGCTCAGAGTTTAGCTATAATTTTACTTTTTAAAATCCTAGTTTTGGTACCTCAAAACTTATTAATGAACGGAACGAAGTAATGATTCTTGCAGTTTTAATCAAAACGGAGGAGACTTACGTACAGACAGAAATTGTACTTAATAAATATCTGTTAAAGTCTGGGGTCCACGACAAATCAGCTTACAAATATTTTTTTTGGAAATTAATATCCCTTTCTAAATCGATAGCAATAGCCTCCAAACACGTAATAGACAAGTTCGATGGTGATTCGTGACAAAGGTTTGTTTTTCTCTCATCATTTTCCGACAGATTGTCCCTAGGGCACTACACTCGATGGCTCTTCACCCTGAGCACTTCGGGACTCCTTCCAAGAGCTTCGGGAAATACTCGATCACTCTTCTGTGTTGAGATATGTTTGTTATGAGATGTTTTTGTTTTGAGAATTGATCGCTTTGGTCTTTGGGATTTTTTATTGTCTGTGATATTGTTTTTTCAAGTGGAAATTTTGGATATCCAGCTTTGCGTTATTTATAACAAAAATTTCTCCTAGGCCAAAACAATTTGGCGATATTATTTAGTTTCTCAGAGATTAAATATCTTTCCGTTACTCAGACCTAATCTATAGACCGACTAGGCTATCACAGTATTACGATCACTAACAGTACTAATTATGGATCATTTTCAGATGAAGCGCGACTGAGAAGATTAAGATTAAGTTCGCTCTATATAGATTTGGGCCTAAATGTGAAAATGGTGCTCTTAAACCAATCATGACTCATTTTTTAGGGTGTCCGTCCTGACATAGTTGAATAGTACTGGGTCCAAGTTATTTGATAAAGTACTTATCAAGTAAAATACTAACCGATATAAGGTGACACAGAAGATATAGAAAATTCTTTCTGAATAATCTTCTTTTAATGAACACGTCCCAAAAGATTACCCTTTTATTGAAACGACACCATACAGTATGAATTGCAAAGGCAAAGTAAATACTAAAATCATAAAAGGAATCTGTTGATCGAAAGTTAAACAAAATATGTCCGTATCCAAACAATGAAATCACTGCATCACAAAAATAATGCATCCAAATAAAATCCAACGTCCTCTTATCAAGAAATGACCTTCCATCACCAGCACAAAGACCCAACAAGGACAAAAATATCCAAAACATAATCAACATAAAACTTGGTTCACAATCAATGATCCATCACAACTCAATCACATTCAACATCTCTTATTCGGAAGCCGATAATTGGAAAACTGAATTTGTAATTTCAATCATTTGTATCCATTAAACAAAGGAACAAACAAACAAACAAATCGAATCGGGCAATTTCGGCCTCAGCCGATCGCTGCCGAAATCAATTAGCTCCTTGTAATCTGCAAAACAAAGATGTATCTACAACTCTTCATCACAAAAATCAACTTTATCTTAAAGAAATCAAGTCACAAATTCAATTTCCCATCTCCATCTTAAACTTGCCAAACATAATCGTAGGATGTACAAACCAGACGTCTTGGATTACCGAAAATTGCTACCAAAGGAAAATACCAACATACTATCATTATAACTTTTTTTCTTAGTTTTCGATATGAAAAAAAAAAGTCGGCGAATAACTTATGCGATGCAATGACCGCGCGCGGCGACATCAAAAGGGTTACTGGCGAGATGTTTTATCCTTGTCTGGCTTGTGTAGCTATCAATATCTGAGTGAGATGGATGTATGATGTTGAAGATAAAAAATGCCCTTTAGGTTGGTATGAAGCGATGCCGCCACATTTGCTGTAAGCTCTATAGTGTCAAATGAACGAAAGTATCACGGTTGCTTGTGCGTATTAAATTGCAAATGTTGATGTTTGTTCTCTGGTCTAAATAAAGTAGGTATACTTACATGGGTTTGTCATGTGTCGATTTTGACAAGTTTAACGGCAATGACCAATCCACACTGGGCCCGCGTGGTGGGATTATGGCCCACTCTCGAAGAGGAGGCCTGTGTCCCAACAGTGGGAACATTATAGGCTGATGATGATGATGATGAACGGCAATGACTGGTTTGTCAATAATGTGTATGTGTAATGTAAGGATCATTTTGAACAAGCTTTGGTGAAAAGATTACGTAAAAAGTTTTAAGATGGTCAACATAACAGTTGTAGATGTCTTAAGGACTTATTTCCATCACCGTGACCCCGGAACATAAAGGACTATTGAAGAACACCGTGGATTTTAGGCAGTACAAGTCTGACAGTCCCTCCCGCCCTGCCCGGGGTGGGAGGACTCATTTGATGATTTTACCACGTAAAAAAAAGATGTCTTAATGCGTCAAAGTTAAATCTACATTGATAAAAGATTCTGGCAGTTGACGTTATGCACCATCTCGATAAACAATGGAATTATAGCGAAGTGTATGATGATGACCTGGGCAATTAAAACTTGTCTACTTATACCATTTACCTTCACGCCTCAAAGTTAGAAAGGATATCGGAAGCGTTAGCGCAAGTGCATAACACAAACTAAATTCGCCGTATATTTTTTTACGGAAACCACAAGCGTCCTAGAACATTAAATATTTTTTTTTTTTTTGAGAAAACCACAATTAGTGTATTTCTCATAGATTTAGTAATAAACACATAAATGAGTTAACAGTTTTACTGCAATTTAAAATTGAAGTATTGACATACGTTAACCACACACGCTAGTTCTATCGCCTGGGATTGATACTATGACAATAGAACACAATACCTACATACGTAAACTTTTATGCTATGATAGCAGTTCGGTTTTTTCTTAACCCAGGAGCGGTATCCTGGGTTAAGAAAAAACCGAACTGGGCCCTGGAACGTAAAGGGCATCCGAAGGAACTCGGGTGGATTTCAGTCTGACAGTCCCTTCCGCCTCGCCCAGGGCGGGAGGAGTCATTTGATTATTCTACCCACAATAAAAAAAAATGATAGCAGTTCTGGCTTTCATGCAAGTTACACGTATAGTTCAGTAGACCATAGACCTTTTACCAGAACCTACCAACTACATAGTCGACTACACCGTTGGCATAAATCCTTTTTTCCAAAAAAAATAGACACAATCTTTCCTCAACCACAATCGCCATAGAAAACTCCCTCCCTCCAATCCCTTCCTCCAACGCGATCTATATTTTGTTTAATAAGGATGTTTCAAAGAAAACAAATTAAACTATTGTAAAAAGTGTTGTAAATCTGGCTACGAAAGAGTAGAACATCAATGATAAAGCAAAAGGAATTCCTTCACGACTTATCCCTTTGAATATAAAAAGGTTTTACAGGAAAACTTTTAATCAGGGACCATCACCGCTACTACGGGTGCACGATTTCGGGAGAACTCGAAATTATGAGATAATAATAAGAAAAAAAGTCGTTTGAATTGTAGACAGTAGCTGGTGTCAGATTTTCTGATAACATCTTATAGTCATTTCTTATTGTTATAGTATTCATTTGTGTTTCAAATCTAGCATATTTTTTTGGTTTATCCACGACACAGGAGAAATTCCTAGTGTGGGACAATTTTTTTTTAAATCTTTGAATTTTCATCATCGTTATCGATATTAAAGTGTCACTTAGGGCTGATTTTTCAATAGTCAGATAACTTTCATCTGAGGAATAAAAATGGCGATTTGACAGCTTATCTATATGAAATATGTAATGTATGAGGAATAAAAATAGCGGTTTGAGCTATTTTTATTCCTCAGATAAAAATTAATCGGACTCTTGAAAAATCAGCCCAGAGGAAACACCAAGGGCTATAGAATAGGTATTTGTAAAATCTATTGCTGTCGCGTATGACCATAAGATTTTGAATGTTCATATCTCTTTTAATAATGAATTTATCTAAAAAAGGAAAACATAGAACCATGTCAATAGTGGCCATAGATTTATTGTAAAAAAATTATTGCTCTACTGGCATTTTCCAGGGAGCAAACAAACAAGAAAAACGGCCGTGGTGTTTCCTCTTAATCCTATAGTTTATAACTTGACAGTTTTTATGATTTCAGAGATCTGTGGACTTTGTCACTAAATAAAATAAGATAGATCTTTGCTTAATTGAACATAGCACTAAAGACATTATTTTTGTTACCTGCAAAACCACATTTTTTTTCAAGAGACCCATGTTGATTGTACTCGTCGCTCATAAATCAATTCAGACCAGAAAAGCATGCTTCTACACATATTTTACATACTTTTTTATATTTTTTAGAATCAAATGTTTTGGTAGAAGATGGTGGGCAGAGCTGGACAAAAACAACGACCAGTCCATTTTAATCCTGGATCGAAGAAATGATTAAAGGGAGAAGTCTTTACCCAGAAGTGGGATGACATAGCCCAGCAGTATCAGTATCACATGATCTACCTTCAAGTTCTCCTAATTTTTGTGTGCCCGACACCATATTGTATCTTTTAACTTGTATTTTACCATCTTTGTACCATATGGGATGCAACAAATAATTGAGTATTGAGTATTAAGTGAAAACACTTCGAGTTGACCAATAGTAAGTACTCCGAGGACATCGAGCTTAAAAATGAAAGCATAAATCACGATCTTTGGCCCTAATTAATTCTTCGAGCCTTGCAGGGGAGTGTGCCATGGGGTTGAATTATTTGAAAAACTTTCACCTCTTTCCTGCTCCTTCATTATCTTTTGGTCACCTGCGTTCAGGTTTTTTGGTCCTAAGTTATGGGATGATTTGATTTGGGTCCGATTTTTATACGTATGATGATGATCATCATTCCTGTAAAAACGTCATAATTGTCATCTAGCCGTTTCCAAATTTAACGAAAGCGCGAAGTGACGAGCATCACCAAGCGAGTAGTTAGCTCGCTGTCCGATCAAGAAACAGACCTGTGCCGACGGTCAAGGATATATTAGCCAGCTAACGGAGCTAGGACGAACGCCTGTCGGGGTCGCAAGAGTGTCTTAAAAGGGCACCACGGCCATGGGACATAAAGGGCAACAGGGAAATTTTTAGTTAGTAGAAGGACTCCTGTGTATTCCACCCCAAAATAGAAGCATATAGCAGATATTTATTTATTTATTAAATCTTTATGCACAAGTTAAAAACATGTACAAAGGCGGACTTAATGCCTTGGGCATTATCTACCAGTCTACCTTAGGGTGATGCAGAGACAAAGACAAAGTAGGTGCAACATAATAGACAATTATTTAATAATAAAATGAATATAATAATAAATTACTACATATATACAATACATACATACAAAAATATAAATACATACACAGAAAGAGAAATAAAGTGGAAACTAACAACCAATTAACTTTGAGATGAATCTGCCAGATTCTTAGTGATATGCTCACGAGCTTTCAACTTGAAAGTGAGCCGATTGGATACCGTCCTGATATTCTGAGGAAGCGCATTCCAAAGGAAAACTGCCTGGATTGGGAAAGAAAATTTAAGAAAGCCAGAACGGTGAGAGGGACATCGTAGAAGACGATTGTTACAAGATCGAAGATTTTTGCTATGCGCAGAACATAAATATTGGAAGTGAGTAGTCAGATAGGAGGGAGAAGTGGGTTTGTGAAGAAGAGAAAACAAGGTAGTTAAGGCCCTTAACGCTCTGCGCTGGCGAACGGGCAACCACTTTAAAAGTGACCGGTGTTCGGAGACGTGATCATATTTACGGAGATTGAAAACGAATCGAATGCAGTTATTCAGAAGTCGGTCAAGTTTATTGAGTAAATCTGCATTCAGGTCATAGTAACACACATCACCATAATCAATTATGGGGAAGATAAGGGATTGAACAAGCATAGCCTTTACGTGAGATGGGAGAATATTCTTCAACCGATAAAGGGACCGCAGCGTTCCAGTGACTTTACTGCTCACAGTCGCGACCTGCTTACGCCAATCAAGACAAGTGTCAACATACATACCCAAATCTTTGACATCAGAGCTGAACGGGATGACCACACCATCAAAGACAAGCGGAGGCACAGTCAACGCACTCAGCCTTCGCAAGCTGTAGGGGCTCCCTATAATGATAGCCCGACACTTGGCAGGGTTAACCGCCACCCCGAATCGATCAGACCAGTTCTTCACAGCTTTTAAATTCTTGTTGAGCTCTTCAATCGCATCGGATACGCTGTCAACACCTGCCTGACAATAAAGCTGCAAGTCGTCAGCATAAAGATGATACGCACACTGAAGTTCGGTAGTTATAAGGTCTATAAAGATAGAAAACAGAAGTGGAGATAAAATACCGCCTTGAGGGACGCCTGCATTAAGATCACACCAGCTGGATGAAGTGTCACCAGCGAGAACAGATTGCTGACGCCCCCGAAGATAGGATGAAAACCAGTCTATTACATCGTGAGAGACCATGAGATAGGAGAGGATGGACAAAAGGACTTCGTGACTGACGGCATTAAACGCATTCGAAAAATCGATCAGCACTAAAACGGTGACCTTAGTGTCTTCCATTCCCCGCCTTATGTCGTCAGTCACTTTAAGGAGAGCTGTCACAGTACTGTGCCCGGGTCTGAACCCAGATTGGAGAGGACTGATGAGGGAGTTCTGGTGAATAAAGGAAGAGAATTGTTTGTGTACACAGGCCTCAAGTACTTTTGATAAAAAGGGGAGAATGGAAATAGGGCGAAATTGACTAGGAAGAGTGGGATTAGGAATTTTCGGTAATGGACGAACATGGGCTTTCCGCCACAGGGAAGGGAAAACACCGGAATAGAGGGAGTAATTGATGATATGGGAAATCGCAGGCAGGAGCTGATCAAGAGCCATCACAATCATGTGACGGCTGATGTTATCGCAACCTACTGCTTTGGATTTTATGGATAGGATGATCTTCTTGATCTCCCTCGGATCGACTGGCTTGAAGATAAAGGGGCTAATATTAGGTCGCGTCAGACCATTAAGGTAATCCAAGGTTTGAAGCTTAGCTGAACTATCAAGTGTGGCAACAGAGGAGAAGTGAAGATTTAGATCGTCTAAGCCAATTGTGTTAGGAAGGTCTGAATGCCGCGATCTACCGATACCTAGAGTTCCAAGGAACTTCCAAATATCAGCAGAAGAAGCAGAGGTGATATTATCAAGAATATGTCGGCGTTTTGCGTTGCGTATCATCTGATTGCAGCGATTGCGGGCAGTTTTGAAGAGGAGCCACTTATCCTCCGATCTATCCTTTTTAAATTTCCGAAACGCCCGGTCCCTTCGTCGCATTGCCATGCGGATTTCGGAATTCATCCATGGCGCAGGTGGGTGCTTCAATTTAACTTTCCTGATGGGAGCGTGAATATCATAGAGCTTAAGTACAAGATCATTAAAAATAGTAACTTTGTCATCAACAGTAACAGCTTCTTCCAAAAGACTCCAATCAATATTAGAAGCATCATCCGCGAGCCTCTCACCATTCATCCGCGCAAAGGCACGCCTGTACTGGAACGTAGGTTTGGGTTTAGGAGGTTTCAAAATGTAAGATAGGAAAATAAGGTCATGGCGGGAAAATCCAGGAGCGTCAAATTGACCATGAGAGGAGACTAGTGAGGGATTAGAGGTGAGGATTAGGTCGAGCCAAGTATCATCTCCAGCAGTGTTGTGATGAGTAGGTTGGAGAGGTAACACGTGTAGATTAGCTGACTCGACCAGGTGTAAAAGTTTACAGGATCGAGGGGAGGTATGGGCAAGGAGGTTGGTGTTGAAGTCTCCCATGATAATGTGATGTGCGTACTCCGAACCCAAAGACTCTAGAACCGACTCGAATTCGGTGAAGTAGTCTATGGAAGGGGGACAATAGACAACACCAAGGACAGTTTTAGCACCTCTGACACAAACCTCTAGAAAAAGAAATTCGGCTGAACTATTAGGGGAAGAAGTTGCTAGAATTTTGAAGGGAAAATCAGCACGGAGATAGATTGCTACCCCACCCCCTCTCTTACCGATTCGGTCGTTGCGAAGAAGAACGAATCCCGGAAGAGAGTAAGTGGTTGACAACAGATCAGGTTTGAGCCAGGTCTCGGAAATCAGGACGGCATGAACATTGTTGTTAGAGAAAGTCTCGTACAGTTCATTGTAATGGCTTGGAACACTCTGGGCATTTATGTGACAAACTAGAAACATTCGGCCAAGATCTTGGTCGAATGTTTGACGTAACAGGTCACCAAGAGTGTCTTCAACCGAACAAAAACTGTTACCACTAGAAGAAGCAGCAGAGTTATTGGCAGAAAAAAAAGATTCATCGTCAGAAATTGTTTCCATAAATTATAAAAAGATTATAAATGAATAAATATGACTATAATAAATATATATAATATATTATGAAGGAGAATAACACAAACTGTTGGTACGACGCTTGCATCTCTGCACCACCCGCCAGCTAACATAAAACAAAAAAAAAGGAGAAGAACACAGAAGTAAAATATAAACAAAAAGGAAACAAAAGCAGCCAATTATGTTGACAAAAAAGAAACAATCAAAAAGTAGTATTCGGAACGCACTTTACAAAACTTTACTATAATTTAAGAATTAGTGAACGTATCCGATTATAAGGTAAACGAAGAAAAAAAAAAAAAATTGTGTCTATGTTTTAACAAGTTTTGACAGTCACGCTTAGAATAAAAATATTAAATAGATTGAGGGTAAATGGGGTAAACTTTTAATAATAAATTGTGAGCTGAGAACAGTGTTCCATTTAAGAAATATATATACTAAGAACTATAAACCGAGATACAACTACTATGTAACAAGGTGAATGTAAACAAAGTTACACTTATCATTATACAGTGAATGATTGCAAAATAAAGGTAAGAAACCTACTACTAGTTACCTAATGCGTGACTGCTGTTATTTGTCGTGAAATTTAATGCTTCTTGTTTTTCAGGCTGTCTCCAGACCCTTCAAACTTGGGATACTTCACCAAAAGCGGACTCAGTTCTTCAGAGGATGTGATTTTGTGTCTGCTTCCATCTGGCGCTTTAATGGAAATCACACCGTCCTGGGTCCAGCACGACCTCATGCCAAAGTGCAGCCTTGCTTTCCCGAAGACAGATTGCCGGGCCTTTGTCAAGAACTCCTTGACTGAGATCGCAGTACCCTTCAGCCGTGTCTTCGCCTTCCAGACCGCAGTTTTGTCGTCCAAACTGGAGAACTTCACAAGTATTGGCCTATGGTGTTCCTTATTGGCTGCACCGAGCCTGTGGCAGACTTTAATGGAGGATGCAGTGATGGTATTAAGGCCAAGCTTTTCTTTTTTTTTAACACCTCTGTGATGACTGTGCTGCTGACCTCCCCCTCAACCTCCGGTATGCCTTGGAAAATCAGAGCCTTCCGCCGATGCCTGGTCTCCATCCCGTCAACCTGACTAGCGCACTCACTTATTTGCTTCCTTAGCAAACTCAGCATGCTGAAGATGAGCTCTCTGAAGGTACGGAACTCCTCGGCAACCCTCGCGACGGTATCCTTGGCAGGTCCAGCACATAGTATCTGCGCTTCCAATTCTCCCATCTTCCTGACAAAGCTGTCCTCCAAGCATTTCTGTGCGGATATGATCTCTTCCAGTTGAGACATAGCTGATCCACTTGTGTCCAGTGATAGTGAAAACAGTGATAGTGAACTGATGAGCTGGCAGGTGGTGTTTAATTAACGACTCGGTTACATAAATGTGCTGCAAACGATACTACCCGTTGTGTAGAGGTAATACTTTAATTATTTATTAAAATAAAATTAAAATACTATTGATTTCTATTTTAAATATAAAATTAATTTTAGAGCTATGTCTATCTTATTTTAACACCTCTCCTCAGATATGTTGGATGGATTAGACTAGCAACTTTAGTCGTCGAAACCTGGATTTGTTGCCATATAAGACTATATACACGAGTACAAAGTTTGTTTAGTGAATAATCATGGTATAATACGTATGGACAAAGTTACATTTTTTTTTTGTCGTGGTGAAATTTCCAATGAGTCCTCGTGAACCCAGGGCAGAGCGGGAGGGACTGTCAGACTCGTACTGACTAAAATCCACGATATCCTTCAATAACCCTTTACGTTCTGGGGTCACGGTAATTCGGTAGTCCCGCGACCATGGACGAAGTTACATAACATTTAATTCTGCAAACATTAGCAGCTGGCTAATTCCAAAACGTCAAAACAAAAAAATAAAATTCTTACCGCAAAAATATCGCGTTTCATAATAATGTATGGGACATTCTATCCATGAGTATCATGGGCAATTTAGATTATATCAGTAATATTTCTTTATATACTCCATATTTCAAGCCAAGAAATAAAAACTAACTTGTCCAAAGATACCTTTTTTATAGAAACTCTTTGATCGAGGCGCCTAGCTTTTTTACAGGTCAACTTTACTTGAATACGCTTGCCACGCTTATTTAATTTCTATAAATCGAATTCGGATCATCGCACTACACAAAAACCTAATCCAAATCTCACAGTTCGAAGAATTATTTTATTTGAAGACGTCTATGGGAACCACTCGTAGAAACTACGAATCATCTGAGCTTTTTGTGGCCAAACTTTTAATAGAAAATCATCTGTAGATTCACTTTGTTTAATTTACCGTCACTAAACTCCTGACTCACTCAAAAACAAATTGTATTTCAAGGACATAAGATCCAGAATATTTGAAAACACAACTTGAGTGACCGCAAACGTAACTTTGTAATTCGTAAACAGCAAAGTTCCAATTTGGACTCAATGACTTTAAGGATATGATTTGTTTTTGTATGTGCTTTGTTAGTTAGTAAGAAGTGATATTTTGGACAATAGATAAAGAATCGATGAGCACAGCTTCGGAATTGATTTCAATCAGTGCGACGGTAGGTGGCAACTGTATTACGATGACCATTCGACTGGTAATTTATGATACGAAAGGTACTCTACATGGTCAATTTTCAAAATTGGTGACAGTTTTCAAATTTTTATCTAGTGTTGTGTAATTTTACAAAAACATTGTACAGGTGGAAATAGATGGATGGGAATTTGAATATAAGTACCCATAGATAGTCCAGCTGTAGTGTGCAAAATTAACGACATATAGAAATAGATTCAACTTTTTGCAAAAAAAAACATTCTTCTGCCCCCAAAACCTGCGTTTCGCTAAATAAGTCCTCCAGACGCTTTATCATCTAGATTTACAATGGAATTAAAAATTCGACCTGTTTTAGGACTTTTTTTTTTGCGTGGTATAATCATCAAATGAGTCCTCCCACCCCGGGCAGGGCTCAGGGACTGTCAGTCTTGTACTAACTAAAATCAACGGTGTCCTTCAATAGCCCTTTATGTTCCGGGGTCACGGTGATGGAAATAAGCCCCGCGACTCCGGCAGGCTTTGGCCCTCTGTGCCACGTCATTTTGCTGACGCTCTTTGAAACGCGCGTGGAACACGACGCGCCGTCGACCCGGGCATAGTCCATGGTCGGACAGCGAGTTGCCCTTTACTCGCTGTCCGCATGCCCATGCCTACGGGACGGGGGACGGAGATCATCAGCTGCCGACGTCCGACGCCGTGGGCGTGTACGAGCTTTAGGACTTGGGTTCAAGTCCTGCTGCTGTCCAATCTGACATTTTTAATTTTTTATCTTTTTACAATCTGACATTTTTATTTTTTTTATCGTTTTACAGTCTGACGTGAGTTACTTTGTGACTTTGAATTTTTTATTTATTTATATTTTTTTACAATTTGACATGTTTTTTCAATTATTTTATCTTTTTTGTTTGTTTGTGTATTTTATCATTGTGAATGCGAGGACGAATGTGGGGAAGTTTTGCTCTTCAATCATAATAATTGTCTGACAATTTGAGTACTTTAAGCGGCCTACCCAAATGTCCTTTCTTTGGTATTGTTCGTCGTGTCGTTGAGCTCCTTGTGGTCTGAGTCGAGCTACATGATCACCGACAAATGCTTGCACTGACTGGACAGGTCCACTCAAATCTGTGTGGTTCTTTCTTCAAAAGACCGTCTCAGACACCCGCATGGTCCTCGTATGACCTGAACAATGTCTGGACTTTAAAAGAGACTGTCACCTCTGAGTTTGTTTCGGCTGTTTCTTCTCAGAGTAGTCAGTTACGAAACACCGGCCTCATCTAGCTTTAAAAATATTGACTATGACGTGTAAAAGTGTTTTTTATAACCAACTTACAAAATAAATATCATTTATCATTATCATTTATCATACGTATACAAATTAAACTTATGAAACGGCCTATCTTAGTTTGTAAGGTCGTCTTTCCTAACATTTTCCTTGTCACCCAAAATATTAGTTTTTAACCGACTTAAAAAAGGTGGACTTTCTCAATTCAACTGTTTTTTTATTTATAAGATGTTTCGATACACAAGTAAAATATTCTAAAATTATCTTATATTATCTAGTTTTATATTAAACTCAAACAAAACTTATAAATCAAGTAGAGCATACTACCGACCATATCTCGACACTGACAGTCAATCAATAGTCCAATTTAATTATGAATGGATTTATTTTTTACAGTAATAAGTAATAACATTATGTCAATGCCATCAAGTTCATTCCCCGAGACATATTGTGCTCGCTTGGTTCACATCTTGTAATCAAAGAGTAGGTATACGGAACTGGGAAACGGATTTGGAAGACTTCTTTACCGTAGTAACATCTTTAAATGAGTCCTCCCACCTAGGCCAGGCCAGGAGGGACTGCCAGACCTGCACTGACTAAAATCCACGCGTCCTTCAATAGCCCCAGCTCTAAGGGGGTCCCGTCATTGTGCGGACAGGTCTTTGGAGACGCGCCTTCGACCTGGGCATGGTCCATGATCGGACAGCGAGTCGCCCATTACTCGGATTTGGAAACCTTAAGGTGAAAAAACAGACCAGGACTATGTAAAAAAATGTTCACATAACATGTTTTAGTAATACTGTCAACGGTCACGTGTAAGTTGCGTTTACAAATTAATTATTTTTTTAATAATAATGCAATATTTTACTATTTTCATAACTGAATTTTGTTTACATAAGAGCTTGAAAGACGCAATTCATATCCAATTCATAATTTGAACTATGAAGGACAAATGGCAGAATAGCAAAATTAAAACTCAACAACTAAGTAGACATAATGGCGAGTGCGACAGAATCATTGACCATAAAAAGGCAGGTGATGACAAAACTTACAAAAATGACAAATATCTCGCATGATTGGTGACAAATGGACACACTTTCCAAAGATCAAGACATACCGTGTATGCCACAAAAATAAATAAAGAAAAGGTGAGACCAAAGTGTAATTATTTATTAATTGTAATTAAAAAGGCAGAGGGAAGTTATTACACCGGTATGCTCTCGATGGTAGTATGGCAGATTTCGATCCTTTTGACTTAAAACCGTATCCTATCGGGTTAATTTTTTGAGGTTGGATTAGCGTGGATATGGTTTGGTTCTTTTTTTAAATTATTATCTACTCTTTGCTGGACTGAAAATCGTATTAATAATGCCTTTTCTCTTGCCCTGACCTCTATGTATATGCAACCAAATTTCATTAAAGACATATCATCGACAATGTCCATCCATAGATCAGTGATTGTGTCTTATGCCCTTTTTTGTATCGTGGTAAAATCATCATTTGAGGCCTCCCACCCCGGGCAGGGCGGGAGGGACTGTCAGACTTGTACTGACTAAAATCCACGGTATCCTTCAATATTTCTTCCTTCTTTATGTTCCGGGGTCACGGTGATGGTATGATTCCCGCGACCCCGGCAGGCTTTAGCCCTCTGAGAGGGGGCCCCGTCGTTATGCCCTTTTGTGCACTCCAAAATATTACTTCAATATCAGTTACAGTTCTCACATTGATTAGATGAATTTCTTGTTTCAAAAATTTTATCTTTCGTACTAGTCCACTTAAAAATGACAAACAAAATTCCTGCAATCAGAATTTCTTTTTTTTTTCTAAAACTACTTCGTCGAAAACTTTGCCCCTTTTCAATCTAAATTTTACCTTTTACGAGGTACAACGGTTTGGGAACAGTATGACATTATTGCCTTAATAAAGAACACAGAATTTCGTTGCCAAAAAGTCCACTGTCTCATCCATACTCTCCCAACGCAGCGCAAACGCATCGAAGGCAGGTGATCGGCGACCGCGCATGCCCAACATTATCCGCCGCTTAACCGTCCAACAAGCACGCGACCCCGTAGTAAATTCAATTGCTAATTGTTCGTATGACAACGCCTTTACACCGCATAGACGCGACACGAAAGGCATGAAGTCTTTCTAGAAACTTCTGAAGAACTTAACTCTTGAGATATTTTGATGAAAGTGTATGAAGATGGATAAAAGATAGGAAATGTCTTTAATATTTATTAAATTAAAGTTCTGTGGGCATTTTTGTGGTGTTAAGCATTGTTGGGTTTCGGTTTGATATGAAAGGGTGCCGATGAAATTGTAAAGGCATTTCAAATTGTCAAAGGTCTTTTGCTTTGAGCTTTCATGGCTTAAAACTAAACTGATACAGTCATACTATGATCAGATTATTTGTTTTTTAACCATTTTTTTTTATATTTCTTTTATTTGCCTACCCTCGTCCGTGTGTCACTGCGTGGTGCCAACTGAAAGCCAGCGCTGGGTGTCTTTCGCCTAGCATATGCTGAGTTGGTAACCCTTTTGGTGTGGACTTGCTCAGCAAAATTGTTATTGTATTTTTAATTTTTTTTTTACTATTTCTGTGTGTGTGTCCAATACCGAATAAAAGTTTTTCTATTCTATTCTATCAGAGGTTTTCAGACAACCCACGACTATGGGCGCTTGCAACAACGTCAAAATATTCGCAAAATATTCAACAATCTCGGGAGATGACAAGTGACATAAGTTTGGTCTTCCGCGTCTCTTCTTATTGCAACTACAATGATAAAAAGTCGATAATTATAAAAGCGATAAATACTGATTATTTGGTAATCTACATTATTAGCCTAGATTTTCGTATATAAGGCTTCATAGCAGATGCTATAGAAAAAGTCGCATTAATAATTTTTAATGTTATCCGCACACTTTCACTGTAATTTATTTGGTGATATGGATCGATATCCTATTAGTTTATTTATATGACAGCCAGTTCATGAAGGCCAGGTAAATTAGCAAGATGTGAAAAGCACAAGACCGATCAATAGGTAGATATTTGGGGGAGGCCTTTACCTAGCAGTAGTCATGTTTTAGCTGAAAGATTATTAAAAACATTTCTTTTCCCAATTGCTCCCTCTAAACCATTCATAACCCAAAATAATTCAGCAACATGTCGTCCAACATTGACTTCACTTGCCTAATTGTAGTCCTAATTAGTCAGTGAGCCACAAAAACATTTAAAAACGTATAGCCAATGCCCGACTTCCCGGATACGCCTGCAATATCATGGCGGTAGGTAGTTGCCATAAATATGCGACATAGTCCTGTTACAATTACTTAGCCTATAATTTTCTCTTTCTTTTTTAATTAATAGCCTGCTTATAATAATAAATTGTTGTTAATTATTACTATGTAGGTAAGTAACTATTGCTTGTGAATTTATAATGTCAAGAGGTTCAAGCATCATTCATTCATTCCCCGTCAGCCTTGCCAGCCCCCTTCTATCATCGCACATCTAGACGTATAGCAAATTACCTTCCTTACCTTATTGCTATTCCACCAATTTGCACTAAGCGTATACGTCTGTTATAATGAGAAGAGCGAAGGAGTGGAACTCTCTGCCTGCGTCTGTGTTTCCGAACGCATACAACAATAATCTCTTCAAAGTTAGAGCGAACAGTTTTCTTCTGAGTAAGCTCGCTCCATTGTCTTTATCAACCCTGGCCAAGACTAGTCAAGAACAAACACATTGTACAAAAAAATGGTGTAGTTGGGATCCACCTTGTCATTGTCGACTCAGGGCAACGTCAGCGTTACGTTCTGGGGTCACGGTAGCTCGTTTGTCCCGCGACCCTAGCAGGCTTTGGTCCTTTACGGGGCCCCGTCATTATGCTGACAGCTCTTAGAGGCGCGCGTGGAACACACCGCGCCGCTGACCCGGGCATGGTCCATGGTCGGGAAGCGAGTCGCATGCTTTCGTCTTTGCGTCCAGAATAGTTTTTTTTTTTTTTTACGTGGTAAAATCATCAAATGAGGCCTCTCACCCTGGGCAGGGCGGGAGGAACTGTCAGACTTGTACTGACTAAAATCCACGGTGTCCTTCAATAGCCCTTTACGTTCCGGGGTCACGGTGATGGTATAAGACCCTCGACCGTCAAGAATAGATTGAGGCCAATAACAAACCTGTTCTACACACACCGGCAAAATTAGGGGAACACTAAAAAAAGGTCGCATTTTTGTCAAATCTTTCGTTGATTCGATCAGTGTTTCCATTTTTTAGGTTCCTACCCTGTAAATACACGGCATTAGGACACTTATTGACAGGTTTTAACAGTCCAAGAGAAATTATACCCTCTTAAGTGTTTTTAGGCAGTCAGCGATTTTGAGTGTTATTGTTCTGAAAGTTCGTTTTTGCTGTTAATTTTTGCTCTAGCTCATGTTGTGGTGTCTGTATGGTGAGTTCACATTATATTGGATACAAAATGAGTGATTTGGCTGTAACAGAAGTCGCTTTAAGCTGTGATAATGAACAAGGAAGGTCATTACTACCGCTCAGTTAGTCGAACATTGGGTGAATTAATATCCGTGACCCAAAGTCATGTGAAATGGTACAGACAGATTGGATCTTATGTGAAGAGACTCAGACAAGGCAAAAATCGCGCAAAAAGTCCCACAGACTACCTTCTTACATGAATGTAAACTCTGAAAAATCGTCCTCTAAGGCTGTTCAGGCCTTAAATCTCCTGGAAGAAGTGCATGACGTGCGTGTTAGTGATAAAACAGTGAGAAAAAGGTTAGATGAAGTTGATTTGAAGTCAAACGTGCCAGGTAAAGCTTCACATCTTGTTGTAGATCATCGCAATGCAAGATTAGCGTTTGCTCGTCAGCAACAAGTTTTGTTCTATGAATGGAGTCCAGTTTTATTATTTGATGAAAGCCGTTTTTTGTTTAAAGTTAATCAATGGGACTAAAAGGATGTAGGGATATCGAGGAGAACATTTGAATCACGCAAATTTTATCAAAACAGCGTCATACAGTGGAGGGTATGTTATGGTGTGGGGAGGCGTATCTTTGACAGCTCACACAGCTTTAATTATCAATCATGGCGGTTCTCTGACTGCAGTCAGGTGTGAAACAGAGATCTAAAAAACCCATATAATGTTTTTTGTCTCATTCATAGGCCCAGATTTCGATTTTGGGTCTAAACAGTCGTTAGAGGACGATTTTTCAGAGTTTACATTCATGTAAGAAGGTAGTCTGTGGGACTTTTTGCGCGATTTTTGCCTTGTCTGAGTCTCTTCACATAAGATCCAATCTGTCTGTACCATTTCACATGACTTTGGGTCACGGATATTAATTCACCAAATGTTCGACTAACTGAGCGGTAGTAATGACCTTCCTTGATCATTGTCACAGCTTAAAGCGACTTCTGTTACAGCCAAATCACTCATTTTGTATCCAATACAATGTGAACTCACCATAAAGATACTACAACATGAGCTAGAGCAAAAATTAACTGCAAAAACGAACTTTCAGAACAAAAACACTTAAAAGCGCTGACTGCCTAAAAACACTTAAGAGGGTATAATTTCCGTTGGACTGTTAAAACCTGTCAATAAGTGTCTTAATGCCGTATATTATCAGGGTAGGAACCTAAATAATGTAAACATTGATCGAATCAACGAAAGCTTTGACGAAAATGCGACCTTTTTTTAGTGTTCCCCTAATTTTGCCGGTGTGTGTATATTAAAATCTACACAATTAGAAACTAATGAAGCTCCATCAACAATAATACTTACCAGACAATATTAGGTACCTCACAAATCAAAAACAACTTGCTATCACCACATAAATGTTTTATAATCACCATTGTTAATTACAAGCGACGTGGTATTAGTCAACTCCTGCGCAGACATTAATATACGGGACTGGTATGTGAACCCGTTCGCCTGTGCTCGATGCTAGCTTGATTTAAGGTGTAATTGATTGGTATATCGAGTAAGCGTCGCTGATTTCCTTATCCGATGCCTTACTTTGCAATATTTGACTACTTTCTGATGCTTTCCAGTTCAAAACCAGCGTCAGGCACTAAGTTGCCTGACATTTATGCTGAACTGGGCCTGTTTGAAGCAGCCGAGGGGCAAAAAAAATTGTACCAAATACCTAGTTTTAGTTTTTTTTTTTATGATTTGTCAATTTGATTTATTTTATTATTGTGCTATTATGCCCTGTGTCTGTACCAATACATGTTATTTGTTTCTTTCTTTCAAGTAGGTAATCGGTAGCCAACATTTTCAAACGACTAAACATTAGATCGCCCTCTTTTCGATTTTTGTTCCAGTTTCATCTCAGTTGAAATGATTCTTAATCGAACAACGTACTTTTGATAGATCAAAATAGTATGCCCGGGAATGTGGACAGCGGGTTATGGGTGACTTGCTGTCGGCAAGTTACCCACTGACCATCCCGGGTCGACGGCGCGTCGTGTTCCACGCGCAACTCAAAGAGCTGTCAGTAATCTAACAGGGCTCCAACAGAGAGTCAGAGACTGTCTTATCACGTAACCGTTACCCTGACGTAGATGGCTATTGAAGGATCACCGTGGATTTTAGTCAGTACGAGTCTGACCGTCATTTGATGACCACGAAAAAAAAAAGATTTACTCAAATCAATCTATGGACATCACCCTTAATGAGTAGACCACAAAAGGCGCTAACCTTATCCATCACCACTCCATCTAAAAACAAATAAAAACAGCGTCACCCCAACACCGGAGTGCACCGGTCGGCATTCATAACCCAAGTATGAGAGGATGATTTAAGGGCCGCGCACACGATGCATTGTAAGGGCGAGCGCACACCGCCCACAGTAGCGACCCACGGACCGATCGGTCGCTAGATCGGCCCGCCCGCCTCGCGAGCTGAGATGGGTGATAGTGTGGAGAGGACTTTTGTTGTGTAGTGTCTAATGGGATTTAATGAAGAATTAATTATTGATGATTTCATGTTTTATGGCTGAATGTACCTATTTTCAGTACTTTAAGTATCCTATAAAATTTTAACGTAATTGTGATTTACAATGATTAGACTCGGGTTATGATTGAAACATAGTCTTAAGACTAAACAGTACCCTTAGCACGAGTTTTCTGTAAATGAGACGTAAAGTTAACTGGAACTTTGACACTTTCAAACTGACAATTTTCAAGGAATATATGGAACAGCGCCTCTAGTGTGCGAAGAAGGAACCAATTTTTCCCTTGAAAATTGTCAATTTGAAGTCGTCAAAGTTCCAGTTTACTTTACTTCTGAAATACTGAAAACTCGTGCTGACGGTACTGATCATAAAATTTTACTGGGAAATACGTAATTATATCCACTAGAATAATGCTGGGTCACATTGTTTAAAATATTAATGCAGTCCTGGAACGCTACGGACATTAAGTCAGTATGAGTCTGACACCCTCTTGCTCCTCCTAAAATCATTCAGTAACCTCCAGATAAAAATAAATTAGTTATCATCAATTCAAACTTTTAAAATTGATTTTTCTGGAATACAAGCTGTATTTATGATAAAATCATAAATTATGTAGTTAGTGATGCTCCCACTTCTCACCAAAAGAAACTGCGTCATTGTCTACTGTCAAAGTCATCAAATAAAAGCCTCCTCCACACTCCCAAACCGCGACATTAACATAGAATAACTAAAAGCGAAGTAACAAATAAGGGTACATCCATTCAGTTATTGTGCACAGCATTTTAAATAATAATTGAATCAATTCTCCGGCTATCGGTCATTGATTAATACGCGGCTAAAAAATAATGCTTTTATTGAATTATAAGTTATGGGCCACCTTTGTGGACGGTATTTATGAACTGGTAATGTGGGAGTACCCCTTTATATTTTGATGTGTTTGTACTTTGATTCTTGGAGTAATAAATTGACATTTTTGTGTATTGGTTTATTTTCGATATTGTGATTTAGATGCGCCTTGTAAGGGCATGAAAATGATGTAAAGGTATTTTGTATGGCACGGTTAAAAATGTATCATTGCCAGTAAAGAGGCTGTTCCTTCATAGGATAACAATGAATGGGGCCATAGTATCGTCCATTCGTACAAAAGCTAGTTAGTCAGCAAGGCATATAGCAAAGGTCTAGACAAAGTGACAAATTAGCAATGATAATAATGCCAAAAATACACTGGATTGACATGACATTCTGAAAAGCTTAGATATTTAACTATGATTTTTAAAAGAATCAAACGATGTTGTTGAAAGTCGCTAATATTCACAACGGTTGTCAACAAGAAGACAAAAAGTACAATATTCAAGAATTCGAACTGTAAAGTAATTTTTGAGTTTCCAATAGCAAAGATGAATAGACGAAGTAGCAATGTTCTATTTGCTTATTTAGCGGTATGCTCGCGCTTGACCAATATCTGATGGTACCTAAGTGATGATAATGGTCGACAATGAAGCACTCTTGCTTATAAGTAACCTATTCACTCTTGACTTTTAGACCCTAAGCTACCAGGAAACAAGAAACCCGGCAGAGAATTCCACTCCATAACTGTGCGTACAATAAAAGTGTTGGCAAAACTATGCCTTAAATCTCCAAACCAGTAGTAGAAAAGAATGCTGATTCGCAGCCTGATAACTAAGTCAGTGGGTAGTATTTCCCGGATGACCATGCCACAGCAATAACTGATAAAAGATAAAATACTTTACCCAATAAATACCCATAAGAAATCCATCAGAAATGTGATAACCCATGAGGTGATTATCATAGAATTTTAATTAGCATCTTTAATTTATGATACGGCTGTTTGTCTGTCAATGTGACTGATTGGGTAACCATTACAATTTATTAGCCGATGTGCTCAAATGGCTAGTCGATCGCAGATAACTTATGTTGAAGTTGGTAGAGTAGATATTTTGAATAGATACGACAGTTAAACTTTCTACCTGTTAAAGACCTTACCTGCATGGACCTCTGACTTTAAGTCCGCCTTATGTACCATAATTGTACGTAATAGTAAGAATAAGTAATTATGAAATCATTTAAATATCTAATTCGAAACCTCAAGCACAGTTTTTCCCTATCTGCGGAATTTAGAAAGACCTCTTATATCCTTTAGAATAGAAACTTACAACCAAGACATACCTACATATTTTTATTGATTTACATCGCTTTTTATTTAAACTTAATTTTTTTTTTAAATATTCACAACTATCACACAACGCCATCTAGTCCCAAGCTAAGCAGAGCTTGTGTTATGGGTACTAAACATACTTATATATTTCTAAATACATACATATAGATAAATTACACCCATACACAGAACAAATGATCATCATCATCACACAAACATTTGTCTTGGGTGGGAATTGAACCCACGACCCCCGGCATAGCAGTCAGGATCACTAACCACTAGACCAACAGGCCAGTCAAAACAACTTATTTAACATTATCTATATCGATTACAAATACACTGGATTTTTTTTTTAGTTTATTACGGGATTTTTTACAAAAAACGTATAACAAATTAAAAGATGCCCCGACTTATTAATGTCCCAGGCACAGATAGGCAGAAAACTTAACTTATCTGACTCAATAACTCCTCTGCATCGATACCTTATCAGCGGCAGGTGTATAAGAATATGTTAATAATTGAACTATTAATTAAAAAAGTCGATACTCGTTTGTAAACGACACCGGTCTTGTCTGTTTATCGTAACATTATCAGAGATTTCCGATAATTTATTAAATTAGTCTAGTTCGTGGTTCAAAGTCCGATTTATTGGTGTCCGGGGACTGGTTTTGGGGACTGACGTACATACTGTTTATCAATGTGGTAAATATTCATTGTATACGAATGGACTTTGTTTTTATTTAACATGTATTTACTCTTGACTCTAATCTACGTCAGAAGTTAAATGCCAACAAGGCGCAAATGATAACTTGCAGTGCGTGTAGATGTCCAATAGTAGAGCGTTGCCGATGCAATGAAGTTGGGGAGTCCCTGAGCACACTCACCGAATCTATGGAAAAGTCCTTTTAGGTGCAACCTGTGTTTAACTTCTTGTTCGGAATCTGTTCGACTCCTATTTTTAAATCATATTGTTGTATTTATTCCTCATCACATTTTACATCATTATTGATAGACCTGTTCCATCAATTCCTTATTTAAGCCATACATCACTGGTTTGTCTGAATGCCATTTATTTGGCTGTTACTTTGGCAACAATCCTCCTTTCAACCCACGGCATCCTGTCTGTCAGGAAAATCTTTATCGCCACATAAGCTAATTCTTTTACCAGTATGCTCGTGCTAAAACTTACGAGACTCATCATTCATTCAGTCAGACATCAGACAGTCATTAGAGGAACTATCTATACTAATATTATTGGAGGCCTATGTTCAGCTGTGGACATTTTACGATTGATATGATGATATTATAATATTAGAAAGCTGAAGAGTTTGTTTGGTTGAACGCGCTAATCTCAAGAACTACTGGTTCGAATTGAAAAAATAGTTTTGTGTTGGATAGTCTATTTATCGAGGAAGGCTATAGGCTATAAAACATCTCGCTACGACCAATAGGAGCCCTGTTGGGCTGATATCAAAGGAATAAGCTAGTACTTTATAAAAACACATATTCACTGTTCCATAACAATTATAGTAAGAATTTCGCCATCACCCTCAGATCTGAATATAAACGATATTAAATACTTCTTTAACACAGTAAACAAAAAGTAAAAAGAAAAAGTTCGGAACACAAAATGTCACACCCGTGCACTTACGATCGTGAACAGTATCGGCGCGCGCGCATTAATTTGTGCCCAAAATGGAGTAGCGAGCATTACGTGTGGGGTTACAATGATCAAGAATTTTTGTGGATATTATTAACTTTGAGGGGATGACAGACATAATCGCTGAGGTGAAGACTTCTGGTCGGCACCAGAAGTTTGACGCTGGCAACCCTCTCAAGCCAGTACATCATCACCTAACTTAGCCAGCTGGCTCGGGACCGGCTTCAAGTACAATCACAAAGCAGCAGGTTATCAGTAGTTTATGACCTAGCCCAACTTTCCATATTTTTGTGACGAAAAGTAAACGGGAACTTTGACGTTTATTTGACCTCGTTCGTACACTAAAGGTGCTTTTTATTTTCCATACAATTAACTTCGTACCTATATATATAGTAAGCCGTAGACGTAAAATTATTCGGCACGGTTAGCAAAGTGGCTGAGCGATTAGACTGCTGCGCTAAGTGCGGGTTCGATTCCCGCACGGAGCAAATATTTGTATGACCTACAAGTAGATGCCTCGGGTCTGGGCATTTGTGTATGTAAGTTTCTATGTCTGTAAACGCACCCACGATACAGGAGAATTTCCTAGTGTGAGGCAAAGTTTAAAAAAAAAACGGAATCGTGCTAAGGCCTCTAACCGGAAAATCCGTGTTTGGCAAGCTTTAAGCTCGCGCAAAAGATATACCTGTAAAGTAGATAAATGCTCTTACTAGAGATTATGGTCACCCTAAACTTAACGTATCGCTCAAATCTTGGGTGCCATACGGCGATATAGCGCTACCGTTTCACGGCATTTTATTAAAACTGTATGAACACTTGGAAATTCAAGCGGATCGGTATTTTGCGCAAGATTGTATCTGTTAAGGTGTGTCTATAATGGTCGGTTAGTTGATTATTTTAATTTGCATGTTACAATTTGCAAGAACAGGGGCTTTAGTAAAATCTATTGACGTTCACAGATCGTTTTCGTTTGTTTCGTTCGTTATCTATTAGCAGTTTTTAATAGATTTTCAACTTTACGCGCTGGGGTATAAAGTTGAAAATGTATTGGTGACTGATGAACGATAACGATTGTCGTTTACTGTCGCATGCTGTTTGACTAAGGCCCCTGTATATTTTTTTTTATATATATATGTTACGGTAAATGTGATTAATTGAAAATTATTAATAATTTTACAAAATTATTAATAATAATCACATGTTTTGGTAAATGTGAATAAACGATCGAAATTTATTACTTTTAGTAGTAATTATTAATAATTCACGACACATATTGGTAAAAGTGATAAAATTAATAAACTAAACGGCTAAACCTAGTGCTAACTGAAGATAAGTATGATACACGTAGGTTTAACCGATTGTGGTCGGTTACACCTAGGTTTAGCCGGTTAGAACTAGGCCTTACCTCGGGACTTGCTGGCACCCGACTCGGACAATTTAGGTTAGAAGAGGCAGACATCCTCTTCGTGGTTATTTTTTTTTTAACCACGCAGAAGTAGGAGCCCCGCGGAGCGGGGCTCCGTCGACTTGCTCCTGTGAAGGAAGTTTACTTATTACATTTATCACTACTAGGGTCAAATTATTAATAATAACCGACAAATGTGATTAATTAATCACTTTAACCTCGACTTTCGGTAATTATTAATAATAATAGATAATTATTAATAATCTTCAATTATTCACTCTTACCGTAACATATATATACTTTTAACAAATTCCTCGTCCTACCAATGGCCATTTCTAATTACATCAACAGTTAAACGAGTGTATCTTTTAAATCATCGATCGATCGAAACGATCTTCTTTGTAATCATAGAATTCAAGCTTGATGGTACCAAACACATCGATATCGGCTCAGGCGATCATAGAAGTTTTCTTATTCTTACTAAAACTATAAATGCGACAGTTTGTGAGGATAGACGAATATTTGTTACTCTTTCACGCACAAACTTCTTAACGGATTTGGATAAAATTTGGTACGCGGATAGTTTAAAATTTAAATTAACAGAAAAGGTAGTTTTTACCCCGATTAACTCTTCCTGTGGGATAATTTTCCGGGCGAAACGGCTGGCCTCAGTTAGCAGTGGAATAAAAAAAATATATAACTTTTTGGGTAGTGGTATGTTCAATGTGAACACAGCCCAACAAAACGCTGTCGTTGGTATCAATCTGTATCTTTCGCACTCAAATCCAGTTCGTTCTGAATCGCACTAATTTCTCGAATTTCTATCGAAGTAACAATTAATTTTGTTTGATAGTGCAATTTATTATACTGCAATGGAATCCGTTTTGCATCTGTTTTGGTTGCAAATTGATCGATGCAGGTGGTAAGATTTTTCGTATTTGTATCTGCATGGAGCATTAAAAATGTTTAAAAATAGTAAATAATATGCTCGTAAAATTAAGCTAATGAAATGATTTAGAGTCAGTTGTTAGATCAATAGTTGAACTAAAATCTCATGCAATATTTTTTAACAATTTTTTGTTTAACCACTAATTAAACAACATAGAGTAATAATTATAATTTCATATTTGCTACTTCGACTGTGATGATTTTTTCTTCATTTGAACTTATTTTTTTTTCTTTGATAATCTTACCTGATGGTATAGTTATTTTATTTAAGGGCTGATTTTTCAAAACTTTTATCTGAGGAATAAAAATAGCGGTTTAGCATATTATCTATAGAAAATATGTCAAATTGGTATTTTTATTGCTCAGATAAAAGTTATCTGACTATTTAAAAAGTTAAATAAACTTTTTTAACGAATATAAACTCTTTGGACTGATCCTCAAAGTGTAGGACTATGTTACAGCTGCTTTATTTTCCAAATGAGCTTTAGGTCGCCTATGTGACTGAGAACCTAGCATACAAAACGTACGTAAAACATTACATACGGGTCAAAGTAAGCCTAGAACACTTTGGTTTTAGAACCATATCTTACATGCAACAACGATATATTACTAGACTCCTAATAACAGGCGACCGATGTCTGTCAACACATTAGGCAAAAAAGTCTTATATCCGTCTTATTTCGACCAATCCGTGAGCCGTAAACAGACAGACAGAACAAACCTTGATTTAGCCAATCACAACGCAGAACTTCCTACCCCTCGCTTACGTAGTACCTCAGTGAGTTGACAGAATAGTTTTTGTTGCTTAGATCGTCCATGCGGAGTCTAGTAATAAATCGTCGTTGCTTAAAGTTTGTCAAACAATTCTTTAACCATGCAACAATATCCAGAACTATTGAATATACGAACAGAAAGCGCTTACACTGCACTAACTCCCCATAACTCACAGAAAACATCTCCTAATTTATCAGCACCGCATAAATTTATGCGCAAGAGTTCTCGCCTCGCAATCGAACATTTAGCTTTTTATCGAGTGTTTGATTTAGGACCGACTGGCAAGCCAATCCCTCAAGTCGATATGTACCGAGACGTGATCGGGTGGCTGTATTCTGGTGGAGACAATATTGTCAATAGGTATATCGAAAATGTAAAAAAAAAACTATTTTCAAACGCAATATGGGTGCGGGCATGCGGACAGCGTGTAAAGGGCAACTCGCTGTCCGACCATGGACCATGCCCGGGTCGACGGCGCGTCGTGTTCCACGCGCGCCTCAAAGAGCGTCAGCAAAATGACGGGGCCCCCTCACAGAGGGCCAGAGCCTGCCGGGGTCGCGGGACTTATTTCCATCACCGTGACCCGAGAACATAAAGGGCTATTGAAGGACACCGCGAATTTTAGTCAGTACATGTCTGACAGTCCCTCCTCCCTGCCCGGGGATGGAGGACTTATTTGATGATTTTACCACGCAAATAAAACTAATACAGAACAGGTGCGTTTAGCCATAAATCGTAAGTGCTGAACAGCATTCTACTACGCTCTGACTAAATTATCAACTGAAACTATACTGAGTTCAGACGCGAGTGAAGCATTTGTTAGCCGCCCCAGCCTAAGTTACTCAGCAATCGCCATTTTTCTTTTAAATAGTACTGTCAAGATTTAATATCGGATAAACGCACCCAATTTATCACTCGCCTATAGCTGATTCATGCATGTTTCCAGTCTAACTAAATACAGCTGAAAACTAATATTTCACATGGGGAGGCCAATATGTCTAATTTTTCAAAATCTAGTTAATACAAAACCCTTGATTAAAGACAAGTTACTGATTAGGTTATATCGTTACAACTTGGAACCTTTTTTGGTATTTGATTTCAGCACAAATTGTTAAAGATGATGGTGAAAAACATTCCAGGGTCACGGGACTATTTTAAAAAAGAAATCGGAACGCAAAGGGCATTTTAAAGGATCAGGTTGATTTTTAGACAGTAATCCCTTCCGTAAGTTGTAAGTTATCGAAATCTTACGTATTTAGTAACCAGGAGATTACAAATCCATAGAGGTTCGTACACAGGCACGCGTCAATGGATACCAAAGTCATAAGGTATCAGAGACTTGCGTGGCGTTGTGTACGAAGGGGCTAAGAGTCTGACAGCCCTTTTGGCTCCTCTCAGGGCGGGAGGAATAATTTAATAATTTTTATAACCCAATAAAAAAGCAGTGTTTCAATAGGTAAGTTAAGTGTATCGATTGTCAATTTTAAGTATGAATTCTTGAAAAAGAAGGAAAGAAATAGCAGTTGTGTCTGCTATATCATAATTATTATGGTTAAAGTAATTTATTACATTAATAGTTCAATAATATAAGTATTTTAATAGCCTGTTTCTTGTATAATTTAATTGATAATAATATCATTATACTAGTTTATTTATTGGACATATAAATTCATGTGTCGTATTTGGATCGTTTATTTACATAATTATCTCATGAATGAACGTTATTTATTTGATATGATTTCTTCTAAGAAATACCTTTGACGTGTTTTATAAAAGAGTATATTATATTATAACACCTATATAATTTCTAATAACTAAGTAACAGAACTTAGTTAGATAATAGTATTATTTCTGGCACTTTATTTTGGGGTTGGTGGGATCTAACCCGGGCAACAGCAACACAGATTACTTGCACCTACGGTAACAGCTGACCGATCTCAAAGGCGATGGTAGGCCTCACTAGGGTTCACCCATTGCCAAGTAAGGCTGCTTCCCTTTTGTGCCATGCTTCCTTGAGCTGCGCAAGTCTGAATTAATATTAACCCGTGGTCTTCGAGAATACCGTCCACCCACCCCACCGGGTCAAGGACCGTTGTTCTGCCGAACATCTTCTACCTCTTCTTATTTACCATTAAGTGAGGACTCTACCTACCATCACCACGTCTTGTAAAGTGTCGTGCCCAAGTGTCCACCTCCACTTCTATTATTAAATAAGTTACACTAATATTTTGAAGAGGATAGATTTGATTGTTTGTTTGTATTGAATACACTCCGAAACTACTGGACTGATTTGAAACATTATTTTACTAGTTGAAAGCTGCTTTGGTCCTGGGTTCTGAGTGACATAAGCAATAATTGGGAGAACCCATGTTTGGGCGAAACTGCTGGCCTTACTTAGTTAAAAAAATATTCGTTTACGTTCTAACTTTGAAATAATTTAGTCTCTACTTTAGGTTATCTTTTAGTTACACAATCTCACAATATCACCTTCACATGCTTTAAAAAAACCTAAAATCGACCACATATTCACCTGCGAGATAGTGGTCAAACGTGAACCTATCATTAAAAAAAAACCTACAAAGATCCAGAATACCCCCGCCAGCCATCCGTAGGTGTAACATTGCCGCTAAAATTATAGCTCGCATATCGAGTCCCCGTGTTTCGCCTGTTCAGCATGTCTGTTTGTTTGTTTGTCCCGTGCGCGCTGTTCAGGAACTATCGGCAATTAATCTTGGGCTATGGGTTCCGTCGTTTTTCGTTTTTGTGTGGGACAGGGAAACGGGGTTATGTTCTACATATTATTGTGTTGTTGTCACGTTTTTGGCTTTGACAGTTGACAATTTGTGAGTGATTTAGGAGGTGGATTGACTTTGCTTGTTTGCAATTGTGTTTTAGAACTAAGGCATGATCAACCTCTACCTAATATTCCCACTACTAAGACAATGCCTATGAGATCTCTTCCTGAGAGTACTGATATCCACCACGCCGGACCTGTATCGATTGGTAGATGTTGTCTTCAAATTTTTGATTCTAGGATATTGCCGGTTTCCTCAAGATGTTTTCCTTCAAGGTTTTGAAAGTGTTGATGAAATTAATAACACAAAGTAATGCACCTGACAGGGTACAAATCCACGACCTTAGATGGGGCAGTAACACTAAGCCACTATGACTGCTCACAGAAAAACAAACCGAACCGAATAATAAAGGAACCAGTTGTATCATAACCCTTTCACAAAAAGAAGGCCTGTGTCCCAGCAGTGGGGAGAATATCATAGTCTGATTATGCTACTAATATTACCCGCTAGTAAAGTACACGTTATTTCTTTCAGTCAGAAAACCTTTTCTTTTTCCATGTCACACTTTTCTCGCTCGCGGGACTGTCTCATTAGGTAACCGTAAACCCTGGAACGTTTTACGCTCCAGGGTTTACGGCATTAGGCTATACGGGTTTAGGCTATTGAAGGATCACCATAGATTTTAGTCAATACAAGTTTGACAGTGTCTCCCGCCATGCCTTGGGTGGGAGGACTCATTTAATGATTTTACCACGATATAGAAAAAACTGTTGCCCCAAAAACTTATGACCTGACAAAAGAACCTTGAACCCAGGCCTATCAGTCACAATCACTCTCCACTAGTTGAAAAATCTAGAACTACCCACATAAAATCGCAAAGTAAACGATGATCACTCTCATCAAATAATTCCAATCTTACTGGTCATCCACGCGGCCATTACTCACACATTAGGCCACCATTACACCGTTTATTGCGCGCGCGCAGACGGTGTCATATTCAACAATTTGACATCGCGCGGGTTTCCTCTAGCTATTCACATCATCACTTGTTTACGCTTAATTTTGGAGGTTACCTAGCACTGTGTGATGGCGGACAGGATTAGTGGGACACTCTTTTTTCGTTGATGATTCTGATTTCTTGTTATCAATAGTTCGTTTGTGTCTTTTGCCCAGCAAATTCCGAGTTGAGTAAATAAGTTGAGGTGTGGACATTATTATTATTACTGGGCTGTTCTATGCTACAGCTGGCTAAATGCCTCTCTCAATGGCAACGGTCTCTATTGGACATTATTTCCTTCCAATTTACATGGACATGCTCTGCGCAATTTTCAAATTGTTTTAATATATTTTTCTTCTGTGTTTATTATTTTTTTCTGTTACATATTGCTAAAAAAATAAATAGACTGATTTATCTAGTAATCTTAATGATTTTAATTCATTTTTACTTAGTTTTAAAAACACTTATATTTTACTTATAGGTACTTTCACCCCTTTTATAACATAATCAAAAACAATTTTTCTTAAATCAAAACGTTCATCATTATCGTTTTTTGGCCCCTCCAGAATAAGTAACTCTTTTTTTCATAAAGCTCTAATTAAAAATAAAAAGTTTTCCTAGAACGACAGAACGACCTCATACTTTTAATTCTGACTTATCTTCTTAAACAATTAATCCAGCACACGCTCCGCCAGTGTACAGATAAGCAACAAATACCAGTCGGCTATAAAATTGATTGCGAACTAACTGAGCATCCTGCGATGTGCGCCTACGCACGGCCCACAGCGCTGTCGATTCAATGAATTTATTCATATGTTATTGGCCTATTTGTTTTCGGATTTGGGAGGAGAATTCGTCGTTGTTAGATGTGCTCATGTAATTGAGTTGTTGGTTGATGATTTTGTGGTTGGAGGATTAGAAAATGGGTAAGAAAACTTCTGTATCTTATATAAATTGTCGAGTTTTTTATCCTTGTTGGTATAGTCATCAAAGAGTCCTGCTACCCAGGGTGGGACGGGAGGAACTGTCAGACTTGTACTGACGGTGATATTTCAAAAGCCCTTTGCATTTAAGGGGCAGTTACCTGATGAGACAGTCCTTCGACCAGAATTTACGTGTAAAATAAGGGTTTGATCACATTATGTCTTTTTAACAATTTGTCTTAAAAGGTTAATGGTATTACTTACTTTATTTTTTCCTTTCCATTTTCATCCTTTTCCTTTACTGTTTAGGCAGTTGACGCTTATTGTATGGACTCCAACTGGAGTTTAAAATATTTCTATTAATCACTATTTAAAGCTTTTACAGTTTGAAACACTTACTTTTTAGTGGATGTCTTCCGTGATTATTAATTATTCACAGATGATTCAAGTTGATCAACGCTAGCAATAGCATGCTGCAGCTTGCAGGTTAAAAATCACCTTTTACCTTGTTTTTTTTATTGTGGTATACTTAATCATCTAATGAGGCCGGGACCTGGATCAGGACGAAAAGTACTCTCACACTCTTTCTGACTAAAATCAACGGTGGTCCTCCAATAAATAGTGCTATAAGTTCCAGGGATATAACTGTAGAAACAGATAGAGGACTAAGTAAAATTGAAGTAAAACTGTACAGCTGCTTAAAAGAGTAATAACCTTTTCTTTATCGTGGTAAAATCATCAAATGAGTCCTCCCAACCCGGGCAGGGCGGGAAAGACTGTCAGACTTGTACTGACTAAAATCGACGGTGATCCTTCAATCAATAGTTCTTTAAGTTCCAGGTTTATGACTGTGGAAAAGATAGAGGACTAAGTAAAATTGAAGTAATACTGTACAGCTGCTTAAAAGAGTAATAACCTTTTCTTTATCGTGGTAAAATCATCAAATGAGTCCTCCCAACCCGGGCAGGGCGGGAAAGACTGTCAGACTTGTACTGACTAAAATCGACGGTGATCCTTCAATCAATAGTTCTTTAAGTTCCAGGTTTATGACTGTGGAAACAAATAGAGGACTCAGTAAAATTGAAGTAAAACTGTACAGCTGCTAAAAAGAATAATAACTTTACATCACTTAACAGATACCAACAATGACTATAAAAATAATCGTTGACGAAACAACAAGCGCATCGGTCATGTTTAATACCTTGTATACAAGTCACATTACACGCACGAAATTGATCACCACCCAGTTATGGAAGTAAGGAAGGGAATAAATCACGATAATTGGTATCGAGCATTAAAGTTTGTTTATCTTTGCGCAGGAGTGATGCATGTTGGTAATGCAGTTATTTGTCAACGCTTTCATTTGTCAGATCAGTTTTCTTCTGTATTCCTTGATAGTCAGGGTGTTTAAGAGCCTGTTGAGGTCGCGGGACTGTCTGCAGGTAACCTAGTAAACAAAGGGCTATTGAAGGAATGGATCTTAGTCAGTACGAGTCTGACAGTCTATTTTACCAACTTTTTTTATTTTTACGTGGTAAAGTCATGAGTAAAATCATCACCCCCCCTCCCGGGCAGGGCGGGAGGGACTGTCAGACTTGTACTGACTAAAATCCACGGTGTCCTTCAATACCCCTTTGTGTTCCGGGAACAAGGTAATAAAATCAGTCTCACGACCCCTGCAGGCTTTGGCCCTCTTGAGAGGCCTCGTCATCGTGCTGACGCTCTTTGAGACGTGCGTGGAACACAACGCGCCGTCGACCCGGGCGTGGTCCATGATCGGACAGCGATTTGCCCTTTACTCGCAGCCCCTTATTTCACCACCTTAGACGTAAGGACTAATTTGATGATTTAGTAACAGCTTTTTTTATTATTTAACGACAGTTTCGCGTTGAAGACCATATATTTTCTTACCATCGGCACCATCGGGCGAGTTTATGTTCAAACTCGAGACTATTAAAAAAAAAAAACAAATGTGACGTGCACTCGTGACGTGTGCCACTAAAGGTAATTAATTTCTTTAATTCTTCCAATAATAACACTTAGGACAGTCAACCACCAGCTTGCAACAAAGGTGCTCATCTCATCTTAACTTACGATCAATTTTATTAAACAAAAAAGTTTTTAAAACAAAGAAATCAATAACCATTAATGTCCCTACACGTCTATTAAGCAATAATTTAACTTTGAACTAACAAATTGTATCACCTGCTATCGTACATTTCTCCTTTATCTGTCCATACACGTGAGGCCAAGAATACCTCTACATACCACTAATTTTATAATTCAGCATGACGAACGAGATCTCAAAACACCTCCGTCCCCGTATCAATACTCGGTTATCGGGGATCAGGGAGACACCGAAACTCATTGATTTATATGAGAAATCATCTTAAATATCCAAACGATTTCAAACTTTATAACGTAAAACTTAAGTTCGGATTCGAATGACAGCTGTCAGAGAGTTCAAGTTAAATGCGTTTAAGGGATTTTGGATTGTGTGATGTGGGTTTTAGGGTTGGGTTTTCAGTGAGGGAGTATAAGATAGCATACCACCAAAGACGAATACGCCACTTTCGAGTGATTTATACCCGATACGGCGTATTAAATGTTTTGTTTTCGTTTTTATAAAATGTAAAAATCTGTTATTTATGATACCAAAATCGAGAGGTCCCGATTAAATTATGTCCGATACTATTTAGATTTATAGCGCCTTGATGTTTTGTGCTTCCTCTTATTTGTAAGGATTATTTTTGTTCTTTTTTTGTATTGCGTGTTTAAATGGTGTGGTAAGTTTTTGTGAACTGCATTGTAAAGTGACAGATTTTTGATTGAGGTTTTTTTAATTGTTATTTTTTGACGAAATATAATCGAATTATTTCGATGGTGATGATGACTCATAATCATAACGTAAAAGATAAGTGTAACTTTTATTATAGAATCGGGCGTTTTTTTGCGGAAATCCATGAATAAAATCAATCTTTGATACAAAATGCCTAGATTTTAGTCACGTAATTAAAACTTGATATTTTTAATACTATTTAAAGTGTAGTTAACGAATTATTTCGAGGTGAAATTAGTAATTTCAGAGGCCGTAGAAGAAGAGTTCTAGACCAACGGCCAAATAGGCGGACGATCTGAAGATCTCGGTAAAACTTTGTTTACACTTGCCAGCTTAGGGAAGCATGGTACAATAGGGAGGAGACCTAAACTCAACAATGGGAGGAACAGATAGTTTACTAATTTCCAGCGTTTATCATATCCTTCCTCATTTAATGTCCATATCAAGACAGGCAAGACTACCTTTCCATCAAACAAAAGTAACATATCAAAATTACATTAAAGATCTGTTTGAAACAAACACCTCGGTTCAAAAATAGCCATTATATTAAACTAACAGAAATTAATACGGAAGCGAACAATTAACGAAAGTTTTTCAAAGCGCCACAGCGCTGCGCCTGCGCATCGCGGAGCAGACGAGTGTAGCGGCAACATGCTTGATTACACACACATTCGGTGCACGGCCGATGCCTTAATTAGAACTGAGAAAGGGATGGGATGGGAGGTATCGATGCTTGATGTCGATATCGAGAGCTGTTTAAGTCTATGTATTGTTTAGTAGTATAATTTGAGTTATCGATATTAGAATAAGCTTTATTGTGTGCTGTGGGCAGTTTAAGAGCGAAATACTTAGCGTTTTTTTTAATCAAAGTCTTTGTTAAATTGGTTGTGCTAGCTTGAAAAGCTAACGGCTAACTTCAAAAATATATAGAACTGTTAAACTGTTAATTACCTATAGTAAACTGTCGTTTAATGTCATAAATATTCCTATGGCAAAGACAGTATTGTAAGTAAAAGTACAAAGTATCGTTAAATGTTGCTACCTAATAATCGCAAAATTCCAAATGCCTTATCACGCGTTTGTGTCGTAACTTTGACGTCTATTAGATGGGAAAATTAGTTCTTCATTTGTACACTAGAGGTGCTTATTCATTTTCCATACAATATACGCCATAATACTTCAAGTACGCTGTACGTCGAAAAAGGTACAATTCATCCTATAATTTTACAGCAAGCAACAAATCTATCGACAAACGTTCTCAATACTTCTACCCCATCCCTAAAGTGTTAATAGCAGTAACACCAGAGTCATTGAATATGGTCGTAATCGTAATTATTTTTAATTAATAATCAACACGCTTAGAACGGTGCACATAATAAGGATGGCCGTGTCGATGGCCTGACGATCGCGCCATGTTTGAACTTGTTGTGAGTATGACAATCATACATTGTTTTTAATTGTCTTTGTTTATCAATGGCTTTATACTTTTAGTATTATGTTGGAATTAACATACTGGCAATATTATAGATAGTATGAACAGATTTGTTTTTTTAGAAAAAAAATTGCAGATCTTTTTTTTTTGGGACAAACCCTCCAGACTATTTCCAAACCACAGCATCTCCTGAAAGCCAGAATCAACAGTAACAACTTATAGAAAAGCGCCAAGACAATGAAGCTCGACGTGTCCGGAGAATTAACATATTTCCTGATCAGTATATAAAAAATTTACGGTCACGAAATTCACGGAGTCAATTTGCGTGATCGCAGGATCACGCTGGATGCAAGCCGCTTCCAACAGGTCCTATTGGAAATCTAAGGAGGAGGCGTATGTTTAGCAGTGGATGTCTACGGCTGATGATGATGATGATGACGAAATACACGGTTTATCTGCGTATCTAAGCATAGTAGACTTTAGTAGTTTATAGGTATGTAAATCCTGGGTTAACATAATCAGCCTATAATGCTGGAACGCATAAGCCCAATCTTTATGAAAGGTAGTGGGCGATAATCGTCCACGCGGGCCCAGTGCAGGTGATGCAGTGTGTGGTAGATGTCACATTTCTAGAATTTCTATTTTTAGGAAGTGCCAATTTTCTCATTATGTTTTCCTTCACCGTTTTGAGAGCAGTGGTAATGAAAGAAATTATACAGAGTAATGCGCCTGGCTGGATTCGAACCCTCGACCTAAAACACGTAATTTGGGGCCGATAACGTGGGCCACCCACCATTGCTCTACCAATTTAATGGCTTCAATCTAGTTCGTTCAGACGTTCTGTCATACGGAACATTAATTCTAACTACTAGAGGCCTGAGGACTGTAGTGTTATCCAGTCACAAGGTTTAAGAGGTCACTCCTAGTGTTGGAAAGATCTGGGTTGAGTCATAGACTCCATGAAAACACAGAATACAGTGCATTGGAAACCGAGCCCAATCATCATCATCATCATCTGCCTAGCCTTCTCCCAACTATATTGGGGTCCGCTTCCAGTCGAACCAGATTCAGCTGGATATCAGTATTTTACATAGAGCCGTATTTTATCATTTTTTATTTTGCATTTTTTTTTAACCAAGCCCAATATAGTACGGAAAAGTCAGTCAGATGACGAACACAACCGAAGTCACAAGCAAAAATGAACACCTCATAATATATCAGAATAAGTCTAATTTAGTGATGCGACGCCCAGGTATAACGATATAAATACAAATAACGATTATATTTCTGTTCTTTCGATCGTTAATAACATTATAACGACCGATAATAACGATAACGATAAATATAACGATGTGGTGTCGTCGGTGTATCGTTTATTCTTATTTGTTAGTCTGTCTGTTTGTAGTGGATGTGATTTTTGTCGCGTGTGCGTTTAATCTGTAAATGATAATGCTATTATTGTAAATAATATGTAGTTACTTTACTTTAAGTGGCGTTATTCCTAAATAATGTATTTACCTATTTAAAATAGTTTGCTACTTTTAAGATATAATTCTATCATACAAAATATTTGTTAATGTTTTCAAACTAAGTACCATTTTTTATCGAGTGAATTAAAAAAAATGAATTTTTTAGGTAAAATAAGCAATTAACATGGCCGTTTTTGTACCAGTTTTTATTTACTAGCGTGGATAAAAAGAATATTATAAGAAAAGATTTGTATTTTTGTTTGCAACAATCTATTCGTAATATTATATTTCAATGTTCTATCATTCAGAAGTACATCATCAGCGAATAATATAAGTTATATTAAATAAAATTGACAGTATTCAATAAATTAGTAATTACTACGACACAACATTATGTCACATAATCTAAATGTTATGAGTGAGATAGTTCTCAAAATAGTAACCCTATAAAGTACTTTGATAACATTATATTTTGATTAATATTTAAAGCGATCAACAGTTATCGTTGAATTAATGTCATTATTACAATCCCCAAACCGATAGAAACGTGGTGATTAAACCATTATCAAACAAAAAAAGCCTTCAACAACAAGACACCTGTGAAAATAACATTCAATAAAAAATAAAAAGCATCGCCGCAGCAAAAACTAGTGCCGCACCTTAATACGACGATAACCGTAAACTAAACCAATAGTCGTACAAAACAATAACTTAACCCCCAAAAGCGGCGTTTCCGAAACGAAAATCGATATTTATTAATAAAAAAAATCGGTTTTTCGTTTCTCGACGATCGTAAAACGGAATTTATACACGTGTTTATTGGCATCATAATGTATTTTACGGTTTTTGGGACGATGAGTTTGTTAGGAAACCGGTACTTTAGTAGATTAGTCGGTAACATATTTATTACTTAATAAGGTTAGTATTGGTAGCTTATCACCGATCAGAGTACCAATAATTTTAATAAGAAGATTGGAATTGTGAGAAAGTTGTTTTGTTTTCGATTGTTATTAGGTAATATTCACTTTTTTACTGAAATTATTATTTTTTGACAACCTATGGTTTTAAGACATCATAATATTATTATCGCACAACTATTGATGCTTTTTAGTCAAATCTAATCCCCTCCGCTCCATCCATAGGCAAAGCTTTTGGACATATATAAGGACTCATCTGATGATCTTTCTACCTTAGAATATAACCAATGGTGGGTGCAATTAGGTTATGGATAACAATGATAACAGATAATTAAATTAACGTCACTAATGAGAATTAAAATGACATTTTTATTTATTTTATTATAAGGTTCGCGTTTGACCACTATCTAGCCTGATGGTTAGCGAAGACGTGGTGATGGACCTGTACACTCTTGACTTGAAGACCCCAAGTTTGTAGCTGACGATTTCATCGTATTTTTAAGGACTACACCGGGGAAATAAGGTATCGGAGACTTGCATCGCCCTGTGTACGAAGGGGCTAACGGTCAAGTCTGCCACATTAACAGAGACGGTCATAGAAACATTGCACAGACTCTCTTACTTCTTATACTCGTAATCAAGCACCCATCACAACTTCCCTCCCCCGCAACACCAACTAACCCTTTTTACATCACTAAAATCACCCATAAAGATTCCAAAGACAAAGATCTGTCCCATAATGGACAGTTACAATAATACTACATTTGCATTCGTTCGATTAAGGGCCCCTCACATCTAGACGGAACAAAGACGCCCCATTAAGGGTGGTAGCGACTCTAGATTTATGTGCATAAGGGTTATACCACCCTTTCTTCGATTTATGTGCAGTGGTAAAGATACTTCTGATTTGGAATGGGTTTAAAAGTGTTAATGGGTTACTGTTAATGGTGCTGGTGCTGTTTGTTCCTTCACTTTTGGTTCGGACCAGCAAAGGGTTATATCGTAATCAACATAGTTATGCCAGTTTTCACTAATTGCATTGCGTGATGGAAGCATATTGTTGGACTTTGTAATAGTGCAACGATATTAAAGATTGTCAGCATTAACTTGCTAGAATTATCTTTGATAGAATGATAAAGTTGAAAGTTCTAGGATGCACGTGACGGTTGCAAAGGTAAATAATTTAAAACCCCATTAATATAACATAACAAAATATGTATATAAACCATTGAGCTATTATTACTACGTATAGAGACGACACCACACACCACCACTATGTCCCATCCAGGATGAGTGCGCGCGCCTAGAGCACGCCACAGAGCTGTCAAACAACTGAATGAACTTGCGTGCGTGCACTCATCCTGGATGGGACACAATGGTGATGCGTGGTGTCGTCTCTATACGTAGTAATAATAGCTCAATGATATAAACCGACCTTTTCGCTCCAATACACAAAAAAATACGATCGAACCAAAAAAACGGAAGAAATAAAACAATACACAATTTACGACACAATAAAAACTCATACGCATGACATTTTAAACGCACGAAATACGAAAACTTTAATATAATCCAATCGATTTAATTCAAAAGTGTAAAGTATTGAAGATCCAAGAATTAATATATAAATAATGTACCATAAAGTTTAAGCTGAAGACAAATGTACGAGTATTTGTGAAATTAAAAATGTGACAGAATTTTATATTGGTTACATTCGATTATGGAAACGGTTTTAAGGGTTTGGTATTGCACGTATAATATTCTGAATTAGTAACGGTTGAAATGAGGACGTGTCACTAGGTAAAAGTATTTATGAATTTAAAATCAATGTTATTTTTAGCCCAATTTTTACATAAGACAGTCCCCCAAAGCGTCCTTCGACACTTCCTAGCGTGTTGGCTGGGAAGAAGAAGTGGCGGAACAAACTCCCCAGCACCACATCTGTTTATAAGTTTTGAAGAACAAAGATTTTATACAATTTAATAGAACATTCGCACTAGTCATAAATTAGATTATATGAAGGCAACTCTTATCGTACTAAGAAGCCTGGACGATTTTTCGGCAAAACACATAAATAAATCAGCCATTACCATACTTCGTAGCAATGCTGTCAGTTTTCTGGACACTGCTCCCGTTGACAGCGATGCGAATGAGTTTTTTGACAAAGTGACAAAGTATTGCAACACTAAAATGCGTTCAATAATCCGCTCTGGGTGTATTTCAACCCACTCCCTCTCACAGAGCGGAGGACTGTGTCCCAGCAGTGGATAAAAGATTGATGATCCTAACGCTCACTCAATTTCTGGTAATCTATAAATGAAAACTGGGTGCATTATCAAGTGTCAAATAAAAAAAATGTTGTGCCAATAATCATAAGTGCTGTTTATTAATCCTACTAAACTACATATAATTACTACCTTTAGTTAAATATGTTATTGTCAAAAAAAGTACCAAAAGATAAATAAATTACGATGTTAATTGTAACTTCAAACGATATCGATTTTATGTCTTCCGTATGTCTCTGATGTTAATTTGTCGACTTTCACAACATTTAACCAAATTTTTAGGCCTCCTGCAGAGCTTCACACATAATTTGACGCAGTATCAGTGTTTAATTTTTGTAAATACTTACTAAGGAGTAAGTATTTACAAAAATTAAACACTGATAAACTCTGATCTTTTAAATAAGTAGTACTGCTCTTTGATGAGGATATTTAAGTTACTATAGAGAGGTCAGAATCAGTATCATACAAAAATAATGCAAGTGTGCTTACACAATCTACATGGTGCTTGATTTTTGATTGTCGGTCAGAATTGATCCTAGCCAGTATCATCATTTCAGAGTTTTTTCCCAACAATGTCGTAGTCGGTTTCCAGTTTAACTGGATCAGCAGTTAAATCAGTATTTTACATGGAGCGATTGCCTATCGAGAGAGCAGTGGTGGCCCAGTGGGAGCAGTGGTGGCCCAGTGGTATCGGTCGCGACTAACGAGTTGTAGGTCGTAGGTTCGAACCCCGTCAGGCGCATTACTTTGTGTAATTTATTTCGTCATCACTGCTCTCAAAACGGTGAAGGAAAACATCGTGAGGAAACCGGCATGTCCTAGAACTAAAAATTCGAAGATATGTGACATCTACCAATCCGCAATGGGCCCGCGTGGTGGATTATGGCCTACTCCCTCTCTCAGAGAGGAGGCCTGTGTCCCAGCAGTGGGAACGTTATAGGCTGATGATGATGATTGCCTATCTATTCTCATTTAGGAGTGGTTGTCAGACATTCAGACTACTGACTGTAACAACTGTCAAAAATCGATAGTTGTCAACTGAGACTTACATTTTTTCCAAGGTACGCCAGAAAATGGTTCATAGTGCATGGTCGGCCATCCGCGGACAGACTCGGGCAACCAGAGAGTTAGATTAGCCGTTATAATTTAACTATCAGCTCCTCGCTCCACAATATGATCATCATTATCTGCCTCGCCTTTGAATCGGTTGCAGCTGAATATCAGTACTTTTCATGGAGTAACATCAATTAGCGGAACAAACTCCACAGCAACACACCCGTCTGTACAGTTAAATGAGCCAAGATTTTATACATTTTAACAGAACATTCTCATTACACATCAGTCTAAAATTACATACCAGTTGTGACTAGAAGATCGACTGCCTATCTGACCTCTATATCCCAGTAACTCAGTAAGTTTGTGATGTTACTGAGAAATACCTACTCAAAGCTATTTACCTTTATTATGTGCCTCATTCTCAGCAGCTTGCATCCACGAAGCAATAACTTGACAAAACAATCCAATAAACATGTAATTGCAAACAAAACGAAGAAGAAATTCCAAAAATCCTTTAATTATTTTAATAATTGACCTTAACGCTATTAATTTGTAGAGGGCAATAAAATGGGACATGTTCAAACATTGAGTTAAATTGCGCTACGGCTCGAATTTAGTGCCGAAAGGGTTCATATAATTACGCCGCAGCATTCCGGGGCCGATCAGGAACTGGAATTAAAATGAAGAGTCCTGTAAGAGGCAGCTGTGACTTATGGACTGGGTATTGAAGAGGTTCGGGAATTAGAAAGACATAGTGAGACTACCAACGACGATATATTACTAGACTCCTAAAAACAGGCGACCGATGTCTGTCAACACATTAGGCAACAAAGTCATATATCCGTCTTATTTCGACCACTCCTGTAAGCCGTAAACATACCTTGAGACAGAACAGACCTTGAGTTAGCCAATCACAACGCAGTACCCCGTCCCGCTCGCTTACGTAGTACCTCAGCGAGTTGACAGAATAGTTTTTGTTCCTTAGATCGTGCATGCGGAGTCTAGTAATATATCGTCGTTGGAGACTACAGTTGCCAAAGTGTTGGGTGATGTAAAACTTTTCATATGTAACGAATATGTCAAAAATGTTAAATTAGATTTTACAGACTATACAAGAGAGGGTTAATTCCCCATTCTAATGGTCTTGACACACTTGTGAGGCTACCAACGTAAGATCCTAGATTTGATTCTCAATTAGGACACCGATATCTGAGTGATAGTTCCAAAAATTTTTAAATGACTGATGAAATCCATAAATAGTTTATAGTTTTTATAGTTTTGCTTATAGTTTTTCTTATTCTCCCTCTCATAGACAGAGGAGGTGTGTGTCCCAGCAGTGGGAACGTTATAGCCTAAATAGATTATACTTCTTTTCATTACTTAGTTTTTACATCTATCTTCTTCGAAATTATTCTAATCAAATAAGTATTTAGTTACCCATGGGGGTAACTAAATACTTATTAGTACTTATTAGTACTTATCTATGGAGATTAGTGATACAACCTAATCTCAATTCCGAATTCTCAAAATCTTCAATAGCTATATTTCAAATAATAACGATCGTCACTAATTAGCGGCTTCTTCGTATCGATATTATCGTTCTTACCGGGAAACGACACCGTACCGACCGACAAATACGATATTTTTATGTACATTTATAGTATGTTAGGTTGATGATACTCATCGCTTCGTCTGGTTGTCGTATAGCTTCTGATCGCTACTGTTTTTGTAGTTTGAATATTTGAGACAGAAAAGACTGGGCCAGGAATTTAAGTCAATCTTAGATAAATAGGCAATGTTAGCCAAGGTTCGACCAAAGAAACCAGGGTCAACTAGAAAATTTGGTCACGATGAGGTATTCCTCAAGGCACCTGGCACACACAAATTTTGAAAAGAGCCTTATGTGGAATAGATAAGGTGCAAGTAGCTCAGGTGCCAGTGTCAGCGGGTGCTCTACTATGTGGAATACCTCGTCAAGATCGCGGGGAATAGATGGATAAGAGACGCACAGAACCGAGAGATATTGCAAAAAAGGGAGAGGCCTATACCCAGTAGTGGGTGATATAATTCAATTCAATTCATTTATTAATTTTGTGAACATAGGGTCAAACTTTTACAGATGTTTACAGTTATAATGTTGTTCCATGCTACGTCTGCCAGAAGGCATACAATATTTTCAAGATAGTAAATTAATAAGTTTTTTTGTCTAACAAATGAAAGTTAAATAAAGGTAAGTCACAATTTTAAAATTTCAGTATAATGATGATGATGCGGTGATAAATGCTTTGGAGTGTTATCATCGAATTAGCTGACAATTCATTCATAAAGTTACTGCCACGACAAAGAAACTAAACGTTTTCCGTTATTTACAACAGTGTCGTTTGCAAGATGATGGTGAATAGTCTTTAAAACAGCTTTATTCTCTTTTCAAAACTTCCTCACAACGAAAACATCCCCAAATTAAAACTTTTCCACTATAACTTAAACACAAACTAACATCTTCTCCAAAAATAAGCAGTATTCTACAACTCACCCCTTTAGGGGGTTGATATTTATCGCGGGGTGTTTATTGCTGCGAAAATTATACCCCTAATGAGTTCCCGAATTCACCCTGCGGTGCCGACCGAGGACAGAAAATCCTATCGGCTATTAAACAGTCAAGAAATTGTAAATTATTGTGTCTGTGGTGCAAAGTTTGGGCCCGCAAAGTCCTTATGGTAATACGCGCTTTGTACAATGGCTCCTTATGTTTTTGTTTAGGTGATTTTGTTGACTATAGTGTAGGGTGGTTTGGTCTGGTTTTTATGAGGTTTAAACTATGGTGGTTGAAAGGTTTTGTGAGGATAGATAGACAGAATAATCTTTAAGACTATTTAAACTAAACAGTAAACAATGTATGGGAATACAATGGGTGGGAAAGTGTGAACCACAAGTAAGCCATGATGTTGAACTGAGATTACTTCTATCAAGCATACATACACATAAAATGATGCTGATGATTCAAAATTACGTAGGATAAAGACAAATAAAAATTGGCAATCAAAAGCACCGTCCACCACTGTATAGGCAAACCATAACAGCAACGTGTAGGTCTTTAGTAAGAAATATTATAGCCATATTTCTTTTACGAAATCAAGTTATTCACTTACTGCATCAGAAGGCTAGCTTTGGTAAACGAAATAAAAATCAAATAATTTATTTCAAATGGACAAGTTACAGGTCCTTTTGAATTGTCAACAAAATAAATGAAGAAGTCATGTTATTTGATTAGGTACCACATGAAAAAACCAATAACACAGAACAACATAACTAAATTACTAATTCACCACAATAAATAGTCACGTAAGCCCATAAAACATTGAACCAAACATTTGACAACAGCAGTATTACTCTCAGTATTTAATAATCTTACCTTGTCGATCAACCCATTACGGTCCCATGGCCGAGTCGCGTTGCATTTCAAATCAATTACAAAGTTCTAACACCTTTCCTACTTCTCTTTATATTCTATACTCCAAGATATCGACGGATTCCGAGAAAGACCGCTTTATACGTGCATCGGCTGTTTACCGATTTTTATCGAAATTTTATCGACTTTTTTTGGTCCGAAGTTCCAAGTTTCTGAGGGGTTATAAAATTTTATGTCTCTATATTTGATGGCTGATCGGATAGGTTTCGAGTTGATGTGTGGTTAGTGTTGGTAGTTCAAGTATTTGTTGATGGTTTGTTATGGTTTCATTAAGTTGTTGGTTCGTGGTTACCATTGATTGGTACAAAATGTTATCGGATAGTGTATCAGAATTTTAAGAATGATCAGACAAGATTTATGTTCTGGCATCGATTTAAAGAATCTTGGAATTTTTGAGATCATTCAAGAAGCTAAAGATTATTGTAAACATAAATTAAAAGAGGATATTTTACAAGATGGTAAAATATCCTATGATTTTAAACCAAATGAATTGAAAGTACATTACTGCCAAATTCTTCAGAGGTAGAATTAAGACTGATGACACAAAATAATAAAGCAAAATTATCGGATGATTCAAATAAAAAATTAACTAAAAAAGCAAAAAATAATCCGCCATTAAACTAGAATAAACTTAACATAATCATCACAAATTACGTCAATTAAATGATAATAAAAACTCATCGCAGAATATCAAAGACGAGAAACAAAATGGCGGTACAGACGTAGGTATTCTGCAATTTTACAGCTGTCATCATAATAGGTGTCGATTTAGACTATCGAGATGACACGGATAAAGTTTAACGATCGATTTAATGAGCTGGCCTGTCAAATGTCAGTTGTTTCTCTTTAATGTGTACCGGCTTTACCACATAAATCAGTGTGATATTCATATTTAATACAAGAGTGGAGGATTTTGTTCAGAATTATTGCCGTTTCTCGGAATACTTGAGTTGTGATGTGTCGCTGTTTGTACTGGTGTGTACGGATGTGTTTTGTGTGCAGTTGTAGGATTAAAGGCTTTGTTTTCTGCTTTTAAATCGTTAAAATCTTTTTCAGTAACCTCGATGGCTATAGTCTTGATTTCTATGTTCTTAATAATTTATATTCTCACGCTTTGGACAAACAATGCAATATTCAGTCATAACATTATACTTTATTTATTTGTGATTTATTTCATTTTATTGCTAATATTTTAACAAGATATTTGTGTGTGTCTATGTAAGGGAACTGAAACTAAGTTCATTATCATTATTCGTGCCTTTTCTTGGTGAATAGCCAAATTATTGAGGAAGGCGATATGATAAGTAACAGCAACAATGTAGAATGATCTAAGCAACGTGTATACATATATTCTAGTAACAAATGCCGATATAGAAGGACCTCTGACACTTCTGTTAGCTTCATCAACAACCACTAAGAGAAATTACGATAATTTATTAATAAACAGCAGTCTAGTCTAGCGTGATTGCTGAACATAAGCTCCCAGCTTTGATTCCAGTTTAGGCAAAGGTTTTGATCTCTCCACTAGAATTTTTTTAGGCAGCCACGTAGTCAGAATATGGAGGCATAATATTGTCTCTGTTTGATGGCAATATATACCCCGTTTTTGCATGACTTAAACATAACTGGTAAAATGTGACTTTACTAGTATTCTACCCTAAAATCTTCTACAAATCAATGCTACTCAAAATCCTCAAACCACCTCTGTCACCGACTAGCCACAAGTTCAACACGTCCGCGCGTGCAGTACTTTCAAGATGCCGAAACCAGATAGAAGCGTACGACCGTACGATACGCATGTCTTATTGCCTTATAGCGGTTACTGTAAAATTGTAACCGTTCGGTTAAACGCCTCACACTGGTAGCAGTGGTTAATGGCTGTGCTTACTTTTTATTTATTTTTTCTACTCATAAAATGGTAGTTTCAAGCATCTGTTCGGATTCTGAGAAGCTCAGGTGTGAAGCCGATGTGGGCCTAGGATAGTGCCTTGAGAGAGTCCTGAGAATTTTGTTAAGTATAGCTACTTGCATTGAATATGACTATCTGCATTGAACTTACGCTGTTATGAGTGACCAAAGTAGAACCAACAGAACTAGAATCTGCCTCAAACAGTAGGAATGGCCATGAGGGATCTTAAATCTCAAGAACAAACAATTATAATATTTCTCAAACCTTAACTCAAATGATATTGTTTGAGAGAGACTGAAGACTGTATCATAATCACATGAAATCAAACAGTAAACTAATTACTCAGACACTGTTGCATTACACCATTTCTAGATTAAGATATAATTACACACAAATAAATAACTCCAATTGCAGTTCCAACTACCTACCAACTTAATCTCCCAAACGAAATAAAAGATTTCACAGACACAGATGAGTCTGAAGACACTCCAATCTTCGAACAAGTAGATACAACGCCACATAGTGTGAAACCGTTCCATAACCTTATAACAGCTATTATTAGTCCAATTACACGAAAGATTATGATCGCTAGGCTGAGATAGTCAATTAAACTGTCGTTTTAGACACCTCCTGTATTTGCGCAGTTGATAACTATAGTTTTAGTTGTTAATACGGTTGTTGAGTTGAGCTGAATTAGGGTGTGAGTAAGACTGTAAAATTTTGTAATAAGTAGTAGTAACATAAGACTTGAAGAGGTAATTAAAATAAAAGCTCAAAAGAAGTCATAATCTAGGGTTTCAAAGAAAAATTATAGAAGCATACTTTGTCGATGTAATAACTATTTAATAAGTATGTTTCAAGTTTCAATCTTTTATGAATTTTTATTGATGGAGAAGAAGAGGAAGGCCAGACAATTTAAATATCTTGTCTAGATTGTGTGAGAAATAATATGAAAGGAAAAAGGAGTAAATGATGCAATAATAATAATAATAATAATAATATTTTATTAAAATAAACATTGGTAAAAATACAAATAAACCTATGAAAATAATGATAGTCCTAAATATGTTCGATGCCTGTACTAGGTACATTAAACCTGTATCACAGGCGTGTGTTCTAATTATATGGCTATGAGGACAAATTGGATCTCTTAACAATATTTAAACCTATAATTGCATTATTATTATATTAGGACAAAAACTAAAACATAAATATATTAAAGTAGCTACAAACTATGCCAATTACACATAAATTTCGCAGTGTCAACAGTCACTCAATTAACTTAAAATTGCAAACACTCCAATAATAACATTATTGTGCAATGTGCATACACCAACAAATTCACTGAACGCACACAAGTTGAGTCAGAAAGAAACGAAACCGAATGTTTGTCTTTTCGGTATGATGCATTAGGTTCCTTCATAATCGATAGAATTTATAAATCTGATCTCTGCTATTTTCCGAGCTGGACATTCAGTGTCTCCCGTTTTGTGGTCACTTGGTTTTTTAAAACGTAAACAAGTTGCGCATTTAGGGAAGAAATCTAACTTAGATTTCTTCTCGCAGTCGGGCATTGTGTGACCTTCTTCACCACAGTGACCGCACGTAGAGTTCACCTCTTTACAATATTTTGCTGCATGGCCGTATTGTTGGCATTTATAGCACCTCGTCACTAAAGTAAAATCCCTAACAGGACAGGACGACCAATTTATGAAAATTCGTAATTGAGACATTAGAATTTTACGTATTTTAGCTGGGACTTCAATGATAAATTGCAGGGTCGCGGCGTCTCTCTTCCCAGATTTGTGACTTAATTTTGTCGCAGCTAAGAATAATTCCAAGTTCATCTCTGGTTAACTGTCTTCTATATTTTGTTCAAAAATGCACTTGAAGACCCTCACTTTCGGTCAATGAAGACGGGACCCTACAACCACGATCCGGGGTTTGCGCCTGTTGGTTTCATCAGCGGTGGAGTCCATATGTGGAAAGCTGAACGGCGTTCTTCAATTTATTAGCATCATCTTGAGTCTCGGTGCTGATTATTACGCCTCCATTTTTGTTTTTCTGACCCCCTCGTACGTGCAGCTTCATTTGATCGGCCGTATGATCTTCTGAACAGTTCTTTTGTTCTTCACTTGATTTTAAGGTATCTTGGGATAGATGGCAATGGCGCTTAAGTGATTGGGTCTTACGAAATATTAGATCCTCTCTTCACCATGGTCGGCAAAAGAAGCCTTTTCCCGTAGAATTAGAGTTCTGTACCGTCAGCTTAAGGTCTGAAATATGTCCGTCAGGTTCCGATGTTCTTTAAGAATCTTGATCTCTTGTTCGGCGTAAATGGCTTTTTGCTTAGTGACTGATACAAAACCGCCAGCTGTGATGTAACCAGAGCCTATTTTACGACAGAGATTCAGATCTTCATCTTCTGCTCCGTGTTAAGTTTGGCCTTCCGTGGCAATACAGCAAACTTCATTTAGGTGCTGCTCGATTGTTGACATCCATCGTTGAATCTCAGGTGTTGAAACAATGCACTCGGTCGTGCCTGATTTGGGAGCTGGGTTTTGCGTCTGCGGAGGCGAGGCAGAGGACTGCACAGCCCCCTTTGGACTGCAGGGGTTGCTATCCATATTCTTTTATTAAAATTTCACTATTTCGTGTCCATCATTCACTACACTACACATATCAGCCAAGATTGCATTATGTATACGCAAGTACTTAAGTAGGTCACACAATGCTAAACTATTAATTAAATCTTGTTAGCATTACGGTTTTTTTCAAATTGTCACGTCTGTACGCTGCAAGTGCTCGCCGAAAGCAATGATGTTGACAGTGGAGAACGGAAGGAAGAAGAAAACTTGTTGTGATCCCATATAAAATGGATAAGAGAAGGACTATGATTGAACTCTCTTTACAACGAAGGCACTACGGTTAAAGGCATCTTGATTATTAAAGCTGTTAGAGTATACCCTCTTATGCCTTTAGAAATACTGGACGAACGAACTTCCTTAAAGAAGGGAATTGCTGCTACTCGGAAGTCAATGTCTAAATTCTGTTGACAACAAAAATTAAGGATTATGATACATTTTCTTTACACAAATGAATTATTTTTCTTGTTTAAGCCTAAGTTATACTTAAAGATAAACTCCTCAATCTAGTCCTTCACAATCTTAAGAAACACGATCACATTTTCAAGCGTCAATAGCTAGGAGCGTGGGTAAGGCAAGCCGCAGCATTTAGTAATCAACAAGTAGTTTGCAATCACAGCGATACTATCACGAGTTGGCTGCCATTACGTAAAAATTACGATTACCGTAATGAAATAGTGGTGCGTGGTGGAGTACTGGATGTGGCAGGGTTTTGGATAAATTTAGAATAAGAAAGAAAAGTATAAGAGACGGCTAAGACTAGAAAAGAAAAAGAAAAGCAGATTTAAAGCAGCCCAGGAAAAGAGATCATGCAAAGAATTTGGGGAGTCAGTAGCACTGTGAAAATAAAGCTGGAGAAAAAAAAAACAGTCAGTCTGGGACACCAATATATGAGACCCGGATTTCGCATCACATGTTTAGTGCAGGCTCCTGTCAAATAATATCGGATTGTTTGATTCCAGCACCTTGTGGTTTTTTATTAATTTATGATGCATAGATGTTATATTACTTTTTTAAGACCATGTGAAAGGCAACGTCTGCAAAAAAAGAAACCATTAGTCTCTTTTTTTGATTTTGAAAATTCTCCTTTACAATAAAAATATGTCAAAACATGATAATTCGGGTATTCCTTTTTACTTTACTGACTGACTCTCAAATGTTTAAACTCGTGAATCAACCGTAGATCTTAAACCACCACTGCATTTAAAATCTACTTCTATAAACCTCCTTCAAACCTCTTTTCTAACTACACTCACCCCACGCACATCCATATTCTCTAAATCATCACAAAGACAGGCAGCTCGAAATAATTACGACGAACCGTAATCATTAGAGGCGACGATTAGAGCACAGATAGCTCCGCTCCTCTGAACTTACACTTTAATAAAAATTATATTAAACATTGCATCCATGTTTGTGCAACTATCATTGCGGTTGGTGAAATAAAGACTCTAGCACAAGTTAACAAGGTACAAGTTGCAATAGAAAGGGAGAAATTGAAAGAATTTTGGATTGAAGAAAATAAAAGTCGTTGGTGGTTGACTTGATATCCTGTTGGTGTGAACTAGACGGATTGCTATCTGATTTTAATTATAGAATAATTTATCATTTAAGATTTTAATTTAACAGAATAATTAAAAGCATTGATTTAAATTCTTGAAGTAGCTCTGGAACAAGTTTAACATAAGCAACGATAGTCAGGATAAAGTGTCGATTTTTTTTGAACTTGCTCATCATCTACTAAGGTGTCGTGTGTCTTCAGTGTCGTCAGCATGAGTTATGAATTTTCCTCCCTGTATAAGTTTTTTTCTCTACCGTATATTACTCTGTCTATTGTGGTTTCTATTACATTATTCCCAATAAATCGTTTAAAACCCTTATAATGACCACTACTTCTAATTTCATCAGTAACTACTATAATTTTAGTCGTGCTCACCTACTGTGACTAATTATAAAAAATACAACCTACTCACCATACATTTCCCGATACCATCACCTTTACAATAAAATTACCATTTACTAATAAATCAATAAGAGCTTCTGTATCACCACCAATAGATGGCACCACTAACTACGATCATTTATGTTCATCCTTAAGTTACTTCACGCAATACTAACATCATCATCATCATCAGCCTTTTCATAACTATGATGGAGTCTGCTTCCATTCCAACCGGATGAATAGAGTTTTACGTTTAGCGTCTGTCTGTCTGACATCCACAATCTACTAATTTAGATAAACAAGTAATAACTAAGACCAATCCTATCATTTGTAGATCATTAACTGTCATTTTGAGATTGCCGTGTTTTGGAAAGCACCAATTATTATTTAACTGAAGAGCTTTCCACCAACAAGGTGGACAGACGACCTTATGAAGGTCGCCGGAAGACGCTGGATGCAGGTCGCTTCCAACCGATACTTGTGGCGATCAAAAGGGGAGGCCTATGTTCAGCAGTGGACGTCCTATGGCTGAGATGATGAAGAGCTTTCCGAGCCACAAAGGAATTTCTTTACGTGATGGGCTGTCGCCAATCCACAAACTTTTAACGATTATAAAACTTAATCCAGCTGAAAATCAACCAATAGCTTAAGATCTACAAATAACAACTTCACCTCTACCGCTAGATGGCGCCACTCACAACAGACGATCACACTCGCAATTACGTCCGTTCACGCACCGCTAGCATCGGTTCTAAATTTATACCGGGAGGGTAGATTTCGATCTAAACTGCGGCATATCGACGTGCATCGGGGCCATCTTACTAGCTATAAGTATCGTTGATTTTTTTGAATCGGTTGTTTTTTTTGGTTGAGGTTAATTTTGGAGGTTTCCTAGAAGTTTTGCTGTGGGTGAAAGTTGATGGCAGAACTTCCTAACATTTTTGGCTTTTTAACAAAATCCTTGTGGCATTCCATTACTGAAGATGAAGACATAATTCTTTCTTGGGTTTCTTTTACTGTCTCTCTTTTTCTCAACGCAAAAGGCAGCAGATGGTGGATTTTTAGTCGGTAGAAGATTTTTAGTAGAGAGTAAGACTCTGATTGTCTCTTCCATTACACCCAGTTTGAGAGTCGTTTATCAAGTTGGGCAAAAAAATTAGCTATAAAAAACCCCACCTTATTATGTCTACTTATCAGACAGCCAAGGTTGATCACCTAAACCATAATCTACCAATCCTCCCCAATGCCAAGACTATTGCCCAAAACCAAATCAAATAAAAAATTGCTCAACCTACGGACTACTCAGACAATAGACCCCCTTCGTGACGTGTCGTGTCTTTCGCAAGTGGTTCAATTTTATTGTGCATGGTCTTTGACAATGGATTGCAGTGTCGCTGCTCAAAACTTACCAATTGTTATGTATTTTGCGAAATAATTTAAGTGGAGAGTATGTAATATAAGTATTGCTTACTTGTAATATGCAAATGTAAGAGGTAGAAGTAAAAGTGTTGAAAGCGGCAATCTTATAAAACATAGGACTATCGCAGCCAATGCTGGAAGCTGAATGTCGATTATGACCAAAAGCTCTAATGGACAAATTTTTACCAACGAAAACTATGATGGAAAGGTCAAACATATATTGAAATTAACATAGGCAGGGTTTTTTTTTTTTTTTATCGCGGTAAAATCATCAAATGAGACCTCCAACCCCGGGCAGGGCGGGAGGTACTGTCAGACTTGTACTGACTAAAATCCACGGTGTCCTTCAGTAGCCCTTTATGTTCCGGGGTCACGGTAATAGAAATAAATCCCGCGACCCCGGCAGGCTTTGGCCCTCTGAGAGGGGGCCCCGTCATTTTTGCTGACAGCTCTTTGAGGCGCGCGTGGAACACGACGCGCCGTCGACCCGGGCATGGTCCATGGTCGGACAGCGAGTTGCCCTAACATAGGCAGGGTAAGTATAACATGTGAATTCTTTTAAAAGTCGTTTTAGAACTACAAAAGAATTTAACAGCAATTTTGCACAAATGTAGCCTACAAGGCAAACGAAATAATTTTCAATTAAGACAGAACTGGTAATTATTTCATTACTAAGTACTTCGTTAGTATACTTTTCCAAATTTCGGAAAACTTTCCATTCCAAATTACATTGCACTAAATTTGGATAAACTAAAAGATGTACTTTTTGAAACAGCACCAGTTGCCATCAAATCAACAACACCAATCAAACAACGTACATACACCCATCAATTCACCTGACCTAGTGGAACGCAAACCACAACGGACACAATAGATGTAGAGGATACGACACATTTCAATACACACGGGCACATCAATCAATTCGTCGCCAACCAGTCATCAGCTATGAATGGGCGCTGTGAACTGTGACCGGTGGCGGGAGTGTGTATGCAGATGTGTGTCTGTTTGTTTGTTCGGTTTTGAATATAGATGTAGTTGGACAGTAGTTATGTTGGACAGACCATAAATGATGAACTTCTTAATAGTATTCATTTCCTTATACACATTCCTGTGTTTGCTTTATTTGCCTTTATTTGTGTCAATATGGGTTGCCAACTGAAAATCTCTTTCAGTATAAATAAAATAAAAATAAAAATAAAATAAAAAATAAAATAAAAAAGCCTTTTATTTCCAGGTAATATGTTACTAAACAAATGTTTTCTTCTACCTATAAAACTTATTTAGCAAAACAATAAAAAATATATGAAGAAACTAAAGTCTAACACTTAAATACTATTTTTCTTAAAAACTATTTTCCTTGTGTATTATAATAATAGGCAGTAACATTTAACTGTACTGGAACCCCCCTCAGGTAAAGGCCTCCTCCAAAGCTTTCCATTTCTCTCGGTCCTGGGCTATTCGTTGCCATTCTGGACCAGCAATTTTTTTAATGTCTTCGTCCCATCTAGTGAACGGTCTTCCTCTATACCGTTTGCCCGGTGGGCCTTTCCATGACGTAATCGTTTTGGTCCATCTACGATCTTTAAGACGTACTATGTGACCGGCCCATTTCCACTTAAGCTTTTGGCTGTATTTGAGAGCGTCTATTGCTTTTGATTTTGACCGTATTTTTTTGTGGTTTATTTTTTGTATTTTCTTGATATTTAACATGCTGCGTTCCATACCTCGCTGACATGTAATTATTTTATTCTTTACTTTGTTGGTAAATTTCCATGTCTGGCACGCATACGTAAGGCAAGGAATGAGACACGAATCCATGACTTTTTTCTTCAGTTTGATAGGCATTTCGCTCTTAAATATTTCCTTACAACTCCAATACTTTTTCCATGTCTGTTTTACTCTTCTCTCTACTTCCAGTTCATTGCTATCTCTGCAGAAACCAATTTGTTTTCCTAAATATATATTACTGATCCACATAATCTACTGGCTCATTTTCAATATTTATTTTTGATTTTTTGAAATTTCAGTATGGACATTACCAAAATACTTATTATACGTAGTTTTTATTGTTGTTGTTTCAAAAAAAATTGTTTTACTTTACTTTGTACAAATATTTAGATCTTATGAATATTACAGGTTCGCGCTGGACGCAAACTACTGCCAACAGGTCCTACTGGAATTTATAAAGGAGGCCTATCTTTAGCAGTGGACATCCTTAGCTGATGATGATAGTGTATAATGATGATGATGACAATAGTATTTCTGTACTAAAAGTTTTTGAAAGCAAAAGTTTACAATAAGTAATTTATTAAAATTTAGTAGGCTCCATTTATTTTACTAAATATAACAGGCGAATGTTGGTGTACCAAAAGGAACTCTTCTAACTAACATTTTGTGGATTAGAAACATGATTTTAAATAACGAATTTCAAAATGCAAAGCTGACAGACAACAAGGTCAAGTAATAAGAAGAATTAAAATTTTGTATTCATTTGACAATCAATTGTCGTATGTTGGGAACCAAATCTAATGAATTTTTAATAAAAATTTTAAATTAGACATCAAAGTAAGATCAAAATATTTGAAGGTGGTAATAATTTTTACATTTAAAACATAAGCAATAAGAACTGCATTACTTTTAATACAGTCTGTTAAACCAAAAACCAATAAAGAACATATATTACTCACACACACAGAAACTTAACAAAAACACACACGAATCCCGAACACCAAAAAATCACCGCAAATATTAGTAGCAAGTCAACCAAATCATGTTATTCTAAGTCGTACAAATTCAGCAGTGAGGTAGTGGTTAGCCATGGTCGGCTGGCTGCCGATAATTGTCTATCTGATTGACAGGACCAATGTGCATTGTCATGGAGAGTAGGCTATGGATGTAGCCAACAAATTTTGTGGCTATTTGCATTTATGCATAAAATGAGTCGTGTGATTTCTGAATGGGTTGCTGTTTAGACAGCATTTGTCATCGACATTTGTTGTTTTGGTTGTGAATTGGTTGGTGTTAATTTTAAAATGAAGTAATCTGTTTTTCTAATGAGTTTTTTTCCTATACTATTCGTTTCTTTTTTTCTAATACATCTCGCATTATAATACCTACGTACTACATACAAAGATTCTTGTAATGAGCCGTCGCGTTGTTTTTAAATAGTGCTACAATAGTATTCATCATCATTATCATTTCAACTCTGAATTACCGATTACTAGGTATTGGTCTCGATTTTCTTCTATATCAAAACTTTTCGGTTGTTTTTGTCTTACATCCATATATTCTCATGACTTTTGGATGACTCTGGTTTCTTGAGCATAACTTTGGGTCACTATTTAATATCAGTATAATTACATAAATTTGTTGCCCAAAAGTCAATCTCAAATTCGTTTAGGCTTCGCCGTCACTGCCATCAACAGCAGGTTCCAGTTTATCCAAAACAATTGCTATCTCTTTATCAAACAGTGTATATTAAATTCATTTCCCAATCATCAATCCACGTCGTTCACTCGTCAGTCGCCAGCCCTTAGCTCATGAGAACCACTCGACCGAAACCACAGCATGTTTAAAATTCCGACTCCTACATCATTTGTATTCATTTTACAATACAATACAAATTCGATACTTGTTCATACACGTCTCAGGAATACGTTTTATGGTCAGTCTGTTTGTCTGTCATTATATTTACCGTTAGAGTCCTTGAGGTCGTGAAGTCACAAATTGATGGGGTTTTTAATAAAAGTAGCGTCTTTGTTGTCATTGAATATGGATTATATGGTAATTGTGGTGTTTTAGTGGCTTGTTCTGTGTGCTGGAGCACTTTGCTATTTTGAATTGTAATAAAATCTTTTTTTTAAAACTTCGAATGTATTTTAACGGTAACCATAGAGTACTGGTGTAAGTATCATGCAAATAGCTTGTTTGAACTTTTTAAAGACAAGCGATTTGCAATCTACCACGTTTTACAAATCAACGATCTTCCAAACCAGAATTAATTTGAAAGAATTAAATTATTTCAAATAAATAAATATGCTAATTAAAAATTTACCAATTAATTATTCGGTGAAATGAATAAGTCTACGAAACGACTTTTATTGTAACCAAAATTACTTGCAGTGATTTTCGACGAAAACTTGTTCTACCAAACAAGGGTGAACCACTAATATCAACGGTTATTGCTATCTACTTTTAATGACCTACGTTGCAAACACTTATACTTCTAATGCTTAAGGAAAATTTGCCACTGAGTAAACTAACTTTATCTACTCAATTTCACTCATATCACCATCGCCATAGTCAACAAAATCAGGTCAAACTAAAATTATTTGCCATTGAACCAATCAGAACACAAAACACAGATTCCCACATAAAAAATCTCATTCAATAGTCCATCCACTTGATTTCAAAGTTGACCATTTTCTGTAACAGTTCCACTGTCATTCATATCATCAAGCCTTACAATGGGAGAGGTGACAGCAGTAATATCGGTACTACTGACGTTTCTGTAATCATTTCACTGTCACGTATTTTTCTCAATAGAATTCAATAAGGCGCCTTTTGTCGTAGAAAAACCTTCCAGTAAATATGGCAGGTAGTTACACCTAAGTGTAGTAAAAATGTAGGTCGTTTGCGACGTTTATGAGAACGGTCTACGGTGTAACTAAAAACTGTACACTAGAATCATGTCAAATATATGAAATAAAACAATATTTAAATAGAAGTTTTTGTAAGCCACTGAAGGTTCTGAAAGATCAAGCAGTTTTGCAGCATATTTTTGCTTAAGTGCTTTTTGTATTATTTTAGGTTTTTGTGTTATTTTATGATTTAGTTGCTTCGCTTGTCTTCATTTTTTTTTCATACCTGTGTATTATTTGCACAGTATTATTGATCAATAATTCTAGCACAAAGCTTTTTTTTTCGTGTTAAAATCATCAACTGAGCCATCCCGCCCTGCCCGGGGCTGTCAGACTAGACTGACTAAAATCCACGGTGTCCTTCGGTAGCCCTTTGTGTATCGGAGTCGCGGTATACGTATGTCTCGCAACTTCTGGCACAATGTTTAGACCATAAACCCAGCCTCCTTAAAATCGCCAAACAGAACTTGTATCACGAAGAAGCTTTGACAAAAGCTGCATTTTCTGCGTTAGCGTCGATAAAAAGTTAAAAATTTAAGGAACTGGATTTTCCGTAAGGCGTCATGTCAATTCTTTGCAAATCGTCGCAGTAGGTAGTAGTCATGTCGTTGAAAAGTGATTGTACTAGTTTGGGCCATCTTGACAGCTCGTTTTGCTTTTGTTTGTCCTTCCTTCTCATTAATGATGTTACAGTTCGGTGTAACAGCCACCGAATGTCGTTTAATAGCGTTTCCATTGTAACACAAAACGCAAACGACAGGAAGGCAGACATCTAATTTGACGTTTGACATAATTCCACCACCCATTATGCCCTGACAAAGATATTGTTTGACACACCATTAATTACACTTCTTTCTTATTGCCCAAAGAATAGAGTTGCAAATTGACTGGCATAGAGGTCATGTTTTCGTGTGGTTGAGACAAATAATGTAGAAATTGTGGTCGTGTATTGAACGTATGAAAGAAAATTATCTATTTTGATTTTTCTTGGTAGTGTTGTTATGTAAGATTTATTTGGTTCCATGAAAGAACCACAGACATAGCTTTGATTTTCATATATTCGAACTGGTATAGGCATTATGGCATAATAATATACAAATCTGTTTAATTTGGAAGTTAGAACACTGAAAATTAGTGTACACGGATTTAGTTTTTTTTTTTAAACAAAAATATAGAATTCGGAAATTCTTTATTCAAAATACCTTTGTAAAAATATACCTAGAAGTTAAGGGTTTTAATTTTGAAAGCATCGTATCTTCGTAAATTGTTGGCATTCGTAAGAAAAGAAAACAAAAACGATTGATACATTTTTCGACAATCTAACTGACGGATTAATTTGGTTTTTTAGTTGTCTATTTAGTCAAAGAATGATTTCCCAATATAAAATTTTATCATTAACTATACGATTGGCAATATTCTTCAGCTCACTCCACACAGAGTATTGCTGGGATCCGTCAGGAATAAACTGGAACTCATGCGCGTTCCAGTTCATTCCAGATACGCTCACTATATCTTAAAAACAAAAAAAAAAATCAACATAATGTCACTGAAAATTAAACCCTGCGGATAACCTGATAAGAGGACAACAATTTACAAAAGAAAAATTTAAGCATTCGGGGTCCTCAAAAACGGGGCCTCAAAAAACGGGATACTCAGGGAATTCATCGTCATCAACTAAAACTAATTGTTATTCTTTCAGCAGAGCAGGTGTCAGAATAATAATATTAACTAATAAAATACAACCTTGTACCCGATTGACCTGCCAGACGAAATCTGGCTGACTCACCCTAAATTTTTCATCAAGGAACTCTTGCACTAACCCCACGACTTTCTAACTGCACTCACCATTCACTGTTCTCAACCTAATTGCAAAGAAAAAAGAGTCTATGAGATGTATAAAAATTACAGTGTTAAGTTGGTTGCAATTGTGACTCATAAAGACCTAGACACAACAGTTTAAAGTCGCCAGTTCCGCTTTCAATGACTCCAATTTACATTAAGATCTGTAAGACTGGTATGTTAGTCATCATATTAATACATGTGCCATACAAACTACTGGACCATACACTCATACATACATGTAGATTGATGAGAGGTCTGGTTCAGTGGTCTTCTCCGGTCGGGATGATAGTTGGCTACGTAATGGACTTAACACTTTTGATTAAAACGACCAGTGCATTAGAACTTCGCAAAAATTGCATCAGGGTATCAGCAATCCATAAAAGGCCAGTACGGGTGGAGGGAGTGCCTTATTACAAAACCGGGACTCCGGAAAGTAAAAGGCTATTATAGAAAGTTAAATATTATTATAGAAAGACACCTTGGATTTTAGTCAGTACGAGGCTGACAGTCCTTCCCGTCCCGCCTTCGGAATATTGGCAAATGAGTCCTTCATTTGACAATATTATCGCGATGAAAAAGGTATATCATAATTATTTTGCTTATTTCTTATATCAAAAATAGATGAAAAATATAAAATTACACATTTTCAGTATTTATGATGTTGACTATAGTTTTGAATTGAGCTTTTTCTATTCTGAAACTATTGGTCGATCACAAGTTACACACCCAATTTTTGCATTATTGACTGCAGCAAAAATCAATAACACAATAGTATTCAATCGAAGAAAGAAATGACGCACACGCATTTAGCTTGAAGCTAGTCGCATTGACCAAGGATGGAAACGGGCGTGAATAGGGGCGTTACAATACGTGAGTAGGTACCAAAATTGCGATCAGTAAACATACCATTTCCAAATATGTGCCCATCAATCTTTTTCAAAAGCAGGATATAGCCATTCCAGTTACTGAATGTCAATTATGTATGCAGGTGAAATACTGAACTTGATTTCTCCAGAAAAAGTCTTATTCATCCAGGTTAGTACATATGTATGCCAAACGCTAATTCTAATCTAAGATTCGTATCCGCAGCCGCCGTTCCCACGGCTCGTCACTGTGACCACAACTCTTAAGAAGTGGCCGAGACAGGTGACGATGGAGGCGAAATAGATGTTACATTAGCTGAAGACATTAAAAAGTAAGACTACAGTCTTCTTGATGGTGAATTTGATGGAAGAATTGATATCCTACTTCCTTTGGATAGATAGATTGATGTATGTTACTGTTTCACGAAAAAATTACTGAAGGGATTTGGATACAATTTGGTATGCAAATATTTCATACCCTGGATTAACACATAGGATAGTTTATATCCTGTTTCGATCGCTCCGTGGGGTAATTTCATAATTGTAGCGAGTCAAGTTAATGATATTGGAAAATTTATTTTGGAAAATATGTGGGTCTCCAACGCTGTATGGAGTACTCGTAGTGGCAGGACGACGACCACGAATGTTCCTAATATTGGCCCTCAGACCACTGTTTTTTGAGACGGAGTGAATCAACCTCAGACTCATGGTCTTCTTTTCTTAACTTAATTGAATCAAATCAATCTAAACTGTAAATATTTTTTATCAAGAGGATGCTTCTTAGTATTTTATTTTAGATATTCACTTTAAACAGTGATTTCAAACATATCAGGAAAATGCTAAAGTACTTCGCCGACAGTCTACGATTCGTGGTCATGAAATTCCAAATCAAGATTTTTTATTTATATTTTTTTAGAATATTTCACAGAGATTTCAAAGGATCAACCAAGCAACTTCGTATTCGTGTCCATCTCAAAAATAAAGGTGATACGTGCAAATTGAGCCGCACTATGAGTGAATTAGCGCAATTTGCGACGCTGCGTGTTACCTTACATAATGGCATGAGTAAACGCCACTATTCAAGTGCTTGGCTTCATCTTCAGATAGTTGTATTTTTCAGGACGCCATGTTTACGTCGATTTGGCTTGAAAAGGATTGAATTTATGATTTTTTCAAATTTTTTTAATTTATCACTAACATCACCAAATATAAATGCATATTTTTTTTCTAAATTTCAGCTGCAATCAACGGTGAATGAATTCATAGAAAACTATAACTGGAGTGTTCCTTTATTACTCCTGTTTTCGTTAACATAAGTTTCTCCTATTTCTTTCATGGTCATCATTATCAGCCAGTATTTATTCACTGACATACATAGGACTCCTTTAATGTACGCAACTAAGCCCGTTCTTGAATTTTCATCATTCAGTCTTTGCCAGCTGTCTTTCGCAGCATTTTATGCACACATGCATGGTATATTTATCAAATGAGTCCTCCCGTTCTGGGAGTCAGATTGTCTTACTGACTAAAAATCCACCATGTACCTTTTGTTATCCTTATCCTTCTAGAGCTACGATATCCTTCTTAGTCAGTCCTACGAACTACTCGGCAATATGATCAGCACGGTTATTTTCAGCAACGACCCTCCAATAACTTACTGATTCAGACTTCAAATAGTCCATCTCTTTCAGAAATATGACACCTCAAAAGATAAAAGCACAATTAATATCAATCACTCACAATCTTGCAATCCTCACTTCAAACATACAGTCAACCATACAAGGACACCGGTCCGCCATTTTGAGACCTGCAGCCATATCGTCTGCCTGCTTACCCAATAATATTTCACACTCTGACTCACCGCTACATCGGAATAATTTATTGATAACATCTAGTATTTCCCTTGAACTTAAACCGTATCTTTGTTTTAAAATCTCATGTGTTTAAAAAATAACTTGTGAAAACAAGGTCTTATTTGCATCTACAGGATACTCTTCATCTCTAAACCGAACTTTAACTTCTAAGTCATAAAGCTGAGGTTAGTTTAGGTTTTTTCTTCGGTAGCAAAAGTGTGGTGCCATGAATATCTGTGGTATATTAAGTGTCAACGTTTAGCACCTATTTTGAAGTCGTTAAAATTCATATTCGGACGTGTTTTAAGTTCTCACGGCCAAAGTTTCTTTTCTTAGTATCTGACGTGTCGGACATCTGGGCTGGTTGCTGTCAATAACTGGAAGTCGTGTAAGTTATGCTAATTTTGATGGTTTGGCTTGAAAAAGTGGTTGGAATACTTGCAGAAGTGGGTAAGTTGTGCTTATACTGTTGTTAGTCGTTTGGTATGTGTGTTTGCATATTTTTTAGACTTAATACTATGTATTTCTGTTTGTATCGATAAAGACTATCGATTTCAGCTGTGTGTAATTTAAAATAACATTTTTATTAAAATCATACTAATAAAGATTTTCCGAAAAAGCACTAGCATCAACAAAATTCCTTCTAGAATTTTTTAGCGTCAGAAAAAAAAAACATCAACTCAGAAGAAATGCAACATCAATTCAGTTTGATATACTGTCGACATATTACAGGAAGTACATGACGATGGCTGTCACGCCACAAAAGGACAAATAACCAAATATAGTCATCGTTGATCAGGAAACCACATTAAATACAAAAATGAACGACTTTTTATTACTGACAGCCATATGCGAACAGATAGTCAGGATGATAAGTCACACTTCAAAGAAACAATCATTCTTTTTCACACCCAATAATACTGACATGTTAATAAGAATAATTGAAATGATTGAAATACCGATCTAATAGCAAAACTCTATTTTGTCGCTGACAAACTTTCATTTACAGCAAACAAAATCAATATCAACGAAATGACGACTGTAAACTAAACGCACTAAGTTCCAAATTCATCCAAATAAAAAAATCAGAACAGTAAAATGTAAAATTGTTGAAACAAAAAATGCAAAGATAATTTTGCTGCCACAGAAGAAATTACAGCGAAAATCGAACCCTAACTTCAATGACTAAGCTTCAAAATGGAATAGTGATACTAAAAATAAAGGCAAAGAGTGTTCTACGCGATAGTTACAAATATGCAAATAGTGGCGGGAAGTTCGCATGGACACGACTCGATTGTTCTGCGGTGCGAACGAATGTCGATAAACGTAGTGTTGCACAATTTTGTCACAATAGACATTATTTAGGACTTGATGATATCATACATGATTGTCATTACAGTATGTTAAACTGGATGGGATTTGGCAATGAAGGAGAAACTTGATTCGGTTAAGGGCGCTACACACTCGGGACGGCATCATTTGTTAGAGCACAATCATCTTTAAGGATTTCGAACAAATTTTGGATCATAATTTGTCAATTTTAAGTATATTTAGTCCACCAGTGTCGGCAAACACAGGGAACTTCCGATGGGAACTACCGATGGTCAGGGCTCTTGATAGAACCTCCTAATATAACGTGCACAGAAGTAATGCGTTTTGAATATTGTTATTATTTTGTGAAAGATAATATGGATAAAGAGTCTGATCATGAATCATACAGAAATATGGTAAAAGAAACACGCCGCGCATCCTATATGATCATGTAAAAAAAAGAAAAAAAAAAAAATACCGACCGAATTGAGAACCTCCTCCTTTTTTTGAAGTCGGTTAAAAAATAATGATAATAGTCAATAATTAAGTAAAAATAAGCTTCAGGAAAAATCTGGTTTAACTAGATTTGAACCGTAACACCATTCAAAGATGTTAAATTTTGATCAGAATTTGCTGACTGCAGATACTTACTCTAAGGATACAGCATTGCGAGCATGACAGCCAGAAAAATGTCTTATTTAAATAGCATATCTGGTCAGGGGTCGAATAAAAAATGGGTCGTCACTTTATGGGAGTTTTAGTTTATTTCAGTATGTCATTCAACAAATATTACAACAACCAAATAGAACAAGTCTGAAACACCTCTAAAGAAACTCGTTGAAGATAATCAAATAATCTTTATTGAACCAGTTGTGAAGGACAATATTGTGAAAGCTATAACGCTACTAGAACATGCACTTATCAATAATGCACATCTAGAATAACTTAGCTCTTGTTATTGTATGTAAACATTGTGTTAATCCCTATCACATACTCATCGAACGAGCAGATTTGATGGATCGTTGTATGAAGCTAAAGAAACAGGGGAAAAATTATAAAAGCGCTGATAACAAAATATGTATCTCTTCATACGGGCTGTTTATTAAACATTATCTATATTCTCAGTTTTTTTTAGACGAATTGTATCCATTTTTAAATCAAAATTAACAAGAATTTTCGTTGCATTTTCACCCATCGTGATCTTAACTTGACTGATCAGACTGTGTTAATATTTGAATCAGTATCATTTACCTGAACTTTAAAACGTTCAAAAGTTATTTTTACCTTGATCAGGCAAAACACATTTTTATTTATGGTTCTCTGATAAGCCCAGTTTCGCTTAAATTAAAGTCGGCTTAATTTAAAATTGTCGTTGTCGCCGGTAAGTTTTGAGGAAACTTTTTTTAAATAAAAGTCTAAGAGTCATTTCATTTAAAACAGCTATACCTGATTATATGTGGAGCCTTGACACAGCTAGAGGAAGTTCCGACAGACCTCATAGAAGATTGCAAAACGAGCTGGTCAAACTAATACCAATCAATCAAAAGTCAATCAACTTCGGCCCTGGATCGTGAAAGCTGGAAGTCATGGAGAGTGGCCTCTGTCCAGCAGTGGGATGAAGTTATCATTATTCGCTTCTCTTGTCTATTCTGGATTTTACAACACAAACTACAATCGAAATTCAAACCTCACTTTTCACATAACAAAATGAAAACCACACATTACTCCCGATACCTGCACGGTTCAATATACCAACAATTCGGTTCCCTCGGCAAGTATGTGCGCGTGCCGCTCGGTTGAGCTCGGTAACGAGGTACCGGACGAGAGGCTTCACACTGATCAATCACCACCAGCCTTAAGGTCAGGGACAGGGAAATCAATGGCTTTTGTTTGTGCTTCTGTCAATGTTGTGGAATTCTTTGAAATACGAGTAATTACTACGGTTGAAGAACGCATAGAGAATAGTATATTTGACTGCAAAATCTAAATAGTCAGTAAGTTGGATTATCAAAAAAATATTCGACACGTATTTTTTCATTTATTACGTAAATCAAAATTGACGAAGCCTTTATTACGTAAATCAAAATTGACGAACACTTTTAAAATTGGTAAAAAGTCACAAGCAAATACAGTTTTTACTTGCTTCTGATATCACGAGCCACTCTCGAATTTTGATGCATTAAATATTTGTAAATATGCATTGGTAAAACGAAAAACAAAATACGGGTCTATTATTTTTCAAAACGCTAACAGACTAAATAAAGCAATTTATTGAAACTGTCAAATTGCTTATTAAAGATACACGGCAGAGTAGGCTTTAATCACTACTGATTTGACATTTTAAACTGCTCTACAGCCAGAGTGGAGACGTCATAATTATGAAGATTTTCCAATAAGTCAAAAATAAGGCTTTGTCCAATCCCTTCAACTTTTCTCATTAATAATAGTTTTGAAACTGACATAGTCACTAACATAAAACTATAATTAAACCGTTTTGTCTTTTCATAAATACCTACCCGCAATCACTTAAGTTTGTTCCTAATATTGTAACTTGCACTTGCAACAGTACCGAAATATCGGGTCTCTGAACAACATGGTAAAGATCGTATTTTAATTTTTAATATTTTCTCAACGAGTAAAAATTTTAAAAAAAAACTTAACATTTTCACAATTTCAAAAGCAAGGATTACAATCCTACAAATCTTCTTGCATGCAAATTGTCAAATACCGATCCACAATAATTATCTACGATGATTACGTTCACTAAACCGTGCCAAGAAGAAAAAACAAACGTCAAAAATCAAAACTACCATAACCAAGGACTCGACAGTTAAAAACACACAATTCGATACGTCGAGTGGGGGCGTCACGCCTGGCTACCCACTTTGGCACAAGCGTGATGATATAATGGCGATTGTCGCGACGCCAATGAAATGTCTTTCTTCCTTCCTGTCTGTCTCTTTGTGCGATGCCATCTCGGAAATATGTTGATGGTAAGACGGTGCTTCTTGCTAATGGGGTTTGGATGTCGGTATTTTTTAATGGGTTAGCTTTGGTGTCAATTTTGATTTTTATTTCTTCATGGATGTGATTTTTACATGCTTTATTCGAAAGATTTGAAATTACATTAATGTAGTTACTATCCATTCGGTTTTATTCTTATGCAAATAGATGATGATGACTTTAGTAGTCATCATCATCTATCTGCCTTTCTTAGTAAAACTGGTTACTGTAAAAGCTCTACTGCAAATGACAGCTGGCACCAATAAATATTTAATTCCTAAAGAGAAAAAATACATATCTTAAATCAAACATCTATTCTTTTTCGATAATCTTATTAGTGCCCGTATCCGTGTGATTGAGAGCCATAACCATCATATCCTTTTTGTTCTTGGGGAGCTTTGAGATTTTGGCCACCTTGACTTGCTCCAGAATTAAATCTTATTTGTCCACTCCCCGCTGAATTAGAGGAAAAACCAGTCTGTTCTGCTTACCAATGGTTTTTGACTTGTGTCCTTTCCGAGACACGGAAGAAGGCACGGAAAAACTTCGGCAAATATTTTTATTATTTAGCCATAAGACCCTCCAACAAAAGAGACTCAAAGAACACGACATCAGTCCTCATAACAGTATATCTAAAATTCTAAAATAATTAATAATTAATAAAAATCGCCATTTTTCAATAGGATAGACAAAAAACATACATGGAACAAAATGGCGGTCCACTGATTATTATGGCTTTCAGTGGTTTGAGTGGTGGTATATCGGTGGTATTTTCCAAAAAAGCCAGTCATTACAGTAAGCCCCTACTGTAATCCTGACATACACATTTCATACATCCTTTCCTACATCCAAATACATACATCTGATCACACAAGCAAGTCAATTGCGAATAAATTGAATAATTTGAAAAACAATTTGAAAATCTATTCCTAGCAAGGACCTCAATAAGTGATCATCGCTTACAAAACATCGTGTATTTCTACTACGGTTTACACCTTGAATAATTTGTACTTTATAGTCAACTACGATTATTCCATCATCGTTATACAACGACGATATATTACTAGACTCCTAATAACAGGCGACCGATGTCTGTCAACACATTAGGCAAAAAAGTCTGATATCCGTCTTATTTCGACCACTCCTGTGAGCCGTGAACATACCTTGAGACAGAACAGACCTTGAATTAGCCAATCACAACGCAGTACCCCGTCCCCATCGTTTACGTAGTACCTCAGCGAGTTGACAGAATAGTTTTTGTTCCTTAGATCGTGCATGCGGAGTCTAGTAATATATCGTCGTTGTCGTTATATCTATCTGGTAGAAGGTCATGTGGTCAAAAGATCAAGTCATGCCGCCTCCTTTTACATGTCATATTGACGCAGAAAAAAAGGGAACACGCTGTCATCATAATCCATAAATTCACACCAAAAAAACCCGTGCCATCCATTGTCCCTTGTCTCCTAACCCGTCAATCACTCGGTTGGTTGCGCACCTAAATGACATGTATTGAATCAATCAACCCCCCCACCTGCTTGTTTGGGACCTAATGACCCGTGGCTGGTCGAGCTTAATTTAACATCATTGTTTCCACCGCGAGGTGACGGGTTAAATGATGTACGACGAATATATTGAAGATATGGATTGATGCTTCTGGGGCCTTTTTTTTGAAGAGTTGTTGCTTTTGTACTACCAGTGTTGACTAGTTTTCTAAATGTCTTACTACTGGTATCTCTTGTACGCTTCACTCTACATTTTTGACTGGAACCTGTCCAATCCTTCCTGCGTTTCATAACTTGATTGAGAAGCTTTAGCTAAAGGAAAAGTTACTTTGTAACACATAGTTGAAAGCTTCTGCCATTGATTTCCGAAGATTATCAAGGTCAATAAATGATCTTCACAAGTCTTAACTGTATTGATTTGATTGGACTTTTCGGGGAGTGGTGAAAAGCGTTTTAGTTTGACATAATTATTATGCAGTAAGACACGCTAAAACATTTTTGCTTCTTTCATCGACTTTGAGATCATTAATTGTGGCATCGATTTATGAATTCCATTTCTACTCAAGAACTGCATTTTCCAAAATGGAATAAGCAAACAATAATTGTGGCTTAAAAAAGGCTCTTCTCAAGATTTACATTTTCTAAATGGTAAGGCAAACAACAGACCACCCCGTTTGAAAAATTACAAGATTTATAATCAAAATCTTCCAATATTAAACCATCAACCATCTATATCATCTCGAAAATAATTCCTACAACATGGAAGTAATCAAAACAATATTTTTTCCTACCCACTATTAGCCTATTTAATAATATAACGACATCCTCATTCGTGCTTGCCTCGCCTATAAGACGGACCTTATCTTCAGATCTGTCTCCAACCAATGGCTTATCTAATAACACATATCCATGTAATTTGTTTGTTGCCTCTGTTTGTCATGTACCGTGCGTTTAATTGCGTATGATTGCTGCGACTCCATGGTTTTTATAATTGGATTTTGTACTTTTATGTCAAGGAATTTTATTGTGTTTAATGGCTGTTTGCTTTTCAGTTCTTTTTTTGTTGTATTAGAAAGAATAAGACAAGTTTTCTATGATTTTCTTTTATGTAGATCAATTGTGAGCATTGTAACCGACATTTGTTAAACTATTTTGGAGTATCTTAGATCATCCTTATTTACACAAAGTCTTGATAAACCGATCATATATCAACACATTTTTCGATTTTATTTGGACTTATTTGGATTTGCAGTGAGTTTAGTGAACCCGAACCAAAACGAGGCCAATGATGTTTTCTTTGCTTTTATAAAATGTTAATCTTAAGAGGCAATTACATTGTCTTGAATTTAGGACTCCATATTCAGGATACGATTTAGGATAAGACATTTTGTCACCGAAGCTTGCGATAGCACGTACTAAATAGTGTCCTAATTAGGAATTTAGGATGCTATTCATCCTAAATGCGATTATACTTTCCTGAATTTAGGACAATGTAATTGCCTTTTAAGACTCTTCCCAACCCTCTCAAAATTCTCTTTCATGTCTTCAAAGATTTGCATCAATTTTGGAACGTCTCAAACGAAATAAAGTCTTTATCAATCATTTCAAAACAAACATAATCATTAAATCTGAACTTAATCCGCAGCTTAGATAAATTAACAGTCTTAACCACTAATACCAAATACCAATCCAATTTGCTAAATTATGATGTTAAAATCAACTTAGACAAAAAATCAGACAGCGCTACAAAATCTAACATAATCAGTAACATCTCTGCCTTATAGCTTGAAGCTGATTAATTGCAAGCTATTAAGAGCTGTATAGTAAATAAACAAATTGTTGTTTTTTCTTTAGCTAGCCAGCGGAGCGAGGCTAAGATCTTGATGGTGACTAGATTTTCTAGTTGCCACTACTACGAAAAAAAGAGATAAATAAACACTTTATTTCAGTTTAATAACACACAAATGTGCAAAAGACTTTGTTTAAATTCGTTGAGTTTTAAGCTCTTATTATTATGCAGCAATTTAAAAGTGTTATAAAACATGTTTGATCTTTATCGTGGTAAAATCATCAAATGAGTCCTTCCATCCAGGGCGGGACCAACTGTCAGACTTGTATAGAGTTAAATCCACAATGATCCTTCCATAGTCCTTTACGTTCAAGGCGTATGTACATGCTTAACAGTGAGCTAAAATGACGTAAAGATAGATAACCAATGAAATCTAAAAAATACATCTGGCACTCCCGAAACTGCCATGGTGAAGCAATTGCATAATTATTTTTTTTGGTTTCATCGTGAAAACTCCTTTTGTAGCTGGCCGTTTAGAATCAGTAAGAAAAAGTAAATTGTCTTAATGACGGATATTTTTATGATTGCCGAAGTCTCCCGAACTGAAACGACGTAAGCAATGCGTGGTGTCAGGTATTTTCGTTAGGTTTTGAGATTTTCTTGATTCAAGCCATGCAATAGGTTAAAAAAGATCTCTGCCATCACCATAATGACGATATTCACAAGTGAAATACAAAGACTATCTTCAGACGATTACCACCTAACTCCACATAACATCGAGATCCATTAGTACCTCACTACCTCGTAAGTACTAAGTACTGGAGTCTTCCTAGCCACAACAATGGTAAGCCATGTCTAATCAGGAAGAGATGTTATCGGTAGCTCGGTCTGAGGTGTTGGATTGTTCGGAGTACTGAGCCTATGTGCTGGGTAATTGTTACTGTATTGTCTCATCGAAGGTGTGGAAGATTTATAACTAATTTGCTATGTGTTTCAAATAAAAATAGGACGGACTTGACGCTATATTGAGAATGCGCGCTTTTCATGCAACCTCTGAAGTAAATAAAGTTAGAATAAATAAAAAGTTATAGATATTATAAAAAAATATCGTCAATGATAACGAGATTCATTTTGACTTTTTGAAATAAAATTTTGTAGTTTATATATTTTTGGATGCATGGCAATGTCAAGAAAATACGTTATGAACTCGAATGAAAGCTAGTGTTAAAATGTATAGTATAGTTTCTTTCAGTAAAGTATCTTAACAATTTAGGATAATTGTCGAAAAACAAATTGTTATTCCAAATATGCTGTACTTTCTCTATAGGAAATACATAAAAGCCTAAGCTTTAATTTGGTCTGGCTCTTGAAAAGTTGCAATCGATTTTGAATTGTTTCAAGTTACTGCATTAAAATCAAACATAATTGTCGTAAGCTTTTCAGAAACACTGAGGCCACACTATAGCTAGTTTCTATTCATTTTTCTTGATCATATTATGGACTATTACGACCCTAATCATAGATAAATCAAAGACAAAAAATGTTTCAAAAATGTTACAAAAATTCCCGAACTCGCACGCTCAGGCCACACGCATCCAAACAATTTCCAGCACCCACTATTTTACAACTTATCTAGCTATTTTAATGCTTTCTACAAAATCACTGAACCAATTTCGATAAGCCTTACATTGTCGGGTACATCCGTTTAATTAGTGGGCAGAAGTCGTGTGAAGCCGGGTAGATATTCTACGCGATATCACACAATATGTGCGTGAGAGTGCGTACGCGCACACCGCACTTTCTAATGCACAATTATGTACGTAACCGTTTGCGACTTTTTAATCGTGGTAGGTACGTTTGTGAAAATATTTTTAGATGATGGTGTGTGGAAAAAGTGTGGGTACTCAAACTTAATTTTGTCGCAGCTTAAAATTTAAAGGCGATTTTCAAATCATTAAAAATAACGGCTACCGAGTTTAAATACATTAACCTGTTAATTGAAAATTCGAGTATATCTAAAACTAGCAGCCCGTCCCGGCTTCGCACGGGTGGACATACAAAAGATACATTTTCGTCCTTTATAACATGGTTCTGATGCTTACTAACACAACAAAAAAAGAATGATCCGAATCGGTCCAGCCGTTTTCGAGTTATGAGCTTAGCAACACATTTAGCGATCCATTTTTTTATTATTATTAATTAATGTGTCATATAAAACAGCGGTTTCAAGGCTTCACTTCGTTCTTAAAGAAAATAGTACAGTGGCTGCGGGCAACCCACCGGACTACATTGTCAAACATTTATTTCATTTCTTAAAAGTCGATTTCACGTTGGTAGGTGCGATTAATGTGTGTTACGTTTACAAAGTCTGTGTATGTGAGTTTATATGTTTGTAAACGCACTATGCAAAGTTTAAAAAAAGGGGGAATAGATGCCGTGACGTCTAAGAAGGGATAATGCCAGAAGAAACGTGTTACATAGACCCTAAGTAGAATGGAATAAGGGCAGGAAGATGATTATGTGTTGAGTGTACTATCAATATGTAATGTTTTCAAAGTCTTCATTATGTTTTTGTGTTATCGATATAATTCTCAACAAACCGAAACCACTGTATTTTGAGCCATCATTTATTAAGACCTTATTCAGCTTTAAGTTAAGAGAACCAACCAACGCAACTAGCAACTCCTCATTCTCTGCATTACATGTAAAACACAGCAATTCCTCAGCTTCCACATTAAAACCAGCATTCTTAACTGGACATCCCAATAACAGTCTTTAACCAATCTCTGATCCAATAAACATACAGTTACTGATACAAACCAAGTAAATTGAGATACTATTCAGACACACCATCTTTACACACGAACCACGCAACAATGAACCTTAATATAAAGCACTTAAGGAAAGTTAGTCTGTAAAGGTAAGTTTGCCAACTTGCCGGGACATGTTAATCGTGATACGACGGAGTGATCTGTGAATAGGCTCGCTACACACTTGCGACTAATAAACAGTTCATCTGCGACTGTCATGGCGTCTGACTCAGAATTTGGCAGTAGATAGAGGCTAGATTAGTTTTTTTTTGCTTTGGATTAATTATTATGTCTGGGCGTTTAATTACTTATTGTATCGTGGAGTTTTATTATGAATCATCCATAGATTAGTCATGAGACTGTTGTCTATGGGAAACGGTCATCATTATCGTACACAGTCCCGGCTTTGCCTACTTTTTTGTACATATTTGTGCTTCTCTTTGATTGGCCAATCTAATAGTTATATATAATTCTAGTAATAATATAATTCTAGTCACATTAAGATTTTACCCCTGATAACAACATTGTTATCTACATACATAGCCCCTTTGATCCCCGAATGGTTAGGCAGACGTAAACCTAGTACCTAGTACTCCTGCATTTCGTTAGTTATCCCTTGATCCTCGATGGGTTAGGCAGAGGTATTCGTAGTAGTACACTCGCATTTTTCGTCAGTCATATTTTAAGCTCTATCAGCGAGCTGTTACCATCAACCAAGCTGAAATCCAAACTCCGTGACTGGTACTAATAAATTCCTATTGTACAAATCCAATAATACTTTGCCCGAACTGGCGATTGACCCCGTGTCCTCAAGATCAGCAGTCTCTCTTGCAACCACTTCGGTCAGTTAATAATACGAACCTTTTTTTTAGTTCTTAAATCATGTAATCATCTAGGGTCAAAACCTTAGATAAGGTGCTGGAATAATTAGTCTTGACCATTAGAGACTACCTCACTACAAATCGTATGTATAAAACCACCCTAAAAGGGCTAATTAAATGCGGATGAGCATATCTCGGTCGTGCATAGCGCCGAATGATTTAAGGCGGTGCAAAAACTTAAGGAATTATTGCCGTTTTCCTAGTATATGAAGTAACAGGACATAAGAATAATGTCCCAGAAGTAAGTGATGGTGCCAACTGAGAGAAAGACGGAATCTTGGAAACGGTAGCACATAGTGACATAATTGCTAAGTGTTATTTATTCATGAAACCAAGAGATTTGTTACTGATGTTGATAACGGTGGAAGCTGAAAATTACTCTGAAGCTAAATCTTGGTAGGAAGGTTTAATATAGGTGGCGGTGTACAATATAGACATTGCAAGGTAATAAAAATAGTAGCAGACCAACTAGATTAAAAAGACGACAAAAATAATTGAAAGGAGGATAATTACGATACGAAACAGATATTCATCATGCCAAGCAACTAGATAAAGAAGATATTGCAAATATTCCCGAGCTTATACGTATCCTAGAAAAAATAGAATTAATACGACATTAGGTACTAAGACTAGTTAATTAGCCAGCCATCTACTTAGTGTAACATTATCTTTTTTCTATTATCCTTATCCCAAAGTATTTGAAGGCAGCACAGTATGTCTTCTTCTCTTTTATTCATCATCTGAGTAATCACCTTCTATTAAGCCCTAATTTTTATCCATCACACAATTCATTCATCGTTTCTTTGGTCTTTCTCTTTCCATTACACCTAAATCATCCACATTCTTACCTTATCTATCTTTGTTAAGTCGAACAAGAAGCAGATTTGATTTATTGACTTCTAGTCAAAGACTACAACATTAATTGCCTCATTACACCGTCTACCTTCTCTGTCTTCTCTAAGCCCCACCACTTCATCAATAGACCTGGCCAGGTGCTAAACAACAAAGTTCCCTTTAAACGATCCTAATCGATCATCTGGGCCTGTCTCTCTACCAACCTGGAATCTAGCCAGATGCATCGACATTTGTAAGAAAATAATTATTAATAACATGTATCAGAATAGATTGTAACACGGCAAATGTGTGAGTAATTGCATGGACTATGAAGCATGTGTTGATATTATACATTGTTAGTTTCACGCTGTTTGTGTCTTGTGATCTTGACTGTTAATAAATGTACTGGTTTTCTTTGATATTATTATAGGACTGAATCGTTTAATTGATATTCTTTTCCAAACATGGAGCATGCTTTTATTCTGCAACGATTTACCGACGACCGGTTCATCATTGGACGTTTCGTCGACAGGACGATTCACTTATGGACTTTTCGCCGATACGACGATTCATTTATGCCCGGTTCATCGATGGGACCTTTCACCTAGGGACTTTTCGCCGATAGGATGATTCGTTTATATCCGTTTCATCAATAGACTCTTTCAACAACGGACTTTTTGATGATGAAGATGATAAGTTTAAACGAGTTTAACCCTTAATCGATAATCGATACTGCAAATTATTTCGATCCATCAAAAACTATACCATATTTCTTATAATTTCAGAGTTACATTTCTATAACATTAGACTTGCATGATCTCTACGATCGTATCCCACCAGCCCGCTTCTACTATCGGACATCTAGACGTATTGTTAATTGTCATCCATAACTAGTTTCCATTCCACCAATTGGCACTAAGCGCTTTCAATCCTCCTTCATAACGGTCACAGCAAAAGACTATTCCCGAACGGACACGACCCAGATCTCTTTAAATTTAGAGGGAACAGGCTTCTTCTGTGTAAGCTCACTCCATGGTAGGCTTTGGTTCAGTCACCTTCGACCTGGATTAGAGTGAAGAGCAAACACAAAAATATGAAATCATGAACAAATTAAAACTAATTTTGGTTGTTGATGCATTGATTACAATTTTAAAGATAGATGGATCTCTAATGTAGATCATAAGCCCAACATCTCGAATTAAAAACACAATATGTTCACGATACATAATTTCCCTTAATTTATTCATAAGCTGAACACAGTAACTCTTCACCAACATACTCATAAACTACCAAAACCCTTCGTAAATCCACAAAAACAACAACGACTACCTAAATACCGATAGAAGCGACAAAACAAACAGTTGCTAATCCTTAATATGTCTCAATCTTTGCCTACATATGTCTTATTAAAATAACGAACAGGATTATAAATCTCAAGTGCCGGTAGACTAGAGGAGATATATTAGCCGTTTGGACACATTTTTGATATAGCAGTGAATGCCTTGGATTGTTTATGATTTGTAGTGTCACTGAAAAATATTACCATGTTCGTGTTTCAGTGAATTTGTAGTGATAAGTTTGAGCTGTTTGGAACGGAGATTTACAAGATTAAAATTAACTTCGAGGAAGAAAAGGACTTGTAGAGAGAAGCATACGGCGATGATAATGTAAGTAAGCTGCGAATATATTTGTTGATACACAAAGGAAAGAAGATACTGAAAATTGTATAGTTATTAGTTTTGCATTTGAATGACCGAAATAATTGAGATAAGTGAAGAAATAAGGCCATGATCTGGAGAAAAAATGAAGTGTAAATATTCATTACAAGTATTCATAGTAAACCGAGCAGTGGGGCGCGCTACAATTTGTGAAGCATGTTGCCGTTCACGACTTTAAAAAACGTTACATATTTTCCTAAATACGCGGCGTTAAGTTACTTTTATGTACTGGCCCTACTAATAGCAATCGTAAAAATGCCTCAGTTAGGCAACGGACACGATCACACGGGAGTTGCTTGAGGAGATAGTTGATTTATTCTACTACAATGGTCAAGACAAGGGCGGCAAAACGCACGCGCCAACTTTCGCAAAGACGCGCCACTCTAGGGTCAAAGATCGAGCAAGCTTAATTAGCAGAATCTAAATAATACATCAGGAAAAATATCTTTCAAATCCCATGCACATTTACGACATACATCAAAAATATCAAAACGACCATAAAAAAAAGAAAAACAAAAGATCATCAAAATATACTTTGTAAATCGCCAATAGCGATAGTCGACTGCGCACCGGCGCGTGAGTTTCCGCGCATTGTTCTCTGCACTTGCGCAGGTATCTACGCGTTATTCGAAGCGACGTTACACTTTGATCTTGTACTGGAAAACGATCATTGGACAATTGAAGTGTGCTTAAATCATCATCTGCCTGCTTTTTCCCAACTATATTTGGGATCGGCTTCCAGTCAAACCAGATGCAGCTGAATGTCAGTATTTTACATGGAGCGACTGCCTATGGGCAGTCCACAATCCACTAACAGGTTAATACGATACCCCATGGTAAGACTGGTTGTCAGACTTTTAGAGCTTCTGACTAATAGCAACGGCTGTCAAAGATCTACAAATAACACCCGTGACCAACTTGGCCGTGACTTTACGAGTTTTCCGAGGTACGGAGGAAACTCGATATAATTATGACAGATGGTCACCCATCCACAGAACATCCTCGGCAAGTGCGGCTATAATAATTTAGTAACGAGCTTCTCGGCTTGCTTACATGAGAGGGTATTGTTCGTGTAGATACCAAAGGTAAAGCAGTGATTGCCTTAGCAATGTCGATGGATAGGTGACCAGTAAGAACTGAGTTCTCTCCGTGCCTCGGAAAGCTCATTATGCAGTCAGTCCCGATCATTAATAGAACTTTGATGAGGAGCCAATGTTAGTCTGATGGTTTGACTGAAATATTGATACCAACAGCATCTGCATGTAGTTACGGTGAGCCGATGTGTTTCTTGTGTGGAATTCACCCGTAGAAGCCAATGTCTAATAATTATCACAGTTCTGTGTGTTTACTGTCTATTGGAAGATTTGATCACAGGTGTACAGTTGGTCCATAACGCAACCAACTAGTCTTACCAGTAGCAAAATAGTTCAAAAGAGCAACTAAAAATAAGACATCAAACAACATTCTGTCCTAATAATAGAACGAGCCTAAATATTATGACAGTTTCGCTTTTGCCGATCAAAACAAAACCACAGCACGTGTTAATACATAAATGAATGGAACATCAACGGAGGGAAATCGGGGATCGTTTAAAAAACCATTAAATCCCCAGTTTCACCATAAGCTACTTGAAATGAACGCCATCGTTTAGATATAAAAACAAAAAACTTATTGTCACCTATTCAGAAACAATCGAGCGATTTCTGCGATCACCTACTTCCATTTTATCATTGGAATCTGCATATTTCTTGCAATTTCTATCTTATTGTCTTTAACATAAAGAAAGTTCAGCGTTTGTGTGTCTGCAAATCTATTTCTGTAGCAATCATTCTCCACTGCTATGCAAATGTCATCTTTATTATTTAACACAAATAGATCATTTTTTCTTATAACACCACCACAATTCTTCGCACTTCACAAAAGTATTATACCGTTGAAAAAACTGACGACATTGCAAATTGAACTATAGATCTCGGTAATAAGAGACAAGGAAATGTAAATGAAGTGAACGATGAAGATGGTTCCGAAGTGGTTGGTGATAATGACGTCACGGTAGGCAACCTTTGTCGTATTAAAATGACATTACTAGACGAACGGAACAGTTATAATAATTCACGCCTTCGAGCTTCGGATATTCAGATTTATTTTGATTTGAACACCAATGAGGTCGAAGTTATGGGCAATTTGTTACAAATTATAGGTGTAATAACATTGACAGTAACGTCGTTATGAATCAGGGTTATTATTTGGTATTCTGGCAAACAGTAATTGGTCATAAATAATTTCACACATAACAATTTCAAGAAACAGGTTCTACTTAAAATAACGAAAATCTTTTGCAAAATTCTATGACATAAGCAGATTCATACATTTACAAACTCATATTTTTCTCCTGGGAGTAGAAAAGAACATTATCATAACTCAGAATAACTCATTATATTCCATTGATTTTGATTTATCTGATTCCATGACCCAATTCGTACAGGATCTCTTATGAGTCCTACTTTTGGTCCTTTGGATACCTGTGATGACTGACAAAGATTTACAAATAACCAAGACCAATGTAAGAACAGAAAATATATTAATGAAAATAATAAACCAAAACAACCCACTCCACCAGTTATCAATACAAACGCTAACCAAACAGAAACTGACTGAAACAAATCTGACGACATGAAATCTTTTGAAGATGGTCTCTTAAATAACCAACCGATAATAATATAACACGTCGAAACTCATAATGTGATAAATATAGAGTATCAATGATGCGTCAACTATGTGATGCAGAATTGCGCGTGCGATTAATGATTCGTGCCAAGACATCTGGTATATGATCATCAATATCTGTCTGTCATATGTAGGCGATAAATTTACGAACGATATGCTTCGACGTTCGGAGAAGCTCTTCAATTATAGAAAGACTAGCTTCTGCTAGTGGATTCAGTCATATGAAAGTCGGAAAATATCCCAACAGAACATACTTCGAGCATAAAAAGCTTCTTATTTATACCAGCCCAGAGGACCTAAACATGATAACAAAGAAGACGACAATAATGATCAGTGACAACGATGAAGAAAATTGATAAATACATTTGGTGGACACTAACACCAAAGCAGTTCCAACGTTCAGGCTAGTAATATAAGGTCTTCTTGAAACCAGCAGAAAATAGAAATACAAAAAGCGATGAAAGCGATTTTCACTACTCAAGACATGGAGCTTATTCTACGTTTTCAAAAACCGTGAGAAGTGATTGAAAAGTAATATTTAAAAATTTACCAACGACCAAACATACAGACTTTCACGTATGCCACATTACTAGGATGTTTGTAGCAGCAATGTTTTTCCATGTTGATTGCGACACCTGTGGAGGACATCTATCAGGGAACGGTGAAGCGTTTAGTCTGGGAGGAATTTGAAATGGCAAAAAACCTAAAGATTGAAGAAGTAAAATTGGACAAGGCAGCAGGAAATTGGATTGATAAGAGATAGTAGGTAACCCAGAAAAGAAAACGTCTTGAAATAAAGATGAGAAGGCACAATAAAATGCAAGCCGCCTAGCAAACTTTTAACAAAATGTAGGTATCGCTCCAAAGAAACACAAATACAGAACAAAGTTTTTCTAAAAGAGCATAAAACCTTTCATAAAATTATCAACTTAAAAATTATTGATCTCGTTTATCTTACGCTGGAAATCAAATCTCATCTATGCCATCAAAATTCTAAATCTCAGGCCAAAAACCCACTTCTTGCACTAAATTCTTAATACCGTTCCAATTGCAACACATATCTCTATATCTAATAATATACCGTTAAAAATCTCCCAGCAGTTCGATGATGTATCGTGGGGCACTCCTATGATTTGTGAGAAGACAGGTGTTCGACGCAAATACATCGCAACCGGTTCGGTTTCGCCATCTCAATTGGCATTTTGACGTGGTACTCAAAGTTTATTAATTGCATTTATTTTGAATGCAGCAAGGTAATTTTGACAGGAAAACAAAATGAGGAAATGAAAATAGTTGTCATCCGCAAATACACCTTGCCCGATTGGTAAGAACCCTCCAGGATTTTATCAGAGGGAGTGCTTTCTCTTAGAGAAGAGGGTAAACCCTAGGCTAGTTATGCTGACAATTTATTAACTTCATGATTGGTATCCAGCTGCATCTGGTTTGACTGGAAGCCGACCCTAATACAATTGGGAAAAAGCTAGGCAGATGATGATGATTGTTAACTTCAACTTTTAAGAAACTAAAATTACTTTCAAAACTGGGAAGCGTAAATCTCGTTCATATTTGCACGATTTTCATCACCACTAACGTACTAGGCCTGATGTTGTGGTAATCTAATACAATTTCTTGTGTCTTTTAAACATCTTCTTCACTTATAGAATGTCTTGTGGGTTCTAAAGTTCTACAGAAGGAATCTAAAAAACGATTTTCCCTTGACTGATTGTTCTTTGTTTTCATTACCATTTTTAACCTTACGATGTACAGTATTTTGCTCACCAACAGAGCTCCTGTCACCATGTCTGTTAAACTTACTGTCCCATAATCATCATCATCATCATCAGCCTATAACGTTCCCACTGCTGGGACACAGGCCTCCTTTCTAGTGAGAGGGAGTAGGCCATAATCCACCACGCGGGCCCAGTGCGGATTGGCAGATGTCACATGTCTTCGAATTTGATGGTTCTAGGACATGCCGGTTTCCTCACGATGTTTTCCTTCACCGTTTTGAGAGCAGTGGTGAAGAAATAAATTACACAAAGTAATGCGCCAAGCTGGGTTCGAACCCACGACCTACAACTCGTAAGTCGGGACCGATACCACTGGGCCACCGCTGCTCTCACTAACCAATATATTTACCTAATTAAAATCTAGTAATGTGACATTCGACATGCGGTAGTACCCGATACCATCAACTAATGTTTGTTTTGGACGCACTTCAACACTTTACGCTCCAGTGTCGAGCAAAAGGTCGAATAAATCTTGATAGATGTCGAAGTTTATTCTGGGAACTTATTTGTTTTTATCGTTGGCGTCTGGCTGTACTTCCTTGCTGGAGAATGCGTTTCCTGATAGCTCTAAATCTTCTACTAATGATTGGATAAGTTACTTAAAGGACCGTTTATCAATCCGCTTTCAACAAGCATGGTGATCAATGCTGACGGACTGTTTGAGAAGGGCGTTTGCTTTTGCAGAGCGACGTTTAAATAGGTAGGTGTTACAATCAGTACAGCAATAATTGACGATAAACTAATTTGTTATCATTGAATGCAGTAGATTAATAAAAAATATGGAGCCCTGACCAAACCAGAACTCGTAGAAAATGGCGGGACGAACTTGAAAAACCAATGATCAGTGGTCAACTTTGGCCATGGATCGTGAAAACTGGAAGTCATGGGGAAAGGCATTTGCCCAACAGTGGGATGATGTAGGCTTGCAGTATCAGTATCACCTGTAACGTAACGCTTTCAAACCACGTCTTTAGATAGCTTCAACATAAGGCTTAATAAACCATGTCAGGGTTGTGGGAATGTTATAGAGGGTATCATAGCCCTGTAACGCAAAGAGTAACTGAGGGAACGGGATGGTTTTAGTTAATCCGAATCTCAGTTCTTTTTGCTTCAACTTTTTACTATTTGATGATTCACAACTCCCAAAAAAATCATGTATCATAACCATACCATAGACCAAATTGAAGTCTTACATGCCGTTAATAACAGCCGGTGGCTTTCCAACCTTTTTTTGGCGTGTCGATCGACTCATCTTAACACCACGATGACTCTAACGCAAACCTTTCGAACCATAACGAAGATGTCAATCCTTAGCACTAAACAGTAAACACACCATAAAATAGCAGTAAAACAAACTGGAAGCTAAACTTTGAGCACCGCACTGCAATAAGTTGGGTCCGTCGATAAATCTATGAAAATGAACGTGCGGCTAATGTCACTGGAATGCTTTCATGATCTGACCGAGTCAGGGACGGATTGGAAGTTATATTATTTTAATCTTAAATGTATACTGTATCGACCTGTACCTGGTTGTGACCCAGGTGGTCATACGGAGACGAGACCTGTGTCCCAGCAGAAGGATAAAATGTATGTTGATTATGTCGTATAGTAATAATTCTAAGCCCCTTAGTACACTAGGCGACGCGGACGCAAGTCTCCGATACCTCACGACTTTGGTATCCAGCTGAATGTGGCAATACAATTCCATAGAGGTTCGCACACAATCACACGTCACTGGATATCAAAGTCGTAAGGTATCGGAGACTTGCGCAACCTAGTGTACTAAGGGGCTAAAAAAAATTCTTGAAATTACCTTATTTTGCCCTATTTTTGTAAGAAAAAGCACAATTTTGTTTGAAAAATTTACTCCACAAAATTTCAGAGTTTCATAAGAACACAGTGCCGTCGCAAAGTATTTTAAAAGAGTAAGTATGGAGTTTCTTGGCCATTCTTCTCCTTACAAATCTACACTCGCGAATGGGTGTAGAATGAATCCCATCCTATCCAATTTTCTTAAATAATAATAATCGTCGTTCAAAAGTACCTCTTTGATGGCCTAATTGAAATAAATGACTTGACTTTGTCATATAAAGAGCGTTTTTAAAACTGTAATGAGAAAACACTAATATACATTTTAGTGATAGTGTTGCAATTTTGTGACTGTACAATTATAAGGCGATGACTTTTAGGCACTCAAGTTTCGCAATTGTGTCTTCATCCTAGTAATATTTTAAACGTGAAAGTTCGTATGTGTGGATGGATGTTTGTTACTCTTTCACGCAGAAACTGCTGAACAGATTTGGCTGAAATTTGGTACACAGATAGTTTATAACCTGGATTAACACAGAGGATAGTTTTTATCCCGATTTTATGTTCCCGTGGGATAATTTTGGAGTCGTAGCGGGTGAAGCCGCTGGCAACAGCTAGTCAAAGATAATTATGCATAGTGATGATGATACTAATTATTTTAACTAAAATCAAACAAAGAACATCTGCATAAAAATGGCAGAATTTTTACGCAGATATTTTCAAATCCGTTCGCCCAGTCATAACTAACAAGCGACAGTATAAGATCGAAGTGCAAGTATCTAAATATACCGCGAAACAACACCCATCAATTTCAGAGGAATTAATCGTTCAGCGCACATTGTCGCAGGAATGTGAACATTTGGCGAATTGGCAGTTTTACAACGAACGTTATTGATTTCGAGTGCAACTGTTTTTACAGTTGACGGCATTCTTTTGTGAGAAAATTGCTTCTGTTCATGTAGGTGTCGATAGGTGTAAATATTTGTTAAAGAAATCATTTATTTTTAGATGGTTACCTAGTTAACAGTGTTAGAAGAAAAACTTTGTGAAAAAAGTTATGATGTTCAATTGAAAACGAGCGAGATGCCCATGTGTTGATTGGTAATCATTGCCACCTGTGCAAGCAGACTACCCATGTAATAACTGGTGATGAATACTACTTGGGGAACATCTGCATAATCAGCGGGAACTCTATGATTTTTGGAAAGAGATTAATTTATTTGAAGGTATAAATAAACTTTTGGAAAAACACTGCCCAGCACGCGTAGCATAACCAAGTTTACCAAGATATCTATTCTAAGAAGATTGGATAAAGTTACTTCTATAGATTTGGACAGTGTTTTTGCCCGAGAGGCACCCGTCACCCGGAGAGGCCTGAAGAATAAAAACATTTATTATCTACATTTTAAACATCGCCATGATAAGGACGATCTTCTACACTCTGGCATTTTGTCTATTCTTCCATAGTCAAAAACTGTTTCTACTCGAGAGAAAGAAATTTAAGAATCCAAGCCCAGCTCTACTGCTTTCAAATGAGTCCTCCCACCCAGGGCGGGAGGGACTTTCAGACTTGTACTGACTAAAATCCACGGTGACCTTCAATAGCCCTTTTATGTTCCGGGGTTACGGTATATGGTATAAGTCCCGCGACCCCGGGTGGCTTTAGCCCTCTGAGAGGGGGCCTCGTCAATGTGCTGAGCTCAATTAGACCACCAAAGTGTTAATTCTAAGACAAATTAATTTAGATTCCCCAAGTCCATCACCCGGTTAATAACTAACCCGACCGACTGCCATAAGATCGAAGTGCACTCGCTAAATATAGCGCGCAATGCCGACACGGGCATCAATGTGCGACAAATTAATCGCAAATGCGACCGACGCGACGCTACTTTGTAGACCAAATCATTTTGATAATTTGTTGAGACTTCCGCATTATTGGGATTATTGGTGGTTGGGTATTTACAACGACGATATATTACTAGACTCCTAATAACAGGCGACCTATGTCTGTCAACACATTAGGCAAAAAAAGTCTTATATCCATCTTATTTCGACCACTCCTGTGAGTCGTAAACATACCTTGAGACAGAATAGACCTTGAGTTAGCCAATCACAACGCAGTACCCCGTCCCCCTCGCTTACGTAGTACCTCAGCGAGTTGACAGAATAGTTTTTGTTCCTTAGATCGTGCATGCGGAATCTAGTAATATATCGTCGTTGGGTATTTGTGATTGAGAATGATTGCACTGTATTTGCTTTTCTCATTTGCATGTCTTCATCTGTCTAGCCTTTTCCCATCTTCGGATGACGTATGGAGCCAAAAATTTAGCTTTTCTATATTTTTTTTAGAAAAAGGCAGTTGAAAAGACGTGATATTTTATTGGAATTGTTATAGTCGCGGTCCGGAAGCCTTTAGTTTAATGTGGGTACGGATTTCCAAGTTAAAAATGCGAATAAAGCATAGTTGGTATTTACATTGTAAATATTGTTTGGAATCCTAGAATTTAAGTCAATCAGTGGCTACGATAATAAAATCAAACATGTTTAAAACCACCTCCAAAAAAACGTCCTGAAAGTTGGAGGGATCATCCACTACTGAGACTTTCACTTTTTCTGCCATATTTCTCAATTTATCGCGTCCCTCAAAAACAAGACGAAAAAAAAGAAAGTAATCGAAATTAGACCAGTTAAAAAAACCCTCTTGGGTTTCAAAATCAGCTCCAGAAACCACCAACAAGAATCACGACCCATCGCATTACCTTAAAACCTACCCTACACAATCTATTTACCCGTAACTGTCACTATTTACCCCTCAAAGTACATAACACTGCACCCTCCCCTCCCCCCACTAAGACTTACCTATACACCCCCCTCTAGGCTACGTTAAAATGCAATCTTCTTAATGGAATTTCAATTTTCGCTGCGAAGTTAACTAAAAATCCGACCAGTTGCAATATTACCGGCTGCGAAGACGCCGGCCATTTTGTGCGAAGTGTGTCTGTTTGTCTGTCTGTATGTCTGTTACTTTGGTTATTAATGTAATGGGGAGACTAGAGATTTTTTACAAGTGAAAATTGGATGTGTTAGAGGAAGAATTAGTAGGGATATTGGTTGGATCATAACAGACTGGGAACTGTATGAAGATGCGTTTTATGTGAAAGTGTATCTAATATAATATATTTAAATAGTACACTTAAGATATCCCTCCAAAGGATAACCTAAGATTATGCTCTGACCAATACTTAAAGCTTTAGACCATTTCTAAAACAGGTTTCCACAGTGTTCCTTCGGACAGTCCCATGACCCTGGGTTCTATAGGGATTCTTCTTTGTTTAAGCTTAGACGTACACACGGCTACACATCAAGCTAAACAAAACCAGTTTGTCTTGGTCTCGCTTCGTACGATTTTTACACACAATGAACGGTCAGCTAATACTGGTTTTACATACATAGCTTGATGTGTAATTCCACCATAGCACATGACATGTTCGAAGTCACCACTAACACCGTCTCGAGGTGGCAGAATTCCAGTTGAAACTAATTTGACTCAAATAATGAGAAATATCGAAATTATGTAAAAGAAACAGAATTGGAACTCAATTTAAAATAATGCTGGTAAGCTGGTAGTATGGGTGTTGTGTCATTTGACTAAAAGTAACAAAAAAAAAGTATCATTGAATTGGGTAGATTCTAGACATTAATTAACCAATAATTCCAAATCACAATTTCTCTAATAATTACTCTTTATTATACGCCCGAAAACAAACTTAAAAAAAAAAACTGTTTTAGACATTTTCTCTTAAGAAGGTCTGAAATCAATAAATAGTAAGATCATTGGGCTACCTAGTTAGTGACGTCACAATAAAAAATCTTTGTGAGAGTCGCTTTTTGTCCGTTATGTCAATTAATCGGTAATTCAAATCATCCAATTAAGAACAACAAAACCCATATAAAAGTAATTACTTAGCTATCAACCCCAAGACCAAACAATACACCACCCAAGCTCCCAACAATAAAACACATTTTCCTACTACAACAAAACAAGAAAAAAAAATATTCACAAGAAAAACGAGTTATTTGATTCAATAAGCAAAGTTGGGAGCGAGACACTAGTATTTAATATCAAGTACGGGCCGGGGAGGAAAAAGAAAAATCTATACAGGGTGGCAAAACACCCCCGATCTTTACGTCTTGGAGACGTTTTCCAACTGCAACCTTTATAGGCACAGTGCATCTAACCTGGTGTATATTTATGTGACGTGTTGACACAGTGAGACACTGTGCTCAGTTATGGATTCATTAGTTTTTTTTGTTTCGAAAATTGATGTTTGTTTTTTAATTATGAGTGTACAAGGTGTTTTTTTTTTCGTGTGTGAGTTTGTCTTCGTATGAGTAGGGTATAAAATTAGAAAATATGTTTTAATTAATTTTAAAATAAAAAAGGCACGTGGGCGACCTTAATGCTATCCACGTGAAACATTTTTTTTTTAGTGTTGCATTTTTATTTTAAATCTACTTAATATCAAAGTGTCGCCATAAGAAAAGGCTATCAGAAATACATATCCATATTATGATTTTACTTAGAACACTAAACTATCCAAATCAATGTAACACACAAAACACAGTAACACAACTAGACAATACACTCACTATGCACAAACAACGCCATAAAAAATAGTCCTAAAAATGCACCTGAAATACATGACAAGCGGTCACGAAGTACATACGACAAGCAATACCAATCAGACGCTTCAGCGGCGCTCTATGTCCGTAGCGCTCACTCCCATTTACGAGAGAAAAAACCTCGGAAAATCTACGTGACGTAACATGGAACCAATAGCCAATGGCGTATCGAACCTTCGACGATTAACGACCAACGCACCCAGACCTACCCACCCTCCCTTCACCGTTCAAAAACCGAAGCGCGGACGGTTTCACGAACTAGACCGAAGCTCAAGCGAAAATAGTCGGAGAGTATCGAGACCGAACGACGCGTTGTGATTGGTTGATCGGTTCTGCGCGATTGGGCACAACGGCGCACACTCGAACCGATATCTCGTATTTACCACGTTCGACGTTTGTTTGTATGTGTGCGTGCATGAAGCCGCCTTCGATAGGTATTTGTCGATGTGTGAGTGTAGGTATTGATTTGATTTGTGACGCCTGCTCGTCGATCGGTCAATCGCGGTGCGTCGCTGTCGATTTAAATTTGGAACGTGATATTTAAATTTGGTATGCATTCGGTGACCGTTGGCGTGACGTAACGCTGTCTGATTGGATGAGAGCTTGTAATAGATAGTGATGAAATTAAACTATCGTTTCAAAATGGTTCCACGTCGTTTTTGTATTGGGGATTTCAGTTGAAAGGTTAATTAAAGTGCTCTGTAAAAGGTACTGAGAAATTGAAATACTATCGTACTGAATACGAATATTATCGTTATGATCATTGTTGAAACTGTGAAACAAACAGCGTCCACATAATAAGCAAATCCCTTACAAATCAACGCGCACTCCTTTCCCGCAACATATAGAACAAAAAACACAAAAAAATATCGCCAACCCCCGTTAATTAAAACGCAACAAAATAAGTCCATAATTCACTACTATAGCGAATCTTCACAAATGTCAGTCAGTGCAAAAAAACCGGGGCTCGTTTCGACAAATTAAAAAAGCACGTTCCACTCCATTTCTGGATACAAAAAAAAGTTTCACAGATAAAAAATGGCAGAACATCCTCATCCAGCCGGGCTATTAATAGGGAAAAAGTGCGCAATCCGGCGTTTTACTGTTCACTACCTACTAATATTTAACGAACTTCTAGATAAAGCAAATATATATGCTTTCCCGTGTACTTATTTAAAATGGAAAAATATTTTTCCTGCGTCCCGTCGTCGCTTCCGCTGCAGATAGCCGTAACTGCATTATGTTTGATGTTTTTCTTTTTTATAATGCGGGTGGCTAAAGATAGATGGCCTTTATTTTTCTAGCTTATGCAGACCGATAGAAAAGATGGCTGAGGAATGGGGTGGGCTTAATTGAGTTGTCTAGAGAAGGTTGGAAGTAGGTATGTATTTAAGCTTGGAGCATGCTTGGAGTCCCTTATTATTTTCAATAAGTTTCCTAGAGATTTTGTACAATTTCGGTCACAAAGAAACCTTGAAAACCAGCTATCTTTTAAATATTTCAATTTATCTAAGTCAATTTCGGACAACTAATCTTCATTAATTTTCTAAATATTGTCCAAAATATCAAGGAACAGACTGCTAAGTTGACGAGTAATAAATAACTGTAAAAGAAACAGTCACACTGCGCCGATATCAAATAATTTGTAATAAGGAGACGAAAAAGATGACTGTGTGAAATCAGAACTTACCATTCATATTCTTATCAACATAATGTGAGTGAAGAAGTTTCATATCTACTAGCTGGCTGAGAAAACAATAAAAATGATCCATAAACATCATCAAACATACCTAGCAAAAAAAACCTTTCCTTTTGCTCCAATAAAATACTGTCACGACTCGCTAGTTCCTCCCAAAAGCATTGCAAATGATCACTGAAATATTCCTCACGCTGAAGATATATAAAATTGTCAGTAGCGCCCACGCCCGAGAGTAGAATTACTACAAAATCGAGTATCGCCACAGCGAGATATCCGCCATTCGGCCGGCGGAGGCGTCGCACGTTCGTTCATATGAGGCACACTGGGAGGGAAACTTATTATTTTCCATGAAGACTACAAAAAAAAAAAGCTTAAGAAGTTATTTGATTGGAGTACAAAGATGAGCCTTCACGCTAAATATCAAAACACAAGCTGTTTTCCGAGGTTTTATAACCGCTGCTCAGCTCCCTATTGGTCGTAACAAAAGGTTTTATAGCCTATATAGTCTTCTTTGATCAATGGACTATCGAACTCAAAACAAAAAAACATTTCGGACCAATAGTTTCTAAGATTAGCGCGTACAGCCAAACAAACTCTTCAACTGTTTTAATATTAGTATAGATTTCTCAAAATAATGCATATTACTAGGCATTCAATCCTGTTACCAATTGAATAAATGAATTTCTTCAGGACAGTATATTGGGAGAACTATGTCTTTATAAGCTTAGCTCAAATAGCAGATATCTCAATAGAGATCTCAAAGACTATCTCGAGAAAAAAACTGCTGAAAATAGGAGTAGATATAGCGATTGCAAATATGGTACTGGTTCCTAGGAAAACTTTTTCTAATGAATTCATCACTTGTCTAGTGTTTTACCCAAAGCTCTTTCTCAACTCTTATTTAGCGATATGCTCGCGTTTTACCACTATCTCCCCTCTCTCCCCTCAAGCACGCTTGTCTAGAAGTAACCGATTCACTCTTGACTTAAAGACAAAGACAAAGATACTGCTTATCAGATATTCTCAACCCCAGTTACTGGTTAACACATAAGGCATTTTCTCAAAAGTAAATCATTATCTGCCTAGCCTTTTCCCAACTATGTTAGGGTCGGCTTTCAGTCACCGGATGCATCTGAATATCAGTATTTTACATGGAGCGACTGTCTGTCGGACATCTACAACCCAGTAACTGGGTTATACGATACCCATGGTACTCATAAGTAAATGCTATCGAAATAAAAATAAGTAGTGCTCTCTGTGTACTCAAACTTTTATCATATACGGTACATAGTTGGTGGCAGTGCGCTCGGAATATGCTCGATATAGAGCACGTCGCCTCCACTCGATCCCGGTGAAACATTGCTCTAGTTAGTGATGTGCTGCACGCCGATATATCGATAAATGTGAGTTTTATGAGCCCTTGATATATAATTTTTAGAGCTCTAACCTGCTTTGCTTTCAATGAATGCAGGTAACTTGACATATATCAACAAGAATTTTCAGAATTCTTTCAGAAGACGAGAAAACCATTAAGAAGCTCGTGGTAGTTATCAAACAAGAAACTTTAGAGACCAATACATTTTTAGGGTGGTAAATTAATCAAATGAATCCTCCCGTCCTGGGTGGAGCGGAAGGGTCTGTCAAACTTGTACCGACTAAAATCCACCTTGTTCCTTCAAATGTCCTTAAAGTGCCAAGGCCACGGTAACCTCATTAGACAGTACCACAACTTTGACAGGCGTTTAGAACTATGGAAGCACCGTCTGTTTGCTGATAGCTCCCTGAGGTGCGAGGAGAACAGGACACGTCTCAACCCCGGCATGACCGTTAATGGGACGGCAAGCTACCCATTACTCGCCGTCCGCAAACCCGCGCCTGCTTTAAAACTGCTGAACCTTACAGTAACTAAACAGGTAATCTTTAAGAAGGCGACGAGTCATTAGAATCCATTGAATTAATTAACATAAAAAAAGAAAAACTAGTAACCAAACTATCGATATCACCGTCCCCCATCACTAACAGCACTTCCGATATAATATTTCATATTTAATAGTGATGCACCACGAAAAATCCTTCGCAGATGACTCTCGGCTTATATTTTACATAAATTGGATATTATTGCGCTCATATTGAATTCACAGTCCTATATTATAGTTTGTAGAAACTATTCCTTATGTATGTATGACTGCAGTTTTCGTAGAGTAGTGTGAGAAGAACTTTAGCTTTTTGGCAAGTATAAATAACTTACTTATACCCGCGAAGTCTAGTAATTATCCCGCGGAAACGTTATACGGGGATTTGAATTATCCTACATGTTCTTTTCAAATATCCAGGTTATCAACTATATTAATACTGATCCTTTCAGTAGGATTTTTGTGAAAAAGCTACAATCAGTCTATGCTCATAAATTTACACATTTGTAATATACTAGCTGTTACCAGCCGTTTCACCCGCTACACCACGAAAATTATCCCATGAAGAAATCGGGATAAAAGCTATCCTATGTGTTAACCCAGATTACAAACTATATGTGTACCTACTGTGTACTAAATAGGTACCTACACAGGTAGATTATGGACACAGAGATAGTACCACATTTTATCCAAATCCGTTTAGTACTTTTTGTAACAAACATCCATCTATACAAACTTACACGTTTAATAATATTAGTAAGATAGGAAAAAGTAAGAAGAAGTGCTCTGAAATTATTCCTTACGATTGTCTACCCTTGTTAAACTGATATGTAATCGAGAATTAACTTCCTGAAAAAATATTTTTACGTGTAACACTAAACTAATCTAAAAAATATGCACATCCAAAAACTTTGTTTAACCAAATTTCCCCGGTCCATAAACTCCAAAACTATGTTCGAACGTTACTACAAAAATATATGAGTTAAAAGGTGAAATTTTGAAAAATTTTCAATATTCCCCCAAGGTGAGCTAACTGCGAGTTATATTCAGCGTGTTTTTAAATAAAATCAAAGTGTACGTTGGCTGCAAGTTGCCGGCTTGTTCTTTATGAACTTCATAAAAATGCTCGTATTTACTGGAAAAGAACGAAGGCCCTACTACATATACTCGATTGGAAACTAGTGTGGTACTAAGAAACGTTACTGAAGTAATAAAATTTCCTATTAAATAAATGTTTGTTTTTCAGACAAAAAGTCCATGGGTATTTAGTATCAAAAATGTTTCTTGTAACTCATCATCACCTGTCTAGACTTTTTCCAACTATTTTGACAGTTTTCAGTAAGTAGTAGTGCTAATTTCACTTTTCAGTTATCAAACCAATGATTCATCTTTTTCTGGTTTTGTAAAACCGTCAAATGACTCATTTGATTATGATTAAATATCCTGGATAAAGCGGAAGGAACTGCCAGATTATTTCTTATGGACTAAAAGTTCACCTCCTTCGTTCAGTTGACCTTTGTTTTCCAGGTCCCCAGTGCCAGGCATTCTTTTAAGAATGCCTGGCTCTGCGAATCTTTCATCTCTCGGTTTGAAGTAAGACATCTACAAGATGTCCAATAAAAATTCTTTGACCAAACTATTAACATCCGACCCATAGCTAAAGATTACAAGTATAGTTGATAATAAGATATAATAATAGAAATAGTGTTGTAAGCGATGTTATTTTGTGGGTGACAAGAAGGTGACTTTTAAGAATGAAATACTGAACCCTAAATAAAGCCGGATTTTGGGTTATTTATAGAATACCTGTAGGAAATAAATATAAATACAAAATAGCAACAATAGTGAGTTTACTTTTCTTTTGTTCCAGCCTGTTGCCAGCTGCTGCCTATCGACATGGAAAAACCTTCTACCCAATGGTCCCACATGTTGGTCTTTAGAAGAAATGGCAGACCCAACTCTCAAGCAGCACATCTGTGTGTAAGGCCCTTCGTACACAAGGCGACTCAAGTTTCCGATACTTCACGACTTAAGCATCCATTGACGCGTGCCTGTGAACGAATCTCTATGGAATTGTATTGCGATAGTCGCTTGGATACCGAAGTCTAAGGTATCGGAGACTTGCGTCGCCTTGTGTACGAAGGGGCTTAGGTTTACCCCTACTTATGTAGTACACAACGCGACACAAGTCTCCGATACCTTACGACTTTGGGATCCATTGACGCGTGCCTGTGTACGATACTGCTTGCGATAGTCGCCTGGATACCACAATCGTAAGGATAGGTCGGAAACTTGCGTCACTTTGTGTACGAAGGGGCTTAGTAGAAGCAGCAGTAGCAAGTAGGTTTGGACTAGCCCCAGGGCCCTCACTGGCCCCCACTGGTTTATCTTGAGTGGCTTGCTGCAAGCCACGTCGTAGATAAAATCGTGGACCCGCGCAAGCTAGGCTAGCTCTTGCGATATAAACCAGATGGAAATTTTATACAATAATTACAGAGTAATTAAATGATGATGAATCAAATCAAGGCAACCGTCCAAAATGGGCTTACAGGGAACCTCCCGAGCTCTGTGCAATTCGACCCTGTCACCAAGGACGAAATCTTTCACAAACATCCCCTAACACTATATTAAGTACTACGAATACTATAAGGCTCTAATGCAACCTTGTCTCCCTCTCATCACACACGCGTGACGTATTAACTGGCTAGATAATGTACGCTACTCTAGTTCGGCCATGAACTAAAAGTACGTTCGTGGTCACATGGAATAAGGACGCAAAGTTTTGTGTACCGTATGCAGTTGCTTTAGAATTTAAAGTATGGACGAAAAGGGTTGTATTTTGTTGGTGGTTTTGAATGTACTAAATAATATTACATAAGCTAGCTGCTTGAAGCCGCTTCCAATTGGAAATCTATGAGGGAGGTCTATGTTCAGCATTAGACGTTCTACGGCTGATATATGATGATGATGCGTCAGGGGTCGGGTTGCCTCCTACCCACTCACATGGCGTGGGGGTCAACGGCTTATCCTGGCGTTATACTCGTGAACGGGTGCTGCTTGTGGTGACTGGTCGACTTGCTGACCTTTGGTTTTGTTAAATGTATTTTAATTTCTTTTCTGTTCAGGTATTGTTATTTACTGCAATGGTCCTAGTTTGTCTTTTTGTGTCTTCTAGTCACGATTGGGATGTAATTTCGAATTAGTGTATAATGTGAATGTTCTATTAAATTGTATTAAATCTTGGTTCTTCTAACCGTACAGACAGATGTGTTGCTGGGGAGTTTGTTCCGCCACTTCTTCTTCCCAGCCAAAACACTAGGAAGTGTCGAAGGGGGGGCGCTTTGGGGGACTGTCTTATGTAAAAATTGACCTTCAAAAAGTGCTGATAAATCAGCCTAATTTGAATAAATGACTTTTGATTTTGATTTTGATTTTGATGATAAATCAGCATATATACTTTTTCCATTTCTTGGGACACAGGCTATGTTAGTTAAGTTATAAGAGACCACACGGACACAGCGCAAGTTCGTAGGTGTCACATGTCTTCGACTGTTTGCTTGCAAGATCATACAGTTTTCCTCACGATGTTTTCTTTCACCGTTTTGAGAGCAGTGTTAATGAAATAAGTTATACAAAGTAATGCTTTCGAAAAATTCGTAAGTCGGAGCCGTTGTCATTGGCCAACTCTCAAGAAATTTAAAAAATAATATTAATTCAATAGTTGAATGTGTGGATGGATTTTTGTTACCCAATCACTTCAAAATTGCTTAACGGATCTGGGTGAAATCTGGTACAGAAAAAGGTTATTAACTATAACATCACATAGGACTATCTTTTTCTCGATACTACGATCCCGTATTTGTCAATTTACGTGACAAACGCAGGCAAAGCCGCTAGCAGCATAATAATATATATAATATAATAATATGCTCTAATATACTCCCAACACCAATCTTCTTACAATACACCTTAGACTTTCCGAAAATTCAAAACTTAGAAAGTTCTCGAAAGGTAAGCAAGTAACACCCTTTGAGACCCACCGCGTTCGGAACGTTGCATTTTAACCAGTTTAAAATACTTTATGCATAGACATTACGGCAAGCTTTCAGTACACGAGGAATTTCAGTCGATGTTGCGAAGAACTGGCGAGGTGGATAAGGAAATGTAGTGGGTTGGAAATTTTATGGTCTTTGAGGAAGTGGGTTGGTGGTTATCAGTAGTTTTGGGGTCGTTTTGGGAGAAGTAGTAAGCTTTTGACCATTAAAAAAATTGAATTTGAATTACCCCATAGACAATTTCAGTACCCCTATTGACAGGCTAATAATTATGAGTCTTATGGTACTATATTTGAAGAAAAAAATAATAACTCGTATAGATCATACAACGAGTTACTCTGCATGTCTTGTGGAGCGACGGTAAGTGTAAGAAACAAGTGAAAGTGCGTGTTTTTGAGAATAATCGCTTCATACGAGGTCGTGAGTTAGGTCTAATCAGAAGTATCGTGTGTTAAATATATATCGTAATATAAATACTACGCAATCACAACAAAATAACTATATCACATTATGGCTGATCAAAAATGCAAGATCGATCTTGAAAAGTTAATTAACATTGGACACACAGATAATAAAATTAAAAATACAATAAGAATTTTGTTTATCATTTCCACGCCAAAAGGGTTACCAACTCAGCATTTGCTGAACGAAAGACACCCATCGCTGGTTTTCAGTTGCAATTTCAATAAAGTATTTTAAAAGGAAGAATTGCAACAAAACCTTATCCAGTATTTCATAGTTTCGAGGATGTAAAATACTACCCAGCGGCAGCCAATAGCGGCGGCCAATTTGAATATAGAACGCCCGCTCGGAATTTATAACGGACACACGAAAACTTAAATGTTCGCCAACTGTATTCTGTAGTTTGCAACTGGTTGTTTAACGGTTGCTTTTGCGTTTGACCTGATGAAATTAAAAAGTAAAAGTATTTCTGAACTATTCTGGGGTTTATTCTGGACACTTTCTGAAAAAGCTTTGTTGAATATAAAAATCGTTTAAAAATTAAAATGGCTTTGGATAGGTACCTTTTCCGCTTAAATTAGTAGCAATTTCTAGCTTGATTTAATTGTTGCCGGACATACTATACCGACTCCGGTACACAAATGAAAAGAAAATCAGTTCAGATGAAGATTCATTGACTACGTTCTGGAATGCGATGTGGTTCGTTCTGGAATGCGATGTGGTTGCTTCTTCAGAAACGATGATGCGCGTGACATCATCCTTGTCCTTCCGATTGTTGATTCCAGAAGCTGATGGACCCTTTTGAGAGCCCTAAACTCGCAAGCGCAAAGAAGATGATTATCATAATTCTTCTGTTAATCTCCTTCCAATTTCTTTCTTGTCTTCTTCTCCCATACTTCTAACCCTCCTTTGTAATCCTATCATCCTCCACATGGTCCATAGGTCCATCCTTTCTATGGTCTTCTCTTGCAGTAATGAATAGAATTACTGAAAACTCCTAATGACTAAATACTTCATTTATCTTAACTGCAATTTACTCATTAAACCACACTCTATTCTTTCTACTTAAACTATATCACTTATGTTTGTAAATTTCTTTTCTCTTCATAATACAACCTCGTAGTCACATCACTCACAACTCAACAACTGCAAACAGTTGCAAATTACGCAATACGTCACAATTTTCGTTCGAAAATTTTTGAGAGCAATATTTTCGTACTCGTGCGGAATCCAAAGAGTAACATCTGTAGTTCGGGATCAACGGAGCGAGACACACAGCTTCCTTACCGAAGAATATGTTATAGAAAATATGATTTCGTTTTTGAGATATCGTCTTGCTTTTGTTTTCTTTTGGGGTTTGTTCAGTATTTGTGAGTTTTGGTTCTTTCCAGATTTGGGAATTAGCAGATTTATCGTAACATAATCGATGAGACCGCCTTTGGATTGCCCTTGTGTCACCCTATTTAAAAAATATTGTGAATTGGATATATCTGTAATTTGTATGGTGTGTGTAATAAAGAGTATTCTACCTATATATCTATCTATAAACAACAGGCCTTGATAGGATTATCGTCATCAAATAAAAATTCCTAGTGTTAGGCAGAATTTAAAAAAGAAAAAAGCCAAGACCAAAAAGTATAGTACCTATATTTTTTTTAACTATCCATGTTAAATAATGCTGTAAAACTCTAAATTACCCACTTAATTTTGTCTAAATTACTAGGCATCTTTTTCTGCCTAGGTTTTCTCAAATACTTAAAATTAGGATCTATCTGGAAGAAGCTAAAATGATAATTTTAGGTTAAATTCTAGCTAACATTTAAAACATTTTAATAACTGAAATCATATTATTCACATACATCTCTAAATCAATTCTACAAACTGAGAAATGCTGGAAATTTGGAAAAAGGAAGCACAAATTCGATCCTTTTTCTGGATTTGGAATAGTGCCCAAAGTGTCCCAATAAATGGCTCTAACGATGTCCCTTATCGCTGCTCGTAAAAGGGGGTAGGCTGTCCATTATCGTTCAGTCTAAATAACTTCACTGTGGACTAATCAGCATTAAGAAATATCTGACTATCTTGCTTTAGTTCGTAAGATTGAGGGTAGTAATGCAAGAGAAGTGAAATTAATTTTATATTCATACGAAAATAAGCTTTAGGCTTTTGCACTATGAGGTTAAATAAGCATGGAGTTGTTTTTTTTGGTTTGGATCACTCGAGTGTGTCCTCCCGTCCTGAAGAAACTGTACGAATCTTACTGACTGAAGGTACACCCCGTTCCTTATGTTGTTTTAAAGAGCCCACGGTTTCCTGCATATAATAGAGAAAATTCTGAGAGCAAAATAGCATAATGATCATTATACAATTTAATACAGGTAGCCTTTCCTAAGTACTTCTCGAATAACTTTCAATAGGACTGATATTGACTACATGATTCAGTAGTTTCCAATCCAAGACATATCGACTATACCATAACAAATATTGCAAAATTAATATCACAATAGCCTGATCATCGAATGTGACCTTGAAAACCTAAAATGTTTTGCAACCTTGACAGATCATAGCTGTTTCTGTCTACTATTACGATCAAATACACCCACAAATCTTAAATTTATAATAACCTTGGATTACCCCAGGCCTTAAAAATAAAATACCACCATAATCGACAGTCCCCAAACACCAGAATTTAACCCTAAAATTAATAAGGAACCCGGTACAGAAACGCTAAAACTAATAATGCAACAGCGGACCAGATTGCACCAATACATTGCACCTGCCCGTGGAGCACTGGGCTCTTGTCACCCCGGGGGCGAACGAACACCCCCTACCTCCCCAAAAGGGGGGAGGGAGATCGCTGTACGTGTGAAACCGGTTTTTTTATACGTATTTTATTATATTGAACCGTGGAAACTGTGGGAGGTATTGAGAATTTTATGTTTGTAGTTTCTTGGGGAGTGAGACGGAAATATGAGATGCCTGAGATGCTTTTATAACCAGTATTGGTTGGTTATAAGGTATAGGCAGGTTTTTTCTAGGTTTTAGACCTCCTTTGTGTGATTTGCAGGTGAGTAATGGGTAGCTCGCGAACCAGGCCCAGGTTGACAACGCGTAGTACACCACTTGCGCCCCAAGGAGTTGCATAATGACAGGGCCAAAGGAAAAAACGCCTGCTGGGGTCGCGGGACTTTCTTTAAAGCTAGCCGTAACCCTGGAACGCAGGCAACTGAAGGAACAGAGTGGATTTTCAGTCACTTGGATCAATTGCTTATTTAACTTCCATAACTCAACCTAGTGTACTTTTATCATATTTAAAGGCTTGTTATGGGGCATACTGCTCATGGTTAGTTAGGCGTGCGGATGAAGCATTGAGTAAGTATGTCTATGTTACTGGATACAAAAGAATTATGGATGAATCTCCTTTCCGAAGATTACAAACACTGGATGTAACAACTTAGGATCTATAAAAATCCTGCCAAATCAAGATGGGTATCTCAAGCCCTATGGTCTAATCTCTAAATTTCTGTAAACTGCTACTCTAATAGATCATAGTCGTCTTAGTGAAAACAATTATCGCCACAATCCAGAGATCAGTAACAGCTGATTAAGAAGACACTCATCATGGACCAAATAACCTGAAGTGAAGTGCTTCGAGTGGAAGGCCATACCAAAAACATAAACTACGAGACCTACTTCAAAAACCAAGCGAAATCCCAAACAAATCCATATTTGAAACGCCCCAAAAAATCTATCCCGAAAATAACAAAAATACAATATGCGGACGATAATCTATTTGTCCCTAAGGCCGACAATGTAGGAGAGGATAAAAAACTTAAAGCTTACAACGGGCGGGTGGGATCATAAGGCATTTTTCCGAACACACACGAGCCACTACCTCACCCCCCCTTTCCTCAACCCTGGGCACCCCCCCACCCCGGTGATCTGCGCCCGATACCATAGAGTAGCCTGAGAATTTTCCGCAGAGACATTTTTATAGAGGAGTTTTGTTCGTGTTTTGTTTTTGGTTAGAAGTGTGTCACTGAATTTTACGTGAGTGTGTTTGGTAAGTACTGGATTTTGACTTTTGTCAATGTTAAAGTTACATTGACTGGGAAAACTTCTATACTGTCTTGGAGAACAAATATACCCTATTTACGTTTGCCCAGATTTCATTAATACTGAATTTATCGAATGCTTTGAAATAAATCAGGATGTTAATCTTCCAAACCATTTACCATATCGTAACTATGAAACTTTCAAAACTTCGAGATACAAACTTTCATAGTCAAATTACTGGCAACCATTATTTATGAAGTAATTACCAATAACTCTTTTTCTCTAAACGAATTATTACTCAATACATCCACATCATCTTTTCCGAACATAAAATTCATACTGAAAATCATCAGATTCCTGAAACCGTACCCTCTGAACAACAAACTAATCTACAAGCACTCTTTGCTTCTTCGTCTCGCCGATAGCCTGGGATGTGTGCGGCATCGGAACGCTGAAAGACGCCCTGTGACGCCGAAGCCTTCCTGAAAATGTATGCTACCCCCCTCTACCCATGCTCAAGCAAAAACCCACACAACGACATCGAAAAAACCTCACAAATGTACGAGAAATACGGTAGTGTGCGTCAGTGAAAGATTGCTTCTATGTAGTCGCCATACATACTCGACGAGCGAAAGGTTCTGTGTCTGTGTGCGTTCTATGTCAACGCTGTTTCGTATTAACATACCTAAGTGTGAGTGTTTTATTGACATTTTTATACATGAAATTTTATGTGCACGATTTAGATGTTTTTGTATATAAGCTGGTGTGTTGTATGTGTGTGTGTGAATTATTTGCGGTTGCTTTCGATGTTCGCAGAATACTGAATGGCTGTAATTAATTCGTTTCAGATGAAACTGTTCGGGTTGGTTTCGGTGAGGAATATTCAGGATTTGCTGGTAGTGTTGGATTTCGTTCGACCATCTCACTATTTGTTATACCATAGTGGATTTGATTCTGTTTAATAAAATGTTCGTTCTGAAACTGTGACGTTCGCCATCTTAAAGTATTTGCTACATGTTTGCAAGTTTTCAATTTGTTTTTAATGTTGCAATGAGATGAGAACGTTTTACGATCGTTTTGTGAGGTAAGCATACTTTTAAATGTTATATTTTCTACATTGAATGTTTAAGGAACGGGATACTTAATCCTTAGTCGGGTGTTGGTTGAACTTTGCTTGGTGCTCTACATAAATGTTGTTTTACACATTTTTGTTTATTGTTTTATTAGCTGTACAAGTGTACATTGGTGCATATCGCGGCTCAATATAAGATAGCCAAGTGGGTTTATCTTTAAGGGTAAGCTGCGCCTGCCAAGGTCGGTTTTTGGATAGGTGACTATCTACTACACATCGAATTTACTCCATAATTGGAGAGCACGTTACACCGTTCCTGCTATCATTTGAAGACTTTTAACTACTAACTTTTATTCAACGATTATTAACCCATGAATCTTTTAAACCTACTATTTTTATTTACATTTGTCTTGCATTTAACCATCATCTCACCGAATGGTAAGCAATGATGTGGTCGACGATCTATTCAGACTTTACTGAAAAGCATAGACAAAATTCATTACATTTGAGATTTCCAAGTTTAAAAAAAACCTTTTATTTACCTACCTACCCACCTTCTTAAAACAACATCAAAAGTGACCACCACAAACGGCACTAACCCAAAAAGTAGAGAAAATTAACCAAAAAAGCTATCCACTGGTGCGCCGTACCAAAATTTACATATTTAGTTAATACGAATCGACACTCACACATACACACTTTGTTCTCAGACATTGCATTTTACTCACACGTAGAGAGGGAATTTTCCTCTGCCGTATTAAAATGGACTTCAAAAATATAGAGAATAGTTAATTGAGTATGGAATATGTTGTATGGTCTCTCGTTATCTTGGTTCCGTGGGTTACCCCTTTTTGAGACTTATGTGTGGATTCTTTCTTTTATAATCGAGTAGTATGATGTAGTGAGCAGTGGTGGCCAACTGGTATCGGCCACGACTCACGAGTTGTAGGACGTGGGTTCGAATCTAGCCTGGCGCATTACTTTGTGTAGTTTTATTTCATCACCACTGCTCTCAAAACAGTGGAAACATCGTGAGGAAACTGGCAAGTCCTAGAACCATCAATTCGAAGACATGTGACATCTACCAATCAGCACTGGGCCCGCGTGGTGGATTTATGGCCCACTCTTCTTTTTACCGAGAGGAGGCTTGTGTCCCAGCAGTGGGAACATTACAGGCAGATGATGATTAAGATGTAAGTAACTCTGAGACAAATTCAGTGTAGATTGTTATAATTTGTATGGATGATCTTTTCTCCCGGCGAGTAGGCATTACCTCGTGAGTTGCAGACGTCCATAGATTCTAATGACTGTTTCCATCACTTGTATGTTTTTGTTTACCTTATCTTTTTGCAATTTGAAGTCTTGGAAACTTTTTTATCATAGTAAAATTATCAAATGCGTCCTAACCCAGGGCAGGGCGGGAGAGACTCTCAGACTCGTACTGACAAAAATCCACGTTGTCCTTCAACAGCCCTTTACGTTCCAGTCACGGTAGTTGGATAAGTCCCGCGACCCCGGCAGGCTTTGACCCTCGTCAGATTGCTGACAGCTCTTTGAGACGCGCTGTCGACCCGGGCATGGTTCATGATCGCACGGCAAGTCACCCATTACTCATCGTATATCCGCGAACGTGACGAGATACAAACAAATTTCAAGGTTTTTCTTAGTATAGTAATACCAAATACAACCTTAGCTATCACATGCTTACAATGTGTCGGAGCGTCCGCCTGCATCCCAGAGGTACGTGTGTGTCTTATATTTTTATTTTGCAGTCATCCTAGTCTATGTACTGTCTTTGAAAGTTGTGTAACTAGAAAATTACGACTTTGTTCCGTTCTGGTGATCTTCTTGACCTGTTTCTGGTGCAAATGATCTGTTTTGTTTTATTTGTTGATACAATAATAATATTCCACAACTATCACACAACGCCTTCTAGTCACAAGCTAAGCAGAGCTTGTGTTATGGGCACTAGATAACAAACATACTTATATATTTCTAAATACATACATATTATAGATAAATTACACCCTGACACAGAATAAATGATCATGCTCATCACACAAACATTTGTCCTGGGTGGGAATCGAAACCCCGATCCCTGGCATAGCAGTCAGGGTCACTAACCACTAGACCTCCAGCCATATTGGATGGAGATTATCTTGATAGAGCTGTAGTGATTTGACTGGCCTGTTGGTTTAGTGGATAGTGACCCTGACTGCTATGCCGAAGGATTCCCAGGACAAATGTTTGTATGATGAGCACGATCGTTTGTTCTGCGTCTAGTTGTAATTCATCTATAATATATATGTATTTAGAAATATATTAGTATGTTTATCAGTTGTCTAGTACCCATAACACACGCTCTGCTTAGCTTGGGACTAGATGGCGTTGTCTGATAGTTGTGGGAAAAAAAATAGTAAGGAGAAAAATGTGGAGGGTTGGTAGTCCGACAGACACTCTCTCTTAAATAGTTATAATAACTTTTTAAGTAAGAAACTAGGTCAAAGTAACACAGCTCTTAAAGTCTAACAAAAAACATTTTAATCACATAACTTCTATCACCTCTCATCGGCAGTAACATGATAAAGTACCAATTAATTCTAATTTTATGATTAAGTATTAATTCATTCCATTATTCCCCACATCCGCAATAAAATCACACAAAAAATAACTAATTATTCAATAAAACAATTATTCAAATACATAACTATTATTCAGAAACTCATTGATCTAGAAACAATGAAGACATCTTTGAAAAAAAATATTCAAAGTGGCGCTTAAATTCAATGAAGCAATATCAATTCATCGATGATTACAATCGAGAACTTTTTTCTGTTCTACAATAACAACTACAAATGAATTGTGCAGAAAATTATTCATACTTACATCCCTAACTGATGACACTATATTAACATACAAATTACTACTTTATACTCCATATAAAACACGCGAAAAACAACCCTATTTCCAAGCCCCTAAATGTTACATAAACTGTATAATAGCCCCACTTGGTAAGACATAAGAAGTATACATAAAAAAGCAAGGATGTCTTTGTATACAAGATCATAATGTACTAAGAATTAATTAGAATAAAAAGCCTAATTAACATATTGGATAAAAACTCGCGGCAGCTGATTATAAGGCGCAAGTACCAGGCTGCAATGAAGTGTGAAGAGTTAGATGGTAACAAATGGAGTTGTTTGTCCGTCGACACCTTGTCATGAGGTGCGTTTTATTGAATAATTTGTTTATGATTATATCGTTCTTGGAATAATTACTAAGACTACTGCATTTATACACTGTTAAGGTAAGTTTCTTTTAGATATAGGTTCTATTTAAACTTGATTAAGTTCTAAGGCTTTTTAGATTGAAAAGAAATGCTTCTTCAAAATTTGCAGAGGTGCTAGAACGTCTTAGCAAGGAGTATCGTATGCCCAGTAACTGGGTTTTAGAGGTCAGATAGATACTCGATGCACAAAATGAAAAAGAGTTTTATAATATTCAGTATTACATATTTAGATATATTCTCTTTGACTGTGGGCTGACTGTAACGTTATTTGAAATAAGGCCAGTTTTCTCAAAATAATTCGGATCCATATTGGAAGCATTTTCGTCTCTCAATCCATGAGCAAAAACTATTTCGCGTATTTTTCATCAAAAGGGCTCCATAGTAAGGCATTGTTAATTTTTATAATAATGGTGAAGAAATGCAGAATTGGATATGCATACCTAACTAAATTGAAAATATGTTTAGTCCGTCAGTTAAAATAATGAAAAATAATGGACAAGTATTTTTTGTTTTTTAAATCGATGAACACTGGTAAAGATAAATCGCTTCCAAATTCAAGAGTGGGGGCTTGTAACGTCATAACGGTTGTAAATTTGTACCGACCGAGTGACGTTTTGTAATTTTTGTCATTTACGTTGTATCTTCGTCAATTTATGTTAATGTAAAAAAAGAAAAAATCGGGTCGTATAGTCGACCTTTATTTAAAAATACGGGTGTAATATTTTTTAATCTATATTTCGGCCCAAAAAAAAATTTGTAAAGTAGTTTATGTATTTTTACACTTTTAATTTTGTTTTTAATTTTCAACTAGTAATCTACCAAAGATTACTGTGTACGTACGTATAGATTTCAATATATAGATTTTCATAACCTCCAAATCCAGGTGTGAACTGTCACACATCATCTACAAAACGAAGCCTTTTCAAAACTAAAATGTAAGAGCATATATGAATCCTTCAATTATCATGAACGGGGAACAAAGTTCTGAAATCGAGATGTATGACGTGACCTCCCCATCTCCCCCCAAAAGGGGGCGAACGGGAGACGCGACCCACTTATCCCAGTAATATAGTAATGGCGGACTGGCATTTATTAAATTGTAAAAATCTTATTGATTTCCTAGTGGTGGGCGGTTGAGTGATGGGTAGTGTTTGAGGAGGGGGGAATGGGAGAAGTGGGGGGGTATTTGTGATTTTTCCGTTCAATGTATGTAAGTGGGACGGTATTATGTACTTTGTGGTTTTTCTTGCTACCTGTGTCGTGAAAAGGGGGCTTGTATATTATGGGAGGAAACGTTCTATATTTTTTTTTTTAAGATTGGTTGCCAATGTTGCCAAATTAGAGTCGATCATTTTATTTTCTAAACCATATCAGTCAAGTATATTATCACCGTAGTCATGGCTAACCAATAACAGCCGCGTAGATCAATGTTCCAGGTTAAACCAGACCTGCCAAGGTCGATATGTTATTGTTGTTGTTGATTTGTATTTTTTCTTGTGTTAGATATAGGTTTTTTATTTTTATTATTTTTTTGTGTTCATCTTTTACTTTGAATGTGTGTATATCATGGCCCCCTTGCGCCAAATAAATGTTTTTTCTTTCTTTCTTTCTTTATTTCTATATGTGGACGAGTCTAGCTGGTTGTTATTTTTAGATCTTTGACAGTCGTGCCTTTACAAGAAGTATTAGAATATCATTCGTTCCGTGTAAAGTAGTGCTATTCAGGTGCATCCGATTCTACTGGAAGCCAACCCCAAAATTGTCGGCAAAAGGCTAAGCAGATTTTGATATCCCATACATCAAAGTGAAGGCGTTATTCCGGCAATGGAACCTTTCCGGTTTGTATTATGATAGTAAAATGTTTTCCTGATTCCAAATATACTTCTCTCAACATTGTGGACTAGATACCTAAAATACTACATAATTTTATTACAAATATTCCATCAACACTTTCGAAAACAAAAAAAAACATAATGAGCCATCAAAACTACCTTTTAACACATATCAAATCACGGCACAACGCATCCATCTTGCAAGTGGTGACGAAAAAAACAGCAATATCTACGTGTCTGCCGTTCAAGAGCCGTATAGCCCGGTTTCCATTGCAAACGGAGCGGACACATTAATGGCTCAAGCGGGTGAAAAGAGTAAAAATGAGCTAGCTCTGGGAACGTAAAAACTATTTGTTGGTAGAAATGCAAGTATGCAGTTTGCGCTTGCGAGTTTAACGAAGTCATTAATGGGTCCGTTCCGCTCGCGGTGGAAACCGGGCTTATCTTGCCGCTCCTGCCGTTCCTGCCGTTCCGTGCCGTATAGTACCGCCGTTCAAGGGTCTGCCGTGCTAGCGTGCAGCTCGATGGCCCTTACAGAGACAGATATTCCAGTTTATGTTGATATAGTAGAGGTTCTTGGGTTTTTCTTGTGGTTCTTGATACAGTTTGCCATCGGAAATGTGCAGGTCACGGTGTTTTAAATGAAATCAAGATATTGAAGTCAACTGTTGGTCGTATATTCTTAGCCAAAGCCCCTTCGCGCACTAGGCATCGCTAAGTCTCCAATACCTTATTACTACTTTAGTATTCATGGACGCGTGCCTGTGAATGAAAGTCTATGGATTTTTTTTGCGATAGTCACCTGGATACACGAGCCGTACGGTATGGGAGACTTGTTGAACATATGAATGCTCAAATGGTTACACCGTACATCGGTGATATCCGTTCTGATACGTTTCGCTCTTCCAATCGCATCGCAAATTGCCGCCTAATGAAGCCTTAGCCTTGGGTTCTATAGTCATGCGTACAAATATTTTAAAAATATGTATATTCCTGTTTTTGGGAAGTCATATAAAATATTGGAAAATAGAAAATTATTATTTGCACCTACTAACAATGGTTTAAGTTATTGTATACTAACACTTTATGGGACATGAGCCTAAATTAAATGAATATTTAATATAAAATATTAATATATTAATATAATCAGATTTCCCTTTTTGACAGACTTCAAAAAAGGAGGAGGTTCTCGATTCGACTGACCGAATACTGTATTTCTTTTACATGTTTCATAAGAAGTCAGAAGTGTGGTTTTTGTTTGGATATCGGATACCTTCCCCTCTAACAATATGCAGAGATTTTGCCATATTACTTAACATTATCCTATCAAATAGTCTACATATGTTTTACATAAGACGTTACACAATTAATATTTCTATTGTTGTTCGTAACAATCGTAGTATGCGACACATCGAGACCGCTCATTACATTTGTGTGTCGTTTGCGCAACGCTACCATTCCTTACAAGTATGGGAAATTTTATATGCAACCTTTTTGTCAATTATTTAATATTACTTACGTGTGTTTTTGCAACTTCGGACATTCTGTATGAGGCCTCAATGTGCGCCATCACTCATGACCTATTGGCGCGGCGCTAGTGTCGATGTCATTTCATCAAATTGGACTAAAAAGTGCACTTACGCTAACGCCGTATTTTCACGTATTTGTGACGTAAAGTAAACAGTCACTTTGACGTTAATTGATGGAAAAATTAGTTCCTCGTTCATACACTAGAGACGCTATAAATTTTCCATACAATTAACATTATAAAATTCAGTACGCCCTTGATAATTTTACAACAAACAAAATGCCGGTGTAATACTAAATCTTGCGCCTCTGGGGATCTACTAACCTATTATGACTTAACTAGTAGGTACTGACTAAAAGGACACCTAGTAAAAATGGTGTAATTTGATCTCATAAGTTCTCTCCAATTGAATAGCTCTTATCAGGCACATAAAATCATTAACTACCCATAACATTACAGGTAAAAAACACAACAGGTAAGGTATCCGAACCAAAAAACAACCCTGTAGTGTTGCTAGCACAACACAAATCTAAACGCAACACAGATTTATATCCTCATGCTTCCGAAGACAATAGAAATCCTAACCTGGCTCCGTTCTATCGTACGGTGTGCAAAACAACACCTAACAACCTAACTCTACGTAGGAGGACGCAGCACTCTTAACAAAACCCTGGGACTCTGCTCAAAGCGCGCGAAAGTAGAGCCCTCTTTATCTGAGAGCGTCTAGAGGGGGAGGGAAGGAGGGTGCATGAGGGGGGAGGACAAGTGCATCTCAAAGAAATGCAGATTTTACACGTCGCTACTCTTTGGGTGTGTCGGATGTATCGCGTAGACTGTTGTGTACGGTCAGCATGGGAAGCGCGGATGGAAATACATATTTTTCAGTTTTTATTTTTTTTGCATAAGGTGCTTTATTGGACAAAATGGGCAGGTCACTATTTTTATGTGTAGAACAGGCATATTTTGAGATACGTAAAGATTTTATAGAAAAAGCCAAATAAAGTAAGTTTCGAGAAGACTAAGTTGTAAATTGGACAAGAGCTGTGAAAAATCGTTTGACGAAAATGATGTCCAAATTTTAAATGTACATCACGATTGATATACATAATTATGACGGGTGAAGACGAGACGCAATAACTACTGTAAAAAAAGTCCGAAAATGTTTTTAGAAACAACTGATATCGTATTGTTTGGTCATCTAAATGAAATTAAACAGTTTATTTTTTTAGTGGGTGGAGTAGAAGGAACTGTCAGAGTCTTCAGACTAGAAATCCACCCAGTTCCTCAGTTATTACCCCTTGTTTTCCAGTTTCACAGACACCTTTGCAGTCGTTCCTGCGGCCCCGGCAGGCTTTTGGCCCCCGATAGAAAAACAACAGAGCTCGAACAGTAAATTGAAAATTACCCTTATATATGCAAATATATATATTATTTTCCTACATAAACTAGTTATTTACTATCATATCCACATATAAACTTCTTGCGTTACACGACAAGATATTGCAACACGTAATTCAGGCAGACATAGCGTGACAGATACGTATCCGAGCACATTTTTATACAATACACTGTATTGCGTACGATTTATGAGACGTTGCATTAAAAAGAACGATGGGCAAAAAGTAGTTATTAGATTATTATAAAGTCGAGTTGTTAGTGTTGGTGTGTTGCACGCGAAGAGTACTTTTGTCGTTTAATTTTTATCAAAGGTGTAATATTTATTGACAAGATCCGTTTGTGGATCAAACGTAATCAATTTTTTCTTTTCTTTTATTTATTTAATGATGGGTGATGGTAAGCGAAGATTTGGTCGACTGAGAAGGACGGTTGCTAGTCCGTAAGTAAGTAGTAGTAGTAGTAGTAGTAAGGGTGCCGAAATGTTAGAAAAGTTATTGCTGAAACAAGGGTTTTTTCAGGAAAACTTATTTTACGGATCTGGTAACCCTGGTCAACAACGTAAACATTCCAAGGTTATAGCTGGCGAGAAATACAGATGCAAGGAATACCACTTCTTAATTAAACAGGGATATTCTGTGGCGGTTAAAAAGGAAATAAAAAAAGGGAGACAGATCAAGTAGGTTCCCCAGCAGTGGGACAGTAACTTGTGTGTCCACAAAAAAAAACGTTACAAAGTTTTTACAACATCATGCACGGTTGGTGGCTTGATGCAGTGGGTTAGATTTCAGAACGGTACAAAAGTAAGCAAAATCCACAAATAATATTTCCTAGTCTGGATGTTTGTGTGAGTTTAAATGTTCTTTTTTAAACGCACTCTTTGAGACAGGAGAAAATCGGTTTGGTCCATGTTCAACCCCCACAATTTTTGCCCCCGTCCATTTTGAACCCCTAAATGATTTCCTGAATTGTCATCTTGAACTGGATTTCAATACATCAATAATCTTATTTTTTAGCGATATTCAACCCACTGTTTTTTTTTTTCGTAAAATGAGTCGGGTACGGGAGGGACAGTCCTACTTGTACTGAATAAAATCCAGTGGTCAATACTGGATATTGGATTAAAAAATAAAAATATAGAAAACCGTTCTCTCATATTCTGCAGACCGTACACCGAATATGACACTTATTATAGCGTGCCGGTAGGATTTGTGTAAAATATGTCAAACGCAAGTAGGCGAAGAGATGTCTCGCCGATCTTAGCTCTAATGCTCTTTGTCTAAGTGTTGGCAGGTGCTACAACTTATACATACACGAATAAGTAATTATAAATATTTAATATTAACTTTAGAATATAATTCTTTGATGGAAAACTGACAACCTCCTTTTAATTTGCCGGTGGGTGGGTGAAACAGAGTTGCTACTACGTGGGTAATAAAGCCCGAAGTAATTACTGCACTTGATCGGCTCCAATCGACTTGTGCCGATCGGGTGATAGATTCGGGTCGACTCACCTTTCGATGCGGCAATATTTGAAGAATGGAGAAGCCAACCAGTAGCAACTACTACATTACGTTAGATATCATTCGGTTTTGCCGATTATTGCCATGTCCTGCGCCGGTACCCGGCCAAGCAAGACGAACGACGAAGAACTGGTTTATTTCAAGAATTTATACCCATAAACCAAAATTGACAAAAAAACGGAGCTTTAAAACTGCCAATACACGCCTGACGTCACGAGCACCCACTCTCAAATATACCTTTGTAAATATTTTGACTCATTTGACAATAGAAAAAATAGTGTCTATTATTTTGAAAAATAACTGACAGAATTATTCAATTGCAAATTAATTGATACTGTTAAAATATCTACCACATAAAGCTCATTTTTCTCCACCATGCACAGTCCTGACCGCAAACTGAGTTAAAGAATCAAACCCATTGCTTCATATTCAGCAATATTCTTAGTATGGCTTCTCAGGTAAAATAACCACCAAAGAACCAACTAAAGAGTTAATGTATCAAAACAACATAGAAAACATCATAACAAACATTATGTTTCCACAAGAAAATAACTTCAAAATACTCCAAAACAAAACACATTTACATTCACAATTAACAGCAATATTAGTTAAGGGGTGACTTCAATATTCTTAAAGGGGTAGCTCCAATAATCTTTAGGGTATCTCCAATATTCGTTTGTGTTCGATCTCGGTCCAGTCCGGAGGCGAAACTTAGCACATTATGATTGTAACGCGGTGATTAAGAAGAAAGTTTTTACAAAAGGGTGTGGCTTGGGGACGGGGAGGAATGCTATAGAGATGTTAATACTTGGGAGTCGTAAGAAAGTGTTGGTTCACATTACACATGAGTTAATCATTTTACTGAAATAGTGTCTGAGAAAGGCAGAGTCTGGATGAGAAAAGCTGTGGAATACATTGGGAAAGGGTTATGTCCAACAGTGGACGAATACAGCCTGATGATGATGATCAATTCTCGAAAGATATAGAAGCGAATGACCATGTAATGTAGCAATTGTAATAGAAAATGAAACAGAAATTGTAACAAGTTATAAGTTGTATTCTCCCACATACAAAAGACAAAATTTCATTTGAAAACTTGTTTTGTCAAGTCCTTGCAATCCTGTTTAATGTCGAAGTTCGCTGTTACTTAATAGATTATAAAATCCTGTACGTTTCTTAACTTATCTTCAGATCACAGCACAGACATACTAATGTTCCATATAATTTCTACTCTTAACGCGATAACTGTTCTGTCACACCAAAACCTTCCAAAATCACACTCACACCACTCTACAAAGATCAACAATTAGACAATCGGCGCATCGGTGGCCCATGAGCCATTAGTACTTTAATTGAAAATAGCGTAAAAGCTGTAAATCGTACAATGCAGCCCGGTGACTGTGCCCCATAGCTGTGCCCCATAGCTGTGCCCCATAGCTGTAACCCTTCCGATAGAAATGAGCTTTATGTTAAGGCTAGATTCTTTAGAAGAAATCAAGCTATGTAGGTTTTGTAACAAATCTTGTCAAAATTTACGCATTACTGTTTTTTTTTTTTCAAGAAGAATGTTCTGAACTGAAATTGATTCCTTGTACTTTACTGGAAACCGTAAACTGCTAGAAATATAAGTGCTTCAAGACAAATGATTCATCATTATCTGCTTAGCCTTTTTCCAATTATATTGGGGTCGGCTTTCAGTCAAACCAGATTCAGCTGGATATCAGTATTTTACATGGAGCGACTGCCTGTCGGACCTCCACAACCCGATAGCTGGGTAATACCATACCCCTTGGTAAGACTGGCTGTCAGACTTTAGAGCTTCTGACTAACAGTAATGATTGTCAAAAATCTACAAATGACAGCCGGGACCAACGGGTTTACGTGCTTTCCGAGGCACGGAAGAAACTTGCTATGACAGATGGTCACCCATCCACAGACCTACCGAGACAAATGACACAAAAACATAGTCTGCTTTTTCTAATAGACTTTACTAATTAAACATGAAATTTTAAATATTGTTCTAGAACCATAAAAAAAATAACATCTCCAGGAAATAAGTCATATTGTTGTTTTCAAAAACAAAAATGAAACTTCTATATTATATTTAAATGAAATCTACTTCAATTCAAATCAATCATATTCTTGGACAATCAAAATATCAAATCAGTTAATTAATATCTGTAAATTAACAACAATAATTACCAAATTAACCACAGTTTGAACTCGTAACCCTTCAAATCATTAACAGTTGAACATTACACGTCCCTACAAAAAAAAATACAACAACATATTATTCAATCGATGTTTGCACTAAAACGTGGTCACAGGAAAGTAGAAATAGTGTCCTACTTTAAAAGAAATTATGTATATTAAATTCTCAACTGACTTTCTTATGAACATCAAAATGTATCGGCGAAGGGGAGATACCAGTCTTGATACTTGGATATAAGTCATTTAAATTTTTTAATTGGATTCGCCTTTGGATATTAAAATTGTTGGTATTTAACTTGTAATGAGCCTCTTACAGGGTGTAATGAGAATGGTAATTACGTAAAAACTAAGTGGAATCAATGGTTAGATGAATCGCATGAAGATAAACAATGAAGAAATAAGTACCTATTTTTTATAAAAATGGTTTAATTATTAAAGTCTTGGGGGAGTGAATCTATAGATTTTTATGCCGAAAAAAGTATCGGAGGACCAGTCTGTCGGGGTCGCGGGACTGTGTAAACAGGTTCTAATGACCCTGGAACGTAATATGCTGTTGAAGGAACACCGTCGATTATAGTCAGTACGAATTTGATCCTCAGCGAAAGACTGATTTAATGATTTTACCACGGTAAAAAAAGGATTGAAATGGCATGTGTGTCATGCCATTTTAGTCCTTTTTTTTATGCCCGACACAGTATCGTCATACTAAGGTGAAAGTTTATTTTATTTGGGATGGATATGCTATTGATTCTAGTCTAGGTGGTCTAGGTCAGAGCTGAAATAGACAAAGTAAACAATGGAGCGAGCCTACCCAGAAAAAGCCTGTTCACTCTAACTTTGAAGAGAAGTGGCAAGTAAGTTTGGTTACCAGACCCCAATATAGTCTTTCCCAAGAATATATTATTTAAAATAATAGTTAAAAGGTGCATAGAATAAGACTAAAAAAGGACTTCGACATATTTTTATGGCTTAGAGATCAACTACTTAATCTGATTTCGATCAATGAAGTCTACCCACAAAGTATCAAGACCGTTCACCTAACAACATAACACGTTAATATCGCATGCGACTAACAATCTAATTACAACCCACGGGAATCGAACCGCGATCGACTGCCCGATACGAACCGATTACAGTCCCACCGGCCGATACCCTGCCTTAGTTAAATGAGTGTAAAAGGGTCCCTTTTCAACGATAATTATTCCTGCCTTCTGGTGAATTTTGTTGTCAACTTTTGTTGGAAGTCACTCACTGGATACCTTTGTTGTACCTTGGCTCTTAACCCAAGGTGAACGGTCATAGCAAGAACGATTTTTTTTTTCTGACAAGTGACATACATAAGTCTAACGGGTTAAGAAGCTTGATGTTGAGAACGACTTTCAGCAGGTTTTTTGCACCCAGGGCAGACCGGTAGACAATTAATACCCATGTGTTAAAAATATTTTTTTATTTCTCCTATTTTATATATTTTATGTAATTTCCGAAAATGAATGCACTATTTGAATTGCCTCCACAGACGAGTACAATACCAGGTCAGAGTTGTACTGACTAAAACGTTCCGGGGTAAGCTTATGTCAATCTGTTCCTTTCGTTTTTAATTGCCATTGTTTCCACAGACAGTATGTCAGTTTGTCTAGGTTCGTGATAGTTACCTTATCTAACACCAGCCGGTACGGAATCGCCCATTTAGGTTTGCCCGTTTTTCTATTATATTAATAAGTGTGGTAAATGGCATTCGTCATAGCCATATACCTAGCTACGATGCCATTTGTCTGGAAAACTGGATGGAAAAATAGTTGGATGGAAACTCGTTTCCATTTTCATATTAGCTTCTTCTGTACTTCTGCACGGCAATATGAGTTTGGGGGTAGGAGGAACAGAGAGTAAAGTTCCTCACTACCCGGTGAAAAGGAAGGTACCTTCCAACCAGACGGGTGTTGTGTCTGGTGGGCTTTCTGCCCAACATACTTAGTCGGAATATCGTATGTGTTCTAATGTTGAGGATAACTATGATTGCGCGATGTAGACATTTTTGTTCATCTTAGTTTCGCCGTCACTCCATAGATGTCGCTAGCGTACTTTTTGTAGATCTGTTAAGTCGCTACATCACTCCCCTCCGGAGACCGGAGGTCGATAGTTGTAAAGTCCAAGCCAGTTGTAGTTGCCGTTGATGCCGCAGGGTTCACGGTGAGTCGGAACATGCTGCTGCGGTGAAGCGAGATCCCAGTGAGTCGGGATCCGACGCCGACTGCCATCCAGTGAGTCGGATGAGGAAGCGCCGCCAAGGATATGGAGGCTATGACAACCAGGAGGGTATGCCTTCGACTGGTTGAGATGTGCCCTAAGTCCAGGTGTATGGTCGCCTGATGAGGTTGAGGGTGCTGACCAGGTATGCGCCTTCTGTACATGCTGATGGTCAGGGATGCCCGTTTGAAGCTGGCTGGCTGGCTGGAACTCGCTGCTCGAAAGCTTGAGGAAGTGATGCAGGTGATGACGTCACGTAGCTCGAAGGTTGCGCTGACGTCCATTGCGGGGTCACCAGTTTGGGGGTAGGAGGAACAGAGAGTAAAGTTCCTCACTACCCGGTGAAAAGGAAGGTACCTTCCAACCAGACGGGTGTTGTGTCTGGTGGGCTTTCTGCCCAACATACTTAGTCGGAATATCGTATGTGTTCTAATGTTGAGGATAACTATGATTGCGCGATGTAGACATTTTTGTTCATCTTAGTTTCGCCGTCACTCCATAGATGTCGCTAGCGTACTTTTTGTAGATCTGTTAAGTCGCTACAATATGGCCTACAAGCTCTTCCAATCTTTTCTGTGTCTAAAATTTTCTAACTAAAAAAAGGAGTCAAATTCTAAAACAAAATTACTTACTTACTTAAAACAATGTAAGCCCTAATCCACACCACAAACTTATTAAATCAAAGCCACATGAGTCACAATTCCAACCCCATAGAGCACACCCTCAAACAGAACAATATCTATCAATACACGAGCTATAAGATACCCACCATATCGGCAACCTCCCCAGAAAGGACTACAACTCATAGTAATCTGATTGAAATAAATTACAGTCTTGTGTTAATTGATTCCATGCTGATCGGAAGGGTGCTATCGACTCAGTAATGAAGGAAAATAAAGATGTTACTGCTATTGTTTCTAGAGAGCTGAATTTTATAGAGGGTTTGGTGAAAATAGATCCAAGTTAAAGTAAGAAAAAAACAGAGAAATTGTAATAAGAACAGAATTGAAAGATAGGATCAAAGATAAAAAATATGCTCATACTTGATAGACGACATATACGACAAATGATTAGCAAAGATATGAAGCTACAACAAGAGAAAAAGCACTCACTATATACATAACGAGTGCTATTTCTAAAAGACCCAAGATGAAATTCGATATATTATTGGCTTTGAAGTTGGTTGCAGACTATTGCAGTTTGACAAAAAATAGAAATACTGTCATGAATTTTAAAATAAATGAACGTAAACACTAAGCCTGAATTAAATGGAATAAAAAAAACACGTTTATAGAGACAACAACTGAATCTCAATCATTTGATCAAAGTTAACAACAAAAGACCAGTTATTTTACCCATTCAATTCTTAGGCCAAGGTTCCGCATCGTTACAAAGGGACTTCCTTAACGCAACCACACACTTTTACATGTGTGGTGCCCCTAATTACATTCATATTGGTGACCGTCTTGCAGGTGCACACCCAGCCGTAACGGGCATCAGTCAAGCGGAGAAACAAGCTGAACACAACCATAATGATGTAGAAACAGAGTTTCAAGTACTTTGCAGAAATTTCAAGGATGAAGACACGATTGAAGATCGATGTGTGATTCGTATTAAGAAAGTAATAGAGGTTACTATCGAATGATGGAAAACATTCGGCAACAATGATACTGGCTTCGCGTAAGGTCAATAGCATGGTCGAATTCGGCATCGTTAATTACTGACCGACGGTCGAATGATTTTTTATTAGTAAAAGGTGGTTGTCGATCGTAATTTGAATTTGATGGACGGGGAAGTAGTCGATGGTCCTGATAGCGCATCCGAGTGGAACCTGGTGCACCATAATTTACAATTTTTGGATTAGTTGCTCTTATAATGAATTTTGTAAAATTAAAGTTTGTGGTGTCGGTGGATAACCGTTGGTTAGCTATTCTATTTTAATAAGAATTAGCAATTGGTGTATATTGGCAGTTTTGAAAATGGACCTGAAAGTTTGTATTGGACCACAGTAGGCTGTAATTTATTTTTTCTGTTATACTTTTGCTATTAACTCATTTTCTAATACCAATGCTATGATTGGAACAATACATCATTTTCTTATTAATAGCTTTGAACGTGGTTGTAGCTTTTAAACTTTTCATGACCACAACAGTGTTTGTAATTGCAAATTACGTCGTTCAAGGTCCATCTGTATTCGTGTCAAACGTCATATGAGCGGAAATTATTGCAAGTTTGAAAGAACTGTTATGTTGTACAACAAGAACTTTGTAGCTCCAGTATTCAATTACAAGAACTAGAATCATAAATCGTTCATTTGACTTTAACTGCTCGCACGAGATGCCAACTAGCTTATAAACATGTCCCATTTTTTCCACCCTTTTTAGATCAGCATGAATCATTTCAAAAAAGTCTAATATGTTACACTTCAACTACTCAACAAGCCCAGAACATTCTATCGAAGTCAGCTTATAGACCAGGAAAAAGAAATTTCACTTAGCTATACATCGTACGCAAAAAATTAACTTTTACTTACAATCCATCTATCATTGTTTTTTTTCTTTTGTTTTTGCTACCCACAATAATTATGTAAAAAGAATGAATATAGAATATTGCAACGGTTATGGAGGGTATAAAAACGTCACTACTTAGTATAAATGACTGCTTTCTAATCGGAATGCTATTGGTCCTAGGTACGCTCCCTGTTGAACTTCGCGTGTCAAAGTTGAATTTAACATAATCTGTCATTGTATCCATACTTACAATGGGGTTATTTATAACTGTTTGCTGTAGGCCGTTAAGTCTTATAAGGTATACAGCAATGAAAGTAACAGCTATTGTAAAATATTGGTAAACTGTTGTAGTTTTTGTTACTTGTTCGATTGTACAAGGCTAAACTAATCCTTTGTCAAATGGATTATAACCGTTTATAGAAGAAAGACATTGTTTTTATAAAAACATTCTAGAATTAATTAAACATTTAAGTGTTTGTAAATCAATCAACATAAATTTTCTGAATCATTTATAAATATTTAATTTATAAAGACAAGACAAAAGAATTGGTTGAACATACGTTGAAATGATGGCAAATAAAGTAATGCTCGTGTAACATATTTCATTAAACATAATTTTACTAATAGTACCGTGAAACATAGTATAGAAATTCAAGCTTGAAATAATGTAACAAACATTAAAAATAATGGAAAACCAGCTGCAAATAACAGTTTCAAAATATATGCAAAATTATAAAATAGCCGTACTACAAACAATGACATTTTCAACGCAAATAGAAAAACCGTTATAACTAACAAATCTATGTCGAACGCAGTCATTAATACCAACATTATTTCACTTTCTACGATAATATAAGCAACAGCTTAAGTATCATTAATTTATAAAGTCGGTACAAGGGATGTTCTCATTACGATTGCGATACATCGATACAGTATCGATACCATCGAATCGTTAAAAAAAACTGGCCATAATTAACTGTTGGTAACAGACGCCACATGTCATTCTAAACAAAAGCTCCTATACATGAGAAACTAATTACTAAAGCAAGGGTGAGTGGGATAGAAGATAAGGGAGTAGTGAGTGGGACTGAAAGGTCAGACAGGCCAAGATCGGAAGCAGATTGGAACGCACCACTGCGCACTGTCCGAATATGTTTTTTACTAATTAAAAATGCAGGCGGCAGTTTGATAAATAGTATCCCGGTCGATTTATTTAGCTTTTGTGTTTTTGAGGTTATGTGCGTGAGCGTTGATCGTAATAAAATTGTTCAGTGGCTAGCGATCGGACAACCATTGTTGGGTTTTTGTGGAACGTAGTTACGATTGAATTAAAAAGGTAAATAGAACTGTGTGAGGAATTGTTTTTGTTGTTTTGGCTAGTAATAGCACGAGTTGAATGCAGTACCAAAGCATGATTGTATCATTGGTTGCGAGAAAAAAATTCTAGTCTTGATTCTAATATAGCTTCCTTTGCTATAATTCAAGATTCTTCTAAAACAATGCCTTCATTTTCGTTCTCCAGTCTTTCTTGCTCATTTTAATCTTCCTACGGGTCCCCATCTTCATATCACTTCCCCATGACCAAGTTTTCTGCTCCAATGGCCATGGGTTCTTGCTACTCCAGTTTACCAGTTCCTCGAGCTATATCAGTAACTTAACTTCTTTTCTTAGTTTTTTCTATCATCGTTCAATCACTTTGTTAATTTACAGGCGTTAAAGTCTATAATGGCAAAAAAATACCATTAGATACTGATTGATCTATCATGATCGTAAACTTGGATCCGCTTCAAGAGGTTTCTGAAGACCCTTAAAATGTTTTTCTATTTTTAGTGCTTTGAGTTTAATTACCTCACTATGCCTATACTTCGCAGACTAAAGTTGCAGTTCTTAGTAGACTGAATCGTTGGTTAAATATTCTAGAGTTAGTAGTACTGCTGATCTTGAGGCCAAAGTTTTAAAGTCAGATAAAGTTTTTTATCAGGAATTTCAATTGGAGTTTGAATGTATGTTCGGTTCAACAAACTTCAACCACTAGTAACTGCAAAAAACTCATGTTTGACCTCATCAAGGTCAATACTGTTGCAATTAAGTTCATTATTGTCATCATCAAAGTTTCTGGAGGATACTCAATTTAGTATTGCTACTACAATCAAAATAATTTTTCTCTAGACACGTCACACTCGTTTAGCATTATCATCGCCAATTTCCATACCATTTTAACCTCTCACCACATTATACGAACCGAAACGGCCCATTCATAGATTAAGTGCATTTGAACGTAAACCATAAATCCACATCATATCTCATACAAAAATAAACACTGAATTGTGATAAATCACAATCATGCAAATCAGGTTCAAAAATTCAAATGATGGCCATAAAATCGGTCGCGACACAATATGGAGAAGAGATCCATGGATCCCGAACAATATCGGCTTTGCCCGATGCCACTTACGGACCGATAGCTAAACACTAATGAGCTATTGAAAAATGATAGCAAAAATAATTCAAGGAAAAATTATCATAAGCCATTTGAGGGTTGAGTGTTCCCATGCACTGTGAGCACAAACGAAAATGCACCTTACATCCGAACCATAGAATACAAAAATTATTAACATATGAAAGAAAAATCTTTCAAAAGAGCATTCGTGTCTCAAACATCACCCTTCAAAATACATTAAACACTACACCCCTAAAAATACAGATCAAAATCGAGCGGCACGAACTGTAAAAGTAATCATATGATAATTTTTTCTAACCCTTAAATGGCGTATGCAAATTTCCGCATTGTCAATAGGATGCGTATGCAAGGATTGAGAAGCGTTCGGGGGTTGACTCAATATGCGATGACAGATGCGAGGTCGGGACACAAACATCATATCGAGTTACTCTTCATTTTTGAGGAGCACAGCGAATCTGGGATTGTATTTGCAATGATCCTAATGTCATTGGTTTGTAAAGATTTGCAATGGCTCGAATTTCTCACGCCTTGATACAAATAATACTAATAGATTTTTAATAGATGACTTGCTGCCTAATTTATTTAATTTTTTATTCTATTCAAGTTGCAAATTTTCTAGCTGTCTATGTCTCTTAGTGCTTTCTGCATCTGAGTACATCGATAATATTTTAAGTCATTAAACTGTGTCCATCCAACCAAAGTAGACTCATTAGAGCAAAATCCTCAATTTCCATACAGTTTTGGTCTATGAATATCTTCAATATCGAATTTATGCTCTATCACGATTTTTAAATTCAAACCATTTTGCTATCATTCTTCATCTTCATGCATCGTTTGATCTGTTCCTATTTCATCAGACTTCGAAACCGTTGGTAGATTTTATAATCAATTGATCAAGTCTTCGATAAACCTTGGATCATCTTTGAAGTCATCAGAAAAACTGAAAATAGCTTGAGAAAGATTAAATATATCGAATTCTCCATTAAAGTTACGTTTGATTTCTCACAATTCTTCACACAAATTGTTATAAAAAGGCGCCTGCGCACTTCCCCATCGGATTCGCTTGAACGCAAAAAAGTTGCGGTTACTACAGACGGACGGACGGACAGACAATCGATAAGTAATAATATCGATCGTGGTGATCTAAACGAGCGGGGAGTAATCGAGTTATTACACTGTAATTATTAACCGACGTTTTACTTTCTTCGTTATTGGGTGGGTTAGTGTGGAGGAGGCTCTTGTTGGTAGAAAACTTAACAACCACTTTAATCAAAATGGCATGCTAAGTTATTTTTTTACAAGTTTTTATTTTTGAAACTATACAACACCTTGAAAAGGTTTGAGAACGAAAGAAATTAAAAAAAAACCGAATATTAAAATCACCATTGCTTTCTCATTAGTGATTTTGCAATAATATTGGTATTTATGGGGGCAGTCTGTGCCCATTTCTCAGACTAAGTAAATATCAGCTTCTTCAACGAGGTCACCGAAAATTAATCAAAACTGTTCAATCAGACATCGAAAGAAATATTTCTATACTCAGAGAACACCTTTTACCTCCTTCATAAACAAAAGCCGTCTCCGCAGCACCCTTGTATCGCGAGGGGTCATTCCCAATATGCTCCAAAAAAAGTTCCCAAAGTAATCCATGAAAAATGTTATACTTTTATTTATAACATTTTTAAGTTTCATTCTGCTCCATGATAATTTTGAAGTGTTCCCAATGTGCTCCACAGCTTTTTATTCAAAACTAGCTTTTGCCCGCGGCTTCGCTTGCATCAATTTAGAATTTGAGAAACAATTCGGATCATGTAAGTGGCGAATATGAAAATTACTGTTGTTTTTCTCGGCAAGAGCTCGTTTCTGTGTTTTGGGATTAAAGATACCCTATGTCCGTGGCTGTGCGCGTGAGAGCCCTCACGACGGGAAATACGGTAGCCCAGGGCAGGTCGTCTTGGCGGTATCTTTGGACATCTCTAATGTCTTCAACACCCTGCCCGAGAGTTGCATCAGGGAGGCACTCTGGTCACATCACCGGGTGTCGACCTACCTCCGTCGTATAGTCGAGGATTACCGTCATCTACCCCGATCACCGGGGAAAATGGAACCGGCGAGAGATGTCGTGCGGTGTTCCACAATATCGGTCTTTGGACCGCACCTGTGGAACATCAGTTACGACTATGTGATGCACGGTGACCTCCCTGACAGCGTCGGTGAAAAATGTTATGCCGACAACGTGCTCGTCCTGGCGGAGGGAGAGTCGCACCTGGCGACGCAAGCGGTCGTGATAGGATCCGGTCCGTGTCCTATTTTTGTGTTTTCATGGCCGCGTGAACGCGGCACGGTCAGAGTCCCACATATCGGTGGGAGGGGTTCGCATCGGCGTCGGGAGGACGATGAAGTACCTGGGACTCGTCCGCAACAGCCGGTGGAACTTCAGGGAGCACTTCCTGAGTTTGGCCCCAAGGGTGAACCGGCCGCCTTCAGGTGATTCCTGCCCAATCTCAGCGGGCCAAACGCCTCCTGGTAAGACTCCTCTCTGAGAAGTGGCTGGATAGGCGTCACGATGTCCTAACCTTCCACCTGATGTAGTTTCTCACTGGACTCTGATGTTTCGGGAGTTGTCTGATGAGGAAGGAAACGTCTGGGTGTCACCACTGCGAGGATCGCCCGGAGGATACGGTGGAGCATACAGTGCAGAACTGCCGCGCTTAGGCAGAGCACCGCCGTGTGACCGTGTCCTCACGGCGGCGATAGGCGGAGACCTCCCGCGCCCGGCATTGGTCGAGGGCATTCTGCGGGGCGAGACGGGGAAGTGATACCCTCCTTCTGCGAAGCAGTAATGGTCGCGAAGGAAAAGACGCGCCGCGTGAGGGAGAGGACAGCGTCCTCCCTCCATCCCAGCCGCTTTCCCTCCATGTGGCATAGCCCTGTATAGATATATAGATGTATGGAGCAATAAGAAACTTTATTATCAATAATCAGTGGATTACTTTGAGAATGATTCCAAATACCTATGGAGCAGAATGGGAAAAAAATAAAACGTATTTTTAAATTATGAAAATTCCGTGGAGCAACTTGGGAATCAATGTATGAGATTTTTATCTTTTTAGAACAATGGAATGGAGCACTTTGGGAATAACCCATCGCGAGATGTCCGCAGGTGTGGCCACGCTTCATCGCCCACCACGCACCACGGCACAAGATAAAAGCCTCTATGTCCATCGCCGACAGTATTTTATACCCTATTTGCTGTTTTAATTGACAAAAACTTGTTCACCACTGTTTTGCTTCCATCTTTACATTTTTTCTCTTTAGTATCGATTTTGATTGAATGCATTATATATGAGTCTATATTTCCTTTTACGTTCGCTTCCTTGTCAATACGGTCGGTTTTTGTTTTGTTTAGATCTTAATTATCGTCTGATTTATTTGTGTTGTTATATTTATTCGGTGTACCATAACAGGTTGGGGTGATCACGCGACTTTAAGCTTAGAATGCGGATGGATGATTAGTACAATGCACTTTTGTTATCAAAGCCACTTTCTTTGGTATAAAAGTCTTGATTATACAATTATGCTAGAAGGCCTTAGATTTGCTTTGAGATTTATGGCCACGCCACGGAGTAACCCTCGCCGTCCGATCAAGGTCTAGGAGTGGATCGACGACGCTTAGTATTCCACGCGCGCACCAAGCAGCTGTTCGCCAACAGACGGGGTCCCCATTGGGCTAAACGCCTGCTGAGATCGCGAGACCCTCTGGAAAGGTAACCGGCAGTTCGGAACGCAAAGAGCAACTTAAAGGACACGGTGGACTTTTAATCAGTAAGAGTCTGCAATTCTGCGCAAGAATTGAACTTTAACTTTAACGAACCTCCCGTCCTGCGAGGAATTTAGTGATTTTAACATCTAAAAAAGGGACCTTAAGTTCAAGGTATCCACAGGAGAAACCAATTAAGCAAACGATAACCTCCTGCATTTAACTTAACAAATGCCATGCCATAGAAAAATAGGGCAAAAAAGTAGAACATACTTTTTTAAGGCTTCTGACACGGTGGCAAACAACTAGTCGTAGCACAAACTTTTAAGTAAACTGTTCTATATTTAACTGTTACTTCGGCTTATAAAAGCATTTTAATATAACCTACAAAAAATTCACTGAATTGGTTTTTTTTTGCGTGATAAAATCATCGAATGAGTCCGCTCACACCCAGGGCAGAGTGAGGGACAGTCAGATTCGTATTAACTAAAATCCACGGTGGCCTTCAATAGCACTTTACGTTCCGGGGTCACGGTAGTTGAAATAAGTCCCGCGACTCCGGCAGGCTTTGGCCCTCTGAGACGGGGCCCCGTCATTTTGCTGGCGCTCTTTGAGGCGCGCGTGAAACACGACGCGACGTCGACCCGGGCATGGTCCATGGTCGGACAACGAGTTACCCTTTACTCTATGTCCGCATGCCCACTCGCTGTCCGCATGCCCGCTGAATTGGTTCTAAAAAATTATCGTCTCTAGTGATTCTACCGAATAGAAAAGAGTTAAAGTACAATCGTAACATTATGGAAGGGTAACAAAATAGTTCTTATGTCAAATTGACATTGATAGCTTCCAAACTTAACCCTAAAATATTCACAATTCAAAAATAATACAATAATCTTTGTGCGAATCGTAAAACACCGATTATTTTTGCATCAATTACGTCTGCAACTGTCGTTGTCACATTTAAAAGAACGGGTTCCGAAAAATGTAGATTAATGATCGTGCGCACATTAGGTTTGACAAGCAAATCGATACATTTGTGAATCGATTCGATCATCAATATGAATTATACGGTACGATTGCTGAGATATGTGGCCATGAACGTAATTTGTACTGTAAAGATGTGTAACATCTGCAGAAGAATTGACAAAAGCTACCATTATTTCCCCTCAAGAAACTAAATGAAAACAGACAAAACTACAACTGATCCTGATGTCAAAATCGAAGTATTATCTTTAAATGTCATCGAAATGTCAATTGTTCTGAAATTTAAAGCCAACTTATAATTTATAGTACTAATATAATTAAATATTACTGATAAACCCAACTTCTTCCGGCCCACCGGTGGCACAATGACAACCCCCAACCAAAATCCGGAAGCCCAAACAATAATATCGAACATATTACATTTAAAAAAAGAACTCCACAACGGACTTTCATATTCAAATTTGAAATTCGAACGAAAAAACGAACGGAGAGTACCGATCAATTAGAGTAACTCAATACTCTGTCACATTAAAATGACGAGTCGCACTAATGGATTTCCAAATTTGAATTTCAAATACGAATGGGATCGGAAGGATCAGTCGGGCGTTCTCGGGTGATTCCGTATCGGTCCGGACGAACTATTGGTTGGAAGTTCAAAATATGAATCAATCATGTTTTTGAACTGAATATTGGCAGATGATACAAAGATTTAATTGTGAGATGAGAATAGCATTTAGTATATTGTTATCAATACCATTGTAAGATGGTAAAGGACTTATTATGTATGTTGTTATCTTTTAGTTATATTTTTACGACATATCCAAATATATCTAAATGAGGGATATCCAAGGCTTAAAGTTAGCAATAAGCAATGCAATATGGATGCCATGGGCGTCCCAGACTATGGACAAACCACTTGGACGAATGCCGCAAGTGCTTGTTTGAAGTAGCACCAGACACAAAAATAATACAGTTTGTGTATGAAACCAAAGCTTTAAAAACGATTGACGTTATCAACTGTTCAAGACTCCTTTATTAGAGTCTCGAACAGTTGATCGACTCCTTTATTAGAGCCATAGGCTACAATTCCTCACAATGTTGCCCTTCTATGAATCTCTTAAAAAAAAAAGCAACGTTCCTAATTCAAAAATTATACCATCGATACGCCGACACTCTGTCAGTCTGACTTTGAGCAGCCTCCGTGACGGCCGCACTTTTTGCGACGCCTGTAATGCCTACTTACGTTCATAGACGTCTATAGACGTAATTGGCGATATTACACGTTGGTGATTAATTAATGAGGATGTTATGACGAAGGCTTAATGCCTGACGCCTGCGATGATAGCTGGTTACTGATCGGTTATTGTCTGTGCTAGTTTTTGTGGTGTTTTGTTATTGCATCTGTTACCTGTCATCAATTTAGTCGTGCATTAGTTTCATCAAGTCAACCAAATAACGCTTTTAAAGCATGCCTGTGTTTCACTGTTTACGATACGATACTGCTTGCATACAATTTATTCCTTTATGTCATTCTTTGTAAAAGTGTATGTCTGTCTATAAGTTTCATTGGAACGAAAACACATGGTCATCTACTATGGTCATGGTTTTATGTTTTAAAGAGATTTAGAGAGATTTTTGTCAAAACATTGGATTTTTGACTGGATTTGGATATCTAAATATCTTTCACCTATTAAAAGTAAGTGAAGGGGTTATCAGTGAATCACAAAGGTTAGGTATATTTTATTTTCAAATGCACCTGTACAAAGCCAGTGCTTGACTTGACTAGCAATAGCTAGACCAGAAGACTATTAATTAGTTGTAGATCCATATTTGCAAAAAGCTCTATTAATACCGATACAACTTGAACAAATACCAAGATACTCCAAAATCTTCCCATTACTCGAAACCCCAGTATATTTGCCCAAATAATTCAAAAAACCAACAATCCTTTACCACCTCTCTCCATGATATCCACCATTAACAACTTCGATAACTATCAAATACTTAACAACGACACCCTCAACGGCTGGTTGCACAACGTTAACCAAATCTCAGTAACCAGATGAATCCGTCTATTCTGCGTGTATTCGCCACGCGTGCACCAACCATTTGTCACTTGCTAATGATTTGGTTGCGTTTTGAGATGCGTGGCACACCCCTTTGAAATGTTTTGGGGTGGAACAAGGTGATCGTGTGTGATTTTTGGCATTTGAGGGGTTTGAAGATTTTTTGGAGGATGTTTCTGGAGAAAAAAATGAGGTAGACAGGAAAGAAGTTAAGTTAACATCAAGGTTTGCCAGACGGGATAAGTTTTAAGAAGTGAAGTTTTCACTCAATGCAAAAATACCACGGTCTTTTTTGGAGTCGTTCTAAGGATACCTCAAATGTTTTTGTAATGTGTAAATACCAGAATATGTATTCTGTAAATACCAGGCAATTTCTAGATAAGTTTAAATTTTCGAGCTTCCTAAAATCAGTCTTTCTTAGAATTATGAAACATATAATGAGCTAGGTTTTAATTGGTACATAACGACTGTAGACGTTAGCAATACCAATGCAAAAAGAGCAATTGACGAAAGCTAACAAAAATCCAACAAGATTTCTGATTTCAGCCTCAATTCACACTATTCCCAGACACATAAAAACAAAAAAATCCAGGTAAAAAACATCAAATCTAAATTTAAACGCACCGAGAGCACCGTAGAATTTCATATCAAAAAATATAATTTAATTCACGTAGGATACACTATTTAAAGAACGCGTGCGCAAGTCCGCCCACGGACGAACAGACACACAAACCGATCTCGTTACTAACAATGCACCATATATTACTCTGTTTCCGGTGAGATATCACATCTTGCATCCCTTTTGTGCTTGGGATGTTTGAATCTTCCGTCTCCCTCTGCAATCATCGCGAGACATCAAGATCATTAACAGGCGATACTGTGATTTGTATTGTGTGTTTTTTATAACTTATTTCCCCTTTGTGCGTAATTTTTCGATTTGGCAAGTTAATTCTGAATTTAGTTGGTTGAATGTGTGGTTTTTGGTATCTTGTCATCTGGTGAGGAGTTAGTGGTTTATTGTTTGGTGGGTTTATCTGTTTTGGGTGTTCGTGTTTGGGTTTTTCATTTGTTTCGGTTATATCACTTGTTTTCAAGACCTAGCCGGCTTATCTAGGTTGTCCCCTTTCGGCATTGTTAGTCACATCTACCTTAAAAACCCCCTTTAATTTTGAAAATTCATATAACGTTGTAAAATATTTTCAGGATTGAGGTTTAAATATTGACTTTAAAAAAATAGAAATAGCGTTTTGCTACTCATCTAATAAGGTTATTCGAAAAAAGACATAAGGTTTTAGACGACGCCAACTACTCTTACATTACAGCTTTTATCAACCCTGCTACTCATTCGGTCTTTCATAGCCTTCAGTTCATTCATTCTATACCATCTCCATGACCAATATTTGGAATTTTGAATTTAGAACAAACTAACCGCCAGCTCTTTTTTTTTTAATAATAAGAACTAGAGCATTATTAAAAAGTTCGATGATACCAACACCATAGATACAGCTTTGTCTATGATTTCAATAGCTCTCTATTATAACACGATCCATCTTTTATGGATATGTCAAAAATATAAGCCCTGTTTTGCATATCAAGAGAGCTTTTGCCCTGCATTGTTGGTTTGGTTTTTAGGGTTTTTGGGGTCCGTGGTGCGGTTTACAAAACTCTTTCACTTGACTTTATAACTCCTGGTTAAATCTGTAATACTTTTTTTTGGATATTATCCGTCTTTTTTTGCCAATTAAAGAAATTTTGTTCGTTATATTGATACTGACATCCTCTATTGCATGTTAATGAGTGAAATGAACAATTGAAGTGTTTACCTGCTAAATAAAAACATTCCTATATTTTTTTCTTTCCTTGATTATTTTGTGTGTATATACTTATGGCATGTGTCAATTAACGATTTTCTATTTTTCTTTCTGTATATCGACGAAAACTGATAGGATTGCAGGAATAAAAAGCTTAATATTTTTTAAGTAAAGAACTTATAAGCTAAAGTACTTACCACTTACCGCACGCAGTCAGGTATCTCCTGAAACAATAAATTAAACTGTTAATTTTTTTGGCGATTGACTCGCGGATGACAACAATGTGCTCAAACACACTGCGAGCCTAGCATGGTGGCGGCGGCGGCGGGAGCGGAATTTTTATACGTATGAAATGGTCGCTTGTGGCCACACTGAAGTGCCTAAGGCTCGGAGCCTAGCGCGGTGGCTACAAGCGATTCTACGAGGCTGGGCGATATATCGATTCAACGATCGCGCCCGCCGTCGCCGCGCTAAACTTCCAGTGTGGACACACACTATCTCCCTTGATGCTAAGCAAAGAAGTGATCGACGGTAAAGAAAGCTTGCCTAGAAGTAACCTATTGACTCTAGAATACGGAACCCATTCTTAAAACAGCGCTTACGCATATTTTTCTGTCTTCATAACAAGGAATTGAAACAGACAGCGGTTTAGATAAACTGTCACTAAATGTTTTACGCCTATCTTGTAGAGATTTGTAAAGCGAAGGTTTTTTGGGACAATAGTGACTTTATGTGACAATAGTGACCTTGTGGAGAGTTCAAAATGGCATGGAAATTCCGACACTTTTATTTGTTCATTAATTTAGGTGACAGCAGACTTCGGAGAACATGGTTGTATTTTTAAACATACAGCAGGTCACTCAGATCTCAGCGTCGAAAGTACAGTTTGGTATTCATTAAGCAACTGACAGCGACGTCGAACTCAATGACGAGCTCGTTCTAGTGTTCAGTCTAGATATTGTCCCTTAGAGCATAGCATAGCTGGTCATAACTAACGACCCGCGGTCAAGTTTGACCGTGGATAGAAAACACTGGAAGTCTGGTTTCCCTTTCCTTAACAGCAGTAGTGGGATCACACAATTGGACTAACAGTATCATATAAAATAAAATAAGATTATCTTAACACGATACATAAGGAGTGAAATTCTCTGCCGCCATCTGTATTTCCCGACAGCTATAACCTTGGGGTCGTCAAGTCAAGAGTGAACAGGTTACTTCTAGGCAAGCGTGCTTCACAGTCGACCACATCTTCGCTTACCACCAGGCGAGATAGTGGACAAACGCGAAACTAACGTAAAAAAATAAAAACAAATATATTATTGAGATGTTCTTGTATTATCTTATGTCTTCCCTGAGAGTACTACAAAACAACAGTATAATAATACTACATGCCAATAGGACAAGACAAACAAATTCTTGAACAACAAAAGAGAAAAACAAACACAGAATTTTATTCCACAATGCTTCCACAAAATGTATTATCTGTGCTCTATTTTTTTTTTAATAATGGCAAAGGTATCCGATCAAACATCCTTTAACAAAAGCCCCAGTCATTACTAGATTTGAATAATAAAAAAAAACTTTCAAACCAAAGGGGAGGAATTCAGCCTTGCATAAGTAATTAGAACAATTATTTTTTGATAGATAATAAATTATTTTTGACATCGACTTGTCCGTTGGGGTGTTATGATGTTCGAAAATGGGTCGCCATTTTAGATTTGCATTTTTTTCTGAATACTGTTACACTAGGGCCACACTGGCGGGAAATGCTGTTAATTATCGCATTCCTGGACGTTTACACGAATATTTAAAGACTTATCGTGAAAATCAACGGCCGGTTATTAGTGGTAGAACTGGTCCACATTATTTGCCTACCCTTTTCTGAACTATGTTGGGCTCGGCTTCCAGTCGAACCAGGTTCTATTGAATATCAGTACTTGAAGCGACTGCTTATGATTGACCTCCTCAATATTAACAGCCGCACAGGCCGATCTTCAAGGTTAAGCTGTGCTTGTGGAGGTTGGCCTGATGGGTGACCATCTATCATAGCGAAGCTCGCCTCCGAAAGCACCTAAAGCCGTTACTGTTAGTCAGAAACTTGTAAGTCTGGCATTCAGTCTTACCAAGAGTTATTGTATTACACAATTACTGGGTCAGATCGTTCAATGTAAAATATTGGTATTCAGATGCATGACTGCATCCATGCTGCATCTTATCCGACTGGAAGCCGGCCTCAACTTTTTTTGTTGACCACTATCTCGCCTAATGGTGACAGTGTAATGATGAAGCACGCTTGCCTAGAAGTAACCTGTTCACCCTTGACTTAAATATATAAACCCTAAAATGCAAATAATTGTATTCCTTGTTTTTACTATACAATAAAACTTTCATTTTCTACCCTCTATAGAAAGTGAGTCGTCACAAAAAGCGGACACCTTGACGGCAGGAAATATTTGAATATGTCATCCGATCCTCAGTATCGATAAATATCGGATGTGACGGAATGGTGTGAGGGGAAACTTTTTGTAAGTTTGTACTTTCTTTAGTTATGTACGTTTATGCATATTCTTTTGGATACCGAGTTTTTTTAATGGCACACTAGGTTTCTTCCTGTGTCCTGGGTCAATTACATCAAATCGTAAGCATTTATGTCAAGTAGACAAGTTACAGGCACTTTTGCATTGTCATAGACATAAATTTATTGTGCAACAGTCCCAGTCACAAGACAAGGTGATATACATTATCATCTTCACCATTATCAGCCTATAATGTTTCCACTTCTGGGACATGGCTGGGACACACTTGTTGGATTAAGGCCTCCTCTCAGTGAGAGGGAGTGGGCAATAATCCACCAAGCGGGCCCAGTGCGGGTTGGCAGATATCACATGCCTTTCCTTCATCGCTTTGAGAATAGTGGTTATGCAATAGATTACAAAAAGTAAACCGTCAGGCTGGGCTCGAACCCACGACCTATCGTTCAACTAAAACGTTTTTAAATATGTGTAAAAGCTTTTGGTTGTGTAACCAAAAGCTTTTCTTTCAAATAAATTATCGATTCTTACTTTCCTTCAATACATTATTTCAAAAACTCCATTAAACTAATAATTAAAACTCTTTAACCCCTACACACATTAATTAACATCGAAAGCATAAATCAAACACCCTCGTGTATAACAAATATATTTTTTGTACGACATCGTCACTTCCTCCACGACAGATGTCGTCCATTCATACACAAATCTTTGTATTATTATATTTAGATCAACCCTTTTTTACAATCACAATGGAGAGAAGATACTGTATCGTATCTCGTATGCCACCGTCTTGTAGATTGATAAAAAAGATTGAATGAGTCATTGTAATGATAGTTTGGAACTTAAGTGTGAAAGTTGTGTAGGCGCATGTTTGTGGACGGCGAGTAACATAGCTTACCGTTTGATCAAGGACCAACAGCTCTATTCCCTAAAGGGCACAGCGTTGATACAGCGCTGAAATCACAGACTGCATTAGACTGCGGCACTGTAAGACCGAAGCGACGGCGCGTGGCTTTCCACAAAAGCCTCAACGCGCTGTCAACAATATGACGGTGCTCCCATACGGCTAAACGTCTGACAGGGTCGCGGGACTGTATTAAAAGGACACCGTGGCCATGGATCGCGAAGGACATGTAAAGGAACAGGGTGGTTTTAAGTCAATAAGAATCTAACAGTCCCCTTACGCTACACCCAGGGCGGGTGACATTTGGTGAATATTTTGCACCCAAAAAAAATGAAATTTTTCTGTTTTTATTAGTGTTGACTACCAAGTTTATAAAAAAGTTCTATGATTATTCATAATATCAGACATCAACAATTTCTGGTTTCCTTGCTAGATAGAATCTCTCTATTTTGAAGACCATGAAGAAAATGCTGCTATTTCCCTAACTTGAAATCTTTTATTTACGTTACTGGGATTTGTCTGTGATATTTGATAGATACTTCACTATAAGGTAAGGAAAACTGGAGTAACGTTTTCAAATCAACAGCTAAGACCATGCGCAGACCTCAGAAAATACACATACACCTCAAACCAAATCAAACACGAAACACCATCGTCACCCTGCCAAAAATTTCACCAGCAGCAAACAATACCTCGCGCCCTTAAAAAAAGAAAGTTTAATCACAAGTGGCAACAGGTCAGTATACGCACAAATGCAGGCGACGTCGCGGGGCGGGCGCAGTCTGTATTGGAGAGAACAGAGCGCCCGCATCATCAAATTTTAATTGTTACAATGACGCCATTACTTGTGTAGAGCTAAGAGTTGTATAGAAGAGGCAAGACAATAGTTGACTGCTCTTTTAATTTATAGCTAATAAAACTTTAGGTTGAAGGTACTGATACACATGCTTTAAACTAGCCTGCTAAAGCACGAGAGTATGCTACTTTTAAGCAAATGCTACTTAGCATGTGTATCAAAACCATTTAATAATGAGCATGCTAATTATACTTAAACAATTTCTTGAATTGAATGAAGCATTCTCATAAGCATGCTCTTTTAGCATGCTAGTTTAAAGCATGTGTCAGTACCTTGATTTTAAAAAGTTTCTGTTGTTTTTTTCTGTGACAGAAAAAAAAAGAAATAACGAAAACATAATTATGCAATATGCACAAAAATCATGATTACATTTAACTGACAAACAGTCTTGTCAAAATGAGATGCCACAATATCTAGCCAAAGGAAAGTGAAGTGAGTTAGTAGATAAGTATTATTGATTTGACACACTATTCGAAACTGAACTTCACTTGCAATTTAATTGTTGATTTGTGTATTAAAGCTAACAGAAAATGGATACAAGTCAATAAGAATAATTACAAAATCAACGAAAGATAGTAGGAATTACATTTTGTAGAAAAAATATAACATAATAACACATAAGTAAATTCACGCCCAAAAAAAATCGTAATATGGGGCAACGTTTAAAAAAAAATTGTCTCTATTAATCAACGACGATATATTACTAGACTCCTAATAACAGGCGACGGATGTCTGTCAACACATTAGGCAAAAAAATCTTATATCTGTCTCATTTCGACCACTCCTGTGAGCCGTAAACATACCTTGAGACAGAACAGACCTTGAGTTAGCCAATCATAACGCAGTACCCCGTCCCCCTCGCTCACGTAGTACCTCAGCGAGTTGACAGAATAGCTTTTGTTCCCTAGATCGTGCATGCGGAGTCTAGTAATATATCGTCGTTGCTATCAATGGTACCTCTATCTGCCTCTTAACTCTACACCAAACTCATTTCACATGTATCCGTCAATTCGAGGGCAATTTTTTGAAGAATATAATAATGTTGATTAATTAATTATGGTGATTGTGGTAAAACAATGCGTCAGCGGTGAACGACCACATCAGCTATGGGGGCTGGGCAGGGGCCTCGTAATTTTGTGTTTTAAGAGCAGTGATCATTATTGACTATGTTTATTGGTGTGATCGATCGTAACTACAATTGTTGTGAGTTTGAGATAATTTTTAACTTGACATTAGAGGTCTGAGGTGTTCGGTAAGTCTGCCCTTTTGTCATGTTAAAAAGTGTGACGATTATGCAATTTGATGGCTAATGGGACCGTAAGGTTCTCGAATGGAGACCACACGCTGGCAGGTGTGGCGTACTACAACCACCCACAAGGTGGACAGACGATCAGATGAAGACCACAGGATGTTGCTAGATGCAAGCCACTTCCAATCGAGCCTATTGGAATTCTATAAGGCAGTCCTATGTTCAGTATTGGATTAATTACGGGTGATATGCATCAACTAACTGTTGCCAGTGGCTTCGCCTGGAAGTCTGAAAAATCCCACAAAAAATACCGGGGTAAAAAAACATTGCATGTGTTATTCTAAATAAATAATAATAATAATCTGTGTAGCAAACTTCACCTAAATCCGTTCAGGCTCTTCGTTTTTTTGTCTTCATAGACTTTCTCATTTATAAAATCTAGCGATAAACACAACATCGTGAACGATTTACGCTTTTCATTGAATACATGTACAATCGCATTGTAACACTTAGATTTAATAAAAAACATTAATCATAATACTCATAACAATCCAACAAACATAGTCAACATTCATAAGACGACACAAGGCAGCTACATCCTGATCTAAGATCACATAAAAACAGATGTCACAAGTACACTCAATAACAACACTCTAAGATATCGAGCTATTGTGAAACACTACAATTTCGGTAAGTACTTTGTCCAACAGTAAATATTGAAGAACTAACTTTTACATACACTTGAGGCAAACGAAAATGATCACTATGTGGTTATTGGTAAGGTGGAATCAAACTGTAGTGTTATGATTGTAAGTGTGCCACAGAAATATTCAACCCTTACGAAACCGCGATGTGCATTTCGATAATAGGTAACAGAGTAGTGTTGATACAGAAGCAACAAATAAAGAATTTTGCAATAATTACTACGATTATTTCTAAAAGCGTAATTTTCATGTCGTTTATCATTTGATAGCGATCGAGATCGGCTCTCCTATATTAAATGTGATTTAAATATAACTCAACAACCAACATTCTTTGCCCAACGGTTCAGGGAAAACAGGCGTGAATTTTATGTATGTACCTATGTGTCAAGTTCACTGTCTGATTTTTAACAACTTTCTCAAATTGCTCAACTTAAACCAATGTAAGTTGACCTACACATAGGTATAGCACCGTCCAACTGTCCATGTATTTACCCTCTATTGTCAAACCGAAACTAGAAAAGTCATCGTAACACCTGTTCACAAACCACTTAATTCCAGTAATCATCACATCACAAGAGTAACGCCCATCAAATAAAAGCAAACACTAACATTTGACCACCTGTGTGGTCCACAATGACCACGGCACACAAAACATTACATGTAACCTCTATATCTGTCACTACTCTGTGACAAAGATGGCGGCTATCAAAGATTCAGAGACATGGATTATTGAAATGCATTTCTTAGATTTTCGTTTAGATATTGTTTTTGAGGTTATGGTTAACATGGGGTATTTTTTAAGTATATAGGCTTTGCACAGGTGCAATAAACTGTTATAGTGAGATTACTACAATATTCGGTATTATTGCAGCTTTCGATCAATGTAAAAACAACTATAATAGTATTTGTTAGTATTTTCGGAGATATTGAATCTATACTTAGAACCTGTAGGTATATATCTTTAGAACTTAGGCATGATTATTTCATCATCATCTGCCTACCTTTTCTCAACTATGTTAGAGACAGCTTCTAGTCATACTGCATGCAGCTGAATATCAGTATTTTTCATGGAGCAACAACCTATTTGACCTCCACTACCCAGTAAATGTGTTATACAATGCCCCTCCGTAAGACTGGTTGTCAGAATTCGATCTTTTCTTGACTAACCGATGGTCATTTAATCCATTTTTTTATGTTAGATGGGTTTGCTCTTGACCTCAGTCTAGGTCAGGAGTGACCAAGGTCGACGATGGAGCGAGCTTACCCAGAAGAAGCCTGTTCACTCTAACTTTGAAGAGATAAGGGTTGTATGCGTTCGGAAACACAGACGCAGGCAGAGAGTTACACTCCTTCGCTGTCCACATTCTAAATCAATAGAAATATTATGATAGCGGTTCGTCATGATTTACACCCGCTGCTCAGCTCCTATTGTTCTTGGCGTGATGTTTTATAGCCTAAAGCTTACCTAAATAAATGGACTGTCCAACATAAAAATAATTTTGCAATTCTAACCAATAGTTCCTGAGATTACCGCGTTAAACCAAACAAATAATCTCTTCAATTTTATAATATTAGTCGATGTAGATTTAATATTTGTTTAGTAATAAATACGGCCATGATTAATTGATTACCATTCCACAACAGAACCAAACGGAAAAAAACACAGATTATCAAATACAAGGCCAAATAACTTGCCGATCCAAAAAAAACATACATTAGGTAGAAAATATCACAGACATAGTTCATCCAATACATAAACACAATAATTTTGATCTAACAGCGCGTATTAGCATACGACGATAGACGTCAGTAATAAAGACTTCACGACTCATAAATAATTAATGTAACAGCAGAATTCTTATAACAGAAGACGGTAGCTGCTTTGATGTGAGGCTGTGGACTGGGGGGTAAGCTGAAGCGATTTTGGTAGGTCATCTCGCTGCGATGCGGACGTAACTGTCAGAGTTATCGATAACTTCGAGAGAATGCCTTGTGGCATTAAGTCCGCCTATGTACCACTGTTTGTACATGAAGCTTAAATAAATAAATAAATAACTATTTGCGGTGGATGGTGAGTAGGTGACAGAAACTATACCGAAGTTTTGGAGGTCAGTCAATCCATGTAACGTCATATCCGACTAGGCTGGAAGACAGGTCGCGGGACTTATTGCATCACCGTGACGACGGAACATAAAGGAGGAGGAGGCTATTGAAGGACACCGTGGATTTTAGTCAGTACAAGTCTGGCAATCCCTCCCGCCCTGCCCGGGGTGGGAGGACTCATTTGATGATTTTACCACGGAAGAAAGGCTGGAAGACAGGGAAATTAGCAGGTTAATTCAATATCTCATAGAGCAATACATATGTATCAAAATCTATATTCTTACTTAACGATTTCACCGCCAAGGAAACCGGTATGTCCTAGAACCATGTTTGAAGACATGGGACATCTACCAACCCGCACTGGACCTGCGTGGTGGATTATGGCCCACCCCTATTCACAGAAAGGAGGCCTGTGTCCCAGCAGTGCTTTCGAGCCTAAATCGCTGAATTTCGTTTTTTTTTTTGTGTACTTTAAATCCTGTATACGGTTTAAGTCATTTTTTTTGCATTGATCATGTTCAGGACGTACAAAACCGTGGGCAAAAGCTAGTCTATCATAACGAAAACGTAATTAAAGAACTATCTATTAAAAAAGGACTATGCCCATAACTCGACACTTAAATCACCCTTTTACGTGTAAGCAATCACATAACAATAACTCTAGAACCAATGTACCATATTTCTCCCAGTCTTTGGCGATCGCACATTGCTATCCATACCGTCTTCAGTTCCTGGAACTAATGAAGGTAGCTCACCAATGACAGTAATCTAATCCATGGCGTCTTTCCAATTCCGGGATATAAACAGGGAATATCAATGGGAGGAGAAACCCGATTTGATATTTACACCATGGTTGATTTGGGAGGTTACTAGAAAATGCATAGTGCCGAATAGGGCTAGAATTATGAGACTAAACTTGAATCATTATTTTTTTTCGGTATTTAACATGCACTGGTATTAAACAGTTAATAATTCTAACGTTCATATTTTTCATGGGTACTACTATTTAAGCACGCAAACCCGCAGCTTCGGCCGAAGTCTCTTTATCACTGACTGATGTAAGATTAGTTAATAGTACAAACTAAATATTGGTAACAACATCATCAGATAGTTGTCCGTTGTGTGAAATAATAAAAATACTTCGTACGGGCCCGTATATTCGTTGACGGACTGAGAGAGTAGACCATCAATTTATTCAAGAATACTTTCGATTTACATTGAATTATAAAATTAATCTATTACACATAGATTCTAGACTTTCTAGCCCTTTATTCAACAAAAATTGCAGCACCATGGTCCATGGTTTAAGTAAAAAAAATGGATGAACAAACTCAAGCCAACTTAAAAAAAAAACAATCAAAGGACGTCGCCCATTCCCCGCTTATCTCTCATCGCCGACACCTCAGTGTCCACCTATGCGCATCCAGTAGTGGGTGACTATTGTCAGTCCACACGTGGCCACATTGTCTGCGGAACAGGGTGACGATGTATCAGAACTGGTTATAAGCCGAGCTGGTTGGGACAGATTGAATGGTCGGGTATTGTGCGGTCGCCTTTGTGTGAAATGAGGAAAAAGTTTGTTTTTAAATACGTTTTGGTATCACTTACTTGAGGGAGTTGGTGATCACATGAAATAACAGGGTTTGAGCTTTTGATGTACGTACGTAAGTTAAGTATGAACCGCCTACAAACTTAATGAAACGATATCAAAATTTAATGTCGAATAGACTCGGTATTGTCCAGACTATTATAAGACGAAAGTTACAATAATTATTCAACTGCTTAAACATTATACAAATATTAACATTGCAAGTGCGTAGTTTCATAAAAGATTGAATTACTGGTCTCTCGTCTAAAAACCTAGTTATGGAAAAATTGAGAAACAAAAGTTTAGGTTAATTAATTCTGCCAGTTGGAAAAATGTGCTAATAAATACATTTATTTAAATAATAATAACCCCTAAAATAACACAAAGTAAAAATTCAGAAATCCTTCTATCAAGTCCAAACGAGCCCAATCCGGAATTCTGATTACAGAAATATAAAAACAAAAGGACAATTTACACTTCAAAAAACCTCGATTTTCTTTTGCGTTAATTAATTCTATTGAACGAAAAAGTCGAGAAACATTCGTAACCCTTTGAAAGGCGCGTCAGAAAAAATAGGTGCCATTCGGAATTCGGAATTTTTCGTAAATCGTTCTGAACAAAAAAAAATGCTAATAAATCACTTGGAAATTAATAATTAATAAAGCAACACTCCGAAGCGACGGGCCGGTAAAATCAAACGTAAATTCTAAGGAGTTATTTGCATAAGAAGGGATTTTTTTCCGTTACCGTTTTTTTTTCTGCTTTTTAGCGTTCACTTTCCGATTTCCGGAGAAAGATTAGGGGGGATATGGTTGGGGTAAAGTTTTAAAAGTTTTTGATAAAATGAAAGGAGATTAGTACAAATGTATTTCTGAGCGTTTTGAAAGCTCAACGTTCGACTAAAACTTCCATCAGCTGTTATTTTATGTAAAATACCTACTCAGTCGTAGTATACAGTCATTAGAATAAATCTAGTTTATCATATTATCAAAAAAAGTTTGGTCAAATCGGTCTAATGGGATTTGAAAAAATAATTTTCTGAACTTTACCTATCAGTGTCAACAGCCAGTCCACATTCTGATCCAGTCGAATTTTTCTGAACCATCAATAAGACACGATGGTTCCCATTTCTGTATTTCTGTCCGTTTTTCGGCTTAGAGGGAAATTCGCCTCTGGTCCGCGGCCCAGATTACACTGAGTAGGAACAGTAGTGGTAAACTGGGCCGAATCTGTGGGCGAGAATGCTATCTACCCCTTTGAGCTTGCCACCGGGTCGAATCCATGGATGGCATCGAAGAACACCTACATAAAATTCCAAAGAAAACCCATTAACCAGTACACCTCAAAAAATTCAAATTCCCCAATACTTTTGGAAGCCAAAAGAACGTCCACAACAATTTCCCTTAACCCTTTCGCTTGCGGAGGGATATCGGAGGGATCAGAACAGATGTTTTTAATATCGGAGAGACACCCCTTACGAACTGTTTGCGTTCGGCCATTGTTGCTGCGTCTTAACTTGCGATATTCAAGGGTTTTGATTGTTTAACTTAGGTATACGTTTGTTTAAGAAATGTTTGTGCAAGTCAGGTAGATCCAGGTGTGTTGGGAAAAGCTGTATGTTTGTCAATAAGTCGTAGGAGATATTATGAATGGAATGAATCTAAACCCCATTCAGATATGCAAGAAATTTGATAAAGTTTGATATACAAAGTGTATGTGAGTTTCTATGTTTGTAAACGCACCCACGACACAGGAGAAATTCCTAGTGTGTCCCAACGTTTCTTAAAAGAAAAAAGAAAATAATAAAAATTCACTGTCCATTAATGTAGACGAACTTGCATGCAAATTCTTGATGTGTAAATAGGGTTTAAGCGTTTAAGAGAGGAATTGTCAAAAGCTGACCTATTTGTAGCGTCAGTGTAAAGAATAACTGCTATAGGTAGTTTAATCTGAGCAATCCCTGAACTAAGGAATGACTTATGTCAATCTACAATCAATGAGTAAAAACTTCATACAACTAATACAATGAGAGGATTTGAGGCAAGACACCATAATACATAAAAATAATAATCTCATAATCCATGAAAAGCACCTTTGAAGTCTACACCCTCATTTTGTTACTTATATCGCAAGAAATATGGCCAAAAACAGACTGAATGGAAACCATATAGTGTACCGACAACAAGTAAGAAGGCTTGACCAACCTGTGTCTTACACCCAGGTAGAAAACAAATGCATATTTTAAGCACTAAACTGCAGTAAGACTAGGTAATAAGCAAAAGTAAAACATAATTTTGCAAAAGATTTCAAAGTTAGCAAACCAAAGATCCAATTATTACCAAAAGTAAGTTACAATTACGTTCCTGAACGAAATGAAGAAAACTCCATTAATCTAGACTTGCCCAATGACAATAACAATGATGTTCAAATAATACAATTTACTAACCGACCTGCTATTATATGAGGGTTAAATCAGTAGAGGAAGCGGTAGCGATTATAGAATAGTATCCTTATTTGTTACCAGGGTCGCGGGTCTGTAACAGGTAACAGTGACCCTGGAATGTAAAGAGCTATTGAAGGATTTGGCCGTACAAGCTGACTGTCCCTCCCATCCCGCGTTTTTTTTTACGTGAAAAAATCATCAAATGAGTCCGACTCCGGGCAGGGCGGGATGGGACTGTCAGACTTGTACTGACTAAAATCCACGGTGTCCTTCAATAGCCCTTTATGTTCCGGGGTCACAGTAATGAAATAAGTCCCGCGACCTCCCATCCCGCCTTGGGTTGAAGGTCTTATGAAATGATTTCACCATGATAAAGAAAGGAGTGACTTACTCGTATCTACGTGTCGAATATTTTTCGTGATAATAAATTTTCTTCTGATAATCTAGTAAAATTAATTGACAAGCTTGTTTATGGACAGAAAAGATCGATGGCAAGCACGACTTAAACTAGTGACCTCCTGATTTAGTACACCAGACACTTTACGAACTAAACAAAAAATCTAGTCAATACGTAATTTGAAATTAACTTGACAAGTTTTATTACATAATTATAGTATACATATACGCCTGTGCCGCTATTGACAAGTTTAACTAAAAAAATATATTATCTGAAACCAATAAAACCATATGTTTTAATTAGTTTATTACCATTTTTTTTACCTGACTGTGCCAGAAGGAGGTTTTTTTCATCTATATTTTCTTCCTCCTTCCTAAAAGTACCTACTACTAATTATGTACTACTTATATACAAAAAAACAATTACACTTCGTTAGTCTCGCTAAAACTCAAGAAGGTTTAAAAGGTGATTAAAACAAAAATATTGATGCTGAGGTGGTACAAAGTTTGCCTGGTCAGTTCATTACATTACAAACCAGTCAGTTACATTATAAACATGTATTGTCAAATTTCATCAAGATTACCCGTTAGTTCCGGCTTTCTTTTGAAGATTTCTGACAGACTTTACCCACTGTTAGTCAGAAGCTCTAAAGTCTGACAACCAGTCCTGCTATGGGATATCGTATTATCCAGTTACTGGGTTGTGGAGGTCCGATAGGCAGTCGCTTCATGTAAAGTACTGATATTCAGTTGCATCTGGTTCGACTGGAAGCCGACCCCAATATAGTTGGGAAAAGGCTAGGTAGATAAGGCAAGTTTCCCTGAAAAACTTATCTTTTTCCAAAGAAAATAAGGTATAAGTTTTGTCGTTCTAAATCCCGCTGCCCGCTCTAACCACGCTATTCGGATGTCGCCACGTCTTGCGTGCGCGCCGAGCTATAATAATTGCGTTCGCACGATCGACTCCCGCGCAATTATTTTGTCACAATTTTCATGAATCTTAATTTCTTCTTTTGTTTTCGATGTAATTTCGAATGGATTGAGATGAAAAGATTTGTTTATGTAAGTTGTAAGATTATTTGAATTTGAAAGCTGTTTTAGGTAAATTAGACAAGAATCATTATAGTTTTTTGTTCTGTAATCACTATTATTTGGTGCACCAGTTACTGGGCAACGTTACATCACTCACACGAACACATTCGCGGGACTGTCTCATTAAGTAACCGTGAGCCTAAACGTAACGTAAAGGGCTATTAACGTATCACCGTGGATTTTAGTCAGTAGGAGTCTGACAGTCGCTCCGATCCAGCCCTGGGTGAGAAGACTCATTGGATGATTTTACCACAATTAAAAAAGAAAAACGTTCGTCAAATCCTTCCATAGACAGCGGTAATGTCCCCCTCAGATGAGCCGTCGGACAGCTTTGTCCGAAAATAATAGGTACAGTTTTTGGAAGTTAACGAAAACTTATAGATATTTATTCATTAAAAATTTATTGCATACATATTTGGAAAAAGAAATAGTGTAGTGAAAGAAAATTGAAACTGTCAACCTTGATACCTATCTCAATTTAAATGTAGAAATTAGAAAGAAGAAAACAATGTTTGAACCCCTCTAAGCAAATAGGTAATTTCAGCTTTGAAATAATTTATTTCTCTCATAAAAATACAAAAATTAACTTACATGAAAATATGAAGACTATAACGTGCTACTTATAAGATAGTCGTTATTGTTGAGAGTTTAACAAAACTAGACATTCATAAAATACCTAATTATTATTTTGCGCGTTGATCAATAATATTTATCAACTCACTCAATGTTCACTTAGTACATAAAGTTTGACTTACAAAACCATATACTTAAAATAAAACATAGACTTAAAAAATTATTTACATAAATTAAATCAACGAAAAATAAAATACTCAAATTTTTTAAACCCGAAAACTCACATGTAACTTTTAAAAGTAAGTAAGTTCACCTTATTTATGAACCATACAACTTGTACTAAAGCTTTTTTCCAACCGATTGGTCGAGACGCTCGGAAAATGAGGAAAAGCGCCGCTTAGCGCCATCTAGTGGCGAGGGGAGCGCAACTCACTTATTGCAATTTTCTTCGTGAGAAACATTTGGACTGTGATTTGGATAAGGATTTTTTTATTGTGATTGTAGGTGCAAACACGATCTGTTTTTGAATAAATACCTACTTCTATTGTTACATTGGCATAAATAAAACTGGTTTTTTTTCTTTCTTTTGGTAACAAAAAGTCCTTGTATCGCGTGCGTCAATTAATACAATAAATTAATATATTAATTTTAAAATTTTAATTGTTTAAAACTGTTTACGTAATATTAGATAAATATAAACAAAAAACAGGACGTATCAATTAACACTGTAATTAGCGTTAATTACTTAGCAATTCTTTTTATTTATTTTCACAACATAACCTAACATTTTTATGTCATCGCAAAAAGTGAGGTAGAGGCACCAATTATTGGCCCCGTTAAAGATTAATACCCGAACGAAACACGAATGAACCTAGTAACCGAATTTCGGGTGGCGCGAAACAAAAACTGACCTACATCGGCGCCCTACGGAGTTCACCCACCCCTGCCGACAACGATGAGACGATCACCCTACGCGTCTTGCCCTTACAGTTGTGTTCATGCACTTTCTATTATTTCAAGGTGATGCCCGATACCGGGTCCCCCTTTCTTATTCTTTTCAACCGCCAATATTGACAGTGCAATAAAATCAGAGGTCATAAATTTTCATTGGCCAAGGATTTAATAAAAATTGCAGAATATTATTAGGTTCAAAAGTGCTTATGCATTGTTTGATATAGGTAGCACCCAGCGTGGGTTGATCAATACATTTATAACAGACAGAAAAAATCAGGTAGGCGTGTTTGTTGTGGTCACAAGTGGAAGCAGCAGAGTAAATGTAAACAAATGAATGGCAACACAAACAGCCGCCGAGCGGTCCAAGAAGCGGGCAGTCGATCGCGCCGCAAAAAAGCGCATCCTATTATCGACTACAACAAAAGGACTTGTGCAGTGATACCTAAGTACACATCTCGATTCATCGTCTCGACTCGATCCGCCGAACCGATCCTATTGGCGCGCCCCACTGTCGCCGCGGGGGAAAGGGACGAGAAGCGTGGAACAGAGCGCGAGTGATAAAGAGGGAGACGGTCATCTTAGCTACCGAGTGGCGTCCCACTGGGCGGGGCCGCGCCAAGGAGTGAGCCTCAGATGCGCGTCGAGTTGGTGGGGCTTCGTCCGAAGGATCGCACTGCAGTCGTGTGTCGCGCCAACGACGCGCGCCCGCCGACACGCGCTCCGCGATCAGGATCACCTTACGTAATAATAACTAATCGGATCGAAACCGTATGTCCGATAATCGATTGTGATTGTAAACTGTCGATAATCTCACACTGATTTTTTATTAATTTAATTATTTTTTTCTTCGGTACCGGCCGTTTGTGAACTTGAGTTTTGTGTACATTGTGTCATGTTTTTGTTTTGTTTTCGCTCGGACTTGAGATTATTTTGGGCGTAGCTGACTGTGCTTCTCTTTTATAATTTAGTAACAATATTGTTACTAGTGCGTGTGATACTGAACAACAATTTTTATAAACAGTTCTTGTGAAGTATTTTGACTTAGAAGTGTTATGTGGACGTACATTGAAAATTTATTGTGATTTTACAAGTCTCTTCTGAGAACACACGTAAGTGTTAATAAATTAATAAGTGTTTTTGTTTCTTTCAATTAGGAGAAGTGTTATTTTTTATAGTGACTTGATTTAGTAGAAAATATTCCAAGTGTCAATAAGATAAAAATCTTATCAAGACTTAAAGATGTCCGACTACAACAATGTTTCTAAGTTCTTACAAGATTTAGGCCAATTGGACAATACAATAACTTACGTCAAATCACTAACTCAGCCGGCCAAAATCAACCAGCTGAGTAAAAATCATGTTTACTCACCAAGACTCGGAAAAACTTTATGCTCACAGCCACACATTAAATTAAAACTAAAACACTGAACAATAAATTCACTCAAATAAAAATTTCTCAACACATCACCGAAGAATGCATTTCTCATTAAAAAATAAAAAGTTGGAAATAGAGCACAGAGTTGGATTCGATCGGTAAATCAAATGATCAATTGCAATCGAAAGTTTAATTATCTGTGGCGCGTCGCGACGGTAGCTGGCCGGCGAGCGACCGCATGATTCCCTGATTGATGGGACGATAGTTGTGCTCTCACCTTAAAATCTTCTACCATAGGTTTAGTAACGTTCAAATTATAAAAGCTTTAGGACTTAAATTGTACTCTAGTGTTGGGCAAAGTAGATTTTAATTGAGTGGTCAAGTTGAAAAATTGTTGGTAAAAGCCGGTTTTTGAAGTGCCTAAGTGTTGGTTGGATTTTGTGGTTGACTATGGTGTTGCAATGAAAATATAAAATGCTGAGCTATTTTTGTAGAAGTATTTATATCACGTGGCCAAAAATATTTTTTTTTTTTAATAATAGTCCCATAGATGAGTTAAAATGTAGGTGCATTAGAAAAAAATGCTGCTATGATTTAATTGCCAGAAACAATAAACATAATTCCTTAAAAATCGGAGTCAAATTAATTAAAAAAAAATTAATGTAAATTAAGTACCTATGTCTATTTTATTTAATATGTCCAGTTGGTTTAATTAATCTTAATACCTACCTATGAACAGTTAGGTGTCTAATGCTTTCCTCAAGAAAAAAAACAGTACAGGGCCGCATTTCGTATTTATTTTTTATTTAACTGCGAGACAATTTACTATTCTGCAAATGACAACGATGATTTTTGAAAATTCCTGAAAAGCGAATTCATATTGTGTTAATTTAAATAGAGAACAAAATGGAGTAGGTATGTAAAGTGAAATAATTCTGACACAGATGGCGTCCCCGGCCGTTGACCCCAAGAGTTAACTTTGCCCACTGTTGAATTTAGCAGAACTGTTTCCGGTATATAATTATTATATTATTATAATGAACTTATCGAAATTATAATTATAATAAAAGACAATATATTTGTGACAAGTTGACCACTTTTGATAAGGCCACATTTTTTTTGATAATTTTTTTGATGTCTGCCTTAAATTGAAAAATAAAATTACCTATTCGATCTGATTACGCCAAGAAACATTATTCACGGTATAAAAATGCAAAAAACGCAATATTCAAATAGCCCTTCGTATAATAATCGAATAATGAATATTGAATAAAGTCCCAGACAAGTGTTTTTCCAACAGTATCAATTACTAATTAGAATGCCGACAAAAACTAATCGATTCTAAACAGTATCGATTAACAGTGAATCGAATAACATGAATACGTGTTATTGTGAGATTTTTCCATTGTTGTCGTGAAATATCTTGGTTTTTTCCCTGTGAGAGAATTATTTTTATTGCTCACGTTTCAATGAATTGCGAATAGACAACTATTTCAATTAGTTTAAGCAAGACATTTTTATAATTAGACGTTTAAATTCGATTATTCAAAAAAATATATAATCGATTTTTTATTACCGTCTATGCATTATTTTTTGAGATAAATGTTAAATTTTTAGTTTGATAGCTATAAAATCGTTGTTAGCTGTAGTTAATTTGATAATAATTTAATCAAATTATTTTTATGGTCAACTGTCAAACTGTTTTTATTGGTGTATAAAAATAGTAAGTCATTGGAAGTCATTATCGATTTTACGATGTCATTTTAAATTAAATATTTGCGCTTATAGATAGTATTCATAAAATAGAAAATTTATAGGTATGTAGAAGCCGACATGAGTTTGCTTGTTTTAGGTACAGTCAGTTATCTACGTTTAAAAAAAAAGATATTAAAATACAAAAAAAAAAAAATATAATTGAAGAAAAATTTCGCGCGCTAAATTAAATTTTGTAATTCGGTATTGCGTATGGGCCTAAGTAAAAAATAATGTCATAGCACCTACGAATATTTTTTGTTTGAAAAATAACTGATAGAGTTTTAGATAGGTACCTACTTCAAAAAACCTATTAGTTTCAGAATCTTTAATTTTAAGTACCTACCTACCTACCTAATTGTCAAAATAATATTGAAAAAAAGTCACACTTCTCCCTAAGATAGTTTATACCTAGATAAAAGCACCATGATATTTTTTTAATTTTATTGTAAGATTTTCGGCCACTATCGTCGTTCTAATAATCCGCTTGGCTATAATTATAAGATTAATATGTATTAAGTTTTGCCAAGGGTTATTTTTTGTCGAAATTTTATAAGTTATAATTCACTTTCACCTAATTCATATTATGAATTAGGTGCTAAGAAATAGACTAGATTTTAGTCAGTAAGATGCTGACAGTCCCTTCCACCCACAGGGCAGAAGGGACTCATTTGAAGATTTTAACACACCAAAGGTAATTTACTAAGTAGACTGTTATTCACGTAAAAAATTTTCAATTTGTATTTTCAATAGTCAGATAACTGTTATCTGAGGAATAAAAATAGCGATTTGACATATTTTAAGATAAGCTGTCAAACCGCCATTTTTATTCCTCAGATAAAAGTTATCTGACCGTGGAAAAATCAGCCCTTAGTTCGACGAAGAAAAGTTATCATACTGTTTAAAAAATAAATCTAGTAACTATCCAACAGCTAACAGTATTATATTTTTTTTTTTTTTGTTTCTTGTGTGTTTGTCGTGGTTTTGTGCCAAGTATTTTTTTTCTATTATTCCTTTATTTAAAAAAAACAATCGATGTTGTGCACCAATTAACGGCACCTTTGTATAATTTGATTACTTTGCTAAAATGAAATAAAATACGAAAAAAATGTAGATTAGTATTTGATAATGTACTAGCTAATTGCTATAACTCACTTCATTTGATATCGATACTATTATGTACATGCTTGTCAATAAATTAAAATAAAATTATACAATGACACTCTTAAAAACTATAAAAGAAGAGTAATAAGAAGTCTATAATTTATCACGGAATACTCCCAATAACGTTTGTTCCTTGAAATGATTACTGATGCGCGGAATATCAATAACACGGTCTGTTAATATGGAATACTTTGTAACACAATGTAGAATCAACTTTGATCTAAATAATGATGATACTGAAACCATGTGTTGTAATCGTTTGAACACTGTTTCAAACGTTGTTAAGAAATTTATTGATGTAGGGGACTTACATACTCACATACCTACTTTATAATAAGCTATAATAACTTTGATCCTGTTTTGGTTCGTCACCGGCTATTTAAGGTTGAGTAAAATCTTGAATGAAAAATCTTTTCTTTACACATATTGAAAGAACACTCGCATTGTAATAGTATCACTATGCCACACCTCTTAAAAGTATCGTTTTTAATTAAGGGTCTGTTAAAAAATCCCTGCTGAACCTGATTTTTGGAATAATCCAATTATGGTTTTAGAAAATTTAACTTTTGACAGTGTTCTCTTGATCCATTGAAAACTTCTGCATAGTTATTTAATATTCACTATTTATACTAAGAAAGAAATATCTGGATAAGTATTACCATACCTAACTGTAAGAAGAATTAATCTGTCAGTTAATTTCCAAGTATTAACTGAGACACATCAATTTATTTTCAAATGCCAATCAACTAACTTCTTAGTACTAGTTATTTGCTGATTATAGGTACTGATAGCAAATAGCGGGTGTTGCGAACGCGTGGGACGCGGCCTGCCGAGGTGCTCCCATATAGTTCGATCACTGACGTCATTATTAGTGTTAGTTATACAGGGTGTGACTATTTACTACTCGAACATATCGATGAACATTTGAAGGCAAGCAAGAAATTGATTCAGGTGTAAGATAAAAGTAAAAATTGGAATACTATTTTCAAATATGGAATACCAAAAAATGAAAGATAAAAAATAGGGTACATTTTGTCATGTCATTTAAAAACGGTCAATAATCATAATAATAGTTATATCCAATGGAATAGAGTAGAAATTAAAATTAATAACGAGGATAGATTATGAGTAATGAGACAAGGGGTGTAACTAGTCATTTATTATGGAAAGAAAATAGATTAATGTTTCACTATTAATTAATAATACTATAAGGCGAATCAGTCAACTTAAAACTGCTGTTCATAATTTATAAATACATAAGACTTGTACAATTATGCAATGATGTTATAGTTAGTGGCTAGACCCCAGTTGTAAAAAAAAGAATAGAGTAAGAGGGTTCAGCTTATACTGGACAATAGCAGTGTTAACAAATGTCAACAATATGTCAAAATTATTACATTTATAATAAGTTCCTTGTTTTAGATCGTGCCAAAAATTTAGTAGATCATCATTTGCCTAGCCTGTTCCCGAATATGTTAGAAAAGGTTTTTTTACATGGAGATACTGCCTATCTGACCTTTACAGAATATATTGGATACATTGCAATTTAGTCCCAACTAAAATAAAACAGTAACAGATAATCTAAATTAAATATTTCTAATGCTGTCTCCAAAAATAAATCCATAAATACGGCCTCGAAAATAACCAACATCAATTACTTAAACACACGTTTTAAAAGAATTTTCTAGTAATAAAACTATCAAAATTATCCCATGAAATACGAAATTGTTTAAATAAACAAATATTTGAACGTTTCAGCCGGTGTCTGGAAGTAAATGCGCAATCAAATTCATTTATTAGTGGATAGATACGGAGATACGCAATTATGGCGGATTCCGATACGCATTTGAAGTAAATATTTATAAATATTCGTTTAAATATATATATTTTGCTCTTTAATGTTTATCCGGGATTTATCAGCGTGGATTTCATTTTTTTTTTACATATAATCAAAATGTTTGATATCCGACTTCAGAAATATCAAATTTTGATACTTTTATACTTATATAAAGTTTTTTTTATCCCTATCTTATTCCATTTTATTTTTAGAAAAAATAAAAAAAAAATGTTTTTTTTTTATAATAAACTCCCAACAAAAAAAAAATCACATATTTCCTATCGCTTCTTTTTGCAAACACCCTATATCAGCTCCAGCGTCCGATATTGTTTACTCTAAGTTTATCTGCAGGACGGTAAACCGAGCCGCCATCGCCACTCGACTCCTGCGCAAATCGATACAAACAAGAGATCTATAGATCTCACACGTGGGAAGAAAGAGGAGATCGACATTTTTATTAAGATTTTTTATCGGCTATTGTTGTTGAGGTATTTAGTTAAGCGTTTGAGATGAATGAAATATTTTAATAGTTTTATAAGTACTAGGTTTTAGTTCATTCATCAGTTGAAGAATTATTTCTGAACTAAAGATACTTAGTAGTTAGTAACATAATGATCAAACAACATGTTGAAAAAAAAAATGTACCTAAACTTATTTTTTATTATTTTTATGTTTTGTGAGATTGTTAAATAAAGGCTATAATATTAATAACATAATGAACTTAGATACTTACTGCTTATGATCAACAGATGCAACCGATTCTCTTCTCAGTACCTAGAATAAAAATAACAATAATTAAAATAATTTGCCAAAAAAAAAATCTACAAAATGTATTGATAAAAAAGAGCAAAGACCAAAGTGGTAGGATATGGAAGAGGCTTATTTGTCTAACTATGGAACAATAACGGTTAAACTACTACTACTGAGATTTGCTACTGCTACTAGTTTTATAAATTATATTTTTACCAAAAACCCAGTTTATAGAAATCAATATCTGTATTTTTTTATCAATTCAATAGAACGTCAAACTAAAATACATAAAACATAAGTTAAACAAACAAAAAAAATGCTAATTGCAAATTCTTAATTATTGGAATTGTACTAGCAATAACAAAGTATCAATAACAGTTACCTATATAAAAATAACACCTAGTCTTGAGGAAATTAAAATGTTTACGAATTAAAAACTCTTTGGTATCAAGTTTCGTTAAAATCATCACCTTCTTATCATGTTGATGTATTGACATATTTTCTCACGGCTGTGATAGGGGAATTTGTGCTTTAGTGTCAACTGTTAAAGTGTGTTATCGATTGGGTGTTTTGTTTGAGGAAGTAAGTTTGGTGCAAGGTATGAGAGGCAGCGATTTAAAAATAGATTTGTAGGTGTAAAGGTAGAGGGGCAGCAGTTATTGAAGAACTTATTATTTTCTTAGATTTCAGATTAAAAATCGAAGAGCAGACGCAAGAGTCAATAAATTAACATAAGATGAGTTATTAAATAAGCCTGAACAAAATATTTTTCGTTTTTACAAAGACAACACGTATTTAGATTAAAATTAGATTTACAATCGCTACGATCGAATTTTAATTTTACAACGCTTTTCGAATCCTATTACTTTTTTGGAATTCCTGATCTCTAAAAATATTCATCATAATAATATTTATTTGTACAAGCAAATTTCATAACCCACATTAAATCGCTACAAACCAACCCGCCCCGCTACCGCCTCTCCCCCACGCCACACGGTGTAACATATCACAAACAAACGCAGTCATGGGGCGTTTGGATCAATTAATGGTGTATTATTACTGTAACCGTCCCGTGAATGACTATCGGACGTCAAGAACATGCGATACCATGCGATTCAACGGTTCTCCTCAATGAGATGAGGTGTGGAGAGGATGTGAGGTCAGAAACAAAAGGTTTATATGTTAGGGTATTGTAAAACGGGCTGGTATCCGCAACTCCACGTCAGATGCGCGTATTTTGCGTCTGGAAAATGTTAGGTTACAAATGGATAGGTTGGCGGACGGCGAGTAACGTGTCTGTCGGATTAATGACCAGGAGGTCTGATCTCTGAGCGCGAAACCTGTGGTTTCGGCCTTAGGACATTGTGACAATGAGCCGGAACTAAGAATGAATGATATTACAATTTGACAGATAGCTTTTTACAGTCTGCGCCAACACTCTTGCTTGACTCTCCCACCAAATGAGTCCTCCCACCCCGGGGCAGGGCGGGAGGGACTGTCAGACTTGTACTGACTATAATCCACGGTGTCCTTCAATAGACCTTTATGTTCCGGGGTCACGGTGATGGAATAAGTCCCGCGACCCCGGCAGGGCTCTTGCCTGACCTGCGGAAAATTCGTTGAACTAATACATTGTTTTATGCAATTTTATGTAATAACTGATGGATTGGTTGAAACCGAAAGAGTCTACTGATTCTAGAAGATACGCATGCCCAATCTTTGTTGCTTGTGATGCATGATATTGTTTGAACATAGGACTTTTGACCTATTGAAATATGGCCTATCATTGGGCATTGTTGACAAAAGAAACGGTTTTACCTTGGTGACTTAGTTATCTAGTATAGGTATTGGGTGTTTAAGAAAGTTGAAGATCACAACAGTAACAATAAATGTTAAGAACCAGTGCGTATTGAAATCTTCAGACATAATCTTGAAATGAGTCCAAAGACTTGAGTCGTCTCAAATCTTCCTCTTAATAACATAATCAAAAAACCTAAAGATAAACAAATAATAATCACACCAATAACTTCTGAGTATCAACCCGTTAATAAAACTATTCGAAAAAAAGGACAATATCCATTGATCCCACACTGGAAACACATGCGGAGGAAGAGAGGAATGCAACTATACACCAGAGGAAGACAAAGCTACAATTTTTCTTTTTTTTTCAGCCATCAGAAGCACCGATTTCGCCATATGTTCGAAGCGTCGATGGTAATAAAATTGGTTAGTTTGGCTTTGAACAAATAAAGGATTTGAGTAACGTCGGTTTTATTATGGACTCTGAAACGACCGTGATGAAGTTTGGGGGACAATTTTTAATCCAGAATTTTTGTGTCATTCAAGCGACCAATTGGCGATTTATTTTGGCAGGAATTCCTGCTTTTGAGTTCTTTTTGAAGATTAGGGAAAGTAATCTTCTATTTTTGACATCCTGGATGATGCTGGCACAGAAATGTGGATGAGGAAAGTTGCTATGTCCTACAACCAAGAAATTTGAAGACATGAAATCTATTAACTAACCGGCTCAGGTGGATCACAACAAGGTTCCAGTATAGGGCTTTTTTTATCGTTGTGAAATCATCAAATGTTTCCTCCTACCCCAGGCAGGGTGGGAGGGACTGTCAGACTTGTATTGACTAAAATCCACGGTGTCCTTCAATAGCCCTTTATTTTCCGGGGTCACGGTAAAGAAACAAGTCCCGCGACCTCCAGTATAGGGGTTACTCTTTTTTACAGAAAGGAGGCCTGTAACCCAGCAGTAAAAACATTATCTTTATGCTATGCTATCTTTATCTATTCTCCTATGACGACATACACCAATATACTGCCAATTCTAAAGACATTAGTGTCATCGATAATTCAATCTCCACCTAATCCGCTTGTAACACTCCCACGGCAGATAAAGTCATAGAATGTAAATCAATATCATTAGACATTACCAATAACTCACAGTCGAAAATAACCTAATTATTTAACCACGCCTTTTGACAACTACAATGTGGCTCCGGTTAAAATAACTTGCCGTTCTAATCTGACTACAAGTTAGGTGGTCTTCACACGAGGGCGGTTATACGCGCGGAGAAGCGGATCGCCCGTAACGACTGGAAAATCTATTGACGCCTCATTTTTTTATCTAAATATGAAATGAGTCCTTCCGCTTTTGATGGAGAGTAAGGGTCTGTCAGACCCTTACTGACTAAAAAGTCCCCCTTTCCTCCGTGTCCTTCACATGCCCTTTGCACATTGCCGAGTTATCCTGTTTAAGTAGTGTCACGACCCAAATCCGTCGATGCCTAATACACAAACAGTTACCCGCAATAAATATTGAATGTCGATCTTTGGATAAAGATAGCCGATAGTTCAGGCTTCGTAAAATCTCTATCACACAACACCTATGTGACGTTTATATTGGTTTCGCTTATGGTTACAGTTTAGATAACGCTTAGAAAGCTAGCTGAAACTCGCTGATTAGCTTCTTACAAAGGTGGATGTATAACATTTAACGCCGATACATGTTTAAACAATGCGGACAAGCGATGCTCACCGCCTCTTCATCGTCTCCGCTCATCCGCGCGGACGAGCAGTTTCGTGTGAGGCACGCCTTATCAACAACAGTTGTGCAATTCTCAGTGACCTGCCAATATCCAATAGTTTTGAGCTCCTGCCAGATGAAATGTCAGGCAGAGATATTAAATATGATTATGATAGACATTACAGTTATTGATGGGTAGGTAAAGAGAGAAACACAATATAATGATGACAAAGATCTTACGGCTGCTTCTAATTCTAAATTTGAACTGGTTGGAATCTGACGGTTAACATACGGACTTGATACAAAGACTAGAAAATAAATAATACATTTGGATTTAAAAGAAGATAATTATACTTGAAATACTAGAGGCTTTTAAGATAAGCTAACTTTCAAAAGCCAACTAAGCAGCCATTTGAAGAAAATTTCGCAATAATTAAACGATCACTAAAAAAGCAAACTAGACATCATACAATATCTGACCAATGTAACGAAACAAACCAATCAAACAACCAAAGAATCTCTTTGAACAACTCCAGTTACTACCATCGAATCATAAATTGATTCAATAATCTCATCTATTAGATCGTACATCCCTAAATCAGGCCTAAATATATCCTTTTCAGTCACCTGTTCTTCATTACATCACGTATGTCTGTCTGTCTGTATGTATGTATGTATGGTGGGCAGTCAGTTTGTCATTGTCGCGCGACTGGCGACCATTGTTGCATTGTCGATATTAATGTCGTTAGAGTTATGACGACCATCTGAGAAATCTATGTCTGTGAGTTAATTGGTTGGACTTGTGATTAGGAGTTTGGTTGATGATTTTCACTATGTTAATTTAGATTTGTAGATCATCTTTGTTGCTCATTACAGTCTTAGTTTCTAAGGATCTATCTTCATTTTTAAAATTGCCACGTGTCTATCTGATAGACTTGTTCTAATTGATTAAATCCTCAAATGAGTCCTCCCACTCAGGGTGGAGCGGCAGAGACTGTCAGACTCTTACTGACTAAAATCCACCGTGTTCTTTCAATTACCCTTTACTTTCCACAGTCACGGTTATCTATTGAGAACCACAAATTGCAGCCCTTCTTTGTAAATAGTTTTAAAATTAAGCAACTTTTATAGTCGAGTACTAGCACTTTTCTTACTTGTTACCACTGTTTTTAATATGAAAACCTTCCTAATAAAAATAAAGGATCCGATCTATGTTTCCTCCCGGTCTGTGTTTCCTGATAGCTACAACTTTGAAATCTTTTTAGTCAAGAGTGAACAGGTTACTTCTAGGCAAGCGTGCTTCACCATCGACCACATCATTGCTTAACATCAGGCGAGATGTGTTCATACGCGGACCTATCATGCATAATAAAAAAACCTCCTTTTCTCAGAACTGTATTATCCATCCTTTCTTTAACATCAATAGCCGTCTTAATATACTTTAAAAGACTCTTACCAACAATATATTTCTCCCATAGCCCCCTTGTTATTGATGTGGCCGTAATACCCGAAATCGACAGCTTCCCGAAATATACTGTCCCACGCGAGGGTGTAATGACATACTGCCTGGAATCTATAGGGTGGACACGCTATGGGAGATAGTGGGATAATTCTTTCTTTTGTTTTTTTTTAGGAAAGACACGCAATTTGACCATTTTGAGTATGTAAACAAAGATGTGATCGACGGTGAAGCTCGCTTGCCTAGAAACTCACTTTTGACTTTAGGCAAGCTTTGCATCTTTTAGGAGCTAATAGATGTATTTGTCTATGTCTTTTTTTTTCTTTTTGATCAGAGGTGACTGAGAGAAAATCTACAATAGAGTCAGTTTACGCAGATGAAGCCTGTTCAATTAATTTTGAAGAGGTTAGGGTAGTTAGAAAAGTATTCATGCTAAGCCAGGAAACCAAGCAAGGTTTTTTTTAAAATTAATTATGCATATTATGTTACCTTAAGCATAAAGAAATGCATACCGCATTAAGGTTATTTCCAATGAAGCGATAGTCCGAGCGCATTTAATTTACGAGTTTGTTTTACAACTCGTTTCCAGTACTTTCTAAAAAGACCTATACTTGCACACAAGTGCCCTTATGACCTTTACTGGTTATTATGCAAATATCCAATTAGTGCTTAAGTAAATACTTCGAAATAAATTGCAATTTGCATAAGAAACGTATTAAGCATTAATATTGTTGAGTGAAAGTTGATTGGGGTTGATCAAGTTCTATTTATTAGGTGGATATCATGCAATACTTAGGACTTTTCAGTATTACATTACAATAAAATTAAACAACTGTTTTTTTTTGTAAGAATTATGGTTTAGAACTGACAGAATCGGTGACTACAACTTTAAAGTCTCCTAGTCTGAAGTGATATTCTAAAATACATAAAACCAATCATACACATACATATCAGTCTTCTACTACATCATCGCTTACCATCTGATGAGATAATGGTCAAAAAGTCTTTGTCAACTAGAAATAATGACAGAAAGATGCTAACGAACTTTCTTAACTTTTAAGCTTCTATAAAGAAGTCAATAGCAACAAAAGAAAGTGCAATTGGGGACCTAAAACCCTATGACACTTAATCTGAAAAATAATAATATGATTTGAAATAACATTCATTAAACTGAGAATGTATAATATTAACTGTATGTCCGCGACCATGATACGAATTTTATCAATTCATATTTCTTATAAACTGGCCCTTTCAGGATCCCTATAAATTTTTTACAACAAAAATCTCAAACTTACAAAATTCACAGTCACCCTACAACAACCAACAAAAAAACAGTAGTACAATATTACATATTCGGATGTCATTTTTTGCTCCTCATCTAAGAGGATAGCGTGATGTTATGTGATGCGTGTGAAGATAATTGAACATGCTATTATCTTGGTCCATCTTGTATTGAGGATATTGATCTGACCTAACGTGGTAAGAACTGGGAGGTCTATGGAATCTTGTAAAGAAATCTTACCAATGTTACAAATGCAAAAGTTAGTTAGTATGTAAAAATATGTGTTTGTTACTCTTTCACGCTAAAACTACAGGATTTGTATGACACAAAATTTACAACCTGGAATGGTAAAATCAAGTTATGAATACTTTTGAAATTTTCTGTATTTTACTGTTAGCCTACGTCATCTCATTGCTAGTAAAGTCTCTCCCAGTCTTCCTGATACTTTGTCCAGTTTGTCCCGTCATCTTTTTCTTTATTTCTATGTTTATATACTCATTGACATAACCTGGAAAAATGGCGAATGGTTGACCATTCGTATCCAGTCGAACCCAGTCCAGTATTTATTGTCTTTTCATTGGTCCATCTAATTAGACATTTCTGAAAGCCGGTGTGTGTAGTGATGTGCTCTTGTAGATGTAAGTATAGCTCAAAATAAAACAAAAAAATGCAACCCCAAAAACAATATTTTACCACATTGACATCACTAGCTTCCATCTTTTCATCAATCACACACTAAATCATACTAAGTACTACTAAAGATGCGTCTCCATTTTTTCTCATCAAACTTTGAAAGTTCATTAACACATGAACACATTTTGTTTTAGTCATAAACTAATTTTTTATAGTCTGTCTCCCCTTCGATTGAGTTTTTAAGCACACTATTATGTCAACTAACAGTACGTTAAATCCCAAATGAATTTTAAATTAAACTATAACTATGCCCCTGTGTATATTTAGTATTAAAATTATTTTACTTTTTTTTTAATTTTAGGGAAGTTTAATTTATTTTGTGGGGTAACATTGTGACACTTAAATTGACAGTGTTGCTATGAATGTAAATGTTAATTGAAATAGGAAAAACTACTTGTGCTCATGGAATAATTATTTGAAATTAAAAACTAAATATTCTGAAAAATACATCCTGTATCTATTAGTTCATAAAGCGTAGGGATGGGCAACATTTGAATACCTAGATAAAATATCGATGTTTTTTTTTCTGCAATCATCACATCAACTCATAATTACTGCCAAATTGTTATTAGTTATTACACACTAAAGTATTTAACTAAATACTGGTCCAAAAGTCTCAAGCCCTAATTCCATAGGTCATAGTTTCCATCGCTCAGATATCGCCCAATCGATCATAATGTACAGTTTGAGCGACGGCATAAGTAATGCGATAGTCGCTCGCGACTCGTACTCGCGTGTTAAGCCTATTGGTGCAGTCGGGGACACAAGTGACATTGCACAAGAAAAAAATGCTTAATTAAAAAATAGAAAAAAAAAACAAAATTGTTTTTTTTTCTTTTTTGTTAAAGTTGTAAATGATGTTTTTTTTTTTTAATAATAAAAAATAAGTAAAATTCAAATACTCTAGTGTTCTTTTTTCTCTCTTGAAGTTATTGTTTCATTTCTACCCGCTTTAATAGATATCTGGAATGAATTATGTTAAGCAGTACACTGCAATGTTTCAACCACAGTTTGACATGCTTCAATGTCGACTTGAAGGATTTATTACACAAAATAGATTTGCAAAGCAGAAGTTTTGCAAACCAATAAATCGTAGTCACTATGCAGATTTTGGCATTGTCTACTAGATTTTAACTTGCAACTTAACGTTTTTGGATACAAACTTAATATTTTACTTATTATGAAACTAAACGCAATGAACTTAAAACCTGTGAATGTCATCTTTGCCCTGTACCATGCAGTTCAATTAAGAAGGATAGTGTCAGTGCCCTTCATCTGTCAAACATCACTTGAAAATAACGTTTATCAACAATGGCGTCAGCAAACTATCCTTCACAGTTGAACCGCATAGTAATTGCTAAAATTCGACCTTACTCATTGAAAGTAAAAAGGTTATATTTGCGATTGAAACCGCGGCCATATTAAATTTTAACACTCTCGCCTACCAGTGGTCGTTTTGCATACAAATGTGTACATAAACAGCCATTGGAAATGCAATAATGCACTGAACATTACTCATATTTAATTAATTACCTGTTCAAATACGCGATACTTTTTTGTAATTAATGTAACTTGATGACAGCTTGCTACGTAGATGTATGGCGTCATGAGTTTTTTCTTTGTAAACGTAGGTAGTTACTATGTGGGATTGTGAACCTCTGATTTGTGTTAGCAAGTGTGGTGGTCATCTTTTTTTCATTTTGTGTGTGGAATGAGAAGAGACTACTGACACCCAAAAGCTTTTTTTCACTAGACTTCATTTCTTTATTTATTCAAAATATAATTTAAGCCCACAGTTAAAACCACTTTCATAATGTTGCATTAAATTATGAACTATTGATTTTCTTATTTTTAAAAATATACTACCTTCCTAAATACTATTTTCAAACAGTCACTTGTTCACGGGACGATACATTTTTTGTACTTGACACATTCATGACAATGCTATTTTTTCTCGCCCATTCAACAAGCCCCAGTAATTGTAGCTAATTATTAATTCCGATAGATTACACCTATTATTGCATGTCGTCCGTATTGTCTGTAACGTTTGTCTATACGACCTTGATTTTAGATTTTAAATAACCTAAAATAGAGCTGTTTATTGTTAAATTACTCAAAGTTTGCATACCAGTCCCGGTTTAGTAGCTAATTTGTCAATTTTAGTTTTACAAAGGGTTGGTTCAATGGTCAGGCTGTGTTTCAGGTTAAGAATACTAAGATTCTTTAAGCATGGGCTTAAACATATCAAAATTGTGTCATTTAAATTTCAAAGAAAATAAATAACTTCTATAAATTATTAGAAAACACTTTGACATTATAAATAACTCTTGACCTATAAAAAGTAACCGTAACATCAAACCTTCGACATAATACGATCACCCACTAGACCTTTCAAGTGACACACAATATTTATACTATTATACAATTTTAATAAAGAAAACTATGACAATAACATAATGGCGTTCGAAAAAAAAAAGAAATTTACCATCGCACCTGCCAATGATAAACACACACGCGACTCGACTGTATCGATAATCGACCATTTAATAATCGAACGGCGCGTCACTATCGTGATAGTCTGACGTTAAAAAGTGATGTACCTTATCGCTAGTGAAATTGAAATTGATCATTTCGTAGAATTAACGTTTATTTGAGTGATAACCGTTATTTGTCATAAAATGGTCAAGTAATTGGTTTAAAATATACCTACCTATAGTTTTTTTAGTCGATGATGTTAATGTTTTAGTGTTAGGGAACCGTTTTATGTCCGTGTATAATAGACGTAAATTAATATTTTTAATAAGCGTATTGATTAACATTATGAGGTTATGAAAGGTTTCAGTGGGTATCAACACGAAGATGTCATTAAAAGTATAACATGAGACTTTGATACTACAGTAATTACTTATACTTAGTACTTACCAACAAACACGTGGTGGCGTTCACAGCACATACACTTCACTAAAAACTATCAAACACAGACCACTGCACCGAATCGAACACAAAAATCCTAAAAAACGTTACTCCATTCAATAAAAGAACACTCGTTTTAAACCAATACGACAAAAGGGCACTTAGCACACGTTCGGCAACCGCTCCGCTCTAAAAGAGAAAACAAAAGCGCATCAATCAAAGAACAGAAATGAAATAATCGAATTTCAGAACGTCGAGCGTAGTTCAAAGAGCACAAGCGAAGACCGCAACAGATTTTTGAAAAAAGAAAATAAAAAACTAAAATGGCCGAACATGACTAATATCTGGTACAAAGTTCGGTGTCGATATGAACAAAAGGAAACGGAAGGGGAAGGTATTTAGAAATGGAACGTTCAGAGAGCACTGGGAATTGATTCTTTTTGAAATTCGAAGTCATTTCGCTGGATGCGATTGTTTGGTCTAGCCTTTTTATGGAATGACAACCGTTTATTGAATTCTCATTTTGAATGCGTTCGTTTTCAAAGATTAAAGTCATTTTAAAATTGATATCTTTGATGATGAATTATTAGGTGTGGGTAGTATTGATATTTTTCAAGTACCGCCTACCAACATTCAAACAAAAAGTTAAAAGCCGAACGGTAGAATGAAACTCAGATTTTTTTCTCCTAAACCATAGCATGTGAATAAATAATTAGGTTAGAAAGTTAGTAAAAAAACGCCGAACTAAAAGGCATCGATTGAAAGGTGCTAGCGAACTTTTCCGTCACGAACCAAACGATTTCGATGCACGATAGATTTTACTACTGCCAGGTTCACTATCGACTGTTTGCGCGCCAGAACTTAATTTACCTCCAAAAAACTAAAAATCACGGGAAAAACTACCTTATTCACTGAAAATAAAGAATGTTGAGGTATTCAAAGGAGTGATTTGTGTGTATTGTATTAGATTTCTTCGATGTATTTTAGAATTAGAGGGTATTTTTTATTTACAACAGTGATAAAAATGTTTGCGGCCGTGTTTTCCTTCGTTTTTGTTGAGTAGTCTTTGGATAGTCGTAAAATAGTTTTTAATGGTTTACTAAATCATTATAATGATGCGCCTAAGGTTCGGTATGAACGAAGAAAGTATTATAGGAGCTATTTCTTTAATAGATATTAAAAATCTTTTATGTTAGTGGTTTATCATTGAGACAGTTCACTTTCCGTGTTTCCATGTAATCGTAAAATTTTAAAAATGCCTTGTTAGAGAATTTTTTGACCAAAAACTATTAATTGTGTATTAAAAAGTTAGATGGTTGTAAAAGTTTGACATTATTTTATATCTAAATCACTTCTAGATGAGGTAAATTTTCTTCAAGTATCGATTAATCACAAATCCCAAAAAAAGCGTCACTAGTCAACGATTCCTTCAACAGTTTTCAATTACCCGCCAATTTTGAACGAACAAGTACACGACACAAACCACTTAGCGACACGACAAATTTACAATTCTAATTCACAGTTAATTTATATTATATTCCAACGTAGACATATTTTAAGATTTTGTCGAAAAATAAAGTTGTTAGAAGCCTTTGTAGTGGGGGACGCGGAGAACGGGCGGCCCGCACGCGACCAAAGATCACTATCGATGACAAACTTTACCAACTTACCAATATCTATCGAATAATCAAAAATCTACAAAGTAATCCTTATGCCTTTGTCTTTAGGTTCTACGAAAAAAAGTTTAGCTGTCAAAAGGCAACTGTCGAAAGTTGACGTTCGATTTTTGAAATTGAGGTTTCAATTTTTTTGTTAGCTCTGTTAATTAATTCAAAGGGCCATTTTCTTTTTTTTATTAAATTAGAATCCGAATTCTAAGCTTGCTTCCGTTTTTATGATAGTTTCTAGGAAATATTGAGGGTTTAACTAACATTTTTTTACAACCAATTAGAGATAACATATTCCATCTATTAACATTTTGTGTAATAGTGTCAGTGTCGTTTGGAATGACATTTAACTGTCACTGTCAAAATCATATCATGTCAATGTCAAAATTATTTTTTATTAAAATGTTTGAGGCAATTTTTCTATGGTCATAAGCGGTCTTATATTAATATGTTTTGTGTAATATGTAACACAAAGTTAACAATACGTGGGGTAAAGCGTTACTAATAACGACTGCAGCTTATCGGGCCCATCTGACCTCCCCGACTAATGAATATTAACTAATACGAACTGCTGCAAAGTGGATGGTTACAGCTATATATTTTGTCAGACTCGGTGACTCACTTTAAAATAGGGAATCAAATAACTTTTGTATTATTATTTACTCTCACATTTTTAGATTTTTACAATACGGTGTAACAAATCCTAAATACTCCAAGAAATAAGATATTTCTACTAACATATTGAGTCATAGATACTTAACCTTTAACTATGGACGTTCCATTTTTGGTACACTACTATGGACGTGCGGTCTCAGAGACCGCTATCTTTACGGGCTGGTTTCTATCTTGATTGCGTTAGTATTTTATATTTTTTTGTTTTTATCCCTTAGAAGAGTAACTAAATGTAAATAAAAAATGTAATTTTAATGAATAATAGTATTAATAATTAACTAAATCTAACGATATAACAATCGAAGGTGCTTTTCAGACTTTTTAGCTTGAGATCACTTTATAGGTTTAATACCAGCGGAAAATTACTTTTTTAGTAAGTTTGACTTCTTTTACAATAAAATATAAAGAAAAAAGAACATAATTAATTTAACTTAATGTTCTCAAAACTTAACATAAGAAATTTGACAAGGGCCCAACTTGCTCATATTTATAGAGGTCATATTTGCATAGCAGCTTCTTTTTTTTTTCTAAATCATCGAATGAGTCCTTCCATCCAGGGCAGGGCGGGAGGTACTGTCAGACTCGTACTGACTAAACAAAAAAATCCACGGTGTCCTTCAATAGCCCTTTACTTTCCGAGGTCACGGTAATGACCGAATAAGTCCCGCGACCCCAGCAAGGTTTGGCCCTCTAGAGAGAGCCCCGTCATCATGCTGACACTCATTGAGGCGCACGTGGAACACAACGCGCTGTCGACCCGGGCATGGTCCATGGTCGGACAGCGAGTCGCCTATTACTCGCCGCCCGAACCTACGGTGACAGGAAATCGTCTGCCGATGTCCGCCCCCATGGGCGTCTACCACTACGGCTGGGATGAAGGGAGGACGCTGTCCTCTCCTTCACTTGGCCCGCCTCCTCCTTCACGAGCATGAATGTCAGCTTCATAAAACAAACAATCATCAGCATCCCCATCGCTGTCGCACTGATCCGATTCGAAAAGCAATCGTTGACACTCGTCTTTAAAAGAAGGATCATATAAGTAATCGCAATATTTGGTTGGCTATCTGAATAGACGAACTCGATGTTCGTTTGCCTGCAGTCGTTGGTTGATCGTTTTTTGACATTTCGGTTTATAGAATATAAAACAAACAAAATCACCGTCAGTCTCAATTTATAACACAAATGTGGACGTGCGGTCTCACAGACCGCACTCAAAATATACAGCGAAATTACTCACGCAGTATTCAACCGGCGGCATAATTTTCATTCTCAACTGTCGATTTACCACTAAAACCGAAGCTACTGAGGATGGCATACGCGTGGGGTACGTGGGAGGAGAGGAACACGATAATCACAAACTGCTCGCGGTCTGAGAGACCGCGCGTCCATAGTTAAAGGTTAATAACAGACAAAAATCCAGTACCTAAACAGAATTTTTATTCTCAAAAAAAATGACAGATTTGACAACTCACACGAAATGTAATTCAAATATGTTATAGGTAGTTTTAATAAGCTTTCGAAGTACCTCTTAATGATAACCAGGCTTTTCACAGTTATTTTACCTATAACACCAATAACCAAAGAGCTTAAAGAAGCTGCCATAGAAAACAAATTACTATGACAGAACTGTCACTGATCTAAAGTCAACTGACATCATTGTCTCTGCTTTCCTTTAACAGAGGCACAGACATCTAATCACACAGCCTTTAGTGATGTCGCATTCTGTCTCATCTAATTAACATGAGCAATCGATTCGTACAATCGCCTAATCGATTCAACGCGTGTAGAGTTCGTGCGGCCGTGTAATCCTGTTTGCATATCGGGTAGCACGAAAGTCCCGCACTTATCATGTTTATTGATTGACACGGCAGTAATTCAACGTACCAACCCCACTGGCTAACTTGTGGGTGGTACTGCAATTTTGGAGATCTTGGCGGGACGAAAATTGGAAAAATAATAGGGAGAAACTTGAGACATGGAAAACTACTTTCGTTTTTTAACGAAACAAAACAGAACGAACGAAACGAAACGAAATTAAAAAGAAAACTTTAAAAAAATCAGGTATAATCCTCTCTTACAAAATCGATGTTTTCATGCATCATTTAATATTCAAAGATTTAGTTATAACACTTAATTTAATTTTTTTGTTCAGCAATAAAGTTACAACAAAACCTAAAAAAAAACTCAGTTTTATCTGTGGTTTTATCATAAAAAGCCGCTACATTTCGCTCCAGCCTATGCTTTGGGCCAACCCCACAAATTCACAGGTAGCAGTTTACGGCTCTTTGTTTGGGTGGCGATAAGTTTTTACATGTTTTATTATACTATTTAGTATTTACTATATCATGAACTAAATAAAAAAACAAACGACTTCGTGTAAGGAAGTAGGAACCGTTTTCCCGCTAAAATAACGACTTTCCTTTAAGTTAAATGAGGAATGCGTTGCAAGGATGATTTGCTGTTGGTGTTTGAAATTCGAATGTCGTGTTCTGTTTTTGAATTTTCATTTTTTTTTGTAGTATTGCGAATATTTTTTTTACATAAGTCTTTCAATACTCTGGTTTTAGAAATTACATGTTCAGCTTAGTCCAAGTTTCACAATAGCGACGACAAATTACTAGACAATCGCCTACGCACTTTAACCTATTTTCCTGAAGTAATAATTACAGCTTAAGCAGAATTGCAAATAGTTAATAAAGGCTATAATTATCGACCAAACTAGTTCGCTACACAAGTAATCTTTGTCCTTTGACCAATACTAACGACTTGACGTCATTGACAAACCCGCTCCCATTTTTCATACTTTTCCTTTGCCTTTCCGCCATTGTATTTCACAATCTACCTCCCGATTGTTCTTTTCGATCCACGAACCTGTCAATTTACTTTTTCGTAAGCTATCGCTTTGATCAAACTTCGCAACCAAATTAGTTTCGACACGAAAACCGAGTGGCCGATTGTCTACAGACAATAGAATCGATGTAGAACCTTCCCCTTTCAATCGCCTTTTTTCTGTTTCAGGCTGAACAAGAAAGTAAAAGAAAAAAAAAAGTAAAAACATTTGACACGCGAGGCAAAGGAAAGAACAATCGATTGAGTCGATGGAACTTTTGAATGTAGAATGTGCGGTGGTGCTCGAATGACGTTCAGAAGTTTGGCGCGATGTTGAAGTGGTCAGTATGAGCCGGGCCTGAGACTTGGACGGATGCACCCCACGGGCGCGGCAAGCCTGCCCGCCGCACCAGAGGCGGAGGTGCAAGCTATGCACTCGATGGACTGGCTCTTCAAGAAAGAAAGAATATATCTACTCGCGCAGTTCTGGCAACAGGTAAGATTCTTTTTGAAAAAAAAAATGGATCATACTTTGTTAAAAAAACCTAGAACCGAGAATAACAAGCAGTAATTACTTAACTACCAATCAAAACACACACACAACCACGAACAAAACAACACCTTTTCAAATCACGAACATAATTACCTAACCCTACAACTGCGACAGGGGTCTTCATACCCCTATTATTCGAACTATTCGAAACAATTGAATACCGATAGTTATTAGACAATGTAGCAACAAAATCAATTAATAGTTGAACATTAGAGGCACAATTAACCTGCAGAACCCGCAGGTCGGGCCGACCATCGAGACGTGATTATTGTATTGTCTCGTATGGTAATTGTGATTGGTGTATTAGCAATTTCTGTGTAGACGTTGAGGTTAGTGTACCTTGTAGATAGTGGGGTATTCTAAAAGGATTGTCGACAACGGTGAATTACTTAGAACTTAGATAGAATTAAATAGATAGATATTAAATGTATCGAAAAACGTTGAACATTGTGTTAAATATGTGTCATGAACAGACGTCAGTTTCTATTGATTAATATTTATTAAAATTCCTCGATTTAAGATAATATTAATAGCTAATTTTAAACCAGACGATAACTTCTTGGTAGCTGCTTTTTCAAAACGAATAAAAACACATACACCTACAAAACAATTAATTTGTATGTATATGTTACCGGCCAAACCCGATTTCAGGACAAACTAGTTTGGCCTAGGCTAAACTAGTTTTTTGCAAGCTAGGGACTTGCTGGCTCCCCGACTCGGACAATTTAGGTTAGAAGAGGATGGCGGGGTCTGAAAGACCCCGCCATCCTCTTCGTGGTTCTTTTTTTTAAAACCACCCAGTAGTAGGAAATCCACAAAGCGGGACTCTGTCGAAACTAGTTTAGCCTAGGCCAAACTAGTTTGTCCTGTAATCGGGTTTGGCCGGTAACATATACACCTCTACAGCCGTATCAAATCAACAATTATAATAAAACAATACAATAGTCTAAGTATTCTAATCTGATCTATTGCGATATTTAGATTTATATCGTCAATAGTAAGGTCACAGGATGTTACGCCACAAAGGAAACCCGTTGATGAGTCCAAATCATTACGAAGGAATCGCTATAAAAAGTATATATTGAAAGATTAATAGTCTGTAATAGACAGTAATTATGGGTTATGTAAATGTGCTCTTTAGTTGTGAACTTTAAGATTTTATGCGATATTGGAATCTTAATAACGTTTAGCCATTTATAAATTGCTAAAAAAGATTCGAATAATTCGAATAAATGCGTAAATGTCATGACCAAAGTCGACATTTAGGGGTTAACTCAAATTGGGACAATGATAACGAAAGTATAAAAATGCCTGTTCCATTTTCAAACCATAAAATACGATTTCGTAATTCAAATAGAAACATCCTATAAATCCTCAAGTGAATATCATAGATAATGAGTTCTGATCTGTGACACGGCATTGGCTATGTCAAACGCCATTCAATTATTACACGTCGCATTATCGTCTAATGTGTGTAATATTGAATAATAACATCGATCCTGAATGGGAGACACGTATAAATTAACATGTAAAATGGCGGCGATGGAGGGTCAAAATGGCTTCTTGAAGAATGCTAAATGATTCGCTTGGTGGGTATTTTGTGATTTGTAATTAGTTGTTTGTTCTTTAATGCAACTAGCAAGTATATATCTTCCTTAAATTTTCTATTGATGCTATTTATCACGCTGTCTTTTGAACAATAGACAATGGTTTCATTCAATTTTTGAATTGACAAATACCTAACTGATTTAAGAAACATTTTGTGTTCCAACTTCGAACTAAGGTCAGGGTCTATGGTCTTCATCTGACAACTGCCACTTCAAAAGTATGGTTAGTAGTAGTACAACTGTTACGATTTGACAGGTGTGACGTCAATAGAAGGTGACCTTCTTAGTTGGATCGCACTATACCTTCAAAGAAAATTATATGCCAAATTCAAACGTGATCGAAACTTCCAAATTCAAACCCGTACTAATTTCAAACAGAAGCTAGATTAAAACTAAAACATTCGAATTTTAAATCCAGACCAATAAAAACAACAGCAAAGTTCAATTCCGAATCCCTATTCTAGATTCCGATAGGACATTAAACGACAAATTACGAACAATAGTATCATATAAACTGCTATGCGAAATAAATATTCATTCGCGTTCAAGGAACGGGCTACCGATTCGTCCCACTGATACTGGCCACATTTGAATGCTGCCTTCCGATAGTATTGTTAGTACACTAAGCCTTAACATTGATTAAAAAGCATATTTACATACAAAATTTGCATACTCCGTGCCTCGAATTGCACTTATCGATTAGAACTTCGCAAGGACGTTTTGCTTTAATTTTGTAGTTAATTTTATGATGTTTCTCTACTATTTTGCATATAAATATGCATTTTAAGGCTGTGTTCGCGTGTTTATGTAGTATGTCACTATATATTGCGGGACTTCGGACTTCATTAATATGGATTTCTGTGGACTTGGAGGAATTACAAGCTTCGTTTGAAAGTGAAGGACTTAATTATTGTCAACTGACCTTTATTCGTTAAACAGCTGGGTATCTAATAAAAGACAAATAGATACTCTTTTCTCTCTTTTCTTTTTTATACTTACACTACTGCATTGTAATAACTAGATAAGTCCCGCTAATTACACTGCAATGTAATAACAGGGTGCCCAAAAGATAAATTATTGTAAAGAATATCTAAACTTTTTCAAAAATAAGAGAAGTAGATAACTATATGTGTTTTTACACTTCATTAATTTTAAATGAAATTGCAAAAGAACTCCTATTTAATTATAATAAAAAAATGCCAATTTATGGCAGTCACTTGCATGAGTCAAGTTGCCAATGTTTCCGTAAAATTACATTAAAGAAATCGTAAAATAGCAAAAGTAAATAGATTTGTAATTAAAACAGTAATTAATATGACCATAAAACTGCATTTCTTTTAAACGTTTTTATTACTTGTTGGCTAGTGTTGGGAAGTAAAGATCATACTTTTTTACAAAAACATATTTTTACAATTAAAAGAAAACTTTATCTATTCATAGCAGAGCATAATATTGGTTTAGCAAGAGCAATTTCTTCTGCAGCTTGAATAATAACTCAAATGCGGTATTCAAACTGACTTCACAATAAAACTAGTCTCATTTTCTACATCACTAATCAAATATAATACCGCAAGTAATCAAGTGCACAAGTCAATTAAATTTTCAATTAAAGTTTCTATCACATCACTATTCAATCGCAAAGACGTCATTTGCAGTCATAAAACTTGTATAATCGCTATCAAAGCCAATAGTAATAAATGCAAGATTAACCATCCATCTTGATTGAAGGAAAGAACGAACGAAGGAGGCCGACCACAGATTCACTCATGTCAGATTCGCCTCTCAACTGTCATTTTTCGCGGCAAGTGCAACCCTTTTCATAATTTATCTTTTTTCAAGTTTCCACGTCGTGCGACGGCCAGGTACTCAAAGGAGGTTGTTAATAAAACTAACAATTAACATCAATAAAATCCTGGCGGCCTATAGCTTCGCATCATTTTATTGTCACTATAATTGAATAAGGTCGAGCGAGCTTCGATTCAATCGTTTTTATATCGTTTAGCAGCGCGAGTGGCAAAAAATAAGGATGTTGAGGACAGCGAGTTCTTGTAAAAGCCTTCTATAGTCTAGACTAGACTGTATTGTCTAATGAGACTTTAGGATGCAAAAAGTTGCATCTACAGTTAGAATTTAGTTGATCTACGAGGTTGGACTATGTGGTAATGCTTCGTTGAATTTTGACGCGAATGATCATTAGTTTAATTCATCAAAATTCTTCTTCATTATAATTATTTGCATTGCTATCTTTATTTGATTTATTTTTTGTTTCAATCACCGATCATAAATGCTTAGAAACTCATTAGTAGGAATAATGAAGTTTTCATGCAAAAAATATTCACGGTAGCGAACTAGCGAAACACGTTCGCAGTTTCCAAAATAACTTTAAATTTAAAAATTAAACTTCGAACGTTGCGTCCCGAACGTTAATTAGTGTTGGCCGAGGAACGTCACCGCAAACATTCGAATTTCGACGCCGTAATTAATCGACTCGATTCATCGGCCGATCGTATCGGTTTGGATCGTAAAAAGAGCATTTCCCTACGAGTCGCAAACGGAATGCAATCGGTTCCCACAGCCTTGATGCCCCGAAGAATTTGTCCTGTGTCCCGTTTAGAGCAAAAAATCGCGTGCTTTCCCATGCCTACGTCAGTTCTGGGTCGAATAGTGACGCCAGCAAGGACGTAGACATTAGACATTGTAAAATAAAACGGAACGCTGGCTTTCTTTCTTTTAAGCAAATGAATACTAAGTGTCTCAAGTTTATTTTTAGAAACTTTTTTACTCCAATTATCTTATTATCGGGCAAAAACGGAAAGCTTCAAGTCTCCAAAAACGTGGAATTTTGTGGTGCGAATGCGGCCCGGGCAAAAACTGTAACCTGTATTTAAAAATCGATTGCAACCAAAAAATTGTCACTGACAAATGATTCGAACGCCTTGCGGTTGAAATTACGAATTCAAATCTTCGAATTTCGAACAAAAACCTCCATTAACCGACGGTTGTTACCTTTTTTCGGCTGTCAATGATTTTCGGGGCTAATCGTGTTTTTTGCCGATACGTTCGAGGCTAATCGATGCATCGAGCTCACTAATTCGATTTGCGCTCCTCCCCCTGTATCTATAAGTGGGCGTGACCTATCGATCCTCTAGCTCGATCATTACCATAGACTCATCAACTTGTAATAGCAATCCCATGATCTAAGCCTTGAGTTTTTTTTCTGATTGAAACATAAAATTTTAATTCTCGTTAATGTTGAACATAACATTCGGTAGCGCAAAATCAAACTTTAAATACCGCGAACCATAAACGAGCGCTCCTCACGACGACGTGGCTCAATAATTTAATAAAAATACTAAGAAAAAAATAAAGAATCGATTGTGGTTGATGGCCGGCCGCACGAATCATCTGTGGAACATTCAAATCATCAAGCGCTGATGGTTTTTTAATGATATTTTTCACAATCGGCCCGATCATTGATGGTTATTAGGTATAGGCGAGTGCCCCGAGACATGAATGTTAAGACTTCGACACAGTTAACACCGACTTACCAGTGTTACTTAAGCTAATCTGATCTTTAATGCCACTAGATAAAGGGCAAAATCCTGCACAAATCATCAGCGATTACTGGTATTTCCATGTGGTTGTATAGTTCAGCTGTGGTGGGAACGTCTCCATGATGCGTCATACAAAAATTATAAGAATTGTGAATGTCGTACAAAACAGAGAATTTATAGCGTGCTCTATCGCCAGTTATATGTCTTTCGTTTTAACATTCGATTGAAATAAAAAACAACACTTCGCTGCAGTGACTGCAGCTATATTTATAGAGCATCTAAACTATTCTTAACAATATCTTACAGCTTGTTGATTTTTTTATCCGCTCCGAATTTTCTCCATTATTCAGGTCAATAAAACGTCCGAATCAATTTAGCATTCTTTAGCGACATGTTTTTCAAAACAACACATTACTCCCTAAACTTTTCCTCTTACACCATCACTATTCGAATACAAAATCGATACAGCATTTAAAATCGACTAAACTAACGAACAATAGCGAACACGGGTAGCATCCCAACGGGCGGCGGGAGTCGAGTGCTCATTATCATAATCTTAACCGCTTTCAACTGGTTTCGACTAATTTCCCGCTCGCCGCTCGCGTGTTTAGCCGAGTCGCTAATGCACCGCACTAAATGTTTGTAAACATACCTTTATGAATGAATGTATCGATGTTTGATTGAGTGCACGTTGCACGTCACTATTGATGGAGTGAGTGAACGATTAGATAGATCGGTTGATGAATGAGTAGATTCTTACGAAAGGATTTGGGAATGGAGAAGAAAATTGAATTTGGAATTACTATAGAATACGGACATTGGTGATATTTACTAATATACTACAACCGTTTTTGTCAATTTTTGTATTTGAATAAACTTTGGTAAAAAAATAACACCTATTGAATCCAGTCACTGGATTTCTTATTTCGATATTTAGTCTTTATAAACACAGGGTTATTTACCTATTAATTAATAAAATATTTAAATATTCAGTTATCTATTAAAATTACTATCCATGTACAAAATATTGACGTTAAAAACAACTTTCTTTAAAGTCGTTAATAGGGCAGATGTTTGGAATAGGATTCAATGGCACCATGACCATGGCACATGTAACGAATATAAAATAAGAATTATGATTTAATCGCTGAATACACAATTATTGTTGTATTCTAATCAAGAGGTTCAACAGTTATATTGAAGTATATAACCGTTTCTTTCCCAGTTTTATACCTTTTTAATGTAAGTCAAGATGAGTCAAGAAAATTGCTTCAGACAAAGATACTAAATCAGCCTAAGCTACAAAACATAATTTTAAACGTATTTACAATAAAGTTACAAGAATCTTAAAAAAAAAATTCAATTGTAAATTGCATAGGTGTAAAATTTAAGTTACCCCATAATTCATTAAAGAAACCTAAATTATTGATGGAAAAATCTACTATTAATCTATTGACAAAAATACTAATTAAAAGTTAAACAAAGTTGATAAAACAAACAAACATACGTTTAAAACAGCTCATAAAGTAGTTAGTACTGTTAACAGTCGATAATTGCCATAATACGTATATCCGTTAATGGCGGCGTCAGTACATACAGCTGGTAATGAGCTGAGCCTATTGAATGAAGTAATAAGCAGGCTGGCAACCTTGAACTATTTGCTTTGGCTCTTTTGTTAGGATTAAAAAAAGAAAGAGATAATTTTCAAACGGAATATATTGTGAGGGTTCACAACCTTACCTAATAGATTCTTTTCATAATTTAAATTAATAACGTCTCAACAATAAAAAAGAATAATAAAATAAACAATCAATGACAACAAACTTCAATAACATCATTACCACATCCAAACTTGGAACACAAAAATTTGAATATAGAATGCGTCTGCATTCCAAATTCAAAACAAACACGACACGAATCAAAGATTAATTTTGACGTTCGAATTTAGAATTCTTACCCGTACGAGTGTTGTATCGGCACTTAATTAATCGATAACGTTAAATCGATGGTTTTAGCGATTAATTATGTATCGATAACGCATCGAGTTACAGATACAAATAGCTTGTGTTAGTGATTTACGATACCATTATAGTAAGCGACAGCTAAGCGATGTCGCACAAACTTAAAAGGTTAATTGGGTACTCTTTACGCCTAAAATAACCAATCGTAAAGTTTAATGTAGAGTGCTCAGATATCGAGCGGTGATAAATATGAAGCTAATGCATTATAATTTAGAGGATTTCATTAGAAATCGTATTAATGTCGAAACATATAACACGGACAGGAAATGATGACTATGGAATTGAGATTTGGGAGCGATCGATGATAAAAATTGGAAAAAAGAATTCCACGAGATGAAGAAAGAGTTTTACATAAAAACACGTACCTAAACCTTTCCATTAGACATCCTAGCATTTAGCAAATACCTCCTAGTTACCTAAGCGAGAACAATTTATACGTCGTTGGGTAAAACGTGCAACGTTAAAAAAGCAGTTCCTAAACAGCTTGCCAAGCGATTTCAGACTTAGCATCATTAAGAACAAGACACAAAAATATGCTAAGCGTGTGAAAAAGAAACATTTGAAAAGTCCAACTGAAATGTCATTCATGTTTGACTGATTGCTATCGAACTGCAAAATGTTGCCGTGTACGGATAGCAAAAAAATCGCATGACTGCAACAAAGGTTTATTGTTTGAAAAGAGATCCAACTGGGAGATAGTAAACGTTTCTTGTATTACAGTTTATTGCACAATAATGTCAATAAATAGAGGCTAGCCTTGCCTCGTGCACCGTCTGAACTGTACATAAAATTTGAAACAGTGAGTTTGATTTTCAAAATTAAAGTAACGATTTGAATGTTTGCCAGATTTTCTAAGCACGCTTTGGGAGATAGATGTTTCAATTGTGACTTCTAGTGTACAATTAGAGCTATTTTTTATCTCGTGTTCTTGAGAAACAATGTTTATGAATTCTTGTTCCTGCATTCTGTATCTAAGTGCCTTTGGAATTCTTTCACATTAACTGTGGCTTGTCACACTTTATGTCGAGTATGGTACCTACATGCTGTACCAGCAAAATAAACGCATGCATTGAAATCTATCACCAATTTCACATCATTATCTTTAAAACTTTTCTCAAATAAATAAAGATTGGTTTCCTTATACTCGGAACCATTAAGACAATCCTAAAATGCACCACACGTCCAATCTGAAGTCACTTGTAACATTCTTACACACCTAAAATCGATACCGATCAGCGACCACAAACGACCTGCTTTTTGCCAAACTTTCCTTGTTTGCTGACGGTACTAAAAGCTGCCCATTGTTTGTGTCGATACGCATCGCAGTTAGAATTGCTCACGCGCCGCATGTGAGAAATGACTTCATAAAGCTGGACCTGATGTTTTGAGAGACCACCTTTAGGTAAAATACAGTTTAGAATATTAAAAAAAGGAAAATATGTAAAACGTACAGTAAAAAATGTAATAAGTCAATCTCTCATAATAATTGATCAAGTAATACTGGAAGCCGACGCCAACATAGTTGGGTAAAGGTCTATTAAGATCAGAACGTCATCTAAATAAATCAATTTAACCAAATGGCTGCAGATCTCAAATCAGTGGTTTTACACACAATATAAAACAAGTAAAAATAATTTATTCTGAAAGGAAGAGAAATTAATAAACCACTTGACTTACAATCATATAAATAAAAAAACAGCATACCTCCAAGAAAGCAAGGAACTTGGCAAAAGCCAGGACTAAGATCAACCAGTTAGATACTATTCACGGAAAATCATGAATGTTGCAATCAGAAGATAAGCAGAAAGTCATATTATTAGACAAATGACGTCACAAGTTTTCCCGTGCAATTACCTAAATTGCAAATAACTTGCATTCGAGACACGTAACGGGGAATTGTTTTATTTTGTGTTATGGAGTTTGTGTCGCTGGGACTTTCCCAAATACAATGATTTGGCAAGCTCTGATGATTAATACGATGACAAAATATATAAAAGGCTTGTAGAAAGATTTACGTACAATGGGAAATAAAATGTTAGTTTTAATAATCTCGTGGAAAAAAGTCGTAGTTTTCAGATTTCTGAAAAATATTCTGAGACAATTATTCATTATTTAATTCCCCTCTTAATCAAGTAAACTCTAAAAAAGTGAAAACACGGTTGGAATTCTTACATGACGTGCCCTATTTCTTTGAAAACGAAACAAGCATAAATAAAAAACGAGGAAAATCAACCAACTAATCACCGCAAACAATAAAAATAAGAAACAAACACATTTCATAACTCCCGCGCAATTTTTCACGGCACCACCATTGACGCTTCCCGGCAGCCGTTCGAAAATCGAAAACATTTCAAATTTAGAACACCCCCGCCCGTGTTCGAACTCTTTCAAAATACGCGCGGGAATCGAAAACAGCGATTAGTTTTAAATGTCGCCGTTCGAACTTTAAAAATATGTCGTATTCTTAATTTTAAATATAAACCGACGAACGCGTTCTATTTCGTCGCCACTTTACGATGTTTGTCAGTTTAATGATTTTCGTTACGAAACATTTCGAGATTGGTAATATTAAATTTATTTGCGCTTTTAACAATTTTTCTTTTTGTTTTTATGCCAGTGGGCGGGGTAAATTTTCATATATTCTACGTTAGTGATGGGCGATTATCGTAACTAAGATGTTATGTCATAATAGTAAAGCTTTTAATGATCGAGCGGAGCTCACTAATATGTTCCATAATTAAGTTGAGAAGAATCTTGACGTCAATCTTCGTAGCATTTAAGCTTAAAACTAACCCAAATCAACCATACCAACTGCTCACTTTTAAATGAATCACAATTTCTAAAAACCATTTTTTTTAATTTCAACGTCTCTTCCGTCCAATTCCAACACTAGATCACACAAAAGTGCTACAGCTTCCATTCCATCTCCAATTTACCAAAACAAAGCCTAATCAATAAGTCCTTTATAAATCCGAGTCCATCTCGACATCTCCCAACATCTGTCACCCGTAGCAGACGTCACTTTGACGTTTCGGACTCAAGGATTTGTCCCGTCAGTGATCGTAGGCTTCGCAGCGTGGCCCAAGGGACGATTGGACCGAAGATTGAGGATATTAGAACCGGGAAATTAATTATTATTTGCGTTATTAAATGTTTGTTGGCTTTGATAGGTAGATATTGATTTGGCATGTTTTTGTACTGGCTGGCAATCTTGATAGGGAAATTATAGTACTGAATGATTTAAACTATAAAGCTGTCACTGTCAATGTCAATCAATATGGACGGTAGATAAAACAGTTGTTATCTGTGTATTGACATTTAAAGTTGCTGCAGATCTTGAGTCAATGAGGATCGTTTAAATTTCTTTCTATATTCAGTTTATATAGAATTGAATGTGTGTGTGTGTAAAAGTATCAAAGCAGAAGCATGATCATTCTTTAAAAAATAAGACAACGTTAAGACTTTTCGTAAAACGTTAAAAATGCCAATAAAATGTTATTATTGTTATAAAATACCTTTCGCTACTTAACTGGGCTTCTTCCTCAATTTATTGATATTATTCAACAAATATCGAAAAATATCTCATTTGTATACAATATAAACAGGCTACTATAATATTTTTAATTATACGTTTATTTTTAAATTATTATAAAGTCATAAAAATCGATAAAGTTATATTTTATTAGAAAATCATGTTAAAATCCGGTATTAATAGTGAAGAAGTATGTTAGAATCATATTTTATAGCTTTATTAATTATTCAAATATGTTATTTAATGTTGATGCGTTAAACTGGTACGTTACGAATGGGATGTCCATTGATTAAAAAAAATGGAAAAAAAAATAAAATGCTCTTTTAGCAAAAACAGTCATTTGAATTACGAATAATTTAAATTAAATTCCGAACAGAGATTTGAATTCCTCATGTCAGCACATCAGCTGATTCTCCGTCATTCATCTAGTGATACCAAGAATTTCACACAGAACGCTTCGTTTCACTCATCTTTAATCGCGACAACAATGTCTCGCGGATAGTGTGAACACGTGTAACGCTATAAAAAAAATAATCTCCAACATTCCGTAAAATGGAGCGGTGTTGTAACCGATTTTGTAACGGTCACAAAAATAAATTCGTTTTTATGACATTAATTTCTTTAACAAAGTAATATTTAAATGAAAATAGGCTAAAAATACGGCACATTGTGTTTTGTTTCATTGACACTCACCCACTTGGCACGTGTTTTTGGGATAATGACGCTTTTACTTACAAAAACATTGGAGTTTTTCATATTTTTCGGTGATATATTTATTTACTGATTATGTGTAACTGTTTAAGTAGCGCTGTGTTTAAATACAACATGCAATGATTGCTTGTTGCAATAAAACGACAAACAATTCAGAAACTTTAAAAAAATACTGAATTCGATACAAAAAAATGACTGATAAAGATAGATGGAAAATAAAGAAAATTACTAACCGAATCTATTGCAACTGAAGCGTATATTAATTTCTACCTACTTAAATAATATATCAATTTAGCTAAGTCAATAATTAATAAACGTATTTTACCGCCATTTGTTAATTACTCATAACAACTCTCTGAGCAATTCCAATTAATTGCTTTATTTACTCTACTAATAAACATTAAAAATAATGCGATCGTTAATTAAAAATGAAAATTTCCCATCAAATATCGAAGTCAAGTCTCGTGCAAATGAAGAGGGAATATCGGTATTTTGCTCTTTATTGCTTTTCCCAATGAGAAAAGCATGTCATGTTCATGTGACGTCACAGAGACACTCAATACGAACAGGACATAAGCAATAACACGAAATGAAAATGTTAAAAGAAATAAAAGAACGTTCTAATTTTAAAATCGTAACGATATCCCCCTCGTGGTTCGATGGAGTTCGATTTTTGAATGCCGTTTCGTTCGGAAATAGCGCGCGACAGCTGAGAGACGACATCGGACTGTTTTTTATTACCTCCTTCGTGTTTATGAGCACTTTATGAGTTTTTATAGATTTTATTTTTCTAATCCAATGAAAGTCACACCGGGTTCGTGATCGGATACATTCTGAACGTTAGGAAATTTACGACGGAGACCTGTTCGCACGTTATTTATTGAAGAGTTTAACGAATGACACTTTTTCTGAGTATTGAAACTCGAAAAGTGATGCTCGATAACTACTAACAAGAAATGGTCGTTATTATTTAGATAAGAGCAAACAGCCAATTAAATTACTAAACGTTATTGCCAGTACACGCGGTGTTGATGTCCTAAACCCCTCTGACCACATGTTTTGCAATAAATACGCGAAGATATCGACAGATCTAAGATAATTAAACAGTGATATGCAAACCGACCAACCGTGGTTATTATGTTATAAAATTGACCAAGACTCCTTTTAAATTAGCTTAATTTAAATAAAAAGACCCTTTGATTGGATCATACAATAGCCGGATCGATAAAATAAGCAATATCCTTTAAATGAGGTCACTTATCGAATGAATCTATAATCGAAATTCGAATCTCATTCGGTATTCAAATTACCGATTGAGTTCCGCACTCTATGCTCATTCAGAATTCGAAAAGAAATAAAAACCTATTTAAAAGAAGCTTCTGTTTGAATTAAGAACGGAAATCAACCGTCGCGGCCGCTTGTTCCAAGTGTGAAAGGATCGATTCGAAATTTAAAAAGGGGTTATTTTTTTCAACCAGTTCTTATTGACATGTTGCGTGTTGTTTTTTTTTTAAAGCCATTGTCTTAAGGTCTGACATTTGCGTTTCGTAAACGCGCATAAATTACTCGGGTTTCTACGCGTTTTGTTTTAAAATTGCACTAGTATTTTTCACATACGCACAAAATGGATTTTTTAGAATGCAACGCAGTCATCTCATTAACAATTAAGTTCTTATCACAATTGTAGCTTTATTAGTAAACCCGGGCCCGTATTTAATAGTAAATTTTAACCAGAAAATAAGCTTTTATATGTAAATACACCGTTTATTACACAGATTATATCCAGGGTGAATATTTTTCAACCTGTTAAATATAATTTTATTGTTTTTCGAGCACTTAATGAAGTCAAATTAGGCATTTTCGGCTTCCCATCGGATCATAAAAATGGTAGTAAAATTGTTGGTATTGATCGCGACCGAGTAAACTATTTTATGTTGTTTTTATAGTTATTTATATTGGTATAAAAACGTTTTATGAATGTCATCGGTTCCTGAGGGCGGTGGAACTATTAATGTATCGATAATTAAAGGTTTATTTGGTTACGAGCAGGTAGGTCCGCTCTGAGGCGGTGTTTAAGGTCCAACGGGTTGGATGTTAAAATGTTATATGGGTTTTCGGAAAACATTTTGGAGGTCTACTGTTTCAATGATTTAATTTTTACCACTAAATTTGATTAAATTTTGAAGCAAAAAATCTCACATAAGTAATTCACTAAACTGGAACCCCAATTTTCATTTAAAATCTAAAAAAAGAAATCAAGTTTCCTATTTAACAAATCAAACGAAATTTGCACGGTCTGGGACAAGCCGCATTCTATTTATCTATGTTCACCAATCTCCAAAGACATTTTACTATCTAAACATCAAGTTTGCATGTTTTTTATATTGGTACTGGTTCATACAATAATATTACCTAATAGAAATATTATGTATCTAATATACACTATAAACGATTGCTTAGAAGCAATTTGACTTGTTAAAAAAAAAACTTAACCCTTGGAACAGACAGATTTTAAATTTTTGAAGAATAAATTGCAAAATAATAAATTTTACATTTTACCTCGATTCGATTTTCAAATAATATTCCAAATAGGTATTCTATTTATATTTTAGTGCCCAAAAATTTAATGAAGAGAATGCAGCCATTATTATAATTCAATACAAGTTTTAATGTCGGTTGTAAAAATGATTCTAGGCTCGTAAAGAGATGCAGTATAATGTGTTCATGTGTAATTTTATGACAATGCCCGCATGATCTACTTGATATTTATAATCCTTTATTTAAAATAATACATTAACCCCTCCCCTTAATAAAGAGTCATGCCATGATCTAATTTTCATTAAATTTATTCGATAAAAGTCATAAGTTGAACTAGAAATATTAATGTATTTAATAAAACATTGATCTTTTCAGGTAAATTAAGTTCCCGTATGAAAAGCTACAGTGAGTACCTACAAATTATTTTATGATTTCCAATTGACATTAGTTTAAATTTTTGTAACGAAATAACTGACATTCGCAAAACAATTTCCACATCGATCACTCACTCACACAAACAATTGTTTCAAAAAAAAAAAGGAACACGTTTTCCAAATTTAGAACACCAATGAATTTTGTATTTGGAACAAAAAGAGCGCCCCCTGCTGCAAATTAATTATTAATTTGTTTCCATTGGCCACCGTTACATCGTGTGCATTTTAGGGTTCAGTAAATTATTGTCTGTTTGTATGGTACAATTTTGACGTACACTGATAGATTACTAACTACTTTGACGAACATTGCGCGTACAAATGCGGCGATGGACAGTGATATGTGGATAACATGTGTCATTGTGAACAAGAGCCTTAATAGGTATTATGTGTAGTGTCTGGCCTGAAACAGTGTTTGTACACTGTTATGATTAGTCGGAGATCTATGTCTGAACGTGGCGTGATTCATATTAGCACACAGAATACTGAATAGGCATAACTGGTGTAATTATCATATCAGGTGACTTTTGCTTGTGTAACACCAAAATAATAATTATTAATATACCCAAGCAAGGTCAACTTTTAAAATTAATTCTTTTATGCAGAACCCAATCTCTCTTAAAATTCTGTTTTCGCTATTTTTCTTATTTTTTTTTTGTTTAACGCCTTTATACCTACAGTAGTTTGTTTCTAATTATTTTGTCTCTGAATTTCTACATAAATGAAAGGAGGGATCCTTTTTCCAATGAAATTTTACAAAAAATGATTATTTCTGTAAACAATATTGACATTGGAATAAAATGTAGAGAAGAATAATAAAGAAAATGATTGTATTGGAATTACAAATAGGAAATAAAAGCCTGACATTACAAAAGTTATGGAGACCACAAATTAACGTCCAAAGACATAACTGTTCTTACACAAAGTACCAGTAGAAGAACATATTGCAAATAAATGCATCGATACTCGCGTCATGTAGTTGAAATGTAGCCAAGACTATAAAAATAACTATGAGGAGACAGAACAAAGAAAGAAAATCTTGATAGAAAGAATAAATACTTTATAGTCATAGAAAAACGTTTTTGAACGAAAAGAAACGCTTTTATATTTGACAAGACGTCAATAAAAGGGCGGGAATCACAAATTGACAAATGACGTATAAAATTGTGAGTGCGTTCGTTTTTGGGTGAAGTGCAAAGTTCATTCGACTTACGTAGATGAATCGACGCATTGAATCAAGAATTAGATTAGTACGACAAAATAAGTTTAGAAATTAATGACGTCATCATTCGATATTTGGAAAATTATCGAGTAGGAAACGCATACAAACCAAAAAATTAAAGACCTATTTTTTAACGTGTAACTTTTCTTTCTAACTCATTACATTATTTTAGAACTATCCTGCTACAAAAAAATATCTAAATATTTGGAAACAAATATTATAAAATCAATGTTGTATCGTTGCCATCAATCCACAAGTCAACCCCCGTGCTTCGGGGTGGATGAAGCAATAAATAAATTAGCATCGACAATTCGACAGTAGAAACACTTAGGTAACACCCTCGTGTCGTAAACTGATGCAGCATGTATAGCACTTTACAAGAATTTTAAGGGTAGACGACAAAAAATGTGTTGTGGAGACGAAAATTGAATATTTATGTCTATCGATGGAGGTGATCTTAGAATAAAGTTGCTTAATATTATTTTACTTTTGGAATTTCTAGAGCAACTGAAAAAATCTGACAGCAAATACTATTTCTAGACTATCTTGGAAGTTTTTTTTTATTTTTTTGTTAAACCTTTCATCTTAAGATTTCGAGAACTGTTTTAAATTAAAACTAATACTAATACTTAGTTTTCTTATTCATTTTCACGAATTAAATTTTGAAGAAAATACGGGGGCGATTTTTTTTTTAACTGTTACTCATTAACATTAGGTATTGCATAAGGTACTGTTAATTTTATGAAAAAAATAATATTTATAGCTGTAATTTCCATAACCTCGATCTTATCATATTACCTACGTAAGTACACTACAAGAAACCTCATAAATAACATCATTAGCACAGCGGCACTAATTAATAACTTTCTAGTAATTTCCAGTACAGAAGTAACAATTTAAAAATTCATAGAAAACGTTAAATACTCTTTTAATTCACACTACAATTATTTATTACACATAAATTGTATATTATGACAGGGTTTTTCAAAATGTATTATCCCTTTCGCGGCGAAATTTTTAACATTTGCGCGTGAGCCGCTGCAAAATATAATTCAAAATGGCGGGAAAAATTGTGCACATAACGCGACTTTTCTTTGTCCGTGACAAAATTCAGTAAACGCATTAAACATTTATGATAATTTGGACCATGTAATGTTTAAAATAAGAGCTAAAAACGCGTAATTTTGTTGCTTGTAAATGCAACGAAAGCACGGGTAGTTTTGAAAATGATCTGCAAAAACTTCAAGACAATGATCTTGCTATGTCTCCGCGTATTATGAAATTAACGAATTACTTTTGAACCATAAAAGTCGCGGTGCTTTCGTGAATTCATGTTTTTGGACACTTGAGCAGTTTGCAAGCCAAATCTTGCAGCAGATTACGGACTTTGATGGTTTTGGAGAAAAAAACATAAAGATGTGCCCTGCACGGACCACAAAGTTTCAGTGGCAAGCCATTAACAGTCTACAGTTTAAATTACTGCTTTTTGAAATCTCAATCTTGGATCCACCGCTGAAATGCAACCCTAATTAAAAAAAAAAGTAAACAAAGTGCGTTCGATTTCTTACAAACACCAAAAGTAACAAAGTGAAACAAATAAAGGCAATCGAAGTTTAACCGCAAAGATTTCCCGACATCTTTCAGCCGATGTTTACAAGTTCAAAAGAAAACTCCCGGCGTTCCCCTCGAAGGGTCTGGGAGACCGGGACACAGGTAAAGAGGTGCTTAAAGGTATTTTTTTGCAAACAGATCACGTTCGATGTCCTTAAGTGAGACATCTTTGTTTCCCCTCCGAAACGATTTGAACGTGCAGCGGCTGAATCGAACGCGCTTTATTGATTCCCGCGCTTAGAGTTCCAAGTTTAAAAGTTTGTTTGGTTTTTTAATTTGGCTAAAGGATTCGTGAATAGGGGGTTATTACTGTGTCATTCCTTTTCGAATTAGTTTACCTACGAATATTGATTCATTTGTTCAGATTTTTATTTAAAACGTTAGGTAATCCTCATTTTTCTTCAAGATTGCGACGAACGTGTAGTCAATTCAACTGCAAAATAAATCTATTAATATTCCAAATAAATATATCAATAGTCTTAAAACTCGCCATAATATTCTTTCTCCACGTTTGGTTTCTGCGCACGTTAGACGATCGTGGCCGCTTCAACTGCACTGGTCGGCAATTGTCCGCCTATTATCCGATAATGCCGATCAATCTGTTTTGATTGAATAATCAATCGTTAGTCAATTGAACTCGATTTAGTTCGTTCGAGATGTTCTGTTGTGAGCGTGGCATAGATTCGCTGACAATTGACAATGAGACTCTTTCGATGATAGAAAACTGGCCTTTGGAAGCAATAAGATGGAATTTTAGGGACAAAGGTGACTAGTATTTGCCTAAATAGATTTTTTTAATAATTCTGACATTGCATTGACCTACTGTCATCATAATAAAGGCAATATAAAATTCGTGGTATAACAATATTCATGCATTTCCATTATAAGGTCCACGGTTCGACGAAACAACAAATCAAATATTTATTACAAAAACCGAAATTAGTTTTTTAACAAATACTTATAGTGTCTCGCTCACTCAATTTACGATTTAAGAAGATTATAATCTTTTAATTAAAAACATTTTTGGGCTATTATCGTCCAATATTCGATTCGTAAAATCGATTTGAAGAATAGAGTCACCTAGCAGAGCTCCTAAATTTTTACGACCCATAAAAACGTGACTTATTCGAGACCTCACCACGTAGGTACCTCCACTAAAATTCTACACATTAAAAATTCGATATTACGACCGAAAGTTCTAATTTACGATGGTTTAAAACTAAACGATAGGGCTTTTTCTAACTAATATATAGATACACAACAAATTGATGATTTTTATTACGTATATACGATTTGATGAAAACACAGTCGTAAAATTTTACAGTATCGTTATGTTATGGGACGTTGATTGTGGCACGTAATTCAGAATCAGATGATCGTAAAATTACATTTTGTAATGTGAAATATTGACCGCGACGTGATTTCTCCAAAATTAAAAAGGAGAAGTGTAACTAAGTCTGTTTTTCTTTTTTTTGGGGATGTGAAATATGGAACTCCTGTTCATTGAATTGCCTTTCGGGTTGCAGCGACAATACTCTTGAACATTTCTGCAACACCGACAGACGTTTACCTTAGTCTCAATGTTACACATCCCATTTGTGTGAAGAAATAAAAGGTTGTAAGTGCGTACAAATGAGACCGGTTACGTCGGTTCCCTATTCTGTAAAAAAGTGGGTTTTGCGTCGTGGATTCTTGGCAAGGACACGCGACTGGTGAGCGGACGATGCGCGCGATGCTCAGCGCTTTAATTGTCAAAATTGCGCTCGCGTCGCTTTTGATGTCGCCGACAAGCCCCCGCTGTGAGAGCTGCGGATTCCAAAACATACGAGCAATTATCGAAGGAGTCATATTTGCTAATGAAGTGCAGATGTGCTTCTGTACTGCTTTGTTTCATGAATATTGATGGAGATGAAAAATTGAAGTATACTTTTTTTGGAACCTCTGACCACTAAAAAATCTTTGATCTTCTGTGTCTTGCGTATCACAATCTGAATTGCTGCCATATTGGATTGCTCAACCAAGTGTATTTAGCTATCTAAATATAGCGTAGATACTATCATCGATTAATTTTCAAGCAAAACACCAAACTATGAAATGCTGAAATCGATAGCTGAAAAGCTTCTTAACTTCAAGATTAAAAAACTTCTTTACAAAAAGCCGCCAGTATATCCCCACAAGTTCTACAACACGAGCCCACTCCGCACTGCGCACGCGGCGCCCGGCCCTGACCTCGGCGTCCTCAGCGCATCGCCGACGGATCGCGTCCGCGAGGGGATCCGATGCGCAAACGCACTTGTGCAGCGAAAACTGTGTTAATAGTTCGTAATGATTGCTTCAACGTTGGGCTTTTCTTTCTCATCCTGGGTGAAGGGTTTTTAACTGCATATAAATGTTTTTTTTTGTATGATGTACATTTTCTTTATGTTCCATCAGTTAATGAGATATGTGACAATATTACTAAATCAGGTCTAAAGCAAATAAAGAAAAGCTTTTTATAAGCAGCTTTTCTTCAGCAAAGCTATAATAATACTCATTTTACAGTGAAATCTGATCTGAATCTTGGATCATAACTGTCAATTGAGAACTATCCTCACCTAACTCATTTGAAGGTTGTTCTGCAAAACAAATAAACCGCTATTATAAGCTATAGCCATACAAAGCGATGACGTAAACAAACTGTAAAATTAATTATTTATAACTTCAGGATCCGTGACCCATTTACACAGGAAAGACAATGAAATGCATTTCAAGGTGTTACTGAATTTCTCCTGAAACATTATTAATACTAAAATTCTAATACCTGTAATGTGAAAGGAGTCCCTTACATTACTATTACAAGTATTTGTCTGAAATATAGTAAGTTCAATCACAGGAAAATTACACTCAAAATGTAGTGATTTTAAATACACCATTCTCATTATTGGAAGGGTTTTAATGTGACGCTTCTCGCAAAGGAAGAAAGCTCAAAATTAACTGTCAATCAATTTAGACGTCCGCAATTATAAAAAGGTTGATCTCAAAACATTCGCGGGCCACTTTTTGCGCGGATACCGATTAACCGACGTGACGTTCCCACAGCGCTCCCGACTCGTCCCGAACGATCGCCGGAATAGGCCCCGCGGTGGAATTAAGACGAATTCTTTTTACGAATTAGCGAATCACCTGTCTAATTACGCGCAAATCCAAACTTTGAATTTCGAACCCCGAATTCTTTCTCTCTCAACGACCACCGCTCAAAATTTGAATTTTCAATCGGATAACGAAAGTGGTGCAACCGCGAAAAAATAAAAACGGTGTAAGAAAACAATGATTAACATAACAAAAGTGACGAAGAGGAGCGTTTGTTGTGAATTGACAATCTGACAAATTTACAACCGATCGCTGAGCAAAACACACAAAAGTGCCCTTTTCGAATGCAAATTTGTCAGAGGGATTCTTTTCCGAATTTTTTCTCCCCGGCGCGAAACTTCCGCCTATTTTCCCGCTCAACGCACATCCGGCAGGGGGCGCCTCTTCCGCTATCGGTGCTCGTTCGGAAATCGGATGAGTTTCACCGACAAAGATACGTCTATTCTCAACCCTCGCCCCATTGATTCTGTGTAAAGTGGTCATATTTTCTATTTCATATTTTTTATTGACTTTCAATGATTCCATTGTGTCGGAATTCGTAACTTTCGAAATTGGGAACACTTTTATAGGGTAAATACAATTTCTATTCTATTTTCGCTCTGAATTTTCTGTGCCAGTAGTTTTGAAAGCAACTAAACCGCCTCTTCATTAGTTAAAACCCTCAATTAAGTTTAACAGTCGGCGCCAATTGGCTTCCTATCGGCTATAAAGTGAAACGGGCTCTGGTGTTCAGTTCAGACCACATAACTGGTGATCCTTATCTGTGGTCTCGTGGGTCGGGTATCGGCGACCGCAAATCGGCAGGCGATTGTCAGCCGCCATCGATGGCTAAGCCAACGATACCGCACCGGAGATACAGTTATAGAATTTAATAGGGGATGTGCGATTCTTGTTTCCAAATAGAGGTTCTGTAGTACCGATAAAACTATCTTCTTCTTGAATATTTGTTTCTAATAGAGGTACCGTGATATCAATAAATCTATTTGATATCTGAGAGGTATTGTTCTATTTATAATTAGACAAACAGTAGGTACTTCATTTCATATCAATACGTGGAAACGAAGTCTTGTTTGCAAGTACACAGATATCATTTATCAGATCATTAAAATACTGCAGTATGATTAAACTCAATAGGTATCATAAAACGAAAAAAATACGTGTCGTAACTGTCACATCAGTTGATGATAACGACACTATCTTAAATACTAATGATATAGGTAAGACTTCAACAAATAAAAGGTGACAAGATTTTTTATTATACCATTGGTGTTAACTATCGTTCTAGAATATTGGCAGGGTGTTTGACTAAGGACAGAAAAGTATTATCTAGTTACCTTTCATACGTTGTTATCACTTTTAGCGCTTTAATTATCATTCTCCTGCTCGTATTTCCAATCAATCAGAGGCTGGTAAACAGCATGCTTTCTCGTTCTAATTTCTCTCTTTTTTGATCTCAGTAGTAAACTCTTTTCTAGCCACATCATCGTTCATGCAGTCCATCCATAATCTCTTTTGCCTTCATCTACTCTACGTTATCACCTGTCAAAGTATGTACTTGAGCTTTATATGTATAAATAACCTTTACGTCCTAGACAGTCGAATTTGAGTGACTACTGTCTCCACCACTTACTCCATGTCATCGACCTTACCCAACTATTCAGAGTACAGAACATAAAACCCAATAGTATTAAATATCGAGCCAGTCTTCGCTAATGGGTCGTAATCGAAGAGTTTGAAAACAACAGGTGTCGAGAATCAAACCGACTGACAGTTACGACAAGCATATGCTCAACTATTGGGATCCGAGATAACTCCAGCGGGATTTGGCTAAATATAATTTTCTAATTTCTTTTTTTAATATACTTCGGTGAAAATGTTTTACATTTGCTTTATTTACTGATCGTACATCTCACTTATCTGGCGACCTATTTTTGTGACAGAAAAATATAAATGAAGACGAGGTTGTAATATATAATATAATAATATAATATAATATAATATAATATTCATTTATTTGCTCAGAATGTAGGTATTTACAATAAGGTGTTTACAGAAATGTTGAAGGATCCTTATACATTCTACCATTTTGGCATGCAAATATTGATGCAGTTAATCACACACTTGCTAAAGCTTATCAGTTAGAAACTCAGATACGGAGTAATAACATTTATTTAATAAAAGTGCAGTTAATTGCTTTTTGAAACTTTTTAAAGGTTCCTCTTTTATAGAATCAGGAATGTGGTTATAGATAGAGGGTGCCATTCCAAGAACATTATTCCTCAACAAAGCAGTCTTATGTCTTCCAGTGTGCAACAAGTTTCGGTATTTAGAACGCAAAGTTACATCTCGGTATCTGCTTTCCGATAACGATAAAAATAAGTTTCTATTACATTTAACAAAACAAGCAATTTCTAAAATGTAAAGGCATGGGAAAGTCAAAAGATTATAATTTTTAAAAATTGGAACACAGCTGTCAGTAACTTTCAAACCAAATATTGCTCGCAAACATCGTTTTTGGGCTTTAAAAATACTCTCCCTCTCAGTACAATTGCCCCAGAACATAATACCAAACCTTAAAATGGAAACAACAAGACCATGATATGCTAGTAATACTGTTTTGATATTAACTTTTTTCCTAAGATTATAAAGTGCATATGCAGATGCGCTGAGTTTATTACATATTGCTTCAGCCTGTGGCTTCCATGTCAACTGACTATCAATTAAAATTCCTAAAAACTTTGTAACCTCCGCTCTGTCCACGTCTTGGCTATTGTAATTGATGTTAAGGTCATTTATACGGATTCTTTGGTAAAAATGCATGATTTTTGTTTTTTGTATGTTAATTTGTAAATTATTACTATTTAGCCAATTTACTATAACTTTAATGGTTTCGTTTATATCGTTTTCGTAATTTTCATTATTATCACATTTTATGAGTACTGTACTGTCGTCCGCAAAAAGAACCATGGGATGTTGGATTTGGCGTGGGAGGTCGTTAATGTAAATTGTGAAAAACAATGGCCCAAGGACGGTTCCTTGTGGCACACCAAATTTAATTTCTCTACTGGAAGACACGTACCTTTTTTCTAATTTAGACTTAACACATAAAACGTATTACTTAACGTATAAATATAAATAATATTAATAAACGAAATTTTTGTTATGCAGATTTTTCATATTACTACCTACGTGGTATTAAGAGCTCTAAAGTTTCAGAAATATTCAGTGTTAATATCTTTCGGCTCTAATAAATTCCTCATACACCTTTCTTATCTTCGAAAGGTATAGCAGGTGAATTTTACTCCATCCCCTCTAGTCATAAACTAATCACCATAAGAAAATTACAATAACCAAAAACTTACAACAACAATACGATGAATTAACACAAACTAACAAACGAAAACATTTCAAAGTCCAATTAATACAAATATAACACCTTGCAACTGACGCTCTGACCCTTACTAACACCAAGGAATATTATACTTTAACTAGACAAAAACAGGGTTGAAAATTGCATGTGTGAGAACCAAGACACAAAGGGTGCTGGGCAAAAGGGTATATCTCAACAATAAAATACTTTTGGTGAGCCGCAACTCAATAAATACTTCATAGTATCGGTTTGAGGGCGACTTGACCGGATGTCCGGCCTTCGATCTTTTGCCCTCCGGGAGGGTAAGAGGGTAAGGGTTTACATGCTTTGAATGTATTTTAGTTATTTGTAGTGGGAAATTTTATGGCAAAGGCAGTTAATGCGGCTTTTGGTTTATAAATGTTAGTTAATTTGGGTGTCTCGACTGAAATAGCTATTTCACAATCTGTTTGTTTTAATAGATTTGCTACTAAATATTATAGGAATACTTTGTTTTTAATTTAAATTCCCAATTAGAATCTAAATCTTTGTTAACATTGAACGATTTAATATTAATATTCTATAATTACAAACCAAATTCAAACACTAAAATAATGATTATTTAAAAATCAAAGAACTTTTTACAACATCCACATTTATTCAAAGTCTACACGAAATAGAAATCCATTTGTTGAACAAAAGATTATTAGAAAATTAATTTAAATTAACTCACGAAATCCAAAGTTAAAATATCACCATGTAACATCACATAATTCAGGACTAGAGGGTAAAGGTCGCTTTAAATAATAGAAGAGAAGGGGTTCCGTCGGCGAGAAAAGTCCGGTCAGAACCGACGCGAAGCAGTTTGATCCGGTTATTTGCCAGTATTACTTGAGCTCTGCTAGCTGTGTTCACGTAATTTTCTTAGAAAAATTATTGGATTTTTTGGTGTTTCAATGTGTTGTATTAAATCTAGTCAAAATACAGTATTTCAATATATTTTTGCCTTAGCTGTTTTTATAATTTAGGGTGATATTTTCATGTAATTGCAAAATTGACAGGGGTCATCCTAAGTAAGTTAACAGCAAAGATGTTAGTTGACTTGGTCAAGAGGTGTTTTATTGGGATAATCCCGGATTACCATTGTATCCTGTCACGGGCCATCGCTTTAATTAGGGTCAATAGTTCCGAGTTCAGTGTAAACTGTCGGTTACTTTAACTAACACCCCTATTGGTTTATTTGTTATCGAGTAGTTTATTGAGTTAGGAGCAGACATAAACAACCCATTGATTGAAACCTTATTGAAAGTTTTGACTTTAATGTAATATTAAATTGTATAAACGATGTTATGTTGGCAGGAAAATCTGGCTCTTACGGGAAAAGACCTAAAACGTAGCAATGGAACAATTAACATAATTTAAAGTTGGTAAAAGCCCCTATGCATGATCTCCGAAATAAATAAGGCATTGAAATCAAAGTGTATTGTGCTCTTTAATAGACTAATGCAATAACAAATAAAGAAGATTATGTCATTACGTATTTGGTCACCTTGAAATCACCTGCTTAAGTCAGGACAGACGGACAAAAAATACTAATCCCTGTGACGAATTCCTGCCATTGATCTCTTTCATCTATTGATCGATCGAGATACAAAGAACCACCAATTCTAAAACGATAAAAAACCCATATCCCAACAACCAGAAAAGGACTCTATATCAGAAGACGTAGCGTTCAGATTCGATTGTGCTTTTCTCAACACGTGCAATCTGTTTACGAAAGGTTAGCGGATATTGCTTATTAATGTTATGACTGAATCAGACTATTGGCAATAAAGATGATTGAGTCGGCTAAAGGTACGGTTGCGTAGGAATTGTTATTGTTATGATACTCACATGTTACTATGCTATGAACCAGTTAAACACCTTGAGATAAACAACGTTACATAATCTGTACTGAAGAATTTTTAGTCTAAGAAATATTTCAAGATCAGTGAAGTAGTAATTCATCAAACAATTATTAGAATCTGTTTAGGTTTTTCGCAGCTTTGAACTGCAGACATGAAAATAAATATTATGAGTATACACACAGTTAGTTCATTGTTCTGACTCACACATAATCAAACACACGCCACCTGATGTGATTGAACTCACATTTTCAATGCCACACCAAAAAAATCTATATTAGAACTAGCGGCCCGTCCCGGCTTCGCACGGGTGGAGGACCCGGTCTAAAACCCGGTCCCGATGGTTACAAACACAACAAAAAAATAATTATCCGAATCGGTCAAGCCGTTTTCATGTTATGTCGTGACAACGAAAAACGGGTTTCATTTTTATATATATAGATTTATAGCCGTCATAAAATATGACAAAAAGATTTAAAACAATGTTTTTAACGACACACAGATACAAAATATGTATTTTCTAAATAAACAAAGCCCCATTAATATCTTTCTGAGTAATTACCGACATGGGAAAACATCAGGATTATAGATATACATAAATAATCATAACATAAATACATCTCTATGAACAAAATCAAACAAAACTCAACACGATTGAGACGCCACATGTACCTATCATATTTATGTTTTGAAAAGTTATTTCTAGTTGAATCTAAATAACGAGTTAACTGGCTTATACAAATATCCTTACTAAACTAAGACAACATAATAAAAATTATTTCTAAACATTTGACGGTTGGTATTATTTATGTTTTATTTTCTGTGATTTTTGACTTACTTGTAGTTTGGTAGTGAAATGACAGTTGACAGTTTAGTGATTTAAATTTCGAATAATTTAAAATGTCATGATTGGAGACATTGGCTTTTGAGAGTTTTATAGAAAATATTTTTGTGTAAAATTAAAAATCTTTGAAATGTCAAGATGCTGAGTCTCTAAGCCTTTGCAAATGTCAAGAAATGATTGATGTTATCAAGCAAGCGATAATTGCTGTCTAACTAACTGATAAATACTGATTGATAGACATTTATTTGTGACCTCTTTATACACCTCGATTATATCGCTAACAATTACTAATTTAAGCAAGGCAGAACGCCAAGCTCTTTTAAAACCAGGTTTTTTTTCAAAAATGTCTCACAAAATTTACTATTTTTAGATACTGGCAGAGACAATGAAGTAAGTTTTAATTAGACAGGTACCTACATGTAGGAATCTCAATGGCTTTCACCATCTACGAGAGATCGTCATTATTGACTCAAAAAACACCATATTCATAAACATCATAATCCACCCCAAAACGTTTTGAAAAACACTTCTATTAATAACCAGTAGGTCCCGCAATAAACGTGGCTCACCCGCGTATTTATAGACTCCCGCTAAATAAAGGATATTGTGTCATTCTGCTTATAAATAGGGACAAAAGCCTTCAAATTGCCGACCACTCTCTAAACTCGGATATTGCGAACATTTTGACAGCTCTCAGACAGTTGGACATCACTAAAACTTGACAAATTATAAACAGTTTAGTTTTATAAAGTACTATACGGTGTTGGGCGATATCCTCATTAAAACTTATCAACCTCTAAACTCGCACAAACACTTAATTTACATAAAATGTAAAACAAACAAGAATATTTCAATTAAACAAAGTACCAGGCATTCATTAACGGTTAGCATTTTAATACATTTTATTTGCCCATTATTACTTGCTTGATAAGAAAGAATGCGCAGAGAAAGAGCCGGTCCTCATCTCAGGACGACCTGCGCCGCTGAAAAGGACGCATATATGGAAAAAACTCGGGAGCGAAAGAGACACCATCACCTCCGATAACACGTCAATACATTCCTTACAGCACCCACACACGAGAAGCGTCCCTAGCTCCACGGAATAGAGTCGAATTTCGCTTTTTTGAGTTAATGGAAAACCGATACGACATCAATATGTTTTACTGCGCCATTCTGCAACCGAATCCATATTTTAGTGAGGTACAAATAAGGTTGAGTTTGGGGTTTTGGTTGTTTTCTTGGAAGGCGTACTCGATATCTTGTAAGATAGTCTGGGCGTTCGGAACCGATCGAACGCCGATATAACGTTATTGGAAAAACACCTCTATAGAGCAAGCGTAAAGGTTTTAGTCGACAAGGCGTTCCCGTATTGGGACACGCCCAAGTCTTATATGGAAAAATGAGGAGTGACTTTTTTTATTTCCCTCGATCGTACCCGCAATATATCGAGATAAGACGTATATTATTTTATTTCATTGTTGATAATGTTTTCTTTATCTTATTCTGCTTTGATTTTTCCAGGTACGTTAAGATGCTGTGTCTCTATCAGGTAAATATAGATAACCTAGATGTAGCTCTGTCAATTAGGAAAGAGTAATCCCTTTGTGTGTAGTGCAGAGATTTTTTATTGGTGTTTATAAGAATATGAGAAGATTGTGATAATTAGTGAGGAGATAATTCAAATTGGAAAGATAACGGATACAATTAGAACGTACTAACGAACCTACATACAAGAAAACCTAGCTTTAAGCGAATTTGAATATAGCATTGTAGTCACAAATCGCGCGTACCGTTAATTCGTATTGAGTTTCACGCTAGTGTTCTAGAACAATCCCAATTTGAACAACAATTAGAGCTCCTATAGGTGAACAAATCGAATAAGACCGAACGCGATACGCCGCGCTCACAATGCGATTAAAAAGCGATCGAAACAAATGAAGTGAAAGAACGATTAACGATTTAAAAAAAAAACAAGCATTCTTTATGCGTTAGCTTTTTAAAACAATGCGCCATTCAGCCATTGGCCCGTTTGAATATGGAACGTGATGGACAGATCCGCGGGTTCCTTTTAACTGTTTATTTCGGGTGTTTTCAATTCGCTACCTGTGCTGTGTGAAGGATTTCATTATTTTTTACGAACTGATTGACACGGATCGCCGGTAAAATGTCTATCAATATGACGTTTTAAGTGATGCCCGTTGCAAACTGACGGTTTCTGCTTAATTCCAATTTTGAATTCGATGCTGTTTGTGTTTACTTTTTTGACAGCAACATTGGCGGGAATAGTTTTGATTGAGGTCTTATTTTTCCTTGTCTATAGTTCTAATTCTAATTCAAAATCTCTATCAAATTGTCTGTCCATCCATTAGTATCTAAAAAGCAGTATCAAAAAGGAGATTGGGCAATTCATTGTTCTAAATAATCAAAGCTATACACAACAGACATCTGTTCCGACATCAGAGCAAACAAAAAGCTTATAATCAAAGGTGGCCGGTTTCTTGCGCGGCTGCGCTATCGGCCCATTTGTCCGGCGCGCCTACGATCCGATAGCCGCCACAAACAACAATTTAGCCCCAACAGTGATTGATACGACCGATACATCACTAAACGCGTTTTTCTATGAAAAATTGCTATAATCGACTTAAAAACTCATTAGGCCGAAGACAAAAGAAATCTTCCGACCGCCATTCGTCTAATTTGAGTTTCTCGATCGAGACGAATTTCAGTCCGTGATTACCGTTCCCCTTTTTTGTGTTATTAAATGCCATCAAAGAATTTTAATACCATCATCCTTAATATTTGATGTTTCGGTATCATTGGATGATAATGTCCTTGTGTTAGAATATGTGACGTATGTCTGTGTACGTTCTTACGTGTGTGCGTGTGTGCACATGTCCTACGTCACCCGCGTCACATTCATTAGTGTTGACAGCACAGGAAATAGTAATAAAGCGTGTACGCCGCACAAAAATCATAAACAAGAATAAATAATTTAAATAAAGCGTCCATATTTGAATGCGACTCGACAGACTCCTCTGGTACACAGGGGGGACCTCTTTCATAGTTCCGAAAAAAAAATCGATCACAATGCATACGATATTTAAAAAAAGTGTGTCACCGTCACCATTGAAATTAAACGACAAGATAATTTTGAATATGTATCGTGGTATATTTGAATAAGTGTTACATTAATATTCTTTTGTGATAATTTCGAATTCGGAACGCCCACGCCGTCCCATTGTCTCGCAAGTTATTGGCTCATTAGGCAACGTGTCGCTTTGTCTTGAACGATTTGAATTTTTGATTTTCGAATCGAACGTAATTGATTTGTGGTTCTTGTTCGAATAACAAATTCTGAAGAATAACCCTTTGATACGATTAATATTAAAAAAAAGATTAATGTTAAAGCGATTCAAATTATCCCACTCATTGTTGCTATAATAACTCATTATTTCAATTCCAGCGACAATACGTTATCTAAATAAAAAAATCTCGAAATGTCAAATTGACAGTTACAACTTCCGTATTACGCGCGCGCGTTATCTCAAATCAAAATGCGATTCGAATGTATACAAAGGAGCGAAATGATATATTTGAACAATAAGAAAGCGAGAGTCGCCCACGTGTGAGCTTGGGACAGATGTGCTCACAAATTACGTATGCTAATGTATCTTGTAATCCTTCCGTCGGACCTCCCTGCGCCGCGTCACCTTGTCTCGCGGTATAATCGATCGATTATGAATGCGGGCAATGATTCTCGATTATAGTTTTGAGATGTCGCGTCACTCAGGAACTTGACGCGCCTACAGTTTCAAACTTGGAACACAACGCCAACGGCTGGTTCTTTCTTCATTCGAATATTTGAATTTTGAATATCGAAGTCGTCATAAACAAAGTTTTTCTGTCAACAAATCAGGAGCATGCTTTTTTTATTAGGCGCCAATTCGAATGGCATTCAGCGGTAACGGAACCCCCAAATATGAAAAGGAATAACGTCAAAAATGAACGAATCCTCGCGACATTACCGGTAATCATGTTTTATGAGTTTCCCGACGGAATAGACGCACAATATGCCTCCCCCATCGGTGACACGTATACTTGTAAAAAGTTAAAATTGCGTAATATTACGTTCACGTACTTATTATTGGCATTCATCGCAATAAACGCTCAAATTATCGGCGTACCGGGACGAAATAACATGTTGCTCTTTTACTGGAAACTGTACGAACAGAGCGGTACATCCTACCTACCACATTTGCATAGAACGGACTATTATAAGTCATTATCGTAAATTTCCGTTCAATATAATAACATGCGTTGTGTCGCGCAACAAAATTTTATCAATAGAAACGTTGCGATATTTCGTTTGAAATTAGAATCAGTACCGTTTCCGCTTCCGTTCGATATTTGAACTCGAGCGTTTGAATTAAGAACGCCGTTCTAAATAAATGATAACTGTCGATATCATTCAAATGGAGAACGCGACTGTTTGAATCAGGAACGATTTGAAGAATTTAATTTTTTGAGACACCTGAACCGTTCGGAGTATTTCGTTCATTCGTTCGTTCGGTAATAGATAGCAAGGGAAGAGGCAATAACCATTAAAAGCTTGCGGAGGGCCGTTCCGAAAGTTTTCTTTTCAATAACGCGTCTAATATTCAAATTAGAGGCACTAAGGCGAGGAATTCTCAGCGATATATCATCGAAGCTAATCAGATTTTTTCCTTGCTCCGTACATTTGGTAAAATGTTTCGGGGATTAAATAGGGTACGTTGAGACGAGGATAATTTAGTAGTTTCGCTGCAAGATTTCATTTTTATGCGAATACTTATTGTGTTTTTGTTGTATCCATCATTTATCTTTTTGCACACCCCAGTGAGTTTGAATATTGGAAGTGTTTTGAGAATATGTCTAGAGTACCCATTCTAACAAGTTTGTGAAAACATCAATTCTGAATTAGAATAATAAAATATTCAAATAAGATCATCCCCTAACAAGAATCCATATTCGAATCCATTACTTTTTTTATTCCAACCATAATCTCAAACACACGCATTAAATCTATCACACATACAATTTAAATTTGGAACGCGTCTCTATACACACGAGCGGAGACAAATTCTATTCAAATATGGCGTCTTTCATATCAAATGTGTCGGTTCATATAAAATTTACGAAGAACGGAGGCAATTCCTCGATGCCGTCAGTTGGCGAACTCTCAATACACTTGGGCGCTATAAAAAATAATTTAAATTGCTCTTACAGTGACTCGCTATCGCTTCGAACATTTGCATACTAAAATAATGCAAAAATCTATGCGCGGAACGCACTTGGGGCGCGTTTGCATTTGTACGCGATCATTTTGACGTAAAGTCTGTTAACACTGCGCTTTACCTGTGTGAATGACGAACGATTAGTCTAATAAGAAAATCTAGTTGAAATTTTCTTCTTTTTTTGGGTGTCCCCAATTTGAACTACTTGTGTCATAAATGTTCAACTATATAATTGTTTGGCACAAATGCCATCTGAATATTTTGTTTATTCTAGAATCTACTTTATTTTAGAATAATTAATAAGACCGTTGGTTAAAAGAGAAGTAGATACAGAATATAGTAAAACCACAGATAAAACTGTAAATATCTAGCCTAAAGATGTTTCTATAGACCATAATACAGTGATGCCCATAGTATGCAATGATTTTTAACACCAATAGCGTTTTGTTATAGTTGTCCCACCCGAGACTGTATAAGATCATCCGTCACGAGAATATCCTGCAACAATGCAAACGCGCGCAAACATTAGACGCGTGGGGCAAAGAAATTTTTATGTGTTATTTTTTTTTTCTTGTTTTGAAATATGTACGCCGTTAGGTTATTTATGGGCTCCATAGAGGTTATATTTCGGGAAGTAATGAGGTTTCGTTCGGAAAGGGCAATTTAAATGTGCGTAGATTGAGTCGTTAGGGGGCGCATCGGTCGCTTTCCCCGCGTAAGTAACCCGCGCGCGATCACGCGTGGCCCCGATCAAATTGTGGCTTTTTAAGAAATTCGTAAAACGCGTAAATTATCCGCGTGAAATTGAGAAAATTGGCGAGAGAGATTAAGTGTTGAAAATATAGCCTTTGTAAGAACTGAAAATGATTTTTAAGGAGAATTAATTTCTAATGCTGTCTGAAAATTTTGTTTGAAATTGTCTAGCTCTTGAATATGGCAAAGGAAGAAAACATTACCATAGAGAAAATAACTAAAGCAAACACTTGATTAATTATTTCAAAAGAATTAACAAATTAATTCAGAAAAAATCTTGATCACAAGTCAAACTTCTGAACCAATTAACATCAAACCTCAAAATAAAACCAATTAATTGATAAATTAACGAATAAAACCAAAAAGAACAAATTCGAATGTGAACGCTCGCCAAACGGAGCGTAATACCAAACATTTACGTACTCAAACACACTGACTGGACACGGTAGATAAATTATCAAAATTCACCAACAACCACCGCTACGTTTCAAATCTGATAATGAGAGCGTTCATAAAAACTCTTTTATTCATAATTTTTATATTTATATTAATTAAACATGCGCCAAGTGTACTGTGACGGGGTTAACGCACGTTTTCGTGGAGAATTCCGAAGATTACCGGAGAATACCGAACGATATCGGAATGTTGCTAGTGGTAATAAGTAGGAAGTAATTGGCCGTTAGCTAAATTTTAATTTGGAGCTGATTTTTTTACTTTTTTTTTCATAATAAGAACTCTATCTTTTACTAGGGATGTGGTGAATTATCATGTTATTCGAATTTCAAAAACCGAATACACGTATTCGAATATTAAGGGTAAGGAATTTAAACAATAGAATGATTTGATCGAAATTTGAATTTTATGAGATTATCTACCCTTACTTCTCACTTATCTATTCTTTTTCTATCCTCTTCTATAATTTCTAAATTTAACAAAACTTCATCATAAAAGTGCGTAAGTAAGTATCTCAGCTAATTCTTAATTAAACTTCATTAATTCAAACTTATCAAAACCGGTAAACAATCTAAACTCCTCCAACTAACAAAGAGGTCAATTGCGGTACCGAAAATAATAATTCGAACAAATTAATATGAATTATTGTTTACGGCGCACAATTACTAAATAAATTCAAATTGCACTAATCCAACGCTCATTCATTGGACAAAACAATAATATTTTCTCATACGAAGTAGATCATGACGTCGAAACTTTCAAACTTTATGATGAAGAAGATAAAGGCGATTTTCCTTTGGCAGGTTAAGTTTTTAATAGTGATAATTAATTAAAAAGATTATATATCTACTAAAACATTTCCAAATTCTTTCGGAGTCAACGAATCGTTGTACGTGAGACCGGCACTTACAGCTATTGTTTAATTTTTATTATTCGGACCGTTACCACGAGATACTTTTACAATTAGCTTTTTATTGATGACCGTTAAAGCTACTTAGGTTTCGGTATTCGAATTTAGAATTTTTATTTCGAATAATTATGATTTTATTTTCCATTCGAATAAATAATTATTCGAGATTTGTAATTTTTAAATAGAATAATAATTTTGGAAATATCGAGGAGACGCATTGTTTTTTTTAATAATTTTATCTCTTGCCCCTGCTTTGTGTAATATGCTTCTAAAACAAACAAATGGATTCATAGGTCAACAGCATTTTTGTGCATGGGTTCTACATACGTTATTTTTATTGTTTGTATATCTAGAAGTAAGAATATGAACAAAAAAAAGTTCTGAATTTGCTTTTGTGAGAAAAAAATGGGTAAATCAAATTCATTGAAAATACTTAAAAAATGACACAGAGATGAGTTATTACAAAGGAAACCGTACATCCATTCACGTTTTTGTTTTACAAAATAAGTTTTAAAATAAAGTTAAATTATTTAAAAAATAACTGTTTTAGTTTTCCTGCTATTTTTAGTAGAAGTTTCTCTTATTAACTCCCAAATAGTCTCCCATCATGTCCCTTTCAGTACTGGCATTTGTAACGTCTCTAAAATGCTTGTCAAATCTCAAATTGTCTTGATGGAAGCGTTCCTTTTGTTCTTCCGTACAAGCTTCAATGTTATCTTTAAATTTATCCAAATGAGAATGTAGCATATGTATCTTTAGTGTATCTTTAGAGACATTCTACTTCTGATGATGGAAAAAAATCGTAATCGTGTCAGTGATCAGCTCGACATAACTTTTAGCTCTAGGGTTTACACTAAAACCATGAACTAATGCCTTAAAACTGTTCCTGGCTTCTTTCTCTTCAATGCTAAGTAATGTCAGGAAAATATCACAATTGGTTTTTTTTTTATTTGAGCGCCAACAGACACTCTATCTTTAATTTTCGCCTCTGAAAGCTTTGAAAAAAAAACTCTTAAAGCAAATATTTTTGATTTTTTATCACATTTTTTAAAGTAAATATGCTTGTATAATCAGAATATAATAAGTAAAACCCATGCACAAAAAATTATTTTTTATTTGTCGACCGGTGTTATTCGTTACATTCATAAGACTCGTCATAACAAAACAATTCAGACATAATATTTGCCAATAATATCTCACTAACTAGGACGCTCGCTTTAATTACAATGTCCTCCATTGTAACGTGTCAAAAGTTATTACAATTAGACCGACTGAATCATCAACTAATTTGTTTTTAATTTTACTCTTTTTTTCGCAACGGAAATCGCTAAATATGCTCTTCCTGTATGTATACGTTTATTAGAAATTGAGGAAATAGGGATCGAGGATAATTAAAAGAGAATAAATTAATATGGTCTAATTTTATGACCTGGCTGCCAGTATTCTGAGAAATTATTCGATGTAACTAGTTCATTCAATTAATTAAAATCTAACTATACATAATTCTTTACATTTTTAAAATTAACTTGTACAAGAAAAAAATCATATCATTTTTTTTTTTTGATAAAAGTAAATGTTGATATAACTTTAACTAAAGATAAGGAAAACCATAAGATCTGTTAGCAATACAACATATGTAAATAATAAAACTAAAAATCACATCAACCAACGAATTCAAATTAAGAATTAAAAAATGCATCAAGAAATTCGATCATCCGTAAAAATAATAAATCAAGATCGAACCCACGGTACCAGTCAAAGATTCTCACAAAAAAGAAACCAGTTGAAGACATTCGGGGATTCTTAATATGCAAATAATTAACCAAGAGTATCGCTCAACCCTTAACCCGACACATGTAGGTCAATAAATTAAAAAAATTAAGAAAAAAATAATTCAGTAAACCGGTTCTTACCGATCCGATCGTAACCCCCTCAATTGTTCTATGATTTATACCGATCGATCTGCATATGGTAATTCGAATAATTATTACGGAGGTCGAAACTACTTAATATGCGAATAACAATTAGTGTTTCCTTATTTTTCTTGAGTCACTTTCTCACGAATGGGGTTGATTGATCGGATACTCGTATTTTGTTATCGGGGTGGCCGTTTTATTTAAATCTGTCCTGTTTTTCGAATAATTAATGTGGCTACTCGAATTTTTCGAATAATACAACAATGACTTGCAAGGAATTGAAAATTAGTCGACCACAATATTAATTTTATTATTTTTTTATCACATCAAGCATACCTGACCCATTTCCCATTTTTTTTAATCTAAAAAAAATCTGTATACATCAGTCCAGGTTGCAAAAAAAAAGTACCCGAGCTTCCTTGCGCACCTATCTCACGACATAACGGATCAAAAAAAGAAAGTTTGTATTCAAAACATCATTTTTCTCCACACTGATTATTGTCAACGACATAAATCGTCAATGCTGAATGCTGAGACATTAATGCACACAAGCGATCGCATCGCATTATAAAAAACCCATTTCCGAATTTCTTGCACCGAACAATGAACTAAATATCAATACTTCGAATGCGACACTGACATCTGGGCCGAAGGGTTAAAAAGTCTTAACCCTAATCCTATCTCAGGGCGAACAAAGACCCATCACATATATTTAAACCTGTTTTACCGATTGATAGCCCGATTCCGATATAAAATGTCGAACAACAATAGCGTAAGATGCATACTCGCATCGATTTGCATACATCTTCTTTGCATATGTAAATGATTTGATACGATTTTTACAAGGAGCCGATAGTATGGGAAACTGTGATGTTCGGGTGCGTATGTAAATGAGGCGATAACGCGGCGAGATGGGCGCTTTATCTAACTTACTCAGTTAGTTGGTCGCGCGCTTCGGATCCGTAAACGTCACGCGCGGCGATATCGCAGTGTTTAGAACTCAAGTGTAAACGACGCGTTCGATTTTTGAAAGATTTTTACTCATAATCGTTGTTCGATTTGGAAAAATCTATTCGATATTAATTTTTTATTTTGATATCAGCATTCTAGGGTTAATTTTTTTTGTATTCGAATAGGTTTTTGCTGTTTAATTGATCGAACAATAATTATGAGTTGCTTTCAAACGGATCGTCATCCATTTTTTTTTAATATTTTCAGGTTTTCAGTTTCAAGTGTAAATTAAATTAATGATAAAAAAAACTTTTTCAAGAATAAAAATAAATAAAAACAGTGCACATGACTGAAATTTATTGTGACAGGCTCAAGATAACTTTTTTCGAAATTATGAAAATTCGGAATTATTATCATGAGGTAAGAGTTATTTTTTATCTAATTGAATTAAGAAAGTGTTCAAAACCAACTTTAGTTTAATTCTGTATCAATATTTTTTTTGTATTTAAAAAATTAATGTAAACATACTTTACTTTAATTATAGTGCGTGTCCTATTTATGAAATGTTATACCTCTAAACATCATTTTACTAATTATTATCTGATTCTTCACACTCCTAATCTAACCCTAAAACGCACAACCCTAACCGAAAATAAAATCACATTAAAAAAAAACAATAACATAGACAAGCCTAACCAAAGTACTACCTAAGTAACTAATAGTTCATTATCAGTTTAACCCTAATACGCTGCTAGTTAACACGACAAATAAAGCAAACAGTCAGTTTCATTGGTACTTTATGTCCCGGCTCAAACTTGTGCGGAAGCAAATGAAAAGAGAATCTATAATTGAGGAGGTCAACCTTGATCATGGACCTAGGGGTTTGAGGATGCGGTATTGGATTGGAATTTATTTTTTTAATTACACTGGTAGAAAAAAAAAAATAATACAAATTTTTAGTTTTGCACTGCATTTGTGATTTTTGATTATAAGACACTTACATTTTTTCTATTAAATTCTTAAGTATCTTATTATTTTTCTATTTATAAAAAAAAATATGTGTTTATATATGTTTTATAAATTATAATAATTAACTAGAACACAATTGAACAATAATTCAAAAGTTGAAAAATCAATGTAAAACCAACGTACCTAATCTTTTCCTTAAAAGAACTAATTTCAAATTAACCGTCATGATTTTATTAAGAATCTGATCATTTGCCTGTTGATAGATAATGGTCTTTAATTCGGTTCCTCTACCAAATGACGCAAACATCCTCTGTTCAACTTATCACATTGTTTTCCATATGATGTCATGCTGATCTAGAATCCCAGCATATAATTGATATCGGTTGTCGTGAGATAAAATTGAGTCATTATATCAAGATGTTATTATCATTCCTTGAAGATTATTAAGATGTGTGTTATCAATTAAATTGTAATAAAGGATAATTAATTACTAATGCTACACAGTTCAATGTGTTATAAATTACGATACTAAATCGTAAAAGAATTGTTACAAGTTACATTTTTTTTCGAATAATCACAATTAAACTTTATTCGAATAACGAAAAACTCGAATAATGAACAACAAAAACCTCTATGCACGAAAAAAAAGAACAAAAATTCAAACATGGAATACCGCATCAAACGTTACGCTCCTAGCGCCACACGTCTCTGGTAATTAAGAGGCGAAAATTAGCAACACGAGTGAAAGACGAGTGTTTTTCTTTTATCCGCCCGTATGTGGCCATCCTCCGCCCTGAGGTTTCACAGCTCCGTTTGTAGCAAGCCTAACATTTGTTTATGTCTCTTTTCCAATGGTTTTGGCGGAATACGATTCTAATTATAAAGACTTTTTTTCTGGTCTTTTTGATTAGGTTAGTCTCTTTACTGGGTTTATTTTAATTGGATTTGTTTGATAAAATTGTCGCGGTTTCCTGTGTTCCAATGATAGCGTTTGTTTTAGTGTTTCAGTTAGGTTATTATTATACTATTTAGGTAAACTTTCGTATTTTTTGTAAAATATGTAGTGGAGTACTGTTTGAGTGGTCGCACGTGAATTAGTTGCATGTTTTCAATCAGTTCTGTGATTAAATCTAAAAATATGATATCAGTAAACGTTATTATGTGCTATACTTTTCCTTTATTATTATTTTAATGAGCTAAGATAGCAGCTAGAACTAAATTTTTAATTATTATGAATGTTAAATACTTAAAACATAATGAAAAACACCTTAATTCATGCTTATCGAAAAACTTTCACATTCTTAAAAAAAAAACTCAGCAAAGGTTTATATCAAATATTAAATGATTTTGTCTCAAATATCTTTACTGGCACAAAATATTTTCTCGCCGAAAAAAAAAATAACAAAAAAAAAATCATCCATCTTATTCATGTTTGCCAGCGCTGACGCTACACATTAAAATTGATCAACACATAACGTCGTTATCCATATAATACGACCCGACTCAGCGGTCACTTCGACAGCGGCCAACCTTGCCCCAAAACCCCCTTTCACCCCCTTTCAACCCACTTTTTACGTCAATGTTTTTCTATAGAAACACGGAGGGACGGTATAAGAGTAGGAATAAGTGAATGATGGGGGCTATCAAAATATCTCCCTTATCAGGAGCAAGGGTACAGTTTTTAGGGTAAAGGATTAGGTAATACATGACGAGAAGGTTTTAATCTTGATGGCGGGATCAATTTTGGGTGACTTGACGTTTTGGGGGTGATTGTGTACGTACTAGGATGTGTCCAGTGACGTTAACAGACACTTTTGTACCTAGTATAGTACATAAAAATTGTTAAAGAAACTAAACAATGATGGTATCTGACCACACTTCGTCATTAGTTAAAGGTGCTAAAAAGCAATAGATATTGTAATGATTTCTCAATTCAACTAAAACACAATTGCTTCTTAGCTTCTATCTCAATCTAAAACACAAATAAACCATCACATTTCTTATCTACATCAAACCTAATGCACATCATCGGCCACCACAACCCTTCCACAAGCAATAATCACCCCAAAACACCCCCACATCAAAATACATAGACACTTCTAAACACAAACGACCCAACCATCACCTTCTAAGCCAAAATTATCCTTGTGTCCTTACCCATTCGACTCTCAGCCATTATAATTTTTCCACTCATATTAATTCCTTAATATCGACGGGGAGGGTATGGAGGCAAGGGTAGATAACGGGAGACATAAAACGTAGGAGATCGCTAATTCATCATAAGTTAAAGGGTTTTTATGTACGGAACCTTTCCTCTTTGTACGGTCCGCAAAAAGCTCTGATGTCTGCGATACAGTTTAAAAAATTACCTCCAAAGGCTGTGATATTAATTAACTTTTTAAAAGGTGATTTTGTTAATAGGTTCTTGCTTATACGTACCGATACCTTACACGTGTTCAGACTAGACGGTTTTATTTGAATACGATTTTTCTGGGCAAAGTTGAAAGCCTTTAGGCGATTGCCTTGTTGGAATTTTATTGTACGTTTTAATTCTAGATGGATTTATGATAAAGAGATTAATGAGAAAATTATTTATTCATAGAAGACGAGATTTATAAAAATACAGTAGTTTATAAGATGCAATAACAATTAGTGAAAGATCACTCTCTCAGTCACTCGTAACAAAATGTCAAGTGCTAGGAATTTTAAATTTATCATGACGGTTCCACTCACTTATGTGGGATTTTACAAAATTCGAACCCTAAAGGTTCTTTTTGAGATGGACAGTTCTTATGAAAAATTTAAAGCGAGAACGGGCAATGGGATGTGACACTTTGGGTCCTACTAATAATCTAAGCATACAACGCCACGATTTCCTTTGACAACGAACAATACGACAATCAGAAAACCTCCCTACCTTAAATAAAAGCTAAATTCTAAGTAAAATTAGCACCATACACACGTCCCATCTTTAACATAATTACAGTATCTATTTACTAAATACATTTAAACTTTTAAACCATTTAAAAGTTGTGCTGAAGTTGGCAATATCGACAGACGTCGGGCGCTCAAATCCGTTCGAGTATTAATTGTATTCTATTAAAAGTTCACGTTTAATCTTATCGATCCGTTTCACTCCCTCTGGGGGTGTTGTAAACAAATGATAATTTTGTTATAAGGTATTGATCCTGTTAGAAAGGATTTTGGGTCCAAATAATTATTGACTGTTAACAGGATTTTGTATTTATGGCGAATATAACTAAGGCTTTGGCACAAGATTTCCTTATTTTTTTACTTGAAGTAGGTATAATGTCGTTAATTGTATAGAAAATGAAAATTTGACTATATTGTACGAATGGGGAACTAACATATCCAGCATGTTAATGCCAAAGTCCTTACCGTCAGGATGGCGTGAAAACTCGTGATAAAGACTGTCCAATTTTTTTTGCGTGCGTTCAAAAATAATTCTTATTAAGAATTCTAGCTGATATTTTGTATATGTATACTAAAGCACAAACTAGTTCTTATAAGCCTAAGAGTCTAAAAATAACAATTTCAATACACCACCAAAGAAAGATCGTTATTTGTAAAGCAATTTCAATCGAATTTTCATACCAAGGGCCCAGAAACAGCATGTAACGGAACTTTTTGCCAAAAAACTCAAGTGTTGTTCGCTTTTTTTCCATTTTCGGCAACCATTGGCAAAGTAAAAGTTACACACTCGTATCGTACCTACATCCCTTCGAGTTAAATCAATTAAGGGCTGTTCTAAAATCGTGTGAGGGCCAGAGGGCGGGCTTAGAAAAACTTCTAACGAATGCCTCCGAACCCTTTTTAATCAATTAATTACTCAATACTGAGTATATTGTACTGATTTGATGTTTTAGTTAGTTCTATGGAGGTTTAGACAAAAAAAGGCATCGATTTTTTTCAGTTTAATATCAATTAAAAAGCATTAAAGAAGGCAAATGTCTTTAAGATATCAAAGTATGTGAGTATAAGTGACGAGGAAAAAATCCTAATGTGGTGAAACATTATAAAAAAGGATTTTTAGGCTTTTGCTCATCAGAAAACACAGAATTTAAGCTTCTATTTAAGCTCAACACTTTTATTAATTCTACCTAGAAAAACGATGATTTCATATTGAAAAGCGCACACGAAATATTCTCACCTATAACTTACCAACAAGGTATAAAATAGTCCGACCATACACATCACTCACGCGTCACGACTCGCATCACTCGATACAAATAGCAATCGATTTGAATCGATTATAAATGAAGTGCGAATCGATTGTGACTCCGAGTCAAACGACGCGACTAATTCGTTCTGATCGAATGATAGATTGAGCAATAATTCTAATAGGAATCAATTCGGAGATTCGTGTCTGATTGATTGAGAGTTTTGTGTTACATTGGAGTCATTCAATTAGGATTGTGATGGACTGAGGATGTTCTTATTTGTCTATTTAGTCTGCATACGTTAGTTTAGAATTGACAATGTATGGACGGGATTCATCTATGCTAATTCAAATTTGAATTGACTGGCATATATTTTTTGGACATCACACCGATACACGGACACCTATACTATACTAGTGAAAAAGAAACTTGGACTTAAAATCGATATAACTCCAAAGCCAACTGTGTCAGACGGTGGTCGAAATCTGACAAAAATCAATGACAAAATTAAGGGGAGACCATTTGTCAAGCGTGTAGTTTTCCACACGCACTACGAGGAGTTGTCAATAAACTGACAGGACCTGATTGACAAGACCTGACAGACAATACTGACTGTCTTGAGAGATCCTCGGCAGGCACAGCTAAGCAAAACTGCAGGAATATCTGCTCCATCCACAGTGACTCAATAATTGATCATTATCTAAAAACAGTTGTACCATACAATGTAAAACGACAACCAGGAAAAGATACACAAACTGCTTCTTTTATTGACATTTTAATCGAACATCTAGGTACACAAAAACATATGTAAAACTGACAAAATAACCAATTACCAGTAATTATAAATTAACGTAACGAGCACCATAAAAGTCGTGGATTGCAAATATTACCAGGGCGACAGACAGGCCTGGGCGTCGCAAACTTCACGCAACTTGGCCCAACTTTGCGCCAACTTGGGCCAACTTGGCAAAGTTGAACAACTTGGTCCGAACTCGATGAGCTACAAATAGGCATCGGAATTAAGTTTCTGTCGGTTTTCTGTACGCCTTTTAATTATTTCTCAGTACCCCTTCAGGTGCTTTGATCGGCCCCTTTCAGCCTCTTGATTTTCTTCTGAATTGACTGATAGGCACTTATAAATTGTAATTACGTTTGCACTGCGACTTTTCCTTGAATTTGTTTTAAAATATCTCTTTTTCAAATTTTTTAAGTAAACCTCAGAAAAAGGGTTGAAGTTTTTAAGGGGAGTCTTTGATTGTTTTGTAATGGGGTGAGTGTCAATGTTCTTTATTTTAATAAAATTTAAATGTAAAGAACAGAACAATACTAACCAAACGATAACAATACATAAATAAACTAATTAAAATACCTATCACTCCAATCAAAAATCCTATCCTTCAAAAAATGGCACGGTTCCAAAACATGCGCATGCGTCGTTTCAATGAGCCCCCCCTTCCCTCTCATTCACTCGTCAGCGATCAATCAGCGCGCATGGATCATTACGGGGATCTCTCGCCGATCTATAGATCTACGCCATCTTACCCGACCGAGCATAAATCAAGATAGTATGATGTTTTATTTTTATGTCTGCACTTAATATAGTCGTTTGATCACGGAAGAGTCATTTTCGACCTTTTTTTTATGTGTTGTAAAGAAAATATGTCGATCAAATGGCTTCATAAGTCAAGTTTGTTGACTTAAAAAGGATGCTTCGCTCTTCTTATTTCATTAGAGTGGATTACTTTTGAAAGTTCACACAATTGTGAGTAATGTGTGGTTAAGTAGTTGGATCCTGAAAGCGTATCTGCTTAACCTAACCTCTGACTTGGCAGAACATGATTGTCTTTAGTTAAATCAACTGCAGTTACAAGTGGCCATTGTCCCTTCGAAGTCGCTGTTTAAAATTCAGTGTTACCTACCCACTATTTTACAAAATATCTACAACATGGCCATAGAAAATGGTCAAGAAACTCATCATTTGTTGCTTTTTCCATGTATGTTGGCTTCCAGTCAAACCATACAGCGGATTTTTCTTCTTATGTGATTGTGCCCATGGCCACCAACTAGTGTAAGAGTAAACAAAGTCGCCTTTTAGAACTCCACAGGCATTCGAAGGGGCTTTTTCAACTTAAAACCAGTACATCTATTGCATAGAACAACTGACAAACTATCTAAAAACTAGCCCTATAAAAATCAGACACGATCTTCCCCAGAAAATTTAATATTTCACCAACTTATTGGGGAAAAACGCCCCGAGATTTTCCCCAATAACTTTTCGCCTTGGAAACTTTACAAAAGATTCCCCATAACGTGATGTTTATTACTCATGAGGTGTAATATCGTGCGTCAGTTTGTTTCGCGCCCTGAACATCGGCAGTCGCCAATAAACGTCGCCCTTTGAGGTGTTTGGCAAAGATTAAGTTTTAAAAAAGACAGATGAGATAGTTGGTTGATGTGATTTTTGGGGTCTTCTTCTTACACTAGTATATTAAATGGTTCTAATTTTAGTTGTTCAATATTATGTCTTTTCGTTATCGTCATTTTAGAAGTCAATTCAACTTCATCTTTTGGAAAATTCGACAGGACTGTTATATGATGAATACACAAATTATTATTTGAATTAAAAAAGGGACATTTACCATATTTATTATTTGTTTTGAGTTTCCGTTTAAAGTTTCTAGTGATCATGTCAGGATATGTAAATTACCTACATTGACAGCATGTCAATCTTAGATATTTTTATCTTAATTGTTCATAATATTTTTAGCAATCTATTCATATTTTTCTTAATTAGAAGCAGTTTACAGTGATATTCTATTTTAAGCCCGAGTATCAGCCAACCATCACAAATTAATCTGCATTTTTTTATTGTATGTTCAGTCATAGACTTAGTTGACTCTTAGGCAACTTGCTGAAACGTGTCGCTTCTGTCATAATCATAACATATGCAGCCTCCCTAACAAGTACCTCATTGTGAACACGATTGAAGATAAAAGCCTAGCTAATAACGCGCCAATAAAGCCTTTATTGAGCCGAACAGAATTAAGAGGCGACGGAAATTACCGATGTTAGCCGAACGTCGTCGAATTTAATAACGCACGTTCAGTTTTTAATGTACTTTCATGGGGGGAGCCCTTGTAGGGAGTAATTAATTGAAACATTTTATTAGAAGATATTACTTACTGATTTATTGGATGACTTTGATGAAAAAATGCAACAAAACTTAATTGCATGACGAAAAAATTGCGAAACTGAGAGACACTACATCATTTTTCTTCTCATCTATCTGAACTAAAATCAAACCTTAATACACATTTAACAAGCGCCAACCTGTTACAGTTAATTCCGCCATTAACACCATTCCCAGTTGACCGGACCAATAACAAGACAATGTAAATCATTGCAGCGAGTACGATCTCGCCCGAACGCTTCCGAACGGCTCCGAACAATGCTGATGATACAGATCTAAATGAGTCGAGTTAAATATTGTTTAAATGCGCTCTTTTGGCTTAATCATAGGCTCGAGTGGGTACCAGGTGATGGTAGATAGGTGAGAACGTTGACTTTGTGTAGACCGGGGCTTCCTTGATCATTGTAATTGCTGTACGTACGCAAGTAGGAATGAAAGCGTGACAGATTTTTGCGATATGCTACAATATTTGTTGGTGTAATAGTTTCCTACTTCGTAAAGGCTTAAAACTAAATATTTAACCTGATAAGAGAACATTGGCTCAGATCTCTATTGTGATATAATTTCTTATTTTCAATGAAAAGATGAACTTTCTGTACCTACGCAAAACGGAAAACATTGTAAAAGTTCCAAAACCCAAACAACAATAACTAACGATGTACATTAGAATTCGCGTGTAACCAAACAAACAGTCAATAAACGTACAATACGCCCCACAAGTGCGACTGCACGAAAAGTTCGCACAACAAGCGAATAATCGTCCCGCTACGGCACAACTTGCGCTCACTGTTGTACACCCTACTGATTTGTGAACTTCGAACATTGGGCATAGAATAGAAGACAGATAAGGGAAGGCTTAATACCTACATTGAAGTGAATCCAGCGAAAGACGAAGTAGAACAATAACTTGAAGAAGAAAGGGATGTCTTGCATATGGAAAAGCTGAATGGTTTACTTAAGAAATATAATAATCATGATGCAACTTTAGATGACTAAGATATAATAACTGATTATAAGAAGAATATTTTACAAGATCAGGCAAATGACAGTCACTTAATTATCACTTAAAGAATAGAAAGTAACGATGACATAATAGGACTATGATAAAATATCACGAATACTATAAAATGAGTGTTAAAAAAACTAAAAGTAACGATAACTGTTCTTGTTTGAATAAAAGTTTTACGCTGTATGAAACACTTGCCTCACAGAAGAACAACGCAGATAGGCATAATACACAACAAAAAATGTCTCTTCTATCCCCAATAACTATTCACTACCAAAAGTTACAGGTGCGAATATTGAGTTTTATTGGCGCCCACCCCGACTCAGCTCAGCATAAGTTTTTGATTTAGTTTACTAACAACTACATCGAAAACGAAATGTATTTCCAATAGTTGTGATACTGAATACTGAATTGTATATTTTAGAGACGGTTTCTTTGGTCAATGAGTATTTTGAGAACTACAAAGGTATTTGATGGAACCCAATCTGTATGTCCTATTACTAAAAAAAGTAATAGGACATACGTAGACCTCAGAGACAAGGTCTACGATGGAGTGAGCTTACCCAGAAGAAGCCTGTTCACTCTAACTTTGAAGAGTTTTGGGTTGTTTGCTTTCGGGAAAGCAGAGGCAGGTGAATTCCAGTCTTTTATTTTAAGAAAAAGAAAATGATTGTCAAAACACAAGAAGAGCTTGAATCTGTCCAGTGTTACAGTAAAATCAATTATAAAGCCCATCAAAATCTTAGAACAAGGTTTGATAGCGAGAAAAATACTCCCAATTATAACAAATATAACATCATTGATGATGAACCAGCTGCTAGCTCAATCAACATTAAAGCTGATGATGATTACGATGATAAATCTAAGACTGTGCCAAATACTCCACATATTGGTCTAACTCCTACCAATCAGTTAGCATTCCTAACATCAAGAATTACGACATTCTAAATCAAAAAGTAATCAGTTTTTCTTGAGGAAAAAAATAGGTTAATTGAAGATATTTCTTACTTCATCGTAGTGCCAAGATGTCACTTCCAATCTGGTTATATGATTGTCCGAATATCGTGGATATCTGTCTGACATCTTGGAAATATGTTTTTTGTTGGAAAATTTGGATTTTTCATTTCTAAACGTCAAACGTCACAATAGTCGAAATGTTAGTAACCCTGCTGGTATATTTAAATCCCATTCTTATGATATCTTTATTTCACGAGTTTCAATCCATCAATGGTCGCTCAAATACATAGAGCAGTAATCACAAAAGTCACTTATTACCAAAACAACAAGATACTACACAAATTCTAATCGCGTTCCTGAATTAACGGGAACACACGAAAATTCAAATGTGGAACGCCGGAATCACCAATCGGATTATCGTTCTACATGTATAAAAGACGAAAATTCCCGTTCTTACCCCTTTGCCCGACACCCCACGAGGACGCGAGGGGGGTAACGGGGGAGGGGGAGGGTGTAGCTAATGGCAGTACCACTCGGATTCATTAGTAAATTAGAAAGCGGATGAGTCCAAAGTTACGAAAATTCAATATCTAATAATGATCAACTCTTACCTGCCTATAGTCGATAGAAGGGTGTTTGAACGAAAATTTCGCCTTTCGAACGTTTCTATTTGAATTTGTCAATCCGACTTTGTTGAGAATTGAATTATTTAGTTTTCGATTCGACTCTGTTTGGGTTTTGTGTTTGTCTATCTGAGGTGTTCATGCTCTGAGGGTTTTGTTTTGTGGAGCGATTCCATCAATAACGATCTTTTGGGATGTGGAAAATAAGTCGGCCACGCGGATTTTGTTCACTCAAATTAATTACTTAAACATTGACCTGAAATTCACGATTATTTTTAGAAAATTCTGTGCCATTTTTTATGTCTATAGTAATTTAGTTTGACGTCTAATCTCAATCAACCCTCACCTGCAGTACCCATTACAAACTACCAAATTACAGTCTGGGTACATAAGACCCTTAAAAATCAGCAAAACAAAATTGGAAATCTGAGCTTAATCAAATTACTGAGTAAACATTATTAAAAACACGGTTTTTTTTCGTTTAAATCTATTGAACAGCGCTTAATATCTCAATGTCGGTTTTAATTTGGGAGCATCGTGTTACCTCCCAACAGTTTTATTTTCAGAAGTAAGAAAAGGAAACGCGTTTCGACAGCCTACGTGGAAAATAAAATAATATGTTGATCTTGTGATGAAATGAAATATTGAACGCAGTTTTTTTTTTAGATTTTGACAGGTTTTTTTTTAAGTTAGGCACGATGTTTTTACGTCAGCACTTGAAGATTTACTTGAAATCAATCAGATATTAATGTCATTATGTCTCTTGTAGCTTTACGAAATATATCTAAGTATCAGAAAATCCTCAATACATCAGTTGACATGTCCAAATTAATAGGCAAATTATCTGACAATGGTCAGGCGGGTGAAGACGGGAGGGTTATGTGAGGGTTGAATGAGGGTAAATAAACTCAAAAAATATAGAACACAGACATTCGTAGAACTGGCATATATTAAATTTTAATTATTTCACGGAATAATCATACATTTTCATTGCTTTGACTTGATATGCCTAGAAAACTTGTCAGAATAAAAATTGAAGAAAAAATTATCAACGTTATTGGAGTAAAAAGTGTTGTTGACAGCCACTAAAAATACTATAAGAAAATAAATTTATTACTGAAAAAATAAGAAACCAGTAAGCGTAACCCTTCAATGAATTAGCTGGTACTTTAAGCCGCCCACCCGATTTTTGTGTTCAAACTTAAACAGTCTAAACCACAGACATTATTTAACAGACCGAAGTAAAATCCCGTTTTTTAATGCCTTTGATTGCTTACTTGTACTGACATTATTTTTACTTAAATTATGTATCAATTTTTATCATCTAAATATAGTCTTAACTTATCTTACCAGACAATAATTATCATCCTTAGATCGCATTTTTTTTTGTCTGCATTACATAATCTATTCCGCCTTACCGCAGTTTTCTTGTACCCACTTGAGTTACAAAGGAAAAATTAATCGATACGAGCCAAAACAAACAATTGTCTACATCGTATTGACGTCCTAATCCTTCAGCCAATGGCTACCGAAAAAAAAACAAAAACCCCGAAGCCCTTCGACCGAGGCAAGAAGGGCGTCCTTTATCATATTTATTTTATTTCAATTCGGTCCGAATTTAATCCTTTTCCATTAATTAGTGACCGCTCCCCGTATAATGCGGGGTCTGACCGACCCCTCGCGAGGATGCGTTAATTTTTCTTGGCGGCGGCCGCAGGGTTTTGGAGTGGGGCAAGTCATGAACTCATGAGCGATCGACATTTTGTTTAATCATATAAATTTTTTGTTAGAATGAATTAAGATCTCCCAGTTCCAAATGCCAAAGAAATTGAGACACTATATTCTTAACAGAACAAGTACAGAATATTGTTCTCACTAATCAGTCTATAAAGTTTACCCTGCCATGCAGCGAGACTACAGCGAAATGAGACGCAGGCCTCATCTCCACAAGAAGGCCACTGAACAGGCCTAGTGGGGATTGGTAGATGTTAAAACTACAATAAACTCTAATAGAACAATAAGCTATCTCCTCAATTAAGTTGACAGGCCTCATACACTTTCAAAAAACATTATAATTCATAAGTATTTTAATACAACCGCTGGACTGTGTCGGCTCTCACCGAAACATATATGTTTTCCTTCATTATCTTCACATTTTATAATGTTCTAGAAAACGGATGCGTTACTCATTGAGATTCACCTTTCTGTTATCAGATCTAACGTACCATGTATCATATTAATTGGTCGTTTCATGTTCATTGTAATTAAATCTTAAAATTTCGGCTCCATGTTTTTTGTTAATACGTTTTTACTGTTAGGCTTCATAATTTTATTGTTTTAGCTGAGTCGGTTACACGTGGATCTGATCGGTGCTAATGTTCTTTGTAATCTTTGTTATTTTTGGACTCTTATCAGAAAACTGTATGAAGAAAGCTTGTACGGATTTAGTGTCTTCACTAAAACTGACATTCTTATTTGAATTATCCTCTTTTTCTTCAAACGCTTTAATATCAATCTTCACATCTTCTGCTATCAAAATAACACTCTTATGATTCTCAATCTATCTTTCATTAACTTCTTTTAACTAAAGTTCGTCTAATGTACCTATTACTTTGCCTACCTTTGTAAAGAATATTAACTGTCGACATATCTACAATCATAAAAGTCAGTTTAGCAATTCAGCCATCGTAAACATAGGAATTGTCATACTTTTAGTCATTATTTCTTTTCTTTTGTAGTCATTATCAGTCATTAGGAAACACGAAATGCCGATGTAGTTACAAACACACGGACTTGTGTGCTTTGACTCACGGAGACAAGGCTGTGCCAATATACAACGTCTAGTCGTGTCTTAATAATATTGCACAAATTCTTGTTCTAAATTATAAAAATGACAGTGACAGTTGTTGAGATGTAAATGATGTATTTTTAAATTGTTCGCTTTATTTTTTGATTTTTCAAAATGGTTTTGATATTGGAGTTTTATGATGCAGGTCGTGAATATAATATCTGTTTTACGATCGTAGAAGGTGACTGGAGACTTAAAATAAGTTCTATTTTAGTTTAGATGCAGACTATTTTCGCAAAACATTTAAAATTGTCTGAAATATCGTCTGATATTTTTCAGCTTCCGGTACTTGTTGAAATAACTCATCTGTGCTATGTAATTGCGATAGTTTTCTTTACTTCAGATTTAGACTCTCTCTTAACGTGTCATTATCTGCAGCAGCCATTTACTCAATCACTTTTAAGAATTTCCCCTTTATTTATGTAGACGTAAAAAAATTCAAACTTTTCTAAAGCGGAAAAAAACTCGCAGCCCTTGAAACTCGAAACAATAGCAACCACCGTAACTGCTTTACAAATCAAATTCGAAATCATAAACAAAAACAAAATATCAGTCGAAGACAAAAGAGTTTCAGGACAATGAGCTTTCGATACAATTTGTGGGCTCTCGATTTTATTGATTGGTTACGACAACTCTGAAAGGAATAACTTTGATTGATTTTACAGTCGTGAAGGAAATAATATTAAAGTATTGACAAAAGACGTCGCCACAGGCTTTGTTATGAGATCAAAATGCTTGGATAACAGTTAACCAGCGGAAAGATTCAGTGATAAAAATAGTAAAAACTACAGTTCTGAAGCAACAAACAGTTAAAACAACGATGACTAAACAGTAACAGGTGACTAACCCATCGTCAGTATTTCCAGCAATTAACCACATTGATCAACAAGATCTGATTGAAGCACGTTATTTTCCGAATCTAACCGCGCAATAACTCATTGAATCATTAAGCTTACAACCGTTACTGTAATTGTTAGCCGTGAGAGTTCAATTACTAAAATTACACCGACTTAATCTATTGCACAAACATACTAAAATTTAGAATCTGATGACTTGAATAGATAAGTATTCTTTGTTGGTTAGTCGCCATTGCTTTAATTGTTGGGTTAGAACCGTGCACTTCGGTTAGATTCTTTTTGAATAACGGATCGTCATTGATTGCTATCTGTGGTAATGTAAGTTCGGGTAGACAGCTTTACGCTAGGATTTAATCTTCACAATTAATTACCTTTTGTTCAGAACCAATATGCAAATGTCTAGCTGCGAGCTTTTCTTCGATATCAATTTTAAGATCAATGTCGAAGTAATGAGTGTACAAAAACTTCTGGCCGACATTCAGATCATTATCAACTTCTTTTACATTTTCGCGAATATTTTTAGAACAATGATATCTATAATTCGTCGCGTCGATCCGTCCCAGTTTCTCAGTCATCAAAGTTCCCATCTCTTTCATGTTCAAAGCTATAATTCATCAATGTCGAGTGCGACTCACCTTTCTTGTCCACACAATCGAAAAAAATCTACTTTCTCACATTATACGCATCTGAAATGTCTCTTGGACTATTATAAAAACATTTTTGACGACATCGACTGTTTTTAATTATTCGGAATTATTACATTCTCATTAGACTTCACACAATGCTGATAATTCTTCTTCTATTTTAATTGAATGTGCTACTTCCTCTTTTAATGACTACTTTCATACTTTCGTGTGTTTCGACTTTCTAGTTGTAAACATAAAATTATTCGGTCGAAGTACATCGTTTCTGTTTAAAGTTTAATTTGAATTACGCACTTTACGATGGCGGTTTTCTATAGTCTGAATAGATAACTAGTAATGGTCGGCTTCGTGGCTGGTTGCGCAGAGATGACACGATAAATGTACATATTACGCCTGCAACTATGTTTCGGGGCCGATATATTGCTGGAAAATGGATACGTATGATAATAATTTTAATTATAAGCATGTATGCTTTCTAAAACCCAATGTTTTGTGGTTCTTATTAAAATACATCTTCCAAATTCGTTACTAACAATAAAACTGAAAGCACAGCAGCTTCCATTTCTTTCTTCTCCTCATCTTTTCTCCTCTCATATTCATCTGCCTCTTCTCCTGTTATACCTGTCCACACAATGTCATAATTCTAAGGTCTCGATGACGACAGTCCTCAAGGGCGTTTATTCTTAAAACACTGACTGAGTCAGTCAACGAGGCTGAGTGATCAATCTTGTTCAATTGAACGACGTTACGTAATCGGGACACCGTCAATTTGCTACTAGGTGATAGGAATTATCGGATATTTGGTTACAACTAAATCTGGGACAGTATTTAAGACATTAAAGAAGAAAGAAGGTGATGTCGCTGTCGTTGTTAAAGATTTTGAAGACTCTATTGAAGAAATGATGTTAGTTGAAAAATGTTTCAATATGGAATATATACCTAGTTAAACGTACAAAGTTCTAGATAACATTAATGTGGATGAAAGCGTCTTAAATTTAGCATAGCGTTACGAAGTTTCAAATATTAGTTTCTGAAATCTGAGAGACTAAATCTATAATTCATCTGTTGTAACATCAGCGTGATCCCAAGAATCCTACACGTATTACCATAAAATCTGTAGGGTTTAACATAATATTTAACGCAATAACTAATTCTGTAGCCAAACGTTAAGACTCAGAAGCACAGACAAATATTTACCTATCGTTGTATTGGAATTGGAAGCTTTTCTTGGAACCCTGATCGTTATGAGATGTCGTGGCATGTTCCAGTTACTCAGCCATTAGTATCTCCTGTTTATGTTTCGTATAGCACGTCTAGATATGTTCTTAGCCTAACTACTGCTGGATAGACGGGTGTCTTAAGATTGGAGAAAAGTCTACTTGAATAAACATCTACGAATGATGTGATTGGTGATGGAATGATGATGGTTTTTGTCTTATCATGATTGATTTGTGCTTGTTTGATTTATGGATTATTTTTCATTACTATAAATTCACACTTTTTCCTGTACGAGTAGCCTGAAAGTACAATAGACTACTTGCTATGTATCTACTTTTACGTATCCTTTCGCAAACACATCTGGTAAAAATTACTCTTCTCTATTATCCAAGTGACCATTCTATAATTCTAATTAACGAACTTAAAACTAAATTAATTATTGAACACAATGAAAGTATACAATGACTTTTAAATGCAACATCAGAGTAAGCTGATACAAAAGAAAGCAGACTAACTAATATAATTAGACAAGTATGGCGAATAATCCGGTGATCTGTGGTTTCATTAGAAACATGCGTCTTGTGCGTTACCCGTGCGTGTTTGTCAGATGTTTCAGACGAGATATGTACGCTGCGTTAATGTTGTATCTTGTAATTATTTGATATTTCTATCACGCGAAAACCACCAATGAAAACTTAATCTACAAGTATTAGTATCATCGAAATCTTTGCGAGCTTGTGCTGTGTTATCGTTTAAAATAGTAAATCTTTTGCTTCGGTCAATATTAACAGTAAATTCAGCAAATGTTGCGTTTGTTTCTAATTCTGTTGGTAGGAACTAGTCATCGTCTTCGAAAGGTGTGTCTGAATAACCCAAAACTGCAGCGAAACCGCCGTTGCGTCTGGCGGCACCCTTCTAATCTGCGTCCATATCATCACGCTGATACAATCTGTGCAGGGGCCGTGCAGTCACGCGTGTGTTCACTCAGTTTTATACTTTAGCTTTCTTTAACTAATGGCTCATTATTTTACTTTTAAGTCATTTCGAAAATAGATATTTTTGGTGGTACGTTTTTGTCTATAATTAGATTTTTTCTTACATATCATTATTTGACTAGATTACTGTGAGAAAGGTTGAAATTTAACTCCAATTTTTGAAAATTTCTTGTTTTTTTGACATCAATAAAAATTCTATTTATCTGATACTGCTACTAAATTTTTCATCATAATTAAACCCAAAAACAAAAACTCATTAAACAATTAATATTCCACAATACATTGATGGCCTTTTTATAAACAATAAAAGCAAACATCACCTTTTCATTATTTCACCGATCCGACCGCCAATAGCTACGTACTTCCGGTGATCGCTGATAGCCCCAATGATGATGTTACCGGAAGTACGTCACTATGGGAACTGGTAATTAGATTACATTAATTCATTTGCGCTCGCGCTTGTGAAAAATTTACTTCCTCTAGTATGTTATTGTTGTGGTTTTAATTGAGGATATTGATGGACTTCAAATTGTTTGGTGGAGGTACATTTTAAATTCTATTGTTAGCCCTTTGTCTCTCTCGGGATAAACCTTCGCTGAAATACTATCAACATTATCTTTAAATCACATTGATGATACAAAGATTAAAATGATCAAAACTCGCATCTCCATTTTGTTTTGTACCAACTTTTTCGTAAAGAAATCCATGATTCAACTGCCGTAATATTTAAAGAATCGTAAGACTTACTTTTATGAGTTTTGTCAAAACGACTTCAACTGCAGTACATTTCTCAATTCTCAAAAACTTTTCTCTCTTGTTACAGCGAGCCACACTGGCCGAAAAAGAAGTGACCACGTTGAAAGAACAACTGGCCACAACCAGCCCGACCCCGCTCCAGGCCACAGTCCCTAAAACCAATGGCTCCCACATAGAACCCACCAGGGATCAGGCCACAGAGACCAGGATCGACAGGTTCAGTCCTGACATCAAGGAAGAGAAGCACGACGTTGATGACGACGTAGAGAAGATGGAGATGGCAGCCACCGGGAGGAGTAATAGCAACTCTTCGAGGAGTAGTCCCGTGGTGCATCAGCCCAATCTTGAGGGCGAACTTGCTGCTAAGGAGAAAGAGGTAGGTGGACTTTTAGATGATGAACTAGTTAATATGGAAGAATTTGCAGAGTCCAATGTTAACAAAATTCATAAACCTCTATCTCAACCCGTGTATAAGTGAGGGCAGAGTGTTAGTCCTAGCTAATTTGACTATAATATAAAGAATCATTGACACGACGAAGAAAAAGTGAGGTCAGAAAAATACATGATTGTCAAGTCACACTTTTACTAACATCAGTCAGTCAGTTTTTGCAAATAGATTGTTGTCCGCTTTATCTCGTCTAGCGGCTATATCTAAATGCCATTGTCTTATATTGATGAATCGTTACATTCTATGTTTGTTACTAATGGATTCTGATTACACAGCTATATCTATCATTCATCCAATATATTCTAATCAAATCACGTCACATACCTATGTACAACAGGCACATTACATGTCCTATTAATGTACATGAATCTTTCCATATATCACTGACATTATCCGCGATCGTAGGAGCGTGTGGGCGGCCATCCCATCTACCAGTTATGACAACGCTGCCGATTGACTCGAATGCTGCATCACCACTCTATTGCTCTCAATTAGAGCTGCCCAGCCGACTCGCGTTAATTGACTGTATCGATAATATTGATTGATCGATTGGTGGGCGGCCAACATTTGTTATCGACGCTTAAATGAATAGGTGATTGTGTAGTTTAGGAGTTAAGTGACTCGGGAATTTTGAAAAATACGGGTCCGTTCAGTAATAGTTTTTCATTTGTTAATGATAACTGTCATCGTGACAGTTCACCAAAGAAACGTGATGCTACGACACCTAAATTGCAGGCACATTACTTTTTCTCAGTAGTTTCTCAACAAAAGCTTTTAACAGCGCTTGTTAAAGTAACACAAAACAATAAAACAGTTAGAAGACGCAACTGGGCCAGTTTAACGCCAAAGAAAAATTCGATTTCACTAAAATTTGCGAACACATTCACGTGTTGGACATGGAAACTCAATTTAGAAGTGAAACAAGCACTCTTAAGAGGTGCGGAAAAAACTTATCATGTCTTGTCGACATTTCGACATCGGTGTTGGCACAACACTAATTGAAATTAGCAGACCGCTCTGATCGCTTGCCAATGCCAATTAAGACAGAAAAGATAATGTCGTATTAGATAACTAAAACTATAGAACTTCGTGGCATATGTTCAATGGTAGATTAGATCTAATTCTGAAATTTCTGGCGTATGAAAAGAATTTCGTATCAGTTGTTAATAATCTAGTTGCAAAATGGGTTAATGAATACAGTAATATTCGTGTTATTGAAGGAAAATATCGCACATGTAAAGATTTTTATCTAAGAATCTTGGATCATAATCTCATCATTACATCTTATAAGCATCAAAAGAAATTGAAGGTCTTTGGTGGACTGGTCCTCTCTTACAGTACCTGAGACGGCCTTAAAGATTTCGCCAAAATAGAAAAAGAAACAAACGGAACCAGATGACACCTGTTTGAAGAAATAAGCAATGAAGCTCTTCCTTCAACCAAAGCAGAGTTGCATAGGAATCCAAAAAGAGATCTCTCCTACAAAAAATTCTCCAAATACCAAAACGTATCAATGCAGCACCAATTAGGCAGGCTCCTATAAATAACGGTCGAGTCGCGTGTCTTAGAGCGACATTCATAAACGGTGATATTTATTTAGTGCAAGGATTACGTTCGTTCGGTGCCGATCAATCATCCCATTGAACGTATCCTGTTTCCTTTGGTTAGGGATGTGCAAGCCGATTGGATATCGATACTTCGGAAAAATGTATATCGATAAAACATAAATCTGAATTTCAATCCTCAACTTGCTGTAACTGAATGAAATTATTTCCTTTAATGAAACCTTCATGGACTATTTTATTTCGTCATAACCTCTACGATTACAGCCATGAATGGTCGACGACGATCCTAATGGCTAGTTACGGGCTTCCTGTTTTAGTAAATAAAATAACTTCCTCATTATTATTGTGCTAAGTAACCTCAGTAGTTACTTTTGTGCTTCAACCTTAGTCTTTAGCTTCCGTTGTATTTAACTAATTACTGTTCTTATTCATTCAACCCTATCAGTAAACTTATTTTTTTATCATCAACCATCATTCTCCTCCTTAACATTATTCTATCATACTTCTCTTCATCATTATTTTTCATTCAGTTCATCGTATTTCTGCCCTCAAATTATCGACTGTCATTTAAATTTCTATCGACAAAATCCCACCCACAGATAGGTCCACCCATCCCTAGATCTAACCGACTGTCAAACCCAATTCAGCATTGCCCCCGCACACGTAATTGATTTATTGATCGTACGTTACATTCGATATGAGATGAGCTGCGTTTGCGCTGCATCCTTTACTCACAATTTCTAACCAGTTGACCGGCTGACCTCGATCGCATAAGTCATGTGGATGCTGGGGGACGGAACGATTGGGTTTTAAGGCCATTTGCAGGATAAGAAATGCGGATATAGAGCCAGTGGATGTAAGAAAAGATTGTGGAGTTACTTAGATGTGTTTTCCTGAATGTAATCAGAATCCTCATCTTGTTCAATTGTCCTTATCAATTGAGTCACGCATGAAATACTTATAGACCAAATCTCTTTGCTGAAAAACAGATGGAAAAATATTAAGCTAGTAAAATAATAGTTGTTGATATGATTCATGAGCTCTCTACAAGATCTTCGAAAACAATATAAAGTAAATATTCCTATGTGAACTTTCAGAAGCATAATTTATTGACATGAATATGGAAGACCGTGTAATAGTAAACGTGTTGAAGGTTGCAGTTAGCACAGTCACGCATCTTCGCATGCTGAGAAACAAATTACAATGTCTGCTGATGCTAAGATAGCAAGCTGTCGCTACTATGTGTGTAGAAAGTAGTGTATCTTAGATATTATTGATGCCTGTTCTTTTATTGCAGTCGTAAAAAGTATTTAAATTGAAGTCTTGACTTTGATTGACCTAAAGATAGCAAAAGGTGAGATTGAGTTTTTTGTTCAGAAAACTGTTTTGCATTTAGATAGCTATAGCAAGAACGATACATGAATAGATAGAAAAAAGTCGGCAGTACATAAAGCTGTATGCAAAGCGAAGCCTACTGAAGATTACATACAAACAGTATCAACATTTACATGAAAGAAACTACACAAACAATTCATGAGTCAAAAACAGACCCCCATCCATTTGAAGTGGTACTCATCGCCAATGCGGCCGAATTTCAAAGAAGCCTAGTTGCAAGCGAGGCCTTTCAGAATGCACCCATTCATGCTTCAGAATCATTAGTCCATTGAATCACCGAATTTAAAGCAAGCGAAAACGCGGATTTGAAACGAATTTTCATCTCTTTGTTGGGGATTCAATAGCTCTATATAATTACAAGTATGTTTGGGTTTATTGGTGAAAAATGGACTAAAGCAAATAGGGAAGAGATTTTAGATGCTGAATATATCAAAAGAATCAGAGTTCAAAATGTTTTAAAACGAATTGAAATAAAAACAAAATAACAAAAGTACTGCACAAATTGCAGAGACAAAAAGCACAATGCAAAACGCGAAAACATCAATAGTGAACACAGCCCTCCAGAATACTGGCACAGTGTCGAAACTCAATGAGTTCGCGATATAAAAGCTGTTATTTGCCGTAACGAACGCCTTTGTGCGGAGGAATGCCTTTAGAAGCACTATCTTAAAGATGGATAACCGTACAACGCTGCGCGAGTTCCCGCCGCTGCAGGCACAAAGTACTATGACGCGGCAATGTAAACAATTCCTAGCCATAGTTTCGTTCACAAACTAGCCATAAACAATCCGATAAAGGTACCGAACGTACAACTTTTGATAGTACGCCACTACGCCGCTTTTTATGCAAATTCTTGACGTTGCGAAATATCGATGTGTTGAGCGAGCTTCTGCGTTGTCTTCTGGATTTACGAGTATTTGTGGTGTTCCACTTTCAACTTCTCCTATTGTAGTTCTAAGTTGAAGGTAAGAGGGGCATTCGTTTTCTTTGTAGGCTTGAGTGTTTTGAATAAGACCAGTAAAAAAAGAAAGAAATTCTTGAAATGAAAAGCCAACCCACAGACCAATCAATAACGTCTTAAAAAACTTTCTTAAATCAAAAACTCGAGCAATCAAATTCAAAGACGAGTTACCAAACGAAAAAGAGGACCTATTATCGGAATGTCATCAAAAAGAAATAACACAGCGTCACCCTTTCGGCAACTTAATTAAAATCTTCTCAAAAAATCCCCGAAGGAAAAACTTTTGACCCTTCGATAAGGTTAATAAGTTCCAAACTGTGGTTGTGGACTGAAAAATTGTTTCATTTTCTCGAAATTTGTCGAACAATCAAAGAGAATCAAAGACTACATGCCCCGGGGGTCCATTGTCGCGATTTCTTGGCTTTTTAACCCTTTTGTGGTTTTTTTTCGAGGAAATGCTTTATTATTTCCTGTTTTTGCTTGTGAAAAATAAATTGGAACGCGCGAATGAACACTTTATTGTTTTAATTCAGAGAAACCTTAAAAGTACTGAGGAAGGAGTGAAGTCAGATAGATTTAATAAAGAATAGGTGTCGAAATTTTTCTTCGTAGAAAGAAATATTTTTATTTAATATTTTCAAGTGATTTCTTTGGCTTCATCGATAACTTAGCCAAGTCAGAATTCTGCCTTCAACTTTAATATTGCCATCGATAAAAATAATATTGCTGAGTTCTACTAGGTTGTACACTGTGACCATTATCAATTGGCTTATTAGAATTAACGAAATAAGATTTAACGTGTGTCACCGCTTTATATTAAGATAAATGATCGGCGATGATATTTATTTTTTTATAAATTGCCTCTTTATTACTATAACCCATGTTTCCGTCTGGTCCAATGGCTTGTGACTTTTGATTTTTGATATTATGTGTAGAAAGCTTGATGCTGATGCACAAATTCGGTTGTGGAGGTCAGATAGGCAGTCGCGGATAACATACTAGTGTTCAGTAGCATCTGGTAAGACTGGAAGCCGACCACAACACTTTCGGGAACTGACCAGGCAGATGATGACGGTTACATGCCTAGTATAATCGCGAGAGTTGGTGACAAAGGCGTATTAACAAATAATGTAATAAGAATAGCTTCTTCTATTTGTTTTAAAGTATTATCAAGTTTGTCCACCGCAATTACTCATCGGCAACATAAGTATCAAGGCTCTACACTATTGACTTACACATTGCGACAAAAGATAACAACATCCCGACATGTTTTTCTTTCACAATCAAATCAACAGACAGGCTTTATTCTTTGACAAAGTTATTGAATCATAAACAAGCAGTTAGTACATAATTACACCGACAGATAGCGCCCTTTTGTAATAAAACCTTATTTTTGGAATACCTTTTTAAATCTCAGGGGTACAGGCACCTGTCATTAAACGAATACTGCCAGACACCTGGCATTAGAAGTAGGTAAACATCAAAATACATTACGATGCTACTATTTAATTTCAGAAAGCAATAATAGTCCAGCATAAATCATAAACACCTTTCTTTTTAGGCAGTAAAAACGTTACTTTCATCTTCGGGCTCATAGATGGCGCTGTACTAAAATCCAACTGTAAATTATAGTTTAATGTCACTTCACGGCGAGACATGAAAGAGTGACGATGCTATTTTTGTACACACCAAAACGAAAACACTCGAAATTAGTTTATGACGTTTGTCTGTAGTTCGATTTATTTTAATTTTGTTATTTTCGGGGGCCGAGCTCTTATTATGTGTCGGTCGTCGTAAACTGGTGGAGTTCGACACTGAATTATCTCCCGCCTGACTTGACTAATGATGGCGGCTGTATTTCTAATTTAGACTTTATTGACATTTATCGATGATCGGCCACTCTTGCGCCGGAAACAAGACTACAAGTTTGATGTAACACATTCCGCCGTCCCATAGTTTTTTAATTCTAAATTCTATTCGCTTGGCATAACGTGTGGTAATTCTTCGCTTCCTACATATATTTGCAAGACTCATTTAATTTTGATGAATGCCTAGCTTTCCTTCATCTCTGTCTACAATAATTACAGATACTCATTTTTTTTAAGCCATTTTCATCAAACTCTTATTCATCATCTCTCTCATCATCTTTTGATCACTTACAAGTAGGTACTGTAAATATTTCAACCTCAATAACTAAGTTCATTTTTGACTGCACATTACAGTGTTGTCATTCGCGTCTTGCACATTAATTTATTGTTATCCATCGCACTATAAAGCTAATGATAAATTTTGTTAACAACTGGAGCGATCTATCGACATTAATTTGCAGTGGTCTATTCGCTGATAATTTATGTAACGAAGACGATGCCAAAACGCGACCGTCTGACACCCTGAGGAATGACAATATATCGAGCGATAGATTCGTATCGATAGATATACGAGATCCGATAAACATGACTAACCTCAAGCTTGTTAAAATAACATATTTGAAATAGAAATTACACACGCAATACACTTTCAAAAGATCATCAACATAAACCAGCATTTTGCTTGACATTCAACATTGAGCTTTCAATTGCAACTGATTCGACTCTAACAACGCAAAAGAAAATAAATAATAATGTTTTCGCGAATGTAAATCCATGTTTGATTATAGATATGAACACATACAAACACACGTGACCTTTGCGTTCTGATTTCCAAGCGAATCAAAGAGAAAGCATCGAGGGATGTCGACAAGAGAAGCAATCAGATGCCCCATCAAACACAACCTATCATCTTGTCAGAAATCGGCACGCACGTTAATTTAATAACAAAAAAAGCCTAGAGTTACATTAGAAAAAAGGACAAAAATAAATGGTAAGTAGTGTGCGCGTGGGTCTCTCTCGCGCGCTCGTCGGCGACGCCCGTAATTACGCTCCAAACACGCGAGCGCAACTTGAAAGCAAATGTCAAACTCACATATTTATTTCTTAGTATTGAATGCTGCGCTCGCTTCTCGGAAGATCCGATGTAAACATCATCGTGTCGATGATGAAAGCGATCTGCTTCTTTGTACTCAATGCTGATTAGTCTAATTTTATCCGACAAAAAAACATCACAAATATGTAATTTGTGTGTACCGTGACAACGCCTGGCGTGACTGGGACTGCGGCTCAATAATGACCGGAAAGTGTTCGGTACATCTCAACCGAGTGGAAACTTTGTTAGTCAGTCAGCAATGTTACTTTAATAACCTCGTAATTAACTAAAACGAAGACGGCTCGTCGAATTCGTCCCGGTTTATTTATACACGGTCCCGCGTCGATATTCAGAAGCCAACTTGATAGATTCATAGCAGCGAACATCAAAGAGCGAACATTAATCATAACTCACATCAATCGCCGGTGAAACATTTCTGTTTTTATTGTAAATCAGTATTAAAAAGCGACAACGTAAGCATATGAATCAAACGTGCGCCTCGAGACGTCGACTATGTGCAATAAATTCGTGAAAACGTAAATAAAAAAGTGTGGCGGGCCGATCGGACCACCCTGCGGTACACCTGTTGAATCTATTAACGTGTGCCGGCCCGCACCAGATACTATCGAACTCGTCGCCCACAGCTGATGTGTCGTGCTGTCGTACATCATAATACGCGATGCGTTCACAAAAATCAGCGTCGGTCACATCTGTGCGTCGGCGGCGATGGCGATGGCTCTCCGAGCAAATCGTGCGTTTCGTTTTTTTAAATTACAGCCGGTGTAAGTGCGCCTCAACTGCGCCAAACTAATAAAAGTTATACTTCCTACGAAGTGATATTTATGTATGTACTACGTCTGGCTTCCATCTTTTACGATCGTCAACAGTTACATATTTAATGTTCGATGTTTATCAACATTTCTTTCTTATGCAGGTTTTAGTGGAGCGATAAATTATTTATCATCAAAGACTTGCTTATTTTCAAACTTTTGTTTCTTTAGCGCGGTAATTCCTGGCTTTACAACAGACGTCACTGGCATTATTAAGTAAACGCCAGTATTCTTTTATCATAGATTTGATGTATTAAGAACAGATCATAAATGCAAAGATAGCGTATGGTATGATAACAGTTTGGCAGGCCTCGAACAGGATGGGTGTTGTGATGTCACTGTAAACATAGATGTGGACACGTATTAGTCAGTAGTTGACTAATTGAGTCACTCTGAAAATCTGTGAAACACTGACGCACCCTCATAAATTCTTGACAATGATTTGAAATTAAAACATCTCATGACACTTGTATTATGACCTGGTTTAATAGGGATGATTCAAAGAGTAATCGGTTCAATTTAGTCATTACAGTTAGTAGATATTGACACTAAAAATCGTCACCTACAATTAGATTAGCCTGCTCAGTTCTTTCGATTTCGTGACCAAGTCAAATGTTACCTTTGTTCAGCTTATGAATCAGCCCTCAATGCTCCAAGGCCGTGGAATCTGTTTGCTATACAACTCTACGTTGACTTTTTATATTTAAAAGCCCTCTTTGTCTGCCGCAAGTTTAATAAGATACATCTGTTACTACTATATTTTGGGGACATCTTCAAACGTCATATAGTCAACAGCGTAGATATTGAATTACAGAAGCTTTTCGACATCAATTTTCAACCTTACTTCTTCGTGTTAAGATTCGTGGTTTCGTGAAATATTTACAGATTTACACCTTTGATGTATTTCGATTTCTTTTTGTGGGAGCTGAGAAATTTCGATGGCTCATCGAGACACGACAAGATGAGCAAATCAACGGGAAGAATTATCAATATTTTTAAAGGCTTATTCATAAAGTGTCTCACGGAATCGTTTTGTTGAACTAATTTTGTTTTGGAGGAGCGTTGACTTCTGTTACTGAAAACAAAGTTTGTGTAAGCTGTCGATTTTAAACAGGTACTCAAACAAGACTTAGTGAACCTCACAATTTACGACAAAGACTTAAATCAAATTCTAATTGAACAATTTCAAGACCAGCTTTCTGTAGAAAGCTCTTATAAGATACTTTTATCTCTTATCGAATATATTTAACTACAAATAACTAATCAGTATCAGATTGCTAAGAGACCAACTATTCCTCAACAGTAAGCATCACTTCGTAATTCGTTTGATCACCTCATGTTTTATGTATATCCTCATAATTAGTTCGATCTCCTGATCATCAATATTAATTTGCAATTACAATATCACGCCTCCGTACATGATTAGATTCATTCCAGTTTCATTAAACTTTAATACGTTTTGTTTATTCATGATTTACTAGCTATGTTTTTGTTCAATATTGAACGTTTGATCATTCAACTTTTTATAAGGAGGCCATTTTTATGGGGGATTAAATTTTTTGCTCTTGTTAATAAATTATGGTTTATGGGCGTCTGGTGATAATTAATCTTAATTATTTGATTAAGCCACGGATATGGCAGTCATTTCTGGTCTGGTGAAGTTAAATTATTATAGTTTGATGGCATGTTAGACACTAATACATCTACACTTGAATGGACAAGAAACAGCAACGAATAAGACTATATTGATGACCACACCACACACGATATCATCGAACAAGAAAGAATGAAAGAAAAATATAATCACGCGTTACATTAATCCACAGTCCCAATAAAAACGCAATCTTCTAAACTCAATTGCGTTTAATAAAAAGCAGTAATTATAAATGAAAATAGCTCCAATACTAATACATAGGCAATTATCGTCGCAACTAACGATCAAGCAGTATGACACTTATCGGAACTACCGCCATATTACCTTAACTAAAACCTTATTGGGTTTCAATAAGAACCAATTTGTTCCGCGGCTACCGTAATCCGGCCAAAATCAAACCTGGACCTAAGACAGTACCTTGTAGAGTCTAATGTTGTTTGTTGGAAATGTGTCTCCATATGAAGGGACGTGTTAGTTCGGAGCGAACACGTGTGCGGAATATGTCAATTCATTATAAACTTTGTGTCGTATAGAAGATGATTTGTGACATATTATAGAATAATGCGGTATCTGTTGGTACATGCATCCATTAAGGACTTATTGTTTCGTGTGTAGATACCGCCGAATTCTGAGTAATTGACGAAATTCGTCGGTGTGTGCCTGTCATTATGTATTTAATTAGTTTCTGTCTGTTTATTGTTCGTATTATCGATTCTAGTTATGTTATCGTCGAGAAAGTTTCGGTCCGGGATGAATGGGAAGATTTGTGTGATTCATTCAATGTTTAGAAGTTTTGTGAGTACAATTGAAAGGGTTATTTGTATGTCTTTAATCTAAACTTACTTATGTATTACACAGTTATATGTACATCAATCATATTCATCTTTCAAATCAAAAATTAATTCAATAAACGAAAAAGCGTCCGTTGATTTCGGCCTCATCAAAATTTCTTAAACTTTTTCGTCCTCCCTACCTGCAACTTCGTCCAAATGCAATTACAGCCCGTCGAAAACATTCTACTATTGTTTTTATTAAAATTAATTCTGAAAATCAATCAATTCAGAACTTTCTTGTCGTCCCCTGTTGTTCGGACCATTTTTCTCGTCCCCCCCTCTCGGAGACAATAGAAAATGGTTATTAATATTCCTTGTAAAAAAACAGAGGCGCTAAACAATAGGTGTTGTTAATTTACTCATTAAGGATTCATGGGGTGTGCCGCCTCGTGGGAGAAGGGTGGGAGATCCACAGTGATATTGGCTTCCTTTGATACATTCGGTTTTGGTACAAATTGAAATTTAATTTTATATCAGTTGGGATGTGTCGAATTGTGGGTACTGGGAAATTATGAGCTTTATTTCATATGCTGTGAACTTGAAAGGAAAAACCAATTATTAAAGAGAAAACAGTGGTTTACCCAGTCGCAAAAGTATTAATAATAAACATAAAATTTTGGCTATAAATCACAGATTTTAACCGAACACAATAGAACACAAAGCAGCCGATAATTTTAATAATACTTTGAATGACAAAACGTATGACCACGTGGCGGGGGTCAAAACCGGTCCCAACCGGTTCTTAATAAAACACCATTCAATCGAATTTCGTACAATCCACCACTAATGTAAAGAAACTCCACAATAGCAGGTCACGCTATTCTGACCTTTATTAATGCAAAATAAGGGCGAGAGTTTCGTATAAAAAATAAACTGGACCAGGGTATTGATTGGTAGATTTGATCGCCTATTCATTCGCCAGATTTGAATCTACACAGATGTCCAGCTGGTCACATTTGATCGAACGAGATCTATTGATAGTATTTTTTATTGTTATATTAATGGTCAAGTTTGTATAGCATCGCGTGACGATTTCAATGTAGCTCTGTGCCCGGAGCCCTGCCCGCCTGGGCGCTTGCCACGGAAGATTCTATTACTGTGTTTATTTCAAACACTTTGAGTAAACCTTCGAAATCTATCGTCACGATATCGTGATTTCTAAAATGTCGAGTTAAGTGCTTCGTATATTTGAACATTGCAAACGAACCTTTAGTACCTAGTATGCAAATTCATTCAGATTTCGGTTTATTTAAAGATACTACTGTCTCCGCTCTATATTTAGACCGTATTATTACAATGTTATTGTTTACTCATTGATACACATGGTTTGGAATTTCCTTAATATCCAATTTCCGTCTTACAATCTTACGATCACCCGATAGATGTCAATACTAGTTGGAAATCCCGAAATATGCTCATAACAACAATAAAATAGATAACATGGATATAAAAATACATTCTTCCCGCTGAACCAAACACTAAAATGATTAGCATGTCATCCCTATCTTGGGGACACTTTAATTGAACGTTTTCAGCGCCCATCGAAACAAAGGCGTCAAAAGGAATATTTCGCATAAATTATTTTTTTCTCTTTTTTACAACACTTCATTGTGAAGATATCGTTAATATTAATTTTTTGACACGGAAACACCACGATTTAATATTCGTGATACAGCCCTTTGTTATTTTAATGGCTGCCGATATTCCCTTTGCTATCCATACCTTCGTCAAAGAAATTCTCTATTTGCTTTCATTGCAATTCATCGGGTGAATTGGGGTTGAACAAATAATTAAAACAAATGACTGTAGAAGTTTGAATTAGATTCTTCTTTGAAAGAAAGAATAGACAATATATTAGATATAGAAGAAGACGTTACAGACCAAGTCAAAGTTAAACGAAATGAATGCATGGATAACGCTACTTTTGATACTGGCAATCTACAATGCAGTGGAGTAAATAAAATAATAAAAGCTTGCGATAATTAAAGAGCAAGAGAGACAGCTTCCTATGGATAAGAGCTGAACTGACGCAATACAGAGCACGTGTAAGCTGGAATTGATTGTAAAACAATCGATAATGGCGTCGATTTAGACGGTAAGTCAACGGCCTGCTTATCGCGGGTCAATAATTCGGTGTAGTTGGTTGAGCGAACTCACGATTATCTGAACTCTTGCGCAGGGATATGGATGTCAAAGTTTTGGCATTTGTATTGTGGTTTTTTGCGGATAGTAATAGTGTTTCTATTTTTGATGATTCTATTTTGAATTTAGGAATTATATTATTAGAAAGGTTTTCGATTGTGTCAAATGTAATTAACTACTAAGAAAGTAGAGAACAACGCGAGAATGAAATCAAATATAAGCATCTTTTCATCGTTGTTAAGAAAAAAGGTAATTTCTCTATTTCTTGAAAGAAATAACCAAATCTTCATACAATAGACAAGAAAAACAACAAAAAAGCTGCTACAGCTAAAAATGAAAATTGACAAAAACTTTGACAATCACAAGCAACAGATCGATATACGCATTTTTGACAAAAACAATGTTCCCGATACTGTTGATAAAGCGGTATTTATATAATAATTTTGTTTCACATATCAGTCATGTTATGTTAGTTGATGGTGGTGTGACTGAGAATTGCATCCGTTCGTGAGTGATAGTGGCTGATGTCTATCGGAGCATATTTGGTTATGAGGTTGGTTATGTATATTCGATTCTTTTTTTCTATCATTCTCTAAAGCTTTGATGCCTTTATTTAGAATAGATATGGTGAAATTTTTTCTAGCCTACTTTGTCCCACTCCTGAGCAAAGATCCCTCCATTCCTTCCACTTCTCTCGATGGTGTATCTCTTCTCGCCAATTCACAAGGAAGCCATCCAAAGATTCCCGCTATCTTCTCCTAGGCCTACCGCGTCTAGCTGTCTCAGGGCTCCATACTCCATCCTCCAGGGTGAATTTTACTTCTTCATATTTTAGCTCTGAAGTATTTGTGTTTTATTTGTTGCTGTGTAAAATAGTATTTGTGTAAGATAATCTGTGTTACACGTGTAAGGATTATTCAATTATCTCCATAATCACGCCTCCAACACTAATCATTTATTCTCGTAAGGTATTTAGATTTCATAATAAATGTGCTAAATCTTACAGAATTCTAATAATTACTGGAATATAGGAAAATATCCAAGAAGCCTACAAAGACGCAGACAGTTTCCATCACTGCCTCAATAGACGGCTTAATAATATACAAACACAAGCAACAACAAACATCACAATAGTTACGGAGAAACAAAACGTTTCCACCATCCGTTTAGAACACATTAAGCGATTTACTTAATGTCTTATCACCGGCAATCAATAACAAACTTAAAGCCTCATCAATAAGATTGACATTCGATTGGGGATCCAACCGTCCTTGAAAACATCCGATCTAAACGCGGTGCTGTAAGGATACTATTCTCAAAGTACAATCAACTCTATATCGAGTTGTCTTGGTCGACTGTCAGTCGGTTCCCTATTCTAAGTTACGTCACTCCGAAGAGGTTTGTTACCAATCTATCGGAATAGTTCTCTTAGGATGGAGGTCTAATGCATTGTCGTTAAATTAATGCCACGATTTATGACAGTCGGAATTAGCCCCAAACGAGGGCCAGCAATGGATCACTGTTTAGTTTTATTGATGAATGTATTTGAATACAAATAACTGTGACATTATCCGCGTCGGGTGATGTACGAGCGATTGTAGTGTTTACTGAATTGAGAATAGTGTGCGTTTTGGTTGGTGTAGAAAACTATTTGATAGTCATTAGTTATGTTGATGGTCTTGCGAATAATTTTGTAATCTGTCAAAATGCGGATGTAAATGATATTGAATATGAAGCCCCTCAAATGGTAGCGTCTTAGGAATTTGTTTGTTATTGAAGAAATTGCAAATTTTTGATTTATTTAATCCAAAAACGGCAATAAATCTCGTATAGGTGAGCAAGTTATCATAATTATCAACAACTAGGCTCCCATGACCAATGGCCGCAGCCTGTCGCCGCGCCGATCCATCACAGGCTAATATAAAAATGTCAACGATTCGAGTTACTCAATTTGCAATAATTTTCAGAACCGCGGCATGGTTGAGCAAATCCACCATGCAGTAACAGCCTGCCGTGGATAATGAGGTTCGATTCCGCGGGAAGCAATTTTCTTCTATAATACGCCGATTTTTATTTTACGATCGTCTCGGAACAATGATTTGTTTGACTCGACTACTGTTGACAATTGCCTTGCCATGCGATATTTGAGTAAAACGGTGTTTGTCAAACGTTTGATCAAATTCTTCTTGTGCAGCAAATATTTGATGGTAGCTAACTGTTTCGGAAAATAAAATGCTTTTGTTATCATAAATATGTTGTTTGACTAACAAATTGGCAAGATCATACAAATGTTTGTAGAGGTTTGTATAAAATTTCGCAGTTGATTGTTAATTTTTATCTGAAGCGCCTTCGTCTACGCGAGTTTCATAATATTTATCCATCGTTGTAGGTTTGTGTTTCTCGTCTAAACCTTACACTTATGTATTATTGATATCTGCATTCAGATTTTTTTATTTATCATCAAACACAAAATTCACGTCAAGAATGAACCCATAATATTCTTTTTTTACGAAACCTTCAACTTTAGTCTGTTAAACCCCTTTAATAAGGACAATTTTAGTCTGGAACTCTCCAAAAGTTTGACCAAAACGATCGACAAATTGTTCAGCGTCAGACACTGTTTATTTATTTTACAAAAGAGGGTATTTGTCTCCAAAGACAATGGCTATTGGTGCGCAAGGGGGCTCCCGATAATTGAGAAGGGCTCTTTAATAACCTTCGATTATTTATTTAAGAGTTTCGCCACCTGAGGCTTTCGCGACTGACAAAAAAACTCCTACTAATTATTTTATATTTCCTGCAATTTAAAATTTAACTTCAGCTTTATTTTGGTCTTCATTAGGTTCAGAATTGTTTGTCAAAGCTAACGTTTTCTGTAAAGGATTTGAATCGGGGAGTAAGCTGTGGCTTACATTATTTTTCACCGCAACTTCGTTTGTGTTTGCAATTAAAGATTTTTTAGATAAAGCTTTTGATGCACTTTGTCTAACATTTTTCATTTTTACTTTTATGGTTGTTAAAATTTAATTATTTGAAAGAAAACTGAGCTTGTAACAACAATACTTCTTAAAGACACTCTAAGTTACCTCCAAGAACATACGTATTTGTAATCTAAATCACAACTCAAAAGACAGACATAAGTATATTCAATACATACGTCAAGTTATATACAAAGAGGCGGTTGGGCCAAACCGATACACAATTAAAGAGGAAAACAAGAATACTTGTAAGTACTAATGCTAAGACGAATGTTGCGTAAAATCGACGCGTCTCCCTTTCCCCCAGCCTCCCCACGGCCGTAGGGACGTCTGATTTACGATATCTAGAGGAGAATGGGGTTTTGTTTTTTTGTAATTTTGTATAAATATTCAAGATTGTTATGTCGCTCCGTTTAATGACCAAAAGATACTGGTTCGGAAAACCTTCAGTTTTTTTTTATACAAGTTTTGTAATTAAATTTTTTTGTTGGAAAATTATTAGTTAATAACCTAATCATAATACAAATTAAGGGAAATAAATATATTTAGTACCTTAGATTTTATGATATGTAAAGAAAAATATATAAAAAATGTTTTTACTGGTTAATTAACAAATTTTTATAAATTTTACGACGTCATTTTATGAAAACAAGTTTTTGTACAAAAATTACATGAATTTATCGATGTATGTATGTAATTATTTTAGACATACATAAATTTAATTATACGTATACTTATAATATTTAGCATCTGACACACAAGTAATCGTGTTTCGTCTTCGCACAGCCCTGCGCCCCCCGCATTCGGCGTTTTCTTTCTCTAATTGATAATTCTTGCGCGATCCCTCATCGGGGCTCCTACAATAATACAATTAATTCCCTTATGCCGAGACCTACTTATAAATTTCTTACGCACAACCCTTATTGGGGAGCGTTTACATCGGATATCTGGATGATCTGCTGGTTTAACGCGATGTGGTTTGTTTTGATGTTTATAAAACACTCGGTTGTAGCGTTTAAAAGTTTCTGAAGGCTCTAAAATCCAAGGCAAAAATATTTTTATAATATTTTGAAATGAAAAATTGAAAAGATTTTTGTAATAAATCTAAAAACTTAATTATTTTAGTTACTTCTAGAAGAAAATTTCATCACCATTGGTATTAATTTGGAAATTTTTTGTATATTGACATTATGTTTTGTTGTTCACAAAACCTGCTAAGTCGTATAAAAGTGACAAATAAGACTCTATTATTCTACAAAACAAGCTCAAAGAACCTCCAAACCACACCTTTCCTTCTCTTTTCTCAACCTCGCTTACTCCAATGCTACATTAAACGTATCTCTATCTCAACTCTCTCTCTCTTCCCACTCTCCCTAACTCTACCCTCTCATCCAGTGTACTACCTCCTTAACGTCCTGTATGTGTCATGTTCTCCCTTCAGTCAGACACCGGAGACTCGGCAGTAATTGCTTCCCCGATCCGAAGAGCGCATCTTTTGTGATCCGAAGCAACACACAATACAAAAACATAATAATATTTATAATACCGCGATATAATATTCTGACTGTACTTAAGTATTTAGTTATTTGAAGTGCGCATGTATCTGTTTTACCCCTTTCTGAACTGATTTTGACTTGACGAGTTCGTAATTCGAACGTCTTTTGTTTTTCTTATTGGATTGTTCTGTGACAGTATCCAAGTGACGTAGGTATTTTTTTCGTTCTTTTTTCGAAATGCATTTTTTTCTAACTTGTGTCCCAACCTACCAATACCAAAAAACGATTGTATGGAGAAAACTGGGAAATACTAAGCAAGCCGGTTTTTAGAAGAAAAAAAAATAATTCAACTTTCTGCGAATTTAACGGTCAATAAAATCGGAACGTGCGACCTATATCCTGACCCGATGACCTTACCAATCACAAATATTATCTAACTGAACAAATAACTCTGAGTCACTGTGATAATGCTAATAATATAATGCAATTGATTTTAAAAACAGATTTTACGTAATTACATTGTCGTTTGAAATAAACAAAGATTAATGTTTTTTACAAAAACAAAGTGTTATAAAATTTGAAAAAGTCCCCGACGTAAATACTACAAAAGCATGACTCATTATAAAACCTTTCAACTACTATCGATGATTTAGTAACAAATTGTGCGATTCTCCCCTGCCTCCCCATTTCCAGATGGTTTGCCGATTTGGCCGACGCGACTCTGAACATTTAAATATGGCGGCTTAATGTTCAAATACAGATATAGATGAAATTTTATTACTTTGTTTTGTAGATAATGAGAGAAACAGAAAGTATTTGAACTGTTAGATAGGTATAATTAATAATTTTGTTTTTTTTTTCGACAGTTATCATACAACTGATTGATTAAAGTGTTGCTAGCGGTTTTTGAACTCGTAAACTAATGAACTGTTTTTTTGTTCCAGGTAAGATCAACATGAAACGTCTAGACACAAAATGAAGTCTAGATAAATCCTGATTATTTTGTACGTGAACTGGGTAAGACATAACAGAACTACCAACATTCAAAACATAATTGAAGTAGAAATAAAACCGACGATACTTTTTTGTTCGACATTTGACATTTAAAAAAAAGAAACGTCATTCGTTGGCGCCAACTGTCAGTTACACATCAAAGTGAAACAATTCAACAGATACCAAAACAATTGCCATTAAACCCACTCGATTACCTTTACCAGTAGAAATTTGTCAATATTCGAACTGGGCAACCATTAATAGCGTTAATCTTTGAACGTCAAACGATTAAAAAGTCGCGTGACTATAAAAAGGCACCATTTTTAAACGCGACTTATCGACTGTCACTTGTTAACGATAACGCGTTTGAGTAGCCGTTAGTAAAGAGCTTTCCACATTGAACGAAGGCAGAACGAGCCGTATCGCGTCGCGTTTAGTTCACTACAGATATTTTAAACCTAATCGCGTGGTCGTTTTGAAGACAGAACATACTGGCTGTATAGATAGTTGTCTTGAGACGTTATCGTTTGATTCGCTATTCGAAATAATTCTATTGTGACATCGACGGTCGCGAAAGATTTCAAATAAAAATTCAAGGTTCTTGGTTATGACTTTTACAAAATAACTTTATTCAAACGTGAGGTGTGTGTACCATAATTAATAAGTCATTTCTGAGTAAATGATGTGACGTGAAAATATGTTTAAGTCCATCAAATGTCAAGCTGGATTAAAGTAGCAATAATAAAAACAGCTAAACAAACACTTAGAAAGTGTTTGTTTGTATAGCACCAATTTACGATCCGGTAGAATTGTATAAAAAAACGTTTGCCCTTTTTAAAGTAATTGCGTAATAAAACTACAGGCCAGTAATAAACTCACAAAATAACGTAAAATCGATAATCTCAAGTGGAACAAACGTAACAAATACAAATAGCTTTGAACGGGTTATTAATTTTTCTTTCGTATTTAATTTTTTTTAACTGCGCAAATATTCAAATGGGACTTTTAACGATTATTTTTATTGACACTTTATGGTTCGGAAACTGAAAATGACTTAGATATGATTCGATGCTCGGACGTTTAACGATTGCACGCGAAACGCCATTTTGGAAAATGGAACGTCTGAGAATGAATTACAACCTCCTTGCGAATTGAATAATGATTTTTATTTTTTATTGTTCTTCTGTAGCAGCTATTCGTGACAGTCAGTAAACAATTAATTATTCAAACCTTACTTTCGTACGTGCAACTTTAACCCTTCACCGGCTAGAAATATACAAAGTCATCAAAAATCAATGAGGCGTCTTCTCACCAAAAGATGAGCGCATTAATCATCTCACACGATGTTACGACAATGGACAGAATCTATAAACACACCCCCCTTCCCCTTACGAGCCACCCTCAACCCACACACACGTAATTAATTAAAATTATTAATGACAGCGCATAATAATGGATAATCAATATTCTCGAGTTACAATTATGAGGGAATTAAGTATGCGGTGAACGGGTTAAGCTCCCGCCAAATTGTTCGAAAAACGAACAATACGAAAAGTAAAGCTGCTTGTCATTCAACTGTCAAATATTTTTTTAAACGGCGTTTTTGGTTGCCAGTTGTAGGTCAACCTTGAGAGAAGACTGAAAGAGGTTATTACTACGTTGTCTATGTCTGAAAAAAGGTTTTTGTGTTACTAAGAGCAACAGCTTTATATTATAACTTATATTATACAATTAATTCAATTTTCTTAGTACAACATAGTTGATTGTGATGATATAAAGTTTTATAGTCTGGGATTGGCTTACATTCGGCAGAAAAGCTCTATGATAAAATTACTTTCCTAGAAATAATATTTTTGTTTAATTCATATCACAACTTCTAATTTTCTATTCACAGTTTTTACAACACACACCAACCCATATTTATATGATTAATTATACACATTTATTAGCAAAACTGAGGGTAGTACGTCCTCGGCTGTGGAGGGGTGTAAGAAAGGGTTGTGTGCTATTAATATTTATTTCGTATGCATAAGTTATACCAAGGATTGATTGCTAAGCGCCGAGAATTCGCCATTTTGATTGATTCGGTTAGTAAAATGATTCATATTTTTTGTTCGTGTATTTTTTATTATTAATGACTGGGTGAACTGAAAAAGTAATTATTGTGGCTTAAGTTTATTTCGAAGTAATGTACTCAAGCTAGTTTTATTCGAACACGATTGAACAGATATACAATAACAAAAAAAGGAGTCAAATTGTTTCACAAGATATCGAATTTTACTAACACTTAAGACAAGACAACAAAATCGCTTACCTACTTACAAAACCACAAATTACAACAGCAATATATTTAAAAATTGCCACTTAAAACCTCGGTGCCTAGTTACGAACAAAAGTAACAATACAAAACAAGATAACAATCACTAATTGCACACCAAAAAGCAAGCCTTTAAACGCGAAAATTTGAGTGTGAAAAGTACGGACGATGCCGTGTCAAATACTATGGGGGTAGTCACGCGACGATACCTAACCGTGTTCCAACTACCGACACTGTGCCTTCAACCCCTAACTTCCACCCCAAAAGCTAAAACACTGTGTCCCTGCTGTGTGCAAGCGGAGTGAGCTCAAAATGTTATCATAGTTCGCCAGGATCCTAAGTATCGCATGTCCCCGAACAATAAAAGTGCATTTGGCAAAACATTATATAAAAGTTTTTGCACAAATACGCCTAACTACGTAATAATGTGAAATTTGCAGTCACTCATTGTGGGGGTAGATAGAGATTTGTTTTCACTGTAACGGTTATTGATAGTACTTTAGTGAAAATCATTGAGTCGTACTGTGAAGCAGAGAATTCTGTTGCAAGTTTAACGTCTCAGCAAGTTTGACTCAGAAACCTGTTGTCAAGACTTAAAAAATCTATTTATAATGCAGTCTTCGATTCTTCTTTTCCATTGGTTTACTGCTTCTTAGAATCATTATCATACCCTAAACCTTTCTATCAATAGCCAGCAGTAATCTCACTTTCTGATAGACAAAATCAAACTGAAAACTCCAATCAACAAAACTTATCTAAGCAAATACGAATTTTTAATTTCGTTCTCTAAGTCCAAATCTCTACACAAATAGGGACAGACAAACATACACACACAGTATCAGTAGAACCCCTAGCAATATTTTAAACTACCCCTTCGTTTCAACCCTTTGATTGCGACTTTGCGATCAATCGATTGGGTCCTGACCACCCCTTATTATTTACCAATAGCTTTAAATAAATATATAAAATCACACTATGTGTCTGATCATGAGATATAAGTACTCTCTACATTTTGGCAACCCTAAAAAACCCTTTAGTTACGCCATGTATAAAAATTTGCGAAATTTTAATACATGTCTATGAAACATGATCTCAGAAATTGCTGTACCAATTTGGATAATACTGCTTTAAGTATATTTCTTTGGTAAATAATTTGTGTTGGTACATATCGTCACGCTATGCCAATAAGTAGTCGTAAAGAAATCTTTTTTCATCTAAGTTATTATTTACAGTTCAATTTCCAAAAATATATTTTTAAAATTTGCCACGAATGATCGCAGACGTTTGTGAGTTCATTAAAATACACAATTAACATACAATGTATGAAAATGATCTTCAATTACACCTCCAAAAGCTCAAACAAACATTGCGGAAACAACCATTTTACTTAGGAGAAGCATAAAAGGAAAAAGTCACCGTGAGAATGCGCCCCCAAAAATATTTGCACTGAAGATAAAACCTAGGATTCACAGTAATTAGCAAAAGTGCTCCACGATAACTTATCAAAAATCCAATGCCATCACAACGATGTCCAAAAAATCACCCCCTAATCTGTCACCCCAGACACACACACACAACCCCATACACACCAAGACACGTAAGTTTTCGATAGGGTTCAATCGCGATTTTTGATCCCCATCTCAAATTTGGTCCCGAGAGAACCCACCCTTTTCGATCCCACTATATACAAGAATTATACATTATAGTTGCATACATACAAATTAAAACTGCGCCCTTGGGTGTTACTTTTGGGGCAGTTATATTTGACTATAAGTCGCAATAAGGTTCGAAGCCATTCTGATGGTAATTTTGGCGCGTAATTTTAAAGAAGATGGCGTCTATATAGCGATAGATAGAGCCAACATGACGAAAAGAGAGAAACAATAAATGATATTCTCGTTAGCTGTAAGTACAACCAATAAGTCGTAATAAAAAAAACTAATAAATGAAAACCCTTTCACGCATCTCCAAAACCATTTTTATCCAACCTTACTACCCCATTTACCACAAAAACCCGAAACGATCAACAGAATATCCCAAAATGATTCATAATATTGCAAATAAAAACAAAAGCGGACGACAGTGGCAGCCAACCCTCAAAAAACAATAAAAACATATAGTACGCACCTCAGACGGACATGCGGAACCCTCTCGCATAGAATTAACCCTTTCGATACAGAAAGGTGAACAACCCAGTTAAAAACGGGACTTTCTTGTGCCGTGTTGAGTTATAGGCGTTGGCGATTTTGGTGACAGTACTGACAGCTGTCGAAATCTGACTTAAGAGTGTATTTCATGGTCCATTTCGAGTTACAGTATAATGTTTAGCTCGTCTATTTCCTTTTATCAGTCTTGTTTTGTAGTGGCATTGATAATATGCTGTTATGCTAACTCTCAGCATGCTTTGCAATTGATAACTCTTTAATTTATCTAAAACTATTTAAGAAGCTTAAAAAATATATTTTCCTATCATATTAGTCTTACAGTTTACCGTCAATCATTGTATCTATCAATTAAGCCCGCTAGCTCTCATAACTTGTCCAATGTACTCATATTTTATCCGCAGGGCGACACGCATGCAAACGAATATTCATATCGAACTTAAAAAAAGGATCGTTCATTTAGAAATAATCTGGAACGCGTCCAAAATGTCCGCATCGTTATTAATTTTTAGATCAAAAGCTTTTATTCTAATTGTTGTAGTTTTGATATGTGGATATTTTATTAGTCTTTTTGACATGAGTATTAAAGAAAGTTCTTTTCTAATCAACTTAAATATACAATAATTGTAATCCTCCTAATAAATCGAATGAAAAAAGAATAGGGCTCCGAAATCTATAACAAATCATCTTAAGATAGAACAAAACTAAAAATACCGCACCCCAAGTCGATGCATCACCAAGAATTAATATAATTCTTGTCATTAGACGTCCGATCGCCGCGACGTCTTCGCTCCAACTGACAGTTGACATTGACAGCTCCTTAATGATGGCTGACAAGAGGCGCCCTCTGACGGCCATCTTGCCAATTTTGTTGTGCGTTCTTGAACACGTCTCGATGTCAACTTGGTATATTAAAATATGTTTAATTATCTGTACATCAGTTGCTGGGGACGTAAAGCTGAATAGGCATCAAAGAATTTGTATTTAAGGATGTTAATGATCCGAGGAATGTGAAATAATGATAAAAATAAAATTCGAAATATCCTATCACATTTTCGCAGAAGTAATTATGATCATTATGATAACATCACCATCCGATCAGCGGCAAATCTCGAAAACGTGGCCCAAAACCTTACAAACTCGGTGTAATCAAAACAAAACGTACATCATTAAATATCTGCGTACGATCTCTGGCAACTGAAAGTAAATTAATTCTGGAAGTGGAACAAAAAAACTGCAAAACAAAGACTTCGGAGGAAACCGCACAATTCGACCGCCATTAATTATTCAGTGTCATCATCCAACGACGGATATCAACGCTCGTAATAAACTCGTATTTTGTATACAATACACAAGATATGTAAGGATCTCGTATACTTAAGAATATACAAAACCGTGGAACATTTTTTAAGCACTATCGAACAAAATTATCTATACCCAATACAATCCAATTCCATATTCAAAAAACTTCGTGCCAAGCTTAGCATTCACACAATGAGCACAATTTATTACAATCAATAGACACACGCACACATAGACAATTATAAATTCGGCGCACACACACAAGTTTTAACGAAACTCATGCATATTTATAAACTTAATGTGTATATTATTTTATATCTGCGCCTGTGTGAGTGCGGAGGGTCTTAATAACAGATATTCAATCAAAATCAACCCCTTTTCCTGTCCGATATCTTTGCACTGTGAGTGTGCATCTCCCCTTGTCGGTTTTGTTTTGGTAGAATGTATGCCTATGTTGACAATTGGTAATGTTGTTCATCATGAAATAATTATAAAAGGTAGATGAACCTCCAAAAACAGCCTCCTAATAACCCTCTTTCTGTGAAGCCATAAGCAAAGAATAGTTTTACTTATTTAGTATCACACTCACTAAAGAAACACAATAGCAATCCATAATAGTAACAACTACGCACCGTATAATTTAAAAACTTCCCTATCATTAATATTCGTAAAGATTCCTGTCGATATAACGTCGGGTTACTACCAAGTTCCTATAACATTTGCATATGAATACACCACCTTTTGTGACACAACTGAAACGAAGAAAAAAACTGCGATAACTAATCAAAACTCCTAAGAGAAGGCCCCTAATAATAATTTTGCGAAAGCAACAGTTAAGTTTACTCTTTCAAAATATCATTTTTTTTGCCTATCTAGATGATTTACTCTTTTTCTCAAACACCTTCATGTTTCCAGGCAAAAAGTCCCCCTGCCTTAAAAGTAATGTCCATTTCAATGAAACAAGACCAAAACTCAAACGCTTCACGCAAGAAAAAATCTCCATCCCAATAAGATATTAGAAACACCAATTGCGTATCAGAAATATACAATTAATAACGAGTCTTCCAAAACAAAGGCGTGGGTAGACGCCAAAAAAACAGGGAAACATATAATGCATCAGTGAATCGTAGAATTTGAACAGTATCGTGGAACGGGGTGTATAAAATGTATAAATCTTTCGGGGTGGCCGTCTGGCAGGACTACCGACTAGCCATGCCTGTGTGTAGATATTTAAAATTATTCCCTTTGATACGGAAGATAATTTCATTCCCAGACTTGCAGCGTCAACAGAAACAGCTATTAGAATATTAATTTAAACTTATTGAATTGAATTGGAACATTTGATCGAAAGAAAACTTATAAAGCATGAACTCCTCTGGAAAAGTTTTGAAGTGGCTTCAGTTAGTTCTTAGATTAGACTTCAAGGAAAAAAGTTAAGTACACTAAATAAAGAAGCTCTACAAGTTTTTTGTTTGGGTTACATAATTTTACGCTCCGACTAGCTGGTTCTAGATATTCGCTAACGTATTTTATTATTCAACCCAAAAAACGTCTAGCGTTGGATCTACCAAATTTAAACGATTCCTGACAAAAGTTTTTGAAACATAACAGTAAGTATCAAAACCAACAGTAGCCATCATTAGGGATATGAATTTGGAAACAAACATTCCAAAATCAAATGGTTCGATGGTACAGCCAGCACGTGACACACAGTCGGCAAACTTTTTCCCGACGCAACGAGTTCGCTTCGTTCGTGAAAGTTGTTCGGCCTTTGTTTCGCGCAATCATACGCTACGTTGTAAGGATGCGTCGCGAACCGCGATCTCCACTCATCCTTTTGCCAACAGTACTTTGATTTCCGAACCGCTTTGATTCAAACTTTTAATTATTATTATTTATTTATTTCAGACACAAGTATCCATAACTTTGTTAGTATTAAATGCTTATAAAATAATGTTAGTAAGGCAACAAGTCAATTTCATCAAGTCAGTCACTACAAATTTTAGATAAATATAAAATAACAATAATTCAGAAAAAATAATAATGTAAAATTGAAAATTAATATAAATCAACAAATCATAGAAAAAATAAAATAAAAATGTCAAAATAATATAAAATAATTCTAAAACAATAATACACCACTAAAAAATTATAATAATATCATATTAAATTGACATAAAACCAAAATGAAAAGACAACAATCACTCTATGGGATCCAAATAATGACTTAACAAAGGGCGAGCAACGAAAACAATATAAATAGTGGTGGAAGCGACATACACTCTATCTAATGCAGTGCAACTTAATAAAATGCTTCGTTATTGGGCAGTCAAAACGACTCGCCACAACACTAAGGATGCTGTTGCTACTGCCGCGGACACGAGCCATCATTGATGCCGCTCTCTTTCTGAGTATGGCATGGAAGCCATCAATGTGAGAGGCCGCAAACATGCCCGACGCACTGCAGTGTCTCGGGAGCCGCATCAGCATCCGGAAAGCATTGTTATATTGGACGCGCAGGGCGTTAATTGTCTTCTGCGTATAATTGACCCATAGACTACACGTGTAAAAACATTGGCAAAATGCTCTAAACAAAGTAATTTTTACTGCATTACTGCAGCGTGCAAATCTACGAGCCAACATATTACATCGGACAGCCAACGCCCTGCGCTCCCTTTCTATGTCCTCGTGGTCTGATAGGTCTTCCGAGACCCAGTGACCCAGGTACTTAAATCGCGAAACTCTGGGTAGTGAAACACCATCTATGAAGAGGGATGGTACTTGTGTCACTTTATGTTCAGAAGGTTGGAATACCAAGAGCTCGCTTTTCTTAACATTATACCTGAGCCCATGAGCCCCGGCGTATTCTATACATATAGCGAGGAGTTTTCGAACAGCACTTATAGAGGGGCCCAGCAACACCATATCGTCAGCGTAGCTAATGTTATTAATAAATTTTCCGTCAATAGAACAGCCAACTTTTGTGTTGCTGAGCCTCTCAATAAGCCCGTTAACATACAGATTGAAGATACGAGGCGAGGTTAAACCCCCTTGCCTTACTCCACATCTCAGTCTGTATGCATCGGAAAACGTCCCCGCCCACTTTACTACATTTACTTGGTTGTTGTACCAATAATCAAAAATGTCAATGGCTTCTTCTGGAAGGCTGGTTTCTGCCCTCATTTTTTCCCACAACACATCATAGGACACCAAATCGAAAGCTTTCGAAAGATCTAAGAAACAAGCGTAGACCGGAGTCTTCCTATCGGTGTAGTACCGGGCAGTATGTTTGAGGCATAACACTGCAGTTTCTGTCGACAGCCCGTTCCTAAAACCAAATTGAGCGTCATTGAGTTTTATGTGACTGCTCAAAATGCGATCAAGAAGACTATCCAGCACTTTAACTACAGTGGTAGCTAACGAAATGGGCCTATAATTACTGTTGTCTGAAGCGTCACCAGTCTTATTTTTGATTATTGGCACAACCACGGTCTTCATACAATCGTCTGGTAGGTATGAGTGTCTCAAACAAAACGTATAAAACATTGCTAGAACCCTTGGTAGATGGATTCCCGCATGCTGCAAATGCTCAATACTAATTCCATCATGGCCCGGACTCTTACCCCTCGTCATATGTTTTATAATGTCAGATACATTTTTCGCTGTAAAAGACGGAAGTACTGCCGGCCTGCGGTTATTCTGCCTGATTTCATCAGTACCGAGCATTCCCAACTTACATGACGGAGGATCCAGCTGAAAAAAAACCTTTAAACATGTTCGCAATGTCACGCGGCTTAGTTAGTCCATTAACATTCAAAGGGACTGTGGGTTTACCATTAAGTTTCCTCGTACCTTTCCAAAAATGTTTGAAATCTTTGTCCGTATGGTGTGATGCTAGAATATCCATCTTTATCTGCTCGGAGTTATTTTGACACCATCTTAGTTTGGACTTAAAAATGCGCCGAGACTCCACCATGTTGCTATATACAGGCCCATTAACTGGCTTACCGTACAACAACCAAGTTTTAAAATGTTGCCTGGCTACCTCGTGAGCACCACGAACATGCCTATTCCAGCCCAAAACAGCACGACTTTGTTTTATGTGGTTACTTTTACATTTTGACGTAAGGACAGCCGCTTCACACATAGTCGAAATAATATCTTTATACATTCGATCCAGAACTACTCTGTGTTCTTTATTGTGACATATATCATCACAACATTCAGACAATTCCGACGGAAATTCTACCATTCTAAAGTGGTCGTTGCATAGTTTACTGTAAAGTTGTTTTTGTTGCTCGTCCCTTTCGCCCCATAGTATATTATTAGGAGTATTTACGTGTAATACAAACTCAGGTTTTATAACAGCAAAATTACACGATATCTCAAGAGGATAGTGGTCTGACCAAGTACAGTCATAGTTCACCCTTACACTCTCTATGGATTGCCACGCCGCCTCCGTGACCACACAGTGATCGAGCCAGCTTGTACTACCGTGGGCATCACTAACGAATGTAAAGGTGTCCGATGAAAGACCAAGTTTCTCTAAGTCTGCAATGACCCATTGCTGATCATTACAAAATTTTTGAAGTTCCCTCCCAAACAATGAGCAAGGACTTGCATTGAAGTCACCTAAAATGTACACATTTGCAACTGCAGTATTCTCTATTATAGCACTTATTTCGCTAAGACAGTCTGTAAATTCTACTAAGTTCTCATTTAAGTTGACTGGCATATAAACAGAAAATATCACAAATGAACGATCGCACGCAACCACTTTAATTGCCGCGAGACGCACACTATTGCACGGGATCACTGTAACCGAACTAAACGCACTTTTACGCCATAACAAAGCAACACCGCCGTGCGGTCTGCCTCGTACTAGACCAACAGACGAGTCTATGGCCGATTTTCCATAAAAGTCAAAATCTGTGTCGACTGTTCCAAGAGTTGATATGTCGTGCGGGAATAACCAGGTCTCCTGTAGGGCGATTATATCCGCTCGGCGACACAGGGTTCGTACGTGGTCTACAGAGCGCGCGAGCGACTTACAATTGTAGCTTATTAGTCTGCTGCTAAGTGTGAGTCTTTGAGGAAGTTGACTGTCCATTTTCTTTTTGAGTTACATGTTTCCTATTTCCAAAGTCTATGAAACGCCGGAATGTTATGCCTTCAGGCCAAATACGGTCGTCCATAAAAGTGTCCAATTTGTGTCTAGGGACTAATACTTTATAAGCATCGTATTCTTTTTGTTGTTTCATTTTAATTTTCTCCAATATAACACTAACTTGTGTTTTATTAATTATATAAGAAGCTATATCCGCAGGCGAAGTTCCTTTGTCAACATTATTTATAAACAAAGGGACTCTTATATCCGCAGCCTTAAACTTACAGTGTGCTGTGGTAACAGCCACACCTTTTCGTCCTGTAAACCTATTCTTATGTCTATTCCTCTGTACTTCCGTCCATTCATGATCATTCACTGCTTGTTTCCATTCACCCGGCGCACGCGCAATATGTGCAAACGAGCGATAAGACTGTGATAAACAGCTGTTACTAGGCGTCACAGCAGATGTACCGTTAGAATCGCAAGCGGGCTTCAATACGTCACACACAAGTTCCTCTGTCTTTGTCGCACCCCCTACCGCCGAAACCTCGCCTGTTATGTTATTATCAATCTCGTTCCGCAATACTTGTTTATTAGGTACACACGACAAAGTATTATTGCATTTACTCGTATCATTTATAACGTCAGTGCTTTCACGTAACGGGGACGGGCACTTAGAATCATGCTTATCAGGTAGATGACTCGAGCTAATTTGGAGGTTTGGAGAAGTCTGTGATAATGACGACATATTCGGGAGACCCATGGGGCCACTATCATAAGCAAAACTAGCTCGCATACAGGACGTACCTCTCCTCAAATTAATGTTCCTGTAGTCATTATGTATATTTGTTTCATTTAAACTGTCAACCGTTATGCCGCATATTCCTGCACCGTAACTGCCGTTCTTAACCAGTTCTTGTTTTGTTTGTAACAACTGATCCGTAGTTACATATGTACTCTTAATTAGTTTTATCTCGTTTTGTAAGATAACGATATCTTTTAAAAGTCTAGTAACATCTACATGATCAAACGTAATTGGAGGTAGTTTGTTTAGGTCATGAGCTACGAAAACGGGAATCTTCTCAGGGTCTATATTTTTAAAAATTTCTATAACATCAAATAGATCCTTCTTGCTTTTTCCTTCTTTATTTTTACGTTTTATTTGACGTATATTAGTAGAAACAGATTGAAACAGCAATGACTTAGCTTTTTCGATGTCTTCAGTTGTAAAGGCTGAACTGCATATTCTCACTAAACTGTCACTGTCCATCACTTCATGTTTATGTTGCACAAACGCTAACAGCTCATTAACCACGAGATTACAGTTATTACACTTTAAAAGCACATTAGCCGACGACATTTTTTACAACCACAAGTGGTGCGGTACAACATCTACTCGCGACGAGCGCTCAGATGTGACTCATCATTTAAGCATCCCGTGTTTTGACGTCGAATATTGCATTTCCGTGTGTGTTTAATTTGATATTTGTTTGGAACTACACCGCCCGTATATCATCTATATTTGAAATTCAACTTCAAACGGCGATTCCGATGAACGTTATTTAAAATGTTCCGACGCGCTGTGATCGGGCCAATAACACTCAGTTTCTAGTTATTCTCATTGTATACAATCTCACCCCACGTCGACCGCGACCCTCCGAGAAAAAATAATAAATTATTTTAGTTAGTATGCAAATAAGCGCGGACCGATATTTTAACCTACACCCCATTGAAATAGCGCATTTTTTTTAAATATCTGTTCTTTATGGTACGGAAGAATGTGCTTGTTTTTAACATTCGAAATTGGAATCATAAATAGTTCTAGTGCAAGTACGCGCTTGTTAAGTTTAGAATTGCAAAGTGATTCTGAGTTCGGAATAGTGATTCTGAATGCGAATTCAACTATGGTTTTAAATGATGGCGCTTTGCAAGCCCCTTCAACATTAATCTAGATCTTACCGCGTGCGTCTGTGTGTGTATTGTGTGTGTGAGACAGAGCAATGATATTTAATTCGAAGGGTAGAATTTCTCATCGATTTTAATTTTATGCGCGCATCCCGTCTCGGCGTGTATTATTTGTTTTTTATGTAAATATTCTCGATCTCTTATTCAGACGAGTGGCGTCCATTTTGCGGATTTTTTCCCTTTTCACATATTTAGACGTTGGAATATTTTAATATAATGGGTTTTGCGTTTGCATATTGGCATAACTTATTTGGAAAATTCTAATTCGTTCTATCTATTATTGTGTTGTCATGAACTTCACCTTCGTCGGGAACTCGTGGCTGGCGTCTTTTTCGCACTCGTTTCCATTATCTGCAGAGAGCTTCAATTGAATTAATTTATATTTTTTCAGAGCTGATTTTATAGGGATAAAACTATATTGCTATGTTTAAATTAGGTTAGTTACCATTATTAACTAACTAACTGAGGTGACACTTGAGAAACCCTGCCTCAAAATATTGAATTCAAAAATGGTCCTATCGGGTACGGTTCGGTACGGTACACACATAACAGGTACATGATAGACAAAGTATCTTATATTCTAATGAAGAGGTCAATGACGTAATTAAGGCGCCCCCGCACACACACAAATACCTGTCGATATATCAGGCCCACCCCTATAAACCCACAAAATTAATATAGCCGAGAGCTACGTCAAAAATCATTATATTTTATGGGCGGCCAAAATAAATGACGCTTATACGGTACTGGTGGAAAGTTTATATTCAAATTTCACTCAGTCCGTCGGTCCGGCATCTCCAAGGATCAATTTACATATTTTCACAGGTTTCCACGATTACATTTAATGTTAGATATGTATGCGGAACCGTGAGCGTTAAAGATACTTTCTGTTTTCGAGCTCACATGCTGTTAGATTGCCTGGCTGTTGGAATAGTTTCCTTCGCGTACTTTATATGATGGCGAATATTAAAATTCTGTTTGACAGTTCTCGTGTTTTCCAAATACGAATGTTGAACTTGCGAAATTCAAATAATGGAACGCTCTCACTTCCATTGGCCCACTAAAGCCATAAACAAAAAAAAAACATTGGCAACAACACTCCATGATGAATTTTCTTTGTGAAACTTAACGTGTTTTCTAATTACACGTGTATTTTATACAATGTAAATTCCAATTAATTCTTGCGAATACTAAATAATGAAAACAAAGGTTTAAACGTATGACGTCTGTACGAAGGACCATAGAAACGCAAATTAATTCCGAAGAAGGAGAATGTCAAAAATAAGTTAACGTCAAAGCATATTCAATTAAAATAATGATAGGGATGTGTTTGTTTCGTAAATAATGATGTCGGTTTGTGTGTTGGTTTGTTATATTTGGGGGAAAACGAACCGCCTTGTGTTAGAGAAACAGAGGAACACCTTCCTCCATACCTAAGTATTTTATTCTCGTGTTATTCTTCGCTTAAACGATGTTTGAGGAAGCCCGAACTTTGACGAACTTATACGAGAATTCTGAACTAACTACAGCGAATATGAGATTGATATGCATAAATGTTTGGTCTGTATGAGAATTAAGTTTGGTTTGGCTTCTGCACTGTTGAAATGAATTTGGTCCAAAAAACTTTCAAGTACGCAAAATTGAAGTAGACACTTGATTTGCCGCCTGCCGAAAAATAACGTAAGTAATATTTCAAATTGAAAACGAGAGACGAAGCCGCAGGAGCTATAGTCTACAGAATCAATTCCCGTCTACGAATTAAAAGCATTAATAATACAAAATTTGATTATCCCATAAAAGATTCGGGCCATAAAACTCATAGTTGCTATAGTGTGCACCGTTGCCGAATGTACGAATTAGGAACCCTTTTGATCGCGTCCCACCCTCCGCTCCGGCCGCCCGGCGCCCGCTCTCGGCTGCCATTCATTTTCATAATAAAATCGTAACAAACGGCGCAGGTAACAAAATATGGAGAGAGATCCTAAATTTATGTGAACGCAATGTGATTATTTATGTCGAAACTTGAGATTTTGCTAGAGATATTGTCGGCGAGGTGGATGTATGGCCGCGGGATGACGGACGCAAGATTTCGATGATGTACTGGTCGGGCTACTTCGTGTTGCCGCTGTATTGGACAACAGGCATAAATAATAAATTGCTAAGATCATATTGTTACAAACAGAATAGGTAGCTATTGTGCCACCCCTTCTAAAAACACTGAACGTCTCACCCCAGACAATAACAACGCGCGAAACTTTCTCAAAACTAAATATTTTACACGTATCATAAAACAATGTAACCACATCCACACCTCTGCATCTGTAGGAAGGGCCCAATCAATCTGTCTGTACGAGATACAGCCTCCAAATCTAACTATTGTTCACGAATAGGGAAATTTCCATTTGGATTTATTCATTTGTCTAACTATTGTCGGGCTTTCCCATTTTGTATATTAAAATAATTGTTTTGCCGCCAACATTTCGATGTTCTAAATTCAAACTGGTGGATTTGCGTATGTGTTTTGTGCCAGTGTTGGATTAACCATAGAGTTCAGTAGAAAAATCTTGTTTTTATTTTATGCCGACGAATATTTGTACATTATTTCGATCTAAGTCTGTCGTTTTCAATTAAATATTACTTGTAATTAATTTCTCAGCCGTAAAATCGACGTCTTATTAATACTTAAATCCGAAGCCTCAATAAACGTTCCATTTCACATCGAAAACCGAAAAGCCGTTGTATAATAAATTTAACGACAAATTCCGATAAGAATCGGCGACGCACAGACGCAATTTTCATAGATATAGCTCAATTAACAATTGGTTTCAATCGCGAAGACATTTCGTATAATAAAGTGCCCACGAGGGGGTGCGGGTGCCTTCAGGCAATCTTATTTCTGTTTGTAATATTGCGGTGTCAATTTCGCATATTGAAGTGTGAGCACGAATATGGAACGCCATTGTTTGAATCTATATTGTCTATGAACTTGCTTGTCTCTGATCTGGTAAATTGGATCCTGAGGCTTCGTTGAAATTGGAACGGCTTGAAGAGTATTTTAAAATGCAAGACTTTTCTTTGTTGAAGTATGAAGTGGATAGTAACAGCAGCTTTCAAAGGGGATGACTCACAAAGGAGATGTTATTTTTAAAGTCATACACAACCTGACCCAATTAAATCACTCAACACAAATCTGTACAAACATAATATCCGCCCGTTACGAACGTTTGTAAACAAACAATCAATGAAAAAAACCGCAAACATGAAAATAAAAACGCCAATAATCAACCGACACAAAGCGATAAAAAAATAAAACCATTGTGTGCAAAAGAATTACACACAATATCCAATTGTGGTTCCGTCAACGAGGTCTGTAATAAAAAAACCGCCACCCCACGGAACCCGGGCATTAATATCAATCTATCAATAGCTCTCAATACAGAGGCGTGAGTGATCAATAAACGATAATAAAAAATACCCTATTTTTTTTCGTCCCCTCTCTATTACTATTTTATCGATGATTCGTATCGTCTGTTTTGATTGGACCCTCTACAGCGTTGTCTATTGAATTATCGAGTATCGCATTTTAATTCCTCAATGTGATTTATTCCGATACAGTTTAATTTATTCCGATTGAATAATTCGATTTTGGTAATTGTTTACGGTTATGGCTTAATTTTTGATAATCGAATGTGTCTGAGTGTCGCTACGATTGTCAATGGCTTGTCACTTAGGTTTCAATTGAATTAGATGTGGCGAATTGATTAAATGTCTATGGTTCCATTATATTTGACTTTTTAGTTGATCCCGTATTTCTTTAAATCTTCAAAACAGATCTAATCAATCAAAGCCTGAAACTTTTACAAAACAATATGGGAATAACTTCAATAGACACGCGACGCGTCTTTAATCTTGTTTCATCATCAAATGTAAGAAGCTCACACAGACGTTTCAAAAGCTCAAAAACAGTCGTAACTTGAAAATGTTCAATAAATACACATCTTGGCAAAACTTGGTACATTTTAAACTCCATTACTTATCACTCTCTCAATCCACATGTACTTAATTACTCTTGGCAAATACAATGACGTCACATCGATAGATAGATAGAGAGGTACCGAAGACGGGGGGAGACTGGGGAAGATAGAAATCGTATGTTTTCGGATTAATTCGTTCGTGAAATCGTCTCGTCCCGATAAGAATGGTAACTGCTCTGTACTAATTGAATCTACAATTGCGTTGGCATGTCTGATTTCATTAGACGGTTGTGTGTGTGAGAGGGGTGAAGGGGGTCAGAGGGGGGAGGGGGGGGGGGGGTGAATAAGTATCCGAACTGATGGATGCTCTTGAAAGTTTTGCAGCAAAATTTTTGGCGATATTGGTTTCGTGGTTCGGTTTGTTTTTGATTTTTTTCCTGCTTTTACCGGCAGTTTGATTTTTGTTGAAGGGTTTAATGTGAGGATACATTTGCTATCATTGAAGTTGAATTTGTGAATCATAGTTGAAAATTAGTAACTTAAGTATAAGGATTTATAAAGCCAAATATGAAAGTTTTTCTACATGTGAAACACCATATTCCCGCATCGACATTCCAAAATCGAAACTCCTCAACTTTCCGAATACATCACCCAAATTAAGTTTCGCTTCAAAATATTGAAATCTCAAAACTTGTATATTCGTACACAAACGTCTTATTGAATACCCTCGTTCAATCCGAAACAACGGAACGGGGTCCAAAGCGTGAATTGTTTCAGAATAATGGTATTTATATGCTACATTGGTTTCAAGGGAAATCACTCTTTGGAATAGTCCATAACGTCTGTTGGAGTATAGCCGCGAAGAATGGCGTAACAAGAAGATCCCTTTACTGCGTTGTACGTGAAACTGAAAATACGCGATGCCAGAATCCGATATTACTTAAAGTCGTATTGAAACCGGTGGGGGGAAGATTCGGAATATTAAACATTCACGTTTATTAGTTTGTCCTCAACGTATTTGGTAGTCTAAACGGGGGTAGTTTTCGATGGGAAACTTGGAAAGTGTGTTAACGAGTTCACCCCAGCGAGTGTAGTAGATTTTCCTAATGGGTATAACATTTTAGTCGATTGTGTCAGTTTTGAACTAACTTTTGATGTAAGTTAAGTAAGTAGTGGTGACGGCTCACTGCACTAATGGGCTTGACTCGGGAATCGAAAGGAAGCTGTGTATTTGTCGTTACAGATCGGTTACATTCACTGACACTTTGCAAGGGAAAACTACATCTATTCTTATCGCATTGATTGAGAATTAATAGTTCCGGTCACAGGACTATATAATTTTACTTTAAATTATGTTCGGAAAAACGTTGAGGCTTTGAGAAACATCACAACATCTACTTGAAATAATATTAAGCCTTTGACTAAAGCCAAGTCACTCATAAAACCGTCCACCCATCTCAATAACCAAACCGCTGCCTATCCATTAAAATAAATCAAAAATTCAATATCACAAACTCTTTACGAGAAATAATCCGCTCTTAATCGATGGCTCTCGAAAAAAATCGTCAAAAGAAAATTGGTATCCTATGATCTCGGCTGCACAGATAACTGGAGGGGCCCACAAAGGCAGCTATCGGAAGGAAAACGAAAGGGTAATGCGGGCATAAGATGCGCATCGACACACACGGCCTAATCACGACACTCCCCGCCACCCACCGCCCAACTTTTGCATATTGCCCAAATTGCCCCTACCTCCCTTAGCTTCGCCGCTAAGCGTACATTTTTGCTGGCCGGATAACTCTTTAGTTTACCGTTTTTTTAGCGTTTCCCACTGAACTTTCAACCTTATTTCGTTTTGATAAGAATGTATCGTTATTTTCGCGTGTGTGCCAATGTTTTGTTTGTAGTGTAAGGGTGTCATGACGTTTGAGGGATGTTTCGACTCAGAGGACTTCTTAATTGTGAGCGTGCAGTTTTGCTATTGATTTTTTAATGTGTCTCTATGTATGATGGTATGGGGGCGCTTAAGTACGTTTTCGTTCATCCATTTAGTTATAAAGTATGGATGTATTGTTCGGGAGACAGAGGGAATGTTTTAGTATTTGATCTTTGTTACTTTTCCAAATGAGAAGCAAGCATTTGAGCTTAAAGATGTTTTTTATAATTCATAAGGCCTAAACTGCCTTCTAAGTCATTACGCTAATTGGTTAAACTACACCTCAGACTTGTAATTATCACAAAAAAGTGTAATTCATATAAACAAAGATTAAACAAAACACGCTCGTAGTAGGTAGTTCGTTAAAACGCTCAAAGTATATAATTATGGCACAAAATAGTACCAAAGACAAGCCGCTCTTTAGCAAACCTGTCTATAATTCCTTCCCAGCCATAGAGTAAGATGTAGACTGGCATTTATATCTTGTGTTCTAAAAATAAAGCGCGAGAAACAAATTAAATTAATGTCGTTTCATCGTTTGTGATTTATGTTTTTTATTGTCTATAGATCTGAGCCGCATTACTTGTATTTTTTCTGAACATAATAAGGTATTTCCTTTAATTAAAGATAAGATTACATCAAAGGATTTTTCCAAGAAGATAATAATAAGTACCAACTGAAAAAAACCAGTCACATGACATATCGTCAATATTTGTTCATGTTAAAAAAAGTTCCTCAATTCTTGTCTATTCCGTTTGAAGTGTCTGTACTGCATAGCTCGCTACTCTGCGACATTAATCTCTATCTTGTTAAATTATAATAATTGCATCAACATTTAATAACTGCGTTTCATTACACGCATTTACCTTTTCTCGTATTAAAAGGAATTATTTTCTAGAAATTGCTAACCCACTTTGAAAAAACATGGAGACTTGTAATTAATGTCAATTTTATTTATAATTACGCGTCGAGCGCCGCCAGATGGCGGTATTTGCGTAAAAACTCGGCCGGCCCATGAGCTATGCGATAATATAAATATTTCTTACAATATTAGACTTTAGTATCTGTGCTACAATTTTATTATTTTAATCTATGACTACATTCCTTAAAACGTACTTTGTACTAATATGGAATATTTTGCTTGTGCGTCCTTATTTTATAGAAGTACAAACGATAAGTTGCCAACATTAAAAAAATTACAATATACGACATTTTTCTGTAATTCACTCGTCGATCTTGGACTACAAACATCATATCTCTCATTTGATGAAAAACGTCGTATCTGCAAATGCTGTAAACAATCAATAGATACGTCTTTTCCGACTGTAATTCCTTGACATCAGTGTCTAACCGTCGTATGGAGTGATATGAGCCACAATTCAGCACAATTAGCTGTGTTATTACAACAATGGTAAGGTTTCTGTGCATTGTGGGCCGTCCTTGTGCGCACAATAGTGCAGGCCACACAGGTGACGATCTTACGATATAAATAGGTTAAGTTGACTTCCTTGATTACTGTAATGGCCGCAGGTTGACTGGCAAGGTTTATATTGTCTAGTATCAGTTGTGAGACGTAATTATATGTAATGGTTTCGACTGAAGTTGTTAGAGCTTCCCTTTTCAATAATTCTCGTGTCTTGGATTGTAATGGCGATGAGAAACGGGTTTAAGTGGAAATACTTCACTAAATTGATACAATTGGAAGCTTATTATACGCAAAACAAGAAAATTATTCGACAATGTCAAAGATTTGAGTCATCGAAAGATATATCTGATAAAAATCAAGCTTACAGGCTTTTTCGCTTCTATCTTATTTCTCTATACAAACTAAGTAGGCATTAATTCAGTATAGTTATAGCCTGCCCCTAATAGACAAGAGAATTAACGATATTTGTCGAGCACAAAACAAAATATCGTTTTCCATTCTCTTTATCTTGTCATATTATTTGCTTACGAAGCCTGCATACGGGCGGCCAGCGAAGTATGGCAACACTGGATGTTCGGGACTCATTGTGAGCGCGATTAAAAATAGAAAGGGAGCGTAGTTTGAATTTCGAATCGCAATGTTCGTAGTTTAAAAAGCTTAGATTTTTTTTTTAATAGTGTGGTGACTGGTTTTCATAATGGATAACAATATACGGTTTAAGTATTGGTTTAGAATGTCTTAGGATATTTAGATAGGGATTGAACCGTCAATATTTAACTTTAATTTTATAGAAAATCGTTAACATGCAAAAAGAAAAAACTAAAAGCCTCTATTATCAAAGCTTCACATTAAGTTTTATCACCATACAATGCTCGTTTCCAGTAACATTACATCTGCACTCATTCCCCCTTCTTCCATTCTATTTGCACAACTCCTTAATGCTTTATTTCGTTTGTGTGCTTAGTCTAATTAGAAAACTCCGAATCTACTAATGGCTAATATCGAATTTTAGCTCCTTTTTGTTTTTCTTGGTCTTCGCATTATCAAATTATGTTCTTTAGACAGCTCATACGAGTTAATTAAAAAACGAGCTGTAGGTAATTTATGTCGATTTTCAGTTACAACCTTTTTACTTGACGTTTGTCTATGGTATCACAATGACAGTTTTATAAATAAATACTACCAACATCATAAAAATGCCTGTCATACAGATTTCCCGCGTTATTTTTCGTGGCAGTTTTGTTCTAAAAGTTTGACGTATCGAAGTATCATAGGATCATTGTGACAGGCACAATTTCGTCAATCTCCGGCGCTTTCCGGCGAATTGGAACGTGTTTAGATTTAACAAAGACGTGCTTTAGAGACGGAACACTTTAGGAAGACATCGGAATATGCTTGGATTGAACAGGCTTCCGAATTAGTTCGATTAAGACTTAAATAGATTTGCAATGGAAAGTCTTGTTAGGAGAATTATTTGTTTTGAGATTTCATATTATTTTCATGGGAAGTGGTAAGTTAAGTACCTAGAACAACTTATTTTTGTTTTCAATTTTTGCTTTGCTTACTTATTTTTTCAAGTCGATTTACTGTACACCGTTCCATGAAAATGAAACTCAAATAAGTTCAATAACTGGTCTGTCAGTAAATTATTCCTCCAGTGTCAGTTTCTTATAATCTTACGAATCAAAAGTCAACAGCAAGGGGTTGAATATTTATCCGCGATGAGTTTGCATTTCTCTTTATTTCTATTCTTACCCCCAATTTAAACCAACACCTTATCACACGAAAAGGTGGAAATTCTTGAAAAATAAATGTGATAGAAGCGAGCGATACGTAACTATAAATTAAAATAATTATCGCCTCTTTTCGGGGGTAGAATGCAGAGCCTTCGCGATCAGCTGCTCACCGCATACTGCACGAAGGCGCTAAATGCTATTTTGTTACTGATTGTAGTGATTTATTTCTTAGTTTTTTTTTATTAATATTAACTCTTATTTTAATCTAATAAAATTTAAGCCACGCATTAATTACCAAATTCGAAATAACTGTGGTGATACAAAATAATTTTACTAATTTTTATATTTGGATAGAATGATCATTATGTTTTTTTGATTATTATTTTTTTTTCTCACGATATCTGTTAATAATTAATTTAGCTACAAACTAAATATCGAAACAAAAATTCAACTTATTATTGGATATAAAATTCATTAAATAGATACATTTTAAAGCATACTTAGAAAAAAATGGATTTCTCACGACATTTGCCATTGTATCAAATACCTTGAAATAGTACATCATATGAATATTATTCACATTAACACCAAAAAGTAGTTTTAATGCAGACATATAAAAAGAAAACACCCTTACAATCGTTCTTGAAACAACAATTTTAATTGCAACACGAAGCGATATTTTATCCATGGTATGCATTTTTTCCGACCACCCCGACGGCGGGCCGTTACTCAAAATAATCTAGGCTAGATATCGCACACCCCACGTGATCTACTGCCTCTGCCACGGAAGAAACACGTTTCACTTGATATTTTTCTTTTAATCCCGAATGACGTCTCTACGTAATTGGCGGTTATTTTCAAGTCGCGTGAGGTTGGTAACATGCGATGTTATGTTGGTATTAGTGGGTCTATTCGTAATTTGAAAATGTGTGGTGAGAAAGGTGTCTTAGGAAATCCGTATTACAGTTTTCACTGAATAATTCTATATGAGTTTTCGTAAATCAATTTTTACAACTGAATCCTTTGACATAACCTATCAAAGTCATAAAGTTCTAAACTACTCGAACAGACACTAAACTCAAATCAAAAGTCTCGCTTCAATAAACCCTCACGTGCAATACCCAAACCCAATCAACCTCCAACAATCGGTATCCAATACCTTCCCCACGTACAGAGCGAACTTATCATCATCCAAATCAAAACAGCGACACCCCAATAACGCCGAGCCGAGACCACAACAGGCGAAACTTAGTTTTCCATTCGGTTTTATAACGCGAACGATAGACAGGCAATAAATGAGCTCCCACAACTTATAATTGCTTCATTTCGTTGTCGACTCAGACCGAGAACTATGCATTTTGCATTCGGCTTGTCTATGTCGTGTTTCCAAACGATAATTGGATTTGTCAATAAAAAGTATCGCTGAAATCGCATGACAGCTCTCTAATTATGATTCGGTTGAAAGCTTAAAATTTACAGCTCTACGTTGTTATGTCAAAGTCAGCTCTTAGACGTTGACTTTGACGTAAAGAAAGGAGACCTAATTAGTCGCGTATCATTTTTAACTCGAAAAGAAAAATCTCAAAGCTTTTCATTAAACCTAGTCCTGAGATTATAAAGAGAACAAAAAACTGGTATCGCAGCGTCAATCCCGAGTATTAAATTCGCCGCCGCTCCACAAATATCCTTCATTCAACGTTAATCACGTCTGTTACACGGTTCATTAAAAACTATCTACTATTTAATACTGACAGAATCTCCGCGCGTAAAGTTCCCAAACATGAACTGACAGCGTCGAAAAAGTAATAATCGAAATGATCACGATTCATCGCTATGTTTATCCGAACGCCACTGACGTATCATGTCAAAAGTGCATGGACAAGTTCCATGTCAGTGTTTGCCGGTAAAATATACTCCAAAAACAAATTACCAAGCCAAACTCAACCCTAACACCTACACAATAATAGAAATATTAATGTTGTACAATCCGCGCTTGTCCGTGCTTATTAATTTTTACCATTTTCACGCCGCACGTTCGATATGACACGTGATTGATGATCGCGACGTTCATTGTCAATCAAACTGTTACTGTAAAAGCATTTGCCGAAATGTGAATATTTATGAATCACAAATGTTTGTCCCGCGCAATACGTTAAAATAATAATTTTCATCTGGTCGTTTTAATTCCGATAGATGCGATGACAGCTGAAGAGCACGTAATAAACGGATAGTAGGAATCTTTTTGAAACTCGCGTCCAACTGTTCAATCATTCGCTTCGTTTATCATCTTTTTTCGAAACGAAACGACGAAACTCGTCGCGTCAAACTAGACAGACTATAGATGACGTAAAAAGAAAAACCACCGTCCCGCCGTAGAAGCTTTCCGAACGTCTTTTTGTTCGTTCAGTTGGTATTGCTCGCGCGTTCGAATACGAAATTTGAATTTTCCCGCTTAAACGTCGGCCTAATAAATGTTTCCCGACGATTCGCGATTTTGGTAGGATCACCACCTACTGCCGAAGACTTAGGACATGACTTAAACGTTACGTTAATGAATTAATAGATACATTTTATGGTATTAGCCTTATTGCTCTATTGCAGAAGTTTTTTGCGGTTTACTTTAACAAAATGAGTGACATTGAGGGGCACTGCAGGTAAATATAGCACGGATGTTTTAATTGCTTGATAGGCATAAATCATTTCTATAAATAGATGCGGCCTAAAAAGCTATCATTGGTTTTCAGGCAGACTTTATACAATACCGCATACACTGCACACATAGCACCGAGTCTTTCTACATTATCATCTCTCTGAACAGTTTAGGACAAATCCCACGAAACTCGTAACACATACTTCCCCTAAACTGTTTGACCACTTTGACAGATCGCCAACATGAACTCTTTCCGACATCAAAATGGCGTATTAGATTTTTTAATTTTTTTCCTCAGTGTCTGTCATCACTTCCTTTGTGATTGAGCACTGCATTGACGCATTGTGCAGCAAATTGATTCCGTTTTGTTACTTTATTGAGTTTTAGACAATCGACGTGGTCACCATCTTTTGTTACTTTTTTATCGATCTTGGAGAGATGAAAGAGGTTATGGTTTTGAGAAATGGAAATAAAAAGCGGTCGTCCTTTGTAGCTCAATTTTGTGGATTGGCTTTTCATTTGCTGTTCTCATTTCATGCTTCTTTGGTTCGTTTTATTTTTATTGGAGTGAGTATCGAGCTTTTATGAAAAAAAAAGAAATATTCTTCTTAATACTCGTAGACAACGCTTTTTTTTTTAAAGTTCTTATTATACCATTCTCTAAGTATCATCACCGCCATAAATAAGTGTAAGCATATTATACCACCATATAAAAGTAGGTGTAAAGTAGAATCGAGCACGTCTGATAAACCGCCGGGGACGCTGGCGGATTTATGGCCCAAGACTCGACCATTTGCATCGGAAGGAACACGGGTAAGAATGCGAGGCGACGCACGCAGGCCGTGTGTGTGGCTTGACAACTCGCAGCCTGAAAAATGAATTGCCTTGACGGTGTTTTACTCTGAAGTGCAAATGACGATGACACTGCTAGGTCTAAAGGAACAATGAACCTCTCAAATAAAACAAATTGTCTCTCACATTTCCCTGTCATCAAAGTACAGTCAACCAAATGAACAACTGACCACCTATTACCGAATAAACTACCAACTACAAAATGGAGTCCCAAAAAATCCCATCTGAAGCTCAAAACAAAGTTGCTAACACATGTAAATCTCACCAAATTGTGCAAAAGGTCTTTTTTAAACGATCCGTAGGAGAGAGGTATTCGAGATAATCGGCGTCACAGTGGGGTGATCACAGACCCCGGCGGCCACGCTGTAATTATACTAAAAATGTGGTAGACTTCAATAAAAAGCTGAAACTGTGACGGGCGGCGGTCGAAAACATAATTGTCCATAGTAATGATTGTAGGTAATTGTGCGAGGGTCACCCTTAACCCTTCGCTGAAGGAACAACCCTTGGATGCTGTAAGATGCGGGCGGACAGCGTGAGAACAAGTGACAATCACGATAACTAAAATACGTGGTGACGAAATACGTGATGGGTTTGGTAATAAAACTTTATAATTCTGAATGTTTTATTAATTCCTTGATATTCATAAAATAACATTCCGAAAAAATATTTTTTTTCAATCTTATTATATAAAAATAAAATCATTTTTATTTATTGGTAGAAAAATCTGTATTATTTTTCTTTACCAGTTTCACAAAATAAAAATTGGACCATGGCACATCCTTCTTTCACACCGCTACCGCTCATAACATAAAACTAAGTTAATAGCGGTCAGTGCAGGTCCGAATTAAGACAATAATTACTCGCGGTGCTGTCCGCCCGAATTTTCGTTTCGGCTAATACTTTTTATGGTGACTGTACTATTCTGAATGGCGGGATGCGTGTTTACACGGCCTTTATGGCAACGTGAAGGATTACTAGAAAATTGACAAGGAAAACATGGGAATATTTTCATTATTTTAAAGAAAAATTACTGTTAATTATTATTATGGCAGGAAAGAGCAGTCTCACAATATTATAAATGAGTGATTTTAATATTTGCAATAATAAAATACGTCACATTATTTGTATACCAACATAAAAATATCAATGACAATATACTAGCGAAAAAATGCCGCGAAAAGTCTAGTTGACGTACACTGTCATCCATTTTTTATAAGCACGTTCTCTTATGTCAAAATATTTCATTTGTTCTCATTACCTATACTATATTATTATAAGTATAATGATGTCTGAAGGTTATTTTTCTCAGTTTTTTACAGCATTCCATAAAGAGGCCAGCTTGTAATGTTAGATTATTTATGACAGTTCTTCAAGGTTTCGTCAAACTAAACTGACAATATTTACTGAAGTATTATTATTCTGATGTGTATTAAGATATCGATGTCAAGGTGTATTATTAATTAAAGTGATTTTTAACCGTATTTTGGGGGTAATAAGAAATATATTGAGCAAGCAAGTCGCGATTCCACTTATTTTTCTTTTTTTTTTCAAATATTTTTATATTTATGTCCTTGCATTGTATTCACGCACCACCAATCATAATTATTAAATCAGTTTTGTTCTTATTTTTCTTAAAATGCATCAAGAAAAACTTATAATATTTATTACAATAGAAAAAACTACAAAAAAAGGCTACGCAGACGTCAGTACAAAAGAGATTAATATTAAAATAATATTATTTCCCGTCTATATCTGCAATGAACACAAATAAAATACAATGAACATAAATAAATAACTAAAAGTAAAATGTCCGTGAAAAATACACTGTTTATCCACTGGGGAAGTGTAGTTAAATAGTAATATTTATTAATTAAAACTAGACAGAATTAATGCTGAGTAAATTGTTTGTAAACAATAAATATGTATCTGTAACTGGATTCTCAAATATTTTATTCCACAAAAAATGCTAAAGATTACACAAGGCATTTTTTTTAATGTGTCTCACTTTTAGGCAAAGGTCCTCGTCCATAGGCATCCAGTCCTCACGTTTGGGTCCACCATTACCCACAAACATCCCAAGTCATCAGTTATCATGGCTGGATTCATAGACAAGTTTATTCCATATTTGAAACTTTGTGAAGCTTCATTACCTCGGCGCTTTTCTGGTGGTCGCCACAGTTCTAGTACAAAAAAGTTGCTGTACTTTGGGAATAGTGTAGCAGGCTTGTCCCAACATCGAATAAGACTTCTGTTAGGTATGTAATCAATCATTAAACATCTCCATAAAACTAGAATCGGAAAAACAGTCATCTAAAGAGTCTCAAGACGTAGCAGGGTCATGTGCCATGATTTCCGTCGCATCTATCTCGACGATACGCATCTTCACGCGCGAGTGCCGGCGACACCCCACCTGACGCTCAGCTAACAATTGATATCTTCCGAAGGTCGGGTAATAACATGCTCAGAGTTATCCGACCAACTCACTATAACACCCACACCAGATTAGAGTAACTCCTATCTCAAAGAAATAAGGTTGATAGTTGAAAATTTGTGGTTTAAAGAACACCAACCATAGCCCTGTCTTGTTCAGTGCTGATTTTATGAATAGATCGTCAATTGTCGAACGGAAACGCGAACTAAAATTAGTTTTAGAATTCTGTTTTTAAATAATACGATTGGTTAAAACTCTTTGATTTAATCTATGGATACTGTTTTAATTGTTTATTCTTTTGTAGTCTATAATTAGATACGGGAAAACCCAAAAATAATTGTTAAGCAATAAAATTTTGTATTCACGTAATTAATTTCTGTGTTGCCAAGTGAATGTTATGTAAAGTTTAAGAGCAAAAACAAAGCAATTAGATTTACACGTGTTTCGTTCGGAAAAATAATAATAATGAGATTGTTTTACGTCCGAATGTTCCTAGAGCTAATTTGTATGAGAATCGTATTATTTGTAAATAAAATTACCTCAATAAACCAAACAATGCGTCCCCTTAGCCATACTTAAACTTTACATAATCATAACATGATAGAACAATTTTAAATATTTATTTTATTATTAAAATGTCCGACAGCGTCACCCATCTTTATCGTTAAAGATTGATCTACATAATTACATAGTTAGATGCTTTTATTGTGCACACAGATAAAAAGATAATTATATAGCAATTAAATTCTTTAGAAAATATTTTTACTGGCGACATTTTTAATGTCGTAATGTTATTATTTTAATGTTGGTAATTCCGTCTCAGGAATAACGAATGTGTTGTTACGTGTTCTCATTCTCTTTTTCGAATTTTGAACGTTATGGTTCGTTCAATTTTCAAATAATGTTCAATAGTGATGTGTCTAACAAGACGATATTGAACATGCATCTAAGTAATCGACTACTGCAAAAAAATGAGCATATAAATAACATATACTTTTTTTCATAAACCATCCTCAATAACCAAATCTCATCTTCCGCAGATCGCCCAATTAGTGGAAGACGTGCGTCGTCTCCAAGCATCGCTTACAGCGCTTCAGGAAGCTCACGCTCAGCAGCTGCAGCGGCTAGAAGAGAGGCTGGACGAGAAGAAGCAGCACATCGCCAGGCTTGAAGCGAGGCTCGACACCCAGAGGGACTATGATGACATCAAAAGAGAAATCAGGTGAGTATCTGGTGTTCTGAGGGCCAGTGGGGACGACGATGGGCGTTTTTGAGCTTTACTATGTCTTTGATAACATACAGGAGTTTCAGACCTTAAAGGCCATTGTCGATATGCTAATCCAAATGGTATTTAGTAAGGAAAATGACGGGCAGATGATAAATGGAATGTTCTAAAAAAAATACAGAATCTAAAATAAAATAAATCAGTATCAAACTAAAATCGAAATGATCGACCAAAAAAATCGACAACGACTCCAAATAACATGTCTACATCCCTAAATGTAAGGCAACATAGAAAATTAAAAAGTCTACAACACAGCACGTGTTAATAAACTTGATAAGACTCGTATCTCGGTCGTTCACCTGCACAGATTATATATTGTTTGTAGAACAAGCCTTGACTATGGTCGAGGTACTGGCGCGAATGATCTTGGCGCGACGCTCCTAAGAAAACTCATTGCATTTCCTTATTTGATTTAGAGGTAATAAAACAAGCTCTAATGCAGATATAATTAAATACGTGTAAAGAATGATAATATTATGATATTGATAAAGTTGTTGCAATGGAAACTTTATTTGACATTAGGAAACGTCAAAGTGACACATGTCACTTCTGTTTTCCGCGTTATTTGACTTTTTTCATCACTGTCATGTCTCGGGAAAACAATTGACACGTCAACACTTTTATGAAATTGTAATATGTCTTTGATGTTTTGAGGTTTATTGACAATAATACAATCCAAATGCTTATGAACTTCATTAATGTATGCCCAAACATCTACTTTAAATAGATATGAACTTTTACTTTGAATCAATCGCGAACATAAAACCCCAATAGCACCAAACGTGGTTGGTTAGACTACAAGCAGACCCTACCAATGCCGTAAATAGGGGTGTGCCAACTGTGTCCAGAAACAGGGCGCAGATATGGCCAGACCAGTTCCACGATTGTTCATACCAGGGCGCAGTTGAATAATCTCTAACAACGTCCCTGTACCCATCATTGGAAAAAACTAGGCAGACGATAATACCGTATCCAATAGGCCTTTCCAAGCCCAAAGATTAAAGTAAAAGTTTCTCTTATCAACGACAGCACAGCTTAACTCTTTCGCCATAGAGCAAACAGTAAAGCTAGAAACGGTATGATAATCTGAGTTAACTTAATGTCACTTAAGTACATAAGTTCAATGTATCATTGTGTGTTTTGAGCGCATTCTGTTTGTTCTTCGTACCTTTGACTGATAAGCAGGCGCCTGCAACACACCCTGGCTGTTTGATTACTCGATTATGATGTTGAACGATAATGACTAAGTTGTATATAAGTAGGAAATGAAACAACGTAGGCTGTAACATCTGTAAAGTTAAGAAATCATGCACAACTTAAGAGGGAGTCCAAAACATTGCACAGCTCAATTAAAAAAAACTTTCAAAAAAAGAATATGCTAAGGCTGACAATAGTTAGGTACTTGCAAGTAAAAAGTTCGGAAACGTTTAACAGTTGAATGAAATACGTTGTTAATGTCAACATTCATAATATCTTAAGCAAAACTATTGACATCAATATTTCCACTTCTGCAAAAATTAAATCTAAAAATAAATAAAATTAATCTTGACCATAAAGTTCTAAATCTTTTTTTTTTTTAATAGAGTTCTTTGCCACACAGCACGACACACCCTTTAACTGCTGTCACCCGGTGTTTAGACAGCCTGCTCCAACAAGTACCAGTTAATTACCAACAGCCATCTTAAAGGATCTTTTATGGAGTTCCCAGTATTTAATGTTGTTTTTCAAACAAGGATTGAGTCTTCACTTTGAGATCTGACGCTCGTGGTTAGGTGCCGTTCGTGTGATATTTGAGATACTTCCGCTTTCGGTACTTGAGATGTAACTTTACGTAAACATGTACCACTTATGTCATTGTCATGTCTTTTAAAATTTACGCTTTTAAGAAAAATCTGGAGCACTTAACTTGTCCTTACATCCCTTGAGTACTTCTGGCCACATAAAGTACTACTAACAAACATAGCCATAAACCGAACAAACTTACAAATAAACCAAAAAGTATGCATTGGTAAACGACACATTCGACAGTAAACAGAATACACCCATCGGCTCCCAGAAAGTCACCAAGGAGGTCCGAACACACGTTTTTTTTTCTTCTACCACAAATCGAAAACCACTTGTCCCGATGCTGTGTCCCACCTCGCACTCCCATGCTAAACGTTCGAGATAAGGAATTTAGCGGCCTCCCCTAAGTTTACACTATATATTGATACAAAAATCGCTCCCTGAGAACTTTAAAAGGTGCCTTTTTTATTTTTCCTGTGGCATCAGTGGGAAATATAAATAGAATTATCGAGGGATGTTAATATTTTGACGCGATAGTGGGATGAATGGGAAATTATTTCGGTTCGGAAACAATGGACGTAGGAGGAAGTTCTTATGAAGTTATATTGGGGTGTTAATTCTAGCTAAATCTTTTGATTTTCGTAGTATTCGGTACTAAGTTTCGCATGGATTCTTAAACTTCAAACCTGTTATCCAATTTATTTAGTTTTCAACCATCGAAAGTGATCTATCATTCACCTTTGGCTTACAAGCATCACTGCGATATCTCCATCCTTAGTATTGACATCATCTTTGAACTAATGAAATCCAATTGCTAAGTCAAGACCTTCTCTAACTAATCCATTGCCAAATCCCCAGATTCTAGGACTTTCTTTAACTACCTCAGCACTTACCATCTCTCTCTTTTACAGCTTCCTTCCTTTCTCCCAATCCATATCGACGTTCCGTTCCCACGCAGCAAAGTAATCAAGCGATCAGTCAACATCCTGGAGAACAATCTATCACCTGCGGCTCTGATAACTGATAACGCTAATTAGCAGTAGGTAGGTGTCTACAAAGTTTCACAGCAGGTGTGAGGAGATTTTGGTTTCACCATAGTTCGTACAGGATGTGGGGAAATTGACAATAGCACTTAGATGGTAGGATTATTGGGGATATTAAGATCTATTGGGGTTGATAGATTAGGAGTGAAATTGAATAAATTTCTTCCGAAAAAGGATATTGATTTGAATTCTGGGGTCAGATTCAATTGTAAATGAGAATTGTACAATGTTCTATCGGTTATTCAGGTTACAGCTTATTCAAAGCTAATAGAAATGTCTTTACTTCTTAGTAAGTCATACTTGGACCAAATATGTTTCGATTTTCAATGTCAAATTCGTAAATAAGCGCAACATTTGCGAATTTGTTGATGATTTACAAAGATCTTTGAAACTGTCATTTACTCATTACTTACAAACGAGGAAAATATAGATGCATCTCTATACAATGGCAGTCCACATCACAAAGCCCACTCCATCTATAAATACATCGCAACAACATCCCAAAACCAATGTTTTGAGCAGTTTAATGTGCTCCACCAATACGGTGTCATACGCGCGGCGCCTTTGATCTACCGTCAAAGATCACATCACAGGCGCCGACATCGCGACATAAAATCAAGACTGTGCAAACACGATAAAAACGCAGTTTTTTTTTTAACTTTAATAAAATGTCGATCGATTACGGTTTACGACGGGAAATCGGAAATTGGAACGAGTTGAAAATAACTTTATTAAATACGTCAGCTGACTTGCGCGGGAAAATGTTTAATCATGTTGGCGGTATTTATACGTAGGTGAATGTAAAGGTCAGAATGAAACACCTACGCGTAGTGTTGCTAGAAGAAAAGCTAGATTAAAACGTGGAGCAAACTATGTAGAGAAAATGGCTTAAAGTTAAAACTTTAATTCTAAGGAGGGTAAACTACAATAGGAAAGATACTCTGAACACAATCGAACCCCAACAACACAAAGAAACAAAAATCCGTCTACATCCCAATAAAGCACACATAACTGACACATTATCAGTCCACACGACACAATATGATAGAAAAATAAACGGAAAACACCCATTTCAATTATTGCTAGAGGCACGCGAATGGACGCCATTTGGCGTCTTTCCCATGATCGCTTTCCTTTGCACACAAAAGATATCTTCTAATCCTATAAGATCTATAATTCTCAATATAAACATAGAAGGCACCTGCACTGGTTTATTGCTTATTTATTCCGGTTCTCAAGCAAGGATTAAGTTATAGCCAGCCCCCGAAGATTAAAGCTTAATGGAGGGAGCAATGGATTGATTTCTGAACGCGGTTCCCGCCAAATCTCCGCTTAACTTGGCTTGGGCGTCATTACGTTCGATTTATTTGTTGTCTGTGCTTCTTTGAGGATTTTTGCTTAATCTGTGGTTCGTTTTAAATTAAATTCGAAAATAGGATGACGGTTATTCTTCTAAAAAACAATATTTAGATATTCTAGTCTATTTTTTTGACACGTGAAGCTTAAAAAATTAAAATTCTAATCATGATCACACAAAATCGTGAGCTTTTTCGTGTTTCGTTATAATTAAAATTCACTAAAACCCAAATACAGCGGGCTCACTGTTGACACGTCAAAGATGAAATTTAAAGAAAGTCAAATAATGAATCTAGCTGGTTATCTCATGTTGAATTAACATCTAAGCACACAACGATTTACATAATTTCAAAGAAACATTCTCTTATATTATGTGCGTTGTGTTTGTCCCTATATATCAATATGAGAGCCTATCGCAGACACCTGTTCTCATTTGCTTAGGCGATGTTTGTCTTACATTTAACGCAAGTTTAGTCTAACACTGTCGCACTCAAATTATCAACTAATTTACGTTGCCCGACGATTTCTGATGCCATAAAGAATGCCCGACGGGTCCTAAGCTTTTTACTGTGTTTGTTCGACATACGTTTGTAGGTAAGTCTAAATATCTGAGAGCGGGAATCTTGTGTCAATAAGAGTTTGTTTAGACATAGCCAATAGAAGTTTCTGAGATTTTCAAGTATTTGGTCGACGTGTATAGGCGTTTGACCGATCGATCAGCGATTGGTCAGCTCGGCGGGGGCGGGGCCACGTTATCGGCGATCGAGTTGATACTGTGCAGTGACGTCACGTTTATTGTCAGTCATTGATGGGAGCTATAAGCGCGTGTTCGATATTTGAATACAATTGAATTTGTTAGACGTGGAGACTGATTGTGAAGCGGTTTCAAAGTCGCCATTTTTGTGTTTTAATTCTCACCAATAAAAACTATGTATTTTTGTACAAAATAACTGAGAAAATTGCTGTTGCTGTGTGTAAAAAATAAATCTTGTTATGTACAAGATGATCTCCTATTGGTAATCATACCGCTGAACTCCCCAATGACACGGCACAATAAAACAGGGTAAAGAACTCGACAGGAATGCCTAATTCGCTAATCAATATTGAAACATCCCTTTACTGAACAACCCCTTTGGAAATATGTCTTTGAAATATTCCCTTGAAAGGGTTGCACAGTGTAGGGGTCCGATCAATCGACATTTTGTCACAGATTTTGAAATATGATCGTCATTCGCGGGTTGTTTGGGAAACGCGGGAAATTGTCTTGAAAACTGTCTATGGTTTTTTTTTAGAAATCTTAATTACAGCTCTAGTCTATGGCTGTTGTTTTTTTAGTTTAATAGCAATAAATACAGATATTTGCAAAACAAAAACCATTAGGTAAGAATGTCATATAATATCCTTAAAATAAATAAAAAGCTGCCAAAGACACCATAAATAACGCCGATGTATAATGTCAGTGCCTCTTGTAAGAAAATTTCTCCCACCAAGATAGGTAAAGTTTTCAAATCGATAAACAAAACTAAATACAAAACCAAAGTTAACCCTAACGACACCGATATCAGAATATTTAAACCCTACACACACAATGTTTTAAAAGTTAAGCCACTAATTAATTCAAAGTTAGGTAAGCGCACATCGGTTTCATTCGACGTATCAAATATTCAGTGTGTACACGCCTTATACTGGAGGCTTTTGGCCGAAGACAAAGATGCTTTTAAGCTTTCGTTTAGGACAGGAAACGTGTTGAGTAGCTTAGTTAAATTATTTGGTGAACAGACAAACTGATTCAGATTGTTAAGTTCAGTTTTTAACATTGTTATTTGGGCAAAATATGATGTGATCACCGGTATCGTTAATTCCAAGATCCAACCCTATCATTGTTTAAAAAATAGTTGATACATAATTCTCTTTTCAAATATCAAAATATGGCGGTTGAGTCGCTGCATCTTCCATTCCATATTCAAACTGCACCATCAAACCATAGACATAAAATAAAAAGATAAAAACCTCCATACCCGACGCCACTCCACGCCACTAGACTAAGCTAGGATGTCGTCACTTCCCAACTGTGTCATCGCTGTTTATAATGTATCAGTTTTAAAACCATCGTAAACATTAGCCGACGGTCTTCCTTGTGAAGGTACTTCCATTTTGTGGGAGTTTCAGAACTTTTCACCGTATACGTATATTGTACACTTACCTGTACGAGCTTTTATGATTCTCTAAACCTTTTACTATCCGATTTAGTGAAAGAAAATGTTGGTAAAGGGACAAAATCATACAGCCATTGATGTCAAATCAATAGTTTTGTCTAACTCCACTTTTGAATCACGAAACGCATTCTAATTTTGAAAAAGTTGGAGGGCGAATTTCATAGCTGTCAGTTTGGATTTGACATCTCTTGAATGACGTTTAGTGAGTGTTGCCCACCTTTTCAATGTTGAAATCTACACTTAATCCGCTAGATTCCTATTTCTTATAGCAAATACGTAGAAAGTTTCGTATTGTTTCATTTCAAATAGCAATATGCAGTATTAAATCGTTTAAACACAGCTGAACGAAGGGAGTCGACACTAGTTATCTGTATTCCCTGTGAGACGGTCGCTTCAACAAACGCGGCTAAGCTTCGAACAATGCAACTACGTGCGATTATATGAACCGTTTTGATACTTGCGTTTAAATTGTTTTTAGTATTATGGACTAGAGAATCCATTCGGACAAAAATATATAGAATTTTATGAAATGTGTGATAGAAAAAACTTTCCAAAAAAAATTACGATAGATACTGAAAATTTCGGGACTACCGAAGAAATATAAGGAAGGCGAAACAATCGTATGAATATTTAAAATCATCCATTACTTGAAAGAAGTCTTTCTTAAAAACCCTGGCGTATGTAAAATTTTAATTATAAAGGAACTAGGTAATTAGATTAAACCTACAGATGAAAAACAAAAGCTGTCAGTAAACTTCCTTCACAAACAGTAAAAATGCCAAGAAAAGAAATACACCAATAATAAAAATAAGTAATGGCACCTTTCTCTTATTACCTATGCATGCTAGGATCCCTTAAATTCTGTGTTTATTGCCGCAAAAACTGTATCATTACAGAGCAGACGCCATGTTTGAAAAAACTTCAAAGCTTCGATTACTTGCAGGTGCAGTCACGCTTTGAAACACAACTCACATCTTTCGTAGTAAAAGTAAAAATAAACATCACAGTAAATTCACGGAGAAACACGCCGAAACTTTACGTGTTAGTACATCAAAATGCGCTCATGAGCTGTCAATGTCAATATTTCATAACAATGACACTGACAGGTTCGAACGCAGTCCAGGGGCCCAAGTCTGCTAAATTACAAATGGCTCAATTGAATATCAATTGGATCTCAGTAGCAGTTTTAACTACATTTGGTATTCTGCTACTAATTTAAGACCAATGGTTTTCCAGTGACATTCCATTGAACTGCTATCAGAATATTTGCTAGTCTGCTCTTCAATCGTGTTCCAATCGTAAATTGATTGTGGCCTTTATCGGTATTCTACTCTTATTTAACGCTTGTTTGGCAACACTTACTGTTCAACTGAGAGTCAATTACACTTACACTACGATTCCATTACGACTCTATTGAGTTTACATAGAAGTTTTTGCAGAATACCAAATTTGTTCTAATCGTAATGGAATCGTGATTGAGTCTCAATTGAATATCAATAGCATGTGAGTTAAATAAAATTAGCAGAATTGACGCCCAGAAATGTTGTTCGATCGAAATCTACTATAATATATCCTCATTTCTAAACCAAAGTCGTATAATACACCTTCCAATTAGAGAATGAAGTTCGCAACACCTCCGAGATTCGGCACTACCGATCAACGATTTAATTGGCGATATATTAAATTGTAATTAAGGTGCAACCCTATTGTGCCGGAGGTAACACCGATGTGTCGCACCACTAGTCTGGCGACCGATCGAAATCTTAAGGTGGAGTCACACGATCAGTTTTGAGTTTACGACCAAAAGTTTAGAGTTGTTGCACGATTTGTCGAAAGTTAGGTCGACTGTCGTAAGTTACGTTAACAATATGTTGTTGATAGTTTTATTGGTAACGTCGGCCCCTTATGGACCTAAGAAAAAAAGTCTTATATGATTTTGGTCCTGTATTTCCCTATGAAATTTCCATTGTCAAGATTTTCGCAAAACATTCTGTTATTGAGGAAAAGTCGTTTTAAGAATTTTGCTAATAAACGGTTACACGTGTCGGCGAGGTCGAAAATGGTCTAAAAATAGCATCCACGATTCACATTGTTGTATTTTATTTATTTCCGCTTTCCAAGTAAAATCCTTCGAAAGTAATTAGTTAACAACAGGTGTATGTTTACATTCAATATTATTATAGAAGAATAATTAAATACTTACGTCAATAAATTTATATATAATTACGTTTAGAATTAATTCTGTTTGTTTATGTATTTAAACTAATTGTGACAAAAAAAAAACCTTGGGAAAGCATTGAAAAATTTGAATGATGTCAGCTATCTGTAAGCCGTAAGTGTTAAAGCAATATCTCATCTTCAGCCAATGTATTATTAATAAATTCTAATCCTAGTGAGCCATTAGCAACCCCTGAAGGAACCAACCGTCAGCTACCTAAAATACACATAAAATAATACCAATAAATGAGCGGGCACAGGTACCGAGGGTCTTATCTCTCTAATGGCCATAAGATACCGTTCAAAGAGGCCCAATCTCAATAAATTTATTAAAGGAATATTGCCAATAGAGACCCAGCACATCCTATTAATTAAAATACTTAATTAATTCACCTGGAAATTGTTTAATCAATTCACTTTTGACCCAATTTATTGGGGTAAATCGAACTGTAAGCTTGTGACCCGACGTCTTGTGATAATTAAAAGCTTTATATTACAATCAGGTAATCTATAGGATTGTGTTTTAATTATGATTACGGTGAGGGCATTGGGGTGAGGTGAAAAAGGGATGCACGTGTAGACTACTTTAAAAACGTTTTTCCGATTAGGTACCGCTTTTCCAACGGCCATGAGATCTGTGATATCTGCCAACAGTCTTTAAAATTATAATTGTTCAGCACAAAACTTAGTTTCCGTATTATTTCGATTTTCATTAACTTGCATAAGCAGACCTCTCTGTATTCTTCGAACACTTCTAACAGCATATTTTCCTTGTTCCAGCATGCTTCGAGCACTCGACCTGGGTGGTGGAGAGCGGTCTTTAGAACGCAAGCCTGAGATTCGCTCGCCGAGTACCGCTCCCTCGCTCCGGGACCATTCGGCCGAGCGAGAGCGAAGCGCCGAGCGCAGGGATACAGGTATGTCACTAGTGTTGAACCACGAGTATTTTGAGTGGGCGGTCTGCTTGAAACGAGTGCAACTTTGGATTGGAATCCACTCAGTTTAGTCGTGTTGGTAGTAGACTGCCAGCATTCGGCCCGAATAATGACGTCATGCTGACAGGCAAATAGTGACGTGATGTGTTCGCGCCAGATGCTCGGTATCATAGTCGTCAATAGACCATTGGAAATCGATCGCGGCCATCAACTATGCACTTTCGATGTTTCAAACCTTGTGAATGTCCGTAGCTAGTTCGTGTTCGCTTCACTTTTCTGTCCGCAAAAAGAAACAACAATCGCAAAAAAACGCGCGGAGTACGAGGAATATCCAGTTCCCACCACCTCAGCCATGCCGCTCACGGACGCGCGTAATCGTTTCAAACTTAGGCTTTAGAATTCGGAGCATGCCATGATGCCGACATGAGAGACGCCGCGCGCGCATTAAAGATTCGTACGCCGTTGCCGAATGATTGCGACGCTTACGAGCGTGCGTGCTAGCCCCGCCCCTCTCCCCCGACCCCTCGCCCTCCCCGCCTCCTCTCCTCGTGTTCCCGCGTAACCGTGCTCTCACCGCAGGTGTGGAGGAGTGGCCCAGCACGCCGCCGCCGCTCAACAACAACACGACGCACCACAACAACAACGGTCCCACGCCGCTGCCGCTGCCGCCGCCGAGCCCCTTCCGCTTCGAGGAGCACCGCACCTACAGGTTCGCGGAGGACATGGGCCCCCTCCCGCCCGGCGCTCTGGTCGGACGCCTCGGCGACTCCCTCATCCCCAAAGGCGACCCCATGGAGGCGCGACTGCAAGAGATGCTACGATACAACATCGACAAATATGCGAATACGAACTTGGACACGTTGCATATAAGCCGGAGAGTGAGAGAACTGTTGTCAGTCCACAACATTGGACAGAGGCTGTTCGCTAAGTACGTGCTGGGACTGTCCCAAGGGACGGTGTCGGAGCTGCTCTCCAAGCCGAAGCCCTGGGACAAGCTGACAGAGAAAGGACGCGACTCGTACCGCAAGATGCACGCGTGGGCCTGCGACGAGGCGGCCATCATGCTGCTCAAGTCACTGATCCCTAAAAAAGGTACTTTTCCAAAACATTCACGTCTGATTAGATTTGTAGCGGGATTTGAGTCCTACGTTGCTCGGTATTTTGAGTAAATCTCGTCGTGCGAATTTCCCTCGTCTAGCTTGTTGCGAATACCACTGTATCGAAGTATGAACATTCGAATTTTTTGCCAAAGAGTAAAGTTGGCGACTTTCATTTCAAACCTGATTCATTGATATTCGCAGTTTTACACGTTCTAGCTCTGAACATACCAAAAGTGACATGAATCGTTTTAAGATAATTTACAACTAAATTATCTAAATAATCACATTTGGTACGTCGAGCTATGATCATCAATTCCTTTTACACGAATCATCTGAACCGTTTGACGCGCCGGTTATCTTAGCTTGTCAAGTTTACCTGACAATACAACTCATCAATCATGGCACCACTCGCCGTAGAACACAAAAGATGTTTACATTTTCCGCGTCAATTACTTGATACGCGAATATTGATCAATCATTACGTACTATGACAATCAATGCGTGTGTTAGGAAAATTCGAAGTTTGAACGATGATTTTAACGGTTTAGAACGCACTCGAAGCTTCTTCATATAGTTCCGCACTCTTTTTTATTTTTTTAACACTTTTGTTTTAATTTTTTGTTTTGTTCCTTTTAGACCTGTCCCTCTGTCCTTTTCCTTTATCCTGTGTCCTGCCGCGTGCGGAAATATCAGGAACTGCCCAGTTGGAGCTAGTGAGGGGCAAGTAATCATCTCCCACAATTTTAATTATTATTTTCTATATTTTTGTTAAACCACCTTGTGTACCATTTTCAAAATTTTACCGTATTAAAAATAAAAAAATCTAAAAGCTCGCAAGCGTTTGTTACAGGGAGACATTTTTCTAAACTGTTAATTGAAATTCCGTAAAGATTTCGCCTTTTACTAGACTTATACTAGCCAAATAATTTTGAAGCTCACTTATCTGAAAATACGAGTCCATTTGTTACATAAATGTGGAAAAGCGGAGCGGACACGCACTCGGTGCTAACTACGAACTTGCCGCAAAGCGATAGCGTTCACGTTCAGTTACATAGCATAGCAACTGCAACTGTCACTCGCGCTGCTTTGTATAGTTGCATGGCACAACTTTAACAAGTATATGTACACTAAAGCTGAAGTTTAACATATACGGCCTAACATTGCTTAGATATGTATGGTAATGAGGCATTCAGCATATTTTACGTATTCACACCTATTTCTATATTCTTGACAGTAACATAGGGTTAATTTTAGAACGATATTTACTCAAACGTTCATTGAGCTTGAGATTTACATTGACAATCGCTATTCCTATCAATTGCCTTCAATAAGAACTTGTAAAAATTAAAAGCAACACGTAATACGACCACAATAGGAACAGAAATTCGGTGGAATTAAAAAGAACGTGTACTCATTGTAAGGCTGTGTACACATTAACGACAATGCACGACAAAGTATAAATCTGCGAATACAATGGACTCTTGTGTATTAGCCTTTGTCCCCATCGATAGGGATGAGCTCAAATAGATTGAATTTCAGATAATTCCCGGAAGGGTTACGGTTTTCTTATTTCGCTGCGATGTTATGCGGTTTTCTTTTTTCCTATTCTGGTTATTGCTGATTGGTGTTTTGGCCACGTTTATGGGGTTATTATGCAAGGAAGATGGATGCATTTTCCCTTTTTAGCGGATTTCGTTTGTTCGCGAAAATGTTAATCACTGTAATTCGTTGGAATGAAAACAATAGCTTTGCGTATTCTTTCTGTGCCTGTATTTATATCGATGGCTATGGTTTATGGGACATTGGGTCCATGCGAGGTTAGTAATAGACAGTAATGACAGCTCATCCGTCACGCTACATACGTAATCAATCTAGCCAGTAATCGTGGGAAGCAATTTCTTCCGATTGCTGATACTTTTCCAAGTTTCAATCAGTACAGGCACAATTAGACCTGATTAACTTAAAGTAGCTTTCTCTTGGAATTTCTTTAGATGAAAAGCTTTTCTCTTAAATATTACCATTTTATTCATGTTTTAAGTTATTTTTTATCAAATATTTTGACTCATTTTCTCTTACCTGAATGTATATAGATGAAAATCATTTAGTTTTTTTTTTTTAATTTAACCCCCTAAAGGGTTCAGTGATACAATTGTAGAGTAATGTGCAGCAAAATGCAGAGAAACTTAAACATTAGCTGTTAAATGGTTTATTGTGGTTATGTTAGAAACAATTCAATAAACAGTAACAAACTTTTGAAAACAGATATCTGCTTATTGTCCTTTTCAAACCCAACTGTTGATTCAAATCCTAGAAATCGTTCAACATCAAAATAACGTACAATAACGTCAATACTGTTACATAACCACCAACTAGCAACGTATCATTTCGCCGCAACGTTATGGGTGTCGGCTATTTCCCAGTTCCCACGATACACATGCATAATGTCCGTTCGTCCGTCCGTTGCGAAACGATTGTTGTTCGACGTTCACACGCGACAGCGTTGTAGCAATGGTGGCTGTGTTTGAAATAAGAATAGAACCTTACCGCCATTTTGTGACGTTTAGCTGTCAAACTTTGATTGGGCAAGATGACATTTAAGCGGCTCAGGGTTTTAGTTTCTTACTGTTCAATGGCATTTCTTTTGTCTCTCAGTTTTATCTATTTCCTAATGAAAATTTTATTACTATTAGGAGAAATTGCTACAGAAACATTAACCTAGTAATTCTACGCATCATAATGTAGCTTCGTTCTAAAAACCGTAACTATTAATTAATCATCTATTGTTTATCTAGCTAGTAAACGTTGCTTTACATCCACGTACTCCTAAGTCGACACGACATAAAAATAATTGGATAAACGTCGCACGCGCCTTAACAATGGCGGATCAATTAAAACTAGCTACACTAACTTCCCGCCCTTCGAAAAAAAACCGTAAAAACAAGTATTTATTCAAGCTTTTACTCTATGCTCTATCATCTATGGTCTTTTTTTATATTTTGTCTATGGTTTATGTTTATGGTGCAGTAAATTGTAAAGACGCGTTCTGTTAATTATTATTTAATAGGTATTTATTTTGCATTAACATATACCTAGCTAGGTGTAGTCTAACCGTAATATTTTTCTTTCTTTTCTCATTATTTCAAAAGGTAATGAATTATGTATAAAATAAATAGGTGGATATTTAACAACTTAACGTAAAACAAACAGTTTTATTTATTTATTTATTACTGATAAGTGCTTGCGAATAAGACGTTTTCGTTCGATCAGATAAAATCGAAAAACAAACGAATTAATAGCAAAACTGTTGATATTCTGTGTTCCTAGCACACGATTACACGGTCTAATAACAGTTAAATAGTGATGTACAAATTTTACGGTATTAAACCGATACCTGTAGGTGTCGTGACTAAATTCAATTTTCGAACGTGAACACTGCAAATAAATTGGTAAACTATCGTCGTACATCGACTGTACACAAGACAATAATATTATATTATTTTTCACGGGCACTAAACTTCGATGTAAGTTAGCTATGTTCTTTATTCATATAGTACTTCTTTCCAATTAAGTTTAATAATAGTGGTCGTAATTATTACTCTTATTATTTGTACGGTTCAGTGACGAAATGCTATAACGTAGACGTCTACTTGTTTATGATCACTAAAATCGATTTAAAAGCTTATTGGTCGAGATAAGTAGGTATCGTGTTTCATATTGCCGCAGTAAATATTAAGCGAGCTGCTGTCTTTCACGTGATTAAATCAGACCAAGCTTTTTCATTTTATTTTTTGTTTAAATTAAAATTCTAGTAACTTATTATTAATATTTAACACTTTAAATATTAATGTTATTATGAATTCTAAAGTTTAAGTTATGCAAAGTTTTCCAAGTAATCACGTCTCTCTGATCTTTGACGTCAAATAAAAACCGTTTAAAAAAACCGATTCTGTAACACTAATGAAGAGCCGCTCTAAATCTAAATGTCAAAAAATCAATGGCACCAACATTCCAAAAAGTCGTTTGTAAATAGAGCGCGCTCTAATGTCGGATACACGCAGAGAATTTAGAGAACCCAATATTTGGACGAAGTTCGCCTCTCAAAAGCATTTCAAGCGTAGCGTGAAAATCTATTTTCAATGGGGTACTATCGGCCGGCGCAGGACACCCGCCAAAGGCTTTATGCCCGAAGTTAAGCGTCCTCGATGCTCCTATACTGTAAACTCCCCTTGTAGAGCACTTAGTTTAACGCTAAGCAAATTTTAATATTCAATTGTGCTTTTGCATGCTCTGGATTTGTTTTACAATAGGTGCTTCATACTTGAAATTCCGAAACTTTAGCGGTCAACTCAAATATTTTCTCGATAGTAATATGACTGATCTAAGTTATGGTTCGTATCAAGCATGAAATATAAGTTAATTTATAATTCCCATAATATTTTATACAATAATGCATTCCTGACTATAATGAGCCAATTACAATCTAGACAATACCCTTGTCTATGGCCGTCCTGTTCGCTTTAAGTCCAATTATTCAGTCAGTCCAGTCGCGACACATCTTGTCCAATGACCATTAAAGTTTGAAATGTAAACTTTCCTTTCACATAAAGGCATTGGTCATAAGTTATCGATGTGGAGCTGTGTAAGGCAGCCCGCACGGGGGGCTGTCAAAGGCGTTTAAAACTGAACGGAGTTGGAAACTCGGCAAGTGTATTAGCTGGCCGGCTAATGCGGGAGGACATCGAGCTCGCACGGACACGTCTCGGCCGTCTAAACCGAACAGTCTTCTTATTCGCGATTTGAATGAGTTCTATTTTCGAATTCAATTTTCCGATCAATCATATTTTTTTAGCGCTTTTTTTAACCTCCTCCTTTTTAACCGACTTCAACGGTTAAAAAACTAAACATTGACAGCTTTAGTGTTGAATAAAAAACATGCATCAATAGGTATGTTTTATTACCTAGTTTACAAGTTTAGATCAAAAACCTTTTGGAATGGAATTTTACAATAAATTAAAGTACGTGCACATCGTTTATGAATTCGAAAATTGAATGCTTCCTAACGTTGTTTGTCATCATGCCAAGTTTTGTTTAATATTTATTAAATTTTTGATGCGATGGAAATTCTTAAATATATCCACAAATAAGAAAATACATTTGTCAAAATGCCACAATAATAAGTGTTTTCCTGTATGAAAGAAGAATGTTTATTAATGTGTCTGGAATTATTGTAAAACAGTAAATTAATTTTCAGAACGATTAGTTGACAATTAGTCAAATTGCTGTGTTTAATTATTACAATAATTTAGCTCTCTAATAGACTGCAAACCGTAACCCTTGTTAATCCACATTACAAAACTATCAGGGAGGGTAAATCGATGCCTCTATAACATAAAATACCCAAACGAGGGCGTATCAACGAAAAGTATCAACCAAACGAGACCATAACACATAAATCATAAACTTTGAAACACGAAAATTCGTGTTGATAATCACATAATAATTACCGACCCGATAAAACCCGGGATCGAAGGGATCGAAACGAATTAGCTCGTAATGAGAATAAAATTGGCAACATATTTGTTCATTAATACCAATTGTAATTTTAACGTTTAAACTTTTTGATAAACCGGTTCATTGACGTGAATCTGAACAAAGAGTAATTTGAGGGACTTGCCAACCTAGCGCCATCTCGTAGCAAGCAGCGAAACTAAAAAAAAAAGTTAACTAGAAAACGACAGCAGACTTCAGCAGTACGTGACATAAACTGGATGCATCTTCCAAACACTTATGAAATTACGATGACTGAGACAAACATTTAATTTACGACGCAATTATCGCTAAAGTATTATTACAAAGGACATTTCCAGCAAAAAGTTTTGCGACGGCCACTTAGAAAGCACCTTTGAAAAACTAAATGCTCGTTTAAGAACGTTTAAGCAGAAATAACTTGAAAAAAAGTGTGGTATGCACGCAACAATGTGTACGTAACGCCATCTGTTGCCGAGTAGCGTAAAGCTAGTAGAGGTCAAGAAATTATTTTGCGAAGAATGTTCGTCGTCCCGCGGCCGCTTTGATGGCTTCCGACGAAGCAATCAGACCTCTTTACGGGCATATTTATGATTATAATACCGTGTCTCATTATATACTTTATGATTTTATACCTAAACGACTGTCCAAGATAATAATACCTAAGTAATTGTTACGGCCGAACGCGTAAACGACTTGACAAGCGAGACGACTGTCTTCTGTCTTTGTCTAACTATTATAGTAGGTAATCCAAGCCAATAAAATTGTAGAGAATTTTCATAATAGAGTGACCTGTTCTTAGCAACATTTACAGTTGTTATTGTTCTTTTGTACTAATTAATAAGATAATGATAGACCTCCAATTGCTTTTTTAGACAAACTAGCAAATAATATTTCGTTAGTTAATTGTTTAATTATGCCATCGTAATTATTGTTATAATAAGAAATTTTAATTACCGAATAAACATTCATGAAATCTAAATAAGAGAACAATCGTTTTGAAAAAATCCGACGTACTTAAATTCATTTATTACTTTTTTACAATTAGTAAAGATTATATTTTTATACCTAGATACTTATCTATCCGAAAAAGTTTAAAAATTATTGACTATGGGCAAAAAATTTATACAGCCACTAATGTCAAATGGCTGTCATTTATACCTGCTTATTGGAGAAAGTGTTAAAACTATTAAACCCCTACGCGATGACATTACATTCAAACTGCACGTAATTTATTCATATAATGTGGACTCACTTCATAGTCCTTAACACAATTAGCTTTTAATAGCCAAACTAAAATAAGATGGCGCTAAATTATTGCAATCAAGAGCTCTTGTTGTAAAACGTTCCGTTGCAATAATTTTGTTGCGTTTTACGTTTGAACAGACAAATATATTTTAATGTATATCAGTTGACAAGTGAATTAACTCCGGAGAAATATCGGGGTTAACTATTTTCATCTACGAGATGTTACAAAGACATTTTATGAGGTGGTTATTATATTGCTCGTCATTACGTCTTAGAGAATTAATTGATAGGTTTCATTCAGGCTTGCGACTTTATTAGTGTTGGCAAGTTTAAGTGTTAATTTACGATAGACAACCACACTCATTGTACAGATTTTAATCAGCTTCATTGATCTATTTTTTTTTTGTTGAAACTTCAAAGTTAGCAACACACCACACTTATTATAATTAAATGTTAAAAACGAAATCGAACGCATAAAAAATCTGCACAGATTAACCAAAAAAGGTCATTCGTCAACAATACGTAGACAAAAAAACAAAAGAAGGGTATTCTCGTTCGTCAAGCAAGCGACCGAAGCGCGGGTAATTATTTTAATAAAGCCGCGGTTGCACCGACGATCGTAAACACGTCGCGCGACCGTCGCGTCGCTACGTCAACGCCCACCGCCCGTTCACTTTCAAATGTTTCGATTTTCGCGCAAATGTGATCGAGAATGCACCCGGACTGTCGCTGTTCCGGCCAAAATAATGATGTGGTTTGTCTGGATTGATGACGAGGCGCGAGGCGAGGCGCTCAGCGCCTGGATCTTTGTTGAATGTTTGATTGATATGGAGAATGTTGGGCGCTATTAATTGCGCGTTGCCATCCTTAATTGGCATCTATGTTTAGAATAGTGTTTACCACTTAGCAGCCAGTGATCGCTGAGTTTTAGTGGCGCCTTGCTCTTGTTTATTCCGCACGACAATTTAGCTAAGACTTTACTAAAACCTATGTCTTGCTGCTAAACTCGGTGCTATAAAAACAATCTTGACCAAACTTCAACAGAAACTACCCAAGCATTTCAGAGAAAAGATCAAAATTGTCTCGCGCCAAATCGCGGGCGCCATTTTGCGAACCGTTTTCACAACAGTTTAATAGGAAATTAAGTGCATCCTGACGTATTATTCGTCGTAATTAATTACACACGTTTCCTTAGCAAACCCCGAGTTATATATCAGGGATCTGTCTCACAAGATGGGTTGTTTAAACTGTCAGTTCGGACGCGATTTGTGACCGACCATTTTACATCTTTGCTCCCCGTCTTGCATAATTAGTAAGGATTAATGTGTAGCTATGAATGACTCGTCATTGTGCCGCGAAATAGTTTTAATCCACCACACTCGCAAATTAAATCAACCTCTAGATTTATCTATAAAAGTCGCACAATTTATGGCCGCGAATTGTGCAGCATGTTGAAATATTTCCAGTTATTAAAAAATGTGACCGCAATTTAAAAAATGGCGTTTTGACAGACATTAAACGTCAAAATAACACGCTATAGTAGCGAAAAAATGTTTAAAATGACTGCCAAGATCACATTTTGACCTTTTGTCACTTACCTATTTTAAATGCACCATATTTCCGCACTTACGATGCCAAAAGAACATTTGTACAGCAAAAACTGATGTTCTTTGAGGTATACTTATTCTTGGAAAATTTTACGACTAAGGTCATTCATGTCAAATGTTGATACATCTCAATTTTTATTTCGTAAATGTGCTTTATTTTTTCAACACGATATCAATGAAACTATCAATTCGGTCTAATTCTTTGATCTTGGGAATGTTTGACACTGATTTTGACATGAATGTTCTGTTATATCGTCAATTTTATTCTTAGCCACGCACGGTGTATGTGGAAGTGTTGTAACTCATAATTTTATTGTGGAGTCCACTAATCTTTTACACAGTTATGGGGTAAAGACTTGCCATCGATCTTTTTTTTTTCAATTTTCACGCAACAAAAGCCCTCTCGTGTTCGCGTGCCACACCGCAATCAATCGCCGCCACAATCAATAAAGCAACTGTGCGAAATCAATGCATTAATACCTGCTATTAATGCGGTACACGTGAAAAATCGCTACATTGTCACGGCACGTTTGATATATTTTATCTATGGAAAAAAAACTTTTTGACATTTCGAAGATGGCGGCAGACTATTTAAATTCGCCGCCATTGTTTCGTCATTACGTTCCGCGCGTTTAACAAATTAAAGTTAATTCACCGGCTAAACTATTGTAAACATCATTTGCGTTGTACTGTAAACTATAGAGATGAAATTTGGTGAAATCGGGTTGTTTGTAAGTAATAACTGTAAACAAAGACATGACGCAGACCTTAAAATCAATTAAAAACAGCACATGAAGCGGCAGACGCGATCGGCACTAACCGCGTTACTCCGCCTGTAGTTAACGGGAATTCGGTTATTTCGTTAAAAAACTTCGCTGCGCTATCGTTAAAAGTTATACAGATAAGCTCTGGGGAGACGCCAGGGTGTAGTCTGCAGTTTTTGTGCTGTCATCTCACTATACACAGCAAATAAAATAGGTAGAAGTAGGTACGTCTGTCTAGGAAGCTACGGCTGAAAACTACTGAACTGTAGATTAAAGATTGAAGATTGAAAAGAAAATCTGTTCAGAAACGGACATTTTCCTGGTAAGACAAAGAAGTTCAGAAATGCCTTACCTGACAATATTCTGTGTAAGTTCTGCAGCAATAACAATATGACCCAATTAATGCAGGAAAATCCATGACCAAAAAACTAGTAATATCTAATTATCTGGCGGTGGTTGATGAACTCAACTCACTCCGTTTAATCTATATGGACGAGTCCCTGAGCTGAGCGGGGCTGGCAAAATTGATTATTGAATCTAGTTACAAACTAGCGAGTACCGAGATTTTAAACCTCGAGGGAGTTTCAGCAAAGAGTCTTTATTTTCGTCCCACGTATATTGTAATTTTTTCCCAGTTACATCAAGGACCAAAGCTTATATTCGACGTCTAGCCTAAATGGAAAATATGAGAGGAATATGTAATAAATAAACTGTGGAATTTATATTATGACACGAAGATTGTTTCATAGATTAATCATATCGAAGACAAAGAAAATTCCCAGAACTAAGCTTTACACAAGCTCGATATAGTAGGTAGATATTAAGTCGCTGAAATTATTACAGTCTGTTGACAAAACACAGGGATCGTTCGAATAAATTGATCTATAAAAATGATTTAAATACCAAACTCAACCTACGATGTAATCTCTTCCTAAACTAATAATAATTTAAACTTTACTACTGTGCTGTAAATCTTTAAAATTATTTCGCTATTATAGCGCGACACATTTTAATACTGTTTTACTACTGGATAATAAAAAACCTCACCCTCAATATTATAAGTCTAACGAAATCGTGTCAATTTCGCGCTCGTGACGTCTGCAGCGTTTAGCCATCAGCCAATCAAATGCACGCAATTTGAAATTCGGTAATTTTCGGCTCAATCAACGAACGTGATTGTCCATTATGTGTAACTGCGTGATCACCGAAATATAAGCGGATCGCATGTTTACATAACATAGATTCGGCGAAGGTACCTAACAGAGCCACTTATATATCTACTGTTAGATTTCTCCGGTGTGCGGAGCGCACAAACAAATCATTCCTAGAATTGTCTTACTCGTCCTTATCTTAATTTCATGAGCTCGCTTCCTGCGCACGTAGCCGCTAGATGTATGTGCCCTCGTCACATGCACAGGACCATTCTGTTCTCTCTCGTGTGGAATCAATTGTGGTCGGTGCCCCCGTCGCGGCAGATTGCCATCTAGCACGCGATCCCGATCACCCGACCCTACGCACGCGACGTCGAACAAAAGAAACTTACCAATCGAAAATTATATCATTCCAGACTTTACCTCTTCATTCTCAACGTTATCGTGTTCAACATAACCGAGGATTTATGTTGTGTCGTTATCGAACCGAATTTGGAAGTTTTAGGGGCCTCCTTCTTCATTGAAATACTTCCGACACATGCAATCCTATTTGTACCATTTCATTGTTGCAACACTCAGCACCTAATTTTAACTCAGATGCCCGTTTATGCAACTATTTCTTTTGCATATAATTAACAATTCAAATGCGGTATTTTTTCCGTGCTCTGCAACACTTTCGAGCGGCCCTGACGTCCGCTGCCGACGACGACTCGAATGCAAATGAGCATCGATCGCCTGTGTGACGTATAGAGCGCGCACTTCTCACCCCTTTCTTGCGACTACCCGCCAACTTGATTTACAATCCCGGATACGAGTTCCCCGTTCGAATCCAACCTATACGGTTAAATTACGAACGTTACTTTTTTCACTATGTCACAGTGACACTATAATTTAGGGCACCGCCCCTTTACTTTCCAAAGCCTTTGAATATTCATACGACTATAGCAATCAATAACGGCCACAAAGAAAATAGTTTTCGCGTGCACGCACGCGATATAATGTCGCATAAACAAATAATTTCTTCGTTTTTATTGTTATCCTTGAATTATGTTATTGCCACTCGAATTTACACGGCCCCTTTCCCGCCATCGGTCAGAAGCGATCAAACGGCGTCCGATAAATTTTAAACTTCCGTGACTGGACGACGTTAATTGAGCGCGTTTTTTTAAAATATCCATCAAAAATGCACATCTTAATGGCCAACAATAAAAACTGATATCGTTACATACTTTATAGTCTACCAGATAAGAAATGTGAAAGAAACTAGATCAATAAAAAAATTAAAATGTAATATTTAGAGTACAGTCCCGTGGGCCGGCCATCGGCCATGTTGACGAGTTTGACGTGTGCACAAGATGGCGCGACCCGCGTTGCGTCACACGCCTGTGGAAATAACCTCAGTTTTTTGACAATATTTCGAAGCACGTCTCAGTAATTGCCCGCGTGCCGTTTACAGAATAACAAAATGTCTGCAACAAGATCAAAGGCATTAATAGACGTGTGTTGAAATTTATCGACGGCTCGTATGTCGAAGGATGAATATATACATACAAATCGCGTCGAACCGTTTGTCTGTGATTTCAAAATTATCTACTATATTTGCGAGACGTTTATTTATAGAGTACTTTTATAGTTTTATATTTACGTCCGTCCGTTTACACTGAACATTAAATTACTCGGTTCATAAGAGATAACTGCGTGCTTCACATTTTGATTCGCTACGATATGTCAAGTGGTTTTGAAGTTATAAAAGAAAAACCGCGCAGACCGCCCCGAGTCGAGCCGCGACTTTGAAATAAACTAAATAATAATAATCAACTAGTCGACGGCAGACGAGACACGGATGACATTCTAATTATGTTTTGATCGGTACTTATTGACATAACGGGTGTCTTTTTGATACCAAAATTGAATTTGAAGGAGGCTTATTCCATTGGTTTCGTATAAATACAGAAATTACCTCATTCGCATTTATATACGGTCCTCGCGAGCAGCAGATGACTAAATACATTTATACTGCTGTTTGAAAAGTTGTCGCCACTCATTTGTTCAAAATAAAAATGTGACTGATCATGCGTTACAATTTAAAATGGGAATGTCACCGTGATTCAATATTTTCCCGTTTTTCCACAGATTAAATAAGCAGATTTTGTCTTTGCAGACCATAAAGTTTAAGTGGCAATTTACGAAAACATTAGAAATGTAATTAATTTATAAACGAATCACGTATGTAGAGTTATTGTCTAGAATTATGGTCACACAAGATCATAATCTGGAATATGTTTTAAAATATTTGTATCACGTTCGCTCAGTCATAAGTTGTTATGTTTGTGAACGGTTGGTTTCACAAAAAATATTGTCTATAGAAGGACATAACTGCGTTTATTGTATGATTTAGAACGTGAGAATCACCAGAAAGTGACAACATTGCCAATGAAATTTCCGAAAGTGAAAACAATACTGTTGAAAAGCCACATAAATCTGGTGAAAGTTGAAAAAGAATTTCGAATGCCAAAACACTGAGATATTGCTCTATTATTATATCTTGTCTTGACATGTAGTATTTAGGAATTTGACATTAGGTAGTAAGCCTTTCTAATCGCGGCAGCCTGGTGGTATGTAACTGCTAAGCTAATTATAAAATTGGGTAAACATAAGTTAATGTACTTCCACAAAACATTTGTACAAACAATGTCTCTGAGCTTCATCTTAATTCATTTTTAACTCTCAATAAATAAAATACACTTTACGTTCCAATAAAAAACCGTTGTGAGTTTTCGAAGAAAAACAATTGCAACGCACACTATTATGCTTTTTATTGTCAAATAATTAGAGAACAACTCGGCGCAACAACAGACACATCTAAAATAAACCAAGTGGAAATACTTGTGAGGAAATTAGCGTACATATTGTCGGTTTTAAAATAAAATTTAAGGACGCAATTAAGTCTTTGTGATCCTTGAAAATTAATACGTCAACTCACAAACGATCCGTTTTCGGAGTCGTTAAAATACCGCAAAGCAAATAACATTATCGTTTTTCTTTAAACACTTGACGGATGTGGCCGATTTTTAACGTACATTGGCACACAATATGTACCTTCGTACAGACACAACAAGAGTATAGTTATCTAAAGAGATGGCGGCCAATTATTATCATGTTCATAAGATAAAATAAATGAGGGCGCCGCGCTAACACCGCTCGGATTTAACACCAAAAATTCTTTGAACTCGAAATATACTGTAACAAATATTACCCGCAAGAGATCTCAGTATCCGAACATTATGCGCGCACTTTAATTCTATAATCATCTCGGCGAACGTCTAAAACTAATTACGCGACTTAATTAAACTAATTCTGTGCGTACATCACCATCTAAATAGTGTCGTTTCATTGTGAGAGCGGAGACAATATGTTGACAGGATGAATGACCACAGTATGGCGGGCGGGATTCACGCGTAACTTCACTTGTTTATGAGTGCGCGGGCGCAGTTTTAGGATTACTGGGCTTAGGCGATGAGTGCACGCTCCCATTCAGCGATTATCTCTAAAGCGCTATGCATCGCTGTAGACTTTAAATGAAGCGCCTAATTTCAATTGTACCAAATATAACTCGCGTATTTATTACTTGGCAACAGTTAAAGCTACTAACACGGATGTGCCGCCCTGCGTGTGTGTGCTCCGAACAATTTAGCAGCAATTAAATTTGTTCGTATGCGGATTCGAATGCAAAACGATTGCAATACATTTTGTAGAAATATAGCTGTTTACATTGGATAATTAACAACATCACAACTTTTGTACCATTTGCACCACGCTATTGTTTCTGCTCCGATTTCACGGTTCGCAAACAAGCTATCATAACGTAAAAACTAATAAAACTAATTTCGTAATACGCAGTCATAAAATATTCGTGGAAATCTCGCACAACTCACGAGCAATCATGAATTCAACCTAATTTTACGTTAGATAGCTATTTAGGCAGAATCCTAATTGATTTGTGGGTAACAATATTTTGTGTTTTATTTCTAGTTGGGACGAAGGATGGCACTGGCGCAGTATTCGGTCGGCCAGACGGAGAGGGTGACGACAGGCTCACGCACGCGATCCTGAGTGAAGCGCATCTGATGAAAACGCCTGGCGGACCTCCTCACAACGATGACTCCAGAAGCAATGAGGACTCCAGCTCGCCGAGGACTCAATGTCCCTCACCTTTCTCCAACAAGGTAGGCCTTTAATATGCTTATTACAGATAAATATACAAACGATTAACAATCATAGCTCGTCGCAAAAAATGCCATTCTCTAATCTATTATTTGTGTTTTATCTTCAGGATGGCAGTCAAAACAGACGCCTCAAGAAGTACGAGAACGACGACATTCCTCAAGAGAAGGTGGCGCGCATATACCAGGAGGAGCTTGCCAAAATCATGACCAGGAGAGTAGAGGACATCCGCCGTGAAGGTTTCCCTGGGTAAGTCTTTATTTTATTCCAAATCTAAAGTCCTAAATGTTTTAAAACCTTATAGATGCTAAAAATTGTAACGAGAACAGCATATCTAAAACTAACGAATAGCATGTTTCCTCCTTTTTTCAGCGGCGGCATGCCACCACATATGGAGAGGCCACCGGAAGATATCCGCATGGCACTGGAAGCATACCACAGAGAACTTGCCAAAATCCCGGGTGGCAACATTCCCAACCTCCACAACTTGCCAGCCATGCCGCCTTTTCCGAACCTCCTCGCGTTGCAGCAGCAAGCGATGCAACAAGCACAGAACCAACAGATGAATGGCTCAGGAGCGGTCCAAGATCTCTCTTTGCCTAAAGATAAAAACGCCAAAATGAATGGAATGACTGATAGTGATAAGGATAGGTCAATGGATGCCGAAGAGGCTATAAGGCATGCGGGGAGCGCATTCTCATTAGTAAGGCCAAAACTAGAGCCGGGACAGCAATCACAAACGGGATCGTCCGCGTCCAGTCCGCTGGGGAACGCGATACTACCACCCGCCATTACTCCAAATGAGGACTTTAGTAATTCAGCGGCAGCAAGCCCACTACAGAGGATGGCTTCGATCACGAACAGTCTCATCTCTCAACCTTCGAATCCTCCTCATCATCCACCTGTACAGAGGTCGATGAAAGCAGTTCTTCCACCAATCACTCAGCAACAATTTGATCTCTTTAACAATTTGAACACAGAAGATATAGTGAGGAGAGTGAAAGAGGCTCTGAGCCAGTACTCCATTAGCCAAAGACTGTTCGGAGAATCTGTCCTTGGTCTATCACAAGGGTCCGTGAGTGACTTGCTAGCGAGGCCGAAACCCTGGCACATGCTCACGCAGAAGGGACGAGAGCCTTTCATTCGCATGAAGATGTTCTTAGAAGATGACAACGCAGTCCACAAGCTAGTTGCATCACAGTACAAAATCGCGCCGGAGAAACTGATGAGGACTGGAAACTACAGCGGAGCACCTCGTAAGTATCATCTCTATACGACAACACATCTGCATTTAATGTTCAATGACTTGAGAGCGGTAGATTAATTGTATTTTTCCTCTTCTGTTCTTACAGCATGTCCGCCAAATATGAACAAACCCATGCCGCCAACGCAGAAGATGATTTCTGACGCGACCTCCTTGCTGAGCAAGATGCAGCAGGAGCAGCTCCTGGGAGCCGGCCACCTGGGTCACCTGGGCCAGCCCACGCCGCTGCTGCTGACCCCGCCCGGCTTCCCGCCGCACCACGCGGTCACCCTGCCGCCGCAGCACTACGACAACAACAACAAGGAGCGCAAGCCCCCGCCGCCGCCCCAGCCTCACCACCAGCCTCCTGTCATGCGCAACCTGCACCAGCACATATCGCCGAGCGTTTACGAGATGGCCGCGCTCACACAAGACCTTGATACGCAAACCATAACAACCAAAATCAAAGAAGCGCTGCTGGCAAATAACATTGGCCAGAAAATCTTTGGCGAAGCTGTCCTAGGTCTATCACAGGGCTCTGTCAGTGAATTACTATCAAAACCGAAACCCTGGCATATGCTCAGCATCAAGGGTAGGGAACCATTCATTCGTATGCAGCTGTGGCTAAGTGATGCCCATAACATTGACCGCCTTCAAGCTTTAAAGAATGAGCGACGAGAAGCGAGTAAACGACGACGGTCAAGTGGCCCCGGACAAGATAACTCATCCGACACATCGTCGAATGATACGTCGGAGTTCTACCACTCGAGTTCGCCGGGCCCCACCGCGGGAGCCCCTTGTGCCAAGAAACAAAGAGTACTGTTCTCAGAAGAACAGAAGGAGGCACTCAGATTAGCATTCGCACTCGACCCTTACCCAAACATGCCAACGATCGAATTCCTCGCCGCAGAATTGGGTCTATCTTCGCGAACCATTACCAACTGGTTCCACAACCACCGCATGCGGCTAAAACAACAAGCCCCTCATGGCTTGCCGGCCGAGCCTCCCGCGCGGGATCAGTCCTCGGCTCCTTTCGACCCAGTCCAGTTCCGTCTTCTCCTCAATCAGAGACTACTGGAACTGCAGAAGGAAAGGATGGGACTCGCTGGCGTACCCCTGCCGTACCCGCCGTACTTCGCGGCCAACACCAACCTAGCGGCGCTTATTGGTCGCGGGCTAATACCGCCCGAAGATCAAGTCAAGGACCAGTCTGGCGGCCTCGACCTCTCGATGCCGCTGAAACGAGAACCCGATGGTGATGACTTCGAGGACGATGATGTCGAGAGCAACCTCGGCTCCGAGGACTCGTTGGACGAAGAATCTAAGACTGAGCCGAAGGCGGCGTCGACGCCGCACGCTACCGGTCGCTCCAGCAGACGAAAGCCTGCCGCGCCACAGTGGGTGAACCCTGACTGGCAGGATGAGAAGCCGCGTAACCCTGACGAAGTGATCATTAACGGAGTATGTGTGATGCGAAGTGACGACTTCAGAAGAGAAGCGGAGGAGACGGTGCGCGTGGAGCCGTCGCCCGTGGCGCGCGAGGGCTCGCCGGCCGCGTCTCCCGCGCCGCGCACGCCGCACACGCCTCACACTCCTCACACGCCCCACACGCCGCACACGCCACGTCCGCCACACACGCCGGACGACGTCATCCCCGAGGACAAAATAAAGTCTGAGACCGACGACGGCTGGGAGTACTAAGACTTTCCTCGCGCGTACTCTTGCCGAGTGTGATAAAACGGGTCCCGAACAGTGAGGTGTAGACTGTACCATATCACGTTCGAACGATATTATTTATTGTGTGACGAGTGTCCGTCGGTGTGGTCCGGTGGCGACGTTCAGTGCAAATGTTACTGTGTAGCTAGTGTTTGTTGTAATTCGATTGTAAGGCCAAAGACTTTGTAAATAATACCCTCGTAGCTTCTCGTGATACGCCAGGCGCGTCCCCGACCGGGACGAGGTAAACTTGCGATACAAAAAGATGCATTTTTGCTTTAATTTTTTAATGTAAACACGTACCCTGATTAGGTACAAATATCTGAGTATTTTTAAGTTATGGCTTTTTAATTCGATTGTAAATAAATATACCAAATATGTGTCGAATATTGCCTGTGAACCAGACCCTGTATATAAGTAGGATAGAAACTATTCGTGTAAGATAAACTCAGTTGCTGATAAAATTAGGGATAGGGAAGGTTCATTTAATTGTTAATGAAAATTATAAAGTGCAATCAGATGTAAATTTAAGCTATGGTTTAACGAGCCCCAGTTGAAAAGTATTATTATGTTTATTAGAACCGGCGAGGTTTAAAATATTATAATCGGGTTATATAAGTTTAACATTTAAATTATTAATGTTTATTTTATACTATTGTATGTTTTTCTATTGCATTATTTTATAAAACGCCGCGGGACCGCTCAACTTTGTGATTTTAGCTGTCATTTTATAAAGTTTAGTTATCATAACTGTCAATTCTAATTCCGTACAATAGCTATATTGTTTGTTTCTTTTCATTTTTATATATTTTTTAGAAAATGTACAAATCAAGACACAAAATAATACGATTAAGCAAGTAATGTACTGCTTATGGTTTATAGTTTTATTTTATTTTAGCAATAAATTTGCTTTTAATCTTATTTTCTTTATTTTATTTTTCCTCCTTATTTTTTATCCTTTTTTTTCTTAGGGAATAAGTAAAAGAAAATGTAAATTTTAAAGGAACCATACTCCTTGCATCACGTTGTATATAGTTATATTCAGTTTAAATGTAAATATCTAATTGAAATGCCACGTTAGAATAAAAAAATAGTTAAGTAGGAAAATAGTTTAACCCAAAAAATTTAAACTTCGTAAAAGGGTAAATCATAAATAATCGAAATTATTGTCATTCTAAAAGTGTATCGAAATTGTAACGAAATTATGTCAGAATAGATTTAGGCCTCCAAGTTTCAAAAAAAAGAACAGTTTGGAATATTTCAATTTTACATGAAGAATATTTAAATTCTTTATAAAAATACATACATCCATTTTTAGAAATACCAACATACATATCGATGTTATATATAAACCGTAAGTTAGTTAAGAAATAGCGTGTAATAGTCAATATTTAAAAAAAAACTTAGGCTGTTTAACAGTTACAAAAAAACAGTTATTTTAAATCTCCAACTCCGTTGTAAGAAGTGAAGGAAATTTTTTAACTTAAAAGATTGATTTTTAGAATCATTTCATAGCTTTTTGCTTTTAAAAGAATAATATACGTATATTATGAATATTATTGTTATTCGATATAGATGCTTCGAATATTTTTGGTATGACAGTTACTTACCAAATTGCCTCCACGCATTATAACCTTACTGACGTCAGCCAGTCAGTTTTCTTTTGATACAGGTTGCCACGCCTGAAAATCAATTAAATTAGGTATTTTAATTTCTATCGATACACTTCGGGCTGTTTTGTAAAAACTCAATTAAGGGTAGATACGTATATTTTTTTAAAAAAACATTTTTTTTTATATTCAAATCTTTTTTATTTAACGTTATTTTACAAATACTACTTAACACCATGTTTTACACTCGAAAGGTACATATTTACTCTTGACATAATTATTCAGAGCTCACTAAAAGTCAATAAGGCGTAAATTTTTTAGCAAGAATAATGGATTTAAGTGAATTTTTGGAACGGGTACCCGAAATTGGAACCAAAAATAGGAACGCCAACCACTGTACATGACATAGGTCGCGCCTAATAAACCTAGCCTATGTCTTCTGTTTAATTAAGAGGCCATAAGTATGGTATGAGTAATGTTTATATCAAAATATTAGGAGCACCTATCTTAAGATACGCCATCTCGTATTTTATATTGTTACGTTGAGTGTTGCCAGTTTAGACTGTAAATAGTAATCCGGTAGTGAATAGATTATTATTATGCGTTATATCCATTATAATAATGAATAGTATTAAAAATTATAGCGATAATTATTATTGTTCATATCATAATATTAATTAATAATGATGCTGAAAACCATTGTCTTCTTTCCGAACAATTTCTAAAGTTATTAAAATTAAAAATAAAGAAATTGCTAATCAAATTTTGTTTTATTGGATTATGAAATTTTATAGCTGGAAATTAAGTCCAAAAATATAGGTACCTTTTTCATGGAGCACACGGGTCGTCATGGAACACCTCTGCACATCGTTACTCCTCGGCCAGAAGCTGCACGACTACGCGACACGCGACTTGCGATGACGACTGTGGAAAAAACAAATTAATAAGTTGCTTAAGAGGCCATACTACCTCAAATGGCTTAGCAGAATCCTCTGATACGCCGAAAATACTGCAGCATTAATTTTGAAATAAATATATGGTTAAGTTTTGAGGATTCATGTTAGGTCTTATGTTTGGCGAAAACACGATTCCATAAAATTTTCGCGATAAAAAAAAATCCCAAAGTTAGGCTTTAAATTGAACTATAAACCGCTGGCAATCATAAAATACTTAAAATTAGATTATGAAACTTTTTATACTAACTGAACCAACTATAAGGCAGGGCTTATGTTATTTAGTTTTTCGAATTTCCTTTTTTTTCGCCTTAAAATAAATAGATTTTCGCGTAGACAACTAAAAGAAAGAGCAAGCAATAGTGCGTGGTACGTGCAAGTGCGAGCGAGTAAGATTATACTGAGGTAGTATGCCGCCTTAAAGCGTGTCTCGAGTCACCCCAACAATACACAGTGACGGCGAAGGTTTGGCGAGTAGGTATTGAGAAAAAGGTAGAAAAATAAGTCTTGAAAATCATTACAGGAGCCTTACCACGAGCTCTTAACGCGATCCAGTTTAGGCTGTGGGAAAGAGATAGAGATATACAAGTCGTGTAGTGTCATCTCGTTTCCTGAGCGGAACTTCAAGCTTTATGACGTCATGATAGGCCACCGGGGGGGTATTACAAGTGCTAACCAGACTTATTCCGGCGAGTAAAAGTGACAGAGTTATACGGGTCGTCTAGCGCCATCTCGTTCACTCACTGGTACAAGCCTGGTTTTAAGACGTTGTAATACCCCCCCGTTATGGCTTCGAAGTCGCTGTAGCCATCATGGCTGGCATACGCGCGTCCCTCAAATATAAATCACATTGCCTGTATTTTTACGTGGTAAAATCATCAAATGAATCCTCTCATGACAGGGCGGGAAGGGCTGTCAGACTCGTACTGAATAAAATCCACGGTGTCCTTCAATAGCTCTACGTTCCGGGGTCACAGTAGCTTGTTCGTTCGCGTACGTCTGGGAACATTTCCAGATCTTGCATTCAAGGGCGGTAGATTAGCTTTTCGTTAGGATTATCATACTTAAAAACTGAGTGATTTATGACTAGCAAAATAAGTATAAGGTGCTAGGACCACTCTCATACTTGCAATATCTATTAATGTCACGGTTGGCACACTGCCTGAGCGATTGACTTATGCGTTGTATTTCGCGAGTACATGGGTTCGATTCCCGTACGATGTACATACGAAAAAAATACAAAAATTTGACGGCGCAGTTGGCGAAGTGGCTGAGTTATTGGACTGCTGCGCAGCGTGTCGCGGGTTCGATTCTGGCACGGAAAAAATATTTGTATGACCTACACACTAAATACTACATGTAGTTGTTTCGTTTGTGTACGCACCCACGACACAGGTGAAATTCCTAGCGTAAAAAACACCGTAGAATAATAACGCAAAATACTGATTACTACTGTTACTACTCTGACGCACAATAAAGTTTTAGTTATTTATGATACTAGTGCGGTAAGTTGGTTTTCACAAACGAGTAGACGAACGTAAGGCCGAGACGAAGTCGAGGGCAGCGAGGGCTTACCATATTCACGAGTTTGTAAATACCAATTTGTGCACGTGTGTCATATTACAATGTTTTTCAACACATTTTTCCATATTAATATCAGATTCCTCGCTTGAAGTCAGATTAGTCGCAACAATTTTTGAGGTTTCCAATACAAAAATGACGCGTCTTTGCAAATGGCGCCCCATGTGAGTGGTGAAAATTAGAACTACATCTTTCGTCTCATTTACTCTTTAGTATTACAATGTACAACGTATTTTATTCTCATAATGTGAAACTCTTTGGTGGAATTCTTATTTTTTTAAATGGAAATTTAAAAAAACCGTAAGAAAACCGAAAACGCACGGTGCTAAACAACGGGGTGTGCCGTAAAATAGGTACTTAGGTACGAGTGCCTATTTTACCGTACGTTCCGTTGTATGGTGCGTAATTTCCTGAGCTAGATAATTGAAAAATAGGTATATGTTAAATCTATTGCTGTCGCGCAGTGCCGAATAACAGAGTTACAGAGCGCGATAGAGACAACTGCAGCTTGGACCTATTAAATGTGCACGAAATCGACGATTCGTAGTCCCCTGATTTACTCCAAATCTTAAATGATTTAACTACTTTTTTCCTAAAGAAAAGAAAGGCTTTGGCCCTGTTCCTATGTTTTCCTTTTTACCCACGACGGAACGGAGCAAGGGCCTTAGTCAAACAGCATACGACAGTAAACGACAATCGTTATCGTTCATCAGTCACCAAATCATTTTCAACTTTATACCCCAGCACGTAAAGTTGAAAATCTATTATATCTAGTACGATAACGATTGTCGATAAACGCATATGCGTTTAGGGTGAGAGATGTGTGTTTGTGCGTTTGTTCAAAGCAATGTTCCCACCTATCTTCTAAACTAATGACCGGATTTTGATGCGGTTTTTAATAACGGGTTTGTGTTCGATGAGTTCATGTTCTTAGATAGGTGTCATGGCTGTAACTCACTAGGGAGCGCCACAATATTAGTGCAAAACAATGTGGCAATGGAAACGAAATGTCCGGTTACAATTCTGTTTTCAGCAATGTGTACGTGGTAGCTTAATGCATTCCTAAATCATAAAAATTACGTCTGTAACTCACTAGAGGGCGCTACAATAATAGCGCATGATGATATTGATATTGGTGCATGGTCTAAGATAAGTCTTATGATATTAACTCACTAGGGGGCGCTGCTATATTAGTGTGAAATGATTATATTGCAATATTATTAAAACGTATTGTCTGTTTTCATTTCAATACGGATTTCAAGAATTTTAGCCTGTTTTATGAACTGTATCCGCCTTCACCGGGTGGAGGTACACCCAGCTTATGTCATCATTGAATTCAGAGTTCAAACCCAAATATGAAGAGTATTAACTCCAATTGAACAAAAACAACAGAAAGCAACTGTATAATAGGTAGGTATTTTAAAAGGAACATTATATTATGTGGTAGGATGAATCACACTGATTTTACGTACATATTATGTAAATTATAATTCGTATATCCTCTGTAAATAGTTTGTAATAAAATTAAACAAAATTAAATTTTTAGAAAAAAACCCACGACGGTAAAAATCTGATTGAAAAAGAATAAAATAATCCCACCAAAAACATTTCATGTAAAGGCAAGGCTAAAATGTAAAGGCTTCACCGTTTCGATAGTTGGTGTTAATACCTACTCTTGAGGCTATATATAATATTTGTGTTTGAACTCTGAATTCAATGATGACATAAGCTGGGTGTACCACCACCCGGTGAAGGCGGATACAGTTCATAAAACAGGCTAAAATTCCTGAAATCCGTATTGAAATGAAAACAGACAGTACGTTTTAATTTTAATAATATTGCAATATAATCATTAAACACTAATATAGCAGCGCCCCCTAGTGAGTTAATATCATAAGACTTATCTTAGACCATGCACCAATATCAATATCATCATGCTCTATTATTGTAGCGCCCTCTAGTGAGTTACAGACGTAATTTTTATTATTTGGGAACATGCAACAACACACATTTTTTTTAGGTGATGGGGGGGGATAGGGCATGTTTTTTGGTATACTGAATTAAGATTACATACCAAATTTCGGCTTTCTAGCACTCCACGAAGTACCCTAACATTTAAAGGTAAACTTCCACCACCATTTTTAAGGGATGGGGTTGAAAATTTAAGGTTACTGTTTTTTTTTTTTTGATTGTATACTGATGTTAAACTAAATACCGAATAAACATTTTTTTAAACTATCACGATTTGCTTCATAACTTAAAATTTCACTTACGGGATATCTTCCGTGATTATTAATTTGTTTGAGCTCATTCTCCAGTCAACCCGCGATCATGACGCTTGCAAGAGCGTCGAAATATCGGGAGCTCAAACAAATTAATAATCACGGAAGATATCCCGTAAGTGTCATTTTAAGTTATAAATACCGAATTTCAGGTCTCTAGCACTTCAGGAAGTATCCTAACATCTTAAAATCTCATACAAACTGCCACCCCCCATTTTAGGGGATGGGGGGCAAAATTTATAGGTTTGTGATACTAAACTTAGATTACATACCGAATTTCAGCTCTCTGGTACTTCAGGACGTAGCCAAACATTTTGATGATCATCAGTATGTCAGTGTGTCAATATATCAGTGAATCAGTGACGAAATCCGTGTATTTTAGATGTCAATAAAAACCAAAGTATTAGAGCTATTCTATTGAGACTTTGTATGCTTAATAAGTCTATTATTGGCATCATATCCGGTGAATATGAACTATCTGGTACATCGGAAACCAACTCTATGAGGGTTCAAAAAAACGACGAAACACTTCAAGAGAAGGTAGGTAGTGCCCTTGCGCTTCGCTTGGCTCGTCTCCGCGGGGGGCACAGCCGTGCCCCCAGATTAAAGATCCGTTTTAGTTTTTAAATGTCATAAACAATGCGTAACGTAAAAAAAGATTTTTCATACTGATAGCCCCGATCAATTTCTCATTTTGTATGAAAAATCTTTTATTTTTGCGCATTCCCAAATGTCTTAGACCAAACATTGTTCAGTAACATGGGCTGAGTTACCCCACGAGAGGTTGTGCGCTATTAACGTTACACATTGTATATGAAATAAAAATATAAGTATCCAAGTGAAAAAAAACCCAGGGGCTGACATTAAACCAGCTTAAGGTTTTCCAGTAACGTTAATAACCATTCTATCATTTTACCATTTACCATTTTACCATTTTTCCGTGTTTTCCATTTTTCTATTTTTCCATTATTCCAAATCCGTTTTTTTGGGAAAATGGAAAAATGGGAATATGGAAAAATGGAAAAATAGAAAAATGGAACAATGGAAAAATGGAAAAATGGAAAAATTGAAAAATGGAAAAATGGAAAAATGGAAAAATGGAAAAATGGAAAAATGGAAAAATGGTAGAATGGTAGAATGGTAGAATGGTAGAATGGTAGAATGGCAGAATGGTAGAATGGTAGAATGGTAGAATGGCAGAATGGTAGAATGAAAGAATGGTAGATGGAAAGATGGAAAGATGGAGAGATGAAAACATGGAAAAATGGAAAATGGGATAATGGAAAAAAGTGAAAATGGAAAAATGGAAAAATGGTAGAATGGTACAATGGCAGAATGGTAGAATAGTAGAATGGTAGCATGGTAGAATGGTAGAATGGTAGAATGAAAGAATGGTAGATGGAAAGATGGAGAGATGAAAACATGGAAAAATGGAAAAATTTAATAATTGAAAAATGGAAGAATGGAGAGATTAGGGCCTGCAGAACCGGTACTTTTTAAAGACCCGGTACCGGATGTTCGGTACTGGAGTTGGAACCGGGATTTCCCGGGAATTTCGGTACTTTCGGTACTCGCGTACAATTCGCTATTAACATATTGTATGAAAGACACGAGTGTGTGCACACTAAATATATACAAAAGTGGGATGGTGCAGTTCAAAAAACTTCGTTTTATTCGAAAATCTATAATTGACAATAATCATCAGTACACAATCTCAAGGAACCTTTAAATCCTTTTTATATCTTATAATGCAAATATATCAAATATAAAATAGAACATAACATGATGGCGTCACCATCATCAGATCAACTCCAGATCCCTGTTATTTTGTGAAGTCAGTACCAAGAGTTCCTTAACAGTTAACAACAGCTATACCGTGTTTGGGCTCATTTCACTTAGCTTTATGAGAACTTTAGACCTAGCTGAGGTTTTATTCCCATCGAGGGTTTGAAGATGGGGACGGATAGCAGGGGCAAGAGGTCCTCAACAGTGAACAGCACCTTTATCATGTTTGGGCTCATTTTACTAGTCTTGATGAAAACTTTATATCTAGCTGTAGTATAATTGTCATCGAGGGTCTGAGGATGGTAACAGAGGGCAGTAGCAAGAGATCCTTAACAGCTGGAGTTGATCTGATGATGGTGACGCCATCATGTTATGTTCTCCATATCTCTGTTGTATAATATACAGGGTGAATTTTTCAACTGGGCGTGGATGGCTACTTTCGAAACTATGAGGAATATCGAAAAACGTTGAAAGGAGTCTCGAGGCCGATTTTGACGAAAACTAAAACTGCATCATTGGATTTTAGAAAAATCAAAAATCATGGTCAGGAATCGAACCCGCTGATTTTGGAAAAAAAATCACACCCTGTATTATTATACCGTTCGATAGTGTTGCTAATAAGGATCAAATTCTGGGAAGTAATCATATACGACAAACTTAAAGAAAACGTATAATTACAAAAAAACTGATTAATCTTCAAGGCAAAGACTGAATTTGAAACAGAAGTTACCGTTTCTTCTTTAAAATAATGTTATTTTAGTTCAACTCAATAATGTCGTATTGCTAAGTACAGTGAGATTGTTGACACGTGAAATCCAGTGAGACATTGAAAAAAAAAGTTTTTTTTTTAATTTCGAATAAATTTTGGATCAGTAGATGTAAAGTTACATGGAAAAATAGCAATTTCATAAAAATCAGCCATTTCCTTAAGTTTGCCGTATATGATTACTTCCCAGAATTTGATCCTTATTAGCAACACTACCGAACGGTGTAATAATACAGGTTGTGATTTTTTTTCCAAAATCAGCGCGTTCGATTCCTGGCCAGGATGTTTGATTTTTCTACAAACTAATGATGCAGTTTTAGTTTTCGTCAAAATCGGTCTCGAGACTCCTTTCAACGTTTTTCGATATTCCTCATAGTTTCGAAAGTAGCCATCCACGCCCAGTTGAAATATTCACCCTGTATATGACACGAGATAGGAAACTTAAAAGTAAAAAATAAGTCCTTTTAAAAAAAAAAACAAACCGACGAAACATCGAACTGAAAAGCAAAAAATTACTTTTGAGGCGGCGCTAAAGAAACAATCAAGGAATAGCTACGACGAGCTATTCAACCACGACAAGCTATACAACGAGCTATTCTGCTCTAATGGTTAATTTATAAATATGTTTGTTTGTTTGGCTCACCTCAAAAGTTATTTTTTGCTTTTCAGTTCGATGTTTCGTAGGTTTGATTCTTTTTAAAAGGACTTATTACAGATCAATTTGCCAAATAATGGAAAAATGGTAGAATGGTAGAATGGTAGAATGGAATGATGGAAAGATGGAAAGACGGAAAAATGGATGAATGGAAAAATGGAAAAATGGAAAAATGGAAAAACGGAAAAATGGAAAAATGGAAAAAACGGTTAGAATGGTAGATGGTAGCGGAAAAAGGAAACAATGGAAAAATTGAAAATTGAAAAAATTGAAAAATGGAAAAATGGTAGAAATTAGAAATGGTAGAATATAGAAATGGTAGAATGTAGATAGAATGGTAGTTTGGTAGATGGGTAGAAATGGTAGAATGGTAGAATGGTAGTAGATATAATGGTAGTATTAGAATGGAGATATGGAACGACGGAAAAATGGAAAAATGGAAAAATGGAAAAAATGGAAAAAAAATGGAAAAAATGGAAAAAAAAAATGGAAAAATGGGAAAAAATGGAAAAATGGAAAATGGGAAAATGGAAAAAATTGAAAAATGTGTAGAATGGTACAATGGCAGAATGTAGAATGGAATTGCTGGAAAGACGGAAAAATGGGTATTAGAAAGGAACCAATGGAAAAATTGAAAAATTTGAAAAATGGAAAAAATGGTAGAATGGACAATGGCAGAATGGGAAAAAATGGTGGATGGGACAATGGCCAGAATGGTAGAATGGTAGAATGGTAGAATGGGAGAATGGTTAGAATGGTAGAATAGAATGTAGAATGTAGTTAGAATGGTAGAATGTTAGAATGTAGAATGGTAGCATGGAAAAAATGGATAATGGGAAAATGGAAAAAATGGAAAACTGGATAATGGAAAATGGAAAATGGAAAAAAGGGTAGAATGATAGAATGGTACAATGGAGACAGAATGGTTAGATTAGATGAGAATGGTAGAATGAATGGATGGCAGACGGACTGGAAAATGGAAAAAAGGGTAGAATGATAGAATGGTACAATGGAGACAGAATGGTTAGATTAGATGAGAATGGTAGAATGAATGGATGGCAGACGGACAAAAATTGGTTAGATAGACTGGGAAAGAGGAAAAATGGACACAAATTGAAAAAATGGAAAAATGGAAAAATGGAAAAAATGGAAAAAAAATGGAAAAAAGGGTAGAATGTTAGAATGGTACAATGGCAGAAAATGGTTAGAATGGTAGAATGGAAATAGAAGGAAAAATGGATTAATGGAAAAATGGATAATGGAAAAATGGAAATGAAAAATGGTAGAATGGTAGATGGTACAATGGCAGGAATGGTAGATGGTTTGAATGAGACAATGCAGAATGTAGAATGTAGAATAGGAATGGTATAGAATGGTAGAAGTAGATGGTAGAATGGTAGAATGGATAGAATGGTTAGATGGTAGAATGGTAGAATGGTTAGATGGTAGAAGGGTTAGAATGGAAAACTGAAAATGGAAAAAAAAAAATGAAAATGGCAAAAATGAAAAAATGTTTTTAGAATGGTTAGAATGGTGAGAATGGAAGATGGAAAGACGGGAAAAAAAAAATGGAAAATGGGATAATGGAATGATGGAAAAATGGAAAAATGGAAAAATGGAAAAATGGAAAAATGGAAAAATGGAAAAAATGGTACAAATGGGTACAATGGCCGAATGGTTAGTAGAATGTAGAATGGTACAATGGCCAGAATGTAGAATGGAATGATGGAAAAGACGGAAAAGTGGAAAAATAGGTTAGTAGATGGACAACTGGAAAAATGAAAAATGAAAATGGAAAAAAATTGGAAAAAAATGGAAAAATGGAAAATGGAATAATGGAAAAATGGAAAAAATGGAAAAATGGTTTAGAATGGGTTAATGGTTAGAATGGTAGAATGGTAGAATGGAAAAATGAAAATGGACAAAAATGGGAAAAATGGAAAAATGGAAAAATGGAAAAATGGAAAATTGGGAAAAATGGTAGAATGGTACAATGGTACAATGGCAGAATGGTTTAGAATGTACAATGGCCAGAATGGTAGAATGGTACAATGGCAGATGGTAGAATGGAAGATGGAAAGACGGAATCGGAAAAAAAAAATGGATAATGAAAAAATGGAAAAAATGGTAGAGTGGAAAAATGGTTAGGCATGTCGAAGGCAGAATGGTAGTGAATGGTAGAATGGTTTTGCGATAGATTAGAATGGTAGAATGGTAGAATGGTGATAGTGAGTAGAATGGTAGAATGTATTAGAATGTTAGAATGGTAGAATGGTAGAATGGTAGGTAGTAGAATGGTAGAATGGTTAGAATGGTAGAAGGGTAGGTAGAATGGTAGATTAGAAGGTAGAATGGTAGAATGGAAAAATGAAAAAATGGAGAAAAATGGAAAATAGAAAAATGTTTAGTTGATTAGATAGATTTTAGAATGGTAGATGGTACAATGGCAGAAGGGTAGTTAGAATGGTTTAAGATAGAATGGTAGAAAGGAATGATGGAAAGACGGAAAAATGGATAAATGGAAAATGGAAAAATGGTAGAGGAAAAAATGAAAACGAATAATGGAATAATGGAAAAATGGAAAAAATAGAAATATGGATTATGGAAAAATGGTTAGAACTGGTAGATGAAAATGGGAAAAATGGAAAAATGGAAATGGAAAATGGAAAAAAAAAATGGAAAAATGGAAAAATGTTAGATGGAAAAATGGTAGAATGGTAGATGGAAAAATGGAAGAATGGAATAATGGAAAAATGGATAATGGAAAAATGGATAAATGGAAAAATGGTAGAATGGTAGAATGGTACAATGGCAGAATGGTAGAATGGTAGAATGGTAGAATGGTAGAATGGTAGAATGGTAGAATGGTAGAATGGAATGATGGAAAGACGGAAAAATGGAAAAATGGTAGAATGGAAAGATGGAAAAATGGAAAAATGGAAAAATTGAAAAATTGAAAATGGAAAAATGGAAAAATGGTAGAATGGTAGTGTTGAGAGCTTGATAGATGTCGATAGCTGATGCGGCGCTGGTAATTGGTGCCAGGGAAGATGGAATAAAATATCGGAGGTAGTAGATGCACGTGTGTATTGTACCAATGTCGCAGATGGAAGGGTAAGTTGGAAAAAAATAAAGATATGGAAAAATGGAGAGATTAGGGCCTGCAGAACCGGTACTTTTTATTTTTACTCCTGTTACCAAGCGAGCAGTGCACAACCATCAACCTGCCAATAAGCAGCGAGCAGTCATCAGCTCTGCCCTGGAATACTGGTCATCCACAGCAGCAGCCTAGTAGCGCACAACTTCATATCTTTAACACATACTTCGGTCACATTGTAGGAGGAAATCTGCCACCCAAGGTATCTCAACAAACATGTAATAGAGTAGTATTAAAATGTGAGTTAGGTCTCAATGAGACGCTTGCCCAGTTTTGGACAAATGAAAAAGTTCCAGAAATATTTACTGAGCGAACATCTGAGCAAGATCTTTGTGAACAGATTTTTCAAAGTTCAGTTAAATTAATTAATAATCAGTTTGAGGTTCCTATCCCTTTAAAATTACCTTTATCAGAGGTAAACAATACTCTTGGTGAATCTTTTCATTTAGCATTAAGAAGGTTCATGAATTTGGAAAAGAGATTGCAGGGCGATCCTGATTTATTCATGCTATATAAAAATTTCATTCATGAATATTTATCGCTTGGTCATGGTCACTATTTTGACATTGAATTGTATGATTTACTTAAGCATGCAGTGTACTTTCTACCACACCATGCAGTTATTAATAATAATAGTAAAACCACAAAGCTTCGAACTGTCTTTGATGGTTCAATGAAAACAGATAAGAAGGTTTCTTTAACTGATTTACAGCTCAATGGACCTGTGGTTCAAAAGGATTTGTTTGATATAATTTTATTGTTCCGTTTAGGTAGATATACATTTACTGCGGATATCAAGCGTATGTTTAGAAATATTAAAATAGATCCCCAGTACACTACTCTTCAAAATATTTTGTGGAGGGATAATCCTGACCAGCCAGTCAAGTGTATAAGGTTGGATACGGTGACATATGGCTTGAAAAGTTCAAGTTATTTAGCAACTCGCTGCATATATGAGCTAGCAAATAGATATGAAGATTCATACCCACTAGCAGCATCCATTATCAAAAATAATACATCATCATCATCATCATCATCTCAGCCATAGGACGTCCACTGCTGAACATAGGCCTCCCCTTTTGATCGCCACAAGTACCGGTTGGAAGCGACCTGCATCCAGCGTCTTCCGGCGACCTTCATAAGGTCGTCTGTCCACCTTGTTGGTGGACGTCCTACGCTGCGCTTGCTAGTCCGTGGTCTCCACTCTAGCACTTTTCGACCCCATCTGCCATCCGCTCTGCGAGCAATATGGCCTGCCCATTGCCACTTCAGCTTGCTAATCCGGTGGGCTATATCGGTGACTTTAGTTCGTCTACGGATCTCCTCATTTCGGATTCGATCACGCAGAGAAACACCGAGCATAGCCCTCTCCATGGCTCGCTGAGCGACTTTGAGCTTTGAGATGAGGCCGATAGTGAAAGACCACGTTTCGGTGCCGTAACTCATCACTGGTAACACACATTGGTTGAAGACTTTCGTCTTGAGGCACTGAGGTATATCGGACGAAAAGACACTGCGTAGTTTCCCGAACGCTGCCCAACCGAGTTGGATTCGGCGGCTGACCTCTTTCTCGAAGTTGGATCTACCTAATTGGACTACTTGTCCTAAGTAGATATATGAGTCAACAACTTCGAGTACCGAGTTTCCAACAGAGACTGGGGTGGGCACAACATTGGCATTTGACATAATTTTCGTCTTGTCCATGTTCATTTTCAAGCCCACCCGTTGCGAAAAATAATACATATGTTGATGATATTATATATTGTAATAATAACTTAGAAACTACTATAGCTGCAAGAGACCAACTTCGTGATTTGCTTAAATTGGGTAGTTTCCATACTCATAAATGGTCATCAAATGATGAGAATGTGTTGAGCAATATACCATTAAATGATAGACACTTTGATAGTTTAGAGTTACAAAAGAGTGATTATAGCATGAAAGCGTTAGGGCTACAAATAAATGTTAAGGATGATCACTTTATAATCTCTACTCCAGAACCATTTAATAGGAGTAATGTTACGAAAAGGAGCATACTTAGTTACATAGGTAGATTTTATGACCCAATGGGATTTGTGAGCCCAATTGTAGTCACTGCAAAGGCTATAATGCAAAAATTATGGCTACTGAACACAGGTTGGAATGATAGACCGCCTGCAATCGTTCAGCAAGAATGGTTTGAATTTACCAATAATTTAGCTGCAATGCAGCCAATCCTTTTAGATAGGAACATTAGGATTTCAGAAGCAGACTCAGCAGATTTAATCGGCTTCGCAGATGCTTCGAGTAAGACAGCCTACGGATGCTGTGTGTACCTGCGGCTCACAGACCAATCAGGTACAACAAAATTGCATCTACTCTGTTCCAAATCGCGAATTAACCCCATTCAGAAGAAAGGCATGACTGTACCAAGGCTTGAATTTAATGCTGCACTTTTGCTATCGAAATTAATTTTGAGGACTCATAATACACTCAGAGTTAAAATTAACATAAGGCATGTCTGTTTATTTAGTGACTCACAAATTGTCCTAGCATGGCTGAATACTGAGCTAACAAATCTTCAGGCTTACGTATCGAACAGAGTAAGTGTAATTCGTCAAAATACAGCTGCATGTAGTTGGCATTATGTCAACACAAACGACAATCCTGCTGTTCTCATTAGCCGAGGTGTCAATCCGACTGAGCTGAGTAGCTGCGATATTTGGTGGAATGGCCCTAAGTTTCTGCAAAACAGTGAGTACAAGTTTCCTGCTTCAAGTACTCTTGCTGATTCACTCTTGGTGGAACCTAGCTTAGCTCTTTCTAGCAACTTGGTATGTCAAACTCCAAATCCGCTTGATTACGCTTTCAAGCGTTTCTCTAATTACTCTAATTTAAATAAAATAGTAAGGCTATTAGCTTACATAATGCGATTTTTAAACAATATTAATAAAAATAAAGTTAAAATAAATACGAACTATTTGCAAAGTTCAGAGTTGGATCGTGCACTAATGCTAATAATTAAACACGAACAAAACATATATTTTAAATCTGAAATCAAAGCAATAAGCAGTAATAGCAATTTGAAAGGAACTCTATCTGAATTGCATCCCTTTCTAGACGGCCAAGGTCTATTGCGCGTTGGGGGTAGGCTGCATTATGCTGATATCGCTTATTCACAGAGGCATCCTGTCATACTGCCCAAAGGCTCTCCAATTACTAGCTTGCTTATAAGGTGTGAACACGAAAGGTTACTGCACGCAGGGCCTAAGCTTTTACTGTCGCATCTGAACCAACGATTTTGGATTGTTAATGGATTATTAGAAGTTAAGAAAATAACTCACAAATGTATTGTGTGTTTCAGACATAAGGCTTCAGTAGCTAAGCAACTAATGGGCTCTTTGCCGGCTGCACGTGTAATAGCTACCAGTCGCCCATTTCAGAAAGTTGGCGTGGATTTCGCTGGGCCAATTGATGTAAAACTGTCTAACGTAAGAAGATCAGTAATAGGTAAAGGATACATCTGTGTATACGTATGTTTCGTGACAAAGGCCGTTCACTTAGAACTTGCCTCAGACTTGACCACAGAAACCTTTCTTGTGTGCTTGAGGAGATTTATTTCTAGACGAGGTTTGCCCATCGAAATTCACTGCGATAATGCAAGCACTTTTAAATGTGCAAAGAGTCAATTAGTCGAACTTTACAAACTGCAAACTTCTCAGAACCACCAGATGCAAGTTCAAAGATTTACCGCCCAGCGTGGCATACAATTTCATTTTATACCATGTTACTCGCCTACATTTGGGGGACTCTGGGAAGCGGCAGTAAAGAGCACAAAATTTTACTTAAAGAGAATTTTGCAAAAAACTGTCTTAACCTACGAACAACTTAATACAGTATAAATTGAAATAGAAGCTGTACTAAATTCTCGACCGCTCTTGCCTTTATCTTCAAATATTGATGATTATTGTTATCTAACACCTGGTCATTTTATTATAGGAACTGCAATGACAATGATGTATCCTGAAAATAATGTCTGTAACATTCCACAAAATAGGCTTAAGTTTTGGCAACTTTGTAATTCTCTAAAACAGTCCTTTTGGAAAGTGTGGCATCAATATTATTTAAATTTGTTACAAAATAGACCTAAGTGGCGTGTTGATATATTTAATGTCAAACTGGCAGATTTAGTTATTTTAAAAGAGGACAATACTCCTTCTATGTCGTGGCCTTTGGCACGAATTGTTAATTTGTTTCCAGGACATGATGGCAAAATTAGGGCAGTGGAGGTTAGGACCCCAAATGGAAAAACTCATATCCGAGCCATCAATAAAATCTGTTTACTACCTATAGAATATGATGATAGTTCTTAGAATATTTCTTTTGTTTAAAATGTTAGTCAAAACATGATATGTTATAATTATTAAACTGTAAGCACGTACTGTACCTATTGTACTATGTATGTTAATTTAAGTTCTGGTTTTTAAATAGTCTAAAAACTAATGTAAACATGTAACTTTAAACAATTTATATTATGTAACTTTTTGTAAGTTCATTGTTATTCCTAAGAGGCCGCAGCATGTTGGAGATTTCGATTATTATCTTGCAACACCAACATCAAATTAGTGGTAAATCTTTGTACATGTAGTGGCAACACTGTTTCTTCCCTTCCATCTGCGACATTGGTACAATACACACGTGCATCTACTACCTCCGATATTTTATTTCATCTTCCCTGGCACCAATTACCAGCGCCGCATCAGCTATCGACATCTATCAAGCTCTCAACAGGTAGAATGGTAGAGTGGTAGAATGGTAGAATGGTAGAATGGTAGAATGGTAGAATGGTAGAATGGTACAATGGCAGAATGGTAGAATGGTAGAATGGTAGAAAGGTAGAATGGAATGATGGAAAGACGGAAAAATGGAAAAATGGTAGAATGGAAAGATGGAAAAATGGAAAAATGGAAAAATGGAAAAATGGAAAAATGGAAAAATGGAAAAATGGAAAAATGGAAAAATGGAAAAATGGAAAAAAAAAATGGAAAAATGGTAGAAAGGTAGAATGGTAGATGGAAAATGGAAAAATGGAAAAATGGAAAAATGGAAAAATTGAAAAATGGAAAAATGGAAAAATGGAAAAATGGAAAAATGGAAAAATGGAAAAATGGAAAAATGGAAAAATGGTAGAATGGTACAATGGCAGAATGGTAGAATGGTAGAATGGTAGAATGGAATGATGGAAAGACGGAAAAATGGAAAAATTGAAAAATGGATAAATGAATAAATGGAAAAATGGAAAAATGGTAGATGGAAAAATGGAAAATGGAATATGGAAAAATGGAAAAATGGAAAAATGGAAAAATGGAAAAATAGAAATATGGATAAATGGAAAAATGGTAGAATGGTACAATGGCAGAATGGTAGAATGGTAGAATGGTAGAATGGTGTATTAGAATGGTTTTATTTTTTAGTTAGTTAGAAATGGTAGATGGTTAGAATGGAATGATGGAAGCCGGAAAAAAAACAAAAAAAAAAAAAAAAAAAAAAAATGGAAAAAAAAATGGATAAAATGAAAAAATGGAAAAACAAACGGATAAATGGAAAATGTTAGAATGGTAGAATGGTTACAATGCAGAATGGTAGAATGTAGAATGTAGAATGCATGATGGAAAGAGGGAAAAATGGAAAAATGGTAGAAGGGAAAAGATGGCGGAAAAATGGAAAAATGGAAAAATGGAAAAATGAATTGGGAAAATGGTAGAATGGTAGATAGAATGGTAGATGAAAAGGAAAAAAAAATGAGAAAAAATTGAAAAATGGATTTTTTTGAAAAAATGGAAAAATGGTCGAATGGAAAAATGAAAAATGGAAAAAAATGAAAAAATGGAAAATGGAAAAATGGAAAAATGGAAAAAATGGAAAAAATGGAACATGGAGGAAAAATGGAAAAATGGAAAATGGAAAAATAGAAATATGGATAAATGGAAAAATGGTAGAATGGTACAATGGCAGAATGGTAGAATGGTAGAATGGTAGAGTGGTAGAATGGTAGAATGGTAGAATGGTAGAATGGTAGAATAGTAGAATGGTAGAATGGAATGATGGAAAGACGGAAAAATGGAAAAATGGTAGAATGGAAAAATGGTAGAATGGAAAGATGGAAAATGGAAAAATGAAAAATGGAAATATTTAATTTTTCCATTTATCCATTATTTAATTTTTCCATTTATCCATTTTTCCATTATTTCATATTTCCATTTTTCCGTTTTTACATTCTACCATTCTACCAGTCTACCATTCTACCATTCTATCAATCTACCATTTTTCCATTTTACCATTCTACCATTCTACCATTCGACCATTCTACCATTCTACCATTCTACCATTCTACCATTTTTCCATTCTACCATTCTACCATTCTATCGTTCTACCAATCTACCATTTTTTCATTTTTCCATTATTTCATTTCTCTACCATTCTACCATTTTTTCATTTTTCGATTTTTCGATTTTTCGATTTTTCGATTTTTCGATTTTTCGATTTTTCGATTTTTCGATTTTTCGATTTTTCGATTTTTCGATTTTTCAATTTTTCGATTTTTCGATTTTTCGATTTTTCGATTTTTCGATTTTTCGATTTTTCGATTTTTCGATTTTTCGATTTTTCGATTTTTCGATTTTTAGATTTTTCGATTTTTCGATTTTTCGATTTTTCGATTTTTCGATTTTTCGATTTTTCGATTTTTCGATTTTTCGATTTTTCGATTTTTCGATTTTTCGATTTTTCGATTTTTCGATTTTTCGATTTTTCGATTTTTCGATTTTTCGATTTTTCCATTTTCCATTTTTCCATTTTACCATTCTATCGTTTTACCATTCTACCATTTTTTCATTTTTCCATTCTACCATTCTACCATTCTACCGTTCTACCATTCTACCGTTATACCATTCTACCATCTTACCATTCTACCGTTCTACCATTCTACCTGAACAGGCTTCAGGATGCATTTCCTAGTCCCTACCTTTCCTTTCCTTTTCCTCACTGTTTTAAATTTGCCGCCACTCGCATTCGCTCATCGCGGAGAGTGTAACCACAAACAACGCATCTCTCGCGCCATCTGGCGGCATCAAGACAGATCAACAGTTCGAACTCAATCAACGGGCCGGCCGGCCACAAATCCGCGCGCGCGGTAAAAAACCCACCAAAACCTGGTGAAAAAAGACTGCAAGTGATACAGTTGGTGATCCCCTGGCTCCCAGCATCCCGTGAGTACCTGATCTTAATTCCTTTAGCCTGTTTCCAAGTAGGAACTTCAAAAAGCGTCGTTGGCAATACGCGATACTCAATCATATTTGTGGTCCTTCGAGCCGGATACCTGTAGATTACAGTTTTTTCAGGCATTCTCAGGTTCAATTTCACTAAAAAACCCTGAGATTTGCTAGATTTTCGCATTTTAAAAGTATTATCCTACAAAATTGTGTTGATCATACTCGCAGTGTAACTTGTGCGGATTCAGAGGTCATCTTAATTTTAGTCGGGTTATATCACAATAATTCACGTAATTTACGCAATTTATTGTTTGTAGTCTTATTAACTATAACTATTCACGTTATTTATACACTAACAAACATTATTACACAACTATTTCACCTAAAGGTATTGATTTACATCTAATAAATCTCAACTTAAGTTCGTATTTTTAAACCTACATTTTACGTTCGAATCAAAATGGAGGAGGGTAAACTTAAACTTCTTCAATCTCAACGCGAATATATTTATCGTGATATCCAAATCCTTTACGACTTATCAAAATCTATGATTCAAGATCGTTCAAAGGTATCGACGTTCAAGGCGAGATACACACGAATACATTCAATTCGCGAAGAATTCGTTGAGGTATGTAGAAAAATACAAGCTTTGGAGTTAGCCATGAAACCTGATGTACAAGTGTGTCAAAAGTCTTTGAGTTCGTTTGATGATTTGTACTATGCAGTAATCAGTGCAGCAGCTGACTTGCAGACCGCGGCGACGGCGCCGCCCGCGGGGTCGGGGGCGTCCGACTCCATGCAAACGGGACGTAACGCGCGGTTACCTAAACTTGAGTTACCTAAATTCGATAGTAAATTGGAAAACTGGCAAACATTTTATGATATTTACAAAACTTTAATTCACGATTGTACGGTTTACGTACATACTGCCAGACTGCACACGCAGCAACCTACTTTTTGCATCGTATTTAAACCTTGCTCAATACAAATTTAGTTAGTTGACAATTACTTACCTACTACGAACACCGCGGATTAGCATCCAACTCAAACTTAGTTGTGATCGGTATATCTAATAAACTTTAGTGCTACAAAATCTGTGCGTGTTTACGTCAACTCATCTCTACCGCAACTTCAACTTAAACCTTCTTCCAATTACTGCAAGTGTAAGGTGCCTACTACTACGGGATCTTACATTTAATGGTCCTTCGAGCCGCTCGGAGTAATTGTGTCTCTTGAAACGACAGCGAATCGGCTTGGCTGGTCTCCCACAAGCGGGTCGCCCCAGACAAGTTGAGAAAGCGCGCATATTCGTAGAAAGAGTGCAATAGCTTTGAGCAATCAACGAAGAGCGAATTACTCTTCGTGAACAGCGATTGTAGTGGAAACTACAGCCAACTACTACTACTGCAACTACTGCTACTACTACATACTACGTCCGGAATACAACGTGAACTGCGAGTAATCCGAGGCCTGCAAACTAGAAGACACCCAACTACGTGTTCTTCACTACTACTACTACAGCTTAATTCGCTTATTTCATCGAATAACTCAAGATGAGCGAAATTACTTTGCAAAACGAAGTCTTCGAATCCATCAAGCGTCTCTGTACTAACTACAAAAAGGATAGTGCGTCGCGAAAGGGGAAGGAATACTTGACTCAAAGGTTAGTGTCATTGGAAAATCTCTGGCAAGACTTTAACAATAGACACGATATATTACTTGAACGTGAGGATAAAAGAAACGACTATTTTACTGAAAATATTTTTGAAAAAAACGAAACATCTTTACGAAACTACTAGAGTGGATCTGTTACAACGATTGTTGGCCTGTGAAGGAAAACAGCCTGAAGTTGTCATCCCGCATCCGCAGGGAATAGACGTTAAAACCAAGGAACTACTTGACCGACAAGAATGTCACATAAAAGCACTTGAACGAGTAATGTCAAAGATAAGCATTGACTCTATAACTGAAAAATGGGAGTTGGAGGATCAGCTCAGCGTCCTGAAGAGCAAGTGGGATACCGTAGAAAGATGTCACTGGGAGCTAGAAGCCATTTTAAAAGGTTCAAATGAAGTGTACAACGACTTGTTTGCCAACAAAGAACGTCAATACGATGTCATGAAAAGAGCTCTTAATTCGAAGCTATGGACTAACGCTAATTACCAGAACTCTGCACCTAGGATTCAACTACCGGAATTCACTGGAAATTACAGTCAGTGGATTACTTTCAAAGATATGTTTTTGGAGACAATTCACAACAATGCGAATTGTTCAAAGTCACAGAAAATGCAGCACTTAAAATCTAAACTGAAAGGAGAACCTGAACGACTAGTCCAACATTTAGTCGGCGCTGAAAACTATGAAGCTTGTTGGGATATTCTGATTCAGCGATATGACAACAAACGACTCCAATTCACAAACTTGATGAATACCTTGATGCAGTTACCATCCATACAGCAGGCATCTGCTGCTGTTTTGAAGAAAATGCATGACGTAATCAACGAATGCATGAATGGCCTACTTAACATCGGTCTAAATACATCAAGCTGGGATCCAATCATCGTGTATCTGATGGCACAGAAATTGGACTCAACATCTTATACTGAATATACAAGAGAATTAGAGCACCCAAAGGAAGTCCCAGAGCTGGGTGAATTCCTGGAGTTCTTGGAAACTAAATTTATGGCATTAGAAGCAGCAAAGGGTTACCAAAAAGATACTTCAAACCATCAAAAACAACAATTTGGCAATAAAACTAAATTTAACGCAATTAAGTCATCATCTGAATTGAACAGAAGAGAAATATCTCGAATTTATCATACATCATTCGGAAAATGCCTCTTGTGCAACGGCTCTCACGTGATCATGCAATGCCCAAAGTTCACGGAAATGGACACACGGCAAAGAAATGACACAGTGCGGAAATTACAAATATGCAAAAACTGTTTGTATAAACATAGTGATACAGAATGCACATCACGCAAAACGTGCAAAGAATGCAATAAACCTCATCATACGCTATTACATTACTCAGCGCAAAAACAGGCATCGAGGTTAAATACGAACAATGTGGGTCAGCGTTCTCAACAACGGGAGCAGCAACCTTCAACTTCAGCTGATCAACATAATTCGAATCACATTTCAAACAATAATATTACGGAAATTTTATTGACAACTGTGGAACTTCAAGTAAAGAATTCAACAGGAAACTACATAAAATTGCGAGCTTTACTTGACCAAGGCTCGCAAGTGAACCTCATCACGGAGAACGCAGCTCAACGGCTAAGACTACCTAGGAAAAGGTTGAACGCCACAGTCTCCGGCGTGGGGACTATTTCTGGAGATTGTAAAGGACGCCTAGAGTTGGAATGCAAATCACTTTGCACTGAGTTTGCATTCTCAGCAAGCACTCTTTTAATGAAAAAGATTACGAACAACTTACCCAACAAAACGTTCGAGAAAAACAACTGGCCTCATCTTCAAGGTTTACAACTAGCGGATCCTGAATTTAACTTGTCAAGGAGCGTAGATTTGCTACTGGGAGCAGATATCTATTCGCAAGTGATATTAGAGGGAGTCCTAAAGGGAGATACTCAAACACCGACGGCTCAGCAAACCCGTTTAGGATGGATTTTATGCGGGAAGCTAGAAACTTTCAACTGTCATGTTGCTCTTGTGAACATGGACGACTTAAAGAGATTTTGGGAGACTGAAGATATTACACAAAACAATGAAGATATTTCTAAAGAGGACTGGTGCGATACTTACTATAAAATGACTACTAAGAGAGATAGCGGCGGAAAATACGTGGTGAAAATGCCACTGATTCCTGGTTATGAACAAAAATTGGGAAACTCAAAGCCAATCGCAATCTCACAATTTTTACAACTCGAAAGGAAATTTGAGAAAAATCCTAGACTTGCCTCGATGTATAAAGATTTCATTCAGGAATACATCGATTTAGGTCACATGAAGCTTTCGACAACGACGTCCGACAAAGGTCAACATTTCTTGCCGCACCATGGAGTACTGAGAGAACACTCGACAACAACTAAATTGAGAGCTGTTTTTAATGCCTCACAAAAAACCATGGGTGGATGCAGCCTCAATGATGTGATGGAAAAAGGTCCCAACCTGCAAAAGGACATCCAAGCATTAATATTACAATGGCGCGGGTATAAATACGTCTACACTGCAGATATCGAAAAAATGTACCGTTCCATATGGTGTCATTCTGAACAACAACATCTGCAAAAGATAATATGGCGAAGTCAACCCACAGATAACTTACAAGAATATGAACTGCAAACATTAACATATGGAACAAAGAGTGCGCCATGGTTGGCAATGCGAACACTCAAACAACTCGCTTACGACGATGGTAACAAATACCCAAAGGCTGCTGAAATATTACTCCATCACTTTTACGTCGATGACCTAATTAGCGGTCATAACTCGGCAAATCAAGCAAAGGACGTTCAAACAACTATCATCAAACTACTAAAGGGAGGTGGAATGAATCTACGCAAGTGGTCAAGCAATGATTCCGAGCTTTTACGACACTTAGATGAAGATCAAATTTCAAGAAATACATTTGATTTTAAAGGCGATGAAACGATGAAAACGTTGGGGTTGAGTTGGAATCCAAAGGAAGATGTTTTCATATTCAACTGGACTATAGATGACTACAACAAAACACCACTAACTAACAGAAAATTACTGTCACAAATATCAAAAATATACGACCCTTTGGGTTGGCTGGCACCTATAACTGTGCTAGCTAAATTACTATTCCAAAGGGTGTGGCTGACTAAAATTAACTGGGATACTGAACTACCGACTGACTTCCAAAACGAATGGTGGCATTTAAACAAAGAATTACATAAAATTAAAAATATTAAAATAAACAGATGGATTGGCAGTACGCAGAAAAATATACAACTACATGGATTTTGTGACGCAAGCGAAAAGGCATACGCTTGCGTCATATACAGCCGAGTAATCGATGAAACGGGCAATCCTAAGATCACATTATTGGTCTCAAAAACGAAGGTGGTGCCAATTACTCAAAAAATTACATTGCCTCGACTTGAGTTATGCGGAGCATTACTTCTCTCCCAGCTCATGGCGAAAGCAAAAGAATCACTGACAGAGCATGAGGTATCAGCTTACGGTTGGTGTGACTCCAAAGTGGTTCTAGCCTGGATTCAGGGAGACCTCGCAAGATGGGAAAGATACGTGTCCAACAGAGTGGGGAAGATAAAAGACGTAATTCCATCACAACAATGGTGTTACGTACGATCTGAACTTAACCCCGCTGACTGCGCTTCGAGAGGCTTGTTACCGAGCAAGATAATCGAGTTCAAGTTATGGTGGGACGGACCTATATTCCTAAGAAACTTCGTGGAATCAGAAAGTCTTCATAGTGCGAGTTGCTATTTTACTACTAGCAAAGCACTCAGAATCGAACCCACTAACATCAGTTTGCAAAATTACAACACTGAACATTTTGTCTACAAGTTATTGACGAACTACAGTTCGCTGTCCTCAATAACAAGAATTACTGCTCGAATATTGCGATATTTTGAATCACTTAAGCAAAAATTGCAACCAAGCACTACTTACTTAACGACAACTGACATAAAAAACTCAGCTGAATATATAATTAAATATGTTCAACAAAGTGAGTTTGCGCAAGAATACAAACATTTGAAACAAAACAAGTCAGTGTCACCTAGAAGCAGCATTTACAAGCTCAAACCTTATCTGGACGATCAAGGAATCATTCGCGTGAGCGGAAGACTACAACACTCCGAACTACCTGCTAATATGAAGAATCCAGCAATTGTACCCTACAAAAGCCGCTTCACTGAGCTACTTATCGACCAAGCACACTTGATGACGCTTCATGGAGGAGCCCGGCTGACCCTGACTTATATACGGCAACGATACTGGATAGTTTCGGGAAATCGGGCTGTAAAGGGAAGAATACGCCGCTGTGTGAAATGTCATCGTTTCAACTCTACCGACAACGCTCAACTAATGGCCGATCTTCCAAAACAAAGAGTAACACCGAGTCGCCCGTTCACTCATACTGGTGTCGACTTTACTGGCCACGTAGATGTGAAACTGAACAGAGGAAGAGGAGTGAAGACCTCAAAAGCTTATATTGCTGTTTTCGTTTGTATGGCTACGAAAGCTGTACATATCGAATTAGTCTCAGAACTGAGCACAGAAGCATTTATTGCGGCGTTTCAAAGAATGTGTGCGAGACGTGGTACGCCCTCACATATGTACTCAGACAACGGCACAAATTTCGTTGGGGCATCCAAAGTACTGAGAGAGGATTTTAGAAACTTCAAAAAGTTACTTTCTCCAGAGTTTTTTGACGAAATTGGAAAACTAGAAATACAATGGCACTTCAACGCCCCTGCTTGGCCTAGTGCGGGCGGAATATTTGAAGCGGCCGTTAAGTCGTTAAAACACCACTTGCGGCGAGTTCTCGGTGATCAAAAACTCACCTGGGAAGAATTTACGACCTTATTAGCAAAGATAGAAGCCTGCATGAACTCGAGGCCTCTGTGTCCGCTAACAGAAGATCCGGAGGAATTTTATAATACTCTAACTCCTGGTCACTTTCTAACTGGCAGTGCTACGTTGTCATTACCTCAACCGGAGCCCGATGACCGCAAGATGGATATGAGAAAACGCTGGCAACTTACAGAGCACATGTTAGATCAGTTTTGGAAGGCGTGGTCCAATGACTACTTAAATACTCTACAGTCTAGGAGCAAGTGGAACAAAACAGTACAAAATCTACAAACAAATGACGTCGTACTAATAAAGGAAACAAATTTACCGCCTGGCAAATGGGCCATGGGACGAGTAATAGAGACACATCCCGGCAAGGACGGTTTAGTACGAGTGGCCACCCTTAAAACCAAATCTGGAGTGATAAAACGACCAACTATCAAGTTGACACCATTGCCAATACAAGAAGACCTGCCCGCTACTGCAGATACTACAAGCAACAAAAGTGAGAAAGGCGGAGAGATACCTGAAAACCAAACAAGAAAAAGGAGTGCAAGGACAAATAAGTACAGTTTCCTGACTCTCGCTCTCATGACTTTAATAGGAACGATGGGAATTGCACAATCGTCATCAACTACAAATAACTTCAAGATGACCTCCATACCCAACAGTCAACCTATTTATTTTGATGAAGCTGGAAAATTACAATTAATCCACGATGAATGGACACTACTTATCTACTTTAACTTAACATCCTACTGGCAAGCTGCAGAAAATATTAATAATTACATCAATCAGATTGATAGACTCTGTCAAAGAATCGCTCACGAGTTTACAGCATGCGAAACAGTCGTCAACCATCTACGTCATGAATTGCATCACCTTGAGAATTACAATACCATGTTGCTTTCTCAGCATTCACGACAAAAAAGGGGCTACTTTGATGGAATCGGAAAATTAGCCAGAACATTATTTGGAGTTTTGGATGAAGAGTTTGCACAAAAGTACGAAAAAGATATCCAAAATTTGCAAACCAACGATAATTATCTGTTGCAATTGATGAAGAATCAAACTTTGATTATTGAAGCTGAGAACAACATTATTAAAAACAATACGGAATTCATGGACAAACAATTTAACGCAATACAAACCTACATGCGCCAGATTAGCAGCGCAATCACAAAAATTGAAAATAGAGCGCAAATACTATACACAGTAAACGACGTGAATTCTGCTGCCATATCATCAACTTTAATTTTAAACGATTTACATCGAATCCAAGAAATGCTTATGAATGCACTTGCCAACATCTACCGAGGTCATTTGGATACGCACTTGTTTCCTGCATCTCAAATAATAGAACAACTCAACATCATCTCTGGAAAACTGCCACAAGGACTAGCTTTACCAATTCAGGATATACAAAAGAACTTCCGAGATATCTACGAACTGATCCATGTTAAAGCTCGAATTACAAATAACTTTCTACTCTTCGAATTACATATTCCACTTTTAAGTGATGAGGACTACAGAATATATCGGGTAATACCCATACCGTTCCTGAGACAAGGAAATTAAAAATTGTGCAGTCCTTCTCCAATTTCATCGCCATAAACTTCGTGAAAAATTCGTACATCACCATGGAAGAACAAGACATGCGTCAATGTACGTCATACGGAAACGACGAGTACATTTGTATTTCACGTCAGCCAGTATTTAGCTTACACGACAAAGATGCACCTTGCGAGGCCAAAGTATTCAGTCAACAGACGGCTTTATCATGTGTCATCAAGAACGTAACCTGTAAAGAGACATGGATCCAATTACATAAACCTAACTGGTGGTTGTTTACATTGTGCGATACACAGCTGATGCGCGTCATATGTAACGATCAACTTACGCCGACGGTCATCAATGGTACTGGGGTGATTGCTTTGAAACCAAAATGCACACTACAAAAGAAAGATGCAACTATATTCACATACAATCACTTAGGAAGTAAATTTTACATGGAGGCAGATATTCAAGTACCCGTACTTAACACCACCATCAACAATATTTTCGACATAAGTTGGAAAAATGCACAGTTGAATATGACGGAACTGGAAACATCTGCAAGAAGCATCAAGGAAATAGAGAAGCAAATTACTCAGCAGAAAGAGCAGGAAAGACTACCCCAAGAGCCAGACATTTCGAGCCACGACATATACCTTTACTCTGTGACTTCTTTGCTGTTGGGAGGATCTGCTTCGTTTATACTCTACATTTTTATAAAACGATGGTATAAGAAAACAAAGAAGCCAAAGGAACTGAAAGGAATCGATAATCAAGTCGAAATCGAAATGAAAGAAATACGTAAAACGACACCGCCGGAGCAGCTATACAGCGACGCGAGGCCGAAAAAACTATTTCACTTTGAGGAGCTGTAAAATTTATGATTTTAATGTTTACATGTTTAAGATTTACTTTATATTTACTTTTACACTTTTACTTTTACGTTTTGTAAACTTTTTATATTTTTATGTACTGGATGCTCATCTCGCGCTTTCCCTTGGGAGCATGTACGGTTTACGTACATACTGCCAGACTGCACACGCAGCAACCTACTTTTTGCATCGTATTTAAACCTTGCTCAATACAAATTTAGTTAGTTGACAATTACTTACCTACTACGAACACCGCGGATTAGCATCCAACTCAAACTTAGTTGTGATCGGTATATCTAATAAACTTTAGTGCTACAAAATCTGTGCGTGTTTACGTCAACTCATCTCTACCGCAACTTCAACTTAAACCTTCTTCCAATTACTGCAAGTGTAAGGTGCCTACTACTACGGGATCTTACAACGATAATAATTCGATTTCGCAAATCGAAAAATTTCATTATTTAGCGTCTTGTTTACAAGGGCCGGCTTTGTCTATTGTCAAAGGGGTTCCGATGACCGCCGATAATTACGAAGTAGTTTTAATAGTTTGATCGAGCGTTATCAAAACAAGCGCATTATAGCTTTAACATATCTAGACAAATTCTTTAACCAGCCAGTTTTAAAATCAGGTAACTTCCAAGATTTACAAACTTTAACAAACGTAATTTATGAGGCATACCATGCACTCCAAGCTTTAAAAATTGATAATTTGGGTGATTTTATCTTGTTTTGTTTAACTTCACGCGCGCTGGACTCGGACACGCGTAATCGTTTCGAATCTCAGAAAAACATTTCACAAATACCTACTTTTTGTGAATTGTTAAAGTTTCTTCAAGATTATGTTAAAATCTTAGAAACAAGCAATTTATCTTCTAAATCTAATGTCATTAATAATAATTCTAACTCTCGTAACCTTGAAGGGAAAAAACCCTCGCCCGCGACTAGTAGGCAAAATAGCAGCGGATCCAAACGCCCTTCTTATCTCGCAAAATCTATCCCATCTGCAAATGTGGCTTGTGCTCATTGCAATGAGGCGCACTTGATTTATCGGTGCCCTACCTTTCAATCTTTAGATTCTCGTGCTAGACTCGCGCTAGTACAAGGTAAAAACAATATGTGTACAAATTGTTTACGTACAAATCACGTCATAGAAAAATGCGTATCTAAAACTTCTTGTACGGTGTGTGGATTACGTCATCATACCCTATTGCATATTGACCCAGTGCCATCCAGCGCCGGCGCAACCACTGGAGCGAACGTTACAGCTCATTCTCACGCCACCGTTCCCAACCGCGACATGGTTTTACTAGGAACATGTCAGGCGCGCGTTTTCAACACCGCCGCCGGAACTCACTGTACTGTGCGTGCACTCGTGGACAGTGGGGCGCAGGATTGTTTTATAACCGCTGCTTGCGCGCGAACACTCGGGTTAAAACTCCGCCGGTGTAATCTCAGCATAGCCGGACTAGGACAAAACTCAGTCACACAAGTAAGGGGGGTGACGGAATGCACTATACGACCTATACATGGTGATGCTCCACACTTTAATATCAAGCCAGTCGTGTTAGATAACATCACTGCTCTAATACCTAGCGTTAAAGTACCATCAGTCGTTCGAGAACGTTGCAACCATCTAGTGTTAGCCGATCGCGACTACGATGTTCCCGCTAAAATCGATTTATTACTTGGGGCGGAGCTATTTCACGAAATCTATGACGGCCAACGTATCAATCTGGGGCCCGGTTTACCTACCGCTCTGCATAGCATTTTCGGGTGGATTCTGTCAGGAGCAGTAAACTCTAATTCTGCACCTCTAAACACCGCGTGCTCTTTAGTGGCTACCACATTTAAATTAGATGAGCAAATTCAAAAATTTTGGGAAGTGGAGGAACCACCGCGTGTTGTTATCACCGTACCTGAGAATGATACCTGTGAACGCATGTACACTGATTTAAAAACCTATCGCGAACCTAACGGACGATACGTCGTACCCATCCTCTTAAAGGATGGCGATCGCGATTTGGGGGAATCTTACAATAGCACGTTGTTGCGTTTCACTCATCTCGAAAAGAGACTTAATCGTCAGACTGAACTTAAATCCGACTATGTTAATTTCATGCGCGAGTACGAGAATTTAAATCACATGTATCCCGTACCTAACCCCGCGGTACCTACTCTCAATCGTTATCTTATCCCACACAGTTGCGTCGTTCGCCCAGAGAGCACGACCACAAAATTGAGAGTAGTTTTCGATGCTAGTTCTAAAACTACTAACGGTCTATCTTTAAATGATATTGTATTCACTGGCCCTAAGCTTCAAGTGGACATTGTAGATATCATAACCGGTTTTAGATTACACACAGTAGTTTTAACTTGTGACATCTCAAAGATGTATAGAGGAATCTTGATTAGACCGGAGGATCGGAACTTTCAACACATACTATGGCGAGAATCTCCTAGTGATCCGGTTAAAGAGTACGAACTTGCGACTGTCACCTACGGAGTTAGTAGTTCACCGTATCTGGCCATCCGCACCCTCCACCAATTAGCAGCTGATCATGGCGCCGCGTATCCACGCGCAGCTGAAGCTCTTCTTCACGAGACATATGTCGATGATATTACGACAGGCGCGCCCTCTGTACGCGAAGCTATAGAACTAAAAGATCAACTTATCAGTTTATTAGGTTGTGCTCAACTTGAGCTCCGAAAATGGAGCAGCAATTCACAATCCTTTCTTAAAACCTTGCCTACCGAACATTGTCAAACACCTAAACTTTTCTCTGAAGAAAGTGATAAATCAACGTTAAAAATCTTAGGAGTCCAATATGATCCTGTGAGCGACAGTTTCAGTTACTCACAGTCCCCAATCGAGGACAATGATTGTACCAAGCGTTCCATCTTATCTAGCATCGCGCGTATTTTCGATCCTCTTGGGTGGCTCACACCTTTTATCTTAAAAGCCAAATTGCTCCTTCAAGATCTGTGGCGTCTTAATCTTTCATGGGACGAACCTGTGCCCAAAGACATAGCTCTAGAATGGCAAAGTTTTGTAGCGGATCTTCATAACTTAAAACTAATAGAAATCCCTCGTAGGATTGTACCTTCTCAGTCTAAGGAATTTCAACTGATCGGATTCTGTGATGGGTCCACTAAAGCATATGGATGCTGTGTTTATCTTCGTGTCGTTACCTCTCACGACGTACAAGTTTATCTTTTAATTGCTAAGTCCAAAGTAGCACCTCTAAAAGTGTTGACAGTCAACCGCTTAGAGCTTTGCAGTGCTGTATTACTGTCCAAGGTGATAAATCGCATTCATTCCTTGCTTATTTCAAACATCATATTGAATAAATCCATCTTGTTCACAGACAGCTCGACTGTATTGTCATGGCTGAATACTGAGCCACATAAACTTAAAACCTTCGTTGCCCACAGAGTGGTCCTCATTAATGACAGTCCTGTGCCAACTGAGTGGCGACACGTGTCCACCCATGACAACCCAGCCGACATCTGTAGTCGTGGCTTATCATGCTCATCTTTATCTGCTTCTCAAAGCTGGTGGTCTGGTCCTCACTGGCTGACCAACCAAACCTGCAACTGGCCTGTTCCAGCAGTTGAAGTGTCCGATAACGTCCCAGAACTTAAACCTGCCTCACGCACGTGTCACACTGGTGTGACAGGTGAAGCTGACTTGCTTAAGTCTATCCTGGAACGCCACTCCTCTCTTTCCCGAGTGGAAAGAGTGGTTGCATGGATTTACCGTTTCATCACCAACGCAAGAGCTAAACGTTCTGAACGTAACTTATTACCTTATCTGACTGCCAGTGAGTTGACCCAATCTTTAAATCATTTAACAAAATATGTTCAACATCAAACTTTTAATGATGTCATAGTTCTAATAGCATCCAAGAAACCTTTACCCAAACATTTAGCAAAACTCTCTCCTTTCCTTGACACTCGCGGAATCTTGCGAGTGGGGGGACGTCTCAAGCACGCGTCATTACCAAGTCGCGTCAAACATCCATACCTTTTACCTAAGATTTCCCGATTGAGTACTCTTCTTATTGACCACTATCACACAACTTATCTTCATTGTGGGCCTCGCCTACTCCAATCTTTAATTATGCGTCGATTTTGGATACTTGGCAGTAGAAATCTTATCAGATCACGGTTAGCTAAATGCGTAACTTGTCTTAAAATCAAACCTATTCCACTTCAACCTTTACAAGGTGATCTTCCATCTTCTCGAATACAACCAGGTCATTGTTTTCAAAAAGTCGGCATAGACTTCGGAGGTCCTTTTATGATTAAAGAAAGTAGACGTCGTAACGCTAAATCTTACAAAGCGTATCTTTGCCTCATAGTTTGCCACGCGACCAAGGCCGTTCATCTCGAGCTGGTCACTGAGCTCACATCTGAAGCATTCATAGCGACTTTAGATCGTTTTGTATCACGGAGAGGACTTTGTCACTCCATCGTTACAGATGGTGGCACTAACTTCGTGGGTGCCAGGCGTTACTTGTCGGAAGTTAACGAAATGCTCAACCGGGACAGCGATAATATTTCCAGTCACCTCGCTTCTCGAGGAATCACGTGGAAGCTTAATCCTCCTTCCGGTCCACACTTTGGAGGCATTTTCGAGAGCGGTATAAAATCAACAAAATTCCATCTGAAACGTATTATCGGATCCCAGATTCTTACCTTTGAAGAATTTTATACTATCTTAACGAAGGTGGAAGCCATGTTAAACTCTAGACCCTTAGTGGAACTATCCTCCGATCCCGGCGAAGTTGACGCTCTTACAGCTGGTCACTTCCTCATCGGTCGACCTTTAGTATCTCTGCCTGAACCGACTTATGGCGAAAACGAGACATTACGTACTCGCTGGCAGCTATTACAGCGCCTCTCACAAGGCTTTTGGCGCACTTGGCAAAGGGACTATTTGCATACCTTGCAACAGCGAATGAAATGGTTTAAACACGGCAACCGTCAGCCAAAACTGAACGATCTTGTAACCATATACGAACCCAACTTACGTGCTAACGAATGGAGGTTGGGTCGCGTTGTACAGCTCCTTTCGGGTAAAGATGACATTACTCGAGTTGTGACAGTCAAAACATCTAAGGGCTTACTTGTAAGACCTGCTGTCAAAATTTGTCCTCTTCCAATTGAACAAAATAACTAATTTATCTACATATTCATATTTCCATACCTTTAATTTTACACACTTATAACACTTAAACCTTTGCAAGTACTATCTAGTATATGTTTATCAATATATCAATGTAATCATAATTACCTCTAAACTTATTTTGTTCTTATCAGCTTAACTTTAAACTTAGAATCTTATCAGCATGACGACAAATGAATCTGCATAAGCCGTAAGTCTCGAACTTCATCTTCTTATCTTATGAAATCCCCGGGTGATTTCAAGTGGGGGGATATGAACAGGCTTCAGGATGCATTTCCTAGTCCCTACCTTTCCTTTCCTTTTCCTCACTGTTTTAAATTTGCCGCCACTCGCATTCGCTCATCGCGGAGAGTGTAACCACAAACAACGCATCTCTCGCGCCATCTGGCGGCATCAAGACAGATCAACAGTTCGAACTCAATCAACGGGCCGGCCGGCCACAAATCCGCGCGCGCGGTAAAAAACCCACCAAAACCTGGTGAAAAAAGACTGCAAGTGATACAGTTGGTGATCCCCTGGCTCCCAGCATCCCGTGAGTACCTGATCTTAATTCCTTTAGCCTGTTTCCAAGTAGGAACTTCAAAAAGCGTCGTTGGCAATACGCGATACTCAATCACTACCATTCTACCAATCTACCATTTTTCCATCTTTCCATTCTACCGTTCTATCATTCTACCATATTTCCATTTTTCCATTATTTCATTTTTCTACCATTTTTCAATTTTTTCATTTGTCTACCATCCTACCATTTTTTCATTTTTCGATTTTTCGATTTTTAGATTTTTCGATTTTTCGATTTTTCGATTTTTCGATTTTTCGATTTTTCGATTTTTCCATTTTTCCATTCTACCATTTTACCATTCTACCATTCTACCATTCTACCATTTTTCCATTTTACCATTCTACCATTCTACCATTCGACCATTCTACCATTCTACAATTCTACCAGGGCTCGTTTAGAAAAGTTCTTTGCACCTGTTTTTGTTGAGAACGAACACGAAATTGGAACGTTTGAATGAAATGGGAAGAACTGAAGAACCGAGTTTTAAATTCTACCGTTCTACCATTCAACCATTCTACCATTCTACCGTTCTACCATTCTACCATTCTACCATTCTACCATTCTACCATTCTACCGTTTTACCATTCTACCATTCTACTATTCTACCGTTCTACTATTCTACCATTCTACCGTTCTACCATTCGACCATTCTACCATTCTACCAGGGCTCGTTTAGAAAAGTTCTTTGCACCTGTTTTTGTTGAGAACGAACACGAAATTGGAACGTTTGAATGAAATGGGAAGAACTGAAGAACCGAGTTTTAAATTCTACCGTTCTACCATTCAACCATTCTACCATTCTACCATTCTACCATTCTACCAATCTACCATTTTTCCATTTTACCATTCTACCATTCTACCATTAGTAGTAGAATGGTAGAATGGTAGAATGGTAGAATGGTAGAATAGTAGAATGGTAGAAGGGTAGAATGGTAGAATGGAAAAATGAAAAAATGGAAAAATGAAGAAATGGAAAAATGGAAAAATGGAAAATTGGAAAAATTGTAGAATGGTCGAATGGTAGAATGGTAGAATGGTAGAACGGTAGAATGGTAGACTGGTAGAATGGTAGAATGGTAGAATGGTAGAATGGTAGAACGGTAGAATGGTAGAAAGGTAGAATGTAAAAACGGGAAAATGGAAAAATGAAATAATGGAAAAATTGAAAAATAGAAAAATGAAATAACGGAAAAATGGAAAAATGGAAAATTTAAATAATGGAAAAATGGAAAAATGGTAGAATGGTAGAATGGTAGAATGGTAGAATGGTCGAATGGTCGAATGGTAGAATGGTAGAATAGTAGAATGGTAGAATGGTAGAATGGTAGAAAGGTAGAATTTAAAACTCGGTTCTTCAGTTCTTCCCATTTCATTCAAACGTTCCAATTTCGTGTTCGTTCTCAACAAAAACAGGTGCAAAGAACTTTTCTAAACGAGCCCTGGTAGAATTGTAGAATGGTAGAATGGTAGAATGGTAGAATGGTAGAATGGTAGAATGGTAGAATGGTAGAATGGTAGAATGGTAGAATGGTAGAATGGTAGAATGGTAGAATGGTAGAATGGTAGAATGGTAGAATGGTAGAATGGTAGAATGGTAGAATGGTAGAATGGAATGATGGAAAAATGTATTTAGTTTAATATCAGTATACAATCAAAAAAAAAACAGTAACCCTTAACTTTCACCCCCATCCCCTAAAAATGGTGGTGGAAGTTTGCCTTAAAATGTAAGGGTACTTCGTGGAGTGCTAGAAAGCCGAAATTTCGTATGTAAACTTAATTCAGTATACCAAAAAACATGCCCTAGCCCCCTCCCCCATCACCTAAACAAAATGTGTGTTGTTGCATGTTCCCAAATAATAAAAATTACGTCTGTAACTCACTAGAGGGCGCTACAATAATAGTGCATGATGATATTGATATTGGTGCATGGTCAAAGATAAGTCTTATGATATTAACTCACTAGGGGGCGCTGCTATATTAGTGTTTAATGATTATATTGCAATATTATTAAAATTAAAACGTACTGTCTGTTTTCATTTCAATACGGATTTCAGGAATTTTAGCCTGTTTTATGAACTGTATCCGCCTTCACCGGGTGGTGGTACACCCAGCTTATGTCATCATTGAATTCAGAGTTCAAACACAAATATTATATATAGCCTCAAGAGTAGGTATTAACACCAACTATCGAAACGGTGAAGCCTTTACATTTTAGCCTTGCCTTTACATGAAATGTTTTTGGTGGGATTATTTAATCCTTTTTAATCAGATTTTTACCGTCGTGGATTTCTTTTCAAAAATTTTAATTTTGTTTAATTTTATTTCAAACTATTTAGAGAGGATATACGAATTATAATTTACATAATATGTAAGTAAAATCAGTGTGATTCATCCTACCACATAATATAATGTTCCTTTTAAAATACCTACCTATTATACAGTTGCTTTCTGTTGTTCAATTGGTGTTAATACTCTTCATATTTGGGTTTGAACTCTGAATTCAATGATGGCAGAAGCTGGGTGTACCTCCACCCGGTGAAGGCGGATACAGTTCCTAATACTGGCTAAAATTCCTGAAATCCGCATTGAAATGAAATCAGACTTGCACGCTTTGTAGAATCGGTTCTTCAGTTCGTCCCATATAATTCAATTGTTCCCATTTCGTTTTCGTTCTCAACAAAAATAGGTGCAAAGAACAGTTCTAGCCGAGCCTTGGTAGAATGGGAGAATGGTAGAATGGTAGAACGGTAGAATTTAAGACTCGGTTCATCAGTTCTTCCCATTTCATTCAAACGTTCCAATTTCGTTTTCGGTCTCAACAAAAAACGGTGCAAAGAACTTTTCTAAACGAGCCCTGGTAGAATGGTAGGATGGTAGAATGGTAGAATGGTAGAGTGGTAGAATGGTAGAATGGTAGAATGGTAGAATGGTAGAATGGTAGAATGGTAGAGTGGTAGAATGGTAGAATGGTAGAATGATTTGTATATGGTACGTAAAAATGTATGTTCAAATGATAGTTAGGTATATAAAAATGCAAATACGTGTTATTCGTATACCTATTAATGACAATCATTATCACGTTCGAATTTTAATGCCGTTTTGAGATTAATTACAAAAAAACATCAAATCAAATTGCAATCTGTAGTATTATGGTATTTCGGTATATTTTGAATTAGAAATAGGACTTCTTTAATTGAAAAATAGGTATATGTTAAATCTATTGCTGTCGCGCAGTGCCGAATAACAGAGTTACAGAGCGCGATAGAGACAACTGCAGCTTGGACCTATTAAATGAGCACAAAATAGACGATTCGTAGTCCCCTGATTACTACTCCAAATTTTAAATAATTTTACTACTTTTTTCCTAAAGAAAAGAAAGGCTTTGGCCCTGTTCCTATGTTTTCCTTTTTACCCACGACGGAACGGAGCAGGGGCCTTAGTCAAACAGCATACGACAGTAAACGACAATCGTTATCGTTCATCAGTCACCAATACATTTTCAACTTTATACCCCAGCACGTAAAGTTGAAAATCTATTATATCTAGTACGATAACGATTGTCGTTTACTGCTGTATGCTGTTTGGTATGCTGTTGTTATATCGATAAACGCATATGCGTTTGTGCAAAGCAATGTTCCCACCTATCTTCTAAAGTAATGATCCGATTTTGATGCGGTTTTCAATAACGGGTTTGTGTTCGATGAGTTCATGTTCTTAGATAGGTGTCATGGCTGTAACTCACTAGGGGGCGCCACAATATTAGTGCAAAACAATGTTGCAATATAATCGAAACTAAATGTCCGATTACAATTCTGTTTTCAGCAATGTGTACGTGGTAGCTTAATGCATTCCTAAATAATAAAAATTACTTCTGTAACTCACTAGAGGGCGCTATAATAATAGTGCATAATGATATTGAAATAATATTAAAGTCAAAGTCAAATCATTTATTCCAATTAGGCCATCAAAGAGGCAATTTTGAACGTCGATTATTAAAATTAAAGGAAATAGGAAGGGATAGGATTGATTCTACACCCATTCGCAAAGGTAGGTTGTATGGAGAAGAATGGGTTTTTTAATTAAAACGTATTGTCGTAGTTGATTGGTGCATGGTCTAAGATAAGTCTTATGATATTTACTCACTAGGGGGCGTTGCTATATTAGTGTGAAATGATTATATTGTAATATTATTAAAACGTATTGTCTGATTTCATTTCAATGCGGATCTCAGGGATTTTAGCCAGTATTATGACCTGTATCCGCCTTCACCGGGTTGTGATACACCCAGCTTATGTCATCATTGAATTCAGAGTTCCATTCTACCATTCTATCATTCTACCATTTTTCCATCATTCCATTTTTCCATTTTTCCATTATTTAATTTTTCCATTTATCCATTATTTAATTTTTCCATTTATCCATTTTTCCATTATCTCATATTTCCATTTTTCCGTTTTTACATTCTACCATTCTACCATTCTACCTGTCTACCATTCTACCATTCTATCAATCTACCATTTTTCCATTTTACCATTCTACCATTCGACCATTCTACCATTCTACCATTCTACCATTCTACCATTCTACCATTCTACCATTCTACCATTCTACCATTCTACCATTCTACCATTCTACCATTCTACCATTCTACCATTCTACCATTCTACCATTCTACCATTCTACCATTCTACCATTCTACCATTCTACCGTTCTACCATTCTACCATTCTACCAATCTACAATTTTTCCATTCTTTCCATTTCTACCGTTCTATCATTCTTTTAAACAAATTATTTTCCATTTTCAATTATTCATTTTTATACCATTTTTCCATTTTTTCATTTTCTACAATGCTACCATTTTTTCATTTTTCGATTTTTTTTTTGATTTTTCAAGATTTTTCGATTTCAATTTTTCGATTTTCCATTTTAAATTCTAACATTATATCGTTTTACCATATAAAATTTTTTCATTTTTCCATCTTTCCATTCTACCGTATATATTCTACATTTTTCATTTTCCTCTTTCCTTCTACCGTTAATCATTCTACCATATTCCATTTTCACATTATTGCATTTTTTTATACCATTCTACCATTGTTCAATTTTTCCATTTTTCCATTATACCATTCTTACCATCTACCGTTCTACATTCCTTTTTTTTAATTTTTACCATTCACAGTCTACCATTCTACCATCTTACATTCTAGTTTCTACCATGCCTACATTCTACAATTTCTACCATTCTATCGTTCTACCAATCTACCATTTTTTCATTTTTCCATTATTTCATTTCTCTACCATTCTACCATTTTTTCATTTTTCGATTTTTCGATTTTTCGATTTTTCGATTTTTCGATTTTTCGATTTTTCGATTTTTCGATTTTTCGATTTTTCGATTTTTCGATTTTTCGATTTTTCGATTTTTCGATTTTTCGATTTTTCTACCATTCTACCATCTTACCATTCTACCGTTCTACCATTCTACCATTCTACCATTCTACCGTTCTACCATTCTACCATTCTACCAATCTACCATTTTTCCATCTTTCCATTCTACCGTTCTATCATTCTACCATATTTCCATTTTTCCATTATTTCATTTTTCTACCATTTTTCCATTTTTTCATTTTTCTACCATTCTACCATTTTTTCATTTTTCGATTTTTCGATTTTTCGATTTTTCGATTTTTAGATTTTTCGATTTGTCGATTTTTCGATTTTTCGATTTTTCCATTCTACCATTCTACCATTTTTCCATTTTACCATTCTACCATTCTACCATTCTACCATTCTACCAATCTACCATTTTTCCATCTTTCCATTCTACCGTTCTATCATTCTACCATATTTCCATTTTTCCATTATTTCATTTTTCTACCATTTTTCCATTTTTTCATTTTTCTACCATTCTACCATTTTTTCATTTTTCGATTTTTCGATTTTTCGATTTTTCGATTTTTCAATTTTTCGATTTTCCATTTTTCCATTCTACCATTCTATCGTTTTACCATTCTACCATTTTTTCATTTTTCCATCTTTCCATTCTACCGTTCTATCATTCTACCATTTTTTCATTTTTCCATCTTTCCATTCTACCGTTCTATCATTCTACCATATTTCCATTTTTCCATTATTTCATTTTTCTACCATTCTACCATTTTTCCATTTTTCCATTTTTCCATTCTACCATTCTACCATTCTACCGTTCTACCATTCTACCATTCTACCGTTCTACCATTCTACCATCTTACCATTCTACCGTTCTACCATTCTACCATTCTACCATTCTACCATTCTATCGTTCTACCAATCTACCATTTTTTCATTTTTCCATTATTTCATTTCTCTACCATTCTACCATTTTTTCATTTTTCGATTTTTCGATTTTTCGATTTTTCGATTTTTCGATTTTTCGATTTTTCGATTTTTCGATTTTTCGATTTTTCGATTTTTCGATTTTTCGATTTTTCGATTTTTCGATTTTTCGATTTTTCGATTTTTCGATTTTTCGATTTTTCGATTTTTCGATTTTTCGATTTTTCGATTTTTCGATTTTTCGATTTTTCGATTTTTCGATTTTTCGATTTTTCGATTTTTCGATTTTTCGATTTTTCGATTTTTCGATTTTTCGATTTTTCGATTTTTCGATTTTTCGATTTTTCGATTTTTCGATTTTTCGATTTTTCGATTTTTCCATTCTACCATTCTACCATTCTACCGTTCTACCATTCTACCGTTCTACCATTCTACCATCTTACCATTCTACCGTTCTACCATTCTACCATTCTACCATTCTACCGTTCTACCATTCTACCATTCTACCAATCTACCATTTTTCCATCTTTCCATTCTACCGTTCTATCATTCTACCCTATTTCCATTTTTCCATTATTTCATTTTTCTACCATTTTTCCATTTTTTCATTTTTCTACCATTCTACCATTTTTTCATTTTTCGATTTTTCGATTTTTCGATTTTTCGATTTTTAGATTTTTCGATTTGTCGATTTTTCGATTTTTCGATTTTTCCATTTTTCCATTCTACCATTTTACCATTCTACCATTTTTTCATTTTACCATTCTACCATTCTACCATTTTTCCATTTTACCATTCTACCATTCTACCATTCTACCATTCTACCATTCTACCATCCTACCATTCTACCGTTCTATCATTCTACCATATTTCCATTTTTCCATTATTTCATTTTTCTACCATTTTTCCATTTTTTCATTTTTCTACCATTCCACCATTTTTTCATTTTTCGATTTTTTGATTTTTCGATTTTTCGATTTTTCGATTTTTCGATTTTCCATTTTTCCATTCTACCATTCTATCGTTTTACCATTCTACCATTTTTTCATTTTTCCATCTTTCCATTCTACCGTTCTATCATTCTACCATTTTTTCATTTTTCCATCTTTCCATTCTACCGTTCTATCATTCTACCATATTTCCATTTTTCCATTATTTCATTTTTCTACCATTCTACCATTTTTCCATTTTTCCATTTTTCCATTTTTCCATTCTACCATTCTACCATTCTACCATTCTACCGTTCTACCATTCTACCATCTTACCATTCTACCGTTCTACCATTCTACCATTCTACCATTCTACCATTCTACCATTCTACCGTTCTACCATTCTACCATTCTACCAATCTACCATTTTTCCATCTTTCCATTCTACCGTTCTATCATTCTACTGATTTAGATTTTTAGATTTTTCGATTTTTCGATTTTTCGATTTTTCGATTTTTCCATTCTACCATTTTACCATTCTACCATTTTTCCATTTTACCATTTTACCATTCTACCATTCTACCATTCTACCATTTTTCCATTTTACCATTCTACCATTCTACCATTCTACCATCCTACCATTCGACCATTCTACCATTCTACCATTCTACCATTCTACCATTTTTCCATTTTTCCATTTTTCGATTTTTCGATTTTTCGATTTTTCGATTTTTCGATTTTTCGATTTTCCATTTTTCCATTCTACCATTCTACCATTCTATCGTTTTACCATTCTACCATTTTTTCATTTTTCCATCTTTCCATTCTACCGTTCTATCATTCTACCATATTTCCATTTTTCCATTATTTCATTTTTCTACCATTCTACCATTTTTCCATTTTTCCATTTTTCCATTTTTCCATTTTTCCATTCTACCATTCTACCATTCTACCGTTCTACCATTCTACCGTTCTACCATTCTACCATCTTACCATTCTACCGTTCTACCATTCTACCATTCTACCATTCTACCGTTCTACCGTTCTACCATTCTACCATTCTACCAATCTACCATTTTTCCATCTTTCCATTCTACCGTTCTATCATTCTACCATATTTCCATTTTTCCATTATTTCATTTTTCTACCATTTTTCCATTTTTCGATTTTTCGATTTTTCGATTTTTCGATTTTTCGATTTTTCGATTTTTCGATTTTTCGATTTTTCGATTTTTCGATTTTTCGATTTTTCGATTTTTCGATTTTTCGATTTTTCGATTTTTCGATTTTTAGATTTTTAGATTTTTCCATTTTTCCATTTTTCCATTTTTCCATTTTTCCATTCTACCATTTTACCATTCTACCATTTTACCATTCTACCATTTTTCCATTTACCATTACCATTCTACCATTTTTCCATTTACCATTCTTACCATTCTACCATTCTACCATTCTACCATTCTACCATTCTACCATTCTACCATTCTACCATTCTACCATTCTACCATTCTACCATTGTACCATTTTTCCATTTTTCCATTTTTTCATTTTTCCATTTTTCCATTTTCCATTTTTCCATTTTTCCATTTTTCCATTTTTCCATTTTTCCATTTTTCCATTTTTCCATTTTTCCATTTTTCCATTCTACCATTCTACCATTCTACCATTCTACCATTCTACCATTCTACCATTCTACCATTCTACCGTTCTACCGTTCTACCATTCTACCATTCTACCGTTCTACCATTCGACCATTCTACCAGGGCTCGTTTAGAAAAGTTCTTTGCACCTGTTTTTGTTGAGAACGCTAAGGCACGTAGGGTTCGCGCAAAGAAGAGAGCCTTTAATTCTGCCGCCAAGCTCTGCAAGAGGGTTCTACGTGGGGCACGTTTCGACCATGTAAAGGTGTGTCCAAACACGGCGTGCAAGGTGCGCGGCAGCTACGCGCGGCATTCGCGGGATACAAATTTGCCGCGCGGGTAGTTTAGACCTTTTGCGCGGCAGTGCTGCGCGGCATGTCCGAGACACGCGTGCGGTGCGACAACCACCGTTGTCGCAGATCTCGCGCGTGTTATTTATTATATTTCGTGTTGTTCGCAAATAAAATTTGATTCCTTTTTGATTGAATTGGACCCAGTTTAAAATAATTTAATGATTGATAAGATAGTTTTTAAAAGAATTGAATTACGCGTTTTATACATGTTGGATAATTCGAGAGCAACTTGAAAATTTGATTTTTTTTTGTTCAGATATCTTAACGATTATGGTGTCAAATGAAAGATCTAGGTCTAAAACCATTTTATCAGTTTGAATCATGTAAATCGGTTCACACCTTTAAGAGATAATTAAGAATTAGTATAGTGGAACCCACTGTTATAAAATGTAATAAGATTAAACTTACCACAACCAGTGACATAGCTTGTTTTTTCTCTGTTTCTCTCCCTTCTATAAGAACTCAAAAGACTTTTCATTTTTAATTTTTAAGCTGCTTTTGGTTGTCCGATTTTTTTTGCTATTTCATCCCATGTATCTTCCGTCACGTTATTATTGTGATATTCTTTACGTCTAGTATCCCATAATGGACTATGGGAGCCATATATTTCAATAAGACGAATTGCTGTTTCGTTATCCATTTTACTTGATAAAATACGTTCGTGAACACAACCATGTGCGAACCAACACTAACACCGTTCGCGGCAGGGTGCTCGCGCGGCAGGTAGCTCGCGGCTGCCGCGCGCGGCCGTCGTCCAATCAAAGCGCGGCGGGCCGCGCGCGGCAGCCGCGCTCGCTTGCCGCTCGATATTTGGACACACCTTAAGACGAATTGGGGCAAAACTAGTATCGCACCCTCCGGGTAGCAAACAGTTTTGGTCCCTGTCGAAAGCGGTCGAAACTAATTTCTGTCGCCCCACATTGCCTCCAATGCTTAAACCTGATGGGTCGCTGGCCCATTCTGCAAGTGAGAAAGCAAATTTATTTGCATCTCTCTTTGCAGGCAACTCGCGTCTAGACACTGGCTCTAAGCAACCACCGACTTTACCCTGTTGTGACTCTTCGATGCCGGAGGTCACAGTTCATATTAAAGAGGTACGAAGAATATTGCGAAATCTAGACGTGAACAAGGCCCGTGGCACAGTATAATAATCATACAGTAGCGTAACTCGGCCGCCAGACAGATTTAAATACCTACAGCCGCGCGGTACGTAAACATGCGTTAGGGCTACCCGTCTACAACATTTTAATAACATTTGCCTTTGCGTACTTTCTGTTTCTATTTTAGTTTTGTGATTCTAAATATACTTTTTTATATAAATAAATGAAATGCTTTGTATAATGAATAGGAAGTGTTCAATAAAAATGCGTGTTGTTTTTTTATTGGTAGATTTCATTTAAAAAATCATGTTTTTGTTTGAAAAACAAATCGGGCTTATAAAGTCCGATATATTATAGAAGTATTTGAGACCAAAAAATATTTGCGCCACGACTGAGTCGTACGAAATGCTTTATTGTTAAATTTTAAAGTATAATAAATCCGCATTCTAATATAAAGCTTAATTAAACTACTCGTCTTATTAGATATGTACTCGAACTGATTTTTAGAGATAAAAACACGCGGTTACTGTTAAAAAACCAACACACCGTCCGCTCGACACTGCGGTACAGCCGTGACTGTCTGCACCCCGAGCGCGCCCCGACATCGAGGCGCGTAGGTATAGCTCGCTTTTCATCCGTTTGTATGAAGTTGGAGTACTGTATGATTATATTACCGTGCCCGTGGGCCGGACGGCATATCAGCTAGAGTGTTGAGGCAATGTGCGCCGTAACTGTCTCCTGTGTTGACACGCCTGTACCGCCTCTCTCTTGAGAAAAGAAGGGTGCCGAAATCCTGGAAGCTTGCTAATGTTCAACCTGTGCCGAAAAAGGGCGACCGTGCTGACCCTGCTCATTACCGACCTATCGCCATTACCTCCATTCTCTGCAAGGTTATGGAAAGGGTACTGAACAGCAAGCTGCTGACCTACCTTGAAGACAATGAATATGGCTTTCGTCGGAGACGGTCAACTGGTGATCTTCTTGTGTTCGTCACGCACTGCTGGGGCGAAGCCATCGAGAAACACGGTGAAGCACTTGCGGTTTCGCTTGATATCTCGAAGGCTTTTGATAGGGTATGGCACGCTGGTCTACTTAGCAAGCTTCCTGCTTATGGCATCCCGGGTGATTTTTGTAGCTGGATATCAGACTTCCTCAGTGAGCGGTCGATCCGAGTTGTCGTTAATGGCTGCTCCTCTGACCTCATGGCTATTGATGCTGGTGTCCCTCAGGGGTCTGTTCTCTCTGCAACTCTTTTCCTGCTGCACATCAATGACCTACTTCAATCTGGTATTGTTGGGTACGCAGATGACAGTACGTTTTCAGAGAGATACTTGTCTTAATATTTAAATTTTCCATTTTTCCATTATTCCATTTTACCATTTTTCCATTTTTCCATTATTTAAATTTTCCATTTTTCCATTTTTCCATTATTCCAATTTGCCATTTTACCATTTTTCCATTTTTCCATTTTTCCATTTTTCCATTTTTCCATTTTACCATTTTTCCATATTTCCATTTTTCCATACTACCATTCTACCATTCTACCATTCTGCCATTCTACCGTTCTACCATTCTACCATTCGACCATTCTACCATTCTACAATTCTACCAGGGCTCGTTTAGAAAAGTTCTTTGCACCTGTTTTTGTTGAGAACGAACACGAAATTGGAACGTTTGAATGAAATGGGAAGAACTGAAGAACCGAGTTTTAAATTCTACCGTTCTACCATTCAACCATTCTACCATTCTACAATTCTACCATTCTACCATTCTACCATTCTACCATTCTACCGTTCTACCATTCTACCATTCTCCTATTCTACCGTTCTACTATTCTACCATTCTACCGTTCTACCATTCGACCATTCTACCATTCTACCAGGGCTCGTTTAGAAAAGTTCTTTGCACCTGTTTTTGTTGAGAACGAAAACGAAATTGGAACGTTTGAATGAAATGGGAAGAACTGAAGAACCGAGTTTTAAATTCTACCGTTCTACCATTCAACCATTCTACCATTCTACCAATCTACCATTTTTCCATTTTACCATTCTACCATTCTACCATTAGTAGTAGAATGGTAGAATGGTAGAATGATAGAATGGTAGAATAGTAGAATGGTAGAATGGTAGAATGGAAAAATGAAAAAATGGAAAAATGAAGAAATGGAAAAATGGAAAAATGGAAAAATGGAAAAATGGAAAAATGGAAAATTGGAAAAATGGTAGAATGGTAGAATGGTTGAATGGTAGAACGGTAGAATTTAAAACTCGGTTCTTCAGTTCTTCCCATTTCATTCAAACGTTCCAATTTCGTGTTCGTCCTCAACAAAAACAGGTGCAAAGAACTTTTCTAAACGAGCCCTGGTAGAATTGTAGAATGGTAGAATGGTAGAATGGTCGAATGGTAGAATGGTAGAATGGTAGAACGGTAGAATGGTAGACTGGTAGAATGGTAGAATGGTAGAATTGTAGAATGGTAGAAAGGTAGAATGTAAAAACGGGAAAATGGAAAAATGGAAAAATGAAATAATGGAAAAATTTAAAAATAGAAAAATGGAAAAATGAAATAACGGAAAAATGGAAAATTTAAATAATGGCAAAATGGAAAAATGGTAGAATGGTAGAATGGTCAAATGGTCGAATGGTAGAATGGTAGAATAGTAGAATGGTAGAATGGTAGAATGGTAGAAATGGTAGAATGGTTGAATGGTAGAAAGGTAGAATTTAAAACTCGGTTCTTCAGTTCTTCCCATTTCATTCAAACGTTCCAATTTCGTGTTCGTTCTCAACAAAAACAGGTGCAAAGAACTTTTCTAAACGAGCCCTGGTAGAATTGTAGAATGGTAGAATGGTCGAATGGTAGAATGGTAGAATGGTAGAATGGTAGAATGGTAGAAACGGTAGAATGATAGAATGGTAGAATGGTAGTATGGAAAAAATGGAAAAATGGAAAAATAGAAAAATGGTAAAAAATGGAAAATGGAAAAAATGGTAGAATGATAGAATGGAAGAATGGAAAGATGTAAAAATGTATAAAATGGAAAAATGGAAAAGTGGGAAAGTGGAAAAGTGGAAAAATGGAAAAATGGAAAAAATGGAAAAAATGGAAAAATGAAATAATGGAAAAATGAAAAAATGGAAAAAAGGAAAAAAGGAAAAATGGAAAAAAGGAAAAATGGAAAAATGGAAAAATGGTAAAATGGAAAAAATGGAAAAATGGAAAAATGGAAAAATGGAAAAATGGTATAATGGTAGAATGATAGAATGGAAAAATGGAAAAATGGAAAAATTGAAAAATGGTAGAATGGGTAGAATAGTAGAATGGTAGAATGGTAGAATGGTAGAATGGTAGAATCGTAGAATGGTAAAATGGAGAAATGGAAAAATAGAAAAATGGTAGAATGGTAGAATAGTAGAATGGTAGAATGGTAGAATGGTAGAATGGTAGAATCGTAGAATGGTAAAATGGAGAAATGGAAAAATAGAAAAATAGAAAAATGGAAAAATGGAGAAATGAAAAAATGGAAAAATGGAAAAATGGAAGAATGGTAGAACGGTAGAGTTTAAAACTCGGTTCTTCAGTTCTTCCCATTTCATTCAAACGTTCCAATTTCGTGTTCGTTCTCAACAAAAACAGGTGCAAAGAACTTTTCTAAACGAGCCCTGGTAGAATGGTAGAATGGTAGAATGGTAGAACGGTAGAATGGTAGAATGGTAGAATGGAAAAATGGAAAAATTGAAAAATGGAAAAATAGAAAAATGGAAAAATGGAGAAATGGAAAAATAGAAAAATGGAAAAATGGAGAAATGGAAAAATGTTAGAATGATAGAATGGTAGAGTGGTAGAACGGTAGAATGGTAGAATGGTAGAATGGAAAACTGGAAAAATTGAAAAATGGAAAAATAGAAAAATGGAAAAATGGAGAAATGGAAAAATGTTAGAATGATAGAATGGTAGAATGGAAAGATGGAAAAATGTATAAAATGGAAAAATGGAAAAGTGGTAGAATGGTACAATGGTAGTGGAAAAATGGTAGAATGGTAGAATGGTTGAAAGGTAGAACGGTAGAATTTAAAACTCGGTTCTTCAGTTCTTCCCATTTCATTCAAACGTTCCAATTTCGTGTTCGTTCTCAACAAAAACAGGTGCAAAGAACTTTTCTAAACGAGCCCTGGTAGAATTGTAGAATGGTAGAATGGTCGAATGGTCGAATGGTAGAATGGTAGAATGGTAGAATGGTAGAATGGTAGAATGGTAGAATGGTAGAATGGTAGAATGGTAGAATGGTAGATCGGTAGAATGGTAGAATGGTAGAATGGTAGATGGTAGAATGGTAGAATGGTAGAATGGTAGAATGGTAGAATGGTAGAAAGGTAGAATGGTAGAATGGAAAAATGGAAAAATGGAAAAATGGAAAAATGGAAAAATGGAAAAATGGAAAAATGGAAAAATGGAAAAATGGTAGAATGGTAGAATGGAAAGATGGAAAAATGCATAAAATGGAAAAGTGGTAGAATGGTACAATGGTAGAATGGAAAAATGGAAAAATGGAGAAATGGAAAATGGTAGAATGGTAGAATGGTAGAATGGTAGAATGGTAGAATGGTAGAATGGTAGAATGGTAGAATGGTAGAATGGTAGAATGGTAGAATGGTAGAATGGTAGAATGGTAGAATGGTAGAATGGTAGAATGGTAGAATGGTAAAATGGAGAAATGGAAAAATAGAAAAATAGAAAAATGGAAAAATGGAGAAATGAAAAAATGGAAAAATGGAAGAATGGTAGAACGGTAGAGTTTAAAACTCGGTTCTTCAGTTCTTCCCATTTCATTCAAACGTTCCAATTTCGTGTTCGTTCTCAACAAAAACAGGTGCAAAGAACTTTTCTAAACGAGCCCTGCCTGGTAGAATGGGTAGAATGGTAGAACGGTAGAATGGTAGAATGGTAGAATGGAAAAATGGAAAAATTGAAAAATGGAAAAATAGAAAAATGGAAAAATGGAGAAATGGAAAAATGTTAGAATGATAGAATGGTAGAATGGGTAGAACGGTAGAATGGTAGAATGGTAGAAATGGAAAAATGGAAAAAATTGAAAAATGGAAAAATAGAAAAATGGAAAATGGAGAAATGGAAAAATGTTAGAATGATAGAATGGTAGAATGGAAAGATGGAAAAAATGGTATAAAATGGAAAAATGGAAAAGTGGTAGAATGGTACAATGGGTAGTGGAAAAATGGTAGAATGGTAGAATGGTTTGAAAGGTAGAAGACGGTAGAATTTAAAACTCGGTTCTTCAGTTCTTCCCATTTCATTCAAACGTTTCCAATTTCGTGTTCGTTCTCAACAAAAACAGGTGCAAAGAACTTTTCTAAACGAGCCCTGGTAGAATTGTAGAATGGTAGAATGGTAGAATGGTCGAATGGTAGAATGGTAGAATGGTAGAACGGTAGAATGGTAGACTGGTAGAATGGTAGAATTGTAGAATGGTAGAAAGGTAGAATGTAAAAACGGGAAAATGGAAAAATGGAAAAATGAAATAATGGAAAAATTGAAAAATAGAAAAATGGAAAAATGAAATAACGGAAAAATGGAAAATTTAAATAATGGCAAAATGGAAAAATGGTAGAATGGTAGAATGGTCAAATGGTCGAATGGTAGAATGGTAGAATAGTAGAATGGTAGAATGGTAGAATGGTAGAATGGTAGAATGGTTGAATGGTAGAAAGGTAGAATTTAAAACTCGGTTCTTCAGTTCTTCCCATTTCATTCAAACGTTCCAATTTCGTGTTCGTTCTCAACAAAAACAGGTGCAAAGAACTTTTCTAAACGAGCCCTGGTAGAATTGTAGAATGGTAGAATGGTCGAATGGTAGAATGGTAGAATGGTAGAATGGTAGAATGGTAGAACGGTAGAATGGTAGAATGGTAGAATGGTAGTATGGAAAAATGGAAAAATGGAAAAATAGAAAAATGGTAAAATGGTAAAATGGAAAAATGGAAAAATGGTAGAATGATAGAATGGAAGAATGGAAAGATGTAAAAATGTATAAAATGGAAAAATGGAAAAGTGGAAAAGTGGAAAAGTGGAAAAATGGAAAAATGGAAAAATGGAAAAATGAAATAATGGAAAAATGAAAAAATGGAAAAAAGGAAAAAAGGAAAAATGGAAAAATGGAAAAATGGAAAAATGGTAAAATGGAAAAATGGAAAAATGGAAAAATGGTATAATGGTAGAATGATAGAATGGAAAAATGGAAAAATGGAAAAATTGAAAAATGGTAGAATGGTAGAATAGTAGAATGGTAGAATGGTAGAATGGTAGAATGGTAGAATCGTAGAATGGTAAAATGGAGAAATGGAAAAATAGAAAAATAGAAAAATAGAAAAATGGAAAAATGGAGAAATGAAAAAATGGAAAAATGGAAAAATGGAAGAATAGTAGAACGGTAGAGTTTAAAACTCGGTTCTTCAGTTCTTCCCATTTCATTCAAACGTTCCAATTTCGTGTTCGTTCTCAACAAAAACAGGTGCAAAGAACTTTTCTAAACGAGCCCTGGTAGAATGGTAGAATGGTAGAATGGTAGAATGGTAGAACGGTAGAATGGTAGAATGGTAGAATGGAAAAATGGAAAAATTGAAAAATGGAAAAATAGAAAAATGGAAAAATGGAGAAATGGAAAAATGTTAGAATGATAGAATGGTAGAATGGTAGAACGGTAGAATGGTAGAATGGTAGAATGGAAAAATGGAAAAATTGAAAAATGGAAAAATAGAAAAATGGAAAAATGGAGAAATGGAAAAATGTTAGAATGATAGAATGGTAGAATGGAAAGATGGAAAAATGTATAAAATGGAAAAATGGAAAAGTGGTAGAATGGTACAATGGTAGTGGAAAAATGGTAGAATGGTTGAAAGGTAGAACGGTAGAATTTAAAACTCGGTTCTTCAGTTCTTCCCATTTCATTCAAACGTTCCAATTTCGTGTTCGTTCTCAACAAAAACAGGTGCAAAGAACTTTTCTAAACGAGCCCTGGTAGAATTGTAGAATGGTAGAATGGTCGAATGGTCGAATGGTAGAATGGTAGAACGGTAGAATGGTAGAATGGTAGAATGGTCGAATGGTAAAATGGTAGAATGGTAGAACGGTAGTATGGTAGAATGGTAGAATGGTAGAATGGAAAAATGGAAAAATGGAAAAATGGAAAAATGGAAAAATGGAAAAATGGAAAAATGGAAAAATGGTAGAATGATAGAATGGAAAGATGGAAAAATGCATAAAATGGAAAAGTGGTAGAATGGTACAATGGTAGAATGGAAAAATGGAAAAATGGAAAAGTGGAGAAATGGAAAAATGGTAGAGTGGTAGAATGGTAGAATGGTAGAATGGTAGAATGGTAGAATGGTAGAATGGTAGAATGGTAGAATGGTAGAATGGTAGAATGGTAGAATGGTAGAATGGTAGAAAGGTAGAATGGTAGAAGGAAAAATGGAAAAATGGAAAAATGGAAAATGGAAAAATGGAAAAATGGAAAAATGGTAGGAATGGGTAGAATGGAAAGATGGAAAATGCATAAAATGGAAAAGTGGTAGAATGGTACAATGGTAGAATGGAAAAATGGAAAAATGGGAGAAATGGAAAATGGTAGAATGGTAGAATGGTTAGAATGTAGAATGGTGAATGGTAGATGGGTAGATGGTAGAATGGTAGAATGGTAGAATGGTAGAATGTAGAATGGTAGAGTAGAATGTAGAATGGTAGAATGGTATGAGATGGTAGAATGGTAGATGGAGAATGGTAGGTAGAATGGTAGAATGGTAGAATGGTAGAATGGTAGAATGGTAGAATGGTAGAATGGTAGAATGGTAGAATGGTAGAATGTAGAATGGTAGAATGTAGAATGGTAGGTAGAATGGTAGAATGGTAGAATGGGTAGAATGGTAGAATGGTAGAATGGTAGTAGAATGGTAAGGAAATGGTAGAATGGTAGAATGGTAGAATGGTAGAAGTAGAATGGTTAGGATAGAATGGTTAGAATGGTAGACTGGTAGAATGATTTGTATATGGTACGTAAAAATGTATGTTCAAATGATAGTTAGGTATATAAAAATGCAAATACGTGTTATTCGTATACCTATTAATGACAATCATTATCACGTTCGAATTTTAATGCCGTTTTGAGATTAATTACAAAAAGAAAACAAATTGCAATCTGTAGTATTACCTACACTACCTACCTTTTCTCGAAGTGTTTCGTCGTTTTTTTGAACCCTCATACACATGGTTTCCGATGTACCAAATAGTTCATATTCACAGGATATGATGCCAATAATAAACTTATTTAGCATACAAAGTCTAAATGGAATAGCTCTAATAGTTTAGATTTTATTGGCATCTAAAATACACGGATTTCGTCACTGATTTACTGACATATTGACACACTGACATACTGACACACTGATGATCACCGAAATATTTAACTACTTCCTGCAGTGCTACAGAGCTGAAGAAATTCGGTATGGAATCTAAGTTTAGTATACAACCAATGGTGGATGTTTGTATGAGACCTTAAGATGTTAGGATACTTCCTGCAGTGCTAGAGACCTGAAATTCGGTATTTAGTCTAAGTTAAGTATACAATCAACAAAAAAATCATTAACCTGTAATTTTCACCCCCATCTCCTAAAATTGGGGGTGGAAGTTTGTATGAGACCTTAAACCTTATTCGGGTGGAATTTTTAAACTCAAAAATCAAAACAAAAACCAAAAATCCAAAATCAAAAAACTAAAATAACTGCTAGCAACTTACAAAAAGAACTGAAATCCCAACAAAAACATTTCATGTAAATTGTTGCCAAAACGAGCACATAAGGTTTGTCCTTCGAAAAAGATATCAGAACTCATGTAGAACCAAGCTTCTGAATCTACACGGCCTAACTCTAGCAACCCTAACTTAACAAATTCTACAAATCAGTAAAATGTATGGCTTGGCTGTTTCGTTACTTAGGTACTTCAGAAAATAAATATTAGCATTACCTCCACAACGGTATCGGGTCTTTGCTTTGATATTTGTTTGCTTTGCTTTGTTACTGTTAAATTTAAAAAAAGGATTGAAAATAATCTTTATAATTTTCTTTCTCGTAGTCCCGGGTCTTTAGAAACTTTTTTCTAAAGACCCGGGACTACGAGATGAAGATCCGGTACCGGATTGCTCAAGAAACTCTCGGGATTCCCATTATTTTCGTGACCGAGATTTTCCGGGAGCATGCTTATCATATAATTATTTTATGGTCTTGATTGACTTGCTACTAAACTAGCACGGTCAACGTTCGTCGACGGTGCTAGTTTTTCCCTGTATATAGTATAGTATATCTTGGAAAATTCTTGGAACGCAATTTTTAACTTCGTAATTTTGTTTGGACAAGTTAGGAGGTGAACATATCAAAAATTCCCGCCCTTAGCCCTTGAGCTGTGGTACCATTTTTTTGATTTTAGCTTATATTTCAGAAACCATGCATCCTAGCGACATAGTAAAATAAAAGCGAGACGGCACGGTTAGCGCAGTGGCTGAGCGATTAGACTTCCATGGTGCGTGTCGCGGGTTTGATTCCCGCACGGAACAAATATTTGTATGATCTACAAGTAGTTGTTTCGGGTCTAGGCGTTTGCGCATGTCAGTTTATATCATATATGTTTGTAAGCGCCAAGGAGTTTAAGATATAGGGAGCGCGTTCTTCCTACTAGAAAAACGAGCCCAAATCGGTGACCTTGGAATGAATGAAAGGCACACAGCTCTGCGTTCTGTTTCTTTCTAATAGAGTGTCCATGATACAGTACTTTGAGGATAATATTAATAATATAGTGTTACAGAAAGTACTTATAATATTAAGACTGAGTGAACTGTTTTTGATGATTCTCTTTTAGTTCGATGAAATATAACTGTCATTTAGTATCATTTCAATTAATTAATATTGAACCAAACATTTAATAGTTTTTGTTGATTGAGCATTTCTTATTGTGTACTTGGAATATTATTTATTCTTTGACTTGGATGATGTTTTACCGGTATTATGGATAACGTATTTGACAAGAATTGGGGTTGAATATTTGAACTAAATATGGTAAAATAAAAGTTTAAAAAAAGTAAAAAAACCACCTTCGAAAACCACCACAAAAAAGTTTTAAGGGGAATGCTCCAACCAGCCCACAAAATTTCAAAATTTAAAAGAACATTTTTTTCTTAATAATTATAATCAACAATACAACGCTCTAAGTTCATATTTTTTTGTTCCTGCGCCGAGCCGAGTTCATAAAGAACTCGGAGGGTTGTATTAGTGATTTTGATGATTATAATTCCGTAACTAGATACGTCTTACAGCCGCGAATAATATTTTACGTAACACACAATCTAGCACTGGCCTGCAAATTGCAAAAAACGCAAGAAAATTTAAACGCGGGTTGATTGAAGCTTTCACCTTAAACAACTTATCTTTAGAAAGTCAGTGGCCAAAACTGGCTAAGTGCGAGTCGAACACGCGCACGACGGGTTCCTTAGTATTATCTATGTAAACGGCAAAAAATTATGTATAATTTTGTTTTTTTTTCTATTGCTGTTTATTTATTTATTTATTTATTAGAAAAGTACAGCCACATCACATAAATTTAACATTAAAATTTATAACTTTTATAAGAGCGGTCTGATGCACGTGACAATAATGGCGTACATAACATTCACAATTCTTCAGCTCGGTGATAAAAAACAATTACTTATGCTGTTCATTGAATGAAAGGTAAATTGCAGTTTACGATTTATGACGCATTAAAAACTACTTACTAGGTCTCATCACCTCGTTCAAACAATTTTTCTGAAGAAGTTTACATGTTATATTGATAACACAGTTTACATGACAGATTCGAGTAGGTTCACTTGCTGTATGTACTACAGCAAGTGAACCTACTCAAATCTGTCAAATTTTACCAATAGAATATTACTCTTCCGCTATTGTAATAAGGTTGAAAGGTTGATGTGCTGGCGTTTGTACATAATATATTTTTTTTAGTTTTATCATTCTATAATTTTAGAAAATGCAGGAGCCACTCTTCGTCGAATTATCATACTATTTATTTTATAACTGAGACCAATTTAAAAATAAATCAAAGTTACAAACTCGTAAAGTAGATATTATATATATATATATATATATATATATTTGATATATATATATTAAAAATAATTAAAATCAACTGTCACATTATCTAAACGTAAAACGGAACAGCTTAGCACACCTTACTTAGATTATATACCTAAAATTACTTTTTCTTTAAAGAGGATTAATCTCGGAAACCAGTTTATATTGGTCACCCTACACACGTCACCAATGATTTGAATTTGACAACATCATAATGTTGCCATCTTAAACGTTAAGTAAACCTCCTAGTTTTTTGGGAAACATTATTGGATTTTTTTGTTCTTTTTTTTGGTTTTCTTAAAAATATGAGTAATTAAAATACATTACAGAATACAAAAACTATCATAAGCTGTAAAAAATGTAATATAATTGTACCAATATGCATCTAAAAAAAACTTTAACTTAAAAAGTTTCAAAATATTGGTAAAGTTTTTTATTTTGTGTAAACATTTATCAATGCCAGAAAGAGAAAAAACTCCTAGGTGTGTGCCTCTCTTGCTTAAAAACTAAGGCACGGTTTTAATGTTAGAAGTACTCACTCCTTAAACTCCTTGGTAAGCGCAGCCACGCACGACACAAGAGAAATTCCTACCGTGGGGCAACGTAAAAAAACATACACAAGCTAAATAAAGGGCTTTGCGCATTTCGTACCAGTTTCTTATCCGCCATTTTGTACTTTTTTTCAAAATGGCAATTAATTAAAACTTGTAAATATTTGACAGCTATTTGCGACGTTGTCTACTTTTGGATGAGCGCCCTTAACGCAATTTCAGCATTTAAAATACGCTGAAAACTAATATTCATTTAGTTTTATTGCGGAAGTGTCCTTTTTGATCAAACAACAAAATATTAAAAATGAAAAAAAAAGTGTCGCTACTTTTACATGTTTGACAACTCGGAAATGTGGCATTTTACGAGGTTGTGCGTCTCCACATTTTATGTTTGAATTGATGTGATTATCGATTTATGAATGTATAAAACATTCGTGTGGCCGCAATTTTGAAAAAAACAAAATAGCGGATAGCATCTGGTTTAATGGTTTAATCCCCATACAAAAATGTTCAAACCCCTTTGCCACAATTTCTATGCATTAAAATAATAAAATAAATAAATAAATGAGGCATACGATGGTACATTTATGCGTGCGTCCCGAACGAAACATGCTCAAGCTGAGCAAGCAAACCACCACGCACGGTGTTCGTGTTGACTTGCTGTGATATTTGACGCCACGCGTCTTCCCTTTTACATTTATTGTAATAATCAGAATGTATAGAGTCCCACAATACTCTATTAATTTCATAAAGTTGAACCAGCTCACGTAGTGGCTCGGTATTGGCCTCCATGATGCATGCGCGCAACGTAAACAACACCTGTCCGTCCACACGGAGCGCACGGCTCGTACTGAGGCAGCGTTCGCAACGATCGTATAGCGCGAATGCTCACTGTGAGCACACACGTCCACACAGCCCGAGGCATGCGAGACGAACCATTCGTGTCGCACGCCTCGCGATGTCTGTACGCGGCTTTAGGTGTGTCCACACAGAGCGAGATTTTTATTGAGATAGTTTCTAGGTAATCGGGTTGAGAAACCTTCGAAAATAGAAAGGTATTTAATAAAAATTATTTACTCATAACAAACAAAACTTAAACATTTTTTCTTGAAAAATCTATTCAACTTCTTCAATGACTGGTCCGTCGCTGCCACCTTGTCCGTTCTTGGAGGCAGTTGCATGTATTTTCTTCATCAGAGGGGCAAACTCTTTGTTCAGCTCCTTATATTTCCTATCGTACTCTTCCTTTTCTGCCGAAGAGTTACTCTCTAACCAGCGCAAAGTATCATCGCATTTACGACGAATTTTTGCGCATTCCACCTCTCCCAGTTTGCGTCCTGCTTCCTCTGCCGCCTGTTTCACACCAAACACGTATGATTCTAGCTTATTTCGGGATGCCACAATATTCCTCTGCCTCTCATCATCCCCCTTATATCTTTCAGCATCAGACAGCATTCTATCAATCTCTGATTGAGATAAGCGGCCTTTATCATTCTTTATGACAATGTTCTTGCTTTTTCCAGTACTGTTTTCCTTAGCAGAAACGTTGAGTATGCCATTAGCGTCTAAATCAAATGCAACATCTATTTGTGGTACTCCGCGTGGCGCTGGAGGAATGCCAGTCAGATCGAATGTTCCTAACAAGTTGTTGTCCTTCGTCATTGCTCTTTCACCTTCGTAAACTTGGATAGTGACCGCTGGCTGGTTATCTGAGTACGTTGTAAATGTTTGGGAGTGTTTGCAAGGTATCTTTGCGTTACGTTCAACTATAGCCGTCATGACACCGCCAGCTGTTTCTATACCCAATGACAGAGGAGCCACATCAACTAACAGAACATCTTGAATCTTGGAATGACGGTCTCCACTCAGTATAGCAGCCTGTACTGCAGCTCCATAAGCAACTGCCTCATCAGGATTTATAGATAAATTCAACTTCTTTCCGTTAAAGAAATTCTGCAATAAGCTCTGTATTTTAGGAATACGAGTAGATCCTCCAACTAAGACAATATCATGTATGGAGCTCTTTTCTATTTTAGCATCAGTCAAAGCCTTCTCGACGGGTTCTAAAGTAGTGCGGAACAAGTCAGAGTTCAATTCTTCGAATCGAGCTCTAGATACTCGAGAAAAGAAATCAATCCCTTCGTAAAGAGCGTCAATCTCAATGCTCGCCTCTGTACTAGAAGACAAAGTTCGTTTTGCTCTTTCAGCCGCAGTTCGAAGACGTCGAAGAGACTTTGGATTGGAATTCAAATCTTTCTTATGCTTCCTCTTGAATTCGTCAGCAAGGAAAGTAACTAGTCTATTGTCAAAATCTTCGCCACCAAGATGTGTGTCCCCAGCAGTTGCTTTAACTTCAAAGAGAGAGCCTTCGTCAATTGCCAGTATTGACACATCGAATGTTCCTCCCCCAAGATCAAATATCAATACATTTCGCTCGCCTTTCAGGTCTTTATCTAAACCATAAGCTAACGCAGCAGCCGTTGGCTCATTTATAATCCGAAGAACATTTAACCCAGCTATAGCTCCAGCATCTTTAGTAGCCTGTCTTTGAGAATCATTGAAGTAAGCTGGCACAGTTATAACTGCTTTCTTTACTGGTTTACCCAAATAGGCTTCAGCTATATCCTTCATCTTGATGAGCACCATGCTACTGATTTCTTCGGGGGCAAAACGTTTAGTTTTGCCTTTATATTCAACCTGTATTTTTGGTTTTCCTCCATCATTGACTACTTTGAATGGCCAATGTTTAAGATCTTGTTGTATCTTAGGATCGTCATATTTACGTCCAATGAGACGTTTGGCGTCAAAAATTGTATTACTCGGATTCAGAGCCACTTGATTTTTAGCACCGTCTCCTATGAGTCGTTCGGTGTCCGTAAAAGCGACATACGAGGGCGTTGTACGATTGCCTTGGTCATTAGCTATAATATCTACATTACCGTGTTGCCAAACGCCTACGCATGAATAAGTTGTTCCCAAATCAATTCCAACTGCAGCCATTGTAAAAATGTATTTATTTTAGATTTCGTTGCTTTTTGAAGTTCCGTAGTTTGAGTATTTTGACAATTATTGATAGGTTTACAAAAATGGAATCTATAGGTAGTTGACATCCGTTTGACATCATTTACTTTACCAGCCAGCATTTCATGAAAAAACTTTCTCTGAACGTTTGTTTGCTGACAAAAGTGAACGCACCCAAAAAAAATTGTCATGATTACTTGTCATTGTCAGTAGTTGTCAGTCAAAGTGTCAATACTGTCAATGTCAAAGAAACGATTCAAAAGCAAAACATTCTTGCGGCGCATTATTGTTTCAAATATTTCTTTATTTTCCAATAAAATGAGAAAGTTTGTAGAATATTTAATGTCTTAATCAAACTTATTTTGCTGCTACAATTACGTATAACACATAGTACAAACTACGAATAAATATTGCGAGATATTGTCACTTAACCTCCAAGCGTAATTTTTCAAATATATTTTATTATTAAACAATGCGTTACGCACAATTGGTAGTGGGTCCAGCTGGGAGTGGAAAGGTAAGGATATGATAATGAACTTGGCTCCGGAAACTCTACTTCTTGTCCGTAATTTGTATTTATTACTTGTTGCATGTTGAAACTTGTAGTTCTCTTGAAATTTAGGTATTTCCACCAGTAAAAGGGATTACTAATATGAGTTTAAAGGAAGGTCTGAAACTAGAATGAATCAGGGTCAAAATCTATTTAAATATATCTTTAGTTTAAAAAAAAAAACAACTATAAACCTTTTTTATCTATAAGGATAAAAGTGTATGTGAGTTTCTAGGTTTGTAAACCACTCATGCTACAGGACAAATTCCTAGTTTGTGGCAAAGTTTAAAAAAAAATGCCTTATTCAAACCAACCGAACCACAATCTACTTGGCATTTTCCACTTAGGGATAGCTTCCCAATATTTTACAAAGAAGGATGGCCTGGACGGATGAATGAATACTGTAAAACTCAGTTCTTCTAGGTCATAACTATATAGTCAACTCAACGAAAACCGTCTGGCGGGTAGGACCATACAATAAACAAAGTCTGAATAACCACAGCAATAAATGAAAAAATGGTTCATTTAAACTGTTAAAACTTAATTTTTTGTAGTTCGGGTTGTCTTGCTGTTGTTATTCAGACCTTGTTGTAGTGCGTATGGTATGGTCCTACCTGCGAGATGGTCTTCACCGAGTTGACCTTATTAAATAACCTGCATCATTTTCCAGTCCACATACTGCTCAACAATAGTAAAACATGCCAGTGATGCCAAGCGGATAGTTGAGGTAGTGAACCTGGACCCAGCAGCTGAACACTTTGACTACGAGCCCCTCGTGGACATCAGGGAGCTGATACATCTGGACGATGCCATGGAAGATGAGGAGTTGCAGTTTGGACCAAATGGAGGACTTGTGTTTTGTATTGAGTATGTATTGTATCTTAATATTTGTGACTCAGATAAATACATTGTTTTTGATGTCCTAGATAGAGCCATTTACTCAAACCAACGACGATATATTACTAGACTCCTAATAACAGGCGACCGATGTCTGTCAACACATTAGGCAAAAAATTCTTATATCGTATTTCGACCACTCCTGTGAGCCGTGAACATACCTTCAGACAGTTCAGACCTTGAGTTAGCCAATCACAACGCAGTACCACGTCCCCCTCGCTTACGTACTACCTCAGCGAGTTGACAGAATAGTTTTTGTTCCTATCGTGCATGCGGAATCTAGTAATATATCGTCGTTGGTTCAAACAGTAGTTATGTAAACCATTCATTAAACAGTTTTAAGCTCTAAATAAATGTCACTTACGGGATATCTTCAGCGATTATATATTTGTTTGAGTTCTCGATATTTCGACGCCGCTGCAAGCGCCATGTTCGCGGGTTGACTGGAGAATGTGGGTAGATGAAAATAAATTGTTAAGAGCAGACAAATCTGTTTACCCTCTTTCTTAGTCTCTTGCTACGCGCACTACTGGAACTCGACACTAAATCACGGCAAAACACACTCACAGTATAAACAAGTTTTTTTTGGAGTCTTTACAACGATGCCGGCTGACACTTATGAGTATGTAAGGCCTTTTTGATGATATTTTGGGGGTAGGAGGAACAGAGTAGAAAGTTCTTCGCTGCCCACTATTCATAGTGGGAATATTCTATGTCTTCAAGTTCGCTGTTAACTTTGATTGCGTGATGTAGACATTTTTGCATCTTAGTTTTTCCGTCACTTCATAGATGGCGCGAGTGTACTTTTTGTAGATGTTATGTACGCTACAATATAAATAGATCTATATAATATGACAGCAAAATGTTTACTCAAAATCTTATCTTTTCCAGAACCCTCTTGGAAAATTGTGACTGGTTAGAAGAGCAGTTAGGTGATGTGGATGATGACTACCTGCTGTTTGACTGCCCTGGCCAGATTGAGCTGTACACACACCTGCCCGTCATGAGGAAGCTGGTCGACCTGCTGCAGAAGTGGAACTTCAGGATATGTGTCGTCTTCATGGTGGACTCACAGTTCATGATTGATGGTGCTAAGTTTTTATCAGGTAATGATGGAGCCCATCTGTTTATGATCCTTAGATCCAAACCAGGCTTTCTTCCTGGGTTCAGAGAATCCTGAAGTTTATTGGTGTTAACTCCAGAATTGATAGTCAAAACCTTGTACAATTGTGTTACGGGCATGGTTAATGGCTGAGGCTAGGGGGTCGCAGTTCAATTAGCTTAGATGATCGGACCAAATTCGCTCTTCTCTGGACATGAACCAAGGACAGAAACAGAAGGCAAAGCATTGTCAAGATGAAAGTGCCTTCACGTCGGAGGAATCATGACCCTTAGTAATGAGGAATACAAAGCCAGGAGGGGGTCTATCATAGAGGCATAAAGTTATTTGTCAAATGAACTGTCAGAATACCCCAAATTGAAAAAAGATCTATAAAATTGACCCAATGAGTCCCTCCTGAGGTTAAATGTGGTAATACCTCTAACTTCTTATTGAGGGTCTAACTCTACCATAACGTGTTAAAGCAAGAGTAGTTGCACTGTGCGAGCGAGACAGAGCTTTAAGTCTTCTAGCGCCATCTCGTTCCCACATTGAAAGCCAAAACTTCTCTATAACATCGAAAATGATTAAAAATAATAGTTATTTCTGTATATTCCCAGGCACAATGGCAGCCCTCAGTGTGATGGTGAATCTAGAACTCCCACACGTAAATATTCTCACAAAAATGGATCTGCTCAGCAAAAGTGCAAGAAGACAGATAGATGAGTAAGTAACATTCTATGATTACAGTTTACATTATAGTACTGGTAAAATAACTCGGTAATAAAAAGGCTTCCAATTATTTTTCCTGCTTAAACTGCTATACTTTTTTTTTCAAAAATTGCTGGCGCCATTGGCTTCATTGCAATCAATAGGCGGTATTGATAAATCAAATATTTATTTTTACTCGAGGGTCAGGTTTCTGGGATTATAATTAAAGGATGATGCAATTTTTGGTCCCACCCTCCAATAGCATCATGTGATACGTTGTTGGATAGGTATTTTTAAGCTGAACAAAAAATACTATGGCACCAAGTCTGAAATATCTCAGAACGGACTACGTTCTGAGATATGTTTGTTTTAATATGGCAGTTTAAGATATTAGCAAATCATGTTTTTTTCTTAACATATTACATTTTGGTGCAGAGGAGGAAGAGGAGAAGCTCGGTTCCAAATAATGACAGCCGCACAGGTTGATCTTCCATATCAAGCCGCGTTTACCGAGGTCGATTTCTGGATTGATGACCATCTATCCGAGTTTTCTCCGTGCCTCAGAAAGCACTTAAAATCCGTTGAATAAGGCTGTCATTAGAAGATCTATGACAGTCGTTACCCACTATAGAAGCTCGCTTTGCCGTTAACCACCTCCACTACGGAGATGGTTAACGGATTTTAAGCTTTTACGCCAAAGATATTTTTGCAAATGCAGCTAGAAGGTTTTTTTTACATGACGAAATCATCGAATGAGTCCTCCTTCCCAAAGCAGGGCGGGGGGGGGGACTGTCAGAAATGGACTAACTAAAATCCACGGTGTCCTTCAATATTGTTCCGAGGCCACGGTTACTCGTTAGTCTCGCGACCTCGGCAGGCGTTTGATTCCCGTGAGATTGCTGACTTTGAAGCTCGCGTGGAGCAGGAAGCGCAGTTGACCCGAGCATGGTCCATGACGGCGAGTCATCCTTTACTCGCCGTCTGCATGCCCTCGACTACTGTGCTTCAAAAATCGCCTCGCGACGTCGAATACCGTAGGCGTCTCCCGCAGTGGTTGTGTCGTAAGATGGTGGCTGCCCTCTCCTTCACGTATTCCGCCTCCTCCTTCGCTAGCATCACTGCTTAGGAGGAGCAGGATGAGGTGATAACTTCTTAATGAACGGTTGCGTTTGGCTCCGCGGTGGTGCCCCGCCCTAGCTATGCATACCTTCACTGTATGGTCGATCGTGTGCACCTCCGGGCGATTTTCAGACGGGCGGTTTTACCGGTTCAGGAACCTCGGTTGCGACAGTCGTACCCTCCATACCTGATGAGATTACGCCGGAGCTCTTCCCGCAGCGCCTCGACTTGTCAGAGGTAGGGGAGATCCACCCCGGCTTTTTTGCCTCCGCACTCCACACGCCACTTTTAGTGCTGGAAGGCTTTCGTCTCTAGATCACATGACATACGGTATAGCATCTGACTTTAGGTAACAAAGAATTGACACAAATGATGCGCACAGGTGCCTTCAGAAGAACGTCGGGTCTTGCAGGTACAATAGTTTTGAATACCATAGTTGGTGTGAAATAGTAAGTACCTTAGTAATTGTACCTAATAGCTCTTGTATGATTTTACCATGTGAAAAAAAACCTTCTAGATCTTATGTAACTGAATGTGACAAGACATTGACGCATTTTTGAAATATATTTGGAGTACCTAACAGCTTAAAATCGCTCGTCAACCTGCCGTTAACCATCTCCGTAGTGGAGGTGGTTAGCGGCAAAGCGAGCTTCTCTAGTGGTTAAAGACTGTCATAGATCTACTAATGACAGCCGTAATCAACGACTTTTAAGTGCTTTTTAAGGCACGGAGAAAAACTCGGATAGATGGTCACCAATCCAGAAACCGACCTCGGCAAGCGTGGCTTGACATGGAAGATCAATCTGTGCGTCTGTCAATATTTAGAATCGAGCTTCTCCTTCTCCTCCTCTGCACCAAAATGTAATATGTTAAGAAAAAAACATGATTTGCTAATATCTTAAACTGCCATATTAAAACAAACATATCTCAGAACGGACTCATATTTCAGACTTGGTGCCATAATATTTTTTGTTCAGCTTAAAAATACCTATCCAACGACGTATCACATGTTGCTATTGGAGGGTGGGACCAGATTTCATAGAAGCCCTGGCATCATCCTTTGTCGCTCTCGATTATTATACGTCATACTTTAAAAGTAAATTAAAATAGCCAAGTGGTGAAGAGGCCCTTATTATCTCAGCATTGAGAGAGACTATGAGAGCATTATTCTGTGGGGTTTGAATAGCTCTAAAGCTAACGTTTCGAAATTCGATTCCTGTTATAATGCCCCTTTTTTTTTGCGTGGTAAAATCATTAAATGAGTCCTCCCACCCCGGGCAGGGCGGGAGAGACTGTCAGACTTGTACTGACTAAAATCTACGGTGTCCTTCAACAGGTTATAACGCCCCTTTCACTATTTTCCAGTTACCTCGATCCAGATCCACACGTTCTACTAGCAGACATGAGAAACGCGAAATCAAAATGGTACGAAAAATACGCAAAACTGACAGAAGCTATTGGAGAAGTGATCGAGAATTTCAGCCTTGTAAGATTCTACCCGCTCAATATAAAAGATGAAGAAAGTGTGGAGAATATCATCATTACCATAGACAATATAATTCAGTATGGAGAAGACGCTGATGTGAAGATCAGGGACTTTGATGAAGAGGATCCTGAAGATGATGGAAACTGTGATTAAATGATTTTGTTTATTTTTGTTGTTTCTCTTTTTTATATCGGTTTTCCTTTGTTCTTGAATATTTTTGCTGTGGTAAAAATATCAATATGTCTATGTAATAAAGTTCAATATGGCGTGACCCTGTGAGAGTTTAGGTTGCAGTTGGGATCTTGGGGGATAAGTTTCTATAAGACTTTCTAAGGTGGTCATGCATCAAAGGAAAGTTAGCGATGTTTATACTTTTGATTTTTTAATCTTGCCACACACTAAGATCTTCTCCTGTATCGTGGGTGCGTTTACTGACATACACAAACACCCAAACCCGAAACAACTACTTGTAGATCTTATATTTGTTCCGTGTGGAAAATGAACCGCGCCACGATGCAGTAAGGCGATTCTCACACTGCCCCGCATGATGCAGCGTAGCGCGTGGATGCGTGTTCTTCCGTTGCTTGTAAGTATCTCCGTTTGTATGGAAAACACGCACAGTCCAATACACTGAAAACACATTCACGCGCGTGTTCATTCCTTTGTCACCATGCGCCCCGCTGCGTGATGCGGGGCAGTGTGCCAATTGCCTTATAATGGCTCAACCACTGCGCGAACACTACCGTCAAAATGTTTGGTTTCAAGTATTCAAAATGAAACCAAGTTTTCTTAATATTGACCTTTATTTTGACAAACATAAACATCATTATCCTATATTACGCTACATTATTGATACAGGCATATGCTACACTACATAATATGCAATAGTTAGTCTACAATTATTAACTAAACGCCTCTATAAGAGGACAGGAAACGAACGAGCATTCCTTTTAATAAAGTTTCCAATAATTTACTAAATTGAAAATACTAGTAAGCAATAATGGAGAAATAGCAGTATAGGTAAATGTAAATTATCCTAAATATATAATCATATTATATTGAGGCTAAATTGCGAGGATGGAAGACATATTTTAATGAAAAATTATGCAATCTATGCGGTGAAGTGGCAATGGGGATGGTAACTGAGGAACTAATGGCGCTAGTATAGCTTGTTCCAAGCATCGTCATTGGTTCAAATCTTATAGGTACATACTTCAAAGTAGTACTACCTCATTGGTCGGATTAAGACCTGGCTATGGTGGCGCCATCTACAATTAGCTTTTACCGGCCTTCCTCATTTATGCAGTGGTAAAATGAAATATAGAATAACAAAAAGGTGTGCATTTTGTTTCATTTATGAAGTTCCATGTGATGTGACCATTGTGGAATGGGCAAGAATCCTGAGTTATATCAAAACGAATTTGTCAGTCCAGAGTGAAAATAAAGTTTGAATAAATTAAAAATAATTAAATAAATTAATGTCTATGTACGAGACAGACAGAGAAGGTAATAATGCAAGATTACTTCATTGTTTCTAGTGGATTATAACTCATTCTAGAGAAAAGTACCGATTTATAAGAGTTGCATCAATAACCGTCTTACAAGAAAGATGAACCTGTGTTGAACACTTCTATAAATAAACTGTAAAATTCAAAACGATTATAGCATCGCCATTATTTCACATTGATATGACAGCCGTTTTGCAGTTACACTTTTTTATACAAGAGTTCAATAGATTTTTATCTTTTTCTGGTAAGACGGTAGAAGTCGATAAAGGCCTAGCTTTGCATATGAGTTTAAATGATTGTAAACGCGGAGTAATCCTGCCGGGGTCGCGGGACTTATTCCATCACCGTGACCCCGGTACATAAAGGGCTATTGAAGGACACCGTGATTTTAGTCAGTACAAGTCTGACAGTCCCTCCCGCCCTGCCTGGGGTGGGAGGACTCATTTGATGATTTTACCACGTAAAAAAAAAGATGCGGAGTAATACCCAGTGAGGGACAATTTTGATTTTTTTATTAGTATGATTATTATCTAGCTACTGGTTAAACAAAGTACAGTTAGAAGATACGATAAGAATAATAATAAACTTAAAAAAACGTAGTATGCTCGTTCATTCTTGGCAGTGGAACACTTCTGCGTTCTGGTTTCTTGTTATAACATTAAAGCTATTACAGCTACAAAGATCCACCATTTTGACGGTGGTAAATATCAAATACGGATATTTAACTCCAATTATTCTACGGCTTGATGTTTCTCACTATCGTCTTCAATTTCTCACTATTTTGTCTTGAGTTAAAATTACATTTATTGCTGAATTAACAGTTTGTTATATCTTAGAAGTCCGTACGGATATACGATCGCTATACGCCGCGTAGACGATGTCTGAATGCATACCTACATAGTAGTGATGTTGCGAATGTTCGATTTTTGACATTCGCTAATGCGAATGCGGCTGCGAATATTCAATTATCGAATAATCAGTTTAAAATCGTTAACATTTGATAAAAACACTGTCTGCAACGAGAATGGAAAAAGTATGTAAGAGAAAAATATATAATAAGAGTCAGAGTCAGTCGTTGAAAGAAAACCTCATAATTATTCACGAAACATCATGATGAAGACGTCACATTCACGCAGCGTCTACGCTTAGTAAACGTTTTTGATACGAAGGCACACTTAAGTAAACATGCAAGACTGCTACTAAGATTTTGATATGCGAGGTACCTATATAAAAATTTCTATTTTCTTATTTGTAAACCAGAACACAAAAGTTAATTGCATATGGCTGATTTGCAATAAAAATGGCATTAGTTCAACAAAATATTTTTGCCCTAGAACATGAGTTAATACGGCTATATAACTGCTGAAATAAATAAAAATTTAAGGCACAACTTAAGGGCAACACCAATTTTAATAGGTTATTTATTTTCTTCAGAAAATAGCGCTTTATTTTACTACAAATCAACCATATACGAGTACTTTTATCATTTATATCTTTATCGAGGCTACCGTATATGTATACAAATAATAGTCTACAATTACATTATGTGGTTATAAAAATAACCAAAATCTAAAGTGGTATTTTCAGCCGAATAATATTATTGATTTATTTTACAGTAACCTCTCACACAAATAAATAAAACTAATCACTTGAATCGAACCAGACGCGGTTAATTCCAAAAATATAATATTCCAATATTATAATCATGGGCATCTTTTAGTTAAAATAAAGTCTTATTGGTACAGTTACAAAAAAAAAAGTAGTACCTAATAAAATAAGACATAAATATAATTACAATTACTATAAATTCCCGCTAAAAAACTTGTATAAAATAGATACTTGGATTATAATTTGAAATCACAACCGATTGCTAGAAGGCGTTAGCAAATTTTCATAGAAAACAAAGAATACAGTTTCAGTCATGCAATTTTCAGCAGATGTAAGGTAAGGCGATTTCCGTACGTTGCCTCTCCGCCTATTTTGGAAGCAGTGCCTTGTGGCATCGTCAAACACCGAGCTAGGCGTGGCGATGTCGCGACGCTAGCGTGGCGATGTCGCGACGCTAGCGTGGCGTGTCCTTGGCGTGACGGCGTACACATATTTTCTTAGTACGAAAGCATGCCGAGGGCACGCCACGCCACGCTAGTCACGCCGTGCCGAGCTTGTTGTTTGACAGTGCCATAAAACATGTCCTAAAAACGCGCGTATACTGACATAGTTTGGCGTGGCGTATGGTCACGTGTAATTTGAAAAAAAACATGAGCAGCGCTTCTAAGGTGGCCGGTTTCTAAGGCCGATTTCATAGTTACGCTTGAAGCTTTTGCTTACCGATATTGCGCGAGCGCCGTTTACGCCGCCGCCGCCGCCGTGTACACGTGACTAAAAAATCGGTAAAAAAAAATTTTGACAGCGACTCTCTCGTTAACGCTTTTTGCTCTTCCACCTTTGTATATTTGAAAAGCCATCTCTATTCCTACGCCATAAAAATGAAAATCCTTTGAACCATACATCTTGTCCGTTTATTAATGAATTATCTAAATATTTATAATCACCGCACATGCACTCACTTCACCGACATGCAAAGCGTTTAAGAGTAACATTTATAGAACAAAACATTAACAGATTTACTATGAGTTATGAATAATTGATGCTATGTTGCTACAGGCATATTTGTGACTATAGATACCCAAAAATAAATGAAGTAGGAGAGTTATCAAGGTACTTCAATTATCAGAATAACTGGGGCTCTGAAAAAACCCCAGTGCATAGAGTTTCTATGTTTGTAAACGCACCCACGATACAGGAGAAATTCCTAGTATGGGACAAGAAGTTAAAAAAAAAAACAAATTGGAATATTGTCTTCTATTACTCGAGTAACAGAGTAAATCAATTGCTTTTCATTAGTCTCGCTAAAACTCGAGAACAGCTGGACAGATTTGGAAAATTTTGATTTGCTTTAGTAGCCCAGGGAAGATGAGTAAATATGATTAAAAATGGATGATTTTGAGGCGGTACGAAGTTTGCCGGGACATCTACTGATTGATAAAGCAATGCACGAAACACGCAATTCTATTAGCAACATTGCAAAACTGGCCATTTCAGATCCCGCAATTTTATCAACGTTGCTAATATTAATTTTGATGAAATTGTTCTTTTATACTCAATTGATTGAGAAATAGAATCGAATATTCCATGTTACGAATTTTATCGCAATAATTTCAAACTGCTTATTTCACATTGATTCAAGTCACAAATTACCTGTATTGAACAATATCGACAGATAGAGATGGAAGTCTATCAACGAACGCCATAAGGCATCATACAACGACGATATATTACTAGACTCCGCATGCACGATCTAAGGAACAAAAACTATTCTGTCAACTCGCTGAGGTACTACGTAAGCGAGGGGGACGGGGTACTGCGTTGTGATTGGCTAACTCGAGGTCTGTTCTGTCTCAAGGTATGTTTACGGCTCACAGGAGTGGTCGAAATAAGACTGATATAAGACTTTTTTGCCTAATGTGTTGACAGACATCGGACGCCTGTTATTAGGAGTCTAGTAATATATCGTCGTTGGCATCATACTTCCATATCATATGGTGTTACAAAATCAACTAGGGTATTACATTATAGGAAGAGTTTGCTATTTGATTTATTATAAGGTCGATGTCGACGACATCTTAAAACGTAAGTAGCTCTAGCTCCACTGTGGGAAAGAGATGGCGCTAGACGACTCGTATAGTTCTGTTTCTTTCCTACTCACGCTGTAAGACGTCATAGTAGGCCACCAGCAGGGCTATTGGCTAACTTGATAGTCACTGACGAGCAGTTGTCAATCTGAACTTGGATGACTTGATACCTGTTATGAGGCTAAGTTGAGGAGTGGAGTGCCTCAAGAGCGTTAGAATAGTTCATTTTAGGAAACATTTACACTTGACAGTTTCATTGCAAATGCAAAAGCCAATACGAAATTTACCTTTTGACAGCTATTTGTAAATTATGGTCACCACATAGACTGAGATAAGCAATAGCCCCGCAAGTCATTATGAACTGACCTTATAATAAAATCTGGGAAACTATTGTGTACTGTGTATAACATAAATGTTGTCTGTATACTTAAACATTGCATTATAACCGTAGTACAATTATACTAGGAATAAAATACACATAGTAACATAATGCATTGATATAATATAACCAATGGGTTAGGCTTAGGTAAGTGTAGACCGTATGATATGTAGGAATAACAAACTAATTACAGAAAAATATTTAGCGATCAAATTTTCAAGAAGTCAAGATATTTTATTTAATCGTAAGAAATTATTTTCAAATGCCATTATCGCATTTTTCACTAAAAATAATTTTTGACAAAATATGCAAAAAAAAGAAAAATGAAAGAATCTTTGCAGAAAGATAAAGACACTGTTTTTCACTTGATTATAATCTAGAAGTAAGGATGATTCGACATTTTAGAACATTTTGTTATACAATAATGATTACTGCATTTTATTCCAATATGGGCAAAGGCCTTTTTTGTCGTGGTAAAATCATCTAATAAATATTCAGCTCAAGGCCTATTTTCGTAAAATCATCAAATGAATCCTCCCGCCCTGGGTCGAGTAGAAGGGACTGTCATTCACTGAAATCTATGACGTTCTCAGACAGATTAAATCAATGCTTAAAACTGAAAATCTAATTGGTCAATGTCTATTACAGCATTTTGAATTCCTGAAAAAGAGTGTCTTCATAGAGGTCTACGCTTTGGAATAGGCATCTACAGTACTTTCACAGTTTTTATGTCTTGTTGACTGGGACTACTAGCATGGTAACTATTTTTGAATTAAGTATTTTATTTTGTATTTATTTTTTTATTGTCTTTTGACAATTCAGTGCCTGTAATTGGCCTACCTGAAATAAATGATTTGATTTTAATTTCCCACCATAAATAAAATCATAACCGGTCTACATTTAACCTAGCCCCAACTATCCAGGTCCACGTCTCTCCCCGCTATAGTGGTTCCTCAGTCCCACTCATGTCATATGGGAAGGCGAGTGCGTCCGTGATACTGAACACGAAGGACTGACAGCCGAACTGAAGGAGGGCGCCGTGAGGGACCAGGGCGGAGCCCTCCCACGCACCTGCAGGAGGAGTGCGGGAGGGACAACGACACGGGGAGGAGGGAGGCAGCGGGTTTGTGAGGTTGCCGTTTATTCTGTGGAGAAAGAGAAATAAATAATTTAGTAGCTTGAAAAGAGTAAATAGGTAATTACTAGGAACGCGCATTATGATTGTGTAACAACCGACATCTTACCTTGATAATAAGCAAGACAATTGACTTTAACTAATCCATAGACAGACCTCGGCAACAGTGACCCATCCAAAGACAGATTAACCAACGACATTAATATTCAATTTCAATCTAAAACATGTTCCTTTATTTTTAACGGCTATTTGAGAAATGAAATGAAACATTGCTTATGCTTAAATCGATAAAAATCTTTTACGTTGTAAAATGTATTGTCATTTTGTCTATTCTCCCGTCGACAAAACCCGTTTCTACGGCGCCATGCTACGGGTGCAGTGCTAAATAAGCATTGCATAACTTTGAACACCCATCCAAGGAGGTAGCAATCCTTACCAAGATCTTTTTTGGATAAATATGCTTCCTCCCGCTTTATTTAATTTGACATCCTGTTCCATTTATGTTTGTTTGTATGTTTCTTTACACATTTGTAACGCACAATGGTCCACATGAAGGACTAAGTGCGGAAACCAAAACCCCTAACAGTAACACATTTGCATTACATCTACACATAAAAGGATAGGTTTTGCAGTTCATCTCACCTGAGCGGCTCAGTCATGCGATGTCTGACGATGTCCCTGAGCGCGTCAGCTCTGACGTCAGCGGCGGGCAGGTCCCGGGCGGCCGGCCGCACGTCGCACGCGAACAGCACGCCGTTCACACAGCTGCCCCACTCTGAGTAGTTGATCAGCTCGAAGTGACGACTTACCTAGATGGAAGATAAGGCTTTTATCCTCAATTTTTTTTTTCATATAATATTATAATAATAACATAATAATATTCCACAACTATCACACAACGCCATCTAGTCACAAGCTAAGCAGAGCTTGTGTTATGGATTAACGATGATAATATATATTACTAGACTCCTAATAACAGGCGACCGATGTCTGTCAACATATTAGGCAAAAAAGTCTTATAACCGTCTTATTTCGACCACTCCTGTGAGCCGTAAACATACCTTGTGACAGAACAGACCTAGACTTAGCCAATCACAACGCAGTACCCCGTCTTCCTCGCTTACATAGTACCTCAGCGAGTTTACAGAATAGTTTTTGTTCCTTAGATCATGCATGCGGAGTCTAGTAATATACCGTCGTTGCAATAACATAATAATATTCCACAACTATCACACAACGCCATCTAGTCCCAAGCTAAGCAGAGCTTATGTTATGGGTACTAGACAACTGATAAACAAACTTATATATTTCTAAATACTAAACACCCAGACACAGAACAAATGATCATGCTCATCACACAAACATTTAGACAGGGTGGAAATCGAACCCACGACCTCCGGCATAGCAGTCAGGGTCACTAACCACTAGACCAACAGGCCAGTCTATTTTATGGTTACGTTATACCAACACAGCCAGAGGGTGTCGCGGCCGACCTCGCAGAAGATGGTGGGACGAGCTTGACAAAACCAATGACCAGTGGTCCACTTTGGCCCTGGACCGTCAAAACTTTTGGGTCTGGGTGTTTGTGTATGTGAGTTTAAGTATATGTTTTAAATTAAACCATAAACCATTCCAACAAAGGAATAGAAGATTCAGCTTCTGAGTGTGAATTGCAGTAGCCTGCAGCTGAAATTTGTTTTCCTCAAAAATCATAACCTACCTCGTCCATGAATATAACAGCGTGGTTGCGTGACACGTGCGTGCAGGCATTGCCGTCCAGTCTGACGTCACATCCGCTGTCCGTGCCTATGGACAGGGACGACAGGCGCATGGGGATGGGACGACCTAGACCATCGCCTACTCCATTTCTGAAAATAATTTTGCGGTGTCAATGTATGTATGATTTGTCGCGAGCAGATTGGACTGTTTGTTTGTGAACCGTTGCAGCAATCTGTGTACTTTGGTGCCGAGCCTGTAGCAGGGATTCACACACTTTACATTTATTTTATGATGATGATGCGATCCGACTGATTTCGGCCAGGGTGATTGCTTCAGCTTCGTTGTAGTTGCTGTTCGTGTGCTCGCATGTGGCTTATGTGTCCAATCTTTTATGCAAAGATGCGCACAATGCGTGTATATGATCTAACTATAGATGGTGCTGCATAGTATACAGACATTGTTCTGCACAATTTTGAAAACAAGCATACTAATCCTGTATCGAGCCAGCACCTTTATGAATGAAGTGAAAATGAAATGAGAATGAAAGGAGAATGAAATGAAAATGTAATGAGAATGTAATGAAAATGAAATGATAATGAAATGAAATGATAATGAAATGAAAATGAGAATGTAATGAAAATGTTTGATATCAATCAATCAAAATATAGTTAAAGGTTTCTGAGAAAGTTTTTCCGTATCTTTTTTTCCAAAAGTTTTTTTTTTTTCATATTAAAATAGAGCATCACATACCTATCAGGTCTAGTAATAGCGCAGAGCGTAGCCCTAACAGTGGCGTCGCTGAGCGAGTGTCCGGGCGAGCGGGGCGGGGAGTGCGCGGGGGGCGGGGGGCTGCCCCACACGGCGCGGGCGATGCGCGCGCGGTCGGCGCCCGACAGCAGCTCGGAGGGCAGCGCGGCCCGCAGCACGCCCAGCCGGGCCAGGCGCGCGCGGTCCAGCGAGCGCAGCACCAGCGAGTGCGCGCGGCCGGACACGCCCGCGCCGCGCCACTCACCGTACGACTGCTCGCCGGCTAGCACCTGACACAACATAAGTACGTTCAGTCTCAGTAACTACAAAAATACCTAAGCTCTAACAATTCTTTACACTAAAGCCGGGAATCCACTAAGCAATTGCACAACAAGTCCCCTCACATGTTGAAAGTCAGGGCGGATCTTTTCTCACTTGTGACTTTCATTGATTGTGTTATCTTGCATCGTGGTCGTTGTAGGAACTCTCGTTCGACCACGATGCAAGATAACACAATCAATGAAAGTCACAAGTCAATACAAATGTTCGTTACACCGTCTGCGGTAATTACCCCGCTTACTTTATACCAATCGTGTTATCAACCAATGAAATAAACACAACCCAATAAAAATAAGCCAACCACTTTTTAACCCCCGACGGAAAAAGAGGGGTGTTATAAGTTTGACGTGTCGGTCTGTCTGTCTGTGGCATCATAGAGCCCGAACGGATGAAGCGATTTAAATTTAGTTTTTTTTTGTATGAAAGGTGACTTATCTGCGAGTGTTCTTAGACATATTTGATGAAAATCGGTTGCGCCGTTTAGAAGTTGTGGGGGTGAAAGTGGGGAAAGGTAACCGAGGGTCTGCAAATATACTCGAGTTGGGTATCAAATGAAAGTGTATTGAAAGGAAATATTGATGACTTAGTCGGGAGTACTCTTAGCAACTTATAATGATATAAAAAGTGTAAAATAAAAAATTTAATAAACCCCCGACACAAAAACCAATTTAAAAAGTAAAAAATAACAAAAATACGTCGCGTTGGGGGACTGCAAAAAAACAGGAGATGATAAATAATTTGGAGCAGTCCCCCAACGCGACGTATTTTTGTTATTTTTTACTTTTTAAATTGGTTTTTGTGTCGGGGGTTTATTAAATTTTTAATTTATTTTTTATATCGATATTTTTTTTGTTTTGGATGAAAATTTGTTCCATACCTCAAAATAAAACTGTGCCCCTACCACGAGTTTTCAGTAAATGAGACGTAAAGTAAACTGGAACTAATTAGTAACTGGAAATTAGTTCCTTCTTCGCACACCAGAGGCGCTGTTCCATTTTTTCCTTGAAAATTGACAATTTGAAAGTATCAAAGTTCCAGTTTACTTTACGTCTCATTTACTGAAAACTCCTGCTATGGGTACTGAACCTGAAACAAAAGCAATTCACTCGGAAAAAAACAAATAAACGACATCTCGTGGTATGCTTCAAACATTTCTAAACATTAAATTACAACAAATATTATTATTTTTCAACTACAATATTAACATAACATACCTGCTGCAACCTCTGCCACGCCAGCAACTTAACCAGCCTCTCATCCAGCTTCTTAAGTTGTTCATCAACTACAGCCAGCAACTCCTCTACGTTCCCTTCAGGTCTCAGCTCTAGTCGCTCACTCCTGCCTCTCTTGTTGGGGCTCTTGTCTTCTGTTTGAGAGACCTTCCGCTTCTTCACAGTGGCTGTGAGGTACTCGAAGTCTGAGTCGGAGAGGTCGCTTGATGAATCTGTGTGGCGGTCGGGCTGTGGGAGAAATGAACTTTTAGAAAACATTATCGCAGAAATTCTTGAGAAAATCAGTTCTCGACTCACGGGTATACAGACATGCTCGTTGGAGATGTGCGCTGCGTATGCACACTAATGAACGAATGCAAAACACAAAGTATGTAAAACAAAATACAACCAGTACCGTCAGCACGAGTTTTCAGTATTTGAGACGTAAAGTAAACTGGAACTTTGACGACTTCAAATTGACAATTTTCAAGGAAAAAATTGGCACACCAGAGGCGCTGTTCCATATTTTCATATAAAAAACGCTGTAAATACTGGAAAAACTCTGTAAAGTAAAATAGTGAAAACTCGTGCTAGGGGTACAGACAATAGTAGCTGCACAGGTTCTGCTTTTAGGTTAAGACGCGCTTGCCTAGGTATGTGGATCATTTATCGTAGGGATAATTTACTTCATGGCTTGAAAGTTTAGTACCTAACGCCGTTCATCCCGCCTGTCATTTGGTGGATAATTGTCTTTTGTATGTATACAGACTTAATAATAATAAACAAATATTCAATAGTTTTAATACACTTAATCTGTCTAAATACACATATCTTACACTACAAAAAGCCGCTATACTAAACACTTGTCGAATAGTCAGAAAATTTTTGCAACTAGACTTAGATAGTAATGCCACAGCAGTACAAAATGATTTACTCCCACAAACAGAGAACTAGGATCTCGCCTTGGTTCACACCCGTGAGATTCTAGAAATACCAGGTAAAATTAACCTGAGAAAAACGAAAGTTTTAAAACACAATAATAATAAAGCCTTCTTTATTTCATATCTTATAAATGTACATTCCAAATGTTGTTAGTAGTATTAGTGGTTTTTAGCTTATAAAATATATGTTAGTAAGGTTATTGTTTTGCATACAGTTTGACGATATGAATCTCGTTTAGAGTAAAGGCCTCCTCCATTTCCTTCCATAGTTCTTTATCTGTGCTTTTGTTCATCCAGTCTGTCCCTGCATTTTGCACTAGATAATTGTCCATCTATTATCTTGGTAGCGTGAGATATGTCCAGCCCATATGAATTTTCTTTATTAAGAATCCTACTCCATGCAAGCCTTTTGTTTTCCCCATATAGCATAGAATGTAGTCTTGATATTCCTCTATATTGCAGCCAATTTCTTTACTTCAGATAGCCCTAGTATATCAAAATCTATTTCTTCTAGCGCATATAACTGCAGGTATCATTCAGTTGATGAAAGAGATCTGACATTAAATGTTCCAATCTTGTAAGATGTAGACAGACTTACCAAGAGTTATCTCTTACTCAGTTACTCGGTTGTAGATGTCAGAGAGGCAGCTACTCTTATGTAAATTAAGCTTCATATGGCAGAGGTGCGTGGTAACGCCAGAAGGGGATGCCCTATGAAGACCTACACTGCCCTTAAAAAGTGTACTGCATTTATGATGTGCTTCAGACAGGTGGGGTGAGGCGTGCTTCAAACAAAAATAATATTTTAAGTCCATAGCAGGTATAGGCGCCATAGGGTGCTCTGTAGTTTCTGCCTATCCCTATGGGGAAAGGGCATGAGTTTATGTAATGTAAATATTCAGCTCCACTACAACTGACTGCAATCCCCCAGATTCATTCTGGAAGACTATAATTACCTTAATATTATGCTCGGAGCTGATGGCATGCAGGTCATCGGCGGCGTCCTCCTCAGTGACTCCCCTGAGGGTCTCGTCACACTGTCCACTACTGTACTGCGGACAGCTGAGGTTCATGCAGATCTTGTGCTTGGGAGCCGTTTCATCATCGTCGCTGGAGTTGTAGCAGCCGCTGGCTTTCTGGTTGTTTATCACTGTGGGCAGTAGAAGCATTATAATGCTGGGGCCACAGTAACGAGAAACGCCGTTAATTATCGCGATAGTTTACGTTATTTTCCGGTAGTGTAGCCTCCAGTTAGGAAAAGTCGCGGGCATGCGGACAGCGAGTAAAGGGCAACTCGCTGTCCAACCATGGACCATGCCCGGGTCGAAGGCGCGTCGTGTTCCGCGCGCGCCTCAAAGAGCTGTCAGCAAATGACGGGGCCCCCTCACAGAAGGCCAAAGCCTGCCGGGATCGCGGGACTTATTTCCATCACCGTGACCCCGGAACATAAAGGGCTATTGAAGGACACCGTGGATCTTAGTCAGTACAAGTCTGACAGTCCCTCCCGCCCTAGGGAGGGAGGACTCATTTGATGATTTTACCAAGCAAAAAAAAAAAAAATTTGTAAAAGTACACAGGTTTAGAAGAGACAGGGAAAAAATGGACGTCGGAAATTTACGCTGATGTGACCTAGTTATAGCTGTTACATCCATAGAAGCATCGTGATCTACTTTATCATGGTGTGAGTGACAGGTGAAAAGTTGCTACCAAAACAGACAAAAAAAGAAATTGTGGCGTGACGAAAAATTACGAAACCGCATATCTTTTCAGGTATAACTGATGATTTTTACTTCATTATCTTAATTTCTATGGTGCAAGATCTTTCGTGTATGTTGAGTTACCTACATTGCGTAATGGAATTTCTTGCAATGTCTAATTTTGAAGAACCAAAAATGTTCAATATTTTGAATCCCAGGAATTGCGCGGACAAATGTTCGTTAATTCTCACCGTTTCTACAGCGGACATACTCTCGACGACTCGGCAGCAATGGCGGCGGGTTCTCATAGTGATACTTCACCATGTCCGGCACTGACACACGCCCGCGCATGGCCACTGGTATTTTGATACTGAAACAACGAATAACCAAGTTGAAAAACCAAAAAGAGAAGACCCTGGTCGATGGGGACCATTTTTCATAGCAAGTTTCCTCAGTACCTGAGAAAGAACGTAAAGCCATTGGTCCCGGCTGTCGATTGTAGATCTTTGACTCTCTAAAGTGCATTTTGTAAAGTGCGCTTTTGCACTTTCTAAAGTGTGAAGGACAGATAAGCGGTTGCTCCATCTGAAATACTGATATTCAGCTGAATCCTATTCAATTGGAAGTCAATCCCCGTGTAATTAGGAAAAGGGTAGGCAGATGATGATGCATAAACTCACGCCCTTTTTCCAAGCGCGCTGTGTCGAGTCGTCGGGAAATGTGTGTCTTTTCGTGTAGTAAATAAAGTTTGATTTTGAGTAGCTCTATCGAAACGTGCGCGCAGCATCCCGTCTTGGTGTGAAGTAACCCGTAGTGTTAAAGTTCCACTGTCTACTGTTTCATGAAACTCACCGGAATGCAGGCCGCACCTTCCTCGCGCGTCTGATGAAGTTCTCCTTGATCTCCTGCTGGTCCACGGGCCCTGAGAACCTCTCCCAGAGAGCCACGCGCTCCGTCGCTGATATGGAGTTCACTAGCTTCCAATCCTGATAGACATAAGGATTGAAATTAATCAGTTTTACCATGACGTAACACCATTTCTGTCACCACCAGAAGATTTGTCGAGGTGTACCAACTTTTCACCAATTATGTTTAAATCCCATGAAATACAGAGCGAGCTTATTGTCATCAACTGGGCACACATCCGGACTCCGAAATGAAAAACTCAATAACAACCGGCCCAACCTGGGAGTTTAATCTGGGACTCAGTGCTCACCAGTCACACTTGCGAACACTAGATCAACAAAATGTAATACTGTGGTAACTGTATTGTAATAAAAGTTGATGTGCAATATAATTTATTGCTGAACATACTGTCACTGAAGGATAAAAGTATGTTGGGTACACACTCACAATGTATTGTTCCACATGGTTGGGACACATCCAGCGTCCAGTGGGCAGAGCAGTCAGGGGAGGGTCCAGGCAGTCCTATAAAACAAGTATAGTATAATGTGGCAAATTATATTCATGTATTCCAGACAAAATTAAGTGTAAAGTATAACACCAAAATAGAATTCCCACTTAAAATCAAACTATATAATGGAGGCAAATAGAGAATTTACCCAGTTGCTGGGTTGTACTTTCCAGCTTCTGTCTAAGTAACAACTAATAATGTGAGCCGGGACTAGCAACGTTTCGTGCTTTCCGAGACACAGAAACTTGCTATGATAGTCACCCATCACACAAAATAATCTGGAAAAGCGCAGATCAATGGGTAAGATCCTCCCGTGTGTAATTATTTACTTATTCCACGTTCTCCAGTTCAGGTCATATTCACTGCATGTATTTGCGTAAAAACATGCTAGAGTTTCTGAAGGCTCAATTTACCTGATGGAACAACAGTGGACAGTAGTCACACTGCAGCAGCGGCGCGTGCTTGCAGGTCCCCTGACACACGAAGCAGCTCTTGGCAGGTATGGGCACGCAGCCCCACGCGTCCACCGTCACTAAGGAGCCGTTGCCGTTCTTGCCGGGATCTGATCACAAAAACTAGGTGTCAAGAATCAGATGATTTTGACAAATATGGGAACATTGTGAAATAAATAAATAATAAAATAAATAAATATTCCGCAACTATCACACAATGCCATCTAGTCCCAAGCTAAGCAGAGCTTGTGTTATGGGTACTAGACAACTGATAAACATACTTATATATTTCTAAATACATACATATTATAGATAAATTACACCCAGACACAGAACAAATGATCATGCTCATCACACAAACATTAGTCCTGGGTGGGAATCGAACCCACGACCCCGGCGTAGCAGTCAGGGTCACTAACCACTACACCAACAGGCCAGTCCTAATGCATGTAACTTTCATCTTATCGTAAATAGAATTTCTTCTTCTAAATTGATGTTGCTTCTGGTTGCAAAACTGGGAAATTTAACGTAGGGTTCATTGAGAAGTACCTATGGCACCTAAAAAATAGAGACTTTAGCAGAAGCAGATTTGGTTAGATTTTTTAGATTTGGATTATGTGTGATTTGTGAATCAAAATCATTATTTTGATTAGATTTTAGATTATCTTGTACTGTATAATGTTGGAATTGCAAGGGAATTTTCATGAGTTATTAAGCATTTTGAATTGGCTACCTTTATCAGTTCCTGGAAAAATGCAAGGTATTCTAAACTCCCGGGGCAGTTCAAACTGCTTAGGGTTCATAATCTTTGCAGCCTTCACCAGGATCTCCATGGGAGTCAGTTCCTTCTCCACTTCCTTCTTGATTTCCTCTTCTTCATTGCTCTTCTTCTTAGCGGAGTTGGAGCGATTGCGCAGGCTGTGAAGAGATGATGTTGAAATACATTTAATTTTTTCAGTGCGACTTCAGAAATATTTGATGAAATATGTTGTTTATTGATATTATGGGCGTATTTGAAGATAGTTGCGTTATCGTGAAGATGCGGCAATCAAAAGGTGCAAAAGAGCTTCATGTTTTAATTTCTTAATTCTCTTTGATAAATATTTTGTGTTTTCAAACTACACTTAACTGGTAAAAGGAAGCTTAGCTAAGTCGGATATAGTCGACAAATATTTTTGGGTCCACTTCGCCAGAGACGTATTTAACCGACTTAAATACCACTACTTATTTAACGTGCTTCGAGTATTGCACTTTGTCTTTGTTTTAGGAGTTTGTTTATCGATTTACTATGCCGGGTTCTGTGGGGAAGGCCATTGAAATGAATTTGGTCAAAAGGTTGAGGTTTACATAAAACTGGATATTCTCTATTTCAGATACTTCCTGGGTACAAACCTTGCAGATTTGATGTTCATAACTATTCCCACATTAACGGTTATTCTAATTTAAGTTACCTAGTCTTCTTCTCAGTATCAGACTTGCTGTCAGCTGGTGACTGAGCTCGGCTGCTGCGAGAACTAGCCGGCTTGTTCTCATCGGAGGCTTTACATTCCTTGCACAGCCATAACCCTGCTGGGATATCATTTTCTTCCAACGGAGGGTCACTGTAAAGCAAAGATGAGGTAGTTGCACTCATAACATTTTATATTAACGTTCTATTATTTGTGTTGGAGTGATTTATTGAAATGTAACTTAAGTATGTAAACAGAGGTGGAATGGGATTTGTCAAACTGCTTCCTTTTCTATTCTTCACATCATAATTGTTTTTAACATTAGGATATAATCAAACTAACTTTTTTCAGGCCAGAGCCAACAACTTAATGCAATACACTTTTAGGAAATTGTATTACAGTTGTTACTCCTTCAGAGCGCCAAAGCCGGGGTCGCGGGACTCACGAATTACCGTGACCCCAGAACATAAAGAGCTATTGAAGGATACACAAGTCATTTTAGTCAGTACGAGTATGACATTCCCAGTCAACGGGCAAACCAAGCTAAAAATAAAAAAAAACTGTTATTATTCCAAAATCTAGTAATGAAGTTACCAAGCAGTTTTTGAATATTTATTTCTATTCATTTATTTCTGAATATTTGGTGGGTATATGGAGATATTACGACTTAAATTAGTTCTCATATCCATTGATGGTGTATTACAATGATGACACCTATTTACTAAAATTAATTCTGACAAAAATTATATATTTGCAATATCATTAGTAATTTATATTTTTAATGCTCGGCTCCTGTTGGTCATGTAGTATGAAGTTACATAGCCTTGCTCGATACATGGACTATCCAACAGAAAGAGATTTTTTCAATTCAAAGTAGCAATTTCTGAGATGAGGAGTTCAGCCAAAAGAGTTTGTTTAACTCTTCAGCTTTATAATAATAGCATAAATTTGCCATTTTGTAAAATTATATTGATGCACAAAACATTTAGTAAGTCGGTATTTTTACTATTTGCAATTTTATAGCATAATATTAGGTACTTAGCCTACAAGTTCCAAAAAGTTAGAGTGATTTTAATCAGTTTTAACTTTTAATTGTAAAATAAAAGAAAATGAGCCAATTCCTTCATAGCTCGCAGCTGTGGTGGTGAAATAAATGTCAAAGTAACATGCTTGCCTCGGGTTAGATCCTAGAACCCACAATCACAAAATCATAAGTTATAAGGTGATATTGATGAGCCAACACTGCTCTAGAAATACAACCAAAATGTATTTGTCAGATTTTGTAATTTACTTATCATGCTTCTTTATTATCCTTTCTTCATACTTATTCCGGTAAACATACTTATTACTTATCTCTTTTAATATTTTCCTTATTATAATTAGAATTAATGCATCCACCAAGATACTTACTAGCACCCGAGGTGGAAGCTAGCGGGGCAGCGATCACAGCATATGAGATCGCCGCCTTCCCCACACGCGTCGCAAGAATCATGGTTGTGACCTTTACCAGGCCTCTTATAGTACGGATGCTGGGGTTTCTTTGGCTTCTGCACGTTCAACTCCTCGTCAGGCGGCTTTATAAGCGCGCGTATGAGCTAAAAGACATCCCAAAAACCTTTTTAAGTATCCTTTTTTCCATACCAAGGCTAGCTCATACAAACTCAGCTAGCTTAAAATGGCGCCAGTTACCAAGATCAAGTAGCATTCAAACTTTTTTGAAAACAACTATAAACAACAAACCGGCATAAGCCCGCCCGAAGTATCGAGGTCGTAGCCAACGTTGGACATTGTTACACCTCACAGTATCTTCAACTGTTATTTAAAATTAACAAATAAGACAAATTATAAATTTGCAAAAGAGTGCACTGAAATTGAATAAATTCTCAGTTCAACCACACGAAAATGTGTTTTAGGGTTGCATTTTCATTGAAACTGTATTGGATGCTGAAAATATATGAATTTGGAGAGATAATTAAGAAAATTAGAGATAATTTGTAAAGAAATTCGGTACACGGAAAGCAAAGAACACCGACGACCGTCTACAAAAATGGCCGACAGCTATTTTCCAAAACAGAATAACTACACATTTGAGCATCACACAACACTGGTATTTCTAGTTCTACGGAATTTCACATTAGTGGGAAAGGTATAGTAAAAAAATATGAGCGTAATGTATCGCTTTCCAGAATGGAACGCAACCAAAGCGTGCGTTTTGACAATGACACTAGAGGTGGAATCATAGTTTGGAAAAAAACGTTTATTTACTTAGTAACTAAACGCACTTTTTAAAAACTTAAATATTTATTTAATTTCTTAGAATATTACGAAATTAAGACTACCGTAAATACCAACAGAAATAATAAAACTGAAATAAACTACTACCTAAAAAGCATCGAAAAACTGCTCCTCAACGCCGTTAGCAGGTAATGTGCCCAAACAAAAGACTGGCAGCGTCCAGCGACACTTTGTTTGAGTGCAATGCTTAGCCTTTGGCCAAGGTAAAAGACAGCTTTTGTGCCAAAAGCTTCAACAAACCATTTTGGTATTTCTTGGTAGAGGCTGTGAGAACTCTGATCTCACGAGTTCACGACCCTAAAGTTTTAACCCTAAATGACTCAGATGTATACCAAAGCGCGGGCCCAGTCCGGGTGTATACCAACCCGCAGTGGGCCCGCGTGGTGGATTATGGCCCACTCCCTCTCTCAGAGAGGAGGTCTGTGTCCCAGCAGTGGGAACATTTATAGGCTGATGATGATGATGATGACTCAGATGTATAGATTTGACTGAGGGCACTATGTTTACGCCACTTGAGGATCTCACCAGCCACAGCAGCAGAACCAGCACAGCATGATGAACTTGAAAGATGGGATGGCGTAAGAATATTGGTACAAGTCGTGTCTCACATAACAGGCCAATACGTTGTTACGGAAACAAAGAAAAACCGTCAGGAATTTGCCTTGCCTTTATTTTTTCAAAACATTTTGCTCAGCTTAGGGAGTGGGACAGTACCAGTTACGGGAAAAAGTCAGTTGCTGAATGTTAGGTACTCCATCCACAGATCTGTCAGACTGACTTTCGATTATCTCATCCGGCGGCTATTTGTTAGCCATAGCTCTACTAGCCTTGCAACCCGTTAGGCCAGAACTGTCCAGAAGAACTAAATAAGCATATGTTCGAATCTCTCGCAGAAAATAAATAAAATAATAATCTATATATATAAAAATGAAACCCGTTTTCCGTTGTCACGACATAACATGAAAACGGCTTGACCGATTCAGATAATTATTTTTTTGTTGTGTTTGTAACCATCGGGACCGGGTTTTAGACCGGGTCCTCCACCCGTGCGAAGCCGGGACGGGCCGCTAGTATATTATAAATCAGAGAAACGTAAGAGAAGAGTGAGCAATTTATGCTTGTGCGATAAAACTGTACTGTGACTTACTATATTATAACCTGTTATTACAGTTCGAATAGATTCGAACGTAGGAGAGCAGTGGTGGTTGGTCCTAGGTCCAGTGACGGATTAACCCTTAATCAAATTAAGCAATTGCCTAGGGCATCACGTCTTGGGGGGCACCAGAAGAAGCACAAAAATTCTATGGACGGTTTTTTTTTGTGCTTCTTTTTTGGTGCCCCCCATGGGCATCACTTCTCATCACGTCACCAAAAACTTACTAAAACTGCAAAAAATTTCTAGCTCGCTTCGCTCGCTAATCCAATATGCGCAGACATCGTTACTTCATTTATTGCATACAGAAGAAAGGTGCAAAAAAAAATCGGGCTCGCTTCGCTCGCCCTTGCACTTCCTACAAGGGCTCTGTTTTACATACTACACGAAGTTAGGGGATAGGAGGAACAGAGTGAAAAGTTCCTCGCTACCCGGTGAAAAGGAAGGTATTCCAACCAGACGGGTGTTGTGTCTGGTGGACTTTCTGCCCGACATTCATTTTCGGATTTTTTCTATTTATAGTTAGTACGCTGTAAATTTTGATTGCGCGATGTAGACATTTTTGCATAGATAGTGGATTGGAGTGGATTTTGGATAGTGGAAGACGGCAACAGACGTCGCGAGGCGATTTCCGGCCAGTAGAAAAAATGTGGATGACGATTAATGGGTGACTCGCCGTCCGTTCATGGACCGTTAACGGGTCGACGGCACGTCGTGTTCCACGCACACCTCAGAGCTGTCGCAAACTGACGGTGCCCCCCTCTTTAGAGGTTCAAAGACTGCCGGGTTCGCCGGACTATCTCATCAACTACTACTACTAACAGTAATCATGGAACGTAAAGGGCTATTGAAGGATCACGGTCGATTTTATTCTGTACAAGTCTGACAGTCTCTCCCGTCCCGCTCTGGGTGGGAGGACCCATTTGATATAGGTATTTAACCACGAAAAAAAAACCTGTGGATAGGGGGCACCAAAGGCTTCAACTGCTTAGGGCATCAAGTAGTCTTAATCCGTCACTGCCTAGGTCGTGGGTTCGAACCCCGCCAGGCGCTTTACTTTGTGTAATTTATTTCATCACCACTGCTCTCAAACCGGTGAAGGAAAACATCGTGAGAAAACCGACATGTCGGAACCATAAATTCGAAGATATGCGACATCTACCAACCCGCACTAGGCTCGTGACTTGCATTATAGCCCACTCCCTCTCTCAGAGAGGAGGCCTGTGTCTCAGGAGCGGGAACATTATAGGAAGATCATGATAGTTCATTCGCACGCTAGCATTGTACATAAGAGCGTCAGCAAAATCACAGAGGGCCGAAGCCTGCCGGGGGTCGTGTGACTTATTTCCATCACCGTGACCCCGGAACATAAAGGGCTATTGGAGGACACCGTGGATTTTAGTCAGTACAAGTCTAACAGTCCCTCCCGCCCTGCCCGGGGTGGGAGGACTCATTTGATGATTTTACCATGCAAAAAAAAAAGTATTGTACAGTCGCGTTCATTAAGATGTTGGCACGTCTGGACTTCAAAAATATATGAACATCAAAATAATTCAGAATATTGTGACAACTAAAGCATCATTAAATTGTGATCAAGATTCAGATCCATGACCTTTTAATAATATATCTTTAATATATTATTAAAAGGTCATCACATATTATTGCTGAATGCAAATTATATATTATTGAACCTTCATTTGAGTACATATTTTTTATCTCTAGATTTGTAGAATTTTTTGAGCTTATCAACGCTCACAATATTTTGAATCCTTGACAATGCCAACATATTATTGAACTCGACTGTACATACATAAATTCGATATAAGGAAAGTCACAGTACAGTCACACACAAATACATTCAAGTGAATCAGCACTGTAAGCACACTGAAGATCGACAGTTGTTCGACACTATCTTCTCACAATCATTTATGCATGGTCGAATTACCTCAGCCCCCATTTGCATTCGCACGAGCACTTTTCTTCTGGGCGTTAATCCCGGTTCGGTTAAATTAAAAAGTAAGTATTGTTCCCAAGATCATCATCTGCCTAGCCTTTTTCCCAACTATATTGGGGTCGGCTTCCAATCAAACCAGATTCAGCTGGATATCAGTATTGTTCCCAAGATATACAAAAAAATATGTAAATGATAATAGATGACGCCACATGCTAATGCACATGCATGTTCAATGAGGGATTTTCTTTTGATTGTTTCCCTAGTCGATGGATAGATGGCGCTGAACTTGGTATGTTACTGCAATGAACGGAGCGTCGTCATTTTTTGATTTTTTTCACTTGATTGTAATTTTGAGATCTTAAAACGTAACGTACATGTCATGTCATTGTCATTCACATCACTTCACATCACATCACACCATTGGCATTTGGAAATAAATAACAACAAGGAAAAAGAAAAAAAAAATCATTGACCAGTCTTTTTAGTTTATGAGTTTTCCACGCCATAAAGAAAATGTCCCAAGTGAAAAAGAAGAGAAGTCTGTGCCTCTTGGCTTTGTGCAAAAATGAAGGCATAAATCTAGTAACGTAGTCAGTTCAACACCATCTACAGAGTTCTTGGAAACTACTTTTTTTTTTAATACTCGAAAAAGAAAACTTCTCATTCAAATTCCAGTGAAGATGCGAGTAAAAGCTAAAACTTTTTATCTAAACCCGCCCGACTAAACTTTTTAATATAAAAAAATATAAAATTGGTGTGTTGATGTAGGATTCGCCTAATTTTACAATAGAAATAGAGCATCACTTTTTAAAAGTAAAAAAACCGTCTCGTATCGTTTTTCTTTTTTTTTGTCTAGGTTTTGACATTTAAAAGTTGTGTCAAAAATCTACTAAAATAGTAGTATTATTAGATTTTATGATGGTTGAATTTAAATTAAAAATCAAGTATACTTTCATATTTAAAAATATTTCTCAATTTAGAGGTACGAAAATAATAAAACAATTGATTAATAGTTATAAGATTTCTGCTGAAATTTCAGAAACTCATCAAGTTTCTGGTTTCCATGGTTGTTAAAAAATGTCGAAAGTTAATCTTTTGTTGGAAAATAACGTTTTGATTTGAATAACGACACCTTGAAATTATCTAGCACGTATTTTTGCTTTTGAAAATCAGTGAAATGGGAGAAAACCGTTTAACGTTTATGGCAATAACCATCTAGCGGAAGTTGCCATTTCCATGACGTCATGGGCGGAGTTTAGTTGAAGATCGAATTCGGATTCGGTTGGCGGGCGCGGCCATCTTGGTGAATTAGTGACCTGGCGATTCGGTTTTAGTTAGTGAAAAATCATTTGTCATCCACAATGTCGGAAAGGGAAGATAATGTGTATAAAGCTAAGTTAGCCGAGCAGGCAGAGCGCTATGACGGTGAGTACATATTTTCGTTGTATGTTCTGTAATAGGATGAAAAATCTATCGTATTTTCGCCGACAGTTGAAAGACGATTTGGTGATAGTTGAGGAAATTTCTAGATCAAAGTAGGCGATAAGCCTTCGTTTTTTAGATTTTTGTGGGAAACCCGCTTATTACATTCAATTTAATTGCTTTATCGGCGTACTAACAAATCAATGGCATTCGTCGTTAGGCTTGGTCAGCGATCGATGCGTCATCCGCCGGTGGGATGTCCTTTGGTTTTTTAACGCTGATAAAACCCATGAAAAACTATGCAACCAATGTTAAAACCTACGTAGTGTAGTAATATCTCGTTTTTCATTCGTGAAAACTGATGTCATTGGGAGTAACAATCGATACTTTGGTAGATGTGCGAAGAAAAAAATTGTCTCCTATTTTCCCGTCCAGGGGAAGTAAAATGCGATCGATGTCATTGGTTTCGGTCATGCATGTCGTACCTTGGGCAAATCTCTTGATTAGACCTAGTGGAATGTTCTGGCTTTATTAGACGGCGTAATTTTATGTCGCCTCCGATTTCACCTATTGTTCACGATTTAGTTGCACGGGAATCTTACCTGAGAGCTCTTTACGTTATCGCGTTCATCTTTCTTGAATCGACGCGGTCATTGTAAAGGTTATCAATGGTTTCTTCGAAGTCTGCTCGTTATTTTACACCTTTTACTCATTTTATCTGAGATGTGCAGTTCAATGACCTTTATTAGAATTATCATTGAAATATTCCAATTACTATCTTATCATGCCTGTTACTGAATTCAGGAAGGTTATTTGACCTAATTATTGAATAAACTTTAGAAAAATAATTCTGAAACATAATTAATTATCCATTTTTACCTTCTAATCAATAATACATCAACACATTAATGCCATTCATGATTAAATATCAGTAGATCAGAAAATGACATACTACCATGATTGAATTGAATAATTTGACACATGCATTACTCTTGACTTACATTTTTGTCTGTTCCAGAGGCTTCTGTACCTTAGATCTTAACTTTTATGACATAAAATTGTAACATAATGCTGTTTAATTAACTTAAAGGTTAACAGACCACACCCTTCTGTCAGGTGGAGCAAAAAACAGTTTTAAAATATCATAATGCAGTGAGTAAATAAATCAATAAGTCATAAGGCTGACAATTGACACATTTTAATTCTGAACATGAATAATGAAGCTATTATAATGCTGAATTAGTAATAGTGACCAAGTAGGCTACTTATGAAGAGGTTACTCATGCAATGTAGTCATATAAGCATATATTGATGTATCTGCTATGCATTAACACATTCCTCACTAAAATAGGAGCAATATAACCAATTCTTTCTCTCTCTTATAATTTACAAGTCTATCTAGACCGGATTTACTAAAGGATAACTGGTTTTCAAATGGTGATGAACTACCTGTTTGGTTTGAAGTTAATTAAAAATTATAATTTTATTCTCTTTGAGAACTGTTATAATAATGAGAGGCTCCCATTCTCAAAACATTTTCATAATGTTGCCGAGCTTGAGTTTTAATTACCACTTTCTATTACTCATGATGGTCTGAGCTTGAAGATTATACACCTCCTCTATTAAGTATTTATATACTTATTCCACACTTACAAATGCATAAGTTTCAGGGTTTTAAGTTATCTCTCCATAATTGGATAAAATGACTACAATTTTGCAAAGTACCCTCAATCACACTTAAATTAATTGCTATGTAGATAGTGTGGTGATAAAGTTATCCTGCAGGTTGTGCACCTGCCTTAATTGTATGCACACACATTTTATTACAAGTAGGGGAAGTGGAGGCAAGGACAAGCTGTTTTGTTAATTGTAACAAACCAGTTTCTATGAAACTAAGTCCCCATGTTGTCTGACCACTGTCAAGTGAGTTTTTATCAGTACTTCCTGATTCTCTGTAATCCGGATAGTCGTACAATCGTATATGCAGTGCGCACTTGCGGGTAGTAACACGTGAAGGCCTTTAAAGCTTACGCAAGGCTCAGTCAATACGAGCCAGGTCACCTCTTTTTATCGAAAACACCCATCTACAAAATGGAAATGGTTCAGTTCCGCGGCACGTTCCATTTACTCGAGTGTCAACATTTTTAGCGCACGCATACTAATTGCAATTTTCGCATAGAGGACGCCATTGCGCAAATTGCCGGAAAAACGTAACGAATTAAAAGGATAACGTCCTATATAAGGGTGCCAAATGGACGAGGCGCAGCTGGCGAGGCCAGATTCTTAAGATGGCGTCTGCACGACCGCAAACATGTCCCTAAATTATTTCATAACTTGGGACCTCCCTTTTTGTTTTACGATCACTCAGTGCCGCCTGAATAATATAACAGCGTCCTAAGGTTTTTTGTTTGAACAGGCCTCAACGAAATCTTGTATGTAATTTTATTTCAGTAACCCTGTTTTATAATTCAAAGATATTCTGGGAGTGAAAGGAAAACGCAATGTATCAGCTGTGTCGCGCAGTTGAGGAAAACCGCATGGGCCGTGAGGCGACGCTTTAGCACCTGTTACGTCGGAGGCCTTGCCGCGATCACTAAAATCGATTACCTACAATGAACCCTGCAGCGCTGTACTAGCACTACAACAGAATACGCTTGGATTTTCTTTCAGTATTTGTTCCCTCCTGAATGAAAAATGAGTCCTATGCGTACGTTTCCGGGATTACGTCTGCATTGCATGTTCTAATGCGCCAGTAATATTGCAGGAAGATCGTAAACGTCAAAATTAAAGCACATGGTGAAACATGAGTTTGGCTCGCTACTCCGTCTGTGCGACGCCCATTCCCCCTTCCCTACAATGAGTCCAGACTAAGTTCCCATCGATAAAAGAATAATTTTATCTAAGTCGTCCGACATTCTGAGATAGCGAAGAAGTTTGTAAAGAATCGACGTTTAAGTATTTAGTCTCACTGTCGACTTGCCATCAACTTATTTCTTCTGAATTGCTCAACAGTTTAAAACTTGTAAACGAGGCGTACCTACTTGCGCTAATACCTACTTTATCGATCCCGCTATGACTAACCTTCCTCGCAGATATTATTGCAATACTTTCACCTTACCACCATTTATTATAATTTCTGACTTGTTGGACATTTTTATGAGATCATGTTTATAAAACTTGATTATCAAGCTCTGATGACATCATTGTTATCCTTACTTGTTGGTAAAAAAGATAACGGTTTCATTAGAATCGTATCGCCCGTGCCCGTTACAAAGAAGCTACCATTGTTACAATCGCCAAGCACGTAATCATTATTCACCTCTCAAAAATGTTAATAGCTTTCCGGTACCAATCCCTAATTGATTTTACTCGACAGTCTTTCTGTTTGAGAACTTCCGCAAAGGGAACTGGACGTTTAATCTATGTGTAGGTACCTACTTTAATAATGATAAATTGTAACAATACTATTCAAACACCTAGACCGCAGAGAAAAACACGCCGCAATATTAAATCGCGAAATCCAGAACGTTCCAACCCCTATCCCGTACCCACGCCAACAAAATCAATACTGACATAATTTCCGTTCTGTATTTCAGAAATGGTTGAGGCGATGAAGAATGTAGCCTCACGAAACGTGTCCGACAATGAACTTACAGTGGAGGAGAGGAACCTCCTCTCCGTCGCCTACAAAAACGTGATAGGTGCACGCCGCGCCTCGTGGCGGATCATATCCTCCATCGAACAGAAGGAGGAGACCAAGGTAAGGCTGGAAACTGCATATTATAACCTCCTTTCTATAGCATGAAGATTATTGCAGTACAAAAACTTCCACTACTTGAAAAAACCGCATTTACATTCATCGCTTGTTCCCTGCCAATCTTACTCGACCGCCTTTATTTTCTCAACATGTTCTATTACTTTTATAACACGTGCTCGGATTAGTTTAAAAAGCAATTTCGCAGACCTCAGCCGTTTACGCAGCCGTAAAGTAACGATCGTGTATTTGAGCGTATTTACGCGTCAATGTGACCGTCCCTTTACAGCGTCTGGAGTCTATCGATTGGTATGAGTGACGCGCGTGTATTACTAGTCTGTGGCCGGGATGGGACGCGACTTAGTTTTTCTAATGAATAGGCACCCATTATTATGACAAGCTCTTGTAAATTGACCCCGTTTCTTATAGAAATGTGATTTATCTTTCATTCAAAGTGTCTATAGGATAGAACATAATCTTTTTCTTTCTTTATAAAAGAATGGTAGTACAATATTGTGACACAGAAGCGCCCGCTGCTGAAGTAATAAAAGTACTGCTAACTGAATCAATACCGACCCTGTGAGCTTTCATTAGGTGTGATTCAGCCTCTGTGCGAAGGTCTCGGGTGATTGATGACATTATACTATCAAGGAGAGCTTTTACGTTCTGCAGCTATAAAAATTCTAACCGTATTATAGGAACACTGAGAGCACTCTTTCACTTGGGTGCAATCAATAATAGGGATACACGGTGCAGTTGGGTGGTTCCGCACGAGCCGGTAGCTTGATTCACCGTTTTTTTTGAAGCACGAGGTTCTATTGTTCCTAGCCGACATACTTAGGGGTTATAGTCTAGCCAGCGCCCAGCGGGTACCCGCGACCCCATTTAGCGTAGTAGGCAAGACTGGTCGCTGCGCTTAGAGACTCGTGTTTGAACAGTATTTTAATAGGTCGTAAGATATTTTTCCTAAAATATAGAGATATAGGTATATAGGGAAATGGATTTGGTGTTCGCAGAAAAGCTACTTGTGTGAAGCTCTTTGTAAAAAATAAATATTAATGGCTAGTTTCAAAACGAATTTCCGTGTTTTTATTTCATTCGAAATGCCCGAAACACTATCCGGTAGCAGCGATCTTGGTTCATTCCACTTTGAAAGGTGATCGAATATTTGATGAATTGTGTCCCACGAGCCAAACTAGACGTACGGCGCGCCTGGCAATCTATGCCAACTATACTATAGAAATAGCAGATCGTAAAACTAATGTAGAGTCGCACGCGGCGTTTCTCTGTCATGGCCAACTTTATAGCCACTTTCCACCTACATTTTCTACCGAAACAGTGAGGACATACATGTAGCTGCATAAATGACTGATTGCTATCAAAATTGCCACATTCGCTTTTATTGCTGCTCTAATGACCGATCGATATGTATGAATGTTTGTACCGAATAAAATTAGCAACCCACCTCTCCCACATTGTAACAAATATTTGTACAAAATGATGGTTCTTTGTGCCCTTTGACGCATGTAGTCGCCATGTTCTGAATGACGTAATTTACGATGTCTTACTCATGCAATTAAAGGTTCAACGACCAATGATAACTTTCATAGTAACCTTGTTGGAGCTCGACCAAAATCGTCCAGCTCTGCGATAATGAGATAATAGGATAACGGCCTGTCTGACCAGCCCATCGTATTGTTACGAAAAAACTTGGCATACAATACGCAGGCTTCGTGTTCCAATTTTTTTTCTTTATGCGGTGGTCATGTATTGATTTCAAAACCTGAATTCAAGGCAATGTACGAATGGTTAGCAAAAAGGTCACAGCATGACGTGTTATCTAGGGAAAACAACTCATAGTCAGCCCTGTACGAGTGAGTCATTTTCCTCATTACCTTGTATTTCGGCGTCATCTCAATTCTGTTTTTTGTCGGTCGGGTCGGTGTCGAAACTCGCTAACTCACAAACACTCATTTACTGACACCAAGTTTAGGACTTTCCCGTGACTAGTTCGAATAAATAGCAGTTGAATTTAAACTGCAATTAATTTTAATAAGGCTTCAGCTGCTCTAAGGTTCATTAACAGACTAGAATGCAAATTGGATTTTAACCATTTACTATATCGAGACGGTCAATTTTGTTTCGCGACTAAACAAAGAAAATAATCCACCCGAAGCAAAACCAAACATCTTGAATAAACCTGGGTTTATATTTATAGCGGTTCACGCTGAGATATTGTATAGAGGTGTTTACTTTACAGCGTTGCAATTACAGGACCTGTTAATTTACTGGCACTAAAATTAATTGTTCCGAAAGTATCTGACCATTTTGCTTCATGAGCAGGGGTCAATTACCACGATTTAAACATATTTAGGTGTCGAACAGAAGTTCACTCAAACAGCAATGACCTCCAAGTAATTGTTGCAATACATTTGTCATTTAACAGTCGATATGTAGAAGGTCAGTTTATCATAAATTATTATGTATCAAGTTCAGTACTTTTCAGTACTACATCATGACGCCACGCAAAGGTTGCAAATAAGGTCATGCACGTTCATCTACGTATCGATCGAGCCTTAAAAAGTTGTGGGAATCTTTATTGAATACCGTTTTAGTCATGCTAAATAGTTCATTAAACTTTTTATTGCATAGAATCTACCGGAAAGAAATCGAGCAGTTTTCTACAATGAAGTTTTTTCTCGCTGAGCCGTCTAGAATATAATGAGAAATCTCGACTGGCAAAAAGTCATCGAAACCTGCATCGTTAAGTTTTCGTCAAACGAAAAAAATAACTGGTTGCATTCCTTTAGCGATCTAGCAGCTATACCAAATACGCCGAACTGTCAAATCGTAGCAATGTAGTAAATTGTCGTTTTGTATTCATATCTGTACTATAAACTTTCCATTATTATATACCGACACGAAATCACGTAACCTGCATACAACTGGGTACAAAGAGGCATACGTTTGAAAGTCAACGTCATATTAAATCAATTGCTGCCTATTTGCCCAAGTTGAAATGATAATAGCTGTAATAACTAACCTTCTGGCATAAAACAGGGTAATAATTTCTGTTACATGACAGTTATAAGGTTTGCAGTTCTTTACGATATGCATTTTTGCCTGCATGAGTTAATCAACTCTGGTACTGTAAAGAAAACTTGCTGAAACTTTATAACTTAAAGTTGCGATCCTTGAGCGCACCTGCTTTCAAGCTCGATCCAATATGTTACGTAATAACTTTCATGGACGCCGCGATTTTTCAACCTTATTGATCAAATACGTCAAATGCATCGCAGCATCTTTGAGACAGATGCATCATTCGCTTCTTTAGAAAACTTTCTCTTGGATACTCACAAGAACTTTTATTCAATAAATTGAATTGCAACGTGACGATATAAAAGATCATTAGTTTTTAGTACGTGCTACAACAAAAGTGAAGGAGGAAAATCAATGCTGTCTACTGAATTCCACCAAAATGTTGAGATAAACTCGTTAGCTTTTACAGTTTGCTTAAACTACAGACAGATTTACCGTAGCATGTCGTAGATTAAGCGTAGCTTTCAGTAACGGTATAGGATTCCGCTAGTGAAATTGGATCATTCGTCAAGGTTTTGTTTTTTGTTTGTTTGAATGAAATATACAAAGGTTGCATCAGAGAGTAGTCTTCCAAAATCGTGTCGCGTCAGCGTTACTTGTGGGTGAAGGTTGGGTAAACTTGGATAAAAGGATATATTGTGTAACGGATGGGCGTGGCACCACATATGAGTTTAAATAACCACATTTTGTTTTGTTTTAACGACTTCAAAAATAAGTGGTATCGGATATAGACGAATGTGAAGATATTAAAGTTAATGATAATTTATTCATGAACATTACTAAACACGCGTCATGTCTGTCATCGTCTCTGTAGGACAATGTCGAGGTATCTATACATATACAGTATACACCCACGCTTTGCATAATTAGGTCCCAAGTGAGGACAGGCCTATCAAAAACTAATCCCATTATGATAAGTACAGACCAAATACGAAAGTCTAAACTTAAAGCATTAATCTAACAACTACATGAAATAACAGCGGGTCGAAAAACTAATCTAGCTAATCGAATACGATATCATTTGACGTGACGTAAAACCGACAAATGTAATCGATTCAGTTTTGCTTTCCGAGTTACACTCGTTCGTGCACTCGCCAATTTAAATCCAAAGAGTCGGGGCACAAAGGAATACCACAATGAAATGTATATTCATGTTTCTTTAGGCGAATCCACTTGTAGGGACATAAATAATTCACCAGCTTATCACTACAACTCATTAAGAAACTCGTTTAAAAAATCGTTGGCTTGTATTGAATTGCCTATAATAAAATAAACCAGAATAAGTATTGAAATCACGTTGATCAAACGTGTTACGAATTAAAATGCATACTGCATACGAAATGAGTCGGATCTTTGATTAGTGACGTAGGGGCTTATCACTCAAAACACTATTGTATTCTTCATAGTTCGTAGTTCACCCTAATCCGGGATATGCATAGATATGATAGAGATAAATGTCCACACGTTTGTAACACGTGAGGCTATACGCAACGAGATTATTGATTAATTTGTAGTTTCGCTCTGGTCGTCATCCCGAATGTAGGGATTATAATGATGACTGTACAATAGTTGCATATGATTTTCGAAATCTGCTTAATCCAAGGAGTGATAAATGATAATGGAAAAGTATTACAAAAGAGAAATAAATATTAAACGACGATGCAAAATCTGTAGTCATTGATACACAAATGAGACTTTAGACAATAGATCGTGTTGAGCTCATAATAGGGTAGTTTAATGCGTAAATAAATTAAAAATTTGTTTCGTCCTTCAGTTAACGGAAAAATATACACGCTTATGGCGTCATAACGCAAAATGCAAAATTATACCGACCGACCGTATCTTCGTCAATTTTGGTTTACGTATAAAAGATAAAATACTTGTCAAATATTTTTAGTAAAGTAACCTGTTGATACAGTATTGTTACAATAAGATTACGTTGTTCCAGGGTGCGGAAGATAAACTTAACATGATTAGGGCATACCGCAGCCAGGTCGAGAAGGAGCTCCGTGACATCTGCTCAGACATCCTCAGCGTTCTGGACAAACACCTCATACCCAGCTCACAAACCGGCGAGTCCAAAGTCTTCTATTACAAAATGAAGGTAAGAATGACATAGTTATGTGTCACTGTGACAATAATTGTACTTTTCTTGACTAAACATCGTACTTGCACAAGTTCAGTTGACTCATTTTTGAAGACAAGGAAAATAAGTGTCTTCCTACGTCAACTGTCGTTGCGGCATCGTATCGCAAGCACGATCACGCATGGCAATACAATATCGTAGTGCGGCGTCATAGATTTTTTTACGATGCGACGTCGCAACGCTTTCTTGTGGCCTCACCCTATAACTCACAATATGTCAGTTGTCATTTAAATGTTCGGCCAATTTTTGAAAAATCTGTTTCCCTAATTTAACATTAGAGGCTCCAGCTAGACTTTTGAATCTAAAAAGACAAAAAAAGTATCCTTGAGCATTTTTGGCGTAAAGTACAATCGATATTTCAAATATTATGTGTGAAACAAGTATTTTAACATTCAAAATCGAAGTATTTTCTTTAAGTTTATGTTTGCACTTGCACTTTGTCTCATAGTTCGGTGCAACAAGTCATAGATGAATTGCACCGATCTTTCACATGATACAGCTTATCTGAAAGTAGAAACATTACTTGTACAAAAGGAAATCGACCACTTAATTAAGCTATAATAGCATGGAAACAAATCTCTTCCGATTATAATTACGGGATAAGTAAAGTAGATATAAATTACTAATTAACCCCGAGACATTTACCCGCTAGCTTATATGCAGGCGGGGTACATGTTTCTAATAGCTGATAGTCTACCAAGTTGACTTAGTGACCAAGTATCAACGTTTCATAAAGATTACGTCGCTCAACTTATTTGTGTCCCGTTGACGTACACACGACGGTTTTCGCAACAATTCTACTGGCAAACATTGGGATTCCGCAATGACGGATTTATCAATCTCAATTTAAAATTTTTGGAACTTTTCTGTTGTTCTCTTAGCGTGAATTAATAAGTGGAGGAAATTGAATTATGCACTAGTTTTTAGGTGTTATAATTATAATAATGAACATGCACATCATCAATAGCCTGAACAACATCAAAGTTCTAAATATACCGAAATAGGAGGATAAGCAAAGTACGATCACTAACCAATGTCCGCGGCCATTTAATATTACGATGGGACATTACAGTGCTCTCTGAAGTGGCCTATTACGATGATTGTGACGTGCACTGCATTTATGCAGCTACCACTTGTCAATTTGGTACAATGCATGGACTAATAGCGCATCGCAATTTAAGAATAAGGCCGTTATCATACTAGCGGTTTGGAAGCGGCTGCGGGGCGGAGCGGACGCGCAGCGCATCCGTCGCGGTCGCGAACACGCCACGCATCCGTCGCGAACACGTCGCGGACGCGTGGCAAAGGCGTTACGTTTTCGTCGCGTGTTTGTACACTCAGTAACAAAATGGATTCCGACGAGGAAACATTGCTGTTGACGTTATTACTTCGAAAACGCCGAAAACGAAAGCATCGACGAATTTGGGAAGATCCATTATTAGATTAGGCTGAGGAATTTTTCGCAGAGAGTTATAAGCAAACATGTTTTGGTAAAAAAAAACTTCTCGGCAAAAATAAAATTTGGATGATTATGTATCTATAATCTGTATACTATTACTCTTATCATATTATGCCAAATTTCAGCGCTGGAGGAATTTTTCGAAAGTCTTCATACACAAAATTCCTCGTTGATCTGACGTGGGGCGGACGTTTTGGCGTTTGTTCGAGGCAGTACAAAATGGCGTCCATTTTGCTGTTCGCGGCGATTCCGTTGCGCGTCCGCAACGAATTCGCTGCGCAACCGCGGCGTGTTCGCAACGCATTCGCTGTGCTGCCGCTCCGCCCCGCAACCGCTTCCAAACCGCTAGTGTGATAAGGCCCTAAGTTTAACTTTGTAGTATGTTCTCATATCAACTTTAAACATCGGGTTAAAAACGAAACGGGCCAGTTATCAAAATTACAAATTATTTACTTCTAGACTGAAAATCAGAAAGTTAGTGTATCATTAAGAATATTGCTTCAAGTGGCCGTTTTAGACCTGCAGAACTCCGGGCACCAGATTTTGACTGGTGTCACATGATTATACGAATATTTGTCAAAATCTGATGTCAGGAGGTATCTGATCAGTTTTACTTGTTTGTTATGTTTTGTACTAATGTGTATGTTATGTACTCCAGGGTGACTACCACCGGTACCTGGCCGAGTTCGCGATCGGCAACGACCGCAAGGAGGCGGCCGAAAACTCGCTGGTCGCGTACAAAGCCGCCTCCGACATCGCCATGACGGAACTGCCACCTACTCACCCCATTCGTCTCGGCCTCGCGCTTAACTTCTCAGTAAGTATACCTCTTGTTACTGATACTAAATTTTATTGAACAGGTGTTGATAATGCTGTTCTTGTCAAACAAGAGATGCAGTTGCTCAAGGATGTGACTTGCAACAGCAAGTCTGTGATTTAACTAATCTCAATTTAAAATGTAACTGATAATGTTACGGACGGGTTGAAAACGAAACAGATTACCCTCCTTTGCGTAGCGCAGTCGGGTAAATAAATTATTGGCATGAATTGGTATCAACAATATCAAGTGCCGTCCCTTCCTCTTCTATTATTACAAATCGATAAAAACACTTCACAAGAAAATAATTGTAACATTTCCGAACCTGACCAAGGCAATACATTGTACGGAGGAGTTACGACGCATAGCTCTCGAGTGACGCTCACTTCGTGTGCACAAACATATTTACGGGCTTAATCACGGCGACGGCGACGCGTCATCGTGATGTCACGCTGAAAGAACATGACAACGGACTAATAAGTAGGAATATGAGGACAGATTTACGAATTAATATACGATCAACATACAGATTATGTCCGGAGAGTTCTAGATGAAGGAGAAATAGGTCATAGCATCAGAGCTGTGTGATACACCAAATGAATTGTTCTCAGTACCTACTAAAGAATTCTGCCAAATTGGCTTTAGGCGTCACAGACTACCTGTAACGTTAGAAGTTTTTTATTGATAAAAAACAAATTGACGATTAGTGCTTTTTCATTGAACCATGACGTGTAGTCTTTGTTTTTTCAATCCAGGAAGATTAGACCCGACGTCTAAACCGGTATTGATAGTAAAATAGACAAAAAACGTTTTCTCGCAACTCCAAACTCCCTGGCTCAACTGGCTTATCCGCCGGCAGACCCAGCATAATATTGTTTCGTTAAAATACGTATCTAACCTATGTATATTGATCAGAAAAAGCTTTGCGGGGATAGGTGAATAAAATGCATGTCTGTCGTAAATCTTCTACAATTATTTGTCGTTCTTACATACCCTATTGGCTGACTTAAAATTGCTCGTAAATACGTAATAAAGACGCAACGACCACGACTTTATGGGATTATTATGGTATTGTCTACTTGCTTCGAACGCTGGTATTACCTTCTATTCATTATATTGATTTAAAAACATGCTATATCCTACCATTTTCATACAAGTTCAAATGAAAAATTCTAACCTAAATACGTGCGACTGCGCATGTGTGCATAAAATATTAAGTGTGTGCATATATGAATATGTAATTATAACAAATAATGAAAAATGTAGACGCCAAGCTAAGATGTGCCATCTGTGTTTAATGTCCTGTGATATATTCGCTACAAGAACGTTAGTGCCGGCTGTCTGAGTAATTTATGCGGTAGTCGAATATTTGACAGTTAACGACTGATTGTTTGCGGTTGATTCAACGTTATCTTCGCGTAGTAGGAAGCTGCTACCGGTAGCATTCAAAATGCAGCTCGATAATGTCTCGTGCGAGGACACAACGCGCACGCGCCCACTGTTGTAGACATCTTACATAGCTAAGTGGTCCATCATATTGACCGCCCTAAGAAATTCAAATACAGTTTTCTCGAAGTCCTTCCCAAGGTCTAAAGCTAGGGACGCGTGGTCAATTTTAACAGCACACTATATGGAAATGTAGCGCGCCGCTGAATTAATGAGCACTGAATATATTGACGACCTTCAAATAATGTATGCATTTATGTATCATACGCGATTTTCTCCGAACTGTGAAACTAAGCTATCAACTCGCCGCTTAGTGGAGGGTGACGTAATTGAAATGTAATAATACGAGATAATAGATATTGCGACTATTTTAGGATATGATTATAACGAGTTATCCTTAAAATTGAACGCAGTTAGCTTACAAAGTTTATTGCGTGACCACAACGTAACGAAAGTAAAGTAAAATCATAAAAGACAAACCCCATTTTATGGATTGTAGTAAACGTGTATGCCCTAAATCAATTTGATCGTAGGTATCCTAAGTTCTATTTGCAGAGGTGCGTCATACATGTGCGTGCTTCAGTGAAGTTATCGATTTAATCAGAACAGAAGCCATCTAATATTAAAACTGGATTCCAGTTTAAAATTAACCGCTTAAAGAATTTAGTAAACTATTTGAGTGCGAATTATCCGGCGTCGCTTGTGATATCAATAATCCGTTGGCGCGTCACGCGATAACTTATCTCGTATTTATCTAGCCAACTGCTCGAGTTCACGGTCGTCAAACATTCCGAATTTTTACGAATTGGAAATTAGTTTTTTATTCGATACATAGACATACGATTGTAGATAGAATCTATTACATAATTCTGGGATCCACAATGAGATTGGACTGTTTCAGTACTATTATTATCACATTTAAATTTAGATTTTGTCTGTTGAAATTATGTTATTCATGCTCCAATTCAAATAAAAATGTTGTCACATAGTTAGGTACTTACACGTAATTTGAAAGTTTACCTCATGTTGTTTTCCGATTCAAACGAGTCTGCCTTTTGACCCTGTGATAATTTAGTTTTACTCGAACTCGTAACTGGTTATTAAATATTATTTGATGATTTCATAATAATAATCGTTTGGCGCCATGACAACAGTAACACCGTTGCATAATTTAATTTGTAACTAATATTTGCAAATTCAGTTATTAGTTTAGGTTACACATTTTGTAATATACTTGTACCTTGGCGAGGTTATTGCCTTCGATAGCAGAGCACCTGCTGAAGAATCTAGATGGAAAACCCAATAATAACACTTGCCGGTATCTAGGCAATCTGTAAAATAAAACTAATATGAACATTATCTGTGTGCAGGTATTCTATTACGAAATCCTGAGCAGTCCGGACCGCGCGTGTCGGCTGGCGAAAGCCGCGTTCGACGACGCGATCGCTGAGCTGGACACGTTGTCGGAGGAGAGCTACAAGGACTCGACCCTCATCATGCAGCTTCTACGGGACAATCTCACGCTGTGGACCTCCGACATGCAGGGCGACGGAGAGTCGGGTCAGTAGCAAGTCAGCACCGCATGCCTAACCTATCCTCTTCCATTTTCCACCTTCATGACTTCTGTTCATCATTAAGTCTCATTTAGAAGTTGCAAGAAATTGCATACAAGTTTGAGTACATTGCAGACTACTAGACAATGAATTTATTTGATGACACAAATCTCGCAATGCAGTCAAACTTGCATGCAATGACTTGCAACCTGTAAGTAGACCTTTATTGTTTCTACTCAAAGAATCTTATCTGATAATAATTGCACTCTTTCTTGACATATTTACCTTATGTGGACTGCTTATTAAATTCATTATATTTTAAGACGCATTATTATTTTCAACAAGAATTGCTGTGTATTTCTTTTATTCTAGTTTAATAGATTAGAGATAGATACTAGATAGAAATCATATCAAACTTTAAATAGATGATAGATAGAGTATTGAATCGCAATCTGTGCATGATAACACGAATTGCGATATCTGTGATAAGTTGTCTTCTTCATTTTATGAAAGTCACGCCTACACGGGAGGCCATTGTTTCCAACTATTACGCAACTGAAGTGAATCAAACTAACTTGTAACTTTTCTCACATTTCAGGAGAGACAGAGCAGAAAGAACAACCGCAGGATGTGGAAGATCAGGACGTGTCGTAATACTTTTTAACATTCTATTTAAATATAATAAAAAAAATAACTATAGTATCACGTAAGACCCAGCCCCCAATGACAACCGGTTGTATGGTACTCCTCCACACAGCTCGCCCCCGACGTAAATTGTCAGTCCCAGCCCCGTTGTAACACAACACGCATATGTATACAGTGTAACGTTTCGTTTATGTATCGTGTCAAATTATCTACGAGTTATATACATTCATATGTACTTCTTTTGATATATTTGTTTTCAATTACGAAAAAAAAATAATGTTTAAGAAAAACGTACTTTGGTATTGCATTTTAACTGTATGTTGTACGATGTATTTTGTAACAGTCGATGGATCTCTCGCCGTCGTCTAGCGCGCTCCGCTGCGCCTAGCTTGTCACTCACACTTCCGACTTCCGTGCGGCTACTTCTTAACGTGGGAATTGTAAATTTTCTAAGTATTTTATACCGTGTGTAAAATTAATGTATTTAAAAACTCTGTTGATACTTGAAACAAGCACCGTAGCGTCGAGGATGTTTAATGAGATATACAAACAAATATGATAACGATATAATAGTTGGATACATTAGCGAGTTGCGTATCGTCACGTATGTCGATATAGTGTTTACTTTGTAATCGCATCTCCGTGTTGATTCGGTCTGCACAAATAGTAGTTTTATACAATGGACGTTTAATCTCGTGGCTAGGTTGTTGTTTTGAGACTGCTGCTAGTTCGCACAGCCGCGCGGGTCGCGGGCCCGGGCCGGCTCTGCGGGCGAGTCTTCCGCGCCCTCGCTGCATTTGTATACATTTGAATCATTTATTGATATATTTTAAACGTAACATTATTAGGGTGGTAATGATGTAGTACTTGCAATATTTAGCTAAGTGATAGCGGCGTCACCCTGTTGGTCTTTGTGTATCTATCTCCTATGTATCGTACATGTATGTATTTATTGCAAACGGATAAGTTGGTGTAACTTGTGACTACTGTGTAGTACACGCTCGCGAGTCGTCAGTACACCGCTCGCGCCGCAAGTCGCCAGTCCGTCTGCGCGGACCGTGGCTGAGCTTAAATAGAGTTAAAGACATGTCGATGTACCCGCGCTTCGTTCGTATTACAACATTTGGAGTATTCACATTTGAATTGCTTTAATTACTTACGAGTATTGTGATAGAGATTTTGTATATTTTAATTTATTTTTTTTTAATTTCGCAAGTTCTCGAAAATTGCTGTAGCGCTACATCTCTTACGATTTTTACAGGACAAACAGTAGTTCTAAAAGTTGTGCTAGGTTAAGGTAATGCACTTGGGGAAATTATTTATTTGATGCGCGTCGCGGGCGGCCGCGACCGCGACAGTAATGCCTACTCGAAGACATTCCATCTTCACGATACCTGTTAACTAAATATCTGGCCGATGTTCGCTGAACTCCAAATTGTAGTGTGGCATAGCGGCGTGGAGCAAGTGCGTGCCCGAGTAAGATATTAGCGTTATTTTTATTTGAATTTGTAATATTGCATATATTTTGTTAATTTATCCACAAAAATACTAATGCAATTAGCCTTAGTGTTATGCAATATTGATTTATGTCCTCCAACTACATGGAAATTTATTGTAAATGACAGTGTAAATCTAATAATAAAAATTCAAAAGTCCAATATTTGCTTTTATTGATTTCCTCTACTTTCCCAGAACTTAGTAGAATCACCAAGAACACCATACTATTCTTCCATCTTTTCATTAGAACGCGATAATTTAAGCTTAGTTTGATTACAAAATGTTAGTTCAAATCTTCTAGATAATAAAACAGATTAGGCGAGTTGTTTCACAAAACCGCCACACGTAGGTTGTAATATTTTGTACCAACAGAAAAATAAATTACTGAAAAGGCTGAAACGATTTTGATAAAAAATGTTTTTAAAAATCTGTGTCTGTGTGTATGATCCGGCGATAACTCATTTATTACTGACAAGCTAGCGATCTCTTCGGCGGGTCGATTGGCGTTTTGTACCTACAGTTACTGGCAGCCGCAATGATTGGTGCCAGTAACGTGCCCCACTCGGACATTCGCTGATAACCCTAGCAACAAAACTACCGGAACTACACTCTCACCAAGTCTTTTTCAGTCGCTCGCCCTAATCTCTCTAATCGCCAACGGTAGGGTAGGAAAACTGCCTCACACGAACGCGAAATGCCAGTAATTTTATCGCGTTGCAGAGGCGTAGCTACCGCCGTATCTGCCGTATCACTTATACGGGGCCCCAAGCGTCAAGGGCCCCCGACGATTGTAATAAAAACATAAAATGTTACTCTTAAATGAAAACTTATCGCGGACATAAAGCTCCAATTATCGAATTTCATCCTCAATTATCTAGCTTCCTTCAAAATTCTCTTAATGAAATCAGTAATAGCATTAATTACACGAGCCGTGATGCTTTTGTCTTTATTCTGCAAAACTATACACTTAGGTTATAAGGGCCCCCCAAAACAAGTTTTGATATGGGGCCCCTTTTGGCCTAGCTACGCCACTGTCGCGTTGTGGATGTTTGATAATCAACGGGAATTTAATAACTAAAAAAATGATCAAAATTGAAAAAGCACCGGTGGAAGTGGAATATATTTATTAATTAGGAAGCAAGTTATCAATTATACACAATTTTCTATGATTACAGTTCACTAATGTTCGGTATTGTAAAATGGCAACATTAATATTTTAAATATAGCAAATAATTTTGTGAGTATGGCAACTCTCTCTTGCAACGCCGGTCAAGGCAAAACTACATGTCCATTTTGTACTGTGCCTAAATTAATTAATAAACGTTGATATTCCTTCTCCATAACGTATTATTTCGCTCCATCCACTGCCAATAATAACCTGAAAAGGGTATGGGCCCAGACGCCCGGAGCGAAATAAAGGAATATTGGCAAAAAAAGCTGTGGTAAAGCGGCGGCGTGGTCCTGCGGTCAAGCAGTGGTAAAGGGCGAAACAAGATGGACGGCGAGGGCTATATTTTTGGAGCTTCAAATAATCGCATGATATTAGAAAATATCAGTAACTGGCCCACATGGAAATTCCAACTAAAAGTGTTATTGAAGGCGGTAAATGTCTTTGACTTGGTGGATGGCTCATCAAAATGCCCACAAAATGAAGTCGAAAAAATAACCACATGGAAGAGATTAGATGCAAAAGCCCAAGGAATCATCGTTGGAAGATTGGGCAACACGGCTATGCTACACGTGCAAAATTGCGAAACATCCAAAGAAATGTGGGATAAATTAAATACAGTATTTGAACAAAAATCGGATGTCTCACTCCACATACTACAGCAGCGCTTCTTCGAAGAGAAACTTGACAGTTCAGAGGATGTGTCTACGTTTATAGCGAAAATAGAGGCCATTGTGACTCAAATAAAGCTAGCAAAGGGCGAAATTGCCGAAAACATGATTGTTACGAAAATTATAAGTTCGCTGGGTGAAAAGTTCAGACACTTCGTCTCTGCATGGGACTCTGTGCCCACAGAAAAGCGAAACCTTTCAGAGTTGACAGCCAGGCTCATCATAGAAGAGCAAAGAAATAAACTGTACCAAGACAGTGAAAACAGTAGTTCCACAGCGTTTAAAACTAATACAAACCCAAGAAAATGCTTTAACTGCGGTAAAGTGGGGCATTATAAAAAGGACTGTAAGGTAAAGAAGCACAAAAGTGATAAAACTGAAAACATTCTATTTTGCAATCAATGTAAAAAACGGGGACATACAAAAGAAAAGTGTTGGTTTAACAAGGACAATAAAAAACAAACTGAAGATAAAAAACAAAACGCATTTGTCATGTCAGTGTGTGGACTTATGTCAAAAAGTAAAAATAATGAGTGGTTCTTAGATAGTGGTGCTTCTGAGCATATGTGCTTTACAGTGGACAGTTTCATAAACTATAAAAAATTGTTAGTGCCTAAAGACATTGTAATTGGTGATGGGACAATAATAAAAGCATTAGGTTATGGTGATATTAACCTAGAGGCATATGATGGTCAAAATTGGATTAAAACTTCAATAGGCAGTGTGTTATATGTGCCAAGCCTCAAGACCAACTTATTTTCCATGAGTGCTGCTCTGGATAAAGGTTATAAACTGGAGTCGACAGCTAATGAGTGCCAGTTCATCAAAAACAATAGTGTGTGTGCGGTAGCAAAAAGAAATGGTAAAATGTACACAATGTTATTCAGAGAGTATGAAAATAACGCTATGGTTGGAAAAGTAATGTCAAATCTGAGGGAATGGCATGCCAAACTAGGTCATCAAGACATAAATCAGGTGAAAAGCATCTTAATGAAGCAAGATATTAAGTTCGAAAATAATAGTGAAGAAGAAACCTGTTTGCCATGTTTGAAAGGAAAACAACATAAGTTTCCCTTCCCATCTAGTACCCATAGGGCAACGAAACCAGGAGAGGTTATCCATATTGATATAGGAGGTCCAGTAGAACAAACTTCACTAGGAGGGGCAAGGTTCTTTCTGCTCATCAAGGATGATTATTCTAAATATAGAAAGGTATATTTTCTGAAGAATAAAGGTCAGTCTGTAGAATATTTAAAACAGTATCTGAAAGAAATAAAAGTTAATCCCGGTCACATAGTGAAATACATAAGAAGTGATAATGCAAAGGAATTTATCGGTAAAGAAATGGAAAACTTGCTGAAATCACATGGGATACAACACCAAAGAAGTGTAGCATATACTCCGCAACAGAATGGTTGTGTAGAGCGCGAGATGAGGACGGTGGTTGAGTCAGCACGAACTATGCTTCTGGAGAGCGGCCTAAACAAGAATCTGTGGGCGGAAGCTCTCAATACCGCTGTCTACATAATCAACAGAACAGGTCCTAGTCGTGTGAAGGACAAAACACCATATCAACTTTGGTGGAACAAAGATTTTGATGTCAACAACCTTCAAGTCTTCGGTAGTCAAGTATCTGTACATATTCCTGATCAAAAACGGTTAAAGTTTGATAGCAAGGCTGAATTAGGCCATTTCATAGGATATGGAGAAAATACAAAAGGATACAGAATATATTTTCCAGAAGAAGACAAAGTAGACATCAAAAGAGACATAGTATTTATAAAAAGGTCTATAGAAAACAAAGATAAAGACAGAAGGCAAGAAAAGGAGTATCACATAGTTTCTGAAACTCAAGAAGAGACAGAAGAAGTTTCAGAGGAAGAAAAAAGCCAGTATGAGGATATTGAAAACCCTGAAACAATAGAAAGTGAAAATGAACAGGACTCCATTCACTCCTTTCATGAGGAATCAATACTAGAAGAGGAAGAGATAGAAGAAGAACAGGAAAACTCACAGGAAACTTCAGGACAGACAGAAGAGGCAACAGAAAGATCCAGAAGGGTAAGAAAAAAACCAAGCTGGTTGAAAGACTATGTACAAGAAGACGAAAACATGTTCCTGAGTTACAGCTGTGATGAACCTATTTCCTATCAAGAAGCTATGAAAAGACCAGACAAAACTAAATGGGAGGAAGCCATTAATAAAGAGTTGAAGACACTGGAGGAAAATAATACCTGGGAGGAGGTGACAGAAGTTCCTGACGGAGAAAACATAGTGAGTAGCAAGTGGGTATTTAAAATCAAGGAGGCAGAAGGAAAATCTCTGTATAAAGCTCGCTTAGTAGCCAGAGGATTTGAACAGAAGAACTGCGACAACCAAACCTACTCACCTGTCGCCAAACTAACAACCTTCAAAGCTATGATGGCTGTAGCCACACAAAAAAGGGAGCCAGTGTATCAAATGGATGTCACGGGAGCATTCCTCTATGGTGACATAAATGAGACAGTTTATATGAGATTACCTAGTAATAAGGTATGCAAATTAAATAAATCAATCTATGGTCTTAAAAAATCACCAAAATACTGGAATGAAAAGTTTAATAATTTTATGTCAAATGAAAATTTTTTAAGATCAAAGAATGATCCATGTTTATATTTCAAACAAATAGGAAATGATTACATTTATGTGTTATTATTTGTTGATGATCTGTTGTACTTTGGTAGTAATAAAAAGCAAGTAGGTGACTTTAAAAGTTCCATATGTAAAAACTTTAAAATGAAAGATTTGGGTCTAGCTAGTAATTATCTAGGAATAAATATTAAACAGGATCTTGTTAACTGTGTAACTGTAATAAATCAGAAAAGATATTTGCTAAAGTTGTTGGATTTATATCAAATGTCAAATTGTAAAACTGTATCTACTCCAATAGAACAGAATTTAAATTTTGAATTGTTACAGAAAGATAAAAGTGAAAGTTTTGAAATAGAAAAAGCTTGTAGAAGTTTAGTTGGCAGTCTTTTGTATGCAACTTGCACTAGGCCAGATTTATGTGTAGCAGTAGGATTTCTTAGTAGATATGTGCATTGTGCTAGTGTAGCTTTATTTAAATGTTTAAAGAGGATATTAAGATACATAAATGGTACCATAGATTTGTCTCTAATATACAAATATGATAAGGAAAGTAAAAATGTATGTAAACTGCAAGGCTATAGTGATGCAGACTGGGCCGGTGATGTTGCAGACCGGAAGTCAACATCTGGTCAAATTTTTTATATTTTTAATTGTCCAGTTTCTTGGTACAGCAAGAAACAGTCTTGTGTATCATTATCGTCTTGTGAAGCTGAATATGTTGCTCTTAGTATGAGTATTATGGAAGGTTCCTTTTTAAAAAAGTTACTCAAAGACTTTGGATATTATAATGTTGATTTTGAAATACTTGAAGACAACCAAAGTGTGATTAATATAACAAAAAAACAATGACAGTAACAAAAGGTTAAAACATATAGATATAAAATATCAGTATATTGTGGAAAATATATCAACAGGTTCAGTTAAGATAAAGTTTGTTTGTAGTAATAACAATATAGCTGATTTGTTTACCAAACCTTTGGGGAAAGTACTTTTTGTTAAACTTAGAGATATGATATTGTCATAAGTTTGTTATAGCAAGTAGGCATATACTTAATATTGAGTTTATATTGTATAAGGTATCCTGTCTAAGTAAAGGTTGTTTAGTATTTTTAGATTTAAGGCTCTGCATATTTGTTTAGAGGTTATGTTATAATTTAAGGAGATGCATTGCAAAGTTTGTTAAGGGGAAGCATCTCTGAATTTTTCTTAAGGGGGTGTAAAGAATAAATGTTTTGATTTGTTAAATTAAAGGGTTGTCTGGAAATTAAAATATAATGTTGAGGGGGTGTGTTCGGTATTGTAAAATGGCAACATTAATATTTTAAATATAGCAAATAATTTTGTGAGTATGGCAACTCTCTCTTGCAACGCCGGTCAAGGCAAAACTACATGTCCATTTTGTACTGTGCCTAAATTAATTAATAAACGTTGATATTCCTTCTCCATAACGTATTATTTCGCTCCATCCACTGCCAATAATAACCTGAAAAACTAATGATACAACACATTCGTTTAGCTCCGTTGTGAGGTTCGTAACTGCGCACCTTTATCGTTTATGACCGTAAGATCAATACACACTTACAAGCACTGCCGTTTCGCCTCATCACAATCCTTTCAGGTGTGCGTTAATCTTAAAGGTCGGAGTATTATTGGTCATCCATACACATATAAGAATTAACTTCAAGCATTCAGTTGTCTACACAATACATTCATGGTTATCAACTCGGGTGGGTTTATAGAAAAACAATCAGTGAATGAGAGAAAGAAATTTGTTTCTCTAATAAATAACCAATAAATTATAGATTGTAAGGCCAGCCACACGCGAACAGCACGCGAGCAGTCAGTAGGCTCCAAGCTATAATTGCATAATAGTTTTCTATGACTGCTCGAGCAGTCCGTGTCTGGGCGGCCTTTATCTTTCTCTGACTCTATTTGATCCAAATATATGGAAATTACTCCATGGTTAATAATTCAGATCTAGAATCTGAACACTTATTTCATAATTTAGGTAATATTTGTCACGACAAACAATTCACTACAATCAAACATTTACAATAATTCATACAAATAAATAATTATCTGCTATCACCACAAAACCACAAATGCTCTGTAAGTACGCTCGTTGACAATTATATTGACTTTGCCACCAAATACCAAATAAAAGTTATAGCAGCTATGTCTAAGCGTTTTATTGCGATATAATTATTTCTCCCTTAACAAATACCCTTCTGTGTTGTGAAAGCTGCAGTCCCCTATTCATCAAAAAGGGCTAAGTTTAATATAAATTAAAAAGGCTAAGTAACAGCAATTTCATCAACACATTTCTGACTTATAAATAATAAATGCACAAACATAATTATATAATGTCTATCTGTGCTACACATTCAAAGCTTACAGGTTGCTCGGACTAGTTGCTTTGCAGTTTTAGTACTTTTTAAACCTCCCATCTTATGTTCGAATGATTCATTTTATACTTTTGTCATTTTTTATGTTTCACATATTAATAGTCTATGAATTCATTATATAGGAAGATCCAATTCAACTATCGGAACATTTAATTGAGAATACATATAGTTCATTAGTCCGACATCAATATAGAAAGGGCTTGTCAACAACACTAACCTACTCGAATATTTTTTGCCACTAAAAATACTTCTTACGCTTTTTTATTTTTTTATACTAACTATACTGGTACTTGTCGGATATCGTTATATATAGACACATAACCATTTAGATTTCTTTTAACTATTTATTTATCTGAAAATTAATATAGCATAGCGGTTTGACAACGAACGCCCGAGATTAATAAATTGTGTCTCAATTCAAATCCTGGTATCAATTAAATTGGTTACACATTATTAATTTTCGGCGTAACTTGACGAAGGGAAACTTTTGTTGCTTAAAAGTTTTCTGAAGAATATGGGCCCTCAATAGTAAAACATTGCACAATCCTACACTAACCTAAGACCAATGCATTAAAATTCAATACAATTCTACATCTAATTACCTATATAATTATTAATAGTCATCCAGAGTTACACGTAAATAAGCATAGATTCATTACAATTAGACCTACCAAGCGATTCGGACAGGCCTCCACTTATGAAACAAATATACATAGAACACACAGAGTTTAAATGCTTAGGTATTTATTACTATAATATATTTTTACATAAATGCCATACACAAGTTCTAGAAAATATACTTAGCTGTCAAATAACTAAAGTTCTTTATTGCAATTCATTGGAGCATGATAAAAGCGTAGTTCGCACCAGAGATAGCTAGGTACTCTGTACTCATTTCTTTATCGATTATAACCAACCCTGTGTCCGTGCTTAGTACCGAGACTTGGAGGGCTAAAACACATCATACGACGTTTTTTTACTTGGTAAAATCATCAAATGAGTTCTCCCACTCAATGTTGATCGGAAGGGATTATCAGATTCTTACTGATTAAAATCCACGGTGTTTCTTCAAAAGCTCTTTAAGTTCCGGGTTCACGGGGCTACCTACTGCTTTATATTCCGACACAGGTAGGCGATTGGTCTTCTATGGGACCCCCGACAGATTGTTAAAAGCTTTTTGAGTCACTTGTTAGATATTTATGTAGTATATAGACACTATGTAATTAATAAATAATAGTAATATATTTAAAACGATCAACTGATTTCCGAACGAAATCAGTTGATGTTCAAATATTTATCGAATTAAATTATGGTTGCATATATACTGAATTTCTAAATTATATTAAGTTTTAAAATGGTTCTACTGTACAGGATTTGTTTATTATTGCCTATTTTATAAATTATTTAGCAACTATGTTTGACGATCTGTGATTGGTTAATAATGGCGGTTTGGGTTTTTAATAATATTGTCGGAGCGGATGAAGAATGTTTAACTATCTCTTGCATTGTATAGAGTGTATTTATCTAGTATTATATAGAGTCATTACCAGCATTGTGTGAGTACCATGAGCTATCTTTGACTAAAATCCTACGTCTGTCATTGACTTGAATGACTCTGGCGGTTGAGAGTATGTCATGCTCACTCAAAAGTCTCGCTGATGGTGGCATGTGTGTCGGATCATTTAGTTCCCTTCAAAATGGTTGAGCTGAATGGTGCTGATATATGTGTCATGTTCGTGAACGGGCGCTGTCAGTTGGGACTGGTCATCTCTTAGCTGCCATGGTCTATTTTAATAATTAATAACTTTATTTTTGAATTGTCTTTTTTATATTTACTATGGACACTAATAACTTGCCACATCGTTCTCACATAATGTACCTACCATCTGATGATGAATGATATAACCAAAGATCTGTAATAATTTTGGCGATTGAAAAAGAGTGTCCATGGAGTTTCTTGCTCATTCTTCTCCATAGAGATCTACGCTTTGGAATGAGCACCTACGGTACTTTCACAGTTTTTATGTCTTGTGACTGGGACTGTAGCACCATAACTATTTTTGTACTAATTTTAATTTGTCTTTGACAGTTCAAAAGTGCCGGTTACGGCCTAGTTGAAATAAACGTTTTGATTTTGATTTTTTTTGATTTTGGTAATATTTGTTGGAAGTGGTACAATGCTAAGTTTATAAAAATAGACGTACCCTCACATTGGTAGTCCACTCGCCGCCTGACCGCCGCCGCGTACGGACGTCTCCCCGTGTGTGCTCCGTGCCTGTGCTGTGTTCGCCGCTGCGTCTCGTTGTGCTCGCACAACGTCTCGGTAGTCTTTCGACTACCAAACAAAACTGTCCTTTTCAGGACAATCGTCAAAACGTGTTTTTGCCCCTTCAGGGAAAATCCACAGTTTCGTGGTTCTTGGTGGAAACCTCACGGTGTCAACGAAACCAAGAGGGTGGTGCCCCAATCCATCCCGCCAAACCCCTTCAGGGCGAGGTTAATTTATTGGAGTCGGGAGCTGGGACCTTGGCCTTGGGGGATCTCCTAGTCAAACCCAGTCTCTGGTTTCGTTCACAGCAACACACCTGGTGTCGGTTGGGTGTGTCTACCCCTTCGCACCAGACCCAAATAGGGCCCTGTTGCACATTAAGATTGGCAACAGGTTTTCAAGCTTAGGGCACACCTTAGGTACTCACCTCACTGCCGCACACAATCCCTAGGCAGGGGAGGCTACTCATCCCCGGGCACACCCACCCGGGGAGTTAGTCTGGTTAGGCTTTCCCCAATCTCTAAGGGAGCTTCACTCCCATGCCATCCACTTAGGATGGCTCCTCCTTCCACTGAGGACCTCCTTGTGGGGTTACTCAGAGACATCGTCGAGAACAACAATCTCGGCGATGTGTATGTTACTAGGCTCAATGCTATTGAGCAGCTCATCCAAGATAGGCGCGACTCTCCCCTGTCTCCCCCGTTAGCCGAACAAGGCATTCTACCGAAGTCTGCCAAGTCCCGCGAACCCGCGATCCGCATCCCGACCCAACCCGATGCCACCCCCGGACCTTCAGTCCCTCAACCTCCCTTGCCCGAACGTATGGACACGTCCGGCCCAGTCGAGTCTGATTGTGAGATCAGTGACTCAGCCGGTTCCTCTGATGAGGACTTTACCGTGGTCCTAGGTAAGCGCAAGGGGAAACATTCCTTGTCCTCAAAGGCCAAAAAGTCCCTCGCGGCTTTGCCTACCCCCTCTCCTCCGACCACTCGGGTTAACACCCCCACCCCCTCCCCGGCCCCCGCTAGCCGCCCCTCCAGCCCTAGGGCTACCCCCACCGCGGCTCCCTCTAAGAAGCCCAAACTTCCCCCTCCGATCTTCATCCATGAGAAGTCCAAATGGACTGACATTTCAAGGGTCTGTGTGGACCTAAAAATTAATTTCACAAAGGCCACCAGTACCAACACCGGTATCAAGGTGTCGACCCCTACGTCTTCGGACTATAGGGAGCTCTCCCGTGTTCTTCGCTCGAGGAACATCCCCCACCACTCTTTTTCTCTCCCTGAGGAGAAGCCCACCCGAGTGGTGATCAGGCGGATCCCCAAGGAGATTCCCACCCAAGACGTCTTAGAGGACTTAAAAGCCCAAGGAATCCCCGTCTCCGCCGTCCACCGCCTTCACAAGGCAAGGGGCGGAGACCTGTACGACATGGTCTTGGTAATATGCGACCCAGTCGAATCAGGCCCCCATCCCATTTTTAAAGTCAAATCCGTGTGCTCCCTGTCGGGCATCTCAATTGAGAAGCCCTACAAAGCACATACTGTTGGCCAGTGTCACAACTGCCAACAGTATGGCCATAGCCAGTCCCACTGCTTCGCACCTCCCAGGTGCGTTAAGTGCTTAGGTGACCATAGCACGGTCAACTGCCCCCGTCCTAAGGATAAGGCCCTCTGCCAAGATCCTCCTAGTTGTGTCCTTTGCGGCCAAGTTGGCAACCCGGCCAACTACCGCGGCTGCCCTAAAGCCCCTAAATCCACTTCTCCCAAACTGGCGAAGCGCGCTGCCGCCCGCCAGCAGAGGGAATCCCCATCTGTGAAGATTCCCTCTTCACAGATACCCAATAGATTAGGTCCCCAACGCCCATCTCCCTGGAACGCGCTGAACCACCAAAGGGCTTTCCCAGCCCTTGGCCCAGCGCCCTCCAATCCCGCTCCTCCTCTCCCAGACGTCCCCACTCCCCAGCCCGTGGCTCCCGTGACTGCTCCCGCAGCCGCTCGCAAGACCGCTCTTGCAGCCCCGGTTTTGGTGTCCCCCCCGTTAGGCTCCGGCCCCGTGGCCCTTGTAGACGATGAAGACATGCGGGTCATCATCTCCGCGTATAAGTCCGTAGAGAACTACGAAAATATCCTTAAGGCGTCGGCACGACAATTGGCCGCCCAACTCAGGGCGTCCAACGGTAGTCCCGACGCTTATAAGGCTATTTTCGCCTCTCACCCCCATGTAGGGGAAGCTCTTAAAGCCCTCCACCTAGTTTAATCTCCAATGGCTACTAGGAATAGGAACGTTCTCAAACCGCGGTCCCTCAGGTTAGGTTTCTTTAACGTTAACGGCATGCAAGGTCAGCGGGACGAACTCGCTACCTTCTTGCGCGATAACCAGTTAGATATTCTCCTTCTCCAGGAGACGTTCCTAAAGCCACACCATCGCGATCCCAAAATTGCCAACTTTCAGTTAGTTCGTAATGATAGGTCGCGTTGCCACAAGGGTGGTACTCTCATTTATTATAAAAAGTCCCTGCATTGTATCCCGCTAGTCTCTCCTCCCCTCGAGTCGCTCCTCGAGGTTTCAGTCTGTCGGCTAGGCATGACCGGTCATCAGCCCATCACCATAGTCTCCGCCTATTTTCCTCCTGCTACCGGTGCAGAGGATCAGTCCCTTCTCGTTAGAGATCTCACCTCTATCTTCGGCATGAGCGATTCCGTTATCTTAGCGGGAGACCTCAACGCCAAACATCCAGCTTGGAATAGCACTATTACGACCCCTAGGGGAAGAGTAGTGTTCAACCTTAGCTCCACCCTCAATTTTGACCCCGTTGCTCCTTATGAGCATACGCACTATCCCCACGATCCCAACTGTCGTTCCGATGTCCTCGATATAGCGCTGCTCAAAAATGTCAACCTTAAGTTGAACGCCATTGAGACGCTACACGAGCTTAATTCCGACCACCGTCCTGTGCTCTTGCACCTGACTCCGCGCACGGGTCCTTCTGACCCTAGCCAGCCTCCTCCTACCAAAGTGTTGACTGACTGGAAGAAAGTAAGCGAATTGCTGAAATCGACCTCGTCACCTCACTTGGACTCCATCCCCGACCACATTGTCTCCGTCGCTGACACGACGGCCGCCATCAACTCGTTTACAGAACACGTGCAATCCGTATTGACGGATTGCTCACGGGAAGTCCCAGATACGAGCGATCGTAAATGGAATCTCCCCGCTGACGTACGTGAACTGATAACCGAGAAGAACGCGGCCATCCGTGCCTACAGCAACTTTCCATGCGATTCGAACAAAGCCCACATGCGCAATTTACAGCGCGCTGTAAAGAAACGCATCGCTGAGTTTCGTTCGAATCGCTGGAACGACATGCTGAGCGAACTCGAGCCCACCCACCTAGCCTACTGGCAGCTGCAACGAAAGTTGCGCGCTACCGAGGAGGCTACCGTCCCTCCCCTCACCCGTCCCGACAAGAGCGTCGCCTTTGACGACTCTGAGAAGGCCGAGTGCCTGGCCGACAGCCTGGAATCTCAGTGCACTCCTAGCACCCAACCGGTAGATAGCAGTCACCTCCTCAAGGTAGACTTGGAAGTCGAACGTAGGTCCTCTCTCCCACCTGTAGAAGACCCTGATGATCCTCTGCCACCGGCCACGCCGGACGAAGTGCACGACATCATAAAAGGGCTCCGCCCCCGGAAAGCCCCCGGGACGGACGGTATCAATAATAGGGTTTTTAAACTCCTCCCCGCCCAGCTCATTATGTTGTTGACCGCCATCTTCAATGGCGCTCTGAGCAATAATATCTTTCCCGAGGCATGGAAAGAGGCCACTGTTATCGGTTTCCCCAAGCCAGGCAAGCCCAAGTCTGAGCCCACGAGTTACCGACCTATCAGTCTCCTGAACGTTCTCGGCAAGATCTATGAGAGACTTATTTATAAGCGACTCTATGATTACGCCGAATCAAAGCGCCTCATTCCTGACGAGCAGTACGGCTTCAGGTCCGGACACTCGTGCGTCCAACAAGTCCACCGTATAGTCGAGCACATTACCGCGGGCTTTCAGCGCGGTGCGATGACTGGTGCTCTCTTTTTCGACATCGCGAAGGCCTTCGACAAAGTCTGGCACAACGGCTTATTATATAAGCTCTACCACATGGGTGTGCCAGACCGTCTCGTGCTCATCATACGAGACTTCTTGTCGAACCGCACTTTCCGCTACCGCATAGGGGACGCCCTCTCCTCCCCGCACCCGATACGTGCTGGCGTCCCGCAAGGCGCCGTCCTCTCTCCCCTCTTGTTCACGCTGTTTACTAGCGACATTCCCAAGAGCAATAAGGCTCGGTTAGCTCTCTTCGCGGACGACACGGCCCTGTATTACACAGGCCGCAGTTCAACCGCTATAGCCCAAACCCTCCAGACCTCTGCCAACGTCCTAGGCGCTTGGTTTAGGAAATGGAGAATTGAGGTTAATCCCGATAAGAGTCAGGCGGTTCTTTTCACCAAACCGCGCAAACGTGATCTCCCCTCCCTCTCTCCGATCTCTATGTACGGCAAGCCGATCCCCTGGGCGAAGCAAGCCAAGTACTTAGGTGTGACGCTCGATAGTCACCTTTCCTTCCGCGAACATATCAAAAAGGCCCGCAACCGCGCGTCCTTTGTTATGGGTAGGCTCCACTTCTTGCTCACTGCGAGAAGCTCACTGTCACTCAAGTGCAAAATGCGCCTATATACCGCGGTTATCCGTCCCATCATGACATACGCGTGTGTCATTTTCGCTCACTCGAACCCTCGCGTCCTCTATAAAATGCAGGTCCTCCAAAATCGGTTTCTCAGGAAAGTCACGGGAGCCCCGTACTATGTCCGTAACGACGCCCTCCACCTCGACCTTAGAATTCCCACCGTAGCTCAGTTCATGAAGCGCCTTTCCAAGCGCTTCTTCGATTCCGCTATTAGGCACCCCAATCCCTTGATCGCATCGGCCGCCCGATACGAACCATCGCGTATCAGTACCACCCGACGCCCTAAGCACACCCTCGTAGAGCCCGACGACCCCATCACTCTCCTCCAGGAGAGCAGTAGGGAAACCAGTACTCTTAGGAAACACAGACACAGATCGACTCCGTCATTCCGCCCTCGCCGCCGAGGCCGCCCGTCGCGACGCCCAAGTCAATGCCCCCCCCGACCCTTGCAAGAGCCAGCCCGCGATGCTGAGCCAGTAGTTTTAAATTAGTCCCTAAATAAGATATTATTGTGATCCAGCCTGTCCCTTGCTGTCCTCTGTCAGTGACGTCCTAAGCCGAGGTCCGTACCCCACAGGGGGTGCCCTTAGCGAACGGTCACTTAGTTTATAGTTTTTTGCCTAGCTTGTAAGCTCTGGCTGGAGGCCTTAGAGTAAAATCTATGGCATCCACAGAAAAGTCCGGTTAAGCAGCACACAACCTCCTCTAGGTTGACCTGCGAGATGCCATTCATTAAATAAATAACATTGGTAGTCATTACGCTGCAACTGTTCAAAGAGTTAAGACGTGTCCGAAGTGGTGCTCTGTATATTGAATGTGATGCTGAAAGTTATACTTTGTGTCCTAATGTTCTGCAGTGAAAATGTAAGTTAATTGATATTTATTATACTGAGAATATTATTGCTGTTAATTATGTATTTTTATAATGTGTACTGATAAAATATGTTGCCGTGGAGTTTCTTCTTAAGAAGCTTGATCGGAAGGGAGGGATTGTCAGATTCTTACTGACTGAAATACACGGTGTTCCTTCAAGAGCCCTATAAGTTTCAGGGCCCTTTAACCCTGTGAGGGTTACCTGTTTATACAGTCCCGCGAACCTGGCAGGCATTTGGCCCCGTCAGATTGCTAATAGCTCTTTGGGACGCGAGTGCATCAACGTCGTTACAAGTGACTGGACTGATGGGTCTTGACCGACCGACATACAATACATATCAACTAAGTGATATGTATTGTCTTTGCATTGATTTTATGTCGTAGTGTGTGTTTTAGCCCAAAGCTTTATTTTATTTACCGATATTAACAAAATGACCCTGCTCCACCGTCCGTGTCGCGCGCAACAAACAATGCTGCAAAGAAGCAACATAAAGCAAATAATCAAAATAAAAACTAAATAAAATTATACTATGAATACTTGAATTCAGAATCTTAGATAATATAATTTACATTCATTCCAACTACTGTTAATTATGTGGCACTGTGCTTGAAAAACAAGATATTTCGGTTTATTTACACTAGGTAAATTTCACAGCAAAATATCCACCAAGTGTTGATTTTTAAATTATTCAGCAAAAACGCGTTTTAAAATTTAAATAACGGGCGATTCATCTTCTGTTAGTTTTTGAGCAACAACCTCATTTTTTTTAATTTAAACCGGGTGGTGATGGTGGACGCCAAGTTTTGGTTTGGTGGCCCTTTAAACCTTGCAAACAGAAATAGTAGCACCGCACAGCGGGGCTCCTATTTCTGTTTGCAAGGTTATCGAAGCTCCTATTTAATAGCCAACCTCATCTAGTTTTCAAAATAGTGTCTTTTTGACGTGTAAAAGAGTTTGCCAAAACCAATTTGCTAAATAAACATCATTTATCAATATTATACTTGGTAAGGGTATCTTTTTTTTTTATCAAGAAATCCCCACTTATCAGAATATGCTCAATAGTGGGGATTTCTGGATAAAAATAAAGATCCCCACCGGTGAGGATTTGTTCGTGGGGGTTTCTGGAACAAAACAATATTACTAAGATTTGGATTCAAGTGCAGGCAGTATTGGTCAGATGCCATACACTGGTAGTAGAGACTAGTATGAAATAGCACACTAAGATTACACTTTAAACATCTAGTAAAATTCTTAGCTAATATTCTTTTTTATTCTATATTTCAATATTTATCAGAAGCGATAGATTCCATTTTAGATATGAAAACATTTATATCTAAAATGGAATTTACTCTTTTCGCAATCATGTTTTTTTTTTGAACATTACTGACATTAGAAATTTCTCATAGGTCGTGGGTGCGGTTAGAAATGTTTAAACTGACATCACAAACACCCAGACCCGAAAAATTACATTGATATTGAATGTGAGACATGCATCGCAGCAGTCGATCGTTCATCCACTGCGCCAACCGTATTACGAGTATTATGAATAATAATATTTTTATATTGTACAAAAAATGGACTAATATGCTTAAGGTTACTTTGAGCCTCGCTTCAAAATTGGCCTATTTACTTTATATTACATTTAATTGTATAAAAAGAAAATACAATGACGTCACCCACTTTTACTATCGCTTCTGAACACACTATAATGTACTCCTAATAATTTCATCCCATAAATACTCGTGGTCCAATACCGACAAACATTATGACTAAACTGATCCCTCAATATAAAACGAGATTTCTTCACAACAACCCTTTACCTAAACCTCGTTGGCTCAGGCTCAAAATGTACACTTCCCAAAATGTCCACCGGTTGCAAATTCTCCATTTTCCAAAATGTCCATCATCATCAGCCTATAACGTTCCCCCTGCTGGGACACAGGCCTCCTCTCTTGTGAGAGGGATTGGGCCATAATCCACCACGCGGGCCCAGTGCGGGTTGGCAAAATGTCCACCGGTTACAAAATGTCCATCAGTTGCAAAATGTCCATTTCCCAAATGACCACCGGTTGCAAAATGTCCATTTTCCAAAATGACCACCGGTTGCAAAATGTCCATTTCCCAAAATGTCCACCGGTTGCAAATTGTCCATTTCCCAAAATCTCCAAATTTCGAAAAAAAAAAAAAAAGAAGTGGACATTTTGGGAAATGGTCGTTTTGCAACAGTTGGACACTTTGAACCTGAGCGACCTCGTTTAGTAACAAAGCCTACCTTACAATAATGATTATAATTCATTGTTTTCACTGAAGATTTAATTACTTTTCAGTCACTGGTAAATCTAAGACATTTAAGTACATTTGAAACTTTGATTATGCAGTTCATATTTATAAATATTGATGACTATAATTAATCGTATTGTAATAGAAGTTCATGCTATTTTTTTTTTTTTAATTTGAAATACTCATGACTCTAGTCTAATTCAGAGGTGTCGTAGACAATGAAATGAGCTACACAGTCGGTTCACTCTAATATTGAAAAGACAGATTTCATTTAATTATATGACTTTTTTGTTCTATTCATTCCCCTTAAAACTATTCTTACTGCTAATAATCATGTTTTGAAATATGACTCTTAGTTATAAATAACTCTATAAATATCTAATTTGAAACACTACTGATAATAACATTCAGAAGTGACAGTTTGGCTGCTGTTCGGCTGATGTGTAAGACCAACCGCACACTTGAGACTTTTGTCCCCCTGTCGAATGCTATGAAAACATGGGAGTGCGCATATTATGGTAAAAAATAGTTTTCAACGTCTCTTGAACTGACAGATAAACAAAAAAAAGAGCATCTGTTCTAAATTAAACTAATACGCGGCTGCAACATCAAGATGTACATAAGTTTTAGTTTACAACCTCTGCTTCTAAATGCATAACACCATGCCCCATGGGAGTAGGCAGCAATTACACTGTGTTCCTACCCTGAAGAATATTCTATTACGTCTTGTATATTCATGCATTTTCTCTTATTTCATAAACATTAAAGTTAACATACATTGACAGCCAGACTCAGAACGAAAAGATATTTGTTCTGTGCGAGAATTGAACCCATAACACGCAGCTCAGCAGTCTCTCGCTTACCACTGCGCCAGCCGCGCCGACAAAATTCGGAATCCATTGACGACATAATAAGGAAAGGGTGCTGCTACTATCATGCTAAAGCCCGTATTCAACAACACCGATTACCTTAATGAATGCATAAATGAACGCGTACTTCTATTTTCAACTATCAGTGCTATATCAAGAGTCTGGAATTCAGTAGTTGACTTTATTTAGCTGTCGTTAGAGTCCCTATCAGTTTTGTGAAAAAAAAACAGAATATTCCATTATTACAGCACGAATTTCTCAACAATCTAAGATATCTGGTTTCTACTTTTCTGATAGAGACCCTTAATGTCGGTAAAAACGGATATAAAACGCAAATATTTTTTTTTTCTTTATGCAACTACCAACAAACCTTTGAAACGGTCATAGCCAACCAGCTCACAGCTCCACATTGTTCAAATTAGACCCGGAGTGTGTGGGCAAGTCATCTTGCACCAGAAGAGTTCCTATTGGGACCACAGCCTCATCCCTCTCCCGTAACTTCCTCATCTCATTCCTTAGCTTCTCCAATACGGCGTAGTTAGGTTCGTTGTGTCGAGCTTGGTCTTGAAGAAGGGTGATCTGTTGTTCTTCTAGTTTCTTCTCCTTGCAACTCATCACTGAACGGGAACCGTATAAGCGGAGGAGAGAACCCCAGGAACGGACGTGGGGGTGTAGTGCCTGGGGGGGAGAAATAAGGAGTTTTGAATGGCATAAAGGTCGATAGCTTTATAGAAATACCTTGTGTCCGGTATTGTTTTGGCTTGCTTACATCAAGATTTTGAAATTAGTGCAGCTCACGAAGTACGAAAAGAATCTTTATAAATCGATGTCACGTATTGGCTAGTTCTCGTCGATATCGATAGCATCGTATTTCTAAAATTAACATGCATGTTTACCGAAAACTTGACTCGAAACTATTCCGAGAGTTGGAATGAAGACAGCATTGCGTTACATAGTCTTACCACCTTCGTAACCGACTTAAAAAAGGAGGTTCTCACCTCAGTCGGTATTTTTGTAAATGTTTGTACAATGATTACCCCAAAGTTTTCTGGTGCGATTTTTGTGATTCTTTATGAGTAAACAAGTGATTCTTTCACAAAGAATCACTTGTCGTTTGCTCATAAAAATCGTTTTATTCAGTTTAGCTCAGTAGTTTTTATTTTATGAGTATTTTAAAGGTTGAATATCTGAATTACAGAAGGTTTTTATAATTTTAATATCAGCCCAACAAAAGAGTAGGCATGATACTTCCAGCGTTAAGGATATTCTGGTTGGCGGTCCATAACTCTGGTTATGAGTTACCTGCAGTATGGCCTGCGAGGCGCGCTGCTTGGCAGTCTTCTTGTTCTTACTGATGACTGAGGCGGTGTGTTTGCCCACCTTCATGGTCAGCTCGATCTTCTGGTATTCCAGCTTTTTCATCTGCACAACAAATTAATATTGATACTTATTTAGAAATATGGTACTAATTAAGAAGGTCCTCTTTCGATGTCCATAAAATTAAGCATAAATATTTTTGGGCGATACGTGTTAAAGAAATGTAACATTTAGAAAATGGGCACATTTACATAAATTCTACATTATCCACTTGAATATTCGGATCATTAAAAATTGATTTTCAATTTGCTTAATAAATAAGCCGGTTTGCTTAAATGTGCCTTTCATCCATATATTAAGGCAATGCAGTGATAATTTAAGAAAACTATTTTGTTGCTACCATGTGACAAGTTGTAGGCTCGCCAGCTCGCCGCTTGAATTAGCAAGAAGTGTATCATTGCGAAAAGTGGAAGGAATGGGGGAGGCCTTTGTCCAAAAGTGGGACAATACAACGAAGACAAAAATAGTACATTGTTCACCGAGAGGAGAAAGTGACCGATTACCATCGAGGGTATCGTTTAAAGGACGAGGCGTAGCCGAGGACTTTAAAATACCCGAGATCGGGAATCGCACTTTCTCTCGAGTGATACATAGTGCTTTATACTACACCTACGAGGAAAATAAATTACTTTCTACGAAAACTGAATCCTCAAACAACACACAAATTGAAAATGGCGCCAATGGCGTCTGCAATTTTCACATGTTCTTTTTTCAAATTGTTTATCCTGCCGCCGCAGGGTCGCACTGCCAGCCCGACACCATCCAACACACAGCTAGTGGCCAGTGTCATTTTGCGAACTTGGAGATAAAAACTCACTGTAAAAACTTTTTGGCTTTTGATATTTAGGTTACCGGCGCATAGTCTTACCCAAAATTAAAAAAGAAAAAACACGTTAGAAATGGATTTTCATACACTTTTCTCTCCCGCTCAGATGCGTTTTCTCCCCGCATATTTGGTCGATATGCAATGACGTACTTTCTACCGTAAATTTGATAAAGTAACGAGGTACTTTCCAAGCAGGTGTAGTATAAAAATTTTTTATTCATGACAGGTTCGCGTTTGAACTCTATCTCACAAGCAATAATTTGGTCGACAGTGAATCACGCTTGCCTAGAAGTAACTTATTCACTCTTGACTTAAAAGTGTGTCTATGGAGTTTCTTGCTCGTTCTTCTCCATAGATATCTATTCCTTGGAATGGGCATCTATGGTACTTTCACGGTTTTTATATCTTGTGACTGGGACTGTAGCACCATAATTTTGTAGTATTTCATTATATTTTCATTGACAATTCAAAAGTGCCTGTAAATGGCCTACTTGAAATAAATGATTTGATTTCACTTAAAGCCACCAGGTTGTAGCTATCAGGAAATACAGACTCCGGCGGAGAATTACACTCCTGGGGTGTGTATACAATTAACGCATTTTATCACGTATTGTACGCACGGGGGATGTTCATTAGTACAAGTTGTAACGCTCAAACCAGCGGTAAACAGGAGCCTTCCCACGAGCTCTTATTGCGATCCAGTTTAGGTTGCGGGAAGGAGACAGAGCAATGTAAGTCATCTAGCGCCATCTTTTTCCTACAGCCTAAATAGTCACGCTTTAAGAGTTCATGGTAGGCCTCTAGTTTATAATGGAGTTGTCTCACCTCAGTATGTATATGTCGGTCCCCAGCGCCAAAATTCCTCAGCAGACAGGTCCACAGGATGGCGTGCGGCGAGGGCTCGCATGTGGCCGCGCAGAACTCCGTGATGCGAGGGTCTTCGATGCCCACGAAGTCGAAAAACTGGCAACACAACTGTCAGCACTCGTCATACGCATTTCCAATGGACGAAGATGGTATAGTGAGCTGATCAGTGATGCAACATACATACATTTCGCCTTTTATCCATGAACCCTATGATTGAGAAACTATACATACATCATCAAGCACGCCAGTGGAGTCACCTTCCAGTATTGCGATGCGCATCTCCTTTGAAAATGCCTTTTGTTCATCGTCTCTCGCCTTTCACTCATTTTCTAATTCCTCTCCAAATGTCTTTATCATACATATTTTCAATTCTATCACTACATCTTTAAATCCGCAACGTTTTCTTAAAGCCTCTAACATGCATTTCCATTTTCTATAAAAAAAAAAACATTTGGAACACACTAGGAATTTCTCTTGTATCGTGGGTGCGTTTTACAAACATAGAAACTCACATACCCAGACCCAGAACAACTACCTGCAGGTCGTACAATATTTGTTCACAGCAGTGATCAAACCCGCGACACACTGCACATCAGTCATCACTCGACCATTGCACCAACTGTGCCGCCAAACATGTATGCGCTATGTGCGAACTCAGTCGGAAGAACTTCCAAATCGATTGCAGCGCATGATGTGATAAAGAAGAGAAATAACTCGAGTCTCTCGGGAGTGATATGTCAAGTTTTATATGCACGGCAACCTTTAAGTAGTTTTTTTAGATATTTGATTTAAAAAAAACTAGCTGAAAATGTTTAAAAACCATTTACTTTTCAAGTATTGCAACATCTGTCCCTAAATCACGTGGTCACTAGGATAGGAGGCGCTGTCATAATTTTGGGTTCAGGTCTATTTAAAAACACCTATTTTAGTTATCTCAGGTAGTCATTCGTTTTACAACCTCATCAGCTTTCATACAATCCATTCATTATTTCCCTGGTATTCAACTACTTCTAAAACATTCACATATTCCATGCGTGCCTCACGATTTAGTATCACATATAAATTACTCACCATTTTTCCCGAGTTTGGTGAAATAAAATGAATATCATTAGAAATTAAAAAGGGATATTTGTCAGGTTTATTATTTGTTTTTGAGTTTTCTACATTTTTTAATTTCAAGTGATGAATGGAACTCAAACCAAATAAAAAACATGATAAATAACCTATCTTAAGTTCTGACAACAGTGTTAATGATCATGACAGTTTTAAATGAAATGATTTCTATAATTATTTACACAAATATTTTAAATACTATTTTTTACCTGGGCATTTAACCCAAGTTTGTGTTTAAACAAAGCACCACTGGTAATGAATATAATTTTTAGAAAATAAAGCTTATTATTAAATGCGAATTCGTTCTTGAGTGCCGAATTTTATTTCATAAAACAGTTTTAATGAAACTTCATACCCATAAGCTAAGGATTCATATATATAAAACTTTTGCAGTAAAAATTATGGAAAAATTGTTTACTTAGGTATTTACAGTTAAATTAGGCCGATTTAAAATTTTCCATACTTACCTTTTTTAAATTCAAAAATGTTTTATATTCACTCTTTAGACCTATGTATCTTGCTTATAATTGTGTGTGAAGTTTCATTAAAATCCGTTCAAAAATTTCGAAAAATAAGGATTATGAAACTTGTATAAAATGCTCTACGACATACACGCTAAGTATTGTTTGCAGATGCAGCAAGGTGTGGTACAGGCCATACAAAACTTCAGTTGCAACAAATTATTTACTTTTATGAAATTACTGTGACTTATTGGTCCCGTGACTGTCATAGAGACTGATGCTCAGCTTGATGGTCTTTTACCACACTGCTGCTGTATTATTGAAAGTTTAATTCTACTTGATTGGCCTTATTTTATAACTCTAGCCGTGAGTGCTGGACAACCTGTAGTGTTATTTTGCAAATTCATTACAAGTAACAGCAATAAATATTGCACATCGTGACCTTCAGAACGAGATAATAGACAGTTTCGGCTTCACTCTTTGAAGCCATTATCTCTGTCAACTCTACTTATGAGGTTTGTCTTTGGATCGTTATTCACTGTTACTGTGGTTACTGCTTGGTGCGAAAGAGATGACGCTCTACAATAACCGATTATCTCTTTCCGAACATCGATATTCAATACTTTTCATTAGTTAAACATCAAGCTACCCAAAACCAGTTTATCTTGGCCTCACTTTGTATATTCTTTACGTACATTGAACGGTCAACTTATACTGGTTTTGCATAGCTACTTGTCTGTAATTTTGGGGGGTTATAGCTCCCCCCTCTTGTAGAAACAGTACTCACGTTAAACTCCGGCTCGTTGATATCGTTGGGCGCGTCCAGTTCATCCTTCATCTCCGGTATGAGGATGTGTATGGAGTTCCTGGCGGCCGCGGACTTGGCCTGGCGCTTGCTGGAGCCGTGGCCCACGCCGTACTGCATGCCGCCGATGAATACTGTGGCTTGGTACGGTGTTGACGCGTTCTCTGTATGTATACGTAAAGTACGATTTTTAATTGTAATCAGTAAAATGACAAGTGCAACTGTCACTGATACAAGGAAAATTTCTATAGTGAACAAATGTCATTTTACTGACTACAATTAATAATCGTACTTTAGGTAATGTTTACATTTTTATCTCCTAACCTGTGCTTCAAGACTACACATAGTTTGCCTCATTCAGGTAGAAGCAATTCGGAGGCCTAGGTAATCTCCAGGAGACTGTTAGCAACACCAAGGTGGTCCTTTCTCAGGGAGTAGGGGTGGATCGAACGATTTTCCCATCCGCATGCAAAATTTACTACATGGAGTTGGTGTCCCAGCTCGTTATACAATAACCGCGATTTTAACTATCTTCCTTCTATCTGGCTGATGGTCTAGCAACACATCTGACACCTCTCGAAAACCATTCAGTTAAGACTTATTCCACCTGCCATCACTGCGTCTTGCTTATTTCTACTTTAGCACCGCTACCCGCACTCCAACACCCTTAACTTTTATTCTATATTACATTTGACTGGCCTGTTGGTCTAGTGGTTAGTGACCCTGACTGCTATGTCGGGGGTCGTGGGTTCGATTCCCACCCACGACAAATGTTTGTGTGATGAGCATGATCGTTTGTTCTGTGTCTGGGTGTAATTTATCTATAACTAGCGGCCCGTCCCGGCTTCGCACGGGTGGAGGACCTGGTCTAAAACCCGGTCCCGATGGTTACAAACACAACAAAAAAATAATTATCCGAATCGGTCAAGCCGTTTTCATGGTATGTCGTGACAACGGAAAACGGGTTTCATTTTTACATATAGAGATATGTATGTACATATTTAAAAATATATAGGTATGTTTATCAGTTGTCTAGTACCCATAACACAAGCTCTGCTTAGCTTGGGACTAGATGGCGTTGTGTGATAGTTGTGGAATATTTATTTATTATTTATTTATTCTAAGTTGTGGACTCAATGCCAGGTCCTAAGTCTACAGTATACTCACCGAGCTGCTTGAACTCGTAGACGGGTTGTTTCTGCAGCGCGCGGCGCACGTACTCGTGGAACACTGACAGGTAGCTGCGACCGTTCATGTTCATCACCCAGTCGCGCTTGTTCGACTTGCCCGCTGTAACAATAATTATCATTTTTATATTGGACTAGCTGATCCGGCAAACGTTGTTTTGCCACATAAATATGTATAAAAAATAAGGGTTGATCGTAGAAGGGTGAAAATTGAGGATTGTATGTATTTTTGTATGTTGTTGTATCATAAAAAAATAGAAATTAAAAATTTTGTCTAAAAAATAAAATAAAAATTTTAGGTGTGGGCTACCCCTAACATTTAGGTAGGGGGATGAAAAATAGATGTTGGCCGATTCCCATAGATACCGGATAAGCACAACAAAATGTCATCAAAATCGGTCAAGCCGTTTCGGAGGAGTATGGCAACGAAAACTGTGACACGAGATTTGATATAAATAATTTGATAGAAATTGATATAGATAATTGCAATTATACGTTTTCCTTAAGTTTGCCGTATATGATTACTTCCCAGAATTTGATCCTTATTAGCAACACTATCGAACGGTATAATAATACGGACTGTGATTTTTTTTCCAAAATCAGCGGGTTCGATTCCTGACCAGGATTTTTGATTTTTCTAAAATCCAATGATGCAGTTTTAGTTTTCGTCAAAATCGGCCTCGAGACTCTTTTCAACGTTTTTCGATATTCCTCATAGTTTCGAAAGTAGCCATCCACGCCCGGTTGAAAAATTCACCCTGTATATTAGATTTTATATATTAGATATCCTATTAGGGTTGACTCTCCTCACTCTTAGTAAATTTGAAGGGACAGTCAGACTTACTGACTAAAAGTTCACCATGTTTGTTCAATTTCAATTTGGTGTATCTTCTGTGGTTCAAAATTCGGACGCGTAACTACAATATAAAAATTATAAAGATGGGGGTTTTTGGGGGTCTTACAGAAGTTTATCCAACTAAATCAAATGAAAAGGTATTGTGATTTCTGTGTGTTGCGGTTTCGAATATTAATTTTCTCAAATTTTAAAATAGGAACGATATCTACCTCCTCTTGTCTCATAATATAAAGATAACTTACCAGCATTTTCTTCTCCCGGGGCACTCGGTTGAGCAGGGATGGTGATGAGCTTGGTTCCCTCAGGTAGAGTGGGGTACTGAAGAGTCTTCCTCGCTTTGGTATACTTGCGTCGGTCGGCCCAGCGCCTAACGATAACAATTTTTTGAGTATTTTGTAGCTTCTGAACAAGCCAGCGAGAGCAGTGGTGGCCCAGTGGTATCGGTCCCGACTTACGAGTTGTAGGTCGTGGGTTCGAACCCCGCCAGGCGCATTACTTTGTATAATTTATTTCATCACCACTGCTCTCAAAACGGTGAAGGAAAACATCGTGAGGAAACCGGCATGTCCTAGAACCATCAAATTCGAAGACATGTGACATCTGCCAATCCGCACTGGGCCCGCGTGGTGGATTATGGCCCACTCCGTCTCACAAGAGAGGAGGCCGGTGTCCCAGCAGTGGGAACATTATAGGCTGATGATGATGAACAAGCCACAAGGCTGAATAGGTACTGTTTCTCTTAATCAAAAATAATAAAAGCATTAAGACATTACACTTTTTTTCTGAAAAAAAAAACAAAAGTTGGCAACCCTTATCACTAAATCGCTTAGAAAAAATATCTGATAGGCTGTCACATTTTAGTCAAAAATTCGCGAAACTATTTGAAAGTATCAATAAATTGCAAGTCTAATAAGTCCGTCAACTATGGTTTTCAAAATCGTATTTTTTCTTAACTAATGCATGTTTATAACATCAAAATTCGAAAGTGGGGACTCGTGACGTCAAAAGCAAGTAAAAACTGTACTTGATTGTGACGTTTTGTCCATTTTAAGTGTCATAATCTTCGTCAATTGTAATTTACGTAAAAAAATACGTGTGAAAAATGTAATTGACGGAGCAATTAGATTTTCAGTACCCTGTTCGACTAAGTTCCAATACTCACTTGAAATGCATGATATTAATAGTCTTGAACTTGAACAGCCGTCTGCAGTACTCATTGATCTGTTCAGCAGTGAGGTGCTGTGTCTTCCAGCTGGTGCTGATGGTCTCCACACGCGGCGGCGGCATCACAATACCCCCAGGAAGCACCACTGGCTGCCGGTTCAGCGCAGGGTCTTCGCTCTCGTTAGACTGTGTTTGATTATTAGCCTCGCTTGTGCTAGCTGTTACGTCATCACCTATCGCTTCTACCGGCCTGTCTTGATCTTCATTCTTCACAGCTGATGATTCTTCCTCAACCCTTTCTCCATTAGTTTCTTCATGGCCGTTTAGTAGCGGTTTGTCAGCGTTTCCTCTAATTGTACCATTGCGGAACGGACATACAGTTTCTTTGTCTTCAGAAACTTCTTGTTTGATCAGTTTTTGGTCTGAATTCTCCCTAGCGTCACCAGTGACGTCACTGCTTTCCTGGCTGTTTTGCTCATTCTTGACGTCTGATTCCGAGTTGATAACCCAGTTACCGGAACGGATCTGTTCAGCGATTCGCTTGTCGATCTCTTTTTGTTTTTCCTCTTCTTCAAGCGCCCGACGGTAAGCGAAGCATGGTATGGCGCTTATTGGTATTTCGTGGCGCTGCAAATAAATGGGCGTGTTTTTTGAAAGAGCGCTGAATATAAAAAAAAAGTATTGAGTTCATTTTCAAGAACTGTACCACTAGCACTTTAATTGGTTTATGTACGTTTTCGGGTATCTCCACGAATTTTATAAACTAAAAAGATTCCTTCAAATTCAGTCTCATTGAATGTGCCTGCTATACTACTTTTTGGTCCTTCTATTATATAAACGCATGGGCAGACGACATTGTTGCCATTGAGGGAGTGTCCTGGACGAGGCTAGCGCAAGACCGTGGAGCTTGGCACAAACAAAGAGAGGCCTATAGGGCCGTGGATGATGATGATATATGCAAATAACTTAAGATAACTTTTCCCTAAACCCTAATGATCTTCTAAAATACCAGATCTTTGAATCCAGCTTGAACTTACCCTAGTATTTCCCTTGCCGAGGAAGTAAGGCTTAGATAGAGTGCAGACCCTCGAGGCGCGATGCATGTAGAGTGGCATGCCGCTGACATGGCGCACCATGATCCAGTCCAGAGGCAACACCTCGAAGTGGTTCACGCCTTTCTCTGTAGAGTAGGATGGTAAACTAGACAAGGGAAGGCTTTGATTTCAACAGGAATGATTCCTCTATCGTTGGTGCTTACACAAACAGGCAGACTTAGATCTGTAGACCATATAATATTTGTTCAGTACGGAATCCCAACCCACGGAAATGCAGCAACCAATATACTTGTTAATAATTTGATATCCGAATAGTACAGCATCTTTTTGGCTGAATCGAAGCAAAACGAAGAGTAACAATAGATTTATACTATTAGTATTTAGATTTGTACTATTAGTTTAAGTATGTTCTTTTATTTTATTTTGTGTGTACATAAATGATTAAATAAATAAATAAATAAATAGAAGAATCAATCCATATCGCGTTTTTGCTGTGAATAATAGTAATGGCCATACCCCGCGTTTTATAAGCGGTGGCGTGGAGAACCGCAGAAGTAAATAAACTCGTTAAGTAGTAGACATACTGAGATTTTTTTACTGCACTTCACCTGTATCGTGGGTCAAACATTTCAAGATTGTTCCTTTGTACTTTTCGTTTCTATTAATCTGTATTTTTGTATCATCTTTCTGTGTGTGTGTCTCTTGTTTTTATAATAATAATACAATATTTTCGACACGAAAAGAAATTATGAACTTTGCTTGTAGACTAAGGAAGTATGCCTATACATGCCTGTTTCGCTAGGAGTTGAACAAATTGCACCTTCTAGTTCTGTCTGAAGTTAATAAAATGCCTACCTTCTAAAACAATTGTCTGTCTGGTGACGTAAGCCTTCTCCTTCGGCTTGGGGGCTCCTTTGAAATCGTCCGGAAGATCCTCATCCAGCATCTTCTCGATTTCCTCTTCTGGGACACCTTTGGATACATCTATGAGTTGTACTACCATAGCCTAACACATTACATTATAATATTTTCACAATAAACAGTTGTATAGATAAAGTGAAGTAGGAAATATAATACTCCCTGGTATTCAAGTATAGGATTGCATGAAAGTATTCAAAAATATTTGATTAATAAATTACTTAATTATGTAATTTTACAGTTAAAGAATGTGATGGTGCACATTCGGAATAATAAAATTACTCTAGCTCATTTAATGTTTGTAACCAATCAAGAACAAATTTTCCAATCCAAGTCTGATAAAAATCTAATTAATAAGTAGCAGTCAAAGAACACAGATCAGTTTCGATAGTTCAATATTAATTTTCAGTGTAATCCTATAATTTATCTGTATCAGATCCATAGTACAAGATCAGTAGCCTGAACCCAACAAGAGAGTCATACCATGCAAGAAGAAATAAACTCAAAGACAACGACATCTACCCTCAGAACTGTCCGATTCCTCTTCATTGCTATCTTCATCATTGGACTTCACTTCATCCAGCACCTTGAATTCCTTCAGCCTCTCAATTTCATCAGGGTTCACGTAGTTTCCGTAGCTATCTTCGCTAGTCTTGTAGGTTTCTTCATTGTCTATATTATTGGTCTCCATTTCTGTGGCAACATTAGACGAAGGTTCGCCATTGCTTATGGCTGAGGTGTGACTACACGAAGGTTCAGTATTGTCTATAGTGGAGCTACATAATGCTTCACCATTGTTAAGCCTTTGCTTTTTAGCAGCTGGCAACTCCAGTTGAATCTCTTCATTCATGTTTTTCTGTATAAAAATATTATTAATTTTAATTTTTTTACGGTGTTGATGAATGGAGCCAGGATGCACTAGGTGTAAAATTTGATTACCTTTATCTGATAATATTTTGACATTTAAATGTTACAGGATATACACAAAATTCTGTTTTGTACGGTAAACTTACAGCAGTTTTAATACATTAAAACCTGTGTGTCTCTGGCTTAATTCATCATACACAACAACACCAAAATGTTAGTAAATAAATTGTTACACCAATATCTTATTAATTAAAAATACTAATAGGAAAATATCATCATCTAACTAGTTATAATACTGGCTGTAAATAATGTGGAAGACTGTGACAGCCGACATTGTTACCATAATAAGATATGCTGATAGATTTATTGCCTTTCATGTCACAAAGAAAGTATTGATTATATACTACTACTGAAATGAGGACAATTTTATTATGAGTTCATTGAACCATGTAGAACAGAAGGTATATAAAGGAATTACATAATTATTATGTCAAAGCACCATACAAATAAATTCTTAAAAGTATTTTAACACATAAAGTGTCAAGAAAGACCTGAAGGCTTTTACCTTTGAGGTTATTCACATAAACTAAGCCCAAAAGTTGTTGTAAGATCGTCCACAACTAGCGATGGCACTGAAAATCCAATGTGCAACAACAGTTGGATTCCAGCCATCACTCGATGTAAACTTTCGTTAATTCTGTGACCGCGTGTAAGGCGAGCGCTACGCCCGCGAAGATGTGGCAGAGTTGCGACAGACTAGGGGCTCCGACACTTTATACAGAGTCTAGTCTGTTGCAAAACCGCTTTAAACACCCGCAGAGTACCACCTCGGGCAGCGCTGCTTATGTATTCCTGTTCTCTGCAAAGACAACTTGAGACTTGTCACTTACAAAAAGGTCATCTCCAATATCATTAAAATCTATCCAAGTAAGCTTGACTGGCAGAGCAAAAGAGGTATAAATTATAGGATATCATTGAAATCTGACCGTTTTGCAAGTATGCGATAAATTGTGTTACTTACGTGAGCAGTAATGCACTCAAAATAAAATAGGGTACAAAAAGAATTCGTCTAAGTTATGATTTCACCAATTCTTCGAGTATTCAATTTAAAACCTAGTTTAGTAGTAAAATAACGGTATGCTTGTACATTGTGACTTGTATTAGTATTGATTTAATTCAATTATAAATTTTTATTTTGCACCTCCCTGTTTGTCGATCAGACGTTTTCATAAAAAACGTTCCGTTTTGGTAAATTGATATTATCTTTTATCACTTTTTAAGAATAATTATACGCTAGAAGTTAAAAGTTACTGATTGATTTCATGAAAATTGTATCGTAAATACAACTATTGAGTAAAAAAATATATTTTAATTTCTTCGTCTTCGTGTTAGCATTGAGATAAGAAAAATAATAATAAGGAAAACAACAAAAAGCTAAGGAGTACTGTGAAATGAAACGTATCGCCAGTGTTTCCGTTTAAAAAGAAACTTGTTTTTTATGGTAAAAACTCAGATTAGCGTTCTGAGGGTAATGATAATGCAATGATTATATTATTACAATAAAAATTACTGGTATTATGGACTCAGTGGTTTTACTCTTATAATTTTCCCCAAAAATGCATGTTAGGAAATGGACAAAATAATAACCCACAAGATAGGACACGAGCATGACACAAGTCAGCAGTTGTGCAAATACGAGCACATGCATTAGCTCTAAATTCAGGAATCGTAATCGTATCAATCAATTTAAATATAAATGAAGGACATAGTTCAGTAGAAGATAGAAACACTTTGAGTACCGACATGCCTACGTCATGTTTTTGGGTTGATAGTGAAGGGTGGGGAGGATGAGGGACCCACCCCGTGGACGACTCGAATCAATCAATAGTCGCGGGGATGAAGGGATTATGGGAAGCAGGGCAAAGGGGTGATGAGGTGCAGAGAAAAGGATGGGAAAGGTGGCAGGGTGCATCTCTCTCTAACTACGGTGCAGTTCATAACCACGCCTTCATTATACAATGTAGATCTTTATCGCTATCTTTTTAGTAACTAGATACATCACCATACAATCCTGTCTATCGATAGGCAAGGCTAGCAAAGACTCAGTCACTGGATAGTTTGATAATGTGCTTCCCATTATCTGCGTTGGTGAATTAGCATTTCACTGTAAGATATTAATAAAGCATTTCTGTGGAAAAAAGAATCGTAATATCCTAATATCGAGATTGAATTGGTAATAGGTACATCAGAGGTAACCCTTAAGTTATTCACTTTTTATTCAAATTCAGCGTTTTTAACGCCCGTAACGTGAAATAGTGAAAAGAATGAACGAAAATTATGCAGAAAGTTCGACAAAACGTTCATTCTTTTTTATAACTTTTTCTAGGATTTCTTCCTGTGTCGTGGGTACGTTTACCTAGGTTGTCATACAAATATTTATTCTATGCGGGGATCGAACCCGCGATACACTGCACAGTAGTCAACCGCTCAACCACTGGGGGCCAACCGTGCCGTCGTAATTGTTTCAATTAAGTACCTACTTATTTATGTTGTTACTAGCTGAGCCGGTAAACTTCGTACCGCCTCAAAATCTTTCTTTTTCCCACCTTTTAAACCTATTCCCTGGACATCCACAAATAATTAAAAACCAAAATCAGCCAAATCGGTCCAGTCGTTCTCGAGTTTTAACGAGACTGTCGAACAGCAATTAATTTTTATATAAAAGGAGATGTTTAAATGGATACCGTCAAATAAGTACAAGAAAATAGACATATTTTGTTTTATAAATCACCTTTATTTTCCATAGAATAATTAAAATGTTTTTAGATCTACAATTTACCAAGTACTACACAAAAGTCCTTAGAGTTATTATTACCTGTAAGCACATAGATTTAGACACGAACAAAATACATCGAAATAATATCTTCACTTACAATCTATGAACATTATCACAGTGGTTTGCAGCAGTCGAGAGATTTTATGAAAGCTGCATACAATTATTTGACCTTGTAAGAAAATGTGACAGCCTTATTATTTATATTTTTCACAACAAACAAAACACAGAATAGTAAGCAAATGGAGCCACGTTACATGATTTTGGAAAAACAATTAATGCCTATAGTTACAGTTTTTTTTTCACTACCTAAAGGTCAATCATTCCCTTCCCATCCCATCCCATCCCATTAGCTTTAATTTTAATAATCGACATACAAAAGTGCCTCTTTGATGGCCTAATTGAAATAAATGATTTGACTTTGTACTTTTACAGATTGTTCAAGTAAAAACAAAGTGATTTGTTAGCAAGGACCGAATGCTTTTTATTATCCCTATATTTGTAAATTCTTTTTTATATTTTTCTAATTTAATTGGTGACGGTTACAGATAAAATTTGCAGCCTTGCGTTTGCAGTCCATTCGTTTACTACTCTGTGGCACACTTCTTATAAAATATTTTTCATCATTTCAAGTTATTTATTTGGGGTCGACATGAAGATTATAGCCACATTTTTATTATATAATAAAAAAAGAACACTACGCTTATATAAAGGCTACGCAGTGAATTAGTACATCAGTGTTTTTGTCAGCAAACATACATTTTACGACCCCAATGAATTAATACATTTAACACAAATTATATGTCTTAGTAATCATTGATTTGGGAGAGATTTATATAATTATAACATTCATATCTTGAAGGGCATTCACGGCAGTGAATTTATTAGTCTATCTTTGAAACAACACCGGCAATTTAAATCATACACAACGATAATTAAAAAGTTTAAAGCTTAAAGAAAGTTTTTTTTTTAATTTTTCTTCCTCTGTCCCCCTTTCATACATTTCGATCCTAGTGATTGTTTTAATCATTCATTAAGTTAAAAATATTGGCATGCACTTCAGAAAAAAAAGTTGCTAGACAATCTGTTTGCCATAACTTATACACTAACAAGCAAAATTATGGAATCATTTCCTTGTAATCGATCTAGGATAGCAACTTAAACAGTGGCGTGATTTGAATGAATTTGTTATCAATTTAAATTTAACAGTTAAACCTCTCAAATGTTACCATTTTTAACCCCCGACGGAAAAAGAGGGGTGTCATAAGTTTGACGTGTGTCTGTCTGTCTGTGGCATCATAGAGCCCGAACGGATGAAGCGATTTCAATTTAGTTTATTTTTGTATGAAAGGTGACTTACCTGCGAGTGTTGTTAGACATGTTTGATGAAAATCGGTTGAGCCGTTTAGAAGTTGTGGGGGGGAAAGGTAACCGAGGGTCTGCAAATATACTCGAGTTGGGTATCAAATGAAAGCGTACTGAAAGGGAATATTGATGACTTAATCGGGAGTACTCTTAGCAGGACTGCAAACACAAACAGGAGATGACAAATAATTTGGAGCAGTCCCTCAACGCGACGTATTTCTATTATTTTTTACTTTTTAAAGGGAACTTGATTTTTGTGTCGGGGGTTTTTTAAATTTATTATAATTCGCAAAGATGGCAGTTCGCGCCGGAGACCGCGACTGGAGATCGCTACCGTATATCTGTATCCTGTCTGTGTCCAGCTCGCGAACTACCGCTCATACATTGCCTAATGTACGGTCGCGGTCCGCCACCTTAAGTGATTCCATAATTTTGCTAGCCAGTCTAGTAATATTAAATCTTGATACTCTACTTATAATTATCACATAACCTCACATAAGCGTAGCGTCACATATGTCACACACGCGTTGTCGGTCCGTCGCAACTATATAATTTCAAAGCGCCGAGTCCCACATTTGAGGTGTCTAAACAAAATTTTTATATTGTAGTTCCCCCACATATCCCTGTTTTGTCTTTCTGGTCCTTCGACGCACCGTATGACATGTCCTATTATATTGCTGATAGATATTGCATCGAGATCTTTGGAAAGTCGGTTTTAGCTTCATATAGCGTTAACTCTAGCCTACTTAACATCGATGAAATTCACATAGTTATTGTGTTAGTCATCGCTCACACATTATACCAACAAACGTTTGCGCTGACCACACCGAGTTGTTCGAATGGTTCAATTACTTTGATTGGTACCGCTATGCTTCGGATCGCCGGCAAACGTCAAAAAACGATCCTTGGCGTTCGGTTCGTTGAGCCGATATGTACGGCATGAAAGAGATATACATGTGACACTTGTTGTTAGTTCATCTTTCATTGTGGGTGACAGAGATAGCACTCTACGAAGCTGAAACTAGTAGATTATCTCTTTAGATGTGCAATATTTATAGTTCATATAGAACAAGGCAGCGTCACCGTCCCGACAACGCCTCGTGTGTGACCCGTACATCAGTCGCGGTCTACCGTCTCCTTCTCCTGGGCTTGGGCGGCGGTGCCACACTGACGTGCGCTGTTGCCAGCTCGTCCTGCGAGGCTCCAGCTTGTTGTTCCAGTTGCCCGCGAGCTTCTACGAAGAACATTACGTCTCGGAGTTGTTCTTTTAGTTCTGTTACCTGTGGAGAGATTTTAAAAAAGTTATTTATTTTTTTCAGTTACGGCGACGTACAAGATTCTAGGGTTAAGCTGTTGCCCTATAACGCAGGCGGTAAGCGAAAATAATAATTAACTATTACGCCGTTCGTATCCGTTAAAATAATTGGACAGCGTATCGACTCGTTAAATAAGTACATCCTTTTTACTGAAAATGGTAAATTGGTATAGTGCTTTTAATGGTCATTTCCATGGGATTATAAAATCTTAGGCAAACGAAGGAATGAAGTCCGACCAAGTGGAACAAAGTTCTAAAGGCAGCAGGCCAAGTCTAGTTGAGGAAAGTTCAAGACTGGGCTCAGTGATCGACATTGGAAGAGGCCTATGTCCAGCAGTGGACGAAGACAGGCTGATGATGATGAGCCAATCTTACCTCTTTGACGAAGTTCTCTTCCCGTATTTTAGCCCTGGCTTGCCACTCTGCCTGACTGTTCGCTAGAGCCGCTGCCAAGCCTCGCTCTTCTGATAACTCGTTCTGTAGTATTGATAGCCTGCAAAAATATAGCTATAATATATTGCATGTTGCCAGAGATGAATACATAAATAAAAATATGTAGTATTAAAATGATATAAAAATATATAAAATAGAAATGAATAGATACGTTACCTACACATTTTATCTTTAAAAAACGGCACACTAACGCACACATGAATAACTATATATTGCAATAGTAAATTACATCGCGATTAGTCGCTAAAGTAGGATGGCATTGCAAGTGAAAAAGAGACAAATATAATTTGTTGCGATGTTTGGTAATGATATTTATCTCTGTTGCACTGTTTCCTTTTTGATGCCATATTTTAGAAACGTAATGTTTGACTTGTGAAAATATTAAGATAAGAAGAAGAAGGATTTGTGATTCCTTGAATTTTAGAAGTTTTGGTTGAATAATTACAAAACAACATTGCCCTACACTAGGAATTTCTTCCTGTATCGTGGGTGCGTTTACAAACATAGAAACTTACATACACAGACACCCAGACCCGGAACAACTAATTGTAGATCATAAAATATTTGTTCAGTACAGTTAGTTGTTTTTCACGAATCTTTACGTTGATAGAGTACTAAGTGACTTACTTGTTAGTAACATGATTCAGTTTCCTCTCAAGTGTCTTGTTCTCCTTAGTGAGTGTAGCGACCTGTTCACTCAGCTTGGACGATGTGGCCTCCGCCTCTGTAGCGCGGAACCGGAGCTTCTCCACTTCATTTATGTGCTCTGCTTCTAGTCTGTAGAATAAGATGCGTGTCTCAAATACAATCAAAATCAAAAGCATTTATTTCAAGTAGACTAGTTTGAGGCACTTTTGAAGTGCCAAAGACATAACAATACAAAAATATGATCAAGTATTTTCTGAACAGTTAGCCGAAACAGCGTTTTGCCAGAAAAATCACAGTTTATAGTGTTTCTAACAAGCTCTAAGCCAGATCTTAAGTGGGCATGCGGGCGGCGAGTAAAGGGCAACTCGCTGTCCGACCATGGACCATGCCCGGGTCGACGGCGCGTCGTGTTCCACGCGCGCCTCAAAGACCGTCAGCATAATGGTGGGGCCCCCTCTCAGAGGACCAAAGCCTGCTGGGGTCGCGGAACTCATTACATCACCGTGACCCCGGAACATAAAGGGCTATTGAAGGACACCGTGGTGTTTAGTCAGTACAACTCTGACAGTAAGGGGTGGAAGGACTCATTTGATGATTTTACCACGTAAAAAAAAAGCCAGATCTTAGGTTGCTAATGAGATATTCATGATTGAAATATCGTTAGATATATAAGAGCATGGATGTGTGGAGTGACAAGAATGGGGCAGTTTGAAAGTGGCGCCTGTTACAGAAAAAATTAAAGGGAATCGTCATCTTGGTATGGACATGTGATGAGGAGGGATGACACTCATGTGACTAAGGGAGTGATGAGTATGAATGTTGATGGATGGAGAGGAAGACGAAGGCCAAAGAAAAGATGGATGGATTGTCTAAGAAAGGGTATGAAAGAAAAAGGAGTAAATGATAGTATGAGTTGTGATAGAGAATGGAAGAAAAAAACGTGTTGCGCCGACCCCAAGTAAAATGTGATAAGGACAGGAAGATGATGATCAGAGCTGGTTACTAAAACAAGTCTCAGTAATGCTTGCCACTTTATTTATTCATTACGTACCTAGGCAGTCGGCAATCTAGTACCTGATTAGGATTTTATTTTAAAAATCTCACATACTCCTTTGTACTTTCATCATCATCAAATCAGTCGTAGGAGTTTCACTGGTCCCATAATTTAAAATAGGACCGGCTGAAAGCCCGTACTTTGTACTTTAAATTTTGTTTTATTGAAACTTCTATAGAAGTTGGTATACTGTTACTAACTTGTTCATCCTCTCCTCGTAGAACATCCTCTGACTATCCAGCTGCTGTGTGAGGATGTACGTGAACTCCAACTGTGCCGAGTCCAACTTCTCCCCGCCGCAGGCCGAGTCTTCCGAGGTGAAGCCGCCCTCTGCGGCTACCAGCTTGCCGTCGGCTTTGTTCTGGACTAGGCGGTGGACGAAGTTGTCGCCTGAAGGAATTATGATCATATTCAATGTTATGTTGGACTATGTGTGACTGTGTCAACTGAGTATTTCAAATTGCATTCATAATGATCGTTTCACAGATTTTTTAATTAAATATCTGATCGACTTTTATTATTATTGCAGACGCTCCTAAAGATGTAGATGAACAAGTAAGAAAGTGGTATAATGGGTTTTCATATCCAACGGAAGGCTGAACAGCACTTACCCGCGTAATCCCAAACTCGGTTTGATCCCAACTGTAAAGCGTATGTATGATTTGATGCCAGGAAATGTTTCGCTGCGTGACCGCCTTCATACCTGATACAAAAACAGACACAATAATTATAAAATAATAGTAAATAAACATTTTAAAAGTAAATAAAATAGAGAGGAGGACAGGAATTAGGAGCATTCACAATTTGTGAAACTAAATAGAGAAAGAATTAGTCTGACGTGCAAAGTATCAGGACTAGTAGTTTTAGCGGTCTGTTGTAGAGGTCTATAGCTAGTAGTAGACACCTATCTTAATATTTATAAATCTCGTGTCACAATGTTTGTCCTCAATGGACTCCTAAACCACTTAACCGATTATAATAAAATTCGCACTCCATGTGCAGTTCGATCCAACTTGAGAGATAGGATAGTTTAAATCTCAAATTTTAGACCGGGTCCTCCACCCGTGCGAAGCTGGTAAGGGCCGCTAGTATTCTATAACACTAACCTGCCACATCCTACATTCCCGCAGATGAGACAGATCCACAGAGTGCCAGCTTCCATTCCCTCCATCAAACCTTCAGCCACACCGCTTATATTCTCTTTAGTCTCGTCGCCGTCTTCTTCTGTTTGTAAGAAATTAGAATTAAGTGTTTATTCAGGGCAAGTCATCGTACATCGTGTAAGATAGCGAGAATAAATCTCTCCATTATTTTAAGCTTTGAAAAACGAACTATTTTTTGGTATTAAGAAATTACAGAAGCTTGGTGCAAATGTGTAACAAAACATTTCCTTTACTAAAAATTAGCAAGAGTACTGGGTACAGAGTACTCAATGGTGTTCAGCAAGGCTTAATCATAGGGATTAAGCCTTGCTGAACACCATTGAGTACATAAATGATTTTGACCTAAAATAATGCTGTGCTTACTACATATTAAGTTCATATTTCAATGTAAACATAATAAAATCATTCTAATTGCTATTTGTAATCTACGACTTTTAATATGTGTAATAATTATGTGTTCTAAAAAGTCAAATGCTTTAGTAAAACCAAGTAGAACAGCATTACTATTTTAAAGGAAGATAACGAGGTTTATAAAAGAGTAAACTAGTTGTAGCAATGTTAAGGTGCTCCCTCGCCGCGAGCATTCACCTGTAATGTAACATAAAGTGCGCTATTTGATGCCCTATTGTCTTCGAATCTGTAACAATACATTACAGGTGAATGCTCGAGGTGAGGGAGCGCCCTTAAACTGACTAGTGAATGATTATCTTTGTAATTCAACCATAGTTGTGAAGTCAAGTCTTACCTGCAAGCGAAGCCCGTTCACATTGGAAGCATGTGGCCTGCTCGCGCGGCTCCGGGGTCTGCGCACAGCGACACACCGGACAGCGCGCGTCCCGCCAGCGGACCAGACACTCCGCGTGGAAGGCGTGCGCGCACTGCACACTCAACACACCCGCCACGCTCTCGTCCATACGTTCTGCGGGAAAAGACAGACAGTTGTCTCATTTGGTCATATAGCACGCAGAACTGATGGCCGATCGGGCCGTAAGGTTCTCGAATGGAGGCCACGCACCGTGATTGTAGGACGTCCACGCATAAGGTGGGCAGATGATGTTATGAGGGGCACGGGATCACACTGGATACAAACCGCTTCCAACTGGTCCTGTTGGAAGTCTGTAGAGGGGGCCTATATTCAGCAGTAGACTACTTACGGCTGTTATGATGTCACATTTATTTAGGTTAAGAAGCTTTGGGCATATTATGGAATACCTTAGTGATCCTTTAATAACTTACCTAGACACACGGGGCAAGTGGGCAGCTCAGTGTGCGAAGGAGGTGGAGTACCGTCTCGTGCCCACTCCACGCGCGACACCCACGCCATGTGACACAGAGCATTGGGCTCCAGGCTGCTGTAGGGAACCCCATCGAAGGTCTCGTGGAACTCCCGTGCTGCGTCACTGGTGCGGAATCTGGTGAAGAGAAGTGGAAAATTAGAATAAAATATACTAGCTTAAGCCCATAGTGTAACCTGCCTGTAGTCTGATACTTGTCTAATGGGATTATAATACTTGTAACAAAAGTTGTGCAAAATACCATCCAAATCCATTTATTAGTTTTTGTAAGAACAAAACACAAATATTCATTCATGATCACAAACTTTGGCATATATAAGCAGTAAAATAAAATTGGACTAACTTGCACATGGTAAACAATATTTTATACTTCACAAAATCAACTTACGTTATTAATGCCATGTAGTGATCAGGTGAGCCATCTCTCAGAACTCTAACATGAGCGATGTCCTGTTGGCAGGCGGCTGCAAACGCCAGCAGGTCCGTAGCCCCAAGAGCCCCAGGTACTGAGAGCAAGCACAGGGTCTTGGCCTCTTCAGCTTCTTTCATTTCACTGAAATAGATGCTAGTGATGTAGTCACTGTTTTTTGAAGTTTGAAATTAGTTGCAATGAGTAATAATTGTAACGTAATTCTGACAAATAATTATGTTACAATCAGAGCACAATGAAAAATAGTGACACACATTCTACCAACTTCAAAAATTGTCTCAGAGCCAATTTTGATAAAAATTGTCTGAGCAAACAAATTCAATTCACATAATTATTATTATGAAGATAATACAGTAATGCTATAAAATTCAGGAGTACCCTCATATCATATAAAAATCAGATGCAGTCTGATGCAATCCATGCAGCATACACAATATAATTATGCTTTTATTTAGGAGAGTTTTGGAATAAGTCTGATTTCATAAAAACTAACTTCTCTTTATAAAGATGCAGCACACCCTTAGTGACTTCAACCAGAGGGTTTCCGCAGAAGAAGCTGATGGTGTCATCATCCTCTGATAAACTGTTCTCTGGAGGGGAACGTCTGGAACTTGTTGGCAGGATTCCAGTGTCCGTGTTAGGACCTGTGAGGACACTGGCATACGTCTCTACGGTTATGATCTTGGACTCACGGGCTCCACGGTCTTTCTTCTTTTGTTCTTTAGCAGCTTCTAGGTAGAATATAAGTTGTTTAAACACATTGGTTTACTTTACTTTATTAGTTTGTTTCATTGTTCATACAATAATGATATTCCAAACTGACAGAATTAATAAACTTACTAAATTATTAATTAGTTACTTATATTGGTTTCACAATATTAAATTAAGTTTGTTAGAAACCTATGAAATATAAAATACATTTTGTGAACCATATTATTTACTTTGTTTCGTTTATATACATACTTAAAACTATTACATATATATGTATATGTATTAGTTTTAAGTTTTATTCAATATTTTGAATTCATCGTAATGATCCATAAAAAGATGTCCGTGTATTGTAAACACCACGTCAAGCTTACGTCGATAAATGTTTTCAAAATGAGTTTACATATATACAGTTCTTGCTTTGTTTGCTTTTACTTTTGGCTACCATCAACAGTTGTGTAAAGAGGTCACATGAATATTTCTTACCCATTTCCGAAGTATTATCGCCCATTTCAGGCAGATCTTCGTCGATTTCAATACGTAGGACACACAAAGACACGGACATTTAACAATCCAATTATTTATTCAAAACAAAAAGGAAGAAACAGCTCCATATAGCCTTTACACATCACTTGTTTTTATCAAAATACTCAATCTATTGCGAAATTAGCATGATAATGCAAACAAAGCAATAAATAAACTCTAGAAATTTTAGAAGCACAGCACAATCAGATGAGTACCTATTGCTTGGACAAATAAAAAATTATCAATTTGGATGGCTATTGAAAATCAAAGATGAGATAGCGTAAGCTTGTAAGCATAAGTGAGAAAGAGATGCAGAAGATACTGTGCTAAAGATTCGAGGTCAACTCAATACGTCAGAGAATAATAACGACGCAGTCACTTTTGACAGGACATTGACATTGACACAGGTACATAAATACAGCAAAGTAAACTGGAAACCGTTTATTCTTTAAAATATTATTCAAAAGAAAAATCAGAAAGATCAGTGTGCTATTTAAAAATTATATGAGCAACAAAAAATCAAATATAACTTACGAAATTTTTAGGAATGCAAACAAATGTCAAATCGAATATTTTCCGAACGTGTATCCGAACAATGATTCCATGAGAAAAAAAAATGTGATTTCCTATTTTCATAATACATTGCGTATTTCAAAGATAGTAAGGACACAACAACTGATACGAAAAACGCAATTTGTGTCAACTAGTTAAAAAAGTCGATCTTATTGGATAGGAATAGGAATTCTAAGTAGAAGAAAAAAATATTCAATATGGCTACAGATCATACGACGTGAGCTGTCAGCTGTGATAATTTTTGTTTCTTTGTGTTTATTACGCCTTTAAAAATGTTATGATCGTTACGTACTCGCGAATATGGGTGCGAAAGACTCAAAGCCATCGTTTATATCGTACGAGGATGCAGTGAAACGAGGTACGACAAGTGCAATAAGTTGATCTAAGTGCGTTGTATAGGAATGTGATGAATATCGGTTTATTTTATTTGCAGTGTCTGATAGTGAGTTGAGACGTATACGTGAAGCGTTCAAGAGATGTGCCGGTGCGAACGGGACGGCCTTGAGCTTGGAGGCCTTCGTCCACGAAGTGCTGTGTGATGGAGTGCCGTACGAGGTAGCCGAGTGGCTGTACCAGGCGTGCGGAGGAACCAAGCGGGGCATCGCCTTCCGCGAGCTGCTCTGCGGGATCGTGGTGCTCACGAAAGGCAATATCGAGGAGAAAATCAAGTGAGTAGTAGTTTTAAGTCCATTGTTAGTTGTAAACAATTACATCACGTCAGTTATCATGATGTATTATGTGTTGTATTGTTAGCGCCAAAATATTCACTCGCTAATTATTGCGGAGCGTAAGATTCGCAGAAATGTGTAGTAAGTATTTACTTAATTGGAGATAACAGGTAGTTGTTTTTTTCTCATTATTAATTAAGCAAATAATGGGTTTAATTTATGGTGTTTAGTGGCTGCTATTGGTTCAAATGATATGGTTGAGTAAAGATTTAAATATATACAATGAGTTGTCAGATTGCTGCAGTAGTTTTCCGAGACTGTATTCATCTAGCTACAATACAATTGGTACTAGGGATGAGCGTTGAATCAACGAACTAGTTGAATCAACCGTTGATCTCTTGTCAACGTATTAACGTTAACTGTATACGAATCAACTAGTTGAATCCGTCAACGACGTTTATGAGTTTAACTCGTTCGTCTCGTTGAATTAACGAGAACGCAAATGCAACGTTGTTTTCAACATTGATTTTTTGGTTCGTTGTTTTTAACGTCATGCGCGTCATGGATTGCGAGCGATTGTAAGAGTTGATTTTCGAAATATTTATTTTAAGAATAGTACTTTTATTGGTGGAGTTTGTTTACTTATGTTTACCACAGATGTAGACCTAATCCCAATGTATTATATTATTTGAAATGCACTATTTTTGAGATGCAAAGGTATAGCGAATAGCCGTCTAAAAATAGAAATAATAGTTTTAACTTCACACTATTTTAGATGTTAATTTGTACATAAAACTGAAATTCGAATCGGAACTACGTGATTTATGAGTTTAAGTGGATAAATAAGCTACAGAAAAGGAAACATTTATGGGTCGAACCGTCAATCAAACGTTTTCCAATACATAAATTGAATAAAATTGTTTCTAAAATTCAACGCACAATCGTTAGATAAAAACCGTTTAATGAATCAACGGTTTACGTTGCAAGTTGACAGTTAAATTCGTCAACGACATGAACACGTTGACTCGTTCAACTCGTTGACGAATTCAACTAGTTGATTAACTAGTTGACAAACGTGAATCAACGTTAACGTTTCGTTGACGGAAAAACCGTCAACGACCCACCGCTAATTGGTACTAAGAACAGACTGACCACAGGGGATCTTATTTTGTGGTTTTTCTTGTTAGTAGGTACTTTATAGTTTCATAGATTATATTTATTTTGTAGATGTAGGTAGAGATACATTTGTCTTACAAGATAATTTCATTACAAATAAAAAAGTATTTATTTGTTACATCTTTTTATTTATGTTTTTTGTAATTTCATCATATAAAAATAATGTAGGCCTTAATTCTGTCATGGACCTAGAAATGACTAAGATGCAGAATCTGACATGTATTAATTTTCAGTGAAATAGGCTTTAAATATTTATTTTTTTATTCTAGTTAAAAAATATGGTGTATTTACACATACCTAAGTATTTGTTGATTTAATTTATTTTGACCAAAGATAATTGTTAGATCACTGTACTATATTATAATACTGTTTTCTCAAATATTAAAATGAAAGCAATGTAATTATTGTCTAACACTGTTGAAGTTCTTGTGCTAACAATGTATTAAAATATTGTTATGCCAGCACAATGAGAACGTAGATAATCATAATTATAGAAAGTATAAAAATAACAATGGTTTGTTATTAAAATAATAAAAATCCAGCCAAAAAACATTATCATGAGAAACACGAAAGTTTTTTATCACTAAGAAAACATACAGTAGAATGTGTTAATTAGTTATTATCATGATGTGATATTATCACAACAATGTGATGTGTAAATGTGACAATGATTGACATCTTAAAGCATCTTTATTATGTTAGCATTCCAAAAATATATCAGCAAACTAACGTCTGAAGATTCTCTGTTTTATAAATATCTTTTCCCATCAATGCAAAAGGGTTATTACTGAAATGTTGATTAATAAAGAAATACTAGGAGACTATGATATAAACAAAACTGTGATGGAGCAAAATTGTGATGTCATGACACATTTTTCTTACACTTGCACACTCATAAATAAACAGTAATCTATGAAAATAACAAGACAATATTTAAAAAGGTTATAAAAATCAAGGTAATTGCATAGATGTAGTTCATGAAATTCAAATTTTTTAAACACTGTTTTAGACTATCACGGTTTATTTCACAATTTAAAATGTCACTTACGGGATATCTTCCGTGATTATTATTTGTTTTGAGTTCCCGATATTTCGACGCTGTTGCAAGCGCCATGATCGCGGGATGACAATCGGGAACTCAAAACAAATAATAATCACGGAAGATATCCCGTAAGTGACATTTTAAATTCAAATTTTCTTATGCTTTTTTTGAAATTTTTGTGCTGACCTTATTAGATTTGTGCAATAATAGTTAGATTTCGGAAATAAAACCATTATTGCACCAATCAAAAGTAGAATGTGTCTACTTATTTTTCTTATATTTTAGTATAGTAAATACATAATAGTAATTGCCACAAATAATATCTTGATCAAGTTACAATGTTAAAGCAAGCAAATAAATTGTAAAAAAACACAAGAAAAATTAATTTCTCAAGCTACGTCCTCTGCATAACCACCTTAATTTGCACTAAGCAAGAACAAAGAATGTTGATGTCTCAATATGAAAACTTCAATGAAGATGGATATGACATAAAAAGTAAGAGACAAGGGACAAGAGACAAGTAAGATACAAAAACCATAATTTCAGTAGATTATGGTTCACAAGAAAGAAATTGGGGTAGAGCAGTCCTAAGATGGTCCAGTCAGAACCTTCAAGAAAATTGCCAGCAATAGGGTTAAATGGAAACAGTTTAAGGAGCCGTTTAACAAAGGGTAAAACTGTCAGAGATGATGTTCACTATAAAGGCATAAATTAGAAATAGATTTAAAAATCAATTGACTGATTTGGCTAGTTTAGTTTTGAATTATTTATGGAAGTCCAGGGAAGGTTTAAATGGTGAGAAACAATGATTCTGAGGCAGTACGAAGTTGGCCGTGTCAGCTAGTTGGAAATAAAATTCTGTACCCCTAGCACGAGTTTTCACTATTTTACTTTACAGAGTCTTTCCAGTATTTACAGCGTTTCATGGATGAAAAAATAGAACAGCGCCTCTGGTGTGCGAAGAAGGAACTAATTTATTCCTCGAAAATTGTCAATTTGAAATTGTCAAAGTTCCAGTTTACTTTACGTCTCAAATACTGAAAACTCATGCTGAGAGTACTGATGGAAGAATTTAACTTCAAACTCATTCAAAATAACAACTGAAACATTTTTATGACGGAATTAAATGTGACTTTCCTCAATTTATTGAAAAATTTCAAGATAATTTAGTCTGTATTGTAAAGCTTTGAAATTAATCTCTCACGGACTTCCTGTTGGATTATTTAGTCGCAGAATTTTGCATATCTCCTGATTACATGTTTTTTATGACATCATTAGTATTGCTTGCTTCACATAATTGCCTATTGTTAAATGATTCTCTTAGCTAATTCTGTATTACATTGTTTTCATAATTTTACTTTCCAAGTATGGTATTGTTGATGTTTTGGCTAGTAATAAGATAGTAACTAAACTTGAACTGCAAGCCCATAACAATATTGATTAATTGAATGTCATGATTGTGCAAGGTATTAAATTACTCATGTGTGTGGTCTCACAAACTTAATAGGTAGTTTATTATTTTTGTGTTTCATGTGTTTGAAACCTAAGGGCTCAAACACACTGCGAGCCTAGCGCGGTGGCGGCGGCGGGCGCGATAATAATGAATGTATGAAATCGCCGCTTGTGGCCACACTGAAGTGACTAGGCGGGAGCCTAGCGCGGTGGTTAAACGAGCGATTTTGCGAGCCTAGGCGTTGCTAGGCAACAACCGATACAACGGGCGGGCGGCAGGTGTATCAAACCTTTTCGGTCTTTTAGTAGCGCCATATAGTTACCAAAACATGCACTAAATTACTGCCGTTGGATGTTTTTGTACACATTTAAATGATTTTTACCGTACCTACTTGAGTAGAAAAATGTAGAATGGTTAATAATTTAGTTGTATTCAATCCTACATAACGTGTAAAAAAAAATCTTTAAATAAGACATGTAGATACTACTAGGTACCCCCGGTTTGCAACACCCGCAACAAAAACAAACGCTTGATCGGCAGTGTGGACACGTATCGCGCCCGCCGCAGCGCCCGCCACCGCGTCTGCCACCGCCGACGCGCTAGGCTTCCAGTGTGGACGCACACTATGACAAGACAATATAGCTCTGTTCTCTTGAGACTACCACGGGAAAAAAAACCTTGGTAGTAACGCCAGAGAATTATCACTATTCCATTTTGAGTCAATTTTTACGGTGATGGTAAATGCAGTGTCTGATCGATCGACTGCATCGTATTTCGCGGGTTCGATTCCCGCACAGAACAAATATTTTTATGACTTATAACTAATTGCCGTACAAACACCCAGAGTGTTTGTGTTATTGTGTTTCTTTGTTAGTTCATCCACGACACAGGAGAAATTCCTAGAGAGGGGCAAGAGTTTAAAAAAAAAGAAGTTAGAGCAAAAGTGTCAGAATAGAAGATAAAATATTGCTGTGATTTGTAAGAATCCTCTAACTTTAGAGATTCTCTATAGCTATGCAACTTTTTTTTATTTTTCTTGGAAATCGCGTCTTTGGTATATGATTGCCGATCGCAATTGGTATCGAATCAGTAATATATGAAAATATCATAACAAACCCATTCAATTTTAGGTTCCTTTGGACACTCTACGTGAACAACCAAGGAGACAATGGCACGTACATATACAAGAGAGATTTCGCGCGGAATCTCCACCTGGAGTACACATCCCTCCCCCTCACGGGGTCCCAGAGGAACGCTGAGATCCTCCTCAGCCTCTTCGGGCCGGCAGAAAAGGTCACCTTCGACCAGTTCAGATCCTGGCTGCTGATTCACAAAGATGCGACGGTCCTATCCAAATGGCTGCTGTCAGAAGTGAATGTGGCCCAGGATCTGGAGACGCCGACTTTCTATCAAAGTCTGGCTGGAGTTACTCATCTAGAGGAGCGGGTGAGTGGATATTGTGATTTATTCTTATAGAGATAAGGTTGGGTTCGGCGTGATGGTAAAGTTTCAGGTCTTATAAACAAAACACTCGTGCTATGCGGTAATGCAGGTTTCCTATCAATCCATCCACGTCATTTAATACCAAAACAAAGCTTATTTGGTAATTATGCTCTCAGTATCGACATATCACTTGATACTGCAATTTTATCTATGTCTCAAAACAGTGTCAAATCGTGCAAACTCATAACAAAAATCTTTTTCTATCATAATCATCACCAGTACAAGATAAGCTCGTCCCAAATCGCTTATCGATCCATAGTAGGAATCGATTCTCAACTCGATTGTTGACTATCGATAACGGAACAATTTTATCGATTACGTACAGTATATTGATGCAGAGATACGTTATCAATCGAATCGCTAGACGTCTTGTTGTGACGACAAATACATTGGAATTCTCCTGGGAAGTGGGCAAAGCAGATAGCAACGGGTTATATGATCAAAGTCGACCTGCACGAGTAGCACGACACAATTTTGTCTTTTTAAAAACAAAGCTATCTACAATTTGACATATTTCTTTGCTCAAGGCGAGTACAGTACTATTCGGAAGGATTGTCAAAGGTCTAACTGGTCTAAGGAATAGGTTTTTTTAAATATCGCTATGCTTAGGATGACAGAAATCTTTGTTTCCGTTGACAAAGCCCATTTCTTCGGAGTAGCGCTACACGAGACTATTAGAAAACGCTGGCGTGACGATCTAGACGCATTCAGGAGTGATTGGCCGGAGAAAGCCGCACAAAGGGAAGAGTGGAAGGTTATGGGGGAGACCTTTGCCCAGCAGTGGGACAATATAGGTTAAAAAAAAAAAAAGCGCTACACGTGCAGGAGTCTGCAAACGATTCGCAGTCATTTATGGGTATTGTGTTACCAAGTAACTGGACTTTTGAAGATCTAAATAGAAGCTAATCTATGAAGATTCTCAGTTGCGCCCAATTAGGTATATCGGAAGTCACCTTCTAAATACATACCTAGTTGAGGCTAGGCAGATGATGAAAGTCGGCGAATGATACTAAAGAAAGCATCCTTTCTTCAAAAAATCCTTTGTCCAAATGAGATAAAGATAATAAACTAGGGTAAGGGCATGAAGATTTTGGTGATGGCGCTATCTCGAACAGATGGATCAAAAGACTTAATATCTAGTTAGAAATGTCAGGAGCGTATCAGTATCCGTAACGTATGCACTGACATAAAAGTACATGTCAGGATGATGCGGCATTTATCTAGCAATCTATACACAATCCATTTATTTAAATTAATTGAGTCAGCACTATTTGTTTGAGACACTTCTTCAAAACTCAACCAATTCCTGAGTAACTTACTACCACATTTATCGGCTAGTTTCTTGAAAAATCGTTTTGGATTGTGTAAAAAATGCTAACCACGATGTTATGGGGTCATCAGAGCATTTGGCTTTTAGTGAAGCTGGAACTTCCATGGAAATCACATCAGTAATGACCTAGCTGTTGGTGAAAATACTGGCTGGCAACTGGATAAGCAGAAAAAAAGAACGCAAAATTAAAATTAGTGTATTCGATCCCAAGATCGCAGTTATACGGAAGTCAGGGCCAAATGCTCAAATTTTAATGAGACTTGGCAATACAAAATTATCTTTTTAAGTCGAATTTGCGTACATGGTTTTATCTTATTTTACGCTCTGATTAAAACAATGTGCAATGTAATTTGTTTAATCGACCTTTAGAGTATCAGCACGCATGAATCGACAAAGTAATCATCGCTTTTGAGAATCCCTGATTCTAAATTAAATTATTGAAGTTTAATCACTTGATGAATCTCTTTGTACAAATAAAACGTTTTCTGAAATAGGAATTTAGGGCTCAAATTGCCATATCTTTTTAAGGAAATGAAGTTACGAATGGCTGTAGAATAGTTTGCTTATTAAGGAAGAAAAAACTAGTTTAGAGACTTTGCTGAACCGAATCGAAACATTATCCCTCTCCTGATCGTCGTATCCCAGAATGTAGTAAGCTGCGATATTTAAAAAAGTAATAGTTAGTATTTGCGAACGCATACAACGCCAAATCTCTTCAAAGTTTGAGTGTACAGGTTTCTTCCGGGTAAGATCGCTCCATCTTTGGTGGTCGTGGTCGCCACTGTTGACGACATTACAGTGATTTTGGAAAAGTGCACCATACTTGTATCTCCCTCTCTTCTTCCATCGTAATCTTCATTTTTCGTTATTCCTTTCTATGACGATTAACTTCGTGCATCTGACTTTGTATTATCTGAATTTATATTAGTACGAATTTACACGACGACCCTTATCTCGTGTGCTGATTTATTTCAGGTTTGTTTGTCTTATCAAACATAGAATTACCTTACCCATCTTTCATTAGATACATATCTTCCAAAGACTTAATAGTTTTATTTTACCTAGTTGAAATAAAAAAAAAACTATGACTAACCGGCAATAAAATGCATTTTGCGCACTTAGTCACAATAATCTGAATAGTTGTTTGCACCTGTCCATGTAAATAAGACATGTTTGTGGTGTTTATGTTCAAGTTTGTAAAGAAATATCTGAGGATCAGGTGGCGACAGGCTTATTCTGTGATGTATCTATTGTGACATTAGATAAAAGTCATGAATAATTAGCACTCAATATGCATGGAAGACGTCTTCATTCTTCGTTCCTTTAACTATAATTCAGGAAGTTTATTGTGATTGTTGGGACACAAAATTCTTATAATACTGGCGTTTTGAGATTAGAATTCATTCCACCCATTTCTCACAGAAATGTAGGTAAGAAAGGCGAAATTACAATACTACATTATTGTAACATTGAATGATGATCCTAGTTTGTTGTAAGAAATTGGGCAAACTCTTGATCGATATCTAGTCATCTCAACTACTGATGACCCTCTTAAAAAAGTTTTCCCATTTCTCTTTCTACATTATTAAGGAAATCTTTCAAGCTTCTCGCAGGGAAACCCCGTGCGCAGTAATATCGAGTTACGGCATCGAAACTAGTCGGATTTAACGCAACCGCACAGATTAGTTGTGACACACTTTTAACTTGCACATTATTATATTGTAAACAGTCGGTTGCCTAGTATTGATATCTTCATGTTTATTCGTTGTTGTAATTGAGGATTAGTCATTTACTTATGTAGTTTTGTTTGTTCACGTAGAATGTTTAGCTCTTGTCTTCTACATGGAAGTAAATATATCTGGAGAAATATGGGTGAAAGAGTACACCCCTGCGTAACCCTTCAGGGAAAGCAACCGTAATATGTATCATGTTGGAGTTTCTGCTTGAACAATAGTACTAGGAGATATTCATTACTCGAATACATATGTTTTGAGTTTATCGTAGAGTTCATAGTGACTTTTGGCGAACTTTTTCAATGTAATTACTTGGTCAAAAGCTGCTGTCGAATTCGTAGTAGTCGAATATTGATGCTGATACTTTTGAATGCTCTTCACATGTTTTGATCGCGTTCAGTTGCAATGGTTAAATTCACCATAGACACGAATATTCCAAATACTGTACTACATGGGCGAATAAACTTCCTCACGGTACTTTAGCTCGACCAGACAGATAACAGAATAATGACAAGAACCGGGTGCAAATATTATAAAACAAAATCTTTAGGGGACATCTTCAGAAGTTCAATGTCAAGAAACTATCTCGTGTTGACATCCGTTAAAAAGTATTTATTCATGATATCACCAACAGTACCTGGTATCAAAATACTCGCTGTTTTCACAAAGTCTGTCACTTGTGTACTATCTGTTGGGTTCGTTATCTTGCCAGCACATTTTGTACGATATCTTGCATGTAAATATTGTACTCAAATACGTGCATTTTGTTCTCGTATATTCGGTTTGACGACGTACTTGTGATTTATTGTTTTAAATGTTTTCCTGTATGGTGATTTTTACGAGGACTATGTAAAACAATGTATGTAGTTACTAACTGCTACACATTGTTGGAAGTCAGAAATCCTGAATAACCAGAGGTATTTTAATTCCTAGCAACAGGTAATCGAAGTCAGATAGGTTATAAATAAAAGAAAGAAAGAAAAAACGTTTATTGGCACATGCCACAATTACACACAGTAATATGAAAAGAAACAAACAAGAAGAACTTAAAACTAAACAAACGCTGGCAGGTACTCGATTCCATCCATTTACCTTAAAAGCCGTAGACCATCATGGTTAGAATAAGACTATGCAGCTAATTTACATAATCATGTATGTATAATTTTCTAAAGAGTCAAATAATTGTTGACGTATGCTGCAAGAATCAGATTTTTTTCTGTATTCAAGGCCAGAACTTTCTACTTATACAACATCACTTAACGTACCTGCTAGATTGATGTCTACTACTATCATCATAATTATGTTACCAGTAATGGTTTCCACAACTCCCCCCCAGCAGGTGGTCCTATTGATTATTTCTAGGTCGTTTGTACACCGGCGCCCCTCGTCCTTGCCAAGGACGTCACTTAGGGCATGACCCTGCGGTCGTATCGTGTCTGATCTGTTCAGTACCACGCTGTGTTTGGCGTTTCTTGTAGCACTTACAAAAACTAGATAAAGAATGTTTTAACTTTTTAAGTAATTGTCATAGTCAGCCCAGGACACATAAAAAAAACTGATTTTAATAGGAGCTAGGGCATAGTTTTGCATATTTTATTTTAAAGTGTACATTGTCATAGTCGGCCCGGGACATAGATAGCCATATAAAAAAAACCGATTTTAATAGGAGGCAGGGCTTACTTTTGCATATTTTATAAATGTAAGTATTGTTTATGCATAAACTTTATGCCTTTTCCCATGGGGTTAGGCCCAACTACAGAATGCCACCTGTCCAAATTCATCTATCTGGTCATATAAAGTCGCTGGTAACCTCTAGGATTTTGTTAATCAGGAAAACCACACTTCCACACTATCCATCCACACTAATATTAAAAATGCACAAGTAACTCTGTCTGTTTGTCTAAAAGTTGTTTAGTCTTACAACAATGAAAGATCTGGAACGTCCCAGGTCTCTTATATTCGACAACAGACGTTTCTGATCTTTGACTTTGACTATCCCGCTGTCGCTGGCATGAGCCGCGTACGAAGTCACGGACAAAAGCTAGTATCCAATATTTATTATGAATTTATGACACAAAAGTGTAAATACAATTAAAACGATACCGTATTTGATCATTGTTCATTTTCCTAAAGTCAACACAGAGCGATTATCGAACAATTCCATTGAGCTTGTTCGGTCGTTACAATATGCAGGAATCGAGTTGAATAATATTTGTATTACAGTTTAATTATCTGTAGCGGTTGCACAAACAATAATAAACTAATTTACGCTTTTGTTTGTTTTCATTCAGGTCAAGCGATTATTTGTTCATTACGTGAACATATGTTTGTAGTAATAATAATGATAACAATCTAAACAAAGCGGTTGTTGATGGAATTTTAAGTATTTGGTGTTTCATTTGAGCTCTGATAGTGTAATCCAGATAAACTGCAATACTTGATAATGGTTTGGTTATGAAAGTGCAATATTCTTAATTGCTTTATAAGAACATGCATATAGATGACAAAAATTGTAATATTATGGTATTTTTTGTTTTGGAGCCTGTAAATTCCTAAAGTTAAACTCAATAACACTTGCGTGGTAAAATCATCAAATGAGTCCTCTCATCCCGAGCAGGGCGGGAGGGACTGTTAGACTTGTACTGACTAAAATCCACGGTGTCCTTCAATAGCCCTTTATGTTCCGGGGTCACGGTAATGGAATAAGTCCCGCGACCCCGGAACCTAATAACACTTCGGACAGGTCTGGAAATCACCAGTTGCCAGATTGAACCTTCAATTGCGAAGCCAACAAGACCATTAAACAATAGAGAAAAAGTTTATATCTCTTAATGAAAAGTACCTATAGCAAAAGGTCCAGGCAATAGTTAAAGGACCAACCAAAGGAAGTGACCTATTACCGCGTTGTTGGACAATGGGATAGCAACCTATTACTTATGAGTAGTTGAATAATCTTTGGACCCGCCAGAGTCTATGAGGCAATCAAGAGAACGCAGAACTCACATCTTTATCTTTACATAGTATAAAACAATGTTGCTTAAGTCCGTCTGTACGCGCATAGCTCCCAAAAGGCTGCACCAAACTAGATATTTTTATCAGTTTTCTTTGTTATAATCAGGACATGATTTATACGTGAGAATAGCTGTTCTTCGTGGTTTCATCCCTGCTGTTCGACTCCTTTTGGTCGAAGCTTGATGTTATATAGAGGCCGAGGAAGGCTATAGCCTTCCTCGACAAATGAACTATCTAACGCAATAATAATGTTTCAATTCGAACCAATATTTCTCGAAATAAGCGCGTTCAAACAAACGAACTCTTCAGTTTTATAATATTAGTTAGTATAGACCGAAAATCCACCTTGAAGGTAGAAAATTTGAAATCATTTGATATTGGGGGCGGGTTCCTAGTAAGTAGTGTCTTTGTTAATTATTTGTCCTTTACACAAAATGGCGCAATATTTCCTCATGATTTCATTGTTTTAAAGAGCATTTTGTGTAAAATTCTGTAGTTTCAGGTACTGTTTTCCTCAAGGCAATCACAGTAGCTAAATCCATTCTCTAAATACACAGGACAAAGAAAATGTATAGGACGAAAATTGGTTAATTTCTTATATTTTAATTGTTTTGTTAGTTTCTTTTGTTAAACTTTTACATCTTTTTTTTATTTATTTTATGCTGTTGTTCTGTCCTGTGTGAGTCAAATAAAACTTTTTCTTTCTTTCAAATAATTCGCTATGGAGTGGACTTTTCATGCAATTCCAATCTTACCTGATATCAATGTGTAACTACTGCCATGTCACTCACATCATCACACTACTTACATCTCTTCTTATCAATTATATTATTCTTTTTGAGACCACGATTAAGAGTTCTGTAAAATAATGGAAACGTATTTTTTCTTGTGTTAAAATCTATGAATATTTTAAAAGATATATCGCATCAAAACTCAACAGTCGCTTGTGACGTCAGAGATGTCAGTTTTTTTGGTTTAAGCAAGATAAATATTAAAAAAAAAAACAAATATTTTTTGATAATCTAACTACAGGACTATTTAGTTTTTTTTTAAAGTCAAACCTCCTATAGGCGCCACTGTAATAAAACACCTACCTTATCAATGGCGATATTAATATAATCGCCCAGGGGGGCAATAAAATCGTCAAGTATCAGATCATGATCAAACTCATCGTTTGTACGAATCTCTTGATTAAATCAATCAAAGATTCGAATTAACGATAATACTGGCATGTGTGACTTGCTTTATCGCTAACAATTACTATCAATACAGACAAGGTCTTAAAGTCTTAGCAATAAGGTTGATGTTACCACTGTTGTACGGCTGACTGTATGTATCGAAGTTTTAGTTCGACATCGTAAAATTCATAGCTTTTAGCGCTTTTAAAGCGAGTTCAACAGCGTATGACGTGAAAGTTAAGCGCTTTTTTTCATTTGTGGCTTTTAACGGCACTGAAAACCTTTAAAATGGTTTTTCTACAATGGATGATATTGCCTTTTTTGTTGCTCTGAAAATAGTTTGACAGTGCTCTAAGGTCGAAGTTCGTTTGCAGTCGAGTCACGTCCGGAAATTAAATTACTTGTACAATTTATTTTACGAGCTGTGAGGGTAAGGTTCACTGAATAGATGCGCTAAATAAAATGAAAGGTGTTTGATCTGACCCTTCACAGAAGGAATTGTTCGTTTGTTTTTTCGCTCTTATTTTAAGAGTAGATGGAAAACCCTGTGTACCCCATGGGATTTTTATCGGAATCAATGACGTACTTCCGCTCATACTTTCATCTCTTACTTCATTTTCCTTCCTTGTTTAGTTAGGGAAGGAAAATAATTTACTAAAAGTAAAATTCTCATAATTTTGGACTAAGGAGTTGATGAATTTAAGATTTTTTTATTTAGTGGAGCAGTGGTAACGGCTCCGACTAAACAGTTGTAGGATGTGAGCTCGAACTCCTGACTCCTTTCATCATCATTTCTCTCAAAACACTGAAGGAAAACTTGGTAAGGATATCGTCATCGTCACGTTCTAGAACTAAACATTCGAAGACATGTGACAACTACCAATGGCTGGGACCCGCGTAGGTTACAACTTACACCCTTTCATAGAGCGGAGGCTTGTGTGACCTGTGTCCTAATAGTGGGAACTTATTAGTCGTATTATTTTTATAACTTGCCTGTAATGTTTCACTATTGGACAAAGGCCGTCCTCCATTCTTTCCAACGGCTACGGTTGTGCGCTATTTCCTTCCCATTCTCAAGGACGGCATCCAGTTCGTCTCGTCATCACCTTCGTGGCCTGCCACGGCCCTACCTGCCTCAATGGCTACCCAACTGAAGTGGGACTGAGCAGTACATATATGTCGCATGGTGACAGGTTCTTAGGAACAGAATAGGCTAATCATAATTATAATGAAAATCTGTAAAGAGGCCTTCTCTTTTGGAAAAGGTGTACATAAATATTCTTAGATCAAAGCCCAAGTATATATTTTCCAATGACATTTATCTGTATTTGGGCCTCCACTTCCCTTTGATTACGAATATTTTGTAATTGCAAATGTAAGTAGTAACTAGCAAATTATATGGCCGAATCGAAATTACGACCGCAATTACATCCAACTTGATTATTTGAATAACGTGTTATGCAACTGGTTAACTTTAAAAAAAAATGGGATTTGCTGTTGACCACGATCACGATGAGGCCTAAAGGCCGCTGTTTACACCTTGGCCCAACCTGTGAACACGGTTTGCGAAGCACGTCAAATTCTTTGATTAGTGCACGCAAAACCGACACCATTCGGTTGGCCGGCCAATACTGCCGCCAACTACTAACAAGTACTTAGGTCTGTACAAGCTGGTCCAATACGCTGGCCCAATGCGTGGGCCCAATGTGTACAGCGGGCTTAAGATGTAGCGAGTTCACCCAAAAATAACTGTATTTCCGGCGCACCGATGGAACACAATATAACTGTTTGATGCCTAAATCTGACAGGATGGTTGTTGCGAACCAGGCAGCAGTGGGGTCGCCCACCATCGCCATTGTGATCTCTCAGTCGTCAACGCAGGTTACAGGTAGCCTGCCTGTTGCCAGGGGGGCGGGGGAATGCTATGCTATGAAGTGGATCCCCCAGCCTTAAAATTGGGGGGAAGGATTGTAATATTTGATTGTTGAAATAAACCCATAACTAACGCCCTCATTAACCTATTTATAAACAGATTCGTTTTTGTATCAATATTCAGATCTTCGACTGTTCGTCACGAAAAGGGAAATAATAAAGATCATCTCGGAATTTTATGATTAGACTTTTACGTTAATAAGTAAGTTGAAAGACCGACATTGAATGCCAAACGCCTGAGATAGCGTATCACAACTATTGTATAACATCATTAAGAGTGGTTTCACACGGCCCACATCCACACCAAAATCACAACCAACACGTGTGTGTGGCCATATTTTGTATAGAAAATAAATATTAGAATATACACTGACGTCATCTTGCCGTCTTTGTCGACTACAGATACTGACCACATCGCAACCAACAGCGAAACCACGTACTAGCGGCCGGCAATGTCCCAGACACTAACCAAAATCGAACTGTCTGTATCCGACGTATGTACAACCCAACAATGCAACCAGTTTTTGCCGGTTCTGCAAAAAGCTGCAGCGACACTGTTCACGTAGTGTGAATAGTGTCGCTGCAGCTTTTTCTAAGCCACATTTTTTGAATGCGGTGTGGTGTGGTTGTGATTCGTGGTATGTGTGAAACAAGCCTTAACTACAAACCGTCAAATTAACTCCCACATTCACAGTTCACATTTTTATCAGTCAAACACACGCCATGGATAAGTCGAGTGCTAATAATGGGTATTAATGTCAGTCAAATTGATAACAATACTGTTTTTGGAATTACTGTTTTAATATAGCATTATCATTACGCTGGTATTACCTAAAAGGTAAGGCAGAGGTGTGCCTACAGTACACTCATATTAGGGGACTAAAATACTACTTAGACGACATGAATTCAAATAGAGTACCTACTGAAAAACATTAGTGCTTTTAATTATATCATTGAAATATTATTTTTTTAATATCTTTCCATGGGGTCGCGGAGCTGTCTTTTTGAATAGGACAAACCCACCACACTATTCCCAAACCACTGCAACTCCTGTGCGCCAAAATCAACAGTGGCAACCACCAGAAAAGCGCCGAGACAATGAAGCTCGACCTGTCCCGGAAAATGAATTTACCTATCTGGGATCCTGCGACGAAATTAAACACAAAAGAATAGTGGAGGAGTAGGAAAAAAAGCGGAGCTGTCTTATTAGGTTACCGTGAGTACCGTCTACCGTGTGGAATGTAAAGGGCTATTGAAACAGCGGTGAATTTGAAAACATAATCATGAAGGGACTCATGATTATTTATGATTAAGGGACTGTCAGAGACTGAATAAATGCAATCCTTCACATGCCTTTTGCGTTCCAGGACGATGGTACCCTTTAAGACAGTGCTGCAATCCGAACATGTAATAGAGTGTCAGAAGTAATTGAGTTTCATTTGATATATTGATAATGCAACGTCTTACAACCTTCTACGGCTGGATATGTAACCTATCGTGATTGCTATCGGGATCCCGATCTCTGTAACCAATCAATGACCGAATTTCTCCATTTGACTCTTAAAGATGTCCAATCAGAAACAGCCGTCAAAAACAAAAAAAAAACGTCTTCGAATTGAGATAGAATATTAATTTCAGGCGAAAGTCGCATTTCAGTTCAATTCTACACAAGACCGTCATGTTACTTCTCCATCTATTCAAAAACTTTGCTCGTTAAAAGTTGTTCAAGGTCGCTCAGGAAACCAGCTAACGTAGTGGAAAGTATAATTTTCCGTGTCGGGGTGGCGTGAATAAGGAAACTTCGAACATCTATAGTTTATGAACAAAACTTGTTACGTAAATATAACAACTACTTTTCCGTAACTATTTACATGTCAAAGAAAACTTCTTCGGTTATATGTTAGAATTTTCTGATAATTTGTTTCGGTTGATTGTCCCTGAAATTAGCTGTGAAACATGAAATAGTTTTGTTTAACATGTGTATCCTCAGATTGATTGATATGAAACCTGAACTTACCGCATTTGATAGCTTATTAGTGTAACCTTAATTGGCATATAAGCTAAAATATGACCTAAATAAAATATCATGTGTAATCCTATGTATCTGTGCGCGTTGTGGCGAAATTGAGATTTTTGTTGTTGCCGTCTAAATCGCTCTACCGATTTTGAAAAATTTTGATACGTGATTTTGAGAAGTAGCCAAAGTGTGTAGTAGCCCTAATGAGAAGTGGCCATAATGAGAGGGTAGTCCATTAGGAAGTCGGTTGTCGAAATGAGAATTAGCCCTAATGCTCCTAAACCAGGTTTATGCGACCGGTTTATGCGGTTTATGTTTTAGGGAGATGCTTTCTCGATAAAATGAATGAAGGGGCAGAAATTGAAACAAGAACCGCGGGAAAAGCTGCTCCCATATGAGTCATGTCAAAAATACAACCATCAGTATCATAAAACCGTCAAAAGATCCTTGTATCACAGTAATGTCTTCAAATGGGCAAACAAGTTTTGCAGAATATCGTCGATTTAGTGGAAGTCAACAACATATGAAAGATCTGTTCTATAAGTAAATCTTCGAAAAAAATACTTTGTTCTTCTTCGTATACTTGTTCTAACTTACCATACCCTTTCCAGGATATAATAGAACTAGAAAAATGTTTCTGGACGCTCCGCAATGCTGCTCCCACCGGCCAACTAGACGCGGAGAGTCTATCACCTCTGCTGTCACCACCACTACCAGCTGCCGCGGTGGCTGGGGTATTCCTGGCCTTCGATGAGAACAGAGACGGCCATGTGGACTTTAAGGAGCTGTGCTGTGGACTCAGTGCGGCCTGTAGAGGACCTAGGACTGAGAGGCTGAAATGTGAGTAGATTTTGTCAATGCCTGATGCTGTTTTGTTTTGAAGAAATGTTTTAAAGATCTCCTTTGAAGGCTTTTTCATAGATTAAGATAGAAACTAGTTGTGTATCTTTGGACTGATGAAGTGGTCCCTATGGTTTTCCATAGTCTTTGGAAGAGCACTTTTAGATATCTAAACCGATTGGATTTTTATTGATACTTTAATTTTGAAAATGTTTCTGTCATTTGTCTTGACAAAAGACAAATGACAGAAACATTTTTGGCATTTTTTTTCCTGGCAATTTAACACAGGTTTGTCCATATTTTGTGAGTTTAATATATTGTTTGTAACAGGTATGATGATGTAGATTATGTTTCACATTTCCGATTTCAGATTCTTTCTTAACCATAAACTAGGCGCTTGCGACAACTTGCCAATTATTTGAACATTTTGAACCTTAATTGTTCCATTGTATAACTTTGAAGTGCGGTCAATTTGTCTGCATTAACTTCCCGGCATTGTTTGCAAACAGTACAAGAAAATATTTTTTTCCATACAAATGTGTGTAAAAGATTAAAGCAGGTAAAGGACAACAAAGGCCACTTTGTTTACGCTCTTAAAAATACCATATTTTTTCTGAAACCGTATTTTTTCTGGGTCAAAAATTATCGGATGAGTCCTCCCGTTCTGCTTTGGACTTTACGTCTGTCTAGAAATCCTGTCAATGAAGGAATTTGTCTTTATATGGTTGAAAATCGCCTCGCCATCACCGGCGCACTGGGCGTCTACTGGGTAGGCTATGATAAGAAGCATTGTCTCTACTACACACATTCCGCCTCCGTCTTCGATATTTTATCATCTTTACATAATTTCAATAATTTGACCGTGGTAAAACCTTCCAAATGAGTCCTCCACCCAAGGCGGGAATTCAACGACGTTATTACTTAAATTACTTAAAAGTTATCTCAAGTTCAGAGAATAAGGTGACGATGACTCCCGAATAATAAATAAAGCTCTCTAGTAACGTTCACTTACTGCCTTATAAGCTTTGGTTTACAATTTTCTGCCATTCAAAAAGTAATAAAACTCAATAAAGGGACTAAAATATGTAATGCACTTTGTTCATTATACAGTCCCTATTTCACCCATCATCGCATCATGTTTCTCCTTACTTAGGGAAATGATTCTTCGGGTTTGAAGTAGTCTTTTGTTTTCCCATTTTTAGGGCCCTAAAAATTCTGACTTCGAACTGCATTCACATTTTTATGTGCATCCAGAAGTGTTAAACGAAAAATCTCCCTTAAGTATAACACTTTACGGTCCTCATTACCATATCTCGTTATTATGATTAGGTACCTTTTTATTGCATTACATTTGTTAACAAACCTCTTTGCCAAAACTAAGCGAAAACTCATAATATCGGTAAGAAGTAACCGGTTTGTCCGCGTGGTTCTTTCCTTATCTCGCGGTATGAAATTTTGCGAACGGATGCGTCTGCGCCGTTTGACGATAAAACAATCTTACAAGTAAATAATATGCGCGTGATGTTATGTGGTACTAAACATTTTGGGAACTAGTCGTGATTTTTTATAAATACGTGGTTATCAAATTTTAACTATTTCATACAAACTGGAGACAGTCAAAATCTATGAAACACATGCTGAAATATTTTTTTCACAGATAATTATTTTCCAACGATGTTATAATAAACTCAATATTTCATTGCAACAGTTTGTTTGTCGATGTCTATTAATGTCTATATTCAGTTGCTAGTTAGAAAAATGCAGGGTTTTTTGATAGATTCAACTCACGCAGCAATATTTGTTAAAGTTTGTGGTTTTGCCCAAAAACCCAAATAAACATGACCATGAATAAATACTCAGATAGTGTTATTGATCGTTTTTGTCTGGAAGATCGTATCTTTTTAATAATATACTACGCGACACCCAAATAATACAGTCATATACAGGCTGATTTTATAAACGGTGTTTCTTTTAAATGGGCCAAAAGGGAGAAATCCTTATCCATAAGAGATACGGGAAAACTTTCTTAGGAACCTTTAGCTCTTTTTTGATGTTAACAATTTTGGCGTTTTTACTTTTTTGGTCAAGTGTGAGTTGTCCACAAAAATGAGTGAAATAGGCCAAATTTTTTTTTTATGCCTATCGACTCTGTTTCATGTAAGGATCATTTCATTGTACCGGAAGAAAAAAATCGGGACGGCGGAAGTTGGTCAAATTTAACAAAATATTTTTTCATACAAATTGTATGAACGAAAAAATTATCAATATTTTTATGATGTTTTTTGACTTAGTGTCATGTAGGGATCATTTCATTGTATGGGAAGGAAAATGTCAGGGCAACAGAAGTGGGTCAAATCTAATGAAATACTGAGTACTTCTAATATGTTTTTATGCTGTAAGAAGAAACATTACTGTACTTTTGACTAACTTTCATTGTCCAAACATTTTCCTTCCCATACAATGAAATGATCCTTACATGAAAATAAGTCGAAAAACATCATAAAAGAAATTGATAAATTTTTCGTTCATACAATTTGTATGAAAAAATATTTTGCTAAATTTGACCAACTTCCGCCGTCCCGATTTTTTTCTTCCAGTACAATGAAATGATCCTTACATGAAACAGAGACGATAGGCATTAAAAAAAAATTGGCCTATTTCACTCATTTTTGTAGACAAATCACACTTGACCAAAAAAGTAAAAACGCCAAAATTGTTACCATCAAAAAAGAGCTAAAGGTTCCTAAGAAAGTTTTCCCGTATCTCTTATGGATAAGGATTTCTCCCTTTTGGCCCATTTAAAAGAAACACTCTGTATAAGTATCCGAAAATATTCGGAATATTTCGATATTCCGAATACTGAAAGAAGTCTCGAAGCTGATTTTGACTAAAACTGCATCATTGAATTTTAGAAAAATCATCGTCCTTGCGAGGAACCCGCTGATTTTGGATAAATAAATAATTTTGTATTCTTACACCCTATAGTGTAGCCAATAAGGTTCAAATTTTGGGAAGCAGTAAGGTGGATTTTTATTTAGAAACAGTCTGAAGGCCCGCTCAACTCAGAGCTTGACGGGCTCAGGCGCCATGGACTGTTGGCGTATCCCAACATCTTTTCTTGCTAGGCTAGGAGCTAGTTCATTTCTTCACGATGTTTCCCTTCACCGTTTTGAGACCAAAATAAACAACGTACCTACTGGCTTTCATTACGTCCCATATCTCTGAAGTTCAATGTTAATGACGATAATATTTAATTAACACTCTAAATGACTATCTCTTGTTGACGCTGTGACGTCACCTGTGAAACCCAAGCTATGTGCGATCACGTTGATGGCGACATAGTGTGACGTCATTACACTATTTTCTAATACTTGTATTTATTTTTTAATATACAATAATAATATGAATATAACATTAAACAGATAGGTAGCGAGGATCATAAATGCTATAAGAGATTAATTCAAATAAAGTTTTATTTTTTTAAACGTAATTTTCAACTGTCAAATGGCGCAGTCGCATCGTACAGACGCCAGCACATCAAGCTACCACAGTCTGTCAAATTTTATAAATTCGGGTAGGTTGATAAGCTGGTAGCAGTACGTTAGCCTCACAAAACGAGTGGGTGAGCGGGTAATGGTTTATTCATTCGATGGGGAATCGATATCGAAACGTATGAGTTACATTAAATATGTAACGGTATACGAATTCTAAGGTCACGGTATGGTGACATGTTTGTGAGCTAATGTGACTTTTGATCAAGTTTGGACATTTCCACGCGCGCCTCGCGCCTCAAAGAGCGTCAGCATAATGACGGGGCCCCCTCTCAGAGCGCTAAAGCCTGCCGGGGTCACGGAACTTTTTCCATCACTGTGACCCCGGAACATAAAGGGCTATTGAAGGACATCGTGGATTTAGTCAGTACAAGTCTTGCAGTCCCTCCCGCCCTGCCCGGGGTGGGAGGACTCATGTGATGATTTTACCACGTAAAGTAAAAAAAAAAAGAGTTTGGAACTGGGAAGACGAAATGTCAAATTTTAATGTCAAATTTTAGAGTTGTACTAGACAGAGGCGCTGGCAACGGCTAATATTATGGGAATCTCCCACACTGAAGGTTAGTTAAATAGCAAATCGCTTAAAGCGCTAATTTTAAATTCTAGTGTTAATTAAACTGTTATCGAATATCAATCACAACTCGATAAATTCACAATTTCTTAGTAATCCACACTGGTGGAAAACTTTTGTAAGGAAAAAATGCATTGCACAAAAAAAAAAATGTTAGTGCCTTCAGGAGTCTAAAATAAATGACGCAGCGGTTTTTGAGATTTGAAATACCGGTATACAGGCAATTGTATTTAGACATATTTACCTTGTATTTCAACATTGCCACCTTGTCTCATGGCACGTAAACAACAGATTTAAAAAGCAGGAAGGAAAACGAAAATATGTCAATAGGCATTATATGACGTAGGTGTACCTACGTAAGGGTTTATTCCACGAAAGCACAAACTCTCCTGAAACGTCAAGTACCTTCTGGAATTTTCTAGTAAATCGATCGACGTAACAGCAGCCAGTATTTTTCAATAACATGAATACTTGTCCAGTCATATTAAAGCTTAATGATTACCCCACTTGGTTGCCTTTAGCTGTCCCAGGATTGTGATCGAACGAAACAGAAATTTAATAGTAAATTCATTTGAATAACTACGGAACCCTAAAATCCGGCCAAGTGCGAGCCGCAACAAGGGTTCCGTTTCATTATCTATCAAATCGGTAAATAAATCATGTCTGTTTTAAGGAGCCCCCTTAAATATTTGTTTAATTCGTTTTTTTTTTAGTATTTGAGATTATCATCTTTGGAAATTTCAACTGTCTTTCACGTGTCATGAGACAGTATTACCCTTTGTACGGAACCTTCAAAAACATACATTTGTCATTGCTGATGTGTAAATTTAATGGTGATTGATAGTGTTAGATAGCTAGACTCGTCTTGTCCCAAATAGGAATGTGCTAGAGAGCCGGTCAAATGGCCAAATTAGGCCAAGGACTTCAACGAATTCAGCACATTACAATCTAGCACTCCAGAATTGGCCACAGCTTAGTTTTGTGGATATTGCTTTTCCTTCTTGCTATAAAATCGATGGTAAATCTTACTATTACAAATGCAAAAGTTTGAGAGGATGGATTTTATGTTTTATTTAATGATAGGTTCTCGTTTAACCACTATCTCGCACGATGGTAACCGAAGATGTGGTCGACACACTTGACTTGAACACACCAAGGTTATGGCAATCAGTAAACACAGACCCCGGCAGGGAATTTCTCTTCTTAGCTGTGCTCACAACAACGACGATATATTACTAGACTCCTATTATCAGGCGACCGATGTCTGTCTTATATCCGTCTTATTTCGACCACTCCTGTGTGCCGTAAACATACCTTGAGACAGAACAGACCTTGAGATAGCCAATCACAACGCAGTACCCCGTCCCCCTCGCTTACGTAGTACCTCAGCGAGTTGACAGAATAGTTTTTGTTCCTTAGATCGTGTATGTGGAGTCTAGTAATATATCGTCGTTGGCTCACAATAAGCCCGACTAATACCCAACCCAGTGTCTTACATCGACCCATTGTCTACCCCCCATTGTAGATACCCCTTGTTCAGAATTATCCTTATCAATGCCAAATACGTTTGTTTAAAATTAACCGCTAATAGAATGTTAATTAATTGTTATATAATTTTAAACGACGGAACGGAAGTACAGTCTAAAACAAGAAAGGTCCTTGACATAACAAGCAAAACCGACGCAAAAAACGTAGTCTACGGTTAACTTCTGCATCGCCTTCCAGGTCATTAGATCAAGGTGTATTGCATACGTCATAAGTTTTTGCGTTCGGTCTGTTGTAGAAGAGATATTATGTGTTTTGAGCATGCATGTTTAATGTATAATGTCCAATTAAGGCTAAAAATTTGCATGTTGACGTGTAATGTTGTTGTTAGTCAACTAAAGTCATTGTGTAGTGTTGCAAAAAAAAACGTTTCCCACACTAGGAATTTCTCCTGTGTTCTGGATGCGTCTACATAGTAACTCCCATACGCAAACACCCAGACCCGGAACAATTATTTGTAGGTCATGCAAATAATTGTTCCGTGCGGGAATCGAACCCGCGACACACTATGCCAATGGTGCCGTCATAAAAGATTAGATACTTTGTTTAAATGTTATGTCCTCATCTCCACATATCTTTTTTTTGCTGTGCCCAACAGGGTCCACGGTTGTCTATGCCTATGTGGAATGCAATGCAACAAAAGTATTAAAACAATCAATTTATAGTTCTGCATAACTTAAACCACTGACCACATAAGTAAAAGTCCCTCACCCCGCCAGCATACCAATCAAGTTCCGACTTCCTCACAGGATGACTGTGTCAGCAACATAGCAGACTAGCATACGTAGAAACAGTTGACGATGCAGGGCTGTCACTGGACTTTCCGGCGACTGTCCTCATAGTCATTGGCCCAGGTTTTACTTCCGTGTTGGCGCTGTCTTCGCTGACACGTTATGTTAAACTGTAACTTAAATTTATGGAATCGTCTGTCTTGGTATGGATATGTGATGAGGAGGGATGACTTGGTGACCAAAAAAGTGATGGGTACGGTGTTAGATGGAGAGACAAATCAAACAAATTAAAATGGACACAGAATAATATAAATAAAAAAAATCCCAAATGCAGAAACAACCAAAAATAAAATCAGGAATAAAGATTTGTGTATCCCACGGCTGCGCCAATATAACGGGGTGTCCAAAGAATCTTTTCTTTCACACAATACACTTGAGAATTATACGAAAGAAAAAAAGTAAATGATGCTGTGACGTATGACTGGGGAAAATGGAAGAAGAAAACATTGCACCAAGTCTCAAGTAAAATGGGATGAAAGCAATAAATTTTTTATAATGATGTTAAAGAAATGGTGTGGTTTCTCAAGAGGCTTTGTTTACTTCTTTGTTTTAGTAGTTGCAAGCGCTACTGCAAATCTTGAGGTCCTGATTTCGATTATAATTCAGTAAAGGTTGTGTTTTAGTCAGCATTTCTTCACTACCAGCTCTGTGTCTGGAAATTTCCTTGGTTGATTATTATAGGCTCAAATTGTGGTGTACAGGCTACGCTTCTGCCTGACTTTTCAGAGGGGATTACAGTTGTCATTGAGCATAACTTATAAGCTATAACAAATGTTTTACATACCTTCTTTATTTGAAAATCTTTTGTGTATCGTAAAATATGAGCAACACTGTTTTCTTGTCCAATTTAATGGGTTACTCATGTAAATCACCTTGACTAAATGCCTCTTATAACCCAGTTTGCTTTTGTCAAGAGTTATCCTTAACGGATGTTACTAGTGGTCGTCCAGTGATTAAAATACGGCCATAAAATTTAAATTCATGTAAATTTTAAAAACAAAAAAGATAAAAATTATAGGTTTCTGCACAACTCCTCCATGTTATCTTTAACTAACCCAAATATCAGACTCTTCTATCCATGAAATTTTCATAAAAAGTTTTACAGCGTTTTTGCTCATTTAAACGGTAAAGTACTTTCATAGATTACCCTCTACATAAAAGCAAGCAGATTTTACCCCTTGTAAGGGATGAACAACGGGAAAGAGAATAGTAAGCTTCAGAGAAATGTCACCCCTTTTGGTAGTGCACTTGGCTACCAAAGGGGTGTGTTGTGCTCTGTAGCCACGCCACCTTATATTTTTTTATTATGATATAGCCCATTTTGATGTACGGCTAACGTTCATAACGTACGTGCATTGTTTGTGAGCGTACGACTTTTAATTTAAAAGAAAAAAGCAAATCAATGTGGCGTTGCTGCGGAGAATTCTCTGTAGCAACGCCACCTGTAATCAACATTTGTAGATACAATTTCAGCTATTTCTCTGAAGTTTTGTAATGTACGAACGCTGTTCATTATGTACACGTGATAAGTATGGCAAAATATGTTAATTCTAATAGTCAGGATGCAAACATTAAAAAACTCATCTACTTCATGGTTTCTTCGGACCCTCTTCTATATGTATACCTAAAACTTGTATGCATGTGTTGCTCGTGCTCTACAGAACCCGAAGCTGAGGGTTTCAAGAAGAGGAAGTGGAACACGCATAGCTGCTGCTGTGACGTCACAAAGATGACTGCCGACCGTACCAATTTTTCCTTTATATCTCGAGTTCCACTTCATCAATTCCGTTGTTTGATATGTCATCTGAAAGGTCATATAATTTGTGTTGTGGACCTACTTCATTAGTCTTGTAGTTTTTAAAATATTAACAAAACCATATTATTTTCTTCATTTCTTTTTGCGCAATGTTGAAATTAGGACCGGAATAACTGGAAAATAAGATTTTTAAGCGTTATATTACAATACTAATATTAAAGCGCGTTTAATTACCTTCTGAAAAAAAAAATCTCTTTACAATAATAGTAAATTAATAAATTTTGGCCATTTCCGTAAAGCAAGTATCCCATCAAAAACATAAATGTAAAATGAGAGCCAAGTTTCCCTACCCTTTTTCGTTTAAATATTCAATACAAATTCTTGTCAAATACATTTAGAATTAATTAATTATTTTTTATTTTTTCTTACATTATTTATTTATTTAATGAAGTTAGTCCCGCGACCCCGGCAGGCTTTGGCCCTCTAGAGGGCCCAGGGCCCCGTCATCATGCTGACGATCTTTGAGGCGCGCGTGGAACACAACGCGCTGTTGACCCCGGCATGGTCCATGGTCGGACAGCGATTTGCCCTTTGCTCGCCGTCCGCATGCCCGCGCCTACAGTGGCCAGACGATCGCCGTGCGACGTCCGACGCCGTGGGCGTCCACCAATGCGGCTGGGTTGGAGGGAGGACGCTATCCTTTCCCTCTCGTGGCCCTCCTCCTCCTTCACGAGAACGGCTGCTTCGCAGAAAGAGGCGAACGCTTGCCACTCTGTCTCGCCCCGCAGCATGGCCGCGACCAATGCCGGGCGCGAGAGGTCTCCACCTATCGTCGCCGTGAGGACACGGCGGTACCCCGCCCAAGCGGGGCAGTCTTGCACCGTATGCTCCACCGCGTCCTCAGGGCGATCCTCGCAGTGGTGACACCCAGGCGGTTCTTCCTTTCCTATCAAACTCAAGTACCTCCCGAAACTTCCGTGGTCGGTGAGGACCATGTCAGAGAGTCATCCCTCTGACATGCGATGCGACCAACTTTAGTGGTCGCGTCCGGATTCTCAGGGCAAGTGGCGAATCTTTTCTTTTTTTTTTCTTGGTAAAATCATCAGATGAATCCTCCCACCCTCGGCAGGGCGGGAGTGACTGTCAGACTTGCATTGACTAAAATCCACGGTGTCCTTCAATAGCCCTTTATGTTCCGGGGTCACGGTGATGGTATAAGTCCCGCGACCCCAGAAGTGGCGAGTCTTGAAAGCGATTTGGTATCATTGCATTTTATTGAAGTTATAACAAGAGAGTCCAGAGAGATATTCATCATATAATTTATATTTCAATCTTTGTGACGTCACAGCTATGCGTGTTCCACTTCCTCTTCTTGAAACCCTCAGCTTCGGGTTCTGTAGAGCACGAGCAACACATGCATACAAGTTTTAGGTATACATATAGAAGAGGGTCCGAAGAAACCATGAAGTAGATGAGTTTTTTAATGTTTGCATCCTGACTATTAGAATTAACATATTTTGCCATACTTATCACGTGTACATAATGAACAGCGTTCGTACATTACAAGACTTCAGAGAAATAGCTGAAATTGTATTTACAAATGTTGATTACAGGTGGCGATGCTACAGAGAATTCTCCGCAGCAACGCCACATTGATTTGCTTTTTTCTTTTAAATTAAAAGTCGTACGCTCACAAGCAATGCACGTACGTTATGAACGTTAGCCGTACATCAAAATGGGCTATATCATAATAAAAAAATATAAGGTGGCGTGGCTACAGAGCACAACACAAAGGGGTGACATTTTGCTAAAGCTGACTGTACACACGGCTACAAATCAAACTATACAAAACCACTTTAACGTGGTCTAGCTTCTAATTATCTAGTCACACGTTCAACGATCAGCTTATTCTGGTTTTGCATAGGTTCATGTGTAGCCAATGATATATTACTAGACTCCTAATAACAGGCGACCGATGTCTGTTAACACGTTAGGCAAAAAAGTCTTATATTCGTCTTATTTCGACCACTCCTGTGAGCTGTAAACATACCTTGATTTAGCCAATCACAACGCAGTACCCCGTCCTCCTCGCTTACGTAGTACCTCAGCGAGTTGGCAGAATAGTTTTTTTCCATATATCGTGCATGCGGAGTCTAGTAATATATCGTTGTTGTGTGTAGCCGTGTGTACATGGAAGCTCTTGCCTAAGAGTGGGTCAAAGCAGGCGAAGAAAAAAGGGATGCAATCCAATTAATATGGCCACATGTGTACTCTCTATCTTTCTTATTACAGCTCCAATATTATTTTCATTAGGAGTAAGCCAACATTTGCTCTCACGGAATTAGGGAAAGAATTCTGTATTAATTCGGCCAGACACAGATATTACCGCACAGATAAGTGAACCCGGTTTCAGGGTCATGTTAATTAAGATTTGTCTCAGGTCTTACTTTGATGTGATGTTTCCTTCTACTCGTCAAGGTCAGCGGTCAATGTCAGTCTTATCATTGTTTTGGTACATTTGAATTATTTTTGGCTCGGAATTAACTTAGTTTTGTCTAGGTTAGTTTTGAAGGAGGCTGGCGGTTTTTGGGGGAGGCTTATGTTCAGTAGTGACCGGCAATTGGCAAGATGACTGAAATAATTTAATTAGCCCGTAAGTTGATTTCTTCTTTTTTTGACGCTTGAACAAAATTCACTCACATACAGAAGTGCGAAAAACTAACCAATAACATATCCAGCATAGCTTTAGTGATGAAAAGATGTAATATTATTGGTTAACGCCCATTTATACGCTGTGAGTTGCATGCAAGTTTGAGTACATTGCGGTATTTGTTCAACTGTATTCGTTGTCCATTTACAGTCCGCAATGTTATCAAACTTGTGTTCAACTCGCATGGAATTCCTTGTATCATCTAAATCAGGCTTTAGTTTTACACTTCGACACTGATGAAAACACAGCCTTAAAGATAACAATGAGCCTTCAAATTAGTTCTCACATTAAAATTACATCTCCTCTTATAACTTCCGTGCGTCATTCATAAAATCATAAGGGACAGTACTGTTGTGCACACAATTGATGTGAAATGTCCGGACAACGAAGCGAAGGTCGTCTCAGCATTGTTCATCTCTCGCGCCGCGACTAATTGCGTTCTAAATGAGATGTTTGCGAAGCACGTGCGACGCGATTGTACCGCACTACTGATGACATTTAACTACGATAATCTACCTTATTGCTATGCAATTAAAGTTCTTTCCATGAACTACAGTGGAATGTATCTGGTGCCAACGGATGATACTAAAACTACGAATTGATGCCTTATTGCTATTGAAATAAAGGTGCAGATGATCTACGTAGTTTGTCAAGCCTTCACTTGTTCGTTTATGCACTTCCGACTCATTGTCAGTCGATTCGTCTTTGTGCGGGTCGTGGTGACAGGTGCATTCATTGAGGTGTTTTAATAAACGATCAAGATTAATTAAAATGATAGAGTTCTTTATTAAAAGATTTATTGGGGGAAGTTCCATAATCAAATTTTCTTGTCGATAGGTAGCATTGTTGTATTAGGCTCCTTTGCCGTAATTATTGGAGACCATAGTATAATTTCTAATTTTGTTTACTTGGCGCTTCTATCTATATTCTTAAAACTGTCTATTCTGCAAACTATCAATCTCTCTAATTTGAGTTGGGAAAAATGTCGTTTGTAACACCAAAATGTTGTTTGCAACACCAAAATGTGTTTTTACTCCAAAAGGTTTTTTAACTTCAGGAGGCATTTTAACTCCAAGAGGTATTTTAACTCAAGGAGGTATTTTAACACCAAGAAGTATTTTAGAACCAAAAAATATTTTAATTCCAAAAGTTCTTTTATCCTAAGGATTACCCTAACAAATTACGTGATGTCATACCTAATGTGCCGCTGCTGGGCACTTTGTGCCTTTTTCTCTGGTAAATTTCGCATAACCACGTCAAGCGTAAAGAGGCCTAGGAACCTCTCTTGGCCGACACCGGTCTTCTAGCACTAAGTGCGTCACGAATGTGAAGTCACATCCATTGATTTAAATTATCTCGAGATAAAAACAGTCTTTCTTAGACGGTAAAATTAATGTTCCTGAATCCAGGCCAGACGTTGGTTCGTAGTCAAGTTATGATGTTATTAAGCCGACCTAAATACGTATTCAGAATAATTTCATTAAGAATTCCAGACTGTTATCTGCTTCTCATTCATATGACGTCATTCGTTAAATCCTTGTCCGATTTCGTTGTAGACATAATAAATAATCATGTTTTTTGTGGAGCGGAATCCTGATGTTTTTCCCTACTCTCTTATTTTTGGGATTCATTCAAAATATTCCCGAGATTTCTATCATAAAAGCATAAATTTGACAATGGTTCCACTACTGGGACATACGCTTCTTCATTATACATATTTTCGACCGTTCTTTTCTGCGATATGACTGTTCGAAGCCAAGTTTTAGGAGCACAAAAGTACAGTGGTTTAATCGTCACATTGATTTTCTTCGAAGATGTAGGCAGAGGTTTTCCTATATAACAACCGGATTTCAGTGATCAAACGCGAGCAGTGGTATAGCTTAAAAAAAATACTTTCAGTACCAAGTTCTAAGAGCAAGCCACTAAGCTACAATCCGAGCATGATCCAAGACTGGAATATTTCTGAGAAAAATCTTACAAAAAAACCCAATATCATTATTAACAGGAAAGAGATGATGAAAGAAACTGCATAAATTAATAAGTCTTCTATTGAGGGGACTTTGTGGAGTCGCGGGACTGACTAAACAAGCAACCGACCGCGCAGTCTCATCAGTATCCCTTGCACTGTCATCCTTGGAATGAAAAGGGCTATTGAAGAACCACCGTCAATTTAAGTCAGTACGAGTCACAACAGTCCCTTCCTCACCACCCAGAGTAGAAAATAAAAGGTGTACTTAGTGGATCTCTTGGCCGCTAATTAAACGTCAATATGACGTGCAGGTGACATAAGCAGTTGCTGTCATTAGTATAAATATTTAAACGTTGGTTTTGCTCTACAATACATGTGTCATACTAAAGGAAAAGTAGTTCTTTATGACGTCATAAGTGACGTGGGTCGGAAATGGGTTGGGTTTTTGATTCAGTTTAGGAATACATTTTGCCATATTTTATATCCAGACACTTACTCTCTCATTTTATTAGCTCGTAGAACCTTCATATGACTGGGAGGATACTTCTCATTATTTTACCACCAAAAAAGGGGAAGCGGAAGGAACTGTCAAACTTGTACTGACTAAAATCCTCAGTCTTCCTTTAATAGCCCTTTACAGTCCAGGTTCACAGCTTCTCAGATTGATATCCTCCCTAAACGCATCAAGGCAGTAACCACATCGTGACATGTCTAGGTACATAACTGACAAAATTTGTATGTTCTTTGTACATAAATACATCTTTTGGTTAAACCTTGGCTTTAGGGGTTGCTTCAATTTCCATGATAATTATTCTTGAAAATGCGTCCTTGCTTGACCTCGGAATAACCTCACACTAATGTCGCCTCGCGTCAAGGTATTTTTTTTACTTAAAAAAATGTGCAGAATGGAACTTTAATGGCCTATTCTATTCAACACTGGTTATTTTTGTGTAGATTTTGCGGTTCCGCTTCTTCCCACTTAAACCCATAATAACAGTTTCAGGGTTCCATCTACCTGACCAAAATTTATGAAAATTTGTTTAAACGGGAAAACGGCACAAATAAACGGAGTTTAGCATTTAAAATAATAGTTAGTATTTTCCCACGTCCTAGGTTATCCCTCGCTCACTTCAACACAATATTTCATCTCTGTCTAGTAACAGATGTTTCAACTGACAAAATTCCCTCGCTATTAAATTGGATAATTAATATTAATATAATTCAGCATAGATAATAATTATCAGCACTATCTGCATTGAGCCGGTATCATTGTGAATATATCGCGTGTTATAATTAATTCCTAGGACCTTGGTTTTGAATATGTTTAAAAGGTTATTGGAACAGCAATTATGTGTGTTTATGGTCATCTTTGTGATGTTATGTAAGCGCCATCTGGTGTTCATTGACACGGATTTGAGGATCTTGGGGTAGGCTAGTGATATTCTAGTTTGGCGGACTTGGGCAGAATCGACGTCGCTTTTTACGATCTTAACATACTCCTTTCGCCTCTTTCATTTTTCTTCGCTTTGCTTCGGTCTTATCCGTTGCAAGTACCGTTCTGAAGATCCTCGTACATTTTCCTGCACAATCTATAGTTATATTATAAAGCTGAATTTGGAGTTGGTTTGGTTGACCAAGCTAATCTCGGGAACTGCTGTTTCGAACTGAAAAAGTCTTTTTGTGTTGCATAGTCCATTTATCGAGGAAGCCATCATGCTACGACCAATAAGAGCCGAGAAGCGGTGTGGGCTTTGTAAAATATCACTCATCGCTATCCAAAAGGCGTCTATTGGATACCATTTTGCAAAGCATTTCCTGATTTAATGAGTAGTGTGTTTTAACTTTTACAAGTTCATTGTAACAACGCAACCATTAGCTCTCCCAATGTAAACAATATGCTATGATTAATAGCTGATAACATATAAGTCTATGCAGGTGCATATAATCTGTGGCCACCTGTATGGGGACTCACACGTTAAAATTACCAAGATAAATTCCGATAGTACGTCCGAAAGTCCAAAATTACCGTCCTATTATTAAGCCACATTGGTACTTGGCTCGCTTTGAAACCCCTTCACTTCAGGGGTCGCAGGATGGGTTGTGTGACTGTCTGAGTCGCGGGACTTTTTGGGTCGGGGGATTGTCTGTTTTGACTGTCTGATTTTAGTCAGTACAAATCGTACAGTAATGGGAGCAGGACTCATTGGATGATATGCCTATGTCACTCGGGCTTTCAACTGTAACAGTTTCGGAGCCGATTCAATACGAACAATCAATCAAATCCTTCCTCTTTCTAATATAAGTGTAGATGTATATTACAGAAACTATGTGCCCTGGCTGAGGGCCTTAAAGCCCTGGCTGGGGGCCTTAAAGTAATTTTTGGCCACCACAGGATTGTCCGATTAAGTAGTTTCAATCTTCTAGAGTTGTTGTACTACGAGAGGCCACGTGAAAAAAAAACAGAAATTATGTGAACATTTCATTAAAAAAAAATACTTACATTTTCTTTTCGTCCTTCAAATAGTCGCTACATGTATTTCTACATGTGCGACTAGCGCTTATCTCTCGATACTATTAATAGATAAGGAAGTACAGAAATAAGTTTATCTAGATAACACTTAAGAATCGAATTATTTTGATGAGTCTATCTTGTCTCTTGCACAAATTCGTGTCAACAGGTTATTACCCGACTGCGTCTAAGCCAATCATGTAGAGATCAACAATCTCACAAACTGTATGACAGTTCGATGCCTCAAACAATATGGAAGATATGCTTACAATAATACCAAACACTATTAGGGAAAAGTTTAAAATATCTGGCGATGAGATAAATCTTCAACAACCCATTTAGAGTGTACGTTACTCCAACAAGAAAGTATCTCCTAGAGTTATAAGAGTAGAACGTAAAGTTTGTGCCTTATGTGCTGTAAATGTGCCCCCACATAAAAAATGTGTGCCCCCTGCCGTTTTGAAAATAAAACGGAAAAACGATTCTTGCTGGGGTAACGTTTTTCTAGCAGGAAAATTCTAAACGAGTGATCGGAGAAAGAAAAATTGTGCATGGCCTGAGAGCTTATGTGTGTGCCATAATGTGCCCTCAAAAATAAAATCTGTGCCCCTTCAGATTTTCGAGATATTGCGTTTCCTGCTGGAGTAACGTTTTGATGAATCGTATATCTCTAAAACCATTGCATGTGCCCCTGTAGAATAAACATACACGAGTAGCTCTTAATGTGTGCCCCTATGTGCCCCCAATTAGATTTTAGAAAATATGTATTGTTTTCAAGTTATCGCGATTTTATGAAAATCCGAAAAAACATCGCAGTGCCTAAATGAGACAAGTTATAAGTTTGCTGAAAACTGTAATCGGTCCTTCTTGACGCTAATAATAACCATACAAAGTTTCAAAACGCTTCATGCATGCGTTTTTGAATAATCTTGCTAAAAGTCAAAACGATAGTGTCATAACTTTGACGGCAAAATACAAGTAACTGGCTCAATCTCAGATGTGTAGGTGTAAACCAAAATCATGTGCCTTTAGTCAAAAACATATCTTGAAAAAATGGAGCTTGAAATGTTTCGCAATAAGTAAATATAAACAAAAAACCAAATTAAGTAAACAACGGCTGATTATCCGACCAAATTTGAATGACTACTAAAAAGCGACGGATTCATACTTATCGATGACCTTCTTTACTTTACTCACTAACCGGTTCACACGTGTTGTACCTGAGTACATTGAAGTAGAAAAGTAATAAATAAAAAAAATAAAGTTGTTATTGGATTATGTTATGTTCTACTAGCTGTTTCTATGACCTTACACATATAACTTAATCTTTTTATAAGCAAATTACTCGTAAGAGAAATATTTATCTGTGACTTAAAATTTAATATTTTTTTTACACAATACTAAACTTATTCTTAATACTGATCTGTGATTTTTTTGTGATGCGAATTTACGAACGATACGTTAGACTTACATGAAAAACTGATCTGTGATTTAAATAATAATTACTCGTGCAAATTATTTCTAATATTTATACGTAGGAAAATTTGATATGTGATTTGATGCAATAATTACTTTTAAGAATTAAATTAAGGGAAGTAAAATAATAATTTCCACATCAACAAGCTGTTTCATTAATATAGTCACAAGGTGCATTTAATATATTTTTAATTAGCCCCAAAACTTTTGACCGCAACTGTACGGACAACAACTTATGTATAATACGTCCATTAAAGAAGGTCATCGATAAGTATGAATCCGTCGCTTTTTAGTAGTCATTCAAATTTGGTCGGATAATCAGCCGTTGTTTACTTAATTTGGTTTTTTGTTTATATTTACTTATTGCGAAACATTTCAAGCTCCATTTTTTCAAGATATGTTTTTGACTAAAGGCACATGATTTTGGTTTACACCTACACATCTGAGATTGAGCCAGTTCCTTGTATTTTGCCGTCAAAGTTATGACACTATCGTTTTGACTTTTAGCAAGATTATTCAAAAACGCATGCATGAAGCGTTTTGAAACTTTGTATGGTTATTATTAGCGTCAAGAAGGACCGATTACAGTTTTCAGCAAACTTATAACTTGTCTCATTTAGGCACTGCGATGTTTTTTCGGATTTTCATAAAATCGCTAACTTGAAAACTATACATATTTTCTAAAATCTAATTGGGGGCACATAGGGGCACACATTAAGAGCTACTCGTGTATGTTTATTCTACAGGGGCACATGCAATGGTTTTAGAGATATACGATTCATCAAAACGTTACTCCAGCAGGAAACGCAATATCTCGAAAATCTGAAGGGGCACAGATTTTATTTTTGAGGGCACATTATGGCACACACATAAGCTCTCAGGCCATGCACAATTTTTCTTTCTCCGATCACTCGTTTAGAATTTTCCTGCTAGAAAAACGTTACCCCAGCAAGAATCGTTTTTCCGTTATATTTTCAAAACGGCAGGGGGCACACATTTTTTATGTGGGGGCACATTTACAGCACATAAGGCACAAACTTTACGTTCTACTCTTATAACTCTAGGAGATACTTTCTTGTTGGAGTAACGTACACCCATTTAGACTGTCAGACTAAAGCAAATTATTTGTTTTAAGTAGGCCAGTAACAGGCACTTTTGAATTGTCATAAGACAAAAAAAAAACTAAAATAATTATAATGCTACTGTTCTAGTCACAAGACAGTAACTGTAAAGGTATTGCAAGTGCTCATTAAAAAGCGTAGATCTCTATGGAGAAGAACGGGCATAGAGACTCTTTTTTTTTCTATTTTTAGGCTTCTGACTAATATTCAATCATTTTGAAGTTGATTTAATATTCGAGAAAAATCTACTATTAGGTGGTAGATTTTTCTCGTGTGAAATAATCATACAACTGCTAAATCGTTATCTTATAAACTAATTCCACCATCCTCTTCCAGTCTGCTTCAAGATCTTCGATCTGGACAGCGATGGAGTCCTCAACAAGAAGGAACTGATCGACATGGTAGGCATCCTCTGCACGGTCGCCAACGAAAGCCTGAAGAACCAGAGCTCCCGCGCCTCCACACCCTCAGACAGCAATGACTCCGAAGGAACGGAGAAAGGGTTCGACCCTGAAGTGATCCTGGTGAACTTGAGGGAGAAGCTGGTGACTGTGCCCAAGAATGGGAGGAAGCCGGTGTTCCAGCTCGGTCCTAATGCTGATAAGGAGGAGATCAGTGTTTTGAAGGAGGTGAGTGTTTGTAGTAAGAGTGTGAATTTATAATTGTGTGAGCAAGCCATGTGAACTATGGGAATGCTACTTTGATTCTAAAGATGATTTGGTTTAAACAAAAGAGAACTCATGGTATCTTTTATTGCCTTCCATAAGACGTATCATCTTTCATTTTGTATCTTCTCTCATGTGGAAATTTCTTCTAAAGTGGAAGAAGTTATGAAATAAGTATTCTGTTTAGGTGCTAACGTAGTTGAATCTTCCAAAATGCGGGCATGCGGTCGGACCTCCACGGGGACCAAAACCTGCCGGGGTCGCGGGTCTACCGGGTAACCGCGGCCCCGGAACGTAAAGGGCTATTGAAGGACAATATGGGTTTAAGTTAGTTCAGTCAAGTCTCACAGTCCCTCCCGTCCTGCCCTGGGTGGGAGGACTCATTTGATGATTAATCAACATCCCTTTCCTTCTCTTTCCAGCAACAACAGCAACAGCAAGAGCAAGAAGAAAAAGATCAACAAGAGGAGAGTGAAGGACTGATAGCCAACGACATGGCTCTGACCCTCGAAGACTTCCTGATCTGGAGCGTGGAGAGTGCGGAGGCGCTGGTGACGCCCTTCCTGGAGCTCGTGGTGGAGGTGTGCCACATCGTGCTGGGGCTGCGGCCGCAGTGTAAGCACCAGGAGAGGGATATCGGTGAGTACTACTTTATACCCAGAAACTGTGACCATAAAGAGAACTGGATAAAACTAGGAATCGTACCACTATTTCCCCCCCTTCTTTTTGGCGTGGTAAAATCATCAAATGTGGCCGGGACAGAGCGGGAGGGACTCTCAGACTTGTATGTACTGACTAAAATCCACGGTGTTCTTCATTAGCCCTTTATGTTCCGGGGTCACGGTAATGAGATAACTCCCGCGACCCTGGCAGGCTTTGACCCTCTAGAGGGGGCCCCGTCATCATGTTGACGCTCTTTGAGGCGCCCGTGAAACACGACGCGCCGTCGACCTGTGCATGGTCCAATAGTGCAGTTAATCGCGTATGGCTTTTTAAATCCGTCTTGTAGTAATTTCTGTTTATCCCAAGGGGGAAAACGCGTCTCAGATAATAGGACGACTCCTAGTTTTAACCAGTTCTCTTTATAATTACTCGCATCTTGTAGTTTCGAGTACGCTTGAAACTTCAAGTAGGCTCGTAATCATATCATCAAAACATAGATAAATTAATTACATGCGTCATATGCTACTGTGTATTCTAGAAATTATTGCTTTCCCCACTTATAATAATAACGTGTTTCCAATGATTTTAATTATTAGATGAACCATCACGCTAAAAAGTCTACTCCACTGAGTAAATACATAGGTATTAAGTCCGCTTATGTACAACTATTTTACAGACGCCAGCACATCAACCTACTTTAGTCTGGCATATATCTTTAATAAATTTCAACCTTATGAAAATAGTGGAACGTTTATGTTCGATTTTTAAAATTTGACAGTAGATTGACCTGCTTGCGTCTGCACATAAATGCTCAGGCGATCTTTTTAAACAATTTACTTTTCCACGCAACACACAGCGTACCATCCAATTAGCCAATTTATTTCAGTGCGTCCATTAAAAAGCATTATTGAACATCAAAAACCGAAATAGAGTTCATCATCATCATCATATCAGCCCGGGATCATCCACTGCTGGGTATAGGCCTCCCCCTTTTTATGCCATATTTCTCGGTTCTGTGCGTCTCGCAAAGAGAGTTCCCAATCAGTTTGAAATCACACTGCATTCTATAATTTTAATCTATGGCCGTCTTCAAATGGCCGCGAGAACAATATCACTTAATACAACAATCAAATAATTACATAATAGAACTATAATTAATTATATCCCCATTCGAGAGCTTAATCAGTAATATATTGCTATAATTAGCTTACTTTGTACATCGCAGAGTTATTGCACAAATAAACCAACTGTAAACATTGTTATACAAAGCAAATTATCAAAAAGAACAAATGTACAAGTATTAACACATTACAATAAAGTCTATTTTTTAACGACACTAACAAAATTCATACTATTACAATGGAAATTGAACTCTATCTAAAGTTAGCTAAAGTTCACAATCCAAAAACTTTAATCTTTCATTGAATTTAGCGCTTCTCCATTGCGTGTTTGCTACTGCAAGTATTGAAATGCTTGTAAACATTGTTATCTATGTATATCAGTGGATACACTTGACTTTTAGCGGACAGTGGCCGGGTTATCGGATATGTAAACTAGTTTATTCTTAAATATTATGTATTTAAATATTATTCAGAGGAAGATTGACATTGTGATATGGAAGTTTACTTATCACGTATGATTTAAAATGACTAAATATAGCTGTACCGCATGAATAGGAACGTCAGGCCTCTATCTGTCAAATGTTACTTGAAAATTGCGTTTAGTAAAAAAATGTTTTACAAATGATTAAAAAAATATCGGTTTTTTGATACTCGCCATCCCGCTGTAAAATGGGTTTCTATTTCCCCCAACTTTTCAATAATATTTAATACTACCTGACCCGGCGAACTTCGTATCTCCTCAAAATAACCTTTTCATCCTTCCCTGGACTTCCAGAAAAAAATCAAGACTATAATTAGTCAAATCGGTCCAGCCGTTCTCGAGTTTGAGTGAGACAACGAACAGAAATTGATTTGTATACTATCGAAAGTAGTATCGTTATTAAATCTTTAATGTGATTTTCATAATCATGATTGTTAAAAGTTATGAAAAATATCGACAAATTGTTGTGACATTGTTTATTTAAGAGTATGCAAGTGTTAAACAATCATGCATGACGTCACACTATGGCGCCAGAATTCAAGTTTTAAAGACCATTTTGTCTTCTACTACTCAAAGACACTTAATAAAATTCTTTCCATCAACTAATTTAGCAAGAAACTCTCACAAAGTACTCATGTTTTAGTGTTAAATACTTTACACAGTATGTTATTTGTCATAACGAGGTACAAACAGCGTCAGAAGAATTTATAAATTATGAGGAATTTATATGAATTCATTTCATCGTCTGTAAAAGGATTTGAACATGAATGTATGACGGGATTTTGAAATTTTTCTATAAAGGGTGAAGATCTTCGTGAGGTGAAGTGAGGCACTGCGATGTTGAAAAATGCGTGCACTGTCGCATATTACATTATGTTGTCGTAATTCAATATGCATACCAGCAGGGAGAAAAACACAAAAAATGCAGTGTTTCTTCTAGGATTAGTTTTCGGCTTATATTTGGCGAATAATTTCGGAAAATAAATCAATATGCGGGGCGTTCATTAAGACGACAACCTTCAAGCCTCTTTATAATATGTTGTATCAATTTGTAGCTCCAAAGCATTGTTAAAATATTATGGAACACAAATTGAGGACAATCAAATTAATTGCTGTCGATGTTTACATTATAGCAAACATAATAAAAGAACACTATAGCGATAACTATGGAACAAATTAAGAAACTTAGAAATCAAAATCGTCGGTCGCGAAGTAAGGCCGCAAATACACGGACTGCCTGTGCAGTTATAACTGAGGCCATTCTTACGGGAAACGCTTTCACACAACTCCGTCTAGTCCCAAGCTAAGCAGAGCTTGTGTTATGGGTACTAGACAGCTGATATACATACTTATATATTTCTATATACATACATATTATAGATAAATTACGCCCAGACAAAGAACAAATGATCATGCTCATCACACAAACATTTGTCCTGGTTGGGAATCGAACCCGCGACCCCCGGCATAGCAGTCAGGGTCACTAACCATTAGACCAACAGGCCAGTCGATTATCAGGATGATGGGTGTTTCCACGAACATTTAAAGTCTATTTTATAATGTTATCGGCATTTCCAGTTCGTGTGACCCCAGTATGTAGAGTTCACCTATAGGTACCTAAGAAAATTGACGCCCTAAATTTTCAATGTCCAGTCCAAATCATGTTCTTTTTCTGACTGCTGGACAACTTAAATACTCGGTTACGTAAATTTTGGTCGTTGATTGGTTAAAGACACATTGAGAACCTCCTATTTTTTCGAAGTAGGTCAAAACGGGGTAAATTTCAAGTTTCTTGGCGTCTGTACGCGTACAAACATCAAATGTTAGGTGCGAAATCATAAGTACATGTTTACATGAGTACCTATGTATTGTAAAACATGATGATTACTTGTAGAACAACTTGTTTCTGATGACTTTACGTTGATTGTGTTTTGTTTTACTCACGTTTCTCTTGCTGTGATTAGTTTACATGAGAAATACAATGTTTCAAATTTTAATAAATGATGTTTTTTTTAAATGTGAAATCTATCTTGGAACTGTAGACTAATTAAGGCTACATTTAGGTACGATGCCACATATACTTTTGCCTAAAAGACTTTGGTTGAACGCACTAATCTCAGGAATCACTGGTATGAATCGAAAAAAAAAATCTGTTGGATAGTCCGTCTATCCAGGAAGGCAGAAGGTCATAACATCACGCTATAACCAACAAGAGCCGAACAGCGGTGGTGAACCCCGAAAAAAAACTAGTAAAAAAACAACTCTTCGTCTTCCTGTTACATCTTACGATTTCATAACTGGCTAGAAATGACAAAATGGAGGTCGAATCTTGTAAACATTCGCATGCCAGTAGCCGTCCTTAACAGATAACGCATGTTGTTCGAACGTAATTACATTAATAGTCGAGATAGGTGCGTAAGTGGGTCGCACGCTTATGACGTTGCCACAGTATAAAGGTAGACAGTACACAAACTAAGCTTTCCACTTGAAACTTGGTTTTGAAAACAATCGTGCGTTTTAGGCAAAGATGCGGATCCGAAATAAATTGTATACAAATTAAATTATCATGCATATTCTTTTGCAGGAGCCACTAACGGAAAAAGCCAGTGATTATATTAGACTTTAAATAAACGCCCATCATAGCGATAATTAACTGCAGTTTCGGTTATTGTGGCCCGAGCATTGGAAGCATTTGAATATGGACATTATTTAAATTGAACAAGATTAATTTTTGTAAGAATTGCCACTGTACATGGCGTAAGCTAAACCAATTTTTTCTCTATAGATCTCAGTATTTTCCAAAAACAGTCCCACACCTTACGAAGCTTTTGTAATGTTGCACAGTACACATAAACGTAACCTCTTGTCGAAATGGGACAGCTTCAACTTACCTAAAACCTATCGATTGAACTTTTCTTGAAATTCGTTAACTGCTTTGAATATTGTCTCTGGCTTCAGTCCATAATTATGTTCTCAGTTGAAATACTGTATGTGTACTGTGACATTACGACGCACTGTTAGTGACGCGGTCATTTGTTTTCATGTTACCATCATAATTGTGATAGATGACATTGCGACCATTGTATTGTGCGTCGGTTATGTTATGAATCTTATTAATATATGACCGGTTTTCGCTAACATTAGGACACGCCTTTTGTGCATTAATACAAAGCAGTTATCTAGTGTCTAAATTTTATATTAACGATTAATGAACGAATATTTAGATCTGAAGGTGAATTATTTATCGCGGAGATTTTTATATTTGGTACAAAGATAGTTTATAACCGGGATTAGGATAGTTTTAATCCCGATTGTATGTTCCCGTGGGATTATTGGGTGGGGAATTCTCACAGCTAGTATCAATAGAGTTTACAGTCAATTTCAGTTGTACACCAAATAAATCATGTCATTTGTATTGCAAAATACTCTATTGCGAAATAACGAACGCAAATATCCTGTCTCGTAGCAAATTGAAACGTTTAGGCCGTGCAAATATTTGTCCCCGTTATTTTATGGAGCTGATTGATCAGTTTATATTAATGTCTATCTAGATGACTAGCTGCGATCGTTTAAGGAACATTGTGTTCCAAAACCTATTATATAGTATGCAGTTGTTGCTGTGTTGTGTACTAAAATAAGTATATTCCTCTTGTTTCGTGGGTGCTTTTCATAATAATAGAAAAAAAGGGAAAAATTCCTAATAGAAAAACCTAACAACACTTTGCCTGACCTGAAAATTAAAGCCCGAGTACGCAGCGACCTAAATAAATATATTTTCAGTAGATCAAGCTAAACTTGATGGATTTAAGCCCACTCTATCTTTGAGAGGAGGGCTTTGTCCCAGCGCTGGAACCATTTCCAGTAATCTATAAAATAAAACTAAGTAAAATTAGAAGTGTTATAGATTTCTCGCAATCTATTAGCGCATTTTATCACGGATACACAATACGTGCTCGATTTCCGTCAGACTCATTATACGTCGCTTGTGCACGTCGCCGACAATTAATCGGTTGATGCACCGCGATATTATATCGATGGATTTATTACTGCATGTAATTGCTTGTTTTTATAATACCAGAAATGTTTTGTTTTATGTCATCCTTTTGTCATTCATCATATATGACGGTTATGATTTATTTTCAAATGCAGTTTTGGTAAATAAATAAACCTGATACATAAAAAGTCGATTTATTATCTATAACATAGTTCCCTGGCCTGTCCCTTGATTAGTCGATCAATTATTTTGATGGAAATACTATAAATTGTTGCAATTTCACTGCAACCTTAACTTTCAGGCTGGTTCAGTAACTTTCAGTTACCAATTGCTTCGAAACAGCCATTTGGATGTTTGATGCCAATAAGCCTTATCTGCACCCTTTTTAGATTATTGCAAATTCTGAAATAAATAGTTGAGCGCAAGGAAAAGCATCGATACTGAGAAGTTCGTTGAAGTCCTGTAATAGAATTTAACTGTTCTGTATCCTGAAACAAATCAGAAAATAATAGCTGAGGAGGATAAGTGGAGGGAGGGTGATTTCATTAACCCTGGATGTTTTGATCTTTACAGTGCTAGGTTGGCTCCGGCGCTCTGTCCAGCGAGGCTACTCCGTGGGCCAGTTCTGGTACCTCGTGGCGGCGGAATGGTGGGGCAACTGGCTGGCGTACACTTCGGGCGCCAGCACCGACAACTGCTGCCGCGCGCCGCAGAGGCAGATCGACGAGGCCATCGTCTGTGATGAGAGCTTCACCAGCAACTCAACAGGTGGGTCCAGAGGCAAGTTCTTCGCTCCAATTTGCAGTCTGTTTCATTAAATATAATGATATTTTTCGTTTAAAGTTGTAGAGTTTGTATTCTAGGCTGTATAAAGATATAACATGTGGTAGAAAATCAATGATATTATAAGTAAAAAGGTGAAGATACGTTATACGCGCTCAGAAGGTGACGCGCTCAAATGTGGTCAATTGACAAACCTTGACTATATTTGTCTTTTTTTCGCTTGCGATGCCTACTTTAGCGACTAAGCGTGAAGTAGTGTTCTATTGCAATATTTAGTTATTCATGTGTGCGTTATTTAGTTATTCATGTGTCCGTTTTTGAAGATAGAATGTCGTGTAGGTAACGTACCTATTAATTTATAATATCACTAGCTGCCCGTCCCGGCTTCGCACGGGTGGAGGACCCGGTCTAAAACCCGGTCCCGATGGTTACAAATACAACAAAAACATAATTATCCGAATCGGTCAAGCCGTTTTCATGTTATGTCGTGACAACGGAAAACGGGTTTCATTTTTATATACAGGGTGAATTTTTCAACTGGGCGTGGATGGCTACTTTCGAAACTATGAAGAATATCGAAAAACATTGAAAGGAGTCTCGAGGTCGATTTTGACGAAAACTAAAACTGAATCATTGGATTTTAGAAAAATCAAAAATCCTGGCGAGGAATCGAACCCGCTGATTTTGAAAAAAAAATCACACCCTGTATTATTACACAGTTCGATAGTGTCGCTAATAAGGATCAAATTCTGGGAAGTAATCATATACGGCAAACTTAAGGAAATGGCTGTTTTTTATGAAATTGCTATTTTTCCATGTTACTTTACATCTACTGAGCCATAATTTATTCGAAATTATAAAATTTCATTGTTTTCAATGTCTCACTGGATTTGACGTTTCAAAAATTCCACTGTACTTAGCAATACGACATTATTGAGTTGCACTAAAAATAGCATTATTTTAAAGAAGAAAGTGTGACTTATGTTTCAAATACAGTCTTTGCTTTGAAGATAAATCAGTTTTTTTGTAATTATACGTTTTCCTTAAGTTTGCCGTATATGATTACTTCCCAAAATTTTATCCTTATTAGCAACACTATCGAACGGTGTGATAATACAGGGTGTGATTTTTTTTTCAAAATCAGTTGGTTCGATTCCTGACCAGGATTTTTGATTTTTCTAAAATCCAATGATGCAGTTTTAGTTTTCGTCAAAATCGGCCTCGAGACTCCTTTCAACGTTTTTCGATATTCGTCATAGTTTCGAAAGTAGCCATCCACGCCCAGTTGAAAAATTCACCCTGTATATAGATTGTTGGAAATGAATACAATTTGTCCAGAATCAATGGGTTCTTTGCTGTGGCGCGCCGAGACCGCTTCCGTGGGCAGCGCGGGCAGCAGCAGCGGGGTCAGCAGCGCGGCGGCGCAGCGGGGACACAGGCACCCGGGGCCCGTCGATAACAAGAGGCTACTGGCACCCAACTTACTGAAGGTAAGCAACACGTAGAAGATAAGAGAGTAAGAGATGACAGAGTGGGGGATGTTGTAAGGGAGTGATTTTTAACAGACTTCGAAAAAATGAGGAGTTTCTCTTTTTTATGCATAGAATAGAATAGAATAGAATACACTTTATTATGCACACCATACAAATTACAGGTACAGAGTATTTATCTTATACATAGGGTGACACAATGGGCGGTCTTATCGCTAAAAGCGATTTTTTCAAGACAACCTTTGGATGAATTTGAAGAAAAAGGAGAAACAATACTGTAGGTAGTCTATGGTGTACTATTTACACATAAAATACATACATATATACAAACATTATAAATATATATAATACAATTATACAAAACATAATACATATAAAAATAACAAAGATAAAACAAAGAAACATTTTAGCTACATGTTTAACAAGATAAATAATGCTTTTTTACCAGATTTTTAAATGTGGACAAGGTTTGTGCGCGCCTTACAGACAAGGGCAAGGCATTCCACAACCGTACTGCTTCGACAGTAAATGCTTTTTTATGCATGTTCCCTGATTTCTAGTTGATGCCTGGATTGTTTTGAAAAATCTCTTGTTTGAGGGGGTATTATTCACAGTGCAATATAATGACGGCGTCTTGGAGAAATCAAGAGAATTCTTCAATGAATTACAGCAAATCCACGGCAATTGCTGTTATCATAAATCTAAGCATTGTTCACGCAATCAAGAAACAATAATATTACGCACTAAAAAGAGTAAAATAAGAACTTGCCCAAAAGAGAAATCGATTTTTGAGGAAAAGAGACCAAACACGCACCATCAGAGAATTGGATTTTTTATTTGAAATTGACACTTAGGAAGTTTCCAACCTAACATGTATGAATTTGGCAGTCAAGCTTCTTACAGTTCCTATAACAAAAAGCGAGTGCGACTTCTAACTACTTTGTTCTATGTTTCTATTCCAGGTCCGCACTCTAACGGGCGAAGGCGGACATCTTCGCCGCGACGTGACTCTAGCACAACACCGCGACTTCGAACTAGTTCCTGACGCATTGTGGAGGGCACTTGCGCTGTGGTACGGAGGACCAGACCCCTTACCTAGACAGGTCAGTATGCTGCTCCAAACCCTGCCTAGTTTGAAACCGATTTAAAAAAAGCAGGGGTTTTCAGCTCGACTGTTTGTTTTTGGCGATCTAAAAAGAGTGTCCATGGAGTTTCTTGCCCGTTCTTCTCCATAGAGATCTACGTCTTGGAACGAGCATCTACGGTACTTTCACAGTTATTATGTCGTGTGACTGGGACTGTAGGAACATAACTATTTTTTAACTGTTTTTATTTAAATAAAGTAACTATTTTTGGACGGTTTTTGTCTTTTGACATTTCAAAAGTGCTATAACTGGCCTACTTGAAATAAATGATTTTATTTGATTTGAATCGTTTCTTTATTGCTTTGTTTCAGGTGATCCGTCCACCGAACTCCGACGTAGAGTTGGAGCTGTATCCTCTACATCTGAAGCTGTTACGACATGTTCAGAGTCCACAGAGTACGTATTACGAATTCATCATGGTGATTATCACCCTCGCCTAAGGCTCAGCTGGGAATTCCGCTTCGAATGCAATAACAGAATTTTCCCGCTTGTATCGAAATATTATTTTGCGTGAATGACTTTTACGTTGTGAAATCATCAAATGAGACCTCCCACCCCGGGCAGGGCGGGAGGTACTTTCAGACTTGTACTGACTAAAATCCACGGTGTCCTTCAATAGCCCTTTATGTTCCGGGGTCACGGTGATGGTATAAGACCCGCGACCCCGGCAGGCTTTAGCCCTCTGAAAGGGGGCCTCGTCATTATGCTGACGCTCTTTGAGGCGCGCGTGGAACACGACGCGCCGTCGACCCGGGCATGGTCCATGGTCGGGCGGTGAGTTGCCCTTTACTCGCCGCCCGTATGCTCGCGCCTACAGTGGCCGGAGATCGTCTTGCGACGTCCGACGCCGTGGGCGTCCACCACCGCGGGTGGGGCGGAGGGAGGTCCTTGTCCTCTCTCTCACGCGGCCCGCCTCCTGCGTGAATGACTTTTTTTTTTTTTTTTTATCGTGGGAATAACTTAGAATAATTTCAATATTTATCCACAAACATTTGAATATCCCTGTGTGTGTGACACTATGTTATGTTACTCATGTTCCGTGTGTCGTCAGGAGTGGCCCCACTATCTGGCGGAGCAGGAGGAGCGGGCGCCTCCCTGTACAGCAGCGTGCCGCTGGCGCCCGCGCCGCCCGACAGACAGCTGGCATATACCGCGGCTTTCTCACGACTGGCCACCGTCAGACAGGTGAGTACTTTAAGTTCTGTCGTAGAGCAGGATGAATTTCCTACATCAGGGTTTTTCAACCTGTGGGTCGCGACCCCCTGGGGGGTCGCGAAGCCTCTTCAGGGGGGTCGCGAAGCTTTTATAGGGGAGTTGTAAAAGATTGGAAAAGCTACTGCATTACTAAAACAATGAAGTTTAAAAATATATAAAGACGCTCCCTCACCGCGAGCCTGTAATGTAACGTAACAAATTCAAGCATTTCATCGCTGAGGGAGAATAATCGAGCATCTATCTAATCTATACTAAATGTACGTGAATCGGACACGCCGCAATCGCGACGGTAAGACCCCTCTTTGGAGTGGCTGGATAGGCGTCTCGGCGTCCTGACCTACCGCATGACGTAGGTCCTCACCGGACACGGAAGTTTCGGGAGGTACCTGTGTCTGATGAGAAAGGAGGAAACGTCTGAGTGTCACCACTGCGAGGATCGCCCAAAGGACATGGTGGAGCATCCGGTGCAGGACTGCCCTACTTGGGCAGAGCACCGCCGTGTCCTCAGGACGGCGATAGGCGGAGACCTCGCGCCCGGCGTTGGTCGATGCCATGCTGCGGGGCGAGACGGAGTGGGAAGCGGTGGCATCCTTCTGCGACGCAGTCATGCTTGCGAAGGAAGAGGTGAGCCGCGTGAGGGAGAAGATAGCGTCCTCTCTCCACCCCAGCCGCAGTGGAAGACGCCCACGGCTTACGTGACAGACGATCTCCGGCCACCGAAGGCGCGAGCATGCGGGCGGTGAGTAAAGGGCACTTCGCTGCCTGACCATGGACCATGCCCGGACCGACGGCGCGTTGTGTTCCACGGGCGCCTCAAAGAGCGCCAGCATGATGACGGTGCCCCGCTCTAGAGGGCCAAAGCCTGCCGTGACACCGGAACATCAAGGGCTATTGAATGACACATGGATTTAGTCAGTACGAGTCTGACAGTCGCCGCCCGCCCTGCCTGGGGTGGGAGGACTCATTTGATGACTTTACCACGTAAAAAAAAACTGTGCGCGATTGCGCGATTGCGCGATGAAAATTAGTTTTGGATTGAATATTTATTTGTCACAAAATAAAATACATGTAAAAAAAACCAACGGGTTGGGGGGTCGCGAAATATTTCTTTGTACTAAAGGGGTCGTGCCATGAAAAAGGTTGAAAAACCCTGTCCTACATTGACCCTTACCTACTGACAGTGATTACGAACATTTTACTATTAAGTAGAAGGTAACCGGTATGCGGTTATGCATACTTTGGGTAAAAGGTTTACAATCCCTGAGGACGGCAGCCATAGCATCATTAGATTTACGCGGGAGTGACAGAGATAGGTAATAATAGGTCAATGTACGAAATCCTTCCTGCTCTGCGACCGGACTTTACCCACATCCACTAAACAGTCACTGGTAACAAAAGCTACCGAAGAGCTACTAAAGAAAAATGTGGAAAAATGTCTCTAAGCATCCCAACGGCCTGTTCACGTCCTCGCCGCTGTGAGTGGTGACTTAGCGTGGGCGGTGAACGTTAAGTCAAATGTATAGAACTGTTTGCAGCACGCCACGGGACGCCGATCCTAGCGAAAACGCTCGTGGTTTTCTTCTGAGCTGCCATTAGCGAATTCAGATTTGCTTCGAATATAGACCAGATGAATGACTTAACTATCGAAATCATCCCTCAGGTGTGCGAGTTCCTGTGCGCAGCGTTGGGCATAGCCCGTGAAGACATGCGACTGTGGCTGGTGGGCAACACGGCCGTGCTGCTGGACGACGAGCGACCCACGCTGCACGAGCTGGGCCTGGACGAGCGAGCGCGCCTGCTGCTGGAGGTTTGCGAACAGCGCACAGAACCTCTCACCTGCCCGAAGGGATCGGGGCGCTCAGGTACTGTGACTGTACAGTATGTAACCGGCCGTGCTGCTGGACGAGCGGGCCGGCGCCCTCTGCTGGAGTGGCGAAGGCACAGACCTCACCGGGCCCGAGAGATCGGGCGCTCAACTTAACTGTACAGTAGTTGTAACACGGCCGTGCTGGCTGGACGACGATCGGCCCCTGCTGCTGGAGGTGCGAACACAGACCTATCACCTGTGCCCGAGGAGATCGGGGCTCTCAGGTTACTGTACTGTACATAGTGTAACACGGCCCGTGCTGCTGGACGACAGCGGCCTGCTGCGGGAGTGCGGACACAGACCTCACCTGCTGGACGAGCGCGAGCGGCGCCTGCTGGGAGGTGCGGACACAGACCTCACCTAGGCCCGAGGAGAATCGGGGCGCTCAGGTACGTTTTTTTTCCTTTTTCTACTGTACAGTAGTGTAACACGGCCGTGCTGCTGGACGACGAGCGGCCTGCTGCTGGAGGTGCGGAACACAGACCTCACCTGGCCCGAGGAGATCGGGGCGCTCAGGTACTGTACTGTACAGTAGTGTAACACGGCCGTGCTGCTGGACGACGAGCGGCCTGCTGCTGGAGGTGCGGAACACAGACCTCACCTGGCCCGAGGAGATCGGGGCGCTCAGGTACTGTACTGTACAGTAGTGTAACACGGCCGTGCTGCTGGACGACGAGCGGCCTGCTGCTGGAGGTGCGGAACACAGACCTCACCTGGCCCGAGGAGATCGGGGCGCTCAGGTACTGTACTGTACAGTAGTGTAACACGGCCGTGCTGCTGGACGACGAGCGGCCTGCTGCTGGAGGTGCGGAACACAGACCTCACCTGGCCCGAGGAGATCGGGGCGCTCAGGTACTGTACTGTACAGTAGTGTAACACGGCCGTGCTGCTGGACGACGAGCGGCCTGCTGCTGGAGGTGCGGAACACAGACCTCACCGGACGAGGAGATCGGGGCGCTCAGTATGGTACTGTACAGTAGTGTAACACGGCCGTGTGATGGACGACGAGCGGCCTGTCTGTGGAGGTGCGGAACACAGACCTTCACCGGGCCCGAGGAGATCGGGGCGCTCAGGTACTGTACTGTACGAGAGGGTAACACGGCTGTGTGCCTCGGACGGACGAGCGGCCTTGCTCTTGTGGCAAGGGCGGAACCCAGACCTCCCTGGCCCGAGAGATCGGGGCGCGCTCCGGTTACTGTTTACTGTACAGTAGTGTAACACGGCGTGCTGCTGGACGACGAGCCGGCCTGCGCGGGAGGTGCGGAAACACAGCGACCTCACCTGGCCCGAGGAGATCGGGGCGCTCAGGTACTGTACTGTACAGTTAGTGTAAAACCGGCCGTGCTGCTGGACGACGAGCGGCATGATGTGGAGGTGCGGAACACAGACTTCACCTTGGCCCGAGGAGATCGGGGACGCTCGGTACTGTACTGTACAGTAGTGTAACACGGCCGTGCTGCTGGACGACGAGCGGCCTGCTGCTGGAGGTGCGGAACACAGACCTCACCTGGCCCGAGGAGATCGGGGCGCTCAGGTACTGTACTGTACAGTAGTGTAACACGGCCGTGCTGCTGGACGACGAGCGGCCTGCTGCTGGAGGTGCGGAACACAGACCTCACCTGGCCCGAGGAGATCGGGGCGCTCAGGTACTGTACTGTACAGTAGTCTAACACGGCCGTGCTGCTGGACGACGAGCGGCCTGCTGCTGGAGGTGCGGAACACAGACCTCACCTGGCCCGAGGAGATCGGGGCGCTCAGGTACTGTACTGTACAGTAGTGTAACACGGCCGTGCTGCTGGACGACGAGCGGCCTAATATTGGAATGTTATACTACTCCTATGCTTTTTCGGAATATCACAACCTCATCATGACGACAGCAAATGCGCTGGCCTGGCGCAAATGTCGGGGTGACTGTACATGCGACACGGTTTGCACGACACCGTGGCATAAGCCGTGCTGTCCCATACTTTAATTCCCACTGCCCTACCATTCACCATTACTCTTCCTCAACATATTTCGCCGGTCACGTCGCTGGTTGTCCAGAAACCTCGTTCGCACCGCGCGAATTTTCACGGCAGCTAATGCCCCTGGCCAGGCGCTAGAAGCATTCAAATTCACCTCTAAGTGCCTCTTAAATAAACGTATAATGCCCAACCACTGATAGACGGAGATCATTTGGCATCATTGATGTTGACGGTAAATATGTTACGGCGTCTTTAGGCGTGACGTACCTTTGATGTAAAGCTTACGCGCTTAAAAATGTAAAGACGACGCGGCCAAAGTGTTTGCGCCGTCCTGCCTCCCGAAGAACGCCGATGCTTTCCGAAAGAGGCCCATATTTTACGAAGCACTTTTGTGTCTACGTGCAACATCACGGTTGGTAACAATCATCCTCTCTTTCACATAGATAAAATAAATGACACATTTCCAGGGTTTTACTATTTGCATTCCACAAACAATTTGATGAATTTGTCACATACATAAACAAAAAAAAATGGATTTATTTTATAAGATTTTGTTAACCTTTAATGAAGCTTAAATGTATTTTATAAAGGTGCTTTTTGTTGTTACAGTATGAGCAGTGGATCAAGTCGAGCCACGGAGCGTCGTGAGACATTGATAGCGCCCAACCTACCCGGAGCTACCGGACTACACAACCTGGGAAATACCTGCTTTATGAACGCAGCCTTACAATCTGTGAGTATCCAATCCTCTATCCAATCTTAAGATAAGATTCAACCGGCGGTGTGAGACACAGTGTGCAGCGCAAATATTCGTTATGGCGGACCCACTCAAGCAAACACCAACAAATGTTCGCGCACATCTGGATATTTGGTTTTTGGTACGCGCAGGCGTGAGCAGTGGACTCGTTATTAGTGCGTGCACGTTGCTGTTGCATGTTCGCGCACTCTTGAGCTGCACTGTGCTCGAAACAAAGTTGCGGACAGCCTTGTTGGTGGACACAGAGGCTATATGCCATCAGTTTAGTACGCGCACTACTGAAGTACGCGAACAATTGTTTCGGACGCTATTTTGGTAGAATCGTATCAATATGTTACATATTTATTTGTATGTTCCAGGTATGGAATACGGGACCTTTAACGAGGTACTTCAACTCTGGAATGCATTTGTACGAAGTGAACACAACCAACCCGCTCGGCACTAAAGGAGTGCTAGCCTTAAGATACGGAGAACTTTGTAAAGAGGTATTTATTATTTTAATAAGATTTTTAAATGGATAACACGTCGTTGTGGCAGGGAAGATGGCAAGATGATTTGGATTGGTTTATAAAGAAAACCCAAAAAGCCCATGAAATCAAAATACAAGTCGTAAAAGTTAGCAAATTTTTCGTCATGAGTATCGTTGTTTTCAAATTTTTGGTATTCATAACTTCCATTTCTCGATGAAGCCCACAGCAATAATTTGGAAAACTTTAAATTCAGCCTATTCTTTATGTTTTTATTTATGTTTAAAATAAAATAAAATTGTTTAGGTGATGGTTGGATGGATAATTTCGCCAATATTTATCAAAATTCAGCTGTGCTTTTTGTACGTCATAATTTGTTTTTCTAGCGAGTCAGAGGGTTTTAAACGACAATTTAGCAATATCCTTAGCGATTCATTTTTGTGAATGGCGTTGCAGGAAATGCACGAATCCGAATCATTTGGGATATTGCTAAGGGAGTTTCCTCATGATACGATCTCGATGCGATACAATTCGACCGCACGAATCGCGTCATGAGCAACCTCAAAGGAAACTTCCCCATGATGCGCTTTGTACTCTCTTTTTCTACTAACAAAAAATGAATTTCGTCTTTGCTACTACGATATAATGATGCAATTCGACTGACTGACGTCGTCGTGGTAAAGATGATTTTTACTTGAAGTAGGAATCGGTAGAATTGCGTCGCATTGCGTCATCAGTAAGCGTCGTAAGTGGCACGTCAGTTGTACAACTCCCCTCCCCCAGGTGTGGTCGTGCTCGGCCCGCTCGGTGGCCCCGCTGCGCGTGCGCTGGTGCGTGTCCCGCTGGGCGCGCGCGCTGGCGGGCGGCGGCCAGCACGACGCGCAGGAGCTGCTGGCCTGGCTGCTGGACGCGCTGCACGAGGACCTCAACAGGGCCCGGCCGCACGCCGCGCCCGCCAGCACGCACACGGACGACTCCGACGGACGACCCGACCAGGTGAGACTAGTACTGACCCAGTGGTACTGGCACAGACTTACGAGTTGTAAGGGCTTGAACACAGCCAGACATTACTGTTCGGACGTTGTCGCCATTCATCGGGTGACGCGAGCGATGGTTGCGCGGGCGCATATATCAAGGGTCAACGGCCCACCGAGGCACTCCACATACGACCGGCACAGAGCTCACACGCATTTCCACTTGTATTGTTTGTCCGGGATATTCTTATAAATTGCCAATATGATGACTACTTCCCAGAATTTGATCCTAATTAGCAACACTATCGAACGGTGTAATGATACAGGATGTGATTTTTTTATCCTAAATCAGCGGGTTCAATGACTAGCCAGGATTTTTGGTTTTTCTAAAATCCAATGATGCAGTTTTACTTTTCGTCAAAATCGGCCTCGAGACTCCTTTCAACGTTTTTCGATATTCCTCATAGTTCCGAAAGTAGCCATCCACGCCCAGTTGAAAAATTCACCCTGTATAACTAGTCTTACAGTCCACTAGTTTCACTTCATAAGGTCCTTATTTAGGTCCTCATCATTACTTTGTGTTATTAGTTTCATAACCACTCCTTCAAACCATTGATATTTTTCCCCAGGACAGACTTCAAAACTTCAAATCCTACTAAAACTAACACATATGTTTGGTACTCCAGGTAGTAGCGGCGGAGGCGTGGTCCCAGCACACGTCCCGCAACTCGTCCATCATGACGGAGCTGTTCTACGGTCAGCTCAAGTCCAAGGTGGTGTGCGACACGTGTGCACGTGAGTCCGTGCGGTTCGACGCCTTCAACATGCTCAGTCTGCCGCTGCCTATGGAGTCGTATGTGTGCTGCGAACTGAGGGGTATGTAATCTATTACTAAAGTTATATTTTTATACGTAATATCGCCTGCGTCGCGTCTTCGCAAAGATATTTTCAAGGAACGAAAAGTTGAGCTGCGAGCAGGGTTCGAACCTGCGTTCTGGATAGGTACTCCAGACGCCTTAACCAATTAGGCCATTGCAACCACTACTCTCGAATGATAAACAAGCGACCGAAAAATTCTGCTTTAAGTGTACTGGTTGCGATGGCCGAATTGGTTAAGGCGTTATTGCTTAAAATGAAGTTAGGTACTCCAGAATCCTCTCCAGAACACGCAGGCTCGAACCCTGCTCGCAGCTGAATTTTTAGTTCCTTGAAAATATCTTAGTCTATTACTGTTCAAAATAATCTGCATATCTAAGTTTTTTCCCCAATAATGTTGAAATCGGCCTTCAAGATGCTTTAAAAAATACTGATTATTTTACACGCAGTGGCTGCCAGTATCATCGCAAAAGAATAAACAAGAACTTTTCTTTCAAAACGTTTCGAAGACAGCTTAGACTCAACAGTACATGCTATTTGAGGCACAAATAATACTAGTCATAATTTATTAAAGACGTTTATCTTGAAGCAGTTTTGGTTTGTTACGCGTGTAACACGTGATACTTGTTTCCCTGAATACCTATGACATCACATACTGATGCTTTTTTTTTTTTTTTTTTTTAGCGTGGTAAAATCATCAAATGAGACCTCCAACCCCGGGCAGGGCGGGAGGTACTGTCAGACTTGTACTGACTAAAATCCACGGTGTCCTTCAGTAGCCCTTTATGTTCCGGGGTCACGGTAATAGAAATAAATCCCGCGACCCCGGCAGGCTTTGGCCCTCTGAGAGGGGGCCCCGTCATTTTTGCTGACAGCTCTTTGAGGCGCGCGTGGAACACGACGCGCCGTCGACCCGGGCATGGTCCATGGTCGGACAGCGAGTTGCCCTTTACTCGCTGTCCGCATGCCCGCGCCTACGGTGGCCGGAGATCGTCTTGCGACGTACGGCGCCGTGGGCGTACACCACTGCGGTTGGGGCGGAGGGAGGACGCTGTCCTCTCTCTCTCGCGGCCCGCCGCCTCCTTCACACATACTGATGCTGGCCGAAGTTTCTGAACTATCTTAAAAAGACACCGCGGTTTCGAAACCCTGAGTAAAACTTAAAAATCAGTACCCTTAGCACCAGCAGCGTCTCTGGTGTGCGAAGAAGGAACTAATTTTTTCCTTGAAAATTGTCAATTTGAAATTGTCAAAGTTGCAGTTTACTTTACGTCTAATTTACAGAAAACTCGTGCTAAAGGTTGTTTTTTTAATTAAGTAAGTTTTTGGGTATCCACCCTGTGTGTGCGGGAGCATATATGGTTGATTTCCCTAAAAAAAGGGTTACCTTTAAAAATGTAATTTCTTTTACTGAAATAAAAACGCCAAAAATAACAGCACCACATAAAAAAATCCCTTGTATATCATGGATCCGTTGTTATGTTGCAGTGATGTTACTAGACGGATCAGTGCCTATCAAGTACGGAGTGCGAGTCAACTCGGAGGGAACGTATCTAGATCTCAAGAAGAAACTTTCAGAACTGTGCGGACTAGCGCCTGAATCGTGAGTATTTACAAAGTTTTATATTTGTTTGTTATTGTTCCTATTGCTATGGAAAGGTCTATGTTTGGGGTCTGAATAAGGGATAAAATTCGGAATGACGCCTTGTGGCATAAGACTAAAGTTAGACTTTGTCTAAAACTGTAGCCAGCAGAAGTGGCAGTAGGCTGGTCATATCTCACTGTGTACGGCGTAGAACAAGCCAGGTGGACAAAAGTCATTATCGAATTCCCGGAAATTTGTACTTACTATCTGTAAACAACACCCCCAAACCTCGGATTCCAAGAATTGTTTACGTCCAACATTCCATATACTGATGAGTCATCGTTTATCAAAGTAAGGTGATGAGGTAAATGCAATCAAATAAATAGGTCAGTTGCGTTTTTGCGACACTTTCACTAACATCTCATGGTGACAGTTCTAATTTTGTGAAAAGTTTTAGTGATGGATTTTACTTCTGAAGGTGTGTACTATATTATTTTCTTATTAGAATCTTTTGATGTGCCATAAACATTAAAAAAATAGACTATCAGTGAACACACAAAAAAAAAACCGTTTTTTTCTTAGTTTTCTAACTTTACGGGCTTGGAAAACCCATGTATCCTCTTGTAGCCAGGCTGAATTTTTGATATGTTTTAGCTACATGGCTATAGATGATTATGTAATATATTTTATGTAGCACACTTGAGTACAATATATTTTTATCTTTTTTTTTGTAGATAAGCTCTACTCCGTTAGTAAAATGGAGTTTTTCGAAGAGTGGCTTAAACACAAAAAATACGAAAGAAATGATCGTCTATTTGAGTTTATTTCATCTAAGTGTGATTTCTCTGACATACCTGAAGAGTGTCAAAGGGAAATTAAGATGAAACTAGCCAGTATCTCTTCGAAAATAGCTACAAAGTGGGTGTCTTCAGGAAAATCAAAAGAGCGTTTCCTGAATAAGAATAAGTTGTGGTTGGAAGGCGAGAATATAGAATTCTGCCTGCAATCGACTCAACCGCAACCTTCTACCTCATCTGCTGACCTTTCTCGACCCGACCAAGACCTCCACAAACTCAGGAAGACTATCTTCGATCGGATTCATCGGATTCTGAATCCGATGATTCTGATAGTGAAAATTAGTTTTAATGTAAATAGTTAAGTTTAGAGTTAGATTTATAATTTTTGTATTTAAAAGGTTGTATAATTATATATAAGTTGTGTTGACATTTGTGGCGATTAAGATAAAATAAATCCTGTATCATAATTGAGTATACCCATGAAATATAATATTTTTACACATAATCTATGAATTTTCATTAAATAACATATTATTCTTCTATAGAAATAACTATTTTATGGATATAGTTCCAAAACCATGAAAAAATAATTTTGTCCACCTGGCTTGTTCTACGCCGGACACTGTGTATCTGCCGCAGAACCGACGATAGGTGAAGTAGGAAGGTTCTCGAATGGAGACTGCGTGGAGGTTAGTGTAGGGTGGGACGGCAAGATGGACCGATGACCTGAAGAGTAGCTGGCAGTAGCTGGATGAAAAAAGCAGGAGATCGTGCGCTGTGCCGCTCCCTGGGAGAGGCCCATGTCCAGCAGTGGACTGCAATAACCAATATAATATTCTTCTCGTTTACAGAATGTTGATCGTGGAGCTATCGGGCGCTACGATCGGGCGCGTGTTCGACGACGGGTCCAAGATCTCGTCTGCGAGCGCCACGGAGCTGTACGCGTACGAGGTGCCGCACGACGACACGGACACTGACACCAGCGACTGCGAGATGTACACACAGGAAACTAACGGTGAGGACTTCTATCCCTTCAAAGACAGTGCCATACAATAGAGGACTAGTCTATCCTTTTAAAAACTGAGGCAATCCCCACACTAGGAATTTCTGTCGTGGTCGCGGGACTGTCTAGTAAGGTAGCCGGTAGCCGTGAATCTTCAACATAAAATGCTATTGGATAACCATGCGTTTTTAGTCAGTACGAGTCTGACAGTATGGGTGGGAGGACTCACATATGATTACTTCCCAGAATTTGATCCTTATTAGCAACACTATCGAATGGTATAATAATACAGGGTGTGATTTTTTTTTCAAAATCAGCGGGTTCGATTCCTGACCAGGGTTTTTGATTTTTCTAAAATCCAATGATGCAGTTTTAGTTTTCGTCAAAATCGGCCTCGAGTTTCGAATTCCTCATAGTTTCGAAAGTAGCCATCCACGCCCAGTTGAAAAATTCGCGCTGTATACGTTGGCGCTTGTCTTCACTCGGCTATCTCGGCGAGTGACACCGAGCGATGGCAAGACAATGCAAATATACTGTCTACAAGTTGGTATTGGCGTTCACTCGACGACGCTCGGTCAACATCTATTGCAGGCTTTACATTCTGCCCTGACAGACGTAACAGCATCATTTACTTATTTTTCTTTCGTAAACTTCCTCACACAAAGTTTCTTTTCCATAGAGAAAATTTGGCAGATTGGGAAAAGTTGGTTTGGACGAGCCCACTTTTAATGTAAACAACTTTAACCATAAATGCTCATTATTTATGTCAAGTATCGTTTCCCAGGCTGGAGCTCGTCCGCGGCTCAGTGGGCGGAGGTGAGTGTGGGCGGCGGCAATAGTTCCTCACTCTGCATGCCAGCACTCTTCTGCTTCAAGGTTAGCTACGCGCACACATGCACACACACACCTACATCACACGATGAACTGAACACGTAGGCTTTCTGATGCGTAGGTAGTTTAGATAAAATAAAATGGAGGAGTAAGTAATTGAAAATGTATAGAAGAAACACCAATTTAGTTGAATCTTCCATCTTTCTAAAAGCAGTGTGTTGATGATATGAATAACGATTCAATAATAAAATTATATTAAAAAAGGTGAAAGTTGAGGTTGATGAAATGAGTGACTGAAGGACTCATCGTCTTCAATAAAAAGAACATATTAAAAAAGGTGAAACGATAGTTCCAGTAAAATTGTGGAAACGCGCGATCGCAACAACCATTTCATGGTTGGCGGGTACGCAACGTACTCCTGGCCTATGGTAGGACTGGGACGTGGTAACGTCGCCAACCCTCGTGTTCCCTGCTATTGAAAAGCGCATTTAGGCGCGTTCAGTATTTTATACTACACCTGCTTGGAAAGTACCTTAATACTCTATCAAATTTATGGTAGAAAGTACGTCATTGCATATCGAACAAATATGCGGGGAGAAAACGCATCTGAGCGGGAGAGAAAAGTGTATGAAAATCCATTTCTTACGTGGTTTTCCTTTTTTAATTTTGGGTAAGACTATGCGCCGGTAACCTAAATATCAAAAGTAAAAAGTTTTTTACAGTGAGTTTTTATCTCCAAGTTCGCAAAATGACACTGGCCACTAGCTGTGTGTTGGATGGGGTCGGGCTGGCAGTGCGATCCTGCGGCGGCAGGATAAACAATTTGAAAAAACAACATGTGAAAATTGCAGACGCTTTTTTCAATTTGTGTGTTGTTTGAGGATTCAGTTTTCGTAGAAAGTAATTTAATTTATTTTCCTCGTAGGTGTAGTATAAAGCACTATGTATCACTCGAGAGAAAGTGCGATCTCGGTTATTTTAAAGCACTCGCCTACGGCTCGTCCTTTAAACGATACCCTCGATGGTAATCGGTCACTTTCTCTTCTTGGTGAACAATGTACTATTCAATTTTTCAATACGTAATTAAAAAGTAGAGAGAAACGTAAATAATATCAATTCTGATTTACACGATCGAGTTATACGAAAAGATTGAATGCGTACTAACATAAAAAAAACCGTTTGAATAAAAAATCTTGTTCTTTGGTAGATTTCACGTGAGCATCAGAAAGCCGTAAAGAAACAAAAACAACAATTACACTGCCGTAGCGATCATTAAAATTGTTTGTCTTAAATGAAAACGTTTTCATCTGCATTCATAAGTATTCTAATCACTTAAATTTTGAACAGATAAAAAACTGGCTAGATGCCTATTTTTTTCAATCTCATGAAAGGATTATTTATATAATATAAGTCATATTCCTTCATTTTCTCTTGATGGTGTGCTCACAAACCAATGTTATTTAAAAAAATACAAGTTAAATATTTTTTATAATCTTACTGGCGGTGTAATTCCATTTTTTTCAGTCAAACACCCTTTTCGTAAAACATACCTTATAGTTAACACAATAAAGTTTAAAATAACTCCAGTAAAAAGTGATGCAATGAAAACGTTTTTATGTCCCCGTTTGGTGATGGCATGTAAGTGTTAGTGAAATATTCGACTACCTTACAGAACATAATACATGTATATAAGAACATATTGTATCATATTATGACGTCATATGTAAAGTGCTGACTAACTCAACGTTGTATATATTTTTGTGGCCATTCTTTTGGGCACCAAGTTTCTGCCAGATAAGTGTGGAATAAAATTCATTGACCCCCGTATACCAATGTATCCCAATATTTCAAAACCATTCGGAAATGAAAAGAAAGTGTTGTAACTCGATTAAAAGAAACATATCGTGGTAAGAGGCGACTTTGACCTTATATTTTATTTTGAAATTCGAACGATGGTATTATGAAATTGTAACGATGCATTATTAGGATCAATGACCTTTATTTCAGACTTATCTGGCGGGGACCATAGTGTATTGCTATCCTTTATTAATGATGGAGGGGAAAAAAGATTGGTATTTTTTAGGGCTGTCAAATAAAAGTAAGGTTTTGATTTTTTTTTGTATTAACTACGAAATTAACCAGATCTATGTAACGACTCATTTCCTAGAAAAACTAACTTTCGGAATGACTACTTTTCAATGACAGCTGGTACATACTACGGTCTCTTTCTCCCTTCACGTGTATGAAAGAGATAGCAATAGTCCTTTAGAGGTGCCCAATAGAATGGTGCCGTTGTATGTTTGTCTGTGTTGAGAACGCATCTCGTGACGGAGCAGGTAACAGATGACATTAGATACTGCACTGTAACGCCATCTTTAGTTCGATTATCATGTTTTTGTTTGGTTTTAAAGTAGAAAGTGATGTTTTACCGTATTGATTGGTAATATTTCTGCAATATTTGACGACATTAAAAATATTTTTTTTTATTTTTTGTAATTGTAACTTTTATTTTTTTTATTGCAAGAAGAAACAAGTTTTAATTAGAAAGTTGATTAACGGTGTTATATGAAGTGCATTTTTTTATAATTAGCACATGACAAAATCATTATACATATTATTATACATAAATTAAAAACCATCCATCGACTCATCAATATTTGCTATTTGTATCGTTTTCTAGAAAAATCATTGTCGGTATCTGAAAGTCTCATCATTTAAAATGATTTCAGCCAATTAAATTAATTGGTATTTGATTTTTCGACTTTCAGAATCCGTTTACCAGTTACGTACCACACAAGCTAAACGCTCTGTGTTTGTCTATGTAAATATTTGGTAGAGGTCACTTTTGTACAAAATTCGCTTCTTATTTTTTACTTTCCAAATACTTAAATATTTTTAGTTGTTCCTGGCAGACCCTCTGTCTAATGCCTTTGCTTTTAGTCCAAAAAGTGCAGATTTTAAAGTTTCAGATCGTAAAATCTTCGGAATCCAGAATTATTATATGGCGGACTTCAAAATGGTTTATCAATTTTGACAAGACGATTCATTTAAATTTTATTGATGTTTATGCTAAACGAAAATAGCTCTTAGGATCAAGTATTAAGAATAAAATTGGTAAATCACAGACAGTCACCCTGAAAGGTTGGTTCAGGCGCTCCCAAGGCTAGGAAAACACACCCAATAATCTACATTATAATCGAAACGGTTTCAGCGCTCGAGATCGGAAATTCTTATGTCCCAGAGTCCACCAACCACGTTCTACAACCACGCGGTCTTCACGGACGGCGAGTACCGCAGTAACACACTGCCCAAGGACATCAAAGAGAACGGCAGCAGCTCGCCGACCTTGAGCGTGAGGTCACTGAACATGAAGCCGTCCTCTCCGCGCCTGCCCAAGGTCAAGTTCGGCTCGTCGCCGTCCAACATGTGCAAGATGGATGACTGTAAAGAAGTGCCTGTTGGCAAGATACAGTATTTAGTGGCTGTTCATAGGTGAGTTTTGAAGCATTTTTGGTTGATGTTGTAATTGTTTTCTCGGTTCTACACCAAATGCGCAAAATCTCGCAAAAGTTTTGCGCATTTGGTGTTACACGTTGTATATAATCTTTTATTATAGCTTCGGGGGTGATGTGTGCAATGTAACTAAAGAAAGACGAAAGTTGAAAGCCGAAAGACGCAATAAGTATGACGTAAGACATAAAGGCGGAAACACATTAAAACACGACGTGACCCGATGAAACACGATGCGTGTTGAGTCGAATCAAATGCATTGGTTTTGATAGACCAGAATCGCAAACAGAATCATACTATGAACATCCGACGTGTGACGTCATGCGCGCACACGCCATTCGATCCAGACGTGCTAGGTCGGTGTGTTGCCGATGGAGACAAGCCATCCGACGCATCACTTGTAGTATGTTTCTAGTCCAGATCCGATGCCACCCGTCATTTGTTCCAGAAGTTTAGTAGTTGCATAGCACAGAACCATACACGGTCACTGCTGTACAGAGCCTGTGTTCAGAAATTGCGAGCGCATCGTGACATCACGCGTTGGTATTGTGCACGATACACATGCGATGTCGACATATTGTGTCGCGTCACGTTTCAATAGTGTGTTTCGACCATAAGACATCTGACATGAGACATAAGACATCCGTAAGCCTGTGGTGTTTTGGCGGCTGCGGCGTGAGAAGGATTACCTCTACACAAGGTGTTTGCTTCCAGAAAGCAGTGTCGTTCAGACGCGTACTTCCTGCCGTGGCAGCGCAGTCGCTCGTCGGTGTTCGGCGTGCCCGTGCTGGTGGGCGTGCGGGACGCGCTCAGCGGGCGCCAGCTGTACGCGCGCGTGTGGGCGCAGGTGGCCCGCCTGCTCAGTGCGCGCCCGCCATCACACGACCAGCATAACCATGCTACTGACTGGTGAGGTTCATCATCATCATATTAGTCGTAAGACGTCCACTACTGACCATAGGTCTATCCTACTATATCCCTATAGACTTCCAATAGGACCGGTTTGATCCTGTGGTCTTCATAAGATCGTCCGCCCACCTTGTAGATGGACGTCCCACGCTGCGCTTGCCGGTACGTGGTCTCATTCATTCAAGAACTTTACAGCAACGTCGGCCATCAGTTCCGCGTGCATATGGCTTGTCCATTGCCATTTCAACTTGCTAATTCGTTGAGCTATGCCGATGACTTCACGAATTTCCTAATTTCTGAGTAGACCACCCAGAGAGACTCCGAGCATAGCCCTCTCCATAGCTCGTTGGACTATATTGAGCTTACTAATGAGGCCTTTAGTAAAAAACCTGACTCGCAAATTGTCAGCTGGTGAGTTCACGCAGGATAGGAATAGTAACGGGCTCAGTATTGTACCTTGTCGAACACCTTTTTAAACCACTGGTATTCGCTAGGAAGTAATAAGTTTGCAGCCGGTTTTGGCTGTAACTTACCGTTTGTAGCGGTTCCTCGAGTTAGCACTCGGGCATTTTTTTCTATCTGCTTTTAGTTTTAAAGCTTTTTTTTTTTTTTTTTTGCGTGGTAAAATCATCAAATGAGACCTCCCACCCCGGGCAGGGCGAGAGGTACTGTCAGACTTGTACTGACTAAAATCCACGGTGTCCTTCAATAGCCCTTTATGTTCCGGGGTCACGGTGATGGTATAAGACCCGCGACCCCGGCAGGCTTTAGCCCTCTGAGAGGGGGCCTCGTCATTATGCTGACGCTCTTTGAGGCGCGCGTGGAACACGACGCGCCGTCGACCCGGGCATGGTCCATGGTCAGGCGGCGAGTTGCCCTTTACTCGCCGCCCGCATGCCCGCGCCTACGGTGGCCGGAGATCGTCTTGCGACGTCCGACGCCGTGGGCGTCCACCACCGCGGGTGGGGCGGAGGGAGGACCTTGTCCTCTCTCTCACGCGGCCTGCCTCCTCCTTCGCGAGCATGACTGCTTCGCAGAAGGAGGCGACCGCATCCCACTCCGTCTCGCCCCGCAGCATGGCCGCGACCAGTGCTGGGCGCGAGAGGTCTCCGCCTATCGCCGCCGTGAGGACACGTCGGTGCTCCGCCCAAGCGGGGCAATCCTGCACCGTATGCTCGACTGTGTCCTCCGGGCGATCTACGCAGTGGTGACACCCAGGCGTTTCTTCCTTTCTCATAAGACACAGGTACCTCCCGAAACATCCGTGTCCGGTGAGGACCTGCGTCAAGCGGAAGCTTAGGACGCCGTGACGTCTCTCCAGCCACTCCTCAAAGAAGGGTCTTATCGCCGCTATTGCGGCGTGCCCGGCCGTCGGTCGCGACAGTCGTGCCCTCCATACTGCCCTGAGATCGCGCCGGAGCTCTTCCCGCCGCGCCTCGACTTCTCGAGGCAGCGGGGTCACGCCCCGGCGCTAGTTTTAAAGCTAATCCGAATGTTTGATGATGTTAGACAGTATCGAAAGCCTTAGTTTTGTTTTATAAGAGCTTATTTTGTCGCCGCAATTTGGATATGTTAAATATTTGTAAAAGGTGCCAACTTGTAATCTATTCCATTTTTCTTGTTTCAGTGATGATAGTTTAGGCTACGAGTTTCCGTTCCGAGTACGCGTAGTGCGTGCGGGCGGCGCGTGGTGTGCGCGCTGTGCGTGGCCGTCCTTATGTAGAGGATGTGCGCTACCTTCTGATGACACGCCGCTACTGTTTGATACTAGTAAGTATCTTTTCTTACATCTTTTGCAAAAAGAACTAGTTTATTGTTCTTAACAGGAAGTGACATAGGTCATTTATCCCTTGGGATTAAAAGCTTAAGTGAGTCATTGTATCTCTCGCTGCGTTCAAGGTTCTATTTTAGATTGTTTGCTGTCGAATTAAACAATTTAGTGTAACTCTATCTTGTTCATTTGTTTCTACCGTCCCTTCACCTGAACTTACAACATGTACGCCGAGTGAGGCAAAACATGTTGGTTCTGTAAAAAATATTTTACCATCTAAATGTGCATATATCTATGTATCATGTTACACATGTTTAACAAATAAATTGATCTTTATCTTTATCTGAAGGTTTTGGCTCTATCGGTTGTCCGCCTTTTGATTTTTTTGAAGTTGTAACTCAAAAATCTTAACCCCTTTCATAACAATTATACAGGTAAACGTCGTCGTCGCAGCAAGCGATCCAGCGTGGCTCCCACATCACTGGACGGAGACATCCCCAACACTAACTCACCGATAGCTAAGAACAAGCTCAACAGACACGCCTCCACACGACTCTCAACTGATATCTCGGTAAGTATTACTTTTCGAACGAACGCAATATTATGTTGGATACTGTTCAGAATACATCCGGAGTCATTTATTATTCGGACCTTGTAGAAACTCGAACAAACTACCGTGCGTTCAGGCGGTTCTGCCATACCTATTATTGGAATCAAATATAGCAGCTCACAATTTAGGACCCATTAATAATAGTAGTTATTATTACCCGTGGTGCTAGGCAACTGGGCTTCTCCCAGTTGTAATATCCCTTTGTGCCTTTTGGCCTTGTTTTGTTCTGTCTCCTGCTTGCATGGAGGGAAGTGGAAACATATTTTTTCCTACTCCTCCACTATTCTTTTCTGATTAATTTCGTTGCAGGATCCAAGACAGGTAAATTCACTCTCCGGGACACGTCGAGCTTCATTGTCTCGGCGCTTTTCTGGTGGTTGCCACTGTTGATTCTGGCTCTCAGGAGTTGCAGCGGTTTGGGAATAGTGTGGTGGGTTTGTCCCAAAAAAAAAAAATATTACTTTTAACCAGGCCCATGTAACAAACGATGAGTAGGTTTCAATAAATTTTCAACTTTATGTTTTTCAGTATAAAGTTGCAGTTGCAGTGATGATTAATTGATTAATTGAAAATGATAATAATTTTTCAGCTTTAGGCTAGGGGTATAAAGTTTTAAATCTAAGGCAAAACTTGGCTAGGGGACCAGGTTTTATAGCCTTCCTCGATAAATGACCTATCCAACTCATTTTTTTTTTTCATTTAGTCAAAGTCAAAGTCAAAGTCAAATCATTTATTTCAATTAGGCCATCAAAGAGGCACTTTTAAACGTCGAATTAAAATTAAGGAAATGGGATGGGATGGGATTGATTCTACACCCATTCGCAAAGGTAGGTTGTATGAAGAAGAATGGGCAAGAAACTCCATACTTACTCTTTTTAAAAATGTTTTACAATATTTTTTTACATCGTTGAAATAAATAATGTAAAAGCAATGTACCTTGAAAATCTAAACAAAACATGATTCAAAAATAAAATAATAGGGAATAAAGAAAATAGCAAAAAGGTACATGGTGTTCACATTTTAACAAAATATTGCAATTAAAGCTATTTTACAAATACAATTTATGGAGTGTGTGAGCATTCAAATTTCAACCAGCTTGATTCTGTTTAAGCCCTACATTGTACTATGGAGCAGGACCAGCATGTTTCCAAACATTTTTATCTTGAATATAATCTTCTAATTTATAATATGCTTGTTTACTAAGTGTATTTTTTATATAACTTTTAAATTTTCTTTCATTTAGATTTAAGATTTCACTCGGTATTTTATTGTAACACTTAACACAGTACCCCATAAAAGATTTTTGTACTTTAGACAATCTAAAATATCGTTGATCAATTTTATCTTTATTTCTCGTATTAAAATTATGTCTGTCGCTTATTTTATTAAAAAGATGAGGATTTTTCCTAACATGCATTATATTTTCATAAATAAATTGACAAGGCACTGTCATTATATTTATCTTTTTAAATAGTTCCCTAAGAGATTCGCGACGACGAAGATTGTAAATTGCTCTGACAGCTCTTTTTTGCAAAATGAAAATGGATTCAATGTCAGCTGCCCGGCCCCACAGTAGAATGCCATAAGACATAATGCTGTGAAAGTAGCTGAAGTAAACCAAACGCGCAGTTTCGACGTCGGTTAACTGCCTTATCTTTCTAACAGCATAAGCGGCTGAGCTTAGTCGCCCCGCTAGAGATGCTATATGGGGCCCCCATTGTAATTTATCATCTAACGTGATTCCTAGGAAAACCGTCTGATCAGTAAATTCCAATTTTTCTCCGTTTAGTAAAATGTCGCAATCGCTACTTTTAACATTTGGCAAAGTAAATCTAATACATTTCGTTTTCTTTTCATTAAGAACTAAATTATTCAGAGTAAACCAATTTTGAACCTTAGCAATACACTCATTAACAGTGTCTAGATTTTTTGCACGTCTATCTATTTTAAAAATTAACGATGTATCATCCGCAAATAACACCATCTGTGGTTGATTTTTTAGTAAATGGGGTAAATCATTAATATATACTAAGAAAAGGAATGGACCCAAAATAGAACCTTGAGGCACGCCCATAGTAATTTCAGCCCCTAAAGAGTTTACACCGTTTATCTGTACTTTAAGCTGTCTATCTCTAAGGTATGAATTTAGAATCAGTAGGTCCTAAGATGCTTTATAATTATAAAGTATAGATTTCTTTACCATTCTATTCTTTTATATTGGAGAGCCATAACGTTGAAAAATCTGTTAAATATTAAGACACGAACGAATGAAGACGCTCTGGCTCACCGTGATGAACATGACAGAGCTATACAAGTTGTCAAGTGCCACCTCGTTTCCACAGTGGAATTATTTTCAGATTAAGACGTCATAGTAGGCCACTTGTGTGCTTAGTGCGAGTTTTTTTACGTAGAAGTAACGTTTAACCACGTTAGGCGCTCTCATTGGTTGACAGTTCTCACGACCTTGAAGCGGGCCAATAAGAGCGCCAAACGCGATTAAACATTACTATCGCGTCTACGTAAAAAAATTCGCACTAAGCACACTGTCTGGTAGTGTGTTCTCTATTAGATTTTCAAGTTTTTATAATTATTTGTTTTTATTTGCAGGGTGAGACAGAGTGCGGCGAGGTGCGAGCGTTAGAGCTGGGCGCGCTACTGTCAAGTTCCAGGCGAGCAGGCGTCATGCTGGCCATCGACTGGGACCCCACCGCGCTGCATCTACGGTACCAGTCCACACGGGAGAAGGTAAGCTGTAGCGTGCTGAATACATGAAACTCTTCAATACTCCATCCAAACGGGAGTACTGGAACCACGAGCACTTGCTCATGTTGGGACCAGCCACGTGCTTATGTTGAGACCAGTCACTTCGTCATGTTGGGACTAGTCATGTGCTCATTTTAGGACCAGGCACCTCTGGGGGACAAGCTACGTGCTAATTTTGGGACCAGTCAGGTGCTCATTTTAGGACCAGACAGGTGCTCATTTTAGGACCAGCCACATTCTCATTTTAGGGACCTGTCACGTGCTCATTTAGGGACCAGTCACGTGCTCATTTAGGGACCAGTCACGTGCTCATTTAGGGACCAGTCACGTGCTCATTGAGGAACCAGTCACGAGCTCATGTTGTGACCAGTCACGTGCTCATTTAGGGACCAGTCACGTGCTCATTTAGGGACCAGTCACGTGCTCATATTGGGACCAGTCACGTGTTCAAGTTTGGACCACTCACGTGCTCATGTTGGGACCCCTCACATTCTTATGTTGGGACCACTCACGTGCTCATATTGGGACCAGTCACATGCTCATGTTTGGACTAGTCACGTCTTGTCGCGTTGAGACCAGTCACGTGTAATGCTAGGAGTGTTTAGACCACTCACATGCTCTTGTTGGGATCAGACGCGTGCTAATGATGGGACCAGTGACATGCTCATTTTGGAACCAGTCGCGTGCTCATGTTAAGACCAGTCTCCGGCTCTAGGCTAATTACGTGTACCTTTGTTTGCAACCGTGCGGTCCCTTTTACACAATTTGCACCCTTAAGTTAATCATTTTATCTATGTTGTCGCAGGCGTGGGTAGAACACTGGTCGGTAGGAGCCTGTCGGCAGGAAGCCGCCCGCGCCATCGACCTGGCCAGCTGCCTCCGAGCCTTCACGAGCTGCGAGCGACTGGAGCAGCGCTACCACTGCTCGCACTGCCGCAGCGCGCAGCCCGCCACCAAGAAGCTGCAGATATGGCGGCTGCCGCCTATACTGGTATGTATACCATCGACCTGGAGCACCTGGAGCAGCGCTACCACTGCTCGCACTGCCGCAGCGCGCAGCCCGCCACCAAGAAGCTGCAGATATGGCGGCTGCCGCCTATACTGGTATGTATACCATCGACCTGGAGCACCTGGAGCAGCGCTACCACTGCTCGCACTGCCGCAGCGCGCAGCCCGCCACCAAGAAGCTGCAGATATGGCGGCTGCCGCCTATACTGGTATGTATACCATCGACCTGGAGCACCTGGAGCAGCGCTACCACTGCTCGCACTGCCGCAGCGCGCAGCCCGCCACCAAGAAGCTGCAGATATGGCGGCTGCCGCCTATACTGGTATGTATACCATCGACCTGGAGCACCTGGAGCAGCGCTACCACTGCTCGCACTGCCGCAGCGCGCAGCCCGCCACCAAGAAGCTGCAGATATGGCGGCTGCCGCCTATACTGGTATGTATACCATCGACCTGGAGCACCTGGAGCAGCGCTACCACTGCTCGCACTGCCGCAGCGCGCAGCCCGCCACCAAGAAGCTGCAGATATGGCGGCTGCCGCCTATACTGGTATGTATACCATCGACCTGGAGCACCTGGAGCAGCGCTACCACTGCTCGCACTGCCGCAGCGCGCAGCCCGCCACCAAGAAGCTGCAGATATGGCGGCTGCCGCCTATACTGGTATGTATACCATCGACCTGGAGCACCTGGAGCAGCGCTACCACTGCTCGCACTGCCGCAGCGCGCAGCCCGCCACCAAGAAGCTGCAGATATGGCGGCTGCCGCCTATACTGGTATGTATACCATCGACCTGGAGCACCTGGAGCAGCGCTACCACTGCTCGCACTGCCGCAGCGCGCAGCCCGCCACCAAGAAGCTGCAGATATGGCGGCTGCCGCCTATACTGGTATGTATACCATCGACCTGGAGCACCTGGAGCACGTTATAGAAATTATAACACGCGAGAAAAATGATCTAAGGAAAACTGAAATACTTCACCAAATAATTTTAAAATACTATGTGAAAGACAAGAAACTGATTCCGTCGTATCTTCCACAGATAGTCCACCTAAAACGTTTCCAGTACGTGAACAACAAATGGATAAAGTCACAGAAGGTGGTCAACTTCCCGTTCCAAGACTTCGACCCCACGGCCTACCTGGCGTCAGTTCCTCAGGAGACCATCCTGCGACACACTGAGATCCTCAACTTCAAGCGAAGGTCTTCAGTCTTCGTTGATGACACTATCTCGGAGTCCGACAGTGAGGATGATGAGAACGTTCAGCCGAAGGTCCAGACGAGGCCGAAGGTTGAGAGGAAACGGAAAGGTTCTGTTGAGGTGAGTAATTTGGAATATTTTCTTGCTAAAATATGAAATTAAAATGAAATTAATATTAAAGATCAGATTTTTCACGCAAAATATGCGCATACGTGGAGTTGCGGATACCAGTCCGTTATACAAAAAAGATCCGAATTTGTGGTTTGTGTAAGTAGTTACCAGAAACCACGATTTCGGAAGATAAAATCCGAATTTGATGTCTTATTCTTGGGTACTCATTTATTAGGTATAGGTTTAGTTTGAATTTTATTTAGGTTTGTCGAGTTCCGTCAATTATATTTTTTTGATAGATTAATTTTCTATTTCAATGTGTTTTTTGAAGTTTAGACAATTTTCTTTTTTTTTCGAAAATTGTCTTACATGTAGGTTTTATGGTCAGTTCACACCAAGACGTGACGCATCGTAACGATACTGTATCTTTTCGTGTAGTAAATAAAGTTAGATTTAGAGTCGCTGTATTGATGGTGCGGGCAGCGTCGCGTCTTGGTATGACTGGACCCTTAAACTTTACTTTAAGAAAATTATCTATAAAACCTGGCGTATCTCTTTCTCTCCAAAATTTCAGAGGATATTTTTTGCCAATAAGGTCCTACTACGGGGCAAAGACTTCCCACATAGTTTTTCAGATGGGTTTTCTATATCTAAACCTTTTTTTTTCGTCAAGGTGCGAGGTCGAGAGAGGCTAGAGTCAACCAGCCTGGTGACGACGCCGGTGACGGACGACAATCTCATCGACTACCACCAGCATCACTTACTGAAGGACCAGGATCCCTTCGATCTCAAGTACAGATTGTATGCGGTCGTGGTGAGTTTATTATTAATACTTATACTGTTCATTAACACTAATACACTCTTTTATGCATTCAAACTATGTATGGTAAGTTCAGAGAAAAGTCACTTTATAGTTTACTAAATTTTATACTTTTTCAAGATACCTTTTGGACACTGTCATATTTCTCCATTTGCTTTTATCAGATATTTTCAAAAACCTTTATGGTTTTTGAACCTAACCGGGCGGCACGAACCCAAAGGCAAGGCTGGCGGCCTTATTTTGAAACAAGCTTGCCGGCTGACCATTTATAATTATATATTTATATTGTCCATTTCAAATATTGAAAATACGCAGAAATAATTCAAAACATACGCGCAACTTCTTCGAGCACTCGGCAATCACTAATATTTTGAACGAGATGTTGCGACTGTCATGCCGCCGGCTAAGTGGTACAAACCCGCCGGCTTCGTGCCGCCGGGCCGGCTTTGGTGTGTAGACAACAGCCTTAGAAAACTTGTAAATGCCAAAATTCGTATGGCTCTCGAGTCTTTTTAACCCCCGACGGAAAAAGAGGGGTGTTATAAGTTTGACGTGTCTGTCTGTCTGTCTGTCTGTGGCATCATAGAGCCCGAACGGATAAAGCGATTTCGTTTTTTTTTTTATGACTTACCTGCGAGTGTTCTTAGACATGTTTGATGAAAATCGGTTGAGCGGTTTAGAAGTTATGGGGGTGAAAGTGGGGAAAGGTAACCGAGGGTCTGCAAATATACTCGAGTTGGGTATCAAATGATAGCGTACTGAAAGGGAATATTGATGACTTAATCGGGAGTACTTTTAGCAACAAAAAAATTATATAAGTGTGTACCTATAAAAAGTATAAAATAAAAATAAATTAAAAATTTAAAAAGCAGTCCCCCAACGCGTCGTATTTTTATTATTTTTTACTTTTTAAAGGGAACTTGGTTTTTGTGTCGGGGGTTTTTTATTAGCGGGATATTACAGCATATTAATGCTTATTGTAGCAAGTACTTTGTAGTTTTATTCATTATGCGGGACCATTGTCATTTTGTTTTTGACACAGATACTCTATGGAAACAACGGTTACCGGAGGCTGCACGGGCATCACACTTTTTTCTCGTATAATTGATCATACTATCTCTGTTCCAGTCCCACTCAGGTCAGATGTCAGGCGGTCACTACGTGGCGTACTGTCGCAACCCGTCGGGCGCGTGGTTGTGTTACAACGACTCCTCGTGTCGCGAGCTGAGCTCGTCGCCGATGCCTCCCATCGACCCGGCCGCCGCCTACCTGCTGTTCTACGAGCGACAGGGACTCGACTATGAGAGGTAACTGTTAAATACAGAAGATTAATTAAAGTTGCATTTATTTGCTAACAGAAAAGAGTAGGAACACTTTTACAACATAGATGCTCGATCGCAAGTTAATAGAAACGAGTGAGCTGTTAAACCAATTTTACAAGCGTTCCGATATACGTTTCCAATATCACAGACACCCTGCGTCCTTTAAGCGTGCTTACTGATAACGCAACACAGGACGTGCGGTATCAATTTAATTGCTGATTCAAATACCTGCTATTCTAATGGAGCTCGCTGACTCGATACGTTTTTGCACGTATTTTCATATCTAACGTTTAATCCTCAATAACGACAATTTGGAATGGTGCAATAATATCCTGTGTGTTTTATTTTTCAAACTCGACGATATATTGACTATTCAAAAATTTAATTATTGAGTTTTAATTTTCATTAAAAGCTACGTTCTCTTTTCAATATTTTTAGCTATTCTTTATAGTTTCGGATTTACCCATTTCCACCCAGTTGTAAAATTCATTCAATATTAATTAAAAATTGACACTTCCCAGATACCTCCCCGATATCGCAGGCAAAGAGCCGGTGATACGAGACGCGGAGTCATTAGACCCAGACGAGAACGACCTCAAGAAGATGTGCTCCATCATGTAAGACATTGTGATACCGCGTGGGACACACCGGACGTGGGACTCCACTGCTGGGAACAGGCGGCTACGAGGCGAAGCAGGCGAGGGCGTGCATTGGTGACGGGACTGTGGATATAGGTTTTATTGGTCAATAGCACTTTGTAAGGTAACAGTAAGACTAAGGTGCCTTCTAGAATCATTGGCATGAAATGTAACATTGTAATGCAACATTTTGACTTTGAGCATTACATTACAATATTATCTCCCTGACTGAGCAATCGAGTGTAATGTAACGTTACGGCCCGCCAGACAGGTTTCATTACAAGTGGAGCGCATTGATGTTACAAGTTGTAACACGTTGTATCAATGTAAGGTGCAACCCTTCTAGGTTCTTAAGCGTGATGATATTATGTTCAAATGAGATGGTGGTGTTATATAAGTCATATTGTTACCTAGAATGACCTATTGACCAAATTTTAATATAATACGTCCAGTTTCAATGAGCTTGCATTTAATGCGCTTATATTTTATGATTTGCCCTAAATTATGTAAGCGCGCTTGAAAAATTCTTCAATTTTGCATTTCTGAGCTTTGGCTCAAAGGAATATGTGTCTAAAGGAAAGTAGTTAGGGTTTATATTCTATTGTTCGTCAGCACTTCACGTCACCAATGTATGCCGATTGTACGGCTTTTAAAGAAATGCAGTTATGAATATTAAGGCCCGAAGATTCGGTGTATAGTTTTGGAAATCTTGAAAAATATTACTATAAAGTATATTATAATACAATTATTATGAAATATTATGTGGTCTGTCTCAATATAATATTACAGACAATACAACCGCGATGGGACCACAGAGAAACGCTCAAATTTTTAATTCATTTCATTATTTTAATTATCTCTGATTGATAATAGTTCATATTATATATTTTTTTTTCATTGATGTAATAAAATATAATAACAAAAATGTTTTTAATTAAACACAGTTATTATGGCACTTTAATAATGCAAGAGAGAGACAAAAAAGCGTTAAAAAGAAAACATCTGATTGCCATTATCAAATAGTTTGTATACATCTTATCATGAACGGCCTTATTCCAACCAAAATCTTCTATACACAAAATAAAATAAATGTAAAAAATAATCGAGAACAATAAAACATTAAAAAAAGAAAAGATTTTTTGTCATATATTATGTACATTATGATTTTAATTATGGATGCCATGATATTGCAGGGAAATTTGTTGGAAGCACAGAATATTATAAATACAGAATACTTTACGTATGTTTCTGACTTTTTGTGCCACAGAGTGTAAATCAATGGAGTGCTCACTTGTAATATTGCTTGTGTGTCAAAGCAGACCGCAGTATACTCGATGCCCGAATAGAGATAACTTGAATTGTATGTTTATGGAGATTCTCTGCTTCAATTTTATTTTTTAATACTTTACTGTCATTCTTACTACAGCCTCTTCTTAAAGCATTTTTCGGCATTTGACGAGTCAGAGTATGTAAGAAATAAATATCTGTATTCATTTAATATTCTGTGTATCCAATTCCAGGGTAATGTAACATTGTTTTGTTAGTTGTTGCGTTTGTGTAGTTGTAATGCATTCCTTATTGTTGGTACGTTTTGTGCGACGATGCAACATACGGGTTTGCTCGGTTCGAAGCTTTATAGCTTACGTGGAGGGGGATTTATTAGCACTCTGTGTTTTAACTATTCCGAAAAATATATTGTTTCTGAGAAGTGCTAAATAGTTATTTCGATCTCTTATATTCATTTCGGTAATTACTTTTGGCTTGTCGGTTCGATGCGATTCGAACCAAGTCGAACGGTTACTCATACTTATTTCTTTATTACTACCTGACTGCCGATTTATTCGGTACTTACAATCTAATTTTATCAGCTATGATTGGCCGACTGAAATCAAATAAATTTTCTGATACCAAAAGCTAGATTTTGGAGTTACAATAATGTCAATACTGATAGATCTTCCTCCACCATTAAATTATGTTATTATTATTAAAAAAAAGATTGTCAACGTGTCCCCTCTGTAAATAATATTATTCTTTGGTTAGATACACCAGTGCGGACGTTTGATGAACGAGTTAAATGTTAATTGAGTCAGGGCAAGTGTGATATTGTTTTCTGTTATTGTAAAATTTATTCGTTTTTATTATTGGTGTTCTTTGCCTAATTAGTGTTTTTGTAATTGTAGCTTTACTGTTAATATGATTCTTAATGATTCGTGTATGAACTGAAAATATGTGAAAAAGGGCGGCTTTAACAGACGCCATTTTGAATTTTTTTTACCATGAAGAGTCATGTTGTCTTTCGTAAAAATGTAAGTGATCTTTATTGTTTTACATTAAGGTGGCTTTTGGATTGTTACTAAACGTTCTTCCAGAAGGATCCCTGCCCTTCATTTCGTACAAGATCATAAAGGATGATATTTCCACCTGTTGCTACTGCAACGCATTATCAAACATCAAGTTATGTTGTAACCTACTTATAGTGAGACATGGCTGTTTTGACGCTCAGAATACGCTGTCGGCAAACATTTGTGAGTACAGATTTGTGAAACGCAACGTGTAATGTAACACGTTAGTTGTCTGTCACACATGTGTGCATTTGTTTTAACTTATTTATATTTCCTGATAGCTACAACTTTAGGATCTTTAAGTCAAAAGTGAATAGGTTACTTCTAGGCAAGCGTGCTTCACGGTCGACTACATCATTGTTTACCATTAGGCGTGATCGTGGTCAAACTCAACTCTTTTAACAATAATAAGAAGTTAAAGCCAAGCTCCGGAGTCGCGGTCGTCTAACGAATTACCGTAACCCCGGTACGTAAAAGGCTATTGAAGGACACCGTGGATTTTAGTCAGTACAAGTCTGACAGTCCCATCCTGCCCTGCCCTGGGTGGGAGAACGCGTTTGATAATTTTAGCACGCTAAAAAAAGTTAAAGCCGAGCGTCTTATTTGAAACTACCGTCAAAACATTTCACCAATTTCGCATGAAGAAAATTCCGGCATTATTCGACGCGCCAAAACATCCATGTCTCACTCCAGCCGACGAACACAACGAGCGTCGATGTCGCCTGTTGCGTTATATGGAGACTGAACTGATGTAATATATAAACGTGATGTGCTATATTTTACTCATTGGAATATTTTGTATTTAATTATTATTGTAGATAGTCTCGCGTCTCTTTGTGTTTTGTACCAGATATAAGTTCTTTCGGTGTTATAAAGTATAATCTATCTTTTCTATATCTTAGAAAAATCAGTCAAATATTTTTCCCCAATTTCATCCTATGTTCAACGGCATGCGGGCGGCGAGTAAAGGGCAACTCGCCGTCCGACCATGGACCATGCCCGGGTCGACGGCGCGTCGTGTTCCACTCGCGCATCAAAGAGCGTCAGCAAAATGACGGGGCCCCCTCACAGAGGGCCAAAGCCTGCCGGGGTCGCGGGACTCATTCCATCACCGTGACCCCGGAACATAAAGGGCTATTGAAGGACACCGTGGATTTTAGTCAGTACAAGTCTGACAGTCCCTCCCGCCCTGCCCGGGGTGGGAGGACTCATTTGATGATTTTACCACGATAAAAAAAAATGTTCAAGGACAACGGATTTTTCTTCTGTGCTGGTACAAAACACAAGAAACGTTATAATAAAATAATATATTCTTCTAGCGCGGAAACTATTTAGTGTTACATAAGGTGTTACTGGCGTTTTGTGTTAAAAGCGATTAGTTGTTAACTGAAAACGGTCGATATGTCCTTAGACTTTCACATATGCACAAATATTGCATGTAAAATAAGATTGCATACTTGTATATGCATGTCATTTTGTGCATATGTGAATGACAAAGGATAAATTAGAGCTTTAGCATCCAAACAGCTCACTATAATTATCTTTTTTATAATTATTATTATTATAATTATCGTACGGCTTAGGGCACAATGTCGTGATGCTTAATAAATTCTAGTGAGATACGATATATAAGTATTAGACATATGATTAAGTAATATATTATTATTATTATTGATATTATGAGCCGGTGTGCACGATCCTAGTTAATCCTTATAATTATACAATTTATTTGAAATAATTAAATGAATGTAGCTTTTATAACGACATTATGAGTTAGCGATGTTAGCTACCATTGAGGGTAGTTCAACATTATTGTATGTCGAGAACCAGTAGTGTGGTTCTCGCAGATTTAGTCGATATTTTTATTTATTCGATCGTGTACACCAAATTAATCGTTATTTTTTTGTGAATTTGTAGTATTGTGGTCACAGATATAATTATGAAAATACATTTATATGGTCTTATGATATTGTGGTTGATTCGCTATGAGAGTTTGTGATTACAGTAGTACAGATTGACGTTTGCACCGCAGTAGCTGCGCTCGCAGGGAAAGTTACATAATTATGTATATTGTTAACGTATCGTTGAACCACCGTGCGTGTACCGTGCCATCGATCGATTCGCTTTCCACTTCTATACCAAAGCACTCTTCTTTTCTCACTTTGTTCAAGCTTTACGGACTTTACTCGTGACACAATGCGACGCGATTCAAACGAATTCCAACTACAAGTGAAAAACAACCTTGCTACTAAGAAATAATGATGCAATTGGATTGACTAGACATCCTCATGGCCATGGTGTTTGGTTTTTCATTTACCCGTAGATAACAGCGTATTTTATGCCATTAACGTCTCTTAGGGAATTAACTCATGTCGCGATGCGACGCAATGCGACTCGATTCGAACGAGTTCCAACTACAAGTGAAAATCAACCTTACCACTATGACATAATGACCTAAAACATCTTATCTAGGGTAGATGAAAAACAAAACACGATGGCCATGAAGACATCAAGTCAATCCAATTGCATCATTATTTCTAAGTAGCAAGGATGATTTTTACTTGTAGTTGGAATTCGTTCGAATCGCGTCGCGTCGCGCCATTGGTAGAATCCCTTACTTTCATACAACGATTTCACACATACCTGCCGTGTCTGATACAGTGTAATGGTTCGCTTATAGTACGGCGCAGAGTTGTACTGGTATTACTGTACTATGACGGTTGCGTTGAGTGTAATGTCAAATTGTTATCCAATTAAGTATTTTGAATATCCCTGTGCAATAAAGAATTTCTTTTGTATGTATTATTGTGTTTTCTTTTATTTTTTATTTATTATTTTCGATTTAAATATTAAAAATGTGGTGATTGGCATGCTGTTGTATTTTGAAATTTTAGAGCGCTTTGTAAAATTTTGTGTCTATGACTGAAGCCAACTAAGTTAAGAAATTTGAGTTTATTCTATATCAAATTTCTTAACTTGTTTATTTATTCCAAGACAACGACAGTATTTAATTTATTATTTATTTATTTACACTTACATTCAATTGTGGTAAATAGCAGTTGGAATAGGTACAACCATACTATTGAAACAATTACCACTGCATTTAATTTACCTACCTAATATGTATTTTATATTCGTTTTTATGTAGTCACCATAAAAATATCCGAACATTTTTGTCATAAATGTTTGATTTTCTAAACTGTGTATCCGAGCGAACGTCCGAGTGAGACGAAAATAGCGAATGTGCGCGTGCTTGCTTACACGGAGCTATATATTATTTTGTGGAAACTGTACCCTTAGCACTAGTTTTCAGTATTTGAGACGTAAAGTAAACTGGAACTTAGCTAACTTAATAGTTCTTTCTTCGCACACCAGAGGCGCTGTACCATTTTTTCATACAAGAAACGCTGTAAATACTGGAAGGTAAAATAGTGAAAACTCGTACTAGGGGTACAGTACCGTCAGCACGAGTTTTCAGTATTTGAGACGTAAATTAAACTGGAACTTTGACGACTTCAAATTGACAATTTTCAAAGAAAAAAATTAGTTCTTTCTTCGCACACCAGAGGCGCTGTTCCATTTTTTCATACAAGAAACGCTGTAAATACTGGAAGGTAAAATAGTGAAAACTCGTGCTGCTACTGTATACTTTATTCATTGTCATGTCATGACCAATTTATCACTTTATCACAATTTATCACTTCCCCATAGTGGCTTGCCCAAGTCTTCAAGGAGCATCCGCCAAGATCTGGAGCTTCCATCATCAGACATTTCACCGCACGCAGCAGTTCCAGTAGCAGGATGGAGAACGAAGGAAGCTTCTGCTAAAGTTCAAGATGACCAGTGTCATATAATTATGGCCGTCTTCAACTTTAGCGGGGGCTTCTTGGCTTTATTCAGCACAACGACCTTCCTGTGGACCATCATTGTCCACAAAAGAGACATACACTGGCAGGAGTGGACGAGGATTTATCTTTGGAAGCCATGAAGAGAAGACATTGAAGGATGACCTGGTTGCCATTTATGGATGTGATGGAAGCCTAAAATACAGTGGTAAGAATGCCACGTGTTGGCGGCACAGACAAACCCTCGCCTTTTATTGGAGCACAAATGTATGATGATCAGGTTAGTAGAAAAATATATGTAATAAAAAATATATATCAGAATGACGAGATCTTACAATGTGTATTTGTTTTTTTACCTTTTATTGCGCTAGAAATGTATGATGATCAGGTTAGTAGAGAAAAATATTTAATACAAAATATTCATCAGTATTAAAAAACCTCTCAATATGTTGTTGTTTTGAAATCCCTATGTGCCTCTTACAAGTAGTATCGACAACAGTAGTTTCTCTAATATTTATTTCATCATGGATATAAGTAAGGTCCACCTGCCATAAGCAGGGCTGCGTACCAAGCTGGTGTGATTATGTAGGTACTGTACTGACGTGGGCTGGATGTATGCACAATTGCAATTGCATAATCACATCAGTGAATTGACCACGAATTTTGGCAAAACCACCTTTTATTCGATTTTTTTTATTAACAGTATTTTCGTAGACTTTGAAGGTTTGTTTCTCTGAATTTGTGCGATAGAATCGGATGGTATTTTTTTCCAACTTTTAGTGATATCAATAAGTATGCTCCCATTTTGAAACTTACCCAACAACATTGTTTTTTGTGGGGGAAATGTTTGGCGTTCTAGTCCACTTGGGGTCAATTTGGTCGAGACATGGCGTCTGTACCTTTAAATATACTACTCAAAAGAAAATAAGGGCCAACTGATTTTTGTCGATTTATTAAATAATATTTAAATATTACTGGTTATAATGACTGAATATGATTAATATTAACGATTTTACTTGGAAATACACAAAAATTAAGATTGTATTCCGATCAATCGTTAAATTAAACGAAATTGAATGAAAAGTGGGGAATTGCAGGAATGTATCAACTTACACAAAACATCAAAAAACTCGAAAAAATAAAGTCTTTAATGTTCCAAAGTGTTCTTTAAAGCTTCTCTTTTAACTCTGTTCTCTCTGTGCTACTCAATTTAATGGAGGTGGAATGTTCAGGATTAAATACCAAACATTTTCTTTGGAAGTCTCTACCAGCAAGTTTTCAGACAATTTATGAGATCCAGCTGGGTGTTGATGGGAATTTTACTTTCTTTTGCACTCATCTCTTAAATGCTGAATAAAACTTAGGTAAAAATCCTGAGTAGCCACTGTAACATTGTAATTCGGACGTCAGCGAATGTATGCACTGTTAGTCGCAGCGTGTCCGCTCGAACATTATCCTGCTTGAAGATGAACGCAGGTACTCGTTGCTGTGCGAATGGGTTAATGTGGAGTTGCACCACATTCGCTACGCAATTTTGAGCAGTTACAGCAACGTTATTACGAAGTGCGAGCTCAGTTTTGCGTGATAGAGACAACCGCCCCAGAGCATAATTCAGATCTCATCGGAACAGTCTGTTTCAAGAGTGCAAGGATCTGAAACCTGTTGTTTAGATCTTCTCTACACTCTAATGAATCAGTCTTAATTAAAAAAAAATAAGCCTGCAGTCATAAATAAAAAGCAATGAAGCCCTTTCAAAACAGTTAAATAATTTTTCTCTTTGCAAATGTTTCACGATTTGCAGCATACGCTCCAGTAAACTGGAGGAGAACCAAGCATCTTCTTGAGTATGGTTAGTCTTCATGGAGTCGATTCGGAATAGTCTAGTCAATTATAGGGGTGCCTGTAGCTCAACGCAATGGAGTTTGTACGGTCCGCGCGGTAGATTTTTGCTCTATTTGCGCGGTTAATCAAACTTATTGGTCTTCTTAGGCTTTACTTACTTACTTTCTTCCTGGATCACGGCGTCTGGTGAAATTACCCGTCTTTTGAGACCAGTTTCAAACTTTCTGAACCACTGGTTGGGAATATTCCACCATAAGACCTACCTGTTCTGGCTATGCCCCCCCTGGATTAAGGTAACACCCCAAGTGGCTGTTTTTGCATCCATATCTCTCCGAATAATTGGCATTATGGGATTAAACAATCGTTATAGCCTACTTGCTGTATAAGTCGAAGAAAACTCCGTTAGAAGTTTGAAAGATAAAAAACACCAAACCGTACATTCGAAGAAATCTCAAATATTAAATTAAAAAAAAGTTATGAATTTCCAATTATGCAGTAGAAACAATATTAATACTTGAAAGAGTATATAACAAGGTATTTACCATCTATTATGTACACAGAATAAGAGTAATACTTGATTAAAGTGCAATTTAATAAGTGGCCCCTATTTTGTTTTGACGAGTATATAATTAAGAAATACTCGTCTTCCGGTTGCCATTGTTTTTACTAATATGGTTGCATTGTGTTCTATGAATCATAAGCATAATTAGATATTGATAAAATAATAAGTATCAGATAATATTGATAAATCATAAATATATGAAAATTTCACGATAATAATCTTTTAACGGTGGTCGTGCGAGCGTATAGGCGGTTATTACTGTGAACTAATAACGTGCTAATTATTTAGAAAAAATAAAATTAATGGTAAGTTTTGTTTAACTTTAATTTATTATGACTTCAATTACAGAAACAAGTTTAAATGTATATACCGCACACTGGTACTAGCGTCTCAATTGTAAATACGTCGAAGTTATAAAGCGGTTATGATACATGGTACTTGATGGTGACAGTTTATTCCCACTAGTTCTACTGAACAGTTCTACGGTAGAACTAACTGGATTTTTTTCTCCGCCCTAGTTCTTTGACATTAGATACAAGAAAATAGTAGCACTATTGGGATTCTCTATTCCCACTCGCCCATAAAGGGTTCCGCAGCAGCTAGTTACATAATATAAAAGTTCTCATAGCTGGTTGTAATTTTTAATATTTAAAATTGCGGTTTACAATTTAATACATCATTATTAAAAAACCAATTATTTGATCTGGTTCAAACCAACTTTCGCGGGTAGTTTTCAGAAATATATATCATAATATAGTTTTACATTTATCATTTTCTTATTTTAGAAGTTACGTGGTAGGACACACATTTTACCACTTTGGAAGTGTTTCTTGCGCAAACTGTTCAGTTTAGAAAAAAATGACATTAGTAACCTCAATTTATTTTGAAAGACCTATCCATAGATACCTCACACGTTTGGGTATGGTATTTTTTTTGAGTTTCAGTTCTAAGTATGGGGAACCCCTAAAATAAGTGTTTTATTTTTATGTGAAAATCCAAATGCGGTTCACATAATACATCTGCGTACCAAGTTTCAACAGGATAGCTCTTAAACTTTCGAAGAAAAGTGGCTGTGACACACGGACGGATAGACAGACAGACATGAAGAATCTATAAGGGTTCCGTTTTTTACTATTTGGCTACGGAACCCTAAAAACATCTGTGCCGTAAATAAGGAAGTAAATTCAACAATAATAACAACAATCCCTAGTACCTATCGCTAATTCTCCGAGAGATTAACATGTAGGCCAACGCGATAGCAACTGTGGGCCAGTAGTCCAACAGACCAAAACAGACAAAATGGTCTGTTCAGAGAATTCTACATAATATTAATTATTGCTTTCCGAGACATAGGGTGCCATACCGCCAACTTCATAAGTCCCGGCTGCTTATAGTTACTGAGAAATTCTTATGGAAAAACTCAATAGCTCTTTTTACCCGACCCGGGAACCGAACCCAAGTCCCCACGCTTAGCAGTCGTGCTTGCGATCACGAGACAAACAGGGCTGGCATTGGACATAACAGGCGTGATGACGTAATTTGTTATTGTATTGTCAATATAAAAATAACTTAAATCATCATTTCCAAACAAAAGAAATTGTTTAGGAATATGTAATAGATATTATCAATCCGATTAACATTATCTTATCGTGAAATTGCATGATACCTATTTATTTGTTTTGCCTAAAAATTCGTTTCCTCTTTGGGAGAGACTTTTTAGGGTTCCGTAGCCGAATGGCAAAAACGGAACCCTTATTGATTCGTCATGTCTGTTCCGTCCGTGTGTCACAGCCACTTTTTTTCGAAAGTGTAAGCTATCTTGTTGAAACTTGGTAAGTAGATGTATTATATGAACTGCATTAGGATTTTGACACCAAAAAAAAAACATTTGGGGGTTCCCCATATTATATTTAAGTTACTTATATCACTGTTTTTTATAAACTGAAAAGTTTGCGCGAGAGACACTTCCAAAGTTGTAAAATGTGTCCTCCTCTTTGTAACTTTTAAAATAAAAGAATAATAAAACTAAAAAATACATATGATGTACATTACCACGTAAACTTCGAGCGAAAATTGGTTAGAACGGGATCAAGTAATTAGTTTTTTTTAATACGTCATAAATCGTAAATCACAATTTACCTTTCAAAGTTACAACCAACTATAAGAAAACTTATAAAACTTATCGGTTTACGAGCGCACTTCTGGAGATTCGAATTGCTTCAACAAATGGGGATGTTCAATACTTTCTCTATGGAACTTCAAATTGATATTAATTACTATTGTGTGTATGAATTAAACGGCACATTACTTAAACCGCGTTCCAAAAACAAAGAAACGTTTCAATCTGCATTCATAAAGTCAAGAAATAGTAAGAAAATCAATACCTCCTTATCCTAAAATATCTTTTAAAGCAGTGATTCCCAAAGTAGTCCAGGTGGACCCCCAGGGGTCCACGGGAGACTTGCTGGAGGTCTACGTAGGCGTGAACAAAAAATAGGGGTCCATAAGATGTTAATGGGGTCCACGAAAATTAATCTGTTTTTAATAGTAAAGAGCAAAAATGTCAGCATAGTTTTTGTAAGGGCCTACCTACAATGTTTTAAGTACCTAACTAAGCAGATAATATTTTAATAAGGCAAGTGACTTACTTGTCCAAACTTGCGTATTCGATATTACCTTCGATCATTAAAATCAACTAGATTTCGTGTACAGACTTGCAAAGCGCTATCCGCCCGAAAATGCTTAATGCTTGTTCGGACTTGAACTTGATCACCACTATAAATACTTGATACCAAAGGCAAACTCGTTTTGTTTCCGGAATTTCGAAAAAAAGGTGTGAGAAAATTTATATCAGTGTTTGCTAGTGCCGAAGAAAAGTACCTACCTTTTTTTGTTATAGGACAGAACTCAGAAGCGACCCAATTTTTATTTTATGGCGATTTTAAGAATGTGGTAGAAATCTAGCAGCAGGGGGTTCACCGAAACCAGTAATTTTTTTTAAGTGGTCTACGAGAAAAATAAGTTTGGGAACTACTGCTTTAAAGTAATTCATTTCCTCGGGATAAACTTCATTTTGTAATGATTGTTTTCATGTTTATAGATAAACTATACTGAGCCACACTGATGTATATGATAAGATGGACGTTCTCCCATCTTCATCAATAGACACAGCAGCAGAAGATCTAGATATAAATCAAAATCAAGCAGAACATAATGAAAAACGCAAGTTTGATCTACCTCCGGAGTACGATGAAACTGACTCACGATGGACACTAAAGTATCATGAACCTGCTCCGGGACTCGTTGAACTAATTTATGAAACAGGTGTGTATGTTAATGGTGAGAAACTCGCTGAATTGAAGAAATTGTCTAGTGATTGCAATACATTTGCTCGAATGTTACTAACAGAAATCTTTACAACGAATGCTCTGAGAACATGCTCGTGGACTAGTGAATCAAATAATGCTTCCGACATCCGCAGTGGACTAGCAAGGCCTGGATTAGACGAACACTCAAAAAATATAATGTTAAAGTTTTTTCAAGAGTATGGAGATTTACATAACTGGAATATAACGAAGTACTTTTGTTGTTTGAACAGTGTTCGCCGTACAATGCTAGAAATGAGACATGGTATGCAGAAAGAAGATGAAGAAGAAGACAAATATTCTGATGAAACATTTTCTCTTACCGATTTCCGCAAAACAATGCTAGAGATGATTCAGAATGTACAGATAGAAGAAGAAAATAGTGGGATTGGTGCACGCATATGGTTGCCTCCTCCCGAATACAACGAAAATGACTCACGATGGACATTACGGTATCAGAGACCTGGCCCGAGTCTGGTTGAATTAATGCCTCAAACGGGTGTGTATGTTCATGCTGAAAATCTCGCTTCAGCCCTTTTATTACCGAATGATTGCATAACATTGGCGAGAAAATTACTGAATCTAATATTTACCTTACGTGCATTACGTGTGTGTTCATGGGCTGGCCTGACAGCTAAAGACTCTGACCAGCCAAATTTCAGACCTGGATTGAATGAAAACGCAATGACAACATTGCTGAATTTTGTCGCAGAGTTTCAACTGATGAATGATTCGATAGTTATAAAAGGTAGTAAAAAATCTAAGAAGAATATTGAACAGAAATTAGAAGCTGTTGAAACAAAAGAAAATTCTAGTAGCTCGTCGGTAGTAGAAGAAGATATACGAGAAAGCCCGCGAAAAAAACAAAAGACGTCCAATGCAATAGACGAAACTGCATCTTCATCAAGAGAAGAGATATCAGAAGGTTTAAAAAATGAAAACGACGAAGCAAGTAATGATGATAAAGAACGGGAATAGTTAGTTCTATATAGAATAATTATGATGGAAGTGACTCAAGATGGTGTAAACCTCAAAGAGACGTAGTACTTAAAACCTGCGGGTATAAAATGGTCACTTTAAACTTGTCAAAATAGGTTTTTGCATTTTATAAGTTTCTCTTGAGACTTGTATCTTTATAATTTACAATATGCAATAAATATGACTGTGTTAGCTACAACAGTTGTTTTCATATTAGCCTCTGACATGGATGATTTGTTTTTATAGATAGAATTTCAAGTTAAACATCTGTTTAAATAAATACGCAGAAATTATGAAAAACATTTATTATAAAAAGTTACTTATCTAACAGCTATCATAAATAATAGGTACACTTGCTTTCAAAAATATTGCAACACGTGATAAAAAATATTAACAAATACCTCACTGGTGCAATTATTTTGTCTTCAAGTGTCTAAACACACTATGCCGAACGTACGCGACCGAAGTTCCGCGGCTGATTTTACGTTCCAACGTATTCGGCTGATAATTATGACACACCATAAGTGCCGAACTTACGCGGCAGAAATTCAGTTGCGCAATTTTGTGTGTATATTCAGTGTTTCGAGCGCTGTCGTGGCGTCGTGTCGTGTTATCTAAACAGCCGGACAGACAAATGCAAAATAAAGTGATCCTGTTAGGGTTCCGTTATAACTTTTGAGGTGCGACCGAATTTCCGCTGAACTTACGCCCGACTGAAGTTCGGCTGTACGCTATAACGCAACGTAATTTCGGCATAATGTGTCGCCAGTAATTCAAATAGCATTGCAGGCGTAATCATGCCGAACTTCGTCGCGTATCCTCGGCATAGTGTGTTTAGACACCAAGAGTAGACCTACTTAAATGGACGGAACTAAAATACAAATAAATACTAATTTGTACAACAACGCAGAGCGTTCACAAGTTACAATAAAATATAAATACCTAATTGATGCCATAGAAATGTGTAGAATTATAGATTCCATCTAATGTCAGCCATACACGATCCAGACTGTCACAATTATAACGCGCTGGAAGCTGGAGGTCTACTTTCTAAGTTGAAGTCGGTGAATAGTCGGGAGTCTGGTTGATATCGACCAGTCTAACGATTGTCTAAACTAGTCGATAGACTAGCGAACTCTCCATAGTGAATCGACTTCAGCCTATCACTTCAGGCCATCATCCATCATGTGTCGACTTCAATCGACAGATGACGGGAGACAGGTGGAGTGGGCCTGACGAGACCACCTTGACTAATGTATTTATGGCCTGATTTATATTAAAAACTGGTAGACTAATTGACACTTTGTTTGGCTCATGTTGTATTGTTACGGAAACTTCATCTGTGGGTAAAGTTTCATAAAGATCAATTGCAGGAAAAGCGTTTGAAAGAACAAGGTGGCCAAGATAAGTTAAAAATGCCAACAACAGAGGTATACTCGTCGTAGGATAAACAAAATCGATCTATAGACTTAAGAAAGCCTCATTCCATGACATCTAAGTGCTCATAGACTTGAACATTCACTTCTAACAGAACATCGAGCATTCGCCATTTTTTTTTGCCAAAACATCCATCGCTACGAGCATTTTATGATCTTTCTAGTGAACGCAATATGAAAGGCACGGAAATATTCTTCATAAAGATGTCAGACTTTCGCTAGAACGTTCGCTAGAATGCTCGCTAAAACGCTCTCGTATATTTTTCTGTAATGCAACATTCGCAAGAATGTTCGTTACAAATGAACGCTCAAGTTTATCAACACCTCAAGACTTACAGCTAAAAATATGTACACTATGTAACTGTGGGGCAGTGCGTGCTAGTGACGTCACAGCCACCGCTGCCACACGTTGTGCTGCGCGGAGTCGCTCGCCTGCAGCACGTTGGACAGGCCGCCGTGGGGGACCGAGTAGGGGGACTGGAAACAAACAGTATTTGCCTCGTTCATGGGTGTAGCAAAGGTGGGGCAGGGTGGAGCACTTGCCCCATCCTGGCTATAGGTTTCGTCGCATCATGCCTTCTTCGCACTATAACTACTTTCTTTGTTGTCGTTGTACTGATGCTTTGAAGTAATCGGTAGCACAATGCCAACAATTTGATACCACAATACATTCGATCTCAACCTTTTTTCTATAAAAAAATCCCGAGGTAAAACCACGGGTATAGTTTGCTGCGCCCTTAAGGATGAGTCGCGGGATTTACATTCTACCGTGAGCCCGAAACGTAAAGGGCTATAGGACACCGTGATTTCTAGTCAGTACATGTCTGACAGTATGTCCTGCCCTGAAAGGACTCATTTGACGATTCGTCCAATGTGAAGCAAAAACGACTGTCAAAACTGACTGATTATAATCCATGATGTTGCTTCAAATGTGTTTAGGTCTTGTGGGTAGAACAGAACATAGACTTACGTTGACAGTCCCCAGCCAGCGGCGCTTGATGAAGTCTGCGGCGCGCTCCCCGATCATGACCGTGGGCGCGTTAGTGTTGCCTGACGTTACCGCCGGCATTACGCTCGCGTCCGCCACGCGGAGACGGTCGATGCCCTGCACCTGTACGACAGACACACGAATAACGGCTAATATATGTCAATGATTTATGTAAAATGCCTATCCCTAACTGTTATATTCCAGTTAGACACCTACGCTTATAACACTGCACTAATCTTCTATAATATAAAAATGGATCGCAAAATGTGTTGCCAAGCTCATAACTCGAAAACGGCTGGACCGATTCGGATAATTCTTTTTTTGTTGGGTTTGTAACCATCAGGACCGGGTTTTAGAGAACTTCTACCCGTGCGAAGCCGGGACGGGCCGCTAGTTGTAAATGAAACTAACCGGGACAAGGTCAAGCAAAGAACGGAACCTGTTTCTAGTCTCATCCATAACAGCTTACCTGTAGCAAGTTATCAACGACAGCACTATCGTCTCCCCTGGGCCCCATCTTGCAGGACCCTGCCTGATGGTTCTCTGGCCCCGTCTGCATCCTCACGGCGCACTCCCAGTACGCGTCGCAGCCGAACTTGATCTTCTCGCAGCCCTTCACCGGAGTTTTGTCCAGCTTCACTCCGTATCGCTTCAGGGCCTTGGTCTCAGCCAGCTTCAGAGCGAACTTGATTCCTTCCACTAATGTTTTGACGTCGTCTGGGTGGGTTAGGTAGCTGAAATTGTAAGAGACGTTTCTTTAAGCAAGTAGGTAATGAAAATTTTAGCAATAAATTGAAGAATTATTAGAAAAGACCAGGTAAGATTGGGTTTGGTTGATAAATAGTGGCTGTATGAAAAAATCGGCAGATCGTGTGCTGCGGCTAAAGGCTGAAATCTCCTCCCTAAATCTGTGAATCGGTGAAGTGCCTTAGATACTGACAATTTTTCCACGTAGTACGGCAACGTTTAGCCGCTGCATAACCTACCCGACGACCTCAATTTCAATCCAATGTAAATCAATTGCGTACTCGATGGTGTTGCTATCAAACACAATAGGTAGATACTTACTTGGCATAAATCTTGGGGTACGCAAACGGATCACTGGACGAGATCTCCAAACGCCCCCTACTCTTGGGATGCAGCACTGTAGGAATGATCTGGATGGTCCTGGAGCCGTTGTCCAGCCTCTCACCCACCATGCCGGTCTTGGCGCAGTCGGCCAGGAAGCCGCCGAAGAACAGCTGGATGTCAGGGTTGTCTTCCGCTGGGTTAGCGTATTTCGTGTTTATAAACGCTGTCACTTCCGATATGCCTGAGAAAGTAAATTGAAGGATTCGTTCAGGAGATTATCTAATAACCAATGTGCACCCTATACGTATTGCAAATCTTTTATTTATTGTTGATTCGTGCAGAACCGCAAAAGAAAGGAACCAATCAAATAATGACTTCTGATACTCGGCGTCATAGTAGTCGCAAGCACAACTGATGATTATTCAGTTTAGCAGTTTTGTTGGGTTAATTCCTTGAGGAATTTCTCAGTAGCAGCCACGGAGTCATGTGCGTTTTTTATAAAAGTAGGCTGCCCTCCTATTCATTGCACTAAAAGGTAACTCATGAAATGTGAGTATCTATAGAGTAGTAGAAGCTGAACAACCAGGATATCTTCTTTAATAAGCAATTCCGGCGTTATCATCGTCAAAAAAACATTGGTCGTCAGTTACCAGTCCCAGACATGAGTCCATCTCTGAAGAGCAGGTACTCCATAGCGGTGGCCCAGTTGAGCGGCGTGGTGTTGTTGTCGTTGACTTGGAAGTTGAGGAAGTACGCCACGTGATTGTGCAGGTTGCGGCCAACGGCCGGCAGGCTGTGCACCAGCTTCACTCCCGCACGAGACAGCACCTGCGGGTCGCCCACGCCGCTCAGCTGCAGCAGCTGCGGGGACGCCACTGCGCCGGCACTGCGGGCCGGGAGTAGGGGTTATGAAGTATGAAAGGCGTTATTTACCTACATGTATCTAGTATTATTGTTTCAGATTATAATGCTGTGCTTCCCACAATTATGTAGGTACTTAATACAAGACAGACCTGAATGCAGAGAAATATAGTTGCATCCCACGTGATAAAACAATTTTCAATTTTTTTTAAGTAGATATTTAGGAAGGAGCAAGACAGCCCTCCTTTAACTATTATAATTAACTTTGTGGGGTTATCTCATTCACAAAAATGTTACCGGTTGAACCATTTATTTTGAAACAATTTATTTAGTAGGGTACCCCGCGTAGTTTCATAATTCTCCCTGTTACTTTAACTAAATTTACGATGAAAAAGCATCTACTATGACAAAAAAAAAAATGTTACCTCAAAACAATCTCATTATTAGCGAAAATAACTTCAGTTCCACCGAAGCTGTTCCTGACTTCCACGGCATAGGCCTGGCGGGTGGTCTGGTTGATGAGCACCCTGGTGACCGTGGCGTTGAGCATCACGTGCAGGTTGGGGCGCTGCTTGGCAGGCCTCAGGTAGGCGCGCGCCACTGACAGGCGCGAGCCGTTGCGGTTCGTCGTCTGCGCTATCGAGAACCCGGTGTGGTGGGCACCGTTCAGATCTCGCTGCTTGTAGCCTGGAATGTGTGGGGATATTGTGAATTCCTCTTCTTGGTAGTTTTTGCGAGTTTTGAGATTTGATACAACTCCCCCAAAAACGAACTTCTCAAAAAGACCATCTTGAACTGCCCAACCGGTATATTTGCGACGGTTAGCGGGAAAAATTTATACCTATATTTTTTAAAAAAGAAAACGTTGCCCCACTCTAGGATTTTCTCCTGTGTAGTGGGAGCGCTTACAAACATATAAACTCACATACACAAACGCCCAGGACCCGGAACAACTACTTGTAAACCATACAAATATTTTCTCCGTGCGGGAATCAAACCCGCAACACGCAGCGCAGCAGTCCGATCGCTCAGCCTCTGCGCTAACCGTGAGTTGAACGACTTCGCATCTCAGCCCAACCCGAGCTGCAAGTGTCAGTTAAGCTATAGGTTTTTTTTTTTACGTGGTAAAATCATCAGATGAGTCCTCCCACCCCGGGCAGAGCGGGAGGGACTGTCAGACTTGTCCTGACTAAAATCCACGGTGTCCTTCAATAGCCCTTTATGTTCCAAGGTCAGGGTGATGGTATAAGTCCCGCGACCCCGGCAGGCAAGCTATAGGCTTGTATTAAAGCTTAGAGCATATTCAAGATCTTACCCAATTCCTCTCCAGCTTTAACCAAGCTGTAGCTGAGCGGGGGATGGTAGGGGAACTGCGCCACGGTGAGCGGGCCGCCGGTCGCGTGGTAGCCTTGGTCCATCTCCTGCAGCTGTTTGTTGTCCTCCGACTTGAGGAAGTACGGCAGCACGTCCTCGTATGACCAACCCTCGTTGCCAGCTGCGGCCCAACTGTCGTAGTCCTTGCGGGAGCCGCGGATGTACATCATGCCGTTCATCACTGACGTTCCGCCGAGGACCTGGATGTTGTTGCAAAATTATGGATTATGTTTTATGGCGAAAGTAATTGTACTTTTTTTCTTATTCATAAATAAGCTCTAGATAGGCCACCGAAAAGATTTCCAATACGACCGATTGGCTACTTGTTTTCAACGCTTGTTAGGCTAAAACGCTTTTTTCACGCAAATGGTTAATACATCACTATTCAAGGTTTATATGGAACAAGCTGCTTAACCAAAATCAATGCCCGTGTCTAAAACAGAAGAGTACTTAAACAACTGGTTATATTGGTACTAAAATGATTCCATCAAGACTCGGCGCGAAGAATGCTAATGGCAATAAAAGTGGAGTGTAGCATTTTATTCAGAATCGAGACCTGATAATGGCTTAGTGAAAAACCGGCAAAATCGGTAGGTACCCAGGGTTTTGTACCTTGGACTAAAAAGATCAGACCGTCAAAGTAACATCATTAAAATATGTCTTTCTTTTGTAGTTGGTTTTTCATTGAAAATCGTTGGTTACCTTCCCTCTAGGCCAGTAGCACTTCCGATCAGTCTCACCGAGACAGGCAGCAGGCTCTGACTCCGTCTGATAGCCCCAGTCGATGCTGGACCCTATGAAGTTCAGGAACATGGACGGCACTTGAGCACCCGTCGGCTCATCGAAACCTGGAACACATTCAGCTTTATCGTTAGTGTCTGTTGGCCTAAGGAGGTCAGAATGGGACGACGTTTAACGCCGTAAGATTTAAGGAATGGAATGAAAGATTTGTACGTTATATAAAGGGTTATTAAAGGATCACCATGAATTTTAGTCAATAATACAGTCTCATCCGCCACGGTCTGTCCTAGGCTGGGGGGAACATTTTACCAGGATAAAACAAAATGCTATCATGGTTATATTTTTCAGTTTGTTGATACGTAAGATCCCTCACCTGCTTCCAACAGTAGCACCCTCCACTCGGGCACCTCTGACAGGCGCGCGGCCACCACGGACCCCGCCGACCCTCCGCCCACCACGATGAAGTCGTACACTGAGTCCATGTGACGACGGTACTGCGGAACAACATTGCAATCTATACATATAATAAAATGGAAAGGAAAGTCAAAACAGTACATTGAATATTTTTAAAAGAATACTTGCAGTGTAATCTACAATCGATACCGAAGCCAAAAATATCGTTTTTAGAATTTGTGTCTGCTTGTCTGTGTGTATGTCCGGGATAAACTCAAAAAGTACTTCATGGATTTATTTCAAATTAGGCACGAATATAATTAAGAAGGCGAGTCAACATATAGGCTACATATTATCACGCTATAACCTACGGAGACCGAGCAGTGAACCTTTATTTCTTCAACGCATTCACGCAGATGACGTCGTGGGTAGTAGCTAGTAAATAATAATTTATTTTGTTGTTGTGTGAAGGTGGAACAGGGCTCACATCAGAGACAAACCAGATAACAATAGGTCGCGCATCAGTGGCCACAACTTTATTGGACTGAAATTCAGCCTCTGTCTCTGGGCTCATTCTTGCGATATTGGGGCCAACAAAATGTTCCGCCCCATGTTTTCCCCAAGATTCATCATCTTCCTGCTCTCATCCCATTTTATTTATGGCCGTCGCAAAACGTTTCCTTCTCCCCTATTAGACGTCAAAGTATCATTTACCCCTTTCTCTCATATCGTTCCTTAGACAATTCATCCATCTGTTTGGCCTCCCTCTTCCTCTCCATCCATCAAAATTCATACCCATCACACTCTTAGTCACATGAATGTCATCCCTCCTCATCACATGGCCATAGGATCATGACATGTGACATCTACCAACCCGAACATTAAATCCTGTGATAATGTTCGGATGTGTGGTGGATTTATGGCTCATTCCTAGGTTGATGATGATGATGATGATTATCATAGGATCACGGAAAAAGCAACGAAGAGATAATGTCGAGCATACATCTACCTCAATGTATTGTCGGACATGCGCCAGAGTGTGCTATTGTTCAGTCAATCGGTTTGTATTTCTTGCTTCTTGTATCTTTTGTAATGAGAAAATCGTGTTTTTTGTGATTGTAAAGGCTGTTTCGTGTATTATTCATGAGAATAGTGGCCATAAGAAGAGTTAAACTAATTAATTTGATCTTCGAGCAATGAAAATGATCGTAAAATCTTAATTGACTTGTCAAGTCTTTAAAATGTTTACTGTATTTATGTTTTTCTCATGTCTATCATAATAATTTTCTCAAAAACTTTCGTTTACGAAAAAAGGTTTGCTTTAATACAATAGACTGATCACGCCAGTCATTTGTTTAGATTAAACTTCGCAAAAACTACGACATGACGTGAAGATGTAAGAAGAAAAGTTATAACATCAAAGCTAAAATATAGCTATCACATAGATTGAACACAAAAAAGAAAAAATGAGGTTACGTAGCAATATTTCTAAACGAGAACTTTGACCTTAATTAGTGGAAAAAAAATAGTTCCTAAGTAGTTAGGTGTTTTTTCATTTTCGATAAACGCCGTACATACTTCAAATACACTGGCGTAATACGTAAAACTTGTGATAAGGTCTCGGGGAAAGAAAGTAACGATATAATTATCCAAATTCGTCATAATATCTCTGATTATTTTTTATGAAATGTCTTCGGGAAGCCCCCCCCCCCCCCCCCCCCTTAATATTCGATAAAATCTATTATATCTAATATCATCTTCATTTGATTATCGCCAATATTAATCTACAAATTAAGTGATTTATTCAATTATCAACCTGATAAACTTAACCCGGTTTTTAGCGTTAATTACTGGATAATACCGGTTTCATTATCGAGTAGTAAATAAGCTTCTTTAACAGTTATGGTCTAATATTTCTTTATCTTAGGTTATTGTGATAGCAATGTCGTGCGTGTGGAGATTGTAGCTATTGTGAAACAAAATGGCATCGTTTGTTCCGCGATGCACTATAAGCATAGTACGGCGTCGTCATCACCTCATGTTGGTGTTGGCTGCCAGCAGTCTATCCTACAGTGAAAAGAAAGAAAGAAAATTGCGTTTATTGCAGTGCTATTCTCTATTCCCACAGCCTTGTGACAGCGCGGCCGCAGCACTCGCGCCACACTAGGACGCAGTTTGCCTTGCTTTATGCTAGATACTGACAGCGAAACCATCCAAACGTGCGGGCGAACGGTGAGCGCTCGCACATTGTGATTGGATGAATCCAGCGATGTGATTCCTTATTGAGAATAGCATAGCTGGTACCTAAAGTCAGAAGGAGTGGGTCATAATCCACCATGAGGCTCAGTGCGGGTTGGTCGATGTCACATGTCTTCGATTTTTTGGTTCTAAGACATGCCTGTTTCCTCACTATGTTTTTCTTCACCGTTTGAGAGCAGCTGTGGTGATGAAATAAATTACACAAAGTGCGCATGGATGGGTAATATCTAACCCACGACATTTTGTATTGTGAAACCTTCAACAGGCGCCCGAACTTTGGGGATAAGACCGAGATGATAGACAGTCGAGATAATATATTATGTCCGGTCTTGGCCAGGCGTCAGATTGTTAAGTTTCAGCCATAGATATTAGGTTGCAGACCTACCTGTGCCCTACCACAAGGGTCTTCCAGATCACACTGGCTCCTTAAGAACACCTCCAGCAGCCCCATGAACAGCATGAAGGCGCCTCCTCCGCAGGTGGCAGCCAGGGTAGGCCCCGGCTGCGTCATCGGGCAGTCGCACGTTATCGCCATCTGGTGGAAAAGAAAGGAACCTTGTTATGAAAATTGATAGAAAAAAATAATGCTCGGGAGAAGTTTGGTTACTTGCTTGCAAGCTTTTGACGTTTCTATACTTCGAATTATGAAGTTGAAGAGTTCGTTTGTTTGTTTGGTTGAACGCGCTAATCTCAGGAACTACTGGTTCGAAATGAAAAATTAATTTTGGGTTAGATAGTCTATTATCGACGAAGACTTCTAGGCTATATACCATTACGCTACTTAAAAAGAAGTTGAGCAACGGGGGTGAAACTACGCGGGGTAGCAGCTATTATAGTTAAATCAATAAACATAGTTTAAGAAATTCCCTTCATGACTATTTATGAGGAGTAGAAAGAACCCCCAAGAGATACCTTGTAAATACCTTAAGTGTTATTACGTCAAAATGGACAGTCTACAATGCATAATTTAGTATCTGTATAACACCCCTCTTTATCCTTCGGGGGTTAAAAAATTTGCTCTTGTCTTCTACGATGGTACTTTTGGCACATACGTTGGCAATGATTGGCTTTTGAACTGTGTGTCACGGGTTTGATTTCCGCTTGGAAGAAATACAATATGTAGGAAGAAATATATATAACTAGCGGCCCGTCCCGGCTTCGCACGTGTGGAGGACTCGGTCTAAAACCCGGTCCCGATGGTTACAAATACAACAAAAAAATAATTATCCGAATCGGTCAAGCCGTTTTCATGTTATGTCGTGACAACGGAAAACGGGTTTCATTTTTATATATATAGATATGTCTACACAAACGAGTTCGTGATGTTACGAGCCTACGAGAAGGGTGTTCTATGCAATGCAATGTTTTTACAGAAAAAAAAAAGTAAAAATGAAAATTACACAAATAAAAACCACTAGGTATGTTTGGTAATGCGGAAACCTCAGTGCTTATCGATTTAACAATTTATCTAAATTATTTCATTGTTTGTTTTTGTATGCGCTTGATTGGACGAGTAAATATCGATGCGCTTGGATTACGATATTATCGTTATTACGTTATTTTTATTATGATTACTTTAGTTTACATAATCGAGACTAAATCAATCGCAGGCCTTTTCATGTCTTAGTGAATCTCTTTTTCATCCTAAGGCTTTAATGAAACGTCTTTTACATTCGCAGTTCTCCCAACATAATTAACTCCAAAGAGACAGCACATCGTTATTGTCCATTAACCTTTAATTAAAAGTTTCACAAATATCTGCGCTAATCACCTGTCGCCGTTGGCGTATGCGCAGGCGCTGGTTAAAGAACATGCTAGCAAGGTCGTATGCAATCTCCACAGAGGTCACGTGAGACACACTTATTAACCTACTTACTAACTTAGTCATCATCTGCCTATCCTTTTCCCGACTATGTTTGGTCAGCTTTCAGTATGACCAGATGTAGCTGAATACCTTACCTACCAGCACTTTACATGAAGCAACTGTCTATTTCACCCCAACAACTGATAATATCCCTGACAGGGACTCATATTTTTCCTACTCCTCCACTATTCAAATCAAATCAATCAAATCAAAACGTTTATTTCAACTAGGCCGTAACCGGCACTTTTGAGCTGTCAAAAACGGGATCCCTTCTATTCGCATAATGTTCTTTGTCCTAATATACTTCGGCATAACGATTTTCGCACAATTTGTTTTGGCATAATAATACTACGGCATAATTTTTTTAGGCATACATTTTATGTTGGCATAATCATCTTAAAGACTAATTTGTTTTGGCATAAATTTTATTCGCATAACTTTAGTACGCCTAATGACTATTAGCATAACGTTAGTAGACCTAATGACTATTAGCATAACGTTAGTAGGCCTAATGACTTTTAGCATAACGTTAGTAGGCCTAATGACTATTAGTATAACACCAATTTGCTATAGTTTCTGTTACAATTAAGTAATAATTATTGTTGGTTAAAAATTACATATGCTGTGCAGCAAAAGTGACAAACCGAATTGCTGCAAAACCGACTCCACGTAGTCTTGTTTGTCCTACCCCTAGAGTGTAATGTAAAATCGCGTAGGCGCGTAGGGGCGAGGCGGCCCGCGGGCTGAGGAGCAGGCGGCTGCGAGCAAACCGCCGCGGCTGAGGCTGGCCGGCGAAGCCGGCCAACAAGCCGAAGCTGCGGTGGTGAGCGAAAGCCGTCTGCGATGATTAGCACGCGAGGGGCCGCCGGAGACCCGCAGCGCCGGAGCCGTGACAGAAACCCTGCCTGCTGCATGTTGCACGCTCGCTTGAATGCTGCATGCTTGCTTGCATACTGCATGCTTGCTTGTTTGCTTGCTTGCATGCTTGCTTGCATGTCTACTTGCTTGCTTGCATGCTTGCTTGCATGCTGAATGCTTGCTTGCTTTAGGCTTCCTACAGCGAAAAAAGAACCCACAAAATTGTTCACTACATTTTCTATAAAAATATGTTTTAATATCATTATGCGTAAATAAATTTATGCTTTAGGATATTATGCTTAAAAAAGTTATGCTTTATAACTTTATGCTTAAAAAAGTTATGCTTTAGAACTTTATGCTTAATAAATTTATGCTTTAGAATATTATGCTTAATCATTATTATGGTTAGAGAAATTATGCTTAAAAAATTATGCGTAAGCTGTTATGCGTAATTATATTATGCGAAAATATAATTATGCCAAACAAAATTATGCTAAATTATATTAGGTCTTAAAATTTTATGCAAATGGATAGGGAACCGTCAAAAACAAATTAAAATTAGTACAAAAATAGTTATGGTGCTACAGTCCCAGTCACAAGACATAAAAACTGTGAAAGTACCGTAGGTGCTCATTCCAAAGCGTAGATTTCTATGGAGAAGAATGAGCAAGAAACTTCATGGACACTCTTTTTCAATCGCCAAAATTATTACAGATCTTTGGTTACATCATTCATCATCAGATGGTAGGTACATTATGTGAGAACGATGTGGCAAGTTATTAGTGTCCATCTAGGTATATCTATACATATAATAAAATAGTAGGAAAGTCAAAACTGTACATTGAATATTTTTTTAAAAGAATACTTGGGGTGTGATCTATAATCGATACCGAAGCCAAAAATATATTTTATAGAATTTTTGTCTGTTTGTCTGTTTATCTGTTTGTCTGTTTATCTGTTTGTCTGTTTGTCTGTCTGTATGTCCGGGATAAACTCAAAAAGTACTGGACGGATTTGAATGATTCTTTTTTTGTTGCATAGGTATTAAATCTGGTCAAAACATAGGCTATAAATTATTCTGGAAACTTGAACACCTGGCGCAGAACCGCAACAGACCAGCTAACCTATAAGAGATACAAAAATTGTGCCATAGCAAAAAGTGTTCCACGTGCGCATTAGCATTTTCTGCTGAGAGAATAAAATTGAAGATCTGGAACACCTGATTTGGAACTCCAAGAGCCCAGCTACACAATAACATGTAAAGGAATGACGTCTAAGCAAAGTTGTTCAGCCTGATGAGCACTCTCTGTTGACGTATAAAAATTGAGGATCTGGAACACCTATATGGAACTCCAAGAGCCCAGCTACACTATAACATGTACAGGAATGACGTCTTAGCAAAGTTGTTCAGCCTGATGAGCACTCTCTGTTGACGTATAAAAATTGAAGATCTGGAACACCAATTCCCGGGCTCTTGCAGTTGGTTATCAGACTTTTCAGATCTTCGATTTTGACGACCCCGTTGTCGCTGGCATAAGCAACAAGATCCACGTACGAAGTCGCGGGCAGAAGCTAGTAGTAAATATAAAAAAAGACAATTCAAAAATAAAGTTATTAATTATTAAAATAGACCATGGCAGCTAAGAGATGACCAGTCCCAACTGACAGCGCCCGTTCACGACATTATTATTTTCTGATTAATTTCGTTGCAGGATCCAAGATAGGTAAATTCATTCTCCGGGACTCGTCGAGCTTTATTGTCTCGGCGCTTTTCCGGCGAGACAATAAAGCTCGTTCCTTTTCGTTACCGACGGGTTTGTCCCAAAAAAAATTACAGTGACGTATTGGGAAGGGCCCGAGTCCCACGAACTCGGGTATCACCACCGTTTAGAAAAGAAAACCTAGTATCAAGGATGGCCTGCTAAGTTCAGGAATTTTACTTTTCGATTTTTAATTCTTTATTACCTTCTCTAATTAAAAAACGAACTTTCTAATCTAACTTATATAATAAGGTCGAAAGTGGACCTCACGGTACCACTGTCTTACCTACCGCCTGGCTTGCATGTTGCTGTGATCTCCGCAAGCCAGACCCGAAAACTGCCCACACAGGTTGGGGGCCCCTTACAAACGTTACTTCGACCAAATGGCCAGTCCGTCCCTGCGCTCAAGCAATTCTTATCAGTAAGATTTTGATTGTCTGACTATTAAATCACCTGTAACGACATGAACAAATAAAATTTAATAGCGTAGTTCAATGCCCTCATTAAGGCGATTACATACAGATTGACATTGACCCATCAATCATAATAATAGTGATTGATATGATAGCATCGCTCGGTCGTTGTGTTTGTGGGTCGGTGTGTCTTGGCCTTATCGTTATATCCACTTATTATTGTGGGACGTTAATTAGTGGTTTAAGAGTTAAGACAACACATATTGTGTCGTGTCAATGCCACTTGATATTAATGAACAGTATGTAAAATTAACTGAATAATACCTGGGTAATTTGTTTAAAATACATGTTTTTATGATTTGCGTATAATCTTAGATTTTGGCTGTTGCTGGAGAGTGTTCTGTGTATCACATTTATCATTAATGAAAATAGTCAATCAGCAGCATCAGCGTAACGTGAAATAAGATGCAACAGTGTCATCTCGCGGCAAAGATTTTAGCCAGGAATTGGCAGTTGAACTAAGGATCAATTCACACCGAGATGTGCTACGTCCCGGTTTGAATTGATCCTTGCACACTTTAATAGCGGCCCATCTAACTTTATTTACTATACAAAACATACATAGTTTCAGTAACGTTGCGACGTGACGCTAGCGACGTTACTCGCATCGATTCGCGTCTTGGTGTGAACTGACCCTTACCTATCATAATTATATAGAACGTTACTCATTTTTCATTAACGAATGTAATGTCGTAGCTAGTGTTAATGTCTTATATATAATACATACAGAAATATATATAGACTAGCGGCCCGTCCCGGCTTCGCACGGGTGGAGGACCCGGTCTAAAACCCAGTCCTGATGGTTACAAACACAACAAAAAAATAATTATCCGAATCGGTCAAGCCGTTTTCATGTTATGTCGTGACAACGGAAAACGGGTTTCATTTTTATATATATAGAAGATAACATTGTTATATGCTGTCACTCATTTTAAAGCGCGCTCAGAGTGGATTAGTGTAAATAATAGGTGCCAATTATTTAATATATTTCGTTGATAAACATTACCTGGTCCCTGTATTTTTTTTAAATTGAGATAATTTAAACAGGTAAATTGAATTGGAAAAGTTATTTGCTAATTCTATAAATCTATCCGAAATGTCCAATGAAATATGTAACACATTAAGCGAACATCCGTTTGACTGCAGGTAAATCAAAGAAATTAGTCAACTAATCAATTACAGTAAATAAATTAGTCAAATGTTATGTATTTCTCAGGATGTAGGTGATTTGAGGCACTTTAGAGTTGCCGCAGAAGTGCGTCGAATTAAAGGAGATTAAAGGAATTAATTAAAAACAAGTCTTAGGCACCCTTAAGACTTTAAAATAATCAAGTCTGACACTATTTTCAGATTCCGAGGACTTTAATTACGAGGACTACTAGGGGATTATTTAATTATCCAAAAAAAGGTCACACAAACATAACAATTTATGAAAAATATTTTCACATTTTCCATAGTTATCTGTTGGTGTGAAAGAGGCGGCTTAGTACCTATAAGCTCTTTCAACACTGAAAGTAAGCTCTTTCAATAAACGAGAATTATCCAATTCGTTAGATAAATACCGAAGATATAAAATGACACACGCATACAAAAATGAAATTAAGACTTAATTTATCTAATCTTAAATTGCTAATATTGATAGGTACATTGTTTATCTTGCTACCCAATCCTCAAAATTACTATCGAATGCTTCTTTCATTCTTTAAGCTGAAGTGAGACTGGGCTGGCCACGTTCACCGGATGCCCAATGAACTGTGAGCCAAAATTACCATTATGTGCCCTGACATAGCCAGAAGGCATCGCGGTAGACCTCGCAGAAGATGGCGGGATGAGCTGGGCGAAACCAACAACCAGTGGCTCAAACTAACCTTAGATCGAAATAGTTGGAAGTCATGGGGAGAGGTCTTTGTCCAGCAGTGGGATGATACAGGATGACAGTAACAATAACAGCTTCTTTCATGCACTCAAAATAATAATTAGTTCATCCAAAGGTTCAGCTAGCGTCAATTCAATCAAAATAAAAAACCATTAAGTTACATAAAAACACTGAATGTTCGTAACAATTATTCTACAGATACAGTATTATAAAGCTAAGTACAAGTCTAGTTATGGGATTAGTCTCGATCACGCAAATGTTCAGCCAGTGTGTAATGGCCTAATAGTCGCATTTCTTGGATTTGAGATGTTATGTAAAGCGTTGTGTGTACTGACCCCTTCAATTATTATTATCTAGATATTGTAAAATATATGTTTCTTGTTATGAAGACGTTATCTTAGAAATTACAAATGTTAATGATTTTTATCACTGACAAGCGGTTGCCAGCAGCGGTAGGATACCGGAATCGCTCTCCTTAGACCGATTCATCATTGAAATGTTCGTCAACAGGACGATTCATCGATTCATTTATGTGCATCATGTATTCATTATTGTAAGAATATCCTCATCATCATCAGTTCTATTATAGTTCTCACTGCTGGGACGTACACCTCCTCTCTGTGAGAGGGAGTGCGTCATGTTCCAAAACACGGGCTCGGTCCAAGTTGGTAGATGATTTTGATTTTCTGGTTCTAGGACAAGCCGGTTTCCTTACGATGTTTTCCTTTAACGTTTGAGAGAAGCAATAAATTACAGTATTCTCAAATTAATAATGCGCATAGAAATCTTCGTCACTGTTCGGCAACGGTCATATTCCCCGAGCGTCGGAAGACAATATGTATGATAGTTAATATGTATACTATTGGTTAAGTACATTTTCTTCATGCATAATTTAGTAGAATTATGTGTTTTGTAATAGCAGCTCTATATAATTCCACACAGAGAGAATACGTGCAGTCACCACCATATATAAAGACGACTGACGGACCTTTGACTGACCGGCGACAGACGCCGACAGCCCGAATTGTTTTCAATTGTTTCACATGATTTGACATATGATATTGACTCCTGTTTCTTTCGAACAAGGTGAAAAGCGCAAGTGCATTGTTTAGGGCTCTCTCCGATTTAATGATTCGTGTGTTTCCGGGAATACGAATTGGCGAAGATTTGCATGAGCTTTATTAATTTGGGAGTACCGTACACAAAGTAATATACCTGGCTGGGTTTGAACCCACAACTCGTTAGTCGGGGGCGATACCATTGGGCCACCACTGCTCCTCTAGTATACCAAACTTAAACATAACCGCGAGAGAATTCGCAGGCAGAACTAGAACTAATAACCAAAACCACATCCCAATTCCAGTTCAAAATTAACAAACAAACCACTAACCAGATTATAATGATGTCGTAACACAGACCGAGCTCGCCAGCAAAAATCTACGAGCACCACCATCATCAGGCATGGCGTAATACACTTAGCGTCTATTAAGGCGCGGTCACGCAATCAGGAAAATTCACCTGTATTGCATCATATGTACAAACTAGGCTGTCAATCTGACTAGAAGTGTTGAGAGGGCTCTTTTTTAAACCGTTGAAGTCAAGTAAGAATACGGAGGTATTTCACGATGGCACCTTATCTATTCGACAGAAGGCTAATTGTCCGAAGATTCGCAACGGCAGAGGAATGGCTTGCGCGTTGAATATCATAATTATAGACAGCAAATCACCTTGTACATTAGCCTAACAATACTTGGTACCTTTTAACGCACTTTTGATCTTAAAAGTTAACCTGAGGTCAAACAAGAGACCCATATCAGTTAGTTAGCTTAATGTTTAAGGCCAATCTGATTGTGCATTGTGTTTAAAAGAATTGAACGATTACCTTTGAGATTATGTAACTAATGAAAAATGTTATGGTTTGACAAGCGATCTGTTCTGGTTGACATATAATTATGTTTTTGTTTGTCGTGATAAAATCATGAATGAAAGCATTCCTCCCTCCCAGAGCGGGGCGGGATCTGTTAGACTTGTACGGGCAAAAAACCACGGTGAACCTCCCATTAGCCCTTTACGTTCCAGGGCCACGGTTACTTAATGAGACAGCTTAGGCCCCCGTGTGATACTTTAACAGTCAGCGAGCAGTAATAACATTACAGAATTTTAGGCATAAGATGTCTAAACATTCTGCCAACTAAATTACCTAAACCAAAATTATCTTGACCAGCTTTTGATTCATATCGAAATGAACCTTGTAACTGACATTATTTTGATTTATTCTTCGTTGACAACATAGGTTTTTCCTTCTCAAAGCGAGAGTCATTGTTATCTTTTGATCTTGTTGCATATGTAAATACTGCAGTAAATAATAAACTAGTTGCTCTGGTTTTTATTCTTGTGACATTTCGCCGTCTGTTGTGCAAGGGTCAAATCATAAAAAAAATGTTATTTATGATATCTACTAGTGCGGTAAGTTGGTTTTTACAAACGAGTAGACGAATGTAAGCGCGAGACGAAGTCGAGTGCTTACCATAGTCACGAGTTTGTAAATACCAATTTCTGCTCGGGACGCGGGGTTCCGTTGTATGGTGCGTAATTTTTAACTTTCGAACAATGTATACAGGCTTTGTAAATACATTTTACGAGCAAAAGTGTTGAAAAAACTATTACACACCGATGAATGTGCTTCGTTTCAAATCTTAACTTACTATACGTAATTACACTGTTTCCCATTGAACCTTGTTAATCAAATTGGAAATATTTGATTTAATAACATATAGAGGTTTGAATGTAAGTCACCCATTAGACGATCAAGTTTTGTTTGTCAATTATTACTTTTTTTAACCGACTTCAAAAAGAAGGAGGTTATCAATTCGACGGCATGTTTTTTTTTTTTTTTTTTTTTTTGTGTGTTTGTTACGCGATTGCTCCGGCGATTGTGGACCGATTTTCAAAATTCTTTTTTTGTTCGAAAGGAGATGCTTCCGGAGTGGTCCCATATAGTAGTCAAGATCTGATGATTGGATCCTGGAGAAATCGAGGGCAACCCTCAAATTTTATAGGCCCACATATAGTTTTTCTCAAGTTAAAGGGGAAAATATACAAATCCGTGATTAGACCTGTCGTATTGTATGGATCGGAATGCTGGGCTGTGAAAAAGATGGATGAGAAACGATTGCATGTAGCAGAGATGAGGATGTTGAGATGGATGTGTGGAGTGACAAGAATGGATAAAGTAAGGAATGCATTTATAAGAGGAAGTTTGAAAGTAGCACCTGTTACAGAAAAAATGAAAGGAAGTCGTCTGTCTTGGTATGGACATGTGATGAGGAGGGATGAGACTCATGTGGCTAAGAGAGTGATGAGTATGAATGTTGATGGATGGAGAGGAAGGGGAAGGCCAAAGAAAAGATGGATGGATTGTGTAAGGGATGATATGAATGAAAAAGGAGTAAATGATTCGGTGACGTTTGATAGGGGAGAATGGAAGAAAAAAAACCTGTTGCGCCTACCCCAAGTAAAATGGGATAAGGGCAGGAAGATGATGATAGTTTTTTGCAAATATTATGAAGTAATTTAAGTATTTGCGTATGGTAATCATAATTTCATGTAGCTGAGCTGATGATGGAAGGTACAACTCCTTAACAGTAAGGAGTAGGCATCAACTGATTTAGTTTGTGTTCGCTTATCTCTGGAACTACAAGTCCGATTTAAGTTTTTTTTTTTGTTATACTAGGTATTGTTCAACTGAGGGTATACTGCAAGTTTCATCAAAATCGGTTCAGTAGTTTTTGAGATAGGGAATTTTATTAGCTAATTTTGTACATGAGCGATGTTATTACCGGTGCTACGGATAACAAAATTCTAGTGCACATGTAAGAAAATGATGTACCTATTTGACAAGAATTTGGGTTGAATATTTAAACTAAAAAGAGTAAAATAAAAGCTTTTTCAAAAAAAAATGTAACCGCCTTCAAAACCAACCACTAAAAAAGGGTAAAATAACCTACAAAATAACTTTTCTTTCGGAAGTCGGTGGTTTTATTTTTCATTGTCTTTTTTGCCACCGACTTCCGAAAGAAAAGTTATTTTGTAGGTTATTTTACCCTTTTTTAGTGGTTGGTTTTGAAGGCGGTTACGGAAAAAGCTTTTTTCTCTCGAGATAACATCGGCAGTATGTTGCTAATCACGGCACAAGTTCTAATCTCAAAGATCTATAAAAGCTTCCACGACTCTAAAGTCCTGACTGCAATTTAAATTCCTTTTCTCTTTTGCTTTCCTTCGTTAATCTGATAAAACAATTATCAAAACAAAAGGAAAGTTCTTCTTTAAATTAAATAAGCATATCCTGAACCAGGATCTTATCTAAATCTGTTGTTTAGGTAAAGGTGAATCTACTATAAAGTCAGTTCTAGTAGAATAACGTTAAAATAAAAGTTTATTTAAGTTCTAAGTAAGCATGCTCATTTCTAACAAAGTAAGTAATAGATGCTACTAATGCTAGCCATACACCATACTGCCTCTCGTCCAATCGACATGACGATTCAGGCTTTATCAAATTGGCAGTTCATCCATATACACCATACACTAGGGCAACAGGGCGGGAGGGACTGTCAGAAGTGTACTGACTAAAATCCACGGTGTCCTTCAATAGCCCTTTATGTTCCGGGGTCACGGTGATAGAATGAGTCCCGCGACCACACACCATACACCATACTGCCTATCGTTCAATCGGCATCACGAAAGTTTCAGCATGTTGATCAGTTGAAGCCTTGTCCTAATGAAATCAAATAAACCGACCTTCATACCCTATCCTCGACGATAGGCAATATGGTTTATGGAATAAGTAGCAGTTGCTCATTAATAGCATGCTTTTATGCTTGTATTGAGTATGAGTATCCTTATCATAATACTTTTTAAAGAGTGTCTCAGAAATGCATAGTTCAGAGTAACACCCGTTCACGCTTGACCAACCGATGACGTAACTAGATGTAATACAATTTTAACCACCTTGAAAAAGAGTTCAGTTCTGTATTTAACAATAGAGCCGTAGGTGTTATCTCACTGGCCCGGTGGGAACCGTGCCGCGGGAATAGAGCCCGCTATTATGCGCCCGCGCCGCTTGCGAATTCATAACAAATATTTTGAGTAAGAAGGTGGCTAAAGAGAAAATTTAGTTTTACGTAAAAATTGTGGTATTTTAATGAATGGGTGGTCATTTGTAATTTATATTTGGAAGCCATAAATGGATTGTTTCCTGCTATTATGTCGTCACCTTTATTTTTGTTTCTATCATTTTGAATGGACTTCTGATCTTTAAAGATAGATAAAGCCGTAGTTACGCATGGTGGTCATCATTTTTTCATTCAACCGTCTGAATGGTAAATGACGATGACTTGTGAAAACCTCTTAAAAACTCTGATAACACTTTCTTTGATCTGTCTTTTGTAGCAGCTAGATAACATATCCTGCTACTTTCTTGATAACAGCACAATTGATGTAGAACAGTAACGTTTTTTGGGGTTAGTTTTACAATGAAAGCCTGGAACATAAATTACACTTCGAAATAAATAACCTTCATTGTATATAGGTTATTTACGCTTCAGGTAATCTGAAACACTAATCACTTTGAGATAGAACGCTATTCATGTCTCATAATTATGTACGAAAAATTCGACAATAATCAGCATTTTGACAGTCTATGATGATGATTTTTTCATTCATTCCGTTGAGGATAGGCAAAGGTCTTAGACCATACAGCCTGGTATGTGATATTTTGACGGTCGAATTTCGCAATAACTGTTGATCAGAACTATGACATATATATGCTTTTCGGAATCCTCGTTGGAAGATCTTTCCAAATATAATAATGGTTCTCGTATTTATTACACTTTTAGTTTTATTCTTAATCATGTAATAAATGTCATAGACTCCCTTTACACACGCGCCTCGCTATTCATACGGATGTGTAAACGCACCATCAGAATTGCGTTCCGTTCCATCTCGTTGTGGCGGTCTATAACCATTGCAGTCACCAGCGTTTAAATATTTGTTATTTTTATGTGAACTACATAAACTCGACAAGGGAGCTATTTTTCCTGTCACGGATGTGGTAGAGTGTCATTGTAACGGTGTGAAAAAAAAAAGAAAAAAAAAAAGAGAAATATTGGATTGTAAAAGTTACCGTTATGTTACAAGTTGAAAAGTAGTACAGTAGGCCTTCAAACTCTCGGCTTTCAGCATTGGGCTATTGTTTCAAGGACCTCTTGTCTAAAGGGAACCTATGGGTGATTCATTTGGAATAAAACGAATAAATTAACATTGTAAACGATAACTGTATATTACAACATTTAACACTTATACAGCTATAAACAGATTATGGAAATTGATGTAGCAAAATCCTGAGACCAGAAAGTTCTAGAAAGAGGACGGGCATCGGTGCCTGTGATACGCAAAACGCGCACTGACTCTAGTTTGGCCAAAAGAATACAAGAGACTTACGTGGTACCACGATCACGCACTCACACGTTCACGATGTGACCCCGGAAGCCGTGGATTTTCGAGTAGAACGCCGGCGATGAAGTTGGTCTGGCATCACGACGGGATGGCGACCACTAAGGCCGTCAATCGTCCAGGATCTTCGACGAACGCCATCTGCCGGCGCGCCACGTCGTGGGCGCAGGGCACCTCCCGCGAAGTCGACCAGGAGCACACGGAGAATCTCCCGGCTGGCAACGGCTTTGATGATCCTTGGGTTCGTCCACTGGGAGAGCTTCCCCAGCGGACAAGGCCCGCCGCGTAGGCCTCCCTTCGGAAGTTTTAGGACTGCCGCACGGAGCACGCGGTACGGAAAATTGTCATCGAACAAATTAGGGCTGATGACGCACCTTGACGCTGACTAATCATCCATCGGGATATAAAGATTAGCCATATTTTGTAGCTTTTGAAGTTAGAAACCCAAGGAGAAATGAGAAGCGAACATGGCGCTATATTCAGTTCAGCTCCGCCATCTTCTCGGCGTCGTGTAGATGAGTCCGACCGCACGCAACTTGCTCAAGCCATCATCTTTTCCAGACTGTTCGATCCTATCCGGAAATCGACGACCACGAACCGATGACGGTCCGTTCCACACGAAATGTTGACATTGAAAATGCTTAAACTATTTTTCTAATTCTAGTTTTAAAACAGCATAAACTAATTGACACTCTACCACATCCGTGACAGGAAAAATAGCTCCCTTGTCGAGTTTATGTAGTTCACATAAAAATAACAAATATTTAAACGCTGGTGACTGCAATGGTTATAGACCGCCACAACGAGATGGAACGGAACGCAATTCTGATGGTGCGTTTACACATCCGTATGAATAGCGAGGCGCGTGTGTAAAGGGAGTCTATGACATTTATTACATGATTAAGAATAAAACTAAAAGTGTAATAAATACGAGAACCATTATTATATTTGGAAAGATCTTCCAACGAGGATTCCGAAAAGCATATATATGTCATAGTTCTGATCAACAGTTATTGCGAAATTCGACCGTCAAAATATCACATACCAGGCTGTATGGTCTAAGACCTTTGCCTATCCTCAACGGAATGAATGAAAAAATCATCATCATAGACTGTCAAAATGCTGATTATTGTCGAATTTTTCGTACATAATTATGAGACATGAATAGCGTTCTATCTCAAAGTGATTAGTGTTTCAGATTACCTGAAGCGTAAATAACCTATATACAATGAAGGTTATTTATTTCGAAGTGTAATTTATGTTCCAGGCTTTCATTGTAAAACTAACCCCAAAAAACGTTACTGTTCTACATCAATTGTGCTGTTATCAAGAAAGTAGCAGGATATGTTATCTAGCTGCTACAATACCCCTCTTCTCGGAAAAAACAGCCGTTCCACCCAGAGGAAAAAAATTATTCTTACAGCTATTGAAACGACTAACTAGATATGAAGTTATAATTTTATGTAAATATAAGGTATAAGCTTATTATAATTTTTATTTCTTAACCCTAAGCATTTTTAAACCTAACCTTTTTCAAATCTAAGCATTTTTTAAATCTAAGCATTTTTAATCCTATGCATATGTTAACTAAACTATTGGCTAATTGTGTATTAACTTATGAACTATTGATATTTATTAGGTAAAGTTATCAAATAATCCTAGTCTATTAACGGTTATAGTTATAACATATCTTAATATTAGATTTTTAAAATATAATAACCACAGTGCTGGTCGCGAAACAGTACTGGGAACTATATTTAGTACGTCACTGGAGTGACAGGCAATGCTGCAAATGAATATGAGTCGTCACCCAATTCAAAGCGAGCAATGTGCGAATATGTTTGTGAGTTAACGTCCTAACTCAATACCACAAAAAAAACTTTTTTTCGATTGTGTTGAAAAAAGTATTGAACCGTTTTTGAAAAAAATAAACGGGATCAGGGCTATCAAAAGCCGCTGATACAGAAATAATCCAGGTAATTAAAGAAAAATAGTTTTTATTTTTTATAATAAAAAACTTTGTTTCAATTGTTCTGAAAAAAGTACTGAACCGATTCTGAAAAAATGAGGGTTATCAGAGCCATCTAGAGCCGCTGATACAAAAACAATTCTGTTCAGTAAAGAAAATAGTGTTTTTTTTTTTTGTGTTAAAAAAACTTATTTTTAATTGTTTTGGGAAAAGTACTGAACGGAATTTGAAAAAATTAACTGAATCAGAGCTGTCAAGAGCTACTGATACAAAAAGTATTCAGTTTAGTAAAGCATATAGTTTTTTTCTGAAGGGGAAAAAAACTTATTTTTAATTATTTTGAAGAAAGTACTGAACTGAATTCAAAAAAATAAAAGGAATCAAGGGTAGTGAGAGCCACTGATATAAAAAATAAGTCAGTTAAGTAAATAGTTTTTCCTTTTTATTAAGAAAAAAATTTTTTTTTTTTTTTTTTTTTTTTTTTAACTGTTTTGAAAAAAATTCTGAACTGACTTTTAAAAAATAAATGGGACCAGGGCTGCTAAGAGCCACTGATACAAAAGCAATTCAGTTTAGTAAAGAAAAAAAAATTTTTTCTTCCAAAAAAATTTGTCCAATAATGTGCAAGTGTAACACTGTGCAATTAATTGAAATTTAAGCATAAATAACACCATTTACTCATATTGGCACTTTTATTATGTCCTTGACATGATACTTTCCTATATTTCCTGTGTCTGTTTCCTCTAATTGGTAAACAACATCAGATAGTTTATCAACTACTTTACATTTGATAAATCTTGGTGCTAATTTAGCTGAGAAAAACTTTGCTGCGTTTGACTGTACAAAGTTACGCCTCCACACGATATCACCCACACGTAGCCTGAGCTCACGGCGACGCAGGTTATATCTGTTTGCATTCTGTTTGTACGCTTTGGTCAATGCGCTGCTTACACGTTGGAAAATATCTGCGAGTTCATTTAAGGAATTAGCTTTTTCGTTCCTATTTGCGAGCTGAATATCATCAATCGATTGTGGTGCGTTGCCCCTTAAGGTGTGCAATGAACCATCAGAGATGATTTCACGGCCTCTGGCGAGAAAATATGGTGTGTATCCAGTTGCTAAATTTATAGTAGTGTTCATAAATAGTTGTATTTGAGGAAGGAACCTAGACCAATTTCGCTGGTCCTCCTCTACTAACATTGCTAAGCAAGTTTGAATGGTTTGATTGTAACGTTCAACGGTGTTTGACTGTGGTGAATAATATGCGTTATAAAATATTTTTGGAATTGAATATTTTGTACAGAAATTCTTGAAATCTTTACTTTGAAAAATAGTGGCATTGTCACAGATGATGACACATGGTGTGCCCTCTTTTAGTATAATTTCTGATTCTATAAATGAAGTTACTGTCTTTGTGGTTGCAGTTCTAAGTGGATGAAGCCAACAATACTTGGTAAAAATGTCTACAATTGAAAGTATATAAATGTGTCCGGAATATGATTTAGGTAAAGGACCAATTGTATCGATGGAAAGTGTATGCATGGGACGCTCCACTTGTTTCTGGTGTGTCATGTGTCCGTGTGGTACATCGTTTGAGTGTTTGTAAGCCTTACACTTTTCACAGTTAGACACATACGACTTAACGTCTGCATTCATACCCTTCCAAAAATAGTTTTCTTTTATTTTAGCTAAAGTTTTAAATGTACCAGGATGTATTGCGGTGAGTTCATGATTTTCCTTTATACATTCCTGTACTATGTCTTGAGGTAAGACAATTTTCCAAGAATTTGCCTCATGTAACTTTGAAGAAGGTTTACTGAATCTATACAATGTATTATCTTTTATTTGATAATTTTTGTGAAATATTGGATTTGATTGTACATTTTTAAATAATTTATTGTACCAATCATCACCTGAATTACTACCTCCTGTAAATGTAACTGCATTGAGTTCTGCCCTTGATAACACGTCAGGAACTACGTGCAGAGCACCTTTCCTATGACGTATTTCAAAGTCGAAACAAGCTAATTGCATAGCCCAACGCGCTAAACGACCTGATGGGTTGTTTAGTGTTTTTAACTACTTAAGACACATATGATCTGTTACTAAAATAAAGTGGCTGCAATCAATATAAGGTCTAAAATGTATGACTGAATCAACTACTGCTAACAGCTCACGCTCAGTTGTGCTATAATTTCGTTCTGTTTTTGAAAGTAAACGGGAGTGAAACGCTACAGGATGCTCTATACCGTCAATTTCTTGAACGAGAACGCTACCAATGCCAACCGATGAAGCATCTGTATGAATCTGAAATGGTATTTTAAAATCAGGACATGCTAGTACTGGTGCTTGAGTGAGAGCTTCTTTAAGTGATATGAAAGATGTTTCTGCTTCACTACACCAAGCTATTGCCTCTTTACCTTTTCTTTTACCGATTAATGCTGTCATTGGTGCTATAATTGTTGAAAAGTTATTTACAAATCTCCTGTAATATGAGCATAAACCTATAAAAGCACGTAATTGTCTAGCTGTAGTTGGTCTAGGGAAATTTCTAATACAGTCTAATTTTTTTGGATCTGTTTGCAGACCTTTTGAACTTACAACATAACCTAAGTAATGTAATTCATCTTTGCAAAATTCACACTTATTAAAGTTTATTGTCAAACCTGCTTGCTTTAATGTTTCCAAAACATCGTTTAATATATTAATATGCTCTTTAAATGAAGAGGTGGCTATAAGGAGATCATCACAGTACCCAAAAATTTTTTCACCATATTTATGTTGAAAAAGTGAGTCAATCAAACGTTGCATATCACAACCGGCGTTACATAAACCGAAAGGCATTCTTTTAAATTCGAAAAGTCCCCTGTTAGGTACTACGAATGCGGTTTTTTGACATGAAGTGCCATTACCGTCTAAATTATCTGAATCGCAGAGTGGTAGTTGCCAGTAAGCTGCTGATAAATCTATTGAAGATAGATAACGAGCGCCTTTAAGGTTGTCTAATATTGAAGATATATAAGGCAATGGATAGGAGTCTTTAATAGTGACGTCATTTAGTTTTCTAGCATCTAAACAGAATCTAAGTGAACCATCTTTTTTTGGTGTCATAACAACTGGATTTGACCAAGGTGATTTTGATGGTGCAATCACGCCTAGTTCTAACATTCTGTCCACTTCATCATTCAGTGCTTGTAATTTCACTGGTGATAAAGGGTAGTATTTTTGTTTTATTGGCGAACCAGTTGTTACTATCCTATGTTCAATTATATTAGTTTTTCCTAATCCTTTTTCTTCAGTACTAATGGTTTTAAATTTATCAATTATTTTTCCTAATTCAATATTTTCTAGTGGTGATAATTCACTTTTTGATGTTATACCACACAGCTTATTTGAAGTTTGTGGGTGTGTATCTTCAGTTTTTCCCACAAGTTCTATGCTATGGAAATTAAAATAATTTAAAATGCCGAATTGATGTACAAAGTCCATACCTAATATGAAGTTATCTGATATTTCTGGAATGACCATAAATGCTATTTCCCAATTTTTATTTCTAAATGTTACTGGTATTGTCATTACTCCTATTGTTTGTACTTGTGACCCATTGGCACACTTTGCGCTCCAGTTTGTTGGTGTTATTTGAAATCCAAAATCTAAAAGTTGTTTATGATATCCGTTACCAATGACGGAGAGGTTTGCACCTGTATCTAAAAGTCCTATGTAAGGTATGTTTTTAATTAAAAATTCTACAAAAATCCTGTTATCTAATTTTTCACTTGATGAACCAGGAGTCACCGTACCCAGATGTTGTTTATTCGAGCAAGAAGCAGTCACTCCTGGACGTTCTAGTTTTTTGAATTTTTAGTTTGAACAGGGTGGGTATCTGTGGGTGGGTTACATTTTGAACAACGCGATGTGATTACTCCCTTTGTCCCACATTTAAAACATACAATGCCTGGAATTGATCTGCACTGTTTGTATGAATGACCGGATTTCTTACATTTCTGACAAGTAATTACTAAAGTTTCCTTTTTCTTGTACTGAGTGTTGACCACAGTAACTTGTTTTTGACCCTTGATAGGCTTCGAGGAAGAGTTACCTGATGTGGTAACTGCATATGCTTCATAACGCTTGCCTAATGTTATTAATCTGTCAATGGTCTGAATGTCATTGACTGCTAGCAGTTGTGCATATGTTGGTAATAAATTATGTTTTATAATCTCTATTAAAGTAGCCTCAGATAAGGGCAATGTTAGTCTTGAATTTAAAGTTTGCATATCTAATACATAAATATGCAATGGTTGTCCTAAGTTTTGTTTGTGATCCCTAATCTGTTTTTCCGAAATAAAATCACTGTCGAAGGATGAGAAAAATGTTCTGAATTTATTTTGCAAATCTTCCAAGGTGACTACTGAGTCTCTAATTTGCCTATAATAATCGAGGGCTTTGCCGCTCAAGAAATCTGAAAAACATTTCACTATTTTCTGCTCAGGTACGTCTCTAGTGTGCATGCAGTCATCTATTCGCAAGAAAAAATCTACAATGCTTGAGTCACCGGTAAACTTTAAATTCCACGACTTGAAATTGTCGTCACGTACTACATAAGTTACGACAGTCGAGTGTTCTGCTGGAGCCGATTGACTCTGTGGTGGGTTATGTTTCGTGTCACGGGATGTGGTTGACATTGCAGACTGTAAAGCCTCCTTACGTCTATAAGTTACATTTTGCGACTCATCCTCATTATCAGAAGTATTATTACCTTCTGTATCTTGGAATTTTTCAAGTGGTTCTGCCATTGTGACGGACACAAATACAAAAGTTTCAAAATTTTAAATCAAAATAATAGTTTGTAACTAAACAGTGCTTACATAAGGTGTAGCAAGTGACTATTGTGTTTATTAATTGAAATTATTATTGCAAGTACACAAATATTCTTTGAATTTTATGTTTGCAACTGCTATCAACTTGACATTAGCATGGAATGTTGCTTTGTTGATGATTACACTGATAAGAATGTAAACATGCACTCACTGTTTAGATACGGCACATAATGTTATTGCAATTCCAAATAACCTGTAAGACTTGACATGACATGTGAAAACAATGTACTAGACATGCAAAATGTGTTGAAAAATGTTAATCCATTAATACTAAACTGAAATTATTGACAAGAAATATTCCAAATAAATCCCATAGATTATAAATATAATAGATGTTCGGGCGCCATTGTAACGGTGTGAAAAAAAAAGAAAAAAAAAAGAGAAAGAATATTGGGTTATAAAAGTTACCGTTATGTTACAAGTTGAAAAGTAGTACAGTAGGCCTTCAAACTCTCGGCTTTCAGCATTGGGCTATTGTTTCAAGGACCTCTTGTCTAAAGGGAACCTATGGGTGATTCATTTGGAATAAAACGAATAAATTAACATTGTAAACGATAACTGTATATTACAACATTTAACACTTATACAGCTATAAACAGATTATGGAAATTGATGTAGCAAAATCCTGAGACCAGAAAGTTCTAGAAAGAGGACGGGCATCGGTGCCTGTGATACGCAAAACGCGCACTGACTCTAGTTTGGCCAAAAGAATACAAGAGACTTACGTGGTACCACGATCACGCACTCACACGTTCACGATGTGACCCCGGAAGCCGTGGATTTTCGAGTAGAACGCCGGCGATGAAGTTGGTCTGGCATCACGACGGGATGGCGACCACTAAGGCCGTCAATCGTCCAGGATCTTCGACGAACGCCATCTGCCGGCGCGCCACGTCGTGGGCGCAGGGCACCTCCCGCGAAGTCGACCAGGAGCACACGGAGAATCTCCCGGCTGGCAACGGCTTTGATGATCCTTGGGTTCGTCCACTGGGAGAGCTTCCCCAGCGGACAAGGCCCGCCGCGTAGGCCTCCCTTCGGAAGTTTTAGGACTGCCGCACGGAGCACGCGGTACGGAAAATTGTCATCGAACAAATTAGGGCTGATGACGCACCTTGACGCTGACTAATCATCCATCGGGATATAAAGATTAGCCATATTTTGTAGCTTTTGAAGTTAGAAACCCAAGGAGAAATGAGAAGCGAACATGGCGCTATATTCAGTTCAGCTCCGCCATCTTCTCGGCGTCGTGTAGATGAGTCCGACCGCACGCAACTTGCTCAAGCCATCATCTTTTCCAGACTGTTCGATCCTATCCGGAAATCGACGACCACGAACCGATGACGGTCCGTTCCACACGAAATGTTGACATTGAAAATGCTTAAACTATTTTTCTAATTCTAGTTTTAAAACAGCATAAACTAATTGACACTCTACCACATCCGTGACAGGAAAAATAGCTCCCTTGTCGAGTTTATGTAGTTCACATAAAAATAACAAATATTTAAACGCTGGTGACTGCAATGGTTATAGACCGCCACAACGAGATGGAACGGAACGCAATTCTGATGGTGCGTTTACACATCCGTATGAATAGCGAGGCGCGTGTGTAAAGGGAGTCTATGACATTTATTACATGATTAAGAATAAAACTAAAAGTGTAATAAATACGAGAACCATTATTATATTTGGAAAGATCTTCCAACGAGGATTCCGAAAAGCATATATATGTCATAGTTCTGATCAACAGTTATTGCGAAATTCGACCGTCAAAATATCACATACCAGGCTGTATGGTCTAAGACCTTTGCCTATCCTCAACGGAATGAATGAAAAAATCATCATCATAGACTGTCAAAATGCTGATTATTGTCGAATTTTTCGTACATAATTATGAGACATGAATAGCGTTCTATCTCAAAGTGATTAGTGTTTCAGATTACCTGAAGCGTAAATAACCTATATACAATGAAGGTTATTTATTTCGAAGTGTAATTTATGTTCCAGGCTTTCATTGTAAAACTAACCCCAAAAAACGTTACTGTTCTACATCAATTGTGCTGTTATCAAGAAAGTAGCAGGATATGTTATCTAGCTGCTACACTTTATAACTGTAATTTAAAGTCACGTATAATTTTGGACTAAAGCATATAGTGTTTAGCTAACTATTTATTCAACGCACTAATTTTTTTCAGTCGTGGATTTACGTTTTGAATCCTGAAAATTTTGGTTGTGCTAAATGGCTATTAAAGAAGGCGGACCATATCTTGCATACGGTGTTTTCTTTTAAAAAATACAATTTGGCATTAAATACGTTACACACGTTACATGACATTTCAAGACAGCAACAACCAAAAAAAATTATTAGAAAATCACCAAAAGGTCTGAATCGTAATAAATGATGAAAAAATATTTCTAAGTCCCAAGTTCATATCGCAAAGCGTGCTAAACTGAAGGCTAGATAAATTAAGCTAAACACAGACCATACTTAAACCCATGTAGGACATCTTAGAATTCCTACAATCATAGTTATTTTCAACCAAGTACAAAGTTTTATAAGTGCCAGCAATTATAAAGATAACGAGGAGACAATTGCCATTTGTGCCAGTTGTGGCATTGCAGTGGCATTAGACAATATCGCTGGTTTGTGGTTGCGAGGTATTATGTATTGTTATGTAGTTTCAACTGTAATTCTAATTAGTAAGCTCAAGATAGTCCAACGAGCTATGGAGAAGGCTATGCTCGGAGTGTCTCTGTGTGATAGAAACGGAAATGAGGAGATTCGTAGATGAATCAAAGTCGGCCTAAAACTTTGATTCATCTACGAATCTCCTCATTTCCGTTTACATAGCCCAGCTAATTAATAAGTTTAAGTCGCAGTGGGCTGGCCATATGCACGCGAATTAATGCAGATCGGGCAGGTTCTAGAATGGAGACCATGCACCGCCAAGTCCAGCTTAGTACGGCGTCCAACTACAATGTGGACAGACGAACTGAAGAAAATCACAGGATGGCGCTGGATGCCAGCCGCTATCTGACGGGGCCCCCTAAGAGGGCTAAAGCCTGCCGGGGTCGCGGGACTGTTTCACCTGGTGACCGCGGCCCTGGTATATAAAGGGCTATTTAAGGATTACCGTGCATTTTAGTCAGTACAAGTCTGACAGTATCTTCTGTCCCGCTCTGGGCGGGAGGACTCATAGGATGATTATACAACGTGAAAAAAAAAGCCGCTTCTAGTCGGTCGTATTACAAATCTATGGGGGAGGCATATGTTGAACAGTGGTATGGTATTGATAATTTGGTGGTCTTCTGTGACGGAATTTAGACAGCTTAAAATCTTTAGTAGTTCGTGATGAAGAGTAAAAAGGAAACTGGTGGTTTATTATGGAATGAGGAATAGTCACATCAGTGATCAGTCGTAGAACGCTAAAACCAGTGAAATTAAAAATATAAGCACACGAGTTCAATACTGCTGTCATAAGGTTGACAAGAATTTGAACGTTTTTTTAACAAAGTCCAGTTAAGGCTATGTCTAAGGTCAGTTTAAATTCGTAAAAACCGGCTATCCAGATGTGAACCAAGATATTGTTGTATCTCTATTTAATTAATATTATAAAGCTGAAGAGTTTGTTTGTTTGGTCAAACGCACTAGTTTCAAGAACTACACGTTCGAAATAGTAAATTATTTTTGTGTTGGATAGTCCACTTATCGTGGAAGATTTTATGATAATAGGAGTTGAGCAGCGGAGCGGAATAGCCAATCCTACTAATAATATAAACGTGGAAGTTTGTTTGGATGGATGTTTGTTACTCTTTCATGAAAAACCCACTGAACGGATTTGGATAAAAGTTACACAGATAGTATGTAATCTGGATTGCCGGGGTCGCGGGACTCACGAATTATCGTGACCCGGGAACGTAAAGGTCTATTGAAGGACACCGTGGATTTTAGTCAATACGAAGTACTAGTTTAACAGTCCTTCCTGCTCTGCCCTGGATTTTACCACACAAAAAAAATTATTCCGGATTCACATAGGAAAGTATTTATCTCGATTTTATCTTCCTGTGTGACAATTTGACAGTTTTAGTGAGTGAAACCAATGGAAACTGCTAGTTCATTATAAAAGCAGAAAAATCTGACAAACTACAATAGTGATTACAATCTAATAAAACGTTTACCACAGCAGTCGATTGTTGCATAAATAATTGTATTATTATTAACAAGGAAGCCGTTCAATCAATAGGTGGCTATTTAAAGTTATTATCCTATTAAAGCTTTTATTATTTAAGAACTCTTTATTATGTCAATTGTTATGAATTTATAATTTAATCATTCTGTTGCCGGAGTGTTTTTAAATTATTATCCCGATTCCTATTTTGAATCGACCCTAACTGAATTTGTGTTTTCACTGTAAATAAGTGGAAGTGGGCTGTTCATGTCTGCCGCGACGAAAGGTGGAGTAGGAAGGTTCTCGAATAGAGATAAACGCAGAGTGGGACGGCCCCCGGCAAAATGGACCGAAGACTCGAAGAAGGTAGCTTGCAGTGGCTGGATGGAAAAAGCAAGAGATGGTGCGGTGTGATGCTCCCTGGGAGAGGCCTATGTCCAGCAGTGGGTTGCAATGATTTTATTCACAGGTGCAGACCTGTGAATAAAATCATTGCAATTTTGGCTTGCATTATATTATTATGAAGAGGTAAAGTTTTTTGAGTTTATTTGTCTCTAGAACGAATGATTTTGAAAATTCTTTCACCAGCAGAAAGCTACATTATTGAGAAATGCCTCAAGGACTGCCTTTTTTGGGGAAAAAAGGTTCCATCTCTAAAAAAGTAAGGCATGGCTCAAAAATCCCGGTACTTCTCAGCCAGGTCTGCATTTCTGTGATTAGGATAATTGAAGAAGTATTTTACAAGTTTTTAGCGTGCCTCAAACACTGCCAAAATTTCTGAGGCCGATCTTATGCGTAAGGATAAAGTTGTGACCGGAGTACTAGAATCTATACTTATATTTTAAACCTGGAGAGTTTGCTTGATTGATCGCGCTAATCTCAGGAACTACTGGTTCGATTAGGAAAATTCTTGTTAATTTTGTGTTGGATAGTCCATTTTTCGAGGAAGGCTATATTACAACACGCTACGTCCAAACGGTGCAGTGGGTAAACTCGAGAGGATAAGCTAGTATTCGATTTAACAGTAGAAACAGAATAATTACAAGCCAATAAGACAGTTACCGCAGCGACCGATTGTTGCATAAATTGTATTATTACAGAGGAAGGCGTTTGTACCAATCTGACTATTAATAGTTATTACACGAGCTCTGAGTTATTGCCCCGGGCAAGAATGCACCTTTTGTTGCTCTGGCCTTTAAAAGGGTTTGATGTTTTTAAAGATAGATATTTTGATATTGAACTTTATCTTTATTAATATTATTATAGGAGTAACACTTAGAGTGATAATATCATAGTTAGGTAAGACTCTGTAAATTACTTAATTTGCGGGTAATAAAGCCCTTTGGCATATTCTGTGTTGGTATTTGAATTTATATTAGGTAGAGTTTATGTGCAATTTAAAAATAATGTCGCTTTAACATGGATTTCAAAATCAAATTTGAGGCCATATCATAACTTGTCCAATTTTAGTGACGTAAAGTAAACTAGTACTTTGACCTTAATTTGAAGTCAGTAAATAGTTAATCGTTCGTACACAGTCGGCGCTTTTTCATTTTTTCATACAATAAACAGAGTACAAATACTTCAAGTACGCTGTAAATAAAATACAGGATGAAGGAAACGTGCCGCGGGAGGCATGGTTGTGCACCAAATACAACTGATTTAAGAGCTGTCACAATCAAGAAATCTCGAGGCAATGTACACTGACAGTTGGACACCATTGGGACGCGTTCAGTTTATCAGCGAAGGAGCGGAACTCACTGCCTGCGTCTGTGTTTCCGAACGCATACATACCTATCCCAAGAGCTGTTCAAAGTCAAAAAATCCCTAGTTATTGATGACACTGACAGTTGTACACCATTGGGACGCGTTCAGTTTCACAGTGAAGGAGCGGAACTCACTGCCTGCGTCTGTGTTTCCGAACGCATACATCCCTATCCCAAGAGCTGTTCAAAGTCAAAAAATCCCTAGTTATTGATGACACTGACAGTTGTACACCATTGGGACTCGTTCAGTTTATCAGCGAAGGAGCGGAACTCTTTGCCTGCGTCTGTGTTTCCGAACACATATACATCCCTAATCTCTACAAAGTTTGAGGCTGCTTTTAGGTAAGTTTGCTCTGTCGTCGACCTTGTCTTTATCTCTCCTGACCTAGACTAAGGTCAAGAGCAAACATGGTACATTAAAAAAAATATTAAAAGTTCGCCCAAAAAAGTGACGTTACCCAGCGAGCTAGGAGGTGGCGGGCCGAAGGAGGTGGCGGGCCGCGAGAGAGGGAGGACGCTGTCCTCTCTCTCAAAGACCTCAAAGAGCTGTCAGCAAAATGACGGGGCCCTCTCTCAGAGGGCCAAAGCCTGCCGGGGTCGCAGGACTTATTTCTATTACCGTGACCAGATAAAGGGCTATTGGTGGACACCGTGGATTTTAGTCAGTACAAGTCTGACAGTCCCAGCCCTGCCCAGGGTTGGAGGACTCATTTGATGATTTTACCACGATAAAAAAAAAGAAACCCAGCGAGCTAATTGTTAATCTCCTGGCACCATTACGAATAAAAATTCAACACAAAAGTCAAAACCAGTAGTTCCTTGACATATTGAAGATGTCTTCCTCCCAGGGTGAGTGCCGAGCCGTTCACTCGCCTTTGTGCCGAGACCGACCGAAAGGGAACGCGTCTTAGCCTTTGTTCGTGCGCCTGCGCAAGGACAAACCTTGTCAGCGAATAATATCTTTTATAGTCGTAATTGCTAGGTTTTGAGTGCGGTTTCGGCTTCGTGAATGTCAGGGTTTCTACTTTCTAAGTACGAAGATTCTGACAGTCCCTTCTGCTCTACCCAGGGCGGGAGGACTTAAAAGATGGGTTTACCAACCAAAAAAATTTTATGTTTCCAAATATCTTCTAAATCGGTTTAACTGTTCGGGCATGCGGGCGGCGAGTAAAGGGCAACTCGCCGTCCGACCATAGACCATGCCCGGGTCGACGCGTCGTGTTCCATGATGACCATAATGACGGGGCCCCCTCTCAGAGGGCCAAAGCCTACCGGGGTCGCGGGACTCATTCCATCACCGTGACCTCGGAACATAAGGGGCTATTGAAGGACACCGTGGATTTGGCCACGGTGTCCTTCAATAGCCCTTTATGTTCATTTTACCAGGAGAAAAAAAAACAGTTTAATTGTTCAGGCGCCCCCTCTCCATTTCAAGTTTTATACAGAAAGAAGTAGCCTATGAACATGGGTTCAGTCCAGCATTCTAAACATATTATGTAGGCAATAGCAGTTCTCCGTGCTTTCACCCCCGCTGCGCTGCTCCGTCCCCTTTGGTCGTAGTGTGATGTTATAAACCCTTCCTCGATACTACCAACTATCCAACACAAAAAGACTGTTTCAATTCGAACTAGTAGTTCCTGAGATTAGTGCGTTCAACCAAACAAAATGAACAGCTTTATATTATAAGTAGATACAGTTGGAAACCCCGGAACATAAGGGCTATTGAAGGACACCGTGGATTTTAGTCAGTGCAAGTCTGACAGTCCCTCCCACCCTGCCCGGGGTGGGAGGCCTTATTTGATGATTTTACCACGATAAAAAAAAGGTACAGATGGAAAAGTAACGAACAAACAAAATATTTTTTTATAGTATTGGTTAGGATTACTTTGACAATACCATTAACAATCTTGAATATTTGTTAATAGTAATTAAGATTAGCTTTTGTGACATTTGAATAGCTGTGATAATGAGAATAAGTTGAGGCTGTAAGTTAAGTTGCGATAAGGTTTAACTTTGTTAATCAAAGTTGCGGTTAAGGCCAGAACCAAGATGTTGATTAAACTATTTAACATATTTCTGTAAAACTAGGGTTTCGAACCGGTTTTAGTGTTTGCAGTTCCGGTTCTCGCACATTTTTGAGCCCTAAAATGAATATAACAATTATTTAAGGCTACAACTGACTAATTTCAAACATTATAAAATAGGGTAATTAGAATTTATTGAAAGAGATGAGTTTGATTATAGACTAACTTTTGCCTGCGGCTTCCCTCGCGATAATTTATAACTTGACAATCAATTTGAATCGTACAGCGCCATCTATTATCTAATAACGTTGTATTTCTCGGGTACAGTGCTTTTTTCGGGATGAAAGGTACCTTATATCCGTCTTTGTATACCTGACGACGTATAAATGCTAAACAGGATGATTGGTTTAGTAGTTTAAACGTGAAAAGGTTATAAACAAACAAATAAACTTACTTTCGCATTTATGTTTATGATGTGCAAAGATTTCCTTAAAAATATAATTATTCTATTAAACCATCCACAATAGTTAATTTACACAACAATTGAAACTAATCACACAGACATCATCCATCAAAATGATTGCTGTAAGCTGTCACTGTCAAAGTGACAGATGACAGACGAGACAGATATAATCATCCATGTTTGTTGCGGCGTGGTCGATGTCGGTCAGTGTCTCAACGATCATGGGGTAGTGGGTTAAGGTCGCAGTGTGTCCACGGATTTATATAATTATGTACTGTGTAATGGCAATAATTTGTTAAAATGTGAACACCATGTACCTTTTTGCTATTTTTATTTTATTTCTTATTACTTTATTTTTTAGTCATATTTAGTCTAGATTTTCAAGGTACTTTGATTTTACATTATATATTTCAAATGATGTAAAAAAATATTGTAAAACATTTTTAAAAAGAGTAAGTATGGAGTTTCTTGCCCATTCTTCTTCATACAACCTACCTTTGCGAATGGGTATAAAATCAATCCATCCCATTTCCTTAATTTTAATTATTCGACGTTTAAAAGTTGCTCTTTGATGGCCTAGTTGATATAAATGATTTGACTTTTACTTTGATTGGGTAGGCTGTGGTGAATTTTTAAGATATATTACTGTAACTGAGGAGTTCGTGGCTAAATAATTACAGCCGCACAGGCTATTCTTCAGCTGCGCTTGCCGATGTTGGTCTGTGGATGTGTGACCATCTGTCATTGTAGCGAGTTTCCTCCGTGCCTCAGAAAGCTTGTAAAGCCGTTGGTCACGGGTGTCATTTGTAGATTTTTGACAGTCGTTACTATTAGTGAAAAGCTCTCAAGTCTGACAACTAGTCTTACCATGAGGTATCGTATTTCTCAGTTACTGGGTTGTGGAGGTCCGATAGACATTCGCTCTATGTAAAATACTGATATGCAGTTGCATCGTATGACTGGAAGCCGACCCCAATATAGTTGGAAAAAGGCTAGGCAGATGATGATTGTAAAACTGTCTGGATAAATAGTGGTTTATGTCATAACTAGCAACCCGTCCACGGGGGCCATATCTACTAAATTATGCATGCTATATACATAAAACCTTCCTCTTAAATCACTCTATCTATTAAAAAAACGATATAAAAATCCGTTGCGAAGTTTTAAAGATATAAGCATACATAGGGACAGCACCAACGACGATATATTACTAGACTCCACATGCACGATCTAAAGAACAAAAACTATTCTGTCAGCTCGCTGAGGTACTACGTAAGCCAGGGGGGATGGGGTACTGCGTTTTGATTGGCTAACTCAAGGTCTGTTCTGTCTCAATGTATGTTTACGGCTCACAGGAGTGGTCGAAATAAGACGGTTTATGACTTTTTTGCCTAATGTGTTGACAGACATCGGTCGCCTGTTATTAGGAGTCTAGTAATAGGTATAGCGTCGTTGGACAAGACGCAGGAAGCGACTTTGTTTTATACTATGTAAAGATGATTTAGAATTTATGAAAGATTTTATTTTATCAGTTTAGTCCATCTAATAGCTGATGTCTGGTAGCGATATCTTATCGAAGTCAGATATTTTATAAACAGTCGGCTTTTTTGTTTGGTTGATAGCGCGTATCTCAGGAACTACTACGTGAGACAGTCCGTTTATCGAGGAAGTCTATAGGCAGTTGATCCTTCAATAGCTCTTTACGTTCCAGAATCAGCCGTTACCTGATCAGGCAGTCCCGCGACCATGGCAGGGTTTGGCCCTCTAAGGCCCGCGTCAGATTGCTGAAAGGTCTTTGAGATGGGCATGGTTCATGATCGAACGGTGACTCATCCCTTACTCGCCATCCGCATAACCCTGCGACGTCTGCATGCCCTCTGTTCTGGAGCCCTACCGCCATCGCTCTGCCGCTCTGCCGTTATCGCAGATTACATGCAGCCTGTATGTAACGACGTTGCCCGCAATGGACTATTACGAGGTGGATCCCATAAAGCCCAATCTATAAAGGCGTTCCCCCACCGAGAGCATTTACCTGTAATGTAACATGAAAGTGCGCGATTTGATGCTCTATTGTCTTCCGTCATGAAAAACTTAATGATGAAATGTTCGAATCTGTAATGTTACATTATAGGTGAATGCTCACGGTGAGGGAGCGCCCTTAGATTCATAAAGTAAAGACTTGTTTTAACATTTGCGAAAGTGTGCGAAACAAATTTCGAAATTTAGAAACGTATGTTATAACGATGTTTTATATACGCAAGAATTAAAATAAGTAGTAAACGGTGGCATTACGATTATTTAATTAAATTTAACAAGATCTGCCCCCAAGCTATGTATATTGATATAATGTATCACGTATTTATTGCATATGTAACATATAATTTAGCTCACATGCAAATTATTAAGACATAGATATTATAATTTGCCTCTTAGGCATTTCACTCAAGTTTCTAGAACTGATTGATACAGTGACAATTTTGATGGGGAAATATTATGTACTGAAATTGCGAAATATAGTGTGCAAACTGTTGAGGAGTTAAATATTTGTGGATTTTTTTCCTTCAAAGCTAAGCTAATATACCTAATAATCTAAATATATATCATTCAAAGGTGACTGACATTACCAACGCACAGCCCAAACTGCTGAATGGATCGGGCTGTTTCGCATACAGGTAGATGTTTGCTAAGAAAGGATTCTGATCAATTGCACTCCCAAGGGGATAAAATAGGGGATGAAAGTTGGTATGAAAGTTGGTCAATTTTAAACCGATCGGGCTGAGATTTGCATGCATAAAGCTACTATGACGTAGGATTTCCCTAAGAAAGGTTTTTCATAAACTGTACCCCTAAGGGGATAAAATACGAGGACAAAGTTTGTATAAATCGCGAGCGAAGCCGCGAAGAAAAGTTAGCTTTTCTAATATTATAAACGTGAAAGTTTGTTTGGATGGATGTTTGTTACTCTATTAAACGACACTGTTAAACGGATTTTGATGAAAGTTGGTACAGAGATAGTTTATAAACTGATGAGTTTAGTATCTGACAAGTGTGGAACTACCTATCTACTTATGTCGCAATCAAGGTAAGTTTATTACATAAAAATCACAGTAGTAAGAAGGTATTTAACTTACCTTGTCATAAAATAACTCAAAGTTTTTCATTTCCGCGCTAACTTGATTTTCTAGTTGACACGTGAAGGCACTCGTTACGTACAAAACCTCCTAAGACATTTTAAAGACTTTCCGTCGCCAAAGAAATTAAACACCCCTTGAATACTTGCCTAACAAAATGTCAGGTTATGACGTTGAAATAAGGTCCGTTTTGCAGTCACACTTTTTTTAGACAAGTGTTTATTTATTTATTAACATAGGTACACCAACAGCTTCTGTATAAAAATTAATAAATAGTGTAGATTTTATGACTATAAGACTTATACAGTTGCCAATAATAGGTGAACCAACATTCACAAATAGGTGGTAACTTAAGCTAAACCATAAATTAATTTACTAAATAATAAGTGAAAGTAAAGCAAATGAAAATAAACTATTTTAAAATATAGAGTAGAACAAACATGAGACGTTTAAGTTCTTGTAGTAAGGTATTTTTTGAAAGATTGCGAAAAGTTGACATGACAGCGAAATGTCAATCTTTACGAACATACTAAGATTGCTACCTTTTATGTTCTAACCTTTATAATATTTAAGTAATTTATTTCTTTGTTTGTTTCAGTCTCCTACTAACCCCAGCTGGTCTACATTAAGTTCAACTGTATCATCGAACGAAGACCTATATCGTTCTATTTTGGCTACTTAATTTTTTTCTTTTTTTTAAACACACTTCTTGCTTGTCCAATTCATCTTCGTTATTGGCAGAATAGTCGACATCGCCTTTGCTTGCCATAATAAGAAATAGAATAGAAGATTGCTACCACACTTCATCGTAATGCAAAAACCTCTTAAAACAATTTCAAATTCTTCCATCTGACATTAAGGCTCAATGTATCATTCCAACATCCCAAACGTGGGGTAATCTACATCAGAGTAAATATCACGGCCCGTATTACAATCTGTCGTAACGTTTAATAATATACCTACGTCATACTGATATTATGGTGTTTTTGGCTGTTGATGGGGAACATTATACTGTCGTTAGATTTTGTAATAGAATCGTGGGATGTGGGCTTAAGAATTTCCAAGGTACGTGCTATATTGCAATTTTAACAAAAATGTACAATTTTAGTTTTAAGAATAATGGGATTTGGAAAATTTATTTATGTTTTCATTTATGTAGGTTAGCTGCGTGAATCAATTATCAACTTACAGTCAACAGAAACTATTTATTAAATATCGCCGTAGGTCTAAATATCTGATAACCAATCCTATTCCCAGTTACTGAGCGCGCAGGTCAAATTGGTAGTCATTTCATGGATAGGTACTTCTAAACTAATTTTATAAAGCTGAAGACTTTGGTTGAAGATGCTAATCTCAGGAACTCCTGGTTGGAATTGAAAAAATATTTTTTGTGCTGGATAGTTCATTTATCGAGGTAGGCCTAGGCTATAGACTATACAACATCAAGCTATAAATCAGAAGGAGCCGAGCAGTTGGGATAAAACCACGGGGAACAACAGTGTAAAATTAAACAAAGTTCGCTATCAGAGATAAGACTGCCCATTGTGTCCCGACTTGTAAGTTCTATCGATATCTGTTATTGGTTTGGTGTGCACAATAAATATTATTCTATTTATCTATCTAAATACTTGTATTCCGCTGCATCTGGTTAGAATGGAAGGCCACCAAAATTGTTGGGAAAATGCTAGACAGACGCATTATATCTCCTTATTAGGAGGTTATTATGAAGATTATTCGCAATAATTTATTATTAAATTAATGATTACTCTATCGAACCGTTATAAGGATATTAAATAGAATCACGATTGATATTTGTCTGTCTAGTGATGTTACCCTACGTACTTTCGTAAATATCGATACATTTCTGACTCAAGGCCAGACATTCCCATAGAGTTATGTGTAACAGTCAAATACTAAAGTAATTACAGTTTTGCAACGGTTTTTAAACTTTACTACATTCGTAAATCGTTCTGGTAAATATTAAATGTGTGTTGGTATATTATCAGAAGTAATTTCTGTTGAAGTAAAATAATTGCGACTTAAATTATTTTCATTAGTCAGTAAGAATTGATTGAGATTGGTTTGGGAAATGATTTTGCTGTGGATTTGTGGGTTTAAGACAGCCAAAGGAATCATTATTATTTTCCTTAGCTTATCCTGTCACTGGTCAAAGGCCTCCTGCAATTCTTTCCATGAATTCTTTCGGCGCCGCTTCAAAGCCAGCCTTTGTTTATTTTTCTTCAAATAAAAATATACAATTACTGTTTATGTTACTGCGTTTATGACAAAACTGTGGTCATAACAGGAGTGAGAAGAGAGTATGAAACCAATATCAAAGTTTCATACGTTTGAAATACCAATGAGCTCTTTAAAATCTGACATGTCAAACAAGTTCACTGGTAACATACATGTTCTCAATGATTGAATAGAGATACACGCAAATCTGTGTGTTCTGTCTTTTCAAGATTCGAAAAAATAAATATTGTCTGGACTTTATTAGTCTTTAAGTTTGTTACGGCTGTCTCTTCTCGATTATTCAGATATAACAGACAAAAGAAGAGATATCAAACAGAGCGACACCAAAACACCATTATGATCTAACCCAATTCAAACAAATTGATCTAACCGCAACGATTAGTGACATCTGAGAAATATCGACAATATCATCGATAAAGATGATTGCATCACTAACTTTCTAGTCGTGTAGATGACAATAGTGACGTTCGTTCATATCGATTGTCACGTTTTATTGTTACATGGAAGATGGTAATGATAGGAAAGTGCCGCAATTATATTTGTATTGTGAGAATAACAATTGAGATGAATGCATATTATTATGTTCCAGTTTTGTTCCGATAACTAATTTCTTATGCGGTAACAGTATTGAAAAAGTGATATATTTTGAATGGAAGAGCAGAATACAGTATATAAACTGTATTGGTATAGTTGCATATACCTGTAGTCGATAATGTTGTTTTAGTTTTTACTAACGAACCTTTTTCGATAAAACCTATAAATATATTTTTTAATGTATAATTATACAAGTTCAAATAACATTTTTATAGCTGTACTTATTATTTAATATTGAAGGGTTGGTATTATGAGAGACCATTTATGTAATTTTGACACCCAAAAACACTGATTCCGAATCACGTGTGATAAAAACAAAATATGTTAACTAAAATAGTTCTTTAAAAATATATATAACTAGCTTCTGCCCGCGACTTCGTACGCGGATCTTGTTGCTTATGCCAGCACACTGGGGTCGATGTGTCGGCAAAATCGAAGATCTGAAAAGTCTGATACCCAACTCCAAGAGCCCGGGTAAAAACTAAGACGTCATTCCTATACAGGTTGAATTTTTCATCTGGGCGTTGAGTTGAACAAAAATAAGCATGATTTCAAAGAAGAAAAGGTTTTTAACTTAAGTTTCGAATACAGTCATCGCCTTGAAGATTGATCAGTTTTTTTTCAATTATACGTTTTTCTTAAGTTTGCCGTATATGATTACTTCCCAGAATTGTTGAAAGGAGTCTTCAACATTTTTCGATATTCCTCATAGTTTCGAAGATAGTCATCCACGCCCAGTTGAAAAAAATCATGTTATAGTGTGGCTGGGCTCTTTTTTTTCGTGGTAAATCATCAAATGAGTCCTCCCACCCCTGGCAGGGCAGGAGGGACTGTCAGACTTGTACTGACTAAAATCCACGGTGTCCTTCAATAGCCCTTTATGTTACGGGGTAACGATGATGGTATAAGACCCCGGCAGGCTTTAGCCCTCTGAGACCGGCCCCGTCATTATGCTAACACGACGCGCCGTCCATGGTCGGACGGCGAGTTGCCCTTTACTCGCCACCCGCATGCCCGCGCCTACGGTGGCCGGAGATCGTCTTGTGACGTCTGACGCCGTGGGCGTCCACCACCGCGGGGTAGCTGGGCTCTTGGAGTTCCACATTAAGTGTTCTAGATCTTCAATTTTTATACGTCAACAGAGAGTGCTCATCACGCTGAACAACTCTTGCTAAGACGTCATTCCTGTATATGTTATAGTGTAGCTGGGCTCTTGGAGTTCCACATCAGGTGTTCCAGATCTTCAATTTTTATATGTCCACAGAGAGTGCTCATCAGGCCGAACAACTTTGCTGAGACGTTATTCCTGTATATGTTATAATGTAGCTGGGCTCTTGGAGTTCCACATCAGGTGTTCCAGATCTTCAAACTAATTCTCTCAGCAAAAAATGCTCATAACGTGGAACAATTTTTGCTATCACACCATTTTTGTATCTCTTATAGTTTAGCTGGTCTGTTGTGGTTCTCGCAGGAAAATTATTAGACTTCGCGCACTACCGCTGCGTAGGGAGCCGACTACGCGTCTGAGCCGCGCGGGTACCTTACTCATAGATCTAAACTCCTCCCGCACGCGCACCCCCGTCTTGGTGACGCTCACTTCGCAACGGGCCGTGCAGCAGAAATCGTGATATTTTAATTTCGCCATAACTTCGAAACTCAACATCCAATTTTAATCATTCAAAGACCAAATATCATCTACATTAACTGTACTTAATGATGAAATAAATTATTTTGATAAGGATTAATAGAATGAGTAAAATAAATGCGTTTAAAAGTAGTCCAAAAAAATTCAAGATTTTTGATTTAAAAAATGGTTGTTGTGCCTCACTCGACATAGATAGGTATAGTGTGTCGCGGAGTTTTTTGTAGATATTTATAAGATCTACAACTAATTAGAACATTTCATAGTTCTATCTTTTATAGTTTAGGCAGCGTACGCAAAATAAGTAACTTTTCTGGTTGATTTTTTACACCTTGTGTCCGAAAAACCCAAATATATTACGGAACCCTATTTATTTCCAAAATAAAATTTAGTCTATGTTACTCGTGGATAATGTAGCTTTCGAATAGTGAAAGAATTTTTGAAATCGGTCCAGTAGTTTTTGAGCCTATTCATTACAACCAAACAAACAAACAAACAAACAAACAAAGTTTTCCTCTTTATAATATTAGTATAGATATCTTCAGATATTTATCCGTCAGCAAATGCCACGGCCTAGATTGATTTAGTATCAGTCTACTATTTTTTTATTTCTAGTAGATATCGATTCTTCAGGCTCTTGAAAGTTCAAAATATTATGAATGTATGTTATTTAAATCGTGATGTTACAATAAAGATCACTGCTTTCAAAGCCTTGACCACATCGATTGCTTAACCTTATAGAAAGATCAATTGATCTTCGTTGTACCAACCCGTTCTAAATTATCCCATAGAGTATTAATTGCCAGTTTCAACAAAGTATCGATAACATGATTAATGATGGGTGTTACATCACTACCTAGTGTCGTTATTAAGTGACAATGGTGGTGATCGTATCGACTTATACTTGTCATGTTATGGTGACATAGATCAGTGGTTATTTATTATAGTTTTTTTTTGTATTACATTATGTATGTAATACATGTACCTAATATTAGTCGGAATTAGAGTAGATAGGTAGATATCCTAATTCCAATTAATATATATAAAAGTGAAAGTAAATTTGTTTGTTACCATGCCATGAACACAGAACTGATCATCCTGAAATTGTAATTACGTTGCCAGATGTATCGAAACGGACTTATGTTACTTTTGGTCTCTAAAATAGTAGTTTTCCCGAGGGATATAATAATAGTGTTCTTGTGATAATTATATGTTGTAATGATTGCTAAATTCTTAGCGAACTAGAGATTGATTCCTTATCAAGTTCCGTATAAAATAAATCCTTTGAAAACATAATTAAAATAATCAGCACAAACCTTTGGCACATATTCTAATTGTCCATTTCCTATGCATTTGTAATAAAAGAAGAATGTTAAAAGTAATGAATAATTTCAGTAATACATACTCTATGAGCCATTCTATCAAATCGACTGCATTGATTTAATATGATTATTCTAAGTAAACGAATGATTGTTAAACACAACATAACATTTGAAATTTTAATCTCATTGACAAAATAATGATCTGATTAAAAAAAATACAAAATAAACAAAAGCCTTCAAAAGCGTAATCCAATTTGTAAGTGACAATCGTCACTATAAATATTTTATCGAATCCATTGACAATATTGATTTCATTAAGATTGAGTAACATTTGTTCGTGTAATCGATATAATTTATCGTTAGTATAATTTGTAGTGACAACACTATGGGCCTATCGTTTTGATATTATCTTTTTGGCACGTTGTAGAATTAAATAGAGGTAGATATGTAAGATCCGGGCTGCTTTTGAGCAAATATTAATTTGTTCGATCCGGATCGCATATTTGTTTGAATTTATCGTTCACTCAAATTATGGTAAATTAAGATTATTATACCAAGTTATTTTGAAATGGTAGACGAACATTTAACGACAGATTCTTTTGATGATATGGTTAACTAGCAGCTTGTGTGTTGTGGCTTCGATTCCCGTACGGAAAAAATAGTTTAATTCCGGTCCTCGCTATTAGCGTATGTGAGTTTAAATCTTTGTAAATGTAGTAAACATCCATCCATCCACACATAACTTTCACGATTTTAATATTAGTTGGATTACTATTAAGGCGGAAACACATTAAAACGCGACGCGACCCGATTAAACGTGATGCGTGTTGAGTCGAATCAAATGTCATCATCATCTTCCTGCCCTTATTCCGTTTTACTTGGGGTCGGCGCAACACGTTGTTTTCTTCCATTCTCCCCTATCACAACTCATAGTATCATTTACTCCTTTTCTTTCATATCCTTAATTATACAATCCATCCGTCTTTTCTTTGGCCTTCCTCTTCCTCTCCATCCATCAACATTCATACTCATTACTCACTTAGTAACATGAGTCTCATCCCTCCTCATCACATGTCCATACCAAGACAGACGACTTCCTTTAATTTTTTCTGTAACAGGTAAGTACTACTTTCAAACTTCCTGTTATAAACTCATTTTTTATCCTTTTTCTTTACCCTTACTTTATCCATTTTTGTCACTCCACACATCCATCTCAACATTCTCATCTCAACTACATGCAATCGTTTCTCATCCATCTTTTTCACAGCACAGCATTCCGATCCATACAAAACGAAATGTCTAATCACGGATTTGTATATTTTTTTTAATGTGTATTTAAATGTTTGTTAATGTAATAAACATCCATCCATACCACAAAACTTTTACGTTTTTAATATTAGTTGGATTACTATTAGCATTCCCAACGGTCAATGGCTATAACCTGAGCTAAATGTCTACCGGAACCAACAATCGCACGAGAATGATTGACGCAGACTGCAAGCCATATTTTTATTAACTTTTAAAATCACACGTACTGTCAAGTCATATTCTAGTTTCTAAGATGAAGGACATTATGTTATTTCGCTCTTCCTGTTTCAAACGTGAGTTTTTTTGCTGCTATTAATGCATATAACCTTTCGTTAAAAGCGCATTATAGTATATGTATCGGATGTGAAAATGCGGCACGACTTATAATATTATGCGACTTTCAATATTTATATAATGTATAATAGATAGTTAGAAACCGTTTGCCGCAAAGGCATACACTTAAGATAAAAATAAGCAAACCTCCATAGTATCAGTTAATAAAAATTAATTTATTCTCGTTTTCCTCGGCTAAGAGAAAAATCAGTACTTAATATCATCAATCTATACTAATATTATAAAGAGGAAAACTTTGTTTGTTTGTTTGTTTGTTTGTTTGGTTGTAATGAATAGGCTCAAAAACTACTGGACCGATTTCAAAAATTCTTTCACTATTCGAAAGCTACATTATCCACGAGTAACATAGACTAAATTTTATTTTGGAAATAAATAGGGTTCCGTAATATATTTGGGTTTTTCGGACACAAGGTGTAAAAAATCAACCAGAAAAGTTACTTATTTTGCGTACGCTGCCTAAACTATAAAAGATAGAACTATGAAATGTTCTAATTAGTTGTAGATCTTATAAATATCTACAAAAAACTCCGCGACACACTATACCTATCTATGTCGAGTGAGGCACAACAACCATTTTTTAAATCAAAAATCTTGAATTTTTTTGGACTACTTTTAAACGCATTTATTTTACTCATTCTATTAATCCTTATCAAAATAATTTATTTCATCATTAAGTACAGTTAATGTAGATGATATTTGGTCTTTGAATGATTAAAATTGGATGTTGAGTTTCGAAGTTATGGCGAAATTAAAATATCACGATTTCTGCTGCACGGCCCGTTGCGAAGTGAGCGTCACCAAGACGGGGGTGCGCGTGCGGGAGGAGTTTAGATCTATGAGTAAGGTACCCGCGCGGCTCAGACGCGTAGTCGGCTCCCTACGCAGCGGTAGTGCGCGAAGTCTAATAATTTTCCTGCGAGAACCACAACAGACCAGCTAAACTATAAGAGATACAAAAATGGTGTGATAGCAAAAATTGTTCCACGTTATGAGCATTTTTTGCTGAGAGAATTAGTTTGAAGATCTGGAACACCTGATGTGGAACTCCAAGAGCCCAGCTACATTATAACATATACAGGAATAACGTCTCAGCAAAGTTGTTCGGCCTGATGAGCACTCTCTGTGGACATATAAAAATTGAAGATCTGGAACACCTGATGTGGAACTCCAAGAGCCCAGCTACACTATAACATATACAGGAATGACGTCTTAGCAAGAGTTGTTCAGCGTGATGAGCACTCTCTGTTGACGTATAAAAATTGAAGATCTAGAACACTTAATGTGGAACTCCAAGAGCCCAGCTACCCCGCGGTGGTGGACGCCCACGGCGTCAGACGTCACAAGACGATCTCCGGCCACCGTAGGCGCGGGCATGCGGGTGGCGAGTAAAGGGCAACTCGCCGTCCGACCATGGACGGCGCGTCGTGTTAGCATAATGACGGGGCCGGTCTCAGAGGGCTAAAGCCTGCCGGGGTCTTATACCATCATCGTTACCCCCGTAACATAAAGGGCTATTGAAGGACACCGTGGATTTTAGTCAGTACAAGTCTGACAGTCCCTCCTGCCCTGCCAGGGGTGGGAGGACTCATTTGATGATTTACCACGAAAAAAAAGAGCCCAGCCACACTATAACATGATTTTTTTCAACTGGGCGTGGATGACTATCTTCGAAACTATGAGGAATATCGAAAAATGTTGAAGACTCCTTTCAACAATTCTGGGAAGTAATCATATACGGCAAACTTAAGAAAAACGTATAATTGAAAAAAAACTGATCAATCTTCAAGGCGATGACTGTATTCGAAACTTAAGTTAAAAACCTTTTCTTCTTTGAAATCATGCTTATTTTTGTTCAACTCAACGCCCAGATGAAAAATTCAACCTGTATAGGAATGACGTCTTAGTTTTTACCCGGGCTCTTGGAGTTGGGTATCAGACTTTTCAGATCTTCGATTTTGCCGACACATCGACCCCAGTGTGCTGGCATAAGCAACAAGATCCGCGTACGAAGTCGCGGGCAGAAGCTAGTATACTATAAAGCTCAATTACTCATTAAATACTACTATCTAACAAATAATTAATACAAATGCGAAAAATATTTCTATAAGATGGAGACGCAAAAACTGCTGAACGAATTTGACTGTGGTACAACCATAGTTTGTAATTTGGGTTTTATCGCTATTAAATGTTCCCGTAGGATAATTATTAACTTCCAGCGGGTGAAGACGCTGGCAACAGCTTGCTAAATATAAAATACACCAAAAAATAGTCACTGATCAATTGTTAAACGATATACTATATATGAGTGCAAGAGACAATGATTAAAAAAAAAAAAAAACATGAACTGCAAAAAACCTAACTTCATTATCAAGACAGAGCTAACGAAGCATAGCCGACACGTAACTAATGTAACACTTAGAAAAAACGTTTAAAGTTTTAACAATTGGCTATTATACTCAAAAAAATATTTGACTCGTATGTTTTCTTCTGTTACACAAGCAATACAGAATTATTTGACTCGTATGTTTTCTTCTGTTACACAAGCCAAAAATGACGAAGATATACTTCTAAAAATCACAAAACGTCACTCGGTCGGTACAATTTTACAAGCGTTATGACGTCATATAGCCCTCACTCCCGTTTTACATTTCTCAATATTAACTGATTTAATAAAACAAAAAATCCAAGTCCATGACTTTTCAATATTCTAACTGACGGACTAAATAGGTTTTCAATTTATTTATGCAGTAAAATACCCTATATTTTGAACTGCATAACCTTGCAGTGAGTTGTAAATATGTTTCTTGTAACCTCTCTACAACACGTCTGAAATGGCAGACGAGCACTAAACGAGGAGTACTTTCAATAACTAGTGGTATGTCAAGGAAAACTCCTGGCAACTGATACATTATTTGACTTTAATATGTATCTAGACTATTTAACTATAGTAAAATTCCTTGATTTTTGTAAACCGTTCTCGACTTTGATTTTAGAAGTGAGCGGTGCGAATAAGATATTAGTTGCTTGGAAGTATGCGAATTCGCTGCCGGCGGCGTCTCGTAGCGTTTTTCAAACATTTGATCACACAACACAGAACATTTTTTTTAATGTTAAGGAAGGTGTAAGATCAAAATATGGGAACTTCAGAGAGAAAAATCAATTTGTCTATAAATAGCACAAGATTAATCTCTATTCTTATTAGAAGAATTTGACCAAATGTGTGGTCTTGACTGGAAAAGACCGCAAGCGTTGCTATCACGGCCCCGTTCACGACCTTACCGCTGTGAGTTTTTACTTAGCGCGGGGCGGCAAGCGGTAAGATCAAATGTATAGAAAAGTTTGAAACACCCCACGAGACAACGCCTATAGCGAATTTGCAACAAATTAGAGCAGTCTTGAAAGACCCATAAAGTTTTCAAAATCATACTCAAAAGTAAGTAAATTAGTGCGGCCACACAAAGCGAGCGGCCTTGCGAGACCTTTTCCACGCGAGAAACTGATTCGAGAGGCTACTTACAGTGTGGACGTGTCTATTGTTTCTCGAACGAGCCACGAAACAAAATACGCGAACAAAACAAAAGCCGACCCTGGATGGCTCGGGCGCTCGGTAGCTCGCGGCATAGGGCACGCTTACCTCGGCAGAGACACTTCCACACTAACCGAGCTGCTTCGCGCGGCAAATGCCTCGCGAGGCTGATCGCTCTGTGTGGACGCACTTATTGAAGAATGCTTGTTTAACAGAAAAATAACACTTGGTATGAGTGAACGTAACTCCAAGTACAGAACGAACTCTAACAATGCGATACACACGTAATTAGTCTAATTAGCGAAACCACGTGCACTAGGAAATAAAGCATTAAATTGTGAACAAACCTTTATAACTGAGCAATTTAGATGCCAAAGAATCGTAGAGATAAGCAACCTTATTTTATGGTATATTCTAGAGCCTATAAAGATAATTATGTGACATGTGATAATACGTTTTTATTTACGTCGTGAAAAATCTTATGAAACTACAGAGCAGGGGCCTTAGTCAAACAGCATACGACAGTAAACGACAATCGTTATCGTTCATCAGTCATCAATACATTTTCAACTTTATACCCCAGCGCGTAAAGTTGAAAATCTATTAAAAACTGCTAATCGATAACGAACAAAACAAACGAAAACGATCTGTGAACTTCAATAGATTTTCAACTTTACATGCTGGGATATAAAGTTGAAGATGTACTGGTGACTGTTGAACGATAACGATTGTCGTTTACTGTCGTATGCTGTTTGACTAAGGCCCCAGGACGGGACGGGACTGTCAGACTTGTAATGACTACCACGGTTTCCTTCAATAGCCCTTTACGTTCTGGGGTCTCGGTTACCTATTTAGATAGTCTCACGATCTTGCTTATTACGCTTGATATGCAGATTGTTGAAATTTCTTTTTACTACTTTATTACTCGCTGGATATTTTTCCTCTATATTTTTCTGCTTGAAGCGAGTGAAACCCCTGGCTACTAGTAAGTCGAAAAATATCCCGTAGGAAGATAAAATCGGGTTAATCCAGGTCATAAACTATCTTTACACCAAAAATTCCAATTCGTTCCGTAGTTTTTGTGTGAAAGAGGTTTTTGGATCCACCCATCCTCAAAAACTTTTGCACTGAAAATTATTAATAGCTATTTGTGAAATAAATTACACAAAGTATATGCGTCAAGCTGGGTTCGAACCCACGACCTACAACTCGTACGTCGGGAGCGATACCGATGCTCTCAAAACGGTGAAGGAAAACATCGTGAGGAAACCGACATGTCCTAGAACCATCAAATTCGAAGACATGTGACATCTGCCAATCCGCACTGGGCCCGCGTGGTGGATTATGGCCCACTCCCTTAGTATAGTTATAGGCTGATGATGATGATGATGATGATTTGTGAAATCTTGTATTTGGTTTTTTAGTTGCAAGTATTGGTTTTGCCTAGCTGTCTATTTAATCTATACTAATATTATAAAGAGGAAAACTTTGTTTGTTTGTTTGTTTGTTTGTTTGGTTGTAATGAATAGGCTCAAAAACTACTGGACCGATTTCAAAAATTCTTTCACTATTCGAAAGCTACATTATCCACGAGTAACATAGACTAAATTTTATTTTGGAAATAAATAGGGTTCCGTAATATATTTGGGTTTTTCGGACACAAGGTGTAAAAAATCAACCAGAAAAGTTACTTATTTTGCGTACGCTGCCTAAACTATAAAAGATAGAACTATGAAATGTTCTAATTAGTTGTAGATCTTATAAATATCTACAAAAAACTCCGCGACACACTATACCTATCTATGTCGAGTGAGGCACAACAACCATTTTTTAAATCAAAAATCTTGAATTTTTTTGGACTACTTTAAACGCATTTATTTTACTCATTCTATTAATCCTTATCAAAATAATTTATTTCATCATTAAGTACAGTTAATGTAGATGATATTTGGTCTTTGAATGATTAAAATTGGATGTTGAGTTTCGAAGTTATGGCGAAATTAAAATATCACGATTTCTGCTGCACGGCCCGTTGCGAAGTGAGCGTCACCAAGACGGGGGTGCGCGTGCGGGAGGAGTTTAGATCTATGAGTAAGGTACCCGCGCGGCTCAGACGCGTAGTCGGCTCCCTACGCAGCGGTAGTGCGCGAAGTCTAATAATTTTCCTGCGAGAACCACAACAGACCAGCTAAACTATAAGAGATACAAAAATGGTGTGATAGCAAAAATTGTTCCACGTTATGAGCATTTTTTGCTGAGAGAATTAGTTTGAAGATCTGGAACACCTGATGTGGAACTCCAAGAGCCCAGCTACATTATAACATATACAGGAATAACGTCTCAGCAAAGTTGTTCGGCCTGATGAGCACTCTCTGTGGACATATAAAAATTGAAGATCTGGAACACCTGATGTGGAACTCCAAGAGCCCAGCTACACTATAACATATACAGGAATGACGTCTTAGCAAGAGTTGTTCAGCGTGATGAGCACTCTCTGTTGACGTATAAAAATTGAAGATCTAGAACACTTAATGTGGAACTCCAAGAGCCCAGCTACCCCGCGGTGGTGGACGCCCACGGCGTCAGACGTCACAAGACGATCTCCGGCCACCGTAGGCGCGGGCATGCGGGTGGCGAGTAAAGGGCAACTCGCCGTCCGACCATGGACGGCGCGTCGTGTTAGCATAATGACGGGGCCGGTCTCAGAGGGCTAAAGCCTGCCGGGGTCTTATACCATCATCGTTACCCCCGTAACATAAAGGGCTATTGAAGGACACCGTGGATTTTAGTCAGTACAAGTCTGACAGTCCCTCCTGCCCTGCCAGGGGTGGGAGGACTCATTTGATGATTTACCACGAAAAAAAAGAGCCCAGCCACACTATAACATGATTTTTTTCAACTGGGCGTGGATGACTATCTTCGAAACTATGAGGAATATCGAAAAATGTTGAAGACTCCTTTCAACAATTCTGGGAAGTAATCATATACGGCAAACTTAAGAAAAACGTATAATTGAAAAAAAACTGATCAATCTTCAAGGCGATGACTGTATTCGAAACTTAAGTTAAAAACCTTTTCTTCTTTGAAATCATGCTTATTTTTGTTCAACTCAACGCCCAGATGAAAAATTCAACCTGTATAGGAATGACGTCTTAGTTTTTACCCGGGCTCTTGGAGTTGGGTATCAGACTTTTCAGATCTTCGATTTTGCCGACACATCGACCCCAGTGTGCTGGCATAAGCAACAAGATCCGCGTACGAAGTCGCGGGCAGAAGCTAGTATTAAATAAAAAAATAAGTGGAGAAGAAAAAATATTTATAAATGATCATGAGGGGTCATGAGGGCCTCAAGATAAAGAAATTTTTACCAAAAAATAACTTTATTTCCGAACCGTTTGCTAAATACGGAGTTTCAAATATAATGTCCGGTCTACGAGAAATTAGTTCCTGCACGCGTAGCATGGCGATTCTATCTCTATTCTACCAAGAAAAGACAAAGTTAAATTTCATCGCTATTTCTATATAAATCAACTGTATTTTTGCACAAGTTTGACACGATTTGTACACCATTAATAAATAGAATCATATTTTTTCTATATTTTAAACATTGCTATGCTTAAATCGATCGATAAAAATCTTAAACGTTCTGTCATTTTGTCTATTCTGCCGTCGACAAAACCCGTTTCTACGGCGCCATGCTACGCGTGCTGATAGTTTAGCGCATAACCACAGTCTCTTTAACATCCGAAAACCTTCTAATGCTCTTATAATCTAACCCTGATTAACTAATCAAGTCACAATCAACTTAAACAAGGGGTCAACCACTACATAACACCTACAAATTGCTGTTTGATCACAACGTTCATGGTCAAGGTAAAAACGACCTAAGTAACTGATAATCAAGGTATTTTTTTATGTGTCTTGGTTCTATTTATAGAACACATTCCCATTAATAAGTTTTTTTTAGTCGTCTAATGTTTCCTCTTTCACTGGATAGAGTGGAAGAAACTTACTTGCTCTAAGAATAGGCTGTTTTTCGGTTGCGTTTTGATTTCTAGGGTCGTGGTGCCTTTTTAAGACAGCTTCCAGAAGGCGTACGTCTAGTTTAGTATTTTTTTGGTAAAACAAAAACAATCGTGTTTATTATTCGGTAAGGATTATAATACTACTAGCGGCCCGCCCCATGCTTCGCTACGTGTTACTAAAAATGTGATAAATGCAGAGATGAATAGTCCGAACAAAACCTAAACATTTGGTTTGGATAGGTGAGTCCGTTCTTGAGTTATAAAGTTACAACGAAGCGTTGCATTGATTTTTATAAATATGTATAGATATAAATGTACAGATCATTGCACTATAAATAAAATACCCTGTTGTAAAGTTTACTTGTTATTTTCCGTTTGACGGTACGAGTCACGTGCGTCTTACCAAATGATATCAATCAATTACGGAACTACTAATTGAAATAATGAACGACACTGAAGGTTGGAGTTGTAAGTCTCAATTTAGGCCCAATTACGGTTACAAAGTTACAATAACCTGCCAAGTTAATGTAACGGTTTTTTCCACTCAGCAGCAGCTCAGATTCGTACTGACTAAAATTCGACCGTCCCATACTTTCCAGACTCCTACTCGTAGTTACTTTTTTTGTGAGCCCCGCGACTCTGGCAGGGATTTAGTCCTTTATACTTTTATAGTCTCCGTCAGATTGCTGACAGGTCTTTGAGGCACGCGTGGAGTGCGAGACACCATCGACCCGGACGAGGTTCCTGATCAGACGGCAAGCTACCAAGTATATCTTGCCTTCCGCATGCCCACGCCTATGGTTGGCGTATATCGTCTCGCGATACAATGTCCCTATATTGATGGGCCATTCCTTCTCCTAAATATAACCACACTGCTTCTTATTAATACATGCTGCACTATATACTTATTGCATTTTGCGGTTAGTTATAATAATTACCTTTGGTAGGACTAACTAGGGACCTTGACAATCAGTAAAAGTGTTTGTAAAAAGCGACTCGCTTGAGTAGCTTACAAATACGTGCTCGCGTGGATCATACGTTCACTTGCCGTTTCTTGGAATATTATCTTTACGATCAAATTATGCATATCTGGCCATCCACTTCTAAAGGCCTATTTAGACATCCATAAGTTATTATACAAGTTTAACTTGCGTACTTTCTTAACTAACTAACCAGCAACTTCATCATCAGCCTATAAACGTTCCCACTGTTGGGACACAGGCCTCCGCTCTGAGAGAGGGAGTGGGCTATTATCCACCACGCGGGCCCAGTGCGGGTTGGTAGATGTCACATGTCTTTGAATTTTTGGTTCTAGGACATGCCGGTTTCCTCACGATGTTTTCCTTCACCGTTTTGAGAGCAGTGGTGATGAAATAAAATACACAAAGTAATGCGTGGCGGGGTTCGAACCCACGACCTACAACTCGTAAGTCGGGACCGATACCACTGGGCCACCACTGCCTGCACTGTATGTATACTTAAATATCATTCGATTAATCATAGGATTTTTAGACTGTGACAATAGTATGTATCTTGGTACTACTAACGTGACTTCATTACATTTTTCAATCGCCCTTTTTTTTGCTCCCCTTAAACGCATAGTGTCCCAAAATTGAATCATCAAATTAAGACACCAATATCCGTTCATAATATTTGTGTTTGATACATTAGGCTGTATAAAATGTTTCTTTTGCTCCTTCTCTAACCATAAAATAACCCAATTAATGACATTTTTTGTTGACATCTGTGGCTGATTGACATTTCACTTTTTGGCGCGCGTTTCTCAAACAGGATTGAGTTGAGTGCACTTTGGCAACGTATATTACGAAGTTATTTGCAGATTTTGGAGAAAAAAAAAATGTTTTCTAAAGGTAATGACTATTATTTATGCAATAACTTATGCTTTTTTCAATATTCCATAATTGTTATATGAACAGGAAGCTTTTTTTGTTTTGATGCAAAAATGGGACAGCATGCACTTTTGGTATAAATTACTACTGTTATTTGAAATTATACAATTTTGTGATTTTATTTATTTTGCTTTGGTGAGGTATGCATGCGGTTGGTTATTTTGTTCTAGAAATGGCAGAAAATAATAGGAAAGATGGTGACATCGAATTTTGGTTGCGCCAGCTAGAAGATGGCGCCATTTCTGAAGACGATTTCGAGTCGGACGGTGACGAACTTGATTATTATCCCACACAACAAGATTTATTAGATGTTTTAGAAAATGATGATGATGATGGTGAGGTTAGATCTAATATTAACGAAGAAACTATACCCGATCCTCCTATAGTAATAGCGGATGCTGTTTCGTCAAATAATAATGATGCACCGGTACATTCTTTAGACATTCAGAGGTTGATATGGAAAAACCAACCTCTACCATTCAACGAAAATGCCGTAAAATTTAATGGAACTGAAGACTACCCTGAAAGGAATACAATGTGTAGGAACTGTTCAAAGAAATCGCCTAGGTAAAAAATGTAAATTACCCTCAAAGCAGGATGTAATGAAAAAACAAGTGCCAAGAGGGTCGTATGTGGAGTATATTACACATGTTGATGGGGTCGATATGTCTTCAGTAAGCTGGAAAGACAACAAACAAGTAGTTCTGCTATCGACCTACGTAGGAGCTGAACCAATACAGTCCATCGAAAGGTATGACAAAACAGAAAAGAAAAAAATTATTATAGACTGCCCAAAAATAGTCAAAGAATACAACGCCCATATGGGGGGCGTTGACCTCATGGATTCATTTCTGGGCAGATATAGAATAAAAGTCAAGACCAGGAAATGGTATATGAGGATTTTTTACCACCTTTTAGATTTAACTGTTATAAACTCTTGGGTTCTATATAAAACTGTAGAGACAAGAAAAGGAACAGATCCAAAGAAGCTGAAAAATCTGTCAGAATTCCGGTCAGAGCTTGCTGATGTCTTATGTACCTATGGTGTTACGACCCAGCCAACAAGAGGACGTCCTAGCAACAGCAGCATCACTGATACCACAGATGCAAAAAGAAAGAAAGGGTGCCAGGTTCTTCCACCATCTGACGTTCGGTTAGACAATCTTGGTCATAGCCAAATTAAAACCGACCAACGCATGAGGTGCAAGAGACCTGGCTGCAAGCTACAGAGCTTTATAAAATGCACAAAGTGCAATGTGTTCCTTTGTGCAAAGAAAGGAAACGATTGTTTCAATTTATTCCATAGTTAGTTAATAAAAGCATTTTTTTAGTCTATTTTGCATAATGTCCCAAAAATGCATCAACATGATTTTGTAATTAAAAACCTTTATAATATTAAAAAATATTTTTTTTATTATTTTTCCCGTATTTCACACCTTCTAAAGAATTGAAAACATTTTTTTCAATAAAATTAATTAATTCATGCATTTAAGGGTATGTCACTTCATGCAAAAACGTATTTCCTGCATTGATTTCAGAGTATTTCTCCCTCGTGGGTCGTGATAGGTCCCTCGAATCGTTATTTTGTACAAGTACGTAGATCGGTTTCGACATATCCCTTCGGCATTCTTTCAACACGTTCTAAGCAAGCCATGCCTTTATAGCAAAAAAATGTCGTCCGGAAACATCAAATCATTACTGGTACTGTCCACTGTCCAGCCAGTATTTGAGTTTTAATCTACAAAAGTAAGAGAATAATTCTACATTGACTTGCCATGAATATAGAAAGATCGCAGTTGAACTGCTCAACTGTTAATCGATGTTTTTGGACTCAAGTTCAATAATTATAATTTAATTTTTTTTTAAATCGTATTCCTACTACTAGATCATAAAAATATTTGTTTCGTGCGATCGCGATTGAATCGAACAGTTCTACTGTTTATTGATATTTTTTTATTCATGTTCGAAATTGTACTTTAAATTATTTATTTTTATAATCGTATTCCTATTACTAACAAGATCATTAAAATATTTGATTTGTGCCGAAACAAACCCGCGACACGCAGAGAAGCGGTCAATTGCTCAGCCACTGAGATGACCGTGTGTATTGCCATTGTCTTTCTATTAGTTTAAAGATCCCATTTTTTTTCGTGGTAAAATCATCAAAAGAGTCCAGGGCGGGACAAGAGGGACTATCAGACTCAGACTTGTACTAACTAATATCCACGGTGAGCCTTTATAGCCCTTTACTTTTCAGGGTCAAGGTTATCTGATAGAAAGTCCAGCAACGGCAGGCTTTGGCCCTGTAAAGGGGGCGCTTCAGGTACCTACAGCAGATAATGGCATGAGCAGACAAAAAATATACTGGCTGATAAAGCTTGCCGAAAGCCTAATTGACTATTCTGTAGTATATCCTTGAAGGAGCACCCTTACCGGGAGCATTCGCGTGTATAATATTGTAACATTTTAGATTCGCCTTTGAGCATTACATTACAGTACTATTCTGACTGACGAGCATTCGCGTACATTTATAGGTTTGATAAAAGATGCGCATTGTGATGCTCGATTGTTCTCACTCACCGATGACATCATCGAATCTGTAACGTTAGGCCCTTCGTACACATGGCGACTCGGGTATCCGATACTCCAGTCAAATAGCTAAGTCGCGCGACTCTAGTAGCGCATGATCCGTACACAGCGGCGACTCGAGTCGTAAGACTCAAATCGTCTATTCGGCCACCATTCTATATTCAACCTTAATAATATATTGTACAAATCACAAAATGTACATCTCATTGCATAAAATAAATGCTGTTAATTTTAAAAATGGCGGGCGCATTCCAATTTCAATTTTTTGGAATTTAAAATTGGCACGGAGAAAAATGTATTTTCATGCAAAAATATTGAGGAAGAATATGGTTCATAATTTCGCCGCGCGATTCTGCTACAAGGTAGCTCGATTTGTTTATGCTTTGACTTTCATGGTGGTGACCATGGGTTCAATCCCCAGGTAAAGATAGAATTTTTCTGTTTTCGTATTTCACTTGTTTTTTAGAGTTTTATTCCATTTTTTTTTATTTGTTTTGTCTAAAATATACAAAAAAAGAATTCTCTGTTATAGTAAGTAGGTAGGTACTAGGTATTATTTGTTAATTTGGTATCAGTGAAGTTTCATCAACATCTTCCTGCCCCTTGTTTTTTTTTTGCGTGGTAAAAAAAAACATCAAACGAGTCCTCCCACCCCGGGCAGGGCGGGAGGGACTGTCAGACTTGTACTGACTAAAATCCACGGTGTCCTTCAATAGCCCTTTATGTTCCGGGGTCGCGGGACTTATCTCATTACCGTGACCCTGGAACATAAAGGGCTATTGAAGGATACCGTGGATTTTGGTCATTACGAGTCTGACAGTCCCTCCCGCCCTGACCGGGGTGGGAGGACTCATTTGATGATTTTACCATGTAAAAAAAAAGCTTAAGTATTCCATAATATATTTAGAATATTCTTTTGAATTTGACAAGCCTGTTAGTCTAGTGGTTAGTGACCCTGACTGCTATGCCGGGGGTCGTGGGTTCGATTCCCACCCAGGACAAATGTTTGTGTGATGAAAACGATCATTTTTGTTCTGTGTCTGAGAGTAATTTATCTATAATATTTATATTTTTAGATAATAAAAGTATGTTTTTCAGTTGTCTAGTAACCATAACACAAGCTCTGCTTAGCTTGGGACTAGATGACGTTGTGTGATAGTTGTGGAATATTATTATTATTAATTGTAATGATACAAACAAGGATATTTTTCTACTTCAAATACAAAGATGTTTAATAATAAAGTTTGAAATAAAACTTAGATACAAATTTTTCGTCGGTTATAAATCGCGCAGACTTGGGTATCCGCGATCTTGATAAATGGAGTCGCGCGTGGCTAGAGTCGGCGACGCATCACCAAAATAAGCCTCTAAAGATTTGTATTGCGATAGTCTTCTGGAAACCAAATCGTAAGGTATCGGAAACTTGCATAGCGTTGTGTACGAACCTTCGTACACAACGCGACGCAAGTTGCCGATACTATAGTTTCGTTACTACTCATGACCTGCGGAAAATTAGAGGTACTAAATTTCTATAATGCAATTTGATGTAACGACATAGACACTAGCGCCGCGTCAAAAGGTCATGATGGGTGGTCAAGATTATGAATTTATAAAATGTCTGACACATGACTGTGATGTCAAAATATATTTTTTAGGGATCCGTAGGTTCGAAATAAAAAACGGAATCTTTATAAGATAAGTCGTGTGACCGTCCGCCCTTCACAGTTAATTTTCTGTGAACTTTTTGGACCGATTATGTTGTAAACATTTATCTATTGAATACATTTAGAACAGTTAAGTAGGTAGTTATGCCATTTCCAAACATGTCAGTTCCTATTGCTCAAGTGTGTTTTCTGTATTATCTCTTATCTCCGAAAATACTGAGTATATACAAAGGACTTCTAGTATATAATAATAGAAGTCCTTTGTATATAGATTACAAGAAAATTCACAGTAGTCCTATGATCTTAAAACAACATAGACATCGGAGGGACAACAATGAAAAAAAATTGTAAACTGCATCATGTGACTTCAAATGAAAATGCTTATTGTGAGGATTGTTACTATAATACTTTATTCGTAATAAACTTTATTCAATGAAATAGAAAAAAAACCCCTCCCTCCCAATTTTTTAATTAAACTGCATACCAAATAATAAGATTTATTACGAGGATTGAATATTGAGTGATTTTTTTTAAAAAATAATTACTTTACAAAAGTGATTCAAGAATATGCTACGGAACCCTTTATTGTGTGAATATAATTAATAATGGTAAATAAATTGTTCCGCCATCTTTAAAGTCGCAGAAACTCAAGTAGCGGCGATGTCAACAGATAGGTAGCGCGCGATTGGCGTCGCGCGTCGCGAGCATGTGTACGAACGTAAATGGATTTCTATTGCGAGAGTCGCCTGGATACTGAAGTCGTAAGGTATCGGAAACTGGCGTCGCCTAGTGAACGAAGGGCCTTACATTACAGTTGAAAGATCGCGCGGAGCGCTTTTAAAAACTAAATTTAGATCGATTGTCACTTGTCAAACTCACATTACAAATCACGTAACACATGACTAAGAAAGTGACCCAACAGTAATCTCTTAAAACACCTAGCTCTTAAGAAATAAGGACATATTCTAACCGGATTAGTTTTTGTCGCAGTCGCGCGTGCGATGTCGCACCGCTTTTTGTCGTTCGTGTGAATGCGGCTTGTCGCAATGAAGATTGCCATCGGCTTGAGGGAAAGGTTTGGCAATCTGTGCAATGTGTGCTAAATATTATGGATGCGTGGGGCTGTACTGAGAGTACTGAGACTGATGGATTTTCAAGTCGTGAGTTTGTAAGTAATTTGTGATTGTGATCTTTGTTGCTTCATCTGTAATGATCTGTGGGTAGATTGCGGAGCTTTGAGTTTTTAAGCGACTTCGAGAGAAGGAGTTCTCAATTTTTCGGCACCTTATTTTTTGTATTGACGCATGGACCGATTTGGAAAATCTTGTTTTATTTTAAAGATTCCACTTCTGGAACTCCGTCTTTGAAAAATGTTGTCGCCTCAGTTGCCAAATATTTGGGGTCACAAGGGGTTTGGTGATTCACGGTTTGATTTTCACGCTAATTGCACAGACCTTATCCTTTTTTTTTCGAGTTGTAATACGTGAGTTAATGAGTGAGTACTCTGTCTTCTCAAATGATTGTAGGTACTTTTAAAGAAAATTGTTGTGTCTTCTTTTCGCCATGTAAAATTGACTTTACTGACTAGAATTATTTTCGTTAGTTCAGCGTTTCCTTGAAAATATTTTTTTTGGAAACGATAGTTTACGGCATGAGCTTTTAAAGCTAATTAATAATGTGGCAAAAATAAAGCACAACTAAGTACAAAGTATAAGTTTCAACTAAATATTTGCCTTTGACTATAACTATTTATTTAATAGATGAAGATTTCTGCAACAAAGCCAGTATAGTATATAAAATTAAGTCCTAAAAACTGCAGTTTCGTCACAAATTAGTGAACGTTCGTATAATTACGTTACTTAATCACTAGCTATTCTAATTTAATCTTAAACAAAGAGTCTCACGGGTGTGAGAATGTTTGTCTTAACATTTTAGGACGCCATTGTTGGTCAGATCAATGTTATGATTCTGAAGAATGGCTGTGACTTGTCAAATGGATCATTAGAGATAATTAAGGTCTTAAAGTTTGTGTTTTGTTGTGTGGTCTTTATTAGTAACTAGTTATTGCATATGACTTGTTCTGCGTTTACGTATTTTTAATCTGACAATTCCTTTGTTTTTTTTTTGTGGTAAAACCGTCAAATCTGTCACCCAACAAGATCTATATTGCGTTCAACTTTATCAATCAAAGATTTTTATTTAATTCTCTTCAATTTAATTTCTTTTTTTGTTATCTTAGCATTCACACTTGTTTTTCCAGTTGCTGATATTGGCAGAATAGTTGGCAGTTGAAATCGACTTGGTTGGCATAGACCAAAAATAGAATAGAATGTGTCCTCCCATTAAGTCTACGGTGATCCTTCAATGGCCCCTTAATTTTCAGGGTCAGGGTTACCTGATGAGACAGTCCCGTGACCTCAGCAGGCGTTGGCGCTCTAAGGGGGGTTCCATCAGTTTGCTGACGGCTCTTTGAGGCCCTGTGGAATAAAAAAATAAGTCGACCCGGGCATGGTCCATGATCAGACGGCGAGTGACCTACTCTAAAGAAGAAGATGAGTGCCAAATGAGTCCCGCCCTGGGTGGAGCGGAAATTACTGTAAGACTCTCTGACTAAAATCTTCCGTGTTCTTCCTCGTATTCCCAATGGATCTTTACGTTCCAAGGTCACACGTACACCGTCGATCTGGCATGGTCCTTGAGCGGACGGCAAGCACCCATAACACGTCTAGATGGTTACTACTGAGCAACAACTGCTCTACAACAACCTACTTCAAAATTACTCCACATAGGCTTGGTTAGCATTAGTTTTAAATGAATTTCGAAATGGTCAGGTTATAGTAACATGAGGTGTCAGTTTTACTGGCATAACGATTGCAATACGTGTAAACGACGTAGGTAAGTCGTATGTTACGAGTGTGTAGCTCCGAACGACGTATGCAGTACTGGAGCCCATAGCTAATGAAATAAATGTTAGTACCTATTTCATAAGAAAACTTGTGTTTGTGTAATGTTTAGGTATCTACAAAAAGCTGGTAGGTATTGGATTAATAACATATACCTAGATTTAAATGTTAGATTATCTGGACAAATTATAGTCACTATTCATATTGGTTTGTGGGACTATTTCATTCAATTTTTCTAGCCACCCACACTATACTAGTCATTGATTTTTTAAGACTTCCCGATATTTTGTCACTGTGATTTGTTTGTATTTTTTATTTTATAGAAATAATAGAACAATACAATAAAAATCATTTATGTAACTTAGAAAGTAATTTAAATATTTACATTCACAGGGCGTCAAAAAATACATCCAAATCGCTGTCAACTGGTTAAATGCCCATTGCCCTGAATACTGGCCACATTGCCACGTTGGATAGCAATACTCAATTTGACTACTTACATAAACGAAGTCCTTCAATTTAATAGGCCGAAAAAATGCCTAATTTTTCGGCCTATTAAAAGAAAACTTATGCAATTTTGCAACACAATCCATTCAAAAATTATCTAGAACATCTTCAATAAAAAAACAAATCTTAAATACAATTAAATACACGCTCGAGTAACCACAGTCGTAAAATGATTAACCAGTCAATAAGAATCAGCATCAACCCGTGAGCGGTCACGGTGGTTGCGCCAGCCGACAACCACGCGGCAACCACGTAACCGTCGCGAAAGGGTTACGACTTACGAGCAACCGCGCTATTGTGAATTTGTGACCTTAGTTTTGTGTTCTAATTGTAATGATGTTGTTTTGTTTTGTTTTGTAAGTTCGTTTTTATTTAGTGTGGGAATCTTGCGATGACTCGTTACAATTTCTCAGACGATTTGATTTGAGGAGTTAGGAGATTTTGACATATTTAAATGGATGCAACAGATTGCGATGCTATCTGTTGGCCTAAGTCAGGGGTTCCCAAACTTTTTCAGCTCGCGATGCACATACAGGTTTAGTTTTTTTTCGCCGTGCGCTAGCTAGTTGATACCAGGTATTTATAAAACAGTAGTACCTGGTTCCGTTCTGGAAGCCTATGTTCAGCACTGGACGTCTTACGGTTGATATGATGATGATGACCTGGTTTCGAACTCCACGAAATCAGAGTATCTACGTGAATCTGGGTTTATTGCTGTAAAAGAGATCAATGAGACTATCCTCTTCTTTCTGCTGGATATTTTATACATATAGAATCTTGGTTCCACGCAATATAAATCCGGAGAAACGTCCCTCACGTCTCACGACGCACCTCTGTACTCTCTATCGATGCGCCAGGGCGTCGCGACGCACAGTTTGGGAACTCCTGGCCTCAGTAATGGGTAACGCGCTGTTAAGGATCATGCCCGGTGTCGGTACCTCGGGTCAACGGTGCGTCAGTCGAGTTCCACGCGCGCCTCAATGAGCTGTCAGCAATCTCAATCGCAAGGAGGGCCTCCTTAGAGGGCCAAAGCCCGGAGACGCGGGACTGTCTTATCAGTTCAGGATCTATGCTTCAGGTAACTTCAACATAGGTAACTAGGGAAAAGTAAATTAATGATAAATTAATGCAAAATATGTATTTTATAAACATTATACGTATTAACCGGATGTCTCGCGAATTACAGAGATTATTCAATGGAAAGAAAAATTCGAGCCGTGAGCAGGATTTGAACCTGCGACCTCCGGATTCAATACATCCGACACTCGGTTGGAAATTGCGAGATGCATTGCAGGCCTAATCAGCATACCTACATGAGTAATCATACTTATTAGAAAGGAAACGGATGCATTCGACTTTTTATATTTACCCGACTACGACGGAGGCTAAGAGGACAGTAATGTATACTTAAATAGTTGGAAGATCGTTAAATTGGCCGGATCGCGATATCGCCGGTATTTCACGATCTGTACCCTCAGCACGGGTTTTTACTCTTTTACTTTACAGCGTCTTTTCAGTCAGCGTTTCTTGTATGGAAAAATTGAACAGCGCCTCTGGTGTGCGAAGAAGGAATTAATGTTTTCCTTGAAAATGGACAATTTGAAATTGTCAAAGTTCCAGTTTACTTTACGTCTCAAATGCTAAAAACTCGTGCTAAGGGTACTGGCTATATTAAACCAGACTTATCACAATGTGCCCAGTATCGGATGAATTAGGTTGAAAAGAAAAACAACAACGTACTTTTCGTTGTGAAAACGATTTGGGGCAAGGCCCTACTAGAACAGGTTAGGTTAGAAAGGATTGAGCATCCCGTAGACCAGTGGTTCCTAACCTGGGGGTAATTACCCCCGAAGGGGTAAAACCAAGATTCTTGAGGGGTAACACAGGATAGCACGAAATAGTATTAAAATAGCAATAAATGAAATAATAGAACGGTAAACGTCAGCACGGCGCTCTCATCATCGTCGTCGTTTCGTCGCCGTCGCCGGTCAAACACCGCATGACTAGCTCTTTTTTACCATACAGAGGTACGTTGGTTATCAAGAGACAAAGTTCTAATTATGGTTTACGAACTACGAGAAGAAATTGGATTGTTTTTTGAAAATAAGAGAACACAGAAAGAAAAAGAATATTATGCAAAATTAATGACAAAAACCTTACTGATTTTTTCACTGAAATTAATAGTCTGGATATTTCAATGCACGGAAATGAAACGAATATTTTGACGTTGCAGGATAAAATCGCAAGTTTTGTGCGCAAATTGGAACTTAACCAACGTAGAGTCCAAGCTGGTGATGTGTCAATGTTTACACAACTAAGTGAGCATAAGTAAATAATAAACAAGTCTTGTTTATTTACCCCTAGCTGCTAGGGGTAAACTCAATTCCCATACTTGTCACAGGGGTAGTGACATTGAAAAGGTTAGGAACCACTGCCGTAGACCATTGTGTTTGCCTTAAAAAAAAAGGAGCCCCGCGAGGCGGGACTCCTACACCCTATAACCAGCGGATGCTTATTAACGACACCTCATTCTTCATGTAATGATAAGTATTTTAAAAGTTATGAGGGAACAGACAAACATACATACATACCAGTCAAGATCGTAACCTTCCTTTTGGCTTTGCCGTACTCGGGTAAAAAAATATAGCTTCTAATTTAATTTTGTAGTTGATAGTTTGTGTGCAGTGTCGGTAAAAATTTGAATAATAATAACATAACATATCGTGGTAAAAGTAAATTACATCAAAAACAAGACTGACTCATTACTTTCTCAAAATATTTGGAACTAGTATTACATACTCTACATTCATAGTCTGCAAATTTTGAATAACTGGTTTTAAATACTGAACTTTATTTCTTAATAAAATAGAATTGACAGTGCTGTGGCAAGAGTGTGACATAGATGTGTAACATATTATAAAACAGATATGCCATAATTCTGATGGATTTATGACAGAATTGTGTGGTCATGCATTAGTGTGGTTGTAAACGGAACAGATACTGCTATTTGTCTGTCGAATTGATGTGTTCGACAGTTGATGTTTAAATAATTATAAAGAACTAGCGGCCCGTCCCGGCTTCGCATGGGTGGAGGACCCGGTCTAAAACCCGGTCCCGATGGTTACAAACACAACAAAAAAATAATTATCCGAATCGGTCAAGCCGTTTTCATGTTATGTCGTGACAACGGAAAACGGGTTTAATTTTTATATATGTATATAGATACAAATATCTTTATTGCGAGATCGTGACATGTGATGAGAGAAATGGCTGAATAAATCAACTAAAATGATAAATTTGTTGCATTAGCCAGAAGAATACATAGCTTTTAAAGTTTTATAATCAAAGAATATTTACGAAATCTCCTATTTAAAAAAATAATAAAAGAATATACAAAAAATTGTTTCTATAAAAAAATCGATCAATCTAATTAAGAATTGACATTTTTGTCAAATTATAGATAGTTTAATTTTGCATACAGCTTAGATAAAAACCTACATAGGTTTTGTTTTGTTTTTTTTTTTACAGCGTTCTGGGTACATATCCCGTTGACAGCGACGTGGATGAATTTCTTGATGCTCTGTGTTGGTTATTTTTAATTTATATTGGATTAGTTAATTTAGTATTTAAATAAATGCATTAAGCTTTATTGAAATTAATTATATATCATGATACGATGCGGTATGGTCTTGATCGATAGAATAAAAAAAATAGGTTACTAGTGTGCCAAATGTCATCCAAATCCGTGGAATAATTTGTTTGTGCTAAAGAGTAAAATACATCCATCCATCTTCACAAACTTTCGCATCTTTATTATTAGTAAGATAACATTAATTTGAGTAATAAACATCTTTTTCAAGACAAAAGAAAGTGACAATGCATTGTGAAGCAAAATAAACAAAATAACATCTAATTTACAATCATCTACCATTGAGCGTATATAAAGATGTTAGATAAACACTAATTTGGTTTTTATTCGCGTTTAATGTAGCATTATTTACGCTAGCACAATTTTATTGAGTCAAATTAATGCTTAGAGGATAGTTTGTTTTGTGAAAGTTTAAGTAAGGGCTCTATAGTTTTATAATGTAACCATTTTAGTAGTTTATTTATTTATTTCAGACAGGAAGCAATTTTTTTACGTGGTAAAATCATCAAATGGTTCCTCATACCCAGAGCAGAGCGGGAGTGACTGTCAGTCTCGTACTGACCATGACTAAAATCCACGGTGTCCTTCAATAGCCCTTTACGTTCCAGAGTAATTTGATAAGTCCCGCGACCAGACAGGAAGCCTTTTTTTTTTACGTGCTAAAATCATCAAATGTGGCCTCCCACCCCGGGCAGGGCGGGAGGGACTGTCAGACTTGTACTGACTAAAATCCACGGTGTCCTTCAATAGCCCTTTATGTACCGAGGTCACGGTGATGGAATAAGACCTGCGACCTCGGCAGGCTTTAGCCCTCTGAGAGGGGGCCTCGTCATTATGCTGACGCTCTTTGAGGCCCGCGTGGAACACGACGCGCCGTCGACCCGGGCATGGTCCATGGTCGGGCGGCGAGTTGCCCTTTACTCGCCGCCATACAGGAAGCCTTAGCATAACTTTTCACATTTTTGTGACGCGTTCTACATTAGAGGCGCTTTTTCAATCGTCTGTAAAATAAGCGCGGAGTTTAAGTACGCTGTAAATAAACTATAAAATTCTTGTGGTAAGGCCTCAGGGTCTAATTACAGGAGATAATTACGTTAGGTATTAATAATAACTAAGACTTACTAACATTATGAACATTAAAGTTTGTGAGGATGTATCTAAGATGTTTGTTACCCTTTCACGTCCTTACACGGATAATTTATAACCTGGATTTAGGATAGTTTTCATCCCCATTTTATGGTTCCGAGCGAGGCCACAGGCAACAGTTAGTTCTAGTTTAAAGACACCAAGAGAGGCTCTACTTGTTCTGTAAAAGGCAAACGTAGAAGGTTCGCACTACAAATCATGCCGTAGATTTGTAAGCAGTAGCTAACATGCAGAAACCTCGCATTTAACCGGATTTCTGGCTTAACATTCAAAACAAACAATAGACGGATCTAGCACATCAGACTTAGATAATGAAGATGGTATAGATTTGATGGTACCTTATGGTGTAGTGGCGCGTAGGTTTGGTTGTCACAAGAAGGACGTGGGTTTCCCGGGTCGGGTAAAAAGTGTTATTGGGTTTTTTATGAGAATTGCCCAATAGCACCCCGTAGTTTGGAAGTTGGCGATAAACACCTGTGCCTCAAGAATAACAACTTGCGCCTGATGTGTGTCGGGTTGTGTCGGACTATGAGAGCAAGTAACAGAGAGTTCACCTGTGTCTGCGCATACACTTGTACACTATGTCCTGTAGATCTAATCTCCCATTATTATGGTGGTCCCGTAAGAGGTTCTAAAACGGCACTTTAAGTATTTCTCATAAAAGTGATTAATTTCGCAGAACCCCAGCAATGTTTAAAAAATAAAAAGAATTTGCAACGATACTGCATCGCACAAAGTTACATAGGTAAGTCCATTTATTTATCAAAGCAACTTATTTAAAGGTCGATACCAAATAAGTTATCATTCCGAGTTGTTCAAGTTTGAATTAACCACTACTAAAGTACAAGCTAAGGTCACCAAGCGGATAGTTTTAGAAGTTCAAGTAGTCAAGTTGACGGGAAAAAAAAATAAGTGAGAGTATCCACTAATTATTTCGTTCTGTAGTCACTTTCGAATTTTAATGTGTTTTATTTCTGTCAATAAAATTGTTGTTTTAAATACGTGTCCATTTCATTTGTCATTACTTTAATTCTACGTAAGTTAAAGTAAATACTAAACAGATTTTTTCACCTACAAGTAGTTGCTCTGGGTCTGGGTCCTTGTGCATATGAGTTCAAATGTTTGTTAATGTAAAACAGCACGGCTAGCGCTGCAGCTGGGCGATCGGACTGCTGTCGCGGGTTCGATTCCCGCACGGAGCAAAATTTTGTATGATCTACAAGTAGTTGTTCCGGGTTTTCCGCGTATGTGAGTTTATATGTTTGTGAATGCACCCTCGACACCGGAAAAATTCCTAGAGCAATGATTTAAAAAAAATGCACCCACGATACAGAACAAATTCCTAGTGTAGGGAAACGTAAAAAAAATCGATACTCTAGCTAGCGTATTGGTCCTTCTGTAGTTCTTACCTAGTGGTAGACCTAAGTACTTAGTCCTCCATTCATATAGCTACAGAAAAACGAAAGGTTCAACCAACGAACTACAAGGTCATCGCACAATGTCTGTGCTCTTCCTAATGGCTTGGCACGAGCTATTTTTATCAATATTTTAAGGTTTTACGTTGAAAGGTCAACACTGTGAGGCCGTACACTATTCTTCCTTTGAAACATTTTGCATCTGAATTCGTATATCGAATGAGATTATACGAAAAAACTATTTTATGAAATAATTATTTCTTAAAAAAAAACGTTGCCCCACGCTAGGGAATTTCCCCTGTATCGTGGGTGTGTTTACAAACATAGAAACTCACATACACAAACATCCAGATCCGGCACTAATGAAACTTGTAGGTCATACAAATATTTGTTCCGTGCGGGAATAGAACCTGCGACACGCTGCGCAGCAGTCCACTTGCTCAGCCACTGTGATAACCGTGCCGTTGATAGCCAATGTTAAATGATAAAAGATTAATTAAATAGGCGCTTAAGCACGCATGTCGAATTACATTAAATGATTTTTTTCCGCAGATTTCTGCGACACTGCAACAATAGTTATTTGTTATACAAGAGTGCAAAGTTGATTTTTAACCGCGTGCTCAATTTTGATGACCGAGCAAGCGAATGATTCTAAAATTGAATCACGAGTGCAACGAGTGATTCAAAATTAGAATCATGAGCGATAGCGAGGGAATCAAAAGAGCACAAGGTGAAAAATCTTTGCACTCGAGTGCAACACGTAACTTTTCATCCCACCTCAGCGAGGAAATGACTAAATGCAAAAACAAATAAAAAAACAGATGTACATTGAACAAACACAAGATAGGCTTTTCTTTCAGTTTAGGTATTAACTAAGGCATTATTATAGAACAGAATAATTTTTAAATTAAAACAAATAATACTTAGGTAGTAGTTGAAAACTACTCCTCAACAACCTTCGAACGTCAAGTGGGCACCACAGCAAGCGATCAGCTGTTGCGGTCACCGGCCGCCATTACTGCTGCTACTCTTTTGTTCATACGATGTTCTAAATTCAAATTTACTTTATTCACTAGAGGATAAAAACGGCTTTTACTCACTTGGGGATAAAAACGACTTTTACGGTCAGATATCGAAGAGCAAAAGTACCCTTTCCGAGATGGGGGGATGAAAAATACATTTACCCCCTTATTAATAAACGTGGACTAAAGTTACGCCAAGGTTAATCTTCGGATTAACCATACATTTTTTAAGGATTAACCTTGGCGTAACTTTAGTCCACGTTTATTAATAAGGGGGATAAAGCTTTGTACCAAGCAAGCAGTTTCGAAAAAAAATGGTGCCAAAATATTTTAAGTTCGCGAATTAAAAATCGTGCGAATTAAAATTCGCTATGCGTGCCTAGTTTAAGCAACTATTCAGGCCGACCTAGTACATACGAGACATGATGATCCTACACCTTATTTTAAGCTGTGTCGCATGCGACGCGCATCGTAAAGATAATTTTTGAGGAAAGAAAAAGACGCGGGTTCGAATCCCACTTGCAATCAATTTTTAATAAAAATTCTTCGCCTATTAACTAGGAAACAGAGAATTTCAGCTTGCAGGTGTGGAATGCAATGTCCTAATTGGTTAGGGCGTCTGGAGTAACTATCCAGAAGACGCGGGTTCAAATCTACTTGCAAACTGAATTTTTCTTTCCTCAAAAATCATCTTTGTGCTTTTTCCGTCTTATTACAAAAACAACGCAAAACCCTGGTTTAGACCAGAACTATCAAGTCTAGGCTTAAGTGCTAAACCAAGGTTTAAAACTATCCGTATTACAAAACAAAAATAAACCTCAGACTTCTTAGTACCGTCATTTGAACCGAGGTATAAATCCAACCACAGATTAAAACAAATTTCATTCGTTCACCATGATATCATTCGATTGCAACGTTCCATATTACCAGAAAATAGAATGTATTGATAATTCGTTTATGATTAATTGAGGTTTAGAGATATTAAAAATATTGATTTATTTTTTAGAATTTAGATATAAGTCATTTCCAATACTGTAGTTTGATTTTTTAAGCATATTATTTAATGTTGGATTCTTTACTTACATAACATTTAAAGCGCGTAATGGAACGTAACATTCTCGCGCGTCATAATGAAATATGACATGTTTACTAATTATTTTTTGGAATTATTATGAAGCTTTGTTTTCATTTTTTAGAACAGTTGCCTCTTTTTAATAATTTCACCATCTTTATTAATGTGAATATTACTAGCGTATGTCTAAGTAAAGTATGTTTGGGATAAGTAGGTATGTCAGGCAATTATCCCACGGGAACATGATTACGAAATTAAAAGTAGCCTAAGTGTTAATCTAGGATCATTATCCATTAAGTCGACCATGTTTTAGGTAAAAATACCACAAAAACAACAATACAATGAAAAATATTCAATGAAAAACTGACACAACTTTGACAGCTACGACTTAGACCACCACTAAACTAGGGGGCGGCGTGGATTAAAGTTAGACCAAGGTTTAGTCCATGGTTTAACGCAAAACCACGTTTTGTAATAACGTTTTTAGGTAAACCATAGTTTGACGTGATTTAAACCTGGGTTTATAGTTAAACCTCGTTTTGTAATAAGACGGACTAGGTTTTTACTTTAGAAGGTCTGATAATATAATTGGTTCTGTAGTCACGTTTATGTTATTATTCAATAATATCTTGAATATTAAAGCAGTAGTTGGTATGCTAGGCCATTCTTTGTGCACGCAAAATTCAGCCGACTGACCTTTTTTTGTGACAAATAAAAATGATAATTAATTTTTAAGGCCTGCACAGACGAGATAATTATAAAGTGCTGATTTGTTGCGTTAAACATGCGTTATGTAAATGTGTCTCTTGCCTTAAAATAAGGGTTTAAAGTTTATATTAAGACAGTAATATATTGGTGATTTCGAACCCTTAATTAGTTAATTATGATTATCTATCTATCTTCTTCTTCTCTCTATAATATATATATTCATTTATTTCAACCAACTAGGATCATAATTATTCACAATTACGCAATAAAATATTATAGGTACACATAACATAAAATAAATAAAAGCAAATCAATTAATTAAATGAAAAAATATCAATTCAAAAATCATAAATTAAATTAAATTCAACATCAATACAATAAAAAATATAAATACTTCAATAAAATTTAAAATACTAAAATAATATTCTGACAGAAGTCAGTACATGGACCATATCACAATGATTCAAGTACTGACAGACGAACCGTTCTGCGAATGCGTTCAGGACACTGTTAATCGATCGCAAAATGTGTTGCTAAGCTCATAACTCGAAAACGGCTGGACCGATTCGGCTAATTCTTTTTTTTGTTGTGATTGTAACCATCTGGACCAGGTTATAGAAGACGAAATATATTTTTTCAACGTGTCTACCCTTAATAATATTGGTCCTACGCAGATAAAAGTATCTCGATTTAGAATATGACAATAATTCAGGGTAAGTATTTTGATTATGAAGGTGATGTAGTTGTATACTTATAAGGCTTCAGTCAATGAAGAAAAATCCTGGAATATGAATCGAATATATTGCACATAGTTTGTGCTTGCTTAGAGACATTTTCACGGTTTTTGTGCATTTCCTCCTTCCTTTTTACGACACAAGACGTGCACGCGCACCTATGTGGTTTCACCATTGTTTAAAATTACACACACCACAAGGTGGTATCATAAAATGCATTCGCTAAGTTCCAGTTATGTAGACGTATCAAAACTTTCAATATGTTTTAACTCTTATATTTTAAGACTATTTTTTGTGATTGTAACTTGAATTTAGTTAAGCTGCATATTTTGTCTGCCGGGGTCGCGGCACTTACGAGCTTCCGTGACCCCAGAACTTAAAGGGTTATTGAAGGATACTGTGGATTTTAGACTGTACCAGTCTGACAGTTCCTCCTGCCCTGACCTGGGTCGGAGGACTCATTTTATGATTCTACCACGTCGAAAAAAAACTGCATGTTTAACATAAATTCTATTTTTAACATTATTTATAAATAAATAATAATACTTTTAGTTAGGTCTTCTTACATAATGTGGATGAAGATGTATTACAAAATACCTCTATTGGAATGTAGAACATTCGCCACAGACCTTTTTAGGGATCATAGTTCAAATGTCAGGTTAACTGAAATACTTTGGTAACACTTAATTTAACGAGACGCACGAACTTTTGTGAATATATAAATATGCGGCTAAAATCGATTCAATACCTTGTAAAAAGTTAAAATATAATCGTTGCAATTTAAAATAAGGTTAGGTATTCAATTATTTTATTTTTATATTAACTTTTATTTATGGAAGTCATTGAGAATTTATTATAAAACGTAGGCAATTTAATAAGTTCACTGAACTCATTTCACCTTTATTTCTTGATACAAGTCAATATCAAGGCGATTTTTATACATATTTAAAGACCAAATGATAATAAATACATAAATAATATTTGCAGATTTTGCAAGTTGATTTATTATTTTATCTTTTTTTTTGTCAAAAAGTATACTGAAAACTGTAGTTTTTAAACTGACGTGATTTATGAAAATTGTACCACTTCTTTTTTATAAAAATATCCGGAAATGCATCGTCCTCAATAACTTAAACTAATTAAATAACAATAAAACACTTACCTTCAAAAACTCCCCAGCTTACACTAAAAACACAATTTTCAATTTAAAATTCAATAACCAAAAAAAAAACGAGTCTAAATTCGCGTTGCAGTCAGCAACGGGAACACTTGCACACCCGTTTAGATCCGCGCGTCTATAATTCGCGGCGGTCGCGTGCTAACTGCGTATTTCTATGTAGTCCGTGCTTATTGCGCCTGCGCGAGATGTCAGATGCGCTTGCGACGGACAAGAGTTGGAGATGTTGGTGCTGTTTCTATAAATATAAGTTGGATTTAAGACCGTTTAAATTGGTGTGACTATTAATAGCTTTTTTATTGTTGAAGGCTGTTGCCTTCATAGCGGGAGTTTGCTCTTTGTACAGGTGGCAGCACATCAATCACCTCAAACTGTATTTTTTTCACAACAATTATGCCCAACAATCATGTCGCCTTGTTTTGTAATTAAATTGGAAATCAATAAAATACCTAGTTACATAACACAAAAAAGGTTTTTTTAAATTAATTGTAATCACTTTCCATATTTAATTAATTATGTGTTTATTGTGGACTTTAATAGCTCAACTGTATTTCATTCATAAATATTGCGAAATGTTTTGCTAAACTGATTTTTTATTTTTGTCGAATATAGCTTAGTGTTGTATACTAAAAACTTCTCCGGAATATAATGAACACTTTCCTGAAAACCGCATCCAAATCCGTCCAGCCAAACGCGAGATAATCGCGGACAAACATACATACATACAGGTCGAACTGAGAACCTACTTTTTTTTTTGAAGTTGAAGAATTTTCTTTGCTCACTTAAAAAGCTTTCGAAGTTTTTGCGGGACCTTTTCACGTAATTTTTCACATTTAGACTCGAAACAAGTCCCCTAGTAACATGTTAATTTTGCTGGGGACTATTTAACTTCCAATTCCATAACAAATATAATATTCTATTGATAACAGTGACTTTTCTAAAAAGAAAGGAAAACAATGTTTCAATCGAGTAAATTGCCCATCAATCAATCAGTTTCAAGGCGAAGGTTTACTTCAAAAAGAACCCTTTGCCTTCAAATTGAAGATCGCTTTTTTATTTGATACTTTTTACGTAATTTAAAGACACGGTTGTTGCGGATGCTTGAAAGCGCTTAGTGCGTAGGGTGGTAGTTACCAGTACGTCAAGAATCTAGACTCTAAATGGCTTTACTGGTCGAAGGGGCCGCTGACACGAGGTTTTAGAGATCATACACATACTTAGGCCTTTTGGCCTTGTTTTGTTGTGTCTCCTGCTTGCAAGGAGGGAAGGAAACATATTTTTCCTACTCCTCCACTATTCTTTTCTGATTAATTTCGTTGCAAGATCCAAGACAGGTAAATTCATTCTCCGTGACACGTCGAGCTTCATTGTCTCGGCGTTTTTCTGGTGGTTGCCACTGTTGATTCTGGGTTTCAGGAGTTGCAGTGGTTTGGGAAGAGTGGTGGGTTTGTCCCAAAAAAAAATACACATACTTACCGAAGTACAGCAATAGAAGACTGACAAATCCGACAATGATTGTCAGTGTTCTATAGCTAGATTCTGCTACTGATGTTTTTTTAGTATTCTTATAACCTTTGATGTTTTGCAAAACCAATTTTTAGCTAATATGCAATTTTGCTTTTATGATTTTTAGTGATCAAGCTAATATTTTTTAAGCCAGAGAGTTCATCCTCTATTTTTTTTTTTAAAACCTAGTCCGAAATAGGAATTTCACCTGTGTATATACACAAACGCCCAGACCCGAAGCAACTACTTGTGGATCACGCAAATATTTGCTCCGTGCGGGAATCGAACCCACGACACGCAGCGCAGCAGTCCAATCGCTCAGCACTGCGATCTAACCTTGTGAATTTGTAAGGTACCTAATACTTTTTTCATGATCTTCGCTCATCTGATGTCCCTCATCGCCGCCATACTTCATTAATTACTAAACGCTTTGCTAATCACATGGAAGCTCCAATCACCTTGCACGCACAATAGAACACTATTTTATGATGAAAATGTACTTAGGGTTTAAGTAAAAAAGATAACTGATGATAATCAACGGCACGGTTAGCACAGCGGCAGAGCCAACTGTTGTGCAGAGTGTCGTGGGTTCGTTTCCTGCACCGACAAATATTTGTATGACCTATTTTCTTTCTTTCTTTTTTTATATATTCGGTCATAGTCCTTGTTTGTGAATGTGCGAACACTGTAGTTAGTGAGTATATATTTTGTTTTTTTGTAGCGCTAATTTTCATAAGGACTTCCCTTGTTACCAACGCTTTTCTCACATATTATATCCAGGGTTGGTCAGTATTTGAATTACTTGTAATTAAAATAAGTAATTGAAATACAAATACGTATTTGTATTTGGTGTGTAAAGTAGCATCTAATGCCACTTTCGAATTATTGGTTCTAGGACATGCCCGTTTCCTTACGATGCTTTCCTTCACCGTTTTGAGAGCAGTGCCGATGAAATTAATTACACAAAGTAATGGATCTGGCTTGGTTAGAACCTACGACCTACAACTCGTAAAACATGGCCCATACCACTCAGCCACCATCGCTCCTCACCTATAAAACTTGCATGACCTATACAGGGTGTTTCTTTTAAATTGGCCAAAAGGGAGAAATCCGCATCCATAATAGATACAGGAAAACTTTCTTAGGAACCTTTAGCTCTGTTATGGTGTTGACAATTTTGGCGTTTTTATATTTTTGGTCAAGTGGGAGTTGTCCCCAGAAATGAGTAAAATTTACCAAAATTTTTTTTAATGCCTTTCGACTCTGTTTCATGTAAGGATCATTTCATTGTATCGGAAGAAAAAAATCGCGACGGCGGAAGTTGGTCAAATTAAGCAAAATGTGTTTTCATACAAACTGTATGAACGAAAAAATTATTATTTCTTTTTATGATGTCATCTGATTTAGTGTTATGTAAGGATCATTTCATTGTATGGGAAGGAAAATGTGTGGGCAACAGAAGTGGGTCAAATGTAAAGAAAACCTTGACTACCTAACACGACTTTATGCTGTTTGATGAAACATTACTCTAATTTTGACCAACTTCTACTGTCCAGATAGTTTTGTGCCCATACAATTATCTCATCCTTACAAGAAAGTAAGTCAAACAGCATCATAAAAAAATGGGTAATTTTTTCGTTCATACAATTTGTATGAAAAAATATTTTGCTGAATTTGACCAACTTCCACCGTCCCGATTTTTTTCGTCCGATACAATGGAATGATACCTACATGAAACAGAGTAGAACGGCATTAAAAAAAAATTTGGTCAATTTCACTCATTTTTATGGACAACTCGCACTTGACCAAAAAAATAAAAACACCAAAATTGTCAACACAAAAAAAGAGCTAAAGTTTCCTAAGAAAATTTTCCCGTATCTCTTATGGATAAGGATTTCTCCCTTTTGGCCCATATAAAAGAAACACTCTGTATAAAGGAAAAGGCCTAAATTTATGCATCCAGGGGGGGTATTACAACGTCTTAAAACAAGGCTTGTTCCAGTGAGTAAACGAGATGGTGCTAGACGTCTTGTATAGCTCTGTCACTTTCACTCGCCGGAATAAGCCTGGTTTTAAGACGTTGTAATACCCCCCTATACTCCAATTAAGGTCGTGCAAGATATCCAGGTTAATAGTACGCTTCAGTTCAGTTAGCATGTTACAATGTGCTGACGTGAAGCACATGTCTGCAATCAATCTTGAAACGTGAGACATTTTGCACAAACTTACCTTCTATTGAAATGGTTGTCTTAAAGTTTGTCTTAATACTGCACGAGTTTACTGAACTCTTCGAATGTTTACTTGGACTTTGTCGTTATAATTGTAAATTGCTCTATTATTTTTGAACCAAACTTATAAGTGACTTCCATTCGCCCGTTGGCTTTCAGGAGTCGCAGTTTAATAAGTGCGTCCACACAGCGAGCATTGTCGCGAGGCATTTGCCTCGCGAGGCAGTTGCCTCGCGCTGTCCGCACTGTCCGCTCTGTGTGTATGCGCCTATTGTTTCACGACCGAGGCACGAAACAATATACGCGAGCAAAGCAAAAGCCGACACTGTATGGCTCGGGCGCTCGATCGCCGATCGCTGAGTTTACAAAGATATATGGCGAATCAAAAACCGAGAGTGCGGGAGTCCGGTTCGTATATCAGACCTCAGTAAAAATTTTACAAAGTAATGACGTATTGCAAATTTTAAAAGCGGCGTAATTCCTTTTATCAAATATTTTTCCAAACGTGCTAACAGTGGAGCAATAACTAAAATTTCGCTTATTGTTAGTACAGAAATTACTGATATGCATTAATATGGAATCAATCAAAAGAATATCAATTCATTGAACATAATGAAGATGGATACCGGTCAGTTTAATTGAGTGAATTTAATAATCATCCATAGTGCATCAGTTTGTAATTAGTATTCGACGGCAGTCAGTAAAACCGGCTATCTACAAAACACTTTTTTATTTATTTTTTATTACACGTTTTCAGGAGAGCGTTGTAACGCGTTGTGATTTGTGACTTCATAAAAGTAGAAATCTTTACATACGCTTTATGATACGCCTAAAAAATAAGATTTAAAAAAAACAGCAGATTAAAAAATTATAGACCTCGCCAAGCAGAACTGCGATGGTTTAGTTGGTTGAGTCTGTTGAGTACTTACCCAGAACGACGCAGGTTCGAGTCCTGCTCGCAAGCAATTTTTTACTTCCGACAATTAAAAAAAAAAAAAAATTTAGAATTAAATTATGTAAAACCTTGAACTCAATGTTTTTCATGAAATGATGTATTTTTAATATATCTATATATTAAAAATACATCTGAATATGACGTGTACGTTAAAACCACGTTTTCTTCTGCATGTAGCCTTTGCCCACAATGATATTTAAGTAAAAATAAATATGTAAAAAAGTAAATTTCCTAAAAGCGCAGTTGTCTGTCTGTTCTTTACTGCCGTCGAATTCAGTCGACCATAGACACTGCATCAACCATTGTTGCCAATCATTGCACGGAAATAATAAACTATAATACCGACTGATATTAAATTGATTAATATCATTTTAGCAACGATAGCGGTATTAAGGAGCCATTTCTCTTTATAACTGAGTTCTTTATAATGTTATTTTGAACATTAAAACATTCACTTTTTAAATGACTTGTTATGAGGTAGAATTCAATGATGTTTTTTTTTCCCTGACTACGGCAAAGCCAAAAGGAGGGTTATGATTTTGAGCAGTATGTATGTATGTTTGTTCCCTCATAACTTTTAAACTACTTATTATTATATGACAAATGAGGTGTCGTTAGAAGCGTCTCAGTTGTCCGCTGGTTATAGGGTTGGTAACGTGTCACCAAATCCAATATGGCGGCCCTCTAAGGTATGTAAAGTCGTAACCGAAAAAAAAAATTTCGCACAGTATCGACACGGGTATCAAATTAAAGGGCTTGATGAGTACATTTGAAATATATATACATTATATAGCCTTTACTAGCTACTTTGTCTGTTTCTAATTTAATACCACGTTGGCGTTCGTTCGTCCTACGCTCTGGGCCTAATAACGCCACAGAATGGTTTCATTCCTTTGATGACACCGCTAAGCTTCAGTCCGCCCGGCAAACGCCAACGATGGTATGATGGACGATGGTTAGCGTTCGGTAAGGTACGATTCAGACCAACCGGCCGGGCAGGGCGGCATGCAAACTTATCTCCGTCGGCATCCCGCGACATGTAGCGACGTGTCCCGTAAGTTGCATGCAAATATGAACTGTAATTAGGTACTGTAGATACATTTCAATGTTCTTTACCGCATTGTAAAATGCCGCCCGGCCCGGCCGGTTGGTCTGAATTGTATCTAAGCCGTCCATACAGGACCAACAAAGGCCAGCAAAACCTATTCGTGGGAGTTTGTTGGCCCTGTGTGTACGCGGCATGAGAGCCATTTTTAACTGCCATCAAATCTAAACAGTCGGTCTTTGTTTTTTATTTCGTTAGTTTTGTCACTGATTTAAATAAAAAAGTTACTATGCACTTTTTGTGTTTTTTTTTAATTCAAATGTGTGTTGTTGTTACATAAAATCATCAAACGACTCCCTCCCAATCTGGTTGGAGAGGAAAACACTGTTAGAATCGTACTATCAAACCTGTTACTTCAACTTCTCTATTCATCACAGACTATTACTAAGAAATTCCTAATAGAACACACTTTCTCAGTCTGGGAATCGAACCTAGGACCTCATTTTCAGCAGTCGCACTTTCTGCATCTACACTAATAAGGTGTGATGTAACTGTGAGATGATTTTATGAAAGTGTTTTTCTTTTTATGAGCCTTGTTTTATTTATGTTTTTACATATATTTTAATTCATTTTTTTTTGTTGCATAATTGTGTCTAAATTGCAGTAATTGGTTGTTCACACAGCCGTTGTAATTTATTAAATAAATAAAGGTATTTAAATTAGCATGTACAAAGTATAAATCCACATGTGACGTTTGTATACCTTCATTATGTCTGTGTCTTACACTTAATCTGGTTTAAGTTGAGCTGTCTCAGAGTTGACTTAATCGTGACTCAAGATAAGCAAATCAGTCTTCATGACATTTAAAAGTTAAACTAGTTTATTTGGAGAAAGTTTTTTCGGCAAGCTAAACTTTATCCCTTTTTTTATTGCGTGGTAAAATCATCAAATGAGTCCTCCAACCCCGGGCAGGGCGGGAGGGACTGTCAGACTTGTACTGACTAAAATCCACGGTGTCCTTCAATAGGCCTTTAGGTTCCAGAGTCACGGTGATGGTATAAGACCCGCGACCCCGGCAGGATGACATTTAAAACTAAAACTAGTTTTTGTAACAACACAATATTTGGAGAAAGTTTTTCTAGAGCTTTTTTGGTTACAAGGCGGGCGCAATTAAGGGATAACTCGCCGTCCGATCATGGACCATGTGCGGGTCGACTGTGCGTCCTGTTCCACGTGCGCCTTACAGAGCTGTCAGCAATCTAACGAGGCCTCCCTTGTAGAGGCAACGCCTGCCGGGGTGGCGAGATTGTCTTAGATGGGTAACGACGGAGAACGTAAAGGGCTATTGAAGTATCAACATGGATTTTAGTTAGTACAAGTCAGACAGTTCGGATAGGAGGACTAATTTGATTTAAAATAATATTTATACAACTGTCATAATCACATAGGAATTGCACGCTAGTTACAACATATATTATGACATCACATTATCACCACAAGTTGACCAGGCACTCCCTAGTCCCCAGGGTCCAGTTCTGTCCCCTTACGCGGCCCTTTCTATGTAATTACTGCGCGGCTGATAGGCGGCGTACGCGCAGACCACAACGCAGGTGTGATTCGATGCAACTTTCCACGTTGCGTCATATGTGACCTAAGTACGGATAGAAAAGATAGAATGTTTTTTTTCGTGGTAGGATTACAAAATGAGTCCTCCCGCCCTGGATGGAGCGGAAAAACTGTCAGACTCGTATTGACTAAAATCCACGATGTTCCATCAATAACCCTTTACGTTCCGGGGCTACGCGCGGTTACGGCTTTTGCTTATAGGTGCGCGTGGAACACGACGCGCCGTCGCCGTCGACACGGATATAGTCCACAGACGGCAAGTCACCCATTACTCGCCGTCCGCATGACCGCGCTTACGGTGGCCGTAAATTGCTTCGCTACGTCTGTTGCCGTGAGCGTCTTTCGCGGTGGCTAGGTCGTGAGGTGGAGGGTGTCCTCTCTCTCAACCAGCCTTGTAATTTTATTTTTTGGCTGGCAACACAGTATCATTAAATAAATAAGAACATTACTTTTACTATCCGTACCAAATCTAATAAAACAGATAAACGGAATCGTAACGTGTATGTGCATTTGATTAATATAGCTGTTGCACTTTTTAACACAATCTACGTGCAATTATCACTCTTATTAAGTTGTGATACAGGTTATTTTACCATTGATCGAGTACGCAATAGAAATGGTTCTAGATTGAACGTTGATTTACTTGGTTGTCAGCCGGTTTTGGTTTCTGAGAAAGATATGATAAATAGTTAATGATTGTGTCTGAACTGACTTTACATTTTGTCAAAATTACTAGTTTATTTTCAGTGTATTTTTGTATGAAAATACCTTTTATTTAATCATCATCTTCCTGCCCATATCCCATTTTACTTGTGGTCGGCGCAACACGTTTTTTTCTTCCATTCTCCCCTATCAGACGTCACAGTTTCATTTAATCCATTTTCATTCATATCATTCCTTAGACATGGATTGTCATAATTATTTTTGGCCTTCCTCTTCCTCTCCATCCATCAACATTCATACTCATCACTCTCTTAGTCTCATGAGTCTCATCCCTCCTCATCACATGTCCATACCAAGACAGACGATTCTCTTTAATTTTTTCTGTAACGGTGTCACATTTAAACTTTTCATATAACTCATTCCTTACTTTATCCTTTCTAACGAACAATATTGTTGATATAGCCATTAATCCTGGCTGTAATTTCAGATTGGAAGCCAACCAGAGCATGGTTGAAAAAAGGCAGGCAGTTGATGAAAACACAGATGGTCTTGAACCATTACGAGTATCTGAACACACGGCAAGTTTGCGCGTTGATGTCTTTTGTTCCCTGCATTAGCAAACTGATCAATACCAAACTACACTCGCGAGCAAAAGTATGGAAACACTTATTTCGTTCCGGGCAATTTGAGTACTTAACAACTAGTTATTAATAATAAAAAAATGGTAGTATTTTTAAGGTTTTACAGTTAACTTTAAATTGATACTAAATTTATTAAAATCACGTCTTTATTATATTCCAGATTAATTCAAACATACACACAAATATTTGTATGATCATACGAACAAATATTTGTGTGATCTACAAGTAGTTGTTCCGGGTCTGGGCGTTTGTGTTTGTGAGTTTCTATGTTTATAAACGTAGCCAGGATACAGGAGAAATTCCTAGTGTGGGCCAACGTTTTTTTTAAAGAAAAGAAAAAAAAAGAATTACCCGCAAAATGAATGAGTATTTGCGTCGACGCAACTATCTACATTATGTCTATCGAAGTCATCAATGTAATGCTTAATTTTATGTTTTTATTTTATTTCTAAATCGCGCTGTAATTTTGTAGCTGTATAAAAAGTTAGAACATGTTTCAATAGAAATGTCAAAATAGAATAATTAAAAAAAAATAGCAGCTGTCGGTTGAAAGCGATTTTCCCTAGGGCTGCAATGCAAAACTTTAAATGCACTCATCAGGCATGTAATGACCTATTTTCAGAGTATGAGTAATGTAAAGTATTTATTTCCAATACAAAATATGCGCCCACTCAAATCGCATCGTTGCGATTGTCGTGTCGTTCCCGTTCGTGCGAATAGTCTTAAATACACCTCCACACAATTATTGATAAGTTAATGTTCAATGATCACCATGACATTTGTGAATGTGATCCTTTCGCTCCGACATTTTAATTGACACTAGTTCGGACGAGAATGTAAGGAGGAGTGGAGAGTTTGTATTACAAATAAATAATCGGCTTATTACAAGTGTCTCACGAGAATGTGAACAACTTCTTTTTAACTGACTTTAAAAAGGAGGAGGTTCTCAATTAGACTTCTATATTTTTGTCATCTCATAGCTTATGACTGGGTGAACCATTCATCATCCTCCATTGCTTTTGTGCTGAGAGAGACCCAAGCGCAGGACCAATAGCTTAACGTGTTTTCTAGAACATTTCAAACTCCGGATTGCTACTGTTTCCCCACACTAGGAATTACTCCTGTATTGTGGGTGCGTTTACAAACATAGAAACTCACACACACACCCAGATCCAAAACAACTACCTGTAGGCCTTACAAATATTTGTTCCGTGCGGAAAACGAATCCTCGACATGCTGCTCAGCAGTCCAATCTCTCAGCCACTGCGCTAACTGTGCTGTCCAATAGCACTTATTTGTCCGACCCAGGAATCGAACCCACCACTTAGCAGACCCACTTAGGCCCACGAGAAATTACTAAAAATGATGCGGTTGTAGTACAGTTTCGTTTTTCCGTTGTCCCATTATGTGATGGTGTTGTGTCGTTACATACAATGTGGAGCGATGTGAAGCTGATAAAAGTGTCGCTTTACATAATGTGCGCTTCCGTTCACAAGATAGTACCTCGCGCTACAATGATTCGTTGATATCAAACTGTCTTTTATTTCCTAAACTGTGTTTATGTCTATCTCTATTAATACATACCATCCCAAAAAATTAAACATCTGTTGAACAGTTTTCTAAATAAACTGACACTGTCAAATTGGCATTTCACTTTGATATTATAAGGTTCGTTTTGTAGTCACACTTTTTTTAGACAACTGTTCAACAACTGTTTAATTTGACGGTATGTCTTTAATTACAAAAACTTGAGGTATTCCTGAGGCATCCTCTCGCATTGTAGGACTGTCTTATCAGGTCACCGTGACACGTAGATTTTTGTCAGTACGAGTCGATCCCTCCCGTTTCACACTTTTTAAGTGTGGTAAAATTATCAAATGAGTTCTCCCAACCAGTACAGGGTATCTATCAGACTTGCCCTGACTAAAATCCATGGTATCCTTCAATAGCACTTTACGTTCCGGGGTCACGGTAGTTCGATAGTCCCGCGACCCCGGCAGGCTTTGGCCCTCTAAGGGGCCTCATCATAGTGCTGACAGCTCTTCCCGTTCCATCTTACCGTCAGGATATAATTTGGTGATTTTAGCATGATTAAAAAAGGACCTCCTCTTCTCAGAGGGAGCCCCCTGAGATTTGTCATAAAGGAAAGGGTTAACACTCAATCCCATCTGTCTCGTCATCAGAATTGGATACAGCGGACTGACTTCCAGCCAACGTAGGCGAGGGCTTGCGGGTACTGAGGAATATCTAGCTCACCGTCCGATCAAGGACTAAGATCCGAATCAATGGTGCTTCGGAGCTGTCAGGGCCCCTATATGGTCAAATTCTTGCAGAGGTCTGAGAGGATGAGTCTTTAGAGCATCTAGGATTGCAAAAGGAAACAGAACAGAATAATTAGTCAGTACAAGTGTGAAATTCCGAATTTTTCCAAACGTTAAAAAAACTAAAACATCATCGATCACAACTTCTGGATAAATGGATGTATGTATAGATGTTTAATAATAATATTCCACAACTATCACACAGCGCCATCTAGTCCCAAGCTAAGCTGAGCTTGTGTTATGGGTACTAGACAACTGATAAACATACTTATATATTTCTAAAAATAGATAAATTACACCCAGACACTGAACAGATGATCATGCTCATCACACAAACATTTGTCCTGGGTGGGAATCGAACCCACGACCTCCGGCATAGCAGTCAGGGTCACTAACCACTAGACCAACAGGCCTGTTTATTGCTCAAAGTTAGAGCTTAGTCTGGCTAGAATAACAACGTTGGTTGTCTTTTATTCTCGCATAATGTATTTTTTCAGTTCGAACCAGTTGTTTCTTAGATTAACGCGTTCAACAAAATAAACTCAGCCTTTATTATATTAGTATGGATTACTACAGAAACAGTTAAGACTGGTCCGTGCGCCTCTCTGACCCTGTTCTCACGACGCATCACTTTCCGTTTCTATCAGACGTTACATTCACGACCTCTAGTGATGTAGCCACGTTATAATATGAGCCCCTTTAAAGTATCGATAGTTGGAAATAATTAAATGTGGATATTGTGTTTGCCGTTAACTTTACATTAAGTAGTTGGTTTCATATAGGAATATATTAAACGTCGAAAGATGGGACGGATAGGTCGTTTCTATGGAGAGGAACTTATAATTCGACACATCGAAATACAGTAGTAAATTTTATTATTTTTTCATTAAATGACATTCTGTTAATAGTAATGATATAAACATTACAGTTCTTTTAACAAACGCTTTCAGTCCCCTTGACAGTGTTGTAGAGATAAGAGACGATTTAAAAATGATTTACATATATAGGCTTTCAAGTATCATAAAACCCTGACAGGGCTCTTTTAGAGAGCCAAAGCCTGCCGGGGTATAAGATCAATCTCATCAGTTCACCGTCTCGACTCTGACAAGACTCCAGACGGTCCTCCGAAAGAGTCCTCTTACCAAAACTGTCAGTAATTGTGGGAGGACTCGTTTGGTGACTTTATCGCGATAAAAAAAAGACTTTAGACATTTGGAACATTTCTTTTCGTACTGAGCAATTCACAAAACTTAATAAACTTGACTTAAACCTATGGAATTTAAATATACTACAAACAATATCGATATAGTGGTAACAACACTACTGGAAACGTGATTCCATTGATAGATCGCCGAGTTCACGACTGTGCCTAGACATAGCCAATATCAGTTAGTTTTAGATGCACCATGCTGGATACTATACCTAGGACAATCTCACCTAATACCTAGAATTCCCATTATGTGAAACGATATTCAGTAACAATTGAAAATATATTTAACGCGTTGGATACGTCCGTTTTAGTGCCCTAAAACAATGACTTTATGAAGCAAACTGTAAAAATATGTACAGTCACGAGCACTAACATATATACATTGGTCACGTTTTCTAAAATATCTTAACTTATACTTTTCAAAAAATATGTGTACAACATGGTTTTCTAAATAACCTAACCATCAAACTGTGGCAAAACTGGGTATACATTGGTTTCACAGTAATATAAACGAAGCAAAATCAGAAAAAAGTATACATTTCTAATGTTATTATTAACTATCCATGACAATTTCTATAACATATATACAAGTAAAACAAATTGTATACGTGTTATAGAAATTGTCATGGATACATTATAATGATAATGGAAGTGTATACCTATTTTTTTCTGTTTTTGTTAATAAGTTTATTACAGCAATGATTAGAGTTTTATAAATAAGTAGGTAGGGGCTGGTTATTACTGCAATTAATCAAGGACTTACGAAATCAGAGTTGTAATTCATTACCAAATGTAATGATTATTATTATTAATAAAGCCTATTAAATATACTTAACAGTTATGCATAGTTTTTTTTTTACTTTACCCCGCAATTAGTCCTGTATGGTGGGTGCGTTTACGAACATAGAAACTCACATGACACGAACATCCAGACCCGTAACAACTAATTGCAGATCATACAAATATCTGTTCCGTGCGGGAATCGAATCCGCGACACTCGGCGCAGCAGTCCAATTGCTCAGCCACTGCACCAAACGTGTCGACGCATTATTCAAATATATCGTGATTAACGGACACCCGCTTAAGGCTTAAGGGTTTATTGTATTCATCATTATGAACAATTTTGGGCTCTCAACTGTTTCATAAATTTTTATTAAATATAATTTTCGCGATTTCAGGTCCAATAGTAAAAGAAAAATTAATCATACTTATTTATGAGTACAATAACCTCTTAAGAGGGTGTGCGATAATTTTATCCACTTTTCGTAGAATCACCCAATAGCACAATAGATCCGCGAGAGAGAGAGGACAGCGTCCTCCTTCCGCCCCAACCGCAATGGTACATGGCGTCGGACGTCGGCAGACGATCTCCGGCCACCGTAGGCGCGGGCATGCGTACCCCCCTTTCACACTGCAGTCCAGTTTTGCAGGATCGGCTTTTTACGGTATCCTGCTAAACTGGACGCTGTGTTCACATGGCAGTTCAGTTTTACAGGATTCAGTAAAAAGCTGGTCCCGCAAAACTAGACTGCCGTATGAACACGGGCGCGGGGCGGGGGCTGCCACCACTCCACTATCCCGCAAAAAACAGTGTCCAGCAAAAAACCGCACGCAGGAAGCCGTGTGAACACTGCTATTGAAATATATGTGTGATTAAACGGGATCCCGCTTTTTACTGGACTTCGGATCCAGTTTCTAGTGACAAAACCGAACGGCACAATTCGACCGGATCGGTTTTTTGCAGGATCCCGCATGCGGGATACTCGTGTGAACACTAGCATATATACACATTTGCCATCAAACGGGATCCTGCAGAAAACGGGATCCTGTTAAAAACTGGACTGCCGTGTGAAAGGGCCCGTACAGTGAGTAAGGCCTGAAACTGCGTTAAGCGGGCACCCGCGCGGTTTCATACAAAACCGCTCCGTCGCGGGAACCAGCGTGGGTGTCCGTCACGGGGAGGCGTGCCCCGAACCCACGCAACGGGGCCCGCCTCCGTGCGACGGAACCCGTCTCTGGGGCACGCGCTGTGCCCTCCAGGGCTGTCTTTTTTTGTGCTAATCGTCGTTTTGCTACGTAATAATATATTAAGTTTTCCATCGATACGAAAGACGACTAAACAAGCACAACGTTCAAATTGAACTAGCGACACTGCGTAAATCGGTCTCTGCGACGGGGACCGTCGCTTACCCACGGAGCCCAGTCGCGTGTCCACACGTGTAGACACGCGACGGTTGCCCGTCGCGGGCGCCCGCTTAACACAGTTTCAGGCCTAAAGGGGGGCAACTCGCTGTCCGACCATCCATGGACATGCACGGGTCGACGGCGCGTCGTGTTCCACGCGCGCCTCAAAGAGCGTCATCAAAATGACGGGGGCTCTTCTCAGAGGGCCAAAGCCTGCCGGGGTCGCGGGACTTATACCATCACCATGACCCCGGAACATAAAGGGCTATTGAAGGACACCGTGGATTTTAGTCAGTTCAAGTCTGACAGTCCCTGCCCGGGGCGGGAGGACTCATTTGATGATTATACCAAGATAAAAAAAAATAGCACAATAGATTTAGGACGGTACACGGAAATAAAAACAGTCGACGGGTGAGTCAATACACTCGATGATGGCTACTTTTACCTAACTATGACAAAATATGTAGGTATAACGCAAATTAACGAAAAGAAGTTATAAATAAATAACACAATAAGATCTTATAGCTATGTATTTGTATTATATACACTTATTTTTTCAATGAGGTTAAATTGCAATTTGTTAAATTAGGACTTATTTCCGACCTCAAGCTCCTTGAAACTGCTGCTTTGTAATTGTTTACATAATTTCGAAACTGTATTGTTTACATGTTTTTGAAAATTGTGAATTAAAACCGATCTCAAGCTCCTTGAAACTGCTACTTTGTAATTGTTTACATAATTTCGAAACTGTATTGTTTATATGTTTTTGAAAATTGTGAATTAAAAACGGTCTCAAGCAGATTGAAACTGCTGCTTTGTAATTGTTTACATAATTTCGAAACTGTATTGTTTACATGTTTTTGCAATTGACTTGGTACATAATAATGTAACTTAAAGTTGATATTATTTTTTGGCAAACTATCGTTAACGAAATTTTGATAAAAATGTGTAGTTAATTTTGACTTAGTTTAACGTTTACATAATTATTGGACACAGTTGACAGAACTTATTTTTGCAATTTAATATTGTTACATTAATTTAAATTTTAAGGTCGTATCTATGTCTTTGCTCGTGACTGTATATTTGTCGCATCCAGGTATATTGGCTCGCGAATCAGAATAATAACAGTACTAAATGACATGTATCGTTTCAACAATTGTTTGCGCAGAGTGGGATTACGGGAAAATGAGAGAAATAGCTTCTTCGACTTATGCACAGGTTATTATTACAGAGTATGTTACTAACTGTACTTTGCCACATAATACTCTGACCTTAAAAGGAAAACACGTGCAGTTCCTAGGGTAGCATGTGCCACTACCACCACGTCCGAACCACAGAGTACATTATACTATAATGAAAGTCCGAACGAACATGGTCGTTCCATGGGACCGTGGGGCTTATCAGACACGTCCTTAGACTCAGCACAACGTCTAAATAAAGACGCTTGTGTTCTTTTTACGGCCATACTCAACCAAGATCCGACATATTTATTATTGATTCATCATTACATAGTATAAGGCAAAGTTGCTTCCAGCTTCCTGTTCCTATGTCATGTATGCTTAGATCTTTAAGGGGAATGCTCCAACCAGCAAAATCACCAATACAACCTTCCAAGTTCATAAAGGTGTAAGAATGAGTTTTTCTGGTTTTTTTGGTTCCTACCTTTATGAACTTGGAAGGTTGTATTGGTGATTTTAATTATTATAATTCTGTAACTACTTACCTACGTCTTACAGCCACGAATAATGTTTTAATCAAAATACAACCTAGCACTGGCCTGCAAAATGAAAAAAACGCAAGAAATTTTGAATTTCGCGGGCTGGTTGGACCATACGCCTCAAAACTAAGCAACGGATGATTTTGATGCGGTTTTTTAAAAGATAGAGGAAGAGGAATATTTTTATGTATAAAACATGGATATTATAGTAGAGATTACACCCGTGCGGGCCCGGGGCGGGTCGCTAGTGTACTATAAAGTACATGAATCAATAATAAATTTTAATATGTATTATATCTCACACAAAGTTTCTCATTGACTCTCACAAACTGATTATAGTTTCCCCTCGTTTACCCTTAAAAAATATTTTACAACACGCTATTCTATTTCTTTGCAAACTCTTAATAAACGGCTATGATATTTGAAAACATGTTTGAGTATGAAGACGTCCACTGCTGAACATAGGCCTCCCCCTTAGACCACCACGCCGAACGACAATTCGCCACTTGCATCCATCGGTTGTCGGCGACTCTCACGATATCGTTGGTCCTAGTGGGAGGCCTACCTACGCTGCGTCTTACGGTCCGTGGTCGCCACTCGAGAACCTTTCTTCCCCATGGTTGTCAGTTCTACGAGCGATGTGGCCTGCTCATTGCCACTTCAACTTGCAAATTTTAAGAGCTATATCGGTAACCGCAAAGAAACTCCGAGCATAGCTCTTTCAATTGCTCATTGAGTGACTCTTAGTCTCTCTAAAAGGCCAGCAGTCAAAGACCACGTTTCAGAGCCATAAGTAATCACTGGCAACACACACTTGTTAAACACCCTTGTCTTGACAGACGTTTACTAATCACCTGGCAAAAAAAAATGACGGATGGTGACCCTACTGACAATAGAGCGAGTTTTAATGGTAAATTATACTAATAAGCTCTTTTGTAATAGGAGTACTTATTATAACAGTACCAATGGTCAGTATGATTACATAAAAAATGGTCAAATGCGAGACAGATTCCGTTATATACTTGTAGATATGTAGTGAAAACTGAATAGATCCTTCATCATTGGCAGAGAGCATAAGTCAGAGATTTTAAGCTCTTTCTGCATAAAGGTGCGCCGTTCATACAGTATAACTTTTCATTAAAATTATAAGTTACAACTTGTTTTTTATGTCTTACCAAGAGCACCACTTTCCGTGTGGAGACGAAAGCTGAGAATCCAGTGACGTCATTCTTTTGAATATTTATTTAGAGTTACTGAAAATGTACATTGGGTTTGGGTGTATAGAAGTTGATGAAATACAAAACAGAGGCGTGTGCGGCATTGTACGTACAGCGCCATCTCTTAGTGAGTAAAGAATGATAACACATTTGAGTAAGCTTCTAATCATGGAAAATAGATGGCATGGCAGTACTGTGTAGTTACGCGCTAATGGTTTCACGCAAATAAATAAACTGTGCAATGTTAAAACCAAAGAGTATAATAATCTTTATATATATAAATCTCGTGTCACAATGTTTGTCCTCAATTGACTCCTAAACCACTTAACCGATTATAATAAAATTCGCACACCATGTGCAGTTCGATCCAACTTGAGAGATAGGATAGTTTAAATCTCAAATTTTAGACCGGGTCCTCCACCCGTGCGAAGCCGGGACGGGCCGCTAGTATTAATTATTTTAATTATATGGAATAAAGAGCCCTCGAGAAATAACAAATATTTTTGAAAAATTCGCAAGATGTCTTGGGATTTTTTTGCTTATGGCTTTCGATTGCGTTTCTCATGCTACATTGGACAGGAAATTACATTGCTATAGTGATAGAAATACTGCTTTAGATCTTCTAATTTCGTATTATACAAATTTAAGAACTAAAGAGAGGACGTTAATAGTAAACTATCTTCGGGTGCTACTGTCTCTATGGGAGTTCCACAGGGCTCAACTTTTGGTCCTTTGTTTCTGGAGTACCTACGTTAATTATTTTTTGCCCTAAAAGAACGATAAATGATGACAATTATAGTGTTATTTATTTAATTTGGCTCTTCAACAATTAGTACACAGTTATATTTTAGAGGGATATATTACAAAATTAAGTAAAGTGCCGTATTATTTAAAGAAGAACACTATATAATGCACTATATTTTGGGTATACACAAAAACTAACAAACAAATCAAGAAAAAAAAATCTGGTGAACAATTAAAAATTACTTAGAGTTTAGATTTAAACATATAATAAAAGTAATTAAACACATTACAACTAAAAACATACAAATAAGGAAACATTTGTTTTACGGCAGAATCATCAATTAATGAAACTAAACAACGACTATGATGAAATAAATGCAACTAAAGAGCAATTAAAAAATAAAGAAATAACAGGCTGATATTTTTTGGCGTAAAACATTATAAAAGTTAGAAAAATATTAGTAGAATAAAATAAGAGTTGCTCCTTTTACGATTAAAATTAAATTGGAGTAAGAGTGGGTACCCAAAGGTATCAATAAAATGCTGAAGTTCTCTTTTTAATAAATTTTTAAAATGTTTTAAAAGTGTTTGCAATTGTACATAAAGATCAGTAGGGATAGATCCTCGGAAAAACACTTCGTGAATGAATAAAAATCTAGACATTTGTATAATTCTCCCGCAACAATTTACCAAACAGTGAAAGAACCTTCTCTTGTAACTGGTTATGTAACTTTAATTAGTTAAAAAAGTCGATGATGGGTAACTCTCGAATGTTCAAGTTTTCGTTGGATACACTTTCGGATAAACGGATGATCTTTACCTTTCCAATCCCTCTGCCGTCCATGCTCTGTGACAAATTTCAGCAATATTGTCATTGCATGTGAATCTAACTGAGGTCTATTTAGGATGCCCATGTCAGCACGGCTTGGCGTTGCTCCAGGTACTGAACATACACTCAATGCACTAGCAGTAAATATTTCGTTTAATAATCTTAGTGCTAATGAAACGCAATGCGCAGACACTCTCTGAATACATTTAGCGAGTTTGTCAGCATTAACATACACACCGGAATGTTCCATTAGTTCAACAAGTCCCGGAGCAGGTTCACGATACTTTAGTGTCCATCGTGAGTCAGTTTTATTGTATTCTGGTGGTAGAACCAATTTGCGTTCATTATTACTATTTATTCTTATGTCTCGCAGGAACTCATTGCGTATTTTTTCATCTTCTTCTTTTTGTATGTCAAGAGTTAGAATCTCTATAATAAACTGAAAGTCAAATATTGGCCATTCCATCTTCAATCCATGCTCATCAACAAAGTGAAGTAATATGATTTCAGCATGTGCTACTAATTTATCAGTCCAGATAAGAGATGCTGTTGTTCCATATGGTGACCTGGGCAACTCTCCAAAAATTTTACTAGTTTTACGAGACCAGGAATATTTACGCAAAGCTTCCTTACTAAGCACTTCGCGAATTAATTTTTGAGCAAACGACAAACAATCCTTCGACAATTCTTTGATTTCAGCGAGTTTGTCAGCATTGACATACACACCTGAATGTTCTATAAGTTCAACAGTGCCAGCAGAAGGAAATGGATGCTTTAATGTCGACTTGTAGACGTTCAAACGTTTTCTTTTAACTGTTTCAGAATCGTTATCATCTCCTACACAATTAAATCGCACGTATCTCGTTACTTCAAGTTTTCGTTGAATGTGGTTTTGGATGAACGCATAATCAGTTACTTTCCAATCCTTATTTTGTCCGTACTCTGTGACAAACTTCAGCATTATTATCATTGCATGTGAATCTAGGTGAGGTCTAAGATCTGTGGTATAGTTGTCAATATGGTTTGGCTTAACTCCAGGTACAGAACATACACTCAATGCACGGGCAGTAAATATTTCGTTTAGTAATCTTCGTGCTAATAAAAGACAATCATTGGACAATGTTTCACATTTAGTGAGTTGTTCAGCATTAACATACACACCGGAATGTTCCATTAGTTCAACGAGTCCCGGAGCAGGTTCACGATACTTTAGTGTCCATCGTGAGTCAGTTTCATCGTACTCCGGAGGTAGATCTAATTTGGGTTTATCATTCTGTTCTGTCATTATTTTTCCTGTAAAGATGAAATAAAAAAATGTTATTTTAAAAGATATTCAATTTGCTTAAAAGTGTTATTTGATGTCCATTTGATGTTTTTCTTTGGAAAGAAACCTCCGGATTCAGTACATCCGACGCTCTTTCCTAACTAGAAAGATCGCCATCCCGCTATCATTCCGCCATCCCTTTCGTGGTTATTTTTTTTAAACCACCCAGAAGTAGGCGACATTTTACTAGGTTTAATTTAGTTTTAATTTTAAAATACCACAGAATAGTAGATTACGCACCAAGGGAGTAAAGCATTGCCTTCCGTCACGGGCGTATTGAATCCCGAAGCGACACTATGGATTCTGGGGGTGAACATCCGTAGCGCAGCGAGGAGGTTCAAGTGTTAATTCCCGAGTGAAACGAGATAATTAAGTTAAGAATTCTTAGTGTAGCGAGGGATTCAAGTAAGCCCAAGACTAGGCAACTTTTCTCCCGTGGAGCGTACTCCGTTTTTCACACCTACTGCGAGGAAATGAATTCGATTTTTGAAATTTGATGTGGTACGACAACCTTCGAACGTGAAGATGGCACCACTGCAAGCGATCAGCTGTTGCGGCCAGCGGCCGCCATTACTGATCCATCTCCTTGGTGAAAGTTTTCATACGGTTTTATTTGAGGTTCCAAATTCAAATCACATTATTCCCACGGGAATAATGAAATTCAGTACAATATTATTGCCCGGCTCGAGCGAGAGGAAACAATGACTTGCTTTACAGTACGGTTTGCCTGACATATAATTTGACATTTACGAGCAAGTGGTGTGAAAAAGTATTTTTCATCCCCCCACCTCGGAAAGGGTACTTTTGCTCTTCGATATCTGAGCGTAAAAGCCGTTTTTATCCTTTAGTGAATAAAGTAAATTTGAATTTAGAACATCGTATGCAATATAGAGTTGCAGCAGTAATGGCGGCCGGTGACCGCAACAGCTGATCGCTTGTTGTGGTGCCCCCTTGACGTTCGAAGGTTGTCGTTCCACATAAAATTTCAAAAATAGAATTTGTTTCCTCACCTTAGGTGTGAAAAGCAGAGTACGCTCCTTTGCGGTTGCCTTGAGCTAACTTGAATCCCTCGCTACACTAAGGATTTTTAAGTTTATTCCCTCGTCTCTTTCGGGAATTAACACTTGAACCTCATCGCTGCGCTACGGAGATTCACCCCCAGAATCTTAGTATCGCTTCGCCCGTGACGTAAGGCAATGCTTTACTCCCTTGGTGCTTAATCTACTTTTGTGTTTTGCTGTTCATAGTGCCCACTATGAGCAGCAAAACACAAATGTATTTTTCTATGCGTGTACCTACTACAACGCCTGCCCACTGATTCTTTCTTCAACAAATTAAGAAAACAGAATTTAAATAAAAACGAATTTTACCTTTTAGCGGTAACTTCAGAAAAACAAAATTTAGTGGATACTATTGCTAGAATGAGCGTACTCGCACGTCTAACGTTAAATGTTCACTATATATACGGTGAAAATAAAATATTTCTTATCTGATTTGGTGAAAAGCATTAATAATCAACTTAGCTCATAGATAAAACGAAACCAAAGTAGTGTTAGGGTTCATACACACCTGATTATCGGTCGGTTCCGCCATGACTAAAGTCCTTAAGGGGACAGTGTATAAGAAGGGAACGCGAGGCATAATATAAAGTAGCGCAAGCACCAACAGGACGTTTGTTAATGGCCGCTTGCAAATGACGTCCTGATGGCGCATGCGCTACGTTACGTTGTTAAGTATGTCATAAGTGTGTATGTCCCCATTATAACAGGCATGATGACGTAATTTGTTATTGTATTGACAATATTAAAATAACTTGTATCATCATTTTCAAACAAAAGAAATTGTTTATATTTAATCGATATTATCAATGCCATTAACTTTATCTAATCATGAATCTGCATATTACCTATTTATTTGTATTGCCTAAAACTTGTCTTCCTCTTTGAGGTATATTTTTTCAAAAGTTTTCCTGTGTATTATACAGGTACTTTTAAAATATGTATAATTTTACAACCCAAGATCAGCATCATCTTCATCAATTCCTCTTCTGCCTTGCTAGATTAATTAAGATAAATTTTCAGCTTTGTACAATCTAGCCATTACCTAATAATTTTTATGAGTACTGCTGCAGGTTGGGATTGCCTCAAATACTTACTTCTTTGACTACTTTCTCTATAGAACTTCACATTAAAATGAAATCTGAAAAGGAATTTAAGCCGCGTACCGAAAATCAATGAAACTTTACGCACTGCACTCAAAAATTCAGGAAATAGTAAAATCATTTAGGGCTGATTTTTCAATAGTCAGATAACTTTTATCTGAGGAATAAAAAATAGCGATTTGACATATTTTCTAGAAATAGGTAATCTTCAAAACACCATTTTTATTCCTCAGATAAAAGTTATCAGACTATTGAAAAAGAAAATATACGTACGTATATTTTTTTTTTTGTGTACACAAAAGCTTTTTCAAAAAAAAATGTAACCGCCTTCAAAACCAACCACTAAAAAAGGGTAAAATAACCTACAAAATAACCTTTCTTTCGGAAGTCGGTGGTTTTTTTTTTTCATTGTCTTTTTTGCCACCGACTTCGGAAAGAAAAGTTATTTTGTAGGTTATTTTACCCTTTTTTAGTGGTTGGTTTTGAAGGCGGTTACATTTTTTTTTGAAAAAGCTTTTATTTTACTCTTTTTAGTTTAAATATTCAACCCAAATTCTTGTCAAATAGTGTACATCATTTTCTTACATCTGCACTAGAATTTTGTAATCTGTAGCACCGGTAATAACATCGCTCATGTACAAAATTAGCTAATAAAATTCCCTGTCTCAAAAACTACTGAACCGATTTTGATGAAACTTGCAGTGTTCTCTCAGTTGAACGATACCTAGTAAACAAAAAAAGAATGACTTAAATCGGACTTGTAGTTCCGGAGATAAGCGAACACAAACTAAATCAGTCGATGCCTACTCCTTACTGTTAAGGAGTTGTACCTTCCATCATCAGCTCAGCTACATGAGATTATTATTACCATACGAAAATACTTAAATGACTTCATAATATTTGCGAAAAACTATACGTGGGCCTATAAAATTTGAGGGTTGCCCTCGATTTCTCCAGGATCCAATCATCAGATCTTGACTTGGTGAATATGGGACCAATCCGGAAGCAACTCCTTTCGAATAAAAAAAGAATTTTGAAAATCGGTCCACAATCGCCGGAGAAATCGCGTAACAAACACAAAAAAAAAAAAAAAAAACATACCGTCGAATTGATAACCTCCTTCTTTTTGAAGTCGGTTAAAAAGCAGGCCCAAAAATCAAAGATTTAGGTCTCTACTTATCTCTTCTTCTTTTAACGTCTACTCTAGTGAGTAGAAGTTGTGTTTCCCAGCTGCAGAAAAAAATATTTCGATATGAAAGTTTAACCGGATAGACCTGAATTAGATTTACATGCAACAACAATACTGACAGATTTCAAAGATATTATAAATTAATAGATTTTACCTACACGACATTCTATCTTCAAAAACGGGACACTAACGCACATATGAATGACTAAATATTGCAATAGCACACTACATCACGATTAGTCGATAAAGCAGGATGGCACCGCAAGCACGTGAAAGGAGACAAATATAGTACAAGGTTTGTCAATTGACCATATTTGAGCGGGTCACTTTCTGAGTGCGTTTAACGTATACCGACTATTTTGCATAGAATATAATTGACTGACTACGTGACTGCTGAGCGTGACTGGGTTCAATTCTTTGGTCGGCCAAAAAGTGCTATTGGGTGTTTCGTGTTTCTGTAGCAAACATTGTCCCGCTTACTCAAAAAAGTTGAATATCTATTGAAAAAACTGTCAACTGCAAAACAGCAATTGACGCTGATATAAGGTCGTTTCGCACGTTTACTAACAAAAACAACAATAAAAGGATGCCTTAAAAATGAAAATACAACAGTTTCTGTTTAACAAAAATCAGCCTTGATTGACCATTATATAAATCAACATTAAATATAAAATATGCAAAAAATATAGAACACATATCAACGGTAAATAATCACTTCTTATTTTTTTGTATATTTACCAACTACATATATGCAAAATCATAAAAACTGAAATCTAAAAAAAAATATTTTGTAGAGAATTTTACATCGTAAGCCTATCGACAGGTTATATTATTATCATGACGGATTATCATTCATCATAGCTCTTTTTTCAATGATCTGTTATGATTTATTAAATTAATTCCGTTAAGGCCCTTCTACGCGGCGGGCGCGAGAGAAAAATAGGTATTGAAGCGCTACTCACACAGCGATAGACGCGGTCGACCCAAGTAGCAGTAAGCGCGTACCCAACAAATTAATATTTCTATCTATATTAATAACTAGCTGTGCCCGCGACTTCGTTCGCGTGGATGTCGGAACTTACCAATGTATTTTTTTGTGCGCTGTTGAATCCTCCAACCGACACAAAAATATTTTATTAGGTGCTTTATATAAGCTAGTTCTTCTTTATTAACAACATTTGCTGTGAACCATCATTCTGGAGCGTACATAAATATGCGTACGTAAATCACCACGCCAAGTTTTTCTAAACCCTGTATTTAGAATTTCAGTAGAATATTTGACGTAATTGTTATAAACGCCCTCTGTTGTTCATAGGCAGAACCATTCAATTGCTACTGGATTAGAGAGTAGTTTGTTTATCGGTTTGCATAATCGATATTGTTTAATCAAATAAATGAAGTTTTGTATGGAAAAAAAAAACATGAAAGTAATTGATAAAAAAATATCGATAATTCAAGTTCAAGCTTCCATAATTTTTTTTCGCGTGTACGTAAACATGTTCTAAAATACGAAAACAAAATCATAACCCTCCTTTTGGCTTTGCCGTAGTCGGGTAAAAAGATGTTAGAACTCAAAAACAAATAAAAAGAGTTACCTATTTGTAAGATTAAGAGTGAATAAATGATTCTATACTATTCACTACCACCGTATCCCACCGTAACCCATCGTATCCCATCGTATCCTATCGTATCCCATCGTGTCCGATCGTGTCCCATCACGTCCCATCGTATTCCATCGTGTCCCATCCTATCCCATCCTGTCCCATCCTGTCCCATCCTGTCCCATCCTGTCCCGTCCTGTCCCATCCAGTCCCATCCTGTCCCATCATGACCCATCCTGTCCCATCCTGTCCCATCCTGTCCCATCCTGTCCCATCCGTAAATCACCACGCCAAGTTTTTCTAAACCCTGTATTTAGAATTTCAGTAGAATATTTGACGTAATTGTTATAAACCAATCTGTCCCATCCTGTACCATCCTGTCCCATCCTGTCCCATCCTATCCAATCCTGTCCCATCATGTCCCATCCTGTCCCATCCTACCCCATCCTATCCCATCCTATCCCATCCTATCCCATCCTATCCCATCCTATCATCATCATTAGATGAATTATTTGAATATGTAGTTTTTCTATTCGAAGCTAGATCGCGCTACTGAACTACGCGTCTTGGTGTGAACTGACCGTAATTTTACTTCTGAAACACTTTAAATTCGAATAACTTTTGATAGACTGAACCGATTGCAATGAAACAAAAACTAAATGTTACCTCAAGTTACGCTAAATCGTTGTGTATATAAGTTATTTACATTGATTTCGTACATTTTACGTGATGCCCGGGCATATAAACATACAAACAGACAAACCGACAAACAGACAAAAATTCTAAAAATGCTAGAAATGGGTCCTATTGGTTGTCCTTTAACACTCTAGCTATTTTTTTTTGGATTTTATTTTGATGTACAAAAACGATTTTTCTACAGTTTTATTATATGTATAGATATAGAATAGATATAGATAGAAGATTTCGTGCAGGGCTACGGTACACTCGATTGAAAGCTAACCCGAATAATAAAACATTAAAAAATAATGATTTCGAATCGACAACATAATTATATCCGCAAAATTCAGATTGTCGAGTATTTTGTAAAGAAGAAGGGTCATTTGTGACCCAGCCCCGGCGCAAATGAAATGTATCTCAGTTTTTTCGTTAATTTATGTACATTAAATAACAGGTTTCTTTTTTTTCGATTTCAGTGGCTTACTTAGTTAAATTGCTTAAATAAGCTTTTGGAAAAATGTTGAAAATGCTAGCTGTTCTCCGTAGTTTCACCTGCTGCTAGGCTCCTTTTGGTCGGAGTGTGATGTTATATAGCTCACAGTCTTATTCAATAAATGGACTATCCAACACAAAAATATTTTTTCAATTCGAACCAGGAGTTCCTAAGTTTCGCCCCTTCAACCAAACAAACATACTCTTCAGGTTTTTCAACTGGGTGTGGATGGCTATGTCCGAAACTATGAGGAATATAGAAATACCTTGAAAGGAGTCTGTAGGCCGATTTTGACGAAAACTTAAACTGTATCATTGGATTTTAGAAAATTCAATAATTCTGGCCAGGAATCGAACCCGCTGGTTTAGAAAAAAATCACATCCTGTAATATTACACTATTCGATAGTGTTGCTAATAAGGATCAAATTCTGGGAAGTAATCATATACGCCAAAGTTAAGGAAAAAGTATAATTGAAAAAAAAAACTGATCAATTTACAAGGCATAAGTGACAAGAAAAATTGCAATTTTATAAAAATCTTCTATTTCCTTAAGTTTGCCATATATGGTTACTTCCCAGAATTTGATCCTTATTAGCAACACTATCGAATAGTGTAATAATACAGGATGTGATTTTTTACAAACCAGCGGGTTCGATTCCTGGCCAGAATTATTGAATTTTCTAAAATCCAAGGATACAGTTTAATTTTCGTCAAATCGGCCTACAGACTCCTTTCAACGTATTTCTATATTCCTCATAGTTTCGGACATAGCCATCCACACTCAGTTGAAAAACCTGAAGAGTTTTTTTGTTTGTTTGAAGGGGCGAATCTCAGGAACTCCTGGTTCGAATTGAAAAAATATTTTTGTGTTGGATAGTCCATTTATTGAGGAAGACTGTGAGCTATATAACATCATACTCCGACCAATAGGAGCCTAGCAGCGGGTGATACCGCGGAGAACAGCTAGCATTTTCAACATTTTTCCAAATGCTTATTTAAGTAAATTAACTAAGTTAGCCACTGAAATTGAAAAAAAAGAAACCTGTTACTTAATGTACATAAAATAACGAAAAAACTGAGATACATTTCTTTTGCGCCGGGGCTGGGTAAATTTTGTATGGACCGTGACCCTTCTTCTTTCTAATGATTTTCTGACCAGACAGATCGCAGTCGCCATTTTTGACATCGGATGACATGTTGAGAAGTTTTTATTTTTTCTCTTTATTTTCGGCCAGTTTCATGTGGTGTATTATGTAGTTACTAAACCTCCTTAGAAAAACCTATAAGCTGTTGCCCCCCTGCCTCGACAAGTTTAGTGCGGCGGAAAGAGTTCCGGCGCGATCTCAGGGCGATAATATGGAGGGAGCGACTGTCGCAACAGAGGTCCGGGCTCGCCACGATGGCGCCGGTAAGAGCCCCGGTAAGGTTTGGGAGTGGCTAGATATGTAGGCATCGCGTCTTGACCTACCGCCTGACGCAGATCCTCACCGGACACGGAAGTTCCGGGTGTGGAGGTACCTGAGGAAACGCCTGGGTGTCACCACTGTATGGATCGCCCGGAGGAGCAAACGATGCAGGATTGCACCTCACGACCCAGCCGCAGTGGTAGACGCCCAGGAAGTCGCAGGAAGATCTCCGGCCAACAGGTGCGGGCATGCGGATGGCGAGTAATGGGCAACTCGCTCTCTGATCATGAAACATGCCCGGGTCGACGGCCCGTCCGTGTGTTCCACGCGCGCTTCAAAGACTGTCAGCACAATGACGGGGCCCACCTTTGAGGGCCAAAGCCCGTGGTCGTAGGACTTATGAGTTACCATGACACCTACATTTAGTACCTAGATGTGTATTATGTATGACACACGTTTCAGCCGAGCACAGCCGGGTTTTCATCGAGTTGAAATATATTTTTATCTAAACTGAAAAGTTTGTTTTGTTTGGTTGAAGGCTAATCTCAGGAGCTAGTTGGAATTGAAAAAATCTTTTTGCGATGGGTGATAGTTTTTGCTATCATGCAAGTTAAAAAAAACAGGTGCAAGCAATTTTCAACTTAATTGACATTAATGCAAACACCGGATTTTAATGAAGGAGCAATGTAAGCTAACGAGAATATGAGGAAAACTAACTAAATTTTAAATGTCAATGAAGTCGAAAATCGATTGAACCTTTTTTTTTACTTGTTTTCGTTGAGTAAGTTAAAAAACAGGTTCAAGCGATTTTCTACCTTATTGACATTTACGCAAACACCGGATTTTAATGAGGATCAATTTTAGCTAACGAGAATGTGAGAAAAACAAACTAAATTCTCAATGTCAATAAGGTCGATATCGCTTGAACCTGTTTTTTTTTAACTTGCCGTTAGCAAAAAGTATCATCCATGACAAAAAGAATTTTTCAATTCCAACTTCCTGTGCAAACGTACAACTATTCATTTTTACAATGTACAATTTTAAAAATGTATTTTATAATTGTTTTATTTTCAATTCCTGATTTCCAACCACTGTGCGCACCCCGCAGTGGTTCTTGTGTATGTACACGCCACTTAGCCGCGTAATATTTTGGTAAAAAGCGACGTGTTCTCACCTTGAAATCCTGCGGACGACTGAGCTCTGCAATTCGATCTCGAACCTACGCCGGATAAAATATTCCGCCAAAGTAAAATGTATGGAGATTTTGGGCCCAAAAATTCAGTTACTTTCCGATTTTTTTACGCGAAAAGTATAAATTTTTTTGAAAAACAGAAACATGTAGACAGTACAGTTTAAATCCATTTCATCAATAGACTCTTTCAACAACGGACTTTTGGATGATGAAGATGATAAGTTTTAAAGAGCTATAGGTTAAACGTCTTGTCGGCAAAATGTCCGTTGTTGAAAGAGTCATTGATGAAACGAATCGTCCTGTCGGCGAATAGTCCTTAGGTGAAAAGTTCTATCGATGAACCGGGCATAAATGAATCGTCGTATCGGCGAAAAGTCCAAAGGTGAAAGAGTCTATCGGTGAAACGGCCATAAGTGAATCGTCCTGTCGACGAAACGTCCAATGGTGAACCTGTCGTCGGCAAATCGTTGCAGAATCATATTATGGGTATACACAAAAACTAACAAACAAATCAAGAAAAAAAATCTAGTGAACAATAACAATAAAAAATACTTAGAGTTTAGATTTAAACATAAAATAAAAGTAATTAAACACATTACAACTAAAAACATACAAATATGGAAACATTTGTTTTACGGCAGAATCATCAATTAATGAAACAAAACAACGACTATGATGAAATAAATGCAACTAAAGAGCAATTAAAAAATAAAGAAATAACAGGCTGATATTTTTTGGCGTAAAACATTATTAGTAGAATAAAATAAGAGTTGCTCCTTTTACGATTAAAATTAAATTAGAGTAAGAGTGGGTACCCAAAGGTATCAATAAAATGCTGAAGTTCTCTTTTTAATTCATTTAAATGTTTTAAAAGTGTTTGCAATTGTACATAAAGATCAGTAGGTATAGATCCTTGGAAAAACACTTCGTGAAAGAATAAAAATCTAGATATTTGTATAATTCTCCCGCAACAATTTACCAAACAGTGAAAGAACCTTCTCTTGTAACTGGTTACGTAACTTTAGTTATTAATTTTATTAATTAACTTGGATGAAGGGTATCTCTCGAATGTTCAAGTGTTTGTTGGATACACTTTCGGATAAACGGATAATCTATACCTCTCCAATCCCTCTGCCGTCCATTCTCTATGACAAGGTTTCAGCAACATTGTCATTGCATGTGAATCTAACTGAGGTCTATTTAGTTCCATGTCAGCACGGCTTAGCTTTGCTCCAGGTACTGAACATACACTCAATGCACTGGCAGTGAATATTTCGTCTAATAATCTTAGTGCTAATGAAACCGAATGCTCAGACACTCTCTGAATACATTTAGCGAGTTGGTCAGCATTAACATACACACCGGAATGTTCTATTAGTTCAACAAGTCCCGGAGCAGGTTCACGATACTTTAGTGTCCACCGTGAGTCAGTTTCATCGTACTCCGGAGGTAGATCGAATTTGGGTTTATAATTATGAGTTGGACTATTTTTTCTGTTTTGCAGGCCCTCAGTGTATATTTCTCTTTCTTCTTTCAGTATTTTATATGCTAGAAACTGTCTAATAAACTGAAAGTCTAATATTGGCCATCCCATCTTCAATCCATGCTCATCAACAAAGTGAAGTAATATGATTTCAGCATGTGCTTCTAATTCACCAGTCCCGATAACACATGCTGTCCGTACATATTGTGACCTGAGCAACTCTCCAGAAATTTTACTAGTTTTACGAGACCAGGAATATTTACGCAAAGCTTCCTTACTAAGCACTTCGCGAATTAATTCTTGAGCAAACGACAAACAATTCTTCGACAATTCTTTGATTTCAGCGAGTTTGTCAGCATTGACATACACACCTGAATGTTCTATAAGTTCAACAGTGCCAGCAGAAGGAAATGGATTCTTTAATGTCGACTTGTAGACGTTCAAACGTTTTCTTTTAACAGTTTCAGAATCGTTATCATCTCCTACACAATTAAATCGCACATATCTCGTTACTTCAAGTTTTCGTTGAATGTGGTTTTGGATGAACGCATAATCAGTTACTTTCCAATCCTTATTTTGTCCATAGTCTGTGACAAACTTCAGCATTATTATCATAGCATGTGAATCTAGCAGAGGTCTAAGATCTGTGTTATAGTTGTCAATATGGCTTGGCTTAACTCCAGGTACAGAACATACACTCAATGCACTAGCAGTAAATATTTCGTTTAGTAATCTTCGTGCTAATGAAAGACAATCATTGGACAATGTTTTACATTTAGCCAGTTTGTCAGCATTAACATACACACCGGAATGTTCTATTAGTTCAACAAGTCCCGGAGCAGGTTCACGATACTTTAGTGTCCATCGTGAGTCAGTTTCATCGTATTCTGGAGGTAGATCTAATTTGGGTTTATCATTCTGTTCTGTCATTATTTTTCCTGTAATGATGAAATAAAAAATGTTATTCTTAAAGATGTTCAATTTGCTTAAAAGTGTTATTAGCTGTTTTTCTTTGGAATGAAAAATTTGGACCAAGTGCAGGATTTGAACCTACTACCTCCGGATTCAGTACATCCGACGCCCTTTCCAAACTGGGAAGATCGCCATCCCGCCGTCCCCTTCGTGGTTATTTTTTTTTAACCACCCAGAAGCAGGCGACATTTTACTAGGTTTGGTTTAGTTTTAATTTTAAAATACCACAGAAAAGTAATTTCTGTCATTTCACTATACCAATTTAGGGATTTTATGAAATCACTAGATTTGTATAGGGAAATAAGAAAATCGTTTTGTTATTTTAACATCTCCCGGAATTTGATCAAATCTCTGATTTTATCGTATCCCTGTGACACATATAATGTTACAGTCAAAATAAAAAAATCTAGTTATTATACATAATAACTAGCTATTATTCATTATAACTAGCTATTATTCATAATAACTAGCTATTATTCATAATAACTAGCTATTATTCATAATAACTAGCTATTATTCATAATAGGTCACTAGTCAATAAAATTTAGTGAAAGTGATAAACTAACAAACTGTGAATTAATCACATTTGCTAGTTATTACGTATAATAACTGGCACGAGTTAGATAAGTGATAACTGACATAGAATTAATGATATCAACTAGTTAATATAGATCTTTTTTTAACGTGGTAAAATCATCAAATTAATGAGTCGTCCCACCACTACTGTCAGGCTTGTACTGACTAAAATCCGCGGTGTCCTTCAATAGCCCTTTATGTTCCGGGGTCACATTAATGAGATAAGTCCCGCGACCCCGGTAGGCGAAAAAATTCGTTTAATTGAAACTTTTGATTTGTATAGTTCCCATTTGTTTTGTAGTGTCGGGTTGACCGTGACCATAGAAATTATTTAGGTTCTGAGAACCATGCTCCTACGGCGCACCGTTTTCTTTCCGGCATGGTCTATGATCGGGCGGCGAGTCACCCATTATTCACCGTCCAAAGTTTTCGACCAGAGCTACACAAGCTTTTCATCCGATCTACCATTTTGGATTTGTTTTGTTTTGTTTTTTTTTTTTTTTATAAAACGTTGCCCCACTAAAAGTTGCCAAACGCTGCCAAAAGTAACATTCAGAGGAACATAATTCGGTAAAGGTGCGTCGTAGGACCATGGTTCTCAGAACCTAAATATTCTATGGCCTACCCGCAACTGCAAGAAAAACAAACAAATTTCAGAATTAAAAAAAAACAGGAAAATTGACAAAGTCCCGAAAAAAATACATTTGTGTTTTGCTGCTCATAGTGCCCACTATGAGCAGCAAAACACGAATGTATTTTTCTAAGCGTATACCTACTACAACGCCTATCCACTGACTCTTTCTTCAACAAATTAAGAAAACAGAATTTAAATAAAAACTAATCTTACCTTTTAGTGGTAACTTATAAGAAACAAAATTCAGTGGACACTATTGTCAGAATGAGCGTCGTGTACTTGCACGTCTAACTTTAAATGTTGACTTTATATTGGGTGAAAATAAAATATTTCTTATCTGATTTGGTGAAAAGCATTAATCATCAACTTAGCTCATAGATAAAACGAAACCAAAGTAGTGTTAGGGCTCATACACACCTGATGTTCGCTCGGTTCCGGAACGAAAATGTCCGGGCTTCTAGTCAAACCAGATGTAGCTGAATATCAGTTTTTTACATGGCGCGACTGGCCATCGGACCTCCACAACCCAGTAACTGGGTAATAAGATACCCCATGGTAAGACTGGTTGTCAGACTTTAGAGCTTCTGACTAACAGTAACGACTGTCAAAGTTCTGCAAATGACAGCCGGACCAACATCTTTTACGTACTTTTCGAGGCACGGAGGAAACTCGCTATGACAGATGGTCACCGTCCCATCCACAGACCAACCTCTTCAAGCGCGGCTTAAAGGTAAGCGTCCACAGGTCCGCATCTATCGGACGGCTCATCGGCAATGCCTACATGAGATGCGTAACGATGACGTCATACAGAATGCCGATCAGTGGACGCGCCCCGCACACTTACTGAACCATTTGTTCCTGCATTCCTCTTCTGCTAATAAACAAGCAATAACGACTTCTGCATCGCTTTCCTCCTTTCTCACAAACACTGTCCGAACGTAAGATCACTAAAAAATCCTTATGAAGGTGGCATCGGCAATCCGATTGCTGATACTCGCGTCGGTCGGCAATTAAATCCGATCGCTGCCGATACTAATTAATACGTTTGATGCGATGCGTCAGATACGTACGAAGCGGACTTGTGGACGCTTACCTTTACCCAAAAGATCGGTTTGTGTGGCTGTTATTATTTAGCCACGAGCTCCTTGGGAACCAATAATATACAGAAAATATGAAAATTGTGTAGTCAAGAGAACCTGTTACAGCGAACAAAGGGAAGAACAGTCCAGCGTGCATTACTATTAGTCGGAGAGCGTCACTCCGAATCCATTTGAAAACTTAGATAGGCCAGGATCACTAAGTAATAACAGCGAAGTAGCTCAAACTGTGCTAAATAATTCAAATCCTTATATTTAGAGTAACTGTAGTCCAGTAGTCCATCACACACAACGGTGCTCGGAGGATCCTGTGGTATTAATTGTTGCATCGAGAAACTTTTTCTTTACTCATAAATAAGTTACGGGTGCAAACTCAGATCAAAGAAACAAGCAGATAGAGCGCTCAGAACACTCGAGTGTGACCACCAAAGCAAATACAAAATCAAAATCGAATACAAACTCACGACAGTACCAAGCGTCAATGTTGTTGTTTGCCAAAATATGCCTTTTCGTGTCTTTAATTATTGTATTTGCTTTGGTGGACACACTCGCGGGTTCTGAGCGTTCTATCTGCCTATTTCTTTGATCTGAGGGTGCAAAGGTACTTAAGTCCAAAGATCTTAAAGTTTAAAGAAGATGCAACAATAGCTGTTTCGGGATTGGAGTCATTCTAAAACAGTTACTGCTGCATTGTATCATTACTGCTGGCGCAACGCAGTTTTTGCGTAAAGGACTTTAATCAACGCGCGATGAGTCGCGACGAGATTCGTGCGATATCGAGTCGATTACCTATTTAAATCTCATGTATTTACTAATGGCGCGATGCGATGCAATTCGACCGTAAACTACGAAAATCTACCTTACTACTACGACATACAATACGCTGTAAACAAAAGACAAATGATGTCGCCAGTGACGAGTATTTGCGCAATCGAGTTTCGAACACAGAATCTTATGCATTGTCATTCGGACGTACATGCAATTCGATATCGAGCATATCTGTGAGCGTTAACGTCAATCCATGCGACTCTATTAACAAACTAGTGTTTGTTAATCCATACATTTTCTTCGGCGGAACGCTTGTATGGCCGCTTGCAAATGTCGTCCTGGGCCCCAAGTCTGCTAAATTACAAATGGCTCAATTGAATATCCATTGGATCTCAGTAGCAGTTTTAATTACATTTAGTATTCTGCTACTAATTTAAGACCAATGGTTTTCCAGTGACATTCCGTTGAACTGCTATCAGAATATTTGCTAGTCTGCTCTTCAATTGTGTTCTAATCATAAATAGGTACTACTACTTCTCTTATTTGACGTTTGTTTGGCAACACCTACTGTTCAACTGAGAGTCAATTACACTTACACTACGACTCCATTACGACTCTATTGAGTTTACATAGAAGTTTTTGCAGAATACTAAATTTGTTCTAATCGTAATGGAATCGTGATTGAATCTCAATTGAATATCAATAGCATGTGAGTTAAATAAAATTAGCAGAATTGACACCCTGATGGCGCATGCGCTACGTTAGTGTTGTGTTAAGTATGCCGTAAGTGTGTATGTCCCCATTATAACAGGTGTGATGACGTAATTTGTTATTGTATTCATTCATCATTTTCAAACAAAAGATTTTTTAAATATTTAATCGATATTATCAATGCCATTAACTTTATCTTATCATGAATATGCATGTTACTTATTTATTTATTTTATCTAAATCTTGATTTCCGGTACCTATATTTTTTTCCAAAGTTTTCCTGTGTATTTGCAGGTACTTTTAAAATATAATTTAAAACCCAAGATCATCATCATCTTCATTAATTCCTCTTCTGCCTTGCTAGATTAATTAAGATAATTTTTCAGCTTTGTACAATCTATCCGTTACAGAATAATGTTTATGAGCGCTGCTGGAGATTGGAATTGCCTCAAATACTTTTTCAGTGCTTTCTCTATAGAACTTCACATCGAAATGAAATCTGTACCCTTAGGGTCAGTTCAGACCGAGACGCGAAGCGACGATGCGATGGGCCTCGCTGCGCCGCGCCACGCATCTAGACGTGACATCCACGTGTCTAGATTCACAACTTCTAAACGGCTCAACCGATATTCATCAAACATGTATAAGAACACTCGCACGTAAGACACCTTTAATACAAAAAAAAACTAAATTGAAGTCGTGTCATCCGTTCGGGCTCTATGGCGCCACAGACAGACAGACAGACACGTCAACTTATAACACCCCTCTTATTAGTTTCATTGATTTTCGGTACGCGGCTTAAATTCCATTTCAGAACCCTTAGCACTAGTTTTCACTATTTTACTTTACAGCGTCTTTCCAGTGTTTACAGCAAAAATTGTCCTTCTTACTTCAAAACAGTTAAATATCTGTTGAAAAAACTGTCACCTGCAAAACAGCAATTGACGCTGATATAAGGTCGTTTCACACTTACACTTTTTCTAGACAACTGTTCAACAAAAAAATGTTTAATTTATTTTTTGTGATACGATATGACGGACAAAAACAAAATTAAAAAGATGACTTAAAAATTAAAATACAACAGTTTCTAAATTAAGCATATAATTTATAATAAGTACAATTATGTTAATTACAAGACTAGCGAGGTAACACACAATTAATAACCACTGAATAAGGATAAAAAACAAATGAATTAATAAATGATAACCAACATCATGAAGAAGGGTTACAAACAACGACGATATATTACTAGACTCCTAATAACAGGCGACGATGTCTGTCAACACATTAGACAAAAAAGTCTTATATTCATCTTATTTCGACCACTCCTGTGAACCGTAAACATACCTTGAGACAGAACAGACCTTGTGTTAGCCAATCACAACGCAGTACCCCGTCCCCCTCGCTTACGTAGTACCTCAGCGAATTGACAGAATAGTTTTTGTTCCTTAGATCGAGCATGCGGAGTCTAGTAATATATCGTCGTTGGTTACAAATAAATCAGGTTACGATCACTTCTTCCATAAATATTTCTATATCACTTTTCCCCTAAACCCTTTCGAACATAACGCGACGCTAGTCTCTGATGCCTTACACTTTAAAAACAATGACGCGTGCCTCTATGGATTTTCCACCCATGATAAAATTATCATACTTCATAGTGCTTTCACAAAGAACTTCCTATAATCATAAAGCCATACTTGAACTGTTTGAGTATCTTAAACAACTTATACTCGTATAGGTAATGAGATATTTTGATAACCTAGTTACTTTAAGAAACAACATTTCAAATAATTATCATACTTTTTTCTAACATGAGAATAAAAAACTTTTTCTAAAAAAAGGAAACGACCTCAAATGTTAACACAAAAAAAAGTAAAAATAAAATAAAATTACTTCAGACATTCAAACAAATCGCCGGAAGTCTTTTACAATCAGCGTCTTTGAAAATTAGCCATTTAGTAACAGATCAATGCGTAAGAAGTCACTGAAAATCGTATCAAAATCGGTTCAGCCAAACGCGAGACAATCGCGGATAAACATACACATAAATACCCCGTCGAACTGAGAAACTACTTTTTTTAATTCGGTAAAAAAATGGACTTGGAAAACATTGTGTGATAATCAGCAATGCTTTTATGTAGGGACACGGCTCCGGGGGCAAAGTTAAAACCATAGCCAGTCCTCTATGGGTGAATCCTGAGATTGGCGATATTCAGTTGATTCCCCTGGCGAAATTTATTTACACAGATTCTTTCTAAGTAACAACGTAATATAAAATTTAACTTCATTATAAACACATTAAACGAATTGGCATCACTTTTGGCCGGATGGTTCTCAATATATAGGAGTTTAATTTTTTTCTGGCCAGGGGAATCAAAAAAGACGACAAGGGAATCAAAATCTAAACAGTGTTTTAAAAGAAAATCAAGTTTTATTATTATTTTAACGTAGCCTCTAATTTTTTTTGTAGTCTAAGACGTTCTGCAAGTCGTTTTTTTTATCTTTCTTGCCTTGATTGTTTTGGAGGCATTGCTCAAATCTGAAATATGAACATAGGTAATTTAAAAACTTGACATCGTTGATCAATATTTGTTTAAGACATTAAGAAATTCATATAACTTGTTGATAGTGATAATATTTTTGTTTTCAAAAAACAGGCAGGAAATTCGTACGAATTAAATAAGATAAATGATTTTTAATCGATAAGACGGTTTAAAAAAATTATGTATAAGAAATATAACGAAAACTTTCTTGTTGTCACAGAAACCTTTTGATTTCCATAATACATTTTGATTACCTTGGCGCAAATACCAAGGGAATCAATGCCAATGGAATCAAAAAACACGATGTTTTTGTCGATTCTGATAAAAACAATACGTTTTAAATAATATGAATGTAATAAATAAATAATGATCATTAAAGCTGTTCCATGTACACCCGAAAACAAATCCTTAAAACTCAAATTGCATTTATAAACGTGATCAGGGTAATCAACGAGCTAGCGAACCAAAACCAGGGAAATCAAATCTTTACCTTCGTAATTACGTCCTGGACCAACGAGCAGCGCAACCTTCTACAACTACGTTGGAAGCGCTACCGACAGCGCTCGTGCGACGGCTCGGAGACACTGTTCTAGAATATTTTACTAGAGATTTACGAAGTTTAGTGACGCTCCAGGGGAATCACTGTTTAGTCTCGGACAAACTTTATATTATAGTTCTTAATAAAACTATCATAAATACACAAGGCGTATATTTTTTTTATATATCTACAACAACCCTGTTAGCGATTAGACCGCATTGTTTATTTTGTTTATGTTCGTAAGTTAGGGTTTTGTCGGTTTGTTGTTTGCAAAATGTGTAGCGGACGCGCCAGGGGTATCAATATTTAGGCCTTTTGGATTTTTTTTCGACTATTTAGTACCAAATTAGACCCAAAAACTATCGTGCTACAGTTAGATCATACATTAACGTGGCATAAAAAAAATATTTTGACATCAAATTTAAATACTACGGGTACTTTTTTTCTTCGGACAACGTAAAATTAACCTCTCAAGATTCACCCCTATACAATGTGTAACTCAGCCCATGTTACTGAACAATGTTTGTTCTAAGATTTATAGAAAAAAGCGAAAAAAAAATTTGCTTTTTCATACAAAATGAGGAATTGATCGAGCCTATCAGTATGAAAAATCATATTTTTAGAGTTACCCCACGAGAGGTTGTGCGCTATTAATGTTACACTTTGTATATCTTAACATTAGAGAATAGCAAGACATCTTTGTTGGCTGTGCCGTTAAAACCTTCATTGCCAACTTGTCGTGTCCAGTTTCCCTGTCGATGATTTTTCCCGGTTACTATGTTGGTCCGGCGGAGGCAGTTTTTGTGGTTACAATTTTACATAATCACACCTTTCTAAAAATATCTAATAATACAACAACAGAAACACAAAAGTCTTAAAAATAATACAACATTAACTGGTGTACAGTTACATTTGTATGTACTCAGATAAAAATAGGCACGTTAATAAATAAACTTAGTAAGACACTTGCGAGTAAAAGTATGGAATCACTTACTTGGATTCATATCCATGTAAATGTGTATCCAGGATCAGGGAAAGCTCCTTAAACAATGACGTGATTTTAAGGAATTAGTATCAATTTAAAGTTAACATTTAAAGTTGTTAATTACTCAAGATCGCGCGAAATCGGAGTAAGTCATGTCATACTTTGGCTTGCCAGTTTAGGTGCATTACACGGCATTACTAAAATCAGTCCTCTTACGTTAAGGTAAATTGTATTCTCTCATGTAAAATGATGTCCAAATTGGATTTCTTGGTCCAATTGTATTTGTCCTTGATTGTCTCTCGTCAGCCACAGGCGTCCTAGAGTTTTCAAGTCTATCGTGGAAAGCAGCCTGTCTACTTTCCTTTTCTTTGTTGATGTGCTCTTCCCGTATCTCAATTAATTTATCCAACATACTCTTTCTAATATTCTTAAAACACAATACTCTCCAACCTTTCTCAAGTGCGTACTCATCAACAAAATTCAGTATTACCATTTCGGCATAGGCATCTAATTCACACCTAGGTGTTGGCGTAAGTAAATACGTGGAACACCAACCTCCACGGCGTGGAAAATTGTATAAGTCGAGATTCTTTTCAGATAATATACACTTACGCAGTGCATCTTCAGTAAAAACTTCGGTTAATAACATTTGGGCTAATGTTTGACTATCTTTAGAAGTTTTCATGCAGTCAGCGAGATTTTTAGCATTGACATACACACCAGAATGTTCTAAAAGCTCAATGAGTTCTAATGCAGGTGCATGATACTTTAGTGTCCATCGTGTTTCAGTTTCATAGTCAACGTGACGATCTTCTGGAGCAGCAATGGTACCTTGATGAACATTTTTCCTCAGACATTCATCGGGATCTTCACCTTTCTTAGCAACACGTCTCAATAATTCCAGTTTTTGACGGATACATTTTTCAATCAATTTTTTTTCCGAGACCGTCCAATTGTTCTCCAGTTCATATTGTGTAAGAAACTTCATCAATGTCGCCATCGCATTTTTATCCAGCTCAGGTCTGACACTTGTATTTTTACTGTCAGAGTCTTTGCTTGAAGGACTGTTCCAGGAACAAACACTCAATGCACTTTTTGTAAAAATTTCTTTCAGTAGCATTCGAGCCAATGTAAAACTGTCAGTCGAGCTCATGCATTTAGCGAGTTGACTAGCTTCAACATACACACAGGAATCTTCTATTAGTTCAACAAGTCCGGGGGCATATTCACGGTATTTTAAAGTCCACCTTGAGTTATTTTTATCGTACTCCGGAGGAAGATCTATCTGGCGTTTCTGACTTTCTTCCTCTTCCTCTGCTTCTTTTTCTTTCCGTCGAACACGTCTCATCTCTATTAATATTTGACGAATACCTTTCATCATACAACGGATCTCCATCCGTTCCATTCCAATTGTGGATCTGTCCATACTTTACAACGTACTTTTGCATTATATCTTTTGCGTGTTCGTCTAATCCAGGCCTTGCTAGTCCACTGCGGATGTCGGAAGGATTATTTGATTCACTAGTCCACGAGCATGTTCTCAGAGCATTTGTTGTAAAGATTTCTGTTAGTAACATTCGAGCAAATGTATTGCAATCCATTGCCCATTTTTCACATTCAGCGAGTTTTTCGGCATTTACATATATTCCAGAATGTTTAATTAGTTCAACAAGTCCTGAAGCAGGTTCACGATACTTAAGTGTCCATCGTGAGTCAGTTTCATCGTATTCAGGAGGTAGATCAAACTTCTTTTGAACATTATTATTATCTGTCTGCTGTGCATGCTGCCCATTTGTTATGGCTTCAAATAAGTTTGGATTTGGATCTTCTGAGGTCTTGTTGTCTTTTGATGTGGATGTCGTTGCATCCATCTTGTAATTTTGACGTTTCGTAAGTTATCTCCAACCTGCTGGTTTTGGCCTGAAATAAAATTTTAAAAATGTTACTAAGTATCATTATTTTTAAACGCGATTGGTTTGATCAGTAGTTACATTAAGTATTTATTAAGGAGCTAAGGAGGGGGCGGGTGCCCTGAGGGTGAGGACAGACTCCGCCTTACAACCCAGCTGCCGCTGATCATGGATCATGCCCGGGTCGACGGCGAGTCTCATTACACGCACGTCTCAAAGAGCTGTCGGAAATATGCTTAGAGGGTCGAAGCCTGTTGGGGTCGCGAGACTGTCTTATTAGGCAACCGTGGTCCCGGAGCATAAAGGACACCGTGGATTTTTGTCAGTAGGTACAAGTCTGACAGTCCCTACCGTCACGCCCTGGGTGAGAGGACTCATCTGATGATTTAACCACGTTAAAAAAACGCATAACCAATATCACTGAACGACTTTCGAGTATGAGAATTTCAAAATGAGTGAGAAAATTCTTAGATTGGGTTTCCTAATCTAATTGAGAACTTCTTCTTTTTGAAGTCGGTTAAAAATCATCTCGCTTGTGACCAAAAATAAGCTGAACATAGTGATTATGTTCCTTAGAATTACAATAGACCGTGAACCCGACACTTTGTTTACTTTTACGATCTTAATGGCATTTGAACATACTGTGCTATATGTGGCGGCGTCACCTACCTAAAAATATCGTTCAAAACACAGTTGTTCGTTATTATCGCATCTACCTAATTACTAACTTATGCTAGCCATGCACCATTTGAGTCCGATTTGGATATAATTTTTATGGGACCCTTTGAGAAGTATTATTACCCTTTCCAACAAAAAAAATGAATTTTTGAAATCGTTTGAAAGAGACGGAGTTATGCGCGAAAAAACATCCGAATTGATAATAACAACTTCCTTTTTGAAGACGAAAAAGGATAAAACAAAATTAAATGGCAAAATCTCTATATATTACATAATACATACTTTATATATTACTATACTAGCGGTATTATACTAGCGGTATATATTACATACTTTATATATTACTATACTAGCGGCCCGTCCCGGCTTCGCACGGGTGGAGGACCCGGTCTAAAATGTGAGATTTAAACTATCCTATCTCTCAAGTTGGATCGAACTGCACATAGTGTGCGAATTTTAATAGAATCGGTTAAGTGGTTTAGGAGTCCATTGAGGACAAACATTGTGACACGAGATTTATATATATTAAGATGTGACTATGACGACCCTTAGCCGGCAATTCTACTTAACTCTTTAGCTTTTATTATGTATGTGTTTTTATTTATTTATTTATTAAGGTTTTCCAACAGTTTCTGTGTCCCTACACACGGCTACACATCAAGCTATGAAAAACCAGTATAAGCTGACCGTTCATTGTGTGTAAAATCGTACGAAGCGAGTCCAAGACAAACTGATTTAGTATAGCTTGATGTGAAGCTATACTAAACCAGTTTGTCTTGGTCAAGGGACTTACAGTCAACATCACAATTATTTAACGAGCCTTCACAAAAAATAAGCGATAACTACACAAAATTAAACAACGAGAAAAATTAGAGTAGGTATTACAAAAATTAGATATTGCTCGATTAATAGCATTTACATACTGAACTTATCGCGATTTCCGTTAACGCTGGGATTCAACGAGTCATTTGTAATGTAACACAAAATAGGTACCTAACGTAAAAAGTTAACAGAATATTACCTTTCAGCATTAGATCACCAATATATTCCTTCCTGCTAAAACACAATCACTACACTGAAAACTACTTAAATTATAAATGTCTAATCTTCAATTACACTGATTTAGTTCCACAAAGATGTTATGGTTCAAACGTCCTCTCGCTTGCTCGTTGTGAGCGATATGAATGAAAATGAATATGTTGCACTTGTAATAGAATTACGTTCAGTCAGTTCATTCGATTTGTTTATGTGTGTGAAAGAGATAGCTATATTGACAGATAAGCAGTTTTGTTGTCGTTGGATTAAAATAAATCATTTGTTTCAAAGTCAAGGTCATCGGAGGCAATTTGAAAACAATTTGTGTAAACTATCAAAATCATATTAGATTTTTATTACTTTGACCCCAAGTAGGAATTTCTCCCGTGTTGTACAGACGCTAGCATATCAACTTACTTCAATCTGTCACATCAGCTTTATCATAGTAAGAGCACAGGTAAGAGTCGAAAATTATCCCACAGGAATGTAAATGTGTGGCAAAAGCTAGGTATTCTAGTATGTTCTCATCCAGCTAAAAATACAAAAACAATTCGTTTAGCTTTCCGGGGTCGCGGGTCTTATCTCATTACCGTGACCCCAGAACATAAAGGGCTATTGAAGGAAACCGTGGATTTACGGCAGTACGAGTCTGATAGTTCTGCCCGGGGTGGGAGGACTCATTTGATGATTTTACCAAGTCAAAAAGAAAAGAAATCCGTTCAGCTGCATTTGTGTGAAACAATAACAAACATTATTCCATCTATTATCACACACATGATTGTAAAAGTGATGATGATAGGTAATATTGAGGAGAACAAAAAGATTTTAGTCAAACACATTGTTCAATTTTTAACACTTTATTTTCAAGCAACTCAAATACAAACAATCAAATAGTAATTTTTTTTCAGAAAGAATAAACACAAAAAAGACAGGAGTAAATTAAAAAAAGGTTTCTGTTTTTACGAAGAGAGACAAAAACAAGACTTTTGACGCAAAGTAGTCCAACCAAAATTCAGCTTTATGCAAATTAATGTACCCTTGAATGCTATCTTTTTGGACTACTTCGTTACTGAAGTTGCGCCGTCATCACTGTCAAAGTTAAAAGGCTGCTATGAGCCATCTGAAGCGTTGATATTCGTTGTGCACACTGCCATTATGACCCCACAGCAGTCTGTCTCCATATCCATCCGGGGTCACATCCAGCTTGAGTCCTTGATCATACACATAGTTTATTATGAAGAACACCAAAGTACCGTTATGAATCATGGGCTCCAAGTAATACTTATGCCTCTCTTCCCCAGAATTAGTCGATCCCCAAGCTTGCCTGTCTCCGTAACGATCCACATTTACATCCAGTTTTAAGTACATATTGCAGTCGATATTGTACAGCTTAAATGTCACTTTGTTACCGATCCAAACCGGGAGAACCTTCCAACTGACTCTGTTGCTAGTATAGTCTTTACTGTTGTCACCCCAAGCAAGTCTGTCATTGTAAGAGTCAGTGTGCACATCCAGTTTTAAAGGCTGCAAGTATTCCTTGTTGACTATAGTGACAGCATCTTCGGCAAAGATGTGTTGGAATGACTTCGGGAAATTATTACGAACAACATCTTTAGCGCCACCGTGCCATAGTTGATACGCAAATGACATAACATTTCGTGGAGTAGAACTGATGAGTCTCGTTACAATCTCGCTGATCAAATCACCAGCCGCCTCTGGGATGTTTTTGGCCATACTCACTGCGCTGTCATATTGACCGTTGACGACCTCATTATACAACGCGTCCTTAAGTTCTTGGGTGTTTAGGAAAGACACATGCTTATCATAGTACGTCAACCCTTGCAGTTCGCGAGGCAGGGGCGCATTCTTACTTAAGTACAAGCCTGATCTCGCCAATTCGACGGTGAGGTCTAAGATCTCTGCAGAGTCGGTGTCTACTCCGAAGACGACCACCTTGCCGTTGTCCTTGTTGATGATGCGGGTGATGTCTTTAGCACAGCTGCTGGTGACGTGCCTTTGTCCACCTGCGACGGTGACGATGAGCACTGAGTTGTCAAGGATATAGCCGCTGGTGTTGCAGTTGTTGTGGCTGACGACAGGGATCCTGTTCGGGATCTTCCTGTCCAGGTCTGGGCCACCGCTCACTAGCTGGTACTGATGGTTAATGTTGTAGCAGTTTGAGAAGCCTCGAATGCCTTCATCAGTCACGACTTTTCCTTCGCCCCAGTAGTCAACATGTGGAATGGGGTCGCTGAGGGAAACAGGTATCTTCAGCAGAGCGTACTCTCCGATATAAGGAACTTCGGAGTAAGGAAACCGCTTGTCTATGTTTGTGTTGTAGTTTGGTCGCGCGGCTAACTTCCAGACGGTTATAGAACGCATTTTGAGGTTTTATTCGAATTTCAATCTATGAACAATAAAAAAAAATGTTTGTGAGAAAAAAGAAAAAAAATCTTGGTGTATGCGCCCAAAGACTATATAACAAATCGGGCAGGGCCAGCAGGGAAAAAAAACATTAAAAAAACCAATAACACTTACCAGTTTGAACTAAACTCCTATGTTTGTAAATACCTAGTTTGCGACAGGAACCTGACCTTATATACTAAAAACTGTCCTACACTGAATATCAGTTCGTTACCTAACCAAAAAACCGCAGGTTGCATTGAAAACTACTTATTTAAGGAACTATAGCCACAAGCGATAAGATATACCTATGTATAGATAACATACGACCTAATTTATGTGAATGCATGAGGACTACATAAATATTGATACCTATTTATGATGTGGGGCCTACAAAGAGCAAAGTACCTAGGTACCCAGGTACTGCCTACATTACTTACATTGAAGGAAATGGTATAATAGGTGTATGCAAAACCAGTATTAGCTGAACGTTTATTGTGTGTAAAAACCGTACGAAGCGAGACCAAGATAAACTGGTTATGTATAGCTTGATGAGTAGCTGGTTGTAGGTATGTAGACCTTTTGCAATAATCTTCTAGCGTCTGTCAGTACGAGTCTGACAATCCCTCCTGCTCTAGGTGGAGGACTCATTTGATGATTTTACCACGCTAAATAATTTAAAAAAAGTTTGGTTATCACAACCTTCCTAACTTTGTCCATACAAAATCAGCTTAATACCAGTTTTTTACATGGAGCTATCAGCAAACTATTTTGCCGGAGTCGCGGGACTGTCTTAAAAGGGCATAGTGGCCCTGGAATACAAACCCTGTAATTCAACCTGTTCCTTCAACAGGGTGTATTTTATTCTGGAAGAATGACCGTTCTGCGCCTCCCAGAGTGGGATGACCCGTTTGATAAAATAGGATTTTTCAATATTGTGTACAGCGCCATCTGTTAGTGAATATAGACAACGTATTTGACCAACTTTTCAATCATGCTACATAGATGGCAGCACTATTTGGTTACGCTGAAGTTAAAAAAATGCTCACGTTATCAACCTAATTAATTTGTTTGTATAATTATAATTTACTGCTATGTTCTTTTCCCCTTTCTAAGTTTTCATTGCTAACGTCACAAATTTTGTAGTAGACTAGACACCACACGCCCCAAATAACTTGATTATTTATACTAGACCTGTTTTAACGAGACAACGGGTCTCATTCTGATAACTTTTGTAAGTTCTACAAAAATACTGCATGATAATCAGTAACAATTAATTAATTTTAAAATAGAAACTAATATTTTGATGACATCAAAATACAGAACCGAATCTGTTTTAGATAGCACTACATAATTTCGACTATTAGAAGTAAGTTTCCGTAGTGTAGCGGTTATCACGTGTGCTTCACACGCACAAGGCCCCCGGTTCGATCCCGGGCGGAAACAGTTTCTTTTTGCTTTTCACTAGGTTTATTTATAGATATTATTTATTCTTTGGAAATACAAATTACATCTGACTGCTTCCTAACCTTTGTAAAAGTTATTTTTACGATTGTTAAAATTATCGTAGTTGATTGAAACGCCTTATAGAAGCAAATCGCAATGCGTCATTATTTTGTGGCATTAAAATAGTGCAATTCTAGTAGGCGTTAATGCTTATCTCTGGTTTTCAGAATTCAATTACTAACATTAAAAAAAAATCGTTTTCGTTATGGATAAAAAGAACATTTTTTTTCTGGGATCTTTCTCAGTGGGTTATACATAGGTACGGTACTGTAACGACACGACACTGGCATGTCGTCCACTCTCGCTAATTTACTTAGAAATGTGTGAAACTACCCAATCTACCGATATCGTCGACGTCTAATATAAAAGCACTCATTCTGTTGAGGTCTAAGGCTGCTTTTCCACCAGAGATGCGCTATGTTACGTTGATGCGGATGCGTTTGATAACCACCAATCATATTGATTAGTTTACATAGCACAGCATTGGTGGAGAGGGATTCAACTAAGATGTGTTTTTTATATGGAAGGATGCGTGGCATGGCTGCGTGGATGCGTGCTATGGAGGTGTGCTATGGGTGGTCTTCCCTACTATTGATACATCGCATAGCTCGAGCTGCACATTTTCCTAGCGCAGCTACTCTGTGGCGGCGCATCTTCACAGCACATCTTACTCGCACCGCTACATAGCGTAGCATCAGTGGAAACGATCACGCAGTTTCGTAGCTCAGCTTTTAGATCCTCGCAGTACAGCTACATAGCACATCTTTGGTGGAGAGGTACCCTTATAACAAGATTTTCGTATATGTATACAGGGTGAATTTTTCAACTGGGCGTGGATGGCTACTTTCGAAACTATGAGGAATATCGAAAAACGTTGAAAGGAGTCTCGAGGCCGATTTTGACGAAAACTAAAACTGCATCATTGGATTTTAGAAAAATCAAAAATCCTGGTCAGGAATCGAACCCGCTGATTTTGGAAAAAAAATCACATACTGTATTATGACACCGTTCGATAGTGTTGCTAATAAGGATCAAATTCTGCGAAGAAATCATATACGGCAAACTTAATGAAAACGTATAATTACAAAAAAACTGATTAATCTTCAAGGCAAAGAATGTATTTGAAACATAAGTTACCGTTTCTTCTTTTAAAATAATGCTATTTTTAGTTCAACTCAATAATGTCGTTTAGCTGAGTACAGTACATAATTTATTCGAAATTATGGCTCAGTAGATGTAAAGTAGCTTGGAAAAATAGCAATTTCATAAAAATCTGCCATTTCCTTAAGTTTGCCGTATAAGATTACTTCCTAGAATTTGATCCTTATTAGCAACACTATCGAACGGTGTAATAATACAGGGTGTGATTTTTTTTCCAAAATCAGCGGGTTCGATTCCTGGCCAGGATTTTTGATTTTTCTAAAATCCAATGATGCAGTTTTAGTTTTCGTCAAAATTGGCCTCGAGACTCCTTTCAACGTTTTTCGATGTTCCTCATAGTTTTGAAAGTAGCCATCGACGCCCAGTTGAAAAATTCACCCTGTATACAGTGTACTTAAGTACATATTTACAGCTTTTATTGAGTGTAACATGAAGAAGCGCCTGTAGTGAACGAAGGAAATAATGCTTGTTTTTTTGTAAAATCATCAAATGAGTCCTCATACCCCGAGCAGGGCCGGAGGGACTGTCAGACTTGTACTGACTAAAATCCACGGTGTCCTTCAATAGCCCTTTATGTTCCGGGGTCACGGTGATGGAATAAGTCCCGCGACCCCGGTAGGGCTTGGCCCTCTGCGAGGGGGCCCCGTCATTATGCTGACGCTCTTAGAGGCGCGCGTGGAACACGACGCGCCGTCGACCCGGGCCGGACAGCGAGTTGCCCTTTACTCGCCACCCGCATGCCCAGGAAATAATGCTTCGATTCAAATAATAAATAAGGTAAAAAGTCAAGGGCTTCTGGTATTTACAAATAAACGCGAGAAAAGCCGCTGGCAGGTAACAGGGAAATTAAATAATAAAATTAATGGGTACAAGTCTTCTAACCTTGACATTGCCTTAATGATAAATCATATATTTTTTTAATTCTTTACGTAGTTTAGATGACGGTGACGTCATTGCTGAATATTATGACGATCAAAGTAATGTTTTACATAGTTTAAAAAAAATAGCTAAGTGCGTGTCGAAACATACCAAATTAGGGGTTCCGTAGTCCAGACTAGATTATGAAAAATCAAAATTACATTTTTGCAGTTCAGAAAAATGTTTTCAAAATCAAATAAAATGGAATAGACACGTTTATAACGTCGGAAACAGCTACTCGGTTCGGGTCGGTCGTTTCTATGCAAAAGAACTGGCAAGAAACTCCGTGGTTACTCTTTTAAAATACCTAAAATTTGCTTCGGTAACTTTTGTCAGGCCTACGTTTTTCTCCCAAAATTTATTTCAATACAATTCGAAAACCTCTTCTATTCTATAAATTACCGCCCGGCATTGGTTGCGGCCATGCTGCGGAGCGAGACGGAGTGGGAAGCGGTCGCCTCCTTCTGCGAAGCAGTCGTGCTCGCGAAGGCGGGCCGCGCGAGAGAGAGGACAATGTCCTCCCTCCGGTGGTGGACGCCCAAGGCGTCGGACGTCGCATGACGATATCCGGCCACCGTAGGCGCGGGCATGCGGGCGGCTTCTTGCCGTCCGACCATGGATAATGCCCGGGTCGATGGCGCGTCGTGTTCCACGCGCGCCTCAAAGAGCGTCAGCATAATGACAAGGCCCCCTCCCAGAGGGCTAAAACCTGCCTACAAGCACAGTATAATAATAATACAGTAGCGTAACTCGGCCGCCAGACAGATTTAAATACCTACAGCCGCGCGGTACGTAAACATGCGTTAGGGCTACCCGTCGACATCATTTTAATAACATTTGCCTTTGCGTACTTTCTGTTTCTATTTTAGTTTTGTGATTGTAAATATACTTTTTTATATAAATAAATGAAATACTTTGTAAAATGAATAGGAAGTGTTCAATAAAAATGCGTGTTGTTTTTTGATTGGTAGATTTCATTTAAAAAATCATGTTTTTGTTTGAAAAACAAATCGGGCTTATAAAGTCGTGCATGTGATATATTATAGAAGTATTTGAGACCGAAAAATATTTGCGCCACGACTGAGTCGTACGAAATGCGTTGTCGGATCCTTATAAAAATGAATGTGGTGTGAGGCAGGGCGGTCTGACCTCGCCAACATTGTTCAACATTTATATGAACGAACTGATCGTCTCGCTCAGCAGTCAGCATGTCGGATGTTATATAGATGGAGTTTGTGTCAACAATATGAGTTATGCTGACGACATGGTGCTGCTGAGTGCATCGATCTGTGGGCTAAGGAAACTTCTTAGTACGTGTACGGACTACGCGCATGGTCATGGTTTAAAATACAATGGTAAGAAAAGCCAATACATGGTTTTTCGGGCCATCGGTGTGTCGAGCCCTATGAATATTCCAAATATTAACCTAGATGGAGTCACAATTGAGCGAGTGGAACAATTTAAATATCTAGGGCATCTGCTCACCGAGGACCTTAAAGACCATGCTGACATGGACCGGGAACGGAGGGCGCTGTCAGTGCGGGCCAATATGATAGCCCGCAGGTTTTCGCGTTGTACTATGGGTGTGAAGGTCACGCTTTTTAGAGCGTACTGCACATCCCTATACACGTGTGGCCTGTGGGCTGACTACACTGAACGGGCATACAGTGCCCTCCGTGTCCAGTTCAACAACGCGTTCCGGGCGGTGTTGGGGCTGCCCCGTTTCTGTAGCGCATCGGGGATGTTCGCGATGGCGCGCACTGATTGTTTCCACGCTACTATGCGCAAGCGGTGTGCATCTCTGGTGCGGCGGGTGCGGGCCAGCCCCAACGCCATCCTGGCAATGATAGCCAACAGGATAGACTGTTCCTTTGTCCGGCATTGCTGTGGTAGGCATGTTGCTGCTCCGATGCCGGTTAGAAAATTATAATTTGTTGCATGTGTTTAAAAGTATGTCACAAATTCTGACATGTATTAGTTGACATTTTATTTTTACTATGATTCTGATGTTTGTATAATTATTTAAAAAAAAAAATTATGTTTTCTTTTATTTTTGTATGTGAATATGGACTAACATTGTCTGATTTAAATAAATTATTATTATTATTATTATTTATTGTTAAATTTTAAAGTAGGTAAATCCGCATTCTAATATAAAGCTTAATTAAACTACTCGTCTTATTAGATATGTACTCGAACTGATTTTAAGAGATAAAAACACGCGGTTATTGTTAAAAAACCAACACACCGTCCGCTCGACACTGCGGTACAGCCGTGACTGTCTGCACCCCGAGCGCGCCCCGACATCGAGGCGCGTAGGTATAGCTCGCTTTTCGTCCGTTTGTATGAAGTTGGAGTACTGTATTATTATATTACCGTGCTACAAGTCTGACAGTCTCTCCCGCCCTGCCCGGGGTGGGAGGCCTCATCTGATGATTTTACAACGTAAAGAAAAAAAATCTATAATTTATGTGCGACAAAAATACATTTAATTATGTAGGTACCTACTGATTTATCACGGCCCTTTTCGCTTTTTTTTAAAGTAAATATTAGGAAATAACAATGTTTCGACGGTAATCATTAATTTATATAATTGTATAAGTGGACAATCTAAAGTAATATAAAATATTAATAATTTATTTCATGTTGGTTTTATTCGTAAGTTCAAGGTAAACGAGTGATGTTATTGTATACTAGCTTCTCTCCGCGGCTTTGCGTGAGTGTCAGTTTTACATTAATAAATAAAAATTTAGCTTTTAAAAATAAAATATATTTTTTAAAAGGTATGTTTTGTCCGATGTGTCACTCTATTTATAAGTTCTTTTGTTTTCTTGTCTTTTTATTTATTTTTCTACGAGTATATGTCCTTTGATTATAAATAATGTCACCCCAGCTTGATTTCCGTACACTACTACTACTACATTACTTTCTATCTTCTTCTTTTTCGGGTGACCACTGAAAACCAGCGCTGTGCTGTGGGTCCCCCCATAGCACAGCTTTATGCTGAGTGGAAGCTTTTTTGTCACAGTCATGACATACAGCTGCCTACCTATTATGTTTTGTATGTTCCTTTTTGTTAACACTTGGATTTAGTGTAGTAACTATTCTGTGTAATAGGTATAATTTTTATTTTTTATTCTTTGTTGAACGTATGTATGTGTATAAAATAATTTTCCTTTTCTTTTTCTTCTTTTCTTACTTTTTTTTGTCTTCTGTTTTGTAATAAAGTCCCACAATAGGTACTAGTTTTTGTTAAAGACGTCGACCTGTAACAATTCTATTATACATAAAGAATATAAAATGAAATAAAACATAATTTAATTAAAAGTAATTATATACTCCTTTAGACGCTTCATATTATAATGTCCTATGACTAAGAAACCGCCATGAATAATTAATCCATATCAATTCATCATATTGCCATACAACGTGGCAATGCTGCCGACGTTCTGGGCACTGTTCCCGTTGACAGCGACGTGGAAGTTTCCTTTGACGCCCTATCAATGTCTTTTTTTTGTCTTAAAAAGGTCAGATACCATTGTTTTTTTTTCTAATATTTTTCTTCTCTCTAGGAAATTCTCATATATGTTTACAAAACACCATTTTTTTTTCATTTTTCTTAATATTATTATAGAACAAAGAACGTGGTAACCCGTGATAAGGTTTACTGTTTAAAAAAGTGAAGCTTCTCAGTTTTAAAGAGACAATAGAAGTTGAACAGCATGCGTGGGAAAAAGTATTAAAATAATTATGTTTTTTTTGGTCCCCGATTCTACACCCGCAAAGGTAACCCTGCCTTAGACTCTTAGACACTGTCATACGCACGGTTATCAACCAGTTTATCTAGGCCTCGCTATGTGTGATCTACACGTCATACAATAAATGATCAGCTTATGCTGGTTCTCACAGCTTGGTGTAATGAATCCTCCCACACAGGGCTGAGAGCGGGAGGGACTTTTAGACTCCTACTGACTAAAATCCACGGTGTCCTTCAATAGCCCTTTACGTTCCTGGGTCACGCGGTAATTCATGAGTCCGCGACCTCGGCAGGCTTTGGCCCTCTAAAGGGTGGTCCCGTCGTTATGCTGACACTCTTTGAAGCACGCGTGGAACACAACGCACCGGCAATTTTTTTTAACTGATTCGTTACACTTTTAAATATATTCACAAAAACAAATACATAGTGACCCACCGAGTGCCACGGGTATGAGAAGTTTTTGTTTTTCGAGTATTAAAAAAAAATAGTTTCCAAGAACTCTGTAGATGGCGTTGAACTGCCTACGTTACTAGATTTATGCCATTTTTGCACAAATCCACGAGGCACAGACTTCTCTTCTTTTTCTCTTGGCTCATTTTCTTTATGGCGTGGAAAACTCATAAATTAAAAAGATTGGTCAATAAATATGTTTTCTTTTTCCATGTTGTTATTTATTTCCAAATGCCAATGGTGTGAAGAAATGTGACTGACAATGACATGACATGTACCTACGTAACGTTTTAAGATCTCAAAATTACAATCAAGTGAAAAAAAAAACAAAAAATGACGACGTTCCGTTCATTGCACTAACATACCAAGTTCAGCGCCATCTATCCATCGACTAGGGAAACAATCAAAAGAAAATCCCTCATTGGCAGGATATTTAAAGTATTTTAAATGTTTGTGACTGTTATTTTTTAATCCGTTTTTTTTTGTATTTTTCCCTAGAATCTTTTTCTGCGCTGGCGTTTCGCTATTCGAAGACTTCAAGATAGGCGTTAATAACTGCAGTTCAGTCCTTTTTTTTATTACATCGATTTTCCTGTGTCCCTTGAAGACACGTTTAGCGGTTGGACTACCTGTAACAACTGCTAATGTTCTACAAATGTCAGCCGGTGACATTTGTAGAACATTAGCAGTTGTTACAGGTAGTCAAATGCCCAAAATTCCGACAAAAAGGCATCACATAAGGGGCATAGTAATTTATTGCTTATTGAGTAGTGGAGGTCAAATATACCATATATATTGATATTCTGCTGTATATAGTATACATTCGAAGATTTTCTTTGGAAAGAAAAAAATCGAACCTCGGCAGTATTCGAACTTGCGACTGTCGGATTCAGTACATCCGACAACCGAGCCATCGAGGATCTTACCTGCCTCGGCGAATTCTTCATTTTATTTCTTACGTCTCAAGGCGACTAATATACATTTTTTACTGGGGTACAAAGAATTTAAAAAAATATACAATATGTAAGTAAAAAAAAAATCAGATGTTTTCTATCGTAGATCTTGTATTAATGTCATCATCATCATCATCAGCCGGTAGACGTCCACTGCTGAACATAGGCCTCCCCCTTAGACCGCCACGCCGAACGACAATTCGCCACTTGCATCCATCGGTTGCCCGCGACTCTCACGATGTCGTCGGTCCACCTAGTGGGAGGCCTACCTACGCTGCGTTTTCCGGTCCGTGGTCGCCACTCGAGAACCTTTCTTCCCCATCGGTTGTCAGTTCTACGAGCGATGTGGCCTGCCCATTGCCACTTCAACTTGCAAATTTTACGAGCTATGTCGGTGACTCTGGTTCTTCGCCGAATATCCGTGTTCCGGATTTTATCCCGCAAAGAAACTCCGAGCATAGCTCTTTCCATTGCTCGTTGAGTGACTCTTAGTTTCTCTAAAAATGTAAAAATGTATTAATGTAGATAAGTAAAAAAAGCAAAAATAATTAAGGATAATTTTAATTTTAAAATTACTTTCTTATTTCTCAGCCTTACAAATTAAACTCAAGATTGCATGCATTTTTTTACTCCTTAGTTACTTGCTCTTTTCCGCAAATGCATTACTGCCGACACTTACAAAGCAAGTCAAGCGTATTAACTAGTATACGGTTCACACCCCTACTTGCCTCGTAGCGGTAATAACACTTGCAAGTAGGGATTTGAAGTATCGATAGTTTAGAGTAGCCAGTAACCCATTTTTGTTTAACGTGGTAAAATCATCAAATGAGACCTCCCACCCCGGGCAGGGCGAGAAGTAATGTCAGACTTGTACTGACTAAAATCCACGGTAAGCTTCAATATCCCTTTATGTTCCGGGGTCACGGTGATGGTATAAGACCCGCGACCCCGGCAGGCTTTGGCCCTCAGAGAGGGGTCCCCGTCATTGACGTCCGACGCCGTGGGCGTCCACCACCGCGGGTGGGGCGGAGGGGGGACATTGTCCTCTCTCTCTCACGGCGCGCCTCCTCCTTCGCGAGCATGACTGCTTCGCAGAAGGAGGCGACCGCTTCCCACTCCGTCTCGCCCCGCAGCATGGTCGCGACCAGTGCTGGGCGCGAGAGGTCTCCGCCTATCGCCGCCGTGAGGACACGTCGGTGCTCCGCCCAAGCGGGGAAATCCTGCACCGTATGCTCGACTGTGTCCTCCGGGCGATCTACGCATTGGTGACACCCAGGCGTTTCTTCCTTTCTCATTAGACACAGGTACCTCCCGAAACATCCGTGTCCGGTGAGGACCTGCGTCACGCGGAAGGTTAGGACGCCGTGACGCCTATCCAGCCACTGCTCAAAGAGGGGTCTTACCGCCGCTATTGCGGCGTGCCCGGCCGTCGGTCGCGACAGTCGTCTCTCTCACTTCCCGCCGCGCCTCGACTTCTCGAGGCAGCGGGGTTACGCCCCGGCGCTGCGCCTCCACGCGCCATTCATAGACGCGCTGGAGGGCAGAGCCAGTACCCATGCCAACAGTTGTCATTACGATACTCGATTAACTCGATTATCGGAATCGACCGCGTTTGGCGCTCTCATTGGACCGCTCCAAGGTTGTATGAACTCTCAACTAATGAGAGCGCCAAACGCGGTCGATGTGTATCATAATGACAACTACGATGGCATAAGCATAAGCATATACGGAGTCGCTTCATGACAAATAACATTCAGATATAGTTGGTTAGACTGGAACCCGAAATCTGAAAAATTCGTTCAGTATTTCTTGTGTGAAATAGTAACAAGATGTTTGTTATTCTTTAACACAAAAACTACTACATGTATCCATTTTATATTCCTTATAATAATTTATTATTAGATTGGATTCATAATTGCTGTATTCGTTATTTTGTTTAGTGCTCTTGGCTATTGAATTTATTACAACCAATTTTTTTTAAGAAAAGTTTTTGATTTATCATAACTTTGTTTCAGAAATTGTAATGGAAAAGCTCTAGAAAACAGACGCATAATATGATTTCTTATATATAAGTAATGTACTAGAAGTATTTACGGTGTTTATTGTATGGAAAATGAAAAAGCATCAAACATTTTTTCCATCAAAACAACTTCCTGTACGTCACAAAAACGTGCAAACTCGTAAATTTAAAGTAGGTACTTATCTTAAAAAAACTATATTGTCAACGTGCATAGTCGGTATTTCATTTATTTTTTTAAACTGTCTCCTGTTATCCGTTGTATGAAACCGGGTTGGGAGATAGTAATATCGATACTTTTGATTCGAAATAGACCGTGCCTACATCACTAAAGTTCTTAGCAGGTATTGTAGTTCGACAAGCATGCAGGTTTCATTCGCGAGCCAACCTCTCGCAGGCAACCGCGGTTAGGTAGGCAGTCTTATTCAAATAAATATCTTAAAGCACTCATTATAAAGTTTAAAATAATACGATAATTTAATTTAAAATTTAAATTTAAGATAATGGCTGTGTCTCATTAATAGTATTAAAAAAATATGTTTGAAAGTGATTGACCAAAGACTTTTCGGTTTTCGTTGTAATATTGTTTTTCGTTTTTGATTTTCTTGGATTGATTTTATTTGGTGAGTACATTTATTGTTATTATTTTTTTTTAAACAATTAATCATTCATGCTTAAATTAAAATCAGAAATAAATATTTGAAGAAAAACACGAAAAATTTAACGAGCATTCTAAATTATATTTGTGCTAAAACGTACCTAACATATATATTTTTTTAAATACTTTGGCTTACACTAGGAATTTCTCCTATGTCGTGTGGCGTTAACGAAAATAAAAACTCACATACAAAAATATTTTTTTCAATGAATGAATCGAACTCGCGACACTCTGTGCAAAGTGCGTGTCGTCAAATACATAGTGCCTTTTCTATATTAATATAAAAAATTAAATCTTTAGAGAAACCTTTTTGTTCTTGCGGACAATCGCTTAAATAAAATAGATTATCAACAGGAAAATCTGCTCGCAATTTTCTTAAGAATAATATTTACAATTACCTCAAGCACCAAGGCTGACCATTAAGCATTTAACTCAGATAAAGATCTATACGGCTAGACTACTTCTGTTAATAATCACTACAGAAGCTCAACAGTTAATTTATTAAATGGTGTTAAAGTGCAATGTGTTTGTAACAATGCAAATCATTTTTAATACGAAGTGTAATTATTAAATCTAGGTGTAACTTAAAAGAAAAATAACAATAAACCAGCCAGCCAGCCAGCGTCGAGCACTTAGCTGCTCGACAATTTGCTGAACAGTACCGTCAGCACGAGTTTTCAGTATTTGAGACGTAAACTGGAAGTTTGACGACTTCAAATTGACAATTTTCAAGGAAAAAATTGGTTCCTTCTTCGCACACCAGAGGCGCTGTTCCATATTTTCACACAAGAAACGCTGTAAATACTGGAAAAACTCTGTAAAGTAAAATAGTGAAAACTCGTGCTAGGGGTACTGGACCCATTTGGCGTAGCTGTGGGACACACAATGTTATATTATTTGCTGTTATATTTATTGTTTTTACGTTCATTTTTTTTTTCTTTTATTTGTTTATGTTGTGTGTACCGGCTACTCAAATAAACGTTTTTTCTTTCTTTTCTTTCAATAGGATTATACAGGTAAATTACTGAATTATAATACTTAAAACTAAACAAAACTATAAACTCACGGGTCTACGGCACGTTGCCCTCTTTAGAGGGCCAAAGCCTGCCGGTGTCGCGGGACTTATCCCGTTATCGTAACCCTGGAACATAAAAGGCTATTGAAGGACACTGTGGATTTTAGTCAGTACGAGTCTGAGAGTCTCCTCCGTCCTGCCCGGGGTGGGAGGACTCATTATTTTGTTGATTTTATGACGATAAATAAAAAAGTGTGTTTATTAAATCTAGGTGTAACTTAAAACAAAGTTAACAATAGGAATATTAATTACTGAATTATAATAAAACTAAACTACTACAAACTATTGGTTGCAGCCAAAATTTTATCGGAATCAATATAGCAATCGACTAGCAAATACATCCAAGCAGCAGTAAATTGTCGAGGCCATTACACGTTAGGGTTTGCATGATGGATTTAACCTTGCATGCATAACTGACAGCTATCTAGTCTGTGACTGACAGGCAAGCCCTAGCGTGTATGTGTTAAAACTGTACAGTTATCGGTATAGCAAGCCCTAACGTGTATGTCCCTCCATTAGTTTAACAGGTAAAACAAACTTTCAACTAGACGAGGTCGGTGTTTTGTTTTTATTCTGAAAATAAACTGCTGAAACAAACTTAGAGTACAGAGAATATCATGCTCAAGTCCTACGAGAATCATGACTCTACGGAATAGAGTTTGAGATAGTCTTATGAAGAAAGAAGAACCTACAACGATATGAGTGGACCTGTCCAGTCAGTGCAAATAACAATAATTAAGTTGAATTTAAATAATGGACGTATCAATTATTGTTTATTTATTATTTTTCACTTTAATTTTTTTTAACATAATTATATCAAATTCAATGTATAATTTGTTAGTAACAATTCAGGTAAAGTTACAAAAAAAGTATGCATATTAAGTAGTTTAAAAAAAAAAGGATTTGTTTTTTTATATATTTGAAATGTCAGTTAACTCGACTATTAACTCACGGAGTTCTACCAGTCTTAAAAAAAAAATCTTTTTATTGAAATAACATAATAGATATATAATACTAGTGTTGTTTATGTGGTTTGACTACCTGTCACTTCACGTAAAATACCGGTATATAACTTCATCCGGTCAGACTGGAAATAATTCTTACTTTATATCTTACTAATATTATAAATGCTAAAGCTTAGTGTGTACGTTTGTCAATCTTTCACGCAAAAAATACTGGACGGAATTGGATGAAATATGGTACACAGATAGTTTATAGTCCGGATTGAGACAACGGATAGTTTTTATCGAGATTTTATGTTTTCACGGTATAATTTTATAGTTGTAGGGAGCAAAATTGCTGCCAACAATTGTAATAAAAGTGAAAAAAGAGTGATTAAAATATTTGACGTAATATTAAAGGCCAGAATATAATATGACGGCGCTGGTAGTGGTTCACCGTTTTGAGAGCAGTGGTGATGAAATAAATAACACAAAGTAATGCATCTGGCTGGGTTAGAACCTACAACCTAATTCGTAAGTCTCCCGTTACCCTAGGGCCACCTCTATTTGTGTACAGAACGATAATGCAGATCTGAAGTCTTAGCACAAGATTTCCGATATTACAGTGTACTTTCAAGTATTTTTACATTAAACGTATAGAAAATGAAAAAGCGCCACTAGTATCCGACAGAGGCTTTGTTTACTAAAAAAATTACGACAAACTCCCCATTTACATTACGTCATAATAACGTGATAAGTTGTGATAAGGCCTCAGGAGTAAAACGACAAGAATTAATTAATTTTACAATAAAGTAACTTGAAAATCTATTTAGTCCGTCAGTAGTAATATTCAAAAACTTTTTTCAAAAAAAATTTAACCGCCTTCAAAAACAACCACAAAAAAGGGTAAAATAACCTACGAAATAACTTTTCTTTCGGAAGTCGGTGGCTTTGTTTTATTATTTCGATGTCTTTTTGCCACCGACTTCCGAAAGAAAAGTTATTTTGTAGGTTATTTTACCCTTTTTTGTGGTTGTTTTTGAAGGCGGTTAAATTTTTTTAAACACGCAAAAAGTAAAGATCATCATGTCATCCAAATAGGCGAAATTAATAAAAATGCTCACAAAATAAAAAGTACTGAACCAAATTTGATGAAATTTTTATGGGACCAAACTGCAGGTATCCTGTATCGAACAAAAAAAGAATCACACTAATCGGACTAGAAACCTCGCAGTAATCGATGTACATACATAAAAAAAAAAACATACCGACCGAATTCAGAACCTCCTCCTTTTTTTGAAGTCAGTTAAAACAATGAACACGTATTTTTTGTTTTTTTTTTAAATCAATGAATATTGACAAAGATAGAACGCTTCCAAATTCGGGGTGGGGCTTGTGACGTCATTACGTTAGTAAAATTGTAACGACCGAGTGACGTTTTGTGATTTTTCGTAAAGTTGTATCTTTATTAATTTTGGTTTATGTGACAAAAGAAAAAATACGGGTCTAGTATTTTTTAATACATTATTAAAAAATGTTAAACCCATATTTTTTCCCGTATGTTTCGGTCTAATATTTTTTTTGAGTAAAATACCCTATTTATGGGATTTATTATCTTGGTGCATTTTCCTTATTATCTAGTACTATAGTATAAAATGCTAAGGAAATGGTTTACTAGGAAATTGAAAGGCAAAATAATATGCGATGGTTAGGCACGCATATATACCTACCTACATATAATTTGCGGTCGTAATCTAGTAAGATTGCATATTTCCTCATGGTGAAAGCATGGGTTAGCATTACATGCTGCGTTATGTCAACCCTTTCCTTTGTAACTTGTTTAAAAATACTTTGCATATAATTATCTGAGACCCATAGCTTGAAATTTACGTTTTTGGTAGTACAACGTACTTCAAGTATCTAGTGCAGTGGTTCTTAACCGGTGGTCCACGGATCACTAGTGGTCCCTGGAGGCATTCCAAGTGGTCCACGAAGCCATCCTGATAATATGTGGCGTGACGCGAACAAGCATCGAAATCGGTTGGATGCCACTGCCGACATGCGTTTAGCTTTGAGTAGCACTGAACCAAAAATTCAGAAGTTAGTAAAGAGTATGCAGTTACAAAAATCACATTAAATTAAAATATGTAACTTTTGCTTTTTTGCTAAACAATAAATAAATGAATGCTAATTGTAAAATAGTTTTTTTTTACCAAACAATCCTTTATTTATGAAAACCAACTGGGTGGTCCCCGGCAAGACAAACATTTGGTAAAATGGGCCCTCATGACTAAAAGGTTAAGAACCACTGATCTAGTGTAACATCTAGTCAAACATTCATACATACTTAAATGATTACATAACTGGCCCTTAATATAAAAATTATGGCTAAATAGCAGGTAACATAATCATTGCGTCTCTATGATAAAACCAAAGAGGTCATAGTTCCTCACATAACATCACTATAACGACTTGTAAACTAAAATTAGCGGCTCTTTGATAGCATACAGCAACTAGTGATTATGTACTCAAGTGTGTGATCATCTGACAAAGCTATTAATCTTACGATCTCAACGTGTGATTACATAGGAAATCATTAATGAGGGATTTCATAGAAGACGGAAATTGACACAAGATATAGAAATCGAGCGATCAGCAACTGTGTAGGAGAAGAAATGATCATTAAAGGGCGATTGATGAAAGATAGAAAAGTAGCTGAAGATATCACAGGGGTATACAAAAGAAGCTTAACGAATTAGCAAGTTGAAATGACAGTGGACAGGCCATACAGCACGCAGAACTAATGGCCGATGGTGCCGTAAGGTTCTCGAATGGAGACCACGCACCGGCAAGCGCAGCGTAGGACGTCCACCCTGGTCGCGGGTCTTATACCATCACCGTGACCCCGGAACATAAAGGGCTATTGAAGGACACCGTGGATTTTAGTCAGTACAAGTCTGACAGTCCCTCCCGCCCTGCCCGGGGTGGGAGGCCTCATTTGATGATTTTACCACGATAAAATGGGATAAAAAAAAAAAAAACGACGTCCACCCTAGTGGGTGAACGTCTGCCTACCTAGTTGTGGGCAAACGATCTTATGAAGACCACTGGATCACGCTGGATGCAGGCCGCTTACAACTGGTCCTACTGAAAGTCTAGATGGGAGGCCTATTTTCAGCAGTGGACGTCTTACGGCTGATACGGTGATGATGATACAAAAGAGGCAAATAAATGATTAGTTGAGGATTGCTACTGAATGTTGATGGTACAATTTGGGTGAAAGTACAGTTCTAGGTTCGGGCACGCCGCAATAGCGGCGATAAGACCCCTCTTTGAGGAGTGGCTGGAGAGACGTCACGGCGTCCTAGCCTTCCGCTTGACGCAGGTCCTCACCGGACACGGATGTTTCGGGAGGTACCTGTGTCTTATGAGAAAGGAAGAAACGCCTGGGTGTCACCACTGCGTAGATCGCCCGGGGGACACAGTCGAGCATACGGTGCAGGATTGCCCCGCTTGGGCGGAGCACTGACGTGTCCTCACGGCGGCGATAGGCGGAGACCTCTCGCGCCCAGCACTGGTCGCGGCCATGCTGCGGGGCGAGACGGAGTGGGAAGCGGTCGCCTCCTTCTGCGAAGCAGTCATGCTCGCGAAGGAGGAGGCGGGCCGCGTGAGAGAGAGGACAAGGTCCTCCCTCCGCCCCACCCGCGGTGGTGGACGCCCACGGCGTCGGACGTCGCAAGACGATCTCCGGCCACCGTAGGCACGGGCATGCAGGCGGCGAGTAAAGGGCAACTCGCCGCCCGACCATGGACCATGCCCGGGTCGACGGCGCGTCGTGCTCCACGCGCGCCTCAAAGAGCGTCAGCATAATGACGAGGCCCCCTCTCAGAGGGCTAAAGCCTGCCGGGGTCGCGGGTCTTATACCATCACCGTGACCCCGGAACATAAAGGGCTATTGAAGGACACCGTGGATTTTAGTCAGTACAAGTCTGACAGTACCTCCCGCCCTGCCCGGGGTCCCGGTCTCATTTGATGATTTTACCACGTAAAAAAAAAAAAAAAAGTACAGTTCTAGGTTAGTCGAAAAGCTGCTTAAATAATGTCTTCAAGTTATGAGATTTATAAAGAGGTTTAGTGCACCACTGAAATATAAAGTTCTAAATCAATAAAAGACGAAGATGAAAAAAAAGAAATTTAAAACCATAGACTTAGAAGGCGAGACTACACCTTTCCTAGCCAATTGACAGATAAAATTAGTTTACTCTCTAAAGGAGAGGAAAACAATTATTTGCATAGACATGCAAATGGACTCAGTCCATCATTTTCAGTCCATGTTCAAAATCTATGGACTTCGTAGAGTGTTATTGAACATACTGGAGTCGTAGGACATCTGCTGGGGTTATTGAACCCTGGAACGTAAACAGCTATTGAAGCTCGACGAGTCTGGCCTGTCCTGTCCTGTCCTTTTCGCATCACCCAGAGGGTTGGTAAAATAACTTACAACCCCCTGAAAAAAAAGTAAAGAGAATGCCTATGGTTATGTAAGCTATAATATACTAGCTGTTGCCAGCGGCTTCACCCGCTACAACTCCAAAATTATCCCACAGGAACATAAAATCGGGATAAAAATCCTATGTGTTAATCCAGGTTATAAACTATCTGTGTACCAAATTTCAGCCAAATCCGTTCTTAGTAGTAGTTTTTGCGTGAAAGAGTAACAAACATCCATCCACACATACAAACTTTCACGTTTAAGATTATTAGTAGGATTTTCTTGCAACGCATTTCTTATTATTTAATGCGATTAACAAGCCAGTGAAGTGCAGTTGCCTTGCACTCGAACAAGGTGTTCTATTTGTGTGTATTCATAGCAAGAGAACCAACTTAATATAATTAACTAAGTCTCTGCCAAAATTCAACTGTCTCTTAGTTTTCGTTGATTGAAATATCTATTTTGACCGAATTCAACTCGTTCATAGACATTTCTAATATTTTATTGCATCTTCTGATAATAATAATATAATAATTATTGTTTTATGAACATACCTAAGTCTAAAGATAGAACGAATTTATATCATTTCCGCCCGCGGCTGCTCGCACTTTTTTACCTTTTTATATATCATAAATTGTAGCCAAAGGTGTTGTTACAAGCTGTTTTACTACAATATTCTTATTAAGATTTATCCAAATAAGTTTTTTTTTTAATCCTGTTTTATATCCCACTGCTGGGCAAATGCCTCCCCTTTTTCCTTCCAAACATTTTTTCGGGCAATTTCTGGCCGTGCCTGCTCCGAGAATATGATCAGATCGTCACACCACCTTCGCTGCGGTCGACCTCGACGGCGTTGTCCTCCCTCAGGCGTCCAGTGAGTGACGATGTTTGCCCACCACTCTCGGGGCGCATACGCTCAATGTGGCCTGCCCACTCCCACTTCAGCTTGGCTGTTTTTGCTCCTACATCAGCTACTTTGGTAATGGGGCGCAGGGTGGTGTTTCTGATTCGATCCGTTCGCTTTGTACCTATTATGCTGCGCTCTATCGCCCGCTGGCAAATCTTGAGTTTTTTCCAAATTAGTTTATTAAACATTGACTTTTAAAATAAAATTGAGAACATATTACATACTTCTGGTATAAAAAGTAACCAATATTAAAACATAGGTCATGTTTGTGAATGCATTTCAACATCTACTTTAGTTTTTTACGCAGGGTCGACGGCGCGTTGTGTTCCACGCGCGCCTCAAAGAGCGTCAGCATAATGACGAGGCCCCCTCTCAGAGGGCTAAAGCCTGCCGGGGTCGCGGGACTTATACCAGCACCGTGACCCCGGAATATAAAGGGCTATTGAAGGACACCGTGGATTTTAGTCAGTACAAGTCTGACAGTCCCTCCCGCCCTGCCCAGGGTGGGAGGACTCATTTGATGATTTTAACAAGATAAAAAAAAGTTCTTTACGCAGTTTCACGTAAAGCTGAAAATTTACTAGACCCACATGCCCGCGGGCTTTTTGTACGGGCAAGTCTGTCACCACAATACTACTACTAGCGGGCATATTTCAATCACCAAGCAAAATGTCATCTAGACATCAAGAACCCCTTAGGCCCGGTATACACCAAAGCGGAGAGGAGATGTGTTTGAATAACCAATCAGATGTCAACTGAAGCTATAAGCGGAGAGGAGATGTGGACATCTGATTGATTATTCAAACGCATCTCCTCTCCTCTCCGCTTTGGTAGATACCGGGTCTTAATCTGTGCCTTAATCGTGAATCCAGGCCGCTTTGGCTTGCTACCACGTTCTTGTCGTAATCTATCCTCGTAAATCTATTTTTTATTTTCGTTTTCACGTTGTTGTCGCCAGTTTGGGGTATGCAGTAGTCTTTTTAGACTCGTAGACCTACAGTTGCGAGGTACAGAGGGCATGTTTGTTTTGCTTGTAAACATGACCGCAGCTGGGCAAGTCCTTAAAGTGAATGCTCCGCTTAAGGTCAATGATGACTCATTTGATAGTTCAAAGTTGATGTTGACTATTATTTGGTGGTATAAATTATTGCTCATTTTTATTATTACGAAATAGATTACAAGTAGTCTCTCACACGAAGACTTCCTTTAACCTCTCAATCACAAATGTAATAATAAATGAAGTTTTATATCAAAAATATTTAATTTTGTTAGATCACAAGAGCTTTGTACACAAACTGTTTTACATAAGATGTTGACTTGAACACAATTTGCTATTTACAAACTTATCCAAGTGAATTGAGCTGGCAAGTTGTCAAGTACGTTCTTATTCGTAATAGACGCATTTAAACTGGAGAGTACTTATTACTTCACCTTGACTTGGAAACCGGCAAATATACAAAACAGCATTATACTTAGGTAGGACTAGGGTTGCCATCTCTAAAATTTGAATACCAGCACAAGAAGCTTAAAAACCCCGGATTTTAGAGTCTAGAACCCGGAAATGTCAACAGGTTTTTTTAATCATGGTCAGTGTAATGAAAAACAGTTGAAATTGTCATAAATCAACTGATTATTAATTCTTTTTATTTTTTACTACAAATGGAACCTCGACGCTCCCCGGACGCCCTCTAAACTAGAACAAATCCAGGGAAACCCGGACGGGGTAAAACTACAGTTGTCTCAAGTTATCAAGTAGCAAATTTTTTCCAGGATATTTGTACATGGTATAAGAAAGACCCCGGTAAATATTGTCTTCAAAATAGTCCTATTTCTTGTGAACTGGTTTAAGTAAGTACAAGAATCAAATGCAAATGATTTAACTTACCAAGAATGTTGTCAGATTTTCCTTATGTTTACCAAAACAAATTTTTATGGGGCCTATTTCCTTATTTTTATATCCATTTGCGACGATAAATAACAAACCTTTTGCTGTTATTATAATTCCTTTTTTTGATTAATTATATCTTTGTCTTTCAAATGCTGATGAGAAATACAATTAATTATTTTCCTCATTTTTTCCTGCTTTTATTAAGAATGTTGTGAACTTCAGACCTATCTACATCAAAATTAAATACTTAATCAATGAATAAGTAGAAAACTTTATTTTTATATTTTCTTAAAAAAAATACCCCACACAGGAATTTATTTTGTTTGGTCGGTGAGTTTTACAAAAATTTACACAAATACAGAAACCCATACCCAGAACAACTACCTACTTCCAGATCAAAAAAATATCCGGACCGGCAGCGTAGCAGTCAATTGCTTAACCACTATGTCAGTAGTGCCTAATAGTCAAAAATATAGAATTTTATTAATCATAAAATTAATAAAATATAGCCAGCAAGCAAGTGTGCATTTTTATCACACAATGTAAAATTTTCGTTGGCTAAAGTCCACCGGCATTTGATGTGAGGGTTAAAATGGCAATGAAAATAAACTTTAGCAAGTTTAAAAAAAACAGCATACACATACATAGGTAATATCATTATTTAAGCACATATAATTGTTAGATTTTACACACTCACACAATTGTGAATGCATACTTTTATTAACTTTAAGATTAACAATGTTAATTAATGATAAGGCACTAAATTTAAGAAACTCAGACTTAACCTTGGCATTTGACACTGTTAACCTTAAGATAAAAATGCTTGAAAACTAAAACTTGCGACAAAAGCAAGTTGTACACTTTTGAAGACTTAATGTCTTAAACAAAAAGTAATACATTAAACAAAATATTAGCCGTGGGAGTTAAATTTCCTACATCCGTATTGTTTTATCAAAGGGTCATCCAAGGTTGTATCATGAGTCCATTTTTTTTTTCATTTTATAATTAAAAAATATTTTAAGCATAAAACAATAGACATAACACAGTGTTTATTTTTTCTTTATAAATGTTAAAAGTTAAAGTTAAACTTTATGTTGCTACGCGATATTATTATTATATCTTACGCGTATATTGTATGAAAACGAGATTTCTTAGTTTTTTTATCGAACTTATTTTCTTGTGAATCTAGTTTTTATTCGAACAACTGTCGTTTAACGAATAAACGTATCAGTTTTTGTTCAGAATCAGAAACAGAATATTAATTTATTTGTAAAACATAGGTATTACATAATGGTGTTGTTAAAATCTACTTTTGTAAAAATAATCAGAATAATTATAAAGATTAGTGAAATCTTGTCGTTACTCTATATTTCGCTTCAGAGAATAATTTCCTACCCAGCACTCAGTCTTACCCCTCGTTTACACCAAGGTATAATACATGTATTTGACAAGTTTTGACATGTCATAGACTTCAGTGTAAACGCAAATGTGTTTTATACGTGTATAAATATTTTTTGGCTACCCAGTGTGAACAAAAGAATGTTTGAGATTATGGTTTGAGACACTCTCAATACATGTATAAAACAAACAAATTATGTTTTGGCAAGTACTCTACAAGTTTTGTATGAAACTAGTATTTAACTTGTTTCTTGGTGTAAACGAGGGGTTAGTGTGAGTTGGTGGAAGTCACATCTTTAACATTTCTTTTCAGGGCAGGTTCTGGATTCCTCACCTTTAAAATGTATCTGATTCAGAGCTGAACCTGGAAGGTATAGGGCAGTGTGGTCAGCTTAGGAGGGAACTAAAATGCTGACTATCATTTAAATAGGCTTTTATTAATGAAGGCCTCTTGTTTGTTCAAAAAAGTATTTACAAAGTTGTCGGGTTACTTATCAATCGATTTATTCTAGGAAGAACGTAATATTTTTCGAGTGCTTTATGTCAAATAATCTAGAGGAAAATCTCAAGATGTCGTTATATTTAATTGCAATGAATAGAGTAGATTGTGTTACGTTTATCGACAGCATTTTCCTATAATAATAGACATAAGATTGTAGTTACTATAACTATTTATTTATATAACTCACATAAAAAACCTTAGTTTATGCACGGTCAGGAAAACAGTTAGTTGTATAGGCAGACATGTTGAAACGGTTTTCCTATAAACTAATAAGCATGCGATATACGGTATGTAGGTACGCAAAATTTGGTTGTATGCTACATGCAGTTAAAGAGAGACTCATTGAAACTTATCAACGTAGGTAAGTACTTTAAGGGTGAGGCCAAACGACCGAAATTCTGCGACTCATGACCCATAAACTAGTCGTGAGTAGCAGAATTTCGGCCGCTTTCACACAAAACAAAAGACGCGTTTGGCTTCACCCTTAGAGATTGGTACCATTACAGAATGGTGTAGGTACCATGTTACCATTCACATGACGCTTCAAACAGTAGGAGCCAAGCAGCGTGGATTAAAATACGGGGACAGCTAGTAAAATGATGTAAAAGAAAATGGTGTAAATACAGCGTGATCCAATGATTTTGATACTTTGAATCATCTGTCATTTGGGATATCATACTCTCATTAACCATATATTTGGTTCAGCGTGTAATTTATGCAATTAAATACTATGCATAATGCTACAGATATATCAAGTAAATTGTATCTTATTTTAAAAGCCTCTTTTTAGACTACATTTCGCAATTTTTACGGTACGGTAACTGCAATAACTATTACCGGAATTGAGATAAAGTATCAACATTTATTTTATAATTATACCTACGCTTGGCATTTTAAACAACAATGATAATTTACAATTGATTTAAATCTAACTATTTAAATAAATTATAATTACCTACATGGTTCCAGTAAGTATTTCTATATTAATAATTTCGTGCAGGGCTACGGTAGACTCGATTGAAAGCTAACCTGAATAAACAAACATTAAAAAATAAAGATTTCGAGTCGACAACATATATCCGCAAAATTCGGATTGTCGAGTATATTGTAAAATTCTAATGATTTTCTGACCAGACAGAACGCAGTCGCCATTTTCGACATCGGGTAACATGTTGAGAAGTTTTTATTTTTTTCTTTCTTTTTGGCCAGTGTCATGTGGCGTATTATGTAGTTACTAAACCTCCTTAACACGTCGCGCTTACCACGGTAATATAATAATACAGTACCCCAACTTCATACAAACGGACGAAAAGCGAGCTATACCTACGCGCCTCGTTGTCGGGGCGCGCTCGGGGCGCAGACAGTCACGGCTGTACCGCAGTGTCGAGCGGACGGTGTGTTGTTTTTTTAACAATAACCGCGTGATTTTTTCTCTAAAAATCAGTTCGAGTACATATTTAATAAGACGAGTAGTTTAATTAAGCTTTATATTAGAATGCGGATTTATTATACTTTAAAATTTAACAATAAAGCATTTCGTACGGCTCAGTCGAGGCGCAAATATTTTTCGGTCTCAAATACTTCTATAATACATCGGACATAATAAGCCCGATTTGTTATTCAAACAAAAACAAGATTTTTTTAATGAAATCTACCAATCAAAAAACAACACTCATTTTTATTGAACACTTCCTATTCATTATACAAAGTATTTCATTTATTTATATATAAAAGTATATTTACAATCACAAAACTAAAATAGAAACAGAAAGTACGCAAAGGCAAATGTTATTAAAATGATGTAGACGGGTAGCCCTAACGCATGTTTACGTACCGCGCGGCTGTAGGTATTTAAATCTGTCTGGCGGCCGAATTACGCTACTGTATATTATTATACTGTGCGCCTTCTGCGTCTGTGTCTTTTCAGAAAAAACTATGAACTTGAAACTGTAACACAGGCAGTGTGTAACGAAAGACGAAAGACGTTCTCCGGCGCGATCTCAGGGCGATATGGAGGACGCGACTGTCGCAAACGCAAATAAGTGATTTATTTTAGCAACTAAAATGATTTCTATTTTACGATCGCCGGCCAACAGGCCTGAGTAATGGACGACTTGCTGTCTGATCATGGACCATGCCCGGGTCGACGGCTCATTGTATTCCACGCGGGCCACAAAGAGTGTCAGCACAATGACAAATGGTCACAGCTAAATGATGACAGTCGGTCGTGGGACTTATGAATTACCCTGATCCCGGAACGTAAAGGGCTAAAGGAGGACACTAAGGATTTTAGTCAATACAAGTCTGACAATCCTCCTGCCCTGCTCTGGGTGGGAGGACTCATTTGACTATTTTATGACGATAAAAAAGCGTAAAAAACAAAAACTGATTTGTATCGGTATCCTCCAACGGCGCTTCGCACTAAAAAATACATTGTTAAGTTCCGACATCCACGCGAACGTTTCACCCGAGCGAAGCCGGGTTTTCATCTAGTGTATTAATAAATAAACTACTAATGGCTGTGTTGTTTTTAAGCATTATTTTATAACAAATAGGTACACTACATCTCGTGTTGATCTAATCTAAGTTATCATGAGATCAATGATAAAAATAATTGATTACTTTTTTGACGTCTTCAAGGAAAATATGTTTAAAAAACAAAACCTAAACAGGTTGACAAAGAATCAAGTTTTCTAAAAACATATATTTTTAAACAACAAAGATTAATCAATGTTCAAAACTACATTTATAAGAATTTGTTTTCTTAGTTTCCTGTACCACTAAGACTAATTATATTGGAGTATACTAATTTATTGGTCGTCAAATCGGTTCAATATATTTATTAGACAATCATCCCGTGGCCTTGACTTAAAAAAGAATAGAATAGATGTGCATACCGTACAAATTACTGGTACAGAGTATATCTTATGCATAGGGTGACACAATGGGCGGTCTTGTCAACTTTAAGGCGTTTGTGGTGCGCGTACCTACATGCTACCTGCCTCAGGTGATGGAAGAAAGTTTTTGGCCACAGGCTGTGGTATTCCGACGCTTTCGCGGTCAAGTGCCACCAGAAAGCACAAAGACTTAAAGTGCAAATAATAATAATAAATAATAAAATTTTTATTACCTCCAAATCGGACAAAAACACTTAAATCTAAACAATTAGCAGAGTTACAACTACGAAGACAAAAGTGTTTACGATGAGCTCTGGCACCCAATGTAAGATTTAACTTGTGTTTAGGGTGCCAGCGTCCTCGCCTATGACTTGAAACATCGGTAGTTGTAAGTTGAAGGACGTAAATACACAATCATTATAATAACTAATTACCAGCCAAAACAACTGTCGTAAAGCCTATTTGAGTACCTGTGTTTGAGTGAGTGTGTGTGTGTGTGATGTGTGTGTGTTAGTGTGTGGTGTGTGTGTGTGTGTGTATATAGGTGTGTGTGAGTGAGTGTGTATGTGTGTGAGAGGAGGATAAATAAATATGGTGAAAGCTTTGTGGTTCTATAAGTCTATATTATACTCGTATATTACCCGACTGTCTATATTTGGTTCGATATCTGTAGTAGATCTTCAGTCTTGTCGTAACTTAATGTCAGGAGCCACTTCATGATCTCGGTTTTACATTTATATAGACACATTGGAGCAATGGAGCAAATTTTATTTACTTTATTATACAGGTGGTTTGACAGTACACTAAAGTGACGCTGAGCAAGTGCCGTTCTACATCCGTGAGTTGAGCAAGCTTCGAAACGTCGTCGTTTTCTGGCATTCGGATCGTATGCGACAAAAGGGTGTTTGCGTAGTATAGTACCAAGAATAAAGAGCTGTCTCACCGTGAGGACCTGACATTCATCGTAGAGAGCCGTGGTGGGATATCTAAAAGGCTTAAATTATAGTGATACTAACATAGTTTTAAGTTATATTTACTAATACAATTTGTAATAAAACATATGTATAATTAGATTAAGGTATTTATCTATGGGTCTTTGTTACCTGAAAATAAATGGTTTATTATTTATTATTATTATAAAAGCGATTTTTTTCAAGAAATCCTTTGGATGGATTTGAAGAGAAGGAAGAAACAATACTGTAGGTAGTCTGTGGTGTACTATTTACACATAATATTCATACATAATACACATTATTAATATATATAAAAAGTGACATTATTCTCATAAATCTGTTATTGCTTAGGATGACGCATTTTCAAAGACGCCGATTAAATAAAGAGTCCTATGACTTTTGCTGAATGTCAAACATAAAATAAAAATAAAAAGATATGAAAAGGAACCGATTTAAAAAAAATACACACAGAAATGTGTATAATAAGTCCTGGGCTCCTTATCCCGGGACTGTCTTATCATGTAACCGTGACCCTGGAACTTAAAGGGCTATTGAAGGACACCGTTTGGTCCACCGGGCCTTAATAACAAGGTTGTTTTACTGACCCTACTCAATGTCTACTGGTCAACAACCTATAAGCCGCAGGTCAAGACTAAAACATGAATTAATAACACTTAAACACGACAAAATGATGTTTTTCGGAAGGCCGTAAGTTATTGGAGGTTAATGTACTTTATTTGGTACCTAACTGACTTTGTTATTTACACACCTTTATCACTTTTTATAGCTCAAGAGAACAGTTATCACCTTACCACAAGGTTGATAAACAAAATTCCATTTTCAACACTTAGGGAAACGTTTAGGGGTTGAACGCGGAAGAGGGTAGAAAATGTTGGGGGTTGAACGCAGAATACACCAAGGAACATGCCATGGAACATGTCTGTCACGTTGGTCCACCGACTTCATGTCACGCAGCGTGCTATAGAAAGGTCTATGCTTGGGGTCTCACTTAGGGATAAAATCCGGAATGAGGAAGTTACAGATATTGTCCAAATATTTGGACAATATATGTAGTAAGCTGAAGTGGTAATGGGCAGGTCATGTCTGCCGCAGAACCGACGATAGGTGGAGTAGGAAGGTTCTCGAATGGAGACCGCGTGTAGGTAAACGTAGGGTGGGACGTCCCCCGGCAAGATGGACCGATGACCTGAAAAAGGTGGCTGGCAGTGGCTGGATGAAAAAAGCAGGAGATTGTGCGCTGTGGCGCTCCCTGGGAGAGGCCTATGTCCAGCAGTGGACTGCAATAGGCTGAAATAATGATGATTATGATATAAAATACTTTCGCTTTCTCTATTTAGGTACATAAGGAGCCGGTACCTACTGATGTGGGTACAGTACAGATTTTATAGATAGATTTCTGTATTATCTTCCTCGTTCTCATACTTTTGGTTTTTCCAGACTTTTTCCTCCATTTATGTTTGGATGTAACTTCTAACGAAAAAAAGAATATTTAGTGGCCTTGTTCACAGTGACTTTTTGTAGCCTTACATTCTTTTCTGAGTTTACCTACTTGGCTAAATGAGAACATATTAAATACAACTTAATTTTTAGCTAAAAATTTAACGACATTTTTTTATATTTTCTGGAACAAGATTTTACGATTGTGTGTCGTGCTTTTAATTTTGAATGAGGCAAAAAAAAAAGGATTTGTTTAATGTATAATATTGCTGGAATTTAGCGTCTGGTTAGACTGGAAGCCAATATTAAGCGGAAAACGGAAAACGAAAAGGCTGGGTGATAAGATGACAGTGACTTAGACCTTTCGTACGCAGCGCGACTGCTGCGCTGCGTGTCGCGGGTTCGATTCCCGCACGGAGCAAATATTTGTTGATCTATAAGTAGTTGTTTCGGGTCTGGGCGTTTGTGTATGTGAGTTTATGTGTTTGTAATTGAACCAACGACACACGAAAAAAATCCAGTATAAAGTATTAAAAAAAACTAATGGCTTTAAGTGAATCGTCCTGTCGACGAAACGTCCAATGATGAACCAGTCATCGGTGAATCGTTGCAGAATCATTGACGCGTTGCTGTGTACAATGGATTTGTATTGGCTTAGGGGGAAACTCGCCGTAGTCACCTGGTTGCCAAAGTCGTAAGGTATCGGTGACTTACGTCGCCTGGTGTACGAAAGGGCTTTAACCAGGTTGTTTTTTTGACTGTTTTTCTTCCGATTTGGACGAAAACAGTCGACTGCAAGGCCGTGTCATCAACATCTCTCTTTCTCTCTTCAACTAATTGCCGTCCATTGCTGGACGGAAGCCTACCCTAAAGACCAACCATCCCTGTCATCAGTGGTAGACGCCCACGGCGTCGGACGTCGGCAGACGACCTCCGGCCACCCCGTAGGCGCGTGCATGCGAATAGCGAGTAAAGGGACAGCGCATCGTGTTCCGCGCGCGCCTCATAGAGCGTCAGCAAAATGACGGTGCCCCTTCTCTCAGAGGGCCCAAGCTTGCCGGATCGCGGGACTTATTTCCATCACCGTGACCTCGGAAAATAAAGGGCTATTGAAGGACACCGTGTATTTTAGTCAATGCAAGTCTGACAGCCTCTCCCGCCCTGCCCGGGGTGGTTGTCATCAATGAGTCCTCATTTGATGATTTTACCCCGATAAAAAAAACATCCCTGTCATAGGCAGTGCGCATAAATCCACCACCAGCCACCTTTTTCAAAATTATCCGTTCTAAACTACGTTTGCCCATACGCGGTCTCCACTCTAGCACATGTCTGCTCCATCGACCGTCTGTGATATAATTAACGTTTAATTTTATTCTTTTCAGAATCAATATGGCGGGTATAGTGAAACCAATAACGATAGAGGAAGAGTACAAGAAGAACCCAGACATCTCACCAGAAGAGATCAAGAAGCTGAGGGAGTGGCTCAAAACACAACCACATCTGCCTGAGAAATATCTCACAGGTATACACAATTGTCTCATCATCATCATCATTTCAGCCATAGGACGTCCACTGCTGAACATAGGCCTCCCCTTTTGATATCCATATATACCGGTTGGAAGCGACCTGCATCCAGCATCTTCCGGCGACCTTCATAAGGCCGTCTGTCCACCTTGTTGGTGGGCGTCCTACGCTGCGCTTGCCGGGGTCGAAGAGTGCTAGTGTGGAGACCACGGTAGTCCGTGGTCTCCACACTCCACACGCCATCTGCTCTGCGAGCAATATGGTCTGCCCATTGCCACTTCAGCTTGCTAATCTAGTGGGCTACGGATCTCCTCATTTCGATCACGCAGAGAAACACCGAGCATAGCCCTCTCCATAGCTCACTGAGCGACTTTGAGCTTTGAGATGAGGCCGATAGTGAAAGACCACGTTTCGGTGCCGTAACTGGTAACACACATTGGTTGAAGACTTTCGTCTTGAGGCACTGAGGTATATCGGGCGAAAAGACACTGCGTCAGACACAATTGTCTATTTTAATTGCGAATTAGTTCGTTCGGCTTTGTCTACGGCTATGTAGTCCAAAAACTAAAGTAACAAATTTTAAATTGTGGATTTGTTCCCACCATCGTTATTATGTTTGTAAGTTTTCTCATTTTTACATCACTGCCTATTAAACAAGTGTTTTATTGCTCTGTCTGTGAAACTACTATCGATCTGAAAAAAATAAATAATAATAATTTTGCCAATGACTTCAACTCACAAGACATTATTTCACGAATTGCCTAGAACTCTACAGATCGGATTGCGTATGTCAAGGTCATTGCAAATAAATGATCAAATTAAATAAATTGGATATCCAGCCTATAGCATAAAGCAGTATCTTTTAATGTCAACATAGAACAAGTAATAAAACAGGCTACTCCGGTTCCACTGATCTAGCTTTAACGGTACACTTGTTCTTGATCACATGACGCCTTTGCCTTTTTTTTTGTATGGCATTCCTCGTAGGAGATGGTAGGACAAACAAAATGTCTGGCGGCGTCTCGCTATTGGTCAATTTAGTTAGTGTCAGTTTTTTTTTGAGTGGCAACTCCCAGTTCAAACTAGAGGAGGTTGTGTGCTTCAACCGGACAATACTGCTGGTGTGTCTTGGATCTAATGTCTTCAGACAGGGGCTTGCAATTTAAATTGTAACCTAAGCGACAACACGTTCGCCGCAAGACGATCTCCGGCCACCGTAAGCGCGGCCATGCGGGCAGCTAGTAAAGGGCAACTCGCTGCCCGACCATGGACCATGCCCGGGTCGACGGCGCGTCGTGTTCCACGCGCGCCTCAAAGAGCGTCCGCATAATGACGGGGCTCTCAGACGGCCAAAGCCTGCCGTTATTCCATCACCGTAACCCCGGCACATAAAGGGCTATTGAAGGACACCGTGGATTTTAGTCAGAACAAGTCTGACAGTCCCTCTCGCCCTGCCCAGGGTAGAAGGACTCATTTGATGATTATACCACGCTAAAAAAGGAAAGGCGATCCCTGTATGGTACGAACCTCGACTTAGGGTGTTGCTGGAGGAGGACAGACTGGATTCCGCGTCCATCAGTCACTGTAGGGTGCCAACTGAAAACAAGGTATCAGAGCATGGTCTGATCTTTTTCACAGAAATTGCTGAGTTGGTAACCCTTCAGTGTGGACATGCTAAGCGCAATTTTATTTTTTCATTGTCCTTTTATCTTAGCTATATTTCTTCTTCTCATCTTTGTGATGGTTGTTGCGTGTCCTGAGAAAATAAAAGTTAAAGAGTAATAAAATTTTAACTCAAAAATTTCGAGTTGAGTTCGTACGGGCTCTATCTTTGTTGACGGACTTAGCGAGTAGGCTTCAGAGCCTCTATTTTTTGGTCGCTCCATAGACGACTCAGCTATATCCGCTAGTATTAATAGTTTCATTTGTGTTCGAGTTTTTCATCCATATATTTATGACCACGTATTTTTATTACTTTTATCTACATTATTCATCACGTTCAGTTCAAACGTGAGATTTTTTTAAACCTTTTATTGCAGATAGCAATCATATTCTATTGTTTATGATGGAAATTATTGTTTCTTACTGTATCATTAACATAAATACTTGAAACGTCGTTAAAGGACGTCGCGTCAGTTCATCTTTGGTATTTACTCGTATTGTAGATGTTTGATATACCAAACCACACTGGGACCGCGTGGTGGATTATGGCCCACTCCCTCTCACATAGACGAGACCTGAGTGCCAGTAATGGGAACATAATAGTATAGGCTAATGTTTAACAGAATCATGCAGACTGAGCGCTTTAGCCCCTTCGTACATAAGGCGACGCAAGTCTCCGATATCTTACGACTTTAGTATCCAGGCTACTATCGCAATATATCCATGGAGGTACGTACCCAGGTACGCGTCAATGGATGCCAAAGTCGTAAGGTATTTAAGACTTGCGTCCCCTTGTGTACGAAGGGGCTTACTCTACTCTCCTTTCAAAGCTTAACGGCCTTTTCACGACTTTGGTCTAAGCGGTGTTTGCGGCGGGCGGTGCGGCGGAGCGTTGTCCACGCCTCGTACCCTCTTTTGGCGTAGATGGTAGTCGCCGAACTCCCCATTCCAAACTGCTTCATTTCGTGGCGCATCAAACCCATTCACTTGTACGTTAATTCGGCGCACCGCTGCGCTTTATGAAACGCTCTCGTAGAAAACATGCGTTTTGGTTTTGAGCGCCGTCTCCTGGCGTGATTCAAACATCTATATATATTTGATAATTACCGCTAGTCGATCCGCACTCAGCTACAGCTCACGACGGGCCGTAGAGATAGTTGCTGGTACTTGGAAGTATACCTTCATACAATTATGCGTCAATATAAGTTAAACAAACCACTCTTAAGAAATAAAATATCTACATCAAAACGAATGAACGTCACATTAATTTAATTGGTCTATAAAAAAAATATAATGGGCATTTGTTATTGACGAGCTAAGAATACACATAATTACGTAGCTTCAAGCAATTACCGACGCTACGCCTGTCATGATAATTAACTACATCGCATTGATTCTGAAGAAGCGTTTAAGTGCGAAAATAGGCTGATCATGATTGATGTCAGTTTTAGAGTAATCCCAACGTATTAAATAGAATAAAAAAGGTAATTATCTCTAACATTAATGTATTGTTTGAAGATAATGAATCTAGTCTAAAGGTCGATACACATCCGTAAGTAAATAAGCGTGTAAGTAAGTCAAAGCAAGTCCGAAGCATAAAGTTGAAAATCTATTATACACTACTGAGCGTTAGTGACCGGAACGAACGAAAACGCTATGTAGTCTTCAATAGATTTACAACTTTATTTCGTAGTACATAAAGTTAAAAATCTATTGAGGCCTACTGAGCGTATAATCATTTATCAACTGTAACTTTGCTACGGGGCCTTTTAGAGTCTATTGGTGATGCTTAATTTAGGGGAGCTGTTCAGTTATAGAGTTTGGTGATGTTAAATTGCTATTCGTTTTTGTTCCAGATGTGGACCTGTTAATCACGTACCACTGCTGTGAGAAGAGCATCGAGGTGTCGAAGCAAGTCCTAGACCTGCACTTCACGCTGAGGACACTCTTCCAAGCTTTCTTTAAGGATCGATCTTTTGACAAAAAAGCTGAGTTCGCACTTTCTACAGTGTAAGTATACAATGTCAAAAGTTTTTTTTAAATATTGAAGAGCTCCTGGCTTGATCATTACAGCCACACAGGCCGATTTTCCAGGCTGAGTTTCGCTTGCCGAAGTTAGTCTGTGGATGGTTGATCATCTGTCATAGCTATTTTCCAAGTCTTTGGTCCCGGCAGGTATTTGCAGATCTTTAACAGTAGTTACTAACAGTCAGAAGCTCAAGCAATCAAATTAAAATTTTGACGATTGAAATAGCATGACCATCATGGAGTTTCTGGTCCGGTCTTCTCCATAGAGATCTACGCTTTGGAATGGGCACCTACAATACTTCGACAGATATTATATTCAATTCTTTATTGCATTCAACTTAGATGGTAAAAATAAAAATGGCACAAGATCAAATAAGGGTCCATATTTGATCTTGTGCCATTTTTATTGTCGGGCACGCAAAAATTAGGAGAAAGGAATTAAGAGGCCTGAGTTAGTCTTTTTGGGACCTTTCAAAAAGACTTCTTGACGCTTCCCGTGACCCAAGAGCTGGCTTTTTACCTTGGTCAGAGGCTAAGCTTAGCTATAGCAAAGAGGTAACGCCGCCAGTCTCTTGGGCACATTACCGGCTGACAGCGTTGAGGAGGAATTTTTCGATGCCTTGTAATATTTTAATTTAGTTTTTGGTTTATGCACAGTGTTTTTTTTTGTTTATATTTAGGTGTAATTAATTCATTTTGTAGTTTAGAATTAATTTGAATTAAAATAGGTATAAAATTGAAAATTGTCATTTACTTAATTACCTAAATCCAAATTATCATCAAATGTCTTTCATTTGGTATTAATTATAATTAAAGCATAATATATTTATGTCTTGTGACTGGACTGTCGCACCATAACAATTTTTATACTATTTTATTCTTTGTCTTCTGACAATTCAACTAGCCTACTAGAAATAAATGGTTTGTTTTGATTTAAAACTTTGTCAAAATAAGGTGTTCTTTTCAGCTCGTTTCCCCACGACTTCTTTATTCTTTTAAGGCTTCCCTATCTTTCATCATCATTCATCATCATTTCAGTCTATTGCAGTCCACTGCTGGACATAGGCCTCTCCCAGGGAGCGCCACAGAGTACGATCTCCTGTTTTTTTCATCCAACCACTGCCAGGCACCTTTTTCAAGTCATCGGTCCATCTTTCATGATAATGATCAATATTTTATGTCTTCCAGATTATGTGCCCCTCTAGCCACCCCGACAGAGGAAGGCTACCGGGTGGTATACCTGCGTCTGCTGGATCCAGATCCCAGCAAATTCAACCTGCTGGAAACCGTCCGGGCTTTCATGATGGTCTTCGATTTGTGGCAGTATGAAGAAGGGACTTGGCCAGGGTAAGTGTTGGATAGGAAGCCAAGCAATGGTCTATTTTTTTAATTTAACGCTATGTGTGTTTTAGGTAGTACGAGTCTGACAGTCCCTTCCGCTGTAACCAGGGCTGGAGGACTCCTTCAATATTTTAACATGATAAAAAAATCCGGCCATAATGACTGCTGCTTCGGGCCGTCGGACTTTTAGATGCAGTCGACAGGCATACACTGACTGCTCGAGCATTTCTCGTTTCACTGGCTAATTGCTCAAGCGGGCGGCCTTAACACTTCGTATTCCCAAAATCTTCTTTCATCTAAGAGGAGAATTCAGCAATACTCTACGTCGGTGCTTAGTCCACACGCCGAATTAACTCTTATGAACTAGCAGGGCTGGGCAAAATACATGCTTTGCTTTAATTGAAATACAAATTACAAAATACAGTATTGCAAGTAATTAAAATACTAAATACAAAGTATCTTTAAGTAAGGTATTTGAAATAAAAAATACAGTATTTTAGCTATTTTTAATTGATATACAAAATACTAATTACCTACAAATAACATGTTACAGTAATAAGTAATCCACTAAACCAGCATGGGCTGAATGCCTGTTTGACGGATTGTGGTAGGTAGCTTGATGTGCTGACGTCAGTATATAACAGGTGTAGTGTTGCTAATTCTAACTAGCTGCTTTACCATGACTGCAGAGAGTGCAATGATGGTAAATGAAGTTAAAATGTATTTTGGAGCCTCAAGTATTTGAAATACTAATTACAAAATACTTCGTCGTCTGGTATTTGAAATACCAATTACAAATTACATTTTAAGGAAGTAATTGAAATACAAATACAAAATACGTATTTGTATTTCAATTACGTATTTTAATTACAAGTAATTCAAATACTGCCCAACCCTGTGAACTAGGATACTATTGAGTAACTAAAGCCAGGTTGATGATCCAAGTATTTATAGCTAACAATAGGCGGTGAAAAGTCAACTGTGAACAATCAGCAATTAACACGATAATTAATTTTAATTACTGCAATCTTGAACACGGATACTCAATGTCTGTAATTTCTTAAGCAAACAAGTTTATTGCACTGTTTAATTAGGCTGTTTAATTAATTGTTGACGTCAAAGGAGCATTTCTATGCTGTTTTCTCACGGCACGTTATGTCGTGAACGGCGTCGAGACCCACGGGGGTCGATCCGGCAGCTACAGATAGCGCGCGAGTTGAATGCAGTCGGGGTCTGAGGTAAAGAGCGGGAGCACCGGGGAGGTGCTCCCGCTACACGTACGCCAAACCTCACGCGCCTGCAGTGTAGTACTGTGCCATCCTTGTCAACAGCACTACCGCATTCCTGAGCTCTGCATTCAACTCGCGCGCTATCTGTACGTATCGGACGCGCCAGTCCCAGCCGCGCAGAGTCCCAAGCTAAGCAGGGCTTGTGTTATGGGTACTAGACAACTGATAAACATACTTATACATTTCTAAATACATATAATTATTATAGATAAATTACACCCAGACACAGAACAAATGATCATGCTCATCACACAAACATTTGTCCTGGATGGGAATCGAACCCACGACCCCCGGCATAGCAGTCAGGGTCACTAACCACTAGACCAACAGACCAGTCAGCTATGGCTCTATTATAACTTCTAACGGGTAGCACAACTTTCATGTAACCGTGCTAGCTAAGTACTCGTATGCAAAGAAGATATTTTGTATTTATTTATGTCTCACACGGCGCGGTTTGGCGCCATGCGTCCATGGGCGGGCGGCGAGGCGCCCATTACTCGCCGCCCGAAACTTCGCGCCTACGCCGGAGATCGTCATGGGACGTCTGTCGCCGTGGGCGTATACCACTGCGGCTGGGGCGGAGAAAGGACGCTGTCCTCACCCTCTCGCGGCCCTTCTCCTCCACATTATGTACGCTTGTAAGAAATAGGAGGAAATATTATCGAATTTGCTAATCTAATGCTTTCTGTTGTCAGGTTCATAATCCTCATAGACATGGATATGACGAAACTGAGTCACATCACCAGGCTGGACCTGATGGTCGTCAAGAAAATCATATATTTCTTACAGGTTAGTTTACTATCTTAAGCAAAGCATCTGAGTCTACAAAGCTTTTCGTCAACTATATTGGCGTCGGCTTCGAGTCGAACCCAATGCAACTGAAGAGCAACTGAAGAGCAACTAAATATCTGACTTTCATAAATCAGTTAGTACTCGGTAATCCAATACCGACTGCAGGCGTAGCATGGCGCCGTAGAAAGGGGTTTTGTCGACGGAAGAATAGACAAAATGACAGAACGTAGAAATATTTTTATTGATTTAAGCATGGTAATGTAAAAAATATGGAGAATAATCGTTTTTTTCTTCAATTGTGTACGAATGGTGTCATATTTGCGCAAAAAAAAAACAGTCTACTTGTGTAGAAATAACGATGAAATAACTTTGTCTTTTCTTGGTAGAATAGACATAGAATCGCCATGCTACGCGTGCTGGTTGTCAGACATTTGGACCACTTAAGCTACGGTCATACACACCAAATAATTGCTGCGAATGCTTACTTACCGCATCGCATCATATTCGCAGTTATGTCACAGGCTATGTGCTGTAAATAGGTTCCTAAGATTCTCACGCAAAACTAGGTGGTTACTGGGCTTATGTTTTTCTCTCATATCTAGGGACCTATTAAAAATTGTAACAATCAGTTTGTATAACAATACCATATTTTAAAAGAGTAACCATGTTTCTTGCCGGTTCTTCTCCATGGAATCGACCAACCCGAACCGAGCACCTTTTGTCGACGTTTTATAAGAGCCCTCATGGGCCTATGTGAAATAAAAATATTTGATTTATTGATCATCGAGATGAAAAAACCATCGAGATCAAAAGGAAAAACCTAGATCACAGCAGACATTTCTAGAATTTTCTAGAAAGTTTCAGGGCAATCTTCAGAAAAGACGAGAAGCTTACATTGGTCTCCCAAAACGGTTGACTTAACTATATGACTTATGCGTTAGATACCAAACCAATGATGTGGAGATCAAAAGGGGAGGCCTATGTTCAGCAGTGGACGTCCTATGGCTGAGATGATGATGATGATGACCTAACCAAAATACCTTTAAAATTCCAGGAGTGTATGTTCTGCAAGCTAAAAGGAGTGCACTTCATGAGCGCTCCGTATTTCATGGATAAGCTACTGATGCTGATCAGGCCGTACCTCTCGAAGGAGCTGATGGCCATGATCTTCACGCACCAGGTCGGGGCCGAGTCGGTCCACAAGTTGATCTCGAAGGCTGCTTTCCCTAAAGAGGAGGGGGGAGAGTATAAGGATCATGATACTTTGAGAGGTTAGTAGATTTGGCACTTTTTTTTTTGAGTCCTCCCACCCCTGGCCGGGCAGGAAGGACTGTCAGACACGTACTGACTAAAATCCACGGTGTCCTTCAATAGTCCTTTATGTTCCGGAGTCACGGTGATGGAATAAGTCCTGCGAACCCGGCAGGCTTTGGCCCTCTGAGAGGGGGCCCCGTCATTATGCTGATGATGATGATTAGAACACGATGCGCCGTCGACCCGGGCATGGTCCATGGTCGGACAACGAGTTGCCCTTTACTCGCTGCCTCGTCTTGCGACGTCCGACGTCGTGTGCGTCTATCACTGCGGTTGGGGCGGAGGGAGGAGTAGATTGGGCACTTGGCACCTCCGAAGAATTTTGACAGGACCCGTATATGGAATGGTTAAGGTGCTATTAGCTCAGGTACCATTACAGCGGGTACCTACCTAATGTGAATGTAGAAGTAACCCATTCATTCCTGACTTAAAGATCCCAAGTATAACCAGTTTCACAACGCTTAGTATGCACGAGTAGGATGATAACCATGTTTCCGACCACTGGTAGACTGCGGGCCTACCCGTAAAGCGTGAATATTTCCACTGTAGGAAAGAGACAGACCTATAAAAGTCGTCTAGCGCCATCTCGTTTCCTCAGTGAAACTATTCTCGCATTAAGACGTCTTGGTTAGGCCAGCTGGTAGTTTCTAAGTGCGTTTTAGCTATTAAATATTAATGGTCATTTGGAAACCGCCTTTCTAACAATGATATTATAAATGAATAGATACGTTACCTACACGACATTCTATCTTCAAAAACATCACATAAACGCACACATGAATAACTAAATATTGCAATAGCACACTGCATCACGCTTAGTCGCTAAAGTAGGATGGCATCGCAAGTGAAAAAGAGACAAATATAGTCAAGGTTTGTCAATTGACCACATTTGACCGCGTGTAACGTATCTACACCTTTTTAACCATGTATGTTTTTTTTTTTTTTTTTTTTTTTTTTTATGTATGTACATCGATTACTCCGAGGTTTCTAGTCCGATTAGTGTGATTCTTCTTCGATGCAGGATACTTGCAGTTTGGTCTCATAAAAATTTCATCAAATTTGGTTCAGTACTTTTTATTTTGTGAGCATTTTTATTAATTTCGCCTACTTGGACGACATGATGATCTTTACTTTTTGCGTGTTTGTTACGCGATTACTTCGCCAATTGTGGACCGATTTTCAAAATTGTTTTTTTGTTGTACTAGGGATCGTTTACTTTAGGAAATACTGCAAGTTTCATCGAACTCTGTTCAGCATTTTTTGAGATAGGGAATTTTATTGGAACTTTCTTTTATGTACACAACATGGGCGATGTTAATACCGGTGCTACGGATTACAAAATTCTAGTGCACATGTAAGAAAATGATGTATTTGCCAAGAATTTGGGTTGAATATTTAAACTAAAAAGAGTAAAATAAAAAACTTTTCAAAAACAACCACAAAAAAGGGTTAAATAACCTACAAAATAACTTTTCTTTCGGAAGTCGGTGGCTTTGTTTTATTATTTCGATGTCTTTTGCCACCGACTTCCGAAAGAAAAGTTATTTTGTAGGTTATTTAACCCTTTTTTGTGGTTGTTTTTGAAGGCGGTTAAATTTTTTTTGAAAAAAGTTTTTTTTACTTGTAATGCCATTGTTTTCTATTATAGTATAAATTCTCATAATTTCCAGACGAGCTATTCAAGCGCATGCAAGCGAACTACGAGTTCACACGTGACGAGAACAGACGGCGAGTGAACGAGGCCCTCCGACCTGGAGGCAAACCCTCGCCGGCCGAGAAGGAATTCGGACTTCAAGGCAGCTTCAAGAAATTGGAACTAGATTAATTGGTTTAGGGAAGGATTTAGGAATAAATATTTTATTTAAAATGTTGTTTGATTTTATTAATTTAAGTAATCCTTAAGAAAACCTGGGAGGAGTGGAAAGGACTGTCAGACTCGTACTGTCTAAAATGCACGGTATTCCTTCAATAATCCTCTACGTTCCAGGGTAACGGTTACCTGTTAAGTCAATCCCGCGACCTTGGCAGGATTCTGGGCCTCTATCCTCCTCAGATTGCTGAGAGATATTTGAGGTGCACCGTTGACCCGGGCAACGATCATGATTAGACAGCGAGTCACCAATTACTCGCCATCCCAGCTCGGGCCAACGGTGACAATCGACTCACGACGTAGTTGTCGTGGGCGTCACCCGCGGCGCGGCGGCGGCTGGTCGTGTTGTGGAGATATAATATAATAAATGATGGAGTCTATGTAATGACTGTAAATACTTTAGTGGATATTATATCAAAACGACGTGTTGACAACACCTTGATTTTTGCTTTAGCGAGTGGCTAAGGGTGCTTCCACATTTAACGGCCAACATACATATAACATTACTATACTTATCGCCGATCATCTGAAGGCGGACGGCTCGTTTCGCCATTGACCCGGCGGTCGCCGGTTGCGATTGACTTAAGCCGGTCAAAAAGGGTTTTGACCGGCTTAAGCCTGTTTCGCGTCGATAGATGTGGGAGCACCTTAAGCATTGCCGTACAACATAGCAAAAGCGCCAGTCCGAAACAAACAGCGACGAGGAGTTTTTCGATGCTTTGTAATAGTTTAGTTTTATTATTTCAGTTTTTTTTATAAATATTAGTTTGCTATGTGATAATTTAGTAAATGAGATATATAATGATTTAGAAATGAACTAATACCTACGGTAAATAATTAGACTGATATATCATATTACCCACAATTATTTAGGTACATAAGTGTCCGTCAAGGTTTTGCTAAACATGGAGCTCGGCGGGCCTTGACGTTAGCGTGGCGTGTCCTTGGCATGTCGCTCTCTAAACGCTGCGCCGGCGCTAGCGTCGCGTGTTTTCTGTGATGACTTACAAAATAATTATAATTTCACTAGTTATCCCCGTGGTTCCACCCCGTTGCTCTTCTATATATTATATACCCTATAGCCTTCTTCGATAACTAGACAAATCAGCAGTTCCTGAGATTAGCGCATTCAACCAAACAGACTCTTCAGCTTTAAAACATTAGTTCAGACAGTATGTAAACACGCTAAGGACACGCTAGCGTCGCGCCGCGCTCGCTGTTTGGCAGAGTCTATAGGAGCCGCAACCTGACAGCCATCTTTAAAAATGATGTCAATTCGTGTGCAATATGTTTTTTAAGTTAATTGTTTTAAAATATGTATTAGTTTATAGTGATCGAATCCGAAATGAGGAGATCCGTAGACGAACTAAAGTCACCGATATAGCCCACCGGATTAGCAAGCTGAAGCACAGATTAAAAGTGGCAATGGGCAGTCCATATTGCTCGCAGAGCGGATGGCCGATGGGGTCGAAAAATGTTAGAGTGGAGACCACGGACTAGCAAGCGCAGCGTAGGACGTCCACCAACAAGGTGGACAGACGACCTTATGATGGTCGCCGGAAGACGCTGGATGCAGGTCGCTTCCAACCGGTACATGTGGAGATCAAAAGGGGGGGCCTATGTTCAACAGTGGACGTCCTATGACTGAGATGATGATGATGATGATTAGTTTATAGTTATTATTTTTATACTATGTATTGTGTTTTTATGGGCCTTAGATGCCTGAAATAAGGGATAAAATAAAATAAATAAAAGTGATGCAAACACATCGGACTAAATACATCGTCATTATTGAAATGCCTTTACACATTACTGTAATTATGATTACTCATACAATCCACCGGAAGGAGACATTATCACCTTTGTGTGCCTGTATTATATAGTTTACATATAAAATGAGTTGGCAGTTGATGCGGTCAGTCCTTGGAGTATCGTCAAGGTTTCGAGATGAAACTCATCGGAATATTGTTGGTTATCATGGCTGTGACATTGGCTCTTGTGGTAAGCTACTTTACTCAGCATTTTAAGAAAAGAAAATACCTTAGATAGTTAAACATCAGTCTATAATGTTTCTACTGCTAGGACACAGGCTTCCTCTCTGTGAGAGGGAGTCGGCCATAATCCACAACGGCCCAGTGTGGCCTCGCAAAAGTTACTTTGGACAATGGACAATTGGACATGCGGGTTCCTTCACGATGTTTTCTTTCATCATTGCTCTCAAAAGGTGCAGTGGTGATGAAATTAAACAAAGTGTTGCACCTGACTGGGTTCTAGCCCAAGATCTACAACTCGTAGGACATTATACTTCAAATTATTTAAAGAATTTCATCTTGACATTGTAAACTTGTATTGTATTTATTGAGCCAGTCTTTTCTACTGTAGTTTGAAAACTGCTTGCATGCCTTTGTTAAGGCAGTTAGTAGGTATATGGATTATCTTAAACTTAACATCTGAAACCTGTACCTACTTTCTGTGCAAATAAAGAAATATTCTATTCTATTCTAAGTCAGGGCCGTTACAAAAAAGATTTAATCCTGAGATTATGAAAAGAAAATTAAGTGAGACAATTTGCGGCTTCTTATTAAGTAGGGAAATATTACTATGTCTGCACTTCACATCTGCACTATTAAAACTTTCAGAGCGGCATGAGTACAGGTGAGCAGTCAGTGGGCTGCCACGGCGGAGGTGGCAGAGGTCCTCGACCACCACCCACTGCCGCCACAGCTGCGACCACTGCAGCACCAGCTACTAGTAAGTATTTTTTATACGGCGAGATGTGGAAGTTTTGAGTATGATTGTATAAGAATTGAGAACACCTAAGGACGAGGAAGCTCTCCAATATAATGGCACCAATGATTTTATAAGTAAAAAGGTGTAGATACGTTATACGCGCTCAAATGTGGTCAATTGACAAACCTTGACTATATTTGTCTCTTTTTCACTTGCAATGCCATCCTACTTTAGCCACTAATCGTGATGTAGTGTGCTATTGCGATATTAAGTTATTCATGTGTGCGTTAGTGTGCCGTTTTTGAAGATAGAATGTCGTGTAGGTAACATTATCTATTCATTTGCTATCTGATCCGGCAAACTTCGTACCGCCTCAGAAAAAATAAAAAATCTTTTAAACCTTCCCTGCACGCGTAGCATGGCGATTCTTTCTCTATTCTACCAAGAAAAGACAAAGTTATTTCATCGTTATTTCTATATAAATTGACAGTTTTTTGTGCACAAATGTGACACCATTCGTATACCATTGAAGAAAAAAGAACTCTTATTTTTTACATTACCATGCTTAAAACGCAAAAAATATTTCTAAGTTCTGTCATTTTGTCTTTTTTTTTTCGACAAAACCCCTTTCTGCGGCGCCATGCTACGCCTGCTGGACTTCCCAAAATAATTCAAAACCAAAATAGAATCAAAAAGTTTTAGCGTAACTAACGAACAGCAATTGATTTTATATATATGAGATAATATAATTGGTTAAATAATATGTATAATATTGCCATTTATTTACAGATGCAACAAGCAGTGGATAGCTGATCACACAACGGAACAATGGGCGCCTATTTTTACATGATGACCGATAGCAACACACATAAGTTATATACCTAACTATTAAATAAAAATAATCCTAATCCCATGTTTTTTCTTTCTTAACCATCTCTTGTGAAAGTCGTGGTCAAATGAAGTTAATGAGGTTGTTAGAAAGTCATACTGAAGGACTTTCAGACATTCGGACGGCAAGTAATGGTTGATTCGCTGTTCGATCCCGGACCATGCTGGGTCGACGGCGCTGGGTCCTTATAGAGGGCCAAACCCCTCTGGGGTCGCAGGACTGTCATTGTTAACAAGTAACCGTGACCTAGCAACATAAAAGGGAACACCCAAATACTCCGAAATATTTTATTCCGAATTTCGATATTCCGATTTTCAAGACTCCATCATCTGAACAAATTGAATTAAAACATTGAATTATCGGAATTCTAATTAATCGGAATTTTAATACTCGGAATTCGTGTTTTTGATGATTCGGAATTTTAGATATTCGGTCTTTTGAAACTCGGTATTTTGAAAATCGTAATTATAAACGTTAGAAATATTGAAATTTCGGAATTATGAAAACAGAAATAATGATCAATCGGAGTTGTTATATTAGGAATTTCGAACCATTCGGAATTATGAAAATCGGTATTTTGAAATTATATCGTATCGTATTATTCGTATTTATGAATTTCGGAATTAAGTTTTTCGTATTATCGTAGTGTACCCAACATTACTTGGACGATTGGACTGCTGCGCTGCGTGTCGTGGGTTCGATTCCCACACGGAGCAAATAGTTGTGTGATCCACAAATAGTTGCTTCGGTTCTGGGCGTTTGTGTATGTGAGTTTATATGTTTGTAAACGCACCCAGAACACAGGAGAACTTCCTAGTATGGGGCAACGTTTTTAAAAAAACAAAAAAAAAATATCCCGTTCGAAAGATTTGAAAAAATCTGACAGTCACTCCCGTCTAACCCTGGGCCTGAGGACTCATTTGATGCTTATACTCGTACCATAAAAAGGAGTAGTTAAGGCTTTTGCTCAAGGAGATCGTCTTGGGACGTCTGTCGCCGTGGGCGTCTACCACTGCGGCTGGGGCGGAGGGAGGACTCTGTCCTCTCTCTTACGCGGCCCGCCTCCTCCTTCACGAGCATGACTGCTTCGCAGAAGGAGGTTTGTTGACGACCTCAGAGAGTAGATTAAGCAGATAATGATGAGGCAAATAGTCACCATAATCTATGAAGATTTATAATTAACTCAGCTTATCAGAACTGTCAGAACACTATAGAGCTCTTACACACGAGTGGCATGTTCCCAACGGCAGAGGTAACTGCAGCCGTCGACGGGCGTCGGCGGCATGTCGACGGCTGCCGTCGACTTATAACGACACTTGCAGTTGTAGCGACGGCTGCAGTTACCTCTGCCGTTGGGAACATGCCGCTCGTGTGTAAGAGCTCATACTTAAAAAGAGATCATGCTTTGAAAAATTGACGTTTTGATAGAATAGTATGTAGGTAATCATAGTTATTGTTATGAGCGATGATTAAAATTGCAGCAGATTAAAAATAAAACAACATCCACGGTCACCTACTCTTGCCATAAACGAAAAAAAAACCAGGAGTACATCTAACCAAGTTAAAAAAATGTGTAGAGTAAAAGCTTAATCATGACTGACTCATTGGTCGCTGGACTAACGAATTACCGTGACCCGGGGACGTAAAGGGCTATTGTGGAATTTAGTCAGTACAAGTCTGACAGACCCTCCTGCCCTGCCCTGGGTGGGAGGACCATTTGATGATTTTACCAAGCTTAAAAATGACAGACTCATTTGTAGTTCATCCGAACTTACCTGATCAGAATCAGTGGTCAGACTTTCGTGCTTCTATCAGCCGCAAACAATGACGATATATTACTAGACTCCTAATAACAGGCGACCGATGTCTGTCAACACATAAGGCAAAAAAGTCTTATATCCGTCTTATTTCGACCACTCCTGTGAGCCGTAAACATATCTTGAGACAGAACAGACCTTGAGCTAGGCAATCACAACGCAGTACCCAGGCCCCCTCGCTTACGTACTACCTCAGCGAGTTGACAGAATAGTTTTTGTTCCTTAGATGGAGTTGCGGAGTCTATGACCGCAAAGATCTATAAGAGACCAATGGATGAATGTCCTTTTTGAGGCACGGAACTCAATGTATAATCAAAGGTTTCCCATCCAGGACTGACCATGGCAAGCGTGGCCTAACCTTGAAGATCTACTAAGGTCAAAATTAAACCGTCTAAATTTTAAGAGAACCTCCATGGTTGGAAACCATATAGGCTCTCTTGACATTGTATAGGTAAATACACAAACCACTGAATGCTGAAAAAATAAATTATGAATAGGTAATTTACTGCTAGCACGCGCACGGTACAAACTATTTAAATTGCGTCAATATTTTATAACAGAGGTTGTTATAGATAATTTCTTGTACACCATTGTACGGATTTTGGACAAGTTAAGGCAACAGATTTTCACCTGGTTTTAGTAGGTTTTGAAAGAAAGAAAGAAAGAAAAAACATTTATTGACATGTCCACAGGACAGAACAACAGTAATTATACATAGATACAATAATAAGAAAAACGCAAAGCAAACACTAAATTAATTATACATAAATAAAAATAAAAAGATATTAAACAAAAATTAAAAAAGATAAACAGAACAAAAAACAAAAATAACATTAATAGTCCTGTGCGATGCCAAAAGGCCTTCTATTATAATCGTAAACAATACGTTTTGAATCCTTCCTTCTATCCAATATTATAAACGTAAAAGTTTGTTTGGATGGATTTATGTTTGTTACTCTTTCACGCAAAAACTACTGAATGGATTTGGATAAAATTTGGTTTACAGATAGTTTATAACGTGGATTAACAGATAGGATAGTTTTAACCCGATTTTGTCTTCCATTTTCCATTTGTAGCGGGCAGAGCCGCTGGCAACAGCTAGTTTATCACAAATTTGTGGGCCTCTTTAGTGAGGGGCTCATCATCATCATCATCATCTCAGCCATAGGACGTCCACTGCTGAACATAGGCCTCCCCTTTTGATCGCCACAAGTACCGGTTGGAAGCGACCTGCATCCAGCGTCTTCCGGCGACCTTCATAAGGTCGTCTGTCCACCTTGTTGGTGGACGTCCTACGCTGCGCTTGCTAGTCCGTGGTCTCCACTCTAGCACTTTTCTTTTTTGTGAGGGGCTAAGTAATTTTAGCCGCACAGTCCGATATTCCGGGTTAAGCCGCGCTTGGCGAGGTTGGTCTGTGGATGGGTGACCACCTGTCATAGCGAGTTTCCTCCGTGCCTCGGAAAAGCACGTAAAGCCGTTTGTCCCGGCTGTCATTTGTAGATCTTTGACAGTCGTTACTATTAGTCAGAAGCTCTAAAAGTCTGACCAGACTTACCATGGGGTATCCAGGATTTACCATGTTACTCGGTTGTGGCGGTCCGATACGGCCTTTTGGCCCCCGTACAGGACCAAAATTGATATTTTATTTTAGATTATTATATTTTAATTTAAGTTTGTTTTACTTACTTAATTTTTACATCTTGTTTTTAATTTTATGTTGTTGTTCTGTCCTGTGTGAGTCCAATAAAACTTTTCTTTCTTTACAGGCAGTCGCTCTATGTAAAATACGGATATTCAGCTGCATCTGGTTCGACTGGAAACCGGACCCCAACATAGTTGGGAAAAAACTAGGCAGATGATGTTTGAGCCTCTTTAGAGAACGAGACGTTTGAGTAGTTCATTATGTTGGAAGGTTGGATGTTCCTGCTAAGGCCAAAAGGTAACAAATAGAGAAGAGGAAATGAAAATACAAGAGCATAGATGATGCCAATTTTAGGCTATGCTCGGTGCTCTGTCTATGGACCTTGGTTCCGGCTGGCATTTGTTTTGAAAGTCGCTACTGGTAGCCAGAAGCCCGTAGTCGTCAATAAAGGTTTGTTCACAACACATGAGTGATGAATTAACGCGGGCGGCATGTGAAGTACGCCACGAGGCGCCGCCAGTAGCAAAGTCGCGTACTTACATTTAATTAATATCTTATTCGCGCCGCACAGACCAAAGTCTTGAACGGACAGGAATGAATTTGGCACTATACTAAACAGTAGGCAGATATTAATGTCTTGAACAGACAAACATACATCATTATGTATACCTACATAAATATTCAAACTTTAAATTTTGTCGCATCGTCGCGTACAAATGATAGAAAATATTTACAATGTTTATAATTATATCGGTCACCGGATGTACAATTTTCACTTAACAATTTCCTATCTCTGCTCTAGTATATAAGTCGAGGGTACATAGTAGATCGTCAGTTCGTGATCACTAGCTGAAACATGAAGTTTTTTGGAGTACTCTTGGCCATTATGGGTATTGCCTTCGCTGCGGTGGTGAGTACAACTTGAATTATTTATGAGTTGGTGAAATGTAAGAAAATCATGAAGGGCATTCCTCGAAATGATTTCAAAGCAGTCACCTTTTTTGAAACTTCCACTTGATAGCATCTTCAGCTTCTACGCTACGGTACAACGTCCGCACCATCTATTTTCTATTAAAGCAACCTGAGTCAGCACACAGGTGAGGGCAGCGTCCTCCCTCCGCCCCAGCCGGTACAAGCCCACGGCGACGGATGTCGCGGGACGATCTCCAGCCACCGTAGGCGCGGGCATGCGGGCGGCGAGTAAAGGACAACTCGTCGCTGTCCGACCATGGACCATGCCCGGGTCTACGGCGCGTTGTGTTCCACGCGCGCCACAAAGAGCGTCAGCATAATGACGGGGCTCCACCATAGAGGGCCAGCCTTGCCGGGGTTGCGGGACATACGTATACCGCGACTCCGGTATTTCAAAGGGATACCGAAGGACACCGTGGATTTCAGTCAGTACAAGTCTGACAGTACCTCCCGCCCTGCCCGGGGTGGGAGGACTCATTTGATGATTTTACCATCCAAAAAAAAAAACAAGGTGGACGTCCGGCTTTATAAAGGTCTCCGGAGGACGCTGGATGCAGGTTGCTTCCAACCGGAATATGTAGAGATCTAAAGGGGAGGCCTATGTTCAGTAGTAGACGTCCAATGGCTGAGATGATGATGATGATCTGCACATACCTGTACTTGTCTGCACCGACAACCTGCTAAGATGCTTGTGTGTTTCAGAGCGGGATGAGCACCGTTCCCAAGGCTGGCTGCAATGGAGGAGGCCCCGGAGGCCCCGGCGGACCCCCACCTCCACCACCAACCAGTAAGTTCAAAATATACACCATTTTACTGTTTTTTTTACCGTGGAAGAATTTAGAACCTGTTGAGAAATCTGGACTCTATGCCCCTTCGTACACAAGGCGACACAAGTCTCCGATACCTTACGATTTCGGTATCGCAATACCAATCCATAGAGGTTCGTACACAGGCACGCGTCAATGGATGTCAAAGTCGTAAGGTATCGGAGACTTGCGTCGCCTTCTGTACGAAGGGGCTTACAGTTCCGACACTAGTAATTTCACCTATACCGATAGTGCGCTTACAAATTTAGAAACTCATATATACAAACAACTCATTCAACGGCCACTGCGCATTAAAATTTCTGTAAACCATAATTTTATGTTAATTTGTACGATTTTTGATGATTTCAAGATTTCAAGCAAGTGTCCCGTTGACCAGTTCAGTAACAAACATTAATTCATATATACATACATCTTCACTAACTTTACTGTGCCTATTGGGCACAGTAAAGTTCATAGTAGTATCTCTCTAATTGTATTTTTACCACCTGTTTATGTACGTTATTGAATTGAATTGAACTATTCTCTTTTTCAGATGCAACCGGGTAAACCTCATTTCTGGAAATATTCCGACAACTTCGGCCAATGAAACAAAGAAATAAAGAATTGCACCAGTCATCACTTTCGCCTTTTATTTCAAAATATAATATTCCACAACTATCACACAACGCTATCTAGTCCCAAGCTAAGCAGAGCTTGTGTAATGGGTACTAGACAACTGATAAACATACTTATATATTTCTAAATACATACATAAATTACACCCAGACACAGAACATCATCATCATGCTCATAACACAAACTTTATCCTGGGTGGGAATCGAACCAATGACCCCCGGCATTGCAGTCAGGGTCACTAACCACTAGACCACTAGGCCAGTCGTCAAATGATCAAAGGCGTCCAGCCTAGAACGGGACAGCAGGAACTGTCAGAGTCGTAATGACTAAAATCAACGGTGTTCGTTCAATAGCCCTTTACGTTCCGGGGTGACGGTTCCCTGATGAGTCAGCCTCGCGACAGGCTTCAGCATATAAACGCTGAGATATGCCATGAAGGGCCTATGCACACCACGTTTTTTAAACGAGTTTTTTGTCAAACAGAGCACTTTGTTGTCGCGATACAAAGTGTCAAACGCGCGTTTGCATCGCGTCTGTATCGCTACAAACGCGTGTCGACGGTGTCTTTAATAAACTCTTTCAAGGTATTTTGTATTTAGTGCTACCGTCACTTAATATAGGCATAGGTAGGTACCATGCTGGGTGACACAATGTTCTTCCAAGAAGCCTTGTCCTCCCTACCCATCGTGGCGTGTGGTGTAGGGACTTCGTAGTTTAAGGACAGAACAAAACGCACTTAGTTCAGTGCGGGACAAAATATGATAGAGGACACATCCTTCTAGATCATGACCATGATGGCGAAGGCAGTCTATTTCCTCAGGCACCATGGTCTTTCCTGCAGCAAGAGCACAGGTAGGTTAACACGGCTCTCTCGCTTAAATAACATCGTCCGTTGTGGAAAGAGTATATTGATGAAACGAATCGTCCTGTCGGCGAATAGTCCTTAGGTGAAAGTTTCTATCGATGAACCGGGCATAAATGAATCGTCCTGCCGACGAAACGTCCAATGATGAACCGGTCGTCGGTGAATCGTTGCAGAATCATTCTTCGTGTTCTTGTAACAGCCGGGGTGCCAGTTTTAGAACACAGTGGCTTGACACGCGACGATGGGAAAAGAATTATTTCTCATCACAAGCAGATGGAAACTGCTGCTTTGTAATTGTTTACATAATGTCGAAACTCTACTGTTTACATGATTTTGTAATTTCCTTGGGTTCATAATTATGTAACTTAAGGTTGATATAATTTTTTGGAAATCTATCGTTTACAAAGTGTTTGATATAAATGTGTAGTTCATTTTGACTTGATTTAACGTTTGTGATGATTAACGTATTTTTTTTTTGTCATGACAATTGAATTTACACACTGAATGTAGTATTATTTAAAGACGGATTAAGATTATTATTATTGTATTAATTATTAATTTAACGTTTACATAATTATTGGACATAGTTTGCATAGGTACTTATTTTTGCAATTTAATAATTGTTACATTGATTTAAATTTTAAGGTTGTTTCTTTATGTTATTGCTCGTGACTGTACAAGGGCGACGTTTTCACCGGTGCTACGGAATACAAAATTCTAGTACAGTTGTAAGAAAATTATGTATTTGACAAGAATTTGGGTTGTATATTTAAACTAAAAATAATAAAATATAAAACTTTTTCCAAAAAAAAAAGGTCGGTAGTTTTGTATTTTTTTAATTGATTGCCTTTTTTGCCACCGACTTCTGAAAGAAAAGTTCTTATGTAGGTTATTTTATCCATTTTTTGTGGTAGCTTTTGAAGTCGGTTTTTCTTTCTCAATACTGATACGATTTTAAGTGTTACAAAATATTAGAACAAATGGCAATTTGCATTCATCATCATCAGCATATAAATATTCCCAGTGCTGGGACACAGGCCTTCTCTCCCCGGACGAGGGCGCGGGCTATCTTATCAGGTAACCGTGGTCCCGAAACGTAAAAAGCTATTGAAGGACACCGTGGAATATGTGGACAGTTTTTGAGAAGGTCGAACTCATTTTCGGTCCGATCTCAATTTAAGGTGAATGCATCAAACAGCCCGCGAAATTCAAAATTTCTTGCGTTTTTTTGCAATTTGCAGACCATTGCTAGGTTTTATGTTGATTAAAATAATATTCGCGGCAGTAAGACCTACGTAGTTACAGAATTATAATCATCAAAATCACCAATATAACCCTCCAAGTTCATAAAGCTCTAGGAATGACTTTTCTGTTTTTTTTTTTGTTTCTAGGCCTTTATGAACTTGGGGGTTGTATTGGTGATTTTGATGATTATAATTCTGTAACTATATACATATATCACGACGGGAGTGATATGAAATTTCGAATGACGTTATTTCGACGCACGCTATTTCGAAAAAAAAATCGAGTGGTATGCCAGTTCGAAAACACGTTAAGTCGAAAATCGCTATATCGAATGACGTTATTTCGACGAACGCTATTTCGAAAAAGAAATAAGAGTGGTGCGCCGTGCGCCAGTTCGAAAAAACGTTATTGAAAACCGCTATATCGAATGACGTTGTCGCGAACACACTGATTTGAAAAACTGTTTAAAACCATTTAAACAGTTTTTTACGCTTATGCAAAAGTCTTGGTATCGAAATCCACGAAATATCAAATCATTGCACCCAAGAGGATATAGCGATTTTTGACTTTTTTTTAGCGTGCTTAAATCGTCGAATTAGTTCTCCCACCCAGGGCAGGGCGGGCGGTACTGTCAGACTTGTACCCACTGACTAAAATCTACGGTGCCTTTCATTGGTCCTTTACGTTCCCGAACCTCGGTTGTGACAGTCGTTGCCTCCATACCACCCTGAGATCGCGCCGGATCTCTTCCCGCTGCGCCTTGACTTGTCGGGGCAGCGGGAATTCTCCCCGGCCAGCGCCGCGGTTCCACGCGCTACACATACGCTATGGAAGGCAGCAGTTTTTGACCTAACGTGTTTTCGAACTGGTGTACCACTTTTATTTCTTTTTCGAAATAGCGTTCGTCGAAATAACGTCATTCGATATAGCGATTTTCGATTTAACGTGTTTTCGAACTGGCGTACCACTCGAATTTTTTTTTCGAAATAGCGTGCGTCGAAATAACGTCATTCGAAATTTCATATCACTCCCTATCACGGACAGAGTGTGCAAAATAACGAGGTTTTGGAACGCGTGCGAGTGGGTTGACCGCGAGAAGCATGTTCACCGCCGCGTTTTCTGTCCGCGTCTCGAGACCAGCTCAAGCAAAAACACTCATGCTTGACATACCTTACGATGACGTGCGGTATTTCATAGGGAACATCGGCACGACATCGGTGTTGCGTGGCGGCGTCAGCGTGGTATGCTATTCTGACAAAACGCTTGTCCTGGCGCAGTGAGCGCCCCACCAGACTTCACGATGCTAGCGGTCGCTTCAGTCGTCGACAGGATCCGGTAGTTAGACCAGAAGACATCAGAAGAATTTGATCAAAAATAATAAAACATGTGTTTTTGGGTTTTTCAAAAATCGCCCCCTAAATTGGTGAAAACGGGTGATTAAGTTTTAAGGGAAGGATTTTACTACGTGAAGTGCGGTAGTATTTTACAAACTGGACCACTCCAGACACTGGCAACATGCATTTTGAAATAGTCCAAGAACCCATTTGCTTATTTCATAAAAATGATTGCGGTCCTCATAGGTATTTTGAAAACGAAATTCCTTCTGCGACCTGCACTAAGTCGGGACCCGAAATGTTGCTCACACAAAACGGAGGTCATGTGTGCTTTCAAAGTGGTAACAGAAATACATCACCGGTGAGAATAAAAAAAATGTCACAATTCATGAGATACAGCCTGACGACAGGCGGACGGACAGTGAGTTTTTAGTTATAGGGTCCCACCGTCCCGTTTTATTCTTTGGGTAGGTAACCCTAAAAAAGAGACGCATTACGTTACTTTCACGTTACGTATTTTTACGTTTCACGTGACGTGTTGTCGTCACGGTTACTCCACACGCTAGTGCCTCTACCAATGAATAGATTCAATCTTTATCACTCCTATCAAGGGGTAATTTTGCCGCATCGTCGCATACTAATGATGGAATAACACTTAACTGTACTTATATTTGTAATAATTGTTATTATAACGCTCACCGGATGCTCAATTGTCACAACTTTTTAATTTCCTATTTATATTCTGGTATATAAGCCGAGGGTACATAGTAGATCTTCAGTTCGTGATCACTAGCTGAAACATGAAGTTTTTTGGAGTACTCTTGGCCATTATGGCTATAGCCTTTGCTGCGGTGGTAAGTACAATTACTTTTTTTTTTCTATGAAAGGACACCGTGCATTTTAGTCAGTACAAGTCTGACAGTTCCTCCCGCCCTGCCCGGGGTGGGAGGACTCATTTGAAGATTTTACTACGCAAAAAAAAAATGGAAATATGGTACCACCCTCCAATAGCAACATGTCATACGTCATTGGATAGGTATTTTTAAGCTGAACAAAACATATTACGGCACCAAGTCTGCAATATTAGTCCGTTCTGATATTTTTGATTGAATATGGCAGTTTAAGATATAACCAAATAATGTTTTTTTCGTAACATATTGGTGCAGAGGAGGAGGAGGAGAAGCTCGGTTCTAAATAATGACAGCCGCACAGGTTGATCTTCCATGTTAAGCCGAGGTTGCCGAGGTCGGTTTATGGATGGGAGACCATCTATCCGAGATTTGTACGTGCCTCAGAAAGCAAAAAAAAACCGTTGATTTCGACTGTCATTTGTAGATCTTTGACAGTCGCTTCCTTCTAAAAAACTTATTACTTACTTATTTGTTAATTCGGTGGTGGCCCAGTCGGCCACGACTTACGAGTAATTTACAGGCGCAATACTTTGTGTAATTTATATCAAGACCACTGCAGCTCTCAAAATGGTATAGGAAAACATTGTGAGGAAACCGGAATGTCCTAGAACCAAATATTCGGAGACATGTGACATCTATCAAGAAGCACTGGGCCCGCGTGGCAGATCACAGCCCACCCTCTCACCGAAGTGATGTGTCTGTTATCTGTGCCCGGCAGTGAGAAAAATTATAAGCTGATGATGATGATGGTGTTAATCCAGGTTTTTAAGCTATCTGTGTACCAATATTCGTCCGTCTGCGGTTCTTTTGGTCACAGCCTTTCGTATAGTAATTTCATAATGAGATTATTTCGTTTCACAGAGTGCTATGAGCACAGTGCCGAAGGCGGCTGGTTGTAATGGCGACGGCAACCCTCCCCCCCGGCCCCCCGCCTGACGGCATGCCCCCGGGACCACCACCAACCAGTGAGTACCACACAATATACCTACCAGATTATAAACTACCAATACAGACAATAAATCGCTGGCAATCATAAAATACTTAAAATTAGATTATGAAATATTTATACTAACTGAACTAACTATATAATAAAGCAGGTCTTATGTTATTTGGTTTTTCGAATTACTTTTCTTTTCGCCTTAAAATAAAAAGAATTTTCGCGTAGACAACTATAAGAAAGAGCAAGCAATAGTGCGTGGTACGTGCAAGTGCGAGCGAGTAAGATTATATTGAAGTAGTGTGCCGCCTTAAACGTGGTCTTGCTTCCTATTATCTACATACACTCACAGTTTCAACGATCAGCTTATTCTGGTTTTGCATAGCTTGATGTGTGTAGTGTGTACAATAAATAAAAAAATATTTTATTAACATTTTTTTTCAGACTCGACTAGATAAACTGCGCAATGCGGCAAACAGGGCTACAGTATCGGAAAACATTATTATTGTTAAACGTATTAAATAATCTATATTACTGCACTATTTACATATTTGTTTCATTTCTCTTATCGATCTTTTCAATTTATTCGACTTGAAGACATTACATCATACCTAATAATATTCCACAACACAATGAAGGGTACTCTGTCGCTGAAACGAAAGCTCATGTGACATGGGACATGTGCATTCTCCCTACCCTCACCTATGGAGCAAACATGGTCACTCACACAGTGTCAGAAGTCCGCACTTGGAGTCTGACAACGAGCTATGGAGCGAAGTATACTGGGTATCAAACTTTCGGACCGCATCAGAAATACCTGATGTTGGCCTCACGCTGCAAGATTAAAGTGGAACTGGGCTGGACATGTCTGCTGCATGCCGGAGGAGCACTGTGATAAAATAACCACTCTATGGAGCCAACGGGCAGGAAACGTCTATGCGACAGGCCCAGAAGGAGATGGCGGGATGAGTTAGTGGCGGGGTGAGTGGGTTGGCCTACAACCGCATTAAATCGCGAGAGATTGAAGGAAGAAAGGGAGGCCTTTGTCCTGCAGTGGGACAACGTAGGCTCTTATTAATAACAATAATCACACAACGCCATCTAGTTCCAAGCTAAGCAGAGTTTGTGTTATGGATACTAGACAACTGATATACATACTTATATATTTCTAAATACATACATAAATACAATATAAGGTCATGGTACACTTTCAAGGCAGTCCCGAGACTACACTTATCTAGTGCCAAGAGTAAACTAAATAGATGTTATATTGCTGATAAATGTGGGAACACCCAAATACTCCGAAATATTTTATTCCGAATTTCGATATACCGATTTTCAAGACTCCGAATATCTTATTACCTAAAAATTACAATATCTATTATTAAGAATCTCGAAATTTATTTGACCGAAAGTCGTATGTCCGATTTCTTCGTTTTTCCGACATTCACATATTCGAAAAATGTAATGCTCGAAGAGTTCTCATTCCGAAAAACGAAACTCCGATTTTCAATATTCCGAATAATCTGTTTTTTTCGGAATATTGAAAATTGGAGTTTCGTTTCTACGAAGTACGAATTTCTGCAAAACTGGCTACACGTAGTCGTCTACCGTAATCCTAGAGTGTTAGGTAGTGCCTGTGTAGGCGCGGAGTGGCGAGGTGTATCCTATAAACTTTCACTGTTTGCCTTCAGGATTGTTATTGTTATTAGGAGAACTTAGGATCCAAGAGCGAGAGAAGCGAGCTCGGGACCTGGGGCACCCCGACATGGACAGGTTAGGTTCGGTTAGTGTTAGGTTAGGTTAGGTTAGTAGTAAATTATCTCTAGAAAAAACCACAGTAAAATTATTACTATTTTATTTTATTTTCTCATATTACGATGTTTTCATATTAAAAAACATTACAAAAAATACAAAATTTTCTCTTAATACATAAAAGTACTAGAAATAATATCAAATTGGTTTTAATATGGCAATTCGAGAGAGTATGATTAAAATACTTATATTTAATATTTTATATACAATCTTACATATTATTCACAGTGTAGGTAACTATACAGTTCATTAGTTTCATTTTTTCACAAAAAAAAATCGGTTGTCACGAAAAAGTTTCAATAGTCAATAAGAAAATTTAAATTTCCTATGAATAATTAGTATTTTTATTATTTACTGTAACTTTTACCTAATTAATAAAAAGTTATTAAAAAAAAAATTAAAAAGTTGATGTAAAAACATACATACATTACATAAATAGTTTAATAATATGTAACAATTTTGTATTAATTTTAGGTAGTGTCACTGCAGTCATTTTTATTTGCCAAATATGGATAGCAGGAAACCAAAAAATAATTATAATTTTTTTCAAATTAGTGTGAAAGTCACTGCGACTTTAAGGCCTTATTCACATCACAATAAATGCGGATTTTCGGCATCTCTACTCGAAATATAAAATCTTTCACGACCCTTAGCACGAGTTTTCAGTATTTGACACGTAAACTGGAACTTTGACAATTTCAAATTGTCAATTTTCAAGAAAAAAAATTAGTTCCTTCTTCGCACACCAGAGGCGCTGTTCCATTTTTCATACAAGAAACGCTGTAAATACTGGAAAGACGTCGATTGTACTACCCTTGAATTCGGATTCATAAACAAATTCAACAATCTACTTAAACCTTATAGTCTCTAAGTTGATTTTTGAATAAAACAAAGTAATCCAAAGGTTCTAAAATTGTAAGTTTCAGTTTGAATTTTATTTTGTGTTTTTTACACAATTGAGTTAAAAATTGCAGAACAAGCTTATCGTCTAAGATCCTGAATTCAAGCACAGATCTTTATATAAGTACATGGAGTACTTAGATTATAAAATGTCCACACTCTGTGTTCGAAACAAAACGTAACCATTTTAGTAAAGCCACTTTTTGTATACGTGTGAGTGAGCGCCACGCACACATTTATAGTTATTTATGAAACTAGTGCGGTAAGTTGGTTTTTACAAACGAGTAGACGAATGTAAGCCCGAAACGAAGTTGAGGGCTTACCATAGTCACGAGTTTGTAAATACCAATTTTCTGCACGTGTGTCATACAATATTTTTCATCACATTCTTCGAACAGTGGGAAAGTTTTCGAGCAAATGTGTTTGAAAATATTTTCCTTGGAGATTTTCACTTGTTTTACGTCGGATGAGTTAATTTTTTTACCGTGTTTTTGGGTTCAATTCTCAGTTGCCAGGAATGGTGGACATTCTATAATCTAAGATGGAGTCATTAAAGCTCTACCCATCTGCTATTCCATATTCGCTGATGATAAAGTGTTGGGAGTGAGGTCTACTGTCCGAGCTCTTGCAGGTGTTGCTTCTCCTCCTCCTCCCGCAGCAGCAGCTCCCTCTCGGCTGCGATGCGCGCGTGCTGCTCGGCTATCACTCTAAATAGTTGGGCATGCTTCGCTCGCGCCTGGGCTACTGCTTCTGACTCTACAGGTGCTGATATTACTGAAATTGAAGAATTCGATTTTAGTTACTAAAAATGTACATGCATGAAATGTTTTTCTTCGAGTAAAATCATCAAATGAGGCCACTCGCCCAGGGCAGGGCAGGAGGGACTGACACACTTCTGCTGACTGAAATCCACAATGTTCTATAATAGCCCTTTACATTCCAGGGTCATGGTTACCTGATAAGAAAGTCCCGCGACCCCAGCACGGTAATCGTTAGTCCCGCGACCTTGTATAGAGAAGTTAGGATGCAAGAGCGAGCGCAGCGAGCTCGGGACTTGGAGCGCAGTGACTTGGACAAGTTAGGTTAGGTTAGAAGGGGATGGCGAGGTTTGTGGTTATTTTTCTAGAATAGGAGCCCCGCAAAATGGAGCTCTGACGACAGGTCATCAGAGCTCCATTTTGCGGGGCTACGATACGGGCCGGCTTCTATTGGCTTTAAAACAACTTTCAGCTTTCGTATGTTGCACAGTCGTGCATTCGAACTAAGATGAGTCGCAGTACACTTTTGCAGCAAGCACCACACATCCGTTTACTGAATTACCGTAGTACACTCTACGAAAACAATATCTAGCGGCCTACCACTATGTCTTAAAGCGTAGTAGTTAGGCTGTGGGAAAGAGACAAAGCTGTACAATTCGTCTAACGCCATCTTGTTCGCTGAGCGGTATGTATGATGAGCATGATCATTGTTCTGTATCTGGGTGTAATTTATCTATATGTATGTATTTAGAAATATATAAGTATGTTTATTAGTGGTCTATTACCCATAACACAAGCTCTGCTTAGATTGGGACTAGATGGCGTTGTGTGATAGTTGTGGAATATTATTTATTTTATTATTTAATGAGCTCACATTCAGGATGTGGGTTGGCGTGTTCCTCAGCGATCTTGGCGTACAGCTGGTAGTGGCGGTCCTTGGCGCGCGCCACCGACTCCGAGTCCGAGGGGTGCTCCGGCGCCACGTGGCTCAGCACCGGGTGGAAGCCCTGCTTGTCCGCCACGTAGTCCACTGTGCGCACCTTTTGGAGAGGGTCCACGTACGAAAATGTGCCTGGAAAGTTAAAAAGAGATGTTTTAGAGTTAAGGTCTTAAATTTTACACACTTTAATGCTTGTGTCGTGTACGATAAAGCTTTTTTTGGGGGAAGAAATCTATTGGAATAGTCTCAACGTACTTCCATCCAACATGTTGATCCAGCACTCTCAGAGGAATATTTTCTAACGTTATTATATATTCGTCTAGCGTTATACCTTTATGTTTTACGGTTCCGTACCCAAAGGGTAAAACGAAACCCTATTATTAAGACTCCGCTGTCCGTCCGTCCGTATGTCTGTCTATGCGTCTGTAACCAGACTTTACCCTCACCATGATAAGCTATCATGGTGAAAGTCTGTAAAAATTTCATCTGTCTAACTAGAAAGGTGAATTTTTTACAGATGATGTACTTATTTTTGTTGTCGTGTCGCTAACGGTCAGTTCACACCGAGACGCGATCTTTTCAATTTATTCGACTTGAAGACATTACATCATACCTAATAATATTCCACAACACAATGAAGGGTACTCTGTCGCTGAAAGAGGTATTCCTCGTAGCGCTCCCGTTTTGAAACGCTCCCATCTAAGCGCTCCCGTTTTATTCCTCGAAGCGCTCCCACGATTAAAAATAGGGAAAAGCATGAAGTAAACGTAATGAAATATATCGATAATATTTTAAAAACTCATGTGTGCATCATCGACGACGAAGTTGCTTAACTAAATTACGAAATTGAGAGAATAATATCTTTTTGCTTTCGGCAGTCTTATGTGAATACAAGGACCAATGTTATTCGGGCACGCCGCAATAGCGGCGGTAATAGAATAGAAAAGAATAGAATACTCTTTATTATGTACACCATACAATTACAGGATACATCCAATCAATCTTAATATATAAAATAAAGACGGGTTTGTTACAACATTTATAACTCGAGATCTGCTGAACCAATATTCATGGTTATTGATTTGTTGGATTTGTCTCCGCCCCGAATAGCATAATAAATCTTAAAAAAAAAGAAAAAAAAAAACATTTCCGCAAATAATAGAACAGGATCATGAAGAAGGTGTTCACTGTTCATACATGATCACGAAGAAGGTTTTAGTACCGAAATTGAATGAGGATCTGAACAAAAAGTACTAGGGGAACAGAATCATGAAGAAGGTGTTCATACAGGATCAGGAAGAAGGTTTTAATACCGAAATTGAATGAGGGATCTGAACAAAAAGTACTAGGAGAACAGAATGATGAAGAAGGTATTCATACAGGATCACGAAGAAGGTTTTAGTACCGAAATTGAATGAGGGATCTGAACAAAAAGTACTAGGAGAACAGAATCATGAAGAAGGTGTTCATAGGAGGATCGCGACCTAGTTATTATCGATAATTTCAGTTAGTATAGTCCCATCTCTATCCGAAAGTTAATCATGGGAGCGCTTCGAGGAACAAAACGGGAGCGCTTAGATGGGAGCGTTTCAAAACGGGAGCGCTACGAGGAATACCTCGCTGAAACGAAAGCTCATGTGACATGGGACATGTGCATTCTCCCTACCCTCACCTATGGAGCAAACATGGTCACTCACACAGTGTCAGAAGTCCGCACTTGGAGTCTGACAACGAGCTATGGAGCGAAGTATACTGGGTATCAAACTTTCGGACCGCATCAGAAATACCTGATGTTGGCCTCACGCTGCAAGATTAAAGTGGAACTGGGCTGGACATGTCTGCTGCATGCCGGAGGAGCACTGTGATAAAATAACCACTCTATGGAGCCAACGGGCAGGAAACGTCTATGCGACAGGCCCAGAAGGAGATGGCGGGATGAGTTAGTGGCGGGGTGAGTGGGTTGGCCTACAACCGCATTAAATCGCGAGAGATTGAAGGAAGAAAGGGAGGCCTTTGTCCTGCAGTGGGACAACGTAGGCTCTTATTAATAACAATAATCACACAACGCCATCTAGTTCCAAGCTAAGCAGAGTTTGTGTTATGGATACTAGACAACTGATATACATACTTATATATTTCTAAATACATACATAAATACAATATAAGGTCATGGTACACTTTCAAGGCAGTCCCGAGACTACACTTATCTAGTGCCAAGAGTAAACTAAATAGATGTTATATTGCTGATAAATGTGGGAACACCCAAATACTCCGAAATATTTTATTCCGAATTTCGATATACCGATTTTCAAGACTCCGAATATCTTATTACCTAAAAATTACAATATCTATTATTAAGAATCTCGAAATTTATTTGACCGAAAGTCGTATGTCCGATTTCTTCGTTTTCCGATTTTCACATATTCGAAAATGTAATGCTCGAAGAGTTTCTCATTCCGAAAAACGAAACTCCGATTTTCAATATTCCGAATAAACTGTTTTTTTCGGAATATTGAAAATTGGAGTTTCGTTTCTACGAAGTACGAATTTCTGCAAAAACTGGCTACACGTAGTCGTCTACCGTAATCCTAGAGTGTTAGGTAGTGCCTGTGTAGGCGCGGAGTGGCGAGGTGTATCCTATAAACTTTCACTGTTTGCCTTCAGGATTGTTATTGTTATTAGGAGAACTTAGGATCCAAGAGCGAGAGAAGCGAGCTCGGGACCTGGGGCACCCCGACATGGACAGGTTAGGTTCGGTTAGTGTTAGGTTAGGTTAGGTTAGTAGTAAATTATCTCTAGAAAAAACCACAGTAAAATTATTACTATTTTTATTTTATTTTCTCATATTACGATGTTTTCATATTAAAAAACATTACAAAAAATACAAAATTTTCTCTTAATACATAAAAGTACTAGAAATAATATCAAATTGGTTTTAATATGGCAATTCGAGAGAGTATGATTAAAATACTTATATTTAATATTTTATATACAATCTTACATATTATTCACAGTGTAGGTAACTATACAGTTCATTAGTTTAATTTTTTCAGAAAAAAAATCGGTTGTCACGAAAAAGTTTCAATAGTCAATAAGAAAAATTAAATTTCCTATGAATAATTAGTATTTTTATTATTTACTGTAACTTTTACCTAATTAATAAAAAAGTTATTAAAAAAAAAATTAAAAAGTTGATGTAAAAAACATACATACATTACATAAATAGTTTAATAATATGTAACAATTTTGTATTAATTTTAGGTAGTGTCACTGCAGTCATTTTTATTTGCCAAATATGGATAGCAGGAAACCAAAAATAATTATAATTTTTTCAAATTAGTGTGAAAGTCACTGCGACTTTAAGGCCTTATTCACATCACAATAAATGCGGATTTTCGGCATCTCTACTCGAAATATAAAATCTTTCACGACCCTTAGCACGAGTTTTCAGTATTTGACACGTAAAGTAAACTGTAACTTTGATAATTCAAAATTGTCAATTTTCAAGAAAAAAATTAGTTCCTTCTTCGCACACCAGAGGCGCTGTTCCATTTTTCATACAAGAAACGCTGTAAATACTGGAAAGACGCTGTAAAGTAAAAGAGTGAAAACTCGTGCTAGGGGTACAGTCAGGCACATTATTCACTGCATTACTGTGTCAATCATAAAAAAGGAAACATTTATGCTAAAATTCATGCAGCTATATTGCCTGCGCACTATTCACTTGTGCCGATTGTACTACCCTTTTCTTGAATTCGGATTCATAAACACATTCAACAATCTACTTAAGCTTTATATTCTCTAAGTTGATTTTTGAATAAACAAAGCAATGCAAAGGTTCTAAAATTGTAAGTTTCAATTTAAATTCTATTTTGTGTTTTTACACAATTGAGTTCAAAATTGCAGAACAAGCTTATCGTCTAAGATCCTGAATTCAAGCACAGATCCTTATTTAAGTACATGGAGTCCTTAGATTATAAAATGTCCAGACTCTGTTTTCGAGACAAAACGTAACGATTTTAATGAAGCCATTTTTTGTATACGTGTGAGTGAGCGCCACGCACACATTTATAGTTATTTATGAAACTAGTGCGGTAAGTTGGTTTTTACAAACGAGTAGACGAATGTAAGCCCGAAACGAAGTTGAGGGCTTACCATAATCACGAGTTTGTAAATACCAATTTCTGCACGTGTGTCATACAATATTTTTCATTACATTTTTCGAACAGTGGGAAAGTTTTCGAGCAAATGTGTTGAAAAATATTTTCCATGGAGATTTTCACTTGTTTACGTCGGATGGGTTAATTTTTCTACCGTATTATTGGCTTCAATTCTTAGTTGCCTACTAGAAATGTGGACATTCTATAATCTAAGATGGAGTCATTAAAGCTCTACCCATCTGCTATTCCATATTTGCTGATGATCAAGTATTGGGAGTGAGGTCTACTGTCCGAGCTCTTGCAGGTGTTGCTTCTCCTCCTCTTCCCGCAGCAGCAGCTCCCTCTCGGCTGCGATGCGCGCGTGCTGCTCGGCTATCACTCTAAATAGTTGGGCATGCTTCGCTCGCGCCTGGGCTACTGCTTCTGACTCTACAGGTGCTGATATTACTGAAATTGAAGGATTTGATTTAGTTATTTAGTTACAGTAGTGAAATGTTTTTTGTATATAGAACTTTTTTTCTTCTGGTAAAATCATCAAATGAGGTCACCCGCCCAGGGCAAGGCAGACGGGACTGACAGACTTGTGCTGACTTGAAATCCACGATGTTCTACAACAGCCCTTTACATTCCAGGGTCACGATAAAAAAGTCCCGCGACCCGAGCACGGTAATTCGTTAGTCCCGCGACCTTGTATAGACAAGTTAGGATACAAGAGCGAGCACAGCGAGCTCGAGACTTGGGGCGCAGCGACTCGGACATGTTAGTTTAGAAGGGGATGGCGAGGTCTACCCCTTTGTGGTTATTTTTATAGAATAGGAGACCCGCAAAATGGAGCTCTGACGACCTGGCCAGTGTAACGTTATTTTATTATTGACTTTAAAACAACATTCTTATTTCGCACAGTCGTGCATTCGAACTAAGATGAGTCGCAGTACAGTTTTGCAGCATGCACCACGCATCCGTTTACTGAATTACTGTAGTAAACAGTACAAAAACAATATCTGGTGGTCTACCACTACGTCTTAAGGGGTGAGTAGTTAGGCTGTGGGAAAGAGACAAAGCTATACAATTCGTCTAGCGCCGTCTCTGTCGGTAGGCTACATATATACTTTTAAATGAGCTCACATTCAGGATGTGGGTTGGCGTGTTCCTCAGCGATCTTGGCGTACAGCTGGTAGTGGCGGTCCTTGGCGCGCGCCACCGACTCCGAGTCCGAGGGGTGCTCCGGCGCCACGTGGCTCAGCACCGGGTGGAAGCCCTGCTCCGCCACGTAGTCCACTGTGCGCACCTTTTGGAGAGGGTCCACGTACGAAAATGTGCCTGGAAAGTTATAAAGAGATATTTTAGAGTTAGTTTTAATTATTTAGGTACACACTTTAATGCCTGTGTCGTTTTTGATAGGTTTTTCTGGGGGAAGAAATCTATTGGAATAGTCTCAAAGTACCTACTTCTCACTTCGATATTACAGCCAAATCAATGTTGTGGTCACTATCACCTATGTATTAGAGCCACGTAGCACTCTCAGATCTCAGACGAATATTTTCTTATTTAAGAGCGCTTAATTCAGATAGTTGACAACGTCGCAAATGGTTGTCTAATGTTTACAAGTTTTAATTAATTTTGCAAAACTGTATGAAAATAAGAAATATGGCTCTGTAGTGCACTAAAAAAATATAAGGGAATGCAATCATTACTATTCTAACACCGAATACATAGTTTTAGACGTAAAAAAGTATTTAGAAACTTTCCAAATGCCTTTTATGCACCTGAAACGGTTACAAATCCAATTCAGTGTTTAAATTGCATTCCTATATCAATTTTCTAGTGCACTACAGGGCTTTATTTCTTATTTCGATACAGTAACATTGCCAAATTAGTTAAAACTTGTAAATATGTGACAGCTATTAGCGACGTTGCCAACTTTATACTTAACAGTGTTATGTTTTACGGTTCCGTACCCAACGCGTAAAATGAAACTCTATTATTAAATTAAGACTCCGCTGTCCGTCCGCCTGTATGTCTGTCTATCCGTCTGTCACCAGATCATGATAGATAGACACTTGAAATTTTCACAGATGATGTTATATTTATTTCTGTTGTCGATAAAACAACAAACACTAAAAAAAAACAAGGGGTTTTTAGAGATATATTATTTTTTTAGATAACTATAATGGTATGGAAACATTCGTGCGCGTGCCCGATTCGCATAGGATGTTTTTTCCACAGACTTAGGTATTTCAAAAATATTTTTTAGCGAGAGCAATAAATGCAAAGGTGTGACAGTAATTAGTAAATTAATGAAAGAGTTTTAATTTGTACTTTGATGCCAAGGTAACTGCTCAAGGTAGAAATCTTTGGAACAAATGTAGTGAAGGGCCGTTCTATTTTGTAGCTGTTGCCAGTCTTGCTAATTTTAACGTGTGTGCAACCTTCTTAGTAACAGAACAAATAATTTGTTTGACCTTTTTTTATCGTGGTAAAATCATCTAATCCGTGCAGGGATTGTCAGACTTGTACTGACTTAAATCCACGGTGTCCTTCAATAGCTCTTTATGTTCCGGGGTCACGGTAATGGAAATAAGCGCAATACGCGCACCTCAAAGAGCGTCAGCAAAATGACGGAGCCCGCTACCCCGACAGGCTTTGGCCCTCTGTGAGCGGGCTCCGTCATTTTATTTTGCTGACGCTCTTTGAGGTGCGCGTGGAACACGACGCGCCGTCGACCCGGGCATGGTCCATGGTCGGACAGCGAGTTGCCCTATGACCTAGAAGCAGTTGTTTCAGGTTTGGGTATTTGTGTATGTATGTGAGTTTCTATGTTTGTAAACACATCCACGACACAGGAGAGATTTATAGCGCGGGGGAGATTATTTTTTAAATGTTTGACTCAATTTACCAGATATTTTTTTGGGAAAAGGAATAGCTTTGATTCGAAACAGTTCCAAAGTTTGAGCAGGTAGACAACAATAAGTAAGGTAATAAAGGCAGAAATCCCTGTGGGGCAACGTTATATTTTTAAAAGAAAATAAAAACTTTTGATCATTTTTGCCTTTACTTAATCACGTAGGTATTAGTAATTTCCTGATTTATTTTTTTTATTTATAAATCACTGTAACTAATAATATTCCAAGAAATATAATATTCTAATGAAAGTTCCGAACCATCTAACTACATGATTGTGCTGATCTCATTGTAACACCAAAGAAGAAGTCACATTATTCTTTTGAATCAACATTCTTAAAAAAAAAAACAAATGAAACAATGCCTAAAGAACTACATATTTTCCAAAAAAACGAGCCTGGAATCAGTAATAAAGCCATAAACAAACCTAATTGGTCCTAACAGGTGAATATTTACGTCTTAAGATACGTGATCTGAATTATACCAACAGAATCTGGTAATAAAGTAGAATTTAGTTTAGATTTCTCTTCCTTATGGGTGTTTCAAGGTATCAGATTCGTACAATCGGTGTCCATGATAACATGACCCATCATAAATTGCAGAATAATGTAAAGGTGGGTCAAGTAATGCTGGCCATGTTCTTGTACATCTAGAGCAAGGAATTTACGCAAATTCCTTGTTAATATCGCTGCATTAGAAAGTATAATTGTTGTGCATGTTGCAATTGAAGAGATGGATTATCTAACTAGTTTTTGTAATGTTTGATGAAGGCAGGGTACTGTTAACTAACGGTGTTCTTGAACTATCATAGCCATTATTTATCAGTACATAGTTTAACTATGTGTCGTAAAGTAAGCACGTAAGCGCTCCTGCGCACGATGCCGCCACCGCGCTGTCGCGGCGTCGCCGCGCCGACGCCGCACAACTACACTGTACATACGAGTCGCGCGAAGACCGACGCCGCGCCGCCATGCGCCACCGCGCCGCCTTGTTATCATGGAAAGTTTTGATTACGAAACGTTTATAAGTTTACTGGAGGACAGAGAAGTTTTATAATAATTTCTTAAAAAGATATGCACGTGCATGTTCATACGCGGCCGGCAATGGAATGAATCAGGATAATGAAATAACTGGGAACGCGCGCGGTGGCGGCACGGTGGCGGCGCGGTGGCTGTCTTCGCGCGACTCGTATGTACAGTGTAGTTGTGCGTTGTGGCGGCACCGTGTGCAAGAGCGCTAAAGCAGTTGGTCCCGGTTGTCATTTGTAGATCTTTGACAGTCGTTACTGTTAGTCAGAAGGTCTAAAGTCTGACAACCAGACTTACTATGGGGTATTGTATTACTTAGTTTCTGGGTTTTAAGGGTCCGACAGGCAGTCACTCCATGTAAAATACTGATATCCCGCTGCATCTGGTTTGACTGGAAGCCGACCCCAATATAGTTGAGAAAAGGCTAGGCAGATGATGAGTTCAACTATGTGTTATGGTACAGAACAGTAACCATGGAGTTTCTTGTCGATTCTTCTCCAAGGAGACGACCAACACGAACCGAGCACCTGTTTGTTAACGTTTTACAAGAGCGGGGCGCGAAAGGTCGCCGCTAATCACCTCCGTGAGGACACGGCGGTGCTCTGCCCAAGCGGAGCAGTCCTGCACCGTTTGCTCCACCATGTCCTCCGGGAGTGCAGTGGTGTCACTACTGCGAGGATCGCCCGGAGGACCCAGGCGTTTCTTTCTTTCCACAACAACACAGGAACCTCCCGAAACATTCGTGCCCGGCGAGGACGTGTGTCCAGCGGAAGGTGAGGACGCCGTGACGCCACTCCTCAAAGAGAGGTCTTACCGCCGCAATTGCATGCGGTCTTCCTGATTTCGAGTAGTTATGAGAGATCCAGTCTACTGGATCTATTGTACTTAGCCTCTGATTACTCAGAGGTTAAGTCGATTAAAACCAAATTCTTAAAATGCATGCTACAAATCCCAAAAAATTGCCAATTCATAAAACGCCTATTTCTTAAATTGACCAATTCGTAACAAGGCTATTAGAAGTGATATTTAGGAGATAAGGAAGAATGGCAATTAAGGGTGGACGTCTATTTCAGCAATGGTTGGAAAAGGATGTTGATGAACAGGGGCCTTAGCCAAACAGGAGACGACAATCGTTATCGCTCAGCAGTCACCAATACATTTTCAACTCTACACCCTAGCGCGTAAAGTTGAAAATCTATTGAAGTTCACAGATCGTTTTCATTTGTTTCGTTCGTTATCGCTCAGCAGTCTTTAATAGCAGGGGTTTTCTCAAGAGGTGGAAGCAGTTGAGCGACGCCTATGCCCGAGAGGGAGAGATAAAATTTTCCCTTTTTCCTTTAACAGGGACTGCAAACCAATTCATTGTATGTAACTTGGTTAGGGGGTTAACTAATTTAACCAAGAGTGCAAGTTTATTGCATTTTTGGGGCTCGAAAAGGGGAAAAGGGCAGCGAATTTTCATCATTGAACAAATCGAATTAACTTTTATTTCTCGGATAACATCTTTTTATATATTAAAATCAATTGCTGTTCGTTAGTCTCGCTAAAAGTCGAGAACGGCTGGACCGATTTGGCTGATTTTGGTTTTGAATTATTTTGAGAAGTCCAGGGAAGGTTTAAAAGGTTTTTTTTATTGATTCTGAGGCGGTCCGAAGTTAGCCCGGTCAGCTAGTAATAATAATTTTCGTAAAACCTATAATAATTTAGGTATATTTTACAAGCTTATTAACATTTTTTAATAGTTATGTAATCATGGTAACTCATCTCTGAACCGCGGTGTTCATCAAACTGGTTTATGACATTTAAATCGGCAAAGGTCAAGCAACAATCAAAATTAGTTTGAAAACATTCTTAATGTATGCAAGAATTTTTTGCGGTCTATCAATTTCAAAATCTGGATATTTTTAGGGTGCCTTTCCTCAATAGACAAAACAGAAACTCATATAGGAAAATTTGTTGTAAATGTTTAAATTAAATGTCATGTGTGTAAACCCTTTTGTTTCTGGAGACGCGAGGATGTAAATTAATTTGAAATACTCAGGTCTATAGTCCCTCGGAACAGAGAAGAATTAGAACTTTATTGTTACTAAGTGTTGTTGTGTTAGTCCAGCAACGTTGCTCTACAATCGATAACATTGTTAGAAAATGTTACCTCAACAACGCGAGCAAATATTGTGCACTCGATTAGGGTCGAAAGTTATTCTTTGTTACATTTTTGTTTGTTTTCATTTACGGTTCTCTTCATTGTGTGTGGCCCGACACACACTTGACCACTTTTTTCTTTGTTTATGTTTACCCTTTGATTGTTGGTTTTTTTTTGTCCTGCGTGAGTCTTCAACATACTTCTTTCTTTCAATGCCCAAACTTCTCAACCTCAGTCCTCAATAAAATTTATAAAAAAAAATACGTCATCCGCAAGTTTACATAAAATGAAAACTTAATCACCTTTAACAACACCACTGCCGTCACTGACTTCGGTGTGTGTCCTGTCTGCATGTCCAGGGTACCTTCCCGCAGTGTAAGAGAACACGTAGGGGCTCGGTGGTGGATCAGGAGTCGTGGGGTCCTCTAGCAGGTGCGACACGTCGCCGCTCACCAGAGCCAGCGAAACAAGGATCAGCGTGGGACACAGCATCTGGAACATTATAGAGACCTATTTGAATGACCGATCTACATCATCATCTTCCTGCCTTCATTTCATTTGTTGTCGGTGTAACACGTTTTTCTACCTACTTCTATTTTCCCCTGTCAGACTTATCATTCCTCACACAATCCATCCATCTTTTCTTTGACCACTACAGAGGAAGTAGACATAATTAAGTCAACAACAAAAAGAACACTAGCGCCAACTATAAACAGTAATTCTATAAGAGAGTTAGAGAGAGAGTGAGTTCTCCACAAGAGAAAAAGAATACAAGATCTGTTGGACTACTAGTACAGCCCACCAGACACCATACCTACATCTGTCAGAAGATATCTAAAAACCTTTGAAGACGTTTGCACCTAATCCCCTGAGGGTGAGTCAAAATTTCACATCATCGCTTACCACAGTGGTCAATTGAGAGCCTATCATTAAATAGAAAACACTCAATTTCCTAAAAACTTAGGTGTAATAATTTTTCAGTAATAAAATCTTGACAAAACCGAAGGAATCTTTATCAATCTATCGCCCAATGCATACATGAGGTAAGCAACACTAGAGGATTCCTGGTCACGTTAGTTAGAAAACCAGTTCCCCTGACCTTTGCATAGCGACACCGGTGCACGCGCAAGATATGTTGGAAAAATTTACATTCAACGTATTAGATTTGAACCTTTAAATTTAATTAATGGTGTTAGGGGAACGAACGATACCCGCGATCATGGTGCTTGCAACAGCGTCGAAATATCGGGAACTCAAACAAATATTTATTCACGGAAGATATCCCATAAGTGACATTTTAAGTTTAGAAGCAAACCGTGATAGTTTAAAAAAGTGTTTGGGAACGATACCCTTCCGAAGAATTTATTAGATCTCCCGATTCGGAGATAAAGTCAAAGAAATGTTTACTTCTACCAAAACATAATGATTCATCTTGGCATTTAAAAGATCCACCCCATCTCATATAGAGGAGGCATGTGTCTCAGTTGTTCGGGCGAGTAAAGGGCAACTCGTTGCCCGACCATGGACCATGCCCGGGTCGACAGCGCGTCTTTTCCCACGCGCGCCTCAAAGAGCGTCAGCATAATGACGGGGCCCCCTCTCAGAGCGCCAAAGCCTGCCGGGGTTGCGGGACTTATTCTATCACCGTGACCCCGGAACATAAAGGGCTATTGAAGGACAGCATAGATTTTAGTCAGTACAAGTCTGACAGTCCCTCCCGCCCTGCTCGGGGTGGGAGAACTCATTTGATGATTTTATCATGCAAAAAAAACAAGTGTCTCAGTTGTTGGAATATAATTGATTACACCGGTCGACAAATAAAAATTTTTTTTTTGTGCATGGGTTTTACTTATTATATTCTGATTATACAAGCATATTTACTTAAAAAAATGTGATAAAAAATCAAAAATATTTGCTTTAAGAGTTTTTTTTTCAAAGCTTTCAGAGGCGAAAATTAAAGATAGAGTGTCTGTTGGCGCTCAAATAAAAAAAAACCAATTGTGATATTTTCCTGAAATTACTTAGCATTGAAGAGGAAGAAGCCAGGAACAGTTTTAAGGCATTAGTTCATGGTTTTATTGTAAACCCTAGAGCTGAAAGTTATGTCGAGCTGATCACTGACCAAACTGCGAATTTTATCCATCATCGAAAGTGGAATGTCTCTAAAGACACACTAAAGATGCATTTGCTACATTTTCTTTTGGATAAAATTAAAGTTAACATGGAAGCTTGTGCGGAAGAACAAGATGAACGCTTCCATCAAAACAATTTGAGATTTGACAAGCATTTTAGAGATGTTATCAAGGCCAGTACTGAAAGGGACATGATGGGAGACTATATTGGGGGGTTATAAAGAGAAACTTCTACTGAAAATAACAGGAAAACCAAAAATGATATTCTTAAATAATTTATCTTTATTTTAAAACACATTTTGTTAAAAAAAAACATGCATAGATGTATGGTTTCCTTCATAATAACTCATCTCTGTGTAAATTTTTAGGTATTTTCATTGATTTTAATTTACCCATTTTTTTCTCATAAAAGCAAATCCAGAACTTTTTTTTGTTCATAATCTTATTTCTAGATATACAAACAATAAAAATAACTTAGGTAGAACCCGTGCACAAAAATGCTGTAGACCTGTGTTATTTATTCATCATTGGTTACAGCAGCGGTAAGTGGTAAAATGTTACTTGTTCCTTTAATGTCTTCTTTAACGTTTTTAATAATACTGTTGTCAAAGACTCAAAATTTGGAGTCTCACAAGTTGCAACTTCCATATCAAAAACAATTGGCGTTGGAAACATTGTAATGGAGTTTCTTGCCCGTTCTTTTTCATAGAAATTCATGCTTTGGAATTGGCAGCTGCAGTACTTTCACAGTAAGTTATTATGGCTTGTGACTGAAACTGCAGTTTCATCATTTTTTATTATTTTGTTGTCATTTAAAAATTTAAAACTTGCTTTAACTGGCTTACTTGAAATAAATTCTTCGATTTATGATTTTAACGACTTAACTCTTAGATCTGTACGATTTCCTATTTACTGCTAGCCTCCGCCTTCCTTAAGTTTACTTTCCAGATTATAACACACATCATCATTTCCAAGAAACGTATATATAATGACCTGTCTAAGTATGCATTTGTCGATATAAGTACCTTTAACTGCTTACTTTAAGTTAAATGCTTTAATACTTTTATTGTTTTTCAATAAACTCTCGTAAATTGCGCATTATTTTAATGTCTTCTCGTTATGTTAATCTTCTATGAACTGCGGAGTATGTGTTATGTAGTCATCATTTGTTTTAGAGCCAATGTGATTGATTCTAAATAACGTCATCAGATGATTCTGAGTAACATCGTCAAAGTTGTTTTCATAAACACGTGTCTGATGATTACTGCCAAGCAACAGTTTGATGTCATTCGAGATTTTGGTGAAGAAATATTTGTCATTGTTGATGATGAACAGTATTTAGGGACGGTTATTGTATCTACAAGGAAAACACTGAAAGTAAGAATAAGAAGTAAATATTTTGTTCTTCTCTTCTATCTTTAAAAATGATGCAGTGGTTTATAATGCAAAGATCATTCTTATTTTTCTTATTTATTATATAGTACGTATTGTAACTCAGATCAGACGGTTATGCTATTTATCGTATAGGGAACCCTTGAGACAATCCAGCAAGACTTTTAAGGGTACAATTTAATTTGCAGGACATTTGCTAAGCTTCAGCGGCGCCAATCACGAATCTGCAAAGGTTATCACTAATCAAAATAAGAATAACACGACTGATAGTAGACACTAGACAGCCTTCGATAACATGCGAATGAACGAGAACGGTTCGACAAGTGACCTTAACACACGGATTTCCTTCATTCTTGAACGTGCTCGTAAAGAAATTCTGAGCAAGTATTTTTTTAACAGTCTCAAATTTAACAGTGCTTAAATGGTGTAAAAGGAAAAATAAGTGCAGCAGCTGAATAGCGAAGTCAAGTACCATATATAAGCACTTCAAAAGATAAGCAATGCAGGATGTTTTTCAAGTTGTTACTTTTTTAAACATTGAATGCAGTCAAACAAGGTTGGTTGGCGCCGATTAATTTTATTAAGGTTGTACAAATTCCATAAAAGAAGAAACATATTGTCCCTACAAAAATTATTAAAACTATCCAAACAGATGACAGAGGTTCGAAAATGAAAAAATAGCGGTTACCAATGCCAAAATGTTAACATTAAAGTTAGATGGACATTATGTAGACGAGACAACTAAATTACATAACATAATCAAACTACTAACAACGCGATAATTATACGAAATTGAAGAGGAGTCAAGGTTTGCCTTGCAAGTAGGTAAATCATGACCTCAACATGTTTTAAAAGATCTCCAGCTCTTTCTAGTTCACCTAAGGCATACAACCCCAATTTGTTTCAAAGTTAGAGTGAACAGGCTTCTTCTGGGTAAGCTCTATCCATCGAAGACCTTGTCTCACCTCTGACTTAAACTAGAGTCAAGAGCAACGCAATCTCAAATAAAAAACACTTACCATTATCTAAATGGAACCGTGCGTTAAAAAAAAAAACAATTAGCAACCCTTTCTAAACATCGCCCAGTCCCATGTAGCAATATCCAGGGCCATCTTGTCCACAATTGAGCACGTATCGAGATCACTTGGCCGACGGCCTTGACCGGAGCGCTCACTTTTCTTCGAGCCAGTACAGAAATAAGTTTGAAATATTTAACAAGTTTTTGATTCGGCGTCTACTGGCCGAAGTGTGATTGGAATTTGAGCAGGTGTCGTAACATTTAGTTATACAGGTTTTTTTTTTTAATACTAGGTGACTAAAATGAATCCTTCAACAAAGAACACTGTTGGATTTTTAGTCATTTAATTCAGCTTTTAAAGTGTTATTTTTATGCTAAGTCAAAATAGGTTCTCTTAAATCAGTAGCGTCTACGTGTGATTAGTCATTGTTATTAGGAAATGTGGTTTCTTCTAAGGTTCTAATTGCAATGAGGTCTTTCGGTGGCCTTTATCTCCTATCACTAATATCACATTTTCACATTGTTAAAGGCACGAGAAACATTCAGGTGACAGATGCAAGGAACTGCGAATGGTCAAAGACTAGGGCGGTCTATAACAAGCAATGGATTGGTTGGTTACTTCAATTCTGGGATTGATGATAAAAGATCCTACAACCATAATGCTCCTAGGGAATATGTTCTGCCACTTCATCCAATCTAAAACGCTGAGTCTGGTAACGAGCCTTTTTGGCGACTTCTTCTACTTTCTGTGTTTCAGTCCGAAAGGTGCTTTTTCTTTTTTTTTTCATAAATACTTTTCATTTTATTATAATGATGAATTAAGAGCTATTGTTTACATCATACTGTGTACCTGTCTAACATTACATGAACAATTTATACGTTTACGAGTCTTGAGATATGCTTATATTTTAAAGACGGAAATTGCAAATGAAACAGAGGAACAATTTATCTAATACACTATGTAGAGAGAGAGCGAAAGGATAAGGAAATTATAGTAACAGTACTTGTAATTGATATATACATTGTATTTTACAATAACGTAAACAATCTTAATACCTATTAAAAAAATGGCATGCTTTTCATCAAAGCATCGTCCGTCCGTGTGAAGATTGGACATTTATTACACGGGAACATACTACCGGTATATAAGTATCCTATTTCTTAACCCAATTATAGTGGGAAAGGAATAGGCAGAATAAGAAACATTCGCATTTATAACAATAGTTAAACTTTTTTATATCACAAGTAACTGAGATGATAAGATCGTCGATGATGAAATGGTACTGACTGCAGATAATAAATCTATAGACAAATAACTTTCAAGTTCCACATTTGGAGGTGTTTACATTGGGCCTGAAGCAATCTATGTAATACTACACAATGTTACAGACATCACACTTTATTCATAGAGAAATGACAATGCATTGCGCAGTATTTCCAAATTGGATACCTATTGATGGACAGTTATTTCGGATTACGTTCTTGAGTTTGTTTGAAACATCACTCAGTATGAAACTGCATCGCTTAATCATCTATCCATTCATTCTTTTTAACATGACTATAACTTATTGCTTACACAGAAATACCCCTCAATCACTGAAATATCGACAGTGGATATTATTGTGCACTAATGTATCGAAGACGTAGGTCCAATCTTTGTAATTTTCTCTTTCCTAATATTATGAGGCGAAAATTCAATAAAACCGCAGAGAGTAGAGTACTGTAGTAGTAGGTAGAGAATGGCTAACTGTTACAGTACCAAATACTATACTTCAATCTGCTGATGAGAAAATCTTAAAGGATGATACCAATCAGACAGTTGACATCAACAGAGCAGTATTAGTATGCACTTATATCGACCCAACAAATAACATCTCTGAAACCAAGACAGTAATAGATATACACAGTGATATCGCATCTATCAATCCACAGGTTGTATGCAACAATAGTACGCCTATGTCCGGAACAGCTGTGCAGTACAAACTACAGAGCGTTGCGACACACGACCGACATTCGTTTGTTATTGAAATTGTTAGCGAATCGATTGGGATCAGCTGATAGATTGCTCTTGGATTGGAGCTTTTGCAAGTCTGTCACAGTAGAAAATTTAAAGAAATTATGCGTTTTAGGTACAGTAGATATAGTAACGTTAAAGATGCGATGCGTTTTATAAAAGTAAATTTTTTCCATTGGACGATTTCGAGAGGTAAAATGGAGATGAAACGTTATGAAATACATTTTTGATAAAAGAGTAAAATATTTGTCAAGGGCAAGAAGACAGAATCGAATATAAATCCCTAGAAAGGTATGAATCGACGGGTTCTGCGTATATTAGTATAAAAGCAAAAACATAACTGCAGAGAAAAAGTGCAGATGAAATTTTCTACTGTTTGTAATTTTGACATAATCAATAGAAGAATTTGAAATTTGTATGCTGCCATGAGTGGGAGGACTCATTTGATGACTTTACCACGATAAAAAAGTATGTATACGTTGGACCTATCGATAGGAAAAGATCTAAAACTGCAGACGAAGAAAAGAATTGGCTCCCAAAGAGTCTTCAAAAACACGTGTGCATACAATTGTAAACGAAATAGGTATTCCAAAGGACAATTTTTTTCTTATTACCCTACTTCACTCTTGATTTGCAAATTACTGTAATATTTAAACCTAAAGTATAGCTTGTTGGCATTGAATGTATAGTTAATACAATATCAAATTAACACACTACTGCGTAGTAAAATTTGATGCCGGATATCCTAAAGAAATTAAAATATTAAACGTTTTTTGGACATATTTGGGAGCGTGCGAATTTGATGCGATATTTTTTTAAGGTCTGCAGATGACTACTCAAAATCTGCCTGTCTTTCCCAGCTGTATGTTGGAGGGTCTATCTGGATTCAGATTGCAGTTTTAAGAAATGGAGCGTCTGCATATCTGATCTCCACAATCCAGTCAGCACTATTATGATGGCTTCACACGGCGGGTAATATCGTGAGCCACGCCGAATCACGCACATAATTCTGCATTAGGCCTTTCGTAAACAAGGCGACTCAAGTCTCGGATACCTTACGAATTTGGTATCCATTGACGAGTGCCTGTGTACGAATCTTAATGGATTTGTTCTATGATAGTCACCTATTACACGGGGCTATTACGTATCTTAGTGTCTATAGGGTGATAATCAAATCGCTGTCAAGGGTAATTTTGTATTCGTTTTTTCATTTGTAATTAAACTGATAAACATAAATGTTCCCTAAAATCAACTATTCTAACGCTCTTGAGGTACACCACTCCTTAATTTAGCTTCATAACAGGTATCAAGCCATCCAAGTTCAGTGGACAACCGCTGGTCAGTGACTATCAAGTTAGCCAATAGCCCTGCTGGATACCAAAGTCGGTGTCGGACTTGCGTCGCGTTGTGTACGAAGGGGCTCAGATTGTGGTCCAGTTTCAAATGATATTTTGGGTAAAGCAGTCTTCCGTAACATGGACTTGCCACTGTCAGAATATTGTTATCTTCTTTATGACATTGAGCTATCCTTACTACGTATAGAGACGACATCACGTATCACCACTGTGTCCCATCCAGGATGAGATAACGCGCATAAGTTCATTCAGTTGTTTGACAGCTCTGTGGCGTGCTCTGGGCGCGCGCACTCATCCTGGATGGGGACACAGTGGTGATATGTGGTGTCGTCTCTATACGTAGTAATAATAGTTCAAATGTTTATAACTATTATCTTTCTGCTAACAATTACCTGACTCGCTCTAATTAATACGTTGGTATATATTGAAGTTTGCGGTAATTAAAGCATCTAAAAACAATTTTTCCGCCCACTAATCCAAACATTACTTTTAACATTTCGACAGCCGTTTATGCAGTCCGACACAATCACCATTTTTTCTTACTTAATTAGCAGAATATCGTAACTACGATGTTTACGTGTGTGCTTGCTTGGATGCACTTTGTAAATATTTGAGGGGGATTTACCAGCTCAATGATTGTGTTTCCTAGTTTTTTGTCTACATGTTGGTAATAGCTTATATCCGTAATTTTAAGTTTGAGCGACGATTGGTATTTTTTCATAAGCTGATGTACAGACGCCAGCACATCAACCTACCCGAATCTGTAAGACTTTCACAATCTAACGTGAACCTTCCCGTTTTTGCGATAAAGTTGAATCTCTATTACAAAAATTTGACTTATTGTTGTTGCTTGATGTGCTGGCGTCTCTACCTTCTTCCGAAGAATTCTTCCATCTTTCTTTTTCTTTTCATTAAAATCTCATTTCTGAGTTTGTTTCGGCTCATAAAGTAGTCAGGAAAGAAACAACGACCAAGTTTTTTCTAATGTATTTTTTTTAATTGCCAAAAAGAGATAGTGAAAACCGATACCTTTTTTTTCGTAGCTAATTTGCTTTAGTATTACCTTCAGTCAAATGCCTCTCAGTTGAATAAATATAAAACAAGTCATTGATTAGAAGTTATAACGACTTTCATGTTTTGTGTCTTGTGGATCTTCAAGGATATTGAAAGGACCAATCCGGTGTTAAAGTTGAATCATACTTTGTAGCCGTCTCTAAGGTATTATTTTCCTTATTTAACTTTATATCCTATTCTATTATCCTACTAATCTCTTAACATATATATAAAAATCAATTGCGGTTCGTTAGTCTCGCGTAAACTCGAGAACGGCTCGACCGGATTTACGCTAATTTTGGTTTTGAATTATTTGTGGAAGTCCAGGGAAGCTTTAAAAGGTTAGAAAAAAAGGCTGGTACGAAGTTTGCCGGGTCAGCTAATAATATTATAAACTAGCGCCCCGTTCCGGCTTCGCAACGGGTGGAAGACGCGGTCTTAAACCCGGTCCCGATGGTTACAAACACAACAAAAAAAGAATTATCCGAATAGGTCCAGCCGTTTTTTGAGTGTATGAGCTTAGCAATACATTTAGCGATCCATTTTTATATTATAGAAGATGTGAAAGTTTCTTTTGATGGATGTTTGTTACTGTTTCAAGCAAAAACTACTGAACGGATTTGGATACAATTTGGTACACAAAATAGTTTATAATCTGGATTAATACAAAGTATAGTTTTTTATCACGATTTTCAAGTACCCTAGTAAGTGGGATTACTTTAAACATATGTATACCGGGTGAAACCGCTGGCAAAAGTACCCAAGTATATTATATGCAGCAGATGCAAACTACAAGTTATAATAATTATGGTAATTATGTAGGTATTTAATTTAATAGCACGTTTATTCAATTTCCAGGAAACTTTTCATTCATATCAGTATTATGATCAGAGTAACTAAGTAAACTATAAATCTATTAAATGCGTTCTTATTGCAAATACTCGTGAGATCAAGACTCGTGAAGATAAAAATAATTAACTAACAGCCATAAGTATTTTCTTTTACGTTGTTCTTTTTTAAATTACTCTTTTCCTTTTACCAAAGGCCAAGAAATAAAAGGTTTACTTCTAGGCAAACTGTTTCTTCAACCCATTCACCATCGACCACATCATGGGGCGAGTTGGTGATCAAACGCGAACGAAACTTGAACCGAACATTCTAGATTTTACTTGGTATGAGTCTGATAGTTACTTTCGCTCCACCCAGACTAGAAGGACTGATTTGATGATGTTTACTTACGTGAAAAAGAACCTTTATTTACAAGCAATAAGTTTTACATAACGATTATACGCCTATTGCCAACGGACATGTATTATAAAGGGCTATTATAAAACCCATTTTTTATCGACTAATAGGTATACATTACTTTTTTTTTAAATATCCTATCCTGCCCCACTGCTGAGCAAAGGTCTCCCCCAATTCTTTCCAGGAATTCTTTTCCTGGGCCGCTTTCGAACCAGCTCTCATGGTGAGCGTCTAGGTCGTCTCGCCCATCTTCGTTTAGATTACTAGGCTTTAGATTACTATCATAAGGACACGCACTGCAATCGTGCTTGCGATCCCATGTTAAAGAATCTTCCGGAATTCCGCACTCATCAATATAATTTATTTAAATGAGCAATATCTATGACTTAAACTTTATATTCACCTTGCAATATCAACAATATGCAAATCTGTTAATGACTTCTCAAACATCTGCCTTTTACAACGAATACCTGCACATCTATAGATTTAAATCAGAGATTCGCCGCATAAAAATTAGGAAGCCGACCACGAACGGTCGGCAGATGATCTCCGGCCCTCCGTAGGCGCGGGCATGCAGACAGCGAGTTAAAGAAACAACTCGCTTCCTCCGACCATGGACCATGCCGGGTCGACGGCGCGTCGTGTTCACGTGCGCCTCAAAGAGCGTCAGCCAAATGACGGGGCCCCCTCACAGAGGGCCAAAAGCCTGCCGGGGTCGCGGGAATTATTTCCATCACCGTGACCCCGGAACATCTTTATGTTCCGGGGCTTTTGACGGACAACGTGGAACTTTAGTCAGTAGAAGTCTGACAGTCCCCTTCCCACCCTGCCCGGTGTGGGAGGACTCATTGATGATTTTACGACGCAAAAAAAAAACCGACACGACGGTTAACCTATAACTCTTTAAAACTTATCATCTCATCATCGAAAAGTCCGTTGTTTAAAGAGTCTATTGATGGAACGGATAGAAACGAATCGTCCTGTTGGCGAATAGTCTTTAGCTGAAAGTTCTATCGATGAACGCGGACATAAGTGAATCGTCCTATCGGCGAAAAGTCCAAAGGGTGAGCAGTCTCATTTGATGATTTACCACGTAAAAAAAAGACCAGTATCAGTATGGAAATTGAACCTGCAACGTGAGCGCAGCAGTTCAATCGTTTAGTGATGTGTGTGTGTGACTGTGCCGTTGACAATGACATTTGAGACGTACAACGACGATATATTACTAGACTCCTAATAACAGGCGACCGATGTCTCTGTCAACCCATTAGGCAAAAAAGTCTTATATCCGTCTTATTTCGACCACTCCTGTGAGCCGCGTATCGTAAACATACCTTGAGGACAGAATAGACCTTGAATAGCCAATCACAAACGCAGTACCCCGTCCCCCGCGCTTACGAAGTACCTCAGCGAGTTGACAGAATAGTTTTTGTTCCTTAGATCGTGCATGCGGAGTCTAATAATATATCGTCATTGTTTGAGACGTATAATTTTGTCTCATTCACTCATACTGTAAAAAGTCATCGGTTGTTTCATACTTCGACCTTTGCACGGGCCCATCTATGATTTAATCTATTAGCGCATCCTACAGTTCTGTAGGTGTATATTTACATACAAGTGAGTCGGTGACAGACGTGCAGACAGGTGGGCGAGCCCCACTTTCTATTAGTAATGTATGATTTGATTTATTTGGAGTTGCTCCTTTGTGGATGTAATTAGTTGTGTTGTAGGTGTGGTTATTTAAATGACAAGTAAGTTTTGCGTTGTATGTGTCATAGCGGATGTAACTTAAAGGTCATGTTTTTTTGCGGCAGATTTTGATTGTTTTTTTTTTTTTTATATTTACTTTGTTAGTACTTTGTACTTTTACCTTGATATCTGTCACACAGGGACCGCTCATTAAGTCAATTTCAGTATTATCGACTTACCTTTTTAATGTTTGAGACTTGAGTACAACTTTCCTTTATTTTACGTAGAGCATACTTTGGAGTATTTATACTGTGTATTGTAGGAAAAATTAAAAAAAAATACCTATAGTGTATGATTGAGGATCAAAGGTTTTTATCATCATCATCATCATCATCTCAGTCATAGGACGTCCACTGCTGAAACATAGGCCTCCCCTTTAGATCTCCACATATACCGGTTGGAAGCGATCTGCATCCAGCGTCTTCCGGCGGACCTTCATAAGGTCCTCTGTCCACCTTGTTGGTGGACGTCCTACGCTGCGCTTGCTAGTCCGTGGTCTCCACTCTAGCACTTTTCGACTCCATCAAATCAAATCAAACCAATGGGCCTATGTCGGTGGGCTATGTCAGTTGGCTTTAGTTCGTCTACGGATCTTCCTCATTTCGGATTCGATCACGCAGAGACACACCGAGCATCTCTATAGCTCGCTGAGCGACTTTGAGCTTTGCTATGAGGTCGAAACGTGAAAGACCACGTTTCGGTGCCACACATTGGTTGAAGACTTTCGTCTTGAGGCACTGGGGTTATGTCAGACGAAAAGAAATTGCGTAGTTTTCCCGAACGCTGCCAACCTAGTTGGCAAAGGTTTTCCATCAAGTTAATGTCCCGTTATAAAGTTTCAGTTTTGTTTTAAGTCACAACAACGTGAAATGTTTGCTCGAGCCTTTGGTAATTTTGTTATAGTTATACCATAATAAGCTTAATAGCTTCTTTCGCTATCACTATAGTCACTAACAATATAAAATCAGGGAACATTGCATTTCAGTGCATAACAAACCGATCCACAAAAATCGAAAGTGTTTAACATTGAGCACCCGCTGAAATGGCCACCAAAACAAATCCATTTACCGGCACCTATTCCAATATTGCAGGTGCCATAAGTCTACAGAAACATTACAGTGCGTTGCAGAAGAAACACCAACACAGACACATAAAACAGTTGCAACAACGAGCATTAGATGCTATCTCACATTTTGTGGAACGAACTGTAATTAAGTTTGTTAGTGCCCTCAGGGTCTAAAATTACGATATCTTGTTACATGAATATTGACAGCTTAATTAACCAATTACACTACTAGTTTACTAGCAATCTAATAATAATCGTTCTAATTGAAGCGGTTGGTAATCACTGTTTTATAGTTGAGAAGCTATTATTACTGGTTATAGGATAGCCTGACGGACATTAAACGCTAATCAATTTTGGTAGTTTATTTGAATACCTTTTTTTATGTGGTAAAATCATCAATGATGCCTCCCACCCCGGGCAGGGCGGGAGGGACTGTCAGACTTGTACTAACTAAAATCCACTGTGTCCTTCAATAGCCCTTTATGTTCCGGGGTCACGGTGATGGAATAAGTCCCGCGACCAGTATTTGAATACCTTACGGCATTGTAGAACCTAATCTTCGGGGAACTCAGTAGTTCTGTTTCGAGTAGTTTGGTTACAAGTTTTGGGCCAGTGCCAAATCGTTGAAACTTATTTCTGTATAAGTAGCTACGATATTCCCAATTGCTATAGACTATATTTGTAACGCAAGTGACAGCAATTAAAAAACTAAATATGTAAAAAGTAGGGTTCCGTGGTTTTAACCCCGCTGCTCGATTCACATTTGTCAGAGCATGATGTTTTTTTATTGCAAAATAAAAAGCTTCGATAAATGGACTTATTCAACACGACTACAAATTTTTCCATTCCGCACTGGTATAGGTCCTGAGATTTGCGCGTTCAACCAAACAAAACTCTTCGGCATTTTTATTTATATTATAGAAGCAAAGATGAGGACATTTTTCAAGTTTCTCAACGCCAACAAAACTAAAACTAGCTAAAGTGTGTTTTTTTTTAATCTCGTAGACTAAATTGACATTACGAGTATTGTCAGTTTATTGCAATTCTTAAATAGTGTATGTGGCACAACCGAAAAACTTAGACGTTACTAAATCAAGTATCGTTTTTTTTTACAATAAGTTCATCTAAAATAAGTGTAGGTACTTTATTTTTAAACCGTAATAATACAAATTAATAATTTAAAAATTTATTTTTTTTTTAATCACATAACTTTAATTACAGGTATTCGCGTTAATCTGATTCAGATAATGACTCCATGTCTGAGGAATATTCTGACATCATAAGAATCGCCCCTACTTCTATGATAAACCTATCAGTAATGTCGTTGATTATTATGGCCCCAGAGTGACACATTTTCATCTTCAATTTTAATTTCATGGACTTCCACCGCTGCGTGGTACTTGACGAAGACTTCTCCAAAAAGACTTCGTACTTCATTCATTTGAATGTTATATTTATTTTTTTGCCGTTTTAACGCGTATGGGAACAACACTGATGGCGTCTATTTTACGTTCTATTTAAAAAAAAAAATTAAAGGCATCGAAACCATGGTCGGATTACGCATGGCGTTGCCTGTGGTCAGATTTCCCCTGGCAGTTTGTAGCATGTCGTGCAGGCCGTGTGTACGTACATGAATTTAAATATAAAACTTGAATGAAAATTTAATTCGTCTATTATAGATAAAAAGTTACGATTCAACAAACCTGGTCATCGTTGTGTACCACACTGCACAAAAGAGCTGCAACATTATTCTTGTAAATTTGACATTTGCATGTGTCAATTTAGTCTACGAGATTATAAAACAGACTATAGTATTATCCTATGCGATGAGTAGGCAGGCTAATATTTAAACTGTTTACCGATTACCACAACGGACTGTTAATTCCGCTTCCGGCCGCTCGCATATCCCGTGCGTACAGTGTAGTGCAAAAAAATCCTGCTCACCAATAGTGCAACACGCGTATTAGATGTTATCGCGGCGCTGCCTCACTGCGTTGGGCAACGATCCGCACTGGCGGCCATTTTTCGCGCATCCCAAGTGTAGGGCTGATAGAAATTAAGAAAAATATGTTCAGTTTCAACGTCTCGAAGTCGACGGGCCTTAACGGGCGGTTTGCACCGGTGACCGCGACAGGGAGATCGCTACCGTTTCTGTCTTCTGTCATTATGTCGCTGCTGAACTGTCGCTCATTACATTGCTTAATGTTAACTTACTGTCGCTTGTCTCCTGCGCGAACCCTTTACCACAATTTTCCTGTTTTATCGTCTTACCGTTTAATATGGGAATTGAAGTATTATGACGTTAACTTGTTTTGACAACGAAAAACCACCTCCAATTGTTACGACCGAGGAACTACACATTTTTTCGTTATTAAAAAAAAACTCAGGATAATGGTTTCAGGCGGCTAACAAAATACCGAGTGGAAAACGCCGGGGGAAAGTATGCACTCCTTTTTTTCATCAAATGAGGTCCTCCCACCCCGGGCAGGGCGGGAGGGACTGTCAGACTTATACTGACTAAAATCCACGGTGTCCTTCAAGGGTCCTCCGGGGGTCACGGTAATGAAATAAGCCCCGCGACCAAGTTATGCACTCCCTAGATTGAAGTGCAGGACATGTATGTTATTCTGATAGGTGTGAAATTACAGATTGTCTGTAAGTCTGTCTATGTGTCTGACAACAGAAAGTATAGAAGCCTCCGCTTCTTTACTTTCTGTTGTCTAAACGCCCACACCTGGACACATGTTCAGAAAATCGTGAGCAAAACCCACGTCCCCACGTGGCTACAACCAATTATTCAACAAACATGTGTTGTACGCAGATAATGACGCCAGATAGCGCCCACCTGCCACGATCACGAACACAAACGTGGTCGGAAAAGAAGCGGTACCACGATGACTGCCGAAGCATATAATTATAGTCTGATCATCTGATGATGATTGTAGGCTGTTCGAGATGATGCAAAAATATTCAAGTCATGCGTTAGCGCCGGTATATTATTTTGAGTGTATCATTGCTACAGAATAATGAGTAGGTTTTCAAGGTTTTTTCTGTCTGTTGTGAAAAAATAGGATTGCGATTTTTATTAGAGGTTTGCTCTTGTTTTTAAAAATCTACATGCATATTATATTAAACTACGTCATGCATGTTAATAGAATCCATCTAGAATGAGCACTAGAAATACCAATTTAATCTTATTCATAAAATAAGCACTATCTCAAACAACATTAGATAACAGATATGTAACTAACTCAATAGTCTTCCAATAACGTATGAATCATTATAATTGAAAACATTAATATTATATTACTTTATTCGTCTTAACGGTTTGTTTTTGAACGGATTTCAGGAAGTTTTGACATATAGAGTTTACATGTTTCCGTATTTACTGGCTTACAGCGTACTTCACAGTATGTACGGCGTTTATTGTATGGGAAAAGAAAAAGCGCCTCAAGTGCCAGTACGAACGAGAAAACTATTTTTCTCCATCAATTTAACTTTCCCGTTTACTTTCGTAAAAAAAACGTGAAAAGTCGTGCTAAGACCCTCAGGTGGCTTTATGTCAGCGCATATACAATACTTTTAATTCCGATATCATTTCATAATAACAATACAGATTTTGGTTAAAAGTGTCCGCTAAGCTAGTTTTAATTAACCTTTTTATCAAAGATTTTCTTCATAATTTCAATTATATAGTTTTATGAAAAAAACCATCGTATATAATTTAAAGAACAATGATATATTTTATATGATATGTTATGACGTTTCTTAGCTAGTCATGTATTGTCATTCAGAACTCAGAGCGTGTGCAAAATTTCAGCCTTCTAGGTAACGGGAAGTGCCTCAAAATTGAGTTGCAAAAGTCCAACCGGAACGACAAACAAACAAAACAAACAATAAAGTGAGTGTATAAAAACGTGGGCAACAAGAGTCGTTTTTGGACAGCCCTGACTGCGAACGATCGAGAACCGTTCGTTATGCGAGTCTAGAGCAAATTACAGCGGTTGGTTATAATGTAACTTTATTTGATTTTACATCAATCAGCTAGTAATAGAAGCGGTTTCCCACGGTTGTTTGACTGATCAACATCATGGTGTTTGTTTTTGCTTGCTTCATTCTTTGTATGGAGGCTGTGTGTTTATTTAGAGCATGTTTTGTTGGAAATGTATAGATGGGTATGAATATTGATGGATGGAGAGAAGAGGATGGCGAAAGAAAAGATGGATGGATTGTCTGGATTGATTGTGAAAGAAAAAAGGAGTTAAAGATACTGTGACGTCTGATACCAGGGGAGATGTAAGAAGGAAAAAAAAAACTTGGTCCCGACCCCAATAGTAAAATGGAATAAGGGCATGAAGATGTGGATTGTTGGTAATCGTATTTTATTTATTTTATTAGCTTTACAGGCGTGTGTTTACGATGTATGTAGTACTATGCATCAATACGCATGTAGTTTTGAGAATTCCTATATGTAGGAGACTATACATATGTGTAATCCCTCATTTGGGAAAAAGAATCCCATGTTCCAATTTCTCTCTTCTTTCATGTCATTAGCCTTCAGGCCTTTATTTAAGAAGTTATTTCTTAAATTGTGTATTTGTGTTTTTGTTTGCAAGGATTACACTAATTAAAAATTTACAGATTCAACAAAAAAAACATCACCTCTGTCCCTAAACATAAAATTAAAAACACAAATATGTATTTATTTAGGTAACCAATTATGATATCACCACTTAATAAAATTCCACTTAAATTACAAAAAAAGAAACTGCAACCTGTATCCAATACCAACCATTAACCAAATTGACAAAAATAACTAATTTTAATGTTTCCTATAACCTTGATATACCTATGGTCACATTAATACTGGTCCTTGGACCGTCTGTCCGAGGACTTGTTTATGGAAACTTGGGGTTTTACCTGATCCCTCAAATATCATAAAATTATTAGTTATTTTTTCTCTTTTTATTATTTGTCACTAATTTATTGATGATGGGAATTTTAGCTCTGAGAGTTGTTATTTTTGGAAAAAAAAAATATTAAAATATTTCTTGTTTCAACAAGTCCCGTTTTTTATTTTAGTGTACTACCGTAATAAAGTGCAGATTTGTATACCTGAAATATAAATTAAATTCCAGATTAGGTTACGATGATCATAAACAAGTTATTGTGTGGTTTAGTGTTATTTGATACTTCTATTAAAAACGACAAATAAACCTCCATAAAACTCAATATAAAATGAAGATAGAGACCTGCAAATATTCTTATAGAATCTAAAAAAAACACTATTAAAATTTAGATGTTATTTCGAGAGCGGATTATTCTAAGAATAGAAAATATAAATACGATACGTAAGTTACCCTACAAGCTATCCTTCAATGTCTCTGCTATTGGCCCCAAACCTAATTGCTATCAATAAGCAAAATCTAGGTTTTTGAGGTTGCGATCAAATCATCAAATGAGTCCTCCCAGACTTGTACTGATTAAAATCCACGGGGTGTTCCTTCAATAACTCTCATATTCTAGGGTCAGTGTTAAGACAATTCGCGACCCGAATATGGGCTTCAGCAACAACACTCTTCTCTGTGATGGAAAAAAAAAAACATTTTCTCAAATAAGAAACGACCCTTCTACGTTTATTTCGTGTGGACCACTTCATTATCTCAATTTTACGTATTGCTGGAATAAAGCGACTCAAAGACATATATGAACCCTGAACACATAACCCTCTTTTTTTGGCAGTCGTGTAAAAATAGAGCACAACCAAATATGTTTGTCGCAGTAAATATAATTTGCTCTCGAGTCGATGAAGCACACTCTTGCCTATTGCAAATTAAAGGCGGATGTAGGCAACAGTGTCAGAGGCCAAATAAATTCAAGAATTGTTACGCACTAATAAGCTGGTTTATTCTGAAGAAAGTGGTCCGCCTACCAGGTTTGTCCACTACACAAGGATATTTTTTTATCTGCCAATCTACAAGTAGGAATAAAATGTTAGCGAAATTAGCTGTTGCTTCACCCGACTATTATCCCACAGGAAAACGGGATAAAAACTACCTGATGCCTGAATCCAGCTAATAAACTATCAGTATACAAAATTTCATCCAAATCCGTTTAGCACTCTTTGCATAAAGAGTAACCAAACATCCACAATCCTTATAACAATTCCATCACGTTTAAACACGTATATGGAATATGTAGTAAGGTAGCTTTTAAACCCGCGGTTTTCGCTCGCGTAATCAGTCGTCGGAAAATCTAAGAAGATTTCTAATA